>CM066033.1:429399083-431930869 GCA_033557465.1 Ichthyophis bannanicus | reverse complement strand
TGGTTCACTCACACACACACACACCCCCCCTCTGCCCAAGCCGCTGCTTCTGCTTTGTACAGAGCAGCGGCTGCACTACACTTACATTGAAAAGTAAAGAGAAACTGTGTCAGGAGCCCTCCGGTCATCGCAGAGCCCGAGGAAGTGATGTCATGGGGGCGGGCTCCTCACAGGCTGTCTTTCCTTTTCAAATTAACTTTATTGCAGCCCTCCGGTCAGACCGGAGGGCTCCTGACACAGTTTCTCTTTACTTTTCAATGTAAGTGTAGTGCAGCCGCTGCTCTGTACAAAGCAGAAGCAGCGGCTTGGGCAGAGGGGGGTGTGTGTGTGTGTGAGTGAACCAGCAAGGGGGGGGGGGAGTGTGAGTGAACCAGCAAGGGGGGGGGCGTGTGAGTGAACCAGCAGTGGAGAGGGGGGGGGTGGTGTGAGTGAACCAGCAAGGGGGGGGGCGATGGTGTGAGTGAACCAGCAGGGGAGGGGGGGTAAGTGAGTGAGTGACCCAGCAGGAGGGGTGAGTAAGTGACAGGGGGATGGGTGAGTGAACCAGCAGTGGAGGGCGGGGGGTGGTGTGAGTGAACCAGCAGGGGAGGGGGGTTGGTGTGAACCAGCAGGGGAGGGGGGTTGGTGTGAGTGTTTGATTCCTATTCAAGAGAATTACTTTATATATAGTCAATATAGGCACAGAGGTAAATTTTTTTAACATTTTCTAATGGTGGTGTGCCTCGTGATTTTTTTCATGAAAAAAGTGTGCCTTTGCACAAAAAAGGTTGAAAAACACTGCTCTAAAGAAACAGGATTTCTTTTCTTCAAAACAACTTTATCAGTGCCCACCTCATGACAAGAGTAAGATACGTTGTAGACTATACGCTGCATGGTGCCCCCGCACAAAGCCCACCTGATCCCGATGAACCAGAGTCGGCAAGTATAATGCTAGCCGATCAGCCATGATTTTAGCTAGGAGCTTAATATTAACATTAAGAAGTGAAATAGGATGATACGAGCCTGGCAAAAGTGGGTCCCTCCCCGGTTTAGGCAAAATAGTGACCAGAGCCTTATTGGCCTCAAATGGGAACTGTCCCCTCTGCACCAATTCCTCAAAATACCCCACCAGTGGAGCCACGATGGCATCACCCAGAACCTTGTAAAATTCACTACGATAGCCGTCAACCCAGGCGCCCGCCCATTCTTCAAGTTCTTGATCCCCACCTGAACCTCCCGCCCCGTATGGGCTGATTGAGGACCTCCAAATGCTCCGCACAAAGCCGCGGCAGGGTACAGCCATCAAGAAAATTACGGCCCTCTAGCTCCTTATCCCCATCGCTCTCATAGAGCTGCCTGAAAAATTCAGTAAACACATTCTCAATATCCACCGCTTCCCGTCGAATTGTCCCATCAGCGTGCCGGATGGCCCCAATTTGCCGAGAACCCCCTGCGGGCCTCATCAAGGAAGACATCAGCTTCCCCGCCTTATTCCCATGTTGGTACAACTTATATCGATAATACAACATGGATTTTTGGGCCCTCCAATGGAGGAGCATCTCCAGTTCAGTCTGAAGCTCCCGCAGCTTACGTTGATTGGATGCCGTTCTACACCCAGCCACCACCCTCCTCGCTTTGCCCAAATCCCTTTCTAACAAAAGAATTCGCTGGTTCAGCCGCTTCCAGCGGAGACTATGATAACGAATAATTTTCCCGCGCATGACGGCCTTACCCGCTTCCCAGAGGAGGGCTGGAGATATCTCCGGTTGAGCATTAAAGGCCAAGTATTCTCTCCAGCGGTCCCGCAAATGCGCTTCAAAGTGCACATCCCCACATAGATCCAGTGGATATCTCCAAAGCCGACTCTGAGATGGACTACTACCATGCAATTCCAAGGTAACCATCGCGTGATCCGAGAGGATGGAAGGCCCAATCTCTGCCTTCGAGGCACAGCTGAATAGCGAGTCCGAAATAAGAAAATAATCAATACGGGACCATGTTCCGTGGGCTCTAGACATATGGGTATAGTCCCGGTCCCCAGGGTGCAAAAGTCTCCAGATATCCAAGAGCTTATGCGCTTCACAGATCCCCCAAAGGCGCCGACGGGCCCGCTTGCTCCCACTCGCAGCCAAGCCCGAACGATCCATACCGACATCCAATACTTCATTGAGATCTCCTCCCAGTATAACCTGATACCCACTTGTGTCCGCCAAGACTCATGTAATAGCCTGATAGAAGCGGGCCTCATACACATTGGGTCCGTATACCGAGCACAGTGCAACTTTCCTGCCATCTAACAGCCCCCATACACAAACATATCTACCTTCCACATCAGAGACCACTCGCTCCTCCGTCCAAGTGACCGAGTTGGCAATTAGTATAACCACACCCCGCTTCTTTCCAACAGCTGGAGCCCCATACACATGAGCTATGTGACCCTTGCCCAACTTCGCATGCTCCGCTGCCGTCTGGTGGGTTTCCTGCAACATTATAACACCAAGCCGCTGACGTTTCAGATGCTGAAGCACTTTATAACGCTTCACTGGAGACCCCAAACCGCAAACATTCCAAGATGCTAACCGAATACCACTACTCAGGACTCATGAAATAACGAAAAGTCCGTAAAGCAGAAATCCACAGCACCGCTAGACGGAGACCCCCCAGCCAAGGGCCCCCCTCCACACCAGCAACATCCAAACACCCCAAAGCAGCCAAGCCAACACACATGAACACTGACCTCCATCCATCTTCTCAAACAAATCCATCCAGCAACATTCATTCCTAACCCCCCCTGCCCCCCCACCCCTCCCCACTACCAGCCTAATACCCCTGCTACCCCATTCCCCCCCAACTGCCTTCTCCTTTCCTCCCCCCCGAGCATACCAACAGCCCTACCAACCACCCTCCGGCAGTCTACCACCTCTGGCCCCACCGTGACTCCCTGGACATGCAGAGCCCCCCCCTCCCACCCCCACAGCCACACTACCGCTCCCTGCCAGCTATCCTTAGTCAACCAAACTAGTGAATTCTTGGATTAACCCCAGCCCTACACCAAACCTCCAACTAACCCGCCCCCCTGAATTGAACAACAGGTATCTGACCCCCCCCCCCAAACAACATAACCGCAAAACCTCCACCCTGGGCCCCTCCAAGGAATTATCCTCACAGAAAGAATACTAGCAGTAAGAAGAGGGGAAGCCCCAGCAATCAGGGGCGTACATAGCAGTAGTTCATGTTCCCCGGAGGCGTTACCCAGACTACCGTTCATCTCTCCTACTTCCATAACTGAGCGAGATGGCGAGTGCCAGAAGGCCACTCCCAATTTATTAACCCCAGCGTTATGGAGGAGAGAAGAACTAAACCCATCGAGATGGCAGAAAATCCAAGGCCCGGACTTAAAGAGGGGCCCCGGAGCCATGTCGCCGCACCACACACTGGACCGGTGGGACCTGTAGTAGGCCTCCCCCCAGTTCTCCAAAGCAGGGTCCACAACATCCAATAATCTCAAACAAAAGATTATCTGGCACTATATTGTAAACACATGTTTAACCAAACTCCAAAGTGAAACAGGTCAGTTGCAATTGAATGTGATGGAGTGGAAAAAGGAAATTAAGAAATGCATAAGGGGAGGAGAACAATCAAAAGCAGAAAAAAAAGAAAGAAAGAAAAGAAAAAGCAGGGTACAAAGGAAACAGCAGCAACAGATTAGAATAACATAAAAGTGAGTATAAACGAATAAGAGCAAGTATAATAAGATCAAATAAAGAAAAAAGAAAAGAAAGAAAAGAAAAGAAATAAAAGAAAAGAAAATAAAATAAAAGAAATTAAAGTAAAATAAAATAAAATAAAATAAAATAAATTAAGATTAAAATTAAAATTAAAATCACCCCCCCACCAACAAAACGAAACCCCATGCCCACCGACCAAACCACCGCATGTACTGCAGCACATTTGTAGAAAGAACAACCAAACGCCCCAAAGTATAAAGTTAAATCAAATTATAATATAATGAATGTACTTATATAGTGTTATTATTATAAAGCATAACACTGAGTCCAACAATGCAGGATCCTCCGGAAGCCCCCTACCAGCATGAGGGCGGGTGGTACACCAACTCCCCGCAAGGGAGAAGTAGTCTTCGCTGGCTGAATGTCCCAAAGTAGAATCTTGCAAGCACCAAAGGACAATATCCACCGGCCTGTGAGCGGGGGAGCCATAGCCTGAGAAGGAATGCAGCTTTGACCACCCTCGTGGTTCCAGCACTCAACCCAGGCTATTGCAATAGTCCATCGCCTCCGCTGGGGAAGAGAATACACGGTTGCCACCGTCGCAGTACACTCGCAGGATCGCGGGGTATGCCAAGGTGAATCGGAGGCCGTGCTCAATCAACCGGCTACAAGCCTCCTTGAAAGCCTTGCGCCGCAATGAAACACCTGCCGAGTAATCCTGAAAAATCAGTACCTTGCAGGCGTTGGCTCCGGTACGGCGCGACTGCCGCGATGCGCGCAAGACACTGTCTTTCTGCGCCGCATTGCAAAAACGGGCAATCACCGCCCTCGGCCGGCGATCTCCAGCCCGGTAAGGCCCCAATTGGTGCGCTCGCTCCAAAATAATCTCCCCCATATCAGCAGCCAGGGGCAGATTAGAAGGCAACCACTTCTCCAGGTGTTGTCGCAAATCCCTCTCAGGCACAGACTCCTCTATGCCAATGAACCTTAAATTATTGCGTCTGCTCCGATTCTCCAAATCTTCCAACTTGTCCTGCTGTTTCACCAAGGCCTCCTCCAGCTGCTTAAGCCGAGCCTCGTATTGCACCCGCGTGTCCTCGAGGGCTCCTATGCGGCTCTCCGCATGCTCCACTCGATGGGTAAAATCCGAGACAGCCTGGGCCACCGCAGTGATCTGTGTAGCCAGGCCCCCCAGGTGATCTTCTAATGCCTCCACCACCGCCTTAGAGACCTTGGACACCATCGCTGCCGCGGCAACAGACATTGGGTCATCTAGAGCGCCTTCTGCCATCTTGGTCTCCCCACCTCGTGGGCGCTCTCTGCGCGGAATTTTAGTCGCCATAGGGTGCTCTCCCGGTATAGGTGGTCGATTCAAAGGAACCCCCCGTACCCTGCAAAGTTGTTCCCCCCCTCTGGAGCAGTAAACTATTGGCCAAAACTATGAAAATCAATGGGGGGAAGGAGCGGGCTCCGGAGCTAAGAAGGAAGCGTCCTACTCAGCTCACCATGCCACCGGAAGTCTTGAGAAGATTTTTAAAATAGAATTTAAAAAGTAAAAGGATTTCTGAGAACCATCCAGCTATTCCTAGCATGTAAAGGCTACCTGAATATATGCTCTATTCCCAATCTCACCCCTCCATAGAGATGGATTATTTTGGAAACCAGAATAACTGTTTGTCCACTTATACTTTGATTTGGACTGGATTTGATACTACTAAACTTGCCTGTTATGCTTTACCAATGCTAGACCAGCTCTCATGAGAAGTCAAGAACTCTCTCTGATCGTCTCTACCAGTGGAGAGGCCTTGGGCAGGGAACCTGATAACCAGACTGAAAAACACATACATTTTGGATGTCTGCCAAGGAGATAGAAGGAGGAAGAAATAGCAGCCTGCCAGAGAGACACTGTGCTAATTCTTCTGCTATCTTTTCACTTTTTTGAATTAAGGATCCTCTGTGCTTTTCTCATGGCCTCTTTAGCACTTGGAGAATCCTTGGTTGCAAAATGAAGAGGCTTCAGAAGACTTAGTTGTGATATCTGTCTGGCAGGCTGTATTTTCATTTTTTAACTCTGCTAGCATTTGAATGTCTGTCAAAATTACAGCATTTTTTGTTGTGGATCAAGCCCCACTCCCTGGCTAGTCACAAAAGCAGGGGGACTCCCTCCGGGAGCAAATGACTAGCCAGTGGAGCCCTGAGTCTTTCACTATCTCATCCCATCACATCCAAAGTGAAAAGTGTTTTCAAAAGGTATCAACAATACAGGAAGACATGGACGAGATGGAGAGAATGAAGGAGAGAGCAGTGTGACAGAAGAGACAGGGAGAATGAAGGAAAGAACGGTGTGACAGAGGAGACATGGAAGAGATGGAGAGAATGAAGGAGAGAATGGTGAGACAGAAGACATGGAAGAGAAGGAGAGAATGAAGGAGAAAACGGTGTGACAAAAGAGACATGGAAGAGATGGAGAGAATGAAGGAAAGAACGGTGAGACAGAGGAGACATGGAAGAGACAGAGAGAATGAAGGAAAGAATGGTGTGACAGAAGAGACATGGAAGAGATGGAGAGAATGAAGGAAAGAATGGTGTGACAGAGGAGACATGGAAGAGACGGAGAGAATGAAGGAGAGAACGGTGAGACAGAGGAGACATGGAAGAGACGGAGAGAATGAAGGAGAGAACGGTGAGACAGAGGAGACATGGAAGAGACGGAGAGAATGAAGGAGAGAACGGTGAAACAGAGGAGACATGGAAGAGACAGAGAGAACGGTGAGACAGAGGAGACATGGAAGAGACAGAGAGAATGAAGGAAAGAACGGTGTGACAGAGGAGACATGGAAGAGACGGAGAGAATGAAGGAAAGAACGGTGAGACAGAGGAGACATGGAAGAGACGGAGAGAATGAAGGAGAGAACGGTGAGACAGAGGAGACATGGAAGAGATGCAGAGAATGAAGGAGAGAATGATGTGACAGAGGAGACACACTTAAGTACTTCAAAACAAATCTGACTTTCTTGACATAAAGCAACTTTATTTCCAAGCAATAGGTTCTCAAAAGGCAAAGGGGGGAATTTTCATAGACATTTACACAGTTTCTCACTAATCGAGTACATAAACCGACAACAAATCCCTCGAGGGCTTCATATATATAAAGAGCCCAGAAAGCCTTCTATGGAAATGGAATTTGTAGAGCAATGGAACCGCATTTTGAATAAATGCTCGCTCGACTTGATGGCGTTGATAGTAGACACAGCGAGGTCAGATCTTGAAAAATTGACAGAAGAAATGCAACTTATGGAAGCCTCTTTACAATCAGTAACATCAGAGGGATCTTTCAAAAGTAAGTCGGAAGATCTGAAGAAACAAATTCAAACATTCTACCAAGAGGTGATGGCAGTAAAGGTGAAGAAATTGAAACGGGACCATTTAGATTATTCAGTAGGATATGTATATCCCTGGATGAACAGTAAAAGGAAGATGAAAAGAGGGGATAAACGGGTTAAATTTGGAAACATGTCCGATGAAACCTCTTCCTCAGAATCGGCAATTAGCATACCCCTACTAGCGAAAATAATTGAAAAGGAAGCTCAAAGACAGTTACAGGACCACATTGACACCGTCTCACCTCTGGACCACTGCCAACATGGCTTCAGAGAGTTCCACGGTGTTGAAACCCTCCTTACCACTCTCTGCAACAACATCATCACAGGCATTGATAACATCCGCCAAGGCTTTGCTCTCATCTTCTTAGACATTGCTGCGGCTTTTGACTCTGTACATCACGATCTGTTAATAGGGTGACTAAAAGAAAAAGGCATCAATAACACTGCCCTGGAGTGGTGCAAGTCATACCTTGAGCAGAGATGGCAGTACGTTACCTCAGGGACCGCAACATCCACACCTTACCACCAAAAGCAAGGCGTACCACAAGGATCATCCCTCTCCTCACTCTTTTTCAATATATACATACAACCGGTTTGCAATATCATCAGGTCCTTCAAGGTTGAATGCTTGATATACGCAGATGACATCCTCCTATATATGCCTTTCTCCACAGTTCATATGGACCTTTCCCCGCTAGCTAAATGCTTTGATGCAGTATCCGAATGGCTTCAATCCCAGAACCTTCGAATTCAACACAAAAAGACTGAGGTTCTCTTCATCACCAGGGACCCACTTTTCACCCCCCCATCCCATATAAAGGTGAAAGAAGCTGAGCTCCAATCAAAACCTTCCATTCGTTACCTTGGAGTCACTTTTGACCAACGCATGGATCTGAAACTACACATAACCAACGTAGTCAGAGCAATCTACCTCAAGATCCGGACTCTTCGACATCTTCGCCCCCTGCTTGATCCTGATGACTTCAGAACTATATTTCAAGCCTTAACCTTACCACACCTTGACTATGCCAATGCCATTCTCCAAGGCCTCCCACACTCCACATTAAACCCTTTGCAACTCGCCATGAATACCGCTGCTAGAGTCCTCTACGGAGCATCAAGAAGGGACCATGTAACACCCATCCTAGAGCAACTCCACTGGCTCCCCATACATGGCAGAATATTGTTCAAAACATTACTACTAACTTTCAAGGCCACTAAAAGCATCACCTCCTCCTCTCTAATAGACCTCATTCAGGCCGTTCCACCCAACAGATCCAGGAGAACGATATCAACAAATACCCTAATCATCCCTAAAGCAGCGACAAAATGCCTATCAGTGACATCTAACAGGGCTTTCAGATTCTATGCCCCTAAGTACTGGAACGCTCTACCCCCAGAGATTCGTGCTATCACTGATCTATCCCTTTTCAGAAAGGCACTCAAATCCCACCTCTTCCCCCAATATTACTTGACCAACTAACCAATCTTAATCACTACCCAAACTAAGAACAAATCCTGTTATGTATACTTGTAAATACTCTTGTAAATAGTTGCAGTAATGACGTCCCATGTTTTATCCAAGTTCTCTGACCTTGTTCTCTGTAAAACCTAACAGTTTGTTGTTATGGTATGTTGTTATATTGTGAACCGCGCTGATTCTGAATAGAGCGGTATATAAGAGCCTGTAATAAATAAATAAATAAATAAATAAATAAATAAAGTCTTCAAAGGACGGGGAGGACTCCGGGGAAGGAGAGCGAGAAGACGCCCGGAGGAAGAAGAAGGAACCCGACCGTCCAAAACAGCGCGAACGAGAACAGCGAAAGAAATGACGGCAGTACCGATTGAACAAGCAGGACATTCTTTAGTAGTAAACATCTCCAGTTGTGAAGTTTCGCAGACGATAATATCATTGTTAAACAAAGGCCTGTCTTATGTGCCAAACATTTCTTTTGACTCATTTCAGTTTAGATTAGATTTCGAAGCATTATTGAGAAAGCTAAATTTGAAATCTTATTTTGCGCAAGAAAGGGCACAAATGTCATCATCTTTAATACAACCATTAATACTTGAACAGGCGGAAGAACAAACTACAGCCTGTAGATATGGACGAGTGCGTTTACCTCTGCGATCGACCTGGTCTCCACCGGGCCCCAGTCATCCGGCGCTGGAGTTATTTAAGAAATTAGTGCTAACTGATATGGCTCAACTTGAAAAGATTCAGAAGTCACGCAGTACAGCTTTAACACATCTGGAACGACAGGCTCTGTCTGAATTACACTTACGCACAGATATTATAGTAAGAAGGGCAGATAAAGGAGGGGCTATAGTCATTTTGGCTAGGGAACATTATATAGCCGAAGCCTTATCACAATTGACAGATTCTCAAGTATACACAGTGTTAACGGTTGATCCTATACAGGATCTACAAAGGGAAATTCATCAGCTTACCATAGAAGCATTGTCTAATAAGTTAATTACTAAACAAGAATTTAATTATTTAAATGTTAAAGCTCCCATTACAGCTAAATTTTACCTCGTCCCAAAAATTCATAAGAACCTCACAAAGCCGCCAGGAAGGCCTATTGTATCCACCCGGGGGAGCGTGTTGGAACCATTGTCCACGTTAGTGGACTCTTATTTACGTCCAATGTTGGTTACTATCCCGTCCTATCTAAAGGATACTACACATTTTCTCAACATTCTTTATGAAGTATCGGATTTGTGTACCCAACAGGATATTTTATTGGCTACGCTAGACGTGGTTTCTCTTTACACAAGTATACCTCAGGCAGCAGCAATACAAGTTGTAGATAAAGTATTAGAACAACGGGGGGATGTTTCAGAAGCTCTGCGGGTTTTTTTCTTGCGTTTAGCACGTCTAGCAGTTAGCCAAAATTATTTTGTTTTTGAAGGGGTCCTATACCAGCAAAATACCGGGGTAGCTATGGGCGCCACGTGCGCTCCAAGCATAGCTAATTTCTATATGGGGCTGTTTGAACAACAGTGGGTGATCCCGTCACAGTATGCCATCCAAATAGTAGTATGGAAACGATTTATAGATGACATTTTCTTGATCTGGAGAGGTACAGAGGAGTCTCTTCTGGCCTTTTTTCTTTGGTTGGATACCTGTGACAGAAATATAAAGTTCACTCACACATATCACAACCATACACTTACATATCTTGATGTTAGCATTACCCGGGGGTTAGGAGGTTGGGAAACTACCATCTATAAAAAACCCACTGATAGAGTCACATTTTTACGATTTGATAGTATGCATCCCCGTCGCCTTAAGGAAGGATTGCCCTTCTCTCAATTTCTTAGGTTTAGACGAAACTGCTCAAGTAAGGCAGAATATAAGCAGAGAGCCAAGCAGTTAATTAGAGACTTTAGACAGAGGGGGTATCCGGAACCGCTCCTTAAGCGAGCATACTCCCGGGCTTTATATAATCATAGAGCGGCACTGTTACAGAAGAGGCCCCTTAGTGACACTATGGAATTTGATGATACCAGCGTAAATTTCATTTCAAAATATTCTCCTTTGAGTATGGGAATTCAAAAAATCTTTAGAAAACATGCTAATGTACTTGCTGCAGTACCGGGGCTTCAAGATAAGCGAGTTCGGTGTGTGTGGCAAAGGCACCGAAATTTAAAAGAATGGGTAAGCCCAGCGGTGTTACCAAGTAGAGATATGTCACTAACTCGGATAGGGGGCCATAAGCCATGCGAAGGGTGTGATATCTGTGAATTAACGATAGAAACTTCGGTATTTGAATATCATGGGATAAATTTCACGTTGAGACAGAAGACGACATGCGGGTCTTGCAATGTAGTGTATGCAATAGTCTGCCCATGTGGCTTGTGCTATGTGGGTAAGACAAGTAGATCGTTCCGAATAAGAATGAGAGAACATCGAAGCCGTCTACATTGTAAGGTGCTGGAAGCTCCCCTGGTGGCACATTGCCTACAGAAAAATCATGTATTTGCACAACTTTGATGTTTGTGTTTGATGCAGGTAGCACAGGGACGTGGGGGTAAGACATTAGATCAGACATTGATCATACAGGAGCAGAGATTAATTTATACACTGGATACTGTGGTGCCACGGGGTCTAAATAATGTAATTGAATGGGCAGCCTGTGTATGAACAGCTGATAAGCATTTTAGAAAGAAAACTGGACATTTTGTAGGAAGAAAAAAGGAAAAGAAAAGGAGGTTAGAGAGTACTGTGGAAATTATAAAAATTAGTCAAGAGGTTCATTGATATCTACCGGCCGGTAAACCTTATGATGTGAGCAAGTAGATAAGATTTTCGATAGCAATGGAAGGTACGGTATACCTTTAAGGAGGAGGATGATGTAGGTTAAAGGAAGAGTCTTGTGGTTTTTAAATGGGGACGGGGGTGAGCCTATCGGACATGCGCGGCGTTTTTCTGAAACCGTTCAATCCTCCAGCAGCATTGGGAGGAGTTGGTGTATAATGTAAGAGAAAACGTGGGCAACATCATCTGGTAGGTTATAGTTTTTAATATAGGTGAGTTAGTTTTTGTAGTTTAGATTAAGGGAAGAGAATGGAATAGCGAGTGATCACTATTATCCCTTATTCTTTATTTGTAGATGAAGTTAAGATCCCCTGATGAAACAGCAAAGTGAAACGTCTAAGTGGTGCCGGGGAAGAGACGTTGGGATCATTATCTAAGATAAAAATAAGACACAACAAGGCCTAGATCAGCGTGAAGAGTAAATTTATCTGGTTATCTGGAGCTTAATTGGAAGCTAAGTTAAAGGAACTTTAGAAGTATTTTTCATATAGACCATTTCGCTGATAACTAGGAACTGTTGAGAGTATTCTGAGGTCGTTGATGTGATTAGGCATAGAGTCTCATTAAGACGGAAGTCTATGAGGCCTAGCCATTGTAATACTGAGACCTCATTAAGAAGATTGTAAATGAAATTTTTCTATTTTTGAATTTTGGTGATCGGAGCTAACAAAGAACAGAAAAATTTTATATTGGGTTGAAGAAACGGTTCAAGCAGTAAGGGCTATTTGAAATATTGTATTTACACAGTTTTAGCATCCGGGCACTCTGTGGCGAAGTAGCAGTGGCACCCATTGCTAACCAGGCAGTGGCAATATTGAGCCTGTGCAAGGTTAGCGATACACGGCAAAAGTGAGGCACAGGATACCCTGGCCTAACTTAGCTAACTGGGCTGAATATCACCACTGCCTGGTTAGCTGCATGGTAATGCAACAAACCCGGATATTTAATGCCAGGACTGTGTTAACAGCACTAGCCGCCAGGGCTGAATATCCCCCCCCTAAGGTCTTTGCTGTCATTGACTTCTCTTTAGTCAAACACTGCTGTTGGTGAAGAGCACTCTGAACCTCAAGAGCAACCTACAAATCACAGTTCACCTGATTTGGCCTTGGAAATCAGAAGCAGACCCAGGGAAGAAGGGAGTGAGACTGATAAGAGACACCTGATCTACAGAATACAGACTTTGCACTGTAAACCCTGGGAAGAGACACAGAAAACATGTAGAAGAAATCTGCTATATTACTGACAGACTAGTTATTTGCTCATGGGCAGTGCCCAGAAGACACTGATTATATTATTCAATATACTTTTCTTCTCTATTTTCCTCTTTCTTTTCCTGTCTCTTGACTCTTACTATGATGATTGCTATTGTAAACTGCTCAGATGCCCCAAGCATAGAGCGGTATATAAAGAGTTGTATTAAAGCAGCAGTTCTCAACTGGTGTGTTGCAACATACTAGTGTGTTGTAGAGCCAGCACATGAAGAGTAGGAGACGCGGCCAACATCCAGATGTTTCATGGAGCCAGCACAAGCAGCGGCCGGGGCAGGAGATGCGACAGCACTGGCCCCAGCACCTGGGGCTCTTATTATGATTTCAGTTCTGGGTGTGTTCCACGCACCTGGAAGTGAAATCACTTAAGCACCACTTGCTACTGCGGTCGGGAGGAAGGAGCACAGCTGAATCTACATTAAACAAGACTTGCCGGGACGGTGCGGTTACGTCTCCCACCCCTGCCACTGCTTGTTTCAGCTCCAGGAAGGGTTGAGAGGAAAGATACTGCACTGTCTGGCTACAAGGTGGTGGGGATGGGGGGGAAGAGAGATGATGCCAGGCTACAAGAGTGGAGGAGGAAAGAAAGAGGGAGACAGAACATACAAGGCTGCATACATTGATGGGTGGGGAGAGATAGAGAGAGGGAGAGGGAAGGGGAGGTGAGAGAGAGAAAGGAGAGATAGGAGGGGTGGATGAGAGAGAGAGAGAGAAGATGTCAGACTATATAGATGGGTAGGTGGAGAGGTGAGATGCTGGGCTACATAGGGTGGATGGGAGGGAAACAGAGAATGGAGAGATACCAGGTTATATCGGGTGGATGGGAAACAGAGAGAGAGAGAGAGAGAGTGGGAGGTTACTGGTTTGCATGGGTAGATGGATGGATGGGTGGGGAGATGTTTAGGTGGTGGAGAGGAGGAATAGAGAATGAGAAGGAGGGTAGATGCTGGGCTACAAGAGTGGGTGGGGGAGAGAGAGAGTGGAGATGCCAGGCTATAAGGGTGGGTAGGGGTGGGGGGGGGGGAGGAAGGGGAGATTCCAGGCTACAAGGGTGGGTGGGTGAGAAAGAGGGGAAGGGTAGATACTGGGTATGGTGTGGAACCTTGTGGGGGGTTGTCAAGGAGACACAAGTGAGAGGAGATAAAAGGGAATAAGAGACCAGGGAGGGAGTGAGATGGGGAAATGGCAGAACTTGGGGAGATGGAAAGTTGATAAGTATGTGAAAAGTGAAAAGGAGGAGAATGAGGACTAGAAGGTGCGTGGACAGAGAAGTAGGAAAGAAAGAAAGGGGAATGATTAATATGTCAGAGACAGATGTACAGAGGGAACAGAGGGAATGGAGGAGAGAGGAGGCTCCATCTCTGCCCTTTTTCAAATCCAGGCTCAAAGGTCACCTCTTTGAGGCCGCTTTTGGATCCGCTTAGTCTCCTATATGTTTTCTTAGCATTCCCGTAGATGTGTCCTTGTCCTCAGCTGTTGTGTTGTCTGTCTTGACTAGACTATAAGCTCTGATGAGCAGGGACCATCTTTTACATGTGTCTGTACAGCGCTGCTTATGCCTTGTAGCACTACACAAATGATAAGTGGTACTAGTAGAAAGGAGAAATGGATGGCAAACACTGGAAAAAGTTGGCAGAAGACAGATGAAGAAAGCAGAAAAGAGAAACTGGGACCAACATGATTGGGAAAATGAAATATCCAGACAACAAAGATAGAAAAAAATATTTTATTTTGAATTTATTAACTGGAATATGTTAACTCTGGGAGCTGTGCACTGTGGATGTTTTGTATTTTGTTCAGGACAAGAGGAAATGCATTTCTATGTTTAGTTTTCCATATTGCAGTACCTGCTGAATTTGACTTCTTGGGATTCCCATTTCAATTTTTGTCTTCATATTTATATTTCTAATTTGTGCTCCCTTGTTCTGTATTTGGTGAGAGTCTGTCGGAGCTTTACATGTGACCAAGGTGTGGTGGCATTAGCATGTAGTATCTGTAGAGATCCATAGTAGTTCCACCAGTAATAGGTATATCAGTGTTCTATGGCCCAATGTAATATTTCTAATGCTGTCTATTCTTTGGTAGGGTTCCAGCTGTTTGAATCAAAGGAAGTAGTGCTGCTATGGTATGTAACATTTGCTACATATTTATTTATTTATTGGTATGTTTTATATACTGCCTTTAAGCAGAATCAAAGCGATTTACATCAAACAAAAACTGGAACTTTACATTACAACTTAGTGCTGGGGAGGAGTCTGCTGTCGTGGTACATGTCGGTACCAATGACATAGGAAAATGTGGTAGGGAGGTTCTGGAGGCTAAATTTAGGCTTTTAGGTATGAAGTTGAAATCTAGAACTTCCAGGGTAGCATTCTCTGAAATGCTTCCCGTTCCACGCACAGGACCCAAAAGGCAGGCAGATCTCCGGAGTCTCAATGCGTGGATGAGACAATGGTGCAGAGATGAGGGTTTTGGATTTGTTAGGAACTGGGGAACATTCTGGGGAAAGGAGGGGCTCTTCCGAAGGGATGGGCTTCACCTTAACCGGGATGGAACCAGGCTGCTGGCATTAACCTTTAAAAAGGAGATAGAGTAGCTTTTAAACTAGATAATAGGTGAAAGCCGACAGTCGCTCAAGAGTGGATGGTTCGGAAGAATGTATCTTTGAAGGATACTACCAAAAGCAGAGAGGTTCCAAAAAAGAGTAAAGTAGCCCAAATGCCCTCGAGTATGGAGCAGACAGAGCTTAAAGATCCCAAATTACCCATGTCTACCAATAGCCAAATTAATATGAATAAAATACAGTCTCTAAAATGCTTGTATGCAAATGCTAGAAGTCTAAAAAATAAGATGGGAGAGTTAGAATATATAGCACTAAATGAGAGGTTAGATATGATTGGAATATCAGAGACATGGTGGAAGGAGGACAACCAGTGGGACACTGTGATACCTGGGTACAAACTATATCGTAATGATAGAGCTGATCAAATTGGTGGAGGGGTTGCGCTCTATGCTAGAGAGGGCATTGAGTCAGAAAGAATTAAAGTTTTGCAGGAAACAAAATTTGCTGTAGAATCTCTATGGATTGAAATTCCATGTAAAAAGGGGAAGGCGATGGCAGTGGTGGTGTACTATCGACCGGCTGGCCAGAATGAACAAATGGATGATGAAATGCTCAAAGAAATCAAGGAAGCTAACAAACGTTACAGCGCAGTAATAATAATGGGTGATTTCAATTACCCCGGTATCGACTGGGTCAGTGTCACGGCAGGACATGCTAGGGAGATAAAGATCCTAGATGAAATAAATGACTGCTTCTTGGAGCAGCTGGTTCATGAACCGACCAGAGGGGAAGCCATATTAGACTGAGTCCTTAGTAGAACACCAGATCTAGTGCAAGAGATAAGGGTGTTGGGGCCACTTGGCAATAGTGATCATAGCATGATCGCCTTTGATTTAATTAGTGGAGGAAATCCACAGTACTACCTTTTAACTTTCGAAAGGGAGACTATGATAAAATGAGGAAAATAGTTAAGAAAAAACTAAACGGATCAGTTGCAAAGGTTAAAGACTTACATCAAGCTTTGGTGTTGTTGAAAAATACTATCTTGGAAGCCCAGATCAGCTGTATTCCATGCTTTAAGAAAAGTGAAGGAAGTCCAAAAAACTGCCAATATGGTTTAAAGGTGAGGTCAGAGAGGCTGTTGTTGCCAAAAAATCATCTTTCAGAAAATGGAAAAAAGAGCCAAATGACAAAACCTGGAAACAGCACAAGCACTGGCAAGTCAAATGCAAGGCATTGATAAGGCAGGCAAAGGGAGAATTTGAGAAGAAGCTTGCTGCGGAAGCAAAAACGCGAAATAAAGACTTTTTCAAGTACATTCGTAGCAAAAAACCTGTGAGAGAGTCAGTTGGTCCATTAGATGATAGAGGGGTTAAAGGGGCACTAAGAGGCAACAAGGCGATAGCGGAGAGACTGAATGAATTCTTTGCTTCGGTCTTTACTGAGGAAGATGTAGGGATGTTACCCATGACTGAAGTGGTATTTAAAGGTGCGGAAGAATTGAAGGAAATATAGATACATCGGGAATATTTATTACAACTATTAGATAAACTGAAGAGTAGCAAATCATCTGGGCCGCAAGGGTGTTGAAAGAACTGAAATATGAGATTGCAGACCTGCTATTAGTAATCTGTGAACTATCATTAAAATCATCTCTAATACCTGAAGACTGGAGGATCGCCAATGTAACACCAATTTTTAAAAAGGGTTCCAGGGGTGATCCGGGAAACTACAGACCGGTGAGCCTGACGTCAGTACCGGGAAAAATGGTAGAAACCATCATAAAGAATAAAATTACTCAGCATGTAGATAGTCATGGCCTAATGGGAGACAGCCAACATGGCTTTAGACAAGGAAGATCTTATCTTACTAATCTGTTATGTTTTTTTGAAGGTGTGAATAAACAGGTGGACAAAGGTGAGTCGGTTGATATAGTGTATCTGGACTTGCAGAAAGCCTTTGACAGGGTCCCTCATGAGAGACTTTTGGCAAAACTAAAGAGTCATGGGATAGGAGGCAGTGTACTAGGATAGAAAGCAGAGGATAGGGCTAAATGGCCAAATTTCGCAATGGAGAAAGATGAATAGTGGTGTACCCCAGGGATCTGTGCTGAGTCCGCTGCTTTTTGACATATCCATAAATGACCTGGAAAGTGGAATAACTAGTGAGGTTATCAAATTTGCAGATGACACAAAACTATTTAAAGTTGTTAAAACCCAAGAGGATTGTGGAAAATTGCAAGAGGATCTTGATAAATTGGAAGACTGGCCATCAAAATGGCAGATGAAATTTAATGTGGACAAGTGCAAAGTTATGCACCTAGGGAAGAACAACCCAAACTATGGTTACACGATGCAAGGTTCCACATTAGGGGAACCACCACCCAGGAAAAAGATTTAGGCGTCATTGTGGATAACATGTTAAAACCCTCGGCCCAGTGTGCAGTGGCGGCTAAGAGAGCAAATAGAATTCTAGGTATCATAAGGAAAGGAATGGAAAATAAAACAAAAGATTTTATAATGCCTCTATATCGTTCCATGGTGAGACCGCACCTTGAATATTGTGTGCAATTCTGGTCTCCGTATCTTAAAAAGGATATAGCGATATTAGAAAAGATTCAGAGAAGAGCCACCAAAATGGTAAAGGGGATGGAAGGATACTCCTATGAAGAAAGGCTAAAAAGGTTAGGGCTCTTTAACCTGGAAAAGAGACGACTGAGGGGAGATATGATAGAAGTCTATAAATTAATGAATGGAGTGGAATGGGTAAATGTAGATCGATTGTTTACATTATCAGAATATAGAAAGACTAGGGGACATGCAATGAAGCTACAGGGTCAACTATTTAAGACTAATAAAAGAAAATATTTTTTCACTCAACGTGTAATCAAACTCTGGAATTTGTTACCGGAGGATGTAGTAAAGGCTTTTAGTGTAGCTGGGCTTAAAAAAGGGTTGGACAAGTTCCTGGAGGAAAGGTCCATAAACCATTATTAAGAAGGGACCCAGTATATCAATGCTTGACCCAGTACAAGCATTGTGGAACCTGTGTCTTTTGGGGAAACTGCTAGGTACGTATGACCTAGATTGGCCACTATTGGAAACAGGATACTGGGCTTGATGGACCTTGGTCTGACCCAGTATGGCATATCTTATGTTCTTATGTTCAAACAGGTAGCATGTCAACATTTGTAAATAGGGTAGGGTGTCTTCAACTTTTTACATGGGTGTAGAATGATTGAGTACTCAACATATTTACAGTTTTTATATTTACATATTCATCGTTCTAGAGCGTTACATGTTGCATTGTTAATGCTTTCCAACAGGTACATTTGTTTAATCATGAGGGATGAAGTATTAGCTAGAGTGTTTGGAGAGGTTGTCACTGGTAATATTTAAGAAGAGGTTATTCTGACTGCTATAGATTATGAGGAGTGTTTTTGTCATAAGAAGTGTTTGTGTTAGTGTTCAGGGAAGTGTTTTGTGGTGAATGGAATATGTATGGGACTACGTGACTCAGTCACATATGTGAGTGATCAGTGCTGTACCTAGCCCTGTGTGAGCAGTATGGCCACACAGGGCACAAAGAAATAGGGGTGCATTTGGGGTAGTGAAAGCAGCGGAGCGGACATCAAATTGAAAAAAAAAAGTGAGGGTCTTTCCAACTCTGTACTTGCATGCAGGTTTGATCCCTCCCTACTCTGATGTATGCCATGTCAGAGGAGGGAGAGACTAGACCAGCCATTCAAGTGCGGAGTTGCAAAGACCTCTGTTTGAATGGCTGGTCTGATCCCTCCCTTCTCTGACGTGGGCATACATGTCGTGACAAAAAAGAAACAAGACTGTCCCATAAATGTTTTAGTAAAAAATCTACAGAGAAATTACGCATTGTCCCCTTCAAAGTAATCCCCCCCCAGAGTTAATGCACTTCTGCATTCGCTTATGCCACGTATGGAAGAACTCGGTAAAACCTCCTCCTTGAGGTCCCTCAGCTCCCTCCTCACAGTGGCCTTGATCTCTTCTACAGAGGCAAAATGAGTTCCTTTGAGCATAGTCTTCAGCCTGGGGAAGAGCCAGAAGTCACACAGTGCGAGATCTTGGGAATAAGGAGGGTGGTCGAGATCTGTGATCTGTTTGTTGGCCAAGAACTGCCTCACACTGAACGCGGTTTGTGTGGGCGTGTTGTCGTAGTGGAGCAGCCACGACTTGTCTCTTCACAGATCCTGCCTGCTGTGCCGAACTCATCATGGAGGAAATTGAGGACCTGCTGGTAGAAGTGCTGGTTGACTGTCTGACCCTCAGGCACAAACTCATGATGGACCACTCCCTTCTGGTCAAAGAATGCGATCAGCATGACCTTGATCCTTGATTTGGACATGTGCGTCTTCTTGGGTCTGGGTGACAGTTGAGTCTTCCACTGCAGGCTCTCTCTCTTGCTTTCAGGGTCGTACTGGCAGACTCAAGTCTCGTTTCCTGTGATGATTCGGCCAATGAACTGGATCTTCTCTGATCTTCTCTAGCAAGTCTCAACAAACATTGACCCAGTGCTTTTTCTGGTCGTCCAATAAAAGCTTGGGCATTGTCTTGGCACACACCTTCCGCATCTCCAGCTCCTGCACCAAGATGGTCTGCACTGACTCCCTGTTCAGGCTGAGCTCCTCAGCTATCGTCCGCACCGTCAATCTGCAATCACTCCACACCAGCTGGTTCACTCTGTCTATGTTCTCAGCCGTCTTTGTCGTGGAAGGCCGTCCTGGCTTGGGGTCATCCTCCACTTCCTCGCGGCCAGTCTTGAAGCGTTTGTGCCACTCAAAGACTCGCAGACTTGACATTGCATCTTCTCCATAAGCCTTTTGGAGAAGTTGGAGACACTCAGTTGGGCCCTTCTCCATCTTAACCAGAAATTTCAAGTTGTTTCTTTGCTCCATATTTCTGCCACCTCCAATTGCGTGACAAAGCGATGGAGCAGTGTGCTACAAAAAAAACTGAAAAAGAGAAACAGAGTAAGAGAGATGAAAAATATTATGGCAGAATAGTGGCGAGATGTTGCACAACACAGTGACATAAGTGGTTAGCCAATTGGCATTGAGTCATGGGCATGGCTGCCACAGTCTTGTTTCTTTTTTGTCACACCTTGTATGTCAGAGGAGGGAGGGATCAGACCTGCATGCAAGCACAGAATTGGAAAGACCTACGTGTTTTTTTTCAATTGGATGTTTGCTCTACTGCTGTCATTGCCACCGTCGTCATCAAGGAAACACAAAAAGTGGCAGTGGGGCAAGGGCAGGCAGCGCAGAGAGTTCACTGGACATGGAGGTGTGGGGTAAGGCAAGATGGGGAGATGCTTGGCAGGGGGCAATCAGAAATCTGTGATGGGGGGGCACACCAGATGTGCAAGTCACAGAGGGTGCATTTATGTCTTGGTACGGCCCTGTGAGTGGTGGTTTTTTTTTCAGATTTTGTGTTCTTTCACAATGTCCCTAGTAGTGGGAAAGTTATGTTGCTGTTACTCAAATGATGTTTGAATCAGAATATTTTTGTATGGTTACTTCTATGGAGAAATGTGCTAGTTCTGATCTGCACCTGTTGTAGGATTTTTGCAGATGTAGAACATGTTTGTATTTAACTACTATACTGTATCAGACCAAAGGCCCATGAGGGACATATGTGCGTTATGCCACATATGTGTGCATTGTCTGTCAGGTATGTCCCGACAGAAAAAAGGTTGAGAACCACTGTATTAAAGTAAAGTAAATTATTGAAAAGTTTTGTCTAGTTGACTATTTGCTTTGGTTTGTATAAATGGCTTTTATCTGTGAACTTTGAGGTAGTAGCAGATTATATGATGCAGACATCACAGCCCCTACTTCAGGGATTCTCAACCCAGTCCTCAGGACACACCTAACTGGTCAGGTTTTTAGGATAACCACAATGAATATGCATGAGAGAGATTTGCATATAATGGAGGCAGTGCATGCAGATATCTCTCTTGCATATTCATTGTGGTTATTCTGAAAATCTGACTGGCTAGGTGTATCCCGAGGACTGGGCTGAGAACCTATGCTCTACATTCTAAACTGTTAAAAACGGCAGTAGGACAGACACCCACATGGCGGGGAATAAGGCTGGGGGGGGGGGGGCCATGCTGCATCTGTTAACTAATGAGCAGTCGCATTATTGGAAGTAGACCAGCTGTACACATTATCAGAAGGGGATTCTCCCTGGGCTTGCTGGAACATTGAAGAGGGACCCTCACCCCATTATCCAGAATAATGTTTAGACTGGTGATGATCCTGCCTACACTCCATAGTGATATAGAAACATGAGAGCAGAAAGAAATCATATGGCCTATCCAGTCTGCCCTTCCACACCAACTACTATAGTCCCTTTTTTTTCCTTTAGAGATCTTCAGGTTGGTCTCATGTTTTCTTGAATTCAAAGAGTGCCCTGGTCTCTATTACCTCCACTGGGAGATTATTCCATTCATCTAGCACTCTTTCTGTAAAGAAATATTTACACATATTACTCTTGAGTCTATCTCCTTTCACCCTCATCCTATGTTCCCTTGTAGCGGAGCTTGCTTTCAATCAAAAGAGGCTCTCCTCCTGTGCATTTATGCTACAGAGGTATTTAAACGTCTCTCTCATATCTCCTCTCTCCCACTTTTCCTCCAAAGTATACATATTGAGATCTTTAAATCTGTCTCCATATGCCTTATGATGAAATTCACTGACCATTTTGGTAGCCACCCTCTGCACAGACTCCATCCTGTTTATATCCTTTGGAAGGTGTGGTCTCCAGAATTGCATAGAATACTGCAAATGAGGTTTCACCAAAGACTTATACAGAGGCACTATCATTTTCTTCTTCCTGTGGGCCTTTCCTCTCCCTATGCATTCAAGTATCCTTCTGGCTTTTGCTGTCACCTTTTCTACCTGTTTAGCCATCTTAAGATCATCAGAAACAATTAAACCCAGGTCCTGCTCTTCTTTTGTGGACAGAAGAATGTCACCCTCTATATACCATTCCCTTGGATTTTTGCAGCCCTAATGCATGACTCTGCATTTTTAGCATTAAATCTCAACTGCTAAATTCTTAACCACAGAACACAGAACAAAAATATTTCTTAAGCAATTCTGCTTTATTCCCATCAGCTTCTACATATTCCACTCCTGCAACTTTGAGTCTGACAATACCACTTTTGCACTTCCTACTCTCACTAACATATCTGAAAAATGTCTTGTCCTCCCTTTTTACTGGATTAGCTATTTTTTCTTGTCTTTGTATCTTTGCTTTCCTGACTACTTTCCTAGCTTCTCTAAGTTTTTTTTCAAATATTGATGCTTGTCTTCTTCTTTCTGTGATCTCTTGTATTTTATGAAGGCTACCATCTTTTTCTTCACCTTTTCAGCTGCTACTTTCGAGAATCATAGCAGCCTCCTTTTCCTTTTACATTTATTTACTTTACTAAAAAAAGGTTTGTTCCCTTAAAATATCCCCATTTCAGTTTTTCCCATTGCTTTTCTACATCCCCCAGCTGTTCCCATCCCGCTAACGCCTCTAGGTATTGTCCCATCTTAGCAAAGTTTATTTATTTATTTATTTATTTATTACAGTTTCTTATATACCGCGCTATTCGGCATCAGCGCGGTTTACATTGTAACATAACTACCATACGACAAGGTGTCTGGTTTTACATTGAACAGGGAAAAGAAACTTGGATAACTGGGTTAACTATATACATGAGCTATTTACACTACAGGATAGGTAAAATCAGATCATAAGTAAGGGGGCATCTCTAGAGGGGTGATTTCTTGAGAGGGATATCTAGGCTCAAAGGTTGTCTGGGAAGTATTGGATGAAGAGGTAGGTTTTGAGTGCCTTCCTGAATTGATATAGATCGGTTATGGCTCTAATGTCAGGGGGTAGAGCATTCCAGCATCTGGGGATATAGAAACTGCACGCTCTGTTTGTGGTTGTCTTGTTGCACTTTGTCGATGCTTTTGGTGTGAGTTAGTTTTCCTAAAGTCTAGGACCTTCACTTTTGAATGGATTTTATCAGCCCTAGTCCTAATACTGAACTACACCATCTGGCAATCACTGGATGCAAGATGATCCCCCACTATAATATCAGAAACACTTTCCCTATTAGTAAGCACCAGGTCCAGTATGGCCCCTTCACATGTGTGTTCTGTTACCAGTTCCTGGAATAATTCTCCCTGTAGAGAATCCAGGATGTTCTTACTTCTATATGACACCACAAGAGCGATGTGCCAATCTGCATCCAGCATATTGAAATCACCTACCAGTAGCACTTCTTCTTTCATGGCAATATTGTGAATATCTTCAATTAAATCTTTGTCCACTTATGCCTGTGAAGGAGATCTGTATATCACATCAATGCAAATGGATTCCCTGTTCCCTCTCTCTAGTTTAACTCACAGTGCTTCCTCTTTCCCTTGTAAGCCCTGTAATTCTGTAGCTTTAATAATGATGTTTTGCCTATAGTGCCACTCCTCCTTCCCCTGTCCTTCCTGAATAAAGTATGCAATGCAATGTGTGCCTTCAAGTCAGTCCTGACTCCTGGCGACCCAGAAGCTCCTGGGTTTTCTTGGCAATGTCACCGGAAGTAGATTGCCAGGCCTTTCTTCTGAGGCAATGGAGGGTTAAGTGACTTGCCTAAGGCCACAAGGAGTGCTAGTGGGAATTGAACCCTGGTTGCTTGGTTACCAAGCCAGTGTTCTAACCACTAGGCTACTCCTCCACTCCAAATAAAATATAGCACAGTATAATTACATCCCAGTCATGGTTGTACATGGGCCATGTCTCTGTAACCGCAACAAAATCCATGTCAGCCTCTTCCATTAAAGCCTCAACATTTGGGATCTTATTTCCCATACTACGAACATTAATGCACACTGCTTTCCAGACATTGACCCTTATACTCATTTTTACAGAGGTATTAAATGTTCCGCTTACCTGGGGCTTTTTTTTTACCGATCCACAATGAATCTAGTTTAAAGCCATCTTTAGTAGTTTAGCTAGTCTGCTGTGGAAGACACTTTGACCCTTCTTGGATAGGTGGACACCATCTCTGTTCAGCAGCCCTTGGAAAATCATCCCATGGTTGAGGAAACCAAAATGCTCTTGTCACCATTCACGCAGCCATGCATTTATCTCCAGGATGCGAGTTTCTCTGCTTTGGCCTTTACTCTCAACAAGGAGGGTTGAAGAGAACACCATCTGCACACCTATCTGCTTTACTCTCTCTCCCAGAGCCATGAAGTCACGCTTATTATGCTTGGAGGGATACCTAGCAATATCATTTGTGCCAACATGGATGAGCATCATTAGATAATATTCAGTAGGCTTGATAAGTCTCGGCAAACTCTCCATAACATCTTGGATTTTGGCACCTGGCAGACAGCACATGTCCATGGAAATCAAGTCTGGTTGGCAGATGGATGCCTCAGTACCTCTCAGAAGAGAGTCACCAACCACCACTACCCTTTGCTTCCTTGTGGTCACTGATTCTGCAACTTTGGGGGGCTTGAGCTCTGGTTCTTACCCTTCCTGGGATGTTTTCACCTCCTCCACTTCAAGGGCTGCATACTGGTTCTTCAGTTCAAGGGCTGGAGAGGTTGAATTTTTAATTCTGCAGGCTCTGGTGGCTCATGTCCAACTCTCTTAACTCTGTAGCATACCATGTTCACCTCTGTCGGAGAGCTTGGATACCTCAAGAACCATCTTATCAATGTATTTCTCACTGTCACAGATATTTCTGAAACTTGCCACCTCTTTTCTGAACTCCTCCACTTGTTTCATGAAGGCTTCAGCTTGTAGTTATCATGCACATAGAAAACCCTTGACTGGGATTGGGCTGTCTGTCTGGACAAAGGCAGAAGTTGTAATGGGGCAACAGCTTTGGCAGCATGATTCTTCCCAGCTATAATTCAGTTGTTGGAGCTGTGGTACCTGTTGAAGGAAATGAGAAAGACCTATCAATATCCTTAACTTTTCCTCAGAGAAAAAACAACTAGCCTCTTTTATGTGTGTCCTAATAGCTCTGATCTATGTACCTATTTGTAGTCTTATTAGCTTGCTAAACAACTCTTACTTTACACTATTAAATTCTGATATTAAGCATCTGAGGTATATTGTTTAATGTGCTCCATTTGTAAAATTACCTAATCAAAGCTCCTTCAAGAATATCAAATTGTTTACTTTTAGTGGATATCTAAATAAACTGTTTGCTTCCTAGATTTTTACTACCAACCAATAGAAAATTATCTTTGCTAACAAGCTAATTGGTGAGTTGCTCTATATAGCAAGAATTCTCACATGGGTTGGGTGGGAGCTGGGGTGGGAAGGGAGGAATCTAACACCTGAGAAGGGCAGTGACTTCAAAGAGCTTGCCTTCCTCTTTGAACCTGCAGTTTAGAGGAAAAGAAAACCCCCTATAACAGCAGAAAAAAGCTTTGCCTAAGAACACAATAATACCCCTTTTGCAATATAGCTACAATTCTCTAGGCAATGCAGCAGAAAAAGTTAGCAATTAAAAATGAAAATGCTCCCTTTAAGAGCACTCAGGCAGAGAGTTTGTATTCAAGTGCCACAGAAGTGCCCTGCTTGCAATGGAGACCCTGTAGGATATGCTCAGTTGCTAGTGCTCTTCTATCAGACAGATTACACTCTGGGTCTTCCCCTTGCTTGCTCTGTACTGTCCCAACCATATCTGACATTGGTCTTTGAAGATCTTTAGTCACACATAAAGCAAAAGGTTCTAAACAGTCATGCCAGTTTTCTGCTTTCCTGGAACTCTCATTTTTGGCATGTACTAGCTTTTCCATGTCCTCCCTCTATGCAGACAAGAAATCCTCATGTACAAGATATAATTGTAGACCTCTTGGAAACCAGTTGGAGGAAAAGAAGGAAAGAAAACAGAGTGCATGCTTTTTCATGTGTTCTCAGTAAGCAGCATACTTGTGCTATTTAGTCAATGCATGGTCAGGTTTCTCAGCACAAGACATGTGTGTGCTATTTCTGGCATGTTTTTAGCATGAGCATCCTCATCCTAAATCTTTTTACATTGCTTGCTAAGTGGCTTTTTAATGAACTCATGAAATATTTCTCTGAACCCATTCTAAAATTGGTTTTATGAGTATTTATTGTATAGGCAGCTATGTCTGTATGAAAGAATAGTAGATATACAAATATTCAGCTAGTTTTAGGAGGCTAATTAATATATAGGAGGTTAACTATGGCTAACTAGCTAATTAGAGTCAGCTATATTCAGGAACATTGTCAACCACAAACTAAGGGGGTCATTCCATAACATGATTAGGCCATTTGGGTGTGCACAGGAGATGAATTTCTCCTGAAAATGTCTATGACCGTATTCCAAAACCAGTCTCCCATGCACGTCCATGGCGTGAACACAGGGATCTAAGAATTTGCCCAGCAGGGGTGGAATGGGGGCGTGGTTTGCCACAGAGACATATAAAGTGTATTCATGAAAGGCCCATGTTCATTTTTTGTGTTATCTGCAGACATCCCCGTTATTCCTGCAGGAGATGTGGAATAAGGCCTGTACTTAGACATTTTTCTGCTGTACTTGTATAGAGGTTGTGACAAATATGTTTCAAACTGGTGTGACTGCAGTCTATAAAACACAGCTAGATGCATGTATAATGGACAGAAATCAGGGTGAGAGAATCTTGTAAGCTAAAGGGGCATTAATAACTACCCCTAAAGACATTTTAAGATGAGCAATAGTGATTATGGTGGCTATGCTGACAGTTGCTGTTTGTGCTAAAGGAGTTAATTTGGGGGACCTTGACAATTCCTGTGTTATGGAAAATGGGAATGTTGATGTAAGAAATGTGAGTGAGTCTGTAACAGGATTGTGTTTGAGTGAGAAAGGGGTGATCAGATTTATAGTCCTGGCACTCCATGCTGCATATCAGGGAGGAGGGTCAGGCACTGGGAGACATGATTGATGTAGCGCCAACAGTCCCCAGATTGTGCCATGAGGCATGCCATAGCCAGGGCATACATTTGTTGCTCAGAAATATTATGCATCCCTTGGGGAATTTCTATGTTAGTGTTGTTTTCTGTGCACATGATGAGGGTCCATCCTGAGTGTTTTAAAGAGTGTATGTAGGGCTGACCACTGTAGGACTCACTGAGGCCTTTTTATGATGCCAAGTAACATTTGATGCAAGGTATTTCTGTCATACATGTTCATATTTACCTTCTCTTATACTATCTTAGAGCGTGCTGGGATTACCTAGCACTGTTCTGGGCATGTCAGCGACTAGGATATGGTCTAGTTTGCATCAGCATGCGTTTATCATTAGTATTTATGTCTTGTATGCGTCAGTAAACTGTCAGTGAGCACAGCAGTTTATGAGATACAGTGAGGCGAGGCCATCTTGGAGACGGGCATGATCGCAGATATGTTACTTTACAGAATACGGTAAGCAGGGGCCCATCCAGAACCTGATCACTGTTTACCCATATCTCCTAATATTGCCGGAGACGTGGTTCTCTGCTTTACTCTATGGCCCGTGCCTGTATCCGTGTGTGGGCCTTGCACTGGATACGTTTACGGGATGTGCCGTGCCAGACACATCTATGATCTCAATGCCAGAAATGTGGGCATGTCTATACCCGTGTCTCCGGAATCAGGTTGGAATCGTGCCCGTGTCCGATTTAAATGTTTCTGCTTTTGCTAGCCGACCTATATGGAATCTGCCTCTGAGCAGCTTACTGAAAATCTAGCCTATGATGTACTTTTAGGACCTTTAAATCGCAAAAGAGCCAAAACTCCTTTTAATCCCTAATCAGTCCAGAGTTTGTGGAGAACAGGTTCTGTCTGCTGATTGTGCAAAAGACACCGGGATAGATGGGGCCTAATTGTTCTGAGAACATAACAAGCTAATAGACTGTAAACATCATTGGGAATCCAGAGGAACTGAAGACAGTGAGGGGATAAACATGTCTGTTCTGTTAAGGTTGACAAAGTGTTTCACTTCATACAAATAGTGATACTGACAATTCAGAAAGGAAAACAACCTACAAGAGCATGTCAGTACTTTAAGTTTTGACACATTTGTTTCTTCTCAAGACATCTATAGCCATTATATAATTCAATTAGGTGCAAGGCTAACATGTATTTTCCACATGATGAAGTTCAAATAATGAATTGTCTTTGTGCAGCCAGTACTACTGAAATGAATACTTTGTTTCAGCTAATTTGTTCCTGTCTTGTCTATTTTTGTAAGTATTGCATCTTTATTAGACTAATGACCCTGTTTGCTAATCTATTTCCATGTAATCTATGGCGTCAGACAAGCAAAAAAGATTTCAGATTGTCATAAGGTATTCAACCCTGGGGAAGGAGAGAGTCCCAGCCGTTAAACAGCAGTATCTGTTGATCAGGTGTACATGCACTAGGTCACAAATGGAATGGAGGTCTGGGGCCCTAGCTAAGAAATGTCACTTTGATGTCTGGTTGCTGCCTGACTCCTCCACACCCAGAAGTGAAGCGGCTGCGTGAACGCGGCCGCAAGCTGCGAGGTACACTGATCCACAAGTATAAATTCAGAGCACCTGCTGCACAGAGCTGCTGTCCCTAAATGCTTACCCTCTGCCTGTCTGCTGTATTATTTGCCTGTTTGTTGTGTTTTCACAGGGTCTGCCCCTTCCAACAGGGCCATCCTCCCCCTGGTTGCTGCCTGACTCCTCCCCACCCGGAAGTGAAGCGGCCGCGTGAACGCGGCTGTGAGCTGCGAGGTACACTGATCCACAAGTATAAATTCAGAGCACGGCGTGCTCCTTAGGTGCGCTCCTTGGGGCCGCTCCGGTAACGGAGGTCATACTATTAATGCAACTTTGCTTTCCCTCCTATTTCTAGTGCTCCTCCCTCCCGCAATTCCTGGGACGGACCGCCTGTCAATCTTACCCTCATCGTCTCTCGGGGCTGCGACTCACTCGCTTCAGGTACGGTCCATTTCTTGCACTCTTGCCTTCTCCACTTTATCTTTCTCTTCCTCTATGGCTTCCATACCCGTATTGTGGGGCAGACGCCCGGGTAAATCCTCCTCTACGCGCTCTCGCTGTTATTCCAATCTTCGCCCTTGCTTGCTATCTACATCTGCCCCTTCTTCTTCCCCCACTGCTCCTGTTCCTCCTCAAGCCTCCTTTAAACTGGGTCTTATCCAGGATCTCATCCTTCAGGCGTCCTTTGATATCCTCCTTCTCACCGAAACATGGTTGAGAGAGGGGGAGGACGCCCTTCTTGCTCGCTGTCTTCCTGCTGGCTTCTCTGCAGCCTCCGTTCCTCGCCTGGGTCGATCAGGTGGTGGCGTAGCAGCTATACTGCACCCAACCCTTTCTTTCACCCAGGTCTTATCTCCTTTATTACACTATCCTGAATCCCTCTTGCTTCTTCTCCACACCTCGCCCTCAATTCACATTCTTCTCATCTACTCCCCCCCGGCGCTCTGCTCTGATCTTTGGGATTCCCTCCTCTTAACTATCTCTGACCTCTCCCTAGCCTTCCCTCACCTGCTTATAGCCGGCGACTTCAACCTCCGCCTGGACTCCCCTACCTCTTCTAGAGATCATTCTTTTGTCTCCTTCCTGCACGACCTATCTCTATCACAACACGTTCCCTTCCCCACCCATCTTGCTGGCCATACTCTCGACCTACTTCTAACTTCCTCTTCTCTTCCGCTCCAGCTCCATAACCTTTGCTCTCGTCACCTGCCATGGATGGACCATTTTTGTCTTTCTGTCTCCTGCACCCTCATAGGGGCTTCTTTCCCCCCCCCCTTTGTCATCTGAGTCCCTCCCTCTCCGTTCCTCGCGTCTCCTCATCCCTCTCACTATCCAGCAAGTCCCACCTGCCACCGAACTGCTGCCCACTAACTTTGCCTCCCTTTCCCCCAACTCTCAGGCCTCCCTCTGGTCCTCTACCCTCTCTGCCACTCTCGATCATCTTGCCCCTCTGCGCTCCTGCCCGCCACGTCGCCACCCTGCACATCCCTGGTACCACAGCGGGTTACGTCTACTTCGCACTCACCTCCGCAGGGCAGAGCGGTTGTGGCGTAAGGCCCCCTCTCCGACCTCTCTCGCATTTTTCAAAGCAAACTCTTCCTACTACTGATCGCAAGTTCATCTTGCTAAGTGCACCTACTTCTCCGACGCTATTTCCAATGACCCTAACCAGACCCGGCACCTTCATACCACACTCAAGTCTCTTACCTCTCTTCATTCCGCGGCCCCTGCTGCCACAATTCATCCATCACCTCCTCCCCCACTTTTGGCATCCTTCTTCAGTGGCAAAGTTTCCTCCTTAAGAGCTTCCTTGCCTCACTGCCCCGCTCCCATCCACTCGCCTCCCTCCGTTGCATCTCCTCCTCCTGCCTCTCACCTCTCCCACACTTGGGCCTCTTTTTCACTTCCTACCACCTCAGAAGTACATCATCTCATCTCCTCTTCCAGGAAGACCTTCTGTTCTCTTGATCCTATTCCCTCCTCCTTGCTGCTAACTCCCTCTCTCGCACTCCTCCCCTATATCCTCTCTATGTTCCACTCCAGCCTCTCTACCGGGACTTTTCCCCATCTCTGGAAGCATGCCCTGATCCGCCCCATCCTAAAGAATCCCTCCCTGGATCCTCTGGTCCCTGCCCATTACTGTCCAGTTTCCAATCTTCCTTTCCTTTCCAAACTCTTAGAAAAATTGGTTTTTGCACAGCTCTCTCACCACCTCGACTCTACCCACTTTCTTCACCCCCGTCAGTCTGGATTCCGTCAAGGCCACAGTGTCGAAACTGTCTTACTTGCTTTCACTAATGCACTATATGTAGCCCACGATCACGGGGACATCTCGGTGGTGGTAGCCCTTGATCTATCTGCCGCCTTCGACTTAGTGGATCACTCCCTCCTTCTTCTCCGCCTACGGGAAGCAGGTCTCTGTAGTGTCGTCTATCGCTGGTTTATTTATTTTATTTATTTATTTAGCTGTATTTATATACCGCTTTTCACCGGGTCAAAGCGGTGTTACATAGGGGTGGGGGAATTAAGTACAAGGGTGGGGCCATCACCGGGGAGGCAACATTGATGATTTGACATAGGAAAGACTTTGGATATAGGACAGACGTTGGACATAGACAAGTTAGGGTAGCTTTGAGTTAGAGGTTCATTGTGGGTGAGATCAGGGGTTTGTGGGTTTTTCGGTGGGGTTCGAGTTGAAGTATTCCTGGAAAAGGATGGTTTTTAGCTGTTTTCTGAAAGATAGTAGGTCGGCATTGTTTCTGAGATAGCTCGGTAGAGAGTTCCATAAGGACGGAGCATAAAGTTCAAAGGCTCGATTGCAGGTCTGTTGCGAGCATTTGGTTCTTTTGTGAGGGACGGTGAGGAAAATGCTGGAGGTTTGTCTAGTAGATCTGCCGTGGGCTGGACGAGCCAGTAGGGTGCGAAGCTGGGTGTCCTGTGTTTGATGGATAGCTTTGTGTGTGAGTAGGAGGGCTTTGTATTTTGTCCATGCTTCGAGGGGGAGAATGTGTAGTTCTTTCAGAATTGGGGTGATATGGTCGGTTTTCTTTGCCCTCTGAATGATTCTCGCAGTGGTGTTTAATGCAGTTCGGAGGGGGTTGGTGTGTGTGGCTGGAAGGCCATGGTAGATTATGTTGCAGTAGTCTAGATGTGGGAGTGTCATGGCTTGCATCACTGTTCGGAAGTCTTGATGTTCCAGGAGGGGTCTGAGACGTTGCACTGTTCTTGCCTTATGAAATATAGTTCCGGAGGTTTTAGTGATCTGTTTCTTTAAGGTGAGGGCTTGGTCAATAATAATGCCCAGGTATCTTATCTGTGGTTGTATTCAGATGCTTGTAGTTCCAATGATGAGGTGTGTGGGTGGTGTGAAGTCTGGGTCCTTTGTCACTATGAGGGCTTCAGTCTTCCTTATGTTGATGGATAGGTTGTTTGTTTGTAACCAGTTAGAGACTGCGGTGAAGCATGCTGATAGGTGGGTGTTTGTAGGGTTTGTGGTTGTAATGGGGGCGTAGAGCATGATATTGTCAGCATAGATGTGGAAGCTGACGTTGTGGGTGCGTATGACTGTGCAGAGTGACTGGAGGTAAATATTGAAGAGCATGGCTGATAGTGTGGATCCTTGGGGTACTCCCTGGTGTTGTTGGAATGGGGGGGAAGTTGAGGTGCTGGTGCAGATGAGTTGTTGTCTGTTTGTTAGGTAGGATTGGAACCACTTCAGCAAGGTGTCCTTGATCCCAATAGTCTGTAGTCGGTGTATGAGGATGTTGTGGGAGATGGTGTCAAAGGCTGCAGATATATCGAGGAAGATCATGGCGTATCCGGAGTGTCTTCCTTGAGTTCCTGTGAGGAGGGTGTTCATCAGCGTGGTCATGAGGGTCTCGACTCCATGTAGCGGGCGGAAGCCATGTTGTTGAGGGTCCAGTATGTTGTTGTATGTTGTTCCACTCCTTTCTTTCCTCCCGGTCCTGCACCGTTCTTTCTCCCTCTCCTTCTACCTCTTCTTCCGATCCGTTCCCTCTTTCATGTGGTGTCCCTCAAGTTTCAGTTCTGGCACCTTTACTTTTCAACCTCTTCTTGGCCCCCCTCGCTCTACTAATACAGCAATCTGGAATATCCGCGTTCTATTACGCAGACGACATAATTCTTCTTCATCACACCTCCCCTTCCTGTCCGGATCTCTCCCCTTTAAATGCTTGTCTCTCCACGGTGGCAAACTGGTTGACACAGAATTGCCTTCATTTCAATCTCACCAAAACTATTGCAATCTGGCTTTCCCATGGCAGTCCACCTCCTCTGTTGGCACCTTCTTTTTCTGGCACCCTCGTCCCCTTAGTTTCCACCTTTCGGTATCTAGGTGTACACTTTGATTCTGACTTATCCTTCCAAGCCCATGTCTCCCACATCACCAAGACATCCTTCTTTTGTCTCCGCCAAATCCGAGCGATTCGCCCCTTCCTCTCCCCGTCAGCCCTCACTACCTTACTATTGTCCCTGGTCATGTCACGTGGATTTCTCCAATTCAGTTCTTATAGGCCTATCCAAATTCCAGCAAACTCGTCTCCAGAGGATACAAAACACTGCTGCCCGCCTTATCACTCACTCCACCCCCCGGGACCACTCCTTCACTGGCTACCTGTCCTTCACTCCTTCTCCTTCACCTTCACTGGCTACCTGTCTCTTTCCGCACCCAATATAAGCTGCTTTGCCTTGTACATAAAGTCCTTCACACTAATACTCCACAGTACCTAGCAGACCTTATTTCTTTCCACTCCCCCAGGCACACTCCCCGCTCTTTTCACCTCAATCGTCTTTCTCTTCCCTCTCCCTCCCTCGCCCATCTACAATCCACACGTTCCTCCGCTTTCTTTTTCGTAGGACCTGCCCTCTGGAATTCCCTCCCCTCATCCCTTCGCCTGGAGCCCCATCATAACACCTTCAAACAGGACCTGAAAACCCACCTCTTCTCCACGGCTTTCGACCTTCCTTCCCCTTTTGTGTAATCTATGTCAATTCTACTTCCCTCCCTGAGATTGTCATTTCCTTGTCCTGTCCTGTCTCTCTCCTCTCTCTCTCTCTCCTATAAACATTGTAAAACCTCTTTTCCATTTCACTGGCCTTGAGCCTTTTCCTGCTTGTTTGTACACTGTACACCGCCTTGCTTGCTTCAGAAAGGTGGTTTATCAAATAAAATAAACATAAACATAAGAGCTAAAAATATGAGATATCCTTAGGTTAGGTTTGTGGTCTATCTGAGCTGGAAGTCAAAGAGATGCAGCATAAATTTGCCAAAAGAAAATCTATCCCCAAATTAGGAGCCCCCTTCTTGGGTACTACAAGCTACCATAAAGACAACAAAATTAGACATTCAGTGACTCCATAATAAGGAAGACAGCAGGAATCTCAGAGCTCTGTAAACTTATCTCTGAAAGTAACATAAATGAGCAAACGTGCAACCAAATCTGAGAGGAGAGAGGGTTTTACTCAGAGACAATTTATCCAAATAGGTTAGTTTTGCACATACCATGACAATCATGAACCTCACTCTTAAGCCAGGATATGAGGAGTATGATCTAAATCTCTCAAATTTACTGCTATCGCTCGCCATAATACTTGCATTGTACCAAAGAGAGCTTCCTTCTGGAGTTCATAAAATGTACCGGTATGGGTAATTTGTGAAGATGTGACTAGATGTTCTTCTTTATCAGGCCTATTGCTCTGAAAGCTACAATGTAACCCATTCAAGACTAATAAGAGAAAATATTTTTTCACTCAGCGCGATATCAAACTCTGGAATTCGTTACTGGAGAATGTAGTAAAAGCTGTTAGTGTAGCTGGGTTTAAAAATGGTTTAGATAAGTTCCTGGAGGAAAGGTCCATAAACCATTATTAAAGAGGACCTAGGAAATCTACTGCTTACTCTGGGAAAAGCATTGTGGAAGCTATATATCTTTTTGAGAGCCTACCGGGTACTTGTGACCTGGATTGGTCACTATTGGAAACAGGATACTGGGCTTGACGTTGGTCTGATCCAGTATGGTATTTCTTATGTTCTTATGATGAGAAATATTTCTGTATCTTTCTGCCACATTTTATTGGTCTCTGACTGCATTTCTTTGTAATTTAAGATCTTCTCCTTCTCCATGCGATTCACAGAATAATCACTTGGAACCGACACCTCTATTTTCAGTGCTGTTCTGGTGATTTTCTCCTTAATCATTATGTCAGGTTTCCTTGCATCCAATTTTTTATCCGTCAGAATATTTTTTTTTCCCTGTAGACATGGAATGGCAAAACAGCCTCAGTATATTGAGCCCCAAAGGAGCCTCTGTAGACCTTAGAAGACTTTCCTCCCCCCCCCCCCACCTCAGTTCCTCATTCTCTGTAATTCTCTCAGGGTCATGATCCCAGTGTTTTGTGATACAAAGATATTGTAGTGCTTACAAAGTTTCCAATGGATGAGGCATGCCACCTTGTTGTGTCTTTCCATATAGAAATTTTCTGCCATCAGAACTTCTGGATTACAGACGAGATGGTTGACAGCAAGCATAGAGAAAACAGGTAAAACAGACATACAGATATATGCATATTCTGTAAGAAAGAGCTGGAAATGGTTTCTCACCTTGTAGCTGGCTGTAAAGTTCTGATGGCATTGAATATCCAGATTTAGAGTTCAGTGGTGGTGGCTCGCCATTTTATCAGCATTAGCCACCACTGCTGAACATCTACTACCACTACTACTATTGAACATTTATATAGCGCTACAAGGTGCACGCAGCGCTGTACAGACATATAAAAGACAGTCCCTGCTCATCAGAGCTTACAATCTAGTTAAAAAAGACAATACAAGAGCTGAGGACAAGGATACAACTAGGGAAAGGTAAGGAGACACATAGGAGACTAAGGGGATCAGGATCCAAAAGCAGCCTCAAAGAGGTGAGCCTTTAGCATGGATTAGAGAAGGGACAGAGATGAAGCCTGACATACAGATGCAGGTAGTTTGTTCCAGGCATAAGGAGCAGCAAGGTAAAAAGACTGGAGTCTGGAGTTGGCAGTGGAAGAAAAGGGGATAGAGAGAAGCAATCTACCAGAAGAGAGGAGTTCCCAAGGAGAGGTATAGGGAGAGATGAGAGAGGAAAGGTAGTGAGGGGCAGCAGAATGAATGCATTTATAGGTCAGAAGGAGAAGTTTGAACTGGATACGTAAACGGAAAGGGAGCCAGTGAAGTGACTAGAGAAGAGGGGTTATATGAGCATATCAGAGCTGGCAGAAGATTAACTGCATAGCTGAATTTTGAACAGATTGAAAGGGAGAGAGATGATTCAGGGGGAGACCAGCAAGGAGGAAATTGCAATAGTCAAGAAGGGAGGTGACTAAAGAGTGGATAAGTGTCTTAGTCGTGTGTTCAGAAAGGAAGGGGTGAATTTTGCTGATGTAGAGAAAGGAACGACAGGTTTTAGCTATCAGTTGGATGAATGGGGAAAAGGAGAGGGAGGAGTCAAAGATGACCCCAAGGTTGCGGGCTGAGGAAACAGGGAGAAGTGTGTTATTCACAGAGATTGAGAAAGGAGGAAGGGGGGAAGTAGATTTAGGGAGAAAAATAAGAAGCTTGGTTTTGGCCATGTTCAATTTCAAATGACAGTGAGACATCCAGACATTGATATCACAAAGGCAGGCAGAGATCCAGGCCTGGAATGTTGGAGAGATATCAGGTGTAGAGAAATAGATCTGAAAGTCATCAGCGTAAAAGTGGTACTGAAAGCCATGGGAGGAGAGGAATGCACCAAGGCATTGGGTATATAGAGAAAAAAGGAGTGGGATCAAGACACACCCTTGGAGTACACCAACTGAGAGTGGGAGAGCAGTAAAGAAGGATCCACCAGAACAAACACTGAAAGAGTGGTAGGAGAGATAAAAAGAGAACCAGGATAACACAGAGCCCTTAAAACCAAGTGAGAACGAGGTGTCAAGGAGAAGGTTGTCGTCAACAGTGTCAAAAGCAGCAGAAAGGTCAAGAAGGATGAGGACTGAGTAAAGGCCCTTGGATTTTGCAAGAAACAGGTCACTGGAGACTTAGGCAAGAGCTGTTTCATGAAAATATAAAGGACAAAAGCCAGATTGCAGTGGATCCAGAAGGGCTTGAGAGGAAAGAAAGTCAAGGCAACAATGGTGAACAGCACATTCAAGAAGTTTAGAAATGAAGGGGAGGAGTGAGATGGGTCAATAATTAGAACAGGTAGGGTCTACTGAAGGTTTCTTGAGGAGAGTATGACAACATCATGCTTGAAGGCATTCCTAACAGGGGCTCTACAGGTCAAACAACGGTAAGGATTTGAGGGTTTATTTTTATTAAATTGCTAGCTCTCTGACTGGGAGCTCTTAAAAGGGGTTTTGCATATTTTTAAAACAAAGTTACTTTCTTTTTAGTGCTTTAGTAGAAATTTTCTTGAGCAGAGTAGGTTGTTGAACTCTAGTAACCTTCTCAGCTTTGGGAACTGCTGACACCTAATCAGGAGTTAGTGGGCCTGATTACCTGAGAGCAACTGAGGCATGCATAAAAGGCTCCAGAGCCCTGCCCTGTTGAGGCATTCCTAACAGAAGCTGTACAGGTCAAACAACGGTAAGGATTTGAGGGTTTATTTTTATTAAATTGCTAGCTCTCTGACTGGGAGCTCTTAAAAGGGGTTTTGTATATTTTTAAAGCAAAGTTACTTTCTTTTTGGTGCTTTAGTAGAAATTTTCTTGAGCAGAGTAGGTTGTTGAACTGTAGTAACCTTCTCAGCTTTGGGAACTGCTGACACCTAATCAGGAGTTAGTTCCCTCCCTACCCACCCCAAATCCCACCCACCCCTAGTGAGCAGCCTTGCTTTATAGGGCACCCCCCCATTTAACAAAGCACAGAGACTTGGAGCAGCACATTTTGAATATAATGAAATAGATTTAACTGCTTTTTCTCTGAAAGGACAGCTGGGAAACCGGCTGGTACTTGCTAGATCTCTCTCTTTTGCTTTAACAGATACCTAAGCTCCATGAACAGAACAATGGCTGGGAAAAATCATATCGCTAAAGCTGTTGCCCCCATTACAGCTTCTGCCTCTGTCCAGACAGAGGTCCTAATGCCAGTTGAAGGACCAGTTCCATGTGCAGGGTGCCTGCATGCTGAAGCTCTGAGGAAACAAGTGGAGGAACTCAGAGAGGAGGTGGCAAGGCTGAGGAGCATTCAAGACAGTGAGAAGTACATTGATGAGATGCTTCTTGCAGCAACCAAGCTCTCCAGCAGAGGAGAAGATGGGTGCCAACAGAATGTTGATGGATGGACATAAGTCACCAAAGCCTGCAGAATCACCAATCCAACTTCTCCAGCCCTTGAATTGAAGAACCATTATGCAGCCCTGTAAGTGGAGGAGGTGAAAGCATCCCTGGAAAGGGAAGAACCAGAGCTCAAGTACCCTAAAGCTGCAGAATCAGTGACCACAAGGAAGCGAAGGGTAGTGGTGGTTGGAGACTCTGTTCTGAGGGGTATCGAGGCGTCCATCTGTCAACCAGACAATGTCCAGAAAGGTATGCTGTCTGCCTGGTGCCAAAATCCAAGATGTTATGGAGAGTTTGACGAGACTCATCAAGCCCACTGACTATTACCCAATGTTACTAATCCATGTTGGAACAAATGATAATGCCAGGTATCCCTCGGAACGTATCAAAAGTGACTTCATGGCTCTGGGACAGAGGGTGAATCAGTTAGGTGCACAGGTGGTGTTCTCTTCAATCCTCCCTGTTGAGGGTAAAGGCCAAGGCAGAGAGGCTCGCATCCTGGAGATGAATGCATGGCTGCGTGGTTGGTGTCATCGAGAGAGTTTTGGTTTCCTAGACCATGGAATGCTGTTCCAAGGATTGCAGAGCAGAGATGGCATCCATCTGTCCAAGAAAGGTCAACGCGTCTTCGGTAGTAGACTGACTAATCTACTGAAGAGGGCTTTAAACTAGATTTGTTGGGAATGGGTGAAGAAAGCCCCCAGGTAGGTGAAAGCCCCCAGGTAGGTGATACATTAAATACCTTTATGGAAATGGGTAACAAGGGTAACATATGGAAAGCAGTGTGTATAAATGCCCGTAGCATGGGAAATAAGATCCCTGATGTTGAAGCTTTGGTGGGAGTGGCTGACTTGGATTTAGTGGCAGTTACAGAAACATGGTTCACAGAAAACCATGATTGGAATGTAACTATACCTGGCTATACTTTATTCAGAAAGGACAGGGTAGGAAGAAGGGGAGGAGCACTATATGTAAAAACTATTATTAAAGCTTTGGAATTGCAGAGCTTAAAAGGGAGAGAGGAGGCATTGTGGGTCAGGGCCGGCCCGTCCATTGAGCAAGAATGTTTTTTGCACAGGGCCCCGCGTTTCAGGGGGCCCTGCGCAAAAAACATTCTTCAGCATCCCAAGTTTTAAAAAAAAAAACCAAACCGGCTGCTTCTGCCGCGGCAGCAGCAAGAGCTCTGCCGCGGCAGCATCAAGAGCTCTGCCGCGGGGCCCCCCCCTGCCCGGCAGAGCCTCCGTGCATCCTCAGCAGCTTTCTTCATGTCCAAAACGCGGGCTTCTTTCAGAGCCGCGAGAGTTTCCTTTCTCGCGGCTCTGTTAATCCCGCCGAGGGTGATGGGATTTCCCATCAGCCCCGCGGGATTAAGAGAGCCGCGAGAAAAGAAACTCTCGCGGCTCTGAAAGAAGCCTGCGTTTTGGACATGAAGAAAGCTGCTGAGGATGCACGGAGGCTCTGCCGGGCAGGGGGGGGCCCCGCGGCAGAGCTCTTGATGCTGCCGCGGCAGAAGCAGCCGGTTTGGTTTTTTTTTTAATTTTAATTTGGAATGATAGGGGGGGGGGGTGGTTAGGACTGGTAATGGGCTATGGGAGGGGAGGCTAAACGGGAAGTGGGCTGATGGGGGGGGGGGTGGTGAGGACTGGTAAGGGGCCGGGGGGGGGGGGGTGGTTAGGACGGGTCATGGGCCAGGGGGGGGGGGTGGTGGTTAGGACTGGTAATGGGCCATGGGGGGGAGGCTAAGACTGGAAGTGGGCTGATGGGGGGGGGGGGTTAGGACTGGTAATGGGCTATGGGGGGGGCTAAGTGGGCTGATGGGGGGGGTTAGGACTGGTAATGGGCCATGGGGGGTGGAGGCTAGGACTGGTAATGGGCCATGGGGGGGGGCTAAGTGGGCTGGGGGGGGTTAGGACTGGTAAAGGGCCAAGGGGGGGGAGGCAAGGACTGGAAATGGGCTGATGGGGGGGGTTAGGACATGTAATGGGCTATGGGGGGGCTAAGTGGGCTGATGGGGGGGGTTAGGACTGGTAATGGGCTATGGGGAGGGGGCTAAGGCTGGAAGTGGGGGGTAGGACTGAAAATGGGCTGATGGGGGGGCTAAGACTGGAAATGGGCTGATGGGGGGGTAGGACTGGTAATTGACTATGGGGAGGGGGCTAAGGCTGGAAGTGGGGGGGTAGGACTGGAAATGGGCTGATGGGGGGGTTAGGACGGGGAATGGGCTCGGGGGGGGCTAAGACTGGAAGTGGGCTGATGGGGGGGGTGGTTAGGACTGGTAATGGGCCATGGGGGGGTGGGTATGACTGGAAATTGGCTGATGGGGGGGGTTAGGACTGGTAATGGGCTATGGGGGGGCTAAGACTGGAAGTGGGCTGATGGGGGGGATGGTTAGGACTGGTAATGGGCCATGGGGGGGGGTTAGGACAGGTAATTGGCCGGGGGGGGGGGTTAGGACTGGTAATGGGCTGATGGGGGGGAGGGTTAAGACTGGTAATGGGCCATGGGGGGGGGGTTAGGACTGGTAATGGGCCATGGGGGGGGGAGGCTAAGACTGGAAGTGGGCTGATGGGGGGGGTAGGACTGGTAATTGGCTATGGGGGGGGCTAAGACTGGAAATAGGCTGATGGGGGGGCTAGGACTGGAAATAGGGTGATGGGGGGGTTAGGACTGGTAATGGGCTATGGGGGGCTAAGACTGGAAATGGGCTGATGGGGGGGTAGGACTGGTAATTGGCTATGGGAGGGGGGCTAAGACTGGAAATAGGCTGATGGGGGGCTAGGACTGGAAATAGGGTGATGGGGGGTTAGGACGTAATGGGCTGATGGGGGGTTAGGACTAGTAATGGGCTATGAGGAGGCTAGGACTGGAAATGGGCTGAGTGGAAGGAGGGCTTGAACTGCAAATAGCTGATGGGGACGGGGGCTTGGAATGGAAATGGGTTGTGAGGGGGAGGGAGCTAGGACTGGAAATGGGTGAGGGGGGGCTAGGATAGGAAATGGGCTGATGGAGGGGCTAGAATAGGACTGGAAATTGGCTGTTGGGGGGTGCTAAGATTGGAAATGGGCTGTGGTGGGGGTTTGGATTGAAATGGACTCATGAAGGGGCTAGAACTGGAAGTAGGCTCATGGGGGCTTGGATTGGAAATGGGCTGAGTGGAGGGGAGCTAGGATTTGACATGGGCTGATGGTGGGGCTAGGAAAGGACTAGAAATGGGCTCATGGGGGGCTGGGATTGGAAATGAGCTGATGGAGGGACTTGGATGGGACTGCAAATAGATGGGGGAGCTAGGACTGGAAATGGGCTTATGGGGGGCTAGGACTGGAAATGGGCTGATGCGGGGACTAGAAGGGAGCGGATGCTGGGTGGGACTGGAACTAGAATGGAGCTGATGTTGGGGGAGGATTAGAATGGGATGGAGCTGGGAGAGTGAAATGGAGAGGGAAAAAATATTTTGTGTGGGAGGGAAGACAAATCTACAATTGTCCGGATATTGGGAGAGTAAGTGGGGATTGAGGATGGAGGGGTAAAATTTGAGTGGATGAAATAGGAATGAGGAAAGAGGAAAAGGAGAAAGATTAGTATGTTAAAGCAGATGTAGAGAGAGAATGGAAAAAAACTAGAAGAGAGAAGAAAAGACAAATGGACAGCAGACGATGAAGAATTAGCGGAAGACATGAAGAAACCAGAAGAAAGTGGCTGGAGCAATTGCAGCTGAAAAAAAATGCACAAAAGGTAGAAAAATATCTCTTTATTTTGAATTTATTAATTGGAATATGTCAGCTCTGGGAAATGTGCATCATTAACGTCTGCGCTTTGTTTAGTACAAGAGCAAATTAATGTATAGTTTTATTTCTACAGTGTTGTACATTCCAAGTTTGGCTTTTGGGATTCCCAGTTTAATTATTGTCTTCCTGTTTCTAAATTGTGATTCCTTGTTTGGTGATGGTTTATGTTCTGTTCATGTGTAACTGAGCTGAGGTATTCTGTTTATGTAATTCCTATTTGACATTGCCACTTGTTCTCTTTCCCCAGTAGGTCATGTATTGTTGTTCTCTGAAATGTATTGGTTTAATATTTGCAGCGTTTCCTTTTGATAGTTAGGGTATGGTGCTTTATGAGTCCTGGTAGTGCTGTTAGGATACGGCGGGTTTGCTATGGGTTCTAAATGGGCAGTGTTTGTAGTAGTTCCTAATGTGTCTGGCGGTTGGCACTGGATTATAGTAATGTAGAAGTCTTTTAGTCTTTCTTTATTCATACACTCATTAAGAGGCATGTTTACTAAAAGTTCGTGTATGGTAACATTATGCAAATATTTATGCAAATGAGGACCCTTATGCAAATGAGGCCCCGCACCGAGTCTCCGCACATGGCCCCGCACCCCCCTTGGGCCGCCCCTGTTGTGGGTTAAACTAGAAAGAGGGAAATAGAAATCTATTTGCATTGGTGTGATATACAGACCTCCCTCACAAGAGGAAGAGGTGGACAGAGAGTTAATTGAAGACATATGTAGCATTGCTAGGAAAGGGGAAGTGCTACTGATAGGAGATTTCAATATGCCAGATGTTGATTGGCACATTCCTGTTGCAGTATCATCTAGAAGTAAGGAGATCCTGGATTCTCTACAGGGAGAATTATTCAGGCAATTGGTAACAGCCCCCACATGTGAAGGGGCCATACTGGACTTGGTGCTTACCAATGTTGAAAGTATTACTGATGTTGTAGTGGAAGATCATTTTGCATCCAGTGATCACCAGATGGTGTGTTTCAGTATTAGGACTAGGGCTGTTAGAATCCATTCAAAGGTGAGGATCTTAGACTTTAGGAAAACTAACTTTGCCAAGATGGGCCAATACCTCAGGGAGTCGTTAGTGAGATGGGAACAGCTGGGGGATGTAGAAAAACAGTGGGCAAAATTGAAAAGGGATATTTTAAGGGCAACCAACCTTTTTGTTAAAATGGTAAATAAAGGTAAAAGGAAAAGGAGACCACTATAGACTTTGAAAGAAGTAATTGAAAAAGTGAAGAAAAAGAGGGAGGCTTTCATGAAATACAAGAGATCACAGAGAGAGGAAGACAGGTATCTATATTTGGAAAAACTTAGAGAAGCTAGCAAAGTAGTCAGGAAGGCAAAGATTCAAAAGGTGGAGGAAATAGCCAATGCAATAAAATGGGGGGATAAGACATTTTTCAGATATGTTAGTGAGAAGAGGAAGGGCAAAAGTGGTATTGTCAGACTCAAGGGTGCAGGGGAGGAATATGTAGAAGCTGATAAGGATAAAGCGGAATTGCTTAATAAATATTTCTGTTCTGTGTTCACAGATGAAGAACCAGGAGCAGGACCTCAGAAAATACCCACAAACAGGAACAGAAGCGAGGGACATCTTGAACAATTTTAAGAAGACTGTGTTTGTGAGAAACTAGCTCAACTTAAAGTAGACAAAGCAATGGGACCGGATGGGATACACCCTAGAATACTGAGGGAACTTGGGGACGTTCTAGCAGCTCCACTGACTGACCTTTTCAATGCCTCGTTGGAGTCGGGAGTGGTGCCAAAGGACTGGAGAGAGGCTCATGTGGTGCCTTTACACAAAAGCGGAAGTAAGGATGTGGTTGAAAACTATAGACCGGTTAATTTAACTTCAGTGGTGAGTAAATTATTGGAAATGCTGCTGAAAGAGAAAATAGTGAGGTTTCTGGAGTCCAGCGGATTCTTCTTTCACCGTCACCTTTTCTATCTTTTTAGCTACTTTAAGATCATCAGATACAATCACACCTAGGTCCCACTCTTCTTTTGTGGACAGAAATACTTCACCCCCTTTACTATATTGCTCCCTTGGATTGCTGCAGACCAAATGCATGACCTTGCATTTTTTAACATTAAATCTCAGCTTCCAAATTCTAGACCATTTTTCAAGCTTAGCTAGATGCCTCCTCATTTATCTACATCTTCCTGGGTGTCTACTCTAATGCAGATTTTGGTATTATCCGCAAAGAGGCCAACCTTACCTGACAGCCCTTCTGCAATATCACCAACAAAGATGTTAAAAAGAATTGGACCAAGGACAGATCCCTGGGGCACACCACTGGTAACCACCTCCTCCTCAGAGTGAGCTCCATTTACTTGTACCCTTTGACGCCTCCCACTCAACCAATTTCTAATCCAACAGTAACATTAGGGTCCATCCCTATGGTGCTCAGTTTGTTTATAAGTTGCCTGTGAGGAACACTATCAAAGGCTTTACTGAAATCTTAATGCACCACATATGGGGCTCTCCCTCGGTCCAGCTCCCTGGTCATCCAGTCAAAGAAATCAATCAGATTTGTCTGACAAGACCTGCCTCTGGTGAATCCATGTTTCCTCATATCTTGTCCATTGGACTCCAGAAACCTCACTATTTTCTCTTTCAGCAGCGTTTACAATAATTTACTCACCAAAGAGGCTGGACGCATCCTTATTTCCGCTTTTGTCTAAAGGGATCACATGTGCCTCTCTCCAGTCCTCTGGCACCACTCCCGACTCCAAAGAGGCATTGAAAAGGTCAGTCAGTGGAGCTGCTAGAATGTCCCCAAGTTCCCTCAGTATTCTTGGGTGTATCCTATTTGGTCCCATTGCTTTGTCTACTTTAGCTAGTTCCTCAAGAACACAGTCTTCTGAAAATCGTTCAAGATGCCCCTTACTTTTGTTCCTGTTTGTTGATGTTTTCTGAGGTCCTGCTCCTGGTTCTTCATCTGTGAACACAGAACAGAAATATTTGTTAAGCAATTCCGCTTTATCCTCATCAACTTCTATATATTCCTCCCCTTCACCCTTGAGTCTAACAATACCACTTTTGTCCTTCCTCTTCTCACTAACATATCTGAAAAATGTCTTATCCCCCATTTTATTGAATTGGCTATTTTCTCCTCTTTTTGAATCTTTGCTTTCCTGACTACATTGCTAGCTTCTCTAAGTTTTTCCAAATATTGTATAGAAGCCTGTCTTCCTCTCTCTGTAATCTCTTGTATTTCATGAAGGCCTCTGTTATTTTTCACTTTTTCAGTTACTTCTTTCGAAGGCTATAGTGGTCTCCTTTTCCTTTTACCTTTATTTACCATTTTAACAAAAAGGTTGGTTGCCCTTAAAATATCCCCTTTCAATTTTGCCCACTGTTTTTCTACATCCCCCAGCTGTTCCCATCTCACTAACGACTCCCTGAGGTATTGGCCCATCTTGGCAAAGTTAGTTTTCCTAAAGTCTAAGATCCTCACTTTTAAATGGATTCTAACAGACCTTGTCCTAATACTGAACCACACCATCTAGTAATCACTGGATGCAAGATGATCTCCCACTATAACATCAGAAACACTTTCACCATTGGTAAGCACCAAGTCCTGTATAGCCCCTTCACGTGTGGGTTCTGTTACCAGTTGTCTGACTAGTTCTCCCTGTAGAGAATCCAGGATCTCCTTACTTCTAGATGATACTGCAGGGATGTGCCAATCAACATCTTGCATATTGAAATCCCCTATCAGTAGCACTTCCCCTTTCCTGGCAATGCTGAGTATTGTCGCCTCCTCCCCCGCCTAGGCGGTTGCCTCTAGCGGGGAGGGGGCTGCTGCACTTTCAATGTCCCCTTTTATATGGGCTCCCAGGGCAAAGGCTCCTGGGGGTTGTAGTTGCTTGGGCACTTAGTTGTAGTTGTAATAAATGATTAGGCCGAGGTTTGAAAGCAACACAGGAAATTTTTATTTTTGCCTCCTTTGTTTTAAGGAACTTCCAAAGAAGCTTGGACCAACATACAATAAGAAACTTTTGCCACAAGAAATTAACTTCTGTATAAACTTTCCCACAATTACCAGTTGCCTTTGCTTTCCTCAACAAGGCAATGGCTTCTTCATTCAAAAACAAAGATATCACTTTATAGTCCTTTGCTGCAATTGCCTTTGCCTCACTCAGCCAGATAATTCTTTCTTCCTTCGACAGAAATGTTACTTTACAGTCCTTTACTGCAATTGGCTAGCAAACAAGGGCTTTCAGGCAGCAGTACTGATACAGTGAGCTTTCTTCTTTACTTTAGTTTATGCAGGTTTAATTAGTTGCTTTAGAGACATTTAGAATTCAACTGTGCACTTAACCATGTATATTGTTACATTAACTGGCTTGTATATAGTTATTATGTTCTCCTTGTTAAGAAACATGCTTATTGTATACCCAAGTTATTTTTACCTGTTTATTGTAAGCACAAATCACTAATCTGAGATGTGTAGATTTAATGTTTATTGTAAACCGCACTGATCTTAAATAGCGCGGTATAAAAGAAAATGTAATAAATAAATAATAATAAATAAACCTTAAAGGTCTCATGCGTTTAAAACATAGGAGCAACTCTAATTAAAACTTTCTTAGCCTCTTCACAGCACACATTCAAATACCATATGGCTGGGATTCCTTCAAGCTTATAGTTCACAGGTTTCTCACTCTACCCTTCTGGATAAAGCACAATCCATGTCACAATCAGATAGATCCGATTCAATATTACAATCTTCTATTTCCATGAACTCACATTCAGGGCAATCAGGGTCTGCAGCTTCCTGACTAGAAACGGCTGGAGACAGCGTGGGCCTGACTTCCTCAAGCAACTTAACTAGCTGTTCCCACCGAGACCTCTCTCTTGACTTAGGGCTGTTATCAGGGCAGGGGAGATCTTTATCTCGTAGCAAGCTGTTTAAAAGTTTCAAAGAATTCAGGTTCTCTCTATCAACAGGTTTCCTTACCAGCTTTCCCTGAGGTGAGACTCTTGAGCTCAGCGTTTCCTGGAAAGTCCCTGTAACGGAGTCATATACAGCACTCTCTCCTGGCTTAAACCTCCTGTTTCCTGTACCCACTGCAGACTTTCTACAGCACAGGCTCCGGTCCAAACTCTGGTGCTGGCTATGAGGAGACTCTTCCCTCAAGCTGTCGTCTGAATACCTTTCCCTGGATTCTCTGCTCACATCCTTACTTGCAGTTTCTTTCAGGATTCCTTCCACCCCTGTTTCACTGTTACTTTCTCGGCTGTGCTTGCTCCTGCATGCATTAGCCCTTCCGTCTCTGTCTCGGTTCCTGCTTCCGTTTCTCTTCCTCCTATCGAGCTCCTCCCTCCCTGTTCTCTGGGGCTTAAATGAGTGGGGCTGGCCTGTCTCCTTCCACCCCGCCCCCAGTACTCTCTCATTGCCTTCCTCTGTTGCTATGGAGCTGGGGCGTGGCCTTAGGACAGCAGCTTTAGACAGGTTTTTTTCTTTCCTAGCTGGACTTTTAAAGTGGCAGTTCCCTGCACTTTCTTTCTGCCTGGAGGAAACTGCTAGTGTTTTCCCTATTTCCCTAGGCTCTGGGGTAGCTTCGTCACCACAGTATGTCTTCTATTAAATCTCCGTCCACCTCTTTTTGCTGTGAGGGAAGTCTGTATATTACGCCAATGCAAATAGATTTCTCTTTCCCTCTTTCTAATTTAACCCACAGTGCCTCCTCTCTCCCTTTTAAGCCCTGTATTTCGATAGCTTTAATATTATTTTTTACGTATAGTGCCACTCCTCCTCCCCTTCTTCCTACCCTGTCCTTTCTGAATAAAGTATATCCTGGTATAGTTACATCCCAGTCATGGTTGTCTGTGAACCGTGTCTCTGTTACTGTCACTAAATCCAAGTCAGCCTCTCCCTTTAAAGCCTCAATATCTGGGATCTTATTTCCCATGCTATGGGCATTTATACACACTGCTTTCCATATGATGCCACTTTTACCCATTTTATAAAGGTATTTAATGTTTCACTTATCTGGAGGCTGTCACATACCTGGGGGCTTTCTTTACCCACCCCCATCAAATCTAGTTTAAAGCCCTCTTCAGTAAGTTAGCCAGTCTGCTACTGAAGACATGTTGACCCTTCTTGGACAGATGGAATCAGATCTTTTGGAAAGTAACCAAGTAAAACATAGCTTGTTTGAACTTGGCTTGCGGATTTAGGGATATATATATATATATATATATTGTCACAGAGCAGATCCAGCAGAGCCCATGGAGATAGACAGAGAGGCAGTGAATCAGGCTGACACTGACGTTTTTAGTAAACACATGTCAGGAAGTTGCTATGGGCAACAGAAACAAATGTGGTCACGAGCCAGAGAGACACACCCAGCCAGCAGAAAGGCTAGGAGGTCATCACCTGATGCAAGCCAGCTGGGGGGAGGTGCAGCTCGGGGGTACGTAGATAAGTGCAGCTCACAAGCAGTTAGAGAGAGCCTGCATGAGGATAACTATGAAAGTTTGAATGAGAGCCTGTATGAGAATAACCACGAAAGCTTGAAGGAGAGTCTGCATGATAATCACTACGGAAGCCTGAATGAGAGCCTGACTGATTACCATGAGTGCTTGGGAAAGAATCAGAGACAGCTGGAATCAGAGTTTGAAAGTGTGAGCAACGGCAGACGTGGAAGAAGCTACAGAGGAGGTAGCAAAGCCAGGACAGGAAGCTTCGGATATCAGAGGAGCCCAGAGCGTATTGGGAAAAACCCAGGTTGGAACGGAGCCGTGGGGAGAACGGTAAAAGCCAAGAAGTTTTATTTTCACCCTGAAAGGGCAAGCCCAGGGGTTGGCAATAGAAGGCAATACACAGAAATGCTAAAGCCTTATGAAGCCAGCTTGAGAGATACAGATAAGTTTACTTACCCTTATACCAGGCATGGGAGGGATAAAGGCTTTTTACCAGAAGAAGTTTGTATATCTGGAGAGGATTTAAGTAGCAGAGTCCCTGCAAAACTGCCGTTTCAAGCTACAGCTATACATAGGAACCTGAGCCAGTCAGAGCCGAGAGGTAAGCCAATTTACCCTAATAGAGGTGCAAGGGAATGTTATAATTCACCTAATAGCTACCAGCAGGGGAGAGGCTCTCACCAGAAGCATTACAGTGAATGTGGTAATTGTGTCCAGCACACTCTCACAGAAGGAGGAAGAGAATCCCGGCAGAGTAGAGAGAGACTGTTGGAAGACGTCCCTAATGTTGAAAGGGAAGAGATATTAAAAGCATGTGATGAGGATATGCAGTGTGAGACATCAGAAGCTCAGCCAAGCACTGAATACATGGACTGTACGCTTTCTATAGCGGATAGCATTTCCTCACTGCGATAAAAGGAAGTAAGAGCTGATTAAGCCAAAAACAGTAAAGAAAGGGTTTTTGTGTGCTTATGAAGGACTGTTTAATGTACCTTTACTTTACTTGTTAATGAGCTGAAGAGAAGCTATTTTTGTTCCTTTATTATATGCCCAGGAAGGGTTGTGTTTCCTTTGTTCATACCACAGCAAAAAGTCCTCTTGGAAGGGGAAATAAATCCCTTGTTAAAACCTTACCACCGTTCCACGACTAGTTCTTTAACTGGCAATCAACAACTACAACTCCCAGAGGGCCAAGCAAGGCCTCCACAGCATAATTAAGCCAGTTAAGCACAAGCCCCAGCGCAGTGCCCTGCCCCACCAGCAGGGTCCAGCAGTGAGGGTGACTATATATATATATATATATATATATATATATACTAAAATGTACTAGGACCCATTGCAGAAAACTGGATCTGTGGTAAATAAAATGTTAATGCAGTGTAATGTGGTAATGCACTATAGTAAATATAGCCCTTCGGGTCACCATGGCATCTACAAATTTCTATCTGTTGTCTGAGATTTTTGTGCCACCTGCGTCTGCTTTTTTTTTCTTTTTCTTTTTTGGTTGTCTTTGCTGCTGTTAGGCAGCTCCTACTCACCAACTGAGCCATGTTGTGCAGGAACTCACACGCTGGTCTTACAAGACTTGAGAACCGGAGACCCTCATGACAGTTCTTGCATGGCATGGCTCCAGACTCCTGAAGAGCCGAGCTGTGCATTTATCTTGCACAATTATGTGTGGGGGCGATTCTTCTCCTTGGGCAAGGAAGCTTTGAGTGCTGGGTCCCTGAGATGAAGAGGCTGCAGCTGTTTAGACCCAGAGACAGATGGTTGCAGTTGTGAGAGGTGGCTTGCATGAGTCTGGGTTAGGAGCTGCAGCTGTGGGTCTAGGTGCACAAGTCCCAAAATGAAGAATTGTGCAGGTGTATTAAAAAAATAGCTGCAGTCACAGAAGCCAATTTGTGCAGAACCAGGGTGAAAGCTGCAACCACAATATAGGGAAAATAGCTTCAGCCATGAGAGTCAGTTTGTTTGGTCTGGGGTGGAGCCTGCAGTCATAAGCATCAGTGTATATGACTCAAAATGAAGAGGCTGCAGACCTACAGGTCCTGTGAGACAGCTGCAGCTATGGGTGTTAGTTAGTGGGGTCGCTGGTAAATCCATGTCCAGAACAAATAATAAGTAACACCTAAGAGAGAGAAAGAACTGCAGTGAAGGGGTGTGCTTAAAAAGAGTAGGGTGAAAGAGATTTTGGGGAGGCGGGGGGACAGAGAGAAAGGAATCTGGAGGTTTTTCTGAGGAGGGATGAGTTGGGATGATCAAGAACTTGGCAGGAACAGAGAGATTTGGGAGGTGTGGAGCCTTGCGAGGGTGGATAGAGAACTGGGGGAGAGAATAGAAGAGAAAAAGAGAGAGCTGGGGTGGGGGCAGAAGGTTGTGGGGGGGGGGGGGAGGCGGTGAGAGGGTTGGACAGGCCTTATGATGGAGGAATTCTACACAAAATATTTAAATGTGTTCCAGAGGCAAGTGAGGGTAAAGTGACTTGCCCAAGGTCACAATGAGCATCAGCAGGATCAGAACTCCACCTTTCCTAGTTTCAACTTGCTACACGAACTACTAGGTTACGCACAAAATCATTTTCATTCACCAAACCAACAGCTGGAGTAAGCCCTAGGAAAGGGTATATACATTTGTGGGTTTTGGTTTAGGCCAGGTGTCTTTTACATGTGTCTGTGCAGCGCTGCATACATCTTGTAGCGCTGTACAAATGCTCAGTGATAGTAGCAATGAATAAGTAATGCATAAGGGTAGTAACTAACTGCTGCCTAGATAGTAAGTGCGTAGAGTGGTGGGCATTAATTGTAGTGGCTCCACATCCTATACAACCTGAATATTTGTTTTTATTTTGGAACCATACTGAATAGTTTTCACTACCCTGAATAGAATCTTTTATGACAGTCGCTAATCTGGGGCAGTATTCAATTTCCCAACATATTCACTCCCCGGATGCCAGAAAGACTGAGGTGACTCAGTGCCAAAGTTGCAAGTTCACACAGCAAAAATACAGCCATGCTGCATGTGAAACGTGCATAGAAAAAATAATGAATTAGGAAACAAGGTAAGAATTATATTGCACACCACAAACCAAAGAACACTACCATCCTTTCATCCTTTGATCAATTTACTGAGATATTGGCATCAACCCTGATTTTGGCAATGAGGAAGTCCAGACATTTCAGACACAAATGGAGACAGGTACATATATCACTCACAAAGAGTTTTGTTAGAGGACGATGGATGGAGGAGCCATGGATAACTAACTACTAAAAGTCAGCCTCTGGCTTTGCCACATGAAGGGCAGTAAATCTGTGCCCGCAGAACTAACAGCTCCATTTCCTGATACAAAGAGAAGTAGGGAAGCAGAAGGAAGCAGGGTCAGAATAGCTGGAGACTGTCTGCAAACTAAAGCCGCAACAAAAACATTTTAAGCCTAGGACTAAAGCTGTGGCTATGGATGGGAGTCATAGTGAAATCATAAGAAAACAATTTTACGTGCAGCGCAACCGGGTTTTAACCAAGTTCAAATAGACAGCCCTTCAGTCTCTGCAGCCAAAATAAATCCCAGTCACACTGCCAAAATAAACTGCATGGCAATAATAGAGTTCTTGATGATCCTGCAGTCTTTATTGGAGGGATCTCCGTGTGTTATTGCTGTTATCTTACCGAAGGCAGAAGGCACACACTCCAAAATCAGCCTCTTCATTTTCTGCTTGAAAAGATCATTGTGGGAAAAAAGAGTGACATGGAGTGGAGGTCACGCTGATTTATTGGCAATTAAAGCTACAGAATTTCTGCTCGCCTTACAAAACAAAGCATTTCTGGCACTTCAACCTGCATGATGACAGTGGGCTATCAACTAAAATGCAGGACTCATTCTGCCTTCACCCAGCAGAAACAATTGACTCAGCCACACTTGTAAAATTAGTGCTATTCTCTTTTCAGCTTCTTGGACATCTTGAGCACATCCACGGAGTGTCTAGGAAGCTTCCCTCTTAGTAAATATATTTCAGCAAATTCTTGCCAAGTCGTGTAGAAGAGCCGGTTTTTCAGGCTGCCAAGGTCCTTGGGTTTAGCACCCCTTTGGGAGTACTTCGCTTATGATAAAAATCAGCAAGCAAACTCTAACAGGACAATGATTTAAAAACTATACTGTATAATTTACATTTGAAGTTTTCCTGACCTTTGCAAATTTAAGGACTAATATTTAAAAAGTAACAGTATTAGCTAGATGCTTCTTTATGCCAGCTTACCTGTTTCTTGCTTTTTATTTCCACTTTTGATCTTATTGATAGGTCTTTCTTTTAGTCCCAATACAATTTTATTTTTACACTTTTTCACAAATAAAGGGGATACTTTTAGAAACCTTATTCATGATTTCCAGATGGAAAATCCAGCATTTACACATGGATATGGCGATTTCAGAAAGAGATAAGTTTACAGGGGATGGCATTATGATGTACAAATTGCAAGGGGGTGTGTCAGCACATGGTTTGGGCATGGCCTGGGCGGGTCATGTAGTTCTCATTTCATATAGGGAATGCATGGTGTTGAAAAATTATCCACTTATGGATTTACAGCTGCTCCCTGGCATGTTTACGTTTTTACAAAGTGCTCATTTCAGCCAGCCCTTTAGAGAAGAGATTAAGGGGGATTATCCTCCTCAAGTGCAAGCAGGGTTCAGGAAAGGGCGAGGAACGAGAGACATCATCGCTGATGTGAGATGGATCCTTGAATAGACAAAAGGATATCAAAAGGATATCTATATGTGTTTTAATGACTACAGCAAAGCTTTTGACTATGTAAACCATGACAAACTCTGGGCCACATTAAGGAGCATGGACATACCAGAACACCTGATCGTTCTCTTGCACAACCTTTACATTGATCAAGAAGCAACAGTTCAAACGGAACAAGGAGAAACAGAATGGTTTAAAATCAGCAAAAATGACTGACAAGGCTGCATATTTTTCCCTCTAGCTCCTTAATTTATATGCAAAACAAATCATCAGAGAAGCAGGACTGTATGAAGACAACCGAGGTGTAAAGATTGGTGGAAGACTCATAATAACCTTTGTTACTATGTTACTGGCTGAAAGTGAAGATGATCTGAAACATTTGCTTCTCAAGATCAAGGAACATAGTCTTATCTTAATGTTAAGAAGACAAAGATCCTGACAACTGGCAAAACCAATAAGGTTATTATTGATGGAGAAGAAATTGAAATAGTTGACGACTTTAACCTACTTGGATCAACAATCAATAAAGAAAGGACAAGCAGTCAAGAAATCTGACTATACATTCATTGTTCTTGGCAGAATGGCTATGAAGGACCTAGACAGGATTCTCAAGAGCAGAGATGTCTCTCTCCATACAAAGATTCAACTTGTCCAAGCCATGGTATTTTCAATAACATCATATGGATGCAAAAGTTGGACAGTGAGAAAGATAAACAGGAAGAAAATCAATGCCTTTGAATTATGGTGCAGGTGATGAATTCTGTGTATATCATGGACTGCACGAAGAACAAACCAGTCAGTACTACAGGAGATCAAATCTAAGCTTTCTTTAGAAGCTCAGATGACTAGACTTCAACTTTCCTGGGCACATCATGCAAAGAGAGAAATTGTTAGAAAAAGACATCATTCTTGGCAAGGTAGAAGGTCAACACAAAAGAGGAAGGACAGCAATGAGATGGATCAAAACAATAACAGCAGCAATGGATCTCTGTCAACAATGAGCTACCTGACTGAAGACCGAAAACAGTTTAGGTCAACTATCTAGAGGGTCACCATGAGTTGACAGCACTTAACAACAAAAACAATATCCTCCTTAATTTTCCATTTATTTCCCTCTCTAATTTCAAATTTATTTATTTATTTGTTATACTTTTCTATACCGCCCCTTCCAGAGATCAGGGGCAGTTTACAAATAACCAACATATAACAGATAAGTGAACTTTTTACAGGGAATAGAAAATAACAATAAAACAAGAACTATTTACATATTAATTATAGACAATAGTTATTTGCATTTGGGTGAATGGGATTACATTCTGTATGCATTTTGTGTGTCAGGGTATTGTTGTTGTGTGTGAAGTTAGGTGATTTGTGAGGTTGAGCTAGAATTATCATTTCCATAGTGGGCAATGAAGAGATATATTTTGAGTTTTTTTCTGAATACCTGTAAGTCTTTGGTTGCGTGGATTGATAAGGGCAAAGAATTCCAGAGACTAAGGGCAGCGAAAGTGAAAGCCCTACAGCTCGTGGTCTGTTTTGTCTTACAAATTGTATGGGGGATTAAAAGAGAGTGGAGTGCATTTTCCTTTCGAGATCTGGTATCGGGGGGTGGGGGTGGGGGGGGTAGTGGTGTGAAGGAGGGTCATGAGAAGGACGGAGCAATATTGTTAATCAGTTTGAAGGTTGTGATCAGTATCTTGTATTTTATTCAGTTTGTTATTGGGAGCCAGTGAAGGTCATATAAAATTGGTATAATATGGTCAGTTAGGCGAGCCTTGTGAATGATTCTCGCTGTAATATTTTGCACTCTCTGGAGTATATTTAGGTTCTTAGTAGGTAGAACCTGTAATAGACTATTCAATTAGTCAAAGTGTGGAGTAATAATGGCTTGAACTACAGATCTGAAGTCGTGGGTGTCAAGAATAGGTTTTAAGTGCTAGATGGTCTTTAGCTTGCAAACGATGGCCCTGGCTATTTGTTTTAAGTGGGGTAGCATACTGAGGAATTGGCTGAGAATTATACCCAAGTATTTAACCTCGTGCTTAACTGGAAAGACAATGTTAATAGTGATGGATTGAGAGGGGAGGGGGATGTTTTGGTTCTTTGATATATATAAGACTTCAGTTTTTTGAAATTAATGTTAAGACTGTTGGAGTTCAACCAGGACTTGGTTTCACTGATGCAACTGGATAGATTGTGAAAGGCGAGGTTGCTTAGATCAATAGGGAGAGACAACATAATGTCATTGGCATATATGTAGTACCCAATGTTAAATTTTTGAAGATGTTGGTGATTGGCTGGAGGTATAGGTTGAATAATAGTGCTGAAAGGGCAGATCCTTGGGGTATTCCTTGATCCCGGGGGAAAGTGGCCAAGGGTTCATGACCTACTTGAACGCGTAGTCAACGGTTTGTGATGTACGATTTAAACCATAGAAGGACTGTGCCGCTTAGACTGATTTGTACTAGTCTGAAGATGAGGGTATTGCATTGCATCATGGTTAATGTTGTCGTATGCGGAGGCAATATCTATAAAGACCAGTATGAATGCTCGATTAGGGTCATCTGTGCGTTAGATAAGATAGTCAAGTAGGGCTATCAAAAGGGTTTCAACTCTGTGGAATGGTCAAAATCCATATTGTTGAACATCCAGGGGGGCATTGAGATCAATATAATCTTGGAGTTGGATTTGGATGACTTTTTCAATTATTTTAGCTACAAAAGGAATGCTTGCTATTGGCCTATAAGAGCTTGGTTCATTTCTGTTAAGGATCTTGGTTTTAGGACAGGGCATATGGATGATAGTTTAACGTCAGTGGGCATGATACCTTGGTAGAGGGATTGGTTTACTATATGTAGGAGGTAAGGGGCCTGTTCAGCTTTTTTTCAAATCAAATATAGCAGCCTTTGAAGTTAGCTGGCAGCAACAGTACACGTGTAGACTGCAAAAATACAAACATACACATATAAGGGCAGCACTATCATGTGTAAGTTGCCAAGATTTTTTTGTTGATGTGTCCTATGTGTGGGTTTGTACAGTTGTAGTCGGCATTATTGGCTCCCTTGCAGTTCAGCCCCTTAATGTCCAATATCTTCTAAAAACAAAGTGGCCAGTGAAATGGCTTTGGACTATATATGCACACATATTTGACACATAAAAGAATCTAATAAAACAAGACCAATTAAAAAAGGAAATAATAGAAAATAGTATAAATACTGGGACATTGCCTGGACATGATTATTCCTATAAATCTAGTAAGACCTTAGTAATTACACCCTATGATTTGACTTTAAACTCACAGGAAGAATCATTTAAAAATTTTGTGTTGGATTGTTTGTCTTGAAAGTGCAACCTCTCTCGTGACAAACCTTCCTGTTTTTTCGTTTTATGAAGGCTCTCTATGCCAATAGCTTTAAAAATAATCTGAGGGATAATGCACACCGTGAAACCCCCAGTTTCACTTATCTTTTTATGATGAACTTCAAGTGGAGAAAAATAATGCTGGAGAAAAATAATACCTTTTGCGTGCTCTACCCTCTGACTCGTGGCTGCTGCTTTTTTGAAGATCTCACAGAATTTAAAAGTCCACGCGCCAGAAGCAGCCCTTCATATTCTTCTTATGGCTGCTAATTGATCCCAACAGATCTTTCCAAACTATGCGCATATCCTGTAAGTCCAAACTCTGTAAATCCAAATGCGACACAGCGCCGTGTTTCAAACCTCTGATGATTCTAGGCCCTTCTCAAGCGGATTCACTATCCCGTGATCACTCCAAGCACGTTCCTCCCAAAGCTCAGATTCTGGCACACAGACTTTTAAATTCTGTGAGATCATCAAAAAAGCAGCAGCCACGGATGTATAATTTTTCTCCAGCATTATTTTTCTCCACTTGAGTTCATCATAAAAAGATAAGTGAAAGTGGGGATTTTGCAGTGTGTGTTGTCCCTCAGATTATTTTTAAACCTATTGGCATAGACAGCGTTCAAAAAAGAGAAAACAGGTGGGTTTGTCATGAGAGAGGTTGCACCTTTCAAGACAAACAATCCAACACAAAAAAATTTAAATGACACTTTCTGTGAGTTTAAAGTCAAATCATAGGGTGTAATTAATAGGGTCTTACTAAATTTACAGGGATATTTTTGGAGTGTGGACTTTTGCAGTCTTTTTGATTTAGAACATGATTATCGGCACCCTTATAAATAATTCAAATCAGTTTGAACAGAAGAACACATTCCCACTGCAGTAAAATTAGATGCACCTGCGGGGAGGCAAGATGGCGCCTTGAGAGGGCTGTGTTCCAGAGGCTCGGCGCTGTCTTCGGTGAGCAAACTACCCTTGCGTGCTATGCCGAAGTGCAAGGGCAAGCAGCCGCACTGTCAAACTGGAGCGGCTGTGGGAGGAAGTTGCCAGCTTACTCTTGATGCCCTGGGAGTCCAGTCGGCAAGAGGAGAGCTTGCTGCCTTGGACCCGCTCCAGGGTTTTTCCTGTGGAGCGGAGCACGGAGGGGGCTTTGTTGAGCCCCGAAGAAAGGGCATTTCCCCGGCAACCCAGAAGCGCTCCTGCTGCTGGAATTACTTTGCCGGTAGAAGGAGGTGTGCCGGGCCGCCTCCTTGCTCAGTCCTCTCCCGAGTGCAAGACTTTAGTTAATGGAGTGGGTGCCTTACCGGATGATCATTTGGGGAGCGGACTTGGAGTGTCTTCTTCGGGGAAGGAGCCCATATTCACCATGAAGGTGCTGTGGAAACTCAATCAAGTCCTTGGATGAGTCTCCCCATTCAAGTTTGACACAACTCTCTTTGAAGGTAGATTCTGCTACAGAACTGGTTTCTGCTTAGAAGAATGAAGTGGCCCAGCATGAGGACAGACTTAAATAACTGGAAGGGTAAGTGGCAGAGTTTGGTGTCTTTAAGAAAGCCCAAGTTAAGAAACGTTTTGGGCTTTGGAGGAAGGTGGAATTTTTGGAGAATCAGCTTAAGAGGAATAAGTTGTGGTTTCTTGGGTTTCCTCGGTGCCCATTGCTTGGACCAGTGGAACTGGTGAAGGAATATCAGGTTGAGGTTTGGGGTGGGAGGCGGACAGTCTCCCGCCGGTGGCTCAGGCATTTTATGTGCCCTTTTCCAGCGTTGGCTCTGGTAGCCCTGGCTGCCCTCAGGAACAGTTAGACTTGACCGGATTTCTGGAAAGCTCTCTGGAACTGGTAACATCTCGTAGTACTGTGCTGGTCACTTTCATGTTTAAGCAGGACAAAGTTTCTATTTTGTGTCTGTATTTTAGGCATATGCAAGAGCAGTTTATGGGTTTGGTTGTTCGTATATTTCCTGATGTTTCCAAACAGACTCAGGTCCAGCGAAGGGAATTCTTGGCCTTACGGTCTAGGGTCCTCTCGCTCCATGGTACCTGGCTCTTGAAATTTCCTTCATGTTATGTTAGTTTTGGGGGGGGGGGGCAGAATTATTACTTTACTGAACCAAAGCAGCTCTTAGAGCTTCTTATTTCTAAGGAGGTGTCTCCGGGGCCTAATGGGGGAGCTCCGCAGTGTGCATTCTGTTTTTCTCCTTAGCTCTCTCTGTTTTATAATGTATTTCTTGATTTTTCTTTTTTTCTGGTTCTTGCCTCCCTTATTGTGGGTGAATGAGTAGGCAAATTTTCCTTTCTTTATTGTATATTTCTTATTGTCTATTGATGTATGTTATATTGCCTATATTGTTATTGTGAATGGCTTAGAAATATAAAATAAAAATAAAATATTTGATGTACCTATGATCAATTGTCAGTACTCACATGACTTGAAGCAACCAATGAATGATGGTTCTAATGTTTAAAATGGCCACATTCACTCCCTGGTCCATTTTCACAATGGTGAAGGCAAGAGAGCAGCCTGTCTGTCAGAAAATCATTATCACCAAACATCAAACTTCAAAGGGGTATAAGGCTATCTCCAAAGACCTCGGGATTCCTGTGCCTATACTTTGCAATGTTATTAAGAAGATTTCTGCTCATGAAAGTGTCAAAAGAGGAAAACTAATCCAAGAAGTCTTCGAAGGTTAGTGCAAACTGTTGAAAAAACACTGGGTACAGCATCCAAAGAGCTCAAGGCTGACCTGGAATGGTGGTTTCAACCCACACCATACACTATGCACTAAATAAAGAAGGACTTCATGGGCAAAGGCCAAGGAGGACCCCACTGCTCAAAGACAGACAAAAAAAGGCACACCTAATCTTTACCCAAACCCACCTTGAGAAACCACATGTTCTATGGACAGATGAAACCAAACTTGAGCTCTTTGGCAATGCAGACCAGTGATACATTTACAGGTGAAGAAATTAAACTTATAAGGAAAAAAACACCCTTCCTACAGTTAAATATGGTAGAGGTTCCTTAATGTTGTGGGGCTATTTTTCTGCCTGAGGAACTAGAGGCCTGGAACGTATTAGAGGAATCATGACATCAGAGGACTACCAAGGTATTTTGGAGCGAAATGTTCTACCTAGTGTCAGAAAGCTAGGTCTGGGTTGAAGGTCATGGGTCCTCCAGCAGGACAATGACCCAAACATACATCCAAAAGTATGAGAATGGTTAAAAAGGAGCAAATGGACTGCTTTAAACTGGCCAGCAATGAGTCCTGATCTCAATCCAATCCAGAATCTTTGGAACTTGCTGAAATCTGCCATTGAAAAATGAATTCTGGAAACATTCATAAGCTGGAACACATTGCAGTTGAAGAATAGGAGAAACTATCAGCAGACAGATGTATGAAACTTATAGATGGCTATAAGAAATGTTTGGCGGCTGTCATCACTGCCAAGGGTTGTGCATTAATCCTGTCCTGGTTATATTTTGTTTTTGTTTTTTTACTCAGAAATGACTATGTCTATGTTGCACAGACATCTTTTTTTGTTGTATATCTTTGAACATACTATTAAAAAATATTATGATGACATACAGTTGGAATATTTCCAGCTATTTCTTAAGATATTGTACACAACATACCTAAAATGCAAGGGTGCCATTAATGTGACCACAACTGTAAAAGGGCTCTTCCCACAGTACAAGGGTGCCCCTGCACGTTTTATAGGTATTTTAGAAAATGCTCCATGTTTGGCAAAGCCTTTTCTAAAATACCACCGGAACTGTGTATGCCCTGATCTAGCTATCTCAATTGGGATCTCTAAGTATTATCTAAAATGTGCCTTATAGTGTACACCAGAGGTACTCAAATCCAGTCCTGGAGGGCCGCAAACCAGTCAGGTTTTCAGGATATCCCTAATGAATATGCATGAGATATATTTGCATGCACTGCCTCCATTGTATTTGAATCTATCTCATGCATATTCATTAGTGATATCCTGAAAACCTGACTGGTTTGCAGCCCTCCAGGACTGGATTTGAGTACCTCTGGTGTACACCATACACCTTTCTTTCTTTCTTTATTTAACAGGGTTTAAAAAGACCCACTTTATCATTTCAGTGAAAGTGGTTTACATTGTAACTTAAACTTAGTAGTGTACATTAAACAGAGACATTAATAACTTGGATTTTTCTGATTTTAAATGATCTTCACTTCCTCCGCCCTCTAATCCTCTTTTTCATTGCTTATACTGCATTAACACTGTAGAACAACTGTTTGACTTTGATTGCCAATATCACATCAGGGAACCATAACAGCAAAGGGGTTCTGTTCTGCACTGAGCTAGCGACCTCCTGGGCAAGGAGCAAAACTCCTGACTCCTGAGCTACTGAAGGGTACCCGTAAATCCAAATTAGACAAAAAAGAACTTCGTACCATCACCAGCTTTCATCCTGGGCAAGACCCTTAAAAGAGACATTGAAATAGGTGACACTACCCTGCCACCATAACAGCAGCAATACTTGGCTCATTTGCAAATGCTTCAGTGCAGCCCCAGTGCCACCTGCCGCTGTATAATCAGTGTGGGGATTCTCTCCACCTGCATCATTGGAGGGGAGATTTATTTATTTTATTTAACAAACATTTATATACCGCTTCTTCCAGCGATCAGCGGCAGTTTGATTACATATTGAAAACTGTCAAATCAGTACAGTAAAATTTGGGGTGTATACACGTTGATTCGGAGGGTAAGCACATCACACAGTAGAGGGTTCTATTTGTAGAGAGGGGCACTAATTACATATATACATTTTTACATAAATGAGCAAAGTGTACATAAATATATTCCTGTCTCCCAGGATGGTTAGGCTTAGACCCCTTGGATTTAAATCAAATTGAACTGACTCTGAAACAGGTGAGTCTTGAGGTTTTTTCTAAAGTCAGTTAGGTCTTTGCTAGCTCGTAGCTCTGGCGGCAGATGATTCCAGAGTGTAGGTGATGTGTATGAGAACGCTCTGTTACTAGTATTGGTTTTAACAGATCTTATATCTGCTGGAACGAGGAGGGTGTTGGAGTTGATGGTTCTTCTGCTTCTTTTGGGCGGTTGTGAGCAGATTAGGGTGGAGAGGAAGGACGGAGCTACGTTATGCATGAGTTTGAAAGTGGTCGTGAGTGTTTTATATTTTATACGAGCAGCAATGGGGAGCCAGTGTAGCTCAATCAATACAGGGGTGATGTGATCAACAAAACTTTTTCTCATGATGATCCTAGCCAATACATTTTGCGCCATTTGCAGAATGTTTAAGGTTTTCTTTGGGAGTCCCTGTAGGATGGCATTGCAGTAGTCGAAATGTGGCATGATGAGTGCCTGTGCAACGGACCTGAAGTCATAAGGTTCGATAATGCTCCTTAGAGGTTGAAGGACTCTTAGCTTGTGGAAAACGGCTCTGTTGGTTTTGCGGAGGTGTTTCTCCATCTTTAGGTCGTTGTCGAACGTTACCCCCAGATATTTTATTTCCTTCTTTGTTTGGTATGTATTGTTGCACAAGGTGATTGTTGCAGGGGGGTCGAAATTTGGTTTTCTGGAGATATACATCACCTCAGTTTTCTTGTGGTTGATTGCCATGTTGCTTTGCTGTAACCAGGTTTGCATCTCACTTAGGCACGCTTCTAGTTGGATGTAGTTTGGGTTATCCGTGTCAAGTTGTGTGTACAGCATAATATCGTCTGCATAGACGTGATATTTGATTTTGTGCTGTTAGATGCCCCGCCCATCCCTTCCCTACAGCATCCTGTCCTTCCTCCCCTGCCATTTGGGTGCCATTTAGTCCTGTGATGGCCCCTCCCCTGAAGGCTGGGGCTTGAAATGAGATCTCTAGGAAGAACATTTTTCTCCTGCACCTTAAGCAAAGCCCACCCCCTTCCGTTTAACTCGGATTTTCAATGCCAGGGTCATATGCGGCCCTGGCATTGAAAATCCAGGTCTCACCGCACAACCCAGAAGCCAAAGGAGCAAGCCGGAAAACACGATTTTTGATGCTACCCGCTTAGCACCTGTGCCTGAAAGATAAGCAAAGAAAATCCTTGCCTATCTTTAAGGCACAGAGGGCTAAGCAATAGCCAAGAGGGGCCCCCTGGAGACCAGAAAGCAAGGGTGAAGTGTTGAGCCAGAGTGCCGTGGTGGTGCCTCTTTGAAAGAAACAATGGATGGCCCAAAAATAAATGGGAGAAGACTCATTTTTGGCCGGTATAATTGGCGTCTTCTATGTTTGGTGCTGTAGGAAGTTGTCTGTGTTGCCTATGCCTAAATCTGGACCTGCAAACATGGAACTCTGTTAGACTCACTTGAAGAAGACATTTCTGAGGGTCCTTGTCAGGATCATTTTGAATTTATTTATGAATTATAGAATAGAGGATCTGACCTTTGCTGTGCATTACCACCATGCAATGTTGTACATCAAGCTTGTGGGTGTTGTCATTTAATGGAACTGATGCATTGAAAAAACTTTCTTTAGAAAATATTAAAGCTCCATTGAAGTCAGTGGATATTACATGTGGACTTTCCAAATGTGGATATAGTCTACATTCTAGAACTACTGTCTTCATAAAAATTTAGGACTATGATTGTGTTCAATTCCATTGCAAAGCCTTTATGCGAAACATAGATCATCCAGGTTCTCCATTCAGAAGATTAGGTTGAACATTAAGGGCTTGATTTTATAATGGGATTCCTAAGTGAGAAGTCCAAAAGGGCAACTATTTTAAGCTGATTTTGTAAAGATAGCATAGATGCCTACATGTTTATCCAGCATACAAATACCGAGGTATAAATTTATACTTGCTCTGATGAAGGTGTAAATGTGTGTGCATGTGCTCTACATGTGTACATACTGTTCATATTTTTATGCCTCACAACCCTGCCTCTGCTCTGCCCAAATTACACACCTGGGAATGCCCAAGTACAGATTATGTAAAAGTAGGCGCACGCTTTCTGTACATAGAAGGCTCGATATTCAGCGGGGTTTATCTGGTTAAGCAGTATCTGCTAACTGGATAACCTCACTGGGTGAATATCATTACAGACCACCTTGGCACTATCCAGATAGTGCCATGGTGGCCCAGGGATGCAACTGGGGTGGAGCAAAGAATTATCCAGTTAGTGGTGATTTCAGCCACTATCCAGAAAAGGCATGTGGTTAACTTAGCACAAGCGTAAAGCTGTTTGAACTGCTATGTGGTAGTGGCTGAAAATTGCCGCTATTTAAATGATGCCGGTGATTATCCAGATAGTGTCCACACAATCTGGATATTTGGCGGCATCCACTGGCTCAATCATTGGTTCCATGATGTTTTCTTTTTGGAAGAGTTGAAAGGAGATTTGGCAGTTAACTCCGATAAAGACAAAAGATATCTGCAAAAGATGATGCAGAGTAGGTGGCTGGATTGGGGGTCTGGCTGCGGGGAATGCTTTGAAGAAGCCGGCAGCTGGGATCACAGCTTTACAATGGAGCCACAGTGCCATGGCAAACAGATGCCTTGGCGCCGCGGCTCCATTGTAAAGCCCTGACTGAGTTAATCGGGCATGTCCTGTATATGCAGGCCTGCACGTACGGAATTGTTCACTATTCTGATCCCACGGGGCTAGATGTGTCCCGCGGGATCAGAATTGCAACGCTCTCTGTACGTCCGGTTCAGACTGGACGTACAGAGGCTTCTATGTCCAGGATGGAATTGGGTCTTATGCGTTTTTGCTTCCATGGCAAGCTTTTTTTTAAATTCTCTCTTTGCCTGCCTTATCAATGCCTTGCATCTAACTTGCCAGTGCTTATGATGTTCCCATTTTCAACATTTGGCTCCTTTTTCCATTTCCTGAAAGATGCTTTTTTGGCTACAACAGCCTCTCTGACCTCACCTTTAAACCATGCTAGCAGTTTTTGGACTTCCTTCCACTTTTCTTAAAGCATGGAATACAACTGGTCTGGGCTTCCAAAATAGTATTTTTAAACAACACCCATGCTTGATGTAAATCTTTAACCTTTGCAACTGCTCCTTCTAGTTTTTTCTTAACTGTTTTCCTCATTTTATCATAGTCTCCCTTTTAAAAGGTAGTACTGTGGATTTCCTTACCATCCTTCCTCCATTTATTAAATCAAATGCGATCATGCTATGATCACTATCGCCAGATGGCCCCAACACCTTTATTTCTTGCACCAGATCTTGTGTTCCACTAAGGACTAGGCTCAAAATGGCTTCCCCTCTTGTCAGTTCATGAACCAGGTGCTCTAAGAAGCAGTCATTTATTTCATCTAGAAACTTTATCTCCCTATCATGTCCTGCTGTGACACTGACCCATTCAATACCGTAATAATTGAAATCTCCCATTATTATTACTGTGTTGTAACTTTTGCTAGCTTCCATGATTTCTTTGAGCATTTCATCGTCCATTTGTTCATTCTGGCCAGGCGGTCAATAGTACACACCCACTGTCATCGCCTTCCCCTTTTTACATGGAATTTTGATCCATAGAGATTCTACAGTGTATTTTGTTTCCTGCAAAATATTAACCCTGTGTGACTCAATGCCCTCTCTAACATAGAGTGCGACCCTCCACCAATTTGATCAGCTCTATCATTGCGATATAATTTGTACCCAGGTATCACAGTGTCCCGTTGGTTAACCTCCTTCCACCAGGTCTCCAAGATACCAATCATATCTAACCTCAGGAGTAATATGCAGAAATATTTATTTACAGAAAGAGTGGTAGATGCGTGGAATAGTCTCCCAGTGGAGGTGGTAGAGATGAGGACAGTATCTGATTTCAAAAAAACATAGGAAGATCTCTAAAGGTAAAAAGAGGATTATTGTAGTTGATATGGAAGGGCAGACTAGATAGGCCATGTGGTCTTTTTCTGCCATCATGCTTCTATGACTCAGTTAACAGCATGTGAATAGATATCTGTTCACCCCGGTGGAGGATCCTGGTGAGACAGCGGTAATCTCATGTATACCATACATTTTAATATTATAGATGAAAATCTAAGAGTGCTAATCTGAGCTCTAGTATTGTGTGTTTTTAGCACCCTGCTCTCAAGAGTATTTAGATATCAGGGTGTCAAAATGGGGGGGTGGGGGGTGGGCAGGGATATTACAACTCATGCCCCAAGGCTCTTTTTGTGCAGGCATGACTTCAAAGGGCTATCAGATTCAAAATCAAACAGATGGATGTCATTCCAAGACATTATTTTTACACAAAGTCAATAGAATAATCTAACCACAAACACACTTTTGTGTTTGTGGCATTCATGCTTTCCACAATTCACAGTGAGTCTTTAGAAAGAGAAGAAGCTGTGTAATTCCACATGCAAACAAAACCAGTCAGTGCCTTCTTGTTCCTACTGCTGACTTGGAGCAACTGTATACGTTTGACTCGTCTCCCTCTGGAAAACACTAAGCATTCTGAGCGATTCTGGAAAGCTCTCACTGGGGTTTCACCTTCACTTGCTTTATGCCTCGATTTACTCCCAATGCACTTACCATGTTGGCACTTAACTTTCTGATTTGGCTACTCAAAGTAGTTCTTTTCTCCCTCCGACTCACAGCAAACTGCTGTATCAGTCTCTAGACCACTTCTGGGGGAGTTCTGGGGATCCTTTGGGCCAGGAGACTCCTTCCCAGTCCAGAAAACCTCTGTTCTCTAATCCTCTCGATGATTTCCTCCTTCCTCTGTGGCGCATGATGCATGGACCAAACTGTTATTACCCGAACTCTAATCTAGGGACTATAAAAAATGCCAAAAGCCCAACAGGGCCCTAAATGTATAATGTGAAGGAGGAGGAGTGCAAGGGGTCCATGCATGGCATGGCAGCGAAGTTAATGACTGTACTAAGGCTACATAGAGCTGAGGTGTTGTTGTGGGTGTGCCATGCATAGGAATGTATATGTTATGTATTATAGCATTGTATGCATCTTGTGATATCAGCACAGTGCTGTGCATACATTGTGCTCTGCATATGAGCTGTGTTTCAGTGGACAACTTGAAAGTAAATAAAGTTAGAAAGCATTTACAGTGCAAGTGTGAAGTGTTTTTGAACTCTGTGTTAAAAAAGGCTGTGAGAAAGAAAAAGTAAGCTTGGATTAAGATATGAAAGATAATATGTATGTCATACAGGGGCAGTGGAATGCCTATGTGTTTGGGGGAACCACAAGCTACACCCCAACTTTGTCCTCAGCTCCCCCACGGGCAGACAACCAGCATTGAGGCTGCGATCACAGCCTTCTCCTCCTGTTCTGCCTGCGAGGATCCAGTCTCCCACGGGCAGACAGAAAGGTTTTTGCTGCAGTTGTGGCACTGTTCTGCCCATGGGGATAGGATCCCTGTGTGCAGACAACCTGCAGCAAGGCTGCGATCATGGCTGTCCCTTTCTGTTCTGCCCATGGGAGATGGGATCCATGCGAGCAGAAAACTTGCATCGAGGCTGCGATTGCAACCTTCCCTTCCTGTTCTGTCCGCAGGGATCCCACGATCGCAGCAGAGAAATATTGGTAGGGTCAAGGCCCATGTAGCCCACCCTGTTCTGACACCTATGATGTCATAAACTAGATTCCAGTGAATAGACAGGTCAAAATGAACTTTAAAAGACTAGTGTCACAATGTCTTGTAAACAAATTGGCACTCATACTTTAAGGGGGTCATTTTAAAAACCTTAGTCATGATTTGGACATTTGAAAACCTGCAAGCGGACATCCAAATCATGGAGAAATTCCTGGAGCCATTTTACAAATGCCTTTTAAAGACAACTCCGGTGTAGGAATGGCCAAGCAGGCAAGGGGCATGGCAGAGGCGTGTCTGGGGTGATGCAATGGACTTAGACGTCCCCCCTCAATTTCAGAAACATTGGGGGACATCTGCAACTACATCCAAGTTTAGACCTGTTCCAGGCACAAATAGGCATTGGGCAAGTGCTCATTTTGACCATAAAACATCCAAAGGGTGTAGAGAAGATAGCACTCCACCATATCCAGTACTCTCCACAATCACAATGCTAGCAGCATTGGGATATGACCCCTGGCTTATCCTGGACCTAGCCCACTACTCTAACCATTAAGCTATTCCTAGATGTCTTGAATACTATTCAGGGGACATCTATGTAGATGCCTTGCAGATGTCCATATCAGATACATCAGCGCTGTGAGATTGTGCCTGAACTTAGACATGCCGGCTTTTTTTTTTTCAGGCGTTCTGGCTTGGACGTCCCAGATTGCACTTGGATGTCATTTGTAAAATGTACCTTCACAAATGTTTGTTTTGCATGGAACATTTTATCTAGTACTTCAATAAAGGGAAGCACTGAGAATATTTCTTAGGACATTATGAGTAAAAGAAAAGATTTTGTTCAATTTAGCCTTATAATTGTTGCACATATGTTAAACATATTAAACTAGCCCCTTTAGGAATTAATGGTATGGGAGCCAACTACAGACTGGAACATTTCACTCAGAATTATGCCAGTCTCAACCAGGACTAAATATATTCAGGTCAACGAGTGATGGAAAGTGAATGAGAGGAGTTTTTCTGGGTGAAATGACATTTGAAGTCAGGTCTCTGTTTGGTGTGGAAGGTATTAATGAAATATCAATGATGGCTTTTCCTTTTGCATGTGTCAAAATATCTTCCCCCCTCAATATTTTGTTTTTGTTAAATATCTGCTTTCACAACAACTTCTATTCTAATTTTTCCACTATTTTGCTCTTCTGAAACAAAAAAGCTGTTGGATGAATTGAGCAATGGTCTGTTAGTTCCTGAAAAAAGTAATCATTCTACATTGAACACAAACTAGAGGTGTAACCATTACAAGGAAATCAGAGTGAAAAAATGGCACTCCCAAAATATATCAAACAAATACATGAATAATTAATTTTAATACAAAAACACATATATAATCTTGACACATAACTACCACGCCTCAACCTCTTTACCTATTAATTCATGTAATATACTTTTGTTCCAATGTTTTCCTTTTTCTTTCTGACTTTATTTTCTATGTAAAGCCATATTGACATTGTTGTTCATTGTAGACCACATAGACTATTAAATATGTGGTATATAAGACTAGCTAAATAAATATATAAAATCAATAACCTATATGATGAAAGTGCAATTCATCAGCCCAACATGTTTCGGCACGCGCCTGCATCAGGGGCATATAACATTCATCCAAGTATGGAAAATATGCATTTCTTGTGTCATAACAGTAATAATTAAGATGGTACAGTCTATAAGAAACAAAACCCAAAAACATAATACATTAAAAACTTAAAAGAAACAGGGGCAAGATGGCGGCTGTGTATTGCCCAATGTGCTAGCTCTGGGAGACGCTGTTCCTTTGGGTTTGTGAGGAGCTATCTGTCCTGTGGAGATGGGTTGGAGAAAATGCAAACAGGCTTACCTACCTTTAGTTAATGCCAGGATGACCAACACAGCCCAGAGAACGTTGGAAATCTATGGGTTTGCGCTGATGGGCATTGGAACTGCATCTTTGGCAGGACCACTGGGAGGAAGCCATGCAGAACTTAGCATATCGGGAGTGTGGTTATCCCCCGATCTGTGGTTCCCCCTGCCACGACCCGGAAGCATTGCGGTTAATGCTGGTGTGCTTCCTTTGAACCAGACTGTGAGCACACCTGTGTCGGGAGGAGGAGAGGGCCCGTCTTTGCTGAGTTCTCCTTCTTCAGGATCTGCCAGCAAATGTGGAGCGGCGGGGACAACAGAAGAAAGGTTGTCGCTGAGAGCTGCTTTACCTGGGAAAGAGGCAGCTCTGCACGTAGGGGGACTGGAAAAACCTATGACAATAACACTGAGGCCAGAGAGGCTGTTGTTGCCAAAAAAGCATCTTTCAGGAAATGGAAAAAGGAGCCAAATGACGAAAACTGGAAACAACATAAACACTGGCAAGTTAAATGCAAGGCATTGAAAAGGCAGGCAAAGAGAAGCAAAAACGCACAATAAAGACTTTTTCAAGTACATTCACAGCAAAAAACCTGTGAGAGAGTCAGTTGGACCATTAGATGATAGAGCAGTAAAAGGGGCACTAAAAGGGGACAAGGCCATAGCAGAGAGACTGAATGAATTCTTTGCTTCGGTCTTTACTGAGGAAGATGTAGGGATGTTACCCATAACTGAAATGGTATTTAAAGGTGATACCACAGAAGAATTGAAAGAAATATCGATACACCAGGAAGATGCATTACAACTATTTGATAAACTGAAGAGCAACAAATCATAATGACCGGATGGTATTTATTCAAGGGTGTTGAAAGAACTGAAATATGAGATTGCAGGCCTACTATTAGTAATCTGTGAATTATCATTAAAATCATCTGTAATACCTGAAGATTGGCAGATGGCCAATGTAACACCAATTTTTAAAGAGGGTTCCAGGGGTTATCCAAGAAACTACAGACTGATGAGCTGACATCATTACTGAGAAAAATGGTAGAAACCATTATAAAGAGCAAAATTACTGAACGTGTAGATAGTCATGGCTTAATGGGAGACAGCCAATAAGGCTTTAGCCAAGGAAGGTTTTGTTTTACTAATCTATTATGTTTTTTGAAGGTGTTAATAAACAGGTAGACAAAGGTGAATTGGTTGATATAGTTTATCTGGATTTTCAGAAAGCCTTTGACAAGATCCTTCATGAGAGGCTCTTGGTGAAATTAAAAAGTCATGGGATAGGAGGCAGTGTACTATTGTGGATCAGGAACTGGTTAAAAGATAGAAAGCAGAGGGTAGAACTAAATGGCCAATTTCCCCAATGGAGAAAAGTGAATAGTGGAGTACCCCAGGGATTTGTGCTGGGTCCGCTGCTCTTTAACTTATTTGTAAATGACCTGGAAATGGGAATAATAAGTGAGGTAATCAAATTTGCAGATGACACAAAATTATTCAAAGTCGTTAAAACCCATGAGGATTGTGAAAAATTGCAAGAGGACTTTGATAAATTGGGAGACTGGACATTCAAATGGCAGATGAAATTTAATGTGGACAAGTGCAAAATTATGCACCTAGGAAAGAACAACCCAAACTATGGTTACACGATGCAAGGTTCCACATTAGGAACCACCACGCAGGAAAAAGATCTGGGCGTCATCGTGGATAACGTGTTAAAACCCTCTGCCCAGTGTGCAGTGGCAGCCAAGAGAGAGTAAATAGAATGCTAGGTATCATAAGGAAAGGAATGGAAAATAAAACAAAGGATAGTATAATGCCTCTGTATCGTTCCATGGTGCGACCGCACCATGAATATTGTGTGAAATTCTGGTTGCCATATCTTAAAAAAGATATAGCATTATTAGAAAAGATACAGAAAAGAGCCACCAAAATGGAAAAGACGATGGAAGGATACCCCTATGAAGAGAGGCTAAAAAGATTAGGGCTCTTTAACCTGGAAAAGAGATGACTGAGGGAAGATATGATAGAGGTCTATAAATTAATGAACGGAGTGGAACGGGTAAATGTAGTTTGATTGGTTATGCCATCAAAATATAGAAAGAGGTAGGGGACATGCAATGAAGCTACAGTGTAACCTATTTAAGACTAATAAGAGAAAATACTTTTTCACTCAACGAGTAATCAATCTCTGGAGTTCATTATTGAAGGATGTAGTAAAAGTTGTTAATGTAGCTGGGTTTGAAAAAGGTTTGGACAAGATTCTGGAGGAAGAGTCCATAAACCATTACTAAAAAGGACCCATGAAATCCACTGCTTATTCCAGGATAAGCATTGTTGAATCTGTGTACCTTCTTAGGAACCTGATGCTTGTTACCTGGATTGGCCACTGTTGGAAACTGGGCTTGATGGACGTTTATTTATTTATTTAGACAGTTTTGTATACCGCCTTATCCTTCAATCAAAGCGGTCACAACACAATTGGGGGATACATTTAACACGCGGGGATATGAGACACATACACTAATACTTACAGGGAACATGGGCAATGGAGGGTTAAGTGGCTTGCCCAAGACCACAAGGAGCATCTGTGGGACTAGAAACCCCAGTCCTTCCGGCCCAAGGTTGCTGTCCTCTAGTGGGATTTGAACCTCCGACCTTCCGGCCTGAAGTACCTTGCCCCAACCACTAGGCTACTCCTCCTCCCATTAGCCCATTTCTTATTCTGATATCACTAAAAGTTTTGAAAATATGTAGACAGCCTTAAAAAAGATCAATCTGACTTCAGTCTGCCTGTTACAGCACTGTCTGCCAAAAATAAAACTTGCAAAAGACCTAAAAAACCCAAAAGATCTTATTTTTGCAGATTTTTTTATGCTTAGCCTCATTTTTGCAGCTCTATGAATCGATTGGTTTGGGGAGGAATGCCGGTTTAAAAGGCCGCCTGCTGCTCATACCGATGCTTTTGCAATGGGGGTTATTCTGTGCCATGAATAGCGGGGATGAACGGCCCATCCCCACTATTCGTGCCTTCATTTGGCCGCAACTAACTTCCCCATCAGTTGTGTGGCTCAGGGGTGGAGACTGGGTGGTCGCTGGCCCTGGACGTACAGGGTCAATTCTAATGTCGGCCCTGTATGTCCGGGGCCGGTGACATGTGCGAATAAGTTCCCTCGACATGACTTTATTTAAATTCCGGGGCATGGATGGGGCAGGGGGCCAGAGGACATTCCCCACAGCCATACCCTGGCCTTAGGAGGCCAGATTGAGGGTCGGGCTGTGGGGATACTCTCTATTTTGTGACAGCCAGCATCGCGGCTCTTCAATGGAGCCATGGTGCCATGGCAACATGATGCCATGGCGTTGTGGTTCCATTGAAGAGCCTTGAATGAGTTAGCCAAGGACAATCCTGCATGTGCAGGCCGGACTGAATTGCAGTCCCAGCCTGCACATGCAGGACTGTTCGCGATTCTGATCCCGTGGGGCTAGATGTGATCAGAATCGCAATCCCCTCTGTATGTCTGGTTCAGGCTGGATGTACATAGGGGATCGACGTCCAGGATGGAATCGGGCCCAGTGTGTATACACTGCTGGATCTTAGCTGGATAAGTTTTCCGGCAGTTTTGACCAGCATTCTGGCTGAGCTGACAGACTAGCACTAGTAGTTAGTCTTTTGTTTAGTTGTTAGTATAATATACTGTCTGTGGTGTGGCAGAATAATATTTCCATGTGTTGGAGGTAGATTATGGTGCTTAGATCAGCATTTGGTATTGAATAAGATTTGGTTTTCACTTCTGCTCTCTACCTGGTATTGTTTAGTTTGCTACAGCTGTTTTTTTGAACTGTCACCTTACTGCAAGCGGTTTGCTTGTGTGATTCTGTGTCTGCGGTCAGTGAGATTTGAAGTAAGTATTGAATATGGGTTTTTTTTCAGGTAGCCAGCAGGCATGGTACTGTTTTTAGTAAGATTAATGGGAAATCTTACTTGTTTTTGTTTTCAGGGAGCCTTCTGTTTTATGCAGTTGAGTGCGGGAAGATCCCTTTTGTAGGGCTGATGTCTTTGTCGCTGGGTTTGTTTGTTTTTATGTATTTTTGTGCATCAGCTTTGCTTTATTCAAGAGGTTTTTATAAGTCTATAAATATATTTATTATTCTATATTTTAATGTATTATGATTTTTGTTTTTTATAGACTGTACCATCTTATCACTGTTATGACACAAAAACCACATATTTTCCATACTTTGATGAATGTTATATACCTTTGATGCCGGCTCGATCGGGAGACAAGGTGAGCTCCTCCCCTCTTCCCATCCCACACCCAATCACACCGGCAGCTCCAGACATTTAAAAAACAGCGTGCACAAGACCCCATGTATGCTCCTTGAGCTTCCAAGTTAAAATCCCCTCAGATGGAGAATGTTGTAAGACTATTAATATACCATTTGTTAAGAGCCCCTTCTGATCTATTGTTTAAATGTACCTTCTATCAAATTTTGTATGAATTCTCACTTCGAGTTACTGAAATTTCTTCATCTATCAACTCAATTGTAATTTCCCGTTCTGCCTGTTAAGTTCATTGTAAACCACTGAGACTTGTAGAGTATGCAGTATAAAAAACACTTGCTAAATAAATAAATATAATATGTTGGGCTGATGAGCTGTACAGTCATCATATGGGTTATTGTATTTATATATGTGTTTTTGTATTTAAATTATTTATTTGGTTGGTTGGTTGATATATTTTGGGACTGCCACTTTTTTACTCTATAATTCTACATTTATTCACAATGATGTTTGTGATCAGTGAAGCGCTATAATAATATGCACTCCAATATGGTAAACAGGTTATGCCTTCTAAGTATCTTAAATATCTACCAGTGTTTATGAAAGTTCATAACAGCAATGCCTGAGACCATCTTGCATTTGTTCTACTAACTCATTTTCAGCATCCACTGTCACTCACATGCACAAGAAACAATATTTTATAAAGACTTAAATTTGAAAATCAAGCCAGCCTGAAAAACTTGAAACTAAGTTTGGGGTTTCCCGGGCAGAACAGGACTCTCGTAAATCCCAGAGGCCATCCTTTTGACAGATGGCCATAAAATCCAGGCATTCTCACAACTTTACTAAATGTGTTGTTACTTAACTAGAGCAAAGAACACGAGGTCAAGCCTACTTACTTTGTCTGTCTCTTCCACTGTTGCCACTGCATTTCACAACTCACTTATTATGCTAGATTTTACTTTCCAAAATGGTTACCCTCATTCTCTATCTATCTCAAATTATTGTTTAAACAGTCCTATATTATTTCTCCTTATCTTTATGTATAAGATATTCACTTTCTCAATTATCACAAACCCTTAGCAGTATGACCTGAGGCATTTAATAAGAGGAAGCCCCTCCATGCTAACTTGTCTTTCAAAATTTTCTTAAAGATTTTTGTTATAGGTACAAAATGAAAAATAATGCTAACAAAATGGTCCCTGGAAAGCAATTTAAGTAGCCTAGTTTACATTTCTATGCTAAACTTCTATAGCCCCATTAGTCTATATTAGCAAAAATCAACACAGAAGCTGGTGGCCTTACAGATATAACACTCTACCCTTTATCATGGTATGTGGGGTGGAGTGGGTGGAATTTGATTTAGCTCACGCTTTTCTCAGGATAAGAGTCTACTACATCAGGTGCATGATTTTTATGATAATTCCTTCTACAATAGTTCAAGTCTAGGTGGTCGCATCATGGTAGCTTTAATTTGTAGTCTTTATGGTTCTATTGAAATCTCTGATGTGGCTGATGTTTGCTCATACAACTGACGATACTGGCAAAAAATCAGAAATTACCAATCTGACCTTCTTATTTTGCAGAATCCTTTTGGTTGCTTGCCCTTATTTGAGTAAAAAAAGTTGAATTAGATCCTAAGGGGTATGTTTACTAAGCTGGGCTAATGGTTAAGGCATGCTATTTGTAACTCGGTCCCATTGAATAACATGGGACCTAGTTACAAACAAGACGCCTTAACCATTAGCCCAGCTTAGTATACCTACCCCTCAGAGCTTTTCACTTTTCATTTCAATGAAAAACTCAAGGCTCATCGTCCTTGCAATTAGCTGAAGTGGAGAGATGTGCTGATAAAAAATATTGCCTTGCCCCTCTTCTAGGGCTGGCATTATGGGGTGGCATCAGGGCAGTTGCTCTGGGCCCCATGTCACAGGAGGCCCCAAGCTTATCTCAGTTTGAAAGAGGCATAGCCTGAAGATGGTCTTTGGGGTTCCATTCTCACTTTATGCCCTGGGCCACTGCAGATCCAACACCAGCCTTGCCCTCTTCAAACTTTGTGTGCCAGCATAAAGATTTTAGATACTTTCTGGTTTATCTTCAATGTGAACAAACCAATGTAGTGCTCTCATGCTTTCAACATTTTGGGGGTGGGGGCAGGGTTGGGGGGGAGGAAGCTAGGATTCTCTTCCTGTGATTATGAATCCAGTTTTGGGCCCCCACACTTAATGGTTGTTATTTCTTGGTCAGCTGGCAGGGCATTAAACTTCCATATTGTACAGGATAGGTTCTCAGTCTCAGCAAAGGTTAAAAAGGGACCCTTCTCAGCTCACAATTAGAGTCTACTCTTGGATCTTAGCTAGAAAGAAGCTGAGAAGTGATCTAAATAATAAGACATCAAGACAGATTGATGTAAATGGGTTTATTCAGACTTGGGGTGGCTTCATAGCAATCTTCAAATACTGTCAATAAGAGAGGTTTACAATGAGGAATGGTGATTCATTTTTCTCTATCTCCACTGAGTAAAGGACAAGAAACAGTAGGTTTTAATCACAGCAAAGGAGATGTATCTTAACGGCATTGGGTGACTATTTAGCTCCATGCAAAAAGGGACAGACTAAGTAAGTCCTGTTATATCCATGGAGATATGCTGATTTCCCTAGAAAAGGAAGATTACAACACATTGCATGCAGTGAGGTAAAACCAGAACTGTCTCTTTAAATATGAAGCTAAGGCCTATAAACTGTAAGGGATTTCAAATATGGGCAGCTCTTTGTTTAGTACTTCTTTACCCTTGTATTCCTAAAGACCACAAGTCAATTTTGTTAAGATTATGCTATTACTACAAAATGGGGAAAAAGTCTGCAAATGGACACATACAGCCCAACAGTGACTGACATCATGGGTTTAGATTATGTACCCCCACAAATCTGGAGTCCCTCACTGGGCACAGGGTTCCGATACGGGACCGGCTAGGGTTCAAAAGACACTGGTACCTGGGTTCTAGCGACAGTGGCTCCTAAAAGGAGGAGAAATAGGAAGAAAGGCAGGAAACTGTCCTTTCCCTTCTCTGAGGATACTAAACAGTTACGCCTGGAGGTTCGACTGCTGGGGAAAGATACGTTTAAGAGCTACAGGCAGTTTTTGAGGAAAATTAAAAGGGATTATTTTACAAAATGGATTTTGGAATCAAAAGATGCCACTAGGGAATTGTTAGGGAATTATCTGCAGACAGTATAGATAATAAGGTTAAGTCAAAATTAACCCGTGAAGATTTAGCTTAGGTTTTGTGGATAAAATTTAAAATATTCAAAAAGACTTTCCGATATCACAAGTATTAGAAGTAGAGAATTTGACTGGAAAAGGGAAATTAACTTATCTCGTTTTTTGTTCCATCTGATGATCTTTTGAAGAAGTTAGTAAGTCGTTTTATGGTGGGATATAGTTCAGTTGATCCCTGTCCGGCACAGTTCTTACGAACTTTATCAGAGAATTGCTTCTCATATTTACATTCAATGGCAGCTCAGTCTTTGCAGGAGGGTGTTTTTCCAACTGCACTGAAACAGGCATTAATTTGGGCAATATTAAAAAAACCCTGCCCTGGTGGTGGATGATGTGAATAGTTATAAACCTGTGCCTAATTTGCCTTGTATCACTAAGATTTTGGAATCCACTGTTACCTCCCAATTGCAGAGGTATATGGAAGAGATTGGAGGGTTGGTTGATTGTCAATCAAGACTTAGCATCACTTTTAGTACTGAAACAGAGGTAGTGGTGTTGCTGGATGAGATGCAGAGATGGAGAGATTCGGGTGGTTGTGTTTTTTTTGTTTTGTTAGATCTATCCTCAGCCTTTGATACAATTTCACATAATTTACTTTTAACTCGACTAAACTTGTTGGGGGTAGAGGGTTTGGCCTTGAAGTGGTGTGCTTCTTTTTGACTAATAGATCTTTTAAGGTGGATTTTAATAGGAAAGTTTTGAAGGTTTTTCCATGTACGGCAGAGATGCCTCAAGGGTCTCCTTTATCCCCATTGTTGTTTAATATCTACTTCAGTCCTCTAGCACAGCATATTAGGAAGCTAGGATTTTGCCCATATATTTATGCTGATAATGTTCAATTTTTTATCCCAATGAAGAAATCATTTTAAGAACTGTTGGACCAATTAGGATCTGGTCTAGGTGTTTTCAGGGAGTGGTTACCAATTGTTCTTTCTAAGCAGCTTGAAGCTGCACTGGAGTCCTCCATCAGCATTCCCGCCAGTGGGGGAAGATGCAAAGTGATCACGCTTAGGATTGCGCAGCATAGGCAGGTCTCGAGGGATCTGCCTCTGCTGAAACGCAATTGTGCTTAGGACCGCACAGCATAGGACATAGGACCTGCCTATGCTGCGCGATCCTAAGCGCAATCACTTTGCACCTCCCCCCTCTGGCGGGAATGTTGATGGAGGACTCCAGCCCAGCTTCAAGCTGCTTAGAGGGAACAATGGTGCTTACAGGAAAATAAATTGAGTTTGAATCTAGGGAAAACTGAAATCTTATGGTTAGAGAAGGCTACCTCCATCTGAACCCCGCCAAATCCTCTAGCACCTGGATTACCTTTGGGACTCCTTCCCCCTCTTTGGCCCCCAATCTCATATCCACTTCTATCCCATTATTGTCCTTTTTAGATACCTCTGGGTCATCCTGGATTCCTCTCTCTCTTTCACTGAACATATCTCATCCATCACTCGCCGCTCATTCTACCATCTTCATCAGATTCATGCCGTCCGTCCATTCCTTTCCTCTGCTGCCCTGTCTACACTCCTCCTTTCCCTTATTATCTCGAGAATCAACTATTGTAATTCTAGCCGGCCTTCTGCAATATCAGCTTCACAGATTACAATTGCTCCAAAATACAGCCGCCTGTATCCTCACTCATTCCTCCCGCTATGATCATATCTCTCTGTTCCTTGCTTGTCTTCACTGGTTGCCTGTCCGTTTCTGAATTCAGTACAAAGTTCTTATATTTGTCCATAAGATCACCCACTCCTTGATACGTGGCTGATCTCCTCCACTTCCATAACCCATATTGTCTTCTTCGTTCAGTTCATACACACCATTTAGCCCTTCCCTCTGTCTCCCGTGCTCACTTCGAGCGTACACGAGGCACTGCCTTCTTCTTTCTGGGTCCTGCACTGTGGCGCTCTCCCTCTCACTCTCTGCTCTGAGCTCTCTTTCTCTAGGTTTAAATCTGCTTTTCCAGTTAGCATTCGACAAACCCCTCCACCCACCCCAAAGAACCTAGCATGTGACTTTGCCCATCTGTTGTCTTTTATCCTCCATTCTACTACTTGCTTACTTTCCTCCCCCTCTATTCTTTTCTCCCTGCTGACCTATCAAATAATTGGCATTCCTTTCCTTTTCCTCCTACTAGCAGTCCTTTATATTGTAAGCTGCTTTTATGCTTCGGCCCTAGCTGTATATCCATAATTCAAATAAATAAATTAATGATACTAAATCCATTCAACTCGGTGGGGGGAAGGAGGCCAAAAGGTGGATATATCTTCTGAGGTGGGGGTGATTATAGATTCTAACTTGACCCTTGAACCATATATTCAATAGATACAAAGGAAGACATGGTACAAATTGATGTTGGTGAGGCAAACGTGATCAGTGTTAAAACAACAAGACTTTCGGACAGTGGTCCAGTCAGTAGTCCTGAGTCATCTGGACTAATGTAATTTGATATTTCTGAGAATGCCCAAACAATTATTACGTAAATTACAACAGATTCAAAATATTTCTGCAAAATTGATTACTCATGGTAATTATAAGGAGAGAGTTTCCAATAGAAGCACGAGTCTTGTTTAAGGTTTTATGTTTAGCATTTAAAGCTATTCATAGGATAGGCTTGAGCTACTCACCTACTAGAGTGATGCTCTGTTCTTTGGTAAGATCTTTACGTACTGTGGCCCATTGTACATTAGTACTGCCCTCAGCTTCTGCTTTTCAGCAGAAGAGGGTTAGAGACAGATATTTTCCAAACACATTTCCAAAACTGTGGAATAATCTACCTCCTCCGATTAGGGATCTTGTGGATTATGTTCAATTTTGTAAAGTTTTAAAGACGTGGTTATGGAGGAAAATTTTTAATGATACCTGATTGTAATTGTTTTTTGTACTCTACTTTGTATGTCCGTGGATTGTAAAAGCAGAATATAAGCAATGTTATCAAATTAAATTAATTATACTTACTTCGACTTCCAAAAACCTAATAAAGTTGTTCCGAAACAATAAAATATACTGAAAATCTTTGGTAGACAGAACTCAAATCAATAAAAATGCAGTCTACAAATAGTAAAAGTTACTTTTCTTTTCCTCTAACCTGGGGTAGAGAAAAGCTCCTCTCAACCTTTTACTGGGATTATCCCCCTAAACTCTCAACATTCATTGTTTAGAAAGCTACTGAAAACACAATTATTTAAAACTTATTATAGATGAAAAATATGAATGATGACTAGATGGATAGAATAAGTCTGTTTTTTTTCTTTTTAATGATGTATGTTTTCAAGTGAATTTTAATTTGATTTCTTGTTGCACTCTGTGCTGTATAATCCTCTGGACTGAAAGTATTGAAATACAAACACAGAAATTAAATTAAATTAAGATGAGGATTCCCATATTCTCTCTCATTACGTCTTCTTCCTTGGAGGCTGGCTACAGGCATGGGCTGTAGGTGCTCCTTCACTTGAACCCCGGATCTTCCTGGATCCAAATTCTGGCAGATGGTTTGTGATGTCTATAGAGTGAACTCAGATATAGTAGCAGGCACTTCTTCCTCGTTGAACCCTGGCCCTATGTCTCAACTCTTGGGGTTGTCCTCCTAATCTTCTTCCCTTCCAGGATTAGTGGAAACCTTTTGTCCTCCTCCTATCAGAGGCTTTCTCTTTCTCCTGACTCCTTCATGTAGCAGCATGATGGTTTGGCTTTGCTAGTCAATCTAAGAGTTGATACCATGCTGTGATTTTTTTTTAAACTGTGTGTTTGTCTCTCCCAAGGTTTCTCACTGTAATTATCTGGTTTTCGTGCTCATGGCCCACCTTAGGTGATGTCATTCAGCTCCAATTTTAAAAGATTTGCAGCACTGTGGTATGGGTGTGCGCTTAAGGAGTACGGACAAGGAGCAGATCTTGCTCCTTTGTGCACTCCATCGTATATTTCCTGAGTGCAACCCCTAATTATATATGAGCTAATTCAGAATCTTTCTTTTCTTTGTTTGTCGCATGTGCTATACAACCACTGTTCCAGTGCTCTGGGGGAGACATCCCTGCCCATCAGTTAAAGTAAACCATATTCATCCAAAGGTAAAACCTTCTCCAGTGTAAAAATCCACTTTTCTCCTTAGTAGCCAGTAAAGCCCTCAGATCCCCCCCACCCCAGCGAAGAACTGGCAGATGATCAATGATAAGCAACTTCAACTCAGAAAACTGATGAGATTTGTAAAAAAAAAAAAAAAAAAGAGACACCAATGATACTGCCATGACCACCATGATAATCCTACTTTTATGTTCCGATAAATGAGTCCTCATCATACAGGTAGTTTTCCCAACATAGATAAGATGGCAAAGACAAATAGAGGAATGTTTACTAAAGCGTGTTAAGCTGTTGTAGCTAACATGGCAAAAATGTGCAGGTAATGCGTGGCTTTAGCAGCTAATGCTGCGCTATCTGTTGGGGGCATGGACAGAGTTTCTGCAGCATATAACGCACCAAACATTCATAAAGTGTAGACAGACAGCAACCTGGATGCAGCTAACACCACCCGTTGAGGTAACATTAGTAGCACCTGTGCTGTCTGCAAATCCAACAGTTATGTGCGTTGAGACCTGTGGTAACTCTGTGTTGCAGACCTGCCCACTCTCCACCCTAATCCCATCCACTCATGTAAACAACATGCCTGCTGCAGATAGTGCAGAAAATCACTGCATTTTCTATGCGGTATTTGTTAACACAGACAGATAGCATGTGCTATCTACTGTGTTAACAACTAACGCAGTTTAGTAAACATGCCCCATAATAATGTAAATTACACATGGTAGTATGACGAGGCTTGTATACCTTTTGAGTGCCTGAATGGTCCATTCTTGGCATGGAATGGTTTCATCACAAAAAAATACATTGAACTAGATTGTCATGGGAAGGTGGAATCATAATATCAATATGAATCACCTTATCTTTAATATTGTGTCCCCGTCTGTATGCAGTTCATGAACTGGTCTTAAAAACATCATGCCAGCTCTTCCATATGATGGCTGCTATCTGACAAAACAGATTTGCATGCTGTAATACACAAATCTGATGATTGTTAAACTCTCTCTGCTGGTCCTTAGCAGCAATTCATAATTTGCGGACCCCAGGATAACCTCACTGGTATAACCTCTCCTTCAAGGGATTTGCTTGAATCTTAAATTCTGAACTGTAGCACATAACTGACAAATTCTTGAAAACTGTCCAATGGGCAAAGATCTACAAAGTCTCACTGGATGATGACTGTCATATCATAGCAGAGTATTCCTATCAACTGGTTTGCTATATGAAGTAGTGAACAGATGACCATCTTGTTTCACAATCTGAACATCTGAAGACTGAATGGAATGTAAATGATAAGTGTGGGTAAACTTCAGGTGGATGTCCAAAGTATTCAACCATGCAATGAACTGTAATAATTGAGCTTCTGTAGATGACCATATGAAAAAGACATCATCAATGAAAAGAAATCAAGTCACCACAAAATAGCCCATCTGGAAGAGTACAAAAACGTGTTCTCAAAATGAGTTACACATAAATTGGCCACATTAGGAGTCATCATTTGGAGGCAAACACAGAAGGTAATGGCTCACACCAGCTGAATGGAAGGAGGGGTATCAGTCTGCGTTGTCTTGAAGGAAGCAGGAGGTGTCAACCTACCCAACCAAAAAGAGGATATGGAATCAGTCCAGACAGGCTGGGTGAAAGGAATTATTGTCAGCCTATGGTGGCCAGATGAAGGGAGCAGTTCTCAGCCCTCACAGACCAGAAGAGAGAGATGACATGGTTCTCCATGGGCTACGATGGAAGAAGGTAAGGACAGCCTATAGACAACAGCTTCAGAGGTGGAATATTTAGAGGCTTGGGAAGGAGGGATAGAGAGAAAGACAGCATTGTGAGACCCAACTTAGGGAGGTGATGAAGGGAATGTATGTTGGGAAGGGGAGATTATGGTGGAGCCTAGCTTGGCGGGGAGGGAGGGAGGGCTGAGAGTGAGATTGGTAGTATCCATCTGAGAGGGAGGAGAAAAAGAAAGTGTTAGAGCTAGCATCAGGCTGGGGAGTGGTGGAAGAGAGAGTGATGGTGTCCAGCTTGAAGGAGAAAAAGTGATAAGGATGTGCTTGGAGGGTAGTGAATAGGAGGATGGGTGAGAGAGAGTGATAGAGCTGGGCCCGAAGAGAGAAAATCAGGAGAATGATCCAGATCTTGGGAAGAAGGAAGAAAAAGATCAAATGTTATGGGGTCATTTATGGGGAAGGGAAGAAGAAAGTGGTAGGGATTGGACTGGGACAGACCAGTGATGAGAAAGAAGGGGAAAGAGAAAGAGAACTTTATGGGCTACTGGGAAAGGAAAGAGAAAATACGAGTGTTAGGATCAGGGCAGACTGGTCAGACAAAAAGTCAACTACTTTATGGCGTATTGCTACAGTATTCCTAGGGGTATTCTGCATCAAAAAAATCGAAAATTTGGCATGTTTGAGAAATAGCAATTTCCTGCATTACACTTTAACTTACTGCTCAGATAGTGATGATACTATGTATTTTATAAGTTCTGCATATTGTATGTATCAAAATATTTGGCATAGAGTTGTTCTGGCCTAGCCTTTCCCCATGAATAGTTACACTGAGGCTCGTAACTCAAGCAATGGCTAATGCCACATGGGTTGGATAGCGGTATTGGAGAAGAATACCACAGAATACCATTGTAACCTTCACTACAAAATAAGGAGAAACAGAACACAATGATTCATGTTTAGACAATAAATCAGCACATCCCTGCACTTCAATCTATGTCAGTAACCTTGTGAAACTCTGTGGCAATTCTTTTGATGATTTTCAAATCACCAGAATGTCAACATCAATTTAGACACAGTGTCTGAAAGAGCAACAGTCCCACGTCAGTAAGTTTAGCAATCAAAACTACAAAGCCAGAAGCATATCAGGCTCAGGTTTTTCACCGGAGCACAAGTGTCTGCTCTTTCTCTCCTTTTTAGGTTGTAGCTGCACAGTTAAGGAGTGAAAGTACATTTTACAGTCAGCTAGTGGAGTGTAGAACTGGATCATCAAGTGATTTTCTCCGAGCAGACCTCTTCAAGCACCAGACTACTATCATCAGTAACCACACTGGCGTAATACAGCCTGAAGTCAGACACTTTCATCCTTAATATAGTAATACAGTGACTTCTCAAAACTCCTGGCCAACAGCAGACTAACTACTTCTTCAAGACACCAAGCAGTAATTGCCTCTTGAATTAAACCCTGTCATTTTGTTCTTAAACAGCGGCTGAATACATTACATGCTCCTTAATGGCTGGGATGTATCCAGTAAAGGACTAATTCAAACCCTCATTACAAATATCCCCAACACAGGGCCATGTTTACTAATGTGCAAACACACTATAAGGTTAAATATAGAGGAAAAAGACCTCAGAATGTGTCCATATTGAGTTTTTTTTAACCATGGGTTACTCCTTACAGAGATATCCAAAGATTCTCAGGACTGCTCCTCATAGTTCAAGAAGAATGCCCATCAAACCTGTTAAGAACTTCTATTTTTTTATCAATATGTCCGACTATAATTTTATACGGAGGCTTTGATGCAGAAGAGTATGCTAGGTTTTGTGCACAGGTTAGCTCATTTTTAGCACAACATTTGAGGCCCTTTTACTAAAGTGCACTGTGTTTTTTGCATCTAATGTGCCTTTAGTAAGCAAACCCAAGGTGTGTTAAGTGTAAAGCCACCGTGTTACCCATCGGGAATGTGCACAGCATTTCCCTGATCGGGAATGTGCAGCATCATTCAATAATGTGGGTCACCAATACCATGGGTGCAATTAACTTCACCTATGAGGTGAAGGTAATTGCACCCATGCCATTTACAAGATTTATTTATTTAAACTTGTTTTTATACCGCCTTTCTACCATTTAAGGCAGTTTATATTTAAAAGGGGTGTAGCAGAGCTGTAGTGGGCCTCTGCTGTACATAGAACTAAACATTGTAACAGTAGAACAGGATAACAGTATACATTGTTCTCAACTATTTACAATATATTAAAACTGAATGATAGTATTCGTAGGTCTTAACTATTTACATTGTGATTAGATAGATAGGGCTTAGTACATATTTACATTGGGTTGAATTTGTGGTTCCAAATGTGTTTTATACTCTTCTTTAGCTTTTTTGTTTTTTTAAATTCTGTTTCTGTGCATGCTTGTAGCATTGATGATAGAGAGTTCCAGAGTGTGGGTGCAAATAATGAGAGGGCACAGTTGCATGTAGATTGCTTACTCTTTAGCTTCTGGGAGAGGATTGCGAGTAGGTTGTTGGAGGTATTTCTACGTGACCTTTCATTTGGAGATTTTGAGAGCAGGATCTGGAGGCTGTTGACTGATTCATTGTGGAGTATTTTGAAAATTGTAGTAAGTGCCTTGTACTTGATTCTGGACATGGGGTAGTTTTACACATACGATGGCAGCCGTGAACCTCACTTCTAAGCCAGGGTATGTAGAGTATGATCTTAGTCTCTCTAATTTACTGCTAATGCTCAGCGTAATACAGTACTTGCATTGTGCCAAAGAGAGCATCCTCTTGGAGTTCGTAAAATGTAACATGTATGGGTAGTTTGTCAAGCTGTGCTTGAAAATTCTTCTTGCGGCTCCCAGTATAATGGGAAATATTTTTGTATCTTTCTGCCACATTTTCTGAGTGCATTTCTTTGTACTTCAAGGTCATCTGCCTCTCCACACGATTCACGGAGTAATCACTTGGTACTGACACTTCTATTATTATCAATGCCATTCTGGTATTCTTCTCTTTTACCACTATGTCAGGTTTCCTGGCATCCAGTTTCTTATCCGTCAGAATGGGAATGTCCCAGATGATCATAATCTCTTCATTCTCCGTTATTCTCTTAGGGTCATGATCACAGTTCTTTTCAGGGACAGTGATGTTGTAGTGTTTACAGAGTTTCCAGTGGAGGAGATGTGCTACTTTGTTGTGCCTTTCTGTACAGAAATTTTCCGCCATCAGAACTTCACAGCCTGCTATTAGGTGAGTCATTGTTTCCAGCTCATTCTTACAGAATCGGCATATGTCTGTTGTGCCAGTTTTTTCAATATTCGCCGTAGACCATCTTCTCTGTAATCCACTGTCCTGGGCTGCAACTATCAATCTTTCATCCTTCGGTTTCAGGTCACCTCTCCTCAACCATTCATGTGTCTGTTCTTGATTGACAAAAGGTTCTTGGAGTAACACTGTATTTGTACATTTGCCACTTGTTTTTCCTCGCCTACTGATCTAACTCTTTGAAGAGGTTCTTCTCTTGTTTTGCAAATTCTGTTACTTCCTTTCCCATGAACACCTGTGGATTCTCACTCATTCCTTCTAATCGCCAGAACGCTTGTCCAAGTTTGATGATGGAGACAGATTCTGGACGCTTACTTTCATATTTCAGCACTTTTTGTGTATTTGGATTCGATGATGCTGTCAGATAGGTTCTGTAGGCATAGTCAATCTCTATCTCCTAGCCCTCCTTCAACTCTACAGTAGGAATATACAATCTTGGCATACACAGATTCTTGTAAATTACTACATGAGCATGGAGGAGTTTTCTTGTTCACACATCCAGTTTTTCAAGATCTTTGAGGCGAATCCACAATCCCAAAACTGTATGAGAGTACAGGAATTGCCAGCTGATTGATGGCTTGTATCTTATTTTGTGATGTTAAAGCACTTTACAATAGCAGTTTCAATCTCCTGTAATATTCTTTACTGATCTTCTCTATCAATAGTTTCTGCTCGAGTGCCATTCCTTCCTCTATTCCGAGATACTTATATATGCCTTTCTGTTCAAAGTCCTTGATGTCACAGCCCTCAGCAAGGAAGATGTTTTCAGTTTTGCTCAAGTTTCCTCTGAAGAAGGTTATCTTAGCACACTTGTTAAGGCCAAAAGTCATCCTGATGTCATCAGAAAAGCTTTTCACCAGACGAAGTCGCTCTGCTAATTGTTGGTCGCTGGGACTGTAGAGCTTCAGATCATGAATAAATAAGAGATGGGAAGTTACTTCTGGGTTGGTACCGTCTTTAGAATTCAGGCTAAATCCATACCCCAAAGAGTTGATGAGAGCACTCACTGGATTACTTGCCAAACAAAACAGAAGTGGTGACGGAATCTCCTTTTTGGGAGACCGTGGTAGATGAAGTTAAAATAGTCTAATATTGGAGTGATCATGGCTTGGCAGACTGAAATAATTCTGTAGAGAAAAGGGGGCAGAGATGTTTTAGAATTCTTAGTTTGTAGTAAACAGCAGAGGTTATTCTTTTTATGTGATTGGAAACTCAGTTGTTGGTCAATAGTCACTCCTAGGTATTTTGTTTCTGTTTTGACTCTGATTGTTATGTTGTTAAGTTTCAGTGTTGATGGGGGGATGAAGGCTGGGTCAGAAGTTACATATATGGCTTCTGTTTTCTCTGTGTTGATGGTCAGGTTATGTGCATTGATCCAATTCTGTGCTTCTGTGAAATATTTCTGCAGGTTGGAGAGGTCCGGAAGGAGGGGGTTGATGAGGGTGAAGAGCATTATGTCATTGGTGTAGATCCTGTATTGTATCTTGTGGGCCTTAAATATCTGACATAGGGATCTATTCTGTCCCGTGAATAGTGGGGATGGACGTCCCATTGGGACATCCATCCCTGCAATTCACCCTCCTGCTGTCCACATCAAAAACCTCCTCATATGAACAAGGTGTTTGTATGGGGAGGCTTAGATGTGGGTGGGAGGGAGCGTTCTGGAGGCGCAGTGAGAGCGGGGCATGGGCGGTCCATGATCCCGGATGTACAGGGCCAATTCTGAGGTCGGCCCTGTACATCTAGGGTCGGCAAACGGGACGGGGGACTTATTCCACCTCGAAGGTGGTATAAGACCCTTGGATGTCAGGGGATGGCAGGCCCGGGTAGTATCAGAAAGGTAGGGGAGTGCAGGGGATTCCCCGCAGCCTGCCCCTGGCCATGGAAGGCCAGATCGGGGGTGGTCGGCAGCCAGGGATCGTGGCTCTTATGCAGCCGCAGTGCCATGGCACCACGGCTCCATTCAGGAGTCTGACTGAGGTAGCCGGGCATGTGGCTATATGTGCAGGCCAATCGGAATCGGGTCCCAGCCTGCACATACAGGCCCTAGACCTGATTCTGATCCTGTAGGGCACATCTAGCCCACGTGGGATCAGATTCGGGTCTACCCCTGGGTGTCCCAATTCCGATCGGACGCACAAGGGCCTGGATGCATACATTAGAATGTCCTCATAGAGGTTGGATAAATATATTAAAAAGGAGGGCTGAGAGGCTTGAGCCTCGAGGTACTCCAGTTTGTTGGGTGAAGGGGTTAGATAATTTAGTCCTGCTTCTTACTTGCAGTTTACGGGAGTCTAGGTAGGATTGGAACCAGTTGAACATGATATCCTGGATGCCAATTTCTGAGAGTCTCTGCAGCAGTTGGCGGTGTGGTATAGAGTGAAATGCAGATGTGAGGTCAAGGAATATAAGGATGAAGCTGTTGCTGGAGCCTTTTGAAGAGGTGAAGAGAATATTTAGTAGAGAGGTAAGGAGGGTTTCAATCCAAATTGTTGTCTAAACCCATGTTGATGGGAGTCCCGGGGCGCATGTTCTGTCAGGTGGTCTTGGAGTTGTGTGAGAATGATCTTTTTTTTTTTTTTTTTTTAAATTTCAAACCTCTTTATTGAAAAAGATAAACAAGGAAATACAAGCAATAATTATAACATCACTGTTATCAAAAGAAATAAAATCCACGATTATGATAATCCTCAGCCCACAAAATGGAGTGCTAATAATAATAACTAGAAAATGTCATAATAACCTGAAACAGAGGAAGTCAATGAAAGTAAGAAAACCCCTATTAACTAAGCAGGAAGACAGTAAATTACTTAACAATTGAGGCCTGCAAAAAGGCCTCTAATTGAATTGAATCAAGAAAAATATACGTTTTACCCTGAAAAGTTATCACACATTTACATGGATATTTTAAAGCAAACAAAGCTCCCAATTCCAAAACACGAGGACACAAAGCAAGAAAGGCCTTCCGTTTTAGCTGTGTGCTACGACACACATCAGGGAAAACCTGAATCATCTGACCAAAGAACTTCTCCTGACGGAACTTAAAGTAAGTACGCAAAACAAGTTCCTTATCTTTTTCTAATGAAAAACTGACCAGTAGAGTGGCCCGAGTAGGTATTTCCTCCACAGATGTCTCCAAAAACTGAGAGAGATCCAAACTCGGCACAGTCAGCTGGTCCATTTCCCCGAGAACTCCACCATCTGGCTCTATATCTGCCGGACGTTTTTCCCGAACCCCTAATGGCAAATAATACAATTTAGATATAGAAATGGCTTCGGGCTCAGGGATTTTAAATACGTCCTTCAAATATTTCATAAGTAATATATGAGGAGACAGATAGTGAGTTCGAGGGAAATTTAGGAAACGTAAATTTTTAACACGAAGAGCATTTTCAATTATTTCGTCACGATAATGGAGTGAAAGAGAGTCCTGAACAGATGACGCCAAAGCACTTTGAAAAGAAGTAATTAAACCATCAGTTTTAACTTTAAAGGACTCAAGGTTCCCTAACCTATCTTGATGATCAGTTAAAACAGACACCGTCTCTTGAGTAAATTTCAATAATTTTGTCAAGGATAAATTTAAAGACTGTTCAGTCCGGGCAACAATCTGCTGCTTTACCTGTTTCATTGCTTTCCTGGTTGCAGAGGAGTCGCTGCTCCGTTCCAGCAGTTCCTGTGGGACACGTGAGCTGAGCGGGCTATTTAAATCTGGCCCCCACTGTGAAACATCGAGTGCTGCTTTACCTGTTTCATTGCTTTCCTGGTTGCAGAGGAGTCGCTGCTCCGTTCCAGCAGTTCCTGTGGGACACGTGAGCTGAGCGGGCTATTTAAATCTGGCCCCCACTGTGAAACATCGAGTGCTGCTTTACCTGTTTCATTGCTTTCCTGGTTGCAGAGGAGTCGCTGCTCCGTTCCAGCAGTTCCTGTGGGACACGTGAGCTGAGCGGGCTATTTAAATCTGGCCCCCACTGTGAAACATCGAGTGCTGCTTTACCTGTTTCATTGCTTTCCTGGTTGCAGAGGAGTCGCTGCTCCGTTCCAGCAGTTCCTGTGGGACACGTGAGCTGAGCGGGCTATTTAATTTCAGCCCCCACTGCGGGATGCGCACCACGGGCGCGTGCCCGACGGCGCGTGCTCCGAAGGGGCGTGTCCAAAGGGGCAGGCCCTGCCCCTTTGGCGCCCTTTCGGAGCACGTAGGAGTACTGGCCTCGGATTCAGCCTTGCTTGTAGTTGTTTGTAATATCAGCGTGCATGGGGAAGCGTAAGAAGAAACCAATGGCTTCATCGTTATCCTCTGGCAAAGCCGTTAAAGTGGTGGGTCCCATGGATACTCATCTTAAATCCATGGTGTCCACCCCGCTAGCCGGAGTTTCATCGGAGTCTTCCCTTTCAGCGAGTCCAGTCTCCGTAGGCATGTCTCCAATACCGCTTAGGGTCCTAACCCCACCCAGCCGGGAGCCTTTCTCTTTGGATGATGTGGTTCCCCACCCTAGTGGGGCCGAATCTTCTTCCAAACTCGCTGAACTTCCTGAGACCTTCTTAAAGGTAAACTCTGTTATTGCTCCAATACCTTCTTGTTTTGACTTTTCTCAATCTTCAGTAGCTCCTATTCCACCGAAAGACGTGTCTTTGCAAGATATTTGAGAATGATCTTTTTAATTACCTTCATTATGAATGGAATGCTTGAAATTGGTCTGCATGAACTTGGGGATATAGGGTCCAGGTCTAGATTCTTCAGGATGGATTGAACTGAAGTTGTTTTTAGTAGGTTGGACATTATACCTGAGGTTAAGGAGGTATGTACTATATCTTTAAGGTAAGAGCTGAGGTGATGTCTGGAGTGTTTCACCCACATCACAGGGCAAGGGTCCATGGGAGATGTAACCGCATTTAGGTTTTGGATCATATCTTCAATGTTCTTCATAGATGGGAGCTGGAATTTGGTTCATAGCATTTGAGTTGTTAGTTTGTAGTTGGGTGTGTCTGAGCAATCAGTTGTTGGAAGGGTGTTCAGTTATTTTGTGATGAGTGGCAATCCTTTGGGGGCATATTTGTTCTTGTTGGGTTCCTTTATTCAATCCTTTTATGAGGTATTTTGCTATTGAAAATGAGTTCTCTTTGTTTGTTTAGTGATCTGTTAATAAGGTTTCTGTAATACTGTTTTTTTCCATTTGAGTGTTTCCGCATTGTATAATTTAGGTTTTCTGTGTATAAGGTACATTCAGTAATGTGGGTCACCAATACCATGGATGCAGTTAACTTTGCCTATTGAGGTAAAGGTAATTGCACCCATGCTATTTACAAGATGTGCCATTAGCATGAGATGTATACCCACACATTGATAGTCCAACACCAGAAGCACAGGAGACCTTGCAAAGTCCAAGAACACCAGAAGAGAGCGAGTATTTCAACCAAAATCTTTTACTGAAGATACAACATGGTCAGGAAACCACAGGAATACCAAAGCACTAGGCCTGACACAGCTGTGTTTCGGTGTGGCCTTCCTTGGGGGTTACGACTGAGAACAAGCAAACACATAAAAACATTAGAATAAACATAATGCATACATAAAATATTAAAAACATATAAACCATCAATTAAAAGAAAAAGCATAAAAGGACAACATAGACAATAAATAATATACAAATATATATATAATTATAAATGGAAAAAATGCAATAAAACATGGAATTTTATGTGATGAGGAATGACTGTAGAACCATCTGCATTATATACTTTACAATAGCCTTCCTTTTTATGAGGAGCTATACAAAATTAGACGTAGAATGCAACATTATACAAGTCCTATAATAAGAACTATGTGCTTATCAGTGAAATCAGAAACTCATAGAATACCTGTGGGGTGCTAATGATAGAACTGGGTAGGGAAACAAATTCTGCATTACTTTGATCAAAATAAAAAAAATGATAAATACAATAATAATACTTAATGGAAAGGTGGAAGAAACGATATACTTATGTAATACTATTATGGGACTCAACAACAGTATTCAATTTTGTATGGCAAATGATGCAGTGCTACTAATTCAAAAATGGCACATCTATACAGCTGCAAGTAAAAGCGAAGATAGAAAAACCCCAGGGTATGGTAAAAAAACACATTGGCCAAATATACTCACATAAGGGACATATATATGTTAGGAAATACTCGCTTAGATGTTGAGAGTTACATTGTCGTATTGTCTTTTCATCAATGCATCCCATATGGACTCATATCACATCACACCCAGGCTTATCTCTGGGAGGACACAGCCAGAAGTATTTTAATGAGCTGGACAAGCTAATCCTGTAACCACCCAAATAAATGTGTATTCTACTGCTTAAACGGACCCTGTATATGCTTGTTACTACCTTTTAATTAAAAGGGCAGTGCCCCTCAAGAACCACTGAAAAATTGTTGCACTACCTGAATTTCCACAGCGCTTCCTTGTAGGTACCCTGCTAACAGCAGCATATTTAAAACTAGTCTGGTGCCAATGGGGGTCACTATGGTGACCAGGACACTATTAGGGCATTCAACTAAACAAGAATAATATCAGGGCAACCACATTTTATATCGAAGTCTCACTACCGCAAAGTTACCCAAAAGCGTATTGGAAGAAGAGATGTTGCTAAGGTGGACCTAAAAAGGAAAAAAAAGTTAACTCTCATGATCAGATAGGGGGATCATAAGAACAGACCCCCAACAAATGTTTATTCCGAATTGTGAAGTATGATTTATGATTTATACCAAAACTGCACTGTAAACAAATATAAAAAAGATGTAGAGAAATATAAAAAGCTAAGAATGGCCGTTCAAAGCAGGGCATTCAAAACTAAACAATATATTTTGACAGTGGGTGGTGGTGTAAAGCTTAAGTTCAGCCAAGGGTGCCAACACCTTGAACCAACTTTGGGGCTGGTCCTACAAGTGCCAAACTTGGGGGGTGGAGATGGGGAGGTTGTACATAAGATATAGTTGCCGCTAACACCAGGGAGGCAGAAACCCTGGCGCGCCACCACCGCCGATTCTGCCGGGGGGGGGGGGGGAGGGAGGCAGCAGCAGCAATATTTTAAAAGTGGTGGCTTTATGCCACCTCTTTGTTGTCCGCAGCAGGCCATGTGCTTCAGTAAGTTGCGTTGGAGAGGGGATCAGAAGCGGCAGGTCATGGGCCCGAAGCCTGCCGCAGGCAACAAAGCAGTGGTACAGAGCCGCCCACCCAGAACGGCCGCCTAGCTCAGGCCGTCTCTGGCTAATACGGACTCTTGTGTGCATGTGCTTAGCTTACTCTCCTTGTTTAGTTTGCACAGCTTATTTGCATGTTGTTTGCTTGCAGCATCAGAGTGAGCAAAACTTTTGCATTAAACTTGCGTTAGGAAACCCTGAGCTCAGTTTTAGGACAGGCTTTCTGTGCGGAGACCAAACTTATGCACAAAAGCCAAGCAGCTCTTTATTGCATCGGCCTCAGAGTAAGGCAACAGTAGGCACAGCTTGTCCTTCACTCTTCATTCAACGGGAAACAAGCGGATACCCAGCGGCGCTCTCAGAAACAGCATCAGCCTACAGGAATGAATGAATCATAGTCCACATTGTTCTTCATCAATCAGCCCGCTCCAGTGGTACAGAGCTCTTCCCCTACCTGCGGGAAATCCTCCCTACACAGGCTATCCTGGGGAGTGGCTCTCCCACCCCTGGCATCCATCACAGCCTCGCCCTAATGATTAGCGTCTATTACAAGCGGTAGCCACTTTGCCCTCCCCGCTCTAGCGAGCGGCAGAGACAGCAGCAGCGTTCTCCCACACACTACATGACGCAAATAGAATGCCCCGCCCAGGGCGCGCGCCAGCCTTTGGGCTCTATTATCCACGTCATTCTTCCCGCTAGGCTGCTACTGTCCCCACCTCCCCTCGCTCCGAAAAAAGGAAGCAAATGTATCCAGTCAGAATGGGACACTCCCCCCCGGCCTCCTCAATTGGAAGTGCTGGGAGCCTAAATCCCCCGCCCGCTTCGAGTGAGAAGGCGCAATACCAGAAGCCGGGCAGCTGTAGAGAAAGAGCGTGAGAGCGGCAGATTTAGGGAGGAGGAGGAGGCGGAGCCGGGCGGGCGGCGCGTTGCCATGGCGACGCGCGGGGGCACCTGGTGGCGTGGCTGCTGCTGCTCTGCGGTGTGCTCTCGCTTCGCTGCGCGCGGATGCGGCGAGTGGTGGCTCAGCCTTGACACATCCTAGTCGCGCGCTCTCTGCCATATTGTAGACGGGACGCGTTCCATGCCTGCCGTAAGTATCCGCCTTAGCAAGCTCGTTTCTGCAGCTTGCACGGTTCTCCTTATTGGCGCGTCTCGAAGCCTGTGTATGTTTTTTGTAATCAAAATTTTGCTGGGTGGAGGGAGCAGCCTGAACAGAGCGGCGCAGTGTGTGTAGCTATTTTCCCAAGGCGTTAAAGCGAGAGTCGAGAGTGCGGCTCCTAATTAGGGTGGGAGTTGATTGAACCCTAGTTGAGCTGAGGATTCAGTCATTTGGTATTGCGATTGATTTCCAGACAAGTCGGGGCCGCGTTTTTCGGGGAGCGAAAGAAACGTTGTTCTTTAGCCGCTTTTTTTGTTTGTTTCTTTCCCTTCTCCGACTTATGCCCGAAACGAGCGCTCCTCTGAAAAGAAGCTCTGGCCTGGCGTACGGACGGAAATCCCGGGGCATATGTTCTTGCGGTGCAGTGGCGCCGAGTCAGTTTGCGCCTTCCTCTTTGCTCTCATTCACGAGGACTTTGCTTGCGTCCTTCGGGCTCGAGCGGGCTCCGGGGAGATGGCAGCTGCTCCCGCTCATCTTATTGTAATAGCGTGCCATATAAAGTCTTCCCGGGGGGCGGGGAGGAGGCTCGCTTCAATCTGGTGAGGGGGGCCAAAATGCGCCAGTTGAGGGTGATGGGTCCTGGGACAATGCAGCGGGAGGGACAATGCAGCGGGAGGGCCTCTGGTTCTAAACGGTGGCGGGTGACAGCCACGTGGTGTTGCGGGAGCCGCTACTCTTTCTCTGGAAGCAGCAGCAGCCCATGTGCAGGGCGGAGGCCGGGGCCCGGTGGGCTGATCACTTCCTGCCCTGAAATATCGCTCTGTGCTTGCTCCCTTGTGCGAATTTCCACGTTTTTTTCTCCGAGCTAAAATGCGATCGTTGACCTTTGGTACTCGTGGGGGCAGAGCAAAGATTCCTCTTTTGTGTCCTTTGCGCCCTAACAAAAGGGTTTAAACAAGTTTGTGGTGTTCAAGGCAGGGGTGACTGGGTGCTATCTTTCTTTTGTTGGGCTTCCTTGTAATGGAAATGGGGCACTTAAGTGTCTGTCAGACTGAGCAGAAAATATCGCTGCTTCTTTGCACATATCCTAGCAGTTCATAAACTAAGCTAGGTTTAAAACCCACCTTTTAGTATCTTTTCAAATATTTTTTGAAGAAATACGATTAGGTAAAGGAACGTTTTAGAAACGAATGGTGTCAGTTCTTTGGTCATTATATGTGATTTCTTGTTACAATTTATGTGAGATTGTTATGGGCCATATGTGATAGAGCAGTCTGGAAAAAGTGACAGGCAAGTAGTAGGGCAAAATGAAGTGTTCAGAGAGAGAGAGAGAGAGGAGCTGTAAGTGAACCTTCCAGCTTTCCCTCCCCTTAGATTTTGATAATCACAACCCGACAGTCGTTTTATTTTCTTCTTAGCCTTTCATAATAACCTCAAAGTGGATAAAGTCAAATATGCAGTTAAAATCCAATGCAAATAACATACAAATACAATTCAACACTCCATTTCAAAAGCTTAGAATGCTTGGATTTGTTCCCCCACCTTGTAGTTCTTCCCACTTCCACAAACATCCCACTTCATTTTCTGCAGTTGTTACCACCAAATCTGGACTATCCCCCTCCCCCCCCCTTTTTTTTTTAACATGAGCTACAGCTGCTGAATGTACTATACATACGACAGCTGAGCTATGCCTATAATGGACTTTTTGTGGTCCTAAATTGAACAGCTTAACTGTATGGATAACTCCTGAATGTTGAGGGCTATCTGTATAGGTGGGAGAACACCCATGCTTCACTCGCAACTCCCCAGTGCTGGGCAGTGTGTTAGGATTTTCAGTTGCACTAAACATATAAGGGCATGTTTAATAAATTGCGCTGGGTTAGCATGTTTTGGCAGCATGCTAAAAACCCTGTACTGTCGTAGTGTGTGTCAGGGTAGGGACTGGGTAGCGCGTGCTACCTCAGTAGGTGGCATTAGTTGCACCTGCAGCCTGGTCTCCACAGTGCCGTGTGGTTTGTCTGCGCTAAGGGAGCTGGATGTACAGTTAGAGGAGCCCTGTGCTGCTAATGTGGCCTACTCGTGCATTACCAGCATGGGGCTTTGTAAACATGCTCCATAGTGCTGCAGAAAATTTATGGGTAGGGCACTATTATGTTTAGCAGCTGCCACTAAATGTATTAGTGCCTTTGAATGTTGGGCTGATGGTGATTTGATCTAGGGTTTTTACTCCTTTGCAGAATTTTAGATAACATACATAGTAACATAGTATGCATTTGAGCTGCAGCAATCCAAGGGAGCAATATAGTATAGGGGGTGAAGTACTTTTGTCCACTAAAGAAGAGCGGGACCTAGGCGTGGTTGTGTCTGATGATCTTAAAGTAGCTAAACAGGTATAAAAGGCGATGACAAAAGCTAGAGGGATGCTTGGGTGCATATGGAGGGGAATGGCTAACAGAAAAAAGGAGGTGATAATGCCTCTGTATAAGTCTTTGGTGCGACCTCATTTGGAGTATAGTGTGCAATTCTGGAGACCGCACCTTCAAAAGGATGGAGTTGGTGCAGAGGGTGGCTACTAAAATGGTTAGTGGTCTTCATTATAAAGCATATGAGGACAGACTGAAGGATCTTAATATGTACACCTTAGAGGAAAGGCGGGATAGAGGTGATATGATTGAGATGTTTAAATACCTCCATGGCATAAATGTTCAGGGAGAGAGCCTCTTTCAATTGAAAGCAAGTTCTGCTACGAGGGGACATGGGATGAGGGTGAAGGGAGATAGATTCAGGAGTGATATGCGGAAATATTTCTTTACGGAAAGAGTAGTGGATCCGTGGAATAGTCTCCCAGTGGAGGTGGTAGAGATGAGGACAGTAACTGAATTCAAAAAACACAAACACAGAGGATCTGTAAAGGTAAAAAGGGGACTGTTGTAGTTGTTGATATGGAAGGACAGACTAGATGGGCCATGTGGTCTTTTTCTGTCATCATATTTCTATGTTTCTATAGTATATGATGGCAGTTGGTCCATTTAGTCTGCCCAGCAAGGCGGCAAGAGTAGGTGCACTTGCCGCTCCGTGCAGGTCATCCATCCCCATGCCTTTGTTTAGGGGTGTACCCACCGCTCTCAGATATGAGATAGTTATGCTTAATTTGATTTCATCCTGTTTCTATAAAGGGATCCACTGTGTCTGTCCCATGCCATTTTGAATTCTGTCACTGTATTTGCCCCCACCACTTCCATCGGGAGGGCATTCCAAGCATCCACCACTCTGGTGAAAAAATATTTCCTGACATTGCCTTTCAGTTTACCCCCTTGCAACTTCATGTTATGCCCTTTACAGCTTTCCCGTCTTTGGAAGAGGTTTGTTTGTCCATTAATACTCTTTAAAGTATTTAAAGGTCTGAATCATATCTCCCCTGTCCCTCCTCTCCTCCGAAGTGTGCATATTTAGGTTTTCAAGTCTCTTCTCATAAGTCTTCTGACACAAGCTCCAAATAATTTTGGTCACCTTCTTCTGAAACGCTTTCAGCCTTTTTTATATCCTTTGCGAGATATGGTCTCCAAAACTGAACACAATATTCCAAGTGAGGCCTTACCAGCAACTTGTACAGTGGTATTAGTACCTCTTCCTTTCTGCTGGTAATTCCTCTCTGTGTGTAACCCAGCATCCTTCTGGCTTTTGCCACCACCTTGTCACACTGTTTTCGCCACCTTGAGATCGTCAGAAACAATCGCACAGAGGTCCTTCTGGTCCATGCACACCAATCTCTCGCTCCCTATCGCATACTATTCCCTTGGATTTCTGCTTCCCAAGTGCATGTCTGCTTCCTTAGTGCTTCTCTTTCAAATTTGTGAATAATGTTTCAAAAGGTAGGTGCGTAGCAATTAAAAGTTGTTTGGCAATTAATAGTAAATCGGGCCAATAATCACCCTATACCCATTCTTCCCAGAACATTTCTGGAAAAAAACATAATTAGACAACACACTTATAAATATTAAATATTTATAAATATATTTAAGAAGGTTTCAGAAATCATGTCAGTTTCTGAATGTGAGTCTTCTGTGGATAAACAGCAAAGAACCCCACCTCCAAGAAATTAAGATCTCTTATACATTTTAAAAGAAGTTCATAATATATTGGCTCCATTTTGCATTGACTGAAGAAAACATCTGAAACAGCTGGCTGGGCTGAACTAGAATGTTTCTACTTACTACACATTAAAAAAAAAATTCAAAATCTATTGTCATCTCAGCAATAGTGACACTGACTGCCTCTATTATCAGGTACTTTCTGAAGTAACACAAAACTGACAAAAAGAAAGACACAAGCTGTACAGCAAACGTGCTAGGCCAAAACAGCACTAACTCCTAGAGTTCAAATAACATCAACTCTGTATATGAAAAGACAACATTACAAATACTTCAGAACACCTCTAACCTGCGTTTCACAATAAAAACGTGTGCAATGAATAACAGAAATTACATTTCCACTATCGCATATCATTGCATTTCTCAAATGCCTGCTGAAACACTATAGTCTCCCCCCCTAAAACATGAATAATTTAGCTTCTAATCTTAAACCCTCCAATAAAACATTCCTCATTTAGATTAGGTGAGGCTTTGACAAATTTTCTTTGAATCTAGGAGTCGGCCCAGAATGTCAGAGTAATGGCTAAGACTTTATTTCTCCCATGCCAGCCCCATATCCCTACTGAAGTTTGGGGGGGGGGATCTTTTCTAATTCTGTCTCTATGGAAAAATTAATTGTAGTGAACCAATCCCTTAGTGTGCCACTACACATCACCTAAGAAGCCAGTAGTCTCCCTCTTCCAAGCTTGCACCCTTTCGATAGATTAAGCATAAAAAGATAAAGATTTGCCATATTGGGTCAGACCAGTGGTCCAAGTCCAGTATCCCATTTCCAACAGTGGCCAATCCAGGTCACAAGTGCCTGGCAGGATCCCAAAAGGTAGATATATTTCATTCTGCTTATCCCAGGGATAAGCAGCAGATTTCCCCTAGTCCACTTTATGGTCTATTTCTCTAACAACTTTTCCAAATCTTTTTAAAACCAGACTACGCTAACAGCTTTTATTTCATCCTCCAGCAGTAAATTCCAGAACTTAATTGCTCACTAAGTGAGAGAATATTTTCTACAATTAGTTTTAAATGTACTTCTTGGTAGCTTCATTTCAGTCTTTGTATTTTTCAAAGGAGACGAGGTTGAAGGTCAATGCAAACGATTGGAGGAGTAGCCTAATGTAGAACAATTGCTTGGGAAACGAGACCAGGGTTCAGTTCCCACTAGCACTCCTTGTGGCCTTGGGCAGGTCACTTAACCCTCCATTGCCTCAGAAGAATCTGTTATCAAAATCCCTGTTTAATGTACATAACCCAGTTTAAGTTACAATGTAAACCACTTTGACTAAAAATGATAAAGCGTTATAAAAAGCCTGTTAAATAAATAATAAAAAGGAAGGTCAGCAATGTGATGGATCAATACAATAACAGCTACGGATTCCACTCTGTATCAACAGTTAGCCGCCTGACTGAAGCCCAAACACAGTTTAGGACAACTATTCAGAGGGTCACCATGAGTTGGAACCGAATTGACTTGTAAACGGACAACCGATTCATGTTTACTGGTGTGGATTATCAGCTGAGGGGGGGTGTATATCAACATTCTCTGACACTCTAGCTCACATATTCTCTATCTATTTAGATAGAATCTTTATCCTGCTAGGGTTGACCCTAGCACTTTTTCTTCTGTTCTCAGGCCAGATCCTAGTGTAATCTCCCATCCCTCAGGATTGACCCAGACAATTTATAGAACTCCTGCTAAAAATCTTACTCAGCAGAGAAAAGCCCTCTCTTTCCTGACTCAATCTTTCTCCACTACAGGGAACATGAATGGGGAAGGGGCGAGATAGAAATCGGAGATTTCTCAAGTATGCTCATAGATCTTTTCTTGTTTTGTACCAACTAGGAGAGGCCTCAGGATGATAGGGTCTGATGATTTCAAGATAGCAAAAGGATCCTCCCGCGGATAGACAGGAAGGGTTTTTGCCATGATTGCGGCCGGAAGGCAGTAGGCTGCCTGTGGGAGATCCATCCCCCCATGGGCAGAAGGAAAGATCCGTCCTGTCTGCCTCTGGGAGATGGGATTGCTGTGGGCAGAACAGGAAGGGCCTCTGCTAATGGGGTGGAGTTAGGACAGTTCTTGGAGTGCCCCCTCCCAAAGAAAAAGCCTTTTCTGCCTCCCCTGAATATGCATGAGAGATTTCCATGCACTGCCTCCTTGGTATGCAAATCTGTCAAATGAATATTGATTATGGATATCCTGATAACCTAACCCTGAGTATTGGACTGAGAACCAACGGCCTAGAGGAAAGGAAAGATGGGGAGGATTTGACAGCACATTGTAGGTCGTAAATATTTTTAACGCTCAAGAAGCAGTGATAGCATGAACCTCCAAAAGGGTAGACCCAGCTTGGAATAGCCTTCCAGAGGAGGTGATTTGAGACAAAATTGGTAGTGGAATTTAAGAAAGCATGAGAGAGGCCTAAATGATCTCTGAGGGGAGAGGAAAAGGTTGTAGAACTGAGCGGTGGTTGGTATGGATGGACAGATTGGATAAGTCTTTATTCGTCACCATTTTCTCTATTTCTATTAGCCAAAGTGGAAAAATTGCTGCTGGTTGAGCCATTTTGTTTTTTTTTCTGTCGTTTGGCAAGCATTGAAAAACTCCTCAATTATTTCAGAAATATTTAGTTTCAGTGGGTTAATACATTGTTTTTCTTATCGGTTTATCTAGGGGGCATTATTTCATAAGTTTTGTTTGCATTTTTAAATTGTTGTATTCATAGAAATGAGTAGCATTTTTTATAGATTGCAATATTGTAATTCTGTATATATAATCCACTTCAATTAGTTTGAATAAATAGTGGAATTAAATAATTGATAATAAATTTTCTGCACTCTATTACTAACACCAGTAAGCGGTATAGTTCATTAATAAGGCAGTTGTAATGCAACCAAGTAGGAGGGAGGCAGTCTAATAGAAACATGACAGAAGAAAAATACCATGTAGCCTATGTTTCTATCTAGTCTGCCCTTCCATATCAACTATAGTCCCTTTTTTTTTCTTTAGAGGTCTTCTGTGTTTATTCCATGCTTTATTGAATTCAGAGACTGTCCTCATCTTTACCATGTCCACTGGGAGACTATTCCACACATCTGCCACCCTTTCCATAAGGGAATTACTCCTCTCTATCCCCTTTCATCCTCATCCTAAGCCCCCTCATTGCAGAGCTTGCTTTCAATCGAAAGAGGCTCTCGTGCATTTGTGCCACAGAGGTATTTAAACATCTCCATCATATCTCCTCTATCCCGTCTTTCCTCTAACATATACATAGTAAGATCTTTAAGTCTGTCTCCATACGGTTGAAGACCAATGACCATTTTAGTTGCCACCCTCTGCGAGGATTCCATTCTGTTTATATCCCTTTGAAAGTGAGATCTCCAGAAATGCATACAATACTTCAAATGAGGTCTCACCAAAGACTTATACAGAGGCACTATTGCCTTCTTTTTTTCTGATGGCCATTCCTCTCCCTATGCACCCAAGCATCCTTCTAGCTTTACCGTCGCCTTTTCAACCTGCTTAGCCACCTTTAAGATCATCAGAAATGATCACGCCCAGGTCCTGCTTGTCTTTTGTGGACAAAAGTACTTTTCCTCCTACACTGTACCGCTCAGCTGAAGTGCATGACCCTGAATTTTTTAGCATTAAATTTAGCTGCCAAATTCTTGACCTTTCTTCACGCATAGCTAGATTCCTCCTCATGTTATCTACTCTTTCCTGGGTGTCTACTCTATTGCAGAATTTGGATCATCCACAAAGAGACAAACCTTACCCGACAGCCCTTTCACAATATCACTAACAAAGATGTTAAAAAGAATCTGACCATAGACTGATCTCTGCGGCACACCAATGGTAATCTCCTGCTCCTCAGAGTGAGCTCCATTTACCTACATCTTTTGTCACCTCCCACTCAACCAATTTCTAACTCAGTCAGTCACTTTAGGGTCCATCCCTAGGGTGCTGAATTAATTTCTAAGTCGCTTGTACAGAATGGTGTCAAAAGCTGTACTGAAATGTAAGTACACCACATCTAGGGCTCTCCCTTGGTCCAACTGTCTGGTCTGACAATACCTGCCTCTGCTAAACCCATGCTGCCTTGGATCCTGTAATCCACTGGACTCCAGAAACCTCGCTGTCCTCTGCTTTAGCAGCGTTTCCATTAATTTACTCACCATTCTCTTGGAAACCCTTTGCATTTAGGGTACGTGGCGAACTAAAAACATTATGGGGGTATTAAAGCAGAAGGAAGAAACATTAGATGTTGTTAAATACCCATCTCTAATGACTGGGGCTGGCAAAGGGAATTCTTGAGTAAGCAGCTGCTCTGTTTTCTTCCTAAGCCCCTTCTGCCCATAGAGCACAGAACTGAATACCACCAGTTTGGGGTCTTGTTGGAGGCATAGGCACAAACCAAGACACATTTCTTAAGCCATAAAACCTAAAAGACAGAAGTAAAGTCATAATGAAAAGCAGTACTTGGCATGGCTGTATATCTGTACACAGATGCTTATTTTATTTACTGTTATTTTTAGCTCACTGAGAAACAATACACAAAAATGTGCATAAATCCAACCAATCCAATTTGCCACATGACCAAATGCTTTTTTTTTTTCAAACAATTATGCCTTCACTTTCTTTTGAAATGTTAAATAATGGGGATGGAGGCTAAGAGAAAATATAAATTTATTCCAAAGAGGCAGACCAGTGATTGAAACTGCTCAGGAGTATGTCTCCACATTTTTCGTGAGGGTCTTAACAAAAGAGCCTTAGCCTTAGAACAAAGGCAACAATATGGCCGATATTCTTTCAAAGCCTCCAAAAATGCTCTGGCCCTTTTAGCTTCAACATTTTGAAAATAATCATAAGCGTTTTAAACTTTATGCTATGAATAATGGGAAGCCATTGAAGTGCTGCTAACACTAGCATGTGTTCTTGAGGAGGGTTACCGGAAATATCTCATGCAGTGGCATTTGAGATTAATTGCAAGGCCCTTAGGCTACCCTAGAACTGGAAGAGCTCAAGGAACAGAATTGCAATATTCCACTGAGGTTAAAACCAGAGCCTGAACAGTTTTTTGTTTTTTTTTTTCCTAAAATCATTTGCAGGAAGGAGTAGTCTTAACTGGAATAATGGATGCAACTTATTTAAGCATTTGGCCAAATTCTTTCTATACGTGATCTCAAAAAATATCAGGAATCAAGAGTAGCCTCCAGAGTCTCATTCTAGGTTGGACCCACAACTGAGCAAATGTTAAAATTTAATGCTACTGAATTCTCTGGTATAGGAAAGAGTAGAACCATATAGCTTCTTTTCTACATTTGCATGCAATGCACTGAACTGCAGTTACCATACACAATGAAACTGATAAAAGCAGAATTAATATCCATACTTGTCGGGGGGAGGAGGGACCTGAATATTATCTCCCCAGTACTGCACTCCTATTGCCTGTTTAAAAAAAAAAAAGAGGTAAAAAAACCCCAAGAAAAAAACAGTTATATAAATGTTAAACAAACAAGGTTGAGGGTAAAACTGAGCTTTGTGGCACACCTAAGGACAGTTTGTTCCAATTTGAGCAACTTCAGCTATTTGTACTTGAATCTTATTCAAGTGATCAATTTCAGTCATAAAATAAAGTCTGAACTTAGTAAAATCAACTCATTGTTCATATCAAAAGCAAATGAGATATCTCTAAAGTACCATGAGTACAGTATCTCCGTTGACAATAGGTAAAATCTAGTGTAGGTAACAAGAAGTACTCAGCACTATAATCCTTACAGAAACTGTACCGATGCACCTCTTGAATCTAATGCATGTCTAAAATATTGTTGTAGTGGTTTGAGTACCACCTGCGCAGTCATTTTTCCTAGAAATAGAAACTTTGAAATTGGCCACGAGTTGCACAAATCAAATCTATCTATTGCTTTTTAAGTATTGGATGTTCAGTGTCTCACGTTTAGTTCAGGAGGAAACTAATTGATATGTAATGAAGCAGTTATTTTAACTAAGATATCTTCCACACTATTGGAAGAAGCTTTTAATCAATCATGCTGAGCATGAATCAAGAGAACAGTAATGTTCTCTTAAGTGATGGAACCTTAATCACATTATTTTTGTTTACGGGGCAAAATAATCAAGTTTTAACTTCCAAAACTGTGTCACTTTGAATGTTGGGTACAGTAGTAACTTCCTGATGCAATCTCTAGGTTTTATTAGAAAAAAATTCAGCCACAGCCGGAGGCTTACAGTGAATATCTAAAGATGACACTGATCTAACAGTGAAAAGAGATTTGATTGTCTTTCTGAAATAGTTTGTGATTTATTCAGAGCAGCCCAAAGAAACCATATTTCAAAGAAATTTCTGGCAACTGAAGGGCGTGGATAAGAACCAATAGTACACTTAAATTCTCAACCATTCTAAATCCATTCTTAAGCCAAGTAATGCTTCCACATATATATAAATAAAAAAAGAAAAAACATAAAAACAAAACGATTTGTGTGCATCTGGGGCACAGTACACCACAGAAATTCTTCAACCTTGTGATGGTAAAGAAATTCATTCACAATTATGATCAGATAGGTTAAACCAGCACATACTGGAGATCCTTTCTTCCCACATTGCTTCTGATGAGCATAGAAACTTGACAGAAAACAATGATTCAAAATTACAATTTCCTTAGCCTGCTAGACAAGTCTAGATGAGTGAGTTCTGTCTCTACCTGCTGGCAAGGGAGCATATTTGAGTAATTTTCATTGATGTCATCACTAGGCACAGTATATACGAAAGAAGCCAGTATTTGCCTGCCTCCAGCAGGTGACAAGGTGTGTGGCTAGTGCAGATGTGCCTGTCTTTTCTGGCCCACCGCACAGTGCTATGGCTTCTGTGACTAAGACCTGTAGGCCCAATGTTGCTTGGAGCTTGTCTCCTGGAGCCGGCAACCACCCTGTATCCAGCGTTGTTACCCTAAGGTTCTGTCTTGGCTGTTTCCTTGGCCTTGGGTTGAGTTGTGGGAGCCTTGGTTATGGCTGTGGCAAAGTGCATGGCCATCCCTGTAGAGAGATGCTGCACTCAAGAAGTCTCACATTGGAAGGGTTGAGTTCCTCCCTAAGAATGCCTTTGCGGCCTCTGTCAGGCTTTCTGTGCAGGCTTGGTGTCGAGCCTTCTTACGATGGATCCAGCTGCTGCCAGACTGCCTGGAAGCTACAAGGATGAGAATGAACCTCTTAAGTGACTGATGCCCTCTCACATTCTCTTCCAAGTCCATGGTGGAGATGATAACCCAATTATGGCTCTAGCTTGTGCTTGGTTAGCGGATGCTGTGGCTAAGCACACTTTCCTTAAGGTTGGTTACTATTCGGGGTGGGCCTAATGAAATGGTGAAAGTCTTTGGGGAGGCTTACTCACAGAGATTGCTGTAAGATAGGCCTAGAGATGCCAGAGGTAGCTCTTGTAGAGTCTTGAGACATCCTTTTGGGTCCTCTATTCAAGAAAGGGCAGTTCTTTCAGAGAGCTTCAGCATCCCTGAGTCTCTTCCATGGCTCCTTTTGGGAGCCAGTAATTCACTTCAATGAGTTATGGCGGTCCCTCCCAAGGTGCAGCCAGTTAGTGTGCTTCTGACCTTTTCCAAGTGACAAGTGAGTTCTTGGTGTCCTCCCTCAAGATTGGTGGTATGTTAGTTCCTCCTACAGGATACCTGTCTTCTAAACCTAAGATCACTGGTTCAGGCTAACCTGGAATATAAGTTGTAAAATATTTCAGCTGCAGTAGTTTCTTTACAGGATGTCCTTGAGACTCTTTGCAACTCCCTGCTCATGCAGGTGATGTTCAAGGGCATGTCTCGGCACCTCCTGCAATTGCAGGCTACTTTACCCCTGCCGTTTGCAGAGCAGGGCCAAGAAGCGAGGTTCCTTCTGGCATATCCTGCTACTACAGGCAGTCATAACTGAACTCTGTTCCCTTTTCCGTATGAGGGCCATTGAATCGGGAGGTGGGGGGGAGAGGTCGGGCTTCCTCATCTTCCTACCTCTCACTAGGGCATATTTTATTCTCATGTAGCAGCAGTTTTAATGGTTTCTCTGCTTCTGTGTTCTGAGCTGCCATTTCCAGTTCTTGGCCCTGCCCTTCGGCCCAGCTAAGGCTCCCTGCACCTTTTCCAGGGTAATGGTGATAGTAAAAGCATTTCTGTGGAAGCAGGGAATCTGGGTTAACTCGTACTTGGACATCAGACTGATAAGTCAGACTTGCTGGAGAAGTCCAGCAACAACACAGGCCTGGTGATTTACTGGCTGGAAAGGTCAGGGTTGATGATCAATTTATCTCAAGAAAAGCTTGCTTCTGTTGCAGGACTTGGAGTACCAGGGGGCTTTGCCACATTCTTTTGAGTCGCGTTTTCCTCATGATGAAGGCCTTCAAGCTTCAGAGCCACCTTAGGACATTTTGTTCTCACTCAGCTCCATGGTCCTCAAACTACCTCTAATTCTTCAATTCTATGGACCTGACCTTGGAACCATTTCCATGGGTAAGGGCACTCATATGCTATTGCAGAGCTGCCTGCTAACCCTTAAGTCTCCCTGTTCCCAGTTATTCAACCAGATTCTTCCTCTTCCCTAGAAGATGAAGCTGAGGTGGTGGTTGCAGTCCCTCTACCCGATGGCTGGGAGGCTGTTGGAAGCACCAGATTGGGTGCCTGCCAGATGCCAGTCTAAAGAGCTGGGATGTGCACTGCTTGGGGTCAATAGGCCCAGGGACTCTGGCCCACTTAGGCGTCCTGGGCAATCCTCTGCCTGGATGCAGGAATGATTCATTTAGCCCTCTAGATGTCCTGGCTTCTCCTAATGGGTAAAGCATCTGGGGCTCTTGGACAGTGCCTCGTCGATGATGTAATTCAGCAAACAAGGCAGAACTTAGTGAGTCTCAAGGTTACAGAGCATCTGTGATGTTGGGCAGCATAGCATCTGATTACCCTGTCCTTAGTGCACAGTGTTGGCCTAGACAATGTGCAGGCCAGCTTCCTGAGTTGGAATACCATGGATCTGGGCAAGTGGGGGCTCAGTTCTTGCGCATTTGGCCTCATAATGCAGAGGTGGGGCCTTCCAGTTTTTGGCTTGATGGCCACTCAGAAGAATGCCAAAGTGGAGAACCTTTTCAGCTGCAGGAAGGACCCATGGGCAGTGGACTTGGATGCCATGCTTCAGGAGTGGCCCTAGGAGGGGTTGCTTTCCCTCTGTGATCCTCAGTGAGCTGTCTTTAGTGCTGAACTCGGGCCTATCTGGGCCTAATGATTCTAATGGACCTAATGATTCTAATGGCCCTGGACTGGCCTTGCATACTGTGGTACATGGATTTGTTGAATCTTTTGGTGGAGCAGGGTCCTCCTAATTTATTTAGCATTTTTTATATACCACATTTTCGAAAGTCAATGCAGTTTACATGAAACACTTCCTGTTTAATGTAACTTGGAAAAGTACATTTAACAATGGAAGTATAACAGGTATAAATTACCTGTTACTCTAGCCTCTAGAAATCAGACTCGTTCCCTGGGAGCAAAGAGTTCCTTGCATCTAGTGCACATGTAAGACCCTCACCAACTGGGAGAAAATCATATATGTGACGCTTACTGCCAAAGACTGGATAGCCCCCATCTCACTGCTAGACTACTGGAGGATCCTGGTCCCATCTCGCTTATAGTCTGGCCCTTGAAAGGTATAGTCTGTCCAGGAAGGGCTACTTCTGAGCAGTAGTAGATACCACCTCTACATACATATTTGTTAGGAGGATTTTCAAGAGATAGTGTTCCACTCATTCCTTGAAGGCTAGGAAAATGAACATAGTTGTTGTGCTGTCCTTCTTACTGTCTGGTCTGGATCAGAACTTAGCCTTGAACTCTCTCAAGGTTCAGTTGGTTACCTTAGCATACTAAAGGGTTGCATCCAAGGGATATTCTTTGCAGTGTACCCTGATGTCTCCTGCTTTCTCAAGGAAGTGAAACAGATCCGGCCACTGGTGCGTCCAGTTGTTCCTCAGTGGAGCCTGCATGGGTCTCCATTTAAATCTATTTGCAAGGCCTATCTCAGTGATGTGACCATTATGGTGGTTTTCCTGGTGGACATATCGTCCACTAAATAAGTTTAAGGAACTTTGTTCACCTCAAAATTAATTACGTATAGTTGTATTAGTAAGGTATTCCCAGCAGTAAGTAAACATCTTAAATAGCTAATTAAAATCTTAAAACTAAGATGCAGACAGCAGTGAGATGGTCTATCCAGTCTTTTGCATTGAGTGTCATATGTACAATTTTCTCCCTGTTGGTGAAGGGTCATACATGTGCACTAGGTGCAAGGAGCTCTTTGCTCTCTGGAATCTAGAGTGGCAGACTTGGAGGACCTAAAGAAGACAGACAGGTTTATATATGAGACCTAGAGGGACATAGAACTGAAGTCCCACCTCCAGTCTGGCAGCCTCTCTGTTGCCACAGAGGATAGAGGTCAAGTGAAAGGAGAGCATCACCTTGCTGTGATAGGAAGGTATCCTGTAGCTAGGACCTGTCCTCCAGGTTATGTAAAACCCTCTTGCACCGAGGAGGTTTCTCTAGGGACATTTGCCCATGAGGGAAGCATTAGGATGGCCATTAAAGTTGGTGATTGTCATTAGGCATGTAGATAGCTGGTGGACGTGAGGATCATTTAATGACATGCCTGCCTGGTGAAAAGGTAGCAAGGTTTTAGATAGGGCTGGGGAGGAGTCTGCTGTCTTGGTACATGTTGGTATCAATGACATAGGAAAGTGTGGGAGGGAGGTAATGGTGGCCAAATTTAGGCATTTAGATAGAAAGATGAAATCCACGTGCAGGATCCAAAAGGCTGGTAGAGCTCCAGAGTCTCAAAGCATGGATGAAACAATGGTGCAAAGACAAGAGTTTTGGATTTGTTAGGAACTGGGCAACATTCTGGGGAAGGAATGGGCTCCTCCTTAACCGGGATGTGACTAGGCTGCTGACATTAACCTTTAAAAAGGGGAGAGAGCAGATTTTAACCTAGATAATAGGGGAAAGCAGATAGGTGCCTGAGAGTGCATGGTTCATAAGGATGTATTCTTGAAGAATACTAGCAAAAGAGGGAAGATAGGACATCCCAACAGAGAAGTCCCAATAAAAAATAAAAGTAACCCAGATGCCCTTAAGTACAGAGCTGAAAGGTTCCAAATTACCAGTATCAACTGATAACCAGATTAATATGAATAAAATACAACCCCTAAAATGCCTGCAGGCAAATGTTAGAAGTCTAAAAAAATAAGATGGGAGAGCTAGAATATATAGCGCTAGATGAAAGGTTAAATATAATTGGCATCTCGGAGGTCTGGTGGAAGGAGGACAGCCAATGGGACATTTTGATACCTGTGAACAAATTATATTGCAATGATAGGATAGATCAAATTGGTGGAGGGGTTGTGTTCTGTTAGAGCATTGAGTCACATAGGATTAAAGGTTTGCAGGAAACAAAATACTGTATAATCTCTATGGATAGAAATCCCATGTGAAAAGGGGAAGGCAATGGCAGTGGGGCCAGAATGAACAGATGTATGATGAAATGCTAAAAGAAATCAGGGAACCTAACAAAGGTTACAACACAGTAATGGTGATTTCAATTACCCCAGGATCAACTGGGTCAATGTCACAGCAGCACATGTTAGTAAGAGAGTTTCTAGAGGAAATAAATGACTGCTTCTTGGAGCAGCTGGTTCATGAACAAGACAAGAGGGGATGCTATTTTGGACCTAGTCCTTAGTGGAACACAGGGTCTGGTGCCAGAGATAAGGTTGTTGGGGACACTTGGGCAGAAGTGATCATAGCATGATTGCATTAGATTTAATAAAAGGAGGACAGACGGCAAGGAAATCCACAGTACTACCTTTTAACTTTCAAAAGGGATACTATGATTAAATGAGGAAGGTAGTTAAGAAAAAGAGCACCTGCAAAGTTTAAAGATTTACATCAAGCATGGGCATAGTTTAAAAATGCTATCTTGGAAGCCCAGATCAAATGTATTTTACACTTAAAGAAAAGTGGAAGGAAGGTCAAAAAACTGTCAGCATGATTTAAAGGTGAGGTTAGACACTGTTGTAGCCAAAGAAGCATCTTTCAAGAAATGGAAAAAGGAGCCAAATGACGAAAATTGGAAAGAACATAAGCACTGCCGCATTTGATTTTGTCATTTGATTCCGTCAACCACAACCAGCTCCTTACATGACTTCAGGAGAAGGGAATCATGGGCTTCGCCTGGGAATGGTGTAAATCCTGTCTAGCTGACCGATGGCAACATGTACGGATGGGATCCACAACATCTGAACCATTCCAGCAACATCAGGGAGTACCCCAAGGCTCATCTCTGTCCGCGCTACTCTTTAATGTATACATGCAGCCTATTTGTGAGATCATCCGCTCATTCAACATCTCCAGCCTGATATATGCAGACGATGTCCTGCTGTTTGCTCCATTCAAAGTACTGCATCCTGACTTTACTGCCCTTGTAGATTGTTTCATTGCAATCACCGACTGGCTTCAAGGTCAGAACCTCCATATCAAGTTCAAGAAAACGGAGGTTCTGTTCATTACAAAGAACAGAAACTTCTCTCCCTCCACTACCTTAAAGGTAAGAGATGCAGAGCTCCCAAGCAAACCTGTGATATGCTATTTGGGTGTGATGCTTGACCAACACCTTGACTGCAAAGAACACATAAAGAATACCACCAGGATTATATACAACAAAATCAGGACTCTAAGGCACATAAGACCCATGTTAGCTCCCGACGACTTCAGAACAATTTTCCAGGCACAGGTAACACCACATTTTGACTATGCGAACGTCATTCTGCATGGCCTCCCCCAAGAGCACCCTCAACCCATTACAACTTGCGATGAACGCGGCCACACGCATGCTCCATGGGCTATCCAGAAGAACCCACATCACACCCATTCTAAGGGACCTTCACTGGCTACCATTAAACTGCAAACTCACATACAAGGCACTACTCGTCACATTCAAAGCCCTTAACATAATATCCCCCTCATCCCTCACAGCCCTCCTCACCCCAACCCCCAACAACAGGTTGAGAAGGACAGTAGCTGCCAATACGCTGATTATCCCTATTGAGTCCACTAAGTGCACACAAGCAACCAGGAATAGGGCATTCGCTTTCTATGCCCCAAAGTGTTGGAATAAACTCCCACCAAGCATCAGATCAATAAGAGATCTCTCACAATTCAGGAAAGCCTTCAAGCACCACCTATTCCTTCTATACTTTTCACAACCAAATGCAACCCAACCACATCCCACACCCCAACTCACTCATTCAGCTCCCGACACTTCACAAACCGAATAAGACTAACCAAACAGAACCATCCCATCAGGTACTTCGACATGTGTTGATACTGATTATAACGATTAATGTCATAACCAAGAATGATAATAATGATGAATGTAATAACTGAAGACCCAGCCCTAACCATTTAGTTTAGCCTAACATCGAACTTGTAAATAGTTTCTCTGCTACAGTTGTGTTAGCTGAATGTGTAAATACTTCACCCAGTTACAGATCCAAGTTCTTGATCCTGTTCAGTGTAGCACTAGGCATTTCTCATTGTCTCTTGCAAGAATTGTTAACTGTAAACCGCACTGATACTGAAGAGCGCGGTATAAAAAAAGCTATAAATAAATAAAGCACTGGCAAGTTAATTGCAAGGCGTTGATAAGTCAGGCAGAGAGAGAATTTGAAAAACAGCTTGCTGTGGAAGTTAAAACACATAAAAACGTTTTCAAATACATGCAAGGAAAGTCAGACCTTTGGATGATAGCACCCCTTTCACCCCCTCTAAGTGAGGACAAGGCCAAAATGGAGAGACTGAATGAATTCTTTGCTTCGGTCTTTTACTGAATTTATTTATTTACATTCTCTTACATACCGCGCTATTCTGCATTGGTGCGGTTTACATTGAACAAACTGAAATTACATTGAACAGGGTATTATAACTTGGAGATAACTATTTTACAGGGAACATGGGCTATGGAGGGTTAAGTGGCTTGCCCAAGACCACAAGGAGCACCTGTGGGACTAGAAACCCCAGTCCTTCTGGCCCAAGGTTGCTGTCCTCTAGTGGGATTTGAACCCCCCCGACCTTCCGGCCTGAAGTACCTTGCCCCAACCACTAGGCCACTCCTCCACTCCTGAAGATGATATAGGGAAGTTACCGATGCCTGCAATGGTATTTAAAGGTGCTGTATCAGAAGAACTGAAAGAAATATCAATAAACTGGGAAACTATATTACAGCTATTTGATAAACTAGAGTAGCTAATTACCTGGACCAGATGGTATACTTCCAAGAGTATTGAAAGAATTGAAATATGAGATTGCAGACTTACTATTAGTAATATGTGGACTATTATTAAAATCATCTGTAGTACCTGAAGACTGGAGAATAGCCAATGTAGCAGCAGTTTTTAAAAAGGGTTCCAGGGGTGATCAGGAAACTACAGACTGGTGAGCCTGATGTTGGTACTGGGCAAAATGGTAGAAACCATTATAAAGAATACAATTATTAAAAGTAGATAATCATGGTTTAATGGGAGAAGGTGTGAAGAAACAGACCAAGGTGAGCGGTTTGATAATAGTGTATCTGGATTTTCAGAAAGTTCATGACAGGATCCCTCATGAGAGACTGACCAAATTAAAATGTCATGGGATGGGAGGCAATGTACTATTGTGGATCAGGAACTGGTTAAAAGATAGAAAGCAGAGAGTAGGACTAAATGGCCATTTTTCTGAATGGAAAAAGGAGGAGTACCCGAGGGATCTATGCTGGGCCCGTTGCTTTTTAACTTACTTATAAATGACCTGGAAATGGGAATAATGAGTGAGGTGATCAAATTTGCAGATGACAAAAAATTATTCAGAGTTGTTAAAACACATGAGGATTGTGAAAAATTGCAAGAGGACCTTGGTAAATTGGAAGACTGGACATCCAAATGACAGTTGAAATTTAATATGGATAAGTGCAAACAACAATGCCTACTGTAGTTATATGATACAAGGGTCCCACATTAGGAACCATCACTCAGGAAAAGGATTTAGGCATCGTTGTGGATAATACGTTGAAACCCTCTGCCCAGCCTGCAGCGGCGGCCATGAAAGCAAATAGAATGCTAGGAATCATAAGGAAAGGAATGTTGAATAAATCCAAGAATATTATAATGCCTCTGTATCGTCTCATTGTGCGACTGCACTTTGAATACTGTGTGCAGTTCTGGACGCCGTATCTTAAAAAGGATATTGCAGAATTAGAAAAAGTACAGAGAAAGCCGCAAAAATGGTAAAGGGGATGGAAGGAAAGCCCTATGAGGAAAGGCTTAAAAGATTAGGGCTCTTCAACTTGGAAAAGAGATGGCTGAGGGGAGATATGATAGAGGTCTATAAATTAATGAATGGAGTGGAACGGCTAAACATAGATTGGTTGTTTACGCCATCAAAACGTTGAAAAACTAGGGGACATGCAGTGAAGCTACTATGTAACTCATTTAAGACTAATAAGAGAGAATATTTTTTCACTCAACGCGCAACCAAACTCTGGAATTTGTTAACTCAGGATGTATTAAAAGCTGTTAGTGTAGCTGGGTTTAAAGGTTTTGACAAGTTCCTGGAGGAAAGGTCCATAAACCATTATTAAAGAGGACTCGGGAAATCCATTGCTTATCCCAGGACAAACATTGTGGAACCTGTGTACCTTTTTTCGGGATCCTGCCAGGTATTTGTGACCTGGATTGGCCATTGTTGGGAATAAATACTGGGCTTGATGGACCTGGTCTGACCCAGTACGGCATTTATGTTCACTAATCGGGTGTTAGAGCTGCCAGCCTTGCCTTCATTGAGCCACCCTTGTTCATCTCGACGGTGTCTGTCTCCTTGGGGACTGGAGTGTCCTTTCTCCTATAGGTGCTGTCTTCCATTCTTTTAAACAGAATATTGTTTTGTCCTCAGAGGAGGATCTTTAAAGGGACCTCTCACTACATCTAATGGAGGCTCAGAGGGTATTGATCAGGTACTTGTAAATTGCCAATTGTTTGCCAGTCATTTCATCTGTTTGTCGTTCATGGCGGCCCAAGGAAGGGGCTTGCAGTGGCCAGATCCTCTTGCCCTTTGGATTAAGGAGACCATTGGGTCAGCGTTCCTTTCAGCTGATGTGGGTGCTGGAGAGAGTCAAAGTTCCCTTGATTAGCAACCAAGCCTTTTCCTGGGCTGAGTCCGCCTTGATGTCTCCAGAGGATATCTGCAAGGCAGCTAACTGGTAGTTTCTGAGTACCTTTGTGAAGGCACTACAGGCTGCATGTGGGAACCGGAGCAGATAGTGCCTTTGGCAGGGCAGTCCTGTCCTGAGTGTGTGTGTGTGTGTGTGTTTTTTTCGCTCCCACAATGGGTCCTGACTGCTTGGGCATATCCCTCTTGTCTGGACTAGTCTAGCAGGGTGATAAGGAGTGCGAAATTTTACCTGATAAGTTTGCTTTCATTTGAATCTTGCTAGACTAGTCCAGAACTCCCCCTGGAAGACTCCTACAATATGTTGGGGAGCTCTGATTCATTTTGATCACATTGTCAGTGCCTGCCAAAGAGTTAATTCTTGTAAGAGAACTGAATATTTACTCATGTTTGTTGCAAAGTTGAATTGTTGGTTATGCTGTGCATTATGAATGTGTCTGAGGTTTTCGGTTAACTGCTTGGTAAGTGTCATACTGGCATCTCTGTGCTGCACTGGATTAATATACATAATGATGACATCACTAAAAGTTGCTCAAGTCTGCTTCTACCTGTTGGCAAGGTAGCATAACCTAGTCGTTAGGACTGGCCTTGTAGGATTCAATGAAGGTAATTTTGGTTTTGCACTGAATTCTTGATTTTTATTTTTTCCACCTCAAAGTAGTTGGAAAGAATGATATAAAAGGGATTTAAAATGTCTGCTTGACTGTCTGTGGGCAAAATAACTCTCCAAAAATTGAATGAAATGGGGTGAAAACTTGATTATGTGGGAAAAATTAGTAAGGAGACATCACGTTTGAAAATCCATCAGATCAGGGATTCCAGGGAAATAAGCCATCTTCCACCCCCCTCCCAAAAAAACCCAAACAAACCCTAGCTCAATGTATTTCTGTGGAGGAAGGAATTCCAACTTCTGTGTACTGAAACCTGCATACTGTGAAACATAGCATTTAGGGAATTGCTGCTTTCAAACTCCTCGCTTCTCCTTTTCTCGGTTTTCTACTCTTCCAAACTCATAAACTGCCCCACTCCCAAAAGTACAGTTCCTTGCAACTGTTCTACCAACCTACCAAATGCTGATGCCATGAAAAAAATACCCCTGCCCACTATTGACTTTCCACCCTGCAAATTAATCTTTCACACTGATAACTGACCCCACTTCAAAACACAACCTCCTGCAAGTGCATCATCATTTTGCAAACTGCTCAAGCACCCCACAAACTGCACCACCACCTTGACAACTGCCCCGCTCTCAAAACACCCCTTACAAATGCCCCTCAACTCCCACTGTAAATGCCCCATTACCTCAGCTACCCCAGCATTGACAAAAGATGTGCACAGCATACACAACATGAGACTCACATGCATGCACACATGAACACTATACACGCACACTGTGATTACAAATAAATCCCTAGCTGAGATGTACTGCATTTTAAATTATTCATACACATATATATATTATTTTCTCTGCTGCTTTCACTGTGAAAGCTACTGACTGGGTCTTCTGCTTTTTTAACATATATTTGTAAATGACCGGGAAATGGGAATGACGAGCGAGGTAATCAAATTTGCAGATGACACAAAATTATTCAAAGTTGTTAAAACTCAAAAGGATTAAATATAAACGAGCCCAATACTGCACAAGGTTCCTTCTATGAAACATTGTCTCCCCTTGTCACTCAGTTTGCTGAGGGTCAATTGACTGTAGGAGGGGACTTAAATTTGGCAGTCAGTCCATCCTTGGACACCTCTAAGGGGGACATGCTGGGCAGTGCAAATAGCAGGAGGAAATTGAAATTTATGGGGAAAAATTTGGAGGTGGTGGACACATGGTGAGAATTAAAGGGGCATACTAAAGATTACACTTTCTATTCCTCTGTACATAGATCTTTCCCTAGACCGGATATGATTTGGGTTGACAGGACCATGATACAGAATGTAGAATCTAGTGAAATTGGTGGAAGGACATGGTCCGATCATGCTCCAGTGTGGATAGACTTTTGGAAAGGGAAAGAGAAGAGGATGGACACTTAATGAGTCCCTATTGGATAGTGCTGAGATTGTCCATCAAGTGCAAATCATGATAACAGCTTACCTAGAGGTAAATGATGTGGATGGCTGTAAAATATAGAAAACTTATGGGAATGCCTTAGGGCAGTAGTACTGGGAAATTTAATAGCGATAGGAACCCATATCAAGAAAGCAAAGGAGGGGAAAAAAGTGTTGCATAATAAGGGAATGGGAGAAACCTCATAAGCAGGGGCGCTTGGATGAGAGAGCAGTACATGAACTTACAACTATGAGACATGAGCTAGGAGATTTGGAATTGGCAGAAATCAAATTTGCCCAAGATAAACTGAAACAGCAGTTTTTTGAATTGGGTAATAAGCCGGGTCATTTGGTCCACAAACTTAAACAGCACCAGACGAGGAATATTATAACTAAAATACGAGATGTGCAGGGTTGGGAAGTATGGAAATTGGAGGAAATACAGGCAATGTTTGTGGAATTTTACACAGATCTGTACACTCCAGAACAAACCGCCCTAGTGGAGAGGATTAAAAAGTACCTACAACAGATGCATCTGCCTAGCTTGGCCAAGAATGAAACAGAGGAAATATCCAAACCTATATAGGTGCAGGAAGTAGTTAAGGTTATAAAATCCCTGCCTCCGCATAAAGCCCCTGGTATGGATGGGTTCACAAATAAATTCTATAAATTATTATTAGCTGAGCCATTAGCTTGCCTTTTATAATTCATTTAAAGAGGGAACTAAACTCCCTGAGTCGATGCAGACAGCTGGAGTCACCATCCTACCAAAAGAAGGCAAGGACCCCAATTCGTGTGGGTCATATAGATCCATATCTCTACTGGGCACTGATTTTTCAAAATATTTACTAAAATCTTGCCCAATAGGTTATTACCATATATGCCCAAATTAATCCATGAAAATCAATCCGGGTTTGTATCGGGGCATCAAACTTCTGATAATATAAGGAAAGTATTGAATGTAATGTGGAAAAGAGGAAGAAAAGGAGCAGGTGCTACTCCTAGCGATAGATGCTGAAAAAGCTTTTGATAGAGTATCCTGGCCCTTTTTATTTCAGGTGATGGAGGGGATAGGGATAGGGGGGAATTACCTGAATTGAATTAAGACTATATATAACCAACCCCTGGCTAAAATATGAATCAATGGGGAATATTAATTATTTATACATACATACAGTGTGTTTTATACCGCCCCTTCCAGCAATCAGGGACGGTTTACATGGAACATTCTTAATAATAACATTAATAGGAACTAGGTATCTAGTTGAAACACGAACTATATACACACCAGTAAACACGAGTTGCAGAGGCATAGTGATAGCTGGTTCTCTTATCTATTTACAAAGATGCATCTTGAAAAAGGAAGGATTAAGGAATTTGGGTGGTAGAGAGGAGGATTGACGAATTGGAAGTGGTGTTGGAGGGTGTTAAAGTATTCCGTGAATAGAAGTGTCTTTAATTCCTTGTGGAAAGTTAGGAGGTCTTTGATTTCTCTGAGATGTTCGGATATTGCATTCCAGAGTGGGGGTGGGGGGGGGGCTGTAAATTTAAAAGCTCTATTGCTTGTAAGTTGTTTAGTTTTTCATATAGGTGATGGTATTTTTAGTAAGTTCTTTGTGTGCTTTTCCTCCTGTACCTAATGTCTATTTGAGACTGTATTAGAGTGGATAGGTAGGAAGGGGAGATATCATTGTACAGTTTGAAGACGGTGATTAATTGCTTATACTGTACTTTATTCTGACAGCTACTGGGAGCCAGTGGAGGTGTAATATTTTCGGTTAGATTAACTTTGGTGATTATCCTGGCAGCGACATTTTGTGCAAGTTGGAGTGTGTATATAGACTTTTTTGGGATGCCTTGAAGTATATCATTACAGAAATCCAGATGAGGATTTACTAGTGCCTGGACTATTGTTCGAAAATCATAGGGGTCGAGATTTGGTCCAAGATGTTGAATGGTTTTTAATTTGTAAAGTACTGTTGTAGCAGTAGATTTAATCTGAGATATCATATTGAGAGCTCTGTCAATAATGACACCTAGATACCTTACTTTGTGTGTGTTAGGCAATTTATATTGTGAAGTTTGAAGGTAGTCAGAGAAATTCTGATTTCTTGTAGTGAATAGAATGTTTTGTTTTGTTTTTGTTCAGCCATGATTCAGCTTCATGTATACAGTCAGTGATGTTAAATTGTGGGGTTTTGTATGTCGACTGAAGCATAAACCATTATATCATCTGCATAAATGTGAAAATTGATTTTATGTTTGATGAATGTCGCAAATCTGTTGCAGATATAAGTTAAATGTACTTGGGGGTACATTAAACACCAAATTTGCAGATCTATTTGGGGAGAACTTTCTTTTGCTGAAAAAATTAATAAGGCGGGAATTGGAAGAGTGGGGGAGTTAAGAATTGTCTTGGATGGGAAGGATAGCCACATTTAAAATGGTAACATTGCCAAAATTGCTGTACCTTTTCACTATGCTCCCTATAAAAGTGCCAAATAACTATATAGTGCGGCTACAAAGGATTATAATGCGTTTTATAGGGCGAGGAAAAACCACAAGGGTGTCCTGGAGGATTCTTACAAGAAGGGAACAGGGAGGTATGGCAGTCCCAGACCTGACTAGATACTTGGAGGCGGCCCAGCTACGAGCAACTATAGATTGCGCCGCAGACAAAGGAATGGGTCCATATGGAAATGGATGGCCTGAGAGGAGCCTCGCTGGGAGAGATTCTGTGGGTTCCGAAGGTCAGCGCAACACAATATAAGGGAAACAATCCATATGTCAATTTGACTTTGAAGCCGTGGTACAAATGGAGGAGCATATGGTTAGGAAAGAGTGGGATCTCCCGGTTGATAGCTATTAGGGGAAGCTCAGATTTTCCACCGGCCCGGGAAAAATGATTTTGGGAGATGGGAGAGGAATGGGTTGATAGGATAATTACTAGAAGGGAAAAAGATGAAGACTTTTGAGACATTAAGGAATATCAGCTAGAGGATAAGGACATATATCAATAAGCCATTATGTACAGCATAGGATCCTGCCAGAACTGTGCGGGGATCCCACACTGGTAGAAATGCTGTTTGTGATAGGGCAGAAGAAAGGGGTGTTGGTGAAATTTTACAACATGATGGCAAAGGGAAGTACCAAGACAATATTTCAGCACCGCTGGGAGGCGGATATTGGGGTGGTGTGGGAAGACTCAACATGGGAACAGGTATATAATAGCTGCTATAAGGGCCTACTGGCTGCCAACTTAATTGTTTTATAATTATTCTCTATGTATCAATGGCATTTAACCCCCGATAAATTGCATTTAATGCACAAACAAGCTGATGATCTTTGTTGGAGACAGTGTGGGGAAAGAGGGACCTACTTCCGTATCTTCTGGAATTGCAAAAAAAATTAGACTGGTGTGAAATGCGGTCTTTAGGCAAATCAGTGAAATTTTGGGGAAAGAAATAACCCCCAGCCCGGTTTTGCGTTGCTGGGCTTGAAACCAACAGTATTAAACAAAGCAGAAGGGGGTTTTCTAAACATGGGCTGTGTGGCTATTAGGATAGTGGCAAGGAAATGGAAGAAAACTGAGCCTCCCACCCTAAAGGAATCAAGGGCCTACATGGGGAACATATACTTAATGTGTAAACTAACAGCTTTGAAGAATTCTAGGTCACAACATTTCTTAAAAACTTGGCAAAATTATATAAAGTGGGAAACGCAATATTTAGATACGGGGATAGCAAAAAGCATGGTAGAGATCCATAGGGGGGAAAGGGGGTTTGGAGGAACATATGGAGAGCAACTAAGAATTCTAACCAGTATGGAGTTATTATATGTTAAGTGTTACGTGTATATGCTTATATTATGTAAACATACAGAAGGTTATGTTTGAAGCTTAGGTTTTGATGTTAGCTGTATTAATGTGCAAATTGGGAATGTAAAAATCTTTATAAATTATAAATGAAAAAAATAAACACACACAAAAGGATTGTGAAAAATTGCAAGAAGACTGGATGTTCAAATGGCAGATAAAATTTAATGTGGAGAAGTGTAAAGTTATTCACCTAGGAAGGAACAATCCAAACTATGGTTACACAATGCAAGGTTCCACATTAGGAACCACTACCCAGGAAAAAGATTTAGGCGTCGTCATGGATATCAAGTTGAAACTCTCCGCCCAGTGTGCAGCGGTGGCCAAAAAGCAAATAGAATGCTGCGAATCATAAGGAAAGGAATGGAGAATAAAACAAAGGATATTATAATGCCTCTGTATTGTTCCATGGTGTGACTGCACCTTGAATATTGTGTGCAGTCTGGTTGCTGTACCTTTAAAAAGGATATAGCGTTATTAGAAAACGTACAGAGAAGAGCCACCAAAGAGGAGAAGCTAAAAAGGTTAGGGCTCTTTAACCTGGAAAAGAGACGGCTGAGTGGAGATATGATAGAGGTCTATAAGTTAATGAATGGAGTGGAACGGGTAGACGTAGATCGATTGCATGTCCCCATGTCTTTCTATATTTTGATGGCATAAACAATGAAGCTACAGTGTAACCCATTTAAGACTAATAAGAGAATATTTTTTGCTCAACACATAATTAAACTCTGGCATTCATTACCGGAGGATGTAGTAAAAGCTGTTAGTGTAGCTGGGTTTAAGAAAGGTTTGGACACGTTCCTGATGGAAAGGTCCATAAACTATTAAAGGGACCCAGAAAATCCACCGCTTGCCGCAATACAAGCATAGTGGAACCTGTGTCCTTTGGAGAAATGGCTAGGTACTTGTGACCTAGATTGTCCACTGTTGGAAACAGGATTACTGGGCTTGATGGACCTTAGTCTGACCCAGTATGGCCTATCTTTTGTTCTTATGACTGAATTGTACTGCTTTCTTATTGGTTTGGTTGCTTTATGTACTGCCAGCTAGTATCTGTTGCCATGGGCAGGGCTAGATTAAGGAAGTTAGAAGGTAGGAACATACATAGGGCCCAAAATTTTGGAGAGTGTGTTAGATGTACTTGGCACTTAGGAGTTAGCACTGGCAATACTCTGGCTTTTTTTGTGTGATTCTACAGATTTTTACATTAATGTCTGGAGAAGGAAGGTTAACGTCTGGACATTTTTCAGAGTTTTAAAACCTTTATTTGCGGTTCTGTAATCCAGGGCCGGCTTTAGTGGGTGGTAAGCAGGGCATTTGCCCTGGGACCCATGCTACAGGAGGCCCCAAAGTCTACCTTATGCTGAAGAAGGCATACACTGGAGGTGGGCTTTGAGTCCCCTGCACCAGTTTCTGCTCTGGGCCCCTAAATATCTAACACTGGCCCTGCTCTAATTCCCCTCCTCCCATGTGTGTGAGCCTGTCCTACTTGCTTCCAATGTAGCTGTGGCAGAAACTGTGTGGGTGGGATCCAGCTAATGGAAAGGCTGTGGGGGCAGAGCATCAACTTGCTGTAAGTCACAGAAAGAGAGGAGGTGAGCTGGCAGAAATTCCTGGGCTCTACAAGTTTAGTGTTGTAGCAGATGGAAGAGAAATGAAACCCCTACTTTCCAAAAAATGCCCTGATGCATTTCTTTAGGCAAAACAGTTCTAGCAATTGTACCTGTCAAATATCTCTCCCCTCTTTATCTCCTTTCCTGATCACAGATGCACAGAGGAAAACATGCACGGACACATACATATAGTCATGGGCTGACACACAGACAAGCACATGTGATGTGACACAGAAACACATGCTCCATTCATATAAACACACACAGCCATACGGACCCACCAAGAGAGTTGTATATATCTTCACTGACACACACATGTACACACCTTTGATGCGACAAAGGGGTAGACAGACACAAAATGGGAGGGGGGAGCCTTTGTAAATCAGAACCCATTGAATTGTTTAGGTTGGTTTTTTTTTTATTTGTTGAAAATAAAGGTGAAATTTGTAATAGTATTTCCAAAAAGATATGGAAAACCTAGCTTCAGTTCCTAGGCTTGCTCATTGCTTGTATGTCCAGGGTTAGGGGTTTGTGGAGACAATGTGATAGTCCCTGATTTTGGGAGAATCCAAGCTGCTGCTTAATGGTGACATCAACAAGCTAACCATAGGGTGTTCATGTACTTGTTTTGAAGTGATTTTAGGGGTGTGGCTCTTGTCTGGTGATTGTGACTGGATTAGGTAAGGTTTTAAAAATAGGGAACTATCCCATGTACTTAATGAAGCTCAATAGAAACTGGAAGCCCAAGGGAACTGGAGAAAATTAGAGATGTGCAGGCCAAAAAATGTTGGGGGGGGGGGGGGGTTCAACTTTTTTTTTTCTCAATAGGGCACCTTTCGTTTCAAAATGAAAGCACATCCGTACAATAAACTGCCCTGCCAAAATTATTTTTTTCTGGATATTCTGCAGCGTGTGTTAGGAAATGTATTGCCTCTCTTTTTTTTATTTAAATTTTTAGTGATGTTTATTTTAACAATATACAAGCACAGAAGAATTTTAAGGACATATATTCTACTAATTCTTTCCCCTTTTAACCCAACAAAGGTTAAATGAAATCCAAAGGCCCATCCCATATCATCATTTATTTGTTTAGTTCTTTATATCTGCTGATGCTGACTTCCCTGAGAAGAATTAGAAGCATTTTAAAGGCTCATTTTAGATAGTACATGGAGATCAGAACTGAGATGTTGAGGTTCCAACATACACAATTCCAGCAGTATTTTAGAGGAGACTCTGCTAAACATAGGGGTCTGTTTACTAAACGGCGCACTTGTACGGGGCGCACATGAGCGCTCTAAAAGATGTATTTAAGTGCTCTTAAGCGCCCCGTACGAGTGCGCGGCACATTAACGGGTCCCGCAAGCGTGCGCCGACAACGCGCACATTTGCGGGGCGGTAATGTGCGAAAGAGGCGTGCAAAGGCGAAATGAGGGCGGAGGAAGGCCCCCTAGGGGCGGAGAGACGGGGTCAGTGGGCGGAATGTGGGAGGGGAGAGACTCGCCGCACAGGAGCGTGCCCGAATCTGCAAAGAAATATAACGCCAGTGAAACACTCGCGTTAGAGGTGCTGTGCCGGGAAAAGAAACCGTTTCCGTCAGCAATGTGCAGCACAATAGTGGAAGCCCAAAAACCGTGAGCAGTGTGAACCATGTGCACAGATCAAACTCCGTAATGTCACAGGGCACTAACCACACGGGCGCCGCGCACCTTAGCGCATCTGTCAATCACAGCTTCTGTTCTTCACGACGGAACGCCCACTCCTTATACGGCACACTCACTCTACCGCGACCCGCACTTTACCGGCCTGTTAGTAAACATGCCCCATAGAGCCTTTAAAAAATTAGGCAAGAGTGCACATGTATTTGCCAATATGTAGAGCTGGAGGAGCTGGTTTGCAAATCTGTGCATGGGAAAAATCACCAGGGGAAATTTCGGCAACTTTTACATGTTGGTGCTGGCACTTGTATGTCAACCACTTTGCAAACCTACAGGCATAAAGGCTGCTAAGTAACTACAGATGCTGCTATCTCTAATTTAAATGTGGAGGGGGAAATTAAATAACAGATATGAGGAGAATAGTACCCTTAATCTCGCCTATAAAGGGCTGGCTGAAATGAGCACATTTTAAAAACCTAAACTTGCCAGGGAACAGCTGCAAATTCTGAGGTGGACAATTGCAGTCATATGTGTGTATTCCCTATATGAGGAAGGCGCGTGTAAATTTTTCCCCCACCCAGGCCACTCTCTAATCCACGCCCATGACATGCTCCTTGCATTTCTGCATAGTAAGGACATCCACTTGTAAATTCAGCCCTTTTTCTAAAGTCACCATTTACATGTGTAATTGTCTGAGTTTACATGAAGAAATAGTGACCAAAGCTTGTAAAATAACCCCCTTCCTGTCAGGTTGTTTTAAGACAAATATGTTGAAGGTTTGCTTGCTTTAGTGGCAAAAATTACTCCAGACTTATCTAGGAGTATTCCAATATGTCAAGTATCAGGATAGTGTGACAAAACTTTAAGGCTTCTACAGAGAATCTTTTGTAATGCTGATTTCTAAATTTTCACTACAGTCTTGAAGGTCCATTCCATGGTTAATTAATTCTAATGCAATGATAAGAAACAGTTGCATCTGTTACAAGGTTATTTTTAAATGGAAGCCCAGATCTGTAGGCCATAGAATTTCCAGGGTGCATGATTAGAGTAGTGGGCTGAAAACTAGGGTTCAAATCCCACGGCTGCTCCTTGTGATCTTGGGCAAGTCACTTAACGTTATTTCTTCAGACAAAAGCTTAAATTATAAGCGCTACAGGGACAGGAAATTAGCTACTTACCTGAATGTAACTCGCCTTGATACTGCTGTGAAAGGCATGAGCTAAATACAGCATCTGTCCCTTTGCCATTTCATTTTGGTAGCACATTAAACATTTCCAGCCTAAAAAAAAAAACAAATGATGTTGGTAATGACGACGATAAATTTGGGATAGGTATGAAGATCATGTTGAAGCTGAAAATGAAAGAACAGAAAAAATATATTGCTGCTTCTTTGCTCCTTATATTGCTGGCTTCTATGATTCTTATTCTGTCCGTCTTTATGTAATTTGCCCAATTTATTCCTTTTTGTGATTTTTATTCTTCCACATTTGCTCATTAAAACACAAATCAGGAGTGCCTGTCTCATTTTGTTGCTGTTGTCATTTTATTAACATCTCTGCATATCCAGTTACTACAGACAATTTATGTGTAAAATGTTTGTAAAGACACTTAAGTGGTGTGTTTTATCAGGCTCAGAATTTTATTAGAACACTTCACTAAATGTGCCCTTTGTCCTATGCCTTATCAGTAAAGTCATAAAGATTGAGATGTATGGGTTGTAAACCAGGCACCTGTGGCTTTGCCTACCCACATCATTTGTGCCTAATGTAGTAACATCTTGCTTTGAATCTTTCTAAAGGAATATTTACTCAGATTACAGCTATTCTTTCTTTCCATACACTGGGTGTTTTGGAAGGAGACAGGACATTAAATAGGGCAGAAATGGTGGACTGCCAATAACAAGAAATGGAGGCCAATATTTAGTCGCCACAGTTGGTGGTGGTTTTAAATGCTGACCACAGCAGCAGAAAAAATTTGGATATTTAGTGCTGGTATCTGAAGGGTGAGCAGTTTCTAATATCCGGATAATTTGGTGACTGGTGCTATTATCCAGACAATGGTGATATTCAGTTCCTTATTGTACCTCCAGTTTAGTCCTCCACTTCTGGGTAGTGCACCTCTTCCTGCAGCTTGGAGACTGGACCAATCAGAATTCTGCCATCACTGGATGTAGCCTGCAGGCATTACCCATCAGCCCCAGTGTGTCCAGTCTCCAGGCAGCAGGAGGACGTAGCGAGCCTAGCTCTAGGCTCACTTTAGCATAGGAAGAGCAATTTAGGCAGGGTTTAGGAGTTTTTCTCTTAAATCAACTAGTTTTCTTTTATTTTAAGTTACTTTCATTAATTCGTTTTATTTCCTTTCATTCATGTTGGCTGCATATTTTGTATTCTATATTTGATCATTTGGAGGAGCTGTTCCTTTAAGGGAACTAAACAGTTCTGCCTCGGGGATTGTATAAAGCTGGCTTCTCCCGTTTTTTGTTTGAATCCGTGGTGTGAGAACTTGCCAGTTTGGATTTCTCCCTCTAGACAGTACGGGGGAGAGCTCCACATGTGATGCCAGCGCTCTGTGTGAGTGTCTCGGTCGACGGCTTGCCGTGGCTGCAGGATGAAGCCCTCAGTCTTTCAGTCGGCAAAGCGATTCTCTCCGCAATGGCCGCTCACGCCTGAGTTGGGTGGCATCGCGGCGTGAGAGCCTATCTCCTTGTGCCTTAGCCGGGCCAATTCCTCCCAGTTGTCAGCACCGCTGGTAAGGTCTGCGGACATGGAAATTAATTCTGTCAGTTTTAAACAAGCGGAGCTTTGGGCATGCCAGCTCGGGCTGGCGCCATTTTCTTCCCTTGCAGGTGCCGCATAGCGGCAGTTGGTAGCGGCCCGCGTTCGGGGAAGAGGTCCTGTTCTAAAGAGAGAGCATTTTCTTTTCTTTTTATTTTGCATCAATTATTTTATTTCATCTCTTGGGTTAAGTTAATTACTTAGTTAATTTACTTATTTTGTTTTTAGGTCCCACTCTATTTCGCAGGAGGTCCGCTCGAATAAATACACTAAACTGTTTGTGACAAGGCCTTCCTTCGGTCTGTTTCTGACAGTTGGGCACAGCTCTCACAGGGTTAAGCGTCCGGGACTCACCTTTTGGTAATGGCGGGTGGGCCGGTGCGGCTATGGCGGAGACCAGATTTTTCTTCCTGCGCTTTTGCCTCGGCACGGGTAGGCAGCGCATGCGGGCAGTATTTTTTATTTTATTGCTTTTAAATTTCGCTGGCAAATAGCACAACAATTGTTTGTTTTCTCTCCTGGGCTAGATGGTTACTATTTGTGGGTTAAAGTTCCGAAAAAAGAAAAAAAGAAAACAGCGAACCTAAGGAGTTTATTTCCATAGGCAGGTTTCCGGAACATACTAGTAACTCCGTGGTAGGTACATTTCTTACTGAGAATTCCTAGCAGAGGCAACCCGGCACTACCTGGTTTGTGCATGCAGGAATCCCTGCGCAGAGCTAGCATGGGGCGGATGCTAGCCAAACGAGAGCCGACCTTATCTGAGTGGCATCAATTTTCAGCCAATAGTAGAGGCCGCCTGAAAAGCAGGTCTACTGTGCTATCTGGATGAGGCTAGCAATAATTTGGATTTTCGGCGGCAGCGGGTATCTGGACACTGCTGCTGACTTCAGGTTAGGTTACGTACCAGAGTTGTACTTGAAATTTATATTAAAAAAAAAAAAAAGAAAAAAAAAAAGGATTTGGCCCCTAATCAAATCAAATCTGCCCTTGCCCTACTTGCTCTTTCCCCAGACGTTCATTGACACTGACGGGCCGCACACTAGACCAAGGCCGACCCTTTCCCGAGTCCTGGGTCTCCAGCCTCTTGTCAATGGCGCCAATTAACCGGCCGTTTGTACAAGCACGGGCACGGTTAATTTTCTCCGATGTTGGCCGGTATACCTCGGGGAGCAGTCATCGGAGGATGTCTCGCGATGCCCCTTGGGGGGGTCACTTACTGTTTTTTGTTAGGTCTTGCCTTTAGGTTACTTCTTCGGTGCTGGCTACCTGTCTTGAGGTACGGCTGCACGTCGGGAGGTTCGGCCTCGGATCCAGGTCCAGGTTTACCACGTTTTCCCCCCCCCCCCTGTCCCTTTCTGGCTTCGGGTAGAACGGAGTGTCTTCGGCAGTGGAATTTTGAATAAGGCTGCGCCGTTCAATGGCTTCTGCAGTTCCAGGCGAAGACAGTGCTCATTGTGTTGCGCCCGACCTGTGGGGCAACGTTTACTATTCATGTGAGCCCCGCACACAGCTCAGAGATTGATGTTTCTGGTTTTTTTTGTCTAAACGTTGGGTAATTAGATAGTGATGTTAGGTAACACATACGCTAATTTGAGAATGCATCTGTTGGACTATGTTGGGGTTTGTTTTTTGTTGAGGTGATCATAAGAGTTTAAAAAAGAAAAAAAAAGAACCTATGAGGGGTAGCGCGATGCAACTTAAAGTTGGGTCCAACATCAGTAGCCACTGATAGGTCTGGCAGATTTTGCTGTTGCCCTGTTCAGCAGTTATAAGCCTCGCGGGGGTTTTTAGGAGATGCCTCGAGGTGTTAATGTGTCTGTATTTGGATAGCAGCCTGTCTGGAGAGGGCTACAGTTGCAGGTAGCATCCCTTCTCCCTGCTGTGTTAGGGGGGCTGATTGGGATAATGGTTAGACATCTCCTTCCTTGCGTGGCGTGTGGTATCTTCCCCAGCAGGGTCTTTCGGTTTTTGCGAGGTCTGCCACCCTAGTGGTGACAGTAAGAGCTTGAGCACAGGGGTTCCAGGGTTCTTATCCTAGTTATTGCCCATTAGATCTACAGTTAGTCCCAGTTCCATCCTGGGTCTCTTCTGCATCGGTAGCAGGCCTACGCGTCGGCCGGGGTGTACTCATCTGCAATGTTCCCTCTAATTTTCTGTCGGCTGTGTGCGCATAAAATATCAGCTGTGGAACTTTTGAAGGAAGGTTAAATTTTTGTGCGCCACATAACACTCAGAGTTATATACTTTAAAATTTGACTACATGTCAGAATACAGTATGTACACCTCATTGATTGCACTAGAAAATATTTACACAACAACTTTTAAATTTTAAGACGTCTGTGGTGTTTTCTATCAGAATCAGAACTGTAATTTTTGTGCGCTCTGTTATAAAGTATGTGCGCTCGCTCGGCGAGGTGTGTGCTTGCGCACAGCTTAGAGGGAACAGTGCTCGTCTACCCCTTTGTGGTGGTGCGTCAAACACTTCTGTGTCTTCGCCGGTAGCTACAGGGCCCCTCTGCTTCAGTGACGTCTTTGCGAGATCTCTTGAAGGAACAGCTAAACAGCAGTTGCTGTGGCACTTACTACGTTGATTTTACTTTTCATTCAGTTCCGTTGGTCAATTGATCCTAAGCAGCACATTTCCTTAGGTAATTGTCGGCTTATTCTTAGTTTTTATAAGGCAGCAGTTTTCACATTGCTAGGATGCCACATGTCTTCTCATGCCTGCTCGTGTCCCTGAGAAGCATCGCTTAGGGCCTGGGGTTTCAGGCAAGTGGCCAGCTGTTAGGTGCATGAGCAGAGCCTTAGCTTGTAGTTTGAGGGGAAGGCAAGCTAGAAGTGTGCTTGGGACAGTAGCTCTGATTTGTATTCATGTAAGCCTGTTGTTTCCTGGAGGCAGGTTTCGAAAAAAAAAATTATATATCTATCTAATCTATCTATATTGTGACCCCGCTTCTTTAGTGCCCTCTAGCAAGAGCAGGTAGGGTTTAAGCGGGTTGTTTTCTTCCTGAACAGCTACTCTACAAGTTCCTAAAGCAAAGCCTCTTGGGATATGTAGTTTCCTTCACAGTCCAAGGAAGAGTAGTGTGACTTCAAAAAGTGGTTAAAGCTACAAGGATTTATTTCCCCTCCCGGGACGGATTTTCAACAAGGAAATAAAGGTAACAAGACCAGACACCTCTGGCAAAAAGGACAAAGTAAAGTTTCCAACATAAACAGCTTCCTTCAGCACAAAACAATTGCTTCTCAGCAAACAGAATGAAACAGCTCTGTTTTCCGAGCTCTGTACTTTTTATCGCAATAACTCTGTACTTCTCTGCAAGGCATACATTCAGCGCAGGGATAATACTTCATCAGATATTGTAAACGTACAGTCCATCATATCTTCAGACACACTTTCAAAACCTGGCTCTATTTCCATTAAGTCCTCTTGAGAGGTAGGAAATGTTTGTATCGTGGTTTCTTGGGCTCCGCCCTTCCTCCCTGCTTTAAGCTTTGTACTATATTCTTGAATCATGTACTGCTTAAAACAGTCCTTTTCATTAGTCATTATAATCAATGCCCCAACCTTCTGGGTAAGTAGAATCACCTTGATTATAAAAATCCCAGCCTTTGGGCTTACCTCTGTGCTTGGCTGCAAAGGGTTTTCTCTGGGCTTTGTACCCGGTAGTGGAATCTCCACCTACTTTGTGCAATGAGTGTTGAAACTGCCTTCCTGGCTTTCCCTCCTCTTGGTAATCCCCAGGATATTGCAGACAGCCTGGCTTGCTTCTGCCGTATCCTTTTCTTAAATAAAGCTTTGTAAAAGGTTCTCCTTTTACCTTCGGACTCAGCTCTGGCCCTGGGCTTGGAACCTGGACTCTTCTCTGGTCCTTCTCCTGGGTTGTTAGCTGGCCTCTCACCGGAACCCTCTGCTGGCCTTGCAAGTAACCTCCCAGCTGAGCCTGTGCTGGAACTTTCTCTGGAACTTCCACTGGACACTCCCAGCTTCTAATGAATCTCTCCTTCCAGCTTCTAATGGACACTCTCTTTTTCCCACTGAGGCCTCTTTTTGTATCTGCCCTTTAGGGTAGTGCCTGACTCCTCCCCCTAGCAGGTGCTCTGAATTAGCTCTTGAGTCCTGAGCTAACCGGTAGCAAGGGCGTATTTCTTTCTCCTGTGCTCGGTTTCCTTGGTAACTACCAGCCATGTGCTTTTGTTTATACTCCAGCACTGCCCCTGCTTTCTCCTCTTTGGCTCTTTCTACAGGGCTGGAGGAATCCACCATGTCAACATATATATATATATATATATATATATATATATATAGTTAAACTGTCCACCAGGAAGTGTCTGTCCTACAGGCTATGGTTCCAGGGGGCAGTTGGGGCATCCAATACTGATTTTCTGCGACTAGGTGGATCTCTGCATGTCAGGGGAGTTCTAACCACATTGCCGCCTCATGGGCACTCAGGGCTTAGGGACGGTATAAGCAACTGTAACGTTCTGTAACTCCAGATTGTATGCCCAAGATTTATAGCTGGTGGTCTAAAGGCCATTGACTAACTTGCTCCTCATACCTTCCATATAGTATCCAGTATCCCCTTCCCGGGGGAGGGGTTTGGGTAGCATACAAAGTAATTTTTTGCACCTGATCCGCATAGGCAGCAATCTTTAAGACCTCCTCTTACTAGGGTGTCGGTGTGTTCCACTGATATTTCTCTGGCTACAAGATGGTCGGGGGACGTGTTTCAGAATCACCTCTATTTTTAGAGCCTGTACTGGCAGCGCAAGGCTTTCGGTGTTTCGCAGGGGCGCTGACCCGTCTGGGCCCTTTTGGTTAAAGGGCCCGTGTTGACCCTGCGGAGAAGGTCGTCTAAGTAGCACAGTCTGGGGCCTAGTGCTCCGGGGCGCTGGAAGGGTTTTGTAGAGGGAGCCCCTCCTCTGTGTATGTTTCAGGCATTCAACCCTTGCTCAAGTGGGTTCTCGGCACGGGGTTTGGAGGCCAGGGGCTGAGTCTCCCGTAATTGTCTACGTCCCTTGCATATGTGCTTACATGGTCCTTCTGGAAGGACGGGTGCTTGTGGGGGCGCGCTCGCATGACAACAGTGTCAGTTTCCTTGGTATTCAGTTTCTGTTGACTGTAATGGTTGAGGTGTGTGTTGTCGATCGCGATTGTTTAGGCTGGCCTTTTGGGGCACTCTTGGCAGTCTGAGACTGCATTCTTGCTAGGTCTGTATTTCAGGCTCAGGTAATTTCTCCAGTTTTGGGGGAAAGTCGATTGTAATGGAGTGACTGTGGTCCTCATGGTGTTACATGACCTTGGAGCCGTGGTCAGAGGGTCTGCTGTGGAGTGAGCAGAATGGAGGACTTTCTTGTCTCTGGGGGCTTTGCTCCCAGACCCTCTGCGTACGGCAGCATGCGTTCCCGCTGGTCCTTATCTGTGGTTGGTGCATCTTGATGGCTGGGGCTCCAGACATCGGATTCGTGTTGTCACGGTGCCAGTGCTCTTGGTATGGGATTTCTAGCAGGATGGATTGATAAACGGCCAGCTGCCAGTTATTTAAGAGGGCAGTTGGCAGCCGTAACCTGTTAGTGGTAACGTGCGAGGTGCAGCGCTTGGGTCGCACAGTGATAGTGTGTGTTTTTCTTAAACCGGTCATCTAATTACACCCAGCACTCCGGATTCTGTTCCGCTGTCTGAGTCCCTAGCTCCAGTTTCGGTCACCATCTTGGCCTCCAAAGCTGTGTTTAGGAGCAGTTTGCTTGTCACGGCGCAGCCGCTGTCGTATAGGGAGCTTTTCCTTGTCTGTCTTTGGTCTTTCGGCTCAGTAAAGGGTGTTCTCGCCAACGGCTTGCTTCTGTCTAGGTTGTCTTTGTGTTTCCTTGTGAATCAAGCGGTGTCTCTCCCGGTGTCTCAGGTGGGCGGAGGCCTCCTTTCTGAACGGGGTCTGAGGCGCTTGGACGTGCGGGGAGCTCGGAGTCGTTAGGTGGCGGTCGCAGGCTCCTTCCCTTCGTCGCAGCGTTTGTTTATGTCTGTTTGGGGGTCCCAGGAAGGAGGAGGCTGGGGCGAGGGCCTCCATTTCCAGTGGGATCAAGGAATCAATCTTCTCAGCTTTCTTGTTGCAAGGGATGCCAGCGCTTGGGGAGTTGAGGGATCGCTTTTCTAGAGTGCCAACCGTCACGCCCAACTAAACTATGCTCCGCCCAGGAAGCTGCCTGCAAAGTCCCTCCCTTTAGTACTGCTCTGTTACATCCCAGAAGTGGAGGACTAAACTGGAGGCACGATAAGGAAATGTAAATTACACTTACCTGGTGATTGTAGTTCCTTGAGTGACGACAGTTTAGTCCTCATTCCCGCCCTCACTTCTCTGGCTTGACCCGGCATGCAGTCGATCCTGAAGAGCGATTATACAGGTGAGTGTTTTGGCAGGAAATCCATTTTTCTGGTTATTTCTAACTTTCCTTTTTCTTTCGCTGGCCCTTTCAATTGGTGCAACAGAGAGGGAGAATTGAATTGGGAGAATCTTGTTTGGTTTGCAGTTTTCATTGTTTAACCGGTTAACTATTTATTTCTTGCTCTTTTGAGTCTGCTTTGTCAATAGTTCACTGGGGCTGATGGGTAATGCCTGCAGGCTACATCCAGTGATGGCAGAATTCTGATAGGTCCAGTCTCCAAGCTGCAGGAAGAGGTGCACTACCCAGAAGTGGAGGACTAAACTGTCGTCACTCAAGGAACTACAATTACCAGGTAAGTGTAATTTACATTTTTGCTATCTGATAGAAAGTTAGGGCAGCTTTTCTGGTGTTCTAATTCGCCATTCCACCCATTGAGCGCCCCAGCATTATCTGAATAGTGCCACTAAATATCGCCGGAATTATCTATCTAGGTGGATTACAAAAAATGTAATCACTTTTATGTAGAACGGAATATAAATCTTTTAAATAAGTAATTAAGTGGCTACCTTTCACTAGGACTCCTGAGGAGTGGGTGAGTGTAAAACAGGAAGGCAATCACAATCTTAGCCCTGCATCTAAAAATAAACTATGTATTTCAGAGCAAAAAGAAATCCAAAGCACTTAGTGACATGTTAGAGTATTTGAGGGTATTGTGCCTGAGGTGGGTTTTGCTCGATATATGGAATAGCTGAAAGAACTCATTTGTTGTTCGAAAACAATACATTACACAAGAAGCCTGTGGGTACATCCTGTTCTCAAAAGAAACCGCATAGAAGTCCACATACAGTTTAATGAAAAATTAAAATGTATAAGTCAAATTAACATATTTTATTTCTTTTTACATATTCTCTCTGGATTCCTGCCTTCACACCATTTGGCTTCTAATGTTACCTTTTTGACACCCAAATCTATCACAGTCCCCTGAGCTTTCCATGTCTTTGAAGCATGTCTTTCATCATGGATGGATCTCGGTTGTGGTAGCAGACCAAAAACTGAGCTGCTCATATTTCCTTTCCTCTTTTGTCCATTTTAAGTGGGAAGACTGGTGGCATGCAATACAGTCTCTCAAGCTTCTTACCTTTTGGTCACATTCAAAACCATCTTGCTCTTCAAGCCCTATCTGTTTGCTTTTCAAATCATTATCAACAGCATAGCTAAAGTCCATCTTTCTGTGCTTTCCAAATTCAGATCTTAGTCTCTTGCCTTGATTATTTCAGCTAACTCCCATGTCTTTCATGTTGTCCTTTTCTAATCCAGTTCAGTACACCAGCAAGAATCCTTTTCTTTGCCTGCAGGTCTTTCTGCCTTCTCCTTGTATTTGATTGATTTCTGCTGGCTCCCCCACCTGCCACAAGGAACAATTACCAGGTAAGTGTAATTTCTATTTTCTTCTCTTGTCAGGATTAGCGACTATATTTCTCAAACTACATCTTGGCTCTCATTTCAATTTCTCTCGTCTCCTCCTATACCAGTCTAGATGAGTAGGTAATGCTCCTCAGCCAGCAGGTGGAGTCAGACTTGAACAACTTTAAGTGATGTCATTACTTGGTATATCCTCTGGTGCAGCACTGAGAGAAGTCCAATATTGTCTGCCTTTCAGCAGGTGGCAAGGTGTGTGGACTGGTGCAGCACTGCAGATAGGCCTGTCTCCCATGGCCCAGACTACGGTCCTATGCCCTGTGTGCAGAGACCAGTAGGCCTGATGTATGCTTGGAGCCTTGGGTATGCCTCTGTCTGCTTGAGCCAACAGCTTGCCCTGTTGTCATAGACTTGCTGGGGTTTTGCAGTGGTACTTTTTTTTTTCCTTTGGCTGAGTGCGGCCCTGTCATGGTCTTGCTTTATTTTCAGATGGTTCCTGTTTTTGCTGTCTTGTTTCTCATTCCATATGGAGCTTTGCTGTGGCTTAGCCTTTTTTTCTGCAGCTTTTCACAATTCTTTTTGCCGTGTTGCACCTTGCTTCTATACTGGGGCCTCGGCGTTCTGCCTCTTGTGCTCCTGTCAGCTTAGTTCCATGGCTGGATTTTTTTGCAATGTGTGTGATGGAAATAGTGAGAAATCCTTTTTCGGTAAAATTGGGATCTCTGCAGGAGGTTCCAGGGCACAGTGTCAATTCTAATGCCTCCTTCAGGTCTCATGGTTTTCCTGCCTGTGGGTCAGACTGCCATCTTTCGGATAAGCTGAGTTTGTATGATCCTTGTGAACACAAGAGAAGAAACATTTGGTGGTGCCATCATATAAGGTGGTGTGGCATGTGGTCCATCGGAATCGGACCTCTTCTGTCTAGGCACTGCTGTTGTGGAATAAGCAGCCAAGCAAGTTGTGCCTTCAGGATGATCTCCTGAATTTTAGAAAGGTCTTAAAAATGCTGTTTCTAAAAGCATTTGGGGTGGGAGGAGGAGAGTTGATGGTCATTTAGCAGGATGGTGAGTAGGTGGCTTGGGGGGGGGGCAGGGGCTCTTTGATTGTGGGACACTGTGTGTATTTTGTTTATTGTATACCTTCCTTGGTTGAAACTTTCGGAAGGGTGGTTTAGAAATTAAAATTAATAATCTTTGATGGCCACATGGTCTCTGCAGAAGAGGAACGTGGTGAGGAGGCCTCTAGCCGATAGTCTTCATTTGGTGCCCCTGGGTCCCTTTTCATTTGGATTTGAACATCAGCTACTGAAACAACTCGCAGACTGTTATTAGTCCCTACTGGCTGCCTTGCAGCCCCCTCTACGAGGGTCTGAGACTTGAGCTTCCCCCATTGGGGAGTGGACTCTTGAGTATCTCTGTTTCTGGCAACAGGGTAATTTAGATCTCCAGGAACAAGCAGGAATGAGTCTTCACATATGGGTTTCGTCGATACCGACGGAGCCTGCGCGGGAACGCTCCCCAGCATCCAATCGGAAAGCCTTTGGGAGCATCCCACAGCGCATGTGTGCTGCCTTCCCGCCTTTCCCAACTGTCTCTCCTCAGTTCTTCTTTTTCCGCGGAGCCAGCAGGTCGTGTTCCTATCACCGCAGAAGAATTTCCTTATTTTTTTCTTTATTTCTTCGACGCTGTACCGGTACCGCCGGTCTTTGTTGTTTTCTTCTTGTAAAAAAAACCCCAAAGCTTTTTTCCGTTTTTTTTTTTTCTTCAGGTGCACTTGAGTTTTGGGCCTTAGGCCCAAAACCTTTTTTCCTTTAAATATGGAAAAGCCTGCCTCAGTTTTAAAAAGTGCACAAAATGTGGCGGTACTATTTCCGTCACCGACACCCATGACTGGTGTCTAAAATGTTTAGGTCCTGACCATTCCATAACAGATTGTGTGTCCTGTTCCATGATGTCTAAAGGAGGTCGGCAGAACCGAGCTGCCAAGCTCAGTACCCTGTTTCCCTCTGATGCGGCTTCGGTGGCATCGACGTCTTCCAGGGCTGCTGCTTCCTCACATGGATCTCAGGTAACTAAACATAAATCCAGCCAGTCCTCGAAGGGTAGTTCTCCTTCTAAGCATCGAGATGCCTCTGGCCTTGCCCTTGAGGATTCTGCACCGGCAAAATTACCCCGGCGGGAGGCTTCGGCCTCTAAAGCATCATCATCGGGGTTCCAGGATGATCTCGATGGCGTGGCCTCGACAGATCTCTTGGTGCCATGCTCTGGGGTACCGGTGGCTTCCACCGGTACCCACTTCCAGGCATTGGCAGCGTCGATGGATCAGAGGATTCTGTCCATAGAACACAGTCTGGCGGCTTTCCTTGTGACATCGATGCCCGTGGTACTGCAACAGACTACTCCGCCGGTACCGGCTCTAGCATCGCCATCGGTACCGGTTCCGGTACCGGTGGCATCGACATCTGCATCGGTGTCCGCTATGCTGGTACTCTGTCCTCTGAAGCCCTCCGGTACTGATACCCCGGTACCGGTTATTCCCGATACCGATCCCGGTCGGTACGGGTATCGGGCTCTGCAAGAGCATCTGGACAGACGATATTTCGATTCCTCTGAGGATTCTGAAGAGTCGGTCGATGCAGTGATGCTTCTTCCACAGGAGGAGTCCTCTCCTAAAAGAAGGATGTCTCTTCCAGAGGATTTGTCTTTTCAAGACTTTATCAGAGAGGTGGCTCGGGGTCTCTCTATTACAGTGGCTCCTGAGACAGAGCCCAGAGCCAAGGAGTTAGATATTTTACAGTATCCTAAAACTCCTAAAGAGGCAGCTACCTTACCTATTCATGAGATTCTGTATGATCTCATGTTGAGGATGTGGGAAGCACCTCTAACCACCTCTCCTCATTCTCGCAGGTTGGATACCATGTATCTTGTCCCTCCTTGTCCTGGTTTTCATAAAACTCAACTTCCTCACCACTCTATTGTGGTTGAGATTAGAAGTGCCAAAAGACATACCTCTAATCCTCCAGGACGTGAATGTAGAACCCTGGATGCTTTTGGAAGAAGAGTTTCTTAAGTTTGATTTTAAGTTTGTTTTTTATTTGATTTCATTTACCTTGATGTCTGCCATCTTATAGCCCAGCAAAGGAGAGGAGAGGAAGCATTTCTTTTCCCTTTATTGCCCTTCCTGCCTGGTACTTCGGCAAGTGATTATTGTTTAGTCCACATTTTTACAGGCTACAATTGGCTACTGTTTTGCAGATCCCTTCAAGCTCGCCATAAGGCCATGACTGGCAAGACGCGGTGTCCGTCCTGTGGCACACGTAGGGGGACGGCCTCAGTCAGGAATCTGCAAGGGTTGTGCTGCAGAAGCTGCCTCTGTGGAGCAGGGCATTCTATTGGCCATGTCCCAACCAGTGCAAGGGTCAGGGGACCCTCTGGAAGGAGCTAGGGAACCCCTCCCCCCTCCACCTTCGACCTCGGACTTACCTGCCTCACCTCCCTCCCTGCCCCCTACCCTGGGGGAGGAGAGTGCCAGCGACCTTTTCTCCCCCGATTTCGTCCTCCTACTGCACAAGGCCTACTGTATGCGCAAGAGGGGTCTTGAGCCAGTGGAGCCGAGCACAGCCAAGGAAGGCCTAGGGTCCAGGCCATTGAAAACCAGTTCCCAGGTTTCCGTGATACCACCCAAGCGCACGAGGCGGGTGAGTGATGAGCCTCTCTCGGCCTTCTCACACGATACCCAGGAAGAGGAGGCCTCAGACAAGGATCTAGCGGAAGATGAGGAGGAGCTCAAAGAAGGGGAGATCCCTGAGGAGGACCAATCGCGCGTAGTGCGGGTCTTTAGGCGGGAGGAGCTTCTGGCGTTGATTAACGACTCTCTCAAGGTACTCAACGTGACCTCAGACGCACCAATTGAGGAGGAAGCGTTAGAGGATCCTTTAATCCAAGCAGTGAGAAAATCTCAAAAGGTCTTTCCCGTGCACAGGGTGGTGCGTCAGATGATCCAAGAGGAGTGGGACCAACCGGAATCTAGTTTGAGGGGGGTCCGCTCAATGACCAGACTTTACCCATTGCCGGAACCGGACAAGGAGCTGCTGAAGTCGCCCAGGGTAGATGCGGCGGTCTCTGCAGTGACAAAGAAGACTACAATCCCGGTCGAGGGTAGCGCGGCCTTGCGAGATTCTCAAGACAGAAAATTAGACACACTACTGAAGCAAGCCTTTGATATCAGTGCTCTTGCCCTCCAGGCCTCGGTTTTGGGAGCTTGGGTGGCTCGGGCCTGCTTGAGATGGTCACAACAACTCCAACTGGCAGAGACTCCCGCGGGAGACGCCGAGTCTATTGCTGCCAGATTGGAGTCAGGCTCGGCCTACTTAGCGGATAGTCAATATGACCTCATCAGAAGCCTGGCTAAGAATATGGCCTCGGTAGTAGCAGCTCGGCGATACCTATGGCTGCGGAATTGGGCAGCTGACGCTTCTTCAAAAACGCGCCTAAGTCGTCTCCCCTTTAAGGGTAAATTGTTGTTTGGGGAAGACTTGGATAAGTTGGTTAAAGATCTTGGTGAGTCGAAAGGCGGCAGGCTTCCGGAGGACAGACCAAAACAGGGTCGCCCCCTAGCTCCGGTTCGGAGCCAACCTAGGGACCCCCGGAGGTTTCGTTCAGTCAGGTCGAATTCCTTTCCTAGGGGCCATTTTCCCTCGAGGACCCAAAGCTTCAGAGGCTTCCGGGGTGCGGGGAGAGGTTTTGGATCCTCCTCCTCCTCCTCCGCTGGACCTAGAAAACCACAATGAGAAAGCGGGGGTCCAGGTGGGGGGGCCTGCTGATTTGGAGGGCGTCTAAAGCAGTTCCTCTCCGCCTGGTCCCGAGTCACGTCCGATCAATGGGTCCTAGAGGTCATCCGAGAGGGGTATGCCCTCGAGTTGCGAAGCAGATACGCCCAGCCTTCGTTCAGTCTCCCTGCGGATCTCCAGTAAAGAGAGCGGCGGTGGACGCCACTCTCTCAAGACTCATAGACCTCGGAGCGGTGACCCCTGTCCCGCCAGACCAACGCGGCTCCGGTCGATACTCGATTTCGTAGTCCCAAAGAAGGAAGGTTCCTTTCGCCCTATCCTGAGAATGCAACAGTGTTAACAATGGGCTTGAGTTTCTCTCCCAGAGATTGGAAGTCCTTTTGGACTGTAGAGGCACTGTTTCTAGCCAGGTCATTTGTGCCCAAGTGGATAACATCAAGTTTGGAGTGTTCACTTTCTGCGCTAAGTACTTCAACAATGTGGTTTGTATTCCTGTTGGCTGAAGAGCCTGGGAGGCACTTGACTATCTTCTCTCCTTTAGACTGTGTTCCCAAGTTTGTGCCTCGGATGATGGAATCACCAAGTAGTAGTAGTTTGCTGTTTGGTGAGGTTTTCTTCATATTTGGTCCTTTAGCAGGAGATTGGGCATTGTCTGTCTCATTTAAGGGCCCTTCAGTTTCTTTGGATTGGGCATCCTCATTCGCCAAGGCAGAGAAGGCATCATGTAGGGATATCTTTTGATGCATAGGATGTCTGTGCGTTACAGGTCGCAATCTACCAGAACCCACTGTGATCCACTTGTCCCTAGGGTGTTTGATGCTTTGTGGGAGCTGTGGTGGATATTGTTCAGTTTGTATCCTAGAAGAGGTACGCTTCATTGCGGCCAGTTCCTCCCTCAGTAGGGTCATCTCTTTATGCATGGCAGCTAGGTCTTCCCTTAGTAGAGTCAGTTCTTTATGCATGGCAGCTGACCTGAGGCAAATAGGACAAGCTCTGAGGTTCCAAATGATTCGTCTTGGAATGGAAGTACTGCAGTTATTGCACTGAATACACGACATGCTGAATAAGCAGTCCTAGAAGGAGAAAAGGAAGAAGGAGAGGATACAATACAATGCAGTCAGTGAATGCTTAATTTCTATTAGTCTGTGAGGAAAGCGCATCAACACAACTATAATTCAGGTATATGCCCCAACAACAGCTGCAGAAAAGGAAGACATTGAGTTCTATGAACAAGTACAAGCTGAAATTGACAGAAACATGGCAACAGAAAAAGACCACATGGCCTATATATTCTGTCCTTCCATATCAACAACTACAACAGTCCCCTTTTTTTCCTTTAGAGATCCTCTGTGTTTGTCCCATGCTTCTTTGAATTCAGATACTATCCTCATCTCTACCACCTCCACTGCGAGACTATTCCACAGATCCACCACTCTTTCCATAAAGAAATATTTCTTTATATCACTCATGAATCTATCCCTTTTCATCCTCATCCCATGTCACCTTGTAGCAGAGCTTGCTTTCAATTGAAAGAGGCTTGCCTCCTGTGCATTTATGCCACAGAGGTATTTAAACGTCTCAGTCATATCACCTGATAGTCATGGGTAACTGGAACGCAAAGGTTGGCAACAAAGAAGAAGGCAAAGTGGTTGGAAAATATGGACTTGGCAACAGAAACGAAGCTGGAGAAAGACTGATAGAATTCTGCAAGACCAATGTTTTGTGCATCTCAAACACCACCTTCCAGCAACACAAGCGCTGACTGTACATGTGGACTTCACCCAATGGATTGTACAGAAATCAAATTGACTACATTGTGGAAGACATCAATGGAAAAACTCAATAACATAAACAAAGACAAAATCTGGAGCTGACTGTGGTACAGATCACCAACTACTAGTATGCAAACTGAAGCTAAAGTTGAAAAAGAGCAAGCCATTCATGAATGTAGCAAAATATGACCTTGAGAATATACTGCTAGAATTTAAAAACTGCTGAGAAATCAATTTGCTGCTTTAGATATAAATGACAAGAGTTCCAGAAGAGTTATGGGATGACATCAAGAAGGTTGTATTGGAAGAAAGCGGTAAGTCTCTACATAAGGTGAAAGAGCAAAAACGGACAAAATGGATGACTGAAAAAACTCTGAAAATTATCCAGAAACACAGAGAAACTAAAGCCAGAGGAGAAAAAGAGGCAATCAAAGAACTCAACAGAGATTTCCAACATGCAGCAAGAGAAGACAAGAAGTACTACAATGACACATGCAAGGAAATAGAATCAGAAGCTACTAAAGGAAGAACAAGATCAGCTTTTCTAAAGCTACCAGAGTTAAAGAAAAAATTCGAGCCTCGAATTGGAATGCTACAGGATGCTCAAGGATTCAAGTTAAATGATGAGAAGATTAAGAAAAAGTGGAAAGAATATAGAGTCATTATACCATAAAGATTAAGTGGACCAACAGCCGTTTCAGCCTATACCTTATGATCAGGAACCGGGCATTGATGGCTTTCCCTTTGAGTTATTATAGCAATCGGATGAAGCTGTTACCATACTTACAAGGACCTGCCAGGAAATTTGGAAGATAAATTCATGGCCAACCGACTGGAAAAGATATATGTTTATACTAATATTGAAGAAAGGTGATCCGAATGACTGTGGAAATTATCGCACAATCACTCTGATCCCACATGCCTGCAAGATTCTACTTGAGATCATTCAGCAGAGACTACAACCATACCTGGAACGAGAACTGCCTGAAATGCAAACAGAGTTCAGGAAAGGGTGAGGAATGAGCATTATTGTGGATGCGAGATGGATTTTTGAAAAGACAAAAAAATACTAGAAAGATATCTGTGTTTTATTGACTACAGCAAGGCTTTTGACTGTGTAAACCATGAGAAACTGTGGGCCACATTAAGAAGCATGGGTATACCAGAACACCTGATCGTTCTCTTGCACAACCTTTACACTGATCAAGAAGTAACAGTTCGAACGGAACTAGAAGAAACAGACTGGTTTAAAATCAACAAAGGTGTATGACAATGCTGCATACTTCCCCCTACCTATTTAATTTTATATGCAGAACAAATAATCGGAGAAGCAGGACTGTATGAAGACAACCAAGGTGTGAAGATTGGTGGAAGACTCACCAACAACCTTTGCTTTGCTGATGATAACCACATTACTGGCTGAAAGTGAAGATGTTTTGAAACATTTGCTTCTCAAGATCAAGGAATGGGCCTGCACCTTAATGTGTTTTTTTTTTAAATTTATTTATGAATTTTTACAAATGATATCAAGCAAAACCGCTTGTACAGCAAAGATACAAACTTGCAGAAAAAGAAATACAAGATACAAAATAGGAAACAAATTAACAAGAGTATCAATAGCCCACGACGGTGAGGGAAAGCAACCAAAAGTAAAGAATACTGAGGGTAGGAGATCGCCCCAGTACTCACACAGTAACAATACTGCCCACTAAAGGAGGACGGCAGAGACCCAAGAACATCTTACAAAATGATGAGGAACTGCTCAGGAAGGAGAAGATGTTACAATGTGAGTGCTAATGAAAGAAGACAAATTTTCAGGCTGGAAAAACACATACTTATGTGAATGAAAAACAATACATTTACAAGGAAACCTCAATACAAAGGATGCTCCCATTTGAATCACCCCAGGACGCAGAAGTAAGAAAGCTTTACGTCGCTTCTGAGTTTCTCTGGCAACATCAGGAAAAAGCGATATTTTTTACCCATAAAGAGATTAGCTCTCTTTTTTATAATATAACTTGAGAATCCACTGTCTGATAACAAAGCAAATGACACTAACATAGTGGAGACAGGCAGTTCATCTTCCTTAGGAGAATGTAAAAGAGCTGAGACCTTAAGAAAATCCATTTCTAAAGACCCAACTGCCAACTTCCCATCTTTTCTGCCCACAGGCAAGAAGTAAGCTTTCAAAATAGGAGGACACAAATCAGGCGGAACTGAAAGAGACTCCTGAAGATATTTCCTGAACAAATCCAAAGGTGGTACTGCAGGAACCATCGGGAAATTCAATAAACATATATTGGTAGATCTGGTAATATTCTCCAATGCCTCTAGATTGGTTCTTAAAGCCATATTATCTTTAACCAAGGATAGGGATAAGTCAGAAACTTGAATAAGCTTCTGCTCAGAAACATCCATTTTCCCCTTTATCTCCACAATTTCAGCCACGTGGTTAGAGACAGTTTCCTCAAGCTTGGATATCCTAGAGGTGGAAAAAGACAACTGCTGAGTTAATACCTGTGAAAGTTGTGTTATTGCCTCCCATATGCTGTCCAAAGTCACTGAGGCAGGACGCAGTAATGTGAAAACAAAGGAGGATTCAGGTGTAACAACCTCGGAAGAAATCTTCCCTCCACCAGCACCACTCAAACCATGAGCGGAATCAGCTACCTCTGCACCTTTCACCTAGTCTGTAGCCATGCTTCCAATATTCTGCCCACCAGTTGTCTCGACAAGCAAGCCCCGCTCAAGAATCGCAGCCCCGACCTCGACGAGAAGGGTTGCAGTTCCGCTTGCCGGGGAGGTCACCAGAAGACCCGGAAGAACAGGAGGAGCATGCTCATCAGGGGAGAGAGAAACATCAAAGGCGGAAGACACCACAGTCTCCTCAGCTGGCGCATCGAAGCCTGCTTGAATCTCCCCTACTTGGTTCTCGGTAAGCCATACAAACCGGTCCATAGGCCCCCCACTGGCAGGCACAGGCTCCGCGGGAAAAGCTCGCAACTTGCCTTTACGTTTAGGCATAATGGCTTCACTTTACTCTGCTGCCATCTTAGAATTAGCCACTCCCCCCTGCACCTTAATGTTAAAAAGACAAAGATCCTGACAACTGGCAAAATGAATAAGTTCATTGTTGATGGAGAAGAAATTGAAATAGTTGACAACTTTAACCTACTTGGATCAACTATCGATAAAGAAGCAACAAGCAGTCAAGAAATTTGATGATGCTTTGCTTGTGGTAGAATGGCTATGAAGGACCTAGACAGGATTCTCAGAGTAGAGATGTCTCTCTCCATACAAAGATTCGACTTGTTCAAGCCTTGGCATTTTCAATAACATCATCTGGATGTGAAAGTTGGACAGTGAAAAAGATAAGAAAATTGATGCCTTTGAATTATAGTGTTGGTGATGACTACTGTGTATACCATGGACTGCCTGAAGAACAAACCAGTCAGTACTAGAGGAGATCAAGCGTAAGCTTTCTTTAGAAGCTCAGTTGACAAGACTTCGACTTTCATACTTTGGACACATCATGCGATGAGAGAGATCATTAGAGAGAGACGACATGCTTGGCAAGGTAGAAGGTCAACGCAAAAGAGGAAGGCCAGCAATGAGATGGATCGATACAGTAACAGCAGCTATGGGTACCAGTCTGTCAACAATGAGCCGCCTGACTGAAGACCAAACACAATTTAGGACAACTATCCAGAGGGGTCACCATGAGTCTACACCGACTTGATGGCACTTAACAACAACAACAACAACAACAACATCCTGAAAACCTTACTCGCTTGGGGGTACCAGAGGACTGGGTTGAGAACCACTGCTGTAGGTCTTGGTGAATGGGGGAGCTAAGTCTTTACGTATTCAGCCTCTTAGTGCAGTATTGAGGCTTTCCAGTATTCAACTTGATTGCCAAAGTAGAGAACTTTTTCAGTTGCTGGAGGGATCTGGACGTGACGGGCTTGAATGCCCTGTTTGAGGACTGGCCCGAGGAGGGCTCCTATATGTCTCCCCCCCCCCCCCCCTCCGAGCTTTTGTTGTTGCTTTATATACAGAATTCAATCTCACTCAGGCTTGGTGGTTGAGGTGGCTCTGGACTGGCTGCATAGGCCATGGTATATGGATCTCTTGAACCTGTAGTAGGGGCCCCCCTTTCTTGTTGCTTCAAAAGAGGAGCCTCCTGTTGTAAGGGCCCCTGGTGATGGAAGTTCTGTTTCCATTCTCACTTATGGCCTTGCCTTTGAGAGGCATATGCTTTCCAATAAGGGCTACAGTGGCTTAGTAGTGTACACCCTGTTTAAAGCCCATGAGGATTGTGAAAAATTGCAAGAGGACCTTGATAAACTGGAAGACTGGGCATCCATATAGCTGATGAAATTTAATGTGAACAAGTGCAAAGTTATGCACCTAGGAAAGAACAACCCAAACTATGGTTCAACATTACTGTAGGTACCACCACCCAGGAAAAAGATTTAGGTAACATGTTGAAACCCTCTGTCCAGTGTGCAGCAGCGGCCAAAAGAGCAAATAGAATGCTGCGAATCATAAGGAAAGGAATGGAGAATAAAACAAAGGATATTATAATGCCTCTATCGTTCCATGGTGTGACCGCACCTTGAATATTGTGTGCAGTTCTGGTCACCGTATCTTAAAAGGGATATAGCATTATTAAAAAAAGGTACAGAGAAGAGCCACCAAAATGGTAAAGGGGCTAAAGACAGGCTAAAAAGGTTAGGGCTGTTCAACCTGGAAAAGAGATGGCTGAGGGGAGATATGATAGAGGTCTATAAATTAATGAATGGGGTAGAAATGGTAAACATAGATCGATTGTTTATGCCATCAAAATATAGAAAGATTAGGGGACATGCAATGAATCTACAGGGTAACCTATTTAAGACTAGTAAGAGAAAATATTTTTTCACTCAACGTGTAATCAAACTCTGAAATTCATTATCGGAGGATGTAGTTAAAGCTGTTAGTGTAGCCGGGTTTAAAAAAGGTTTGAACAAGTTCTTGGCGTAAAGGTCCATAAACCATTATTAAAGGGGACCCGGAATATCTACTGCTTGACCCAGTACAAGCATTGTGGAACCTATGTCTTTTCGGGAAACTCCAATGTCCAAGGGTCTCAACACGTTGATACAGCATTGGCCTAAGAGCGACATGCTCTGTGTTCTCTCCATGGGCCTTGATAGGACGGCTGGTGCCAAGGGTCGAGGCACACAACAGTCTCGTCGTACTGATTGCACCTGATTGGCTGCACAGACTGTGATATGCCAACCTGGTCCAGCTCACAGCAGAGCAACCATGGCGGTTTTCCAGCAGGGATAGCCTGCGGATGCCGCAAGTGAATCTATTCTCACTTACAGCCTGGCTCTTAAGAGGACCAGGCTGCTGAAGCACGGGTACGCTAGCTTGGTAATCACAACTCTATTGAAGGCATGCAAGCGCTCCATGACATGACACTGTCATATATTGGAGTCTGAAGGTTCTTCGAGAGCTGGTGTTCAGAGCATGGTATTGGGGCCCTAGCCACCTCTATCCCTCAGCTTCTAGCCTTTTTGCAGGCAGAGCTGGAAAAGGGATTAGTGTGTAATTCCCTACAGGTGCAAGTTGCAGCATTGGTGTGTTACTGGGGGAAAGTGCAAAGGATGTCGCCTGCAGTGCACCCGGAAGCAGGTGTGGCCTCCAGTGCGTTCTACAGTGCTGCCCTGGGATCTTAATCTGGTGTTATCTATGCTGACAGAAGTGCCTTTTGAATCACTGTCTGCTTGTATGCCGAAGACAGTCTTTTTGGTAGCAATCTGCTCAGCAAGAATTTCGGAATTGAAAGCCTTGTCCTGTCGCGAACCATTCCTTTCCATGTCAAAGAAGAAGGTGGTCTTAAGGCCAATACTATCGTACTTGCTGGAGGTGGACTCTGGTTTCCATTTGAACCTTCCAGTTTCTTCTGAAACGGAGTAATCATTCAGATCCTCTCTTGCGACTCCTAGATATTCATCGTGCTCTCTGTCGCTATCTGAAGGTTATCAGTCCTTTACGGAGCATGGACAGGCTGTTTGTTTTGTTTGGAGGCTGCGTAAAGGGGAGGCGGTGTCCAAAGCATTTATATCAAGGTGGGTGCAGGAAGCAAGTTCCATGGCCTATCTGTTGAGACGCAGGTCAGTGCTGTCATGGGGGCACACTCAATCTGAGCTTAGGTGGCGTCTTGGGCGGAGTCTGGCCTGATTCCGCTGGCAGACATGTGCAGGGTGGCAGCGTGGTGCACTATCGGTTGGATTGCAAGCAGTGAGGGATGGGAGATTTGGTTCAGCGGTGATCCAGGCTGGACTTGTAGGTCCCTCCCAGGGTTAGTACTGCTATGGTACATCCCTCAGGTTGACTGGAGGGATGATAAGGTGAAATTAGACCTTACTTGCTAATTGTCTTTACTTGAGTATTTCCAGTCCAGTCCTGGACCCTCCTGAAGCTTTCTGCTTTTCTTGTATCAGGGTTGGCGATCGTGGACCTGTAAGAAGAACATCGTAAGCAGTCTGTGAGATAGCAGTGGTCTCAGGGAGGGCCACTGGCTTAAGCTTTAGATGTAGATAGGTAAGTGGTTGTGATGGATGGGAGCTGTTCCCGGTGTGGACGGGGCCTGGCTCTGGAAGATTGCAGGACACTGATATGCAGAATCATGCGGGGTGCGGCGTGAGGTAAAAATCCTTTCCCCCGTGAAGTGGGGATGTTGCCGTCTGAGGGGGGGAGATGTTAGCTAGATGCCTTCCTTTTCAGACACTATTCTTGTTTCTCTCGTGAGTCTGCTTTGTCAATAGAATACAGGGGGCTGGGAGGTGCTACTGGCTGCTCTTGTATGCTGATGTCACAACTTTGTGACGTGCTTAGTCTCCAAGCTGCTGGTGAGGTGTGATGTGACTGGACTGCAGGTACTAAAGGAAAGACAATTAGCAGGTAAGGTCTAATTTCGTCATCTTCCTACACGTGATCAACATTAGAAACATAGAAACATGACGACAGAAGAAGACCATATGGCCTATCTAGTCTGTCCTTCTATATCAACCACTACAACAGTCCCCTTTTTTCCTTTAGAGATCCTCTGTGTTTGCCCCATGCTTCTTTGAATCCAGATACTGTCCTCATCTCTACCACCTTCACTGGGAGACTATTCCACGGATCCACCACTCTTTCCGTAAGGAAATATTTCCATATATCACTCCTGAATCTATTCCCTTTCATCCTCATCTCATGTCCTCTCGTAGCAGAGTTTGCTTTAAATTGAAAGAGGCTTTCCTCCTGTGCATTTATGCCATGGAGGTATTTAAAAATCTCAATGATATCACCTCTATCCCGCTTTTCCTCTAAGGTGTAAATATTAAGATCCTTAAGTCTATCCTCATGCTTTATAATGAAGACCACTATCCATTTTAGTAGCCACCCTCTGTACCGACTCCAGCCTGTTTGTATCCTTTTGAAGGTGCAGTCTCCAGAATTGCACACAATACTTCAAATGAGGTCGCACCAAAGACTTATACAGAGGCACTATCCAAGCATCCTTCTAGCTTTTGCCGTCACTTTTTCTACCTGTTTAGCTACTTTAAGATCATCAGTCACAATCACACCTAGGTCCCGCTCTTCTTTAGTGGACAAATGTACTTCACCCCCTATACTATATTGCTCCCTTGCATTGCTGCAGCCCAAATGCATGACCTTGCATTTTTTAACATTGGTCTAGAATTTGGCAGCTAAGACTTATTCTTCAAGTTTAGCTAGATCCCTCCTCATGTTATCTACACATTCCTGGGTGTCTACTCTATTGCAGATTTTGGTATCATCTGCAAAGAGGCAAACCTTACCCGACAGCCCTTCCGCTATATCACTAACAAGCTTCTGCAGACTGAGGCTTATTCTTGGCTCCAGACCTTTGTGTGTGTTGACATTTTTTTCTGTCTAAATCTTGTTTATTTGAATTCATTTGGCTCCCTTTCTCTCCATCCTCAATTTTAGTCTGAAGATTTTTTGTTTCCAGCAAAGCACTCTAATAACTAGTCGTCCTAACAGTGCTTCCCAACCCAGAACTGAATGAACACTAAACCAGTTTGGTTTTCAAGATACTCATAATGAATATGCATGAAGTTATCACTGTGCACAGGGTTATTCACACAGGCCCACCTCAATACCTTGTCGATCTCCTCCCTATGCATACCCCTCTCTGTGCTCTGCGCTCAATACATAACGACCGCCTGTCCCTTCCATCCCCAGCCCGTGCACGGTTAGAGCTCACCTGTCACTCTGCATTCTTTTTTCTATAAATTGGCGTTCCTTTTCTATCTGTCGCAGCCTATTTTGCCCTGATGCTCCTGCCTGGGTGGTCAATCAAATGTAAGAATAAATATAAAGACCTACATTTGTATGCATTGAAAACTCAGTTTATGAAAATTTTATCTCTTGCATATTCATCGTGGCTATCTTGAAAATTAGACTGGTTAGTTGTGCCTCCAGAACTGGCTGGGTTGTGAAACACTGCTCTGTAAAACACACCACTTCATGCATATTCTATACTATTTCCTAGCCGCCTTTAGTTGGGTTTTCAGAATTGCAAAAGTGAATATTTATATGAGAGCTGCATACACAGGGGCTCCAATATATGCAGGTCTCTTATGCATATTCATTGTAGATATCCTGAATAGCAGACTGGATGGATTTCACCTCTAGAACATGCTTGGGAAACACTGCACTATTTCATTCCCACCTCACCCTCCGTCCTCTATCCACTAAGGTTGTAAGTGCTTTGAAAGGGTGAAGCCTTTAAGTGTTGAACACACAGGGGCACTGTTTGTTGTTGTTGTTGTTTGGTTTTATATATCGCACTATTGCAAAATCAGCGCGGTTTACAAGGAACAGGTCAGAACATTTTACATCAAACAGGTTTTACATATAACAGTTGTAACAGAGTAACAATAGATAATGAACTTAAACAGTTAGTCTTATCAAATAAACCGGTTTGTCAACTTGGGCTACTGAGTAACTATTTACAGGAGATCTAGCAGGCGGGATCAAGGCTAGTCTATGTTAAATGGTCATTTACTGTCAGGTTGAAGGGATCAAGGTGAATCTGTTATATGGTCACAATGTAGTTGGAAGAGGTGATTCTTTAATGCTTTTCTGAATGTTGATAGGTCGGAGATGACACAGATCTGGGTGGGGAGGGAGTTCAATAGTGATGACGCGTAGAGTGAGAACACTCTGTTCCTGGCAGCTTGGGAGCTCTTTCTTAGTGCTGCCGGGATGGTGAGTGTATTGGCCATACTAGCTCTTCTCATTCTGTTGTTCAGGGTCCATTGTAGTATTTCTTCCAGGGAGGTAGCTGAGAGGTTGTGCGGGGCTTTAAAATGTTAGGAGAGCTTTGTACTTTGAGCGGCTAGCTATAGGGAGCCAATGCCGTTGTTCCAGGATGGGAGTGACATGTTCATGTCTGGAGGCACCATACAGGGGCCATTTGCATGGGATGGAGTACGCAGGCTGGAAGGCCATGAAAGATGATATTCACGTAATCAAAGTGTGGTATGATAAGAGCTTGAAATACAATGCGGAAGTCATTGGCCTCTAGCAAAGGTCGTAGGTGACGGGAGGGTTTTTATTTTATGGTATACTGCCTTATTAATAGACTTTGTGTGCTTCCATGCTCAGATGTTGGTCCAGAGTAATCCTGAAATACCGAACCTCATTTTTCATGATTAGATCTGCATCTTTCACCCATAAGTTGGGTGATGGTATGAAGGTTGGATCTCTGGAGATGAATATTACTTCAGTCTTCTTACAGTTAACCTTCAGGTTGTGTGTGCCTAGCCAGTCTGAGACCACATTGAAACATTCCGTAGTTCTGGTGTAATTGGGACTATCCAAGGCGAAAAGGGGTGTACAGCAGTACATCATCAGCATAGATGAGATAAAGTATGTTGTTAGACTGGATTATAGTGCGAATAGGCTGGATGTATATGTTGAATAGCAGGGCAGATAGGGATGTAGTCTGCGGTACCACTTGAGTTTGTTGGCGTGTTGCTGATGTTTGATCACTGAAGTGTACAACCTGTTGACGGTCAGTCAGGTAGGATCGGCTCCAGGCTAAGGCTGAGTTCTGTATGCCCTTTTGTTGTAGACACGTGAGCAGAAAGTTATGACAGACTGTGTCAAAGGCCAAATTGATGTCCAGGAATATTAGGATGAATCCCTGTTTTGCTTTATTCATGCCTATGACGAGATTGTTAGAGTGACCAGTAGAGTTTCGACACAGTGTTGTTGGCGGAATCCAAGCTGTTGAAGATCCAAAGGAGCATAGACATCAATGTGGTCCTGGATTTGCTGTTGGACTAGTTTCTCTGTTTTGGCCAAGAACGGGAGGATGGAGATGGGTATGCTTCCCCCTGTGAATAGTGGACTGTAAACTGCTCAGCTTTGGCCTTGATTTCAAAAGCTGCACAAAGCACCAGTTGGGTAAGAAGGCAGATGCTTCATCTCCAGGAACAAGCTGGAATGAGTCTTCACATATGGGTACATCGGTACCGACGGAGTCTGCGCGGGAACGCTTCCCAGCGTCCAATCAGAAAGCCTTTGGAAGCATCCCACCACGCCTGCGTGCTGCCTTCCCACCTTCCCAACTGTCTCTTCTCAGTTTTCGTTTTTCTGCGGAGCCGGCAGGACGTCCTCCTGTCACCACAGAAAATTCTTCTTTTATTTTTTATTTTTCCCCCGACGCCACCGGTACCGCTGGTGTTTCTTTTTTCTTTCTTGTAAAATTTTTCCTTTTTAAGGAATATTTTTCCTCCTTAGTGTCTCACGGTTTCTCAGGCCTGTTAGGCCTCTCCATTTTCCTTCATGGAACCGCCAGCCACTCTCCTCAAGAAATGTACAAACTGTGGCGGTATAACCTTATTTTTAGACACTCACAATTGGTGTATAAGCTGCTTGGGTCCTGACCATTTTCCTCCGGAGCCCTCTGGCAATAGTATTGTGGGAAGAAGTGTTCAACATCGAGTTCCCCTCGACACGCGGTCCCCATCCAACTTCAGGGCACCGACCATATCTTCTTCCACACAGGATCAGGTAACCCAAAAACAGTCTGTTAAGACTAGCCAGTCCTCGAGCGGCAGTTCTCATGCACAGCATAGAGATGCCTACGGCCTTGCCCTCGAGAATCCACTGGTTTCAAAACCCCGGTGGGAGTCTTCGGCCTCCAAAGCCTGTGTGGGGTTTCAGGTTGTTCCTGAGGTTCACCCCTCACAGAACATACCTGAGCCATGCCCGGTGGTGGCATCGGCTTCGAGCGGTACCGATATCCCGGCATCGGCAATGGTGTTGGATGAAACATTCCTCACCAGGGATCGTCGTCTGGCGTCCTCTGTACCTATGGGGCCGGTGGATACGCGCCAGACCGACCTTCCAGTATCTGTACCGGCACCGATACTAGTACCGACGTCGGTACCCTCCAGATGTGCATCGATAGACTCGCTTCCTTCAATGCCGAGTCTGGAATCGATCTCCAGTCTGGAGGACTGGGTACCGACTCGCCTTGGTACCGACACCAGTCGGTACCGAAGGCTCGGTTCCGATAATTCGGATCCACAATTCTCGGTTTCTTCGATACTGTTAGAGTTGCCACCGGCTGGCCTTCATCCACAGGTATCGGATACGGTACCAAAGTCAGTACTGATATCCACATTACCATTGCTGTCGGTGCCTTCCATGCTTCTCTCGTCAGGCTCGCTTCCCTCGATACCGAGTTTGGAATCGATCCCTAGCATGGTCGATGTGCTACAGACTGGCGCTGGTCCCGTCATCCCACAGTACCAGCGACCATCCTATAAGGATTCCATACTGCACCATCCAGGATCTTCTATTCCTAAAAGCTTGGATAGATCCCTCGGTGCCAATGCTAGTTCTTCATCAGATCTAGCCTATCCAAGGGAAGTTCCCTCTGTGGATCCTTCTTTTCAGGTTTTCATCCCAGATATGGCAAAGTCCCTTGCCATTTCTATTCCTGGACAAGGTCCTACACAAGGCAATACAGGATCCCTCTATATTCCTGAGAGAGCAAAGGAAAACATCATGGTACCTTTGCATCATTCCTTGCAGGACCTCCTTCTACGAATGTGGGAAGCTCCTTTAAAGGTACCCCCACTTTCCAGAGCAACTGATCTTCTATATCAGGTGCCCCCCTCTCCAGGATTTCAAAAGACTCAACTTCCTCATCATTCCATTGTTGTAGAATCAGCAATGAGGTGGGTGAAGAGTACTAAAAATCACTCTTCTTATCTGCCAGGTCGTGAGTCTTAGACTTTGGATGCCTTTGGACGTCAAACGTTCCAGGCATCCATGCTTTCAGCAAGAATTCTCTCATATATTTTTTATATGGGTTTATCTCTTGAGGAGGTCACAAAGAAATTACATCTTTTGACTCCTTTTCTTCAAGAGCCCAAGACTGCAGACTATTCCTCACTGGTTAGTCATGCTCAGCATATCTCTAGGTTTCTTACTCGTGCTTCCCTAGACTCCTTTTGAGTCTGTTAGCAGGACTTCTGCTATAGCTATAGGAGCATGTCGTAAAGCCTGGCTCCAAGCTTCAGACTTAGATAAATGGGCACAAGTTAGACTGGGAAATACTCCTTGCACTGGAGAAAATCTCTTCAACAAGGAGTCTTTATTCCAGGTTGCTCAGTTAACAACTGACTGTCCTGTTTCCAGAGGCTGTTCTGCTTTCCCAGTAGGTAGGAAATGTCCTACCAAACTTTCTTCCCCTAGGGGGAGAAGGTTTTATTCATCTGCCCATCACACAGATGTTCCCAAACAGGGGAAACATCGCCCTGGTCTGAAGAATCCACAACCTCAACAGGGTCAACAAACCCAGCAGTCGCAGGGTTTCAAATAGATCATTATCCCTCTTGGTTGGTGGTTAGGGTAGCAGTCTGCTTCTTTTCACTTGCAGTATCTGCACTAAATTTTTCCTAACCTACCTAGATCTCTCTTCGTGAGACATCTTTTCTCTAACTCTGAGAGTCTTTATGATGATCATGCCCATACTTAACACATTTTTCCCCTGGAGGAAAGAGAAGTAACAACTATCAATAGACAGTAGTTTCCCTCTACTGGCATGTATCATCTCACCTGTCAGACTTCCTCCATAGTCGGTCTCTTGCAACTCTGTCTTACCTCCCTCTTACTATAACATTTGGTTTGTAAGAGGGACCCTTTTACACTGGTAAACTCCTATGGTCCTCTACCTGTTCTACCGGGGGATTCTCCCTTCTGGAGTTGTCTCCCCCCCTTGTTACCTTAGGGCAGCTCATCAGACAATGGGAACTCCTACCATGTCTGTTGTTCTTTTTCCCAATCTAAAAAAGGAAGAGGGAAAATAAATTTTCCACGCTGCCCTGGTAGTTGCTGCAGATACAGCAATTCCCAGTGGTTAAGCCACTGGTTCTGTTTACCTCACAACCAGGGATTCTCCTCCACTAGCAATCCTTCTAGCCTCAGTGCTAGGTCCCAAACAGGTTATCAACCTCTTTTGGGAAACCCTCTTATCACAGCCTGGTTGGTTAACTTCTATTCTTCGCCCCCTTGTCCTTGGCAGAATAGTTGGTTGCCTGCTGGCTTCCCACAGCCACTTTTTTTCTTCTAACCAACCTGCAGCATGCTCTCTGCAACTCTACAGAGTAGCTTTGCACTATGGGCCCTTGCTAGAGAGCATTAGTATCTTGCCTAGCAGATAACCCCAGATGGTTAACAGGGTTCCCCCAGTCATGTTTCCATGACTGGTAGGTATTTCCTACCCTTACAATCTCATCTTAAATCTCTTGAGACATCAGTCTCAGGCCTTTCATTACGTGAAAACCTAAAGAAGGGCCAATTCCCTGGCTTGGCCCTTATCTCCTTTGGTCTTCTCGTCAGAGATAATTTCCTTCACTGGCAGTTAGAGAATGCCCAATACCCCTCTTGCCCTCATAGGCAAGTCACTAGGGTATCTTCCTCCAGTGGCGTCCTCTATCCATTCTCTATATGGCAATTCTGGAGAAATCTAGTCTTCCTGCCTACAGACTGAAGTTATCCTCTGCCTTTTTCACGTAGGCCATCCTGGTTATTCAAAAGCTCACATTCTAAAAAGAATCCAGACTTCTTCTTGTCAGGGAGACCTCTCCTCTGACTCTGACAATCATAACCAGGAAAAGAGAATTCTCTGTATATCTATTCAAGCAGGTATTAACCTTCTTGCTGTTAGATGAATCTTCCTCCTAGGGGGAATCAGCTTCTATAGACCTCTCTCCTTCCACATACCTGGAGATATGTGTCTATAGGTCTACATATTCATATATATATACAGATAGATTTATATATATATATAATATATATATAGCTATAGATATATATTCATCTATATCTATCTGTGTGTCTTCTGCCCATACATATCTCCTGTAGATATATGCATATATACCCATATGTTTATATGTTCAATATATATATGTATATATATATAGATATTTATAGATCTACTGAGATATATTTTTAGATAGATATGTATCCATATACTTATCTATCTGTTCTGTTAGGTTCAGATGTCCTTACATTCCTATATGATCCTGATAGATGGGCACTACCCCTATCAATGCTATGCCAGCATACTTAGGGGGCTACACTTATAACCACTTCCTGTGGTAATTAACAACATTTTTCCTACCATATAGGTTAGGTACTCCTGAAGCTCTCCATGTACCTTTCTTCTTTCCTAATTGACCCCATTTAGGAAAGACATTGTGGAGCTTCAGTCAATCTAGAGCTTAGCGCTCCTGAGTCTGTCCTTACTTTCTTATCAGATACAAGGGTCTCCTTACCCTTTCCTCCCTACATGAACTGATTCCATTCCCAGTCCAGTTAGGTCAGACTCCATTTTTTCTTTTGGTCCTAAATTTATACTGTTTTTGGACCTGATCAGCTTAAGCTTTCTTTAATGCTACCTTCTGCGTCTCCGCTGAAGCTCTACCTCTTATACTACCCCAGCTTTTCCCCTAGGGCTATTTCTCACCCTGAAGGGTTCTGACCTCCACTGTTTTTCTCTATTTTTACTACCTCTACTTCTCAGTGAGGTACCCCTTCAGCACATTCACTGGCTCTTCTAACAGATCCACATGTACCTCAGTGGACTTGTGCAAGGTCAACAAGGGAGGCCCGGATTACACTATTTTACTACAAAATACCCTCTATACAGGGTCTTTCTCTTTAGAAACCCTATTCTAGCCAGCTGTTCCACAGCTCCTCTTCTGTTTTCAACTCCTACCCTTCATCCCTAGGATGCCTGAGGTCTTAAGCAATAGCATGGCTCGTTCTAGACTTGCAACATGCTAGGACTCCCTCTGGGCATCTGAGCTTGGGAGTCCCCATATGTGAAGACTCATTCCTGCTTGTTCCTGGAGATAGCACAGTTACTTACCTGTAACAGGTGATCTCTGGGAACAGCAGGAATAAGTCTTCACAACCCACCCACCTCCCCTAGGAGTTGCATTTTCTCTATCTCTATCTTTCCCTTCCTTTATCTCTCTCTCTTTGTCTCAGCTTTCAAACTTAACTGAGGAGAGACAGTTGGGAAAGCGGGAAGGCAGCACGCAGGCATGGTGGGATGCTTCCAAAGGCTTTCTGATTGGACGCTGGGAAGCGGTCCCACGCAGACTCCGTCGGTACCGACGTACCCATATGTGAAGACTTATTTCTGCTGTTCCCAGAGATCACCTGTTACAGGTAAGTAACTGTGCTTTACTGACCACAGAAACCAAAAAGCTGCTGTTCTGTAACATTTGGCAGGGTCCATAAAACATAATCATGGAACAGGTGAATATACTTCAGAATTCATGAGAAAAAACAACAAATTTAGTTTTTTTTTTTTTTTAAATCAAGTTTGTGGCTTTTGTCCAGATAATCATCGCAAGTCTTATTTTTCTGTTTTGTCGCCCATTGTGAAGAATTGTATACTACCTTGATGTCTAGCTTTGAGTGATATAACAAATTGATTAAACAAATAAGAGATAATACAAGGTCTCGTAACAACTGATCAGACAAAGAAAGGGAGGTGCTTTAGAATAACTTTGTCTCCCCAGTCCAGATATTTCACCTTTTCCTACACACATCCGTCTGTGGTTTCCGAGGTGTCCTCCATTTTTGTTCCTTCCGTTTTTTGAGCAGAGTGCTCAGTGATCCTCGATTGCTGTTTTTTTTTTTATTTAATGGTGACTGTGTGGGGGAAGGAAGGAATGCCTGTTGCAAAATTAAGAATACATAATAACACAATTCATTAGGCTTTCTAAATGTAACTGTGTGAGGCTCTTTCCTCTGTACAGAAAGAGCAGTCTAGCTAAAGTTGCTTGCAGTCATAGGTATGGATTCCTTTTTCTCTCACAGAGAATATTTGCTCTTTGCATATCTACTGTATTTGTATCATAATTTGGCTGCTGAATATGCATATTTAGTTTTAAAGCTCCATAACTGTGATGGGCCCTAAAGCATTCAAGCTTTTAGTGTAAAGAGCACAATTATTTCATGTGTATAAGGAAAGCTTTCTGTTGGGAGACTTGAGGGATGCAAGTGTCTCATGGTTTGTGATTAGTTTTAATATTGTTTCAAACAGCAGAGGTATTGAAAAGAGCTATTGAAGGAAACCTCCATTCTGTCCAGATGTTATACTTTTTGTGAAAATCATTTATTTCAATGCCATATGGAAGAGACGGGGCATGACAAAATTTTCTTTGATTTTTAGGAAGCAGCCCATCAACTTAGGAGCCAGTGGCAGAGACCTTGTTCCTTCTCCCTCCCATTATCTTTATTGAAATTGAGAAGTGGGGGAGATAAATCCACTAGAGCCTAATTTACTGAGTTGGTTTTCCCATTCTATATCTAAGGGAAAAAAGAACTTAGTAAAGCAGGCACCCCTGCAGGCCCTTGTCAGAAATGCACAGCCGGTAGCCCCCTCCTTACTCAGACACCTCTCTCTCTCTCTTGTCATCACCTAGTCTTCCTCTTATATCCCATTCCTTGCTACCTACTACTACTACTACTATTATTGAGCATTTATATAGCGCTACCAGTTGTACGCAGCGCTGTACAGATATGTAAGAGAAACAGTCCCTGCTCGTCAGAGCTTACAATCTAGTCAAGACAAAAACACATAGAGCAACAATCTAGTCAGGGCAAAAACCACAAACACGGCACCTACAATCTAGTCAAGACAAAACACAGAAGTCAGGATCTGAAAGCAACAGTGAAGAGGTGGGTTTTCAACCTGGATTTGAAGAGGCCCAGGGAGGGTGCCTGGCGTATAGACACAAGTAACTTGTTCCAGGCGTAAGGTGCAGCAAGGTGAAAGGAGCGAAGTCTGGAGTTAGCAGTACGCGTGGAGGGCATAGATAGAAGTAGTTTGTTAGAAGAGCGAAGTTCCCGAGAGGGGATGTAGGGAGAGATAAGAGATGAGAGATGAAAGGTACTGAGGAGCTGAAGAGTGAATGCATTTATAGGTCAGGAGGAAAAGTTTGAACTGGATGTGGAAACGGATAGGGAGCCAGTTTGCCTTCCCTATTCCATCATCTCTCTCCTCTCTTAAAATTGGCAACCCCAGCCTTTCTAATCCCATGAGTCCAGTCAAGCCTCCTAGTCCTCACCCATGCCCTAATTAGGCTGTCAGCCCCCCCTCGGTCTTCTCACCTGCCCGGAAAACCAGTCACCTGTCAGCCACCCTTCCATTCTCAGCATCATCCTCTAGCTCCCTTTTCCCAACCCTAGCATCAGCCAGCAGCCTCCTGTGCCAAAATGTTGGATAGAAGGAAAGAATTGGGAAGGGGGGAGAAGGGGAGAGAGATGTTCTCTCTGACTAAAAAAAAAAAATTGCATTCTTGTAGAATTTGCAGATGATGTGGTTAATTTTTTAAGAGCCCTTTTGACCTTTTTCCTAATGAAGACTAAGTTGAAATGCCCTGTACAAATATATTTTTGTGTATAAAAAAAAAGGTGTGTGTTTGTGTAAGATTTAGACTTTGGCATGAACTGAAGTGTCTCCTTCCCAGCAGGATTTTAATACCTTTTAGAGCGAGTTTCATTGCTAAATGCAAGCTTTATTGACTAATTTCAATTTGCTTAAAGGGCATGTGATGGTGGTATTGCTCTCACGCAGGGCCATACCAAGGGCTGTGTGAGCGGTGTGGCACAGGGCACAAGCACAGAAGGGAGTGCTGATATCACTAGGCTTCCAGGAAGCTCAGAGTGAGTTACTGAATGTGGCTGGGTGGAGGAGGCATCAGGTTCTTTAGTCACACAGGGTGCATTTCTAGCTTGGCACGGTCATATCCCCTCTACGTGAGTGTAGGAATTCCATAAATCCTCCAGGGCTTGTTTACCAGAGATGAAATGCGTTTGTAATGTACTTTTTGCCTTGTTTCCCATGCTGCTGTCTCTTGTGAGAGAATACCCTTTCACTGTACTTTTGTACAGGCCTGCCATTTGTCTTCCTCCAATCCATCCAGGTGCAGTTTTTGTTGCCTTTCTCCCCTCTTATTCCCTTCATCCTAGCTCTCTACCTTCTTTCTTTCTGTCCTAGAGTGGGGCTTAAGACACTTCCTACTTCTATCCCCTCTCCTGACCCCCAAGTGCCTGCCTCCCGGTCCTAAGTTCAAATGACAATGTTTTCTTTTCCTGGGTCTCAATTGGGATGAAAACACCTCCACCATCTGCTTCTTTCTGCATCCTTACCAAGAAAATACATTCGCCCTAGGTGAGCAGGCATATGGATTTTCAAAACTGTATGGGAATGTATGTGCGTGCATAGATATGAGGTATTACATTAAACGGGGTTGATCTGATGGTGCAGGAGGGCCCGTATTCAGTTTCCCGACAGACCGATCTCCTCCTCCTCCTCCCTATGGCAGGAGCTGGGGATACCAGAGCCGGTGTTCATAAATCTTCATGAGGGAGGGAGTCTCAGCACTGTTCTAGAGACAACTGTTTGCTGACCTTGTTGAATTAATGCTGTATTCTGATCAGAATTGTAGGCCATTTCTCTCTTGACCAGAAGGCTAGGATTAAAAAATGTAGAAAATGCTGCCAACCAAAATTTTGTAGGGGTTAGGCAATCTTATTCCCTTCATAAATTTTCTTCTGCCTGCCCCATTCCCTCATTTCTTTTTGTCTTATGTTTTTTTAATGCTCCTTTGGGTTCTCGTCCCTCCAGCTTCTTCCTTATGCCTCAGTCCATTCTCAATTCCTCCAACCTTCCCAAATTCAACCAACTTATTCTCTGTCTGTATAAAAGCACAGAGCTTTTCTAAGGGAGAGAAAGGGATTGTACAGCTTAGTAGATGGCATCAGGGCTGGCCTGTCCACTAGGTGAACTAGGTGGTCACCTAGGGCAGCAGACCTTGGTGGGTGGCATTGCTAACCCCAACCCCCACTGCAGGAATCAGCAGTTCAATGACACGGCGGGCTTTAAAATGCCCTCAGTTCTGGCCTGCTGCTGCTGCTGCTGCCTCCTCCAAGGAAGTTGCGTTGGAGGGGAAACAGGAGTGGCAGGCTGTGGCCACACATGGGCACTTCAAGGCCAACACAGCGCTGGAGCGGCAGTTCAGTCGCTGCCAGTTCAGTGCAAAAAGGGGAAGGGGGCAGCATGGTGTGCCAGATGGTGACACAGTCTTGGTGGGGCAGCAGGGTGGGGGGCTGCCACTGGATGGTATGGATGGGCAAACTGGATAGGCTGTATGATCTTTATCTTTATTATGAGGCTTGATTGACCACCCTTCATAACGTCAGGACTGTGTACAGAGTTGCAAAATACACAGTGGCCATGGCCAGAAACGGAAAAGGAACTACAATTTCAACAGGAAAGAACAGTCACACCATAGGAGAGGAAAGAAAGGAGGATCGGAGACAAAGGAGCTAGTCCTGATAGGTCAGGGGAGGAGAGGTCATAGGCTAGACAGAAGAGATGCATTTTGGGAAGGGCCTTGAATTTGAGATAGGACTGTTCTTGTGGGAGGGCAAGGAGGAGTGAATTCTAGAGGGAAGACGTCAGAAAAATGCGGTATGGCGAGTTTGTTCCAAATGGGCACGGGCTAGAGATGTGAGTTGTAAACTGTGATCGTGCACAGAACGGAGACTGCAGGGCACGGAGAGATACTGCAAAGAGTCAGCCAGGTATTGTGGGGTATGACTATGAAAGGCCTTGTGGGTGAGGATCAGAAGTTTATAAGTGATACGATGAGAGATGGGTAGCCAATGCAAGTTGATATGAGACATAATATGGGCAGAACAAGTGGTATGTGAAAAGATTCTTGCAGCAGTGTTTTGAATCAGTTGAAGACGGTGGAGCTGATGTTGGGGGAGGCCTGCGAAGATGATATTGTTAGTCAACTCGAGAGATTGCCAGGGTGAGCAGAAGAGTGGCGAGGGCAGATGGGACAGAATATCTTGAACGGCACGGATTTGGCAGAGATAGAAATGTGATCCTGAAAAGATAAGGCTGAATCCAGAATTACCCCAAGGTAGCGCAGAGATGACACCAGCGGTATTGGGGCACCTAGGTGGGTAGGAGAGTGCTTGAGGAGAAGTGTCAAAAGAGAACCACACCGCTGAGGTCTTAACAGGATTAAGATGCAAGAGATTAGTACAGAACCAGTCAGCAATGCCAGCTAGGCAGGTGTTAAGTGGGGAGAGGTCGGGGTTAACCAGAGAAGTATGATGGATCAAGATAAAATCATCTGCATAGTAGTAGGCAAAGATGCCGGATTTCTGCACAAGAAGAGTGAGGGGGGCCAGAAAGATGTTAAAGAGCAGTGGTGCAAGGACAGAACCTTGAGACACCCCACAGTCAATGTTCCCTCTAATTTTCTGTAGGCTGTGTGCGCATAAAATATCAGCTGTGTGCAGCTTTTGAAGGAAGGTTAAATTTTTGTGTGCCACATAACGACACTCGGAGTTATATACTTTAAAATTTGACTACACGTCAGAATACAGTATGTACACCACTTTGATTTTAATCAAATTAAATGAAAATAGACGATTACTAAATGAAGTGGGAAATTTCTAGTAATTACAATCATAACTTTTAAATTTTAAGACGTCTGTGTAGTTTTCTATCAGAATCAGAGCCATAACCTTTGTGCGCTCTGTTGTAAAGTATGTGCGCTCGCTCGGCGAGGTGTGTGCGCGCGCACATGCGCACAGCTTAGAGGGAACAGTGCCCACAGTGCAGAGGAATGGGCTCAGAAGTGAAAGAGTCCGAGGTAACTGAGAACGACCGAGAGAAAAACTAATGGAACCACCGAAATACAGTGCCCCGGAGACCCGCATCCCGAAGACGAGAGAGAACAGTGTGATCAATGAGATCAAAAGCAGCAGATAGATCCAAAGAAACAGCTATAGAGATGTCACCCCGATCGCGAGTAATGTGGAGTTCATTGAGAAGTGAAAGAAAGATGGTCTCCGTGCTATGGCCAGAACAGAATCCTGATTGTCGAGGGTGTAGAAAGTGAGTGGAGTCTAAATAGGAGGAGAGCTGGGAGAACACTGTCTTCTCAAGAATTTTAGATATAAAGGGAAGGTTAGAGACCAGTTGGTAGTGAGCAGGAGTGCTGGGATCAAGAGGGCTGCTTGAGAAGAGGATGGACCAGTGCGTGTTTCCAGAGCTTGGGGAAAGTACCAGATGAAAGACATGAATTGAGCATAGAGAGCAGAGGAAGAAGGAGAGTGAGGGAAGGTTCCAGAAACTAGCATGAGGTAATTGGGTCAAGAGCACAGGTGTCTTCCAGGTAGTGGAAATGGACTTAAAAGAGTTTGGAGGGGACGATGCGCTGAAAAGAGGACCAGGTATGGGACAGAGATGGAGAGGAAGGAGGTGAGGGGGAGCGAAGGGGGGGGGGGCTGAGATGGAGGAGCAGAGATGCTGAATCTTGGTGTCAAAATGACTAGCCAGCTCTGAGGCGCTAGGGGCAGAAGGGCGGGTGCCACATGGTGGAGGTTGGTGTAAGGTGGTTAGGGACTTGAGAGTTGAATAGAGCTGTTGGGAAGAGTTAGCAGCGGAAGAGATCAGGTTAGAGTAATAGGAACACTTGATTTCGAGGATTAATGAGCGGTATTGGTGACAGTTGCCATCATTTTCTCAATTTCAACCTCCCCCTCACACCTTTCCCTGGTAGCCTAGTGGCTGCTGCACTGTGGTACTTTCTTACTCCTGTGGAGGACTGTTGTTGCAGTGACTGGGCTGGGATGTGAAGAGGAATTTTAATAGGGGAGGAAAATGCTGCTTAGCTATGAGTGAAGGCTTCTGTTTCTGTAGCCAGTGTGAGGTACTGTAGGTTCTTTTTGAGCTGGAAACCTAAGAGTAGGAGGAAGTTGCCAGTCCAAAAATTCTGTTCCACAGTTAAGAATGTAAGCCTTCATGCACATCAATGTAAATGACAAGCTGAGAGTAAAGAATTTTTTTGCTTATTGTCATATCAGAGCTGTTTTTTATTCTTCCAACCAAATAGTAGTTAGAAACAGTTGTATAAAAGAATTGAGAATATCTTCTTTCTGCTGTCCGGGGGTAAAATAACTAACTTTCCAAAAATTTAACGTAATGGAATGAAACTTTGTATTTATTTATTTTATTTATTTATAAGTTGTTATATACCATTTTTATGACCAAAGCCCAGAAAAATGGATTAAAAATAATATAATAAAACAGTCTCTTAATGCTTCTATAAAAATTCAAAACTGGTAAAAAGACTCAATTAGGTTAAAAAATGGGCTGAAATAGATTGGGGCTTGCAGAGATATAAGCCCCTCCCCCCAAAAGCCCAGTGCATTTCTATGTAAGGAGGAGTTCCAGCTTCTTTAGAACAGAAACTTATATACATTTTTTATAGTGAAACATAGAACTTAGAAAATTGCTCCTTTCAAACATCCTCTCCCTGTTCTCTACTCTTGAACTGCCCCCCCCAATTGCCCACCATCCCACACATTGCCGCAACCCCTCCAAAATACTACCTCACAGCTGCTCTACCAACCCAACAAATGTTCCCACCACAAAAAACGCACATAACTGCCTCCTCACCCTGCAAACTGCCCCACACCCAAATTACAACCACCTGCAATTGTCTGAACACACTGCAAACTGCCACACCCCAATAAACAATCTCCTGCAAATGTCCATTCCACAAAAAGAACCCCTTAAAACTATTCCCACCCTCAAATCTTATCCCCTACCATCTCAGACTGCTCTCACTCCTAAACAGTACCCTTGAAAACTGCTCTATCCCCCAAAAAGTACTGTACACGACTGCCCCATCCATAAAAATACACTTCTTCCGTATCGTTCCTCCAAGCCAGTCCTGTTACTTGAGGGTAATCACGCCCCACCAGCAGCTTGGAGACTGAGCATGTCATATTTCATGACAATACCTTACTGTAGATAGGCAGTTGGTACCTCCCACCAGCCTCCAGCATCTCAGTCTCCAAGCAGCTGAAGTGCCGTGATACCGTAGGACTCACTGAAGGAACAGTTAGGACAACTTTGGAGCATTGGGTTCAAGTTTGGCTGAAGGGGTTTTCTTATTTGGCTTTAGTCCTCAGTCCTTTTTCTTGATAACTTTTGCCTATAAGGTTTATTGAAGAGGAAAAAAAAACCCATCAAGTTGGAACCGGGAGTGACAGCAGTAAGTTTCACAGCTCTAGATTTCTTGGGGCTTTGAGGGGGTTCCAGCATGCCTTCCAAACCAGTGGGCTTGGCATGTGGGTCTTGCAAGGGTTCGGTCTCGGCAGCTGGCGCCTGCTGCGGCTGTGAGGATGAATCCCGGTCTGTAGAGGCTGAACTGATGGAGGAGAGGCCTGATAAGACCCAGGGGGCCTTGGGAGGTGTGGAGATCTCTTCTCAGCCCTTAGGGGTTTGTGGTTCACCATCACCCTGGGCAGCGATCACATCGGGGGGGGGGGGGGGAGGCAGTGAGATCGTGACACCTCCCACGAAGAAACTGGAGTGCAAGGGGAAGAGAGCAGGTAGAGCCTGGATTGGACTGGAGGAACTCGAGGAACATCACTTAGCAGGTAGAGCCTGGATTGGACTGGAGGAACTCGAACATCACTTAGCAGGTAAAGCCTAATTTCACCTTTGTAAATATCCTACCTCAGACTGCTCTGCCCCTAAAATAATATCCCTACAATTGCCCCACCACCTTGCCATCTGCTTCAGTGTCCTCACTCACAAATACTACGCCCTCGCAACTGCTCCAACAACCTGCATGCTGCCCTACCCATTAAAAATAGCTCTAAAGCAAATAGTATACAACCCCAAAAATTGCCCCACCCCTAAAACATACCCTCCACAACTTTCCCATCACCTTGCATTTGCCCCCACTCCAAATAAATACTTCCCTCCAACTGCCCCAACACCAAAACCTACCCGCTTCAACTCTCCTGCCATCCCACATACTGTTCTCACATCCAAACATTACCCTACCATTGTTCTCCCACATTACCAAATGCTCCCTGCATCTGTCTCACTACTGCACTGCAATTGCTTCATCCCTCAAACTACCCTACTGCAAACTACCCCACCTGCAAAAAATACTACCCAACAGCTGTCACTAACTCTGAAAACCATGTCCACCAGAAATTATCCATCACCCCCAGTTTACCCCCCCCCCCCAATCAAACACATAGACACAGGAGTAAGAAATAATTCCTAGCTATGATGTGTACTGTATTTCACATTGACATATATCTGATTTTTCCTTGCTGTTGTTTCTACTCTGAAAGCCACTGGCTGAATTGTACTTTTTCTTATTGGTTGCTATGGGTAGGGCTAGTGACGTCATTGGCAAGTTAGGAACATAACTAAGGTCCAGAGTTGAGGGGGGTGCTGCCAGATGTGCTTAGCAAATGGGACATTAGGATTGAGGACTGTCTGGCTTTTTTTTCATGATTCCAGTACTTTTTGAAATACAGCGTGTTTCAAAAAGAATGACCCAATTCTGAAATGTTATATTTATTGATTAGAGCGCATTACAATATTGGAACAAAGTGCAAAATACTAATATAATAACAAAGTTTCAATTACAAATGCTCTATATGTCCTCCATCAGCAGCACGGACAACATAAAGACGATAGCTAAACTCGTCCCACACTTTTCGCAAGGTAACTTGTTCGACTGAATTCACTGCTGCTGATATCCTGTTGAGCTCGTCTAGGTCACGCGGTAACGGTGGAACAAAAAACATGTTCCTTCACGTATCCCCACAAGAAGTCGCATGGGGTCATATCTGGAGATCTTGGAGGCCAAGAGTGTAGGGCAGTGTCTCGGGGGTCCCGTGTGCCCTATCCAGCATTGAGGCAGTGTGTCATTGAGGAATTGCCGTACATTGTTGTGCCAGTGTAGTGGGGCTCCGTCCTATTGGAATACAAAATCATCAGAGTCCTCATGAAGTTTTGGTAAAAACCAGATCCGCAGCATTTCAAGATAGCTCAGTCCCGTCACTGTGTTTCCCTCAAAAAAGGATGGCCCATAAATCTTTGTATGAGAAATCGCACAAAAATATTTACTTTTGGTGAATCTCGCTCATGCTCTATGATTGCATGAGGATTCTGTCCAACACGCGGAGTGGCATCTAGCGTCGGTTCGCTAAAACTCTAGGCAATGCCCATTTGAGCAACACACCTTTCATTCACAAGGTGTTCGTCATTCTATAAATATAACGTTTTATAATCGGGTCATTCTTTTTGAAACACACTGTATACAATTTCACTTTACACTAGAAAACCTTGAAAATGAAAACAAAGGTAAAAAGGAAAAAAAAAGGTCAAACCCCCCATATCGCAGGAGATTGACACCTATTAACAAAGAAACCAGTTCACTACATATTAGGCAAAACATGCCAAGTATAACAGAGCACTAAATCCACAATTATTTCTTCCTATCCAACAGGAATTTCTCTAAATGAGAAACACCTTGAATCACAAAGGTATCACCGTGCAGAGTAATTGCACACTTGTAGGGGAACCATAGATAAAAAGTAGCCCCCAAATCTAAGGCATGAGATGTTTTGTTTTTCTCTAAGTATTAACAATTTTGATCAACATTACAAACCTCTTCATTCACAACTTTATACATTTTTCCACAATATTTGCAGATATGAAGATATATATCCCCCCTTTCCTTATACCCCCCTTATGACCCTCTTGATACCTTCCCCTCTCCCACCCACCCCTCCCCTCTCTCGCTCGTCATGCGTACATTCAGCTCCCGCTCAGTCATCCACCTGTAATTATCCCCGCTCATCTCTCCCGTTCACCATTTATTCTCCCTGAGGGCATGTTTCCTGCCGTTCCTTAACTATCACTCAGCCCGTGTTCTTCCACCTTCCTCCCCCTCTCTCCCTCCTTCCTTCCATGTTTCCAACCACTTACACACTTTCTCCCACTGTTCCATACTTTTCCCTCCGCCTCATCTCCGTCAATCTGTACATCAAACCCAGCTCTGCCACTCTTCTGACAAAGCCTAACGGTTGTGGTATGTACGATCCTACCCACTGCTGTGCTATCTCACATCTTGTAGCTGCTATACAGTGATGAAGCACCCCACCTTCCCTTTTTGGAATATCCTCCTCTAGTTGATACAATAAACATACCTCTGGTGTCTCTTGCAATCCTAAATCCTGTCTTTTCATAAATCATATCTATAATCTGTATCCAGTACGCTTGTATCCATTCACACTTCCACTACATATGGAACCAATCCCCTCTCTCATTGCAACCCCTCCAACACTGGTCCATCTGTCCCCTTCCAGCTCTCTTTGCCCTTACTGGAGTCCAATACCAGCGGTATAGTACTTTGTAAGCATTTTCTTCCTTATCGTCTCTCCAGTCAAGTCCCTTGTCTTCTGGGTTGTGCAACCCTTCCAGCAGCTTGGAGGCTGAGCCCACATCGCTTTGATGATGCTGGGGTATAAATACCACTGGCACCACCCACAGGCACCAGTAACCTTGTCTTCTGTAATCTCAGCCTCCAAGCAGCTGGAGGGTTCCAGTAAGCCAAGGGCTTACTGGAGATTCTACATTTCCCTAATTTATTTTACTATTTACTTTATTTCCCTCGGGTTTATTTTCTTTATTTCTTTATTTTTAGGGCTCTGTGCCTTTAAGAAGTCCTGAATCCTTCCCCCTTCCTCCCCCCCTCCCTCTTCTGGCCTTGCTCCTCACTCTCTCTACTCACGCTAGCAGAACGGAGGAAGCCTTAAAAAGACCGCAGGGGAAAAAGAAAAAGGAAAGTTTCTTCCCTCGCGCGGGATCTCTGCCGCCTCGCGCCAAAGCCTGCAGAAAGGCTGAGCGCTTGAGGTGGCGCCACGGCCTCCCAGACGGTCTTCTGTCTTGCGCCGAAGCCCGCGGAGGGGCTGAGCGCTGGAGGCAGTCCCGGGACCGAAAACACGTTTAAAGCCTCGCGCCGAGGTCCGCGGATTGGCGGAGCGCTTGAGGCAGTCCCGGAGCCGAAATCGAGTGTAAAGACACTGTTTTTCAGCATGGAGGGGTCTGAGTGCAGGCCGAGGGCTCTGGTAAGGTTTCTTTGCTTGCCAGGCAGTTTCCACGTGGCTGTGACCTACACACACGTGGAAAACCAGCTGGCTCTCTTACAACGGTGTTCGGAGGGGGAGAGGAGCAGACAAACAGTAAGTATTTGTCTGTACTTATTGTCCCAACGATCTTTTAATTTAATTTAGCTTAATTTTATTTTAGTTTAGTTTAAGTTAAAATTTCCCTTCCAAGTTATAGTTTGCCTTAAATCTGCACCAATTGTAGGGGATTGTAAATTTTATTGCTTTTTTTTCTTCATTCCAAGTGTTTCTCCTGCTTAAACTAAGTTGGCCCAAACATGCCCAGCAAGGCACGGTGCCCAGCCTGTGGTACTAGGAGGGGCACAGCATCGGATCCAGGGTTCTGCAGGGGTTGCACTGCAGAGGCTGTCTCCGTGGAGCAAGAGATCCAGTTGGCTATGTCCCAGGAATCCCAGGGGGCAGCGGACCCTGGGGAGGTTGGGGGGAAATCCCCCTCCTCTCCGCTTCCTCCTGGGGATGTACCTGGAACCTCTCTGCCCCCTCCTCCCCCCACTGTCTCTGGGGAGGGAAGGGCAGGGGAACTCTTCTCGCCGGAATTCGTTGTCCTGCTTCACAAAGCATATTGCATGCACCAGCAGGGGGTGGTAGGATCCGGGGTGGCTCAGGCAAATGCACCCCCCAAAAGAGCGAGGGTCGAGATACAAGATTCGGAGCTCTCTTCTAAGTGCACCAGACTGGGCGAGGAACGTCCAGCGCCTCCGGTTCTGGACCTCTGGGGAGAGGAGGTCTCGGACAAGGAGGTAGGAGAAGAGGAGGACGAGCTCGAAGAGGGAGAGATCCTGGAAGAGGATCATGCCCGAATAGTGCGGGTATTTCGTCGGGAGGAACTCCCTGCATTGATCTCTGAGTCGCTGAAGGTTCTCAATATAGCGGCGGACAAGACGGTAGAGGAGGACCCCTTGGAGGATCCTCTGATCCAAGCCGTCAGGAACTCACAAAGGGTCTTCCCAGTGCACAGGGTGGTGCGACAGATGATCCAAGAGGAATGGGATCAACCGGAATCCAGTCTGAGAGGGGTGCGGTCTATGTCTCGCCTGTACCCATTATCGGACTCAGACAAGGAACTGCTGAAATCTCCTAAAGTAGATGCTGCGGTCTCAGCGGTCACAAAAAAGGCTACTATTCCAGTTGAGGACAGTGCGGCCTTGAAGGATGCCCAAGACAGGAAGTTAGACACGTTGCTGAAGCAAACCTTTGATGTTAGTGCCCTCGCCTTGTAGGCTTCGGTGTCAGGAGCCTGGGTATCGAGGGCCTGTCTGAGATGGGCCCAACAACTGCAGCTGGCAGATAGCCTGGCAGGCAGTGCGCAGGAGGATGCGGCCCGAATGGAATCCGGAGCAGCCTTCTTGGCGGATAGTCAGTACGACCTTATCAGGAGCCTAGCGAAGAATATGGCCTCGGTGGTGGCAGCTCGACGATATTTGTGGTTGCGCAATTGGGCGGCGGACGCCTCCTCTAAAGCGTGCCTGAGCCGACTCCCCTTCAAGGGGAAGCTACTTTTTGGCGAAGATTTGGAAAAGCTAGTGAAGAATCTAGGGGAGTCTAAGGGAGGTAGGCTTCCGGAGGACAGACCTAAGCAAAGCCGTCCGCCAGCTCCCCCCAGGAGTCAGACAAGGGACTTCCGCAGATTTCGACAGTCCAGGTCTAACCCCTTCTCTCGGGACCGTTTTTCCTCTAGAGGACAAGGTTTCAGGGGGTTTCGTGGAGCGGGTAGAGGATTTGGGGCCTCTTCCTCCTCTACGGGTGCCAGAAAACCGCAATGAAGCAATGGGGGTCCAGGAGGAATTCCATCTGGTGGGGGGGTCGGTTAAGGTTTTTTCTCTCCGCCTGCACCCAAGTCACATCCGATCAATGGGTTCTGGAAGTGATCCGAGAGGGCTATGCTCTCGAATTCGCGGAACAAGTGAAACCATCCTTTGTGCAGTCCCCTTGCGGATCACCAGCGAAGAAAGCAGCGATAGAAGCCACTCTTACAAGACTTTATAGCGCTCGGGGCAGTGGTTCCCGTTCCCGAAGACCAACGTGGCTCAGGTCGATACTCCATTTATTTTGTGGTACCGAAGAAAGAAGGAACCTTTTGGCTGATCCTGGACCTGAAACATATCAATCGCTGTCTCAGGGTACCCCACTTCTGAATGGAAACCCTGAAATCGGTGATTGTGGCTGTTCGGCTGGGGGAGTTCCTTCCTTAGATCTGACAGAAGCTTATTTGCATATCCCTGTCTGGAAGGCTCATCAGCGATTTCTGAGATTCGTGGTCCCAAGAGGGCACTTTCAGTTCCAGGCTCTACCCTTCGGGTTAGCAACAGCTCCTCGTACGTTCACCAAGGTTATGGTGGTGGTGGCGGCGGCAGTGCTGCGAAAAGAAGGAATTCTAGTACATCCCTACCTGGACGACTGGCTGATTCGGGCAAAGACAGAAGCAGAAAGTCGCAAGTCAACGGCCAGAGTAATAGCAGTCCTCGAGGATCTGGGGTGGGTCATCAATCTAGCAAAAAGCAGATTGATACCCACGCAGGAGATCGAGTACCTAGGGGCAAGGTTCGACACAAGCAGGGGCAAGGTGTTTCTCCCAAAACAGAGGTCGGTCGCCCTAATAGTCCTCTTGGCGCAATTCCTCGCCAGGCAGAACCCTTCGGCCTGGCATTACCTTCAGGTGCTGGGAACCATGGTGGCAATGTTAGAGGTGGTACCGTGGGCCAGAGCACATATGCAGCCGCTCCAACGGGCATTGTTACAGCGCTGGTCCCATCAACATCATTCTTTGTCCAAGCGGCTCCCCTGTCCCCTCCAGACCAGGAAGGCTCTTCAGTGGTGGCTCTGCCCAGGGAACCTAGATCGCGGAATGCCTCTCGAGACTCCTCTGTGGGTACAGCTGACCACGGATGCAAGTCTAACCGGCTGGGGAGCGCATTGCGAGGGAGAGTTCGCTCAGGGCAGCTGGTCTCCGAGGGAGTCCCAGTGGTCCATCAACAGACTAGAGTTGCGGGCAGTGAGCTTGGCTCTCAGAGCACTCGAGCCTTTTGTTCATCAAAGAGCTGTTCGGGTTCTCTCCGACAACATTACGACAGTGGCCTACATAAACCGCCAAGGGGGAACAAGCAGCCTGGCCTTAGAGGAAGAGGCCGACAACCTGTTACAGTGGAAAGAACTCCATTTGTCAGCGCTATCGGCACAGCACGTGGCCGGGATAGACAATATCACGGCCGATTACCTGAGCAGATACAAAATAGACCATGGAGAGTGGGAACTGGCTCAGGAGGTCTTCGAGCAAGTGGTAGCCCACTGGGGGCCTCCAGTCATGGATCTCATGGCTCGTTGGCAATCAGCCAAGGCGAGTCGATTTTTCAGTCGCAGGAAAGAAAGGATGTCGGAAGGCCTGGACGCTCTGGTTCAGGAGTGGCCTTCGGAGGGCCTTCTATATGTTTTTCCGCCCTGGGCTCTCATAGGGAGAGTCATCCAGAGGGTGGAAGCCCACCAAGGGCTGGTAGTCCTCATAGCTCCAGACTGGCCATGGCGCCCATGGTACGCGGATTTGGTGAGACTAACGGTCGACCGACCGTGGCGGTTACCCTGCAGGAACGACCTGTTGCGGCAGGGGCTGGTGTGGATGCCTCACGTGGATCGATTCTCGCTTACGGCTTGGCTATTGAAAGGGCTCGGCTCAGGAAGCGAGGTTATTCAGGATCGGTGATTTTGACTTTGTTGAGCGCGCGGAAGCGTTCAACCTGCCTCTCCTACTTGAGGGTTTGGCGGATATTTGAAGCATGGTGCGAGGAACAACGTAGGAGACCCTTCTCAACTTCCGTTCCGGAAATCCTGGAGTTTTTACAAGCTGGATTCAAGAAGGGCTTAGTGGCGAGTTCTCTCCGGGTACAGCTAGCAGCCATCTTGTGTTTACCGGGGTAAGGTCAAGGGGAAAGCCTTAGGAGAACATGCAGACATTAGCAGGTTCCTGCGAGCGGTTAGGCGGCTACGGCCTCAACAGAGGTCAGTAATTCCTCCATGGGATCTTAATCTCGTGTTGAAGGCGTTAACCGGGGAGCCCTTCGAACCAGGGGGAAAGGCTTCCCTGAAGGATTTAGCCACTAGAAATACTGTTTTCAGGGTTATCTGTTCGGCCAGGCGTGTCTCCGAACTACAAGCTCTTTCGGCTCGCCCACCCTTTCTTTCCTTCTTTAAGGACAGGGTAGTCTTGCGGACAGTCCCTTCCTTTTTGCCTAAGGTTATTTCGCCCTTTCACGTGAACCAGGTTGTATCTCTTCCATCTTTGTCCGGGAAAGGAAAGACGGGGAGAAGAGGGTCTTCGGAGCCTGGACGTGCGTAGAGCGCTGAAACATTATCTGGCTCATACGACCTCCTTTCGGAAGTCTGAACGCTTATTCATCCAGTTCGGGGGCCCGCACAAAGGGGAAGCTGCAGCCAAGTCTTCCATCTCTAGGTGGGTCAGGGAGACTATTGCTTCTGCCTATATTCTCAAGGGGAAACAGGTCCCGGCGGGCCTTAGAGCGCATTCAACTAGGGCCCAGGCAACATCTTGGGCAGAACATAGCTTGGTTCCTCCACAGGACATTTGCAGAGTGGCGACTTGATCGTCACTGCATACCTTTGTCAAGCACTACAGGCTAGATGTTCAGGCAGCGGCGGATGCTAATTTCGGAGAGGCCGTACTTCGGTCCGGTATGGCGGACCCCTCCCAGATTTGAACTGCCCTGTTACATCCCAGAAGACAAGGGACTGGACTGGAGAGACGATAAGGAAGCAGTAATTAGTCCTTACCTGCTAATTAGTGTTCCTGAAGGAACTCCAGTCCAGTCCCTGATCCCTCCCAGTTTTTTCTTCAGTGGTAGAATTACTTCATGAAGGGAGAAATCCGGACCGAAGACAGGAAGCAAAGAGGAGTTCAAGGAGTCTCTGCGAGGTCTCTCGAACACCGCGTCCGATTAAGCCGGAAGCCGGTGGAGTTGCTAGGGGTGGGGGGGCGAGCGCGAGGTTAGGTAAGCCGCCTCCTTTCTGCCGCCTCCTTCTCCTTCCTCCTTCCTCCTCCTCCCTCTCCTCGCTACCATCTTCCCTGCGATAGATTAAAAAAAAAAAAAAAAAAAAGAAGGGAACTTTGGTTTGATTGGTTATATGTTTATGAAGTTATGGTTACGTTAGTTTCATCCGATCAGTCTGCTTTTTCAATAGATTACTGGTGCCTGTGGGTGGTGCCAGTGGTATTTATACCCCAGCATCATCAAAGCGATGTGGGCTCAGCCTCCGAGCTGCTGGAAGGGTTGCACAACCCAGAAGACAAGGGACTGGACTGGAGTTCCTTCAGGAACACTAATTAGCAGGTAAGGACTAATTACTTCTTTGTTCCGTGTAGCAATGGAAATACTTGCCACGGTCTGTATTATCTTATCCCACATCTCGTTCCAGCTCACTCCCAAATCCTCCTCCCATTTTAACATATACCCCAGTTTACACTCCCCTCCCTCCATTAATCCTTTGTATATTTTGGATAATGCTCCTTTTTGCCCTAATTGACCTGAGCATAGTACCTCAAACCACCCCCTATTTTCCCACAGATCCTTCCATACCTTCTGTTTCAAAAAATGACAACTGTAAATATGCATAATGGTCATTGTCCACCAACCTATATAAATCCTTAATGCCCTCAAATGCTCGAATACCCTCATTGCTCACTATTTGCAAGATATATGTTAGTCCCGCCTTAGCCCATCTGCGCAGGATATGTACCCCTGGCCCCTATCAAAACATGCCTCCAGTGTCATGCCCTGTATATATCTTTTTGTCTTGTACTAATAATTTCCTGTTTTGTCTCCACACCTTCAAGCTGTGCTCTATTATGGGGTTTTGATGTTTTATTTTCTAAGAAATTACTCCCCCTCCACACTATTTTATCCAGGCACTCCTCCTTGACTGACTCATTTGAACCCACTGCTTCTGTGTTCCTCGTTGCCACTCGTATATTGATTTTAGTTATGCTGCCTCGTAATATTTTCTAAAATCAGGCACCCCCAGTCCTCCCTCTCCTTTAGCCCTTTGTATTACTGGTCCAACTAAGAGCAAACAGTCACGTCAGAAACTGTCCACAGTGGAGGAACGTGATGTGTCCAAGGAAAGAACAAATTAGTCATATAATATTGAAAGAGGCTTTATTCACAATACCATGGATGATGCCCACCCGACACAGGCCGTGTTTCGTTTCATAAAACTTCATCAGGGGTACAGGGCAACTAAAAACAAAAACATCCAATAAATACACTCAAATATACATAACAATAAAACATGCCTTAAAAGAAAATAAATAAATAACTAAAATCATAATAAATAAATCACTATACAAATATAATAATACCTAAAATGAGTTGGAACGCTATATAAATAAAATAAGAGAGACTGAGGAAAGAGCAAAAAAAGGGGAGATGAGACAGGTGCATTGACCATGAACCAGTAGAAGAAGAGAAGAGAGATCATCTGTGTACTAATATAATACTCAAACCAGTATTGTACTAAAATCATAAATAAAAATGACTTAAAAAATCAAACAAAAAAAGCACAAAAAACTGGACAGAAATGGTGCTGAAAAACAGAATTCAATCAAACCCAGGGTGATGACAGCCATGCTAACCTCAAATACTCACTGCACCATACCTCATTTGCCAAAGCTGTAAATGTCTCCTCTTTAACACAACTATATCAGAAACCAAGAGGGAACATTAACCTTGCAGCAAGCTAACCAAAAAAACAAATAAAAAATGTCCTTCAACCTACTTACTTTTCCAGGCCTAACAGGGCTGCGCAAATCGCGGCACAAATCGCGGCACTGAAACCGTGAAACTGCTAAAAAATAAACACAATGAAATTGCATTCTAAAACTGAAATGATCACAAAATCACTGTTCAACCCTCGAAGAGGGGACCTTACCGTGTTACTCCATGCGTTTCATCGCATGGCTCAAGTAATGCCAAAATTTGTACATCATTGTAAAGACTCCTTTAATAAAGACGCCGACGCATGTGCATTTGGAGTAAAGGAAGGCGCCCAGCAATGACGTCAAAGAGCAAGGATTCAAACCCGCCGAACTCTTCGCTTTAGAAATCGGACCACAAAAGTCAAATAAATGCAATAATGTGACTGCATGTATTAGCCACAATAAATACAACTTAAAAACTCAAAAAACCCCAAAAATTATGAATCACAAAAAAAGGGGAACCACATCGTCAAAACCAAGAATATAATCAAAGAAGGGATAAAAAGTGTCCCACAACTAAGGACCTTAGTCAAACTAACTCTCGAAGTCATAAATTAGAATAAAATCTAAAGCAGCATGTCATACAACCACCTCACAACATAGATTTTAAAAAAACAATCACACAAGCCCAAATACTCATTAATGAAGACATTAAAAATGTGACTACTCAGCATAATGATAAAAAATATATAAATATATATATGTATATGATCATAAAAATAATAATAAAAATTAAAACTTAATTGTAAATTATGTAATGCATAAAAATGCAAAAAGTAAAACACAAACATTAAATAATTAAAACATTAAAATGTGGCAACTAAAACTACCATAAAAAATATATATGTGCATATATATTTTTAAAAAAAGGGGTAATATAATATAATGAATAAAAATAAAAATGATAATAATAATAATAATAAAAATTAAAAGATAAAAAATAAATAACCATACAATTTATACAAATTGCAAAGCTCAAAACACCATGCAGATTGTCAAAGAAGTCACAAAGTAATGTCATCAATAAAAAGACATCACACATTGTTCCATACCAGACCAAATAAAAAACCAAGGAAAGTGCAACCAACTCTACACAATATATTACAGTATAATATAATAAATGTAAAACATGCTTACAAATAAACAATAAAAAAATAATAAATAAATTAAAACAATCCTTGCCAAATGACCAAAAAGACCAAAATAAAATGTATACATCACTAAATAACTGCCTGTGCAAGAACATGGGTCAACTAATAAAAATGTCAATCATCATAAAAAAACAGAGAAATCCTGTTCTAAATTGAGCCCATTCGGTGTCATTGAATCCAACATGAAGATGTACCTCTGCTCCAGTTGTAAAATTGTTGTATTGATGTCGCCTCCTCTCCAGTTTATCTTCACCTTTTTGATGACAAAAAATTTGATGTCGGAGATTCTGTGCGCTAATTGAATCCAGTGTTCTACTAGAGGTTTCTCGATGTTGCCTCTCTTGATCGCACTTCTATGTTCTATAATCCTAGTACGTACGCTGCGTGTGGGTCTTGCCTACATACAGTTTACTGCATGGACATATGATAACATATATAACATGAGAAGTCTCACAATTGGAGTTTTTTGTGCTTTTTTGTGTTTGATTTTTTAAGTCATTTTTATTTATGATTTTAGTACAATACTGGTTTGAGTATTATATTAGTACACGGATGATCTCTCTTCTCTTCTTCTACTGGTTCATGGTCAATGCACCCGTCTCATCTCCCCTTTTTTTTGCTCTTTCCTCAGTCTCTCTTATTTTATTTATATAGCGTTCCAACTCATTTTAGGTATTATTATATTTGTATAGTGATTTATTTATTTTATTTATTTTCTTTTAAGGCATGTTTTATTGTTATGTATATTTGAGTGTATTTATTGGATGTTTTTGTTTTTAGTTGCCCTGTACCCCTGATGAAGTTTTATTAAACGAAACACGGCCTGTGTCGGGTGGGCATCATCCATGGTATTGTGAATAAAGCCTCTTTCAATATTATATGACTAATTTGTTCTTTCCTTGGACACATCACGCCCTTTGTATTACTGCCATAGCTACTCTTGGCCTTCTATTGCGCCATATAAGTCGGTTAATATTTCTTAACTGTTTTAATTTGCTATTCGGAACCTTTATTGGCAGCGTCTGGAACAGAAATAAGAATCTTGGCAATAACATCATCTTTATTGTGGCAATCCATCCGAACCATGAGAGGTATCCCCACCCCCACCCATCCAACAAACTCTCTACCTGCCCAAATAATTTCAGATAATTGAGCTTATATGGAGCTTCTATCCTATTACTTATCTGGATACCTAAATATCAAATATTTTCTCTAGCCCACCTAAATGGGTATTTCTCCTGTAGAATGCCCTGTGCATCCCCCTGTAGTGATAAGTTTAATAGTTCCAATTTGTTCCAATTAATAACCTGCCAAATTCTTCTAATTCCCACATTAATACTGGGATAGAGAAGCTAGGCCTAGCTACGCTTAATATTATGTCGTCTGCAAACAGGGATATTTTATATTCTCTCTGCCCCATTGTTATGCCCATTATGTCTTCCCGCTCTCGCACCCTCTCCGCAAACGGTTCTAATGAGATAGCAAAAAGTAGCAGTGATAGGGGGGCATCTCTGTCTCGTTCCTCTCCCCTGCCCAAAAAATTCCGAATAAGCACCATTCACCCTAACACAGGCTTTTGGGTTATGATAAAACGCTTTGACCCACCTTAGGAATTCTTTCCCCAATCCCATTCTTTCCATTACCTGGAAGAGAAAAGGTCAAGACACCTGGTCAAAGGCTTTTTCTGCATCTAAAGACAACATTAAAGCCTCCTCCCTACTGCGTTCAGTGGACCAAATCATGTTCATAATCTTTCTGATATTATCAGCTACTTGTCTGCCAGGAATAAATCCCACTTGATCATGATATATCAGCTTCCCTATTATCTTGTTTAAACGTGTAGCCAGTATTTTAGTTAATAATTTGGCATCTAAATTAAGCAACGAGAGGTCGATAAGATGAACACTCTTGTGGGTCTTTTCCCTTTTTGTGTATTACGGTTATTCCTACCCATAGTATCCGCTAATCCCCCTCCCACCCTTGGAAGATTAAATAGCCTCACTAAAGGTGTTAGTATCTCTCCAAATCTTCTATAAAATCTCTGTGAGCCCATCTAATCCCGGCGCCTTGTCTACTTTCAACTGTTGTATAGCCCTCTGCACTTCTGCTGCCCCTATGGCCTTGTTTAACTCCTTTTGCCCCCCCTCATCTAATTTTGGCAATTTTAGTGAGTCCAGATAACCCTGTATTCTCTCCCTCTGTGGCGAGTCCCTTGCTCTATATATCCCCTAAAAACTTCCCTAATCTCCCCGTCCTTGTGCACCACCTTCCCTCCCTGATTCCAAATTTTCGTTATCTGAGTGCAGCTTCCTCTTCTTCAGTTTCTGCGCCATATATCTCACAGCTTTATTGCCGCCCTCAAAAACTTCCTGTCTGAAAAGCTGCATATGGTATCTTATCTTTGTGGCCAGCAGTTCATTTAACTGTGCTCTTACCGCTAACACCTGACCTCTATATGCTCCTCGTGTACCCCGCGCATCTTACTCTTCTAGTTCCAACAATTTTCCTCTTAGTTCCCTCTCCCTCTCCCTTCCCTCCCATTCCTTCCTTTTCCGCACCCCCCCCCATTTAATTAAAATTCCTCTCACCACTGCCTTATATCCATCCCATACTCCTCCCCAGGCTACCTCCACATTATCATTCCACTTGGAAATATTCCCTGGTTCATCTCTCAGTTTCCTCTCTGACCTTCTCATCTTCTAATAATGATTCATTAAATCTCCAAAACTGTATGCCTTTCCTCTCCCCCTCTACTGCCAATATTACCTCGACAAGTGCATGATCCGACCATGTAATCAAATCCATACACGCCCCCTTGATCCTTCCCCCCCCCCCCCATTCCTTTGATACCCAGATAGCATCTATTCTGGAATACAATCCATGTACCAAAGAAAAATATGAGAATTGTCTCTTCCCTGGGTGGTGGAAGCACCATGCATCAATCAAGCAATGCTATGTTACAAACCTGCAGTATCTCATCCTATCCGCCCTCTTGCCCTCTTTTCCCTGTGGCATCGCTAGCTGGATTCCATGTCAAATTGAAATCTCCTCCACAAATGAGATGTCCCTCCCCCAATTTCCCCACCTCCTCATTCAATTTTGTCCAAAATTCACTCTGCACCCCTGTTGGAGCATATACATTCACTATGCCATATCATTTATTCCCCACTTTTAACCGCAATAGCACATATCTCTCCACTTTATCCCTTACCACAGTTTGTATTTGCATCTTTAACTTCGTATCTATCAATATGGCCACTCCTTCTTTTTTCTTTTCCACTACGTTAGAGGCGTGTACACACACTCCATATCCCCTGGGTTTAACTAGGTGTTTTGTTGCTTTCGTCAAATTATTTATTTTTATTTTTATTTAGAAGCTTTTCTATACCGTGCTATTTATTATCAGTGCAGTTTACAAATAACAATTTGACTCTAGGGTGGTAACGAGCTGCCCTGAGTTTACATATAACAGGGAAGATAACATGGAGTTGAACTGGGGGAACTATGTACATTCAAGCAGTGAAAGATGGGGGTAGGTGGCTATTTACAATAATGCACATCTGTAAACTGGATTTAGTCCAATTGATGATTATTTATAATGCCTTCGGGTATATATTCCCATATTTCTGTAAATGCATATTCTAGAGCTACTAGAGTTAATAGTATTACTGACGTGGCTTAATATCTAAGGCTTTACTAGATAAATATTGTGTTCAGAGTAGAATGTGTAGATTAATATTGTGTACAGATTGGTTTGTGGTTAGGACCAACCTAGTTTGTCTGTGATGAGTGTGACGTTAAAGGATTGGGTTGTGGGGTGGGAGGAAGGAAGGTGCTGTTGGTTGTGAGAAGTGTAGAAGGAACAGATGATGCTTGAGGGCTTTCCTGAATTGCTTGAGGTCACTTATCAATCTGATGCTGGGAGGGAGGTTGTTCCAACATCTGGGGGCGTAGAAAGCGAAGGCTCTGTTATTAGTTGATTGTGCACATTTTGTGGATTCCCTCGGGATGATAAGTGTATTGGAGGCAGATGTTCTCCTTAGTCTATATTTGGGGGTGTGAGTGATGAGGTCTGAAATTGAGGATGGGGATATTTTATTAATGGTTTTAAAGGTAATGAGGAGGGCTTTGTATGCGATCCTGGAGTTTATCGGAAGCCAGTGTAGGTCTCTTAGGGTGGGGGTTATGTGGTCTCTCCTGGATGCTCCGCTGAGGACACGGGCAGCCGCATTCATCGCTAATTGTAGTGGGTTCAGGGTGCTCTTGGGGAGGCTGTGGAGTATGTTTGCGTAGTCAAAATGGGGTGTTACTAGCGCTTGGAATATTGTGCGGAAATTTGTTGGGTCCAACATGGGTCTCAGGTGACGTAATGTCTTCATCTTGTAGTATATGGTCTTCACAGTGCTATGTATGTGAGCTGTGAAGTCTAGCTGTTGATCCAGAGTAACACCCAGGTAGCGTATGGTGGGCTTGCTTGGAAGCTCAGCATCTCTTACTTTTAGGGCCGAGGGGGTTGAAAAGCTTTTGTTCTTCGTGATGAATAGGACCTCGGTTTTTTTGAAGTTTATTTGAAGGTTCTGATTGTGAAGCCAGTCAGTGATTGTGATGAAGCAGTCCACTAATGCTGTATAGTCAAGGAGCGTAACATTGATAGGTGTAAACAGCACGTCGTCTGCATAGATCAGGTATGAAATTCCGAAGGAGCGGATGATATCACATATCGGCTGCATGTATATATTAAAGAGCAGCGCGGATAAGAAGGAGCCTTGGGGCACCCCTTGTTTTTGCTGAAATGGTTCAGATGTGTTGGAACCAATCCTAACTTGTTGCCATCGGTCTTCTAAGTAGGATTTACACCATTCCCGTGCAAGGCCATGGATTCCCTTCTCATGGAGTCGTGTTAGGAGTTGGTCGTGGTCGACTGAATCAAAGGCTGCTGCGATGTCAAGGAAGATTAGCGCGAAGCCCCTTTTTGATGTTGTCTGTCCCACTGATTAGTTTGTTGGATAGGGAGGTAAGTAGTGTCTCAACTCCATGAGCTTCCCTGAAACCATGCTGGCAGGGATCTAGGGGGAATGAGGTGTCGATATGTTGCTGAATCTGTCTCTGAGCCACCTTCTCAAGTATTTTAGCTAGTAGTGGGATGCTTGAGGTTGGCCGTTAGGACGACTCCTCCTGCGGGTCCAGCTGGTTATTCTTTAGCAGTGGTCATATGGATGTCTGTTTAAGAGCAGATGGGAATATTCTAGTTGAGAAGGAAAGTTGTGTGATCTTGGCTATGATTGGGCTGAGTTCAGATCGCATTGATCTGATCCAGTATGCTGGGCATTGGTCATTTGGTGCGGTGGTGGTGGTGATAGTGGCAATAAGGTCTTCAATGCTTCTTGCAGATAGAGGTGAGAGCTTGATGAGGGGAATTTGATGCTGAAGTATCCGGGAAGGTTTTGGGCTCGAGGCTGTGATTGTTTTGACAGCTTTGGATTGAATATAGTTGGCATATAGCTGTGGTTGTATAGGTTCATGTTGTGGTGGAGATGATTCCTTGATTAAGGATTTTACTAAGTCGAATAGGTCGCGGGGCTTGTTTAGTGAACGGCTGAGGAGCTCGGAGTGGAATTCTTTCCTTTTGTCCCATATTAATTCATGATGAGTTCTCAGGTGAGAAGTATGTGGCTTGGTCCGCTGTGTTATGGGAGCGTCGCCATTTTCTCAAGCTTTCTAAGGAGAAGTAGGGAAGACCGTAGCTCAGAAGAGAACCAAGGAGCTGTCTGTCCTTTACCAGCGTGACTATTGGACGTTGGATGCTTGTTAGAGGAAGGCTGTTGAGAGCACCAGTTAAGGGTGTCATTCCAATTAGCGATCATGTATTTGAGGTTGGATGATGACTGTGCAAGTTTTGGGAGCGCATATTTAGTAAACTCTTCCTTGTCAAATGGTTTGAAGCGTACAGGGTTTGCTGATGTCAATACACTTGCTCGGCTGAGTGGATCTTGCTCTTGTTGTGATGGGATCTGGAAGGTTATTAGGCTATGGTCTGACCAGGGGACGTGGGTGATGGATAGGTCGAAGTGATGCTTCTTGCTTGTGACTGTGAGTGGGGCGAAGACCAGATCAAGGGCATTCCCTCGGTGGGTGGGATCGTTTACAATTTGTTTGTAACTTAGGTCAGTCATTGCTTCGAGGAATGAGTTGGTAAAGGCAGCTTGAAGGGAGGTGAGGTTAAAATCACCCATCAGCCAGTTTGGTTTGCTTGGGTTTTCAGGATTACAAGCCAAATCAATTATGTTGGAGAGTTCATCGGAAGGAGATCTTGGTGCTCCATAAATGAGATTCATAGTGTTGTGTTTGTTAGAGAGAGTAATTGTGTCTAGATGGTGTGTGCTTCTGACTAGGCTCGTCCGGTATTGGAGTTCAGTTTTTGATAGGATGAAGACTCCTCCACCTCTTCTGTTAGCCCTGTTGCATGTGCAAATTGAGAAGTTAGATGGGGTGAGTTGATTTAGGAGGACATTGTCAGTGTCCGAGAGCCATGATTCAGTGACCATTAATATATCAAGGTTGAGGTTAGTTAAAAGGTCAGTAATGACTGGCCATTTCTTGCGGGCCGAGCGTGCGTTGATGAGGGCGCATCTGAGGTCTTGTTGCACATGTGGTTTGACAAGTTTTGTGTTATTTGGCTGTTCTAGTGTTACGTAGAGTAAGTGTGGATGTCTGTTATGGTAGGAGTTTGGTGGTAGTTGGTGGTGGCTGTGATCGGAATTCTGCCAATTTTTTCTTGGCGAACATCCCTCCCTTTGCTTTCTCCATATGCACTTTCTCCCCCTGTCCCTGTTGTTCAACTTCCTCCTTCACCAGTCTGTGCCTGCTGGCCTATTCCAGTGGTACTTTTCTTGTCGTCTTTACTGTTCACTCTTTCAGGCTTGTCTTTTTGTATCTTTAGAAGTTAGTTTTTTATTTATTTATTGATTGTTTTTCTTAATACCTTTTTGAATTCTTATATCAGGTACTTTGCTTAATGCTGCAAATGGCTTCTTGCTACTACTTTTTATGGCAATCTCCCTTATCAGCTTACTTTTCTTCCACTCTGTTGCTGGATTCAAATCCACTTCCACTGTCCACTGCTGAGCACTGTTCTCTGCTCATCCTCCCCCCCCCCCCCCGATCCTTCTGCCGCGTTCTACCTCTCACTCCCCGAGCTGGCTCCTCACCGCTGTCCTTTGCAGTGGCTCAGCATCAATCTCCCGGCTCACTCCTCCTTGCTTCTATCCCACGAAGCTGCCTGCTCCAGGGTCCCACTCCCCACCAGTTTTCTTGCATGGCTCCTGATATTCCACCTGTGCTTCTACGATTCTCTCCCCGACTCTCCTGCTCACCACGCTATCTCTGCGGCCTACTTGCCTGCTGCTCACCTCTGCCCACATGATCCCTCTCTCCACTGCCGTGATATTCAAATTATGGCCCCTATGGCGATTACCGTGGCGCTCTCACTCATCCTCTTTGCTTGTAGGGTTAATTCTTTCACTGCCCCTGCGTTGTGCCGCTGTCCGATCGCTTCTAGGGATGCTCTATTTCCACTTTTGCAGGCTTTTGTGGCGGAGGTCTTCTACAGCCCCGCCATGAAGTCCGATGACGTCACCGGAAGTCCAAGGCATGACATTTTAAATCCAGAAATTGCTTCCTACGAAGCTGCGTGCTCCTAGTAACATCAGGAAAAACCATTTAACTTCTTCTGTCTGCAAAATTGGACAGCCTTACTTTTAAAATAAGCTTTAAGAACGTTAACTGCTTCAGAAGAAAAAGTTCCCTGTAAGGTAGCATGCCTGGAAATAGTATTGGTAGAGTTTTCCAGAAAAGCAGTAAGATCCTGGCTTTCAGATGGCTTAAGTATATCCAAACACTCATCTAAGGGATTACACCCTGGGACTCGTTAGAGACATCATAAGCCTGTACTACATCAATATCATCAGAAAATTTAAACAATTCAGTAAAGAAATGAAGCTAAAATGCTGTTTTTCAAAACATGCCTCTATGCCTTTCTATAGGAAAAGCAGTTCTAACAGATACACTGATTCACTATAACATAGCAATTACAGAATTGCACCTGTCAAACAGCTCTCCCCTGTCATCTCCTCTCCTATTACAGACACATAGAAACGATACAGATATGTGCACACACGTGCTTTGTCCACACACACAGATGTATACATCCAATCATTTGCATATACATATAATTACATATGAAGTGACACACACATGCACATTCATACAAACCTGCATGGATATACCAGCCCACAAAGACACATATACAAGCACACAAACACCCCGCCCCCCCCCTCCGATAAACATACAAAACAGAGATGCGCGTGTGCACACCCCCCTTTTCCCCCCCAACCACATACATACTGACGCTCCCACGCAAATTTTCATATCACACACATGGGTTGGAAAGAATTCCATGAGCCATGCTCTGCATGCTTTCCCCACTTGTTAGACTGGTGCAACAGTGTGATAGCCATCTTCTAGCCAGTTTAAGTGAGAGTACAATCAGGACTGCTGTGTGTAGGGATGCCAACAGCAGCATCAAGATACTCTGCAGGGCCACAGGAAAGGAGGAGCCAAGTTCCTGAAGGAAGATCCAGAAGACCCCCTCTCCCGTGCATTTCTGTGTGAGATAAATTCTGTGGCTAATTGTTTTTCAGTCAGCTGCAGGAGGTGGAGCAGAGCAGCAGTATCTGCCATTGCTTCCTCCCAATCTCTTGTGGCTAGTGAGAGGGTTCGGGGAAGGGAATATATTAGAGGTAAGAATAAGGGGAAAGGAGAGAGAGGCATACCTGTTAAAATAATAAAATGAGGGCCCCCATATTTCATTCCTGTGCTAGGTCCTGTATCACTAAAGTTGTTTCTGGGTTACGTTTTTTAAGCAAACTTTCCCAAGTTCCTTCTGTCAATAGAAACAAAAATAAAGAAACACTATTGGCAAATGAGTTATGTACAAACTAGGTATAATACAACTGAAAGATTGCTATAAGGTGATAGTTTGCCAAGAGTTTAGTGTGATTTTGCTTGGCGTTGATCTCTCAGATTAAAGGTAGACTAATTAGTGTTTCTTTCTGCAAGTACAGTACTAGGGGTGAGAACTATATTTCCTAACGTTTGGGGGTTTTTTGTGGTATGCATTGTATGAGCTCACTTCTCTTTTGCAACAGTTTGCTAGATTTTTGAGCATTACATTCTTGTCTGAGGAACTATTACTTCACAAAGAATGCAGTTGAGTATCTAGCTGCTAATAGGAACTGAGTAATCAAATTTGAGTCCTGTGGATAAAAATATCTGTTCTAGGAAAGGTCAGACAAAAATGAGAGGCTCTGCCAGTGAATCTTTGTCAGCAATTTTCCAGGCAGAAGAGAGTAGAACTGGACACAGAGATGCCCTTTCCTTTAAAATTACCCAAGGACACTGCTACAAGACCTAGAGATTCTGTCCTGCAGATAGGTATAGCTTAATGGGGGCAGAACCAGCATGGATTTAGTCAAGGATAGAAATGCCTTATCAATCTTGTGGATTTGTTTTTGGAAGGGTTAATAAACGTATGGATAAGGGTGAGCCAATGGATATAGTGAAGACAACTTTATAAACGCCCATGGTTTTTGCATGCAAGAGTATATGTATATTTGAGGCATATTTTTTAAAGTGAAATACGCATGTACTTTACAGCACTTATGCCCTTATTTTATAAAGATGCATTCAAATTAGATACAAGCACTTAGGCCTGCTCTCTGGTAGGTATACTGTAAATGCCTGCACCTAGATTTTTCAGGCATGTGTGTAAGTTTTATATATTTTATAATTTACATGTGTAGATTTGTACTCTGCCTACTCTACTGCCGTGCACACTAACACTGAAAGTACATGTGTACTTACAGAATAGCAAGCGAGTGCCCATTTGTGTGCTTAAGTCTTTGAAAATAAGTGACTTAGGGGCATAAATTGTGTATACATTTATGCAACTCCTTATAAAATCAGGCCCAGTATGTCTGGATTTTCAGAAGACATTTGGCAAAGTCCTTCATAAAAGACTTCTGAGAAAATTGATAGGTAATGGATTGAAAACTGGTTAAAAAACAAAACAAAAAAAACAGAAATAGCAGAGTACTCAAGGATCTGTTCTGAGTTCAGAAATTTGCAACATGTATAGTGTAAATGATCTGAGAGAGGATTTAAGTAAGGCAAACAAATTTGCAGCTGAGACAAAATAATTTTAAAGTTCTTGGATCACTAGAGGATTGTGAGGAATTGCTGGATTTTACCAGTCTCAGGAGTGACTGTTTAACATGGCAGATGAAATCTCATGCATGTAAATGCAAAGTGATGCACAGAAAAAGGATCTTGAGGTCATTGTGAACAGTATTTAAATCCCTGGTTGTGTGCCACAGTAGTCAAAAACCAAATAGATTTTATTTTCCATTCCTTTCTTAATATCATCATGTCGCTCTGTTGATCGATGGCGAGTATGCCAGAACTGCCAAGATAGACAGATCTGGGAGGGAGAATTTAAGCCATCATGGTGCATTATGGGATCTTCAGTGCTGATTTGAATGAGTAGAATTGGGGACTGCAGATGCCATGCGTAAGGATGCAATTCAAAAACAGAACCAACCAAAATATCTCGCTCCTAGAACTGGGTAACCTTGGCAGCTCTAATAGTCTGCATAGTTCTGTTATGTCTTTTTGAGATAAGTAACCAGAAGTAGAAAAGGCTTAGAGAAACGTGATAAAATAAGGAAACCGTTCCTCCCTTTTATGGAGTAAGGCTAAAGAAATTAAAGCCCTTCATCTTGGAGAAGAGATGGCTGAAAGGCTATGTGATAGAGGTCTATAAGCTCATGAGTATGTTGAAACAGATTAATGGGAGACTGTTGACCATTTCAGGTAGTTCTAAGATGGGAGGTACTTCGATGCTGATAGGTAGCACTTCGGATGAAGTATTTTTTTCTCAAAACACACAATAAACTGTATGAACATAGGGTGTGAGGAGAGGCTGGATGTAAAAAGAGTGTAGACAAGTTCCTGGAACATAGTCATAATCAATTTTGGGGTATTGGGTTCAGCCCAGTTAGTACTGGATGGGTAATTGCCTGACAATACTGGATGGCGATACTGGATTGGACATTAAATGGCCAATTTTTTGCTTCCTTCCTTTGCTCTTGTTTTCAGTATATGTGATGGTTTATTGTACTTATTACAGGATTGGACAAATTCTCATTGAATCTAGGAACCAGCCGAAAAACTTAACAGCCAGTGAACGAGACTCCTCTCAATACTGTCCCCAGTGAAGTTCAAGTGGGGAGAGCGAATCCCCTATGAGATCAGCAGCAACTCTTTTAGAAACTTATTTACTAAGGTTAAAATATAGAAAACAGAGAGTAGGCTAAATGGTCAATTTTCTCATTGGAGAAAGGTGGCTAGTGGAGTATCCCAAGGATCTGTGCTGGACACCCTGCTTTTTAACATATTCATAAATGACCTGGATATGGGAAAAACAAGTGAGGTGATCGAATTTGTAGATGAAACAAAATTATTCTAAGTTATTAAATCACAATTGGATTGTAAAAAAATTGCAAGAGGATCTGAGAAATTGACTGGGCATTCAAATGACAGATGAAATTAAGAACATAAGATATGCCATACTGGGTCAGACCAAGGTCCATCAAGCCCAGGTATCCTGCTTCCAAGAGTGGCCAATCTAGGTCACAAGTGTCTAGCAGTTTCCCGAAAAGACACAGGTTACACAATGCTTGTATTAGGTCAAGCAGTGGATTTTCGGGGTCCCCTTTAATGGTTTATGGACCTTTCCTCCAGGATCTTGTCCAAACCTTTTTTTAAACCAAGCTATACTAACAGCTTTTACTACATCCTCCAGTAATGAATTAAAGAGTTTGATTACACATTGAGTGAAAAAATATTTTCTCTTATTTGTCTTAAATAGGTTACATTAGAGCTTCATTGCATATCCCCTAATCTTTCTATATTTTAATGGCATAAAGAATCGATCTAAGTTTACCCGTTCCACTCAATTCATTAATTTATAGACATTTATCACATCTCCTCCTCTTGGGTTTTAACAAATTTGAAGAATTTTGTATCATCTGCAAATCTGATTACCTCACTCGTTCCCATTTCCAGGTCATTTTTGAATATGTTAAAAAGCAGCGGACCCAGCACAGATCCCTGGGATACTTCACAATTCACCTTTCTCCACTGGGAAAATTGGCCATTTAGCCCTACCCTCTGCTTTCTATCTTTTAACCAGTTCCTGATCCACAATAATACACTGCCTCCTATCCCAGACTTTTTAATTTCGCGAAGTGTCTCTCATGAGGGACCTTGTCAAAGGCTTTCTGAAAATCCAGATAAACTATATCAAACGACTCGCCTTTGTCTGTTTATTCACACCTTCAAAAACATAACAGATTAGTAAGACAAGACCTTCCTTGGCTAAAGCCATGTTGGCTTTCTCTCATTAAGCCTTGACTGACTATCTACATTTTCAGTAGTTTTGTTCTTTATAATGGTTTCTACCATTTTTGCTGGTACTGATGACAGGCTCACCATTCTATAGTTTCCCGGATCACCTCTGGAATACTTTTTAAAAATTGGCGTTACATTGGCCATACTCCATTCTTCAGGTATTACAGATGATTTTAATGATAGTTTACAAATTACCAATAATAGGTCTGCAGTCTCATATATCAGTTCTTTCTCCAGGACCAAGCAGGAAGTCAGTCCTCACTTATGGGTGACGTCGGCGCCGACGGAGCCCTCGCGGAGCAATTTTCCCCAGCTTTCAAAGAAAGCCTTTGGGAATTGCAGCGCGCATGCGCGGTCCTCTTCCCGCCCAAGGGTGCCATCTTAGCCAGTCTTCTTTTTTCCGCGGAGCCCTACAGACGTCCCCGTCTTGTCCCCGCGAAAAAGTCGATATTTCTTCATTATTTTATTCTTTTTCCTTCGGTTCGACGCCGGTCTTTTTCCCGCCCGGACTCGCGACGCCGGTCACGAGTCCTCTTCCTTTTTTTCGGTTTTTCTGACTTAGTCAGCTTTCGTTTTCGATTTTTCCCTGGCAGCCCTGTCCTTTGACCTCGCAGGGGCCCTTTTTCCCCCGATGGCTGCCAGTGGTTTTAAGCGGTGTGGTCAGTGTGACCGAAATATGTCACTAACTGACACACACGACTTTTGCCTCCGCTGCCTGGGCCCGGATCATGAGGAACTGATCTGTGGGCCCTGCGGCAAAATGTCCTCCAAAGCGTTGAGAAGTCGGCGGCATCAGCGTGATAGGATCTTCGCTGACCCCAGCCGTACCCGGACCTCGTCGGAGGCCTCCGCGTCCAAAGGCTCCAGCTCGGACCGTCGCTGGAGTTCCTCCGACCGGGGTTCTCCCTCCGGGGACCATCGTCGGAAGGTGAAACCCGCGAGGGCGGCGTCAGTGGACGCTCCTGGTTCCGCGAGGGCCAGGTCGCATAGCCCCGACAGCCGCCCCGGGTCCTTGGAGAAGGAACACCTCACGAAGCGACCTCGCCTGGAGTCGGAGATGCCTGCTCGGGTAAGTCCTGTGGTCCTTCTGGACTCGCCTCCGCGACAGCCGACGTCGGGCCCGACGCCGTCGGGGCCCGAGTCGGGGGCTGCTGGGTCACCTGAGCTCGGACTCAGGTTGACGGCCTTGGAGAGCAGACTGTCTGCCTTCATGGACCAGCAGCGGGCACTGCTCGCTGGCCTCGCTGGCGCCGCTGCCCCGACCGCCGGGACGTCGACGTCCAAGTCGACCCCGGAGACCGAGCCGATCCTCGAGTCGATGCGAACTCAAGTCGATCCTCGGTCGAGGTCACCCTCGGCCTCCCGTTCGGGACCGAGGTCGCCGACGCCGACTCCCTCGGCGTCGGGGCGGCAGGCGCCGCGCCCTGCCCGGGCCGACCCCACCGAGTCCTCGTCGGAGTCGGTCTGGGAGTCTGAAGAGGAAGAGTCGCCTGATTCGTTCCGGACTCGGTGTGTCCCCTCGGACTCACCGGAGTCCGAGCCTCGGAAGCAGTCCCCCCCGGAGGATGCCCGGTTCTCGGACTTCGTCAGGGATATGGCCAAGGCTTTGGCCTTCCCTGCGGACCCCGAGGAGGAGCCTCGAGCCGAAGAGCTTGACGCCCTCCAGTATGACTCTCCCGCAAGGGAACACTTTACTGTACCGGTTCCTCCTATGCTGGAACGACTACTCTTCCGCATGTGGGAGAGTCCGGCCTCCTCGCCGGTCCTGAGCAAGCGGGTCGATTCTATCTATCGAGTCCGCAAGAGCCCTGGCTTTCAAAAGGCACAGCTACCACACCATTCCATGGTAGTGGAATCGGCCATGCATCGTCTTAAGAGCCAGAAGATGCACTCCTCGGTGCCTCCTGGCAGGGAGGCCCGTAACCTGGATGGCCTTGGTAAGAAGTGTTTCCAGGGCTCTATGCTCGCATGTCGTGTCCAGACTTACCAGCTATACATGGGCATGTATCTCCGAGATCTGGCTAAAGAGCTAGCCGGATTCTCCGCTGGTTTGTCCGAGGAACCCTTGCGGAGGTTCCTGGCCTTGTCCACTGGCATTCGGGAATGCTCAAAGTTCATGTCCCGAGCAGCCTATGATGGCTTTGAAGCATCGGCTCGAGTGGCCGCAGCCGGCATCGGTGCCCGCCGACAGGCTTGGCTTCAGTCGTCAGATCTTGAGCCCTGGGTGCAGGACAAGTTGGTCGATGTCCCCTGCCGAGGCGAAAACCTCTTTGGCAAGCCCATGGCTGAAAAGGCTGCACAAATTGAGACTGAGACTCTCACCAGGACCAGGCTTTCTAGGAAGACCTCTGCCCCTTCCCAGAAAAAGAAGGGCTCGGGGAAAAAGTCCTTTTACCCGAGGAAGGCGGCTGCCTACAAACAATACCCCCATTATCAGGCCCCTGCAGCTCCCCCACAGGGCCAGCAGGCCAAGGGACGGGGTAACGGGTCCCGTAGGCAGCAAGCCCCCAAGCCTGCACCACCAGCCCCTGCTCAGCAGGGTGGGGGTTTTTGACTTACTAAGCATAGCCTCTCCCCCCCCGCTGGTTCCTCCCAGCACCGGAGGCCGGCTGGTTCACTTCGCCCACAGGTGGTCCAGCATCACCGCAGATGCCTGGGTGCTTCAAGTCGTGCGAGAAGGCTATCTTCTCCACTTCCACCAGGTCCCTCCCTCCTATTTTCCGGGAGAACCTCCACGACCCCCTCTGCACAGGGAATTACTCCTTCAGGAGTTAGCAGGTCTTCTGCAGGAACAGGCGGTGGAACCGGTGCCACACCACCTGAGAGGTCAAGGCTTTTATTCCAGGTATTTTCTAATACCAAAGAGAACAGGAGGCCTCAGACCCATCCTGGACTTGCGCAACCTCAACAAGTTCCTTGTGCGGGAGAAGTTCAAAATGCTTACCCTTGGAATCCTTCTGCCCTACCTCCAGCAGGGAGATTGGCTATGCTCCTTGGATCTAAAGGATGCCTACATGCACATCCTCATCCACCCAAGCCACCGCCAATACCTAAGGTTTGTGGTGGCAGGAAATCATTACCAGTACAGAGTACTGCCCTTTGGCCTGTCCTCCGCACCGCGAGTCTTCACAAAATGTCTCGCGGTGGTGGCGGCCCATCTCCGGCTTCACGGCCTCTGTCTTTCCGTACCTCGACGACTGGCTCATCAGAGCGGCGTCCGCTCCGGAGGTCACCAGCGCCACACGCCGCACGGTGACTCTTCTGCAGTACTTGGGCTTTGTTATAAATTTCGCAAAGTCCACTTTGCTCCCCTCACAGGATCTCGAGTTCATCGGCGCAAGGCTCCACACTCCTCAGGCACGAGCGTACCTACCGCTCGACAGGGCTCAACGGCTCATGGACCTAGCCGACCATTTTCGCAGCCAGCCCCTGGTCTCCGCCAGGCGCTTCCTGAGACTGCTCGGCCATATGGCTTCCACCGTCCATGTGACCCCCAATGCCCGCCTGAATATGCGGCCTGCTCAATGGTGTCTCCGCCAGCAGTGGCGACAAGCCACAGGCGGCCTAGCAGACCTAGTGCGCGTCTCCGTGCCGCTGATCTCGTCTCTCCGGTGGTGGCTTCGGCAGCCGAACCTGATATTCGGAATGCCTTTCCAGTCACCTCAGCCGACCCGGGTGCTGACCACGGATGCATCCCTCCTGGGCTGGGGAGCACATTGCCAAGGGGCACGTACTCAGGGCCTCTGGACCACGTGGGAGTCTGCTCAGCAGATCAACTTCCTGGAGCTCAGGGCGATCCGCCTGGCTCTCAAGGCTTTCTCCCACCTGACTTCCCACCAGTCCGTCCTTGTCCAGACGGACAATCAAGTTGCCATGTTCTACGTGAACAAGCAGGGGGGCACGGGCTCCTTCCTCCTCTGCCGGGAGGCACAGAAGCTCTGCTCTTGGGCCGTCAGTCACGGCATTCTCCTCAAGGCAGTTTATCTCCCGGGCCAAGAGAATTGCCTGGCGGACAAACTCAGCAGGATCCTCCAGCCGCACGAGTGGCGTCTGGATCCCTTGGTAGTTCAGAAGCTCTTCCTAATGTGGGGCCTCCCCACGGTGGATCTCTTTGCCAGTCCTCACAACCGGCAGCTTCCTCGCTTCTGCTCTCGTCAGCCACACCCCCTTCGGGTTGCGGCGGACGCTTTTCTAATTTCATGGTCGGGGAGCCTTCTGTACGCTTTCCCTCCCATCCCGCTAGTCTCTCGGACTCTTTTCAAGGTTCTCCGAGACAAAGCCTTCATGATCCTGGTGGCCCCTCGCTGGCCCAGACAGCCGTAGTTTCCGCTCCTACTGCAATTAGCGGTGGAGGATCCATTCCCTCTGGGGGTACAACCGGATCTCCTCACTCAGGATCAGGGGTCTCTACTACACCCCAACCTCAGGTCTCTCAACCTCATGGCCTGGCTGCTGAGAGGGTAGTCCTTGCTCCCCTTCTCCTGCCGGCAGAGGTGGAGGAGGTCGTCTTAGCTTCGCGACGGCCTTCTACCCGCAAATGCTACGCCCTTAAATGGCGTCGCTTTGCCGTCTGGTGTACCCAACAGTCTCAGGATCCCTTCTCCTGCCCGGTGTCGGTGATCTTGCAGTACTTGCTACACCTCTCTAATCTGGGACTTAAGTCCAACTCCGTCAAAGTTCACCTCAGTGCTCTTTCGGCACATCATGTGCCGGTGGATGGTAGACCTCTCTCCAGCGACCCTCTCGTAGCGAGGTTTTCTCCGAGGTCTCCTTCTACTTAAACCACCTCTGCGCCCGCCAGCGCCTGACTGGGACCTGAATGTGGTTTTGCAGCGGATCACCTGTCCGCCTTTTGAACCTATGGCTACCTGTTCTCTCCGTTTTCTGTCTTGGAAAACACTGTTCTTGATAGCCCTCACTTCCGCTAGACGCGTAAGTGAATTGCAGGCCCTCGTGTCTGATCCCCCTTACACTCGGTTCTACAAAAATAGGGTAGTCCTACGGACTCACCCAAAATTTCTTCCAAAAGTGGTCTCCCCTTTTCACATCAATCAGGAGGTGGTACTTCCAACCTTCTTTCCCAGACCACACTCCAGCCGAGCTGAAACGGTCCTCCATACCCTGGACTGTAGAAGGGCTTTGAACTTCTACCTTGACCGTACGCGGGAGCACCGTAAAGCTGCTCAGCTTTTTGTGTCTTTTGACCCCAATAAATTGGGGCTCCCGGTCTCCAAGCGTACTCTGTCCATCTGGGTTGCGGACTGTATCTCTTGGGCTTATGGGGCAGCCGGACTCTCCTTAGAAAGTCGAGTCATGGCTCATTGCGTTCGGGCAAAGGCTACGTCAGTGGCTTACCTCCGCTCTGTTCCGCTGGCAGACATCTGCCGGGCCGCTACTTGGTCTTCGAGCCAGACTTTTGCGGTCCATTACTGTCTCGAGAGGGAGTCCCGCAGGGACAGTGCTTTCGGACAGGCAGTCCTCCGTAATCTCTTTGAGGTCTGAGCAACTCCTACCCTCCATCCCGGATGTGGGCTACCGGTGGGTGATGATTCAGCGAAGATTCTTTCCTTCTGTTCTGCTGAGCTAGAGGGAGCTCATTTTTGTGCTTATGGGACTCCCAAGCTCAAGGCTACCGGAGACCCTAAGTGAGGACTGACTTCCTGCTTGGTCCTGGAGAAAGCGTAGTTACTCACCTGTAACAGGTGTTCTCCAGGAGCAGCAGGAATCAGTCCTCACTACCCTCCCTCCTCCCCTTGGAGTTGCAATCGTCTGCTTATGTTCTTTTTGCAAATTTTTTATGCTGTGTTTTTTTAGCTATGTCATCTGACTGGCTAAGATGGCACCCTTGGGCGGGAAGAGGACCGCGCATGCGCGCTGCAATTCCCAAAGGCTTTCTTTGAAAGCTGGGGAAAATTGCTCCGCGAGGGCTCCGTCGGCGCCGACGTCACCCATAAGTGAGGACTGATTCCTGCTGCTCCTGGAGAACACCTGTTACAGGTGAGTAACTACGCTTTCAGCACCCTTGGATGTATACCATCCGTTCCAGATGTTTTGCTACTCTTCAGTTTATCAAACAGCTGTAATACATCCTTCTGGTGTATTGATGTTTCTTTTAATTCTTCTGTGGCATCACCTTTAAAATACCACTTCAGTCATTGGTAACATCCCTACATCTTCTTCAGTAAAGACTGAAGCAAAGAATTCATTCAGTCAGAATTCATTCATCCAAATTTAATTTGGATATATGCAAAGTTGGGAAAGGACAGCTCAAACTACAGTTATACAATGAAAGCAGGGCCGCCCCGTAAGTTAGGCTGCTGGCCTGGTTGGGTGGTGGCAGCAGCACACATGGGCAGTCAAGCCCATGTAACGCCACCCCCAGCTGCCCCTGATTCTGTTTGGAGGGGGGAGGTGGGCAGCAGCAGCATTTTCAAAAGTGGTGGCAAAAAGCTGTTGCCTGCCTCCGGGGGGGAGGGGGGAGGGGAGAGGGGGGGGGCAGGCGACAAGGTTCGGGTTTCTGCCTAGGGCAGCAGAAACCTTGGGCCAGCCCTGGATGCAAGATTCCACATTAGGAACTACCACCCAGGAAAAGGATTTAGGTGCCATTGTAAATATATTGAAACCCTCCACTCAGTATGTAGCAGTGGCCAAGAATGCAAACAATGTCAGGAGCTATAAGGAAAGGAATGCAGAATAAAACCAAGGATATTCTTAAATCTCCAGGAACAAGCAGAAATGTAGCCTTCACATATGGGTATCGTCAGTACCAACGGAGCCCGCGCGGGAATGCTCCCCAGCATCCAGTAGGAAAGCTTTTGGGAGCATCCTACAGCGCATGCGTGCTGCCTTCCTGCCTCTGTACCTCTCTCACTTCAGTTCTTCATTTTCCACGGAGCCGACAGGACATGGTACCCTGTCACCGCAGAAAATCTACCTTTATTTCTTATTTTTTGTGGTTGCGTCTGCCTTCATTCGACTCCTACCGGTACCACCGGTTCTCCTCTTATTCATTCTTCAAAAAAAACAAACACAGACTTATTTTTCTTCAGGGATCTTTCCCTGTTTCTGGTGCTAGGCGCCATTTTAGACACTAGCCCCTTTTTTCTTCAAGCATGGAGAAACCAGACGGTGGTTTCAAAAAATGCTTAAAATGTGGCAGTACCATTTCCATCGTCAACATCCATGATTGGTGTCTAAAATGTTTGGGTCCTGAACATTGTCCAACAGAGTGTCTCTCCTGCATAAGGATGACCAAGAGGGGCTGACAGAATAGAACTGCAAAACTCAGTACCTTTTTTGCCTCCGACACGATGTCAATTGCATCGACCGTCTTCCAGGGCTTCATCTTACTCCCATGGATCTCAGGTAACCAAAAGTAACACTAGCCGGTCCTCGAAGGGAAAATCTCCTTCGACGTATTGAGATGCCTCGGGCGTTTCCCTCGAGGACACTTCACTGGCAAAACAGCCCCGGCGGGAGTCTTCGAGCTCCAAAGCATTACCGGGGCTCCAGGATGTTCCAGAGGCCTCGACCTCTGCAGAACTACTGGTGCCAACTGGTGCCATGCTCTGGGGTCGTGGCCGCATCCACCAGTACCAGCACCCGCACCCAGGCATCGGCAGGAGCATTGGATCACAGAATCCTCGCTATCGAACACAGTCTAGTGGCCCTCTTAGCAGCCTCGGTACCGCTAAGACCTCAACAGATGGTTCCACAGGTATCGGTACAGACATCAGTACCTGTACCGACAACACCTGCTTCGACAGAACTGCTTCCCCCCCCCCCATGCCAATGTCCAGTATCGGGGATCAGGAACCGAGACACTTCGGTACTGACTTCGAGCGGTACAGATACCATGCGTCATAAGGAGCACCCAGTGCTTGAGTCTTCCGATTCCAATGACTCTGATTCTACCGGTACCAGAGTGAATCTATTAGAAGATTCAACTCCCTCTCCTGAACGCAGGATGTCTCCTCCAGAAGATATGTCCTTCCAGTACTTCATACGTGATTTTTAGCAAAAGGCCTTGCAATCACTGTGATTCCAGAAAAAGAACCTAGGGCAGAGGAATTAAGAATTCTACAATACCCTATGGCTCCCAAGGAGGCAGCTATGCTTCCCATTCACAAGATCTTACATGATTTGATGTTGAGAATGTGGGAGACTCCTTTAACAATATATTCACATTCCCGACACCTGGACTCTATGTACAGAGTGTCAAGTTGTCCTGGTTTTCAAAAAACTCAATTTCGACACCATCAATGATAGTGGAATCGGCCATGCGAAGAATCAAGAGTGCAAAAACACACTCTTCTAATCCTCCAGGCCGTGAATCCAGGACACACTATGCCTTTGGCCGTCGATGTTTTCAATCCTCCATGCTGGGAGCCAGGATCAGTTCCTACATTCTATATATGGGAATGTTCCTGGAAGAAGGCACAAAAGACTTGGAGCTCTTTAGTTCTTCTGTCTCAGAGGAAAAAAGAGCAGACTACCTTATTCTGGTCAAACATGCCCAGAATGTCTCTAAATTTATGAACCGTACTACCTTTGACTGTTTTGAAAGTCTTAGCAGAACCTCTGCTATATCCATAGGAGCCCGTCGTATTGCTTGGCTTCAAGCATCAGACTTGAAACAATGGGTGCAAGAAAAACTGGAAACATTCCTTGCACAGGAGACAATCTCTTTGGTAAGGATTGGCAAGACAAGGCAAATCAGCTTGAATCTGACAATACTACTTTGAACAGATTGTCAAAGGCTACAGCCAACCCAGCAAAAAAGAAAACATTCAAAAAACCTTTTTTTCAGTAAGAAAAAGAAGTCTTACCAATCTTACACCCATCAAACTCACTGTCCACTTTGTTTCCCAAAAGGGACAGCAACAGTACAGAGAGCAGAGAAAGCCACAAGCTCAAAAAGCTCAACCTGTTCAACAGACCCAGCCCACTCAGGGTCTTCGACTTCCACCTAGAGAACTTAGTCTGCCTGGAATGGTCAAGGGTTCTGGAACTTTTAGAGGCAGATTGACTATGCCATTTTGTCAAAAGATGGCAACAAATAACATCAGAAAATTGGACTCTGTCCATTGTAAGATTGGGATACAAGCTTCATTTCCTCAACTTGCCCCCACCTAAAATTCTGAGACAGTTCAATTCTCAGGGCCCTGCCACCGACCTCTTGTGGCAGGAGGTCACGTCACTTCTGGCTAAAGGAGCAATAGAAGAAGTGCCATATCCCAATAGGGGATAGGGTTCTATTCCCCGTATTTTCTTATTCCAAAGAAGACAGGGGGACACAGGCCTAAACTAGACCTCAGAGAATTAAGCAAGTATTTGTTCTGAGAAAAGTTCATGATGATCTCCCTCGGAACATTTACCATACCTTCAAAGTCAAGATTGGCTATGATCTCCAGGAATAAGCAGGAATGTAGTCATCACATATGGGTATCGTCGGTACCGACGGAGCCTGCACGGGAACGCTCCCCAGCGTCCAATTAGAAAGCTTTTGGGAGCACCCCACAGCGCCTGCGTGCTGCCTTCCCGCCTTTCCCAACTGCCTCCAGTTCTTCTTTTTCCACGGAGCCAGCAGGTGGTGGTTCCTGTCACCGCAGAAGAATTCTTCTTTATTTCTTTATTTCTTTGTGGTCGCGTCTGCCTTCCTTGACGCTTTACCGGTACCGTCGGTTTTTTCTTCTTATTTTCTGTCTTTAAAAAAAAAAAAAAAAAAAATATTCTACTTTTTTCCTATTTTCTTCAGGTGCACGTGCCTTTTTGGGCCTTAGGCCCAAAAACATTTTCTTATAATGGAGAAACCTGCCTCAGGTTTCAAAAAGTGCACCAAGTGTGGCGGTACCATTTCCGTCACCGACACCCATGAATAGTGTCTAAAATGTTTAGGTCCTGACCACTCCATCACGGATTGTATGTCCTGTGCCATGATGTCTAAAAGAGGTCTGAAGAACCGAGCTGCTAAGCTCAGTACCCTGTTTCCCTCTGATGCAGCTTCGGTGGCATCGATGTCTTCCAGGGCTTCCTCTTCCTCCCGTGGATCTCAGGTAACTAAACATAAGTCTAGCCGGTACTCAAAGGGTAGATCTCCTTCTAAGCATCGAGATGCCTGTGGCGTTGCCCTTGAGGATTCTGCACCGGCGAAATTGCCCTGGCGGGAGGCTTCGGCTTCCAAAGTATTATCGGGGTTCCAGGATGTTCTTGAGGCCTCGACCTCGGCAGAACTACTGGTGCCATGCTCTGGGGTACCGGCGGTCTTTTCTGGTACCGACATCCAGGCATCGGCAGCGTCGATAGACCAGAGATTCCTGGCCATTGAGCGCAGTCTGGCGGCTCTCCTTGCGGCATCGACACCCTCAGAACCGTGACAGACAATTCAGCCGGTACCGGCCCCGGCATCGGTATCAGTATTGGTACCGGTAGCATCGGCATCGGTGTCTGCTTTGCCGGTACCCAGTCATCCGATGCTCTCCGGTACAGATACCCCAGTACCAATTACTCTCGGTACAGACTTCGGTCGGTACGGGTATCGGGCTCTTCAAGAGCATCCGGACAGACGGTACTTCGAGTCCTCAGAAGAATCTGAGGATTCTGATAGTTCTGTCGATGCAGGAATGCTTCTCCCAGAGGAACCCTCCTCCCCTAAGCGCAGGATGTCGTCTCCGGAGGATATTTCCTTCCAGGATTCTATCAGGGAGGTGGCTCGGGATCTGTCCATTACTGTGGCCCCTGAAACAGAGCCAAGGGCCAAGGAGTTGGAAATTCTACAATATCCCAAAACTTCTAAGGAGGCAGCTACCTTGCCCATTCATGAGATTTTATATGATCTCATGTTAAGAATGTGGGAGACACCTCTTACCACCTCTCCTCATTCTCGCAGACTGGATACTATGTATCGAGTCCCTCCTTGTCCTGGTTTCCAAAAGACTCGGCTTCCTCACCACTCTATTGTAGTGGAATCAGCTATGAGAAGGATCAAGAGTGCAAAAAGGCATGCCTCTAATCCTCCAGGACGTGAGTGCAGAACCTTGGATGCTTTTGGACGTTGTGTCTTCCAAGCTTCCATGCTTTCTGCCAGGATCAGTTCCTATAGTCTGTACATGGGAATGTTCCTGAAGGAGGTCACAGATGATTTAGAAGCTTTGTCCTATTCTTTCTGAAGATAGACAGGATTTTCTCACTTTGGTCAAACATGCCCAAGATGTTTCTAAATTTGCCAGTCTTTGACTGCTTTGAATGCATAAGCAGGACCTCTGCTATTGCCATAGGTGCATGTAGAATTGCTTGGCTCCAGGCATCTGATCTAGAGCTCTGGGTACAAGACAAATTGGGAAACATACCTTGTACTGGTGAGAACCTGTTTGGTAGAGATTGGCAGGAAAAAGCCAATGAGATGGATGCTGAAAATTCCACCTTGGATAGATTATCCAAGTCCACAGCTGATCCTGCTAGAAAGAAATCTTTCAAGAAGCCATTCTTTTCTAAGAAGAAAAGAGATTATCCTGCCTATGCTCAGCAGGCACGTACAGCAGGTCAGTTTGTCAAGAAGGGTCAGCAACAACCCAAACAGAAGAAAGCAAAGACTGCTGAGCCTCAGCCGTCACAGCAGTCTCAGCCTCCACAAGGCCTTTTACTTTCAGCTGGAGAACTTGGTCTTCCTGGCTCTCGGGGGACCAGAGCCTTCCACCATTCCAGGAAGGTTATGTCACTTTGCCCCCAGATGGGGGCAGATAACAGCAGAGCATTGGACACTCTCCATCATAAAGGAGGGGTACAAGCTTCATTTTTCAAGCATGCCCCCTAACACAATAGTAAGGCAGTTCAATTCTCCGACCTCTCTCATCAACCTGATAGGGCAGGAGGTCGCTATTCTTCTTGCCCAAGGGGCAATAGAAGAAGTACCCATTCATCAGCAGGGTACAGGGTTCTACTCCCCTTATTTCTTTATTCCAAAGAAAACAGGGGGATACAGACCTATCTTAGACCTCAGAAAATTGAACAAATTCCTTGCCAAAGAGAAATTCAAAATGATTTCTCTCGGGTTTCTGCTGCCATACCTTCAGAGTCAGGATTGGCTTTGTTCTCTAGATCTCAAGGATGCGTACACCCATGTCCTCATCCATCCAACCCACAGAAGGTTCCTTCGGTTCCTTTTTCAAGGAAAGCACTACCAATACAGGGTGCTTCCTTTTGGCCTGGCCTCAGCACCAAGGGAGTTCACGAAATGCATGGCTGTCGTAGCAGCATTTCTCCGCACTCTCGGGATATTTGTCTTCCCCTACTTAGATGACTGGCTCATTCGAGCCCCAAAAGAGTCAGAGGCCAGGACTTCTCTATCCTGCACAATGCGTATCCTTCAGTATTTGGGTGTTGTAATAAATATCCCAAAATCCAGTCTAACTCCCACTCAGTCTTTAGATTTCATAGGAGCTTTGCTGGACACCAGAAAGGCAAGGGCCTATCTCCCTCAGGCCCGGCTGCCTTTGCATGGTGCAGTTAGCTTCTCAAGGAGTGCTAAAGCCTCATCTCACTGCTCGAGAAATGTTACAACTACTAGGCCACATGACATCTACTGTACATGTGGTTCCCTATGCTCGCCTCCATATGAGGGCAGCCCAGTGAACTTTATCCACTCAATGGACCCAGGCATCAGGATGCCTGTCAGACAAAATAGCAAACACAAGTCGCCTTATTATGTTCCTCCAGTGGTGGAAGTCCACTCAAAACCTGTTGCTGGGGTCCCCTTTTCAACAACCCTTACCCCAAGCAACTCTCACAACAGATGCTTCTCCGATGGGTTGGGGAGCTCATCTGCAAGACCTCACCACCCAGGGCACCTGGTCTCCACAGGAGAGTCATCTACATATCAATCTCTTGGAGCTCAGAGCAATCTTCCTTGCTCTGCAAGTGTTCCACACCCTGCTCAGCTACTAGACAGTCCTCATTCATACGGACAATCAGGTAGCCATGTTCTATGTGAACAAGCAGGGGGGAACAGGCTCTCTGTCGCTTTGCAACGAAGCTTTGCGACTATGGGCCCTCGCCAGAGAGCATCAGATTCATCTTCTGGCAGTGTATCTTCCAGGCATTCAAAACTCTTGGGCAGACAGACTCAGTCGAGTTCTGCTTCCTCACGAGTGGTCTCTGCATGCAGCCCAGGTGACCAGAATATTTCAACTTTGGGGAACCCCGGACATAGACCTCTTTGCAAGTCCGTGGAATGCCAAACTTCCCCGGTTCTGTTTCAGAATTCAGGGGGCTCAGGCCAGGGATACTTTCCTCCTTTACTGGGGTATAGACTTCCTGTATGCCTTTCCACCCATTCCCCTAATTCCCAAAACCCTGTTCAAGCTTCAGAGAGACAGAGGCCATATGATACTCATAGCTCCACATTGGCCACGGCAAGTGTGGTATCCTCTGCTTCTGCATCTCTCTCAAACTCCCTCCCTGGATTTAGGGTCTGCTCCAGATCTCCTATCTCAGGAGGATGGAATGTTATGGCATCTCAATCCCCAGTCTCTGCGTCTCAGGGATTGGTTGATGAAGGCCTAGATCTCCATGATCTTAATCTCCCTCAGCAAGTAAAAGATATTCTTTTTGCTTCCAGGAAACCTTCCACAAGACACTCTTATGCTTTCAAGTGGAAAAGGTTTACCATATGGTGTTCGCAAAAGGGTCTTAACCCCCTTGCGATACCTCTGGAATCATTGCTGGAGTATCTCCTTCATTTATCCAATTCAGGTCTTAAGACTAATTCAGTTAGAGTCCATTTGAGTACTATTGCAGCTTCCTTTAAGCCTCTAAATGGACAGCCTATTTCCTCTCATCCTCTTATAGCAAGATTTATGAGAGGCCTTCTTCTAACTAAGCCTCCCATTAGGCCACCACCGGTGGCATGGGACTTAAATCTAGTTCTTGGGCAGCTTATGAAGGCACCTTTCAAACCTTTAGCTACTACCTCCTTGAAATTCCTTTCTTGGAAGGTTATCTTTCTCATTGCAGTCACATCAGCACGCCGCATTTAGTGAGTTGCACGCGCTAGTAGCTGATCCACCTTATATAAGGTTCCATCATGACAAGGTAGTCCTTAGGACTCATCCACACTTCATGCCGAAGGTGGTCTCGCCTTTTCATCTGAACCAAGCGGTCTACCTACCTGTATTTTTTCCAAGGCCTCATGCATCACATGCAGAGAGGAATCTTCATACCTTGGACTTTTAAGAGATTTAGCTTTTTACTTACAAAGAACACAGCAACATAGAAAGTCCTCTCAACTCTGTTGCTTTTGATCCTTCTCATTTGGGACTTCCAGTCTCCAAGAGAACACTGTTTAACTGGATTGCTCAGTGTATTTCCTTCGCCTATCAGAGTAAGAACCTATCTCTGGAGGGCCATGTCACAGCTCACAATGTGAGAGCCATGGCAGACTGAATGGCTCATCTGCACTCTGTGTCTATTGACGACATCTGTCGAGCAGCCACTTGGGCCTCGGTTCATACCGTCACAGCCCATTACTGCTTGGATAAGGACTCCCGCCGGGATGACTTGTTTGGTCAGGCTGTTCTTCAACACCTGTTCCATACGTAATCAACTCCTACCCACCATCCCTGGTGGGATGGCAGAGATCCATGGGGGGAAGTGGAGCCCTTTCACAGGGACACACAACTTTTGGGGTCTTTCCCTGGCATCTAAAGCTAGGAAGTTCCCATATGTGATGACTACAATCTCCAGGAACAAGCAGGAATGAGTCTTCACATATGGATACATCTGTACCGACGGAGCCTGCACGGGAACGCTCCCCAGCGTCCAATCAGAAAGCTTTTGGGAGCATCCCACAGCACCTGCGTGCTGCCTTCCCGCCTTTCCCAACTGCCTCTCTCCAGTTCTTCTTTTTCCACGGAGCCAGCAGGTCGTGTTCCTGTCACCGCAGAAGAATTTCCTTATTTTTTCTTTATTTCTTTTGTGTCGCGTCTGCTGCCTTTGACGCTGTACCGGTACCGCCGGTCTTTCTTTTCTTCTTCTAAAAAAATCCAACTCCTTTTTTTCCATTCTTTTTCCTTCAGGTGCACTTCAGTTTTGGGCCTTATGCCCAAAACCTTTTTTCCTTAAATATGGAAAAGCCTGCCTCAGGTTTTAAAAAGTGCACAAAATGTGGTGGTACTATTTCCGTCACAGACACCCATGACTGGTGTCTAAAATGTTTAGGTCCTGACCATTCCATAACAGATTGTGTGTCCTGTTCCATGATGTCTAAAAGAGGTCGGCAGAACCGAGCTGCCAAGCTCAGTACCCTGTTTCCCTCTGATGCGGCTTCGGTGGCATCGACGTCTTCCAGGGCTGCTTCTTCCTCACATGGATCTCAGGTAACTAAACATAAATCCAGCCGGTCCTCGAAGGGTAGATCTCCTTCTAAGCATCGAGATGCCTCTGGCCTTGCCCTCGAGGATTCTGCACCGGCAAAATTACCCCAGCAGGAGGCTTTGGCCTCTAAAGCATCATTGGGGTTCCAGGATGATCTCGATGGCGTGGTCTCGACACCGGTACCGACTTCCAGGCATTGGCAGCAACAATGGATCAGAGGATTCTGTCCATCGAACGCAGTCTGGCGGCTTTCCTTGTGGCATTGACGCCCGTGGTACTGCAACAGACTACTCCGCCGGTACCGGCTCTAGCATCGCCATCGGCACCGATCCCGGTACTGGTGGCATTGACATTGACACCGGCATTGGTGTCCGCTATGCTGGTACTCTGTCCTCTGAAGCCCTCCGGTACCGATACCTTGGTACCGGTGATTCCCGGTACGGGTATCAGGCTTTGCAAGAGCATCCGGACAGACGATACTTCGATTCCTCTGAGGACTCTGAGGATTCTGAAGAGTCGGTCGATGCAGTGATGCTTCTTCCACAGGAGGAGTCCTCTCCTAAAAGAAGGATGTCTCCTCCAGAGGATTTGTCTTTTCAAGACTTTATCAGAGAGGTGGCTCGGGGTCTCTCTATTACAGTGGCACCTGAATCAGAGCCCAGAGCCAAGGAGTTAGATATTTTACAATATCCTAAAACTCCTGAAGAGGCAGCTACCTTACCTATTCATGAGATTCTGTATGATTTCATGTTGAGGATGTGGGAAGCACCTCTAACCACCTCTCCTCATTCTCGCAGGTTGGATACCATGTATCGTGTCCCTCCTTGTCCTGGTTTCCATAAAACTCAACTTCCTCACCACTCTGTTGTGGTTGAGTCTGCAATGAGAAAGATTAGAAGTGCCAAAAGACATGCCTCTAATCCTCCAGGACGTGAATGTAGAACTCTGGATGCTTTTGGAAGAGTCTTCCAAGCTTCCATGCTTGCTGCGAGAATTAATTCCTATAGTCTTTACATGGGAATGTTCTTAAAAGAAGTCACTGACCATTTGCAGACTTTAAGTCCTTTTATGTCGTTAGATAAAAGGCAGGAATTTCTCACTGGGCTTAAACATGACCAGGATATCTCCAAATTCTCCAACCGTGCAGCTTTCGACTCCTTTGAATGCGTAAGCAGAGCCTCAGCTATTGCCATAGGTGCACGTAGGATTGCTTGGCTTCAGGCATCTGATTTGGAGATCTGGTTCAAGATGAATTGGGAAATATCCCTTGTACGGGTGAGAACCTGTTTGGTAAGGATTGGCAAGCAAAAGCCAATCAGATGGATGCTGAAAATTCTGCTTTGGATAGACTATCAAAATCTAGTGCTGCTCCTGCTAAGAAAAGGTTGTTCAAGAAAACACCTTTTTCTAAAAAGGGAAGATTCTATCCTGCTTATGATCAGCAGGCATCTTCTGCAGCTCAGTTCCCTTCCAAACGTCAGCAATCCTCCAAACAGAGCAAAGCAAAGGCTGTGAGGCCTGCTCCAGCCCAGCAACCTCAGCCCCCTCAGGGCCTTTGACTTTCTGCTAGAGAACGTAGCCTTCCTGGCTCTAGAAGGATCAGAGCCCTCCACCATTCCAGGAAGGTTATGTCACTTTGCTCCCAGATGGGGGCAAATTACAGCAGAGCATTGGACACTCTCCATCATAAGAGAGGGGTACAAGTTTCATTTTTCAAGCTTGCCCCCTCGCACAAGAGTGCACCAGTTCAATTCTCCACCCTCCCTCCTCAACCTGTTGGAGCAGGAGGTTGCCACTCTTCTTGCCCAGGGGGCCATAGAAGAAGTGCCCTTTCAACAACAGGGCACAGGGTTCTGCTCCCCCTATTTTCTTATTCCAAAGATAACAACAGGGGGCTTCAGACCCATCTTAGATCTCAAAGAGTTGAACAGATTCCTAGTCAAAGAAACATTCAAGATGGTTTCTCTAGGAACTCTGCTGCCATACCTTCAGAGTCAGGATTGGCTTTGTTTTCTAGATCTCATGGATGCGTACACTCATGTTTGTTTGTTTATTTATTTACATTCTCTTATATACCGTGCTATTCTGTATCAGTGCGGTTTACATTGAACAAACTGAATGTTCTCATCCATCCATCTCACAGAAGGTTCCTTCGGTTCCTTTTTCAGGAAAAGCACTATCAATACAAAGTGTTTTGGTCTGGCCTCTGCACCAAGGGTGTTCACGAAATGCATGGCAGTGGTTGCTGCTTTTCTGCGCACCCTGGGAATATTCGTCTTCCCTTACCTGGACGACTGGCTCATTCGAGCTCCCACTCAGAGGCCAAGACTTCTCTCACCTGCACAATGTGTATCCTTCAGTATTTAGGGCTGGTAATAAACATCCCAAAATCCAATTTAATCCCTATTCAGTCCCTGGAGTTTATAGGGGCGTTGCTGGATACCACAAGGGCAAGGGCCTATCTTCCCCAGGCCGGTTGCCTTCGCTTGGTTCAGTTAGCTTCTCAAGCAGAGTTGAAACCCCTACTAACTGCTCGAGAGATGTTACAGTTGCTAGGCCACATGGCATCCACCGTACATGTGGTACCATATGCTCGCCTTCACATGAGAGAAGCTCAGTGGACTTTATCCACCCAATGGACCCAGGCAGTAGGCTGCCTGTCAGACAAAATAGCAAACACAAGTCGCCTCATGTTGTCCCTCCAGTGGTGGAAGTCCCCTCAAAACCTGTTACTGGGGTCCCCCTTTCAACAACCTCTACCCAAAGCAACTCTTACAACAGATGCTTCTCCAATGGGCTGGGGAGCTCATCTTCAGGACCTCTCCACCCAGGGCATCTGGTCCCCACAGGAGACTTGTCTACATATCAATCTCTTGGAACTCAGAGCAATCTTCCTTGCTCTTTGAGTTTTCCACACCCTGCTCAGCCACAAGACAGTCCTTATCCACACCGACAATCAGGTAGCCATGTTCTATGTAAACAAGCAGGGAGGAACTGGCTCTCTGTCACTGCAACGAAGCTCTGCGACTGTGGGCCCTCGCCAGAGAGCATCACATTCATCTAATGGCAGTTTATCTTCCAAGTGTTCAAAACTCTTGGGCGGACAGACTCAGTCGAGGAGTTCTGCTTCCACACGAGTGGTCCCTATATATGGACCAGGTATCCAAGATTTTTCGAATTTGGGAAACCCCGGACATAGACCTCTTTGCAAGTCCATGGAATGCCAAACTTCCCCGGTTCTGTTCCAGAACTCCGGCTCAGGGGGCTCAGGCAATTGATGCTTTCCTCCTTCACTGGGGTCAAGAGTTCCTTTATGCCTTTCCACCCATTCCCCTAATTCCCAAAACCCTGTTCAAGCTTCAGAGAGATAGAGGCCACATGATTCTCATAGCTCCACATTGGCCACGGCAAGTGTGGTACCCTCTGCTTCTACATCTCTCTCAAGCTCCCTCCCTAGAGTTAGGGTCTGCTCCAGACCTCCTCTCTCAAGAGGACGGAAGGTTATGGCATCCCAATCCCCAGTCTCTACATCTCAGGGATTGGTTGCTGAAGGCCTAGATCTCCAGGATCTTCATCTTTCTCAACAAGTGAAAGATGTTCTTTATGCTTCGAGAAATCCTTCCACTAGACGTTCTTACGTTTTCAAGTGGAAGAGGTTTACCATCTGGTGTTCTGAAAAGGGTCTTAACCCCCGTGCCATACCTCTGGAATCGTTGCTGGAGTATCTCCTTCATCTGTCTAATGCAGGCCTTAAGACAAATTCAGTAAGGGTCCATTTGAGTGCTATTGCAGCTTCCCTTAAGCCTCTAAATGGACAACCTATTTCCTCTCATCCTCTTGTAGCAAGATTCATGAGAGGCCTCCTTTTAACAAAGCCTCCCATCAGACCACCCCCGGTGGCATGGGACTTAAACTTGGTTCTTGGTCAGCTTATGAAGCCGCCTTTTGAACCTTTAGCTACCGCCTCCTTGAAATACCTTTCTTGGAAGGTTATCTTTCTCATTGCAATCACTTCACATCGCATTAGTGAACTGCAAGCACTCGTAGCTAATCCACCTTATACAAGGTTCCATCATGACAAGGTGGTCCTTTGGACTAATCCACACTTTATGCCTAAGGTGGTCTCACCTTTTCACCTCAACCAGGAGGTCTACCTACCTGTCTTTTTTCCAGGGCCTCATGCATCAAGTGCAGAGAGGAATCTTCATACTCTGGACTGTAAAAGAGCTTTGGCTTTTTAGTTACAAAGGACACAGCAACATAGAAAGTCTTCCCAACTCTTTGTTGCCTTTGATCCTTCTCATCTCGGACAACCAGTCTCCAAGAGAACTCTTTCCAACTGGATTGCCCAGTGCATTTCTTTCGCCTATCAGAGGGCCATGTCACAGCTCACAATGTGAGAGCCATGGCAGCTTCAATGGCTCATCTGCGTTCTGTGTCTATCGACGACATCTGTCGAGCAGACACTTGGGCCTCGGTTCATACCTTCACAGCCCATTACTGCTTGGACAAGGACTCCCGCCGGGATGCCTTGTTTGGTCAGGCTGTTCTTAAACACCTGTTCCATACTTAATCAACTCCTACCTGCCATCCCTCAGGGGATGCCAGAGATCCATGTGTGGAAGTGCAGCCCTGTTCCAGGGACACACAACTTCTGGGATCTCTCCCTGTCATCTAAAGCTAGGGAGTCCCCATATGTGAAGACTCATTCCTGCTTGTTCCTGGAGATAGCACAGTTACTTACCTGTAACAGGTGATCTCTGGGAACAGCGGGAATATGTTTTCACAACCCACCCATCTCTCTCTATCTCTATCTCTCTCCCTCTTTGTCTCAGCTCTAAAACTTAACTGAGGAGAGACAGTTGGGAAAGGCGGGAAGGCAGCACATAGACGCTGTGGGATGCTCCCAAAAGCTTTCTGATTGGACGCTGGGGAGCGTTCCCACACAGGCTCAGTCTGTACCGACGTACCCATATGTGAAGACTTATTCCTGCTGTTCCCAGAGATCACCTGTTACAGGTAAGTAACTGTGCTTTCTCCAGGACCAAGCAGGAAGTCAGTCCTCACTTATGGGTGACGTCGGCGCCGACGGAGCCCTCGCGGAGCAATTTTCCCCAGCTTTCAAAGAAAGCCTTTGGGAATTGCAGCGCGCATGCGCGGTCGTCTTCCCGCCCGAAGGTGCCATCTTAGCCAGTCTTCTTTTTTTCCGCGGAGCCCTACAGACGTCCCCGTCTTGTCCCCGCGAAAAAGTTGATTTTCTTCTTTATTTTATCCTTTTTTCTTTCGGTTCGACGCCGATCGTTTTCCCGCCCGGACTCGCGACGCCGGTCTCGAGTCCTCTTACTTTTTTTCGGTTTTTCTGACTTAGTCAGCTTTCGTTTTCGTTTTCCCTGGCAGCCCGGTCCTTTGACCTCGCAGGGGCCCTTTTTCCCCCGATGGCTGCCAGTGGGTTTAAGCGGTGTGGTCGGTGTGACCGAAATATGTCACTAACCGACACACACGACTTTTGCCTCCGCTGCCTGGGCCCGGATCATGAGGAACTGATCTGTGGGCCCTGCAGCAAAACGGTCCTCAAAGGCGTTGAGAAGTCGGCGGCATCAGCGTGAGAGAATCTTCGCTGACCCCAGCCGTACCCGGACCTCGTCGGAGGCCTCCGTGTCGAAAGGCTCCAGCTCGGACCGTCGCCGGAGCTCCTCCGACCGGGGTTCTCCCTCCGGGGACCATCGTCGGAAGGAAAAACCCGCGAGGGCGTCGTCGGTGGACGCTCCTGGCTCCGCGAGGGCCAGGTCGCATAGCCCCGACAGCCGCCCCGGGTCCTTGGAGAAGGAACACATCCCGAAGCGACCTCGCCTGGAGTCGGAGATGCCTGCCCGGGTAAGTCCTGTGGTCCTTCTGGACTCGCCTCCGCGACAGCCGACGTCGGGCCCGACGCCGTCGGGGCCCGAGTCGGGGGCTGCTGGGTCACCTGAGCTCGGACTCAGGTTGACGGCCTTGGAGAGCAGACTGTCTGCCTTCATGGACCAGCAGAGGGCATTGCTTGCTGGCTTCGCTGGCGTCGCTGCCCCGACCGCCGGGACGTCGACGTCCAAGTCGACCCCGGAGACCGAGCCGATCCTCGAGTCGATGAGAACTCGAGTCGATCCTCGGTCGAGGTCGCCCTCGGCCTCCCGTTCGGGACCGAGGTCGCCGACGCCGACTCCCTCGGCGTCGGGGCGGCTGGCGCCGCACCCTGCCCGGGCCGACCCCACCGAGTCCTCGTCGGAGTCGGTCTGGGAGTCTGAGGAGGAAGAGTCACCTGATTCTTTCCGGACTCGGTGTGTCCCATCGGACTCACCGGAGTCCGAGCCTCGGAAGCAGTCCCCCCCGGAGGATGCCCGGTTCTCGGACTTCGTTAGGGATATGGCCAAGGCTTTGGCCTTCCCTGCGGATCCCGAGGAGGAGCCTCGAGCCGAAGAGCTCGACGCCCTCCAGTATGACTCTCCCGCGAGGGAACACTTTACTGTGCCGGTTCCTCCTATGCTGGAACGACTACTCTTCCGCATGTGGGAGAGTCCGGCCTCCTCGCCGGTCCTGAGCAAGCGGGTCGATTCTATCTATCGGGTCCGCAAGAGCCCTGGCTTTCAAAAGGCACAGCTGCCACACCATTCCATGGTAGTGGAATCGGCCATGCATCGTCTTAAGAGCCAGAAGATGCACTCCTCGGTGCCTCCTGGAAGGGAGGCCCGTAACCTGGATGGCCTTGGCAAGAAGTGCTTCCAGGGCTCTATGCTCGCATGTCGTGTCCAGACTTACCAGCTATACATGGGCATGTATCTCCGGGATCTGGCTAAAGAGCTAGCCGGATTCTCCGCTGGTCTCTCCGAGGAGCCCTTGCGGAGGTTCCTAGCCTTGTCCACGGGCATTCGGGAATGCTCAAAGTTCATGTCCCGAGCAGCCTATGATGGCTTTGAAGCCTCGGCTCGAGTAGCCGCAGCCGGCATCGGTGCCCGCCGACAGGCTTGGCTTCAGTCGTCCGACCTTGAACCCTGGGTACAGGACAAGTTGGTCGATGTCCCCTGCCGAGGCGAAAACCTCTTTGGCAAGCCCATGGCGGAAAAGGCTGCACAAATTGAGACTGAGACTCTCACCAGGACCAGGCTTTCTAGGAAGACCTCCGCCCCTTCCCAGAAAAAGAAGGGCTCGGCTGCCTACAAACAATACCCCCATTATCAGGCCCCTGCAGCTCCCCAACAGGGCCAGCAGGCCAAGGGACGGGGTAACGGGTCCCGTAGGCAGCAAGCCCCCAAGCCTGCACCACCAGCCCCTCTCCGGCTTCACGGCCTCTATGTCTTTCCGTACCTTGACGACTGGCTCATCAGAGCAGCGTCCGCTCAGGAGGTCACCAACGCCACGTGCCGCACGGTGACTCTGCTGCAGCACTTGGGCTTTGTCATAAACTTCGCAAAGTCCACTTTGCTCCCCTCACAGGATCTCGAGTTCATCGGCGCAAGGCTGCACACTCCTCAGGCGCGAGCGTATCTACCGCTCGACAGGGCTCAGCGGCTCATGGACCTAGCCGACCGCTTTCGCAGCTTTCGCAGCCAGCCCCTGGTCTCCGCCAGGCGCTTCCTGAGACTGCTTGGCCATATGGCTTCCACTGTCCATGTGACCCCCAATGCCCGCCTGAATATGCGGTCTGCTCAATGGTGTCTCCGCCGGCAGTGGCGACAGGCCACGGGCGGCCTCGCAGACCTAGTGCGCGTTTCCGAGCCGCTGATCTCGTCTCTCCGGTGGTGGCTCCGGCAGCCGAACCTGACATTCGGTATGCCCTTCCAGTCACCTCAGCCGACCCGGGTGCTGACCACCGATGCATCCCTCCTGGGCTGGGGAGCGCATTGCCAAGAGGCGCGTACTCAGGGCCTCTGGACCACGTGGGAGTCTGCTCAGCAGATCAACTTCCTGGAGCTCCGGGCGATCCGCCTAGCTCTCAAGGCCTTCTCCCACCTGACTTCCCAACAGTCCGTCCTTGTCCAGACGGACAATCAAGTTGCCATGTTCTACGTGAACAAACAGGGGGGCACGGGCTCCTTTCTCCTCTGCCGGAAGGCTCAGAAGCTCTGCTCTTGGGCCGTCAGTCACGGCATTCTCCTCAAGGCAGTTTATCTCCCGGGCCAAGACAATTGCCTTGCGGACAAACTCAGCAGGGTCCTCCAGCCGCACGAGTGGCATCTGGATCCCTTGGTAGTTCAGAAGCTCTTCCTCAAGTGGGGCCTCCCCACGATGGATCTCTTTGCCAGTCCTCGCAACCGGCAGCTTCCTCGCTTCTGCTCTCGTCTGCCACACCCCCTTCGGGTTGTGGCGGACGCCTTTCTGATCTCATGGTCGGGGAGCCTTCTGTACGCTTTCCCTCCCATCCCGCTGGTCTCTCGGACTCTTTTCAAGGTTCTCCGAGACAAAGCCTTTTTGATCCTGGTGGCCCCTCGCTGGCCCAGACAGCCGTGGTTTCCGCTCCTGCTGCAACTGGCGGTGGAGGGTCCGGTCCCTCTGGGAGTACAACCGGATCTCCTCACTCAGGATCAGGGGTCCCTACTGCACCCCAACCTCAGGTCTCTCAACCTCATGGCCTGGCTGCTGAGAGGGTAGTCCTTGCTCCCCTTCTCCTGCCGGCGGAGGTGGAGGAGGTCGTCCTGGCTTCGCGACGCCCTTCTACCCGCAAATGCTACGCCCTTAAATGGCGTCGCTTTGCGGTCTGGTGTACCCAACAGTCGCAGGATCCCTTCTCCTGCCCGGTGTCGGTGATCTTGCAGTACCTGCTACACCTCTCTAATCTGGGACTTAAGTCCAACTCCGTCAAAGTTCACCTCAGTGCTCTTTCGGCACATCATGTGCCGGTGGACGGTAGACCTCTCTCCAGCGACCCTCTCGTAGCGAGGTTTCTCCGAGGTCTTCTTCTACTTAAACCACCTCTGCGCCCGCCAGCGCCGGACTGGGACCTGAATGTGGTTTTGCAGCGGATCACCTGTCCGCCTTTTGAACCTATGGCTACATGTTCTCTCCGTTTTCTGTCTTGGAAAACACTGTTCTTGATAGCCCTCACTTCCGCTAGGCGCGTAAGTGAATTGCAGGCCCTCGTGTCTGATCCCCCCTACACTCGGTTCTACAAGAATAGGGTAGTCCTACGGACTCACCCAAAGTTTCTGCCTAAAGTGGTCTCCCCTTTTCACATCAATCAGGAGGTGGTACTTCCAACCTTCTTTCCCAGACCACACTCCAGCCGAGCTGAGACGGTCCTCCATACCCTGGACTGTAGAAGGGCATTGAACTTCTACCTTGACCGTACGCGGGAGCACCGTAAAGCTGCTCAGCTTTTTGTGTCTTTTGACCCCAATAAATTGGGACTCCCGGTCTCCAAGCGTACTCTGTCCATCTGGGTTGCGGACTGTATCTCTTGGGCTTATGGGGCAGCCGGACTCTCTTTAGAAAGTCGAGTCACGGCTCATTGCGTTCGGGCAAAGGCCACGTCAGTGGCTTACCTCCGCTCTGTTCCGTTGGCAGACATCTGCCGGGCCGCTACTTGGTCGTCGAGCCAGACTTTTGCGGTCCATTACTGTCTCGAGAGGGAGTTCCGTAGGGACAGTGCTTTCGGACAGGCAGTCCTCCGTAATCTCTTTGAGGTCTGAGCAACTCCTACCCTCCATCCCGGATGTGGGCTACCGGTGGGTGATAATTCAGCGAAGATTCTATCCTTCTGTGCTGCTGAGCTAGAGGGAGCTCATTTTTGTGCTTAGGGTCTCCGGTAGCCTTGAGCTTGGGAGTCCCATAAGTGAGGACTGACTTCCTGCTTGGTCCTGGAGAAAGCGTAGTTACTCACCTGTAACAGGTGTTCTCCAGGAGCAGCAGGAATCAGTCCTCACTACCCTCCCTCCTCCCCTTGGAGTTGCAATCGTCTGCTTATGTTCTTTTTGCAAATTTTTATGCTGTCTTTTTGGCTATGTCATCTGACTGGCTAAGATGGCACCTTCGGGCGGGAAGACGACCGCGCATGCGCGCTGCAATTCCCAAAGGCTTTCTTTGAAAGCTGGGGAAAATTGCTCCGCGAGGGCTCCGTCGGCGCCGACGTCACCCATAAGTGAGGACTGATTCCTGCTGCTCCTGGAGAACACCTGTTACAGGTGAGTAACTACGCTTTCCTGCTTGTTCCTGGAGATAGCATAGTTACTCACCTGTAACAGGTGATCTCCGGGAACAGCAGGAATTTAGTCCTTGCAACCCACCCACCTCCCCTAGGAGTTGTATCTCTCTATCTCTTTCTCCTTCCCTCTCTCTCTCTTTGTCTCAGCTTTAAAACTCAACTTTGGAGTGGAGGAGTGGAGGAGTGGCCTAGTGGTTGGGGCAAGGTACTTCGGGCCGGAAGGTCGGGGGTTCAAATCCCACTAGAGGACAGCAACCTTGGACCGGAAGGACTGGGTTTCTAGTCCCACAGGTGCTCCTTGTGGTCTTGGGCAAGCCACTTAACCCTCCATAGCCCATGTTCCCTGTAAAATAGTTCTCTGTGTGCTGTGCTTTCCTGTCTAATCAATGTGTTTATACCTCAAAATTTCCTGTCATGATTTGACAATTTCCAATCTGTAATCAAACCGCTGCTGATCGCTGGAAGTAGCGGTATACAAATGTATACTAAATAAAATAAATAAATAAACTGGAGAGAGGCAGTTGGGAAAGGCGGGAAGGCAGCACGCAGGCGCTGTGGGATGCTCCCAAAAGCCAGCACGCAGGCTCCGTCAGTACTGACGATACCCATATGTGAGGACTAAATTCCTGCTGTTGCCGGAGATCACCTTTTACAGGTGAGTAAATATGCTTTCTCTAGATCTAAGAGATGCGTACACGCATATTCTCATCCACTCAGATCACAGGAAGTTCCTTTGATTCTTGATCAAAGGAAGACACTTCCAGTACAGAGTTCTTCCTTTTGGACTTGCCTCTGCTCCAAGTTTCTTCACAAAATGCATGGCAGTGGTAGCAGGATTTATGAGGACTCTGGGAATATTCGTCTTCCCTTACTTAGACAATTGGCTCATTCAAGAATCGACAGCTCCAGAGGCCAGCCTCTCTCTCTCTCGAGCAATAACGATTCTTCAATACTTGGGGTTGGTCATAAACCTCCCAAAATCTCATCTCACCCCCTCTCAATCCCTAGAATTCATAGGGGCTCGTCTAGACATATGGCAGTCAAAGACTTTCCTGCCCCAGCCACGCTGTCTACATATAATACAACTGGCATCTCAAGTATCTATGAAGGTATGAAGGAGGCAGTAAAGGGTACAAGTAAAATAGTGAATAGTGGTGTACCCCAGGGCTCTGTGCTGGGCCTGCTGCTTTTTGACATATTCATAAATGACCTGGAAAGTGGAATAACGAGTGAGGTTATCAAATTTGCAGATGACACAAAACTATTTAAAGTTGTTAAAACCCAAGAGGATTGTGGAAAATTGCAAGAGGATCTTGATAAATTGGAAGACTGGGCATCAAAATGGCAGGCGCTGTGGGATGCTCCCAAAAGCTTCCTAATTAGATGCTGGGGAGCGTTCTTGCGCAGGCTCCGTCGGTACCGACGATACCCATATGTGAATACCTAAATTCCTGCTGTTCCCGGAGATCACCTGTTACAGGTGAGTAACTATGCTTTACTGCATCCCAATCCGCAGTCCCTACATCTTAGGGCCTGGTTACCGAAAGCCTAGAATTCCAAGATGTTAACCTATCTCAACAAGTAAAGGATATCCTTTTGGCTTCCAGAAAACCTTCCACAAGACGTTCCTACACTTTCAAGTGGAAAAGGTTCTCTATCTGGTGTTCACAAAGGGACTAAACCCCCCTTTTACTACCTGTAGAGATGCTACTAGAGTATCTTCTGCAATTATCAACTTCTGATCTGAAGACCAATTCAGTTAGAGTCCATCTTAGTGCTATTGCTGCTTTTTATAAACCTTTTGATGGACAACCTATTTAGTCTCATCCACTTATATCAAGATTTATGAGAGGCTTGCTTTTAACAAAACCTGCCATCAAACCACCACCAGTGGCATGGGATCTAAATCTTGTTCTTGGTCAGCTTATGAAACCACCTTTTGAACCTTTAGCCACTTCAGACCTAAAGTTTCTTTCATAGAAAGTTATTTTCCTAATTGCCATCACTTCTGCAAGAAACATTAGTGAACTACAGGCGTTAGTAGCTGACCCTCCTTATACAAGGTTTCACCATGATAAAGTAGTCCTCAGGACTCATCCTCACTTTCTGCCAAAGGTGGTATCACCTTTTCATTTAAACCAGTTGGTTTATCTTCCTATATTCTTCTCTAGGCCTCATGCCTCCAGTGCGGAAAGAAATCTTCACACATTGGATTGTAAAAGAGCCTTGACTTTTTATCTCCAAAGAACTAAGCCATATGTTAAACCACCTCTGCTTTTTGTGGCTTTTGACTCTAGTCATTTGGGACTTCCAGTTTCTAAACAAACTCTGTCAAATTGGATTGCAGATTGCATATCCTATACATATCAGAGTAAGGGACTTTCTCTCGAAGGCCATGTAACAGCTCACAATGTGAGAGCAATGGCAGCCTCAACGGCTAACCTTCGTTCTGTCTCTATTGATGACATCTGCAAAGCAGCCACTTGGTCTTCGGTACATACCTTCACAGCCCACTATTGCTTAGACAAGGACTCCCGTCAGGATGCCTCGTTTGGCCAGGCTGTTCTACAGCATCTCTTCCATACTTAATACAACTCCTACCCTCTATCTACAGTTTGGATGCCTAAGGTCCATGGGAGAAAGCATGACCCATCTCACATGAGTTCGCAGCTAGCTGGGGTCACCCCTTGGCATCTTTCAGCTGGGGAGTTGCTGTATGTGAAGACTACATTCCTGCTTGTTCCTGGAGATAGCGTAGTTACTCACCTGTAACATGTGATCTTGAGTGTATCCTTAGTTATGGGGTAGAAGTTAGACCAGTTATCTGGGTAAATATGTTGAGATGTGTTCGTTGTTGTTGGTAGGTTTGGAAGGTGCTTAGTTTTATTATGTAGTGATTTGCCAAAGTCTGTGGGGAAATTTCTGTGATTTCCTTGCAAGAGTTATGATTGTTATTCGTTAGTTTTTGCACAATAGAGAATAATTCTCTAGGTCTGTTTAGTGAATTAGCAAGTATTGTTGCATGGTAATTCTTTTTAGAGCTATCTATTGCTTCTTTATACCTTTTGAGTTGGTTGTGATAGGACTCATAATATGTAGTATCTTTGTTTGCGCCACTTGCGTTCTGTTTTCCTTAATTCTTTTTTCATTTGTTTTAGTGTGTTGTTAAACCAAGGCGCATTTCCAGTTCTAGGGTGACAGTTCTTTTTATTCGCATGTTTGTTAGTTGCAGCATTATTGATTGTCCTATGCCAGTTTGTGATCGCTTCATCTAAATCCGATGGTGATGGTGATAAGTGGGGAATTATTAGATCTAGGAATTCTTCTTCATTGTATTTTTTAAATCTATGGTTTAGATGTTTTGATGGGCCTCTGTTTTCTTTTGTATCATTGATGATGAGCTTGAATTTGATTAGATGGTGGTCTGACCACGGGATTGGGATGCTTTCTAGTGAATCAGAGTTGAAAAGCTTGTGTAATACTTCGGGGAGAAAGATCATGTCGAGTATGCCTCCTTTAGTGTGTGTTTTTTTAGAAATTATTTGTTTAAACTCCATATCTGCTATTGATTCTAGAAATAGGGCAGACTGCGATGCAGGTAGAGAAGGGAAGTTTAAGTCCTCAAGCAGTATTATAGGTTGTTGGTCAGTAAATGAGCTTAGTAGCTCGATTAGAGTGTCCATGTTTTCGGACTGGTAGTCAGGTGGTCTGTAAATTAAACAGATTTTAAGGTGTCCAATTTTAATAATGAGTGTCAATGTTGGATGGTGTATTTGTAGGCTGTGGTTTAGCATTTAAGACTTTTTTTGTCATGAGTACACCTCCTCCCTTTTTGTTGTTCCTATGGGTGTACGAAGTTTCATAATCATTGTTGTTAAGCTGGTTTATATAGACTGTGTCAGTGTCGGCTAGCCACGTCTCGGTGACACATAGTATGTCAGGTTTTAGTTTGTTTAACATGTCTGTAAAGATGGGGAGTTTGTTTTTCATAGACCTGGCATTTATTAGCATGCATGATAGTTTTTGCGTCTTTAGTGATGTGTTGGATACTTGGTTGAGGTAGATTGGTGTAGTTTATGTGAGTTAGTCTCTAATGGTTAATGATCTCCGGAAACAGCAGGAATTTAGTCTTCACAACCCACCCACCTCCCCTAGGAGTTGTCTCTATCTTTCTCTTTCTCTATTTCTCTCCTTTTGGTCTCCGCTATAAACTCAACTGAAGTGAGAGAGGTACAGAGGCAGGAAGGCAGCACGCATGCGCTGTGGGATGCTCCCAAAAGCTTTCCTATTGGACGCTGGGGAGCGTTCCCGCGCAAGCGCCGTCGGTACCGATGATACCCATATGTGAAGACTAAATTCCTGCTGTTCCTGGAGATCACCTGTTACAGGTGAGTAACTACGCTGTATCTGTATTGCTTTATGGTACGACTCCACCTTGAATATTTTGTGCAAATCTGTTTGCCATATCTTTAAAAAAAAAAAAAAAGTTTTATAGTGGATTTAAAATAGGTGCAGAGAAGAGTGATCAAAATGATGATAAAGGGTATGGAAAGGCTTAAAAGGTTTGGGCTCTTAAGCTTGAAAAATAGATGGCTGAAGGGAGATATTTGAGAGATCTATAAAATGATGAGTGGAGGGTTAACGTAGATCAGTTGTTTACTCCTTCAAAAAGTAGAAAGACTAGGGGACATTCAATGAAGCTACAATGTAGCACATTAAAGACTAATTGGAGAAAATATATTTTCACTCAATATGTAATCAAACTCTGAAATTCGTTGCCAGAGGATGTAATAAAAGCAGTTAGTGTAACTGAGTTTAAAAGAGGTTTGGACAAGTTCCTGGAGGAAAAGTCCATAAACCATTGTGGACTGGGGAGATCTTCTGCTTACCTCTGGGTTAAGCAGCATAGAATCTGTATGTCTTTTGGGAACGTGACGGGTACTTGTGACCTAGTTTGGTCACAGCTGGAAACAGGATACTGGGTTTTATGGTTCTTTGGTCTGACCCATTATGGCATATTTTATATTTTTAGGTAAGGCTCTTTCCCCATTCTGTATCTATAGGCAATGGCTTAGTAAGTCAGCTCCTTAAGATGTGCCTCTGTACATTGCAGGCAAAAGCCAACAGTCACCCTTCCCCAAGCATGCTTTCAGCTATGTGCGTGCACCCACTTTATCGGGTGAAGCAACAAAAGCAGTTGCCTCTTTGCTTCACATATCACCGTGGCCTGGGTCTTTAGCAGTCTCTGCTTTTCATACCCCCCCATACCTTACTGTGTCTCTTTCATGACCCTCACCCTTCCAGCTTTTACTAGGTCTCTCTCATATACTACCATACCCTTCCAGCCCTTAGCAGGTCTCCTCCTTTTTCTTACCTCTGCCCCCTCCCAACCTTTATTGGGTCTCTCTCTTTCCTGGGCTTTTTAGACTACTACCTGTTCCCTTCATCTTGCATCTGCTGAAGAAAGTGCACTTCCTCTTCACTGCTATCTTGCAGGAAGTTGAGGCTTGTCTTGTGATTTTCAGTTCTCGCTAGAGTTGAAACTGAGACCAATTTCAACATATTTCATTTTTGCACTGAGCCGGATTGCGGTGGAGCAGCAAATGCACTCTTTTTATGTACTGCCAAAAGCTCCACAAAAGAGATGGGGGGAAATCCCTGGGGCCAGGTTGCAATTTAACTGTGAAGGTGAACTGGCATCTAGGATTTGTAAAGCACTAGTTTAGTTTACCAGTTAAAACAATACATAATTAAAAATTTCTAGAGTGTTGTGAATGCATAGAAATAAACTAAATGTATTTATTAACCAGGTAGATTTGGGGAAGCCACTACTTATCCTTTGGTGTATGCAGGATGGCTCTGCTGTTTGGGATTCTGCTGGATGCTTGTAACCTAGATTGGCCACTGTTGGAAAAATGATGTTGGGCTTGATAGTCTGACCCAGTATGACAATGCTTATATTCTTAATCTTTGGGAAACTATATTAGAGATATGGAGTTCAATATTGCAGACCCTCTCTTAAGAGATACCTAAAGGCTGGCAGGAAGACATTAAAGGTTCTTTTTTTTTTTTTTAGTACCATGGATTATAATGATTACCTGTCCAATCTGAGGTTATGTTCCATAGAGGGGGTCAATTAGAGGGTATTTAATTATATTGTACAAATACATTCACAAACCACAGACGACTCTTGCAGAGTATCCTTTACACTCGGTAGCTAAGAAATGAAACGGGCTTTATTTTACACTGAGAGGCCGATGCAGTTACTTTGTGTTAGAGCCATGTACTAAAGCTCAACACACCGCTTAACGCAAGCCTAATGCAGAAAGTTTGCTCCCCAGTGCTATAAACGAAAGTGTCTAAAATGGGCTGTGCTAGAATGGGAGAGCATGCGCATAAGGATCTGCGCTGGCAGTAGCTGTAAGTGCACCAACCATGCCTATGATGAGATGTTCTGTGCATAGAAATCTTTGCAGTAGTAGTATTTATGTGTAGAACAGCATTGTTACACATATGCAACTCCAAAGCATAGTACGCAGCTCAGCATTTTGGAGTTGCATACACATAACATCCATGTATATGATGGAATGCTATTCTGCGCATAAATAACAATATTGCACACGTTTCTGTGTGCAGATTAGTATTCTCCAGCATATGTTGCAGAAGAAATGAGCATATGCTCCTCACTATTGCTGAGTGCAAAATGACGAGCTAACCTTTTATTCCTCCTTAGACTTACGTTTCAACACTTACTTTGAGTTCAGTCTTCTGAGCTTGTGCATATTTCCTTGCATCATCACCGCATAGCTAATTTTTTCATTACTGTCGATTTGGGTGCACAGCTGTCTGCTTGGAGGATTTGTGCACAATTAGTTTGTGTGCAAAACTGTTTCTTGCATTGGCGGTGCACAAAATAGGTGCACACATCCTAGTGCACTTGACTGCATTGGCCCATGTTGGAATAAATTTGGCTTCTTTTGGGGATAAAGATTCTTTATGCTGACCTAATGAAATCATGGGACATGCCAGAGCTCGACAAATCCCAACTGCCAGGTTGTCTGGCAACTAGAAATTTACATTTGACACCTTAAATTTGTGTGTCCCTCTCCTTCTCTTTTTTTTCTCTTGTTTTTGACCTCAGTTACAGCAATCAGAGCGCAAACAGCTTGCTTCCTTACAGTACTGCTCTTGTGAAGCTGAGCTGGCCTCAGGTTCTCAACTTCTTTAAGACCAGCACAAGAGGTCTGCATACTGCAGCTCAGATTCACACAGAGCTGCTCTGTGCAGGAAGGAAACAGTTCGTGCTGTGACTTTAGTGATTGTAGGGAGTAGCAGCCACATGCAAGGTAAGTATCAGTGGCTGTGAGGAGTCACCTTTGTTGGGGGAGGTTGACTGGTTTCCTGGATAGTGTGGACAGGCTGGATAGCTGACTGGCTTGCCTTGGGCAGGTGTAGGGGATTGGTGAGGGATGGACCATTGGCTTCCTTGATAAGGGAGGGCAGGCTGGGGGGGGGGGGGTGACTGGCTTTGCAGAGTAGGGGAATGGGGGACTGAATAGCTTGCTTGGGCAATAAGGTCTGGTAATCTGGGTCAGGGATAGGGATTTAATGGCTTGCTGGGCACTGTTACCTCTAAGCTGTGCGCGTGTGCGCGCGCACACACCTCGCTGAGCGAGCGCACATACTTTACAACAGAGCGCACAAAAATTACGGCTCTGATTCTGATAGAAAACAACACAGACATCTTAAAATTTAAAAGTTATGATTGTAATTACTAGAAATTTTCTGCTTCATTTAGTAATCGTCTATTTTCATTTAATTTGATTAAAATCAATGTGGTGTACATACTGTCTTCTGACGTGTAGTCAAATTTTAAAGTATATAACTCCGAGTGTCGTTATGTGGCGCACAAAAATTTAACCTTCCTTCAAAAGCTGCACACAGCTGATATTTTATGCGCACACAGCCTACAGAAAATTAGAGGGAACATTGTTGCTGGGGTAATGATTGGTAGGGGGGTGGCTAGCTGGGGTTGAAGAAGGCTGACTGGCTTGCTGGGCTGAGGGTAAGGACTGGGAGTGGCTGACTGGTTAGTTGGGAGGTGGCTGATTTAACAGCGGAGGGAAAACATGGAATAGGGAAGGGAGACTGGTGGGGAGGAATGGGATAGAAGAAGACTAGTTGACAAAAAGTGAGGGTAGAAAGAGAGACTGCGAGGAAGGGATTGCTGGCTATGCATTTCTTTCAATGGCTTGCGGGGAAACCTGAGTTATTAAGCTTTCTTTTCCTTTAAGCATGGAATGGGAAAACAGCCTCTGTAAAGTAGGCCGCAGAGGTTCCACGGTGGACTTCGGAAGAGATTTCCCACTGTCTCAGTTGGAGTGGGGGTGGGGGAAAGGGGGCGAGGAAGGTCTTGACTGCTGGCTCCGAAGTTTTTGGGCTGCCTTGTAAAGCCAAATAATTTTTCAAGCCCTGGGCTACACCAATAATAAGTTCTTTCTGATCTTTAAATATAGGGACCAGCTTGAGTCCTGGGATCAGCACTTAGCAACAGCTCAGCTATGCCATACCTCCTTCCCCCTCCCCCCCCAAAAAAAACCCCTTGTTTCCTTTCAAAATAGCATAGTAACATTTGAAAAGATGCCAGGTAGAGACCATTTGGTCCAAATTAACTTCCAAGCAGTTGACCCACCCTTAAGCTTTCATATATTACTTGTCATACTATCCACTATCTCATAAGAATATAAGATATGCCATATTGGACCAGACCAGAGGTCCATCAAGCCCAGTATCCAGTTTCCAGTGATGGCCAGTCCAGGTCACAAATACCTATCAGGTTCCCAAAAGGTAGACTGATTCCATGCTGCTTATCCCAGGGGTAAGCGGTGGATTTTTCCAGTCTACTTCAATAATGGTTTATGGACTTTTCCTCCAGGAACTTGTCGCAAACTCTTTTAAACCCAACTACACTTAACAGCTTTTACTACATCCTCCGATAACGAATTTCTGAGTTTGATTATGCATCTAATCTCTTGCAGATTTTAGTGCCATCCACAAAAAGACAACTTTCCTGATTCCTCTGTAATATCACTCGCAAAGATAGCGAACAAAACTGGCCTGGCAAACTTCTTGAGGCACCCCAGTCAACATCTGTTTTTCGTCAGAGTGAAATCTACCGCATGTACTGTTTTCTTCGTCAATGAATTTCTAATGCAGTCTGCCCGATTAAGAATCTGCCTATCATTTTGTGTTGCTGATATGTAAAGTTCAGTATACAAACCAACACCATTTCTCCTCACTCCCCCCCCCCCCCAATCGTATAGCCCCTTTCAGGAGTGTTTCTTATTTGACTTCAGTTTTATTCACCGCTGCAGTCCCCATATCTGTCCAAAGAATTCCCTAAATACGGTGTCTACTAGTAGAAGTGTAGTAGAAGTGATGGAGATCAGCACAGTAAATAAAGTTTTGGCCATGCTTGAGACAGATGTCAATATGGTCCTTAGCACCAGAAAAAAAAAGAAAACAGCCAATTAGAAGGCCCTATTTCTTCTGCTATATTCTGTAGTTAGTTTTTTTGATTGTTTTTCTTTTTGATTGTACTTGTGATATTTAATAGACCTAATGAATGATTATGAAAAGGAAGGTTTATTTTAACAGGCAGGAAGTGAGTTGGGAGAGACAGGAAGGTGAATTTTTTACCCTGTAATCCCCAGAAGCGATTATTTTAAGAGATGCCCTGTCCACTAACTGTAGACTAGACAAACTGAAACACACAAGTTTAGTGCTATGAAGTAGGCTTTTTGTGAATTGAGTAACTTTCTTTGTAAACTCTCTAAATCCATTCTGTGTAATTTGTTGACGTTTTGAGGTGGTGTGTTGCAGTTTGCTTTAGTACTTAGCTGTTCTTTCAGCCCAATTTTGCAAGCTCCTTTCTATTTATCCCATGAGATTGTATCTGCCACAACCTTCTATTGGAAGAAAAGTCTGTTTGATTCATAGAATAAATGTGCCCACTTATTTCTGATCCACGGTTCTAAATTCAGAGGTTTTTAAAATAAAATTCGTAGTTTACGGAAAACCTATAAACATATCTTCAGTTAGATTTGGGTGGATTTAAATTTAATTTCTGTTGGATTTAGGTAGGCCCTTAAAATACTAACTACCTGTGTATTTTTTTTCTTTTTCTCATCTATGGCAGCCACATCCCTTAATTTATAGTTATACCAATTAAGAGAGATGAAATTAAACATCCGTTTGTTTTCATCAAGAACTTATCACCTATTAACAGATAATTAGGAATTCATTGGGAAACATACAAAAATAATAGCATAAAATATACCAAATAATCCTAAAGGCCTTTATATTAGTTTAGAGTTGCTAAGATAATAGATAAATCTAAACAACTAAACTCATTAATACAAAGATGCAGATAGCAATCTAGTAGCACAATGGGGGGCTATCCAGTCTTTTGCATTGAGTGCCACATGTATGATTATCTCCTGATTGGTGAAAGGTCATATGTATGCACTGTGCAAAGAGCATCTGGCTGTCTGAGAATGAGTCTGATCTGGAGGTTAGAGTAGCAAACTTGGAGGAGCTAAGGAAGACTGAGGTATATAGAGGAGACCTATAGGAACAGAGTACGAAAATCCCACCTCCAGTCTGGCAGCCTCAGTGCTGCCTTGGAGCAGTCTGTCATCTGGGAGAGAGTATCACCTTGATGTGGTAGGAAATGATTCTGTAGCCAGGACCTGCCCTCCAGGGAATTGAATATCCTTTTACACACAGAATGTCTCTCCAGGGACTTCTACACAGGAGGGAAGGGTTAGGAGTGGAGGAGTAACCTAATAGTTAAAGCACTGGCTTGGAAACCAAGTAACCAGGGTTCAGTTCATATTAGCACTCCTTGTGGCCTTGAGCAAGTCACTTAACCCTCCATTGCCTCAGAATCCAAGTTATCAATGTCCCTATTTAATGTACTTTACTGAGTTTGAGTTACAATGTAAACCACTTTGACTAAATGATAAAGCGGTATTAAAAACCTGTTAAATAAAATAAATTTTAGATGGTGATTTGATCAGTAGATTTGCTGGCTGGTGGGCATGAGGATCACTTGGTCACTTATATGCCTGGTGTGAAAGTAGCGTTAACTCATGCATCACCTAGATAGCTCTTCCCTAGCACTGTCTAGAATCCTATCAGTCTTTGGTACATGTGGGCACCAGCAAAATAGGAAAGTGTGGGAGGGAGGTTCTGGAAGCCAAATTTAGGATTTTAGATAGAAAGTTGAAGACCAAAATCTCTAGAGTAGCATTCGCGGACATGCTCCCTGTTCAATGTGCTGGACCCAGGATTTAGATGGCGTTCTGGAGTTTCATTGCATGGATGACAATGGTTCAGGGAAAGAAGGCTTTAGAATTGTTATGAAATGGCCAACATTCTGAGGAAGAGGGGACGTTTTCCAGAAGGGTGCAATCAGGCTGCTGGCACTAACATTTGAAAAGGATAGAGAACTGCTTTTAAACTAGATATTGGGGGAAAGCAGGCAGTCGCTCAGGAGCGCATAGTTTGGAATAATGTAACCTTGAAGGATCCTAGAAAAACAAGGAGGTTAGGCGGGCATCCTCATAGGTTGCAATAAATGTAAAAGTAGTCCAGCTGCCCTTAGGTAAATAGCAGTCCGAGTTGAAAGATCCAAACTACCCCTATCATCTGATAAGCAGGTTGTCAATATGAACAAAAAACATAATTTGAAAGGCCTATATATTAATACTAGGAATCTAAAAAAAAAATAGAAGTTAAAATTTATAATGCTGAATGTAGATATAGTTGGTATCTGAGACCTGGTGGGAAGAGGATAATCAACGGGGGACACTGATATTAGGGTACAAATCATATCACAATAAGATAGATCACATTGGTGGATGGGTGGGGCTATGTGTTAATAAGGTACTGAGTCAAATAGGATAAGTGTTTCCAGAAACAAAATACACCGTAGAATCATTATAGATTAGAAATGCCATGTGAGAAGAAGACAGTAGCAGTGGGGAGTGTACTACAGTCTGCCTGGTCAGAATGAACAAACAGATGATGAAATGCTAACAGAAATTAGGGATGCTAACAAAATGGGTGATTATAATTACCCCAGTATCAGGACATGTTATGGAGATAAAGTTTCTAGATGAAATAACTGCTCTATGGAGCAGCTGGTTCAAGAACTGACATGAGGGGGAGCTATTTTAAACTTAATCCTTAGTGGAATACAGGACCTGGTAACAGAGGTGACTTTGTTGGGACCACTTGGCAACAGTGATCATGACGTACATTTTGATTTAATAAATAGAGAGAGACTGCCAAAAAAATCTACTGCACTAGTATTTAACTTTCAAAAGGGAGACTATAATAAAATGAGGAAAACTATAGATGACAGAGCATAGTGGTATTAAAATATTTTTTTTATTTCAATCAAGCCCACCACAGTAACTTCCCATTCCTCTTGGACTTAGGGGTATGCTTACTAAATGGCGATAGCAGACTCTGTGTGATATCGGAGCCGCGGCCCCATTGATTTTAATGGGGCTGCGACTCCGATATCGCACGGAGTCTGCTAACGCCGTTTAGTAAACATACCCCTTAGGCTTCTATCTGCAGGGTTTATGTGACCAGAGCATGTCTTCATTGGGCCCAGGGCTTGCCGGCCGTGGGAGTGGTGCCCAGGTCAGCGATGTTGGAGTCCGGAATGGCCTATCTGGCAGATGCCTTCTATGTCCTGGTGAGGACATCATCCAAGGGCATGGCCACATTGGTGGCGACCCGTCGCCTCCTTTGGCTATGAAACTGGTCTGCAAACGTTTCTTCGAAGGTATGGCTGTCCAAGTTCCCCTTTAAAGGAAAGCTATTGTTAGGGGAAGCTTTGAAAAAATTGGTAAAGGATCTGGGAGACTCCAAGGGGGATTGTTTGCCAGAAGACAAGCCCAGCGGTGGAAAGGTGTCTGTGGCACAGAGGGGACAGGCTTGTGATTTTCGGAGGTTTCGGAGGATACGCTTCGAGCCCTTTCAGAGGATGCGCTACGCCATGAGAGGAAGCTTCCCTTTTCGAGCATGAGGGGCAGGCAGGGGTTATTATACCTCTATAGCGGGACCTCCCAAGAAACAACAATGAAGGAGAGGAACCCAAGTTAGGGGCTGAGGTCGGCGGAAGGCTCTGGCTCTTCTACCCTGCTTGGATCCAATTTACACAGGACCAGTGGGTGTTGAAGATTATCTGGGATGGGTATACTCTAAAGTTCATGCGGCCGGTTCCTGATGCCTTTCTGATCTCCCCCTGCAAATCTGCGATCAAACACGGGTGGTAAGGATGACATAGAGGTCTATAAATTAATGAATGGAGTAGAGCGGGTAAACGTAGATCGATTGCATGTCCCTTAGTCTTTCTATATTTTGATGGCGTAAACAATGAAGCTACAGTTTATAGGTTTATAGGTTTTCCGTAAACTATTTAAGACTAATAAGAGAAAATATTTTTTTACTCAACGTGTAATCAAGCTCTGGAATTTGTTTCTGGAGGATGTAGTAAAAGCTATTAGTATAGCTGGGTTTAAAAAAAGGTTTGGACACTTTCTTGGAGGAAAGGTCCATAAGCCATTATTAAAGGGGACCCAGGATATCCACTGCTTGCCCCAATACAAGCATTGTGGAATATGTGTCTTTTGGAGAAACAGCTAGGTACTTGTGACTTAGATTGGCTACTGTTGGAAACAGGATACTGGGCTTGATGGACCTTGGTCTGTCCCAGTATGGCATATCTTATGTTATGTTATTATGGACAAGCTGGTGCATATGAAAGCTGTCTGGCCGGTCCCAGCAGACCAGTGTGGGCTAGATTGATTCCCTATTTTGTCGTGCTTAAGAAAGAAGGCTGCTTTCCGTCTAGTACTGGATCTCAAGCACGTCAGCAGAGCACTGCAGGTACTACGATTTCGCATGGAATTCCTGCAGTTGGTCATTGTGGTAGTGCACAAGGGCGAGTTTCTTATGTCCCTGGCCTCAGGGAGGCATATTTCCCCATTCCAATTCAGAGGGAGCACCAGCGATTCACAGTTCCCATGAGTCCTTTTCAGTTAGGAGCCCTTCGGTTTGGGCTCGCTACTGCCCCAAAAATGTTCAGAGGTCTTGGTGGTAGTGGCAGTAGAGTGAGACTGTGACCAGGAGAGTGGTCGAGTGCCTGCAGAACCTAGGATGGGTGCTAAACTTCGAGAAGAGGCATCTCTGTCCCTTGCAGATCGACACAGATGGCCCTTCTGCCAAAGAGAGCGGAGAAGCTTAGGGAACAGGTTTGACATTTTCTTTGAATGCCTAGGCCAATGGCATGGCACTAACTGCAGCTGCTGGGAACCATGGTGGCGACCATAGATCTGGTAGCGTGGGCATGGGCCCACATACGCCCACTCCAGCATGCGCTCCTGTGGTCTCCACAGCGGGACCTGTTTCCTGGCGTTTGCTGTGTCCACAGGAGGTCAGCACAGTCTCCATCTTGGACATGGTTACCACAGACGTCAGTCTGTTGGGTTGGGGAGTGCACTGCCTATCAGAATGGACACAGAGTCTCTGGACAGAGGAGGAGTCAGTATGGTCTATAAACCAGCTGGAACTGAGAGCAGTGTTCCTGGCACTCTATCGGTTCCTACTGTTGCTGGAGAACAGGGTGGTGTGAGTCTTCTCAGACAGCGCCACAGCAGTGATGTATATCGACCACCAAGGGGGCACCCCTCTGCTGTGGGCGGAGAATCATCTGAGCGCATTGTCTATGGCCCATGTCGTGGGGCAAGGACAATGTGCAAGGGGGCTTCTCCAGATGGCATCAGGTGGATGCCGCAGAATGGAGGAGTTGGTGTTCAGCAACATCACTCATTGATGGGGTCACCGGTGATGGGCCTGATGGTGTTGGCGGCCAGTGCCAAGGCAAGCTGCTGCTTCAGCAGAAGGAGGAAACCCATGTTGGAAGGCTTAGATGCCCTAGTATAACCATGGCTGCAGGGACAGCTTCTGTATGTATTTCCATTCTGGCTGCTGATCAGTAGGATTCTGCACAGGATAGAAAGGCATTGGGGAGCAGTGATTCTCATAGCTCTGGACTGGCCCCAATGGCCCTGGTATGCAGATCTGGCCCACTTAACAGTGACCAGCCCCTGATTCCTACTGGGGAGGGATGCGCTCTTGGCGCAGGGGCCCCTGCAGATGCCCCAGGTGGCTCAATTTTCACTTACAGCTTGGCTCTTGAAAGATCAAGGCTGAGAAAGAGAGACCATTTTTTGGCAGTGATGTCCACCCTCCTGAAGGCGCAAAAGCATTCTACCTCCTTCTCCTATGAATGCCTGTGGTGCATATTTGAGAGTTGATGCAAGGATAATGGGGCCAGGGTGCTCTTGGCATTGGTGTCCTAGTTTTTAACCTTTCAACAGACTGGCTTGGAGAAAGGTTTGGCCTTAGGCTCACTGAAGGTGCAGGTGATGGCCTTGACGTGTTAGTGCAGGAGGATCTGCGGCATCTCTGTAGCGACTCACCCGGATATGGTGCGACTCTTATGAGATGTCAAGCAGGTGCATCCACCATGGTGACCGGTGGTACCACCTTGGGACTTGAATATGTTGCTGGGGGTTTTGACAGAACCACCCTTTGGGCCTCTATGGGAGGTGTCTCTAAAAGATCTCACTATGAAGACTGTTTGTTTTTTGTGGCGATTTATACAGCTTGCCGGATCTCGGAGTTGCAAACTCTCTTGTAAAAAAAAAACATATTTAGTTTTCCACCCCAAGAAGGTGGTAATGCAGCCAGTGCTGTCCTTCCTACCTAAGGTGGTGACTAATTTTCATATCAATCAACCCGTGGCATTCTGGTGCTCAGGGCCGGAGGGGGGGAGTATGGAAGTTGCATTTGTTGACGCATGGTGTATGCTGCACATTTATTTGTAGAGGACAGAGCTGTTTCGCTGTTCGGAGTGGCTATTCATCCTGTTTGGGGGGGGGCACGCTGTGGGGAGGTGGCATCAGAAGCCTCTATTGTGCAATGGCTGAAAGAGGTCGTTGCAACGGGCTACGTGCTGAGGCATCGGTCCATGCCCCCAGAACTCTGTGCGCACTTGACCAGGGTATAGGCATCCTCTTGGGCAGAGGTGAGTCTGGTTCCCCCAGGAGAGATCTGTAAGGTAGCCACAGGGGGGTTGTTACATCCATTCCTACCTATCTAACAGGTGGCAACAAGTAAAAACAGGCCACGCATCCTCAGAACCATTCATACAATCACAGGGAGTACCCCAAGGATCGTCCTTATCGGCACTAATGTTTAATATCTACATGCAGCCGATATGTGACTTGATCAGATCCTTTAATGTACAATGTCTTGCTTACGCAGATGACATCCTCCTTTATTTGCCGTTCTCAATTGAACATCCAGTATTCTCCCCAATAATCAACTGTTTTGAAGCTGTAGCCGAATGGTTGCTATCACAAAACCTTAGGATTAACCACAACAAAACTGACGTTCTTTTTGTCACAAGGAACCGTAAGTTCATACCTCCTCCATCACTACTCGTCAACAACGTGGAGTTGAAAGCAAAATCTACAATCCGTTACCTTGGCATCACATTGGATCAACACCTGGACATGACAACACATGTCAAGAACATCACAAAAACTATATATTATAAGATCAAATCGTTACGTCACCTCCGCCCCCTACTAGATCCTACAGACTTCCGAACAACCTTCCAGGCATTAGTCCTCCCACACCTGGATTTTGCCAACATCATCCTCCATGGCCTCCCTAAATCAACTTTAAATCCGCTCCGCCTAGCCATGAATACAGCCGCCAGAGTCCTCTCCGGCTCATCAAGATCTGAACATATAACACCCATCATGAAAGAACTGCACTGGTTACCATTACATGCCAGAATCCAGTATAAGTCTTTAGTTCTTACTTTCAAGGCCCTAAATAACTACCCCCCTACGCCAATCAGCAAACTTATCCATGGCACCCTGGAAAACAGAAAAAGGAGAACTACATCAATGAACACCTTAATAGTCCCAAAAATAATAACGAAGTGCACTAAGGCCACTTCCAACAGGGCCTTCTCCTTATTTGCACCTCTAAACTGGAATGCACTACCGCACGAAATCCGTGCTATCAAAAACCTAATCCTATTCAGAAAAGCATTGAAATACCACTTATTCACAAAATGCTACCCAGAAGTCAACCTAGCCATTAACAATACTAGCACCTCAATACAACCAGAAAAGGGCTAGTTGGTCAATCTTCTCTCTAGTCCTATTAGTGAACCACATTGCAACATCCAAATCATGTTTTATATTACTGTATATATTATTTAAGTCAATCTGTACATAGTTCCCCCGGTTGTCCTATGTTGAATCTCCCTGTTCAATGTAAAACTCAATGTTACTTGTATGCATTGTAGTATGTTCTTGTTTCAATGTACACCGCACTGATTGAAATAGCGCGGTATAAAAGAATTGTTAAATAAATAAATAAATAAATTCGTGAAGCATTATCGGCTCGATGTTCAAGCAAGAGAGGAAACCCATTTTTGGGGCCAGAGTACTGCAAGCCAGCCTTGCGGGTCTTGCCCTGTAGGAGGTACTGCAGTGGTACATCCCATGTGTCTGGACTGGACTGGACTATAGGGATGATTTGGAAGGTAAAATTAGGCCTTACCTGCTAACTACCTTTCCTTGAATCCCTCCAGTCCAATCCAGAACTTGCCCCCCTTCTGCCCACTCAGGACATTTTATTTATTTATTTATTTATTAACATCTTTTATATACCGCACTATTCGATATCAGCGCGGTTTACAGAGAACAAGAAAACTTCAGACAAGTTACATTTATCTGGTTTTACATATAACAGGAACAATAACTTGGATAACCGGGGCAATTATTTACAACAAAAGCAGTCAGAGTAATTATTTACATTTGGAAGACATATTGTTTGAAAAGAGCCTTGTAGTATGGGAGCGTGATGAGATGTGTTGTTGGGTCAGCGGAAATTACGTGTTCAGAAGGGGAGTGTTGCTATTTGCGTGTGCCTGTGTTTCTATGTCCTCTGGGAAGTAATTGATGAAATTGACATAGCTGGGATCAGTTAGTGTGGACTCAGAGGAGAGGTAGCGAGGGTCTCGGGTAGTTCTGTCCTGGCTGTGTTTCTTTTCAGTGGTTAAAAAAAGAAAAAAAAAAGAAACCAGACAAAATTGGAGGGAAAAAAGTGTCCTGTTGGGGTTGAAGTGGAAGGCTCAGCTAGCACACGGAAGGCTGGAACTTTGATTTGTCAGGAAATACTGGCCAATCTCAGGAGGCACAAAGCTCTTATGGGGTGACATCACAAGAATTGGTCATGTTCAGTCTCCATCTGCTGGTTGGGGGGGGGGCACAACACATGTATTTGGACTGGACTGGACTGGAGGGTTCAAGCTTATAAATAAAGGTAAAGCCTAATTCACCTTTTTTGCTGAGTTTTTCAGTCATTCTACTTGCAAAGTGTCATACTGGCTTCTGTCGGTGCTGCATCAACTTATTTATGAAAGACGACATCACTGAAAGTTGCTCTGGTCTGCTTCCACTTGCTGGCTGGGGAGCTTAACCCACTCATCTGGACTGGTCTAGCAGGATTCAAGGAAAGGAAATTAGCAGGTATGGAAAATGTTCCCTTTGTAGGGCAGCTTCAACCATTTTGCCCGGCACTGATGTCAGGCTCGCTGGTGTATAATTTTTCCAATCTGCCCTGGAACTCTCTTTAAAAAAAAAAAAAAAAAATTAGCATTGTACTGGCTACCTTCCAATTCTCTGGTATAGTGGCCATTTTGAGTAATAGGTTGCAGATTACTAGTAATAGGTTAGCAACTTAATGTTGATTCTCTTTCAGGAATCTGAGATGAATGCTATCTTGTCCTGGCTTTTTGTTGCTCTGAGTTTATCAATTTGGCATATTTATTTAAAAAGAATTTACATGCCACATGATCACTAGGTGGATTACAATAAAACGTGCTTATTACATCTTCTGAACTTATATTTGATGAGCTTTTAGTTGCTCCAAATCATCACCATCAAAGATGCTTTCTGCTGTGGGTATGGCCCCAAAACTCAGAGAGACACACAAACATAAAAGAATAAAAAGGAACGTTGCACCATGAGAAGAGGTTTCCTCTTCAAGGTGCTAGTTCCAACAAAAAAATTTTTATGTTTGTGTCTCTCTGAGTTTTGAGGTTATATATGTGGGGGACCAGACAGGTATAATTTTATAGTAGTGGGTATGACCCCAGCATCCTCTGCAATAATGGCCAAGGCATTGAAATTGTTTAATTTTTCTGCTAATACCTTATTCTGTTGGAACACTTCTTTTACCATTTAGCTGTTGTAGTGGTCCCACTGACTCTCTCATGGACTTTTCATCCAAGCAAATAACCACAAGTCCACAATAATGTGTGAACCCCAGATAATAAAAAAGAAATACAAGACAATAGCAAAAAAAAAAAAAAGCCAACAAATCACCTCTGTTACAATCCTAACCCCTGGAGTATTTGCTACCCATTCTTAAAAAGAGGGAGAGGGGAAGAGTCCATTTTTCTGGGTGGTCTTTAAAACATTAGGAAACATTTTGATTTGACACATCAGGAAGCAGGAATCTTTAGACCTAAAACATTTAAAAACATGAATTTCTATTTAGGTCCAGTTTGCAGATTATTTCACTTTTTACATAGTAACACAGTATATGATGGCAGATAAAGACCAGTATGGTCCAGCTAGTCTGCCCAGCAAGGCGGCAAGAGTAGATACACTTGCCGCTCCGTGCAGGTCACCCTTCCCCATGCCTTTGTTTAGGGGTGTACCCACAGTTCCATGTAGGTCACCCATATTTGTTCAGATATGAGATACTTATGCTTATTTTGATTTTATCCTGTTGCTATAAAGGGATCCACTGTGTCTGTCCTATGCCATTTTGAATTCTGTCACTGTGTTTGCCCCCACCACTTCTATTGGGAGGGCATTCCAAGCATCCACCACCCTTTCAGTAAAAAAAAGTATTTCCTGACTGCCTTTCAGTTTTACCCCCTTGCAGCTTCATGTTATGCCCTCTAGTTTTACAGATTCCCCTTCTTTGGAAGAGATTTGTTTGTCCATTAATACTCTTAAGTGTTTAAAGGTCTGAATCATATCTCCCCTGTCCCTCCTCTCCTCCAGAGTGTACAGATTTAGGTCTTCAAGTCTCTTCTCATATGTCTTCTGATGCAGGCTCCAAATCATTTTGGTCGCCTTCCTCTGAACAGTTTCCAGTCTTTTATATCCTTTGCGAGATATGGTCTCCAAAACTGAACACAATATTTCAAGTGAGGTCTCACCAGCGACTTGTACAGTGGCATTAGTACCTCTTCCTTTCTGCTGGTAGTTCCTCTCTGTATGCAACTCGGCATCCTTCTTGCTTTTGCCACCGCCTTGTCACATTGTTTCACCACCTTGAGATCATCAAACAGTCACACCAAGGTCCTTCTCTTGGTCCGTGCACACCAATCTCTCACCTCCTATTGTATACAGTTCCCTTGGATTTCTGCTTCCCAAGTGCATGACACTGCACTTCTTCACATTAAATCTTAACTGCCAAGCATTAGACAATTCTTCCAGCTTTGGTAGATCTCTTTCCTCATGTTCCCCTCTCTCTCAGAGGAGTCCACTCTTTTGCAAATTTTGGTGTCATCTGCAAAAAGACAGACTTCCATTCAGCCCTTCAGGCGGTTTATAAGAAATGTTAAATAAATAAATCACTCACGAATATATTGAACAGTACCGGTCCCAAGACTGAACCTTGGGGCACACCGCCAATCACCTTCTTTTCATCCGATTGAGTTCAGTTTACTGTCACCTTTTGTCGTCAGTCAGTCAACCAATTTCTGATCCAGTTCACCATCTTGGGACTCATCCCCAAGCTGTTGAGTTTATTTGTAAGCCTCCTATGAGGAATAGTATCAAAGGCTTTGCTGAAATCTAAGTAAATCACATCCATCACATGCCCTTGATCTAGTTCTCTGGTCACCCAGTCAAAGAACTCAATCAGATTTGTTTGGCAAGATCGTCCTTTGGTAAAACCATGTTGCCTCGGATCATGCAACCTGTTGGTTTCAAGGGAGTCCACGGTTCACTCTTTCAGGAGCGCCTCCATTACTTTTCCCGCCACTGAGGTAAGGCTTACTGGCCTGTAATTCGTCACTTCTTCCCTATTAACACTTTTATGGAGAGGTACCACATTAGTACTTCTCCAGCCCTGTGGAACTTCTCCTCTCTTAGGATCTATTAAGAACATCCTTTAAAGGCCCTGCCAGAACCTCTCTGAGCTCTTTCAGTATCCTGGGGTGTATCCCATCTGGTCCCATAGACTTGTCCACGTTCAGATTTGCAAGCTGTTCTAACACATCTTTTGTGAATGGTGTGGTATCTACTTCATTCCCATTTGTATATTTGCATAAAGTGCCACCTGTTCAGTATCTGAACCTGCTATAGGCCCACAGATTTAAACTATCAAAGGAGACCTGGGATGATTGATCCTGCGTTCCTACTTCCTTTATAAAAGGCAGCTGGTAAAAGGCCCTGGAGAAAGGAGTAACTGTTTCAGATGACACTTTGAATACAGTAATATGTTTTAACTTTTGGAAAACCACCATTTTTCTTTTGTTGAATATGCTGAATCTTGTCTTCTAAAGTGACAGAACTTGACATATGTTATTTCTACTGTTCCTTGGCTTTTCCAAAGGATTTTTTTTCCCATCACATCCTCGGTTTGCCCAGAAATAGGTCTTATAGAAAAATTGTTCCCTGGTGAAGCGTGCTGTTTCCTCCATCAGCATCAGGCAGTCTTCTGTCATCTAATTCTATACTTTCCAGCCAGATCACTGATTGCTGCTACCATTAAATATTTATAGATCACTACAAGATTTATGCAGCCCTTTACAGATATACAGAATAACTAGACTTTGTTAGATGGAAATTGCAATATAGTTGACAATGGACACTGAGAGCAGAAGGAAGTTGAGCAGAGATGGACAATAAGGAAGAAACATAGATCATGAGCATATTCAGGGCAGTATTTTTTCTTTTTAACCCCACCAAAGAGTTGAATTGCCAAGGCTGATCCTGCCCTAATCCCCACCATTTCTTTAGGCGGTTCTTGTAAGGAATTCACACCTTTTCAACAAGAGATATCCTTCTGCTCTCTAAAGAGTCAATTGGCCTGGTAACAGGCAGTCTTGAGTCTGCAGAGATTACCCGTGGACAGCCTCCATTTACCCATAAAATCAAAATAAAGAAAATGGCTATCATCAGCTGACATGAAAGAAAAATCAGAAAGATGACAGAGACTCAGGCTGTGTAACAATGCTACCACCATCCTGGAATTCTAAGTACTTTTTTTGGTTGTTTTTTATAGTCTATATATACCACTGCTTTCCAAGATCTAGGAAACACCCAATGTAATGCTGACTTTGGGTATTCTTGAAAGTGTGATCGGAAGTAGATTTCCAGGCCTTTCTTCCGAGGCAATGGAGGGTTAAGTGACTTGCCGAACGCCACAAGGAGTGCTAGTGGGAATTGAACCCTAATCTCTGGATTAGCAAGCCAGTGCTATAATCATTAGGCTACTGCTCCACTCAGGAAATGTTCACGGTAACCAAATTATTGTGTGGCACACCAACCTTGGCAAAACAGGCAGGTAGAGAGAAGACTCATATGGCTGAACATTAAGAATAAGATGGGGCTGGAAAGACTCAAAGGGAGGTAGTTTAGGGCAGGGATGAGGACAGTTTTGTGTGCAGTGTGTTTGCTGCACAAAGGAAGGTCCAACAGTCCCTGTGCCCACCCATGCTGCCTGTTTGCAAACTCCAGGGCTGATGTAGTAACTGTTCATGACTACATACTGTATGTATTCTAATAAGAGGTCTGCACATTTAAGAGCCGCCACTGGTATTTCCTGTTCCTGCTACAAGATACTGAGAGCAAAGTCTAGGTGCTAGTTTGGACCTGAGCATCAGACAGTGATGATGTTTCCATGGCACACCTGATCAGGTATGAAGACCCACTAGTTGAGAAGCACCGGTCTGTACTGAAGCACTTCATCCCAGCAGAAGATGGTTCTATCTACTTACACTGTACAAGGAAAGGCCACAGAAGGAAAGGAAGAGGATGGTGGGTAGAAGAGGGAAAAAGTAAGCAAGACGTGCTTGTGACTTGCCTTGGAGCATGCAGTATGTGACACCAACATGATCCACATGTGAGCTGGATATATTAGAGAGACTCACCGGATTACCCTTCTGCTGAAACTGTTTTTAGCTCTGTATTTAATGTAATTTACTGTTTTTGTTTGACCTATAGCTATATTGTCTCTTTTTAGTAGTCGGGTTTTTTCTTTGTAACAAATCATTTTTAAGCATTTTTTGTAGCTAATGATTAGGGCTTAAAAAGAAATTGTAAGTTTGGATTCTGGTGCATATGTTTATTTGCAGATGCTTCTGGGAAGCTTTGTTTTTTAGGTGTAAGAGAAAGAGAGCAGCTGTGTTCGGTTTAGTCTTGTGACAGCAGATCACATGCAGTGTTGCCTAAAGCTGTGACCAGGAGGCAGCTCAATCCCCAAGAGACCAGAAGGCTTCAGTTGTCCTGGATACGTGATGACATATAGCATTGTAATGAAATCTGGGTTTGCATTTGGGTTTCAAATCTGACCTCCATTCTGAGCAGCCGCTTCAATGAAATGGACAGTGTTGCGGAAGGCGAGACAAAGAAAAGCAGTGTGGTGTCCAAATAATAAGGTAGTCCCGCTATAGCTCTGGTTCTGAAATTCTGCAGATCCGCTACCTTTTTTCACGAAGCTGTCTTTATTTTTTCCCCTTTTTCCTTCTGTTCAGGAAATTTTGACTTCTTAAGGAAAGAGCATTGTATTAGTACAGCCCTCTGCTGTCATGGTGCACACAAACCAGCTCATTTAAAACAGGCATGGAAACTGCTCTGCGTGCAGTCGTCAGAGGGAATTGAGCACTACTGGCTGAGATTTTCCATTGCGTTTAAGGAAATGGGTTTCTTTGCAGGAATGTTTCAGAAGAGTACATTATTCCTTTTCTATCACGTTGCAAATGACTTTTGTAGTGGCAGCATGAAGAAAGGACATAAAGGGAAGATGCTCAGAATTTGACCATCAGACAAGTGGTCAGGATGATAAATGGTCCAAATTTCCTGGCCAAGTAGGATGGAGGTTAGAACTAATTTCCCCTGTTCAATCTGCTGTGTTTTGACCTCTAGCAAGTCACATAGCCAAGCTTAGGGGGTAATATTTAAACTTCTGCAATTAGCTTCTTTTTTCTTTTAAACACTAACCATGGCCTATCAATAAAATCCAGATATTAATTGTTAATATCTGAATAGTGACCAGTACTGAATATCTGTATTCAGCGCTGACCGCGTGGTGCTATCTGGATAGCAACAATTTTCAGCCCATTATCCAGATAGCTGTCCACATAGTATTTAGGACTGCTGTTTTTTACAGTCCTAAGTTATGTGGATAGTGGCATTGAAAATCACCTCTGCGCCAGACTGCCCCAGGAAAGTCCAGATAGTTTTGCGGTAATCTGTTGATACTCTGTGGCACTATCCATATTGTATCGCTGAATATCATAGTTTGTGGGGCCTATGCATAGAATATAGGGCCCTTAGATTATAAGCAATTTGAGATTACTTCATTGAAGACTATCTTGCACAGCACTGCATACTTTGACTTAAGAAAGGTAAAGCATTAACCCTGTTATTGGTCTCTGCCATCCATCTTCTTTTTTTATTTCATGTCACACCACTGCCACGTGTGTTGGTGGGAGCATGTTCATTTTAATATAATTTTTAAAAGGTCTGTAGCTTAAAGTGGAGTGCTGGCATAAGTCTTCAGCTTGGCTAGGTTGCTTTTGGGTCTGAAGCTTTCTTCTTTTTTACTCTATTACCAATTTTTTTTTTCTTATTTTGTCTAAACGATATTTTTGTTTATAGTTTCACTTTTTAATTTTATTTATTTATTTAACAAGTTTTCTATACCGCCTTATCATTTAATCAAGGCGGTTTACATTGTAACTCAAAGCCATTACATAGATCTTGCATTAGAGAACATTATAACTCAAACCATTAAAAAGAACTCGCGATGGAGAGCAAAGGGGAGGGGGGTCATGCAGGAGGTGTTAAATAGCATAACTTATGTACAGTGGAACATATATACATTTGCTCGTGTGTAAGAGTCCAGAGATGGCTGGAGGCGTTGGGGGTTACCACTGAAGTGTTTGATGAAAAGGAGGGCCTTGACTGCTTCCTAAAGTCTTTTATGTCCAAGGTGGTCCTTAGTTTTTCTGGAAGGGAGTTCCAGATATAGTGTGCATGCATGTACATTATCTCCAGGTACAAGCAGGAATGTAGTCTTCACATATGGGTATTGTCGGTACCGACGGAGCCTGCGCGGGAATGCTACCCAGCATCCAATTAGAAAGCTTTTGGGAGCATACCACAGCGCCTGCGTGCTGCCCTCCGCCTTTCCCAACTGCCTCTCTCCAGTTCTTCATTTTCCGCGGAGCCAGCAGGTCGTTGTTCCTGTCACCGCAGAAAATGTTTTCCTTATTCCTTCTTTTTTGTGGTCACGTCTACCTTCCTCGACGCTATACCGGTACCGCCGGTTCACTTTCTTTCTTTCGTTTAAAAAAAAAAAAAATTCTATTTTTTTCCAAACTTTTCTTCCGAGGTGCACGCACCATTTTGGGCCTTAGGCCCAAAATTTCCTTCACTATGGAAAAACCCGCTTCGGGTTTCAAAAAGTGCACCAAGTGTGGTGGTACCATCTCCGTCACCGACACCCATGCGTGGTGTCTTAAATGTTTAGGTCCTGACCACTCCATCTCCGAGTGTACGGCTTGTGCCATGATGTCCAAGAGGGGTCGACAAAACCGAGCTACTAAGCTCGGCGCCCTTTTTCCCTCCGATGCAGCTTCTGTGGCATCGACGTCTTTTAGGGCTTCGTCTTCCTCCCATGGATCTCAGGTAACTAAACATAAGTCTAGCCGGTCCTCAAAGGGTAGATCTCCTTCCAAGCATTGAGATGCCTCTGGCGTTGCCCTTGAGGGTTCTGTACCGGCAAAATTGCCCCGGCGGGAGGCTTCGGCTTCCAAAGCATTATCGGGGCTCCAGGATGTTCTCGAGGCTTCGACCTCGGCAGAACTACTGGTGCCATGCTCTGGGGTACCGGCTGCTTCCATTACCGATACCCAGGCATCGGCAGCATCGATAGATCAGAGGTTCCTGGCTATTGAACACAGTCTGGCGGCTCTCCTTGCGGCATCGACACCCTCGGAACCGGGTCAGACAGTTCTACCGGTACTGATGCCGATACCGGTATCGGTACCAGTACCGATAGCATCGACATCGGTGTCTGCTTTGCCGGCACCCAGTCATGTGATGCCTTCTGGTACCGATACACCGGTACCGATTCCCCCCCAGTTCCGACTTCGGTCGGTACAGGTATCGGGCTCTTCAAGAGCATCCGGACAGAAGTTACTTTGAATCCTCTGAGGCCTCCGAGGATTCAGACAGCTCTGCCGGTACCGGCATACTTCTCTCGGAGGAGCCTTCCTCCCCTAAACGTAGGATGTCTCCTCCAGAAGATATCTCCTTTCAGGATTTTATCAGAGAGGTGGCTCGAGGTCTGTCCATTACTGTTGCTCCTGAAACAGAGCCCAGGGCTAAGGAGTTGGAGATTTCACAATATCCCAAAGCTCCTAAGGAGGCAGCTACTCTGCCTATCCATGAAATCTTACATGATCTCATGTTGAGAATGTGGGCAATACCTCTTACCACCTTTCCTCACTCTCGCAGACTGGATACCATGTATCGAGTCCCTCCTTGTCCTGGTTTCCAGAAAATTCAGCTTCCTCACCACTCTGGAATCAGCTATGAGAAGGATCAGAAGTGCAAAGAGGCATGCCTCTAATCTTCCAGGACGTGAGTGTAGAACTTTGGATGCCTTTGGACGTCGTACTTTCCAGGCTTCCATGCTTTCTGCCAGGATCAGTTCCTATATTTTATATATGAGAATGTTCCTTAAAGAAGTCACGGGAGACTTGGAGATTTTAAGCCCTCTCCTTCCTGATGACAAGAGGCAGGATTTTCACTGGTTAAACATGCCTAGGATGTTTCTAAGTTTTTCAATGGTGCAGCTTTTGACTGTTTTGAGTGCATAAGCAGAACCTCTGCCATTGCCATAGGTGCATGTAGAATTGCCTGGCTTCAGGCATCCGATTTGGAGCTCTGGGTGCAGGACAAACTGGGCAATATCCCTTGTACGGGTGAGAACCTATTCGTCAAAAATTGGCAAGAAAAAGCCAATGAGTTGGATGCTGACAACTACACTTTGAATAGATTATCCAAAGCCACAGTTGATCCTGCAAGAATGGTTTCTTGAAAGATTTCTTTCTTCTCAAAAAAGAAGAGGATTTATCCCTCTTATTCCCTGCATGGACGTTCTGCAGGTCAGCCTGCCCGGAAAAGTCAGCAACCACCTAAACAAAGGAAAGCAAAGACTGCTAAGCCTCAACCGTCTCAGCCTCCACAAGGCCTTTGACTTTCATGTAGAGAACTTAGCCTTCCTGGCCCTCAATGGACCAGAGCCTTCCACCATTCCAGGAAGGTTGTGTCACTTTGCCCCCAGATGGGGGCAAATAACAGCAGAACATTGGACACTCTCCATTATAAAAGAGGGGTACAAGTTTCACTTTCTGTGCATGCCCCCTCCCACAATGGCAAGACAGTAAAATTCTCAGACCTCTCTCATCAACCTGTTAGATCAAGAGGTCACTATGCTTCTTGCCCAAGGGGCAATAGAAAAAGTACCCATTCATCAACAGGGTACAGGGTTTTACTCCCCCTATTTCCTTATCCCAAAGAAAACAGGGGGACACAGACATATTTTAGACTTCAGAGAATTGAACAAATTCCTGTTCAAAGAGAAATTCAAGATGATTTCGCTGGGAACTCTGCTGCCATACCTTCACAGTCTGGATTGGCTTTGTTCTCTAGATCTCAAGGATGCGTACACTCATGTTCACATCCATCCAACTCACAGAAAGTTCCTTCGGTTCCTTTTTCAAGGAAGCACTACCAGTACAGGGTGCTTCCTTTTGGCCTGGCCTCAGCACCAAGAGAGTTCACGAAATGCATGGCTGTGGTAGCAGTATTTCTCCGCACTCTAGGGATATGCGTCTTCCCCTACTTAGACGACTGGCTCATTCGAGCCCCATCAGAGTCAGAGGCCAGGACTTCCCTATCTTGCACAATGCGTATCCTTCAGTATTTGGGTCTGGTCATAAACATCCCAAAATCCAGCCTAACTTCCACTCAGTCTCTAGAGTTCATAGGAGCTTTGCTGGATACCAGAAAAGCAAGGGCCTATCTTCCCAGGACCCATTGCCTTCGCATGGTGCAGTTAGCTTCTCAAGCAGTGCTAAAATCTCATCTCGCTGCCCAAGAAATGTTACTACTAGGCCACATGGCATCTACAGTGCATGTGGTTCCTTATGCTCGCTTCCATATGAGAGCAGACCAGTGGACTTTATCCACTCAATGGACCCAGGCATCAGGGTGCCTGTCAGACAAAATAGCAAACACAAATCACCTTATTTTGTCTCTCCAATGGTGGTAGTCCACTCCGAACCTGTTGCTGGGGTCCCCTTTTCAACAACCTTTACCCCAGGCAACTCTCACAACAGATGCTTCACCAGTGGGTTGGGGAGCTCATCTGCAAGACCTCTCCACCCAAGGCACTTGGACTCCACAGGAGACTCATCTACATATCAATCTCTTAGAGCTCAGAGCAATCTTCCTTGCTCTTCGAGTGTTCCACACCCTGCTCAGCTACAAGACAGTCCTCATTCATACGGACAATCAAGTAGCCATGTTCTACGTGAACAAGCAGGGGAGAACAGGCTCTCTGTCGCTTTGCAACGAAGCTTTGCGACTATGGGCTCTTGCCAGAGAGCATCAGATTCATCTCCTGGCAGTGTGTCTTCCAGGCATACATAACTCTTGGGCAGACAGACTCAGTCGAATTCTGCTTCCACACGAATGGTCTCAACATGCAGACCAGGTGGCCAAGATTTTTCAAATTTGGGGAACCCTGGACATAGACCTCTTTGCAAGTCCGTTGAATGCCAAACTTCCCCGGTTCTTTTGCAGAGTTCCGGCTCAGGGCTCTCAGGCCAGGGATGCTTTCCTCCTTCACTGGGGTCAAGACTTCCTTTATGCCTTTCCACCCATTCCCCTAATTCCCAAAACCCTGTTCAAGCTTCAGAGAGACAGGGGGTGTATGATTCTCATAGCTCCACATTGGCCGCGGCAAGTGTGGTACCCTCTGCTTCTACATCTCTCTCAAGCTCCCTCCCTGGAGTTGATCTGCTCCAGATCTCCTGTCACAAAGAGGACGGAATGTTATGGCATCCCAATCCCCAGTCTCTGCATCTCAGAGCTTGGTTGCTGAAGGCCTAGATCTTCATGATCTTAACTTTCCTCAGCAAGTAAAGGATGTCCTTTATGCTTCCAGGAAGCCTTCCACAAGACGCTCTTATGCTTTTAAGTTGAAGAGGTTTACCATATGGTGTTCGCAGAATCCCCTTAATCCCCTTGCGATACCTCTGGAATCATTACTGGAGTATCTCTTTTATTTATCCAATGCAGGACTTAAGACTAACTCAGTAAGAGTCCATTTGAGTGCTATTGCAGATTCTTTCAAGCCTCTAAATGGACAACCTATTTCCTCCCATCCTCTTATAGCAAGATTTATGAGAGGCCTTCTAACTAAGCCTCCCATTAGGCCACCACCGGTGGCATGGGATTTAAACCTGGTTCTTGGTCAGCTCATGAAGCTACCTTTCGAACCCTTAGCTACTACCTCATTGAAATTCCTTTCTTGGAAGATTATCTTTCTCATTGCAATCACATCAGCACGCCGCATCAGTGAGTTGCAGGCACTAGTGGCTGATCCACCTTATACAAGGTTCCATCATGACAAGGTAGTCCTTAGGACTCATCCACACTTTATGCCAAAGGTGGTCTCGCCTTTTCATCTTAACCAAGCGGTCTACCTGCCTGTGTTCTTTCCAAGACCTCATGCATCAAATGCAGAAAGGAATCTTCATACTTTGGACTGTAAATGAGCTTTAGCCTTTTACTTGCAAAGAACACAGCAACATAGAAAGTCCTCTCAACTCTTTGTTGTTTTTGATCCTTCTCATTTGGGACTTCCAGTCTCCAAGAGAACACTGTCCAGCTGGATTGCACAGTGTATTTCCTTTGCCTATCAGAGTAAGAATCTTCCTCTGGAGGGCCATGTCACAGCTCACAATGTGAGCCATGGCAGCTTCAATGGCTCATCTACACTCTGTGTTCATTGACGATATCTGTCGAGCAGCCACTTGGGCCTTGGTTCATACCTTCACAGCCCATTACTGCTTGGACAAGGACTCCCGCCGGGATGCCTTGTTTGGTCAGGCTGTTCTTCAACACCTGTTCCATACCTAATCAACTCTTATCCGCCATCCCTGGTTGGATGCCAGAGATCCATGGGGGGAATTGGAGCACTTTCACAGGGACACACAACTTCTGGGGTCTCTCCCTGGCATCTAAAGCTAGGGAGTCCCATATGTGAAGACTACATTCCTGCTTGTTCCTGGAGATAGCATAGTTACTCATCTGAAACAGGTGATCTCCAGGAACAGCAGGAATTTAGTCTTCACAACCCACCCACCTCCCCTAGGAGTTGTATCTCTCTATCTCTTTCTCTTTCCCTCTCTCTCTCTCTCAGCTTTAAACAGCTGGAGAGAGGCAGTTGGGAAAGGCGGGAAGGCAGCACTCAGGCGCTGTTGGATGCTCCCAAAAGCTTTCTAATTGGACGCTGGGGAGCGTTCCCTGCGCAGGCTCCATCGGTACCAACGATACCCATATGTGAAGACTAAATTCCTGCTGTTCCCGAAGATCACCTGTTACAGGTGAGTAACTATGCTTTATTGTGGTCTGCCTTTCTTTTGCTAAATCTTTGTTTTTATCCACTCTTCAGCTGTTTGTACTATATTCATACCTCTCATGCCAGGGCTCTTCACTCTGTATGTGGATTAGATATCTTGATCCAGAAGACATTTTTTTTCTTTTGGACTCATAACGGAAGGGCGGTTAAAAGCATTTTTTGACTGGATTAATTCATTATCCGAAGATTTAAGATTTACTCCAAGATTAGTTATGAGTCTATTGAATTTTTGGACTTATATTTGTTTAAAGATCAGGGTAGGATAAAATTGACACTATACCGGAAGACAATCCAACGTAATACTTTGTTGCATTTTCAAAGTTATCATCCGGGATCTTTAAGACGGGGATTACCGGTGGGACAGTTTATTAGATTACACCGTTTATGCTCCACTATAGAAGAATATCGTAAACAAGCATATATGGTTTGAAACTTCGATTTCGGCAGAGAGGTTATCCCTGCTCCATTATAGAGAGAGCCTATCGCAGAGCCTGCTATAATCATGCTGATTGGTGGCAGGGGAGTAACAGCTGTGGAAACACTTCAGAAGTTCTTTGCCCTTTTGTAGGGGTTTTGCCTTTTATGCCCCTATCTATGGAAGTTGTGTCCATTCTTAAACATTGGGCGATTCTTGTCTTTACACTCATGTTTTGATAAACCACTAATGGTGGCTTTTAAAAGAGGTCGTAACATTGCTGATTGGGTGGTTCATACTGCAGAGGACGCTCCTCTGCCACAAGTTAAGGGCCATTTTCAGTGTCAGCAATGTGAGTTTTGTGCCTCAACATTAGAGGGTTTGACATGGGAACATCCTGTGAATCATAATAGATTTGATAGCAACTTCTATACTACCTGTCTGACTACCTTTGTGGTTTGTTTTAATCTGTCCATGTAATAAACTTCACGTTGGAAAAACTACATGAAGCATGAAAAAGAGATTGCAAGAACATCGGTCTCGTATTACTACAAACGTTTGGTCTGCCCCCATGGTTCAGCATTGTCATGATTTTCAACACTCCTTTCAGGATTTACGGTGGCGAATTTTAGCTCACATCCCAGAAAAGATGAGAGGTGGAGATAGAGGGTCTCGTCTTTTGTACCGGGAACAGTTCTGGATTTATTTAAACTCGTTGATACCTGAGGGTTTAAACTCATCCGTAGATTGGTGGAGTATTGTATGAATGCTCCAGATTTCAAGAAGGAGGGGGGCTGGATCTAGGTGGCTGGTAATTGTCCTATTGGTTTTCGATTAGTTAGGTCATTATATTGAGGCATATAAAAGGAATAAGGCAGCATTCAGCCAGCTCACATCGGCAACGGAGTTTTGAAAAAGGGCTGGTAGCATCGGGAGCCCGAAACACAACGTTGGGTCAACATTTATGACATCATAATAAGTTGCAAATTGAAGGAGCGACTTGGACTCAAGCTGACTTTGGATGTTTGGCTTCCAGGACTTCGAATGGGGAGTTTGTTGGAAAGCTAAGTATATTTCCATTGTTTGGACAAGCAGCAGACATAACTGTTGGCTGAGCCTAGATAGTATCACTGTAATACGACTAAGCGCCTAATCTGGCTAGGATTTATTTCCTATACTAAATCGCCTAACATTTTGGCAGGATTCGTTTCTTATACTAAATTGATGATGCCCTAGGATTTAGATATCTTATGGGTATTTGTAAGGGTTGCGTCCCTATTTTATAATATAGAAAAAAGGAACGTTCGTGCTACGAGGAGAATGGTATCTTCAAGGCATTAGTTCAGACAAAAGGTTTTTAGGTTTAGTTCACATATTTCTTTAGAATTGGGATCATTGTATATGTGGGATATGTTTGGGTTTAGTAAGGTTAATAGGGCTCTTCACTCAGCACAGCAGCACTCAGGCTTTACTCCTAGGGGAATTCTGTGCCACTGCACAAAGCAGAATTCCCTTCTCTCGCAGAATTCTTTTTTATTATTATTTAGGTTTAAGCTCATGCAATTTAATTGGTGACTCCAGTTGAGGTACATAAATACATAACATAAATCATATCAGGTATTCTAATGATTGTAATTAGTTCCCCTGTTACCTCCATGTTATCTCCCTGTTATCTGTAAACGAAGGCCAGTCATCTGACCTATGTGTTTTATTGTTACACTGTGAACCGCACTGATGATAAATAGCGCGGTATATAAGAAATAAATAAATAAATTCAGGTGTAGTAGGTATTTCCTTGTCCCAAAAGGGCTTGCATTCTAACTGCTAAAGTTACTAAACTGCTTTGGGATCTAGTTATTAACACATATTTACAGTGCTATCGCATTCTCATGTGCTAGCTCATATAAATAAACTCTAACACCATTAATGCTCATTGTTATATAACTAGGTCCCATTGTGTGTTAGTAACTCTAGTTGCAAAGTTACTCCTGAGGCAACATGGGATGAAGGTCACAAGGAGCATCGGCAGTATTTGAATCCTGACTTCCCTAGTTCTCAGTCCACTACTGTAACAGCTAGGCTGTTCCTTTACTTTACATTCTTCTACAAAATTGATGGGAGCAAAAGCAGCATATAGAAGATGTTGAGGTCTTTGCAGTCTCTCTCAGTATTCTCCTCTTCAAGACTGGCACCGCTCACAGAAGATCTGATTTCTTGCACTGCACAGCTCTTGGAAAGTTTGAACTGCTTGGTATCTGCACTGTTAGGTTGTTCTCGTCTGTTTAGTGAGAACCTCATGGGAGCGAACACAGGCACCGTGTGGCTCAAGCTCATAGAGCGTTGTGCTATGCCAAGGCATCAGCTCTTCTAGGGTAATGCTGGGAGAGACTGCTAGCAGTGGAGATGAGGGTGGGGTAGCAAGACAGGCTGGTTTGGGGGGGGGGGAGGAGGGGATTACTGGCTGAGAAGAACAATTTAGTGAGTAACATGATGGTAAGGGAGAGGGAGAGTGGGATGGGGATGAGGTTCTTACTTTGGAAGACATTATTTGATTTTCACCAAACAAAACGTTTGATCTCCAGGAACAAGCAGGAATGAGTCTTCACATATGGGTATCGTCGGTACCGACGGAGCCTGCGCGGGAACGCTCCCCAGCGTCCTTAAAGAAAGCTTTTGGGAGCATCCCACAGCGCCTGTGCGCTGCCTTCCCGCCTTTCCAAACTGCCTCTCTCCAGTTCTTTTTTTCCGCGGAGCCAGCAGATCGTGTTTCCTGTCACCGCTGAAGAATTTCTTATTTTCTTTTCTTTTTCTTTAGTCGCGTGTCTGCCTTCTCGATTCCGCACCGGTGCTACCGGTTCTTTTTCTTTCTTTAAAAAAAAAACAAAAAACTTTTTCTTTTTCAGTGCATTTTTCTTCTGGGGCCTTGGGCCTACAGAGATATTTTTCCCTCATGGAAAAACCCGCCTCCGGGTTTAAAAAATGCACAAAGTGCAGTAGCACTATTTCTGTCACCGACACCCATGACTGGTGTCTAAAATGTTTAGGTCCTGACCACTCCATTGCGGATTGTGAGTCCTGTTCTATGATGTCCAAAAGAGCGTTACAGAATCGGGCAGCTAAGCTCAGTACCCTGTTTCCCTCCGATGCAGCTTCCGTGGCATCGACGTCTTCCAGGGCTGCTTCTTCATCCCATGGATTTCAGGTAACCAAACTTAAATCTGGCCGGTCCTCAAAGAGTTCATCTCCCTCTAAGTATCGAGATGCCCCCGGGCTTACTCTTGAGGATACCACACCGGCAAAATTACCCCGGCGAGAGGCTTCGGCTTCCAAAGCACTACCTAATGGGGTCACAGGATGACATCGATGGCTCGGCCTCGACCGATCACCTGTTGAAATGTTCTGGGGTACCGGCAGTTTCTACCGGTACCGATATCCAGACATTGGTGGCGTCGATGGATCAGAATATTCTGACCATGCAGCGTGCCATCACGGCATTCATTCAAGCTGCAACACCTACGGTACCGCAACAAACCCCGTTGCCAGTACCTGTACCGATTCCGGTACAGGATCCGATTCCAGTTCCGATACCAGTACCACTTGCATCGACATCAGCATCGACGGCAGCGGTACGCTACCCAGTGATGCCTATCAGTACCGGCCTGGTACCGATTACTCCCGATGTCAATACCTCCCGGTACGCGTATCGGGCTCTACGAGAGCATCCAGACAGTCGATACTTCGATTCTTCTGAAGACTCTGACTCTTCAGAGGCCTCAACTGAAGCATCGGGGATCCTTCCTCAGGAACCCTCTTCTCCAAAAAGGAGAATGTCTCCTCCTGAAGACTTGTCTTTTCAGGACTTTATTAGGGAGGTGGCCAAAGGCCTGTCCATCTCAGTAACCTCTGAGACAGAGCCTAGAGCCAAAAAATTAGATATCCTACAATATCCTAAGGCTCCTAAAGAGGCAGCCACCTTACCAATACATGAGATTCCTTATGAACACATGTTGGGCATATGGGAGACTCCTCTTTCCACCTCCCCTCATTCCAGAAGGTTGGACACCATGTACCGTATTCCTCCTTGTCCTGGGTTTCATAAGACTCAGCTTCCTCACCACTCCATTGTGGTGGAGTCTGCCATGAAAAAGATCAAGAGTACAAAAAGGCACTCCTCTGCTCCTCCAGGAAGAGAATGCAGAACCCTAGATGCCTTTGGCAGGAAAATCTTCCAGGCCAGTATGCTTGTAGCCAGAATCAACTCCTATAGTCTCTATATGGGGATGTTTCTAAAAGAGGTTACAGATCATCTGCAAACCTTATCTCCTTTTATGTCAGAAGATAAGAGAGAAGAATATATCACCTGGCTTAAACAAGCACAGGATGTATCCAAGTTTTCCAACCGTGCAGCCTTTGACTCTTTTTGAGGGGGTCAGTAGAGCCTCGGCTATTGCCATAGGTGCACGCAGAGTTGCTTGGTTGCAAGCCTCTGATTTGGAATCCTGGGTACAGGATGGTCTAGGTAACCTACCCTGTACAGGCGAAAACCTGTTTGGCAAAGATTGGCAAGCAAAGGCCTACCAGATGGATGCTGAAAATTCTGCTTTAGATAGACTTTCAAAGTCTACTACTGCTCCTTTCAAAAAGAGGTTATTCAAAAAGGGATCTTTCCCAAAGAAAGGGAAATTTTCTTCTTATGGTCAGGCCTCAAGGTCGTTTTGCTACAAAGAGGCAGCAACAACCAAAACAGGCCAAAACCCAGGCTGCGAGGACTGCTACGGCCCAACAGCCTCAGCCTCCTCAGGACCTTTGACTTTCCACTAGAGAACTTAGCCTTTCTGGCTCTAGAACATCCAGAGCCACTCACCATCCCAGGAAGGTTAGCTCACTTTGCTCCCAGATGGGAACAAATCACAGCAGAGCAGTGGACCCTCTCCATCATAAGGGAAGGGTACAAGCTTCATTTCTTAAACCTTCCTCCTCACACCATGGTGAAACAGTTCAATTCTCCAACATCTCTCCTCAACCTTCTAGGTCAGGAGATTGCTACCCTTCTTGCCCAAGGGGCAATAGAAGAAGTACCCCTTCTTCAACAGGGTTCAGGGTTCTACTCCCCCTATTTTCTCATCCCAAAGAAAACAGGGGGCTACAGACCCATATTAGATCTCAGAGAATTGAACAAGTTTCTATCCAAGGAGAAATTCAAGATGACTTCTCTCGGAACTCTCCTTCCATACCTCCAGAGTCAGGACTGGCTTTGTTCTCTAGATCTCAAGGATGCGTACACCCATGTTCTCATCCATCCAACACACAGAAGATTCCTTCGCTTCCTGTACCAAGGGAAAGCACTACCAATACAAAGTGCTTCCTTTCGGTCTGGCCTCTGCTCCAAGAGTGTTCACAAAATGCATGGCAGTAGTAGCTGCATTCCTACGCACTCTAGGAATATTCGTATTCCCATATCTGGACGACTGGCTCATTCGAGCTCCATCCCAGTCAGAGGCCCAGAGTTCTCTAGCCTGCACAAGGCGTGTTCTTCAGTATCTGGGACTGGTAATCAGCATTCCAAAATCCCATCTTACCCCTACTCAGTCTCTAGAGTTCATAGGGGCCTTACTGGATACCACTTCTGCAAGGGCCTATCTTCCCCAGGCCTGTTGCCTACGCTTGGTGCAGTTAGCCTCCCAGATTCAGTTAAAATCCCATTTAACTGCTCGAGAGATGTTGCAACTTTTAGGCCACATGGCATCCACGGTGCATGTGGTTCCCTATGCTCGCCTTCACATGAGAGCAGCTCAGTGGACCCTATCCACCCAATGGACCCAGGCATCAGGTTGCCTGTCAGACAAAATAGCAACCTCCAGTCGCCTATTTTCATCCCTCCACTGGTGGAAGTCCACTCAGAATCTGTTGCTGGGGTCCCCCTTTCAACAGGTGTTACCCCAAGCAACCCTTACAACAGATGCCTCTCCAAAGGGTTGGGGGGCTCATCTACAAGATCTCTCGAACCAGGGCATCTGGTCTCCACAGGAGACATATCTTCATATCAACCTCCTAGAGCTCAGAGCAATCTTTCTGGCTCTCAGTCTTCCACACCCTGCTCAGCTACAAGACAGTCCTCATCCACATGGACAACCAGGTAGCTATGTTCTACGTGAACAAGCAGGGGGGAACTGGCTCTCTGTCGCTTTGCAACGAAGCTCTGAGATTGTGGGCCTTCGACAGAGAGCATCAAATCCATCTCATGGCAGTATATCTTCCAGGAGTTCAAAACTCTTGGGCAGACAGACTGTCGAGTTCTGCTTCCGCACGAATGGTCCCTCCATGGGGACCAGATAGCCAGAATTTTCCGGATTTGGGGTACCCCAGACAGACTTGTTTGCAAGTCCATGGAATGCCAAACTTCCCCGGTTCTGTTCCAGGATTCCATGTCAGGGAGTTCAGGCCAGGGATGCCTTCCTCCTTCATTGGGGGCAAGACTTCCTTTATGCCTTTCTGCCTATTCCCCTAATCCCCAAGACTCTGTTCAAGCTTCAGAGAGACAAAGGGACTATGATCCTCATAGCACCACTTTGGCCACGCCAAGTGTGGTACCCTCTACTTCTGCATCTCTCTCAAGCTCCCTCTCTAGACCTGGGGTCTGCTCCAGATCTCCTCTCCCAGGAGGAGGGAACTTTGTGGCACCCAAATCCTCAGTCTCTTCATCTCAGGGCCTGGTTGCTGAAGGCCTAGACTTTCAAGATTTACAACTTTCTCAGCAAGTGAAGGATATCCTTCATGCTTCCAGAAAGCCTTCCACCAGACGTTCATATGCTTTTAAATGGAAAAGGTTTTCCATTTGGTGTGCAGAGAAGGGTCTCAACCCTCTTGCAATACCTTTGCATTCTTTACTAGACTATTTGCTGTATTTATCCCATGCAGGCCTTAAAACAAATTCAATCATCCATTTGAGTGCTATTGCAGCATCCCTTAAGCCTCTCAGTGGACAACCTATTTCCTCTCATCCTTTTATAGCAAGATTCATGAGAGGCCTTCTTTTGACTAAACCTCCCATTAGACCACCTCCAGTGGCCTGGGACTTGAATCTGGTTCTTGGCCAGCTTATGAAGCCACCCTTTGAACCTTTAGCCACTACCTCCTTAAAATTCCTTTCTTGGAAGATAATTTTTCTCATTGCAGTCACCTCAGCTCGCCGTATCAGTGAGCTGCAAGCTTTAGTGGCTAATCCTCCTTATACAAGGTTCCATCATGACAAGGTAGTCCTCAGAACTAATCCACACTTTATGTCTAAAGTGGTCTCACCTTTTCATCTGAACCAGGAGGTCTTTTTACCTGTCTTTTTTTCCAGGACCTCATGCATCAAGTGCAGAGAGGAATCTTCATACCCTGGATTGTAAAAGAGCACTTGCTTTCTACTTACACAGGACACAGCAACATAGAAAGTCCTCTCAACTTTTTGTTGCTTTTGATCCTTCTCATTTAGGACTTCCAGTCTCTAAGAGAACTCTGTCCAATTGGATTGCTCAGTGTATTTCCTTTGCCTACCAGAGTAAGAACCTTTCTCTGGAGGGCCATGTCACAGCTCACAATGTGAGGGCCATGGCCACCTCTATGGCTCATCTAAACTCTGTGTCCATCGACCAAATCTGTCGAGCGGCCACTTGGGCATCGGTTTATACCTTCACAGCCCATTACTGCTTGGACAAGGACTCCCGCCGGGATGCCTTGTTTGGTCAGGCTGTTCTCAAACACCTGTTCCATACCTAATCAACTCCTACCCTCCATCCCTGAACTGGATGCCTGAGATTCATGGGTAGAGATAGAGCCCTTCCCAGGGACTCACAATCTGGGTGATCTCCCAGGCATCTCTAGCTGGGGAGTTCCCCATATGTGAAGACTCATTCCTGCTTGTTCCTGGAGATAGCACAGTTACTTACCTGGAACAGGTGATCTCTGGGAACAGCAGGAATAAGTCTTCACAACCCACCCACCTCCCCTAGGAGTTGTATCTCTCTATCTATCTTTCCTTTCCTCTCTCTCTCTCTCTCTCTCTTTGTCTCAGCTTTAAAACTCGAACTGGAGAGAGGCAGTTAGGAAAGGCGGGAAGGCAGCGCTCAGGCGCTGTGGGATGCTCCCAAAAGCTTTCTTTAAGGACGCTGGGGAGCGTTCCCGCGCAGGCTCTGTCGGTACCGACGATACCCATATGTGAAGACTTATTCCTGCTGTTCCCAGAGATCACCTGTTACAGGTAAGTAACTGTGCTTTCTTGTGGCTGAAGAGTTCAGTGTTTTGACTCTTTCCAGAGAACATTATTCCAGAATTCTTGTGGGTCATCCAGAGGCTCTTTGATCCTGAGGGTAGGCAGTAGTGTACTTGCTATCCCACCCATGTCGTCGAAGAGGAGCTCTGAGCTGCAGACAGCACCGACGTCTACAGTAGCAGGTAGTTGTGGCAACTACTACTATTATCATTCATGAACATCATTGGGGTTGGTGCTGTGTTGGCAGCTGCAAGAAACCATCTGAGCCTGCAGCTTGGAGCTCTCCTCAGGACAGCCAACATAAAATTCCTGAAAACCAGAAGCTCGTTATGGTGTACAGTTACTCTACTGCATCAAAAATGAGACACTGCTGTCTTTGGAAATAACATTTTTCTATCTTGTAGTTTAAATATTATTACTTGGTGATATTGTGCTGTTTGGACAGAATATGCAGAATTTAAAAAAAACAACCTAAAAAACAATTGTGTTCAGTATTCCCCCGTGAGAGAGATTTATTTGTGTTCCAAATGGAAACGTGACAGTTTACCAGGATCTTTAAAAACAAATGCCAATGTCTTGAGACAAAGAAACTGGAAATGCAATAATTTTAACTGCCAATGAAATTATGTAAAAGTGTTTTTCTTGTACTGCTGCTTTTGGAAAACGATAGCTGCTGTTACCTTTTGCTTTTGCAGGGAGATAAAGACAATAAAAGCGTGTGGGCTTGAACCCTTGAGAAGAGAATTGAGGAGGAAAAATAAGATTTTGATATATAATGAACGTGTCTAAATCTTGTTGCAGTACAAGCAAACATAGTAATGTAATGTAAGCACTATTTAGATTTGTTTGCTGCCAAATAGAAAATGCATCTGATGGTTAAGTCAGGCTAGCTTCCATATTCTGTGCTATAAGCATGATAGGGAAATCCTCTGTGAAAATAGATCTGCTATATTTACTCAGAAGCTCCCTAGTAAACACTGTGCTGCACTCTACCATTGATCTCGTTAATATTCATGGGATAAACAGCTCTTTACCATTTGGGATACTGCAGCGATTAGGACCTGGGAAATTAAAGTAATACAAGACTTGTATTTACAACAGAAAAACAGGTTCTAAAATTCAATAACTGGACCCTTGGAAAAGAGCTACTGTCTGGGATGGATGGGGGGAACTGCTGCCAGGGCAAAAAAGTCAAGGCCTGGGAGCGACCACCAGGCTTCAAAGGAAGTGAAGGAGAAAGGCAGGAGGTGAGCATAGAAAATATGAAAGGAAAAAAAAATTGCAAATTTTTTAGCTGTGCATTCCCTTTTGCCTTTTTTCTCTCAAGAAAACGAGAGGGGGAAAATAGAGCTATTAACAGTTTTTCTTTCAAGCTCCTTAAAATTTTGGCTAGTGCTTAATTTTTAAAAAAATAGAATATATTCTTTAGGTATGCCCTATTCAAGTAAATATGTGTCTCTGAGCTACCTTTTGGTTTTGAGTAAAGACACTTACAATAATGTACTGCTTACTATTTTGTGCTAACTCCCCCCCCCCCCCCCCCCCCAGCTCGCAGCTGAGCATACAGCAGTCAATTGTGACATACCAGTTTTACATACAGGATTGTGTTCTTTGTGTTGAGATTCAAAGGACAATGTAGCTGTGTTGATTGCAGGCTTCTGTAAATTCTGCCAAGCTGCACGCATTCATACAATAATATATTTCATAAAAAGGCGAACCAGTTGCTAGAAATGTTCCTTATAGAAAGTTAGCAAAACAATAGGCCATTGAACAAAATACACTGCACAGTAGCTGATACATGATGAGATTAAGTCTCAAGTGTAACACAGAAAGGAGCAGCAGGCAATCTATGGCACATGATGGTTAAATAATGGGCCAGGAAGGAAACTGTGTAGCATCCAGTAACTACATGAAGAAGGTCTCTCCTGGCATCACGATATTCATGCTAAGATTGAGAAACATGCTCTCTAATGCAGATGTGATGCACAAACCTAAATACAATCTATTCTCTTTACAAATTTACTCCAGGCTGCCAAATGTTATCATCATTATTTTTTTTGTAGACTTTGATTTCCAAGCATCTGATGTGCCAAATAAAAATAAATCTGAATCATTAAAGAATAACCTGCATAAGTTTTCAGTATATCGAACCAAACCAAAATCTATTGTATAAATTGAAATTGCTTAAATATATTTTAGCTCTATAGTGAAGTGCATTTTGGTTTGATGCACTAAAAACCTATGTAGGCTATCCTTTTAATGAGTCACTTATTTTGCAGAATAGCATTTGGTGTGTTAGTGTGCCCAGTGCTGTAACCTACTGGTTTCTAGTGCTGGTGGGTTGGAGAGCAAGCAGGAGGACCCCATGGGGGTTGGTAAGTTCAGGCCTAGGCCTCTCTTCCCTTTCATTGTTCTATATTTGCCTATTCTGCTCTTTTTCTAGTTTTTGCTGGTATTTTTAATTTAGTCCTTTTACTTTAATTGGCTCTTTTGTGCTGGTTGAATAAAGCAGCTTCAAACTTTAAAAAAATAATAAGACGGACTTCCTAGACCTGTATAGACAGCTGGGAGAGCCCTTCTTGGATTACTTTAGCCAGCCTGGCAGGTGAGAGGATTACCTTATGAATCAGGAATTCCTTTACACTGTGGTCTTCTTTTTTTGTTGGCTTCTTTTTGATTCGTGTTTTACTTTTAACAGCATTTTAGCTCTGCAGCCATGCGCAGTGCACAAAGGTATACTGTTTGCGGTTGCCATTGAGTGAACTCTGCGGCTGGTTTCTTTTGCCCCAAGTATGTTGGAGAAACCTCAGAGCACTATTTTTGTCCATGTTGGGACCCCCTATATAGGGACCTGGGACCCGATGCTGCCTCTATGCCCTGTATTCCATGAATGGCACTCATTTTGGATAGCTGGATGGTCCTGGCTGAAGTGGAGTGTGGTGAGGCAGCTTTTTACCTCGACTGGAAGGCTGTTGTAGATTCTTTGAAGCCCTAAGGCCTGTTTTTCATCTGGCTTTGAGCATCAGCTCCTGAAACAGTGCATGAGCTGTTTTCTGTAATTGGAAGGTACCTCTTAGGCCCCCTCACAGGGCTTGAGGTCCTGAATACTTCTACGGAGGAATCGGGGCTCTGAGGTCTTACCTATTGGCAGTAAGGGGGTTAAGGTACCCCTTTTCTTCCTTTTCCATCCGGCTGTACCTCCAGGAGCCCAGCCTTATCCCTTACGGGAGGGGACTGGGGTGAAGATGAAGATTCCCTGTATCCAATGGGTGAATCAGCGGTGGGGCGCGGGGGGGGGGGGGAGTTTCCTGACAGAAGGTGAAGATCTGTCAGGGATATTCCTTTATCATAGGAAGACCCAATTACCTTCATTCATGATGCTATGACAGCCTTACACATTGCAGGACCGCCCTCCAGTACAGGTTTCTGAAGTGAATCCTATCTTGGAGTAATCGCATCGACCTTCCAGCCTATTTTTTTTCCCCATTCTGAGCCCCTGCAAAAGCTCTTGTCCTCAATGGGAGGCGCTGGAGCTGTGGCTGAGGGGCACTAAGGTCCTTGCTTGGCTGCATCCTCTGCCCCAAGGAGAAATGGAAAAGCTTTTTTGGGTCCCAAGGTGGATGCCCTGGTCACAGTGGTTATAAAGTGCACTGTCATTTCATTGGAAAGTGGTGCTGCATTGAAAGAGACTCATGGTAGGAAAGTAGAGGCCCTCCTTAAGAATGTCTTTATGGCATTAGCCTTAGGCACTCAGGTGGCACTTTGTGCGGGCACAATGGCCCGAATGCTGGATCTAGCACTTGCTAGACAGCTCAGAGGTCCTGAGATTGGAATTTGGTGCATCATTTGTGGTGCATACCCTTTATGACTTGATTAGGATTTCCTCTAAGGCCATAAGAATGGCTGTGGTAGCTTGGTGTTGGCTCTGGCTCTGGCTTCTGCTCCACAGTTGGTCTGCTGATGCAGTGTTCAAGTTGTGGCTGAGTAGGCTCTCCTTAGGGGCACGTTGATCTTTGTGAAAGAACTAGGAAAGCTGCTGAAGGACATGGAAGAGGGTCACCCACAGAAACTTCCAAAAGATAAGCCCAGAGGTTCCTCTCACAGGGCCAGCAGGTAGTGTGGTGACTGATTTCAGACTGGAAAGAGTTCTTATATGGCATATTCTTCCTATGGGTCTTAACCCCCAAGTAGGGTTAGTCCTTTTAGGAATCCCAATACTTGTGGAGCTCAGCAGGAAGCTGGTAGGGCCCTCTCAGTAAGATACAGCAAGTCTCTTCTAAGGGACAGACAGTTGGGTGCGGCTTAGAACAGACCCACATTGCATCAGTTCAGCGAGTCCTCGGGTATGCACTGGAGTTTGCGGGGGTCTTTGTGGAGTCTCCTTGCAGTTCCCTGCCTAAGTGAGTGGCAGTTGAAATCTTTAGCACTTGCAGGCTATCAAACCCATGCCCTGCGCAGTGCAACAACAAGGGTGGTATTCCATTTACCTTGTAGTACTGAAAAAGATGGCCTTCAAATCCAGAAGGGTACGGAAGTACCCATCAATGCCAAGCTCAGAGGTCAGCCATTGCGTTGGTCTGGCAAGGGGAGTTTCTGATCGCCTTGTACCTTTTCCTAGGTGTACTTCATATTTCTGGGATCAACATCAGCAGTTTCTCCACTTCTTTATCCTGGACTGCCATTTCCATTTCTGGGCCTTGCCACGGCCCCTTGCATCTTTTTGAAAGTCATGGTGGTTGTGGTGGCTGCCTTGTGCAAGCAAGTAATTTAGGTTCACCCGTACATGGATGACTGGTTCAGTCAGACTGCTGTGAGAAATCCATGATGAACACATCCTAGGTGATCCAGAGGCTAGAAAAGCTGAGTTGGATATTTCAGTTACCCCAAGGGCAGCTTAACTCCCTCTTGGGCCTTGACATATCTGGTTGTCCACTTTAACACTCACATGGGCAGAGTGTTTCTCACCCCAGGAAGATTGGCAAATCTGCAGATGCAACTCAGGATCTTTTTCCTCTCAGGCAGCTCTCAGGACATGACTACATGCAGCTCTCCAGGGATTGATGGCGTTGGTTCTGGACCTGATGCCTTTGGCCAGAGCAAATGTGCTTCTCCTGCAGAGACACGTCTATGAATCTGTGGTCTCCCTGCTCCCAGTTGTTCAAATCAGGGCCTCACTTCCATGGAAGATCAAGGGGGAGCTGGCTTGGTGGTTGCAGACTTGCCTTCTGGACAGAATACCTCTGGATATATTCCTTTCCTTTCTGAAAACACTAGTAAGACACTTACTTATCCACTCCTTAGTCACCTCCCGTCTAGACTATTGTAACCTACTCCTTGCTGGTCTCCCTCTGAATCATCTCTGCCCCCTTCAATCTAATCAACATTCTGTTGCGCGGCTAGTCTTCCGCCAGCCTCGTAATGCTCATATTGTCCCTTTTCTCAAGTCACTTCAATGGCTCCCTATTCGTTTCCGCATCCAGTTCAAACTTCTCATGCAGACCTATAAGTGCATTTACTCTGCAGCTCCTCACAACCTTTCCTCTCTTCTCTCTCCCTATACCCCTCCTGGGAACTCTGCTCTTCTGGCAAATTGCTTCTATCTGTGCCGTTCTCTTCTATTGCTAACTCCAGACTTTGCTCCTTTCAGTTTGCTGCTCCTTATGCCTGGAACAAACTACCTGACTCTGTTCGTCAGGCACCTTCTCTGACCCTTTTCAAATCCAGGCTGAAAACTCACCTCTGCTGCTGCTTTTGGATCTTAATTCACCTGATCCTCCCTCGTGTTTCCTTACCATTCCTCCTAGATGTATCCCACGTCTACAGCTAATGTGTTGTCTGTCTTGACTAGATTGTAAGCTCTGAGCAGGGACCATCTTTTACATGTGTCTGCAGCGCTGCATATGTCTTGTAGCACTATACAAATGTTCAGTAGTAGCGGAGGAAATGGATTTGGTGATGGTCATCATGGATGTCAGCAGGGCTGCTAGGCTCATTTTCTGGGTCAGTTTACACAGGGCCGCTAGTCCCCACAGGAAGCCTCCTGGCCGATCAACAGACTAGAGGCTGGGGTGATTCGCCTAGCTCCAATGAGGTTCTGGACCCTCCTGGAGGGCAAGGTGGTCAGTGTGCGCGCTCACAGCAGTGGCATAAGTCGTCAAGCAAATCAGCACTCACAGCGCCGTGGTGACTGTAGAGGTGGCAGAGACTCATCTGGTGGATCTGTCAGCGGCACATTTTCTAAGAGTCGACAATGTACAAGCCAACTGATTGAGCCAGAACACCATGGATCCTAGTGAGTAGGAGCTAAACCTATGTGTTCTTGTCTCATCATACGGGCCACCCAGGAGAATGCTAAGGTGAAAAGCTTTTTCAGGCACAGGAAAGATCTGTAGATGATGGGCTTGGATGCAGGGCTGGCTTAAGAGGTGAGCCAGTGAGGCACTGGCTCAGGGTGCATCACAAAAGGGTGCAAGAAGCCTGCCTCAGGAACCATGGCTATTATAAAGATTAATATGGCTGCGGGAGCATTTACTTTTGCTCCCGTGGCTGTATTAATGTTCAGCACAGCTGTGGGAGCATTTGCTTTTTGCTCATACAGCTATGTTGTACTCAAGCTACAGTGCCGGTTGCTCAAGTATAGCACATTGTGGGAGCAAAAGCAAATGTTCCTGTGGCTGTATTGCTGCAGGAGGGGGGGTGACTGTGATTGGAAATTGGCTGGGGGCTGTAAATGGGCAGATACTGGGACTTGGGGGGGGGGGCTGGCACTTTGGGGGCTGGAAGGTGGCTAATATAGGGGCTGATGGGATGACTGATACTGGAAATGGGCTGAAATTGGGACTGTAAATGGGATGATACAAGGACTGGGTATGGGGTTGGAAATGTACTGATATTGGACATGGGGGAGGAGGTTGGGATAGTCCAACGGGCTGATACTGGGGCTGGGGGGAATGGAAATGGGCAGATACTGGGGCTGGGGGATGAGTGATACTAGCAATGGGCTGATACCAAGGCTAGTATTGGAAATGAGCTGATACTGGAGCTGTGGGAAACTGTTACTAGAAATGGACTGATATTGGGGCTGGGAGACTAGATAAGGGATGATACAAGAACTGGAAGGGGTCTGGGACTGAAAATGGGTGATACTGGGTATGATGAGGGACTGGGACTGGAAATGGACTGATAATGGGGCTGGAGGGACTTGAAATGGGCTGATACTGGGCTGGGGAGATGGGGCTGGAAGGAGGCTGTCAGTGGGGATCTGGGACTGAAAGGGAGCTAATTCTAGGGGTTCTGTGATTGAAAGGGGACAACTACTGGGAAATGCTAGGGTCAGGTTGGGAAAGAGGCATATGTTGGGGGAGTGAGAAGGAAGAGGAGGACAGATATAACCATGCTCTGTGGCAGTAGTTGGCACCCTTTTTAGGTCAAGGACATAGAAGCCCTCTGGGCCTTATGTTAGAGTTTGGAGGGTCTTCAAGAGGTGGCGTTTCTCTCAGGTCCTGGATGCCAAGAGTGTGGACATAGTGACTGTTCTATCCTTTTATGGTCTGGTTTGCACAAGGATTCCGTTCTGATCCCTATCAGGGTTCAGATGGTGGCCCTTGTATACTAATGAAGGTGAGTTCAAAGTGTGTCCTTAGTGATGCATCCAGATGGTTCCTGCTTCCTCAGTCGGGTGAAAGATTTGTCCTCCTATGTGGCTGGTGGTGCCACGGTGGAGCCTTTCTCTGGTATTAGTGGCACTGCAGGTTTACCTTTTTCAGAAGGTCTCTCAAAGATTTGACTCTGAAGGTGATATTTCTGGTTGCTATTGTTCCTGCCAGACAGGTGTTGAAGCTACAGACCTTGTCCTGTGAAGAATCCTTTCTGGTCATCTCATCAGCATCTGTCTCCTTGAGAACTGTGCCATCCTTTCCCCACAACGTCTCCCTCTCATCTTTATCAATTTGATTCTGCTCTCCTCCTTGGAGTACCTTTTGGTCAGGCCACTTGCTGTATCCGTTAGATGTGAGGAGAACATTGGTGAATTATCTGGAGACTATTAATTCCTTCTGATGGTCAAACCATCTCTTTGTCCTCTATAGCAAGTGTTCAACAGTTTGTCGAATGTGCCCATTCTCATAAGTGAAGGTGTGATTCGCTTCGGTGGATGTTTTAAGGTGATCAATATAAGCATGGAGTTCTGTAAAGTTGAGCAGTTTATGTAATGTGTCTTCTCCCATGCCAAGTGGTAATGGATGCACAGCATATGAGAGAACGTCTGGAATGTCAATAAAGTCATTGGTAACCAGCGGTGTGGAATAAGTTGTCCCGTTAATGGTGATGGAGACCAGTGGTGTATGACTGCACCAGGTATTGTTTAGTAAATAGTTTGAACTGTACAGCAAAGTGTTCTTAGGAAGGCGGATGTCATGCATTCTGGGAGCAACTCTGTCCTGACAGGAAATATTATACAAAATCAAGGCAGGAGGACCTAAAGTGATGTTTAATGAGTAGAACACTGGCTTGTCCTGTATGGAACAGAAACTCAGGATGACCTGATCCTTTCCTTCTGGGAAAGGTGGGGGTATTTCTTGATAGCGATATACCCCACCTGTGGAGTTAGCCCAGCCAATCGTGCATATTCGGATGATAGTTCCTGTAATGAGACTTGGGTAGAAGAGAGCAGATACAAGAACAACAGGAAACCGAGACATAATAAAAGCTAACTCATTTCACTCTACTAGGGAGTAAACTAGTGCTCCCCACTTATACTATGCAACAACAGAAATAATGTTTACTACTTATTTACATAACTATTGGACACATGTCGAGTATATAGGACACATCAACTATACAGCAGATGTAAATAGTTACCATTCTCAAGTGACATTTGTTCAGAAAGCAGCTGTCCATGCTGTCTTCAGATGGTATCTGAAAACAAAGACTGATAAAACACGTATTACACATATGGTTTCAACTGGGTGATGTGTTTCCAATACTGCTGGTTGTCGGGCATTAGGATCTGGTATAGGCTTGGGCCTAAGGTATCATTAACTAAGTACGGTCCCTCCCACTTTGCAGTTCCAAAGGGGAGGTTTGGTCTAGGTCTCAGAATCATCACTTTACTCCCAACCTTGAGGGGCCTTAAATCGGAACCTTTTGCATGTACCTCCTGCAAATAATCTCTAGCGTTTTCTGTGTTAGCTAGCACAGTGGTCTGAATTTCTTTTAGATGTTCTTGCAGGGATTTCATCCACTCATTGGTAAGAATTACGGTCTGGTCCTCTGGAAGAAAAGGATGCAGCAGATTTTTCCACCGTGGCATTGGCCTTCCCATTAAGGCTTCATAGGGTGCAAAACCTGTGGATTTACAGACATTAGCTCTGATATGCATAAGGACTAAAGGGAGCACCAGATCCCAATTTTTCCCGGTCAGATTAAGCATAGGGCTGAGGTGGGCCTTAATTGTTTGATTCATTCTTTCTACCTGCCCTGCTGCCTGTGGATGGTACGGAATGTGGAGGAGTTGTTCTATGCCTAGAAAATCAAACAATTCCTTGATGAACTGAGAAACAAATGCAGGACCATTATCAGAATCAATAGTCTTGGAGATGCCCCAGCGTGTAAAAAATTGCATAGTTAGGATTTCTGCAGTGGTTCGAGCAGTTTGATCTGGGACAGGGAATGCTTCTACCCAATGAGAAAAGGAATCAACAACAGTGAGTAAAAATCTATTTTTCATAGCTGTTAACAGAAGAGGGCCCACATGATCTATTTGCAGTCTCTCAAATGGGCAACGAGGAGGTGCCCTCATTAACTGTCCCCTTCTCTTTTTAGGTTGCCTCCCAAATGAAGCACAAATTACACAGGAGGAAACATGATCCTGTATATCATGTTTCATTTCTGGCCACCATACCAACCTATTAAGGATAGTCTGCATTTCTTCTGCTTTAGGGTGTCCCATAGTGCCTGTACCATGAACCCAATGCATCCACTCTTTACCTCGAGCTCTGGAGATAGCTATAACCAAGCCTTCCTCTCTTTTTGCACATAGAATGTCTTTCTCTATAGTGAGTGTGAGAAAGGGTATGTGCTGATATAGGTTATCTGGGGTGTCCTGCACAAGCTTCCTCAAATTTGAAAGTTCAGGGTCCTTTGTTTGCAGTGCTACGAAGTAATCTGTGGTATTTGATCATAATCTGTGGAATGTGTAGCAATAGCAACCATGCGTGTCTGCTCATACCAGGGCCATATGAGGCCTACATGGCATGCTTCCTTGGCTAGTGAGTCTGCTAATGTGTTTCCTTTCACTAAAGGGCCTTTCTTCCTATGTGCCTTCACTTTAATTAAATGTACTCTCTGAAACTTGTCACTCAATTCTTGTGCCATAGTCCACAGTGATGAATTTTTCACTGTGGACCCATCCGTAGATTTAAATTTATTTGCCAGCCACCAGGGTAACAGGGCAATGGCACTTTTAAAGACATACTCAGAATCTAAAATGATTTGTATCTCTAGGTGTGAATCCTGATATTGTTGCATACAAGCCACAAAAGCAGCCAGCTCACAGTACTGTGCTGACGCTGACCACAGGAATACTGTCTCTGCAGTACTACTTGGTTATTTGGGTCCAGTTGTACAACTACAAAACCTGCTAGTCGCCTGCCTCCTTCACATTGGCTACTACCATCAATATATACTGTAGGAAGAAAAGGTGAAATTTTGTCTAGTCCCAGTTCCCTAAAGATCATGTGATTGGGGGCACTGGGTGAGGATTGACAGTCATGAGGTTGCCCCTCCAGCAAGATTCCAGCCACTTGCACGTTAGGTTCTTTCAACACTTCAAACTTTACATTCTGTGCCTGCAACATGAGAGTCCACTGGGCTATTCTCTCAGTCCTAATCTTGCTACATGCTAACTTTCCCTCTACAATGAATTTGAGTGGGGTGTGGTGGCTGCATATGTATGTGGTTTGAGCACCAATGATGTATGTAAATTTCTGCATAGCAGCATAGGAAGCCAGTACATGTTTTTCAGTTTCCCATTTTGAGTTAAGGAGAAGTGAGAACTCTGGAACAGAAGGCAATAGGGCGATCTATTCCTCCTAGGCGTTGTGTTAGAGCTGCACCTATAAGAACATAAGATATGTCATACTGGGTCAGACCAAGGTCCATCAAGCCCAGTATTCTGTTTCCAACAGTGGCCAATGTAGGTCATATGTACCTAGCAGTTTCCCCAATGCTTGTATTGGTTCAAGCATTGATATCCTGGGTCCCTTCTTAATAATGGTTTATGGACCTTTCCTCCAGGAACTTGTCCAAACCTTTTTTAAACCCAGCTACACTAACAGCCTTTACTACATCCTCCGGTAACAAATTCCAGAGTTTGATTACACGTTGAGTGAAAAAATATTTTCTTTTATTAGTCTTAAATAGTTTACCCTGTAGCTTCATTGCATGTCCCCTAGTCTTTCTATATTCTGATAAGGTAAACAATCGATCTACGCTTACCCGTTCCACTCCGTTCATTAATTTATAGACTTCTATCATATCTCCCCTCAGCCGTCTCTTTTCCAGGTTAAAGAGCCCTAACCTTTTTAGCCTTTCTTCATAGGAGTATCCTTCCATCCCTTTTATCATTTTGGTGGCTCTTCTCTGAACCTTTTCTAAAATCGCTATATCCATTTTAAGATACGGCGACCAGAATTGCACACAATATTCAAGGTGCGTTCTCACCATGGAACGATATAGAGGCATTATAATATCTTTTGTTTTATTTTCCATTCCTTTCCTTATCATACCTAGCATTCTATTTGCTCTCTTGGCCGCCGCTGCACACTGGGCCGAGGGTTTTAACATGGTATCCACAATTTATACACAATGACGCCTACATCTTTTTTCTGGGTAGTGGTTCCTAATGTGGAACCTTGCATCGTGTAACCATAGTTTGGGTTGTTCTTCCCTAGGTGCATAACCTTGCACTTGTCCACATTAAATTTCATCTGCCATTTTGATGCCCAGTCTTCCAATTTATCAAGATCCTCTTGCAATTTTCCACAATCCTCTTGGGTTTTAAAAACTTTAAATAGTTTTGTGTCATCTGCAAATTTGATAACCTCACTCGTTGTTCCACTTTCCAGGTCATTTATGAATATGTCAAAAAGCAGCGGACCCAGCACAGATCTATTCCTCCTAGGCGTTGTGTTAGAGCTGCACCTATACTGTTCTCTCCAACTACAGGGTACAGGAAAAAATGTTGTGCGTGATCTGGGTGTGCAAGAACAGGAGCAGAAGTCAAAATGTGCTTTAGTTACAGCCTCTGTATGTTCTTCCTCCCAAACATAACCTTTACTTTTTAACAAGGAGTAAAGTGGAGCTGCCACTTCAGCATAATTGTGCAGGAAGTCACAACAGAAACTAGTGAGCCCTAGAAATGACTGGAGTGATTTCTGATCTGTAGGAAGTGGAAGTTTCTGTATCAGCTCTATCCTCTAAGAATTTACAGATTTACCATCCTGGCCAATTGTAACGACTAAAAAGGAAACCTGTGATTTGCACAGTTGAGCCTTGGCAGGATTAACTTTAAGACCAGCTTGTAAGAGGGCTTTTAAAACTTCTTTTACATGATTCCAGTGTACAGCTTCATTCTCAGACTGAATCAGAACGTCGTCTACATACTGAATTATATTATCTCTGCAAGACTAGTGATAGGGCTTCCTGCATGTATTTATGGAAGATTGATGGTGAATCTTTATAGCCCTGTGGCAGCACAGTCCATGCATATTGTTTATTCAGCCACTGAAAGGCTGTTTTGTACTGGCATTCAAGGGCCAGGGGCAGACTCCAAAACCCATTGGATATGTCTAAAACATTTACATTTGGGGTTCAGTTTAGAGATCTTTTTAAGGGTATGAGGCTACTACGGACACTACAGATTTTGAAACTTGATTCAGGGCACAGAAGTCCATAGTGAGCCTGAAGGAACCCCCCGGTTTAACTATTGGCCAGGCTGGTGAATTGCATGTGGAAGAAATAGGTCTAATCAGACCCCTCTCCTCCAGTATCTTCACAATTTCAGTTACTGGTTCTATCGCCTGATGAGGTACTGGGTATTGTTTCTGTGGTGGAGGATCCTCGCCTTCCAACAGTATTTCTGTGTGCATTTTCCCACAATCTAACTTGTCTTGTGCCCAGACTGGAATATCAGCCACCTCTGAGGGAATTACACGCAGATCATACTGCTGAGCTGCCTTGGTGCACTGAGTTGCTAACTGCATGGGAATGATTTCATACACTAAAGTTTTAGAAGCACTTGAAGTTCCTGAATACTGCCACAATTTAAGATTAGCCATATCCATCAACAAATTTAACTGGTTGAGAACGTCAGTACCAATTATTTCTTTTGGTGCGTTCACTATAGTGTAGGCAGTGGTTTCCAACATTTCCTTGTTTTGTTCACTGTGCACAGGGATACCCCATTTAACTGGGATAGCCACACACTTGGAAGCTGTGTCATTAATTCCTTGAATTTCATAAAGTTCCATATTTTTCTGATCTGCAGTGGGAGAAGCTCTGTTTGTAAAACTAATTCCAGCCCCTGTGTCAATCAAAGCTAGTTTATCCTGACCCCCTATTCTACTGATAACATTGGGGCGTCCACAAGAGTCCAGTATCAAGATGTTACAAGCCTTAAACTGTATTCTGGGCCTGTATCTGTTTCATCATCCAGAGGCTCAGGAATCGAGTCCTCTGCTGAGGGAACGGAGGCAGGCTGGGCTATGAAGGCTTGAGACATTTTGATATCGGAACCCAGGAGGTCAGGACACCCCTATGCACTAGCCTTGTGTTTGTCCTGAGCTGTTTGTAAGTCCTGTTTTAATTTATCTAGTTCTACCTGCAGTATGTGTTTGTCCTGTTCCCATTTAATTTTCTCCTTTTCTAATCCATCTCTCTATGCTTTGAGCTCCTGAAAGGGAATGTAACCTGAGGAATTTCTAAAAGTCCCTCTGCCTTGTCCTCTCCAAGGTGTCTGTCCTCTGTATCCCTTGTCTGTGTTTTTTGTGTATTGAGAGGATCCCTCAGCTTGCCACTTCCGTGCTTCTGATACTGTTATGACCTGCGAGGGCTGGGTCTTCCAAGCAGACCCAATTCTGAGCATTAAAGTATCAAAAGGGGTTTCTTTAGGGTCTTCAGAAAACAACAGAAGGTGTTTTGTAATCTCATGGGATAGCAGTTCTAATAAAAATGCCTTATGCGTACTCTCCCCATAATCTTCTGCATTGGGCCAGGACTCCTGCTCATTAAGAACTGCTTTTAAAATCCAGGCTCTATATGCAAACTGTTCCAGTATATCATTTGGTAGAGGTGAAATAATTTTAAATACTTGCATTGGGGAACAGTGAAATAGTTTCTCAATACCCCTTTTAACCAACTGGTAGGGGTGAGTGAGAGAGTCAACTTTATAATAGTGTGACCCCAGAGCCAGATGCATAAGTCTATCAAAGTCCGATTGTTTCCTTCTGTATTTCCCTAGACCCTAGTGAATCAGAATATCAGTGGCCCATTTGCACCATTCATTTACATTAAAAGGCATATGGCCAGCTTTCTCAACTATCCTTTCAATGTCCCTATCTTTTAATGAGTCCTGCAGCATCACTTTAACTGGTGTTCTGAGTTCAGTACTGAGTGCCGGGTCTGAGTCATCTGAATTATCCTCCTGACACAGGTTCTGGTTATTGCTCTGTTCTGGCTGAGATAAACTATTAGGATTTTCTTTCTCTGTGCTGTCTGATTCGTCTTTATTTTTTCCATTCCTACGCCCAGCTACACATACTTCAGTATTCTTTTGTTTATAGGGTGTGTTATAGGCAGGGGGGGGGGGGGGCTGAGGGTGAAATAGTGGTTGGCCAGGGCTTATATTTCTTTTGTCTTTCAGAGGCCAATTCATCCTTAACGTGTCTCAATTCAAGTTTAAGTGCTTATAATTGCTCACTAACAGTTATAAAGGAATTTGTGGCTTGTATCACCTGAGCCCTTTGCATGGAAATGCAAATTTGTGCTGCCTCTAGGTCTTTGGTTAATTGTGTGCACTGAGTAGTCAGTTCAGTATTGTCCTGTTTCATGCTAATGAGCCCCCTGAAAATGCCTTGGATAAAAAGGCATTTTCTTTTATTTGTTTTCTTTTTGAATTCTTGATAATGGTTTAACATTTGTCTTTGAATATTATACCATGATGCCTCAGGGAAATCCCCTTCAAAGGGACCACCTTTTCTCTTTCAGTATGTCAGTACTATTTCTTTCAGTTCTTTAAAATCAAAGGCTTCCATATTTGAGACTGCAGAAAGACTGTATTTATTACGGGGTCCTAGCTTATTATGTTTATTTGGTTTTATGCGACTATCTCAAATGTGCAACCTTGGAAGGAGGAATGCTCACTTTTATGAAGAAGTGAGACTTAGAATTATAGTTGGCATGGCATAAATTTTATGGGTGTTAAGTAAAGAGTACTGGCATAAAGACCACGCCTTAAAATTATACCTGAATAAAAAGTGCTTACCACCTTTTAACAGGGTGGAAGTTTAGGATGAAATTATAGTAAGAAGGTTGTTAGGAGATTAACAGAATTGTCAGATACTGTATCAGTTGCAGCAAACTTTAAGCCTGCCCTCACCAAGATACATACTGGCAGGAGACTGAGAAATAAAAGGCAAAGGGACAGGAGGTAAATTAGTGTTACCAGGAAAGATGTATATTGTATTCAATGAGGGACAGTTTAACTGTGTACCACTTCCAAAACAAAGCTGGACTATCTCTGTCTTTTCTTAGCAGCTTAAATACTAGAGAAAAATCTGTGCCTTGTAACAAACCGTAACAAGCCTGTACATACAAATAAGAAAATTGCAAGCCACCCTATGTGATGTCAGTAGGTGTAGGTAAAAATTAAAATTCAGGATTATTACAGAGCCTTTTGACAATAAAAATCTCACCTTGTCTAACCCACAAAACAAAGGTATCACTGGAACTTTTCACTAAGTAGTGTCACTCTGCCTGTGTACAGAGTCTTTTCACTAATGTGTCATCCAGCTTGTAACCCAAAATTGTAAATGGTCACAAGGGCTTTTGATTTTCCTGTCGCACCCTGTCTGAAATCCACTTTAATGTAAAACACAATTGCTACTTACCCAGCTGGAGATCCACTGAGAAACAGAGACGAGCCCCCATAAAATGTAATCTTTCGCCGCTCTCTACTTTTGGTTATTCTCCATTTGGTTCTAGGTTCATTTCACAGAGACAGTAGGGTTTGTAGCATAATAAGACAACCAAGCAGGTGTGGCTTGGAAAAAAGGTTTTTATATAGAAATAGGCTTATTAAGTAGGTACAGAACAGATGTAAAAAGCTGTTATAAAGCTGCTTCAGTGTACGTCAATGAATCTGTGTGTCTGTGTGACTGTGTATGAGAGAGAATAGGAAGAGAGAGAGAAGGGTGGGGGGTAAGAAGTGGGTGTAAGGAGTGTCCGATGAAATAGGAAGAGACAGATATTTTGTGTTTCTCTGTATTTATAGTGAAATTCTTCAGCACCTCCCTTTGACATAATTTGGTTTGTTTGAGGTCTGCTATCACTTGATTAGCAAGGAGAGGCTGTTTGTCCTTCAGACTAATCAGGTAAACTACGCTCATTAAGTCTGGAGACCTGACATCACCAGAGGGTCAAAGCTGCTTGCAATCCAAGGTCTGGGAAAAGCCATGACACCTATGCTAGGCATAATGTCATGCTGATGTATGCTGACATCGGTGAGCACTGTATTATGTATTGAAGTAAATTAATGACTCCTGACTACCACTGAAACTGAGTCTCTGCGGCAGGAGTCTGTGAATGGAGGAGATCTCGTCTCATGATCCCTAGGAACATTACATCTCTGGAGGCTTTCTGGCTGTGTTCAGTATTTCGTTCGTTTTGCAAAATCCTTGTCAAAGCCTTTTTAAGACCTATGACCTGGTTGGTGAAGCTCTGATTCTTTTCCCCTCCATTTGTTTAAGTGCATGAAGTTAAAAACACTATGCAGAAATTCATAAAATGGAGCATCATGCTTTTGGAGAACCAAAATTACATTAATTTAACAGCAGCAATATCAATGTGTTTTTTTTCCTCCTCCCTTACCTCCACTATATATGCTGTAAGAAGTTGTTCTGTTTCATTTTTCTGAAAGTACATGGGAGCTAAACATTTATACAATGTTGAAGAATGTTGGTGCATTTATTAAGACCAGGCTCAAGAGATAGTATCTGATAATTATCATGCACTAACTGTAGTATGCAGTCCACATTCACTCTCCACCCATAATGCACTGAGTTAGTGTCGGATTTCTAGTTTTTTAGTTTGCAATATCCGTTAGCATGGGCTAAGTGACATGCTAGCAGTGCTACTTTAATAAAACATGCCACTTTATTTTTATAAAATTGGTCTGTAGACTAAGCTTGGCACATCTTCTTTGGATTTAGAAGCCAACTCAAAAATGTGGGAGTCACAGCTGAGACCACCTCTTTCCCCCCTCCCCCATTGTCTCCATTGAAGTTGAGGAATGAGGGAGGGGGAGGGGATATCCTTGAAAGTCCACCTTTCGGACCCAATTACTAAGGCTGTTTTCCTATTCTATGTCTAAGAGTAAAGAAATTGTAATAAATGGGGCCCTTAATGCATTACTGCACGCCACTGGCAGCTAACAGCCCCCCTCCCCACCCTGTCATTACCTTCACCCCGTCTTTTTCTCTCTCACTCTCTCTCTCTCTCCCCCCTGTCATCACCCAGACTAGCCCTTTTATCCCAACCTCTGCAACATCTCTTCATTTACTGTAAATTGGCCACTCTCCCAGTAAGCTGCCTCCTTCAGCCAGCCTTCATCACCTGAAAAGCCAGTGATTCTGTGTGACATTGAATGAGGCCTGTTTTCTATGGAGAGGCATGTCTTTATCTTGTGTCCTCTCTCTCCATTACATATGGAGTCTTACTAGAAAAGGTTTATTCAGCAGACTCAATATATTCTTAGTTCAATTACTTGTAGTCGGTTTATGTCCTCTGGAAAGATAGCCCTAGACCCAGACTGATATCTTTGATTTAGGAATGCCCTTACCCTGTCTTATTCAGCTTAGCATTGAACATGTTCTCTCCACTCACTGCCTTATGAAAGGTTTGGAACTTTAAAGTCATGGGAAATAATAATCTTTATGCTATTTGGTCCTAAAAAGAGTTAAGAAAACGCTCATAAGGATGCAGTATTACAAATACGTACTCGGCGACTAGAAACCATGAAAGCCTTCAACTTTCACTTGCCACTACCTTCTGCCTCTCACGAGCTGTTGGGCTCCAGCAGTATGCGCAGAGTAATGATAAATACAAGGACTGATGTACCTGAATCCCTGAGGCTGAACCAAAGAGCAGCGGTGCACAGGAAACTCAGGAGACCAACACCAGTGCACAGGCAAAGTGGCGACCTTGACTTTATCCTTGGGAGCTGCTCAGCACCTGCTGCCTGCAGAATCCACCATCTGAGGACACACTTTTGGCACCTTGCCACTCCGAAAAACCCCTTGCCAGGACCCCATGCTAGTCATCCTCCCTGTCAGCTGCAATGGATTAAGGGGATGGTGGTAGCAGATTGCTTTGGATTTGCTGAATTTCACAGCCATGGAGACACCACACAGTACAAATGACTGCTTTATTCCACCTCTGGATCTCTCGTCCATCCTTGGTTCTCTCTCTGTACCATTGAAATGCTCAGTGCAGAGAACACTTCTGTCCAGTGCCCCTTAATAACAAAGAGCAGATGCTGCCCAGATCGTTGTGGGACAATGTCATGCACCTTAGTCGGCCCCAGATGATAAAAGCCTGCAGCTTTGATGAGGCTATCGGGTTGCCTGTGACCCTCCTAATTGGCCCCGATGCTGGTGTGCATGTCTTATGTATGCAAGCCTTATGCGTCAGGTCTGATTTGTTAGTTGCTGTGGCAACCTGACGCCTGGGTTTTGTGAAACCCTGCTGTAGACACTCAATGTTACTTTCAGTATAGTTTTGGAAAGTTACTATTCTCTTTGTAAGTTATACTGAAAGTGGCAGTTTCAAAGATTTACAGGCTGATTTTATAAAAGTGTCAGTGGATGCGGAATTCCCACAAAAGCAGGAAAAAGGTGCATTAGAAGGAGACTTTTCTCTTTCTGTCTTTAACTTTATAAAAAGAGATTCTTACCATGCAGCATGGAAACGGGAGATTAAGCTCCCGATGTGTCATCTCAGGGTCGGTGACTCGTGTTTTCCTGCCAAGATACCCAGTGAAATAAATGAATAAAGCATATGAGGCTCTGAAATGAAGAAGGGGATTTTAACATTCTTGTCGATAACCCCTCTGATCCTTATGCTTTAAAGCTCCTTTCCCTTACTGCCTCATTTGACCTCCAGCTTTGTTCCACTGCCCCCACTCACCAGCATGGCCACTGCCTTGACCTGATATTTCTCTCTAGTTGCTTACCCTCAAACCTCTGTATCTCAGTTCTTCCCTTATCCGACCATCACCTTTTAAGCTTTAATCTTCATCACCCGCCACCTCAGCCTCGTCCTGTCTCCTCCAGCCTATTTAGAAATCTTCATGCTATTGATACCTTAGCTCTCTCTTCCACTATGTCATCCAAGTCTGTTGAAGAGGCAGTAACTTCCTATAATGCTGCACTCTCCTCGGCTTTGGATGCCCTTGCTCCACCCATCCCACGTCCTGTGAGACGTTCTACACCCCAGCCCTGGCTTTCACCCATTACCCACTATCTACGTTCCTGTGCCCGTTCTGCTGAGCGTGTTTGGCTCAAATACTGCTCCCCTGCAGACTTTCTGCACTTCATATCCATGCTTGTCTCTTTCCAGTCAGCTATAGCTCTTGCCAAACAAGACTACTATGTGCATCTGACTAACTCCCTTGCCTCTCATCCTCGCCTTCTCTTTACTACTCTCAGCTCTCTACTCAAAGTGCCTCTGCCTCTGATCCTTCCCTCCCTTTTTGCCCAAACCCTAGCTACCATTTCCATGACAAAATCCACAAGATCACCCTCCAATTCCCCACAAAGTCAGTTACTTTCCCTCCACTCCCTCTCCACTCCCAACTCTACCCCCCCCTTTCCTCTGCTACCCTTTTAAAGCAGTTACTTTCTTTTTGGTGCTTTAGTAGAAATTTCCTTGAGCAGAGTAGGTTGTTGAACTCTAGTAACCTTCTCAGCTTGGAGAACTGCTGACACCTAATCAGGTGTTAGTTCCCTCCCTACCCACCCCGACTCCCACCCACCCCTAGTGAGCAGTCTTGCTTTATAGGGCACCTCCCCGTTTAACAAAGCACAGAGACTTGGAGCAGCACATATTTTGAATATAATTAAAGAGATTTAACTGCTTTTTCTCTGAAAGGACAGCTGGGAAACCGGCTGATACTTGGTAGATCTCTCTCTTGCTTTAACAGATACCTAAGATCCACGAACAGAACAATGGCTGGGAAAAATGGTATCGCTAAAGCTGTTGCCCCCATTACAGCTTCTGCCTCTGTCCAGACAAAGGTCCTAATGCCAGTTGAAGGACCGGTTCCATGTGCAGGGTGCCTCCATGCTGAAGCTCTGAGGAAACAAGTGGAGGAACTCAGAGAGGAGGTGGTGAGGCTGAGGAGCATTCAAGACAGTGAGAAGTACATTGATGAGATGCTTCTTGCAGCAACCAAGCTCTCCAGCAGAGGAGAAGATGGGTGCCAACAGAATGTCGGTCTATGATTGGAGACAAGTCACCAGGGCCTGCAAAATCACCAATCCAACTTCTCCAGCCCTTGATATGAAGAACCATTATGCAGCCCTGGAAGTGGAGGAGCTGAAAGCATCCCTGGAAAGGGAAGAACCAGAGCTCAAGTACCCCAAAGTTGCAGAATCAGTGACCACAAGGAAGCAAAGGGTAGTGGTGGTTGGAGACTCTCTTCTGAGGGTATTGAGGCGTCCATCTGCCGACCAGACTTGATGTCCAGAGAAGTATTCTATCTGCATGGTGCCAAAATCCAAGATGTTACGGAGAGTTTGCCGAGACTCATGAAGCCCACTGACTATTACCCAGTGTTGCTAATCCATGTTGGAACAAATGATACTGCTAGGTATCCCTCAGAACGTATCAAAAGTGACTTCATGGCTCTGGGACAGAGGGTGAAGCAGTTAGGTGCACAGGTGGTGTTCTCTTCAATCCTCCCTGTTGAGGGTAAAGGCCAAGGCAGAGAGGCTCGCATCCAAGAGATGAATGCATAGCTGCATGGATAGTGTCATCGAACATTTTGGTTTCCTAGACCATGGGATGCTGTTCCAAGGGTTGCAGAGCAGAGATGGCATCCATTTGTCCAAGAAAGGTCATCGCATCTTTGATAGACTGGCTAATCTACTGAAGAGGGCTTTAAACTAGATTCACTGGTGATGGGTGAAGAAAGCCCACAGGTAGGTGATACCCATTTCAATAAAGGTATTTAATGTAACAGGGGTAACATATGGAAAGCAGTGTGTATAAATGCCTGTAACATGGGAAATAAGATACCTGATGTTGAAGCTTTGGTGGGAGTGGCTGACTTGGATTTAGTGGTAGTTACAGAAACATGGTTCACAGAAAACCATGATTGGGATGTAACTATACCTTATTCAGAAAGGACAGGGGAGGAAGAAGGGGAGGAGGAGTGGCACTATATGTAAAAACTACTATTAAAGCTCTGCAATTACAGAGCTTAAAAGGGAGAGAGGAGGCATTGTGGGTTAAACTAGAAAGAGGGAAAGAGAAATCTGTTTGCATTGGTGTGATATACAGACCTCCCTCACAAGAGGAAGAGATGGACAGAGAGTTAATTGAAGACATACGCAGCATTTCTAGGAAAGGGGAAGTGCTACTGATAGGAGATTACAATATGCCAGATGTTGATTGGCACATTCCTGCTGCGGTATCATCTAGAAGTAAGGAGATCCTGGATTCTCTACAGGGAGAACTATTCAGGCAATTGGTAACAGACCCCACACGTGAAGGGGCCATACTGGACTTGGTGCTTACCAATGGTGAAAGTGTTTCTGATGTTGTAGTGGGAGATCATTTTGCATCCAGTGATCACCAGATGGTGTGGTTCAGTATTAGGACTAGGTGAGGATCTTAGACTTTAGGAAGACTAACTTTGCCAAGATGGGCCAATACCTCAGGGAGTCGTTAGTGGGATGGAAACAGCTGGGGGATGTAGAAAAACAGTGGGCAAAACTGAAAGGGGATATTTTAAGGGCAACCAACCTTTTTGTTAAAATGGTAAATAAAGGTAAAAGGAAAAGGAGACCGTTATGGCTTTCAAAAGAAGTAGCTGAAAAAGTGAAGAAAGAGGGAGGCCTTCATGAAATACAAGAGATCACAGAGAGGGGAAGACAGGCATCTATATTTGGAAAAAGTTAGAGAAGCTAGCAAAGTAGTCAGGAAGGCAAAGATTCAAAAGAAGGAGGAAATAGCCAATGCAATAAAATGGGGGGATAAGACGTTTTTCAGATATGTTAGTGAGAAGAGGAAGGACTAAAGTGGTATTGTCAGACTCAAGGGGTTCAGGGGAGGAATATTTAGAAGCTGTTAAGGATAAAGCAGAATTGCTTAACAAATATTTCTGTTCTGTGTTCACAGATGAATAACCAGGAGAAGGACCTCAGAAAACACCCACAAACAGCAACAGAAGCAAGGGACATCTTGAACAATTCTCTGAAGACTGTGTTCGTGAGAAACTAGCTCAACTTAAAGTAGACAAAGCGATGGGACCGGATGGGATACACCCTAGAATACTGAGGGAACTTGGGGACGTTCCAGCAGCTCCACTGACTGACCTTTTCAATGCCTCTGAGTCGGGAATGGTGCCAAAGGACTGGAGAGAGGCTCATGTGGTGCCTTTACACAAAAGCGGAAGTAAGGATGTGGTCGAAAACTACAGGCCGGTTAGTTTAACTTCTGTGGTGAGTAAATTATTGGAAACGCTGCTGAAAGAGAAAATAGTGAGGTTTCTGGAGTCCAGAGGATTACAGGATCCGAGGCAGCATGGATTCACCAGAGGCTGGTCTTGTCAGACAAATCTGATCAATTTCTTTGACTGGGTGACCAGGGAGATGGACCGAGGGAGAGCCCTAGATGTGGTGTATTTCGATTTCAGTAAAGCCTTTGACACTGTTCCTCACAGGCGACTTATAAACAAACTGAGCACCCTAGGGGATGGACCCTAAAGTTACTGCTTGGGTTAGAAATTGGTTGGGTAGGAGGCGGCAAAGAGTACAGGTAAATTGAGCTCTCTCTGAGGAGAAGGATGTTACCAGTGGTGTGCCCCAGGGATCTGTCCTTGGTCCGATTCTTTTTTACATCTTTGTTAGTGATATAGCGGAAGGGCTGTCGGGTAAGGTTTGCCTCTTTACGGATGATACCAAAATCTGCAATAGAGTAGACACCCAGGAAGGTGTAGATAACATGAGGAGGGATCTAGCTAAGCTTGAAGAATGGTCTAGAATTTGGCAGCTGGGATTTAATGTTAAAAATGTAAGGTCATGCGTTTGGGCTGCAGCAGTCCAAGGGAGCAATATAGTATAGGGGGTGAAGTACTTTTGTCCACTAAAGAAGAGCGGGACCTAGGCGTGGTTGTGTCTGATGATCTTAAAGTAGCTAAACAGGTAGAAAAGGTGGCGGCAAAAGCTAGAAGGATGCTTGGGTGTGTACGGAGAGGAATGGCTAGCAGAAAAAAGGAGGTGATAATGCCTCTGTATAAGTCTTTGGTGTGACCTCATTTGGAGTATAATGTGCAATTCTGGAGGCTGCACCTTCAAAAGGATGTGAATAGGATGGAGTCGGTGCAGAGGGTGGCTACTAAAATGATTAGTGGTCTTCATTATAAAGCATATGGGGACAGACTTAGGGATTTTAATATGTACACCTTAGAGGAAAGGCGGGATAGAGGTGATATGATTGAGATGTTTAAATACCTCTGTGACATAAATGTTCATAGAGAGAGCCTCTTTCAATTGAAAGCAAGTTCTGCTACGAGGGGACATGGGATGAGGGTGAAGGGAGATAGATTCAGGAATGATATGTGGAAATATTTCTTTACGGAAAGAGTGGATCTGTGGAATAGTCTCCCAGTGGAGGTGGTAGAGATGAGGACAGTAACTGAATTCAAACAAGCATGGGACAAACACAGAGGATCTCTAAAGGTAAAAAGGGGACTGTTGTAGTTGTTGATATGGAAGGACAGACTAGATAGGCCATGCGGTCTTTTTCTGTCATCATATTTCTATGTTTCTATGTTTCTCCCACCACGAACCGTAGGAACTGCCTGTTGGAGGGGTGGATCAGGATGTAAGTATATGCATCCGTAAGATCCAAGTAGCACAGGCAATCTCCCTGGTGGAGGTAAAGCAGCAGTGTTCCAAGGGAGAGCATCTTGAACTTCTCCCTCACCAGAAACTTGTTTGTTTCTCAAGTCTAGTATGGACCTGAGTCCCCCAGTTCTCTTTGGAACAAGGAAGTATCTGGAGTAGAAGCCTTTTCCCCACAGATGTTTGGGTACAGGCTTCACTGCATTGTCCCTGAGCAGACCTGTGAGTTCTGAAAGCAGGTGATCTAGTGAAGGAGAGATCGCACTGGCTCTCCTGGAAAGAACCTGGGTGGTACCTGCTCTAGGTGGAGGAGCTATCCTAACCTTACAACTATTGACCTATCTCTCTCCTTCCCTTCATTTCTAAAGTACTTGAATGTGCGGTTCACCGCTGCTGCCTAGACTTCCCCTCCTCTCATGCCCTCCTGGATCCCTTACAGTCTGGCTTTCATCCTCTACACTCTACTGAAATGGCTCTTGCCAAAGTCTCCAGTGACTTGTTCCTGGCTAAATCCAAGGGCCTTTACTCTATCCTCATCCTTCTTGACCTCTCTGCTGCTTTTGACACTGTTGACCACAACCTTCTCCTCAATACCCTGTCCTCGCTTGGTTTTAGTGGCTCTGTACTATTTTGGTTCTTCTCCTGTCTCTCCCATCGCTCTTTCAGTGTGTGTTCTGGTGGCTGCTCCTCCTCTCCTACCCTGCTCCCAGTTGGTGTACCCCAAGGATCTGTCTTGGGTCCACTCCTTTTCTCTCTCTATACCCAGGCCCTTGGTGCACTTATCTCTGCATGGCTTTCAGTACCATCTGTATGCCGATGACTCCCAGATCTACCTCTCTACGCCTCAAATCTCTCTGGCAATCCAGACCCGGATCTCTGCCTGCCTTTCTGACATTGCTGCCTGGATGTCTCACCGCCGCTTGAAATTGAACATGGCCAAGACTGAACTTCTCATCTTTCCCCCTAAAACCTCCCCTCCCTTTCCTCCTTTCTCAGTCTCTGTGGATAACTCTGTACTCCTTCCTGTTCCCTCGGCCCGCAATCTGGGGGTTGTCTTTGACTCCTCTCTCTCTTTCTCCACACACATCCAGCTCGTAGCTAAGACCTGCCGCTTCTTTCTCTATCACATCAGTAAAATCCGCCCTTTCCTTTCTGAACACACTACTAAAACGCTTATCCTCTCCTTATTCACCTCCCGTCTTGACTACTGTAACCTACTCCTTGCTGGTCTCCCTTTGAGTCATCTCTCTCCCCTTCAATCTGTTCAACACACTGCTGCGCGACTAGTCTTCCGCCATCCTCGTCATGCCCATATTACTCCCCTTCTCAAATCACTTCATTGGCTCCCTATCTGTTTCCGCATCCAGTTCAAACTTCTCCTGTTGACCTTTAAATGCATTCACTCTGCGGCTCCTCGGTACCTTTCTTCTCTTATCTCTCCTTACAACCCCACTTGGGAACTCCGCTCTTCTAGCAAACTATTTCTATCTGTGCCCTTCTCTTCTACTGCTATCCCCCGACTTCGCTCCTTTCACCTTGCTGCACCTTACGCTTGGAACAAACTACCTGTGTCTGTATGACAGGCACCCTCTCTAACCCTCTTCAAATCCGAGTTGAAAACTCACCTCTTCGCTGCTTCTTTTGGATCTTAACTCACCTGATCTCTTTTTCTCTCCCCTTTTCTTTCCCCTAGTTTATCCCTGCTTACACCTTCAGTGTTTTGTCTTGTACTTTGTCTTGACTAGATTGTAAGCTCTAATGGGCAGGGACTGTCTCTTACATGTCTCTGCAGCGCTGCGTACGACTGGTAGCGCTTTACAAATGCTCAGTAGTAGTAGTAGAAGGGAGATTATATAAATATGGATGCATCGTCAAGCATCCCAGTGACAAAAGGGATTGGGGAGGGAAGGGGGTTTTGGAATCATTCAAGGGATTCAGGATGATGCATCTTTTGCTTTTGTCAAATACTATTATACTGAGAGTTTTCAGAGACTATAGGAAATACCTTAACATGCACTGTCTCTGACATCGGTACTGCACCCTTTATTATATTCTCTCTGTGCCTGTCATTTCTTCTGGGATGAGCACTCGCCAGAACAAAAATGATAAATCTGCAACTACTTCTAGTATTTTTTACCAACAACTGAACTCTGGACATGTTTTTAAAATTTTGCATATTTTATTTGTCAAATAACACATTACAATCACTCTCTCTTTTTTTTTTCCTTACCTATTTGATTTCTTGGATTGTGTACACTGCTTTTGTTGTCAAAAAGCAGTATAACAAATAGACAACCTGATGTGCCTGAACTGCCTGTGTAGGTAGGTGATAGCACACCTGCCACAGCTTCTTTCCAGGTTTTCAAATGTAGGAATTCTATCGCTATGACATATTTGCATATCACGTGTACAGTGTATGTAACAGCGCATTGTAGTAGGGAACAACCTTGTCCCAGCACAAGTTTCTCAGGTATAATAAAGGAGGGAGATCTCTACGTAAGAGTGACAGAGATTTTTATTTTACTGAGAGGAGGAAGCAGAAGGTTGAAAGATTTTTCACTATTTTTTTTGGTTTATCATTAAGACACTAGAGTAAATGTGGACTGCTGCAGTTTAAAAGTAACTATGTTGCCACTTTTATTTTTTTGCTTTAAACATAAGATACTCCAGAAGTTTGTAGTGCCTAACCCTCACTGGCATTTTTTTAAATAGCATTTTCAGCTTGAAGTTTGAATAGATGGGCATTTTGAGTGTGATGGTAAGCAACATGTATACAACAGTAACATTTGTGAGGTTCTCAGAATAATTAATTCCACATTGGCCTGTGCAACCTTTTATCAGCATTACAGATGTTGACACTTGTGCAAATAACCTTAAGATAAGAATTTGATCTTGGGATTGGGGGGAAGTGGCGGTGGGGGGAGGGGGGGAAGAAATCCAATCAATAAAAATATTTACAGTATTTTATATCAGGTCTCTTTTAAACATTTTAAGATAGCTAACAAAAATGTTAGCTTGTTTAAATGTTAAAAACAGATTGTATGTGAGCCAACTGAGAAACAAGTAAACTGTAAGGAGATCATAGTATCTACCAAACATCCTGTTCAAGCTCCTATTAACCATCGTTGTCCCTTTGGCACTCCTGGGATCAAGTGTGAAAGCAGATTCTGTTCAGATTCTCTACATGAATGATTAGTGGTTGCATAGGATTAAAATGGTTAGGATTATAGTGGTTAATAACTGTTTTCTTTGTTGCAGAACAATAGGATTAAATGGGTCCAATAACTGGAATGACTCCAGACAAGAAAGCTGAGACACCTGGAGCAGAAAAGGTTGCAGGATTAAGCCAGATTTACAGAATGGGAAGTTTGCCGGAAGCGGTCGATGCTGCTGGGCCCAAGGCCAGCTCAGTGGACACTGTTTCAACAGATGATGAGCTGACAAACTTGAACTGGCTCCATGAAAGTACAAATCTTTTAAATAACTTCAGCCTTGGAAGCGAGGGTCTTCCTGCGGTGAGCCCCTTGTATGACATTGAGGGTGATAATCTGCCAGCTTTATCACCAGCCTGCTGCCAGAATGCAGAAAAGAAATCTGCCACTTCCAAGCCTCCTTATTCCTTTAGCCTCCTTATATATATGGCGATTGAACACTCTCCTAACAAGTGCTTGCCAGTCAAAGAGATCTATGGCTGGATTTTGGATCGCTTCCCCTACTTTGCCACAGCACCCACTGGGTGGAAGAACTCTGTAAGGCACAACCTTTCCTTGAATAAATGTTTTCGAAAAGTGGAGAGAAGTCACGGCAAGGTGAGGTGCAGACTTCTTGTTATCATTTCAATTTTTATTCCAGTAGCTTTAAGCAGAGGCTGTCTAACTTAATTCGACAGTGGACCATTTGATCATAGAGCCATATGTGGAGGCCTCATTAATTTTATTTCCAGGAACAAGCAGGAATGAGTCTTCACATATGGGTATCGTCGGTACTGACGGAGCCTGCGTGGGAACGCTCCCCAGCGTCCAAAAGGAAAGCTTTTGGGAGCATCCCACAGCGCCTGCGCGCTGCCTTCCCGCCTTTCCTAACCGCCTCTCTCCAGTTCTTCTTTTTCCGTGGAGCCAGCAGGTCGTGTTTCCTGTCACCGCAGAAGAATTTCTTATTTTTTCTTTTATTTCTTTAGTCGCGTGTCTGCCTTCTCGACTCTGGACCGGTACCGCCGTTTTTTTCTCTTTCTTAAACAAAAAAAAACTACTTTTTTCTACTTCAGTGCATTTTTTCTTTGTGTGGCCTTAGGCCTACAGAAAAGTTTTCCTCATGGAAAAGCCCGCCTCCGGGTTCAAAAAGTGCACTAAGTGCAGTAGCACTATTTCTGTCACCGACACCCACGATTGGTGTCTTAAATGTTTAGGTCCTGACCATTCCATCGCAGACTGTGAGTCCTGTTCCATGATGTCTAAAAGAGGTTTACAGAATCAAGCAGCCAAGCTCAGTACCCTGTTTCCCTCTGATGCAGCTTCTGTGGCATCGACGTCTTCCAGGGCTGCTTCTTCCTCCCATGGATCTCAGGTAACCAAACTTAAATCTGGCCGGTCCTCGAAGAGTACATCTCCCTCCAAGTATCGAGATGCCCCCGGGCTTGCTCTTGAGGAATCCACACCGGCAAAATTACCCCGGCGGGAGGCTCTGGCTTCCAAAGCTTTATCTATGGGGTCACAGGTTGACATCGATGGTACGGCCTCGACCGATCACCTGTTACAATGTTCTGGGGTACCGGCGGTTCACTCCGGTACCGACATCCAGACATTGGTAGCATCGATGGATCAGAATATTCTGACCATGCAGCGTGCCATCACGGCATTCATTCAAGCTGCAACGCCTTCGGTACCGCAACAAGCTTCATTGTCGGTACCGATTCCGTTACCGGACCCGATGTCGGTACCGGTACCGATTGCATCAACATCCATGTCGACGGCAGCGGTACACTGTGCTGTGATGCCCATTGGTATCGAATCGGAGGCCTCTATCGAAGCATCGGGGATCCCTTCCTCAGGAACCCTCTTCTCCCAAAAGGAGAAAGTCTCCTCCAGAAGACTTGTCCTTTCAAGACTTCATCAGGGAGGTGGCCAGGGGCCTTTCCTTCTCAGTGGCCTCTGAGACTGAGCCTAGAGCCAAAAAATTAGATATTTTACAATATCCTAAGGCTCCTAAAGAGGCAGCCACTTTACCAATACATGAGATTCTTTATGATCACATGTTGGGCATATGGGAGACTCCTCTTACCACCTCCCCTCATTCTCGTAGGTTGGACACCATGTATCGTGTTCCTCCTTGTCCTGGTTTTCATAAGACTCTGCTTCCTCATCACTCTATTGTGGTGGAGTCTGCTATGAAAAAGATCAAGAGTGCAAAAAGGCACTCTTCTACTCCACCAGGAAGAGAATGCAGAACCTTAGATGCTTTTGGTAGGAGAATCTTCCAGGCCAGTATGCTTGTGGCCAGAATCAACTCCTATAGTCTCTATATGGGGATGTTTCTAAAGGAAGTTACAGATCATCTGCAAACCTTATCTCCTTTTATTTCAGAAGATAAAAGGGAAGAGTTTCTCACCTGGCTTAAACATGCCCAGGATATTTCCAAGTTTTCCAACCGTGCAGCCTTTGACTCTTTTGAAGGTGCCAGCAGAGCCGCGGCTATTGCCATAGGTGCACGCAGAGTTGCTTGGTTACAAGCTTCTGATTTGGAACCCTGGGTTCAGGATGGACTAGGTAACCTTCCTTGTACAGGTGAAAACCTTTTTGGCAAAGATTGGCAAGCAAAGGCCAACCAGATGGATGCTGAAAACTCTGCTTTAGATAGACTTTCCAAGTCTACTTCTGCTCCTTTTAGAAAGAGGTTGTTCAAAAAAGGATTTTTCCCAAAAAAAGGGAAATATTCTTCTGCTTATGGTCAGGCCTCTTCTGCAGGTCGTTTTGCTACAAAGAGACAGCAACAACCAAAACAGGCCAAGCCTAAGGCTGCCAGGACTGCTACGGCCCAACAGCCCCAGCCTCCTCAGGGCCTTTGACTTACACCTAGAGAACTTAACCTTTCTGGCACTAGAACATCCAGAGCCTCTCACGATTCCAGGAAGGTTAGCTTTTTTTGCTCCCAGATGGGAACAAATTACAGCAGAGCAATGGACCCTCTCCATCATAAGAGATGGGTACAAGCTTCATTTCTTTGAACCTTCCCCCTCACACCATGGTGAAACAGTTCAATTCTCCAACATCTCTCCTCGACCTTCTGGGTCAGGAGATTGCTACCCTTCTTGCCCAAGGGGCAATAGAAGAAGTACCCCTTCTTCAACAGGGCTCAGGGCTCTACTCCCCTCTATTTATTTATTTATTTATTTAACTGTGTTCTTCAGTATCTGGGACTTGTTATAAACATTCCAAAATCCCATCTCACCCCTACTCAGTCTCTAGAGTTCATAGGGGCTTTACTGGATACCACAACTGCAAGGGCCTATCTTCCCCAGGTCCGTTGCCTACGCTTGGTGCAGTTAGCCTCACAGATTCAGTTAAAACCCCTTTTAACTGCTAGAGAGATGTTACAACTGTTAGGCCACATGGCATCCACCGTGCATGTGGTTCCTTATGCTCGCCTTCACATGAGAGCAGCTCAGTGGACTTTATCCACCCAATGGACCCAGGCATCAGGGTGCCTGTCAGACAAGATAGCGACCTCCAGTCGCCTCTCTTGCTCTCTCCATTGGTGGAAGTCCACTCAAAATCTGTTGTTGGGGTCCCCCTTTCAACAGGTGTTACCCCAAGCAACCCTTACCACAGATGCCTCTCCAAAGGGTTGGGGAGCTCATCTACAAGATCTCTCCACCCAAGGCATCTGGTATCCACAAGAGACATCTCTACATATCAACCTCTTAGAGCTCAGAGCAATCTTTCTGGCTCTGAGTCTTCCACACCCTGCTCAGCTACAAGACCGTCCTCATCCACATGGACAACCAAGTAGCCATGTTCTACGTCAACAAGCAGGGGGGAACTGGCTCTCTGTCGCTTTGCAACGAAGCTCTGAGATTGTGGGCCTTCGCCAGAGAGCATCAAATCCATCTCATGGCAGTGTATCTTCCAGGAGTTCAAAACTCTTGGGCAGACAGACTCAGTCGAGTTCTGCTTCCACATGAATGGTCCCTCCATGGGGACCAGATAGCCAGGATCTTTCGAATTTGGGGAACCCCAGACATAGACCTGTTTGCAAGTCTGTGGAATGCCAAACTTCCCTGGTTCTGTTCCAGGATTCCGTGTCAGGGAGTTTAGGCCAGGGAAGCCTTCCTTCTTCACTGGGGGCAAGATTTCCTCTATGCCTTTCCTCCCATTCCCCTCATTCCCAAGCCTCTGTTCAAGCTTCAGAGAGACAAGGGGTCTATGATCCTCATAGCACCACATTGGCCAAGCCAAGTGTGGTACCCTCTACTTCTGCATCTCTCTCAAGCTCCCTCCCTGGACTTGGGGTCTGCTCCAGATCTCCTCTCCCAGGAACGTTGTGGCACCCAAATCCCCAGTCCCTTCATCTCAGGGCCTGGTTGCTGAAGGTCTACTAGACCTTCAAGATTTACCTCTTTCTCAGCAAGTGAAGGATATCCTTCATGCTTCCAGAAAGCCTTCCACCAGACGTTCCTATGCTTTTAAATGGAAGAGATTTACCATTTGGTGTGCAGAGACGGGTCTTAACCCTCTTGCAATACCTTTGAATTCTTTACTGGAGTATTTGCTGCATTTATCCAATGCAGGCCTTAAGATGAATTCAATTAGAGTCCATTTGAGTGCTATTGCAGCATCCCTTAAACCCCTCAATGGACAACCTATTTCCTCTCATCCTCTTATAGCAAGATTCATGAGAGGCCTTCTTTTGACTAAACCTCCCATTAGACCACCTCCAGTGGCATGGGACTTGAATCTGGTTCTTGGCCAGCTTATGAAGCCACCCTTTGAACCCTTAGCCACTACCTCCTTGAAATTCCTTTCCTGGAAGGTTATTTTTCTAATTGCAGTCACCTCAGCTCGCCGTATCAGTGAGTTGCAAGCCTTAGTGGCTAATCCTCCTTATACAAGGTTCCATCATGACAAAGTAGTCCTCAGAACTAATCCACACTTTATGCCTAAAGTGGTCTCACCTTTTCATCTGAACCAGGAGGTATATTTACCTGTCTTTTTTCCAGGACCTCACGCATCAGGTGCAGAGAGGAATCTTCATACCCTGGATTGTAAAAGAGTACTTGCTTTCTACTTACAAAGGACACAGCAACATAGAAAGTCCTCTCAACTTTTTGTTGCTTTTGATCCCTCTCACTTAGGACTTCCAGTCTCTAAGAGAACCCTGTCCAATTGGATTGCTCAGTGTATTTCTTTCGCCTACCAGAGTAAGAACCTTTCTCTGGAGGGCCATGTCATAGCTCACAATGTGAGAGCCATGGCAGCCTCTATGGCTCATCTAAACTCTGTGTCCATCGACCAAATCTGTCGAGTGGCCACCTGGGCCTCGGTTCATACCTTTACAGACCATTACTGCTTGGACAAGGACTCCCGCCGGGATGCCTTGTTTGGTCTGGCTGTTCTCAAACACCTGTTCCATACCTAATCAACTCCTACTCTCCATCCCTGACTGGTTGCCTGAGATTCATAGGGGAGGTAGAGCCCTTCCCAGGGACTCACAACCTGGGTGATCTCCCAGGCATCTCTAACTGGGGAGTCCCCATATGTGAAGACTCATTCCTGCTTGTTCCTGGAGATAGCACAGTTACTTACCTGTAACAGGTGATCTCTGGGAACAGCAGGAATAAGTCTTCACAACCCACCCACCTCCCCTAGGAGTTGTATCTCTCTATCTATCTTTCCTTTCCTCTCTTTCTCTTTGTCTCAGCTTTAAAACTCGAACTGGAGAGAGGCGGTTAGGAAAGGCGGGAAGGCAGCGCGCAGGCGCTGTGGGATGCTCCCAAAAGCTTTCCTTTTGGACGCTGGGGAGCGTTCCCGCGCAGGCTCCGTCGGTACTGACGATACCCATATGTGGAGACTTATTCCTGCTGTTCCCAGAGATCACCTGTTACAGGTAAGTAACTGTGCTTTATAGTGGGTCACGTGATCAGAAATCCATGTGTGCAGGCTGTATGACTATTTTAGCCTGATAGAATCTCTTCTGAAATTTTGATTTCATATCCACTAAATAGCTTGGCAGTTCTTCAAAATCATATGTGCTAGCTAATTTAGGAAATATTTTGCTAAATTTTCAAGTGTCCAACATTACACGTTGGATGCCCCTTCTTTAAAGAGATCCTGCATAGTATTTCAAGTATTTGTAAAGGGAGTATGTGCTTATTTGTGGCATTATAATTACCTATGATGAGGAAAACAAAATAGGAATAAAGAACTAAAAAAATATTAAGAACCTGCTTTTGGATACTGTCTACACATGACTTTTTAAATCAGTCTCTTAAGATGATGGTAAGTGTTGTGATTTTTCTACTGCTACTAATCATGTCTATGATGTTACTAAGCATACATGGCACTGCGCACATACACGAGACAGCCCTGCCCCACAGGGTTTACAGTCTGTTCTAGACAGACTGAACAAATAAGGGAATAGGGGAATTCTGAAGGGAATGATTTAAAAGGTATATGGGTGTAGATGGGAGAATAAGAGTCGGGATCCAAAAGCAGGTTCATAAATGTTATTTTAGTTCTTTATTCCTATTTTGTTTTCCTCATCACTTCATCCATTCTAAAGAGAATTTCTGAGAGATGAGGGAAGGGCAGAGAGGCAGTGTGGGCTTGGGGGGGTGAGACAGCAAAGATAGAGTGGCAGCAGGGGAGGCGTTCATGAGGTTGGGGAGGGGGCTGAGGTGCCACCGAGCTGCTACTGTGAAATTTTATATGGCGAATGATGAGTAGAGAGGTTTATCTTTTTTTTAAATGCCCTATCCTCGCCCCACCCCCAGAAACCGCTAATGTAGTCTCATGATTTCCGATGCAGCCATTCATCCATAAAAGGTTCCCCATCCATGCTGAGAAAGGAACTGTTTTAACTGAGGCTGTACCTCCAAAACATTTGTAACCATGTGGGCTAATTTCATGACGTGCTACTATATTCATAAATCAAACTTCTTATCTGCTCATCCAGTCCAGACGAGTAGGCTATGCTCCCCAGACAGCAGGTGGAGACAGACGATAGTGACGGTCAGTGATGTCATCACTTGTTATATCCACTGGTGCAGCCGTGAGAGAAGCCAGTATTGTCTGCCTCCAGCAGGTGGCAAGGTGTGTGGAGTAGTGCAGCAGAGCAGATAGGCTTATCTCCCCTGGACCAGACTACGATTTTGTGGGCTGTGCGATTGAGATCTTTAAGCCCATTGTTTGCTTGGAGCTTGAGTATGCCCCTGTCTCCTTGAGCTGACAGCTGCCTTGTGTCCAGTGCTGGTTCCCATGTTAGGCTGGAGAATCGACTGGTGGGATGAAAAATGGACAAGAGGGTACCCTGTGGGCGACCCCTGAGGGGGGGAGTGGTAAGTTTGGGCTCTGCTTGCTGAGTTTTCTAATGTTTTCTGTTCCTCCAACCAATTCATTTGGCTGCATTTAACTCCCTTTTTGGCTGCTTGAAATAAAGCAGTTTCAAATTTGAAACAAAAAATATTATTCTTGGCAACTGGGCCTCTCAGGCTTGTGGGGGTGGTTGGGGCAGCCTTTTGTAGATTTCCTGGTCAGCCTGACAAGTGCAGAGATTCTCTTTTCAGGGTTCGTTGTGTTTTTTTTTTTTTTTTTTGCTGCGATTTTATGCTCTTTTCTGAAGGTTTCTTTCTCATGGTTCCTCCCCCACCACCATGGCTATTGCGGTTCTCAACCTTGTTCCGATGCATCCTGTTTCTTTCTGCATTTTTTTGCCCACAGCAGCAGTCTTTTGCTCTGGGAGCAGTGTGAATGTCTTGGGGAATATTTTTGCAGCATGTTCGAGACCCCCCTTCCCCATTGGAGGAGGGGCTGGGACCTGATGCTGTGTTTCCCCATTCCCCTCCATTTTTTCCCATCAGTGGGCTCTGCAGCTTTTTTGAATGATTCCATGGCCCTTGTGGAAGGTGGAGGGATGTGAGGGGATGGCTGCAGCCTTAGTCCTATAAGCCACTGGGTCCTTGGGGGCCCTGGGTTCTTTCTTTCAGTCAGTTTTGAGCAACAGCTCCTGAAACACTCATGGGCTAGTTTTAATTCTTACTTACTGCTTGGCAGCCCTCTTCGTTGGGGCCAAGGCCCAGGTTTCACCTATAGGGATCCTGGGGCCCTTCAGCATCTCTGTGCAGCTAGAAGTAAGGGGTATTAAGCACCAATGGATCTTCAAGGTCCTCAGTCAGTTTTACGCATTGGAGTTTGCAGAACCTCTATAGGATGCCTTTGTGGAGTGTCCTTGAGGATTCTCACTCAGGTGGTGATTTTAGAAAACTCTACAGCAACTTCTGCAGTTGTAGGCTCTTCTATTCATGCCCTCTGAGCAGAATCTGGGGCATGATTCCATCTACTTTATGGTGCCCAAGAAGGGAGGCTCCTCCTGGCCTATTTTGAACTTGAAGGCACTCTGTACCAAACTCTTGAAACATAGAAACATGATGGCACAAAAAGACCACATGTCCTATCTAGTCTGCCCTTCCATATCAATTACAATAGTCCTCTTTTTAAATTTAGAGATCCTCTGTTTGTCCCATGCTTTTTTGAATTCAGATACTATCCTCATGTCCACCACCGCCACTGGGAGACTATTCCACGCATCTACCACTCTTTCCATAAAGAAATATTTCCACATATTACTTCCTAGTCTATCCTCTTTCACTCTCGTGCTGTGTTCTCTTGTAGCAGAGCTTGCCTTCAATTGAAAAGAGACCCTACTGTGCATTTATGCCACGGAGGTATTTAAATGTCTCTAGAGGAAAGGCGGGATAGGGGGCAATATGATAAAGTATACATATTAAGATCTTTAAGCCTGACCTCAAATGCTTCATAACGAAAACCATTAACCATTTTAGGAGCCACCCTCTGCAGCAACTCCAACCTGCTTAAATCCTTTTGAAGATGTGGTCTCCAGAATTGCGCACAATACCCCAAATGAGGTCGCACCAGAGACTTATACAGCGGCACTATCACCTCCTCTTTTTCTGCTGGCCATTCCTCTCCCTATACTCCCAAGCATCCTTCTGGCTTTCGCAGTCTCCTTTTCTACCTGTTTAGCTACTTTAAGATCATCAGACACAGTTATGCCTAGGTCTCGCTCTTCTTTTGTGGATCGAAGTACCTTACCCCCTACACTGTACCACTCCTTTGGATTTTTGCAGCCCAAATGCATGCCCCTGAATTTTTTAGCATTAAATTTCAGCTGCCAAATTCTAGACCATTCTTCAAGTTTAGCTAGATCCTTCCTCATGTTATCTACTTCTTCCTGGATGTCTACTTTATTGCAAATTTTGGTATTATCCGCAAACGAGCAAACCTTTCCCAACAACCCTTCTGCAATATCACTAACAAAGCTGTTAAAAAGAATCGGACCAAGGACAGATCTCTGCAGCAACACCACTGGTAACCACCACCTCTTCAGAGTGAGCTCCATTTACCTGTACTGTTTGTGTTAAAAATAGGTTGAGTGGGAGGTGACAATCAGTAACTTGTGAAAAGTGGGTCTTTGCATCTCAGCATTTGCATGGCTGGCCTGGTCCCTCCCTCCCTCTGACGCGACTTACATCAGAGAAGGGAAGGAGGGACCCAACCTGCCTACAAACGCAGGTCTACCTCACTGTTGCCGCCGCCGCCTCCGAGAAAACAAAAACGTGGTGGTGGGAGGGGTGGGGGGTGCGAGATGTGACAATAGCACAGGGCGCAATTATGACTTGGTATGGCCCTGCTGTCACTAACATATCTGAAAAATGTCTTATCCCTGCGAATTTATTGCATTGTCTATTTCTTCTTCTTTGCTTTCCTGACAACTTTACTAGCTTCTCTTAAGTTTTTCCAAATATAGATGCCTGTCTTCCTCCCTCTGTGATCTCTTGTATTTCATGAAGGCCTCCCTCTTTTTCTTCGCCTTTTTAGCTACTACTTTTGAGAAATAGCAGCCTCCTTTTCCTTTTACGTTTATTTACCTTTCTAACAAAAAGGTTTGTTGCCCTTAAAATATCCCCTTTGAATTTTGCCCACTGTTTTTTTACATCCCCCAGCTGTTCCCATCCCACTACAGACTCCTTGAGGTATTGGCCCATCTTGGCAAAGTTAGTTTTCCTAAAGTCTAAGATTCTCGCTTTTGAATGGATTTTAGCAGCCCTAGTCCTAATACTCAATCACACCATCTGGTGATCACTGGATGCGAGATGATGTCCCACCTTAACATCAGAAACACTTTCCCCACTGGTAAGCACTAAGTCTCTAGTATGGCCCCATCACGTGGGTGTTCTGTTACCAGTTGCCTGAATAGTTCTCCCCGTAGAGAATCCAGGATCTCCTTTCTTCTAGATGACACCCGCAGCCAATTCACATCTGGCATATAGAAATCACCTATCAGTAGCACTTCTCCTTTCATGGCAATACTGTGTATGTCTTCTATTAAATTTTCATCCACTTCTATCCCTGTGAAGGGGATTTGTATATAACTCCATTGTAAATAGATTTCCCTTTCCCTCTTTGTAGATTAACCCACTTCCCAGTTATGGTTTTCTGTGAATCGTGTCTCCATAACCACCACTAAATCCAATTCATCCTCTTCCATTAAAGCCTCACCATCTGGGATCTTATTTCCCATGCTACGAGCATTATACACACCGTGTCTGAACTGAGCTGCAGGCTTTGTCCTGTAGAAAGTCTTTTTTTGGGGGGTCTTTTCAACAGCTTCTTTCTCTTTGCGAACTGTGCCATCCTTTCTCTCAAAAGTGCTTTCTCCCTTTCACCTTAATCCAGACCATCATCCAGCTGTCCTCCTTGGAGGAAAATCTTCAGATGGACCCCTCTCTGCATCTGGTGGATGTGCAGAGGATTTAAGTAAAATACCTGGAGATTACTATCCCCTCTTTTGGTCGGATCATCTCTCTTGTTCTCTTTAATGGTCTGAGGAAAGGACAGGCAGTGGTAAAATCCTCTATTGCTCATTGACTTAAGGAGACTATTTGATTCAAAATACCTTCTGGCTGGAAAGTGTGTGCCAGAGAGAGTCAGAGCTCACTTCACTAGGGTGCGGGTCTCTTCAGGTGCTGTTTGCCTTGATGCTTGTGGAGAATATCTGATTATCTGAGCATCTTTGAAGCACCACAGGTTGTGTGTGGGAGCTGGAGCAGATGGCGCCTTTGGCAGGGCAGTTCTGTCCAAAGCGGCGTTTTCCACCCTGGGTCCTGACTGCTTGGGTACATCCCATGTGCCTGGATTGGTCTAGCTGTATGATAATGAAGGAAAAATTGTACATACCTGATTTTTTTTCTCTCTTGAATCCTGCTAGACCAGTCCAGGATCTACCCTGGAAGAGACTTCTACAGATTTGGAAAATCTGATGGCTCTCTTGATTCCATTGTCAGTTTCAGTGGCTGACGTGGAATCATTTGTCATAAGGAAATAAATACTTGCTCCAAATGATTGTTCCAAGATATGGTTATTGTTTAATAATGTTCATAGTTTCTGAGTTTTCCAATCTTGCTTATTGCTTAGGAAGTTTCATCCTGGCTTCTATCAATGCTGCATCAGAGGATATACCAAGTGAATGATATAACTGATAGTTGCTGAAATCTGCCTCCACCTTCTGGCTGGAGAGCATAACCCACTCATCTGACCTGGTGTAGCAGGATTCAAGGAAAGAAAATGATAAAGTATATATAATTTCTCTTTCCAAATCCCTTCCTTATGTATTTTTGTTGTATTCAATTGTGTTTTTCGTGAATTTAGATTTTATAATTAGGGCTTTTTGATTCTAGGTATTTATGAATTAAATTTTAGGTACAGTAATCCCTCCTTATCCGAATCGAATACGTTCCTGAAAACGGTTCAAATATTGAAAGCTTATTTACCATTATTTTAAAAGGGAAAAATAATGCATTTCCAGCCCATCTGAAAATCCCAATCAGTCTCCCCAAACATCACTAAAACAGTGCAAAACAACCATATGACTATCAAAGACCTATTGAAGTAACCAATGAAATATTAGGTACTGCGTCTTATGAACAATTTAAGCTTTCATTGGGTACTCACTGAGTGAAGTGGAGTGGCTTGCGAGGTTTGCTGTGTGGTGGAGGAAGGAGGCTTGGCAATCAGTCTTCATTGTCGATTTTGGTTGAAGCAGAAGGACAGTGAGGTAGTGAGGCAATTTTTTTCTTTTTTTTGGGGAGGGCCTGCTTCAATAAATTTTGTTATCATATTTATTGGTCTGGATACTGAAATTTAGTTATCGTTGGTTGATTGTCTTTATCCAAATTTTCAGTATAACAGCTTTTTGGTTATCAAGAGATTGCTATATTTATTTTTTGAGGCAATTAGGTGCTTTCCCAGGGTCAGAAAAATAAGTGTTTATTGGTATGAGGTGGGCTGATAAGTCTCTGACCTTGTAACGAAACAGAAAGCTAAGGGCTCTGACTGATCTCTTTGCAGTTTTGTTTTCTTTTATACCAAACAAAAAAACTGCAGAGATAATTCGGACCTCCGGAACCAAAGTGTGCCCGTGGCTTTCTGTTTTGTTACAATGTCAGACAATTACACAGGTACACTAAAAAAAATTTTTTTTAAACTGCCTCTAATGTTTCGATTGATTTTTACGTTTTTTGGTGCGCTGAATCCAAATCTGGTAACCAATTTGCTCCATCACGTACAGATATTTTGCTACATTGGGTTAGCAGTTTGAGGTGAACGTTTCAGATTGAGTGCGATCGAGATAAAAGTTTCTTGGATGAATTCTTTATACTAATTGTTTAGTAGTTATTCAAATAAGAATAAAGAAAATTGTAACAAGGCAGCACATAAGAATAGAGTAATGTCAACAAAACACACTGTGATGGTAGCAAAATTGTCTGCACTTAAAACAGCCACATACATGTGCACAAACATTGAGCATATAAGAGCGAGGTTAGACACAAAGCAAAGCAAAGAAATGTGCAAAAAATGTTGTACAGGTATGTATGTAAGAATAGAAAACGCAAACCGCACCATTGCAATACATGAAGACAAACACCCGATGGTGTGAAAATAAAATTCTAATAAATGAGATCCGACACTGTGGTAATAACTAGCAAATTTTTATTTCAAAGTTTAGTAAAAACACGATATTTGTCAACACAGTTTAGATTTTAAAGTCATTCTTGGGTCAATCAATCTCCCGGTGGGCCCGTTTCTTCTTCCCCCGAATGCTTCTCTTGGTGCGCTGCTTGGCGTATTTTTCATCTGGGGTTTCCCGCAGCAGCAACCAGCAGAAATCAGCCATCATAGTGGTGTTCCATCTTCCTTGGTACCTTCTCTCTGCGTCCTTGATGTCCTGGTGAAACCTTTCACCTTGTTCTTCACTGTATGCCCCCAAGTTTTCGGGAAAGTAGTTCACATGGGAGTGCAAGAAATGGACTTTCAGGCTCATGTTACAGCCTTGTTCTTTGAAGGCACTGAGCATCCTGGCAACAATATCCTTATAGTTCTCATCCCGCCTGTTCCCCAAGAATTTGAGAACAACATCCTTGAAGGAATCCCAGGCTTCTTTTTCCTTCTCAGACATCGTTTCAGCGAATGCTCCATCTGAAATGAGTTTCCTTATATCAGGGCCAACAAACACTCCTTCCTTTAGCTTTGCTTCAGAAAGTTGGGGGAACTTTGAGCAAAGGTACCGAAAGCACTCACCATCTTTTGGAAGGGACTTGATGAATTGCTTTATGAGACCCAACTTAATGTGGAGAGGTGGTAATAGAATTTTATCACGAGGTACCAAGCTCTCATGAAGAACATTTTTCTCACCGGGTCTCAAATACTCCCGAATTGGCCAGTCTTTTTTCCCCAGTGTAGGTCGCGGGCCCGGCTATCCCACAAGCAAAGGAAGCAGGGATATTTGGTGAAACCGGATTGCTGCCCTAATAGCATGGATAGAATTTTAAAGTCTCCACAAATCATCCACTTATGCTCATCATAACGAATCTTCTGAAGAATCAGGGCCAAATTCTCGTATTTTTCTTGGAGAATAACAGAGTGAGCAATAGGAACTGAAGCGAATGTGTTGCCATTATGAAGAAGAACACCTTTAATGCTGTCTTTTGACGAATCAATGAACAGCCGCCATTCAGCAGGATCATACTTGAGTTTAAACTTTTCCATCACTCCGTATATATCGTTGCAAAATACCAAATCTTCCTCTTTGCTGAAATACTTCAAAAATTGTGTCTTGCGGTTGCGGTACCAATAAAAAGTTGTTCCTGGTGACAATAGATTTTTCTGTTTAAGCCGAGAATCTAGCAGTTGGGCAGCATCTTTTGGGAGTCCTAAATCCCGGACTAAATCATTCAATTCAGCTTGAGAGAAAAGTTCAGGTTTCGGATCTGGTTCAGTTTCAAACTCGGAAGTACTGGACTCATCGGGAAAAGCCATCTGATGAGTCTCATCATGATCAGAACCGTCCACACAAATATGATCCAAAGATTTTGGTGGTTCAGGCACAGGTACTTCGTTGCTATGAGGCATAGGCCTAATTGCTGAGGGAAGGTTGGGGTAACTTATTACGTTCTTATTTTTTAAGTTGTATCCCTTCACAATGCAAGAGCAAAAATAGCAGTCACTGCTGTGGTCTCTTTGTTCACGCCACATCATAGGTATTCCGAAACGAAATGCTTGTTTTTTACCTTTCATCCATAAGCGTAGATCTTCCTCACATGTCTTGCACACTTTGTGAGGAGCCCACGGTTTGTCTTGATCGCCTAACTTCAAACCGAAATAGGCGAAATATACTTTTTTAATAAATGCAGAAATGTTCCTCTGCCGCTTTTTCACGGTATATTCCCCACAAATAAAACAAAAACTGTCCGGAGAGTTGACGCAACCTCTGGCTCTGTGAGCCATCACAAATACACAGCACTGCAAACTACAACTGTAGTGAACCACTTCGGAATAAAGCTGGATTACGACTGAGCAAACAAAAGGTAATAATGAACTTGCAAGAAACTGAAATTTGACAGGAACATTCATGTCGCAACCACCGTGTTTGAGCAAGCGAACGAGGCGAGGCGAACAGGAAAGAACATGCGCCAGCGCGAGTACTGGATTTAGCCCCCGCCTCCCAATTGTCCTGTTAATATATAAAATGAATACAAAACACTCTAAAATATCATGAGGGAGTGTTTCTAGTTAGTTAACCATTACAACCTCTATTTTGGGCCAAGAAAATAAACTGCAGTCGGCTAAAAAGAAATTATGTGAACATTCCTTATATGGGTAAGAAATCTAATTTTGCAAGAAAACGTGACGTGATGGAACATTTTGGCTATTTTTCCTGGATTCAGCACCCCAAAATCCATAGGAATCAGTTGCAAAACTGGAGGCAGTTTTTTGGTAGTGTACCTGTGTTATCAGCCCCCCTCGTATATTTGTATCATGAAAAAAACATTTTTAGTATTTTATTTTTTAGGTGTATTCTATTCAGTGACCTAGAACACAGTTGTCCAACCTCCCCCCTTCTCCAAGCTTTAGCAATAGCCTCCCCTCTTTCTCCTATCCTCTGCCTCTGTGAACCCTGCTCTTCCCCCTCACTGCCTGCTGCAACGTTGGGAGTTCTGCTTTTTGCTTCTGGCTCTCTTTTCTGGTTCTGCAGCCAATAAATACCACAGGGGAGATTTTAAAAGGCAAGAACTGGAAGTGCCTGTTCTCTTGTTTCAAAGCCTTCCTAGTGCCAGTGGCAGAGCTGGTGAAGCAGCAGTATGAGCTCTTGCTGAGGGACTGCAGTGGCAGGCTTCGATGATGTCATCCACCTGCTACAGCAGCTGCCAGGTGATGTCAGCGTGCCAGAGAAAGGGGCTGCTTCCTCCCCAGGGTTTTTTAGTTTTAACTGGAAACCCCAAATTACCATTCAAGGGTGTGTTTATCAGGGATTTTGGTTATTTTGGTTATAACTGTAATGAGAAACCCTATTTATGATGATCTTTTATGATATATTGCTGTTTGTTGTATTATTTTTGTGTTCTGTAAACCGATTAGGGTGGAGCTGTGTTAAGGAAAAATGGTATAGAAATGTAATGTGACAGTCCTCCAGCCAAAAAGCACAGACCCATTTCCCTTCACAACTTAGTACAAATGGGCTCTTGAACCAGTTTGTTGGTGCTTTTCGTGATAGATAGGGTGGGAGCAGGTCACTCTAGTGTTCCCATCACAGTGCTGTCTGAGGAGCACAAACGAGGCCTGGGCATTAGATCTAGTCAGCCCTCCAGTGGATTTAGTTTTAGAGACAGCCTAGGATTCTGCCTCATGGACTTTGTGTGACCTAGAGTAATTCACTTTGCGTCTGATTTACTAAGGCTTCATTTCCATTCTTCGTCTGAGGGAAAGAAGCTTAGTTAATCAGGTCCTTTATTAATTGTGTTTTTCTACACTGTATTAGATTATTAATAAGGTTGTTGTGTGGGGAGGGGCACTAGATAGCTTGCAGCCAGATAGATGTGAGAGATCTCTCCAAAGAGCAAGCTATATATGAAAATTTTGTAGATATGACAGCACATTTATTTTAAATGTTTAATGTGAACCAGTAACTTGCCAGCGAGCTGTGGCTTTAATAGAAAATGTAGAGATGAAGCTATCAGAATGTAGCAGTGCGTGGTCATTTGAAATGACATTGAAAATGTCAACATTACCTATGTTTTGTCATGTCCTTTTTGAACCGAAACGGAAGTAAAAATTCTTAAGTATTGCAATTAATGCACACTGTTGAACAGTAGTGCATGCATTTGCAAATAGTACAGGCTATTAACATTTCTCCTGAAACGAAAATAAAGACCCCCCCTCAAAAAAATCTTGCAAACACAAGAAACAACATTTTTTAGCTTGCACACCCCTATCAGAATGTATTAAGTAATGGAGACCATTTGTGGAAAGACACTTTTGCATTTTAGGGGGTACAAAAACATGTGCACTGAGTTAAACATGAAGACTATAAATGGGAATCAGTATAGAAACATAGGCCATGTGGTCTGTCATTTTTCTATATAGTCTGCCCTTTCATATCAACTACAGCAGTCCCCTTTTTACCTTTAAAGATCCTCTGTTTTTGTCCCATGCTTTTTTGAATTCAGATACTATCCTCATTTCTACCACCTCCACTGGGAGACTTCCACACATCTATCACTCTTTTCGTAAAAAAAATATGGGTGACGTCGGCGCTGATAGAGCCCCTGTGGAAGTATTTCCCCAGCTTTCAAAGAAAGCCTTTGGGAGATGCACCACACATGCGTGGGCCCCTTCCCGTCCAATGGTGCCATCTTGCCTCAGTCTCCTTTTTTCCATGGAGCCATCCGGAGTCTGTCCAGTTTCCCCCAGAAAAAGTGTGGGGGGGTTTTTGTTACATAACTTTCCGATTTGCATAACGGTTCCTTTCCCACCCCCGTCAGCTTGCCTTGGTGTCGCTTCTCGGGTTCATTTTCTTGTTTTTTCTTTTTACTCCGAGGTTCCCTTGACTGGCGTTCGCGCCTTTTTTCGCAGAAGGCCTCGAACCCCTGCCAGGTGGCAGGAAACCCTTTCCGATGGCCTCCAGCAGCTTCAAGAAGTGCGATTGGTGTAGCAAGATGTTACTCACTGATCCGCATGACTGCTGCCTCCAGTGCTTTGGCCCGGAACACAATGACTTGGACTTTAAACTCTGTGGAATGATGACCTCAAGAGTCATCAACATTAGCAGGAAAATTTTTTCCAAAAGTCCGAATCCATGCCAGAGTCTCCGGTGACATCCTGCTCCAGGGCCCCCTCCAGTACCTTGGGGCCCTGCAAAGCCTGGGCCTCCTTAGAGTTTTGCGACTGCGGTCCCTCCGGGAGGAAATCCCCCGAGGTGCAACGCAAGAAGTCGAAGTCCTCAAAGACCTCCTCGGAGACAGGGTCCGGGAAGATGGGAAAATCCTACTCCGGGCCCCACAGGCCCAGCATGAGTCGGAGGAGTCTGAGCGGGAGCAGCCGCACAAGCTGCCCTGGAAGGAGTCATCGATACCCACCACCCGGCCTCAGACACCCAAGGCCATCATCGTCGAGGACTCCCCCTTGACAGAACTGACGCTGGACCTGAAATCCTTGGTGTCTGCGTTAAAGGCTGTAGAACCAAATGGCATGGAGACCAGGATGGCAGCCTTCGAGCACAGTATATCTGTCCTCATGGCCCAGTAGCGGGGGTTCATGTCTGGTTCGTCCGCCCCGATGATGGGACCCTCGACATTGAGGACCTCCCCAGATGTTGTCGATCCTCAAGAGCCCCATGGGAATTGGATGAGGTCCCAGTCTTTTTCTTCGGGTCATCAGTTGGCAGACGGACATTCGGCACCACCAAGATGTACCTTCGGACCTGTCCCCCTGATGTTCCGACGCCGTTTCCCGCCAGAGGGTGCTGCCTTCCTCGACTTTGCGTGGAACATGGCTAGGGTGCTCACCATCGAGACAGAGGCAGAGGAGAAACCTTGTATGGAGGAACTGGAGATTCTCCAGTATGAGGCCCCTCCGAAGGAGGCTCTAAAGGTATCAGTTCCGCTGATCCAACAATGCTGCCTCTGCATGTGGGAGACACCGGTGTTTGTACCTATTGTTAGCAGGTGACTGAACTCCATGACTCGAGTCCGCTGAGGCCTGGGTTCCAGAAAGCCCAACTTCCCCACAACTCGATAGTCATTGAGTCCGCCATGCGCAGACTCAAGAGCCAGAAGACCCTTTCCTTGGTGCCCCCTGGCAGGGAGGCCTGGACCCTCGACGCCCTCGGCTGGAAGGTCTTTCGGGGCTCAATGCTAACATGTCAGGTCCAATCCTACCAGCTCTACACTGGCATGTACCTCAAAGAGCTGTCGAAGAATTTGATGGGTTCTCAGCAGGCCTCGATAGGGAACCTCTCCAGAGGGTTCAAGTCATTGGCCTCAGTGGTCAAAAAGTGCTCGAAGTTCCTGTCTCGAGCAACTTATGACGGCTTCGAGTCGTCAGTCAGAGTTGCTGCAGCCAGCATCGGGGCTCGATGCCAAGCATGGCTGCAATTGTTTGTCCTTGAACAATGGGTTCAGGATAAACCTATTGATGTCCCATGCATCGGAGAGAATCTCTTTGGGAAACCCATGGCAGACAAAACAGCAGAGATTGAGACGGAGTTCCTCATGAGGACCAGATTCTCAAAAAAGACCTTGGTGCAGCCCCGAAAGAAGGCCTCGGGAAAGAAGCCCTTCTTCCCGAGGAAAAAGGGCGGCTTTGGCAATGCCTCACAGTTCAGGCCTTCTCAGCCCGTCAGCACAGCCAACAGCACAAAATCTCCCCCCAAGTTTCAGGCACCAACCCCCAGCTCAGCCTGGGGGGAGATTTTGACTCCCTGGACGTGACCTCCTCTCCCTCAGGAGGTCCCCTACAGCTCACAAGGGGACTGGCCCTGTTTGCCCTAAGATGGTCCATCCCTGATACCTGGGTCCTAGAGGTGGTCAAGGAGGGCTACCTTCTCTATTTTCAGCAGATGCCACCCTCTTACTTTCCAGGAGAGCCCATAAGACCTCTCCTCCACCAGATCCTGCTCCTCACTGAGCTAGCAGGTCTCCTCTAGTACAAGGCAGTGGAGCCAGTACCAAAATATCTCAGGGGCACCAGCTTCTACTCCAGGTATTTCCTCATCCCCAAGAGAACAGGGTCCTAAGGCCCATTCTGGATCTGTGGGACCTGAACAAGTTCCTGATAAGGGAAAAGTTCAAAATGCTCTCCCTTGGAACATTGATGCTATTCCTCCAGCAGGGAAATTGGCTATTCTCCTTAGACCTAAAGGATGCCTACACACATCCTGATCCATCCCATCCATAGAAAATACCTCCGGTTCATGGTGGGAGGAGAGCACTACCAATACAGGGTGCTGTCCTTCGGACTGACCTCATCGCCATGGGTCTTTGCCAAGTGCCTTGCGTTGGTCACAGCCCACCTCCGTCTCCAAGGGACCTTTGTCTTCCCTTACCTGGATGACTGGCTCATAAGGGGAGGCACAGCTGCAGAGGCACAGTGTGCCACAGGGTGCCCCATCAATGCCCTGCAGCATCTGGGGTTTGTCATCAACTTCAAGTCCCGCTTCGCTTTGGCTCAGTGCCTGGAGTTTATAGGGGCTCAGCTACTGTAGACACCCTCCAGGCCAAGGCCTTCCTCCTTCAAGAGGTCAGAATGCCTCAGGGGACTAGCTGCAGAAGTTTGACGATGCAGGTTGCTACCCTCTTGGATTCTCCGCCTGCTGGGCCACATGGCCTCCATGGTTCATGTGACCCCATATGCCCAACTGCACATGAATAACCCAGTGATGCCTTCGCTCTGTGGACACAAGCCACAGGCAGGCTTCGGGACAGCGTGAGAGTGACTCACCAGCTGGTAGACTCCCTTGGATGGTGGCTGATCCTTCATCACCTTAAGGCCGGGATGCCCTTCCAGGCCCAACCTCCAGAGGGTCCTCACCACAGATGCCTCCTTGCTGGGCTGGGGAGCGCATTGAGAGGGCCTCCAAACGCAAGGCAGCTGGTCCCAGATGGAATCCCAGATGCAAATCAATCTGCTGGAGCTCCGGACGATATTTCTGGCTCTCTGAGCCTTTCACAAACAAGGGGGCACAGGGTCATACTCCCTCTGCTGGGAGGTGGTAGCCCTCTGCTCCAATGCGACACGTAGAGGGATGATCCTAAGAGCTGTCTACCTCCCGGGTCAAGACAGTGCCCTGGCGGACAAGCTGTGCATAGTCCTCCAGCAGCACAAGTGGCACCTGGATTCCGAAGTGGTCTCCTAGCTGTTTCGACTCTGGGGTGTCCTCCTGTTAAACCTGTTCACCAGTCTGGACAACACACAGTTGCTGTGCTTCTGCTCTGCCAGCTGCACACGTCCCGGGTGGCAGCAGATGCGTTGCTCATTTTATGGATGGAAGGCCACCTGAATGCCTTCCCACTGACACCAGCACGATAGGGCATCACTAATACTGATAGCTCCCCAGTGGCCCAGGCAACCCTGGTTCCTGATGCTCCTCTCTCTGTTGGCGATGTCGCCGATTTCTCCTGTGCCAAGCCCCAGGACTATTCTTACAGGAGCAGAGCTCTCTCCTACACCCTAACCTGGGGTCCCTGTCACTCACGGCCTGGCTGCTGAAAGGGTAGCATTAGCTCCCTTCAGTCTCCCATGGGACGTGGAAGAGGTTCTTCTGGCCTCTCGTAAGGCTTCCACAAGAAGGACGTACTCCAAGTGGTGCCGATTCTCTTGCTTGGTACAAATGGTACTCCAGTACCTGCTCCATCTGTCACAGGTGGGACTAAAGTCCAACTCGATCAGAGTACACATCAGCGCTATAGCAGCGCACCACCATTTCGTTGAGGGCAAGCCCCTCTCGGCTCAGCCCCTTGTGTGTTTGTTCTTGGGCCTCATGCTATCCAAACCCTCCATCTGCCCTTCAGCGGCAGAGTGGGATCTCAGTGTGGTGCTCTCGCAGCTCATCAAGCTGCCGTTTGAGCCTCTGGCTTCCTGCCACTTGAGGTACCTCTCCTGGAAGGTCATCTTCCTTGTAGAGACAGAGAAAATGGAAAAGGAGGTGGAGTAGCCTTGTATGTCAAAAGCAATATTAAAGCTACTGAAATGCAGGGAACATGGGGAAAAGAAGAAGCGCTCTAGATTGCGTTGGAAAGAGGAGATGGCGCTGTCATCCATATTGCTGTAGTCTACAGACCTCCGACTCAAATTGAAGAGAGAGATAACGAATTGATTAAAGATATTGCCAAGATAGCAGCAAAGGGGGAAGCGATCATATTGGGTGACTTTAATCTACCTGATGTGGATTGGATTACTCCTTCTGCACATCTGGAAAGAAGCAAAAAGATTGTGGATGCTCTCCAAGACATTATTTAGACAAATGGTGATGGAACCAACCAGGGAAAGCTCAACACTGGATGTAGTGCTCACCAACAGTGATAGTGTGTCAGATGTCAGCGTGAGTGCCCCTGAGAGCAACAGCGACCATTACACGGTGTGGTTTGAGATTAAAGCCATGGTACAGGCCAATCATAGCAAGCTCAAAGTCCTAAACTTCAAATATACTGACTTCAATAAAATGGCAGAGTACTTAAAGGAGGAGATGACGGGGTGGAAGGAGATAAAGGAAGTGGAATTGCAATGGGCTAAACTCAAGAAGGCAATAAATGGGGCAACAGATAAATATGTAGGAAAAGTAAATAAAAACAAGAGAAGGAAACCTATTTGGTTTTCCAAAGAGGTGGCTGCTCAAATAAAGGCAAAAAATGCAACTTTCGCAAAATTCAAAAGCTTGCAAACAGAAGAACACAGAAATGAATACAGGATCCAACTCAGAGTCTAAAAGAGTAATAAGGATAGCAAAATCAAAGGCAGAGGAAAGTATGGCTAAAGATGTTAAGGGTAGCAACAAGACTATCTTCAGGTATATTCGGGAAGGAAGAAGATCAGAGTTGGAATTGCAGGACTCAGAAGTGCTGGGAAAGGACTCGTGGAAAGTGACACTGAAAAAGCGGAATTGCTAAATAAATACTTCTGCTCTGTTTTTACTAAAGAAGATCCTGGAGATGGACCAGCTGTGACTCCCAAATATAAAAATGGGAATGAAGTAGATACCACACCATTCACAGAAGACGAGGTGTTGGAACAACTTGCTAAACTGAAAGTGGACAAAGCCATGGGACCAGATGGGATACATCCTAGGATACTGAAAGAGCTCAGAGGTTCTTGCAGGACCGCTAAAGGATGTCTTCAACAGATCCTTGGAAACAGGAGATGTTCCTCAGAACTGGAGAATGGCTGATGTCGTACCTCTACACAAAAGTGGTGACAGGGAAGAAGTGTCAAACTACAGGTCCGTGAGCCTTACCTCGGTGGCGGGAAAAGTAATGGAGGCGCTCCTGAAACAGCGAATAGTGAACTTTCTCAAAACCAACAGGATGCAAGATCCGAGGCAACATGGTTTTACCGAAGGACGGTCTTGCCAAACAAATCTGATTGAGTTCTTTGACTGCGTGACCAAGGAACTAGATCAGGGGCATGCGATGGATGTCATCTACCTGGATTTCAGCAAAGCCTTTGATACTGTTCCTCATAGGAGGCTTGTCAACAAGCTCAGTAGCTTGGGGATGGGTCCCAAGATGGTAAACTGGATTAGAAACTGGTTGACTGACAGACGACAGAAGGTGATTGTACATGGAGCTCACTCGGATGAGAGGAAGGTAATTAGCGGGGTGTCCCAGGGTTCGGTCCTGGGTCCAGCACTGTTCAATGTATTTGTGAGTGATATTGCTGAAGGACTGAATTGGAAAGTCTGTCTTTTTGCAGACGACACAAAAATTTGCAACAGAGTGGACTCCCCCGAGGGAGTGGTTAACATGAGGGAAAGATCTACAAAAGCTGGAAGACTGGTCTAATGCTTGGCAACTACGATTTAATGCGAAAAAGTGCAGTGTCATGCACTTGGGTAGCAGAAATCCAAGGGAAATGTACAAGATAGGGGGCGCGAGGCTGGTATGCACGGTTCAGGAGAAAGACCTTGGTGTGATTATCTCTGATGATCTCAAGGTGGCAAAACAGTGCGACAAGGCGGTGGCAAAAGCCAGGAGGATGTTGGGCTGCATACAGAGAGGGATTACCAGCAGAAAAGAAGAGGTACTTATGCCACTGTATAAGTCACTGGTGAGGCCTCACTTGGAATACTGTGCTCAGTTTTGGAGACCATATCTTGCAAAAGACGTAAAAAGACTGGAAACTGTTCAGAGGAAAGCGACCAAAATGATTTGGAGCCTGCATCAGAAGCCTTATGAGAAGAGACTTGAAGACCTAAATATGTACACTTTGGAGGAGAGGAGGGACAGGGGAGATATGATTCAGACCTTTAAATACTTAGAGAAATGATAAACAAACAAACCTCTTCCAAAGACGGGGAAGCTGTAAAACTAGAGGCCATAACATGAAGCTGCAAGGTGGTAAATTGAAAGGCAATATCAGGAAAAAATTTTTCACTGAAAGGGTGGTGGATGCTTGGAATGCCCTCCCGAAGGAAGTGGTGGGGGCAAACACGGTGACGGAATTCAAAACAGCATGGGACAAACACAGTGGATCCCTTTACAGCAATAGGATAAAACCAAAATAAACAGTACCATCTAACTTCTGAACCATATAACGTCTCAACAAATAGGGGTGTCCTACATTGAGTGGTGGGTTTACCCCTAAACAAAGACATGGGGAGGGGTGGCCTGCACAGAGTGACAGGTGCACCTACTCTTGCCATCTTGCTGGGCAGACTAGATGGACCATGCTGGTCTTTATCTGCCGTCATTTACTATGTTACTATGTAGCATTCACATCAGCTCGCAGAGTCAGCGAGCTCCAGGTTCTGATGACAGATCCCCATTACACGAGGTTCTAGAAGAACAGGGTGGTGCTCCCCACACACCAAGTTTCTGCTGAAGGTGGTGTCCCCATTCCATCTCAGTCAGGAGGTGGTGCTCCCCACCTTTTCTGAGGCCTCATGCCGGCAGGGCAGAGACCATTCTCCATACTCTGGATTGTAAAAGGGCCCTGTGCTTCTATCTGCAACGGCCTCGGGGCTATCGCAAAGCACGTCAGCTTTTCATATCCTATGACCCCAGTCGCCTGGGGCTCCCAGTGACTAAGCAAACTGTCTGCTTGGGTGGCAGACTTAATTACCCTCGCCTTTGAGCAAGCAGGGATTTCACTGGACCAGAACGTCATGACACATAGTATCAGGGCTATGGCTTTTTTGTGGCAAACCTGCATTCCGTCCCCATGATGGAAATCTGTTGGGCTGCCATCTCGTCTTTGGTCCATACTTTCGCAGATCACTACTGCCTGGAGAGGGGATCCTGACAGGACAGGACCTTCAGCCAGGCCATACTCTGTAATCTCTTCAGGGTGTAGGCAACTCCTGCCCTCCGACCCTCTGTGTTCAGGCTACAGGAGTGCTGGTTCCTCTCCAGACACTTGGGTCTTGCAAAGGTCTCTTAGCTGGAACTCAACTGCTGCAGCTCAGTGCTTGCCTTCTCTGGTCACCCATGGCACTTGGTACAGGTTCTCGGTAGCATATAGCTGGGGAGTCCCATATGTGAGGACTGACTTCCTGCTTGTTCCCAAAGAAAGCATATTTACTTGTCTGTAACAGGTGTTCTCCGGGGACAGTAGGAATCGGTCCTCGCAACTCTCTGCTCCCCTTGGAGTTGCTTCTTTACCAAATTTAAATTTTTGCCGCCTTAGCTATGTCATTAGACTGAGGGAAGATGGCACCCTTGGGCAGGAAGGGGACTATGCATGCATGGTGCATCGCCCAAAAACTTTGTTTGAAAGCTAGGGAGATGTTTCCACGTGAGCTCCATTGGCGCTGATGTCATCCATATGTGGGTACTGATTCCTGCTGTCCTCGGAGAAGACCTGTTAGATGAGTAACTACACTTTCTCCAGAGCTCAGATGGGTGGTTAATGTGACCAAAAGCAAACTTCAGCCTTTGCAAGATCTGGTGTACTTGGGAGCTCGTTTCCAGACCGCAAGAGGAATAGTATCTTTTCTGGTGGATCAGGCCAGAAAACATCAAGGGCAGGTGAAACGTTTTCTACAAATGGGGGCTCCGTCAGCTTGGCATTATCTGCAGCTTCTGGGGTCCATGGTGCCTATGTTGGAGCTTGTCCTGTGGGCCAGATCCCACATGAGGCCCTTGCAGTGAGCCCTGCTATCGGTGGTCTACGCAGCATTATCCATCACCCACTCACAAGATGCTTGGTCTGCCCACTGGGAATGAGAATTCACCTACCCTGGTGATTATGGTGCCAGAACCTCTTGCGAGAGTGCCTCAAGAACCTCCCGAGTGGCTTTTCGTGACAATGGATGCGAATCTCAAGTTATGCAGGGCAATTGGTCTCAGTAAGAGAGAACGTGGTCTGTCAATCACTTGGAGATGAGAGCAGTCTTTCTAGCCCTCTGTTTCTTTTATCCCCAGGTATACAAGAAGGCAGTGAGGATTTGTTCCGACAACATCTCTATGGCATATGTCACTCGTCAGAGAGGCACCAGCAGCATGGCTGGCGAAAGAGATTCAGCCAATATTGATGTGGGCAAAACAGAATCTTCTGGCTTTTTCAGTGGCTCATGTGGCAGAGAGAACATGCAGGCAGATTTTCTCAGCTGTCACAGTATGGTTCCGGGGGAGTGGGAGTTGCATCCCTCGATATTTATTTCAGGCTTTCACCTACCGAAGGTGAGAGCCTGTGATGGGTCTCATGGCTTCAGCATTGAATGCAAAGGCGAGTTGTTTCTTCAACAGACACAGGGAACGGATGTTGGAGGGCTTCAATGCCCTCGTTCAGTCTTGGCCGGTGGGGGGAGTCCTCTACATGTTCCCGCAGTGGCCCTTAATCAGTCACCTGCTTTGCAGAGTGAAGGCGCATTGTGGCCTGGTGATCCTTATAGCCCCAGACTCTCTGCAGAGGCCGTGGTATGCAGATCTGTGCCGATGGTTGGTGATGATGCCCTAGCAGAACAATCTACTCTTTCAGGGTCCAATTCTGATGCCACAGGTGGATTGATTCTCATTTACAGCTTGGCTCTTGAAATGGTGCGTCTGAGGAAGAAGTGATATTCCGCGCAGGTGATCGTGACATTACTGCAGGCACAAAAGAATTCTACTACTTTGGCATATATCAGAGTCAGGCTGGTGTTTGAGAGTTGGTGTGCTAAAAAGAGCCTTAGGGCCTTTTCTGCCATGATTCCAGATATTCTGGCCTTTTTGCAAGCAGGGCTTGATAAGGGGCTTGCTTTGAATTCCTTATAAGTGCAGGTGGTGGCCTTAGCCTGCTATCGCAGACAGGTGCAAGGGTTTTCCCTGGCAGCACATCTGGATGTGGTCTGTTTTTCTTAGGGTGGTGAAACATGTTCGTCCTCCCATGCATTTTGTTGTTCCTCTGTGGGACTTGAATTTGGTGCTATCAGCCCTAGTAGGGCCACCGTTTGAGCTGCTGGTGCGGGCTATGCTAAAGGACCTGATGTTAAAGGTGGTGGTCTTGGTGGCTATTTGTTCAGCTAGGTGAATCTCTGAGTTACAGGCCGTACCTATTCATCTCTAAGGAGAAGATAGTCTTATGTCCAGTTTCTTCCTTTCTGCCTAAGGTGGTATCAGTTTTTCATTTAAATCAGCTTGGCTCTCTCCCAGTTTTTTCATCAGGGACACGGCTCCCAAGGCGTGCCAATTGTTCAGAGTCCTGCGTGCATACTTGAAGCAGATAGAATCATCTTTTTGTGCTGTTTGGTGGTCCCTGAAAGGGAGAGGCAGTTTCTAAAGCCTCAGTGGCCAGGTGGTTGAAAGAGGCCATAACTTCAGCTTATTTGTTAAACCATAAGCTGCTGCTCCTCCTCAGGGCTTCGAGCTCATTCCACCAGGGCCCAGGTGGTGTCATGGGTGGAGGTGAGCCTGGTGTCACCCATTGATATATGTAGAGTGGCTGTGTGGTCATACCTTCATCCTTTATTTGGCACTATCAGCTAGATGTTCAAACGCAAAAGGAGACTCAATTTGGTACCAGAGTTTGAGTACTGCTCTGGTATATCCCACTTGACTAGACTGGAGGGACGATAGGGAAGGTGAAATTAGACCTTTCCTGCTAATTGTCTTTCCTTGAGTCCATCCAGTTCAGTCCAGGACCCACCCTGTCTTCATTTGCATGATTAGAGTGAACCCGAGCTTCAGAATGTGTGTTCTGGTGCTAAGGTGGTGCCTGTCCTGTTTGTCTTCACAGGGGGTCTGTGTGACCACCTCTGGGCGACTTTCTCTGGGCCTTGGTCTGGGGAGGCGGAGTGCCGTGTTGTGTTGCTGCTCTTTTCTGGACCTGTATATGGTTTTTCTAAGCTGTTTCTAAGTATCATTAAGAAAAACAAAAAAAAAAACCCAACCCCAGAGAACAATAAGTTAAGTACCAGAAGGTATAGGTTTTTAGCTAGTTGATTAACTTGTGCTCTCTTTGGAGTTTACTTTGTTAATATGCTACTGATCTTGGATTCCGTGGGCAGTGCCCTTATGTGGTGACCTCACAAATCTTGACATGCTCAGTCACCAGTTGCTGGTTGGGGGAGACAACCCACTTGACTGGACTGGAGGGACTCAAGGGAAGACAATTAGCAGGTAAGGTCTAATTTCCACTTTTACTCAACGCATAATCAAACTCTGGAATTCATTACCAGAGGATGTAGTAAAAGCTGTTAATATAGCTGGATTTAAGAGGTTTGGACGAGTTCTGGAGGAAAAGTCCATAAACCATTATTAAGAGGTCTGGGAAAATCCACTGCTTACCCATTGGGCAAGCATCATGGAATTTGTATACCTTTTGCGAACCTGACAGGTACTTGTGACCTGGATTGGTCACTGTTGGACCATTGGACTAACCCAGTATGGGTTATGTTCTTACGTCATAGGGTTACTATTATTTATAGTAGGCGATATCTGTTTGTTGTGTGGTTCTGTAGATGCATTTGCCTCAGAATCGTAATAAACTGCTTCTGATGTCACCCCTTCTACCTCTGCTTCATTTCTGGGGCTGTCTACTGATGCTGCAGCCCTCTGTGCTTCATTGACAGCAGGCAGGGCTGATGATTGCTATTCCTGGCCTTCCCTCTCATTAAGCTCAAACCTTCTTCCCCCTACTGCTGCCTCTGCCAGTGAGACATACTTCTCTGAAGTGTGTGCTGCATGTTATCAATGGTAACTGATTTTGTTAATCAGCTGGAAAGCAGGGGTGAATCAGATACTGCAGGCATGTGCAAGGGGTATAGGATGCAAATATTGAAGTGAGCTTTAGGGGACTGCTTTTAGATCCTAATTATTCCCTCCCCCCCCCCCTCGTCTCCTTTTCACCTCCCTAGATATATTCTAATCCCAATTTGTGTTGACTAGATGTAAGCTCTTAGGAGCAGAGACTGTCTCTGTACAGCGCTGTGTATGCCTTTAGTGCTATATTTATTCAACCAGTTTTCTAGGTTTACGTAATCACTAGAAGCAGGTACTGGATACATTCCCTTGTCCCAAAGGGCTCACAATCTATGTATACCTGAGGCAGTGGAGGGTTACGTAGCTTGCCTAAGGCCACAAGGAGTGCCTATAGGACTAGAAACCCCTGTCCCTCTGGCCTGAGATTGCTGTCCCCAGGTAGGAATTGAACCCTCCGGCCTGAGGTACTGTGTCCTAACCACTAGTCCACTCCTCCCTGCTATATAAACGATTAGTAGTAGTAGTAGTAGCTTTCAGTGAGAGAATTTCTATGGAAGATTTTAGAGAGAAGGAGACTGCAGGGAAATGAGAGAAAAAGAGGAGGAGAGATTGGAGAACGAGCACAGAGGCAAAACTGGAAGGGAATGGGGATACTAAGACTGGAAATGAGTTCAGTAGTTTTACCCAGTGCCCAGGGAATCTGTTTTCTAGGGCACAGGCCATGGGATAGGTACATATCATGGGAGGAGGGGGTCGGGAACTATCAGGAGAATTCATGCTCCTTTTAGTATTGGCTGAAAATTTGCTGTGGAGAGGACACACTACTAATACTGCTACTAATGATGATAATTTCTTTACCCTGCTAGACTAATCCAGATGAGTGGGTTATGCTCCCTTGGCAGCCAGTTGAGACAGTCTTAAGCATCTTTCAGTGATGTCATCAGAAGGTCTATCCGGTAATTCAGTACTGAGAAAAGTCTGTTTCTGCCTCCAATAGGTGGCAGGCTGTGTGGACTGGTGCAACACCACAGATAGGCCTGATTCGCCTGGTGTTGTGTTTAGTGTGACTGAATCCAGTACGGCCCAAGGTTGTTTGGAGTGTGGTACACCCTTGTCTCCTGGAGCAGACAGCTGCCCTGTTCCCAGAGCTATTTCCCACAGGTTCTAGTACTGGTGAGCCAAAGAGAAGCAGAAGGACCCTATGGGGCCCCTGAAGGAGGTTGGTAAGTTGACCCCAGATCCACCTTCCCACTTGCTTTCTATTATCTACATGTAAGCTGCTTGTTCTAATTTTTATCTAATTTCTTTGTAAGCCCCTTTATTTATATTGGACTGTATTTGGCTATCTCCAGGAACAAGCAGGAATGTAGTCTTCACATATGGGTATCGTCGGTACCGACGGAGCCTGCGTGGGAACGCTCCCCAGCGTCCAATTAGAAAGCTTTTGGGAGCATCCCACAGTGCCTGCGTGCTGCCTTCCCGCCTTTCCCAACTGCCTCTCTCCAGTTCTTCGTTTTCCGCAGAGCCAGCAGGTCGTCGTTCCTGTCACTACAGAAAATTTTTTCTTATTCTCCTTTTTTTGTGGTTGCGTCTGCCTTTGATGCTATACCTGTACCACCGGTCTTTTCTTTCTTTCTTTAAAAAAAAAAAAAAATATATATATATATAATCCTTTTTTTCAAAACTTTTCTTCCTCAGGTGCACGTGCCTTTTTTGGGCCTTAGGCCCAAAATTTCCTCTATCATGGAAAAACCCGCTTCGGGTTTCAAGAAGTGCACCAAGTGTGGCGGTACCATCTCCGACACCCATAAGTGGTGTCTTAAATGTTTAGGTCCTGACCACTCCATTTCTGAGTGTATGGCTTGTGCCATGATGTCCAAGAGGGGTCGACAGAACCGAGCTGCTAAGCTCAGCACCCTTTTTCCCTCCGATGCAGCCTCTGTGGCATCGACGTCTTCCAGGGCTTCGTCTTCCTCCCATGGATCTCAGGTAACTAAGCATAAGTCTGGCCGGTCCTCAAAGGGTAGATCTCCTTCTAAGCATCGAGATGCCTCTGGCATTGCCCTTGAGGGTTTTGTATCGGCAAAATTGCCCTGGCGGGAGGCTTCGGCTTCCAAAGCATTATCGGGGCTCCAGGATGTTCTCGAGGCTTCAACCTCGGCAGAACTACTGGTGCCATAATCTGGGGTACCGGCTGCTTTCTCCGGTACCGATATTCATGCATCGGCAGCGTCGATAGACCAGAGGTTCCTGGCTTTTGAGCGCAGTCTGGCGGCTCTCATTGCGGCATCGACACCCTCGGAACCGCGTCAGACACTTCAACCGGTACTGACTCCGGCACCGGTATCGGTACGGGTACCGATAGCATCGACATCGGTGTCTGCATTGCCGGCACCCAGTCATGCTATACCTTCCGGTACCGATTCCCCCCGGTACTGACTTCGGTCGGTACGGGTATCGGGCTCTACAAGAGCATCCAGACAGAAGGTACTTTAAATCCTCGGAAGAATCTGAGGATTCTGACAGCTCTGTTGGTACCGGAGTACTTCTCCTAGAGGAGCATTCCTCTCCTAAATGCAGGATGTCTCCTCCAGAAGATATCTCCTTTCAGGATTTTATCAGGGAGGTGGCTCGAGGTCTGTCCATTACTGTGACTCCTGAAACAGAGCCCAGGGCAAAGGAGTTGGAGATTCTACAATATCCCAAAGCTCCTAAGGAGGCAGCTACTTTGCCTATCCATGAGATCTTACATGATCTCATGTTGAGAATGTGGGAAACGCCTCTTACCACATCTCCTCACTCTCGTAGACTGGATACCATGTATCGAGTACCCCGTGTCCTGGCTTCCAGAAAACTCAGCTTCCTCACCACTCTATTGTAGTGGAATCAGCTATGAGAAGGATCAGATGTGCAAAGAGGCATGCCTCTAATCCTCCAGGACGTGAGTGTCGAACTTTGGATGCCTTTGGACGTCGTACTTTCCAGGATCAGTTCCTATATTTTATACATGGGAACGTTCCTTAAGGAAGTCACAGGAGATTTAGAGGTTTTGAGCACTCTTCTTCCTGATAAGAGGCAGGATTTTCTCACACTGGTTAAACATGCCCAGGATGTTTCTAAGTTTAACCATGCAGCTTTTGACTGTTTTGAGTGCATAAGCAGAACCTCTGCCATTGCCATAGGTGCACATAGAATTGGCTGGCTCCAGGCATCCGATTTGGAGCTCTGGGTGCAGGACAAACTGGGCAATATCCCTTGTACAGGTGAGAATCTATTTGGCAAAAATTGGCAAGAGAGAGCCAATGAATTAGATGCTGAGAACTCCACTTTGGATAGATTATCCAAAGCCACAGCTGATCCTGCAAGAAAGAAATCTTTCAAGACACCATTCTTCTCCAAGAAGAAGAGGTTTTATCCCTCTTATTCCCAGCAGGGACGTTCTGCAGGTCAATCTGCCTGAAAGAGTCAGCAACCACCTAAACAAAGGAAAGCAAAGACTGCTAAGCCTCAACTGTCTCAGCAGTCTCAGCCTCCACAAGGCCTTTGACTTCCATCTAAAGAACTTAGCCTTCCTGGCTCTCAATGGACCAGAGCCTTCCACCATTCCAGGAAGGCTGTGTCACTTTGCCCCCAGATGGGGGCAAATAACAGCAGAACATTGGACACTCTCCATTATAAAAGAGGGGTACAAGCTTCACTTTCTGTGCATGCCCCCTCCCACAGTGGTAAGACAGTTCAATTCTCAGACCTCTCTCATCAACCTGTAAGATCAAGAGGTCATTATGCTTCTTGCCCAAGGGGCAATAGCAGAAGTACCCATTCATCAACAGGGTATAGGGTTTTACTCCCCCTATTTCCTTATCCCAAAGAAAACAGGGGGACACAGACCTATTTTAGACCTCAGAGAATTGAACAAATTCCTGCTCAAAAAGAAATTCAGGATGATTTCTCTGGAAACTCTGCTGCCATACCTTCAGAGTCAGGATTTTTTCAAGTACATTCGTAGCAAAAAACCTGTGAGAGTCAGTTGATCCATTAGATGATAGAGGAGTTAAAGGGGCACTAAGAGGTGATAAGGCAATAGCGGAGAGACTGAATGAGTTCTTTGCTTCGGTCTTTACTGAGGAAGATGTAGGGATGTTACCCATGACTGAAGTGGCATTTAAAGGTGCGGAAGAATTGAAGGAAATATCGATACATCGGGAAGATGTATTACAATTATTAGATAAATTGAAGAGCAGCAAATCACCTGGGCTGGATGGTATACATCCAAGGGTGTTGAAAGAACTGAAATATGAGATTGCAGACCTGCTATTAGTAATCTGCAAACTATCATTAAAATCATCTCTAATACCTGAAGATTGGAGGATCGCCAATGTAACACCAATTTTTAAAAAGGGTTCCAAGGGTGATCCGGGAAACTACAGACAGGTGAGCCTCACGTCAGTACCGGGAAAAATGGTAGAAACCATCATAAAGAATAGAATTACTCAGCATGTAGATAGTCATGGCCTAATGGGAGTCAGCCAACATGGCTTTAGACAAGGAAAATCTTGTCTTACTAATCTGTTATGTTTTTTTGAAGGTGTGAATAAACTGGTGGACAAAGGTGAGTCGGTTGATATAGTGTATCTGAACTTTCAGAAAGCCTTTGACTTTTGGCAAAACTAAAGAGTCATGGGATAGGAGGCAGTGTACTACTGTGGATCAGGAACTGGTTAAAAGATAGAGAGCAGAGGGTTGGGCTAAATGGCCAATTTTCCCAATGGAGAAAGGTGAATAGTGGTGTACCCCAGGGATCTGTGCTGGGTCCGCTGCTTTTTGACATATTCATAAATGACCTGGAAAGTGGAATAACGAGTGAGGTTATCAAATTTGCAGATGACACAAAACTATTTAAAGTTGTTAAAACCCAAGAGGATTGTGGAAAATTGCAAGAGGATCTTGATAAATTAGAAGACTGGGCATCAAAATGGCATATGAAATTTAATGTGGACAAGTGCAAAGTTATGCACCTAGGGAAGAAAAATCCAAACTATGGTTACACAATGCAAGGTTCCACATTAGGAACCACCACCCAGGAAAAAGATTTAGGCGTCGTTGTGGATAACATGTTAAAACCCTCAGCCCAGTGTGCAGCGGCAGCCAAGAGAGCAAATAGAATGCTAGGTATGATAAGGAAAGGAATGGAAAATAAAACAAAAGATATTATAATTCCTCTATACCGTTCCATGGTGAGACCTCACCTTGAATATTGTGTGCATTTCTGGTCGCCGTATCTTAAAAAGGATATAGCATTATTAGAAAAGGTTCAGAGAAGAGCCACCAAAATGGTAAAGGGGATGGAAGGATACTCCTATAAAAAAAAGGCTAAAAAGGTTAGGGCTCTTTAACCTGGATAAGAGACGGTTGAGGGGAGATAAGATAGAAGTCTATAAATTAATGAACGGAGTGGAACGGGTAAACGTAGATCGATTGTTTACGTTATCAGAATATAGAAAGACTAGGGGACATGCAATGAAGCTACAGAGTAAACTATTTAAGACTAATAAAAGAAAATATTTTTTCACTCAACGTGTAATCAAACTCTGGAATTTGTTACCGGAGGATGTAGTAAAGGCTGTTAGTGTAGCTGGGTTTAAAAAAGGTTTGGACAAGTTCCTGGAGGAAAGGTCCATAAACCATTATTAAGAAGGGACCCAGGATATCAATGCTTGATCCAGTACAAGCATTGCGGAACCTGTGTCTTTTGGGGAAACTGCTAGGTATGTATGACCTAGACTGGCCACTGTTGGAAACAGGATACTGGGCTTGATGGACCTTGGTCTGACCCAATATGGCATATCTTATGTTCTTATGTAGGATTGGCTTTGTTCTCTAGATCTCAAGGATGCGTACACTCATGTTCTCATCCATCCAACTCGCAGAAAGTTCTTTCGGTTCCTTTTTCAAGGAAAGCCCTACCAGTACAGGGTGCTTCCTTTTGGCCTGGCCTCAGCACCAAGGGTGTTTATGAAATGCATGGCTGTGGTAGCAGCATTTCTTCGCACTCTAGGAATATTCGTCTTCCCCTACTTACACGACTGGTTCATTCGAGCCCCATCAAAGTCAGAGGCCAGAATTTCTCTATCTTGCACAATGCGTATCCTTCAGTATTTGGGTCTGGTCATAAGCATCCCAAAATCCAGTCTAACTCCCACTCAGTCTCTAGAGTTCATAGGAGCTTTGCTGGATACCAGAAAAGCAAAGTCCTATCTTCCTCAGACCCGTTGCCTTCGCATGGTGCAGTTAGCTTCTCAAGCAGTGCTAAAGCCTCATCTCACTGCTCGAGAAATGTTACAACTGCTAGGCCACATAGCATCTACCGTGCATGTGGTTCCTTATGCTTGCCTCCATATGAGAGCAGCCCAGTGGACTTTATCCACTCAATGGACCCAGGCATCAGGGTGACTGTCAGACAAAATAGCAAACACAAATCACCTTATTTTGTCCCTCCAATGGTGGCAGTCCACTCAAAACCTGTTACTGGGGTCCCCTTTTCAACAACCTTTAGCCCAGGCAACTCTCACAACAGATGCGTCACCAATGGGTTGGGGAGCTCATCTGCAAGACCTCTCCACCCAAGGCACTTGGACTCCAGAGGAGACTCATCTACACATCAATCTCTTAGAGCTCAGAGCAATCTTCCTTGCTCTTCGAGCGTTCCACACCCTACTCAGCTACAAGACAGTCCTCATTCAAACGGACAATCAAGTAGCCATGTTCTACGTGAACAAGCAGGGGGGAACAGGCTCTCTGTCGCTTTGCAACGAAGCTTTGTGACTATGGGCCCTCGCCAGAGAGCATCAGATTCATCTCCTGGCAGTGTATCTTCCAGGCATACAAACCTCTTGGGCAGACAGACTCAGTCGAGTTCTGCTTCCACACGAATGGTCTCTACATGCAGACCAGGTGGCCAAGATTTTTCAAATTTGGGGAACCCCGGACATAGACCTCTTTGCAAGTCCGTTGAATGCCAAACTTCCCCGGTTCTGTTCCAGAATTCCGGCTCAGGGCTCTCAGGCCAGGGATGCTTTCCTCATTCACTGGGGTCAAGACTTCCTTTATGCCTTTCCACCCATTCCCTTAATTCCCAAAACCCTGTTGAAGCTTCAGAGAGACTGAGGCCGTATGATTCTCATAGATCCACATTGGCCTCAGCAAGTGTGGTACCCTCTGCTTCTACATCTCTCTCAAGCTCCTTCTCTGGAGTCAGGGTCTGCTCCAGATCTCCTGTCTCAGAAGGACGGAATCTTATGGCATCCCAATCCCCAGTCTCTGCATCTCAGGGTTTGGTTGCTGAAGGCCTAGATCTCCATGATCTTTACCTCCCTCAGCAAGTAAAGGATATCCTTTATGCTTCCAGGAAGCCTTCCACAAGACGCTCTTATGCTTTCAAGTGGAAAAGGTTTACCATATGGTGTTCTTAGAAGGGTCTTAACCCCCTTGCGATACCTCTGGGGTCATTACTGGAGTATCTCCTTCATTTATCCAATGCAGGACTTAAGACTAACTCAGTAAGAGTCCATTTGAGTGCTATTGCAGTTTCTTTCAAGCCTCTAAATGGACAACCTATTTCCTCGCATCCTCTTATAGCAAGATTTATGAGAGGCCTTCTTCTAACTAAGCCTCCCATTAGGCCACCACCGGTGGCATGGGACTTAAACCTGGTTCTTGGTCAGCTCATGAAGTCACCTTTCGAACCCTTAGCTAGTACCTCATTGAAATTCCTTTCTTGGAAGTTTATCTTTCTCATTGCAATCACATCAGCACGTCGCATCAGTGAGTTGCAGGCACTAGTGGCTGATCCACCTTATACAAGGTTCCATCATGACAAGGTAGTCCTTAGGACTCATCCACACTTTATGTCAAAGGTGGGTCTCGCCTTTTCATCTAAACCAAGCGGTCTACCTACCTGTGTTTTTTCCAAGGCCTCATGCATCAAACGCAGAAAGGAATCTTCATACTTTGAACTGTAAAAGAGCTTTAGCCTTTTACTTACAAAGAACACAGCAACATAGAAAGTCTTCTCAACTCTTTGTTGCTTTTGATCCTTCTCATTTGGGACTTCCGGTCTCCAAGAGAACACTGTCCAACTGGATTGCTCAGTGTATTTCGTTTGCCTATCAGAGTAAGAATCTTCCTCTGGAGGGCCATGTCACAGCTCATAATGTGAGAGCCATGGCAGCTTCAATGGCTCATCTGCATTCTGTGTCTATCGACGACATCTGTCGAGCAGCCACTTGGGCCTCGGTTCATACCTTCACAGCCCATTACTGTTTGGACAAGGACTCCCGCCTGGATGCCTTGTTTGGTCAGGCTGTTCTCCAACACCTGTTCCATACCTAATCAACTCCTACCCACTATCCCTGGTTGGATGCCAGAGATCCATGGGGGGAAGTGGAGCCCCTTTCACAGGGACACATAACTTCTGGGGTCTCTCCCTGGCATCTAAAGCTAGGGAGTCCCCATATGTGAAGACTACATTCCTGCTTGTTCCTGGAGATAGCATAGTTACTCACCTGTAACAGGTGATCTCCGGGAACAGCAGGAATTTAGTTTTCACAACCCACCCATCTCCCCTAGGAGTTGTATCTCTCTATCTCTTTCTCTTTCCCTTTCCCTCTCTCTCTCTTTTGTCTCAGCTTTAAACTCAACTGGAGAGAGGCAATTGGGAAAGGCGGGAAGGCAGCACGCAGGCGCTGTGGGATGCTCCCAAAAGCTTTCTTTTTTTTTTTTATTTATAATTGATATTATAACAAACAATTCCAGAATACAATCTGAATCAAAATTCAAATAACAGAAAGAGATCAACAAAGTTATCTCAATAGAAATTCACCAAAGAAAATACATAACAAGATAGTTAGACCACAATAAAACCCCACTATTAGATCCAAGAAAAAAGAAATCATACTTAGGAAACCTAAGATACAAAGAAAAAAAAAAACAACTCACAGGAGCAAAGATATCATGGTATGGCAGCCGATATGGGACCCCCCTCTATCCCTCCCTCCCTACTTTGTATAAATTGCAACAATTGCATGGCCTCAAAAAACAAATATTGTTTAGCACGATACAAAATCACACATTTACACGGATATCTTAATTTAAACTGAGCTCCCAGGGAGAGAGTTCTCTGGCGTAAAGCCAGAAAATCTCGCCTCCTTTTCTGGGTGTCTCGAGCAAGGTCAGGAAAAATATGTACTTTTGAGCCCATAAATTGAGATTGGGACATTCTTAGGAAATACAATTTCAGCACAGCGTTCCTATCTGATTCAAAGGCAAAACTAACCACTAGAGTAGCTCGGCTTGTCACCACCTCTAGCGAGCTTTCAAGAAATTCAGACAAGTACATTGTGGGAGGCACTAGCCCTGCAGTATTACTCTGCTGACCAAGCGGATCCACCAAGGAAATAGACACATATTGAGCCCTGACCACCGGAGGTAACGAGCCCTCGGGCATTTGTAACACGTCCACAAAGTACTTACGGACCAAGTCCAACGGTGCAAGCAAGGGTGACCTCGGGAAATTCAGGAGTCTCAAATTATTCCTCCTCAGCTGGTTATCAAGAAATTCAATTTTTCTCGCCTGGATCAGCCGATCCCTTGAATTTACCACACCAAGGGCCTGCAACTCCTCCACCTTGGATTCCACCTGAGATATTTTTGTAGCCTGAATAGCCGCCTCTGTTACCATGGAGGAGCACTGAGCTTTAACTTCAGACAATTCCTGAGATACAGCACCCACAAAAGGCAAGAAGGACTGCTGGAGGGTAGAGAGAGCTTCCCATAAGCTATCTAATGTTACTGGCATCGTTTTTACCACACTCCCAGGAAGCCGAGACGCCACAATACGGGGGGAGCTACTTCCACCAAGCTCAACCCCTGAAGAGCCGCCGGAGGGAGACGCGCCTACTCGACTTCCTACGGCTCCAACAGCTGACCAATCTTTCACAAGGGAGCCCTCAGCCATCACAGCAGATTCACACACCGGTGAAACCTCACTCGACTGCCGCCTCGTGAAAAGGCCTCCAAGCTGAACTGGGGATGCCTGAACAGGGCTCAAAGAAGTCCCTTCCACGCTGAGATCCTCCGGCACCAACGGCGAATCTCTCGAAGCCATACTGCCAGCGGGGGTACAAAATCCGGTAATAGGCATCTGAACAAGCTGATCCGCCGAAGAAGACGACTCCGAGGACTTCTGGGCATGCTGTTTCCTTTTCCTCCCCATTAGAATAGATTGTTAAGGTACCGGACCAGGACCCATACACTCAGCATCCTACTCCATCGCCATCTTGGATAATACTGCCCAAAAGCTTTCTAATTGGACGCTGGGGAGCGTTCCCGCACAGGCTCCGTCGGTACCAATGATACCCATATGTGAAGACTAAATTCCTGCTGTTCCCGGAGATCACCTGTTAGAGGTGAGTAACTGTGCTCTTTCTGCTTGAATGTTTTTTTGTTTTTTTTTTTAAATCAGGTTTTCTTCCTCCGCAGCAGGACCTCCGAGGCCTCTGCAGGTGTTTGGGGAAACCTGGATCATGTTTCCCCAGTTGACCTTACAAGTGCTGGGTATTCTTTTTTTGCCGCAGTGGTGCTATTTTTTTCTGTGGTTCCTTTTATCGCAGTTTTTGCAGTGATTTTTTTTTTTTGGCAGCCTTTTTGGTGTGTTTTTTTCCCAGCCATATGCAGCCTTGCAAGCATGCAACATGCCCTGTGCTGTGCCTCTTGTATCACACGAAAAGTCTACTCCATAGCAGTATTCTTTTGTACCTTGTGTGAAGGGAATGGCAGTAACCTGAATTTTGTGGCATCGTTGGGACCCCATGTCTATTCTGGGGCCTCCTCTGCGTCCTCTACATCTGCTCCATGTGTGGGGTAGGCAACCCTCATGGAAGTAAGTATGGAGACAGCACAGAGGAAGCTTCGGGCAGACTCCCTTTGACCACATAGGGCTGCAGGGGTTCCTCTCTGCTGGTTTTGATCAGGCTGTTTTCAGTTATGTAGCTGTTTGACAATCCCTTTTGCAGGGATTTGGTGCCCAGGCCACCCTACAAGGGGATTCTGGGCACTCAGATGGACTACCGTGGCCAGTCAGGGGGCTTAGTGCCCCTTGTCTTATCCTTTCACCAGGTATTCTTAGAGTTTGGCTAGGATGCTGAAGGGGACACTCTTGCTTCAGAATGTGAGTCTGAAGAGGAAGGGGAGCTTCCAGTTGTTGACGAGGAAGATCTTTCTGTGATTTGCCTCTTTCACAGAAAGGACCTGGTGGTTCTGATTCAGGATCCAGTGGCAGTCTAGAGCTGTCTCGGGTGAACCCTATTTTGGTGGGTATTAGGTGTCCTGGCTTTTATCCTTTGCCAGAGCCAATGGAACAGCTCCTGGTATCTTAGTGGGAGAATCCGGAGCTGGACATTAAGGGCCTCAAATTCATTTCTTGGTTTTATCTCCAGCCCCAAGGCAAACTGAACCAGCATTTTTGACTCCTTTGGGTGGATGCCGTTGATATTGACCAAGCGCATGACTATTCAGTGGAAGGTGGGGCTACCCTCAGTGAGTCTCATGACAGGAAGGTAGAAACCCTCCTAAAGAATGCTTTTGCGGCCTTGGCTTTGGGCTCTCAAACAGCCCTATGTGCAGGCCTGGTGGCCAGTGTGATTTTGCCCTAGATTTAGCAGCTGTCAGACAGCCCAGAGGCTGCCAGATTGGAAGCAGGAGCCACATATATGGCCAGGGGTTTATATGACTTGATAAGGCTTTCCTCCAAGTTTTTGGTGGCGCTAGTTGTGACTAGGCTATGGTTTGGCTCCCCAGTTGGTTGACAGATGCAGCCTCCAAATTGTGACTGAATAAGCTTCCCTTTAGGGGCAAGTTTGTTTGTTTATTTAACATTTGTTATATACCACCTTTCATGATATCAAGGCGGTTTACATTGAGCAGGGCATTATAACTTGGAGATCTCAAGAAGTTGGTGAAGGACTTAGAGACCCATCCTCAGAAACATCCTGAAGACAGGCTTAAGGGCACTAGATCTGTCTCTTGGAGGACTTTGTGTGGTCTTGGAGGCACTCCAGATCGGCCAAGAGCCCAGGTAGGGCCTATTCCTTTTATGGGCTTAAAGCCCAAGAAGAGTCTGGCCTTTCAAAGCTCTCAATGATCTCATGACTCCTTGTTGTCAGGCAACAGAGTCAGTAAGCCCACACAAGATCTGATGGGTCTCTTCTGAGGTGCAGTCGGTAGGGGGACAGCTTAGGCGGTTTCTCTCAGAATAGACAGAATAAACTAAGGATTCTGAAGATACTGGGTCAGGGTTACATGCTGGAGTTTGCTAAGCCCATAGGAGACACCTTTGTGGAATCTCCCTGTGGCTCCCTGCGGAAACTCTACAACCCCTCTTGCAATTGCAGTCTATTTTATCCATACCTTCTGAAGAGCAAAGTCAGGACTGTTATTCCATCTACTTTATGGTGGCCAAGAAAGGCATCTCTCTGGCTTATTCTAGACCTGAAGGTGGTGGGTGCCAAACTCTAGGTTCCCCATTTCTACGTGGAGACCATCAGATCAGTCATTACATCAGTTCGGCCAGGGACATTCTTTATCTTCCTGTATCTGACTACGACATGCTTTCATATCCCCATCAGGGAACATTATTATCTTATTCCATTTCAGGCTCTGCCATTTGGCCTGGCCATGGTCCCTTGCAATTTCTTGATAATTCCTCTGCAAGCAAGGGATCCAGGCTCACTCATACCTGAACAACTAGCTTATTCGCTCAGACTACCTGCAGAAGTCAAGAGGACATAGCCATGATGATTCATTGGCTGGAATGGCTAGGATTTGTGATCAACTACCCCAAAAGCAGCCTGATCACCTCCCAAGTTTGGGAATATCTGAGAGCTTGTCCCAGCGCATTCAGGGTTTGGGTCTTCTCATGTCTGAGAGGAGGATGCTTATGTTGCAAAGCCAACTGGGGAGATTTTGTGAGCAGCCTGCTCCCCTCCCCCCCTGGATCTGGGACTACCTGCAGCTCTTCGGGACCATGCCACTGGCACTGGAGCTGGTCCCTTGGGCCATGGTGCCTATGTGTCTGCTTCAGAGACATCATCTGTCTCTCTGGTCTCCTTGATATCAGTTGTTCAACCAGATCCTTATTCTCCCTGGGTAGGTTAGGGAGCAGTTAATCTGGTAGTTTCAGCCTAGTCATCTGAGTGGCCTGCCACTGGAAGTGCCAGATTGCATAATAGTTACCACAGATATCAGCCTGAAGGATTGGAGGTCACATTTTCTCAACCAAATGGTTCAAAGGCTTGTTCTTCTCATGAAGCCTCCTGACTGACCAACTGGTTGGAGATCAATGATCCATCTGACCCTAGTGCAGAGTTAATCCTTGCTAGAGGGCAAGGCAGTTCCAAGTGGCAGTGGCATTTGTCAACAAGCAAGGGGGGGACCCAAAATGCTGGGGTGGCACTTAAGATGGCCGCTCTCTGTGCTTGGGCAGTGGAATACCTGGTCATCTGTTGGCAGCCCACATAATAGGTGTTGACATTGTTCAGGCTGACTTCTTGAGCTGGAACATGGTGGATCCCAGGGTTCATTATAGTAGTAGGGCTCAGGTCTCCTCCTGGGTGGAATCCACTTGGTGTCTCCAGAAGACATCTATACAATAGCTACTGGGTCATCACTGAGCACTTTGTGAATCGCTACAAGTTGCATGTAGGAGATGGAGCTGATAGCGCATTTGGCAAGGCTGTGCTGGCGCATTTGGCAAGGCTGTGCTGGCGAGAGCGTCATCTTCCTCCCACCTGCTTGGGTATGTCCCACTCATCTAGAGTGGTCTAGCAGGATAATAAGGAAGGAAAAAATTTACATATCTGATTAAGTTTTCTTTCCTTGAATCCTGCTAGATCAATCTAGGACCCCCCTCCCCCCCAGAAGACTTTCTTACGGCTTGGGAAGCTCTGCTGCCTTTAAATTACATTATCTTCAATTCCTGATGCAGATTCAGCTATGGTAAGAGAATCAAATACTTGTTCCAGATGTTTGCTCTATTTGACCGATTAATACTAATAGTTCTTGAGTATTTTCTAAGTTTTTCTGTCTTGCTTACTACTTAGAAAGTGTCATACTAGTTTCTCTGTGTTACACTACCAAGTATATTCTGATGACATCATTGAAAGATGCTCGTCTGCCTCTACTTGTTGGCAAGGGAGTACAATCCATTCATCTGGACTGGTCTAGCAGGATTCAAGAAAAGGAAATGATCTGGTAGTTTATTTATTTACAGTCTCTTTTTTATACCGCGCTATTCGACGACAGTGCGGTTGACATGAAACAAACTTATACGGTGCAGGGGACTGTTCCGTATTTACAATAGACAGGTGCTTAAAACTTGGATAAACTGGGGTAACTATTTACATATAGGCTTCATATCAGGTCCTATCGTAGATTAATTATGGTGTGTTGGTGTATGTGAGACGGTTGTTGGTACACCTACGTCTAGTTAGTGTTTGAGGAAGAGGTGGTGTTTTAAAGCCTTCCTGAATTGTATTAGGTCAGGGATTGCCCGGATGTCATTTGGTAGGGCATTCCAGCATCTGGGTGCGCAGAATCTAAATGCCCTGTTTACTGTTGCCTGGGTGCATTGAGTTACTGTCTTAGGGATTAACAGTGTGTTTATTACTGCAGATCTTCTGGCCCTGTTAGGGGGAGTCATGTGGGTGAGCTCTGTGAGTGAGGCGGAGAAGAGCCCGTTGATGGCCTTGAAGGTCAACAGTAGGGTCTTGAAGGTGAGTCTGCTGTGGATAGGGAGCCAATGGAGCTGTTTCAAGATGGGCGTCACATGGTCACACCTGGAGGCGCCATGTAGCACTCTGGCTGCGGTATTCATTGCTAGCTGGAGTGGACACAGCGTGGCTTGTGGAAGCCCTTGTAGGATCGCATTGGCATAATCGAAATGTGGGATAATCAGTGCTTGATAGATTGCCCGGAAGTCGTCTGGTTCTAGCAAGGAGCGTAAGTGTCTCTGAGAGTCCGTATCTTATGATAGACTGCTTTTACCATGTTGCTAATGTGTGCTTTCATGTCTAAGCGTTGGTCTAAGGTGACCCCAAGGTATCGGATTGTGGACTTGGTTTGTAGCTCCACTTCCTTGACTTTTAGGCAGGCTGGAGGGATGAATTCTTGGTTCTTAGTGACAAACAGAACTTCTGTTTTCTTGTGCTGAATTCGGAGGTATGGGGTCTGGAGCCAGTTGGCCACTGCATCGAAGCAGTCTGTTAGTGGGGAAAAGTCTGGATGGTCGGTTAAGAAAGGCATGTAGAGTAGTACATCGTCGGCATATATCAGGCAGTTAACCTTGAAGGATCGGATGAGGTTACAGATTGGCTGCATGTAAAGGTTGAACATCAGGGCGGAGAGAGAGGAACCCTGTGGGACGCCCTGCTTCTGGTGGAAGGGTTCCAATGTTGAGGTTTCAGAGCATACGTCCTGCCATCTGTCGGACAGGTATGATTTGCACCAGTTTAGTATTGTGTCACAGATATCCTTCTCTTCAAGCCGCTTCAGGAGGATTACATGGCTTACCAAGTCGAATGCGGCAGCTATATCCAAGAAGACGAGGACAAACCCTTGGCGGGCGTTATCGATTCCGGTAATTATGTTGCTGAAGAGGGTAGTGAGTAGGGTTTCCACACCATGGGATTCCCTGAATCCATGTTGGCAGGGGTCCAGCGGGGTGGTGTCGTCAATGTGGCATTGTATCTGGTGTTGGGCTTCTTTTTCAATTATTTTGGCTAGTAGTGGTATGCTCGATATAGGTCTGTACGATTGATTATGTGATTATAATGTCGTCTTTTTATAATGCTGCATACACGTAGTGGTTGGGGCAAGGTACTTCAGGCCGGAAGGTCGGGAGCTCAAATCCCACTAGAGGACAGCAACCTTGGGCCGGAAGGACTGGGGTTTCTAGTCCCACAGGTGCTCCTTGTGGTCTTGGGTAAGCCACTTAACCCTCCATAGCCCATGTTCCCTGTAAAATAGTTATCTCCAAGTTATAATGCCCTGTTCAATGTAATTTCAGTTTGTTCAATGTAAACCGCCTTGATATCATGAAAGGCGGTATATAAGAAATGTTAAATAAATAAGAGACCATCTCTTGACTAGACTGTAATCTCTGTGGAGCAGAAAGACAAAAGGTACAAATATAAGATTAGCGTGTTTATCATGGGAAATGATTTTTAACATGGGTATATAAACAGGAGAATAAGGGGTTAGGATTTAAAAGTATCCTCAAAAAGGTAGGTTTTAAATAGAATCGGAAATGGAACAGAGCACCAAATACAAGTTGTTGTTTAGCCCTCCCCAAAAAAGCAGTTTACAACAACATCGATTATTCAAAAAAGCAACAATAATACAGTGAAATCAGTTGACTAATGTACAGCATTATATAACACAAAATAGTATAAACCAATAACAAGGCAAAGTTCCTCATATGACAAAAAGCCATGACTTACCCAGGTTATGAAAAGGGAGAAGACACTTGGTCAGCTTAATATCCAGAGAATAAAGCATTCTAAGTGAAAGGGCCTACACAAGAAAAAAACTGTTTGTCATATCGATTTGGTAACAACTAGACTTCTCCAAGCGAGCATGATTGGCAGAGCAAAGGGACCTATGAGGAACATATTGGTGCATGCCTTATTGCAGTGTCTTTTTGTATGGAATTTTACAGAGCCAGGTCAGGGACCTTTAACTTCACCCTTTAATGAATAGGCAACCAACGTAAAGCTTTCAACATTGGTTGTATATGGTCACACGCTATTTTTATCAGGTAACGGGTATGGGGCCAAATTTTACACTCTCTGGAGTCTTTGCATTTGCTAGTGGGGAAAGCTTGCATGAAGTACATTACAGTAATCCAGCCATGATGAAATTAAGGCATGGATTATTGTACCCAAATCTGTCAATCCCCAAAAAATGTTCCAAATTTGGACAAAACATGATTTGACTACTGCTCTAATTTGCTTATGCATATTGAGATGGGGGCCAGTTAAATGCCCAACACTTTTACTTCTAGACTAGGGTCAGGCACAGTATTTCAAACTTTAACTTGAGGGTTAGGGAAAAGATACATTAGCTTACAACTGGTAGCGCTATAAAAATGCTCAGTAGTAGTAGTAGTAGTTGTTGTACCCAAAGCATTTTAGATATCTCCAGGAACAAGCAGGAATGTAGTCATCACATATGGGTATCGTCGGTACCGACGGAGCCTGCACGGGAACGCTCCCCAGCGTCCAATTAGAACGCTTTTGGGAGCATCCCACAGCACCTGCGTGCTGCCTTCCCGCCTTTCCCAACTGCCTCTCTCCAGTTCTTCTTTTTCCGCGGAGCCAACAGGTCGTGTTCCTGTCACCGCAGAAGAATTTTTCTTTTTATTTCTTTTTGTGGTCGCGTCTGCCTTCTTTGACGCTCTACCGGTACCGCCGGTCGGTCTTTCCCTATTTCTAAAAAAGAAAAAAAAAATCTTTTTTTTTTTCTATTTTCTTCAGGTGCACCCGCCTTTTTGGGCCTTAGGCCCAAAAACCTTCCTTAGCATGGAAAAACCTGCCTCAGGTTTTAAAAAGTGCACCAAGTGTGGCGGTACCATTTCCGTCACCGACACCCATGAATGGTGTTTAAAATGTTTAGGTCCTGACCACTCCATCACGGATTATGTGTCCTGTGCCATGATGTCTAAAAGAGGTCGGCAGAACCGAGCTGCCAAGCTCAGTACCCTGTTTCCCTCTGATGCGGCTTCGGTGGCATCGACGTCTTCCAGGGCTGCTTCTTCCTCCCGTGGATCTCAGGTAACTAAACATAAATCCAGCTGGTCCTCGAAGGGTAGATCTCCTTCTAAGCATCGAGATGCCTCTGGCGTTGCCCTCGAGGATTCTGCACCGGCAAAATTATCCCGGCGGGAGGCTTCGGCTTCCAAAGCATTATCGGGGTTCCAGGATGTTCTAGATGCTCGGCCTCGACAGATCTCCTGGTGCCATGCTCTGGGGTACCGGTGGCTTCCACCGGTACCGACTTCCAGGCATTGACGGCGTCCATGGACCAGAGAATTTTGACCATGGAACGCAGTCTGGCGGCTTTCCTTGTGGTATCGATGCCCTTGGTACCGCGACAGACAACTCCACCGGTACCGGCATTGGCATCGGTATCAGCACCGGTACCGATAGCATCAACATCAGCATCGGTGTCTGCTATGCCGGTACTCTGTCCTCCAATGCCCTCTGGTACTGATTCTCCGGTACCGGTTATTCCCGGTACCGACCTTGGTCGGTACGGGTATCGGGCTCTGCAGGAGCATCCGGACAGACGATACTTCGAGTCCTCAGAAGAATCTGAGGATTCTGAAAGTTCTGTCGATGCAGCGATGCTTCTTCCAGAGGAGTCGTATTCCCCTAAACGCAGGATGTCTCCTCCAGAAGACATGTCTTTCCAAGACTTCATCAGAAAGGTGGCTCGGGGCCTGTCCATTACTTTGGCCCCTGAAACAGAGTCAAGGGCCAAGGAGTTGGAAATTTTACAATATCCCAAAACTCCTCATGTTGAGGATGTGGGAAACACCTCTTACCACCTCTCCTCATTCTCGTAGGTTAGATACTATGTATCGTGTCCCTCCTTGTCCTGGGTTCCATAAGACTCAGCTTCCTCACCACTCTATTGTGGTGGAGTCAGCTATGAGAAGGATCAGAAGTGCAAAAAGACATGCCTCTAATCCTCCAGGACGTGAATGCAGAACCCTGGATGCTTTTGGACGTAGAGTCTTTCAAGCTTCCATGCTTGCTGCAAGAATCAGTTCCTATAGTCTCTACATGGGAATGTTCCTAAAGGAGGTCACAGATAATTTACAGACTTTAAGTCCTTTCATTTCTGAGGATAAAAGACAGGCCTTTCTCACTTGGGTCAAACATGCCCAAGATGTGTCTAAATTCTCCAACCGTGCAGCCTTTGACTGCTTTGAGTGTATAAGCAGAACCTCGGCTATTGCCATAGGTGCACGTAGAATTGCTTGGCTCCAGGCATCTGATTTAGAGCTCTGGGTACAAGATAAATTGGGAAATATCCCTTGTACTGGTGAGTACCTCTTTGGTAAAGATTGGCAGAAAAAAGCCAATGAAATGGATGCTGAAAATTCCACCTTGGATAGATTATCCAAGTCCACTGCTGATCCTGTTAGAAAGAAGTTGTTCAAGAAAACATCTTTTTCTAAAAAGAAAAGATTTTATCCTGCTTATGGTCAGCAGGCATCTTCTGCGGGTCAGTTTTCAAACAAACGTCAGCAACCGCCCAAACAGAAGAAAGCAAATGCTGCTAGGCCTCCACCGGCCCAGCAGCCTCAGCCTCCTCAGGGCCTTTGACTTTCAGCTAGAGAACTTAGCTTTTCTGGTTATGGAGGGACCAGAACCTTCCACCATTCCAGGAAGGTTATGTCATTTTGCCCCCAGATGGGGGCAAATAACAGCAGAGCATTGGACACTCTCCATCATAAAGGAGGGGTACAAACTTTATTTTTCAAGCACGGCCCCTCACACAATAGTGAAACAGTTCAATTCTCCAACCTCTCTCATCAACCTGTTAGGTCAGGAGGTTGCCATCCTTCTTGCCCAAGGGGCAATAGAAGAAGTGCCTCTTCATCAACAGGGCACAGGGTTCTATTCCCCTTACTTTCTTATCCCAAAGAAAACAGGGGGATACAGACCTATCTTAGATCGCAGAGAATTGATCAAATTCCTTGTCAAGGAGAAATTCAAGATGATTTCTCTCGGAGCTCTGCTTCCATACCTTCAGAATCAAGATTGGCTTTGTTCTCTAGATCTGAAGGATGCGTACACCCATGTCCTCATCCATCCAACCCACAGAAGGTTCCTTCGGTTCCTTTTTCAAGGAAAGCACTACTAATACAGGGTGCTTCCTTTTGGTCTGGCCTCAGCACCAAGGGTGTTCACGAAATGCATGGCTGTGGTAGCAGCATTTCTCCACACTCTAGGAATATTCGTCTTCCCCTACTTGGACGACTGGCTCATTCGAGCTCCAACACAGTCAGAGGCCAAGACTTCTCTATCCTGCACAATGTGTATCCTTCAGTATTTAGGGCTGGTAATAAAAATCCCAAAATCAAGTCTGACTCCCACTCATTCTTTAGAGTTCATAGGAGCTTTTCTGGATACCACAAGGGCAAGGGCCTATCTTCCCCAGGCCCGTTGCCTTCGCTTAGTGCAGTTAGCTTCCCAGGCAGTGCTGAAGCCTCATCTAACTGCTCGAGAAATGTTGCAGTTGCTGGGCCACATGGCATCCACCGTGCATGTGGTTCCATATGCTCGCCTCCACATGAGGGCAGCTCAGTGGACTTTATCCACCCAATGGACCCAGGCATCAGGGTGTCTGTCAGACAAAATAGCGAACACAAGTCGCCTCATTTTGTCTTTCCAATGGTGTACGTCCACTCAAAACCTGTTGTTGGGGTCCCCCTTTCAACAGCCCTTACCCCAAGCAGCTCTCACAACAGATGCTTCTCCAAAGGGTTGGGGAGCTCATCTGCAAAACTACTCCACCCAGGGCACCTGGTCTCCGCAAGAGAGTTGTCTGCATATCAATCTCGTGGAACTCAGAGCAATTTTCCTGGCTCTGCGAGTGTTCCACTCCCTGCTCAGCTACAAGACAGTCCTCATTCATACGGACAATCAAGTAGCCATGTTCTATGTGAACAAGCAGGGGGGAACAGGCTGTCTGTCACTTTGCAACGAAGCTTTGCGACTATGGGCCCTCACCAGAGAGCATCAGATTCATCTGCTGGCAGTATATCTTCCAGGCATTCAAAACTCTTGGGCGGACAGACTCAGTCGAGTTCTGCTTCCACACGAATGGTCTCTGCATGCAGACCAGGTGACCAGGATATTTCAACTTTGGGGAACCCCGGACATAGACCTCTTTGCAAGTTTGTGGAATGCCAAACTTCCCCGGTTCTGTTCCAGAATTCCGGCTCAGGGGGCTCAAGCCAGGGATGCTTTCCTCCTTTACTGGGGTCAAGACTTCCTGTATGCCTTTCCACCCATTCCCCTAATTCCCAAAACCCTGTTCAAGCTTCAGAGAGACAGAGGCCACATGATTCTCATAGCCCCACATTGGCCACGGCAAGTGTGGTACCCTCTGCTTCTACATCTCTCTCAAGCTCTCTCCCTGGAGTTAGGGTCTGCTCCAGATCTCCTATCTCAGGAGGATGGAATGTTATGGCATCCCAATCCCCAGTCTCTGCATCTCAGGGCTTGGTTGCTGAAGGCCTAGATCTCCAAGATCTTAATTTTTCTCAACAAGTGAAAGATGTTCTTTATGCTTCCAGGAAACCTTCCACTAGACGCTCTTATGCTTTCAAGTGGAAAAGGTTTACTATTTGGTGTTTGGAAAAGGGTCTTAATCCCCTTGTGATACCTCTGCAATCTTTGCTGGAGTATCTCCTCCATTTATCTAATGCAGGTCTTAAGACAAATTCAGTAAGAGTCCATTTGAGTGCTATTGCAGCTTCTCTTAAACCTTTAAATGGACAACCTATTTCCTCTCATCCTCTCATAGCAAGATTTATGAGAGGCCTCCCATTAGACTACCTCAGGTGGCATGGGACTTGAACCTGGTTCTTGGGCAGCTCATGAAGCCACCATTCGAACCTTAAGCTACCACCTCCTTGAAATTTCTTTCTTGGAAGGTTATCTTTCTCATTGCAATCACATCAGCACGTCGCTTTAGTGAGTTGCAAGCGCTAGTAGCAAATCCACCTTATACAAGATTCCATCATGACAAGGTAGTCCTTAAGACTCATCCACACTTTATACCTAAGGTGGTCTCGCCTTTTCATCTCAACCAAAAGATCTACCTACCTGTCTTTTTTCCAGGACCTCATGCATCAGATGCAGAGAGGAATCTTCATACCTTGGACTGTAAAAGAGCTTTAGCTTTTTACTTACAAAGAACACAGCAACATAGAAAGTCCTCTCAACTCTTTGTTGCTTTTGATCCTTCTCATTTGGGACTTCCAGTCTCCAAGAGAACACTATCTAACTGGATTGCTCAGTGTATTTCTTTCGCCTATCAGAGTAAGAACCTATCTCCAGGAACAAGCAGCAATGAGTCTTCACATATGGGTACGTCGGTACTGACGGAGCCTGCGTGGGAATGCTCTCCAGCATCTCAAAAGAAAGCTTTTGAGAGCATCCCACATGCATGCGCGCTGCCTTCCCTGCCCAAATACTCCCCTCACATCAGTCTTTCGTTTTCCGCGGAGCCGACAGGATGTGTCCCTGTCACGGCAGAAAAGTTATCTTTTTTATTTTTATTTTATGTGGTTGCGCCTGCCTCTGCCCGACGCCCACCGGTACCGCCGGTGTTTTTCTTTCTTTTTCTTTGAAAATTTCTTTTTTCCTGAAGAATTTTTTCTCATTTAGTGCCTGACCTCTGGCCACTAGGCTTCCATTTTTCCATTATGGAAAGACCAGCCACTATCTTTAAGAAATGTTCAAACTGGCGGTACACTTAAGTTTCACACTCAGTTTTGGTGTCTGCCTTGTTTAGGTCCTGACCATTGTCCTAAAGTCTGTTTTTCTTGTAGGAATGTAACCAGAAGAGATCTTCAGAACCGAGTACAACTTGGTACCGGATCTACATCTACCATGAGATCACCGGGCAGAATCTCTTCTCCTTTCCACGGTCAGGTAACCAAACAACAGTCTGTTAAGACTAGCCAGTCCTCGAGAGGTAGATCTCTTGCTAAGCATCGAGATGCCCCTGGGCTTGCCCTCGAGGACACTATGGTTCAATCCTGGCGGGAGTCTTCGGGCTACAAAGCATTTACGGGATCCCAGGTTGCTCTCGAGGTTTTTACCTCCGTAGATGAACCTGGGCCATGTTCGATGATCCAGACCGCTTCGAGCGGTACCGATACCTCGGCATGGACTATGGTGTTGGATGAAAAACTCCTCACCATGGAACGTAGTCAGGCGTATCTCTGTTACTTCGGTACCGTTAGAGTCGCCGCAGACCGTTCTTCGACCACCGGTATCGGTGTCGATGCCGGTACGGGCATTGTCTTCGGTGCAAGCACCGGTTCTGGTGTCCGGTATGCGTACCGACATCGGCGTCACCCCCGGTACCGGATTAGTCATCGATGCAGATGCCGGGACTGACATCGGTACCGACATCGATGACTTTGATGCCTCTTCCAACAGGCTCGCTTCCTTCGATGCCGAGCCTGGAATTGCTATCTAGCCTGGAAGATTCGGTACCGACTCCTTTCGGTATCGACATCGAGGAGTACCAAACGCACCTCATTCCAGAGGATCCGGTGCATCATCCTCCCCGGTCTCCTAAGCCCGATGTTGCAGATGCATCTATCGGTACCGTACCTGAATTTTCAACAGGTGCAGTTGTTACTCCTCATTGCAGAGAATTTCTCTTAGAGGAGAACTCTTTTCAAGTTTTTCTACTTGATATGGCAAGAATACTTGCCATCTCTATACCTGGGAAGTAGTCTGTACCAAGGAATTCAGAAATTCTGCATTCCCCCTGGTTTCCAGAGGAGGCAATCATGCTTCCCCTACACCACATCCTACAGGATTTGTTGTTTAGAATGTGGAAAACTCCCTTAACGGTATCTCCACATTCCAAAAGGATTGACACTATAAAGTGCCACCTTCTTCAGGGTTTCAAAAGACTCAACTCCCTCATCATTCTATAATAGTGGAATCAGCAATGAGGCGTGCACTCCTCCTATCCGCCAGGTCGTGAGTCTAGAACCTTAGATGCTTTTGGGCGTTGATGCTTCCAAGCATCTATGCTTTCAGCAAGAATATTTCATATATTTTCTATATGGGATTCTCTCTGGAACAGGTTGCCAAAAGTTTGAAACTTTTGTACCCTTTCCTTCAGAAACATAAAAGAGCTGACTATTTATCACTAGTCAATCATGCTCATGATATTTCTACATTTCTTCATCGTGCTTCCCTGGATTCTTTTGAATCTGTTAGCAGATCTTCTGCTATAGCCATAGGGGCACGACGTATAGCCTGGCTCCAAGCTTCAGGTTTGGACAAATGGGTACAAGAAAAGCTGGGAAATAGTCCTTGTACTGGAGAACATCTCTTCAACAAGGATTGCCTATTTCAAGCTAGTTAGGCACTGTTACTGCTACCTTAAGGGACTTGTCAAAACTTCCCTCTGTTCCAGCTGATAATGGATCTTCTAAAAAACTTTATTCCTCTGGGTGGGAAAAGTTTTACCCATCTTCTTCCCCTCAGACAGATGTTTCCCAACAAGGGCAACATCCAACCAGGCTAAGACAACAGAAACCTCAGCAGATTCAGCAAACCCAGTAATTACAGGGTTTCTGATTTTTTTTTCTGCCATTATGATGTTTTTGAACCTGTAGATATGCCTTTTTATCAAGAGCCGTCTAGTTTGACTCTCATCTATGCTGAGACCACACTGAGTTGCCTCTAGGTATGACTCTCTTATTTAAGAGAACTTTACTCTGACAGCTCCAAGAGCTCTTGAGATATTTCAGGCCTACAGGTAATAAGTTTCTACTTCCCTATTTAAAAAAAAAAAAAAAAAAAAAGGGAAGAACAATCACGAAACTTAACAAGATGAGTGATAACTTTCACCTTTTTTGACAGTTACCTGTAACACCTTGACTACAGAGGACTCTATCTATAAGAACTTACTAAATTGTAAGTTTTTCAACTCTGTATTATTTTTTCCTTTTAGTTGGGACACCCAGTCTCCAACCTGAATGTTAATCAACTGGAGAGCTTCTTCTGAAGCTATATGAAATTCCTACTCCAGTAAATCTTGTCAGTACAAGGTTTTTTCCTGTTGGGGTATTCTGTACTGGGGGTTTTTACAGGATGCAATCTAGCATTCTGAAAGCCCCTACCAGATTGTCCTCTATGCATTTGAGCAGTCAGCTCAAAAGGCATCCAAACCCTCCATAATACAAATATGAAGAACCCACCAGGTGGGTTAGATGAGCTTCTTGAACAGATAGCTCACATGGGTTTCGGCCTTTTTCTACACTGCTTGTATTTTTAGAGCTGACCTCTCAAATACTCCTTTATGACAGCTCATCAGACAGGAATTTAGTTTCATCATTCTAATAAAGTCTGTTAGTCCTTTTCCTAATCTTCATGGGACCTCTTTTCTGCTGTCTTTATGACAGATGGCTCCACAATAGTTTTTGAATCTCTCTGTTTAATTGATCATTGCAAGGTATAAAAAAAAAAAAAAAAAGCCTATCACTATTTTTACCATCTTCATTTCTGTCCTAACAGAATTGATTGAGTTGCAGACTGACTACTCAACAGCCAGATCTCACCTAAGCAACCTATAACATGCTGTCTGCAACTCTGCAAAGAAACTCTGCAACTATGGCCTTTGTCAGAGAGCATAGTAGTCCACCCCTGGTAGGGAACTTCCAGGTGGTCAGACGACCTTGACTGGTAGGCCCTGCTCATTCATGCTCCCACATGGCTGTTTGTTCCTATTTACCATCTTCCTTAAATATTTTTCCTTTAAGGAAAGGGAGCCAGGGCCTAGACGACTTCAAGTTAAGGAATAGCACCACTCCCTAGGTTCCATATCCTTAAAGGAACTTCCACCACAGGGATGCATTCCTAATTATTTCAGTTGATCCTCATCTACTGAAAATAGTTTTCTCACTATCTCTTTGAAGTCTACCAGAAACAAAGAACGCATGATACTCATACTGCTCTCATAGAGAGTCAGACAAGGGATTCCCTTACATTCTGTTATTTCTTCCAGCTTCTATCCTGAAGGGATAAAAGGATCCAGATCTTTTATGTTAGGATTAAAGATCTCCTTTGCACTCCTTCGGGTACGTTTCAAGGCCTAGTTCTCTGAGGACTAGTCTTTTAAGACCTAGACCTCTTGTCAAGGGTAAGAAGCACCTTACTGGTTTCCACCAAACCTTGCATAAGATTCTTATACCTTGACTAATAAGTGATTCCCACTAACTCTTCGTAAGAAGGTCTTAACCCTTCTTGTTGTTAGACGAGACAATCTGACCCTGAAATGTTCTAACTGTCCATGTCAGTACTCTCAGCATACCATAAAGTCTTAAATGGACATCCAATTTATTTGGTAAAGATAGGAAATTCTTTCTTTACCGTAACCTTTTTTTCTATCTAAATCAGGTTACCTTACATCTGAAGCTTTCTAGGTAAGTTGTTAGCCTACGTGCTATCACTTCTGCAGCACACATTACTGATCTTCAGAAATTGGGGGCTAATCGCCCAATACGGTATCCTTGTCTGGATAAAGGGGTTTTAGCAACCCATCTCCTTTTCTGTAAAGGGTTTTTTTACCTTTTCATCCAGACTAGTCAGATTTCTCTTTTCTTTTCTTTCCCAAGGTACCATCCTGCTCTAGGGACAGAAATATCTTCAACTGTAGACTATAGAGAAGTTATCTTCTCTCATGGGTCCCAACTTCTTATAAACTCCCCAGTTTCCTGGGATTACACCTAGACAATGATATTTTTCTATCTTTGACTATATGGCAAATTTCAATTCCCTCTGCTCCTCACGGTAAGGGAATTCCATATGAGGACAATGTGATGGTTCTTTACAACAGACCCATGTCTACTTCCCCATATGTGTATTTTGTTTGTGATACTTGGATGACATCCCTTTTCAAGAGTTGGGACTTCCTATTCTTACTAACAGTTCTCTCTACACAAGGATATTTTTCTCTGCATTCCTTGTTTAGTTCAGCTGTCCACAGCACATCATTCTTACACTGTTAGCTCAACTCCTGCCCTCCATCCCTTGGATGCCTGAGGTCCTTAGGAGGAAGCATGTCCCATCCATTAGTTTTTGCTACATGCTGGGCCTCTCCCAGGCATCTCAGCTTGAGAGTCCCCATAAGAACATAACATAACAACATAAGATATGCCATACTGGGTCAGACCAAGGTCCATCAAGCCCAGTATTCTGTTTCCAACAGTGGCCAATCTAGGTCATATATACCTAGCAGTTTCCCCAAGGGACACAGGTTCCACAATGCTTGTATTGGTTCAAGCATTGATATCCTGGGTCCCTTCTTAATAATGGTTTATGGACCTTTCCTCCAGGAACTTGTCCAAACCTTTTTTAAACCCAGCTACACTAACAGCCTTTACTACATCCTCCGGTAACAAATTCCAGAGTTTGATTACACGTTGAGTGAAAAAATATTTTCTTTTATTAGTCTTAAATAGTTTACCCTGTAGCTTCATTGCATGTCCCCTAGTCTTTCTATATTCTGATAACGTAAACAATCGATCTACGTTTACTCGTTCCACTCCATTCATTAATTTATAGACTTCTATCATATCTCCCCTCAGCCGTCTCTTTTCCAGGTTAAAGAGCCCTAACCTTTTTAGCCTTTTTTCATAGGAGTATCCTTCCATCCCCTTTACCATTTTGGTGGCTCTTCTCTGAACCTTTTCTAAAATCGCTATATCCTTTTTAAGATACGGCAACCAGAATTGCACACAATATTCAAGGTGCGGTCTCACCATGGAACGATATAGAGGCATTATAACATCTTTTGTTTTATTTTCCATTCCTTTCCTTATCATACCTAGCATTCTATTTGCTCTCTTGGCCGCTGCTGCACACTGGGCCGAGGGTTTTAACATGGTATCCACAATGACGCCTAAATCTTTTTCCTGGGTGGTGGTTCCTAATGTGGAACCTTGCATCGTGTAACCATAGTTTGGGTTGTTCTTCCCTAGGTGCATAACCTTGCACTTGTCCACATTAAATTTCATCTGCCATTTTGATGCCCAGTCTTCCAATTTATCGATCCTCTTGCAATTTTCCACAATCCTCTTGGGTTTTAAAAACTTTAAATAGTTTTGTGTCATCTGCAAATTTGATAACCTCACTCGTTATTCCACTTTCCAGGTCATTTATGAATATGTCAAAAAAGCAGCGGACCCAGCACAGATCCCTGGGGTACACCACTATTCACCTTTCTCCATTGGGAAAATTGGCCATTTAGCCCTACCCTCTGCTTTCTATCTTTTAACCAGTTCCTGATCCACAATAGTACACTGCCTCCTATCACATGACTCTTTAGGTTTGCCAAAAGTCTCTCATGAGGGACCTTGTCAAAGGTTTTCTGAAAGTCCAGATACACAATATCAACCGACTCACCTTTGTCCACCTGATTATTCACTCCTTCAAAAAAACATAACAGATTAGTAAGACAAGATCTTCCTTGTCTAAAGCCATGTTGGCTGTCTCCCATTAGGTCATGACTATCTACATGCTGAGTAATTTTATTCTTTATGATGGTTTCTACCATTTTTCCCGGTACTGATGTCAGGCTCACCGGTCTGTAGTTTCCCGGATCATATGTGAAGACTCATTCCTGCTTGTTCCTGGAGATAGCACAGTTACTTACCTGTAACAGGTGATCTCTGGGAACAGCAGGAATAAGTCTTCACAACCCATCCACCTCCCCTAGGAGTTGCTCTTTCTCTGTCTTTATAATTTGTTTACTTCCCTCCTTCGGTCTCAGCTACAAACCCAACTGATGTGAGGGAAGTATTTGGGCGGGAAGGCAGCGTGCATGCGTGTGGGATGCTCTCAAAAGCTTTCTTTTGAGAGGCTGGAGAGCGTTCCCGCGCAGGCTCCATCGGTACCGACGTACCCATATGTGAAGACTTATTCTTGTTGTGCCCAGAGATCACCTGTTACAGGTAAGTAACTGTGCTTTCTCTGGCGGGCCATGTCACAGCTCACAATGTGAGAGCCATGGCAGCCTCAATGGCTCATCTGAAGTCTGTCTCTATTGACGACATGTGTCGAGCAGGCACTTGGGCCTCGGTTCATACCTTCACAGCCCATTACTGCTTGGCCTCGGTTCATACCTTCACAGCCCATTACTGCCGGGATGCGTTGTTTGGTCAGGCTGTTCTCAAACACCTGTTCCATGCCTAATCAACTCCTACCCACCATCCCTGGTAGGATGCCGGAGATCCATGGGGGGAAGTGGAGCCCTTCTCAGGGACACACAACGTCTGGGGTCTCTCCCTGGCACCTAAAGCTAGGGAGTCCCCATATCTGATGACTACATTCCTACTTGTTCCTGGAGATCACCTGTAACACCTGGAGACCACCCCTTAGGAATTAGAAGAAAACCTAGCCCATGCTTTGCACCCTCTCTTTTTCCCCTCGATAATTGCTGTAAATTTCACTCCTCTGCTACTCCTAGCTTCAGGTTCTCAGTTTGCATTCAGTCTCCCCTCCCTCCTCTCCCCATCATAAGTCTTCCTGCTAACTATGTTCCACTAGGGGTGCAAATGACAGCTGTGGCCATGCTTACAATTCAGGGAATATCACTATCTCCAGGAACAAGCAGGAATGAGTCTTCACATATGGGTACGTCGGTACAGACGGAGCCTGCGCGGGAACGCTTCCCAGCATCCAGGAAAAAAGCCTTTGGGAGCATCCCACACGCATGCACGCTGCCTTCCCGCCTATTTACTTCCCTCTCATCAGTTTTTCATTTTCTGCGGAGCCGACAGGACGTATTCTTGTCACTGCAGAAAATTATTTTTTATTCTTATTTTTTGTGGTCGCACCTGCCTTCATTCGACGCCCACCAGTACCACCGGTGCTTTTCTTTCTTTTCATGAGAAATCTTTTCTTTTTCTAGGAAATATTTCCTGTTTAGTGCCTGACGGGGTTTTTTTTGGCAACTAGGCCTCTATCCTTTCCATTATGGAAAAGCCAGCCACTATTCTTAAGAAATGCCCAAAGTGTGGCGGTACAAATATATTTTTAGACACTCATACTTGGTGTCTAAAATGTTTAGGTCCTGACCATTGCCCTTTTGAGTGTCTCTCCTGCAGGGATTTAGATAGAAGAAGTCTTCAGAATCGAGCACAACTTGATACCCGGTCCACATCGGACTCGATGTCACCAGTCAGAAGATCTTCTTCCTTCCAGGATCAGGTAACCAAACAAACATCTGTTAAGACTAGCCAGTCCTCGAGTGGTAGATCTCCTAAGTATCGAGATGCCTCTGGCGTTGCCCTCGAGGACATTTTGGCAATAAAGCCCCGGCGGGCGTCTTCAGGCTCCAAAGCATTAACGGGGCTCCAGGTTGTTCCCGAGGTTCTTACCTTCATGGACATACCTGGGCCATGCTCGGTGGATCTGGCCACTTCAAGCGGTACCAACACCACGGCATCGGATATGGTGATGGATGAAACACTCCTCACCGATAAACGTAGTCTAGCGCTCTCAGCTACTTCGGTACCGCTAGAGTCACTGCAGACCGTTCCCCGAGTATCGTTATCGGCTTTGGTACCGGTATCGACATAGTCACCGGTGTCAGTACCATCGATGTTTTCTTCGACAGACTCACTTCCTTCGATGCCGAGCCTGGAATCGCTCTCTAGCATGGAGGATTCGGTACCGACTCGTCTTGGGACCGGCCTCGAGCGGTACCGAAGACATCTCTTTAAAGAAAATCTGTTGCTTCATCCTTTCAAGTCTTCCGATCCCGATGACTGGGATGAATCCATCGGTACCAAGGCTGAACTTTCAACAGTTCCAGCTTTAACCCCTCATTTCAGAGGGTCCTCCTCAGGTGAGAGTTCTTTTCAAGCTTTTCTGCTTGATATGGCAAGGTTACTTGCCATTTCCATACCTGGTAAACAAACTCTGCAAATCCCCTGGATTCTAAAGGAGGTGATCATGCTTCCTTTGCATCAGATCTTACAAGATATATTATTAAGAATGTGGGAAACTCCCTTAACGGTACCCCCACATTCTAAAACACTTGACACTATGTACAAGGTGCCACCTTCTCCAGGTTTTCAAAAGACTCGACTTCCTCATCATTCTATTGTTGTGGAATCAGCAATGAGGCGTATTAAGAGTGCAAAGAAGCCACTTCTCTTATCCGCCAGGTCGTGAGTCTAAGACTTTAGATGCCTTTGGACGTTGATGCTTCCAGGCATCCATGCTTTCAGCAAGAATGATCTCATATATATAGTCTATATGGGATTCTCTCTTGAAGAGGTCACAAAGAACTTAAAGCTTTTGAACCCTTTTCTTCAAGAGCATAAAAGAGCAGACTATTTCTTATTCGTCAATCATACTCAAGATATCTCTAGGTTCCTTAATCGTGCTTCCCTGGACTATTTTGAGTCTATTAGCAGAACTTCTGCTATAGCCATAGGAGCACGACGCATGGCCTGGCTCCACGCTTCAGACTTGGACAAATGGGTACAAGAAAGGCTGGGAAATATTCCTTGTGCTGGTGAGAATCTCTTTAACAAGGATGCTTTATTTCAAGCTAATCAGTTAAGCACTGATAATATCACTTTCAGAGGATTGTCAAAACTTTCCTCTATCCCAGTTAATAAAAAATCTCCTAAAAAGCTCTCTCCCCCTAGGGGAAAGAGGTTTTATCCATCTTCTACCCATCATTCAGATGTTTCCCAAAAAGGGCAACATCAAACCAGGCTAAGAAAATCAAATTCTCAACAGGCTCAGCAAACCCAGCAGTTGCAGGGTTTCTGATATTTTATTTACTAGATCTTTCTTTCCTGTTACAGTTTTAGAACCTGTATATCTACTTCTTATCAACAGAAGCATCTACAGTTCATCTCATCCATGCTGAGATATTAGTGATACACTGAATCAATCCTCGACTCTAGGCATGAATCTCTTGCCACAAGAGAAATCCACTCATCTCCAGGAACAAGCAGGAATGAGTCTTCACATATGGGGTACGTCGGAACCGACGGAGTCTGCGCGGGAACGCTTCCCAGCGTCCAATCAAAGAGCTTTTGGAAGCATCCCACCACGCCTGCGTGCTGCCTTCCCACCTTTCCCAACTGCCTCTCCTCAGTTTTCGTTTTCCGCGGAGCCGGCAGGACGTTCTCCTGTCACCGCAGAAAATTCTTGTTTTATTTCTTTAGTTTTCTTGTGGTCGCGGCTGTCTTCCCGACGCCACCGGTACTGCCGGTGTTTTGTTTTCTTTTCCTGTAAAATCTTCCTTTTTCACGGGATATTTTTTCTTCATAGTGTCCCACGGTTCATTAGGCCTTTTAGGCCTCTTCTTTTTCTTTCATGGAACCGCCAGCCACTTTCTCCAAGAAATGTTCAGACTGTGGCGGTACAACTTTATTTTTAGACCCTCGAAGTCGGTGTCTAACCTGCTTGGGTCCTGACAACAGTTTGGTGAGAAGGTTTTCAACATCGAGGTTCCCTCGATACACGGTTTCCCTCCAACTTCGGGGCACCGTCCCCTCCTTCTACACAGGATCAGGTAACCCACAAACAGTCTGTTAAGACTAGCCAGCCCTCGAGTGGTAGGTCTCATGCACAGCATGTAGACGGCTCCGGCCTTGCCCTTGAGGGCCCACTGGTTTCAAAACCCCGGCGGGAGTCTTCGGTCTCCAAAGCCTTTCAAGGGTTTCGGGTTGTTCCTGGGGTTCACCCCTCACAGAACATACCTGATCCGTGTCCGGTGGTGGCAGCCGCTTCGAGCGGTACCGATACCCCGGCATCAGCACTGGTGTTGGATGAAACACTCCTCACCAGGGATGGCCATCTGGCATCCTCGGTACCTTTGGGACTGGTGGATTCTCTCCAGACTGACTTTCCTGCACCGATACTACCACCGACGTCGGTACCCTCCAGACGTGCATCGATAGCCTCGCTTTTTTCGATGCCGAGTCTCGAATCAATCTCCAGTCCGGAGGACTGGGTACCGACTCGCCTTGGTACCGGTTCTCAGCGGTACCGAAGGCTCGGTTCCGATGATTCGGATCCGCAACTCTGTTTCCTCGGGGCCGATTGAGCTGCCCTCGATGCCGAGTTTGGAATCGATCTCTAGTCTGGAAGACTGGGTACCAATATGCTTTGGTACCGACACCGATCATAGAAACATAGAAACATGATGACAGAAAAAGACCACAAGGCCCATCTAGTCTGTCCTTCCATAACAACAACTACAACAGTCCACTTTCTACCTTTAGAGATCCTGTGTGTTGGTCCCATGCTTTTTTGAATTCAGTTACTGTCCTCATCTCTACCACCTCCACTGGGAGACTATTCCACGGATCCACTACTCTTTCTGTAAAGAAATATTTCCGCATATCACTCCTGAATCTATCTCCCTTCACCCTCATCCCATGTCCCCTCGTAGCAGAACTTGCTTTCAATTGAAAGAGGCTCTCTCCCTGAACATTTATGCCACGGAGGTATTTAAACATCTCAATCATATCACCTCTATCCTGCCTTTCCTCTAAGGTGTACATATTAAGATCCTTAAGTCTGTCCTCATATGCTTTATAATGAAGCCCATTAATCATTTTAGTAGCAACCCTCTGCACCGACTCCATCCTGTTCACATCCTTTTGAAGGTGCGGTCTCCAGAATTGCACATCATACTCCAAATGAGGTCGCACCAAAGACTTATACAGAGGTATTATCACCTCCTTTTTTCTGCTAGCCATTCCTCTCCGTATGCACCCAAGCATCCTTCTAGCTTTTGCCGTCGCCTTTTCTACCTGTTTAGCTACTTTAAGATCATCAGACACAACCACGCCTAGGTCCCGCTCTTCTTTAGTGGACAAAAGTACTTCACCTCCTATACTGTATTGCTCCCTTGGATTGCTGCAGCCCAAATGCATGACCTTACATTTTTTAACATTAAATCCCAGCTGCCAAATTCTAGACCATTCTTCAAGCTTAGCTAGATCCCTCCTCATGTTATCTACACCTTCCTGGGTGTCTACTCTATTACAGATTTTGGTATCATCCGCAAAGAGGCAAACCTTACCCGACAGCCCTTCCGCTATATCACTAACAAAGATGTTAAAAAGAATCGGACCAAGGACAGATCCCTGGGGCACACCACTGGTAACATCCTTCTCCTCAGAGTGAGCTCCATTTACTTGTACTCTTTGTCGCCTCCCACCCAACCAATTTCTAACCCAAGCAGTAACTTTAGGGTCCATCCCTAGGGTGCTCAGTTTGTTTATAAGTCGCCTGTGAGGAACAGTGTCAAAGGCTTTACTGAAATCTAAGTACACCACATCTAGAGCTCTCCCTCGGTCCAACTCCCTGGTCACCCAGTCAAAGAAATCGATCAGATTTGTCTGACAAGACCTGCCTCTGGTGAATCCATGCTGCCTCGGATCCTGTAATCCGCCGGACTCCAGAAACCTCACTATTTTCTCTTTCAGCAGCGTTTCCAATAATTTACTCACCACCGAAGTTAAACTAACCGGCCTGTAGTTTTCAACCACATCCTTACTTCCGCTTTTGTGTAAAGGCACCACATGAGCCTCTCTCCAGTCCTTTGGCACCACTCCCGACTCCAACGAGGCATTGAAAAGGTCAGTCAGTGGAGGTGCTAGTACGTCCCCAAGTTCCCTCAGTATTCTAGGGTGTATCCCATCCGGTCCCATCGCTTTGTCTACTTTAAGTTGAGCTAGTTTCTCACGAACACACTCTTCTGAAAATTGTTCAAGATGTCCCTCACTTCTGTTCTTATTTGTGGGTGTTTTCTGAGGTCCTGCTCCTGGTTCTTCATCTGTGAACACAGAACAAAAATATTTGTTAAGCAATTCCGCTTTATCCTTATCAGCTTCTACATATTCCCCCCCTGCACCCTTGAGTCTGACAATACCACTTTTGCCCTTCCTCTTCTCACTAATATATCTGAAAAATGTCTTATCCCCCCATTTTATTGCATTGGCTATTTCCTCCTCCTTTTGAATCTTTGCCTTCTTGACTACTTTGCTAGCTTCTCTAAGTTTTTCCAAATACAGATGCCTGTCTTCCTCTCTCTGTGATCTCTTGTATTTCATGAAGGCCTCCCTCTTTTTCTTCACTTTTTCAGCTACTTCCTTCGAAAACCATAGCGGTCTCCTGTTCCTTTTGCCTTTATTTACCATTTTAACAAAAAGGTTGGTTGCCTTTAAAATACCCCCTTTCAGTTTTGCCCACTGTTTTTCTACATCCCCCAGCTGTTCCCATCCCACTAACGACTCCCTGAGGTATTGGCCCATCTTCGCAAAGTTAGTCTTCCTAAAGTCTAAGATCTTCACCTTGGAATGGATTCTAACAGCCCTAGTCCTAATACTGAACCACACCATCTGGTGGTCACTGGATGCAAAATGATCTCCCACTACAACATCAGAAACACTCTCACCATTGGTAAGCACCAAGTCCAGTATGGCCCTTTCACGTGTGGGGTCTGTTACCAATTGCCTGAATAGTTCTCCCTGTAGAGAATCCAGGATCTCCTTACTTCTAGATAATACTGCAGCAGGAATGTGCCAATCAACATCTGGCATATTGAAATCTCCTAGCAGTAGCACTTCCCCTTTCCTAGCAATGCTGCGTATGTCTTCAATTAACTCTCTGTCCACCTCTTCCTCTTGTGAGGGAGGTCTGTATATCACACCAATGCAAATAGATTTCTCTTTCCCTCTTTCTAGTTTAACCCACAATGCCTCCTCTCTCCCTTTTAAGCTCTGTAATTCCAAAGCTTTAATAGTAGTTTTTACATATAGTGCCACTCCTCCTCCTCCCCTTCTTCCTACCCTGTCCTTTCTGAATAAAGTATAGCCAGGTATAGTTACATCCCAGTCATGGTTTTCTGTGAACCATGTTTCTGTAACTGCCACTAAATCCAAGTCAGCCACTCCCACCAAAGCTTCAACTTCAGGGATCTTATTTCCCATGCTACGGGCATTAATACACACTGCTTTCCATTTGTTACCCCTGTTATCCATTTCCATAAAGGTATTTAATGTATCACCTACCTGGGGGCTTTCACTTACCTGGGGGCTTTCTTCACCCATCCCCAACGAATCTAGTTTAAAGCCCTCTTCAGTAGATTAGCCAGTCTACTACCAAAGATGTGTTGACCTTTCTTGGACAGATGGATGCCATCTCTGCTCTGCAACCCTTGGAACAGCATCCCATGGTCTAGGAAACCAAAACGCTCTCGAAGACACCATCCACGCAGCCATGCATTCATCTCCAGGATGCGAGCCTCTCTGCCTTGGCCTTTACCCTCAACAGGGAGGATTGAAGAGAACACCACCTGTGCACCTACCTGCTTCACCCTCTGTCCCAGAGCCATGAAGTCACTTTTGATACGTTCCGAGGTATACCTGGTAGTATCATTTGTTCCAACATGGATTTAGCAACATTGGGTAATAGTCAGTGGGCTTGATGAGTCTCGGCAAACTCTCTGTAACATCTTGGATCTTGGCACCAGGCAGACAGCACACCTCTCTGGACATCAAGTCTGGTCGGCAGATGGACGCCTCAGTACCCCTCAGAAGAGAGTCTCCAACAACCACTACCCTTCGTTTCCTTCTGGTCACTGATTCCGCAACTATGGGGTACTTGAACTCTGGTTCTTCCCTTTCCAGGGATGCTTTCACCTCCTCCACTTTCAGGGCTGCATAATGGTTCTTCAATTCAAGGGCTGGAGAAGTTGGATTGGTGATTTTGCAGGCTCTGGTGACTGTTGTCCAACCATCGACATTCTGTTGGCACCCATCTTCTCTTGTGCTGGAGAGCCTGGTTGCTGCAAGAAGCATCTCATCAATGTACTTCTCACTGTCTTGAATGCTCCTCAGCCTCGCCACCTCCTCTCTGAGTTCCTCCACTTGTTTCCTCAGAGCTTCAGCATGCAGGCACCCTGCACATGGAACCGGTTCTTCAACTGGCATTAGGACCTCTGTCTGGACCGAGGCAGAAGCTGTAACGGGGGCAACAGCTTTAGCAATACGATTTTTCCCAGCCATTGTTCTGTTTGTGGAGCTTAGGTATCTGTTAAAGCAAAAGAGAGAGATCGGTACCGAGGATAGCGGCCGAAGGTTTTCGGTTACCCCGGTACCGATTGAACGGTCACTGATTACTGCTCCGATGTCTCTGTTGGGCTCGACTCCGACATCGGTACCGGTACTGGCATCGGTACCGGTATCCACAGTAACATCGTGCCCAACTCCTGCCATGCTTTTTTCAACAGGATCGCTCCTTTCTATACCAAACTTGGAGTCGATACCTGGCACAGACAATGTGGTAATGACGGTTGCTGCTCCTGACAACCAGTACCGGCGACCATCCCTTAAGCATTCCACACTGCACTCTGCAGGATCTTCTATTCCAATATATTGGGATAGTTCTGTCGGTGCTCAGGCTAGTTCTTCAGATCTAACCTGTCCAAGGGAGATTCTTGTTGGGGATCCCTCTTTTCAGAGTTTCCTCTTGGATATAGCAAGATCTCTTGCCATTCCTATCCCTGGACATGTTCCTGCACAAGGCTCTGTTTCTACCACAGCAAAGGAGAACATAATGCTTCCTTTGCATCATTCCTTGCAGGAACTCCTTCTAGGAATGTGGGAAACACCTTCAAGGGTACTCCCATCTTCCAGAGCAACTGATCTCTTATATCAGGTGCCCCCCTCTCCAGGGTTTCAAAAGACTCAACTTCCTCATCATTCCATAGTAGTGGAATCAGCAATGAGGCGGATAAAGAGTAAGAAAAAGCACTCTTCTTATCCGCCAGGTCGTGAGTCTAAGACACTAGATGCCTTTGGACGTCAAACCTTCCAGACATCTATGCTTTCTGCAAGAATTCTCTCATATATTTTTTATATGAGTCTGTCTCTTGAGGAGGTCACAAAGCAATTACATCTTTTGATTCATTCTCTTCCAGAGTCCAAGAGTGCAGGCTATTCTTCACTGCTTAAGCATCTCCAGAGTATCTCTTGCTTTCTTACTCGTGCTTCCCTAGACTCTTGAGTCTGCTAATAGGATTTCTGCTATATCTATAGGGGCACGACGTAGAGCCTGGCTTCAGGCTTCAAACTTAGACAAATGGGCACAGCAAAGACTGGGACATACTCCTTGTACTGGAGACAATCTTTTCAACAAGGAGTCTTTACGTCAGGTTACTCGGTTGTCCACTGGCGTACCTGTTCCTAAGGGCTGTTCTGCACCTTCTTCTGTCCCAGTAGGTAGGAAATGTCCTGCCAAACCTTCTTCCTATAGGAGAAGAAGGTTTTATGCATCATTTGCCCATCATGCAGATGTTCCCAAACAGGGGAAGCATCGTCCTGGTCTGCAGAATTCAACCTCTCACCAGGCTCAGCAAACCCAGCAACTGCAGGGTTTCTGATCAATCTTCATCAGATGCTTGTGACTCTGGGGGTTAGAATCCACAGTTGCTTCTTCTCAGTAGAGGCAATCCACTGCTCTCTTTCTAAACCCTAGACATGGATCTCTTTCCAAAAGACATCCATTTTTTCTATGTTCTATGAGCTGTCAGGATGTTCATGCCTATAGGGCACAGGGTTCTCCTCCTCTTCCTGCTAGGGAAAGAGGTCTAGCCACTATCAAATGATAGTTCCTGTGCCAGCATGTCTTTTTTTCCTTTCTATAGACTCACTACTTTGTAAGTCGTCTTCAGCTCCATTCTTTTTACCTTCTTACCAAGCTGTAAGAGCGGTATTGCTTCACTGGAGGGCTTTTCTTCAGCCTCTCTAGTTTTTTGTTACTTTTCCAGTGCGGAGTTCTCTTCTCTGAGTTGACTCCTCTTTTTCAATCTTGCTTTGAAGCAGTTCATCAGACATGTCCAGAGTTTTCTACTCCTGTCTGTTCTTCCTGTTTTTAATCTGTAACATTCTTTTTGCTGTCTGGCAAGCAGCTGCCAATGCAGGAGCCTTAATGTTTGGACCACTGGTTCTTGTCCACCAGCAACCAGATTTGTCCTCCACTAACATTCTCTCTGGTCTTAGTAGTGGCTCCATGTCAGTGCTGTCATCTGTCTTGGAAACGTTTTCACTACAAGCTTGTTGGATTGTCTTCTCTTTCTGCCATCTCCATTCCCCTGGGTTTGGCAGCATAGTTGACATAGGTACTGGCTCTCCAGTAGTCAGTTCTATCTCCTCATTCTCCTGCATCATGCTCTCTGCAATCCTACAGAGAAGCTCTCCACTATGGGCCCTTGCTAGAGAGCATGGGGTTTTTTTCTCCAACAGCTGTCCTAGATGGCTGGAAAAGGCTTTTTCAGTCATGTCTCCCATGACTAGAAAGGATCTCACTTTTTAATATAAAGGACATAGGCCTTCTCTTACGTGAAAGCTTAAGGAGTTGCCAATTCCCTGCTTTGGTCCATAGTATTTCCAATCGGGAATATGCTTTTCTCCTTGCAGCTCGTCCTCATGGTAAGAACGCATGATACCTCTCTGCCCTTAAGCAGGTCAGCATGGTATCTCATATTTTTGCGTCTCCTGTTCACTTAGCATGCTAGAGTTCTAGAATACTCGGGACTTGCTGGCTGCAGACTGATATCATCCTCTGCTTTTCACGTAACCATCCTGGTTATTTCACTACCTAGCATCCCTGTAGCTCATAACCAGTGGGAACAGATTCTCTATATATCTTCTCAAGTGGGTTCCACCTTCTTGTTGTTAGATGAATCTTTCCTCTCCACATTTTCCTATGTGAATACCGTTCTGTAGGCATATTTCTGTCTGCTTTATTGCAGACACCCATATAGAGGCCTATATATTCATATCTGTAGCATACATCTTACAGATGTCTGTCTCTTTGTGTGTATTTTATGCCCTTCATATCTCACTATAGATATATTCTCATATATCTATCTATCTGTCGAGATATTTACTATGGGTAGATAGGTATCCTGCATTTATCTACCTGACTGTCCAGGCTCATATAGCTATATGATTCTGACAGATGGGCTTTGCCCATACCTATGCTATCCAGCATGTTTGGGGTTCCACACTCACAACCACTTTTGTGGTAGTTAGCAACTTCCACCATAACCTTAAGGTTTAGGTACCTCTGAAGCTCTCCATGTTCCAGTATCTCTCCTAGCTGACCCCAGTTAGGAGAGACATTGCGGATCTTCAGCTAATCACAGGCTCTAACGCCCCAGGCGTTTGTCCTTTCTTTTGGGATACAAAGGGTTTTCATACCTTTATCCTCCCACAAGGACTGTGCCTGTTTGTACAATCCGGTCGGCCTTCTCTTTTTGCTCCCAAGGGTGAGCCACTCTGTCGCCAAAAGAGTTCGGCTTTTATCATAAAGCCTTCCGCTGAAGGCCTGCCGTTTTTGGTACTACCCCAGTTCTCACCGGGGTTCCCTCTTACCTTTCAGGAATCTGACCTCCTCTCTTTTTTTTTTCCTACAGGTTTATTACCTCCACAGTGAGGTCATCCTTGAGGTTCCTCTACTGGGTTCCCCAGTAGATCCCATGAACCTCCTTACTGCTGTGTAATCCTGTTAGGGGAGGTCCATATTGCAATATTCCTTCAATATCATTGATGATAATTACCATCCACACATGGACTCCTTCCCTGCAGTCCTATGCTAGGTTAGCTGTTCCACAGCAACTTGCTTTCTTCAACTCCTACCCCCCATCCTCAGGATGCCTGGTGTTGGGCGGGATAGCATGTTCCAATCTATAACATGCTGGGACCCCAGGCATCTTAGCTTGGGAGTCCCCATATGTGAAGACTCATTCCTGCTTGTTCCTGGAGATAGCACAGTTACTTACCTGTAACAGGTGATCTCTGGGAACAGCAGGAATAAGTCTTCACAACCCACCCACCTCCCCAGGAGTTGTATCTCTATCTATCTATCTTACTTTTCCTCTCTCTCTCTCTTTGTCTCAGCTTTAAAACGTAACTGAGGAGAGACAGTTGGGAAAGGCGGGAAGGCAGCCCGCAGGCGTGGTGGGATGCTTCCAAAAGCTCTTTGATTGGACGCTGGGAAGCGTTCCCGTGCAGACTCCGTCGGTACCGACGTACCCCATATGTGAAGACTTATTCCTGCTGTTCCCAGAGATCACCTGTTACAGGTAAGTAACTGTGCTTTCTAGCTCCGAGCTATTGAGGACAATCATGCCCTAAAGGTAACAGGTTTCTCCTCTCCTTTTTGAAGGAAAAAGAGGAGTAACAACTAACAACAAGGTGAGCTATGCCCTTCACCTTGACAATCTCCTGTACGAGGATATCTCATAATTTGACTGCAAGGGGGTTCTCCCTTTTGCGATCTTCTTTTCTGCATTATTACAAAATGCAGAACAGCATTCTAGAAATCCTTACCAGATTTATTTTGTTCATTTGCGTATAGTCAGCTCAAACACTTAACGAAACCTAACCCCCCCCCCCCACCATGTGGGTTATATGAGCTCGCTTAAGCATATAGCTCACAAGGTTTCTGCCTAATCTATGCTGCTTGCGTATCTTCCAGCTGACCATTCTCAAATACTTTTTTTAAGACAGCTTATCAGACAGAAATTGAGTATTACCACTCCTAATTATGTCTGTCGATCCTTTTCCAATCTATAGGATCTAACTTTTCTGCTACCTTAATAACAGATAACTCCAAGAAAGGTTCCAGAACCCACTTGGACAACTTATCATTGCAGGGCAACAGGCCTGTCTACTATTCTTCAATTCTTTTGGCTCCAGCATAATAGATTTGGATCTCCAGGAACAAGCAGGAATGAGTCTTCACATATGGGTATCGTTGTTACCGACAGAGCCTGCGTGGGAACGCTCCCCAGCGTCCAGAAAGAAAAGCTTTTGGGAGCATCCCACAGCGCCTGCGCGCTGCCTTCCCGCCTTTCCTAACCGCCTCTCTCCAGTTCTTCTTTTCCGCGGAGCCAGCAGGTCGTGTTCCTGTCACCGCTGAAGAAGTTCTTTATTTTTCTTTATTTCTTTGGTCGCGCGTCTGCCGCCTTTGACGTTGGACCGGTACCGCCGGTCTTTTCTTCTTTCGTTTTAAAAACACCCCAAAAAAAACCCTACCGTTTCCCACTTCTGTGCTACTTTTCCTTTTGGGCCTTAGGCCTAGCAAAATTTTCCTCATGGAAAAGCCCGCTTACGGGTTTAAAAAGTGCACGAAGTGCAGCGGTACTCTTTCTATCACCGACACCCATGACTGGTGACTAAAATGTTTGGGCCCTGACCACTCCATCGCCGATTGTGAGTCCTGTTCCATGATGTCTAAAAGAGGTCGACAAAATCGAGCGGCCAAGCTCAGTACCCTGTTTCCCTCTGAGGCAGCTTCGGTGGCATCGACATCTTCCAGGGCTTCTTCGTCCTCCCATGGATCTCAGGTAACCAAACATAAGTCCAGCCGGTCCTCGAAGGGTAGATCTCCCTCTAAGTATCGAGATGCCTCCGGTCTCGCTCTCGAGGATCCTGCACCGGCAAAATTACCCCGGCGGGAAGCTCTGGCTTCCAAAGCTTCATCTATGGGGTCACAGGTTGACATCGATGGCATGGCCTCAACCGATCACCTGTTGCCATGTTCTGGGGTACCGGTGGTTTCCACTGGTACCGACATCCAGACATTGGTTGTGTCGATGGATCAGAATAATGTCCAGGAACAAGCAGGAATGAGTCTTCACATATGGGTACGTCGGTACCGATGGAGCCTGTGCGGGAACGCTCCCCAGCATCCAAAAGGAAAGCTTTTGGGAGCATCCCACAGCGCCTGCGCGCTGCATTCCCGCCTTTCCTAACCGCCTCTCTCCAGTTCTTCTTTTTCCGCGGAGCCAGCAGGTCGTGTTTCCTGTCACCGCTGAAGAATTTCTTATTTTTTCTTTTATTTCTTTAGTCGCCTGTCTGCCTTCTCGACTCCGGACTGGTACCGCCGGTTTTTTCTTTCTTACAAAAAAAAAAAAAAAAGACTACTCTTTTCTACTTAAGTGAATTTTTCTTTCTGTGGCCTTAGGCCTGCAGAAAATTTTTCCTCATGGGAAAGCCCGCCTCCGGGTTTAAAAAGTGCACGAAGTGCAATAGCACTATTTCTGTCACCGACACCCATGACTGGTGTCTTAAATGTTTAGGTCCTGACCATTCCCTCGCGTACTGTGAGTCCTGTTCCAAGATGTCTAAAAGAGGTTTACAGAATCGAGCAGCCAAGCTCAGTACCCTGTTTCCCTCTGATGCAGCTTCTGTGGCATCGACGTCTTCCAAGGCTGCTTCTTCCTCCCATGGATCTCAGGTAACCAAACTTAAATCTGGCCGGTCCTCGAAGAGTACATCTCCCTCTAAGTATCGAGATGCCCCGGGCTTGCTCTCGAGGAATCCACACGGGCAAAATTACCCCGGCGGGAGGCTCCGGCTTCCAAAGCTTTATCTATGGGGTCACAGGTTGACATCGATGGCTCGGCCTCGACCGATCACCTGTTACAATGTTCTGGGGTACCGGCGGTTCACACCGGTACCGACATCCAGACATTGGTGGCGTCGATGGATCAGAATATTCTGACCCATGCAGCGTGCCATCACGGCATTCATACAAGCTGCGACGCCTTCGGTACCACAACAAACTCCGTTGTCGGTACCGATTCCGGTACCGGACCCGATACCGGTTCTGCTGCCGGTACCGATTGCATCGACGTCGATGGCAGCAGTACACTATCCTGTGGTGCCCATCGGTACCGATCCGGTACCGAGTACTCCCGATGTCGATACCCCCCGGTATGCGTATCGGGCTCTGCGAGAGCATCCAGACAGGCGATACTTCGATTCCTCTGAGGACTCTGATGAATCAGAGGCCTCTATCGAAGCATCGGAGATCCTTCCTCAGGAACCCTCTTCTCCAAAAAGGAGAATGTCTCCTCCAGAGGACTTGTCTTTTCAAGACTTTATCAGGGAGGTGGCCAGGGGCCTTTCCATCTCAGTAGCCTCTGAGACAGAGCCTAGAGCCAAAAAATTAGATATTTTACAATATCCTAAGGCTCCCAAAGAGGCAGCCACTGTACCAATACATGAGATTCTCTATGATCACATGTTGGGCATATGGGAGACTCCTCTTACCACCTCCCCTCATTCTCGTAGGTTGGACACCATGTATTGTGTTCCTCCTTGTCCTGGTTTTCATAAGACTCAGCTTCCTCACCACTCCATTGTGGTGGAGTCTGCTATGAAAAAGATCAAGAGTACAAAGAGGCACTCTTCTTCTCCTCCAGGAAGAGAATGCAGAACCTTAGATGCCTTTGGTAGGAGAATTTTCCAGGCCAGTATGCTTGTAGCCAGAATCAACTCCTATAGTCTCTATATGGGGATGTTTCTAAAGGAAATTACAGATCATCTGCAAACCTTATCTCCTTTTATGTCAGAAAATAAAAGGGAAGAGTTTCTCACCTGGCTTGAACATGCCCAGGATATTTCCAAGTTTTCCAACCGTGCAGCCTTTGACTCTTTTGAAGGTGCCAGCAGAGCCTCGGCTATTGCCATAGGTGCACGCAGAGTTGCTTGGTTACAAGCCTCTGATTTGGAATCCTGGGTTCAGGATGGACTAGGTAACCTTCCTTGTACAGGTGAAAACCTGTTTGGCAAAGATTGGCAAGCAAAGGCCAACCAGATGGATGCTGAAAATTCTGCTTTAGATAGACTTTCAAAGTCTACTTCTGCTCCTTTTAAAAAGAGATTGTTCAAAAAAGGATTTTTATTCTTCTGTTTATGGTCAGGCCTCTTCTGCAGGTCGTTTTGCTACAAAGAGGCAACAACAACCAAAACAGGCCAAGCCTAAGGCTGCGAGGACTGCTACGGCCCAACAGCCTCAGCCTCCTCAGGGCCTTTGACTTACCACTAGAGAATTTAGCCTTTCTGGCTCTAGAACATCCAGAGCCTCTCACCATCCCAGGAAGGTTAGCTCATTTTGCTCCCAGATGGGAATAAATCACAACAGAGCAATGGACCCTCTCTATCATAGGAGATGGGTACAAGCTTGACTTAAACCTTCCTCCTCACACTATGGTGAAACAGTTCAATTCTCCAACATCTCTCCTCAACCTTCTAGGTCAAGAGATTGCCACCCTTCTTGCCCAAGGTGCAATAGAAGAAGTAACCCTTCTTCAACAGGGCTCAGGGTTCTACTCCCCCTATTTTCTCATTCCAAAGAAAACAGGGGATTACAGACCCATTTTAGATCTCAGAGAATTGAACAAGTTTCTATGCAAGGAGAAATTCAAGATGACTTCTCTCGGAACTCTCCTTCCATACCTCCAGAGTCAGGACTGGCTTTGTTCCCTAGATCTCAAGGATGCATACACCCATGTCCTCATCCATCCAACACACAGAAGGTTCCTTCGGTTCCTTTACCAAGGAAAGTACTACCAATACAAAGTGCTTCCTTTCGGTCTGCCCTCTCCACCAAGAGTGTTCACCAAATGCATGGCAATAGTAGCTGCATTTCTACGCACTCTAGGGATATTCGTATTCCCATATGTGGACGACTGGCTCATCCGAGCTCCATCCCAGTCAGAGGCCCAGGCTTCCCTGGCCTGCACAAGGCATGTTCTTCAGTATCTGGGACTGGTAATAAACATTCCAAAATCCCATCTCACCCCTACTCAATCTCTAGAATTCATAGGGGCCTTGCTGGATACCGCAACTGCAAGGGTCTATCTTCCCCAGGCCCGTTGCCTACGCTTGGTGCAGTTGGCCTCACAGATTCAGTTAAAATCCCATTTAACTGCTCGAGAGATGTTACAACTGTTAGGCCAGATGGCGTCCACCGTGCATGTGGTTCCTTATGCTCGCCTTCACATGAGAGCAGCTCAATGGACTTTATCCACCCAATGGACCCAGGCATCAGGGTGCCTGTCAGACAAGATAGCGACCTCCAGTCGCCTCTTTTCCTCGCTCCATTGGTGGAAGTTCACTCAAAATCTGTTGCTGGGGTCCCCCTTTCAACAGTTGTTACCCCAAGCAACACTTACCACAGATGCCTCTCCAAAGGTTTGGGGAGCTCATCTACAAGATCTCTCCACCCAAGGCATCTGGTCTCCACAGGAGACATCTCTACATATCAACCTCTTAGAGCTCAGAGCAATCTTTCTGGCTCTGAGTCTTCAACACCCTGCTCAGCTACAAGACAGTCCTCATCCACACGGACAACAAAGTAGCCATGTTCTACCTGAACAAGCAGGGTGGGACTGGCTCTCTGTCGCTTTGCAACGAAGCTCTGAGATTGTGGGCCTTCGCCAGAGAGCATCAAATCCATCTCATGGCAGTGTATCTTCCAGGGGTTCAAAACTCTTGGGCAGACAGACTCAGTCGAGTTCTGCTTCCACACGAATGGTCCCTCCATGGGGACCAGATAGCCAGGATCTTTCGAATTTGGGGAACCCCAGACATAGACCTGTTTGCAAGTCCGTGGAATGCCAAACTTCCCCGGTTCTGTTCCAGGATTCCGTGTCAGGGAGTTCAGGCCAAGGATGCCTTCCTCCTTCATTGGGGGCAAGGCTTCCTCTATGCCTTTCCAACTATTCCCCTCATTCCCAAGACACTGTTCAAGTTTCAGAGAGACAGGGGGTCTATGATCCTCATAGCACCACGTTGGCCACGCCAAGTGTGGTACCCTCTACTTCTGCATCTTTCTCAAACTCCCTCCCTGGATTTAGGGTCTGCTCCAGATCTCCTCTCCCAAGAGGAGGGAACGTTGTGGCACCCAAATCCCCAGTCTCTTCATCTCAGGGCCTGGTTGCTGAAGGCTTAGACCTTCAGGATTTACACCTTTCTCAGCAAGTGAAGGATATCCTTCATGCTTCCAGAAAGCTTTCCACCAGACGTTCCTATGCTTTTAAATGGAAAAGGTTTACCATTTGGTGTGCAGAGAAGGGTCCTCTTGCAATACCTCTGAATTCTTTACTAGAGTATTTGCTGCATTTATCCCCTGCAGGCCTTAAAACAAATTTAGTAAGAGTCCATTTGAGTGCAATTGCAGCATCCCTTAGGCCTGTCAATGGACATCCTATTTCCTCTCATCCGCTTATAGCAAGGTTCATGAGAGGCCTTCTTTTGACTAAACCTCCCATTAAACCACCTCCAGTGGCATGGGACTTGAATCTGCTTCTTGGCCAGCTTATGAAGCCACCCTTTGAACCCTTAGCCACTACCTCCTTGAAATTCCTTTCCTGGAAGGTTATTTTTCTAATTGCAGTCACCTCAGCTCGCCGTATCAGTGAGTTGCAAGCCTTAGTGGCTAATCCTCTTTATACAAGGTTCCATCATGACAAGGTAGTCTTCAGGACTAATCCACACTTTATGCCTAAAGTGGTCTCACCTTTTCATCTGAACCAGGAGGTGTATTTACCTGTCTTTTTTTCCAGGACCTCATGCATCAAGTGCATAGAGGAATCTTCATACCCTGGATTGTAAAAGAGCACTTGCTTTTTACTTACAAAGGACACAGCAACATAGAAAGTCCTCTCAACTTTTTGTTGCTTTTGATCCCTCTCATTTAGGACTTCCAGTCTCTAAGAGAACTCTGTCCAATTGGATTGCTCAGTGTATTTCCTTCGCCTACCAGAGTAAGAACCTTTCTCTGGAGGGCCATGTCACAGCTCACAATGTGAGGGCCATGGCAGCCTCTATGGCTCATCTAAACTCTGTGTCCATCGACCAAATCTGTCGAGCGGCCACCTGGGCCTCGGTTCATATCTTTACAGCCCATTACTGCTTGGACAAGGACTCCCGCTGGGATGCCTTGTTTGGTCTGGCTGTTCTCAAACACCTGTTCCATACCTAATCAACTCCTACCCCCCATCCCTGGTTGGATGCCCGAGATCCATGGGGGGAGGTAGAGCCCTTCTCAGGGACTCACAACCTTGGAGATCTCCCTGGCATCTCTAGCTGGGGAGTCCCCATATGTGAAGACTCATTCCTGCTTGTTCCTGGAGATAGCACAGTTACTTACCTGTAACAGGTGATCTCTGGGAACAGCAGGAATAAGTCTTCACAACCCACCCACCTCCCCTAGGAGTTGTATTTCTTTATCTATCTTTCCTTTCCTCTCTCTCTCTCTCTTTGTCTCAGCTTAAAACTCGAACTGGAGAGAGGCGGTTAGGAAAGGTGGGAAGGCAGCGCGCAGGCGCTGTGGGATGCTCCCAAAAGCTTGCTTTCTGGACGCTGGGGAGCGTTCCCGCGCAGGCTCCGTTGGTACCGACGATACCCATATGTGAAGACTTATTCCTGCTGTTCCCAGAGATCACCTGTTACAGGTAAGTAACTGTGCTTTGCACTCTGGCAATCAAACAGCCAGATCTCACCTAAGCAACCTATAACATGCTCTCTGCAACTATACAATAAAGCTCTGCAACTAAGGGCCTTTGAGAGAGAGCGTCAGAGCCACCCCTAGTAGGTAGCTCCCAGATGGTTAAAAAGGCTTCAGATGGTAGGCTCTGCCCAGCCATGCTCCCAACTGACTGGTTCTCCTATTCTTACCATCTTCCTTAAATTTTTCCTTTAAGGAAAGGAAAGGCGTGCTTAGACCACGTGAACGTTTAAGGAATTGCACAATTCCCTAGGTTGTTCCACATCTCCAGTGGAACGCTTACAAAAGGAATGCATTCCTTTCACTGCAGTCGGTCCTTATTTTGTGTATTCCTTCTAATTCCAAATACTTCAGTGAAGCTTATAATGAACAAAGAATGCATGATACTCATTTTACCCTCATAAAGAGGCAAGTATGGTATCCCCTTATATTGCATCTTTTTCTCCAGCTACTACACTGAAGTTATAGAAGGATCCAGACTTGCTGTCTTAAGACTAAGGATCTCCTCTGCACTCCTTCACGTACGTCTCAAGACCTGGTTATTCAAGGGCTAGGTTTTTTTAAAGAAACCTAGACTTCCCGTTATCAGTAAAGTACATCCTACCGGTTTCCATGAAACCTTCTCTATGGTTCTTTCACTTTAACCAGAAAGAGATTCTCCATCAATATTCTCAAGTAGGTCTTAACCCTTCTTGTTATTAGATGAATCTCTTTTTAATGTCTGACTCTGAAAGATTTGTTACTGTCCATATTAATGCTGTTACAGCATACCATAAGGTTTAAATGGACAACCAATTTCTATGGTATATTAGGAAATACCTTCTTTTACCGTAACCTTTCTGGTTACGTCACATCTAAAGCTTTACATGTAAAGTCATTATCCTAAGTGACGTCACTTATGAAAGACATTACTGAGCTTCAGAAATTGGAGGCTACTCCGCCTAGTACATATTTTTCATTTTGGATAAAAGGGTCCTAAAGACCCATCCTTTTTTTTGCAAAAGGTATCTCTACCTTTTCATCCAAATCAGTCAGATTTCTCTCCTTTCCTAGGGCCTTATTCTGCTCCAAGGAAAAAGAGTTTTAAACTTTGGACTTTACAGAAGCTTTAGCTTTACCCCAAATTCCAACCTCATTTAAACTCCCCTTCTCCTGGGATTGGTTTTAGCCATTAAGGCTTCTTATCTCTACCTGTATTGCAGAATTTATTTTCCTATACGTCACAGTAAGGGAATTTCTTTGAGGATACTGTAATGGCTCTTAACACCAGACACATATTAGCCTCAACAAATACTTCGCAATACTTCTGAGTAAGGTCCACGTTAGAAAATTGGGACTCATTTTTCAATTAACAATTATGGTCTACACAAGGACTCCCCTCTGGATACCTTGTTTAGTCAAGCTGTTCCACAGCACCCCCCTTTTTTTCTTTTTTTTTCCTTTCTTTTAATTCAACGCCTACCCTCCATCCCTTGGATGCCTGAGGTTCTGGGAAGTAGCATGGCTCATCTATTAGATTTGCAACATGCTGAGAACTCCCCCAGGCATCTCTAGCTTGGGAGTCCCCATATGTGAAGACTCATTCCTGCTTGTTTCTGGAGATAGCACAGTTACTTACCTGTAACAGGTGATCTCTGGGAACAGCAGGCATAGGTCTTCACAACCCACCCACCTCCCCTAGGAGGAGTTCTCTCGCTCTCTCTCATATTTCTCTACGCCCCTCCTTCGGTCTCAGCTACTAACCCAACTGATGAGAGGGAAGTGAATAGGCGGGAAGGCAGCGCGCATGCGTGTGGGATGCTCCCAAAGGCTTTCTTACTGGACGCTGGGGAGCGTAGCCGCGCAGGCTCCGTCGGTACCGACGTACCCATATGTGAAGACTTATTCCTGCTGTTCCCAGAGATCACCTGTTACAGGTAAGTAACTGTGCTTTCAGCTTGTGAATTTGTGAGTGACCTTCAGGAGGCTATTAAAGAGTTTGTAATGAAGAGGCAGAGCAAAAGAAAGTGAAGTAAGAAAGTTGGAGTAAAAAGAGGGGATGGGAAAAATGAAAAATGTAGACTTACAACAGATTCAAAAACGTAAAACATCCTTCGGATTTGCAAGTGACATTTTGTGCAAATTAACTTATGTATAACATATGTAAATCTATGCAGATGTTCTAATGACGCTCCACAAGATCTCAAACCATGCTGTGGAATTTTCTGCTGCTTCTGGAAGAATAGACCCCTGAACTAAATAGAAAATAGGAGAGGGAGTTGAGAATACATTATCTGGTCTAAAGGTCTATATGCTCTGCATAAGCCTTTCCTTATCAGTCCTCCAGTTCAGTCCTCTACTTCTGGGTTGTCAACTCCTGCAGCTTGGAGACTGGTATGTCAAGCTCATGACATCACTGGATATAGCCTGCTGCTCTCTCTCTTCCCCTCTAGTGTTACCAGTCTCCATGCAGCAGGAGGATGTTGTGAGCCCGGGGGAGGGCTCACTGGAGTAACGGATAAGGAGAGAGTAGGATTAGGGTAGTTTTGGTGTTTGTTGGTGGTTCATTTTTATTTGGGTTAGTACTTCTTTAAAAAAAAAAAAAAAAAAAAGAAAGAAAAGAGGTTTGGAGTTTTTTTCTGCGCCCTGCCTGTCACTGAGTTAAAAAAAAAAAGAAAAAAAAATTGCATTGAAAGCGCTAGAGTAGCTGTGCGGTAATCGGAGGATCTCTCCCCCCCGGACACTATGGGGGAGAGTCCTCTCTTGGAGACCTGTACTCTGCCGGGCTGCCGTGAAGTCTGATCGCGGCTCCAGAGGTCAGGGAAACTGCGGTCAAGTCTGTCTGATTCAGACGAGCCTGGGCCGGCGGCAGCGAATCCGGGGAGGATTGAGTGACCGTGCAGACCTGCCCAGTAAGCTTTCACCGGCGGCAGGCTGCTTCGGCAGGGGAGGCATTTTTTGATAGAAGTTCGAGCGCTAGGAAGGCTGCAGTTTGGCGCTCTTTTTTTCTCCACGGGTTTCCCGGCGGCCATTTTAGGTGGCTCGGGAAGCCGTGTGGCTGCTCAGCATCGACAACACTGAGCAGGTAAGCAAACGCCGTTTACATTTTAGAGATTTCAGCTGGCATTAGGCTTCTTTAGCGATGTAGGACGTTGTTGTTTGTTTTTGGAGGGCATTTTAAGTGTTCCTTTATTCCGCGGGCCTGTTAGCACCGCGGGGGGGGGGGGGGGAGGGAGGGAGGCCTTCTCACGGTTGCAATAGCCCGGCATTTCAGACAGGAATATTTCACGCAGAAACAGTCACTTTTGCTTCTGGGAGCAGGTATTGGTCTCCATTTGGTTGACAGAAGTTAAATAATTAAATAATAAATAATAATTACAAGGTTATAAGGAGAAGGAAAAACTTCATGGCGGGGCGCCCACAGTGTGTGATCTGTGGTACCTGGAGAGGCACGGTAGCGGAGTCCAGAGTGTGCCGCGGTTGTGCTTCACTTTCGTCCATGGTGGAACAGCAGATGGACATTAAGAAGGCTGCAGAGCCGCCAGGGGTGCAGCCAGGAGTGCTAGTTGACTCTCCCCAAATTCCAGGGCAGGAGGCTCCTGTAGAGGAGCCGGCGGGGGCCTTGGCTGCGGAGATGGAGATGCAGCCGGGGGATCCTGCTGAGTTTTGTCCGGAATTCATATTAATGCTCCACAAGGCATTTTGTTTACGGCGCCAGGGGAAGTTAGCCGGGGTGGCACCGCTTACAGTCTTGGGTCCGCAAATGGCTGGGTCGGTCGAGGTGGGTGAGGGTCCCTAGGCGCCTAAAAGGGCTAGGGCCCGGGATTCTTCAGCTGTAGAGAGCGATTGGCTGGAGCTCGAGGAGCATGACTGGGACAATGAGGAAGGGTGCACAGGATCTGGAGGAAGGGGAGATCCTGGAACCTGAGGATCAATCTAAGATCATTAGGGCCTTTCATAGAGAGGAGCTTCCGGCGTTGATTACGGAGTCGTTGCAGATGCTAAATTTAGCGGTTCAGACGGACGCGGAGGACGAGGTGGAAGATCCTGTCATTCAGGCGGTTCGTCAGCCTCAGGTGGTGTTTCTGGTGCATAAAGTCGTCGATAAAAATGATCCAGGATGAATGGAACCAGCCGGAAGCGGGTCTCAGAGGCGTTCGCACGATGAATAGGTTTTACCCGCTAGCTGATAAGGATAAGGAAAGGTTCCGGACGCCACGGGTTGACGCGGTGGTGTCTGCAGTGACCAAAAAGACTACCATTGCGGTAGAGGGAAGCGCAGCTTTGAAGGATGCACAGGACCGTAGAGTTGACGGTCTCCTGAGGCAGGCTTCGAGGCTGACTCTTTCTTTGCAGGCATCTATCTGTGGGGCCTGGGTGGCGCGAGCGTGCTTGCGCTGGGTACAGCGGTTATGTCACTCGTCTCATTTGGATCTCGAGGAGCTCAAGGAGCTGGGGCGTCTGGAGTCCGGAGCGGCATATTTAGCGGACATGCACTATGATTTGATCAGAGCGCTGGCGAATAGCACAGTGTCCGTCGTAGCCGCTCGCAGATCGGTGTGGTTGCATAACTGGGCGGCAGACGGTTCTTCTAAGTCCCAGCTCGGGAAGCTGCCGTTCAAAGGGATGTTGCTCTTCGGAGAGGATTTGGATAAATTGGTAAAGGACCTGGGGGAGTCCAAGGCTGGTAGGCTGCCAGAGGACAAACCAAAACAGGGAAAGGCCGTTCAAAATTTTAGAGGCCAGTTTCGCGACTTTTGGAGGTTTCAATCCACGCGGTACGGGTCCTTCCAGAGGGGCAGATTTTCGTCCCAAGGTCAAGGATTTTGGGGGTTTCGTGGAGCGAATAGGGGTTTCTCCTCGGGCTCTGCGTTGTCAACTCATAAACCGCAATGAGATGAGGCGGGTCCTGGCGGAGGAAACTTCCATTGGGGGGAGGCATCGGGAGTTTGTCTGCTTCGACCCTCATCACATCCGACCAGTGGGTGCTATAGATAATTCGTCGGGGCTATGCCCTAGAACTGGCGCGGCCTGTGCTAGATTCCTTCATCATGTCACCTTGCAAGGGACAAGAAAACTCTGGCGGTCCGCAGCACCTTGGAGCATCTGTTGCAATTAGGGGCAGTTGTAGAGGTTCCAAAAGCAGAGTATGGCTTGGGTCGGTACTCCATTTATTTTGTGGTGCCAAAGAAAGGCGGAGCGCTGCAGCCTATACTAGACCTCAAGGGAGTGAATCGCTGTCTGAGAGTGCCTCACTTTCGTAAGGAAACATTATGGTCGGTAATTGTAGCGGTCCGTCAGGGAGAGTTCCTGACGTCATTGGATCTGACGGAGGCCTACTTACACATTCCCATCCGGGAGGCTCATCAGAGGTTAAGGTTCGCTTTGCCCTGGGGCCACTACCAGTTCCAAGCGTTGCCCTTCGGTCTCGCGATGGTGCCGCGCACTTTCACCAAGATTATGGTGGTAGTGGCGGCGGCGTTGCGCAAGGAAGGTATTTTGGTGCACCCGTACCTCGACGATTGGTTGATTCGGGCGAAGTCCGAGGCAGAGAGCAGGCAGGTGACAAACAGGGTACTAGAGTTCTTGCAGAGCCTCGGTTGGGTGGTCAATCTGGCCAAAAGCCGTCTTCAGCCGTCTCCAGCCGTCTCAGGTTCTCGAGTATCTGGGAGTTCAGTTCGACACTATCGACGGGAAGGTATTTATGCCGGTCAGGAGAGCGCAGGTCCTGCGCAGTCTGGTGCACAAGTTCAGAGCCACCCCAGCTCCTACGGCGTGGTTCTATCTACGCATACTCAGAACGATGGTGGCGACTCTAGAGGCGGTGCCGTGGGCCAAAGTTCACATGCGGCCGCTACAGAGAGCGTTGCTGCGTCGCTGGTCTCATCAGGCGGACTCGTTGAGCAAGCGGCTTCTGTGTCCGCTCAAGGTGCGATGGTCACTCCAGTGGTGGCTGGCCCCATCATTCTTAGTGGCCGGAATGCCCCTGGAGCAGCCGGAGTGGATTCCTTTGACGGATGCCAGCCTCGCGGGCTGGGGGGCCCACTGCGGAGACCGGTTCGCGCAGGGGTGTTGGTCCCAGTTGGAGGCTGCTTGGTCGATAAATCAGTTGGAATTGCGAGCGGTGGCAAGAGCGCTGCAGGCATTCGAGAAGTTAGTGATGGGGCGTCCAGTTCGGGTTCTTTCAGACAACTCAGCGACGGTCGCCTACATCAATCGTCAGGGCGGCATGGGGAGTGCAGCAATGGAGGAAGAGTCGGATTTGCTGTTCACCTGGGTGGAAAGTCGGTTGACGGCAATTTCAGCAGCACACATTGCGGGGAGAGACAATGTGATGCCGGATTTCCTCAGCAGAGTTCGAGTGGATGCCGGGGAGTGGGAGTTGCATCCCGAAGTATTTGCGCAGATACTGGTTCGTTGGGAGCCACCAATAATGGACTTGATGGCAATCTTTCAATCGGCAAAGGTCACAAGATTTTACAGCAGGAGACGAGAAAGAATGTCAGAAGGCATAGACGCGCTGTTGCAGCGGTGGCCAACTTCGGGTCTCCTTTACGTTTTTCCACCGTGGGTGTTGATAGCGCGAGTAGTTCAAAGAATAGAAGCTCACCAGGGGAGAGTGCTTCTGGTTGCGCCCGACTGGCCAAGGCGCCCGTGGTATGCGGATCTGGTGCGACTCCTAGACGGTCTACCCTGGTGGCTTCCGGCAAGGCCGGACCTGTTGCGGCAAGGTCCCCTGTTCATGCCCCAAGTGGATCGATTCTCGCTTACGGTATGGCCATTGAAAGGGCTCGGCTGAAGAAGGGCTACTCGGCAGCGGTGATATCTACGCTGCTGAGGGCGCGGAAGCAATCCATTTCGTTGGCGTATGTGCGGATTTGGTGTATTTTTGAAGATTGGTGCTCGGGATGTCAGATTCGGGTGTCAACGGTCACCGTTCCTTCTATTTTAAACTTTCTTCAAGATGGCTTTGATAAAGGTTTAGCAGCTAGCTCTTTGCGTGTACAGTTAGTGGCGCTGTCCTGTTATCGCGGCAAAGTTAAAGGTTTAGTCTTGGGAGCTCATGCGGATGTGCTACGTTTTCTTAGGGCGGTAGCTAGGTTGCGTCCTTCGCGTAGGGTGACAGTTCCGCCTTGGGATCTTAATTCGGTTTTGTCGGCGCTTTCCAAGCCGCCTTTTGAGCCTTTACATCTAGCATCCTTGAAAGATCTGACATTGAAAGCAGTGTTTCTGGTGGCAATCTGTTCTGCGTGGCGCATTTCAGAATTGCAAGCGCTGTCCTCTAGGGAACCATTCTTGTCCTTTGAGGGAAAAGATTGTCTTGCGTCCAGTACCGTCATTTTTACCTAAGGTGGTATCTCCGTTTCACTTAAATCAGTCGGTGTGTTTGCCAGTACTAGGTTCTTTAGAAGGGAACTCTGTGGACCGCAGTTTGCGTCGGTTAGATGTTAGAACTTTGCGGCAGTATTTGAGATTTACCAAGTCTTTTTGCAAATCGGATCGGCTGTTTGTGTTTGGAGGTAGGTGGAAGGGAGAGGCGGCGTCAAAGGCTTCCATTGCCAGGTGGATTCGAGAAACGATTGCTTCCGCCTACTTGGTTCAGGGTCGCACATTACCGGACGGGTTACGAGCTCATTCCACCAGAGCGCAAGCGGCTTCTTGGGCGGAACACGGTTTGGTTCCTCCGAGTGAGATTTGTAGGGCAGCTACTTGGTCGTCGCTGCATATGTTCAGTAAACATTACCATCTTGATGTCGCCGCAGCGGATGATGCTTGTTTCGGGGCGGCATTGTTGCGCACCGGCTGGAAGGGTCCCCCCCCTCCCCCCCAATAGTTACTGCTCTGGTACATCTCAGAGGTAGAGGACTGAACTGGAGGAACGATAAGGAAATGACAATTACACTTACCTGGTAATTGTAGTTCCTTGAGTGACGACAGTTCAGTCCTCATTCCCGCCCAGAGATTTTCAGGAGAGGGGCAGCTGGGTGCCACATGGTCATTTTCTACAGGTAAGTCTATTCATCTGTTAGATATGAGAAGGTGGCTAATCTTTTTGGTGGCAGTACAGGGCGTAAGACGCCTTAAATGCAGGTTGTTATAATGTTCTAGTTAACCTAAGTTAAGTGCAGTTGGCATTTTTTGCTACTTATTTGTTGCTCCTTTGAGTCTGCTTTGTTAATAGTTCACACTGGAGGGGAAGAGAGAGCAGCAGGCTATACGTATCCAGTGATGTCATGAGTTTGACATACCAGTCTCCAAGCTGCAGGAGGAGGTTGACAACCCAGAGGTAGAGGACTGAACTGTCGTCACTCAAGGAATTACAATTACCAGGTAAGTGTAATTATCATTTTTTGACTAGGCTAGAAAACGCTGTGTTTCATATCGGCCCCTCGAATATGGAACTCTCTCCCCCCCGACCTACGATCTATTGAGGAACTGAAGGAATTCAGAAAACAACTAAAGTTTGTTCTTTTCATTGAGCACTACGGCTATGACACTTAACCAACTCATATTAATTGTAACCTCTCTACTTTGTGTTTTTTGTAATATTTCACCATGTTATGTATCCCACCTTTCACTTCCCATGCCTATGTTTAGCTTTTGTATGTCTTTGTAACCGCTTTGATTTAAGGAAAAGGCGGTATAAAAAACCTGTTAAATAAATAAATAAATAAATTCTGCAGTACCAGATAAAATACCCAACACTAAATGGTATCAAAATGATATCTGAGAGAGGCAGGCAGTATTTGTTTCGACAAGCACAATGGTATGTATGCCAGGATATAAACTTGAAAGTTATAATATTGGAAGAGTTGTTGAAAGTTTTTTATGAAACATTTTTCAGCAAAATGGCTGCGTATGATCTCATGTTTAACGTTTCCACCAAGATGCATGAGTCTTCTGCACTTCTAGTCATGAGGAACAGGCACTGCCCACGCCTCGTGACTAAAAGTGTGATATTGCAGCAGCTCCCCCTACTGGCAGCAGCGCAGGCAGAGGATTCCTGAGCAGCTTGGCAGGAACATTTCTCATGTAATGACCTTCTTGTGTTGCTATGGCAGCCTTTGCTTCCAAACTGCTAGCAATCCAAGATAAGCATGTGTTTATGCTGATCTGGCAGAATGTTTTGTATAGAAAATCCTCCTCTGGGCCTGATCTAGTAAGCATCCTCCCCACTCCATCCTCATAGACACAGAATGGGAGAAAACCTTTAGTGAATCAGGGTTTTTTTTTTTTTTTATTAACTCTAAAATGTGTTCATTGATGTGTCACCCTTTGCTGATATGAATGCAATAAACGAGGTAAATTATGGTAGGCTTTAGGAACCATGCAGATCCTTTCCGCTGCATGCAAGGAGAGGTGAGTTTATACCATGGAGAATTTGTATAAGTCTTGCCTGTCATTTTTTGTAAAGTGGTGTTTGAGGACTACTTGACTACCATTCAAGTTTAGAAAAAGATATCTGGGAAGGCCATATTAATAAGGATGAAATATGTCAACATAAAGATTCACTTGCAGTGATGCTGGATAGAAGATGCAGAGTAGAACTTTAAAACTGTTACGCATTTCTTTACCTGGACTCCATTGACCAAGGTAGAATCCAAGTCATACGAGGACACATTGCTAGTGGTTAACAGACTCTATTACTACTCATATTTTTTATGCTTCTTCACAAAAGTAATAAACAGACTTTGTAAATTTTCCAATATTTTGGTTGACACAATGCAATTTTATGAATCCCTGTTTTAAGGTTCAATTGACATACATTTCTGGAGCCCAAGAACTAAAGCCCTTATGAGATTCTTATATTCCATTTATTCTAGGTGAGTTAGTGCATTGGGAGGTGTACGAAATAAACTTTATCTACTGGCCACCTTCATCTTCTGTCTGTCTTCCTGTTCTGGTACTGACGGTACAGTCCTTAATGCCCTTATGAGTAGCCCAATGATCTACCGGCAAACAGTTAACAATTTATGATCCAAAATCAGTCTTATTAATTTGGTTTATAATTGCACTCTGTTCTGTAGCTGGCTGGTGCCATATAGTGCCAGAAATGTACAACAGTTGAAAAGCTGGGATTTAACTACTTCTGAGGTTACCACCAGCTTCTCCTCAGTTCAGTTACCCTGGAGGCTTGGTGTGATGTGATGCGATGCAGAGAGAATCCTAAACTGGCGCATGTTTCTACAGAGTCCACAGTAAGACAGTGTACCTGGGAGCTTCTGAGTCGCCAGGAGTCAGGACTGACTCGAAGGCACACATTGCATTGCATTATGAAGGAAATTGCTGTCCTAGAGGCACACCTAATTTAATTAATTAATTGATATGCATGAGAGAAAACGCATATGCTAGAGATCTGGGCTGTACAGATGTGCCTTCAGGACTGAACTGGTAAATACTAATCTGCAACAGAAGACGCCAGCAACATTGAAGCTGAGTGTATCATCATTTTAGATTGTTTAGGAGAGTTTCTTGACATTGGGCAGTTGCTGCTTGTGCACTCTGCAGGGGGAAACCATTTTATGACTATATTGGGTTGGAAGTGATGTTTTAGCCAGTTCTCTGGAAACAAGCTGGAAGTCAGTCCTCACATAAGGGTGACGTCGGCACCGACAGAGGCCTCGCGGAAGCATCCTTCCCAGCTTTCAAAGAAAGCCTTTGGGAGATGCTACCATGCATGCATAGTTCCTTTCCCGCCCAAGGGTGCCATCTTGTTCAGTCTCCTTTTTTCTGCAGAGCCCTGCAGATGTCTGCCTGGCTTGTCCCTGGAAAAAATTGATTTTTTTTTCTCCTGTTTCATACTCTCCTCCGGTACTGCACCGGTACTCTTCCCGCCACCCGACCTCGCTGTCTTGGCATCGAGTTCAGGTCCCTTTTTGTAGTTTTTCATTTTTGGCGTCTTTGTGCCTTTTTTCCAACTGGCAGCCCAGTGGGTCTTCAACCTTGCTGGGGTACTTTTTTTCCCCCCATGGCTGCCAGTGGCTTCAAGAAGTGTGATAGTTGTACCAAAATTTTGTCTTTGACTGACATATACAACTACTGCCTTGGGCCAGACTATGACCCTACAGCATACAGTCTCTGCAAAAAGATGTCAAGCAAGGCCCTCAAGAGCCGCCAGCAGCAGCAGCACGATGAGTTTTTCCCAGAGTTCCCGGTACCTCCGAAGGCCAGGGTCTCCTCTGAAGCCACGACATCTCTGACGGGCCCCTCCAAACCTGAACTTGGGCCATAGTTAATTCAGAGAAGAGGTCTCCATCGAAGGAACCCAAGAAGAAGAAAACCTCGAAGGTGGCATCCCTGGGCGGATCCGACAAGACGGGTACGTTCGAGCCAGGTCCCGCAGTCTGAGATGCTCGTCTGAGGGATCGGAGAGGGAGCGGCCTGCAAAGGTCCTCCAAAAGGAATTGACCTTGGACCAGCCTCGGTTACCAGACACCATCCTCGTCAAGGTCTCCCATTCGGGGGAAGGCTGCGGAGCCTTCTGGCCTGGAGTCCAGAATGGCAGCCCTGGAGTGAAGTTTGTCTGCCTTCATGGACCAGCAGTGGGCGCTGTTGTCCGGTACTACCAGTTCCTCCACCCCCAACCACTGAACCCTCAATGTCAAAGATGTCCCCGGAGGCCGAGCCAATCTTCTAGGTCCTCTGGCCTCAATTCGATACTCGAAATAATATTAGTTCAGCTCAATCCCCAACTCTGAGTTCAAACTTTTTATATTGTTATATATGCATCAATCTTCTAGGTGCAGACTAGGTGCAGAAAAGGTCTCAGACTTATATAAGGCTTAAATCAGCCAGACTTGCTGGAATGAAAATTGCCTTCTTTTGCATCAATGACCTTAACTAAATTCTGCATCCATTTAGTAGTAATATTCATTTAACACAACATTTAACACAGTGTTTCTCCACTTATTCATAGTATGTCTCCACCGGCATTGCTTAGAACTATAAAACCATCAGTCTTTGACAATCTCACTCTCACAACTTATTGTCCCATCTTTGTTGAATTTCAAATTTGATGGTTTGTTAAAAGCAGTGCTTATCTGAGAACTTTGTAGAAGTCTGTATAGTATCGCCAAGCTGCAGATTTTCCCAACGTCTAACAGAAAGCGCTTGCACGTTTCACAGTTCGTTTCTTCAGGGGAGCTGTGTTACAGACATCCAATCATATTCTTCAAAACTGCACGGACTTTCTTATCACAGTTGACACTTCAAGTTTTCAATGGAACCAAAAACGCTGTGTCAACTGTGATAAGAAAGTCCGTGCAGTTTTGAAGAATATGATTGGATGTCTGTAACACAGCTCCCCTGAAGAAACGAACTGTGAAACGTGCAAGCGCTTTCTGTTAGACGTTGGGAAAATCTGCAGCTTGGCGATACTATACAGACTTCTACAAAGTTCTCAGATAAGCACTGCTTTTAACAAACCATCAAATTTGAAATTCAACAAAGATGGGACAATAAGTTGTGAGAGTGAGATTGTCAAAGACTGATGGTTTTATAGTTCTAAGCAATGCCGGTGGAGACATACTATGAATAAGTGGAGAAACACTGTGTTAAATGTTGTGTTAAATGAATATTACTACTAAATGGATGCAGAATTTAGTTAAGGTCATTGATGCAAAAGAAGGCAATTTTCATTCCAGCAAGTCTGGCTGATTTAAGCCTTATATAAGTCTGAGACCTTTTCTGCACCTAGTCTGCACCTAGAAGATTGATGCATATATAACAATATAAAAAGTTTGAACTCAGAGTTGGGGATTGAGCTGAACTAATATTTCTTATATCGGTACATAAGCTCAAAGACGTGACCGTAGATAGTGCTCAATTCGATACTCGGCAGAGGTCTTGATCTGGTTCCCGCTTGAAGGGGCTGCGATCATCCCCGGCCAGTGCACTCGGCGCTGGCTGCAGAAGGCCACGGGCAGGGGTTGCCCCAGAGCCCACGGACCATCTTTCCTTCGAATCTCGACGGACTGCTCCCAGTGGGAGACAGAGGATGAGTCACCAAACACCCATCGCCACCACGATGTCCCCTCGAACTCTCCTTCGGAACCCCGGCGGTGGTCTCTGCCGGAGGACATGGGGGTTCCTTGACTTTGTCAAGGACATGTCCAAGGCCCTAGCATTCCCAATGGAATCGGAGGAGGACCATCAGTCGGATGAGTTAGAAATTCTCCAGTATGAGGCCCCTCAGAGGGAATCGCTCATGGTGCCCATCCCTCCCACCCTGGAATGGCTGATGCTCCTTATGTGGGGAACACTGGCATCAGTGCCAGTGGTGAGCAAGCAGCTTGACTTGATGTATCGAGCCTGCCAAAGCCTGGTCTTCCAGAAGTCACAGCTGCCACACAACTCTATGGTGGTGGAGTCTGCCATGCGTCGACTGAAGAGTCAAAAGATGCACTCCTTGGTGCCCCCCGGCAGGGGGGCACACACCTTGGGACGCCCTTGGCAGAAAGGGTTACCAGGGCTCGATGCTCATCTGCTGCATCCAGGCCTACCAGCTGTACATGGGCATGTACCTGAGAGACTTGGTGAAGGAACTCGCCGGGTTCTCAGCTGGTCTGTGTAAGGAACCCCTGCAGCGGTTCAGGAACCTTGCTAAGGCTGTCCATGAGTGCTCCAAGTTTGTGTCTTGGGTAGCCTATGATGGATTCGAGTCGGCAGCTCGAGTAGTGGCGGCAGGCATTAGTGCCCGATGCCAGGCTTGGCTACAGTCATCCGACCTCGAGCAATGGGTTCAGGACAAATTGGTTGCTGTCCCATATCAAGCACATGACCAACAAAGCTGCCAAGCTGGAGACAAAGTTCATGACAAGGACAAGGCTCCCCAAAAAGACTGCTGCTCCTCCCCAATGGAAGGGCTCAGGTAAAAAGCCCTTCTATCTGAGGAAAGGGGCTGATTACAGAAACTACCCACCTTTTCAGGCCTCCCTGGCTCCCCAACAGGATCAGCAGGCAAGAGACATGGGTATGGCCCTCATAAGCAGAAGACTCCTAAACCCCAGGCGCCAGCCCTGGCCCAGCCAGGGGGGAGCTTCTGACATCTTGGGCATAGCCTTTCCACCCCAGGGGGTCAGCAACCCACAGGGGGATGTCTGATCCACTACGCCCAAAGGTGGCTAACAACCACCACCGATTCCTGGGCACTTCAAGTGGTCAAGGAGGGTTACCTCCTCCATCTGACTCAGACCCCCCCCTTCCCCAACTTATTTTCTGGGAGAGCCCCTCAGGTCTCCACTCCACTGGGACTTTCTACTGAAGGAGCTTGCAGGTCTTCTCAAGGACAAAGCAGTGGAACCAGTGCCCCACCATCTCAAGGGCAAGTGATTCTACTTCAGTTACTTCCTTGTGCCAAAAAGAACAGGAGGCCTAAGGCCCATCCTCGACCTGCACAACCTCAACAAGTTCCTGGTAAGGGGAAAACTTCAAGTTGCTCTCCCTTGGAACATTGCTGTCTTACCTCCAGCAGGGAGATTGGCTATGCTCCTTGTATCTGAAGGATGCCTATACCCACATCCTCATTCATCCCAACCACAGGCAGCACCTGTGGTTCATAGTGGGGGGTGGGCACTATCAGTACAGGGTGCTGCCTTTCGGCTTGGCCTCCGCCCCAAGGGTCTTCACAAAATGCCTGGCAGTTGTGGCCATCTTCCTCTGCCTCCAGGGGGTCTTTGTCTTCCCCTACCTGGACGACTGGCACAGCCTCTGAGGTGCAGCAGGTGACTGCACGCACCAACCAGGTCCTGCAGCACTTGGGTTTTGTGATAAACTACCCCAAGTCCCATCTCCTTCCGACACAATGTCTGGAGTTCATAGGGCAAGATTGGACACCCTCCAGGCAAAGGCCTTCCTGCCCAGGAGCTGAGCCGACTGCCTCAGGGCCCTGGCACGGGACACACACCACTGTTTCTCGGTGCCTGCTCGGCTCCTCTTGCACCACCTCGGACACATGACCTCCATGATCCACGTCACCCCAGACACTCACCTCCACATGAGGGCCACGCAGTGGTGCCTCCGGGACCAGTGAACACAGGCCACAGGGTGCCTCTGGGACAAAGTCTCAGTGACCTGCCAGTTGGCGGACTCTCTGACCTGGTTGGAGACTCCCCAATATCTGAAGGTGGGGATGCCTTTTCAAGTCCTGAGCCCCTTAAGGGTCCTCATCACGTATGCCTCCCTGATCAGCTGGGGAGCCTGCTGTGAGGAACTCTGCACCCAGGGTAGGCTGGTTGCAGGATGAAAGCATTCAGCAGATCAACCTCCCTGAACTACAGGCAATATATTTAGCTCTCTGCGCTTTTTGACACCACCTATGTCACCAGATGGAAACCATGTGGTGATGTTCTATTTGAACAAACGGGGGCACGGGGTCTCGTGCCCTCTGCTGAGAGGCAGTGGTTCTCTGCTCCTCCTTTGCAGTCTGACAGGGTATACTCCTGCGGGCAGTATACCTGCCAGGCCAGAACAACCTACTGGCCGACATATTGAGCAGGGTCCTCCAGCCGCACAAGTGGCAGCTGGACTTCAGTGTGGCCAACCCGCTCTTCCAGTTCTGGAGGGAACCTGTGATGGACCTGTTTCCCAGCCCAGACAACTACCAGTTGCCCTGTTTCTGCTCCCAAGCCCATCCTCCAGAGTGGCAGTGGACGCGTTCCTAATCTCGTGGTCTGAGGGCCTCATGTACGCCTTCCCTCCCACGCCGCTGATTGCCAAAACCCTGTTCAGGATCCTCCGCAACAAGGCCTCGCTCATCCTGATAGCCCCTCGATGGCCCAGGCAACCATGGTTCCCACTACTCCTCTGATTATCGGTGGAGACCCCCATTCTGTTGGGGAACTCTCCAGGGCTCCTGTCTCAGGAGGGGGGCTCTCTTCTGCACCCCAACTTGGGGTCCCTGTTACTGATGGTGTGGCTGCTGAAAGGGTGACCCTAGCACCTTTCAACCTCTCGGGTGAGGTAGAGGAGTTCCTGCTGGCCTCTCGTAAGGCTTCCACTAGGAAAGCTTATGCTCTCAAATGGTGCAGGTTTTCAACTTGGTGTGCAGAGCACGGGACTGACAAGTTCTCTTGCCCGGTGGGACAGGTGTTACAGTACCTTCTGCACCTCTCGCAATCCAGGCCTAAATCTAACTCTGTCAGGGTGCACCTTAGTGCCCTGGCCACGCACACCAACCTGTGGATGGCAGACCTCTCTCGGTCCAGCCGCTCGTGACCCACGACCCACTTTCTAAGGGTCTGCTCTTATCAAAGCCCCCAGGTTCACCCTCCGGCGACAGAGTGGGACCTCATTGTGGTATTGGGGCAGCTCACTCGCCTGCCCTTTGATCCTCTAGCTACCTGCCACCTAGAATACCTCTCGTGGAAAGTGGCGCTCCTGGTTGCACTTGTAATCTTCTGAAATGTAATCTTCTGATTATGTATTCTTCTGACTTGTAATCTTCTGGTCTAGTAATCTTCTGGTCTGCTCTCCGTTTGGTCCTGGGTTCATTTCACAGAGACAGTAGGGTAAGCAGCACAAATAAGACAACCAACCCGGTGTGGTTTGGAAACAGGTCTTTATGTAGAAATAGGCTTATTACATAGGTACAGAACAGAGTTATATAGTGGTTGTTAAAAAGCTGCTTCAGTGTACATCAATGAATCTGTGTGGGTGTGTGCATGTGTGAAAGAATAGAGTATATGAAAGACTCTATGTGTGTGCATGTGTGAGAGAGAGAGAGATCAGAGAGAGAGAGGGGGGAAGGGTGAAGAGAATTGATTATCAGAGCCTCCTGTCCTTTATGTCCGATGAATAGAGGAAGAGAGAGAGAAAGAGGAAGTATTTCTGTCCTTTATAGTGAATTTTTTCTAGCACCTCCCTTTGAGGTCTGCTATTGTTTCTAGCACCTCCCTTTGAGGTCTGCTATTCTTGATTTAGCAAGGAGGGGCTGCAGACCAATCTCATCGGGCCCGGAGACTGACATCACCAGGGGGTCAGAGTTAATCTTGTAAACTACCCTCATTAACTATGGAGACTGATATCACCAGAGTAACAAAGCTGCATGAAATCCAAGGTCTGGAAAAAAGCCATGACACCTATGCCATGCTGATGTATGCTGACATCTCCCACACCTTTTTTATTTTTATTTATTATTTGTGCCTGGAAATGGTGGAAGCAAACCTGTGGTATCTGTCCCAGCTGCCATTACATGATAGTAGGCAGCTTGTCTAATACCTCCTGTATTAAATACCTTGCTATGTCTAGCAGGTCCCCTGTCCTGCACAGTACTGTCTCTAGTGTTCTAGAGATAAACAAGTCCCCTTATGAGTCCAAACCTCGTGTCTTAGGTAGGGCACCACTACTGGGGGGGGAACCCAGTATGCTACCTCCGTGCCCGTCTTAGAGAGAGTGAACAGTACATAAGGGCTGCAGGAATTTTTGAGGTTAAAGCCAAAAGGTACCAGGATGCTATGAGTGAGGCTAGGAAGCAATACTAGGCTGCAGCTGACTCTGGTATTCAGTGTAATAGGAAATGCCAAATTAGCCAAATTAACAGGCCAAATGAGCCTGGATGTAGAGGTAGGTGCTGGAGAAATTCCGTGTAACTACCTTAAAATGATGTTCTGTAGGACATGCGCTGCAAGGACATGTACATGTGTTGCATTTTACAACACAGGAAAATTGATAATGCATAGCAATATTTGTACAGCAGTTAAAATAATAAATAGGGTGAATGAAAAAATTAAAGACATGATCAGCAGTAGGTGAGTAGCCAAATAACAATTCCCACACAGACACATGAGCATCTTGTAGCAAGTGTCCAACAATTTGTTGAATGTGTCCATTCTCATAAGCGATGGTGTGATTCACTTCAGTGGATGTTGTTTTAAGGTGATCAATATAGGCATGGAGTTCTGTAAAGTTCAGCAGTTTATGTAGTGTCTCTTCTCCCATGCCAAGTGGTAATGGATGCACAGCATATGAGATAAAGTCTGGAATGTCCATAGAGTCATTGGTAACCAGCGGTGTGGAATAAGTTGTCCCGTTAATGGTGATGGAGACCAGTGGTGAATGACTGCACCAGTTATTGTTTGGTAAATAGTTTGAACTGTACAACAGTGTTCTTGGGAAGGCGAATGTCATGCATTCTGGGAGCAATCGAAAAAGAAACATTCTGGGGAAAGAACAGATGAAAACAAGTGTCCAGCTCCAAGGTAATACAAACTGTGTGAGGTAGTCAGGGAATATGAGAGCTTAACAGTCAGGGAGCAAGAGGAGGAATTGTTCCAGCAGGAGGTGTCAGCCTCTTTAAACTGGTGAGGTTGACACTTGAACTGAAATGTAGTCTGCTCACACAAACTGGGGTCCATTGGCTTGAATGAAGTCCAGGTGTCGTCCAGTGGCTGCACCCATGTGAGATGGTCCACAGGATACATAAGCATATTATCAAACTGCACCCCAATATTAACAATAGGATAAATAACTGTGTGTTGTCCTGACCATGGGATCAAAGTTCAGATAGAGCAGCCTTGTGGTGAACAAATGGGAACACTAACTGTCCAACTATAAAAAACCTGCTCTCAACATTGAATACATAAACTTCACAAATTTTAACTCATATCCCAGTATTACTTCCAGGCAATAATGACCTCAGATGTCACAACTCCACATTTAGTGATAAATCACCATAGAGTGTTGATAGACGCTCACATTACCGGTCATTGCCTCCCTACCTTCCTATAATAATTAAACCAAGTCACAATAAATATAATACACCCTAATTACAACACTTGGAAAATATCTCAAACAATTTTATAACAATCGAGCAACCTCCAAAATTACACATACAATCCCAAACTCAATCTTACATACCCATACTCTCAAAACACTCTCTCATACTAAAAACAGCGTCATAATAATGTGCGCCTGCACTATATCTTCAAGGCTGAACGCAGCCTAAAGCAGTCTGAGAGCGATACCTGCAAACATAATAAAGAATAATAAAGACTCAAAATTCACCAACAAAAGCACAAAAATGCAAATAACTTATCTTATAACGATGAACTTCTATCCAACAAGGTCTCTAGCTCTTCAATGAGTGCTATTTATAGTCAGTCACAACTTCCAACGCCAACAGAGGAACCGAACAGCTCGGGAGAAGTATTAAAGGTCAATTCAACTGATAAAACCTTAGAATTGACCAAAGCTCTACAAAAGCCTTTGTTTCGCCATAACCCGGCTTCATCAGGAGCGACGTCATACAAAGAATCCGTTTTCAAAGATGACTCCTCACCATCTCCCGCTGTTCCACTTTGGCGTGTGACGCGCTTAATACCACAACCAACCACCAATCAAAAACTCTCAAACCAATGACATCATATTAAAGAACCAGCTACAATTACAATTTAAATTTTAATATTTATAATTTTAGAGCGGCACAGTGACAGCCCAGCTGAACTTGAGCATCCATTCGCAATCCAATTCAAAAGAAAATCTATCAAAAAAATGTCCATTCAAGACGGTCATTCAGACCACCAGGCTGTAAAGTCCGTAAATTGAAAATCCACCGTTGTTCCTTCTGCAAAAGCACCTTCTTCCGATCACCTCTCCGAATATCTGGGGGTACATACTCTAGAACTGTACGGCGAAGATCTTCAAAAGCGTGGCCTAAATCAATACAATGTTGTATCAATGGAGTATCGATCCGTGCTTTCTTAAGGCTGTATTTGTGTTCAGCTAGCCTAGTCCTTAAAGGCCTGGTAGTCTTTCCAATATAAAGCAACTGACACTCACACCAAATACCGTATACCACGTATGCGGTGTTACAGGTAGTAGCCACAGTTAAATTTTTTACTTGTTGACTATATTTCGTGCATATAGAAGCACTCATAACATCACAATATGAACAGTGTTGACAGGCTGTATGACCTTGCATAGATAATGAAGAAACAGTTGCACATCGTAAAACTGCTGGACACAAACGATCTTTAAAATTACGCCCCCGGCTATAAGCCATTCTTAGTTCACAGGTAGTGAGTTTAGGGTGCCGGGTAATAAGACTCCAATGTTTACGGATCATAGAAGATATACGATGGGATAAACTGGAGAAAGGTAATACACATGTAACAGTAGGTACTGAAATCTCCAGAGATGATGAAGTATTAGGAGTAAGCAGCCAATCTCGATTATATTTAGCCCTCTTATAGACCTTAGTCAAAATCGATATCGGGTAACCTCTATCAAGAAATTTCCTCATCATATTTCTGGCTTGCTGTCGAAATTCCACATCTGTAGAGCAAATACCCCCATATGTACCCCCAGATATTCGGAGAGGTGATCGGAAGAAGGTGCTTTTGCAGAAGGAACAACGGTGGATTTTCAATTTACGGACTTTACAGCCTGGTGGTCTGAATGACCGTCTTGAATGGACATTATTTTTTTGATAGATTTTCTTTTGAATTGGATTGCGAATGGATGCTCATGTTCAGCTGGGCTGTCACTGTGCCGCTCTAAAATTATAAATATTAAAATTTAAATTGTAATTGTAGCTGGTTCTTTAATATGATGTCATTGGTTTGAGAGTTTTTGATTGGTGGTTGGTTGTGGTATTAAGCGCGTCACACGCCAAAGTGGAACAGCGGGAGATGGTGAGGAGTCATCTTTGAAAACGGATTCTTTGTATGACGTCGCTCCTGATGAAGCCGGGTTATGGCGAAACAAAGGCTTTTGTAGAGCTTTGGTCAATTCTAAGGTTTTATCAGTTGAATTGACCTTTAATACTTCTCCCGAGCTGTTCGGTTCCTCTGTTGGCGTTGGAAGTTGTGACTGACTATAAATAGCGCTCATTGAAGAGCTAGAGACCTTGTTGGATAGAAGTTCATCGTTATAAGATAAGTTATTTGCATTTTTGTGCTTTTGTTGGTGAATTTTGAGTCTTTATTATTCTTTATTATGTTTGCAGGTATCGCTCTCAGACTGCTTTAGGCTGTGTTCAGCCTTGAAGATATAGTGCAGGCGCACATTATTATGACGCTGTTTTTAGTATGAAAGAATGATTGTATGCGTGATGTTTTGAGAGTATGGGTATGTAAGATTGAGTTTGGGATTGTATGTGTAATTTTGGAGGTTGCTCGATTGTTATAAAATTGTTTGAGATATTTTCCCAGTGTTGTAATTAGGGTGTATTATATTTATTGTGACTTGGTTTAATTATTATAGGAAGGTAGGGAGGCAATGACCGGTGATGTGAGCGTCTATCAACACCCTATGGTGATTTATCACTAAATGTGGAGTTGTGACATCTGAGGTCATTATTGCCTGGAAGTAATAGTGGGATATGAGTTAAAATTTGTGAAGTTTATGTATTCAATGTTGAGAGCAGGTTTTTTATAGTTGGATTACTCTTTTTCTGCTTTTGGCTTTTTGTTTTGTGTTTTGTAACACTAACTGTCCACCAATCAAGGTGAGCTATAGCAAATTCAGGTATTTTGGTACTAGCCATATGGACGAGAGATGGTGGCCAGTGTCCTAACTTAGTAGTGATCAGAATTTCCTTTAGTATAGTAATAAGCTCAATCTGTACTTGATCACAGGCAAGAGCCCAGGAAATATTCTTTCCCAATCTATATTCTGCATGTGCTAGGGTAACAATTTTCTGTTCTATAATGGGAGATATAAGAGCAAAGGTATCTACAACTACATTGGACAGTTTAGAGGAAGCTTCATTAATATGTTGTGAGGTAAAACCATCAGCAGCATGCTGAGCAGTGGATCCCATTTTATTACGGAGCACCTCTATATCAATTATACTAAGGGCACCCAGTGCAGTCCCTGTGCCACCTAAAATTGTATCAATTAATTCACGCTTGTGTCGAAATTGCTTGGCTCGGGGTGTTACTGACTGCATATCAAACCAAGTATTGAGCATTTGTATGTGGTTGGCAACAAACTGAGAGCAATTTGGATATTTGTGAGTAACTAGAAACAATTTGGGAAATAGATGCCAAGTAAGAAACTGGTATTCTACATCATATAAAACATCGTGTGGTGCATCATATTTAATCTGAAAGGGATGTCCTTCCTGAAATGGGTGGATATCAGAAAGGTAGAGTACAGGAGGAGCAGAAGTGGTGGGAGAGGTGGGATGAGGGGTGGTAGGTAAACAACATACATCCAAAAGGAATGAAGTCTCAGTGATGTGCTGTTGATCACTCACAACCCATGTATAAGGTATTTTCCAGGTACCTCTGTCCTGACAGGAAATATTGTACAAAATCAAGGCAGGAGGATCTAGAAAGTAATGTTCTGGAGGTGCCCTCAATTCTTGTGTCCTTTCTAGAGAAGTGGAAACTGGTGGCTCCCACTGTACTTGAGTGATGTTTAATGAATAGAACACTGGCTTGTCCTGTACGGAACAGAAACTCAGGATGACCAGATCCTTTCCTTCCGTGAAAGGTGGGGGTATTTCTTGATAACGATATACACCACCTGTGGAGTTAGCCCAGCCAATCGTGCATATTCGGATGATAGTTCCTGTAATGAGACTGGGGTAGACGAGAGCAGATACCAGAACAACAGGAAACCAAGACATAATAAAAGCTAACTTGTTTCACTCTACTAGGGAGTAAACTAATGCTCCCCACTTATACTATCTAACAACAACAAAAAATAATTTTTACTACTTATTTACATAACTATTAAACACATGTCCATTATATAGGACACATCAACTATACAGCAGAAGTAAATAGTTACCGTCCTCAAGTGACTTTTGTTTAGAAAGCAGTTGTTTGTGCTGTCTTCAGAAAGCAGCTGTCCGTGCTGTCTTCAGGTGGTATCTGGAAAGAAAGACTGATAAAACATGTATTACCCATATGGTTTCAACTGGGTGACGTGTTTCCAATACTGCTGGTTGACGGGCATTAGGATTTGGTATAGGCTTGGGCCTAAGGTATCAGTAACTAAGTACAGTCCTTCCCACTTTGCAGTTCCAAAGGGGAAGGTTTGCTCTAGGTCTCAGAATCATCACTTTACTCCCAACCTTGAGGGGCCTTAAATCAGAACCTTTTGCATGTACCTCCTGCAAATAATCTCTAGCTTTTTCTGTGTTAGCTAGCACAGTGGTCTGAATTTCTTTTAGATGTTCTTGCAGGGATTTCATCCACTCATTGGTGAGAATTACTGTCTGGTCCTCTGGAAGAAAAGGACTCAGCATATTTTCCCACCGTTGCATTGGCCTTCCCATTAAGGCTTCATAGGGTGCAAAACCTGTGGATTTACAGACATTAGCTCTGATACGCATAAGGACTAAAGGGAGCACCAGATCCCAATTTTTCCCGGTCAGATTAAGCATAGGGCTGAGGTGGGCCTTAATTGTTTGATTTTCTAGGCATAGAACAACAACTCCACATTCCATACCATCCACAGGCAGCAGGGCAGGTAGAAAGAATGAATCAAACAATTCCTTGATGAGCTGAGAAACAAATGCAGGACCATTATCAGAATCAATAGTTTTGGGAATGCCCCAGCGTGTAAAAAATTGTATAGTTAGGATTTCTGTAGTGGTTCGAGCAGTTTGATCTGGGACAGGGACTGCTTCTACCCAATGAGAAAAGGAATCAACAACAGTGAGTAAAAATCTATTTATCTCCAGGAACAAGCAGGAATGAGTCTTCACATATGGGTATGTCAGTACCGACGGAGTCTGCACGGGAACGCTTCCCAGCGTCCAATCAGAACGCTTTTGGAAGCATCCCAACACGCCTGCGTGCTGCCTTCCCGCCTTTCCCAACTGCCTCTCCTCAGTTGTCGTTTTTCCGCGGAGCCGACAGGACGTCCTCCTGTCACCGCAGAAAATTCTTCTTTTATTTTTTGGTTTTCTTGTGGTCGCGGCTGCCTTCCCCGACGCCACCGGTACCGCCGGTGTTTCTCTTCTTTTTTTCTTGTAAAATTTTCCTTTTTAAGGAATACTTTTTCCTTGTTAGTGCCTCATGGATTTTTTAGGTCAGCTAGGCCTACTCGTTTTCCTTCATGGAACTGCCAGCCACTATTCCCAAGAAATGCACAAACTGTGGTGGTACAAAATTAATTTTAGACACTCATAATTGGTGTCTAACCTGTTTGGGTCCTGACCATTTTCCTCCGGAGTGTCCCTCCTGCAATAATATTGTGGGAAGAAGTCTTCAGCATCGGGTTTCCCTCGATACGCGGTCCCCATCCAACTTCAGGGCACCGACCACTTCTTCTACATGGGATCAGGTAACCCATAAACAGTCTTTTAAGACTAGCTAGTCCTCGAGTGGTAGATCTCATGCACAGCATAGAGATGCCTCTGGCCTTGCCCTCGAGAACACACTGGCTTTAAAACCCCGGTGGGAGTCTTCGGCCTCCAAAGCCTGTGTGGGGTTTCAGGTTGTTCCTGAGGTTCACCCCTCACAGAACATACCTGAGCCATGCTCGGTGGTGGCATCCGCTTCGAGCGGTACCGATACCCCGGCATCGGCAATGGTGTTGGATGAAACATTCCTCACCAAGGATCGTAGTCTGGCGTCCTCGGTACCTACGGGGCCGTTGGATACGCTGTAGACCGACCTTCCAGTATCGGTATCGATCCCGGTACCCTCCAGATGTGCATCGATAGACTCGCTTCCTTCGATGCCGAGTCTGGAATCGATCTCCAGTCTGGAGGACTGGGTACCGACTCGCCTTGGTACCGACACAAGACGGTACCGAAGGCACTGTTCCGATGATCCATGTCCGGCACTCTCGGTTTCTTCGATACCGTTAGAGTTGTCACCGGCTGGCCTTCATCCACTGGTATCGGATATGGTGCCGGAGTCGGTACCGGTATCCACATTACCATTGCTGTCGGTGCCTTCCATGCTTCTCTCATCAGGCTCGCTTCCCTCGATACCGAGTTTGGAATCGATCCCTAGCATGGACGATGTGCTACCGACTGTTGCTGGTCCCGACCTCCTGCGGTACTGGCGACCTTCCTCTAAGGATCCCATACTCCACCATTCAGGATCTTATATTCCTATAAAGTTGGATAGATCCCTTGGTGCCAATGCTAGTTCTTCAGCAGATCTAGCCTGTCCAAAAGAATTTCCCTCTGGGGATTATTCTTTTCAAGCTTTTCTCCTGGATATGGCAAAATCACTTGCCATTTCTATACCTGGACAGGATCCTACACAAGGGAATACAGAATCCCTGTATATTCCTGGGAGAGCAAAGGAGAACATCATGCTTCCTTTGCATGATTCCTTGCAGGATCTCCTCCTACGAATGTGGGAAGCTCCTTTAACGGTACCCCCACCTTCTAGGGCAACTGATCTTCTATATCAGGTGCCCCCCTCTCCAGGTTTTCAGAGGACTCAACTTCCTGATCATTCCATTGTTGTAGAATCAGCAATGAGGCGGGTGAAGAGTACTAAAAAGCACTCTTCTTATCCGCCAGGTCGTGAGTCTAAGACTTTAGATGCCTTTGGACGCCAAACCTTCCAGGCATCCATGCTTTCAGCAAGAATTCTCTCATATATTTTCTGTATGGGTTTATCTCTTGAAGAGGTCACAAAGAAATTACTGTTTTTGACTCCTTTTCTTCAAGAGCCCAAAAGTGCAGACTATTCCTCACTGGTTAGTCATGCTCAAAATATCTCTAGGTTCCTTACTCGTGCTTCCCTAGACTCCTTTGAGTCTGTTAGCAGAACCTCTGCTATAGCTATAGGGGCACGACGTAAAGCCTTGCTCCAGGCTTCAGACTTGGACAAATGGGCACAAGAAAGACTGGGAAATACTCCTTGCACTGGAGAAAATCTCTTTAACAAGGAGTCTTAACTCCAAGTTGCTCAGTTAACCACTGACATTCCTGTTTCCAGAGGCTGTTCTACGCCTTCCTCTTTCCCAGTTGGTAGGAAATGTCCTACCAAACTTTCTTCCCCTAGGGGGAAAAAGTTTTATCCATCTTCTGCCCATCATACAAATGTTCCCAAACAGGGGAAACATCGCCCTGGTCTGAAGAAACCACAACCTCAACAGGGTCAGCAAACCCAGCAGTCGCAGGGTTTCAAATAGATCATTATTTCCCCTTTTGGTTGGTGGTTAGAGTGGCAGTCTGCTTCTTTTCACTTGAAGTATCTGCACTAATTTTATCCTAATCTTTTCTAGATATCTCTTCATGAGACATCTTTTCTTTTACTCTAAGAGTCTTTATGATGATCATGCCCATACTTAACAGGGTTTCTCTTCCTCTTGGGGAAAAGAGAAATGACAACTATCAATAGGACAGTTGTTTCCCTGTACTGGCATGTATCATCTTACCTTTCAGAGACTTCCTGCATAGTCACTGTTCCCTCTAAGCTGTGCACGTGTTCCCAGCTTAAAACTAAGATGCACGTGTTCCCAGCTTAAAACTAAGATGCAGACAGCAGTCCAGCAGCAGGATGTGGGCTTTCCAGTCTTTTGCATTGAGTGTCACATGTATGATTTTCTCCCAGCTGGTGAGAGGTCTTACGTGTGCACTAGGTGCAAGGAGCTCTCTGCTCTCAGGGAACGAGTCCGTTCTCTAGAGGCTAGAGTAGCAGACTTGGAAAACATAAGACAGACAGAGAGGTACATAGACGAGACCTACAGGGATATAGTCCTGAAGTCCCACCTCCAGTCTGGCAGCATCCCTGTTGCCATGGAGGAGAGAGGTCACGTGACAGGAGAGCATCACCCTGGTGTGGCAGGAAGTGATCCTGTAACTAGGACCTGTCCTCCAGGTGATGTAAACCCCTCTCGCACCGAGGAGGTTTCTCCAGGGCCAAGTGCCCATGCGGGAAGGGTTAGGACAGCAGTTATAGTTGGTGATTCGATCATTAGGCATGTAGATAGCTGGGTGGCTGGTGGACGTGAGGATCGCCTGGTAACATGCCTGCCTGGTGCGAAGGTAGCGGACCTCACACGCCACCTAGATAAGGTCTTAGATAGTGCTGGGGAGGAGTCTGCTGTCTTGGTACATGTTGGTACCAATGACATAGGAAAATGTGGTAGGGAGGTTCTGGAAGCTAAATTTAGGCTTTTAGGTAGGAAGTTGAAATCCAGAACTTCCAGGGTAGCGTTCTCCGAAATGCTTCCCGTTCCACGCGCAGGACCCAATAGGCAGGCAGAGCTCCGGAGTCTCAATGCGTGGATGAGACAATGGTGCAGAGATGAGGGGTTCAGATTTGTTAGGAACTGGGGAACATTCTGGGGAAAGGAGGGGCTCTTCCGAAGGGATGGGCTTCACCTTAACCGGGATGGAACCAGGCTGCTGGCATTAACCTTTAAAAAGGAGATAGAGCAGCTTTTAAACTAGATAATAGGGGAAAGCCGACAGTCGCCCAAGAGCGCATGGTTCGGAAGAATGTATCCTTGAAGGATACTACAAAAAGCAGAGAGGTTCCAAAAAAGAGTAAAGTAGCCCAAATGCCCTCGAGTATGGAGCAGACAGAACTTAAAGATCCCAAATTACCCATGTCTACCAATAGCCAAATTAATATGAATAAAATACAGTCTCTAAAATGCTTGTATGCAAATGCTAGAAGTCTACAAAACAAGATGGGAGAGTTAGAATATATAGCACTAAACGAGAGGTTAGATATGATTGGAATATCAGAGACATGGTGGAAGGAGGACAACCAGTGGGACACTGTGATACCTGGGTACAAACTATATCGAAATGATAGAGCTGATCAAATTGGTGGAGGGGTTGCGCTCTATGTTAGGGAGGGCATTGAATCAGAAAGGATTAAAGTTTTGCAAGAAACAAAATTTGCTGTAGAATCTCTATGGATTGAAATTCCATGTAAAAAGGGGAAGGCGATGGCAGTGGGGGTGTACTATCGTCCGCCTGGCCAGAATGAACAAATGGATGATGAAATGCTCAAAGAAATCAAGGAAGCTAGCAAAAGTTACAGTGCAGTAATAATAATGGGTGATTTCAATTACCCCGGCATCGACTGGGTCAGTGTCACAACAGGACATGCTAGGGAGATAAAGTTCCTAGATGAAATAAATGACTGCTTCTTGGAGCAGCTGGTTCATGAACCGACCAGAGGGGAAGCAGTATTAGACCTAGTCCTTAGTGGAACACCAGATGTAGTGCAGGAGATAAGGGTGTTGGGGCCACTTGGCAATAGTGATCATAGCATGATCGCCTTTGATTTAATTAGTGGAGGAGGGATAGTAAGGAAATCCACAGTACTACCCTTTAACTTTCGAAAGGGAGACTATGATAGAATGAGGAAAACAGTTAAGAAAAAACTAAAAGGAGCAGTTGCAAAGGTTAAAGACGTACATCAAGCTTGGGTGTTGTTGAAAAATACTATCTTGGAAGCCCAGACCAGCTGTATTCCACGCTTTAAGAAAAGTGGAAGGAAGTCTAAAAAATTGCCAGCATGGTTTAAAGCTGAGGTCAGAGAGGCTGTTGTTGCCAAAAAAGCATCTTTCAAGAAATGGAAAAAAGAGCCAAATGATGAAACCTGGAAACAGCACAAGCACTGGCAAGTCAAATGCAAGGCATTGATAAGGCAGGCAAAGAGAGAATTTGAGAAGAAGCTTGCTGCGGAAGCAAAAACGCGAAATAAAGACCTTTTCAAGTACATTCGTAGCAAAAAACCCGTGAGAGAGTCAGTTGGTCCATTAGATGATAAAGGGGTTAAAGGAGCACTAAGAGGCGACAAGGCGATAGCGGAGAGACTGAATGAATTCTTTGCTTCGGTCTTTACTGAGGAAGATGTAGGGATGTTACCCACGACTGAAGTGGTATTTAAAGGTGTGGAAGAATTGAAGGAAATATCGATACATCGGGAAGATGTCTTACAACTATTAGATAAACTGAAGAGTAGCAAATCACCTGGGCCGGATGGTATACATCCAAGGGTGTTGAAAGAACTGAAATTTGAGATTGCAGACCTGCTATCAGTAATCTGTGAACTATCATTAAAATCATCTCTAATACCTGAGGATTGGAGGATCGCCAATGTAACACCAATTTTTAAAAAGGGTTCGAGGGGTGATCCGGGAAACTACAGACCGGTGAGCCTGACATCAGTACCGGGAAAAATGGTAGAAACCATCATAAAGAATAAAATTACTCAGCATATAGATAGTCATGACCTAATGGGAGACAGCCAACATGGCTTTAGACAAGGAAGATCTTGTCTTACTAATCTGTTATGTTTTTTTGAAGGAGTGAATAAACAGGTGGACAAAGGTGAGTCGGTTGATATTGTGTATCTGGACTTTCAGAAAGCCTTTGACAAGGTCCCTCATGAGAGACTTTTGGCAAAACTAAAGAGTCATGGGATAGGAGGCAGTGTACTACTGTGGATCAGGAACTGGTTAAAAGATAGAAAGCAGAGGGTAGGGCTAAATGGCCAATTTTCCCAATGGAGAAAGGTGAATAGTGGTGTACCCCAGGGATCTGTGCTGGGTCCGCTGCTTTTTGACATATTCATAAATGACCTGGAAAGTGGAATAACGAGTGAGGTTATCAAATTTGCTGATGACACAAAACTATTTAAAGTTGTTAAAACCCAGGAGGATTGTGGAAAATTGCAAGAGGATCTTGATAAATTGGAAGACTGGGCATCAAAATGGCAGATGAAATTTAATGTGGAGAAGTGCAAGGTTATGCACCTAGGGAAGAACAACCCAAACTATGGTTACACGATGCAAGGTTCCACATTAGGAACCACCACCCAAGAAAAAGATTTAGGCGTCCTTGTGGATACCATGTTAAAACCCTCGGCCCAGTGTGCAGCGGCGGCCAAGAGAGCAAATAGAATGCTAGGTATGATAAGGAAAGGAATGGAAAATAAAACAAAAGATATTATAATGCCTCTATATCGTTCCATGGTGAGACCGCACCTTGAATATTGTGTGCAATTCTGGTCGCCGTATCTTAAAAAGGATATAGCGATTTTAGAAAAGGTTCAGAGAAGAGCCACCAAAATGGTAAAGGGGATGGAAGGCTACTCCTATGAAGAAAGGCTAAAAAGGTTGGGGCTCTTTAACCTGGAAAAGAGACGGCTGAGGGGAGATATGATAGAAGTCTATAAATTAATGAACAGAGTGGAACGGGTAAACGTAGATCGATTGTTTACCTTATCAGAATATAGAAAGACTAGGGGACATGCAATGAAGCTACAGGGTAAACTATTTAAGACTAATAAAAGAAAATATTTTTTCACTCAACGTGTAATCAAACTCTGGAATTTGTTACCGGAGGATGTAGTAAAGGCTGTTAGTGTAGCTGGGTTTAAAAAAGGTTTGGACAAGTTCCTGGAGGAAAGGTCCATAAACCATTATTAAGAAGGGACCCAGGATATCAATGCTTGAACCAATACAAGCATTGTGGAACCTGTGTCCCTTGGGGAAACTGCTAGGTACGTATGACCTAGATTGGCCACTGTTGGAAACAGAATACTGGGCTTGATGGACCTTGGTCTGACCCAGTATGGCATATCTTATGTTCTTATGTGTGCGCGCTCACACACCTTGCCGAGCAAGCGCGCATACTTTACAACAGAGCGCACAAAAATTACAGTTCTGATTCTGATAGAAAACAACACAGACGCCTTAAAATTTAAAAGTTGTTGTGTATTTACGGTTTTCACAATTCTACAGTATTTTCTAGGGCAATCAATGTGGTGTACATACTGTATTCTGACGTGTAGTAAAATTGTAAAGTATTTAACTCCGAGTGTCGTTATGTGGCGCACAAAAATTTAACCTTCCTTCAAAAGCTGCACAGCTGATGATCTCCAGGAACAAGCAGGAATGAGCCTTCACATATGGGTACGTCGGTACCGACGTAGCCTGCACGGGAACGCTCCCCAGCTTCCCAAAAAAGGAAAGCTTTTGGGAGCATCCCACCGCACCTGCGCGTTGCCTTCCTGCCTTTCCCAACTGTCTCTCCTCAGTTTTCGTTTTTCCGCGGAGCCGGCAGGACGTCCTCCTGTCACCGCAGAAAATGTTTCTTTTAATTCTTTATTTTTATTGTGGTCGCGGCTGTCTCCTCGACTCCACCGGTACCGCCGGTGTTCCTTTTTTCTTTTTTTCAGAATTTTTTTTTTTTCTCTGAGTGTCTTAACTTTTTTAGGCCTCCCAGGCCTCTCCATGTTTCCCATGGAACCGTCAACCACTTTCTCAAAGAAATGTTTAAACTGTGGCGGTACAACTTTATTTTTAGACTCCAAAAACTGGTGTCTAACCTGTTTGGGTCCTGACCCTTTTCCTCCGGAGCCTTTCGGCTGGGATATCGTGAAGAGAGAGTTTCGACATCGAGTCTCCCTTGATACTAGGTTCCCTTCTGGTGTCAGGGCACCGGCCGTTTCTTCTTCACAGGATCAGGTAACCCACAAACAGTCTGTTAAGACTAGCCAGCCCTCGAGTGGTAGGTCTCATGCACAGCATGAAGACGGCTCCGGCCTTGCCCTCGAGGATACTCTGGCTTTAAAACCCCGGTGGGAGTCTTCGGCCTCCAAAGCATATGAGGGGTTTCAGGTTGTTCCTGGGGCTCACCCCTCACAGAACATACCTGAGCCATGCTTGGTGGTGGCATCCACTTCGAGCGGTACCGATACCCCGGCATCGGCACTGGTGTTGGATTTAACACTCCTCACCAGGGATCGTCATCTGGCCTCGGTACCTATGGGACCGTTGGACAGGTTCCAGATTGACTTTCCCGTATCGGCATCGACGCCGATACTACCACCGACGTCGGTACCCTCCAGACGGGCATCGATAGACTCCCTTCCTTCGATGCCGAGTCTAGAATCGATCTCGAGTCTGGAAGACTGGGTACCGACACATCTCGGTACCGATGCCTATCGGTATCGGGTGGTCGGTACCAAGGGTGATTACCGAAAGCCTTCGGTTACCTCAGTACCGGTTGAACTGCCACCGGTGGCTGCTCCGATGTCGGTGTCCCCTTCGATTCCGACAGCGCTATCGGTATCGGTACCGGTATCGCAGTACCATCGGCGCCAGCTCCTTTCACCAGGATCGCTCCTTTCTCTACCAAGTCTGGAGTCGATACCTGGCATGGACGATGTCGTACGGACTGTCACAACTATTGAACTCCGGTACCAACATCCATCCCTTAAGGATTTTTCTGTGCACCGTGCAGGTAGATCCTTCGGTGCCCAGACTAGGTCTTCAAATCTGATCTGTCCAGGGGAAGTTCTCGTTGCAGACCCTTCTTTTCAGAGTTTCCTCCTGGATATGGCAAGATCACTTGCCATTCCTATCACTGGCCATGATCCTATACAAGGCTCTGTTTCTACTGAAGCAAAGGCAAGCATTATGCTTCCTTTGCATTATTCCTTGCAGGATCTTCTTCTAAGAATGTGGGAAGCACCTTTAAGGGTACCCCCACCTTCTAGAGCAACTGATCTTCTTTATCAGGTGCCCCCCTCTCCAGGGTTTCAAAAGGCTCAACTCCCTCATCATTCCCTTGTAGTGGAATCAGCAATGAGGAAGGTGAAAAGTAAGAAAAAGCACTCTTCTTACCCACCACGTCGTGAGTCTAGGACACTAGATGCCTTTGGACGTCAAACCTTCCAGACATCCATGCTGTCAGCAAGAATTCTCTCATATATCTTTTATATGAGTCTATCTCTTCAGGAGGTCACAAAGAAATTACATCTTTTGACTCCTTTTCTTTCAGAGTCCAAGACTGCAGACTATTCTTTACTACTTAGTCATTTTCAGAATATTTCTTGGTTTCTGACTCATGCTTCCCTGGACTCATTTGACTCTGTTAGCAGAACTTCTGCTATAGCCATAGGGGCACGATGTAAGGCCTGGCTCCAAGCTTCAGACTTAGACAAATGGGCACAACAAAGACTGGGTAATACTCCTTGCACTGGAGAAAATCTTTTCAATAAGGAGTCTTTACATCAGGTTGCTCAGTGTTCCACTGACTTCCCTGTTTCTCAAGGCTCTTCTAAGCCTTTTCTTTCCCCAGTAGGTAGGAAACACCCTACCAAACCTTTCTCCCCTAGGGGACGAAGGTTTTATTCTTCTCCTGCCCATCATACAGATGTTCCCAAGCAGGGGAGGTATCGCTCTGGTCTGAAGACTCCAAACCCTCACCAGGCTAAGCAAACCCAGCAACCCTAAGGTTCTGGTTCATCAATTCTGCCTCTTGAGGTTTAGAACCTACAGTTAACTTCTTCTCAGCAGAGGTTTTTCCACTGTTTTCATTCTAAACTTTACACATGGATTTCTTTTTCAAGACATCCACTTTCTTATCTGAGCTGTCAGGATCCTTGCTGTAAGTCACAGGTTTCTCCTCTTCTTGCTAAGAAAAGAGGTTTCACAACTATCATATGATAGTTTTCTGTGCCAGCTTGGATTTTTTCCTTCTGCAGACTTTCCACATGGTAAGTCTCCTTCCAGCTTTTTTGTCTCTACCCTCTTATCAGGATTTCCCCTATAAGAGTGGTACCATTATACTGGAGGGCTTCTTTTCAGCCTATCTAGTCTTTCTTCTTTGCCATTGTGGAGTTTTCGTCCTTGAGTAAACTCCCTTCTTTTTTGCTTGGGCAGCTTATCAGACAGAAACAGGTTTTTTCTTCACTTGTTCTGTCTGTCCTTTCTGTTTTACACAGAAAGATTCTTTCTGCTCTTTTATTAGCAGCTGCCCATGCAGGAGCCTAGTGTTGGACCTCTGGTTCTTCCCCACAAGTTTCCAGAGTTGTCCTCCACTACTTTCTGTCTGGCCTTAGTAGTGATTCCAAGACAGTCTATATATCTTCTTGGATAATCCTTATCACTACAGGCTTGGATTTGGCAGCATAATTCATATGACTGCTAGCTTCTCCAACAGTCAGCTCCATCTCCTGCATGATGCTCTCTGCAATTCTTCATAGAAGCTTTTCACTATTGGCCCTTGCTAGAGAGCATGGGTTTTTTTCTCTAATGCCTATCTTACATGGTTGAAAAAGGCTCCTCAGTCATGTCCCCATGACTGTAAGGGTTCTTATACCCTACTATCTCCTTTTAAACAAAGGACATAAGCCTTCTTCACGTGAAAGCATAAAGAGTTGTTCAATTCCTATAGGGAATATGCTCTTTTTCCCTGCAGCTAATCCTTCATGGACAGCACATAGTCAACTAAGGAACGCATGATCCCCCTTGTCCCTTCAGAGGGTGAACCTGATATCTCATTCTATGCGTTCTCTGTCCATTTACTATGCTAGAGTTCTGCAAGACTCAAGGCTTGCTGCTACGGATTGATATTATCCTCTGTTTTTTCACGTAACCATCCTGGTTATTTTACTGGATAGCATCCTGCTTTATCATAACCAGGAGGGATAGATTCTATATATTTCTTTTCAAGTAGGTTCCACCTCTTGTCAGATGAATCTTTCCCATTCACATCCCCCATGTGAATCTAATCATTGGCATATCTCTGTCTGTTTACAGACATTTATTTTAGACCTATATATTCATATATATTTATTTCTATATACATCTTATAGATGTATAACTCTGTCAGCTGTGTGTGCATATGTTATGCCATTCTAGATCTCGCTATAGGTATATATATATCCTGTATGTTCATCTATATTTCTATATGTACATACATATCTATATATATATATATATATCCCCATATATATATATATCTCTATCTGTCGAGATTCCTTTTATAGGTAGATATGTATTCACATACTTATCTCTGTCTGCTCATATAGGTTTTACCTTCCTATGTGTTCCAGACAGTGGGCTTACCCATCTTCATGTTGCTCCACAGCATGTTTAGGGTATTACGCACACAACCACTTCTGTGGTACTAACAGCTTCTACAATATCACTAAGGGTTAGGTGTCACTGAAGCTCCATGCTCCAATATCTTTCCTACCTCTCACCAGTTAGGAATGACATGGTGGATCTTCAGTAGATCTGAGGTTCCAACTCCTCAGACACCTGTCCTTTCTTTGGGAATACAGGGTTTTCCTATACCCCTTCTTCCCTCAAGGACTTCGCCAGTTTATCCAAATCGGTCAGTCTTCCTCTTTTGCTCCTAACTGTAGCCAAAAGAGTTTTCAGCTTTTTCCATAAAGCTTCCCACTGAAGGCCTGCCGTTTTTTGTACTACCCCAGTTCAATCCTGGGGTCACCCCTCACTCCAGTGTTGACCCTCACTGTTGTCCTATAGGTTATCACCTTCACTTCAGTGAGGTCACCTGGCAGTTTCCTCTACTGGATCCCCAGTAGAGTTCATGAGCCTATCTACTTCCTGCAGTCCAGTAGGTAAGCTCCATATTGCAATTTTTTAATTTCAATATATATTCATGATAGTTATCATACCTATAAGGACTCCTTACCTGTAGTCCTATCTTAGGTTAGCTGTTCCTACAGCTCCTTTCTATTTAACTCCTACCCTCCTTCCCTGGTTGGATGCCTGGGATCCATAGGAGGAGGTGAAGCCCTTCTCAGGGTCTCACAACCTTTGGGATCTCCCAGGCATCTTAGCTGGGGAGTCCCCATATGTGAAGACTCATTCCTGCTTGTTCCTGGAGATAGCAGTTACTTACCTGTAACAGGTGATCTCTGGGAACAGCAGGAATAAGTCTTCACAACCCACCCACCTCCCCTAGGAGTTGTATCTCTCTATCTCTCTTTACTTTCCTTTATCTCTCTCTTTGTCTCAGCTTTAAAACTAACTGAGGAGAGACAGTTGGAAAGGCGGGAAGGCAGCGCGCAGGCGCGGTGGGATGCTCCCAAAAGCTTTCCTTTTTTGGGAAGCTGGGGAGCGTTCCCGCGCAGGCTCCGTCGGTACCGACGTACCCATATGTGAAGACTTATTCCTGCTGTTCCCAGAGATCACCTGTTACAGGTAAGTAACTGTGCTTTTTATGCACACACAGCCTACAGAAAATTAGAGGGAACATTGTGCATAGTCGGTCTCCTTCAACTCTCTTACCTCCCTCTTGCTACAACATTCGGTTTGTAAGAGTGGCTCTTTTACACTGGTAAGCCCCTATGGTCCTCTACCTGTTCCACAGGGGGATTCTCCCTTCCAAAGTTGTCTCCCCCTTTATTACCTTAGGGCAGCTCATCAGACAATAGGAAGTCCTACTATGTCTGTTTCTTTTTCCCAAAAGAACGTCATAAATAATAGGAAAGCAAAGCACACAGCACACAGGAGTAAAACCAAGTAACTAAAATAAGAATAAATAAAAAATAAATAAAAATTAAAAAACAAAACAGAGAAAGACAGGACACTAACAGACAGACAACACAAGACAAAAATCCAACTACAGATTCAAGGGGGGGTACTGGCGGGAAGATCAAAAGCCTGCTCGAACAGATGGGTTTTGAGTAGTGTCTTGAATTGAGGATAAGAAGGTTCTAACCTGAGGGAAGGTGGTAATGAATTCCAAAGAGATGGACCAAGAAAGAAAAAGGTGGAATGTCGGGTTTGCTCCAGACGATTCCTAGTGGTTAAGCCACTGATTCTGTTCACCACACAACCAGGGTTTCCCCTCCACTAGCAATCCTTCTATCCTCAGTGCTAAACCCCAAACAGGTTATCAACCTCGTTTGGGAAACCCTATTATCACAGACTGGTTGGTTAACTTCTATTCTTCGCCCCCTTGTCCTTGGCAGAATAGTTTGTTACCCACTGGCTTTAAACAGCCATTTTTTTCTTCTAACCAACCTGCAGCATGCTCTCTGCAACTCTACAGAGTAGCTTTGCACTATGGGCCCTTGCTAGAGAGCATTAGTATCTTATTTATTTATTTATTTATGTATATATTTCTATACCGCCCCTTCCAGCGATCAAGGGCGGTTTACAAGGAACATTTTAACAACTGTACACAGATGTATACATTTACATTGAACAATTAGATTTAACTATTTACAATGAACGGTTGAGTATAACTATTTACATTAAACAAAACTTCAACTTCAAGGTGTATTAATAATACAAACATCCATTAACTTATTTACATTGGATATTTACAGTGGTTGTGTATGTTTTGGAATTTATTTCCTTTTTTTGACGTAAATCGGGGGTGTGTTTGGGGTTTCAGACAGGGGGGGGAGTTATTTAGTTTTGAGTAAGGGGGTTCATGTGTGTATTATCATGGTTATGGAGGTGTTTTGGGGAATATGGGATTTCAAAGTGTTCAGTAAAGAGGTAAGTTTTTAGCTCTTTCCTGAACTGATGGAGGTCATTTATGACACGAAGGTCTATTGGGAGGTCGTTCCAGAGCGTAGGGGCAGTGAATGTGAATGCTCTGGAGCTGGTAGTTTTCTTTGTCTTCCTGAAGGCTTTTGGTGTGATAAGAGAGTGGGCTTCGTTTTGTCTGTGTGATCTAGTTTTGTTTGGTGATTGTAGAAGTGTGGAAAGGTGTGAGGGGGCTATGTCTTTTATGAGTTTAAAGGTTGTTAGGATAGTTTTGTATCTGATTCGGCTGTTGATTGGGAGCCAGTGTAGTTCTAGCAGTATTGGGGTTACGTGGTCTGTTATACGTGCTTTGGCTGTTACTTTTGCACAGATGTTTTGAGCTCTTTGAAGAAGGTATGTGTATTTTTGAGGGAGGCCTATTAATAGACTATTGCAGTAGTCGAAGTGGGGGGTGATTAGTGTATTTACTACAGATCTAAAATCTTGAGTTTCTAGGAGTGGCCTTAGGTGCTGTATAGTTTTTAGTTTGTAGTAGATGGTTTTTACGGTTTGTTTTATGTGGGGTAGCATGGTGAGTGTGTGATCTATTATCACACCTAAATATTTTACTTCTTTTCTAACAGGTATGGACGTTCTGTTAATTGTGATTGTTTCTGGGAAGGTGTTCTCTGTGATTGATGACCTTGTTACGAACATTGCTTCTGTTTTTTTGAGGTTGATGCTGAGGTAGTTAGATTCTAACCAGGAGGAGGTTTCAGACATACATTCAGATAGTGTGTCTCATGAGGGGTTTTTAGCGGTTATAGGGATAGCGAGCATGATGTCGTCGGCATATATAAAGTGGTTAATCCTGTGTTTTTTAAATATGTCTGTTATTGGTTGTAGATACAGGTTAAATAGGAGGGCGGAGAGGGCTGATCCTTGGGGTATTCCTTGGCCTTGAGGGAATGGTTCAGATGCTTCTTGGTCGATTTGTACGCGTATTAGTCTGTTTGATATGTAGGACTTAAACCAATCAAGGACAGTCCCGCCTATACCTAAGCTCTGTAGTCTGTTAATCAGTATGGAGTGGTTAATATTGTCAAAAGCGGCAGAAATATCTATGAATAGAAGTAGGAAGCCTTGGTTGTTGTTATCTGTACCTCTGATGAGGAAATCCATTAGGGTGATTAATAGAGTTTCTACTCCGTGGAATGGGCGAAACCCAAATTGGTGTGGGTCAAGTGGTTTATGTTCATCAATGTGTTCTTGTAACTGTATTTGAATAGTTTTTTCTATTATTTTAGCTATAAATGGGATGCTGGCTATGGGTCTGTATGAGTTCGGGTCTTTTGAGTCAAGCTGCTTGTTCTTTAATATTGGTCTAAGTGTTGTGAGTTTTAAGGCATCAGGCATTATGCCTTGCAAGAGGGATTGGTTCACTATGTGCTGTAGATTTTCTGCCAGTTCCTCCTTCGCACATTTAATCCATGATACAGGGCATGGGTCTAGTGGGGAGGTTGTTGTGTTGATTATTGTTACGATTTTAAGGAGTTGTTTCCGATCTATTATGTGGAAGTTTGTCCATTCGTTTATGAGTTTAGTGCTAGTAAATATTGGTGTTAGAGTGGTAGTTTTGTTTTTTAGTTTCGCTGCAAAGTGTGTAGCTAGTGTTTGTACATTTATTGCTGGTTGTTTAGGCTCATTGTTATTAGTTTTAGTTAGTGTTTTCACTATCGCAAATAGTTCTCTCGGGCGGTTGATGGCTGAGTTTAGTACTTTAGAGTGGTAGTCTCTTTTTGATTTGTTGATTGCATTTTTGTATCCAGTAAGTAATAGCATGTATTGGGATTTGTTTTCATCCGATTTTATTTTCCGCCATCTTTTTTCTTGTTTCCTTAGTTGCTTTTTTAGTTTTGCTAGCTCTTTCGTGAACCACTTTTCAGTCTTTTTTGTATCTTGCCTAGCAGATAACCCCAGATGGTTAGGAGGGGTTCCCCCAGTCATGTTTTCATGACTGGTAGGTATTCCCTACCCTTACCATTTCATCTAAAATCTCTTTTGAGACATAAGACTCAGGCCTTTCATCACGTGAAAACCTAAAGAATGGCCAATTCCCTGGCTTGGCCCATATCTCCTTTGGTCTTCTCGCCAGAGATAATTTTCTTTCAGTGGCAGCTAAAGGACGCCTGATACCCATCTTGCCCTTATAGGCAGGTCACTATGGTATCTTACTCCAGTGGCGTCCTCTATCCACCATACTGCAGTTCTGGAGAAATCTGGACTTGCTGCCTGCAGACTGAAGTTATCCTCTGCTTTTTTCACGTAGGCTGGTTATTCAAGAGCTCAAATTCTGAAAGGAATCTAGACTCCTTCTTGTCAGGGACACCATTTCTCTGACTCTGTCAGTCATAACCAGGGAAAGAAGATTCTCTATGCATCTATTCAAGCAGGTATCACCCTTCTTGCTATTAGATGAATCTTTCTATCTCCAGGAACAAGCAGGAATGAGTCTTCACAAATAGGTACGTCGGTACCGACGGAGCCTGCGCGGGAACGCTCCCCAGCATCCAATCAGAAAGCTTTTGGGAGCATCCCTCAGCGCCTGCGTGCTGCCTTCCCGCCTTTCCAGCTGTCTCTCCTCAGTTTTCGTTTTTCCGCGGAGCCAGCAGGATGTCCTCCTGTCACCGCAGAAACTTTTTTCTTTAATTTTTTAATAATTGTTTTTTTGTGGTCGCGGCTGTTTTCCTACCGCCACCGGTACCGCCAGTGGGGTTTTTTCTTTTCTTTTTCTCAAACTGAGGGAGAGTTTTCCCTCAGTTTCTGTCTTACAATTTTTTGGGCCTATAAGGCCTCTCCATCATGGAGCCGCCTTCTCCTAAGAAGTGTCTTCACTGTGGAAATACAGTTTTCTTTTTAGACTCCAATGACTGGTGTCTAACCTATTTGGGTCCTGACCCTTTTTCCCCTGAACCGTCAGGCTACAATACTGTGAGAAGAGATTCTCTCTTTCGAGTTTCCCTCGATACCGTTTTCCCTCCCTATGGCAGGGCACCGGCCATTTCTTCTCTACAGGATCAGGTAACTCACAAACAGTCTGTTAAGACTAGCCAATCCTTGAGTGGTAAGTCTCATGCTAAGCATGCTGACGGCCCCGGCCTTGCCCTCAAGACCCCATTGGCATTAAAACCCCGGCGGGAGTCTTCGGGCTCCAAAGCATTTCAGGGGTTTCAGGTTGTTCCTGGGGCTCACTCCTCACAGAACATACCTGAGCCATGCTTGGTGGTGGCATCCGCTTCGAGCGGTACCGATACCCCGGCATCAGCACCAGTGTTGAGTGATCCGCTCTTCACCAGGGATCTTCATCTGGCATTCTCGGTACCTTCGGGACCGACCGAAACGTCCCAGATTGACTTTCCAGTATCGGCAGTACCGCCGATACCACCACCGACGTCGGTACCCTCTAGGCATGCATCGATAGACTCGCTTCCTTCGATGCCGAGTCTAGAATCGATTTCTAGTCTAGAGGACTGGGTACCGACACGTCTTGGAACCGATGTTTACCGATTCCGCATGCACGGTACCGAGGATAATCACCAAGGGTTTTTAGTTACCTCGGTACCGCTTGAGCAGCCTCCGATGACTGCTTCGGTGTCGGTTTCGCCTTCGATTTCGGCACAACTACCGGTATCTGTATCGATGCCGGTACCTGCAGTATCATCGGAACCAGCTCCTTCCATGCTTTTTTCACCTGGATCGCTCCTCTCTATACCTAGTTTGGAGTCGATACCTGGCATGGATGATGCACTACTGACTGTCTCAACTCATAACTGCCATTTCCAGTGTCCATCCATTACAAATCCTGTTCTGCACCGGTCAGGTACATTCTCCGGTGCCCAGGCTACCTTTTCAAATTTAGCCTGTCCAGGGATGGTTCCCATCGGAGATCCTTCTTTTCAGAAATTTCTCCTTGACATGGCAACCTTCCTTAATATTCCTATCCCTGGCTATGAGTCTTCTCAGGGTTTTTCTGCAGAAAAGGAAAATATAATGCTTCCTTTACATCACTCTTTGCAGAATCTTCTTCTGAGAGTATGGGAAAAACCTTTAAGGGTTTCTTAACCTCCTACAGCAACTGATCTTTTGTATCAGGTGCCCCCCTCTCCAGGATTTCAAAAGCCTCAACTTCCCCATCATTCCAGTGTAGTGGAATCAGCAATGAGGAAGGTAAAAAGCAAGAAAAAACATTCTTCTTTCCCGCCAAGGCGTGCATCTAGAACACTGGATGCCTTTGGACGTCAAACCTTCCAAACATCTATGCTGGCAACAAGGATTCTCTCATATATTTTCTATATGAGTCTATCCCTTCAGGAGATCACAAAGAAATTATCTCTTTTGACTCCTTTTCTTTCAGAGCCCAAGGCTGCAGACTATTCCTTACTTCTTAGTCATAGCCAAAATCTCTTGGTTTCTTTCTCGTGCTTCCCTAGACTCTTTTGAGTCTGTTAGCAGAACTTCTGCTATAGCCATAGGAGCACGTCGTAAAGCCTGGCTCCAAGCATCAGACTTGAGTAGATGGGCACAACAAAGACTGAGTAATACTCCTTGTACTGGAGAAAATCTCATAAATAAGGAGTCCTTACGTCAGGTTGCTCATTGCTCCACTGACTTTCCTGTTTCTGAGGGCCATTAAGCCCTCTCCTTCCTCAGCAGGTAGGAAATGCCCTACCAAACCTTCTTTCCCTAAAAGAAAGAGGTTTTCCTCTTCTCCTGCCAATCATTTGGATGTTCCCAAGCAGGGGAAGTCTCGCCCTGGTCTGAAGAATCCAAACTCTAGCCAGGCTGAATAAACACAGTAACCATAGGTTTCTGATTAATCTTTTTATAACTACAGTTAATTTCTTTTCAGCAGAAGTTTTTCACTGTTTTTCCATTCAAAACTCTGCTCAGGGATTCCTAGTCTCAGGAAATCCATTTACTCTTCAGTATGCTGAACTGTCAGGATATTCATGTCTATAAGTTACAGGGTTTTCCACCTCTTCCTGACTAGAAGAGAGGTTTAGCAACTATCACATGATAGTTTCTCTGTACCAGCATGAATTTTTTCCTTCCAGGGACTTACCATGTGGTAAGTCCTTCTTCAGCTTCTATCTCTACCCTCTTCGCCAGGGTTTCCCCTGTAAGAGTGATATCATACCATTGAAAGACTTTTCTTGTCTGTCCTTTCACTGTAGAGTTTCTTCTCCTGAGTAAACTCCCTTCTTTATCTGGGCAGCTCTGCAGACAGAGACAGCTTGCTCTCTTTGTTTAGACTGTTCTCTCTGTTTGACACAGACCGACTCTCTCTGTTGTCCTGTTCAGTAGCTGTCCATGCAGGAGTTCCAGTAATTGACTACTGGTACTTTTCCACAAGTCCCAGTCTTGTCTTCCACCACTCCTGTCTGGCCTTAGTAGTGATTCCAAGACAGTTTTCTACATCTTTCTTGGATAATCCTTTTCACTACAGGCTTCTTACACTATCTTCTACCCTTGCCATCTCCAATCTCTGGGTTTGGCAACGTAGTGGACATGGCTGTCGGTTTTCTCCATCAGCCAGTTCTACATCCCAGTTCTCCTGCATAATGCTCTCTGCAATCCTACTGAGAAGCTTTCCACTATGGGCCCTTGCTAGAGAGCATAGAGTTTCTCTAATGGCTATCCATCATGGTTGAAAAAGGCTTCCTCAGTCATCCCCTATGACTGTGAGGGTTCTTCACACCCTACTATCTTCTTTTTAAAAAAAAAAAAAAAAAAAAGAGGGAACAGGACATAAGTCTTCTCCACGTGAAAGTCTGAGAGTTATCCCATTCCTATAGGGAATATACTCGTTTTGTTTTTTTTTTTTCTTGCAGCTTGTCCTCATGGTATCCTAGTACTTCAAGGACAGCACATATGAATCTGGAAAACGCCTGATACCTTCTTTGTCCCTCACGTAGGTCAATCTGGTATCTCATTCTATGCGTTTCTGTCCTTTTACCATGCTGGAGTTCCACAGGACTCCGGACTTGCTGTTTACAGACTGATATTATCCTCTGTTTTTTCATGTAACCATCCTGGTTATTCACTGGATAGCATTCCTTTACCATCATCTCTGGGGGAACAGATTCTCTATATATCTTCTCAAGTAGGTTTCACCTCCTTGTTCTTAGATGAATCTTTTCCCTTCACATCTCCATGTGAATGTCCTGGTATGCATAGCTCTGTCTGCTTAGTTGCAGGCATCTATCTTTAGACCTATATATTCAGATATATATATATATATATATATATATATATACACACACATCTCTGTAGATGTATCTGTCTGTCAGCTAAGTGTGCATATGCTATGCCCTTTAGATCTCATTATAAATATATATATATCTATATACCCGTATATATATACATATATATATATATATACATACATATTTATTTATTTATTATTTATTTTATTTACATTTCTTATATACCGCACTATTTGCGATCAGCGCGGTTTACATAGAACAAACAGTATCCGACAATAAACAAGAGTCAGGTCATTACAATGAACAGGAGCAGTAAACTTGGATAACAGGGGAAACTATCTACATGTGTGGAACGTTGAAATAGGTAACTGTATATATGTGAGATGGAGTTATTGTGTGTTGCTCATACATGGTGGCTGGGGTTCAGGGGAGGCTGTGAGGTATTTAATGAAGAGGAAGTGTTTTAAGGCCTTCCTAAACTGGCTCAAGTTGGGGATAGCTCTGATGTGTGGTGGTAGGGAGTTCCAGAGGCTTGGGGCACTCAGACTGAAGGCTCTGTTTGAAGTTGATATGGCGCATCTTGTCATAGCTTTTGGTATTGCTAGCATGTTGGCTGCAGAGGTTCTTCTTATCCTGTTGGGTGTGGGTGGTTGTATGAGGTCACATATTGAAGAGGCGGATAACCCGTTGATGGCTTTGAATGTCATCACTAAGGTCTTGAAGCTAATCCTGGCTTGGATGGGGAGCCAGTGTAGCTGCATCAGGAGGGGTGTGATGTGCTCTCTCCTTGGTGCTCCAAAGAGGATTCGCGCAGCGCAGTTCATGGCGAGTTGTAAGAGATGTAAGGTTGCCTGAGGGAGTCCTTGTAGGATGGCGTTTGCATAATCAAAATGAGGGATGATGAGGGCTTGGTAGATGGTACGGAATATATATGTGTGTATCTGTCCAGATACTTATTATAGGTAGATATGTATTTCCATACTTATCTCTCTGACTGTCTATGCTCATAAAGGTTTATACCTTCCTGTATGTTTCTAACAGTGGGCTTGCACAGCTTCATACTGTTCCACAGTATGTTTCGGATATTATGCACACAACCACTGCTGTGGTACTGACAGCCCTACCGTATCCTAGGTTTATGTATCCCTGAAGCTCCATTCCCCAATGTCTTCCTACCTCTCACCAGTTAGGAAAGACATGGTGGATCTTCAGTGGATTTCAGATTCAATTCCTCAAACATCTGTCCTTTCTTGGGAGTATGGGGTTCTTCTCATACCCTTTCCTCCCTCAAGGACTAGGTCTGTTTGTCCAGATCGGTCAGTCCTCCTCTTTTGCTCCTACCTCTGAATACTTCTGTAGCCAAAAGAGTTTTCAGCTTTCCATGAAGCTTCCCACTGAAGACCTGCTGTGTATGTGCTACACCAATTGAATCCTGAGGTCACCTCTCACTTCCAGATGTTGACCTCCACCTTCACTCCAGTGAAGTCACCTTGAACATTATTCTACTGGATCCCCAGTAGACTCCATCAGCCTCTCTACTTCCTGCAGTCCAGTAGGTGAGCGTCATATGGTGATTGTTCATTTCAATATTATGGTGATTGTTCATTTCAATATATCTTTTGATAATGATCGTACATACAAGGACTCCTTGTGGGTAGTCCTTTCTTAGGTTAGCTGTTTTTTCTGCAGCTCCTCTCTTTTCAACTCCTGCCCTCCATCCTCAGGATGCCTGGCCATATGAGGTGTAGCATGTTTTCAATCTTCAACATGTTAGGGCTCCAGGCATCTTAGCTTGGGAGTCCCCATATGTGAAGACTCATTCCTGCTTGTTCCTGGAGATAGCAGTTACTTACCTGTAACAGGTGATCTCTGGGAACAGCAGGAATAAGTCTTCACAACCCGCCCACCTCCCCTAGGAGTTGTATTTCTATATCTCTTTCTTTTCCTCTTTCTCTCTCTTTGTCTCAGCTATGAAACTCAACTGAGGAGAGACAGTTGGAAAGGCGGGAAGGCAGCACGCAGGCGCTGAGGGATGCTCCCAAAAGCTTTCTGATTGGATGCTGGGGAGCGTTCCCGCGCAGGCTCCGTCGGTACCGACGTACCCATATGTGAAGACTTATTCCTGCTGTTCCCAGAGATCACCTGTTACAGGTAAGTAACTGTGCTCTCCACCCATATTCCTAGGGGGATCTAGTTCTATAGTCATCTCTCCATCCACATATCTGGAGACATCTGTCTATATGCCTACATATTCATATACATATATATATCTATATATCTCCAGGAACAAGCAGGAATGAGTCCTCACATATGGGTACGTCGGTACCGACGGAGCCTGCGCGGGAACGCTCCCCAGCTTCCCAAAAAGGAAAGCTTTTGGGAGCATCCCACAGCGCCTGCGCGCTGCCTTCCCGCCTTTCCTAACCAACTCTCCTCAGTTCTTCTTTTCCGCGGAGCCAGCAGGTCGTGTTCCTGTCACCGCTGAAGAAGTTCTTTATTTTAATTTATTTCTTTGGTCGTGTGTCTGCCTTCCCCGACGCCGGACCGGTACCGCCGGTCTTTTCTTTTCTTTTCTTTCTAAAAAAAAAATGTATATATTTTTTCCTCACTTGGTGTATTTTTCTTCTTAGGCCTTCAGGCCCACAAGAAATTTTTCCCTCATGGAAAAACCAGCCTCCGGGTTCAAAAAATGCACTAAGTGTAGCGGTACAATTTCTGTTACAGATACCCATGAATGGTGGCTTAAATGTTTGGGTCCTGAACACTCCATTCCGGATTGTCAGTCCTGCTCTCTAATGTCTAAACGAGGGTTACAGAACCGAGCAGCCAAGCTCCATGTGCTGTTTCCCACGGATGCACCGGCAGTGGCATCGACATCTTCCAGGTCTTCCTCTCCTGATGGGTCTCAGGTAACCAAACATAATCCTAGCAGGTCCTCGAAGGGCAAATCTCCCTCTAAGCATCGAGATGCCTCAGGGCTTGCCCTCGAGGATCCTGCCCCAGTCAAACAACCCCGGCGGGAAGCTCCGGCTTCCAAAGCTCCTCCTATGGGGTTACAGGTTGACATCGATGGCACGGCCTCGACCTATCACCTGTTAGACTGCTCTGGGGTACCGGCACTTTCTCCCGGTACCGACATCCAGGCAGTCGTGGCGTCCATGGATCACACTGTTCAATCCATGCAGCAGGCTATAATGGCTTTTATTAAAGCTGCGATGCCGACGGTACCGCAACGAGTCCCGTTGTCGGTACCGGTACCAGCGCCGATACCGGTACCGACTGCATCGACATCGGCCAGGATACCGACTCCGGCTCCTTGTCCAGGGCTATTTCTCGGTACCGATCCGGTACCGGGGACGCCTGATGTCGGTACCTATCGATACGCGTATCGATCGTTGGAAGGGGACAGACGATACTTCGATTCCTCTGATGATTCTGATTCATCAGATGAGTCTCCTGAAGTATCCATTACCCTTCCTGAGGAGCCTACTTCTCCAAAAAGGAGAATGTCTCCTCCAGAGGATTTGTCCTTTCAAGACTTCATAATAGAAGTGGCTAAAGGACTCTATTTCAGTAACCTCTGAAGCAGAGCCTAGAGCAAAAAAATTAGATATTTTAGGATACTCTAAGGCTCCCAGAGAGGCAGTCACCTTGCCAATTCATGAAATTCTTCATGAACATATGATTGACTTATGGGAGACTCCTCTCACCCTTTCTCCTCATTCTCGCAGGTTGGACACTATGTACTGTGTCCCTCCTTGTCCTGGATTTCAGAAAACTCAGCTTCCTCACCACTCCATTGTGGTGCAGTCAGCTATGAAAAGGATAAAGAGTACCAAAAGACACTCTTCTGCTCCTCCAGGAAGAGAATGCAGGACCTTGGATGCTTTTGGTAGGAAAATCTTCCAAGTCAGCATGCTTATTGCCAGAATCAACTCATATAGCCTTTATATGGGTATGTTTCTAAAGGAAGTTGCACAAAAGCTGCACAACTTTCTCCCTTTTATTCCAGAGGATAGAAGGGATGAGTTCCTCCTTTGGCTTAAGCATACTCAAGACATTTCAAAGTTTTCCAACAGGGCAGCCTTTGACTCCTTTGAAGGTGCCAGCAGAGCCGCAGGCATTGCCATAGCTGCTCGCAGAATTGCTTGGCTCCAGGCTTCTGATCTAGAACCCTGGGTTCAGGATGGCTTAGGAAATCTGCCCTGTACGGGTGAAAATCTCTTTGGCAAAGAGTGGCAAATAAAAGCCACTCAAATGGATGCAGAGAATTCTGCTCTGGATAGACTTTCCAAGTCAACCTCCATTTCAGCCAAGAAAAAAACTTTCAAAAAGCCTTTTTACAAAAGGAGCAGATTTCCTTCCACTTCTGGCCAACAATCTTCTACAGGTCGCTTTGCTACTAAGCGTCAGCAACCTAAACAGGCCAGGCCTAAACCTGCAGGGGCTGCTACAACTCAGCAGTCCTAACCCCCTCAGGGTTTTTGACTTGATACTAGAGAACTTAACCTTTCTGGCTCTACAACAGCCAGAACCTCTCACCATTCCAGGAAGGTTAGCTCATTTTGCTCCCAGATGGGAGCAAATCACATCAGAGCAGTGGACCCTCTCCATCATAAGAGAGGGCTACAAACTTCATTTCTCAGACCTTCCTCCCTACACCATGGTGAGACACTTCAATTCTCCCACATCCCTCCTCGACCTTCTGGATCAGGATGTGACTACCCTTCTGGCCCAGAGGGCCATAGAAGAAGTTCCTATTCTTCAACAGGGGTCAGGGTTTTACTCCCCCTATTTTCTCATTCCAAAGAAAACAGGGGGATACAGACCTATTCTAGATCTCAGAGAATTGAACAAATTCCTATGCAAGGAGAAGTTCAAGATGCTTTCTCTAGACACTCTCCTTCCATACCTGCAGAGTCAGGATTGGCTTTGTTCTCTAGATCTCAAGGATGCGTACACTCATGTCCTCATCCATCCATCTCACAGAAAATTTCTACGGTTTCTGTTCCAGGGAAAACATTACCAATACAGAGTGCTTTCTTTCGGTCTAGCCTCTGCTCCAAGAGTGTTCACCAAATGCATGGCAATAGTTGCTGCATTTCTACGCACTCTGGGAATATTTGTCTTCCCATATCTGGACGACTGGCTCATCTGAGCTCCAACCCAGTCGGAGGCTCAGATCTCCCTGAACCGCACCAGGCGCATTCTGCAATACCTGGGACATGTGGTAAACCTCCCAAAGTCCCAGCTCACCCCTACTCAGTCCCTGGAATTTATAGGGGCCTGGTTGGACACCACTTCTGCAAGGGCCTACCTCCCTCAGGCCCGTTGTCAACGTCTAGTGCAGTTAGCCTCCCAGATTCAGTCAAAGAGCCACTTAACTGCCAGGGAGATGCTACAGCTGCTAGGCCATATGGCTTCCACAGTACATGTGGTACCCTATGCTCGCCTACACATGAGAGCAGCTCAGTGGACTTTGTCCACCCAGTGGACTCAAGCTTCAGGAGCTCTCTCAGACCAAATAGCAACCTCCAAACGTCTCTTTTGGTCTCTCCAATGGTGGATGTCCACTCAAAATCTGTTGCTGGGGTCCCCCTTCCAACCTTTGTTGCCCCAAGCAACCCTCACAACAGATGCCTCCCAAACAGGTTGGGGAGCTCATCTACAAGACCTCTCCACCCAAGGCACTTGGTCCCCACAGGAGACCTCTCTTCATATCAACCACTTGGAACTTCGAGCAGTATTCCAAGCTCTCAAGGTCTTTCATACCCTCCTCAGCTACAAGACAGTCCTCATTCATACGGACAATCAAGTAGCCATGTTTTACATAAACAAGCAAGGAGGAACTGGCTCTCTGTTGCTTTGCAACGAAGCTCTAAGATTATGGGCCTTCGCCAGAGAGCATCAAATCCATCTCCTGGCAGTATACCTCCCAGGAATCCAAAACTCTTGGGCAGACAGACTCAGTCGAGTTCTGCTTCCACACGAATGGTCCCTGCACATGGATCAGGTACTCAGAATCTTCCAGGAATGAGGAACCCCGGACATAGACCTCTTTGCAAGTCCGTGGAATGCCAAACTTCCTCGGTTCTGTTCCACAATTCCGTGTCAGGGAGCTCAGGCCAAAGATGCCTTCCTCCTTCATTGGGGTCAGGGCTTCCTGTATGCCTTTCCACCCATTCCTTTGATTCCCAAGACTCTGTTCAAACTCCAGAGGGATCAAGGATCTATGATCCTCATAGCTCCACGCTGGCCACGCCAAGTGTGGTACCCTCTACTTCTGCATCTCTCCCAAGCCCCCTCCCTGTCCCAGGAGGAAGGGACTTTGTGGCATCCAAATCCCAAGTCCCTTCACCTCAGAGCTTGGTTACTGAAGGCCTAGACCTTCAAGACTTCAATCTTTCTCAGCAAGTGAAGGATATCCTCCATGCTTCCAGAAAACCTTCCACTAGGCGTTCCTATGCTTTTAAGTGGAAAAGATTTTCCATTTGGTGTGCTCAAAAGGGTCTTGACCCTCTGGCACTTCCTGTGAATTCTCTATTGGAATATCTCCTGCATCTCTCCAATGCAGGCCTTAAAACGAATTCAGTAAGGGTCCATTTAAGTGCTATTGCAGCATCCCTTAAGCCTCTCAATGGACAACCTATTTCCTCTCATCCTCTTAATGTAAGATTCATGAGAGGCCTAACTTTAACTAAACCTCCCATTCGACCTCCTCCGGTGGCATGGGACTTAAACTTGGTTCTTGGTCAGCTTATTAAGCCACCTTTTGAACCCTTAGCCACTACCTCCTTGAAATTTCTTTCCTGGAAGGTTATTTTCCTTATTGCAATCACTTCTGCTCGCCGCATCAGTGAACTGCAGGCCTTAGTGGCTAACCCACCTTATACAAGGTTCCATCATGATAAGGTAGTCCTTAGGACAAATCCTCACTTTATGCCTAAAGTGGTCTCACCTTTTCATCTTAATCAAGAGGTATATTTACCTGTCTCTTTTCCAGCTCCTCATGCATCCAGTGCAGAGAGGAACCTTCATACTCTAGGTTGTAAAAGAGCTCTTGCTTTTTACTTACACAGGACACAGCAACATAGAAAGTCTTCCCAGCTTTTTGTTGCTTTTGATCCTTCTCATTTAGGACTTCCAGTCTCTAAAAGAACACTGTCCAATTGGATTGCTCAGTGTATTTCTTTTGCTTACCAGAGTAAGAACCTTTCTCTGGAGGGCCATGTCACAGCTCACAATGTGAGGGCCATGGCCACCTCTATGGCTCATCTTCATTCTGTGTCCATCGACCAGATCTGTCGAGCAGCCACCTGGGCCTCGGTTCATACCTTCACAGCCCATTACTGTTTGGACAAGGACTCCCGCCGGGATGCCTTGTTTGGTCAGGCTGTCCTCAGACACCTGTTCCATTTTTGAACAACTCCTGCCCTCCTTCCCTGAATGGATGCCTGAGATCCATAGGAAGACAAGGAACCCTCCAGGGTCTCATACCCTTGGGGATCTCCCAGGCATCTTAGCTAGGGAGTCCCCATATGTGAGGACTCATTCCTGCTTGTTCCTGAAGATAGCACAGTTACTTACCTGTAACAGGTGATCTCTGGGAACAGCAGGAATAAGTCCTCACAACCCTCCCACCTCCCCTAGGAGTTGTATCTCTCTCTGTCTTTCCTTTCCTCTCTCTCTCTATTGTCTCAGCTTTAAAATCGAACTGAGGAGAGTTGGTTAGGAAAGGCGGGAAGGCAGCGTGCAGGCGCTGTGGGATGCTCCCAAAAGCTTTCCTTTTTGGGAAGCTGGGGAGCGTTCCCGCGCAGGCTCAGTCGGTACCGACGTACCCATATGTGAGGACTAATTCCTGCTGTTCCCAGAGATCACCTGTAACAGGTAAGTAACTGTGCTCTATCTGTGTATCTTCTGCCCATACATATCTCTCTGTGTGTGTATATATATATATATATATATATATATATATATATACTCTATATGTGTATATATTTAGGAATATATATCTATATCTATCTATATATAGTGAGATATATCTTTTAGGTAGATATGTATCCACATACTTATTTATCTGTCTGTTTAGGTTCAGATCCATACATTCCTATATGATCCTGGCAGATGGGCACTACCCCTATCAATGCTGTGCCAGCATACTTAGGGTTCTACACATATAACCACTTCCTGTGGTGATTAACTAACTTTTTCCTTACCATAACCTTTCAGGGTTAGGTACCTCTGAAGCTCTCCATGTACCTTTTTCTTTCCTAATTAACCCATTTAGGAAAGACATTACAGAACTTCAGTTAATCTAAAGCTTAGCGCTTCCTAAGTCTGTCCTTACTTTCTTATCAGATACAGGGGTGTCCATACCCTTTCTCTCCTACATGGACTAATTCTATTGTCAGTCCAGATGGGTCAGACTCATTTTTCTTTTGGTCCTAGGATTGGACTGTTCTTGGACCAAAACAGCTTAAGCTTTGTCTAATAGTACCTTCTGCATCTTCCACTGAAGCCCTACCTCTTTTTACTACCCCAGTTTTCCCTTGGGGCTATTTCTCACCCTGAAGGGTTCTGACTTGTTTTTTTTACTTTTATTACTTCTACTTCTCAGTGAGGTACTCCTTGAGGTTTTTCACTGGCTCTTCTAACAGATCCATATCAACCTCAGTAGACTTTCGCAATGCCAACAAGGGAGGCCCATATTACAGTATTTTACTACTTAATACCCTCTCTACAGGGTCTTCCTCTGTAGAAGTCCTGTTCTAGTTAAGCTGTTCCACAGCACCTTTTCTGTATTCAACTCCTACCCTCCATCCCCAGGATGCCTGAGGTTCTGAGGAGCAGCATGGCTCTTCTTGATTCGCAACATGCTAGGACTCCCTCTGGGCATCTCAGCTTGGGAGTCCCCATATGTGAAGACTCATTCCTGCTTGTTCCTGGAGATAGCACAGTTACTTACCTGTAACAGGTGATCTCTGGGAACAGCAGGAATAAGTCTTCACAACCCACCCACCTCCCCTAGGAGATGCATTTCTCTATCTCTATCTTTCCCTTCCTTGCTCTCTCTCTCTTTGCCTCAGCTTTAAAACTTAACTGAGGAGAGACAGTTGGGAAAGGCGGGAAGGCAGCACGCAGGCGTGTTGGGATGCTTCCAAAAGCGTTCTGATTGGATGCTGGGAAGCGTTCCCGCGCAGACTCCGTCGGTACCGACGTACCCATATGTGAAGACTTATTCCTGCTGTTCCCAGAGATCACCTGTTACAGGTAAGTAACTGTGCTTTCCTAGCTGTTAATGGAAGAGGGCCCACATGATCTATTTGCAATCTCTCAAATGGGCCACGAGGAGGTGCTCTCATTAACTGTCCCCTTCTCTTTTTAGGTTGCCTCCCAAATGAAGCACAGATTACACAGGAGGAAACATGATCCTGTATATCGTGTTTCATTTCTGGCCACCATACCAACCTATTGAGGATAGTCTGCATTTCTTCTGCTTTAGGGTGTCCCATGGGACCTGCACCATGAACCCAATGCATCCACTCTTTACCTCGAGCTCTAGGGATAGCTATAACCAAGCCTTCCTCTCTTTTTGCACATAGAATGTCTTTCTCTCTATAGCGAGTGTGAGAAAGGGTGTGTGCTGATATAGGTTATCTGGGGCGTCCTGCACAAGCTTCCTCAAATTGGAAAGCTCAGGGTCCTTTGTCTGCAGTGCTACAAAGTAATCTGGTGGTATTATCTGATCATAATCTGTGGAACGTGTAGCAATGGCAACCATGTGTGTCTGCTCATACCAGGGCCATATGAGGCCTACACGGCATGCTTCCTTGGCTAGTGAGTCTGCTAATGTGTTTCCTTTCACTAAAGGGCCTTTCTTCCTATGTGCCTTCACTTTAACTAAATGTACTCTCTGAAACTTCTCACTCAGTTCTTGTGCCATAGTCCACAGTGATGAATTTTTCACTGTGGACCCATCTGTAGATTTAAATTTATTTGCCATCCACCAGGGTAACAGGGCAATGGCACTTTTAAAGACATAATCAGAATCTAAAATGATTTGTATCTCTGGGTGTGAATCCTGATATTGTTGCATAGAAGCCACAAAAGCAGCCAGCTCACAGTACTGTGCTGACGCTGACCCACAGGAATACTGTCTCTGCAGTACCACTTGGTTATTTGGGTCCAATTGTACAATTGCAAAACCTGCTAGTCGCCTGCCTCCTTCACATTGGCTACTACCATCAGTATATACTGTAGGAAGAAAAGGTGAAGTTTTGTTTAGTCCTAGTTCCCTAAAGATCATGTGATTAGGGGCACTAGGTGAGGACTGACAGTCATGAGGTTGCCCCTCCAGCAAGATTCCAGCCACTTGCACGTTAGGTTTTTTCAATAATTCAAACTTTACAATCTCCAGGAACAAGCAGGAATGAGTCCTCACATATGGGTACGTCGGAACCGACGGAGCCTGCGCGGGAAAGCTCCCCAGCTTCCCAGAAAGGAAGCTTTTGGGGCCTCCCACAGCACATGCGCGCTGCCTTCCCGCCTTCCTGACCAACTCTCTTCAGTTCTTCTTTTTCCGCGGAGCCAGCAGGTCGTGTTCCTGTCACCGCTGAAGAAATTGTTATTTTAATTTGTTTCTTTGACCGCGTGTCTGCCTTCCCCGATTCCGGACCGGTACCGCCGGTCTTTTTTTCGTTTATTTTAAAAAAATAATAATAATAATTACTTTTTCTTCACTTGGTGTATTTTTTCTGTGAGACCTCTAGGCCTTCTCAGGTCTCCCTCATGGAAAAACCAGCTTCTGGTTTTAAAAAATGCACCAAGTGTACCGGTACTATTTCAGTCACAGATACCCATGAGTGGTGTCTTAAATGTTTGGGCCCTGACCATTCCATTCCGGATTGTCCATCCTGCTCTCTGATGTCCAAAAGGGGCTTACAGAACAGAGCAGCTAAGTTTCATATGCTGTTTTCTACCGATACTCCAGCATCAACATCCTCCAGGTCTTCTTCTCCTGACGGATCTCAGGTAACCAAACATTCTTCAGGCAAGTCCTCAAAAGGCAAATCTCCCTCTAAGCAGAGAGAGGCCCTTACATTTGACTCTGAGGACCCTGCCCCAGCCAAACAACCCTGGTGGGAAGCTCCGGCTTCCAAAGCTCCTCCTATGGGGTTACAGGTAGACATCGATGGCACGGCCTCGACTGATCTCCTGTTAGACTGCTCTGGGGTACCGGCTAACACCGGTACCGACATCCAGGCAGTTGTGGCGACTATGGGTACTACGGTACAATCCATGCAGCAGGCCTTACTGGCTTTCATTACTGCTGCAACGCCATCGGTACCGCGACAATCGGTTCCGACTCCGATTCCGGTACCGCAACCGATACTGGTACCCAGAGCATCTACTTCCAGTAGCATGCCGGTTCCGGTCTCCGGTTCTGGAGATTTCCTCGATACCGCTCCGATTCCCGGTACGCCCGATGTCGATACCGATCGGTACGCGTATCGATCTCTGAAAGCAAATAGGCGATACTTTGAATCCTCTGAAGATTCTGATACATCAGATGATTCTGCTGACGTCTCTTTTACTCTTCCTGAGGAGCCCTCTTCTCCTAAAAGGAGAATGTCTCCTCCAGAGGATTTGTCCTTTCAAGACTTCATTATTGAAGTAGCTAAAGGACTTTCTATATCTGTATCCTCTGAAAAGGAACCTAGAGCAAAAAAATTGGATGTTTTAGGATACTCTAAGGTTCCCAAAGAGGCAGCCACCTTACCCATACATGAAATTCTTCAAGAACACATGATGGACTTGTGGGAGGCTCCTCTCACCCTATCTCCACATTCTCGACGTTTGGACACCATGTATCGGGTTCCTCCTTCTCCTGGTTTTCAAAAGACTCAGCTTCCTCACCACTCTATTGTGGTGAAGTCTGCTATGAAAAAGATAGAGTACCAAAAGGCACTCTTCTACCCCTCCAGGAAGTGAATGTAGGACTCTGGATGCTTTTGGGAGAAAAATCTTCCAAGCTAGCATGCTTATTGCCAGAATCAATTCATACAGCCTCTATATGGGCATGTTTTTGAAAGAGATTGCATTAAAGATACGTCAGTTTCTCCCCTTTATCCCAGAGGATAAGCAAGAGGAGTTCATTCTTTTGCTAAAGCAAACTCAAGATGTTTCAAAGTTCTCCAACAGAGCAGCCTTTGACTCTTTTGAGGGGGCAAGCAGAGCCTCTGGCATTGCCATAGCTGCTCGCAGACTGGTTTGGCTCCAGGCCTCTGATTTGGAACCCTGGGTTCAAGAAGGCTTGGGCAATCTGCCCTGTACAGGTGAAAATCTGTTTGGCAAGGAGTGGCAAATCAAAGCCACTCAAATGGATGCAGAGAATGCTGCTTTAGATAGACTTTCTAAGTCTACCTCTACCCCTGCCAAGGAAAAAACCTTTTAAGAAACCTTTCTATAAAAAGACCAGATTTTCCACAAATACTGGCCAGCAATCTTCCCAAGTTCGCTTTGCTCCTAAGCGTCAGCAAGCGAAACAGGCCAGAAGAAAGTCTACAGGGGCTGCTACAATCCAGCAGTCCCAACCCCCTCAGGGTTTTTGACTTGATTCTAGAGAACTTAACCTTTCTGGCTCTGCAACAACCAGAGCCTCTCACCATTCCAGGAAGGTTAACTCATTTTGCTCCCAGATGGGAACAAATCACATCAGAACAGTGGACCCTCTCTATCATCAGAGAGGGCTACCAACTACATTTCTCCAGCCTTCCTCCCCATACCATGGTGAGACAATTCAATTCTCCCCCATCTCTCCTGCACCTGTTGGGTCAGGAGGTGACCACTCTTCTCGCCCAAAAGGCAATAAAAGAGGTTCCTCTTCCTCAACAAGGGTCAGGTTTTTACTCCCCTTATTTTCTCATTCCCAAGAAAACAGGGGGGTACAGACCCATTCTGGATCTCAGAGAATTGAACAAATTCCTATACAAGGAGAAATTCAAGATGCTTTCTCTAGGCGCTCTTCTTCCATACCTACAGAGTCAGGACTGGCTTTGTTCTCTAGATCTCAAGGATGCGTACACACATATACTCATCCATCCATCCCACAGAAAATTCCTACGGTTTCTGTTCCAGGGAAAACATTTCCAATACAGAGTCCTTCCCTTCGGTCTAGCCTCTGCTCCAAGGGTATTTACCAAATGCATGGCAATAGTAGCTGCATTTCTACGCACTCTGGGAATCTTTGTCTTCCCATACCTGGACGACTGGCTCATCCGAGCTCCATCTCAGTCCGAGGCTCAGACTTCCCTGGATCACACCAGACGCATACTGCAGTATCTGGGACTTGTCATCAATCTGCCAAAGTCTCAACTCACCCCTACTCAGTCCCTAGAATTCATAGGGGCCTGGCTAGATACCACCACTGCAAGGGCCTATCTTCCTCAGGCCCGTTGCCACCGTCTAGTGCACTTGGCCTCTCAAGTTCAGTCCAAAAGCCACTTGACGGCCAGGGAGATGCTACAACTGCTAGGCCACATGGCATCCACAGTTCATGTGGTGCCTTATGCACGCCTACATATGAGAGCAGCTCAATGGACTCTGTCCATCCAGTGGACACAAGCATCAGGAGCTCTCTGACCAAATAGCAACCTCAAAATGTCTTTTTTGGTCTCTCCAATGGTGGATATCCACTCAAAATCTGTTGTTGGGGGCCCCCTTCCAACCTTTGTTACCCCAAGCAATTCTCACTACAGATGCTTCCCAAGCAGGTTGGGGAGCTCATCTCCAAGACCTCTCCACTCAGGGCACTTGGTCTCCACAGGAGACCACCCTTCATATCAACCTTTTGGAGCTGTGAGCAATTTTCCTTGCTCTCAAGGTCTTTCATACCCTCCTCATCAACATGACAGTCCTTGTTCATACCGACAATCAAGTAGCCATGTTCTACATAAACAAACAAGGAGGGACTGGCTCTCTGTCGCTTTGCAACGAAGCTCTAAAACTGTGGGCCTTCGCCAGAGAGCATCAGATCCATCTCCTGGCAGTGTACCTCCCAGGAATCCAAAACTCTTGGGCAAACAGACTCAGTCGAGTTCTGCTTCCACACGAATGGTCCCTGCACATGGATCAGGTACTCAGAATCTTTCAGGAATCGGGAACCCCGGACATAGACCTCTTTGCAAGTCCGTGGAATGCCAAACTTCCCCGGTTCTGTTCCAGGATTCCGTGTCAGGGAGCTCAGGCCAAGGATGCCTTCCTCCTTCATTGGGGTCAGGCCTTCCTATATGCCCTTCCACCCATTCCCTTGATTCCCAAGACTCTATTCAAACTTCAGAGGGATCAAGGATCTATGATCCTCATAGCTCCACGCTGGCCACGCCAAGTGTGGTGCCCTCTACTTCTGCATCTCTCCCAGGCACCCTCCCTGGATCTGGGAGCTGCTCCAGACCTTCTGTCTCAAGAGGAGGGGACTTTGTGGCACCCAAACCCCAAATCCCTTCACTTCAGAGCTTGGTTACTGAAGGCCTAGACCTTCAAGACTTCAATCTTTCTCAACAAGTGCAGGATATCCTCCATGCATCTAGGAAACCTTCTACCAGGCGTTCCTATGCTTTTAAATGAAAAAGATTTTCCATCTGTTGTGCTGAAAAGGGTCTTAACCCTCTAGCACTACCTTTAAATTCTTTACTCGAATATCTCCTGCATCTTTCCAATGCAGGACTTAAAACCAATTCTGTAAGGGTCTATTTGAGTGCTATTGCAGCATCTCTTCAGCCTATCAATGGACAATCTGTTTCCTCTCATCCTCTTATTGCAAGATTCATGAGAGGTCTAACTTTAACTAAGCCTCCCATTCGGCCTCCTCCGGTGGCATGGGACTTAAACGTGGTTCTTAGTCAGCTTATGAAGCCTACCTTTGAACCCTTAGCCACTACCTCCTTGAAATTTCTTTCCTGGAAAGTCATTTTCCTTATTGCAATCACTTCTGCTCGCCGCATCAGTGAACTGCAGGCTTTAGTGGCTAATCCACCTTATACAAGGTTCCATCATGATAAGGTAGTCCTTAGGACAAATCCCCACTTTATGCCTAAAGTGGTCTCACCTTTTCATCTTAATCAAGAGGTATATTTACCTGTCTTTTTTTTCCAGCTCCTCATGCATCCAATGCAGAGCGGAACCTTCATACTCTAGACTGTAAAAGAGCTCTTGCCTTTTACCTCCACAGGACACAGCAACATTGAAAGTCTTCCCAGCTTTTTGTTGCTTTTGATCCTTCTCATTTAGGACTTCCAGTCTCAAAAAGAACACTGTCCAATTGGATTGCTCAGTGTATTTCTTTTGCTTACCAGAGTAAGAACCTTTCTCTGGAAGGCCATGTCACAGCTCACAATGTGAGAGTCATGGCCACATCTATGGCTCATCTTCATTCTGTATCCATTGATCAGATCTGTCAAGCAGCCACCTGGGCCTCGGTTCATACCTTCACAGCCCATTACTGCTTGGACAAGGACTCCCGCCGGTATGCCTTGTTTGGTCAGGCTGTCCTCAAACACCTGTTCCATTCTTAAACAACTCCTGCCCACCTTCCCTGAATGGATGCCTGAGATCCATAGGAAGATGAGGAACCCTTGGGGGGGGATCTCCCCGGCATCTTAGCTAGGGAGTCCCCATATGTGAGGACTCATTCCTGCTTGTTCCTGGAGATAGCACAGTTACTTACCTGTAACAGGTGATCTCTGGGAACAGCAGGAATTAGTCCTCACAACCCACCCACCTCCCCTAGGAGTTGTATCTCTCTCTCTCTCTCTTTCCTTTCCTCTCTCTATTGTCTCAGCTTTAAACTTGAACTGAAGAGAGTTGGTCAGGAAGGTGGGAAGGCAGCGTGCATGCGCTGTGGGAGGCCCCAAAAGCTTCCTTTCTCGGAAGCTGGGGAGCTTTCCCGTGCAGGCTCTGTCTGTTCCGACGTACCCATATGTGAGGACTAATTCCTGCTGTTCCCAGAGATCACCTGTTACAGGTAAGTAACTGTGCTTTCTGTGCTTGCAACATGAGAGTCCACTGGACTATTCTCTCAGTCCTAATCTTACTACATGCTAACTTTCCCTCTACAATGAATTTGAGGGGGGTGTGATGGTTGCATATGTATGTGGTTTGAGCACCAATGATGTATGTAAATTTCTGCATAGCAGCATAGGAAGCCAGTACTTTTTTCACTTTCCCATTTTGAGTTTAGGAGAAGTGAGAACTCTGGAACAGAAGGCTATAGGTCGATCTACTCCTCCTAGGTGTTGTGTTAGAGCTGCACCTATACTGTTCTCTCCAACTACAGGGTACAGAAAAAAATGTATGTGATCTGGGTGTGCTAGAACAGGAGCAGAAGTCAGAATGTGTTTTAATTTAGTTACAGCTTCTGTATGTTCTTCCTCCCAAACATAACTTTTACTTTTTAGCAGGGAGTAAAGTGGAGCTGCCACTTCAGCATAATTGTGCATGAAGTCACGACAGAAACTAGTGAGCCCTAGAAATGACTGGAGTGATTTCTGATCTGTAGGAAGTGGAAGTTTCTGTATCAGCTCTATCCTCTGAGAATCTACAGATTTACCATCCTGGCCAATAGTAACCCCTAAAAAGGAAACCTGTGATTTGCACAGTTGAGCCTTGGCAGGATTAACTTTAAGACCGGCTTGTAAGAGGGCTTTTAAAACTTCTCTTACATGATTCCAGTGTACAGCTTCATTCTCAGACTGAATCAGAATGTCATCTACATACTGAATTATATTATCTCTGCAAGACAATAGTGACAGGGCTTCCTGCATGTGTTTATGAAATATTGAGGGGGAATCCTTATATCCCTGTGGAAGCACAGTCCATGCATATTATTTATTCAGCCACTGAAAGGCTGTTTTGTACTGGCATTCAAGGGCCAGGGGCAGACTCCAAAACCCATTGGATATGTCTAAAACAAAGAAAAATGTACATTTGGGGTTCAGTTTAGAGATCATTTCTGGGTATGAGGCTACCACGGGCACTACAGATTTTGAAACTTGATTCAGGGCACGGAGGTCCATAGTGAGCCTGAAGGAACCCCCCGGTTTAACTATCGGCCAGGCTGGTGAATTGCATGTGGAAGAAATAGGTCTAATCAGACCCCTCTCCTCCAGTATCTTCACAATTTTAGTCACTGGTTCTATAGCCTGATGAGGTACTGGGTATTGTTTCTGTGGTGGAGGATCCTCGCCTTCCAACAGTATTTCTGTGTGCATTTTCCCACAATCTAACTTGTCTTGAGCCCAGACTGGAATATCAGCCACCTCTGAGGGAATTACACACAGATCATACTGCTGAGCTGCCTTGGTGCACTGAGTTGCTAACTGCATGGGAATGACTTCATGCACTAAAGTTTTAGAAGCACTTGAAGTTCCTGAATACTGCCACAATTTAAGATTAGCCATATCCACCACCAAATTTAACTGGTTGAGAACGTCAATTCCAATTATTGCTTTTGGTGTGTTCACTATAGTGGAGGCAGTGGTTTCTAACATTTCCTTGTTTTGTTCACTGTGCACAGTGATACCCCATTTAACTGGGATAGCCACACATTTGGAAGCTGTGTCATTAATTCCTTGAATTTCATAAATTTCCATATTTTTCTGATCTGCAGTGGGAGAAACTCTGTTTGTAAAACTAATTCCAGCCCCTGTGTCAATCAAAGTTAGTTTATCCTGACCTCCTACTCTACTGATAACATTGGGGCGTCCACAAGAGTCCAGTATCAAGGATGTTACAAGCCTTAAACTGTATTCTTGGCCTGTGTCTGTTTCATCATCCAGAGGCTCTGGAATTGAGTCCTCTGTTGAGAGAACGGAGGCAAGCTGGGCTATGAAGGCTTGAGACATTTTGATATCTGAACCCAAGAGGTCAGGACATCCCTATGCACTAGCCTTATGTTTGTCCTGAGCTGCTTGTAAGTCCTGTTTTAATTTATCTCGTTCTATCTGCAGTATGTATTTGTCCTGTTCCCATTTAATTTTCTCCTTTTCTAATCCATCTCTCTGTGCTTTGAGCTCCTGAAAGGGAATGTAACCTGAGGAGTTTCTAAAAGTACCTCTGCTTTGTCCTCTCCAATGTGTCTGTCCCCTGTATCCTTTGTCTGTGTTTTTTGTGTATTGGGAGGATCCCTCAGCTTGCCACTTCCGTGCTTCTGATACTGTTATGACCTGCGAGGGCTGGGTCTTCCAAACAGACCCAATTCTGAGCATTGAAGAATCAAAAGGGGTTGCTTTAGGATCTTCAGAAAATAACAGAAGGTGTTTTGTAATCTCAGGGGATAGCAATTCTAATAAAAATGCCTTATGCATGCTCTCCCCATAATCTTCTGCATTGGGCCAGGACTCCTGTTCATTAAGAACTGCTTTTAAAATCCAGGCGCTCTATATGCAAACTCTTCCAGTGTATCATTTGGTAGAGGTGAAATAATTTTAAATACTTTCATTGGGGAACAGTGAAATAGTTTCTCAATGCCCCTTTTAACCAACTGGTATGGGTGAGTGAGAGAGTCAACTTTATAATAGTGTGGCCCCAGAGCCAGATGCATAAGTCTATCAAAGTCTGATTGTTTTCTTCTGTATTTCCCTAGACCCCAGTGAATCAGAATATCAATGGCCCATTTGCACCAGTCATTAACATTAAAAGGCATAGGGCCAATTTTCTCAACTATTCTTTCCATGTCTCTATCTTTTAAATTGTCCTGCAGCATCCTCCTGACACAGATCCTGATTATTGCTCTGTTCTGGCTGAGATAAACTATCAGGATTTTCTTCTTCTGATTCAGCTTTATTTTTTCCATTCCTAAGTCCAGCTATGCATACTTTAGTATTCTTTTGTTTCTCAATAGCTTGTATGCATGGCTGATAGGGTGTGTTATAGGCATAAGGGGCTGAGGGAGAAATGGGCGTATATTTCTTTTGTCTTTCAGAGGCCAATTGATCCTTAACGTGCCTCAATTCAAGTTTAAGTGCTTCTAATTGCTCAGTAACAGTTATAAAAGAATTTGTGGCTTGGATCACTTGAGTCCTTTGCATAGAGATGCAAATTTGTGCCTCCTGAAGGTCTTTGGTTAGTTTCGTACAATGAGAAGTCAGTTCAGTATTGTCCTGTTTCATGCTAATGAGCCCCCTGCATATGCCTTGGATAAAAAGGCATTTTCTTTTGTTTTCTTTTTGAATTCTTGATAATGGTTTAACATGTGTCTTTGAATATTATACCATGATGACTCAGGGAATTCACCTTCAAAGGGATCACCTTTCCTCTTACAGTATGCAACTACAATTTCTTTAAGTTCTTTAAAATCAAAGGCTTCCATATTTGAGACTGCAGAAGGCTGTAGTTGGACTATCTCAAATATGCAACCTTGGAAGGAGGAATGCTCACTTTTATGAAAAAGTGAGACTTAGAATTATAGTTGGAATGGCATAAATTTTATGGGTGTTCAGTAAAGAGTACTGGCATAAAGACGACGCCTTAAAATTATACCTGAATAAAAAGTGCTTATCAGCTTTTAACAGGGTGGAAGTTTAGGATGAAATTATAGTAAGAAGGGTGTTAGATTAACAGAATTGTCAGTTATGCCTGACAGGAGACTGAGAAATAAAAGGCAAAAGGGACAGGAGGTAATAGCTTTATCAGGAAAGATGTATTTTGTATTCAATGAGGGACTGTTTTACCTGTGTAACTCCGTCTTTTCTTAGCAGCTCAAATACTATAGAAAAATCTGTAGCAAGCCTATACATAAAAATAAGACAATTGCAAGCCACCCTATGTAATGTCCCTAGGTGTAGGTAATAATTAAAATTCAGGATTATTACAGAGCCTTTTGACAATAAAATCTCACCTTGTCTAACCCACAAAACAGTTATCACTGGAACTTTTCACTAAATCCAGCCTGTAACCTAAATTGTAAATGGTCACAAGGGCTTTTGATTTTCCTGTCTGAAATCCACTTTAATGTATCAAACAAAATTATTACTTACCCAACTGGAGATCTGCTGTGAAGCCTGAGACGGCCCCCAAAATGTAATCTTCTGAATATGTAATCTTCTGGTCTTGTAATTTCTGGTCTACTCTCCGTTTGGTCCTGGGTTCATTTCACAGAGACAGTAGGGTAAGCAGCACAAATAAGACAACCAACCAGGTGTGGCTTGGAAACAGGTCTTTATGTAGAAATAGGCTTATTACATAGGTGCAGAACAGAGTTATATAGTGGTTGTTAAAAAGCTGCTTCAGTGTACATCAATGAATCTGTGTGGGTGTGTGCATGTGTGAAAGAATAGAGTATATGAAAGACACTTTGTGTGCATGTGTGTGAGAGAGAGATCAGAGAAAGAGAGAGAGGGGGAGAGGGGTGAAGAGAATTGATTATCAGAGCGTCCTGTCCTTTATGTCCGATGAATAGAGGAAGAGAGAGAGAAAGAGGAAGTATTTCTGTCCTTTATAGTGAATTTTTTCTAGCACCTCCCTTTGAGGTCTGCTATTGTTTCTAGCACCTCCCTTTGAGGTCTGCTATTCTTGATTTAGCAAGGAGGGGCTGCAGGGGGTCAGAGTTAATCTTTTAAACTACGCTCATTAACTTTGGAGACTGATATCACCAGAGTAACAAAGCTGCATGAAATCCAAGGTCTGGAAAAAAGCCATGACACCTATGCCATGCTGATGTATGCTGACAGTACTCGCCTCCGCTCGCACAGTTAATGAGCTTCAGGTCTTAGTGGCAGTGGCACCCTATAGCAGATTCTACAAGAGCAGGGTGGTGCTCCGCATGCACCCTAAATTCCTTCTGAAGGTGGTATTGTCCTTCCATCTCAACCAGGAAGTGGTACTTCCCACCTTCTGTCCAACCTCACACCAGTAGTGGTGAGACAGTCCTTCACACTGTGGACTGTAAGAAGGCCTTGTCCTTCTACATCCAAATACTCAGGGCCACCGCAAAGCTGCTCAGCTTTTTGTCTCGTATGACCCCAGTCGTCTGGGGGAGGCGGTGACCAAACGGACACTGTCTTCCTGGGTGGCAGACTATATTGCTGTCACCTATGAGCAGGCAGGGCATTGGCTGGAAGAGCCTTGTCATGGTGCACCATGTCAAGGCCATGGCAACCTCTGTGGCAAACCTGCGGGCCACCACCTGATTTTCAGTCCATACCTTTGCAGCCCATTACTGCCTGGAAAGGGAGTCCGACGGGACAGTGCCTTCGGCCAGACTGTGCTCTGTAATCTTTTCGGGGTTTAGGCAACTCCTACCCTCCAACCCTTCTGTGTTCAAGCTACCGGAGTGCTGGTTTCCACCAGACACAGGGGTCCTACTGTAGTCTGTAGCCATGGACTCAATTGCTGCTGTTCGCGGCTCCCCTTGAGGGAGAACGTATTTTTTTTGCTATGGGCTTTTGGTAGCCTGTAGCTGGGGAGTCCCATATATGAGGACTGACTTCCTGCTTGTTCCTGAAGAAGGCATAGTTACTCGCCTGTAACGGGTGTTCTCTGGGGAAAACAGGAATCAGTCCTCCCTCCTCCCCTTGGAGTTGCTTCTTTACCATCTTTTATTTTTGCCATCTTTTAGCTATGTCATTTGACTGAACAAGATGGCATCCTTGGGCAGCAAGGGGACCATGCATGCATGGTAGCATATCCCAAAGACTTTCTTTGAAAGCTGGGGGGGGATGCCTCGGCAAGGGCTCCGTCGGTGCAGATGTCACCTATATGGGAGGACTGATTCCTGCTGTCCCCAGAAAACACTTGTTACAGGTGAATAACTACACTTTCTCAACCTGTATGCCACTGCATTCTGATATGTCAGCAGAGTCCCTCCTGTGCCACTTAACTGGGTTTTCTGCTTCAACACCTTCCCTCCCATGTAGGGAATGGGAAGGAAGGAAGATGAGAAAAGAAATTGGTCTTCTCCCTAATAGAGCTGCTTTCTTGCCTATTGATTTGCGGGGACAGGAGGATGAAGAGGGCTAGAGCAGAAACTGTCCCAGATCACAACTTTGACTCCTCTGAATGATTTTCTGGGGAGGAAGAGAAGGGGAATGTGGAGGGGACGAATGCCTGTGGGTACAGTGTGAGATGGTATGTATGTTAGGGGAGGATTTCAAAAGAGGGCAAATGTTGAAAAACTGAATAGAGGCGTGAATGCTGGGTATGGGTTCTGTGCTAGAAAAGACTTAAGGATCTGAATATGAATATATCTATATATATATAAGCAGCTGTTCTCAACCTGTGGGTCACCACAGGATTTAGTGGGGGTCGCCTCACTCCGCCAAGTTTAAAAAAAAAATGTGCACAAGTTGCTGCTGCTGCCGAGTCCGCTTCTCGGCAGCGGCAAACTCACCACCTCCCTCCTAATGCAGCCGCGGCTCCCTGTCTCTTAGGGAACTGTGGCTATGCCTGTAAAACCGTTGCGGAGCCTTCCTGTGTCTCAACGGGCTCCGTGCAGCATTGTCCCACATCCAAAGGAGAGCTCCGTGCAGCATTTTCCCGCCTCCAAAGGAAGTTGTTTACCACTTCCTTTGGAGGCGGGACAATGCTGCACGGAGCCCGTCGAGAGACAGGAAGACTCCGCAATGGCTTCACAGGCATAGCCGGGGTTCCTTAAGAGACAGAGAGCCGCGGCCGCAGAAGGAGGCAAACATGGGGAGGAGGGGCAGGGAACCTGCAACGGGGCTGACATGGGGGGGGGCTGACATGGACAAAGGAGAGAGACAGGGGGACGTGCTGGACAGACAAGATAAATGCTGGACAGAGGGGAGAGACAGAGAGGCTTAGGATTATAATGGGCTGATGGGGGAGCTAGCACTGGTAATGGGCAGATGGGGGGCTAGGACTGGTAATGGGTTTATTAGGGAAGGCTAGGACTGGGAATGGACTGATCAAGGGGGGGTTGGGACTGGTAATGGGCTGATAGGGGGGTAGGACTGGTAATGGACTGATGGGGGCTAGCATTGGAAATGAGCTGATCGGTGAGGTTAGGACTGGAAATGGGCTGATTAGAGGAGGCTAAGACTGGTAATGGGCTGATAGGGGGGGGTAGGACTGGAAATGGGCTGATTAGAGGAGGCTAAGACTGGTAATGGGCTGATAGGGGAGGCTAGGACTGGTAATGGGCTGATGGGGTGGGGTAGGACTGGTAATGGACTGATGGGAGGCTAGCATTGGAAATGAGCTGATCGGGGGGGCTATGACTGGAAATGGACTGATTAGTGGAGGTTAGGACTGGTAATGAGCTGATGGGGGGGTAGGACTGGTATTGGGCTGATTAGGGGAGGCTAGCACTGGTAATGAGGTTGAGGGGGGACTAGCACTGGAAGTGAGCTGATTGGGGGGCTTCGACTGGGAATGGGCTGATTGTGGGGAGGGGAGGATAGGATAGAGCTGCTGGCCCTGGAAGAAAACTGGGGGCTAAGGCTACAAATGGGCTGATACGAGGGGATGGGAGAATGGAACTGGAAGGGAGTGGATCTGAGAGGGGCTGCCATGGTATTTGTACTAGAAGGGACTGGTCAGTGGGGAAGGAGGGGGACTGGAAGGGAATGGATACCAATGGCAGTCATGGGAATGCAAGTTGACATTGGAAGGTACTGGGAGTGAGGACTGGAAAGGAGCTGATACTGGGGAGGGTTACTGGGACTGGAAATAGGCTGATGGAAAGAAGTGAAGAAAACAAAAGAAGAGATAAGAAATGGCAGATGGACCATAGACCACGGAAAGAGAGCTAAGAGAAGACAGGAAAGCAGAAGCCTCAAATCGGGACCAGCATGATCAGAGAATAAATTGGTCAGACAACAAAGGTAGAAAAAATAATTTTATTTCATATTAGTGATTTCACTACAAAATCATAATTTTGAAATCAAATATTGTTACTTGTTATTGGTATCAATTATTGTGGTTTAAATAAGTAAATTTTATAAATAAAAACATAATGCAAAGGCCTATAATATATTAATAATTCAACAAATGATTACAGCGACAATGCGTTAACGGTAAAGGAAGAGAGACGCATTTGATTTTATCATTTGGGGTCATCACAAGTTGACCAATGGTAAAAGGGGTCACGGTTCAAAAAAGGTTGAGAACCACTGCCTTAGAGGAAAGGAGGGATAGGAGATATATGATACAGACCTTTAAATACTTGAAAGAAATTAATGAACAGCTAAACATTTTTCAAAGATGCAAAAGCCATAAAACTAGAGGACATAAAATGAAGTTACAAGAAGGTAAACTGAAAAGCAATATTAGGAAATACTTTTCATGGAAAGGGTGGTGGATGTCTAGAATGCCCTCCCAGTGGAGGTGGTGGGACAAAAACAGTGTCTGAATTCAGAAAGGCATGGGATAAATACAGATGATCTATATATAGCAAGAGGAGCACTCCTGCTCAAAGCAAAACTTATGACTTTTACACTTCTAGAAAAAGCACAGAACAGGTAACCTGCACAAAGCAGCAGTTAGAACCAGAATCTAAAAGCACCTTACTGGGCAGACGGGATAGACTGTACTTGATTTATTTGCAGTCATACTATGCTACTATGAAAAAAGAGACTGCAGTGGCTGGTAGGGCTCAGTAGTTTACACTATTTCTGAGCTCTGGAAGGGCTGTTCCATCCTGATACCATGCAAGGACATCACCCACGTGTGCCTCATATGCAGTTTAGATGGGCTATAAAAACCTTCCTTTTTAAGCAATAATCTTTTGCTTAGACACGAGAGGATTTTTTTGTGTTGCGTTTATTTTGCATTTAAGTTTTTTGATTGAGTGAGTAGTTTAAAGTTGTTTGAAAGGTCTGTTTATTAATTGATATATTTGTTTAATGGGCATGTGTTGTAAATTTTTAATTTTTGTTTTATTATGTATTTTCTTTTGTAACTCCTCCCCCCTCCTGAGCACTGTCGGGAGGATGGGGTGAATAACAAAGCAAATAAATCGGATGTCTGTTTCCCTTTCTCTGTTGTACATTTCACTGTGAAATCTGTGAATGGACCTTGTAGCCGCCTTAATGGTTGCTATATATGGTGACACTTAGGGGCCTTTTTATTAAAGTGTGTTGGGATTTTGTGACTAATGTGATAGATGCAACCACTGTGCGATAACTACCGGGGATGTGTGCATCATGTTCCTGGCAATTACTGCACTGAATTGGTACCCTAATGCATGTGTAATTACTGTGGATGCATTTAACGCCATCTATTGAGGTGGCGTTAGGTGAACCTGCGCAAATTGCAACAGTTGCACTTGGCGCACAGTCTTTACCTCTGTGCTAACTGTGCAGTGCTCACCATGCCCACTCTCTACGTCTTACCATCCCAACATGTGATACACAGAGTGGAAATAGGCCCATGCTAATTGGGTTGGCCCCACGCTAACAGGTACCATGGGCATCGGCATGTATTTAGTGAGCACCAAAACCAGTGGTACCACATAGTGCATTTTAGTAAAAGGGCCCCTGACTGAACTAGGTCATTTGCAACTGATTGCTAAGTGTACTGCTTCCTAGTGGTAGTGAAGCTCAGTAATTCTTCTTGTCCTTGTGGTAATATTGAAATCCATCCTTTGAAAGCTGTTATCAATTAATGGTTAGATACAATATATTATCACTTTTTGTTTCATTTTATTATTTTTTCCCAAAAAATAGAATGTTTGGAGACTGCTCCATTCAAGTCACTTCTCCCCTCTTCTTTCCAGGTCAGAGATGCGCACAGAGTGAAACACATGCACTATGGGCTGTACCGTGTGGGCAGGCACAAGTATGGGAAGGGGCATCTGTCATTATTGGATGCCCAGAAAGCCCATCAAGTTCCTGTGAGTAGATGGGTGTGTCGGGGGGTGCCAGGTTTACGAGTCGCACAGGCTGGATAATTTGGGTGGAGCATCCATGGGGGCGCAGTCGCATTGGCATTTGGTGCGCATGGTGAATCACCTGGGGCTGGTAGATGTATGGAGTTTAAAACATGATGCTAGGGGAGATTATATTTTATTCTATTCCGCACAATTCATATAGCAGATTGGATGTAATCTTCATTTGGAGACCATATTTAGAGTATTGTGTGGGGATGGTGCAGAGTACCTACCACAGTGGTCAGTGGCCTTCATCATAAGGCATATGGGGACAGATTTGAAGATCTTAAATGCTTTGGAAGAAAGGCGAGAGAAGGGAGATATGCCATGAAGGAATTTTAATGTTTATCATAAATGCACAGGAGGAAAGCCTCTTCTATTGAAAGAAATCTCTGCAATGAGGAACATAGGATGAATGTGAAAGGGATAGACTCGGAAGTAATTTTAGGAAATATTTCTTTACAGAAAGAGTAGTAGATGCGTGGAATAGTCTCCCAGTAGAGGTGGTAGAGACAATAACTATATCTGAATTCAAGAAAATATGGGACCAACACAGAGGATCTCTTAAGAGAAAAAAAATGGACTGTAAAGCTTGGTAGTTGGTTTGGAAGGGCAAACTGGATTGGTCGTATGGTCTTTATCTGCCATTATTTTTCTGTATCTCTTTAGTCATTTCCATTCCTTATATTGCACCTTTGATAGACTGTGTGGAGTAATCCAAGGAAATACCGCTACAGAAAGGGTGGTTATGCGTCAAACAGCCTCCCAGTGGGGGTGGTGGAGATGAGAACTATATCTAAATTCAAAAAAGCATGAGGCAAATACAGTTGATTTCTGAGGAAGAGGATGGGATTGTAGAACTTGATAGTTCTTAAGGATGGGCAGACTGGATAGGCCGTTTGGTCTTTATCTGCCATCATTTTCTATGTTTCCAAAAATGCATCAGACTTACAAATCTAGGTGTAGAATTACTCAGTTGATAAGTGCAGCTCAAGGACATGATTTGTTCTGTGGTCACTCGGAGGGGATTTGAACATGTATCAGGGTGTTTTACTCCATAATTCAGTGTTGAATCTATAGACCCTGCTCCAGAAAATTACTATATAAAAAGAAATTTCAAACAAATGTTACAGATTTATAAAATAGAAACAATATTTCTGAAATTGGTCCTGTCAACCTTTGTCTACAAAAGCACAGACTTGGTTTTTCCATATTTTTTGTAGGACATGTACAGTTCTTTGGAAAAGTCGTTACACCCTTTTCGTTTTTCAATTCTGTTATCTAAAAAAAATTAAAAATGCATTGAAGTAGGAGTTTCGCTGTTCTGAACATCATATGCTACACTTTTTAATGTGAAAGAACAATTAAAGAAATAGTAAAAAAAAAAAAAAAAAAATTAAGAATAAGAACTTCAAAATTCTTGTGTAGGTCTTTAAACCCTTAAGTCAGTTTTTAGAAAGAGGTAATTTTGATTTGCTATCATAGGATCCTTAACATATTTCTTTCCCATCAAATAGAACCTGTCTGTGTCCATTTACAGTAGTTCAGCTGATTTGAATGCTCCTAAATACAGCAGATAGATGTTTGTGTTAGAAGTGAATTTGGAGCGAAGTTCTAAATATGTCAGACACAGAACTGCCAAAAAGTGTTACAGGATAAATTTATTAAAGGCATAGATTAGGGGAAAATTAGAATAATATTTCAGTGTGTTTTGAATATCCCTTGGGGCACTGTCAGGTACATCATTGTAAAGGTGAAATAGTTTGGCTTCGCCAAGACATTGCTAAGGTAGCTGTGGGTTAAGGTAACTGCTGATGAAGGCTACTTTGAGGCTTTAGATCATTTTAAAAGAACTAATAGATCTCTAGCTGAGACCAGAGAAAATGTTGATGAGACGGTGGCAAAAAGGAAGCCATTGCTGAACAAAACATTTGCACAGAAACTCTTAAGAGACATAGCATGCATGTGGGAGAAGGTTTTGTGTTCTGAGACCCAAATGGAATTTTTTAGTCTTCATGCCAAGAATGTTGTGTGTGATGCTAATAGCAAAGCATGATGGTGGCAGCATTAAATGCTAAATAAAATAAATACTTTTTATATATCGCATTTCCGATAGTCAATATGGTTTACATGAAACATTAAACTTGGAACATTACATAGAACAGGGAATGTTAACATGGAACGATCAAAGTAAACATCTCTGATATCTGAACAAGTGCACATGACCTGCATGGAGCAATGGGTACACCCTAAACAAAGGCATGGGGAGAGGTGACCTGCAAGGAGTGGCGAGCGCATTTACTCTTGGCACCTTCCTTGGCAGACTAGATGGACCATGCTGGTCTTTATCTGCCGTCATATACTATGTTCTGTTAACAAAAGTGTAATAAGTTGTGGAGATACTTTGCAGTAGTGGGGACAGGGAGGCTTGTGAATACTAAGAGGGATATGGATAGTGACAAAATGTAGGCAGAATTCTGTAGGAAAATCTGTTCTAGTTTGCCATAGACCTGGGACTGGAGAGAAGATTCACTTTTTAGCAGGTCAGTGTTCTAACACAAAGCAAAACAATAGAATAGCTCAGCCAGAGGGAAACAAATGTCTTTGAATGGCCCAATCAAAGACTAGACTTGAAGACTGTAGTTCAGAGATGATCCCAAGCCAATTTAAAAGAACTTGGGCTATTTTGCTGAAAAAAATAGGCAGAAACTGCACCATTCTGCTATGCAAAGTTAGACACATGTTGTAAAAGATGCATGGCAGTAACTGCTGCAGCAGGAGCTTAAACCAAGTACTGAGTCAAGGGATTTGAAGCAGTGGCAGAAATTCAAATTGTGGGCCCCCAAGCAACAGTTTTGTAAAGGGCCCGCAGAGCAGGGGAAGTCCACTTCAGAAGATACAGGAGCAGCAGCAAGTGGACCCCTTTCTTCGTTGCGGGAGCCAGAGCTGCTTGCGCAAAATTTACTCCACTGAGTTGAGGCTTTTCCTCCAGGACCAAGCAGGAAGTCAGTCCTCACATATGGGTGACGTCGGCGTCGACGGAGCCCCCATGCGGAGCATTTCCCCAGCTTTCAAAGAAAGCCTTTGGGAATGCAGGCATGCATGCGCGGTCCCCTTTCCGCCCAAAGGTGCCATCTTGCTCAGTCGTCTTTTTTCCGCGGAGCCCTATGGACGCCTGTCCTTGTCACCCGTGAAAAAAGTTTATTTTTTTGCGTTGGGTCGAGGTTTTGTTTTGTTTTTTTCCTTCGGTTCGACATTGGTTCCTTTCCTGCCTGGACTCAGTACACCGGTGCCGAGCCCGGATCTCTCTCTTCGGTTTTTGTCCTTAGAGACTGCGTTCGCGCCTTTTTTCTTTTCCCTGGCAGCCCAATTTTTTGATCTTGCAGGGGCCCTTTTTCCCCCGATGGCTGCCAGTGGCTTCCAGAAGTGTGATCGGTGTAAGAAACTGATGTCTCTCACCGACACACACGACTGCTGCCTCCGGTGCCTAGGGCCAGACCCTGATTGTACAGTCTGTAGTCCCTGTGGCAAAATGTCTTCCAAGGCATTATGGAGCTGTCAGCACCAGCGTGAGAGGATCTTCTCCGAATCTGCCTCTGGACGGGTCCTGACTTCGTCAGAGGCCTCGACGTCTCGGGAGTCTGACCCCGAGCATCGTCGGGGCTCCTCTGACAGGGAGTCCCCCTCGAGGGAGCATCGAAGGAAGAAGAAACCCGCGAGGGCAGCATCGGTGGACGCTGTTGGCTCCTCGAGGGCCAGGTTGCATAGCCCCGTTCGCCGTCCCGGGTCTTTGCAGTCGGAGAGGCCTGCAAAGCATCCTCATGTGGAGTCGGAGGCCCCGAGTCACGTGAGTACTGTAGTCCTCGTGTACTCTCCTCTGGGGGAGCCAACGTCAGGGCCCAAGTCGGAGGCTGCTGGGTCTCCTGAGCTCGGACTCAGGTTGACGGCCTTGGAGAGCAGATTGCCTGTCTGCCTTCATGGAGCAGCAGCGAGTGCTGATCGCCGGTCTCACCGGCGCATCTGCCCCGACCACTGGGACATCGACGTCCAAGTTGACCCCGGAGGCCGAGCCGATCCTCAAGACCATGCGAACTCGAGTCGATCCTCGGCCAAGGTCACCCTCGGCCTCCCGTTCGGGACCGAGGTCGTCGACGCCGGTCCCCTCTGTGTCGGGGCGGATGGTGTCGGTGCCCGCCCACTCGGAGCCGCTCGATTCCTCCTCGGAGGAGTCGGCATGGGAAACAGAGGAGGAGCAGTCCCCTGATACCTTCTGGACTCGGTGCGTCCCTTCGGACTCAACGGGATCCGAGCTTCGGACAAGGTCCCCCCCGGAGGATACCAGGTTCTCGGATTTCGTAAGGGACATGGCCAAAGCATTGGCATTCCCTGCGGACTCCGAGGAGGAGCCTCGAGCCAAGGAGCTCGAGGCTCTGCAGTATGACTCTCCTCCCAAGGAGGCCTTTACTGTCCCGGTTCCTCTGATGCTGGAGCGGTTGCTCTTCCGCATGTGGGAGGCGCCGGCCTCGATGCCGGTTCTAAGCAAGCGGGTCGATTCCATCTATCGAGTCTGCAAGAGCCCCGGGTTTCAAAAAGCACAGCTACTGCACCACTCCATGGTTGTGGAATCGGCCATGCATCACCTGAAGTCAGAAGATGCACTCCTCGGTGCCTCCTGGCTGGGAAGCCCAGAACCTGGATGCCCTCGGTAGAAAGTGCTTCCAGGGCTCTATGCTTGCTTGCCGTGTCCAGACCTACCAGCTGTACATGGGCATGTACCTTCTAGACCTGGCAAAGGAGATTGCCGGGTTCTCTGCTGGTCTGTCCGAGGAACCTTTGCAGAGGTTCCAGGCCTTGTCTTCTGGTATTCGGGAGTGCTCGAAGTTTATATCTCGAGCAGCCTACGATGGATTTGAGGCTTCGGCCGGGTAGCAGGGGCCAGCATCGGTGCATGCCGCCAGGCCTGGCTACAATCCTCTGACCTCAAGCCATGGGTACAAGACAAGTTGGTCAAAGTCCCTTGTCGAGGTGAAAACCTCTTTGGCAAGCCCCCATGGCCGAAAAGGCTGCGGAACTCGAGACCGAGACTCTTACCCAGACGAGGCTGTCCAGGAAAACCTCCTGCCCCTTCTCAGAAGAAGAAGGGCTCGGGGAAAAAGGCCTTTTACACGAGGAAGACCGCTGCCTACAAAACCTACCCTCACTACCAGGCCTCTGCAGCTCCCCAACAGGGCAAGCAGGCCAAGGGGCAGGGTCATGGGCACCGTAGGCAGAAGGCTCCCAAGCCTCCTACTCCGGCTCCTGCTCAGCAGGGAGGGGGTTTTTGACTATGCTTAGCCTCTCCTCCTCTCCAGGGCACAGGAAGTCGGCTGACCCTGTACGCAGACAGGTGGCCAGCCATCACAGGGGATACTTGGGTGTTAAGCATCATTCAGAAGGGCTATCTGCTCCACTTCACGCAGCTACCCCCCTCCTAATTTCCAGGGGAGCCTCCAAGACCCCCTTTGCACAGAAACTTACTCCTTCAGGAGTTGGAAGGTCTGATACAGGACCAGGTGGTGGAACCGGTGCCCCACCACCTGGAAGGGCAAGGCTTCTACTCAAGGTACTTCCTGGTACCAAAGAGAACAGGGGGCCTCAGACCCATCCTGGACCTGAGAAATCTGAACAAGTTTCTGGAGAGGGAAAAGTTCAAGATGCTTACCCTTGGAATCTTACTGCCGTACCTCCAGCAGGGAGATTGGCTATGCTCCTTAGACCTGAAGGATGCTTATACTCACATCCTCATCCATCCAAGTCACAGACCATTCCTCAGATTTGTGGTGGGAGGAAAACACTTTCAGTACAGAGTGCTTCCTTTTGGCCTCACCTCCGCCCTCAGGGTTTTTACAAAATGCCTGGCGGTGGTTGCAGCCTACCTCAGGAACCAGGGGATCTTTGTGTTCTCTTATCTGGACGACTGGCTTATCAGGGACCAGTCTCCACAAGAGGCCAGGCAGGCCACCTTCAGAACCATATCCCTGCTTCAGCACCTGGGGTTTGTTATAAACTTCCCCAAGTCCACTTTAGTCCCCTTACAGGACGTGGAGTTCATAGGGGCAAGATTGGATACCATCCATGCAAAGGCCTATTTGCCTGTGGAAAGAGCTCACAGGCTGATAAAGTTGGCCGGCCAGTTTCGGGCGAGCTCTCTGGTCTCCGCCAGACACTTCCTCTGGCTCTTAGGTCACATGGCTTCCACAGTGCATGTCACCCCACATGCCCGGCTGCACATGAGGCCGGCTCAGTGGTGCCTCAGGGCACAGTGGCTACAGGCCACAGGGAAATTGTCAGACAGGATAAAGGTGTCCAAACTCTTGGTGGACTCCTTACGCTGGTGGAGGCATCTCCCAAATCTGGTCGGGGGTGTTCCTTTTCAGGCCTCCCCACACACTCAGGTACTGACAACCGATGCTTCCCTGCAGGGCTGGGGGGCACACTGCCAGGGGGCATGCACCCAAGGCCTGTGGTCTCCGTGGGAGGTCGCCCAGCAGATCAACCTGTTGGAATTGAGAGCCATTCGACTAGCCTTACGGACTTTCTCTCAGATCCTGTCTCACCAGTATGTCCTATTCAGACGGATAACCAGGTGGCTATGTTCTACGTCAACAAGCAGGGAGGCACAGGATCCAGACTCCTGTGCCTGGAAGCACAAGCTCTCTGCTCCTGGGCTATCAATCAGGGCATGACCCTCAGAGCGGTCTACCTCCCAGGCCAGGAAAACTACCTGGCGGACAGGCTAAGCAGACTCCTGCAGCCTCACGAGTGGCAGTTGGATCCTCTGGTAGTTAAACAGATCTTTCTGAAGTGGGGACTTCCGACCATGGATCTTTTTGCCAGTCTGCTGAACAGGCAACTACCTAGGTTCTGTTCCAGGCAATCGCATCCCTTGAGAACAGCTCCAGATGCATTCCTGATCCCCTGGTCAGAGGGCCTGCTGTATGCATTTCCTCCCACACCTCTGGTGGCCCGGACTCTATTCAAAATCCAGCAGGACCGAGCCACGGTGATCCTGATAGCCCCCAGGTGGCCCAGGCAGCCGTGGTTCCCTCTTCTTCTGCAGTTGGCAGTGAATACTCCACTTCCTCTGGGGCTGCAACCCGACCTTCTGACTCAGGATCAGGGGTCCCTCTTGCATCCCAACCTCAGATCCCTCAATTTGATGGCCTGGCTGCTGAAAGGGGTAGTCCTTGCTCCCTTGCTCCTATCAAAGGAGGTTGAAGAGGTGGTGTTGGCCTCCAGGAAGCATTCCACTAGGAAAGCCTATGCTCTGAAGTGGTGTAGGTTTTCTGCTTGGTGTTCTCAATAGCAGGAGGACCCCCCTTCTGCTTGGTCCAGGTGGTGCTACAATACCTGCTCCACCTTTCCAACCTAGGACTTCAGTCCAACTCTGTCTGTCTGGGTTCACCTCAGTGCCCTCTCAGCTCACCACTCGCCAGTGGAGGGACTGTCTCGCTTTCTCAGAGGCCTGCTTCTGCTTAAGCCTCCTATTCGTCCACCGGCCACTGAGTGGGATCTCAATGTGGTCTTGCAGCAACTGACTCGCCCACCTTTTGAGCCGATGGCAACCTGCCATTTACGTTTCCTCTCCTGGAAGGTGGTGGTCCTTGTGGCACTCACCTCGGCTAGGCGGGTGAGTGAGCTTCAGGCCCTGGTCTCAGATAGGCCGTATACCAGGTTCTATAGGAACAGGGTAGTTCCTTCGAAAGGTAGTGTCCTCCTTCCACCTCAACCACAGGAGGTGGTACTTCCAACGTTCTTTCCCAGGCCGCACGCCAGTAGGGCCGAGACTGTCTTGCATACCCTGGATTGTAGAAGGGCGCTGTCCTTTTACCTAGCACGTACGCAGGGGCATAGAAGGGCTTCTCAGCTCTTCATTTCCTTTGACCCTAATAAATTGGGTTTGCCTGTCACTAAGCGTACGTTGTCCATCTGGGTGGCAGACTGTATCGCCTGGGCGTACAGGGCAGACGGCCTCTCCCTGGAGGGTCGAGTCACAGCCCACCGGGTCAGGGCGAAGTCCGCATCAGTAGCTCACTTTCATTCTATTCCGTTGGCAGACATCTGCCGGGCCGCTACTTGGTCTTCAAGCCAGACTTTTGCGGACCACTACTGCCTCAAGAGGGAGTCCCGTAGGGACAGTGCTTTCGGGCAAGCGGTACTCCGTAATCTCTTTGAGGTTTAGGCAACTCCTACCCTCCGGCCCTGGTGTTGGGCTACCGTTCAGGTGTGGTTTCTGAGAAGATTCTCTCACTGTTGCTGAGGCTCTAGAGGGAGCTCTATTTTTCAGTCTGGGTTCCTGGTAGCCCAGAGCTAGGGAGTCACCCATATGTGAGGACTGACGTCCTGCTTGGTCCTGGAGAAAGAGTAGTTGCTCACCTGTAACAGGTGTTCTCCAGGAGCAGCAGGAATCAGTCCTCAGAACCCTCCCTCCTCCCCTTGGAGTTGCAGTTGTATATAGTTCATTTTCTTTTTTGTGCTGTCTTTTAGCTATGTCATCAGACTGAGCAAGATGGCACCTTTGGGCGGGAAGGGGACCGTGCATGCGTGCCTGCATTCCCAAAGGCTGTCTTTGAAAGCTGGGGAAATGCTCCGCATGGGGGCTCCGTCGACGCCGACATCACCATATGTGAGGACTGATTCCTGCTGCTCCTGGAGAACACCTGTTACAGGTGAGTAACTACTCTTTTTGGTTTCTTATTCTTTATGAATATTTCTATAATTATTCTTTCTTCTGGAAATCAGGGGCATCCAAGTTATTTCAACAGTGATCAGAAATCTGTACTTATGCAGGTTGCATGAATATTTTAGCCTGTTATAGTGTAATTTATACTCAAAATCTGTGGATCTTTTCTGAAACTGACGTCATATCCATTAAATAACTGCAATTCTTCAAAATCATTGGTTCTCATTAATTAAGCAAAATGTTTTTTGCTAAAGATTACAACTGGACTAAGTGCCAAGTTTCATTTTATTGTGTTACTGTAAACTGCCCTGATGCTCCTTTGAAGGGTGGTATAGTGAACTATAAAATAAACATAAACATTTGATATTCTCCAGTGCGCAACTCAAGCATGCGGAGAGCCATTCGCTGTGGGAGAGTTGGCAAGGTGGTGTTTTTCAGCAGTTGCAGTCCAAAAAGCCCCAAAACATTGAAGGGTATGAAATCCTGTGTGCTAGGATGCTTTTTCCAGGCACCATTGCAACCTGGCGCCTGGATATTTTGAGCCCTGCTGTAAGCCAAATCCCTATTTATGATATTAAACATACCTGAGGCTTAGCACACTTAAATGCATTCATATAATGTTATTTAAAGTTTCTTAATGTGTCTTCACACCTTGGACTCTTCTTTTTGCAGGTGAATGGCAAAGGGTCATTGTGGTGTGTTGACCCCGAATATAAGCCTAATCTCATACAAGCATTGAAGAAGCAGCCATTTTCCTCAGCCCTTGCATTTTATACTGTTCCAGCATCACCAACCAGGTACAGACGTTTTTCATGTTGCAAGTGTTTAGAGGTATGAATTTTTACAGTGAGCTGAAAGCCAGGAGACAGCGTTCTTAAGCAAAGTTTTGATGTTCTATATGTCAGCTTCTACACTACTTGAAATGAGTCCTGTACCTTGGAAATTAAATAAAAACAACAACAAAAAAAAACCACCCTGAGAAACTTTATAACTACTATGCTTGTTTCGACCATGAACCTTTTATTTGTATATTTAATTGCATGCTTTTGACACACGGAATTATTTCTAGTCTTCATGAAATACAATAGAGACTTGTGATAGACTTTTTTTTAAATAGTTGAACCTAGCTTAGTGCCTCTCATTCTTGGGGTTCAGTATTTGTAGAAATTTAGCTGCTCATCTAGAAAACGTGTTCGCTGGTATCGGTCTGTGCTGTCTGTGTTGGAGATTGAATGATGAGCCTAAATCTAGTTTGAACCCAGGTATGGTTCAGCTTTTGGAGCCATCTGGTCAAAGCTGTAAACTATCAAAGGCAGACCGGATAGGTAAAACCATTATAATAGAGTTGACATGAAAGCAAGTTGGGTTTCATATCTGAGGAGATGTATAGAAGCGCATTTTAGTTAACGTGGAGATTGGAATTGAGATGTCAATCAGGACATACTGATTTCCAATGGTATCTTAGAAACAGCTCTGCTAACCAAGGAGCCATTTTAAAAATGCACAGCAAGAAGTGCAGTAACGCACGGGGATTTATAAGGAGCCGTTTTTTAAAAATGCATGTGCGAAAAATCAATGGAAGACACCTGCCAACTTACATGCATAAGTGCTGGCATGTCAGTGTTCCTGAGCCATTTTGCAAATCTAGACGCTACTAATTAACTTCCTTCAGTTTGGAAGGATAATTAAACAGTGGGGGATTGAGGAGGATATCGCCCTTAATCCCTCTTTAAAGGCTTGGCTGAAAGGAACACCTGCATGTATCAGAAAGGAGATGTAAATCCAGAGGTGGACAATTTTGGACTTACACATGCATTCCCTTTATAAATTAGGGACTATACATGTAGGTTTTTGTCCCACTCAGGCCATGACCACGACGCACCCCAACATGCTCCTTTGCCATTTTGATGTCATATGGTCATCTGCATGTAACATGGGCCTTTTCTAAAATGGTCATGTAAATCATGACTAAGGCTTCTAAAATAACCCACTTTATGTGTATCAGTTGTCCTCTTGGTAAAGGTACAGTAGATCAGACTGAATTTGCTTTTTATTAGTCACCCTGCTCTTTATCATCGTTTGACACTAGGACTATTGGAGCAAATATGTAATGATAAAGTGGTGCATGTCTCCCCTGCCTTTGTATAACCATGTCATGTATTGTAAACCTCTTTGATTGAAGGAAAAGGCAGTATAACACACTCACTCACTCTCACACACACACTCACACTCTTTAACCTGCTTTGTGAAACTAGAATTGATTACTAAACTATGATAGATGTAATAAAATTGTGATGCAAAATGTGCATTAAAATGTTTTCTGTTCTACCATACCTATATAGGCCTATGCTGCCTGGGCCATGACAGCATCTCCTATGACCTGTGCCAGACTATGACACCTAAAACCAATAAAGAGGTCGGAGTTGCAAGGAAAACTGTTCTCCAAATCCGACTCGGCACCGGCCTCCTTAATGCCGAGCTCAAAGCCCAGCACTTCCTATGAGGCTCGATCATCTTCAGAGTCCCGCAGTGGCGGCGACTCATCCAAGAAGACCTCAGACTCTGAGAGAGAGAAGAAAAAATCCTCGAAGTACACTGAGGTTGCACCGGAGAAATCCCTTAAAACCGCCCAGAGGGACTTGGGCGGCTCCGAGAAGTGCCCTACCAAGGTCCTCCAGAAGGATTCCTTGGCTGGCGGAGAAACCATAGTCCTCGTCAAGGACGCACTCGCAAGATTGCCAACGCTGGCCTGATGTCATCAGTGCCTGCGCTGAAAGCTGCAGAGCCTTCTGGCTTGGAAACCTGAATGGCAGCCTTGGCACAAAACATCACTGCTATCTTTGCCCTGCAGCAGGCAATGATGGCTAGTTTGTCTGCATCTGCCCTGACGACTGGCCCATGACTGTGGGGGAATCCCTGGTCGTTGAGCTAAACTCTGAGCGCCATCGGCCTCGGGTAAGCCCTTGGTGCCGGTAGAGGTCTCTGTCCCATTCCTCTGGCATCTGGTACTCCCCGGCCAGTTTCAGCGACTCGGACACCAGGTCCTCCGGAGGCCACAGACTACTTAGCTCTGGCCTCGACATTATGAATCGCAGGGCCTCGGACTCGTCATCACTGCTTGATTCCAAGTGGGAGACAGATGACTAGGCATCCCTGGAAACCAAGCGGTACAGATATTCCCTCGGACCATTGCCTCCGGCACCATTCTCCTCCGGAAGATGTGGCCTTCCACAACTTTGTCGGATATGGCCAGAGCCCTCTCTATGCAAACATGCTGGGTTGCTGGGGTCAAGCCTATGAATTGTACATAGGCATGTACCTAAAGGCCCTAACCCAAGAGTTGTCTGGGTTTTCAGCGGGGCTTACTGGGGAACCCCTCCTGTGGTTCCAATCCCTGACCTCTGGGATCAAGGACTGTTCTAACTTGCTTTCCCGGGAGGCCTGTGATGGCTTTGAGTTAGCAGCTCAGGTAGCAGCGGCCGGCATTGGCGCCAGATGCCAAGCCTGAATGCAGTCCTTGGACATCAAGCAGTGGGTCTAAGACAAGCTGCTTAATGTCCCCTGCACTGAGGAGAACCTGTTCGGCAAATCTATGGCCAACAAGGTGGCTGAGATAGAGGCCAACTTGGTGATTTGACAGAGGCTCTCCAAGAAGAGCTCATCCTTTTCCCGTAAAACCATTGGGGAAAAGACCTATGTTCCTGAGGAAAAAGGGGCCCTTTCAACAGTGTCGCCACTACCAGCACTTCTCAGGCCAACATTCTCACCCTAAAAGACAAAACCATAGGGCTCAGAACCAAGGGCACAGAAGCCCCAGGCCCCAGCTTCCGCCCAGCCCGTGCAGAGCTTTTGACTCCCGGGGTAGGGCCTCCCCTTCCCCAGGAGACCTTCACCAGCCCACAGAGGGCCGCCTGGCACTCTTCGCCCACAAGTGGGCCAATGTGACCTCAGACCAATGAGTAAGGTTAGGATAGCTCCTCCACCTAGAGCAGGTACCACCCAGGTTCTTTCCAGGAGAGCCAGTGCGATCTCTCCTTCACTAGATCACCTGCTTTCAGAACTCACAGGTCTGCTCAGGGACAATGCAGTAGAGCCTGTACACAAACATCTGTGGGGAAAAGGCTTCTACTCCAGATACTTTCTTGTTCCAAAGAAAACTGGGGGACTCAGGTCCATACTAGACTTGAGAAACTTAAACAAGTTTCTGGTGAGGGAGAAGTTCAAGATGCTCTCCCTTGGAACACTGCTGCTTTACCTCCACCAGGGAGATTGCCTGTGCTACTTGGATCTTACGGATGCATATACTTACATCCTGATCCACCCCTCCCACAGGCAGTACCTACGGTTCGTGGTGGGAGAAACATAGAAACATAGAAATATGATGACAGAAAAAGACCGCATGGTCTATCTAGTCTGTCCTTCCATATCAACTACTACAACAGTCCCCTTTTTACCTTTAGAGATCCTCTGTGTTTGTCCCATGCTTTTTTGAATTCAGTTACTGTCCTCATCTCTACCACCTCCACTGGGAGACTATTCCACGGAGCCACTACTCTTTCCGTAAAGAAATATTTCCACATATCACTCCTGAATCTATCTCCCTTCACCCTCATCCCATGTCCCCTCGTAGCAGAACTTGCTTTCAATTGAAAGAGGCGCTCTCCCTGAACATTTATGCCACGGAGGTATTTAAACATCTCAATCATATCACCTCTATCCCGCCTTTCCTCTAAGGTGTACATATTAAGATCCTTCAGTCTGTCCTCATATGCTTTATAATGAAAACCACTAATCATTTTAGTAGCCACCCTCTGCACCGACTCCATCCTATTCACATCCTTTTGAAGGTGCGGTCTCCAGAATTGCACACTATACTCCAAATGAGGTCGAACCAAAGACTTATACAGAGGCATTATCACCTCCTTTTTTCTGCTAGCCATTCCTCTCTGTATGCACCCAAGCATCCTTTTAGCTTTTGCCGTCACCTTTTCTACCTGTTTAGCTACTTTAAGATCATCAGACACAACCACGCCTAGGTCCCTCTCTTCTTTGGTGGACAAAAGTACTTCACCTCCTATACTATATTGCTCCCTTGGATTGCTGCAGCCCAAATGCATGACCTTTACATTTTTTAACATTAAATCCCAGCTGCCAAATTCTAGACCATTCTTCAAGCTTAGCTAGATCCCTCCTCATGTTATCTACACCTTCCTGGGTGTCTACTCTATTGCAGATTTTGGTATCATCCGCAAAGAGGCAAACCTTACCCGACAGCCCTTCCGCTATATCACTAACAAAGATGTTAAAAAAGAATCGGACCAAGGACAGATCCCTGGGGCACACCACTGGTAACATCCTTCTCCCCAGAGTGAGCTCCATTTACTTGTACTCTTTGTCGCCTCCCACCCAACCAATTTCTAACCCAAGCAGTAACTTTAGGGTCCATCCCTAGGGTGCTCAGTTTGTTTATAAGTCGCCCGTGAAGAACAGTGTCAAAGGCTTTACTGAAATCTAAATACACCACATCTAGAGCTCTCCCTCGGTCCAACTCCCTGGGAGGAGGGCACTACCAGTACAGGGTGCTACCTTTTGGCCTGGCCTCCTCGCTAAGGGTCTTTACCAAATGCCTGGCGGTGATAGCTGCCTATCTGCACCTACAAGGGACTTTTGTCTTCTCATCAGGGGCAGTATGGCCTCAGAGGTCATTCAGGCCGCAAAGCGTGTAACCCTCCTGGAGCACCTGGGTTCATCATAAACTACTCCAAATCCCATCTTTCTCCACCCCAAAGCCTGGAGTTCATAGGTGCTCATTTGGATACGTTACAAGTCGAGGCTGTCCTCCCAAGCGAAAGGGCAGAATGCCTCAGGCAACTGGCAGGAGAGGTACAGCGCTGCCGGTCAGTGCTGGTTTGTCATCTCCTCCACCTACTGTGCCATATGGCCTCGACTGTTCACGTCACACCCTCAGCCCGCTTACACATGCAGACAGCTCAGTGGTGCCTACACTCGCAGTGGACTCTGGTTAAGGGAGAAGGGTCAGGGTTACCCACCAGCTGGCGGAGTCCCTCAACTGGTGGTGAAACTAGTGCCACCTCCAGGCAGGAATGCCCTTCCAGGCAGCCGTGCCACAGAGGATCCTGACCACAGACGCCTCCCTCCTGGGTTGGGGGCACATTGCGGAGACCACCACACAGGGCAGCTGGTCTCAGGAGATCCTACTGATCAGTCTCTTGGAGTTCAGGGCAATCTTCTTGGCCCTTCGAGCATTCCGTCACTGCCTGCGACACAGACCTGTGCTAATCCAGATGGACAACCAGGTTGCCATGTATGTATGTATGTTTGTTTATTTAGCTGTGCTTATATACTGCTTTTCACTGGGTCAAAATGGTGCACAACAAACAAGTGGGGGAATACATTATAACAGGTCATTGCAGCATTGTATGGGTGGGGGGGGGGGGGGTTTAACCAGCACCGGGGAAGTTATCACCAGGGGGGGAATGAACATATTTACATTTCTGAATCGGCATGTATCAAGGTTTCTTGTTTTTTATCAGTATTTTGGTTTTTCACTCAGTCTCACTTCATCCAAAGTGTACCATGGCGAAGAGCTTAGTGGTCGCTGTTCTATTCAGATCCTAGGTGTTTGCTGAATAAATGGGTTTTCATCAATTTTTGAAATGAGGAGAGGTCTTTGTTGCTCCGTATTTTGGTTGGGAGGGAGTTCCATAGTGAAGGGGCATACAAGTCAAATGCACGGTTGCAGGTTTGGTGATTGAATTTTGTTCTCTTGTGTGGCACTGTGAGCGCATTCCTTGTGGTCTGCTGTGTAGGTCTTCCGGAGTCTACGTGGGTTAGAAGGGTTTGGAGGTGTGATGCGGGCTGTTGGTGAAGGGCTTTATGAATCAATACAAGGGTTTTGTACTTGATCCGTGCTTTTAGAGTGAGGATGTGGAGGTCTCTCAGGATTGAAGTGATGTGATCGTGCTTTTTCACTCTTTGGATGAGTCTGGCCATTGTGTTGGGGGCTGTCCGAAGTGGGTTAAGAGTGGTGATTGGAAGACCTTGGTATATTGCATTACAGTAATTCAGATGGGGGAGTGTCATTGCTTGCATTACCGATCTGAAATCCTTTGAGTCTAGGAGTGGTCTGAGGTGCTGTATCACCTTTGCTTTGAAAAATATTGTCCTCTCGGTTCTTGCGATCTGTTTGAATGAAAGTGATTGATCAAGAATGACTCCTAGATATTTTATGTGTGGTTGGACTCCTATTTGAGTTGATCCCAGGGTGAGGTGTGTTGGGGGGGGGGTGAAGGTTTGATCCTTTGTGATGAATAAGGCTTCTGTCTTTTTGAGATTTATCAACAGGCAGGGGGCACAGGCTTGTACTCCCTCTGCCAGAAGGCTGTGGCCCTCCTCTCTTTCACAGCACGCAACAGCATGCTTCTGCGAGCGGTGTACCTCCCGGACCAGGACAAGTGCCTGGCAGATAGACTAAGCAGAGTCCTTTGCCCACACGAATGGCGCTTAAACCCCAGAGTTACGAAGCAGCTCTTCCACATCTGGGGAAGACCTGTGATGGACCTGTTCATCTCTCCAGACAACACGCAGCTATCCCGCTTCTGCTCCCATCAGCCGCACCTGGAGAGAGTGGTGGCAGATGCCTTCCTGATATTGTGGTCTGAGGGCCTACTCTATGTATTCCCACCGATCTCCCTGGTCGCCAGGACCCTCTTCAAGGTCCAGAGTGAAAGGGCATCAGACATACTGATTGCCCCCAGGTGGCCCAGGCAATCTTGGTTCCCTCTGCTGCTTTCCCTTTTGGTGGCACTCCCTGTCCCTCCTGCACCCCAATTTGGGGTTGCTAATGCTAACAGCATGGCTGCTGAAAAGGTAGTGTTGGCCCCGTTCAGTCTTCCAGAAGTTGAGGAGATCTAATGGCCTTCCGAAAACCCTACACCAGACGGGCTTATGCCTTTAAGTGGAGAAGGTTCTTCGCCTGGTGTGCAGAAAGGGAGGAGATTCCCTTCTCCTGCCATGTGCAATTAGTACTTCAGTACCTACTGCATCTATCACATACCGGGCTAAAATCTAATTCTGAGGTTGCATCTGAGCACCATAGCTGCTCATCACTACCCTATCAAGGGGAAACCCCTCTCAAGCCAACCCCTGGTCTCCAGGTTCCTCCAGGGCCTCCTGTTATCCAAGCCCTCTCTCTCTGCCCTCCATTGGCAAAGTGGACCTCAATGTGGTGCTCTCCTAGCTCACCGAACCTCCATTTGAGCCCCTGGCAACCTGCCACCTTTGGTACCTGTTTTGGAAAGTGGCCTTTCTGGTGGCCCTCACGTCCGCTCAAAGAGTGAGTGAATGAACTCCAGGCCTTGGTGGCAGATCCACCATATACAAGTTTCTATAAAAATAGGGTAGTGCTCAGCGCACACCCCAAATTCCTCCCCAAGGTAGTGTCTCCTTTCCACCTCAACCAAGAGGTGGTCCTCCCCACCTTCTTCCACAGCCTCACGCTAGCAGGGAGGAACTAGTACTTCATACACTAGATTACAAACGGGCCTTGTTGTCCTACTTACAGTGGACTCTGGCCCATTGAAAAACTCCCCACCTTTTCGTGTCTTATGACCCCAGCAGACTGGGGCTTCCCGTGACTAAGCAAACTCTGTCCACTTGTGTGGCAGACTGTATTGCCCTCGCCTATGAGCGAGCTGGCCTCTCCTTCGAGCACCGGATCACAGCGCATTGTGTGAGAGCAATGGCCACATCGGTGGCCAACCTCCGCTCAGTACTGGTGACTGAGATCTGCAAGGCCTCCACATTGTCTTCAATTCATATGTTCACAGCTCACTACTGCCTGGAGAGCAAGTCCCACAGGGACAGTGCCTTTGGCCAGGCAGTGTTCCGTAATATTCTCGGAGTAGGCAACTCCTGCCCTCTGATCCTTCTGTGTTCAGGCTACCGGAGTGATAGTGTCACTGGACACTAGGATCTTGCAGAGTCTTAGTGGGGACTCACCACCTGCAACTCATGGCTACCCGATTGGTCGCCATTGGTGCTGTTGTGGTTTGTTCCTCTGCAGCCTGGAGCTAGGGAGTCCCATATGTGAGGACTGACTTCCTGCTTGTTCCTGGAGAAAGTATAGTTACTCACCTGTAACAGGTGTTTTCCAGGGACAGCAGGAATCAGTCCTCACAACCCTCTCTCCTCCCCTGGGAGTTGTCTCCCTACCTTGTTTTAATTTTTACTACCGTCCTAGCTATGTCATCTGACTGAGCTTGATGGCAGCCTTGGGTGGGAAAGGGACCACATGTGTGGTAGCATGTCCCAAAGGCTTTCTTTGAAAGCTGAGGAAATGCTTCACATGGGCTCTTGTCGGCACCGACGTCACCCATATGGGAGGACTGATTCCTGCTGTCCCTGGAGAACACCCGTTACAGGTGAGTAACTATGCTCTATCTACATGGAAAGGGGTTTGTATGGTGACCTATGTTGCTTCATATTCATAAATTATCCGGAGATATGAGTGATGAGCGAAATTAAATCAGTAGAGGATTGTACGGATTTGCAGAAGGATCTTGTGAAACTAGATAACCGAGCATCTAAATGGCATTTAATGTGGACAAGTGAAAAAGTGCACATAAGAAGAAATAATTCCAGCTACAGTTTCAAAATGATAGATCTGAGTTAGAAGTCACCATCCAAGAAAAAGATATTGGTGTCCTAGTGAACAGTATGTTGACATTTTCAGGCTATTGTGCCTCAGCTGCCAAGGAGTAATTCAGAATGGAATTGAGAACAAAGCAAAGACTATCATGCCTCTGTATAAGTCCATGATGTAAACACACCTTGAATGTTTGCAATTTTGGTCGCCCATCTCAAAAAGAATATTGCAGAACTAGAAAAGGTTCAGAGAAAGGCAAGGAAAATGATAAAGGGGATGGAGCTCCTCCTTTATGAAGAAAGGCTAAACAGGTTAGGTTTTTTCATCTTGGAGAAAAGACAACTGAGAAAGGGGGTATGATAAAAGGTTATAAAGCCATTATTGAGGTGGAAAGGTTACAGAGGGAACAGTTTGGCTTTTCAAACGACACAAAAACAAGAGGGTGCTCCATGAAATTGACTAGCAGATTGAAAACAAATTGTAGGAAGTATAATTTTTTTACACAGTACCTAATTAAGCTGTGGAATCTGTTGTTGGAGGACCTGGTCAAGGCGACTAATGTAGCAGCATTCAGACGAGGATTGGACATGCTCCTAGAGAAAAAATGCATATATTGATATATTGTTTATCCCTGGAAATGAGCTATAAGAATTAGACCTACCTGTTGGGATCTGTCAGGTGCGTGTGACCTCCACTGGCCACGGTCAGAGAGAGAATGTTGGGCTCAATGGACCTTGTTCTCATTCGGCATTGCTTATGATGTTAAGCACACCGAAAAGCTATGGCCAGAAAGGACAGGCAGTTCTTAAGAAAAAATGGCATGACATAAGAATATTTAGTAACCTTTAGATTCTGTATGCTCAGACATGATGCTGCTTCACTTGGGTAATTAGGCTTTGCATTTCTTTTTTTTATTTTTTATTCTTAATCTTTTTATTAATAATTCCAAATAATACAAATTTATATCAAGAGAAAAAAATACAGAAAACCATTCAGTCCACATCTAGGGGAGCAACCAATACGAATTAAAGAAAGTAAAGGAAAAGATATCCTTACAGATAGAAATTTATGCATGGAGGGGAGCTGGTGCCCTGAAAATGTATACAAAACTCTAATTATTACAACTTGTTTACTTTGTAAACAGAGTAAGATAAATTATATCTGTGAAACTTGGTTTATAAAGAGTAGTTACTCACCTGTAACAGGTGTTCTCCAGGAGCAGCAGGAATCAGTCCTCACATATGGGTGTCATCGGCGCCGATGAAGCCCCAGCGGAGCATTTCCCCAGCTTTCCATGAAAGCCTTTGGGAATGCTGGCACGCATGCGCGGTTCCCTTCCCGCCTAAAGGTGCCATCTTACCTCAGTCAAATGACATAGCTAAGAACAGCACACAAAAATGTATAAACAAACTATGTACAACAGCAACTTCAAGGGGAGGAGGGAGGGTTGTGAGGATTGATTCCTGCTGCTCCTGGAGAACACCTGTTACAGGTGAGTAACTACTCTTTCTCCAGGACCAAGCAGGAAGTCAGCCCTCACATATGGGTGACTCCCTAGCTCTGGGCTACCGAGGAACCCAGGCTGAACAAGAGAACTCCCTCTAGTCCCAGCAGCAAAGAAAGGCTTTTCAAGGACACAACCTCCACCGGTAGCCCAACAGAGGGCAGGAGGGCAGGAGTTGCCTAAACCTCAAAGAGATTCCAGAGTACTGCTTGGCCAAAAGCACTGTCCCTACGGGACTCCTTCTCCAGACAGTAATGGGCCGCAAAAGTCTGGCTTGAAGACCAAGTTGCAGCCCTGCAGATGTCTACCAAGGGCACAGAGCGGAGATGAGCCACTGAGGCAGCCATTGCCCTGACACGATGGGCCATGACCCTACCCTGCAAAGGGAGGTCAGCCGCCTTGTAAGCCCAGGTGATACAGTCAGCCACCCAGATGGACAAGGTACGCTTGGACACAGCCAACCCCAACTTATTGGGGTCAAAGGAGACGAAGAGCTGAGTAGCCCTTCTATGCCCCTGCGTACGGTCAAGGTAGAAGGATAAGGCCCTCCTACAGTCCAGGGTATGCAGGACTGCTTCAACCTGGCTAGCATGAGGCCTAGGGAAGAATGTTGGAAGAACCACCTGATTGAGGTGGAAAGAGGAGACAACCTTAGGAAGGAACTTGGGATGAGTCCTGAGGACTACCCTGTTCCTATAAATCCTGGTATAAGGTCTATCACAGACCAGGGCCTGAAGCTCACTCACTCGCCTAGCCGAGGTGAGGGCTATCAGGAAGAGAGTCTTCCAGGAGAGGAAGCGTAGAGGGCAAGTAGCCATCGGCTCAAAGGGTAGGCGAGTCAGTTGCTGCAAGACCACATTGAGCTCCCACTCAGGAGCAGGAGGACGGATGGGGGGCTTGAGCAAAAGCAAGCCCCTGAGAAAGCGGGACACCAAAGGGTGACCGGACAGAGAATGTCCCTCCACCAGTGAGTGGTGAACTGCTAGAGCTGAGAGATGGACCCGAATAGAATTGGACTTAAGTCCCTGATTGGACAAGTGCAGTAAGTACTGAAGCACTACTGGCACAGTACAGGAGAAAGGATCCTCTGTACGTAGCTGACACCATACAGAAAACCTCTTCCATTTGAGGGCATATGTTTTCCTAGTGGACTGTTTCCTAGAGGCTAGAACAACCTCTTCAACTTCCTGAGGCAGGCCCCAGGGAGCCAAAACTACCCTTGCAGCCTCCAGGCCATCAAATTGAGAGCTTTGAGATTGGGGTGCAGAAGGGAACTCTGCTTCTGTGAGAGAAGGTCGGGTTGTAACCCCAGAGGTAGCAGGGAATCCACTGTCAGCTGTAGCAGAAGTGGAAACCAAGGCTGCCTCGGCCATCTGGGAGCTACCAGCTGGACCGAGGCCTTGTCCTGAAGAGTCTTGAAAAGAGTTCGGACCACCAAGGGCTTGGGAGGAAATACATACAGGAGGCCCTGAGACCAGGACATCAGAAAAGCATCTGGTGCTATCCTCAAAGGATGCGGTTACCTGGAGCAGAACTTGGGCGGTTGCTTGTTCAGAGGACTGGCAAAGAGATCTATCCAAGGGAGACCCCACTTCAGGAAGATCTTCTGAACGACCAAGGGGTGCAGCTGCCATTCGTGGGGCTGCAGAAATCTGCTCAACCGATCGGCCAGGCAGTTCTCCTGGCCTGGAAGGTACACCGCCTTGAGAAGCATGTTTTGCTGCAGGGCAAAGAAACAAAGGTCCTGAGTCTCTCGACAAAGAAGCTTGGACCCAGTTCCACCCTTTTTGTTCACATAAAACATGGCTACCTGGTTGTCTGTTTGAATCAAGACTGAGCGGTGAGCCAGGGCCGGAGAAAAAGCCTTGAGAGCTAAGCGGATAGCTCGAAGTTCCAGGAGATTGATTTGTTGGGCTGCCTCCCAGGGAGACCAGAGACCCTGAGTGCACTTGTCTAGACATTGAGCACCCCAGCCCTTCAGAGAGGCGTCGGTGGTGAGGACCACCGAGTATTCTGGCATTTGGAAGGGCATCCCCTGCAGCAGATTGGGTGGATGTAGCCACCAGCTGAGGGAGGTCAAAAGGGGCCTGGACACCTTTATCCTGTCTCTTAGGCGGCCTGTGGCTTGAGACCACTGAGTCCGAAGGCACCACTGTGCAGGCCTCATATGGAGCCTTGCATTGGGAGTCACATGCACTGTCGAAGCCATGTGGCCCAGAAGTCTGAGGCAGAGTCTGGCGGAGACCAGGGATCTGTTGAGGAACTGTTTGGCCACGGCCATCAGTCGTTGAGCCCTGTCTTCTGGCAAGAATGCCTTTGCCAGTTGAGAATCCAATCTTGCCCCTATGAACTCCAAGTTCTGGGAGGGGAGCAAAGTGGACTTTGCGAAGTTTATGACAAAGCCCACGTTTTGAAGCAGAGCAATGGTTCTGAGGGTGGCTTGTCTGGCCTCCTGGCACGTCTGACCCCTGATGAGCCAGTCGTCCAGATAGGGGAAGACAAAGATTCCCTGATTTCTCAGGTAGGCTGCCACCACTGCCAGGCATTTGGTAAAAACCCTGGGAGCGGAGGTGAGGCCAAAAGGCAGGACTCTGTACTGATAATGGTTTCCTCCCACAATGAATCTGAGGTACTTTCTGTGGTCTGGATGAATGAGGATGTGAGTGTACGCATCCTTTAGATCTAAGGAGCATAGCCAATCTCCCTGCTGGAGGTAGGGCAGGAGTGTTTCAAGAGTAAGCATCTTGAACTTTTATTTCTCTAGGAACTTGTTGAGGTTCCTGAGGTCCAGAATGGGTCGAAGGCCACCGGTCCTTTTGGGTACCAGGAAATATGTGGAATAGAATCTGTGACCTTGCAAGTGGGGAGGCACAGGCTCCACTGCACTGTCCACCAACAGACCTTGGAGCTCTTGAAGGAGAAGGTCTGTGTGCAGGGGAGGCCTCAAGGGCTCCCCTGGGAAGTAAGGAGGAGGCAGTTGATGAAAATGCAGGGCATAGCCCTTTTGGACTATGTCCAGCACCCAACTGTCGGTGGTAATAAGAGGTCACTGGTGGGCAAAGAGTACAAGGCGACCGCCTGTGCAGGGCTGGGAAAGCAGGGACGGAGTGGCTACGCTCAAGGAGTCAAAAACCCCCACCCTGATGAGTGGTAGCAGGGGCCTGAGGCTTGGGGGTTCTCTGCCTACGGGGCCCATTACCCTGGCCCTTGGCTTGCTGACCCTGGGGGGCAGCTTGGGCAGCCTGATACTGAGGGTACTGTTTGTAGGCAGTGCCCTTCCTTGGGTAAAAGGACTTTTTACCCGAGCCCTTCTTATGTGAAGGGGCAGAGGTCTTCCTCGACAGCCTTGTCTGGGTAAGGTCCTCGGTCTCGAGCAGAGCGGCCTTCTCGTTCACGGGTTTGCCAAAGGTTCTCACCTTGGCAGGGGACATCGACCAACTTGTCCTGAACCCATGGCTCGAGGTCCGATGACTGCAGCCACGCCGGGCTTCGAGCCGCGTTGCCGGCAGCCGCAACTCGGGCCGAAGCCTCGAAGCTATCATAGGCGGCACGGGAAATGAACTTGGAGCATTCCCGAATCCCCGAGGACAAGGTCTGAAATCTCTGCAAGGGTTCCCCGGAGAGACCAGCAGAGAATCCGGCCAACTCTCTGGCCAGGTCTCGCAAGTACATGCCCATGTACAGCTGGTAAGACTGGACACGGCAAGCAAGCATAGACCCCTGGAAGCACTTCCTACTGACGCCATCGAGGTTGCGGGCCTCCCTGCCAGGGGGCACCGCGGAGTGCATCTTCTGGCTCTTCAGACGATGCATGGCCGATTCCACAACCATGGAATGGTGTGGTAGCTGGGCTTTCTGGAAACCAGGGCTTTTGCGGAGTCGATAAATGGAATCGACTCGCTTGCTTAGAACCGGCGCCGAGGCCGGGGCCTCCCACATACGGAAGAGGAGCCGCTCCAGCATCAGAGGAACCGAGACAGTAAAGGCCTCCTTCGGAGGAGAGTCGTACTGTAGAGCATCGAGCTCCTCGGCTCGAGGCTCTTCCTCGGGATCGGCAGGGATAGCCAAGGCAGCGGCCATATCCCGGACGAACTCAGAGAACCTAGTGTCCTCCGGAGGGGACCTACTCCGGGGATCAGACTGCGGTGAGTCTGACGGGACGCACCGAGTCTTAAAGGTATCGGGAGACTCCTCGTCCTCCGTCTCCCAGGCGGACTCGTCCGAAGAGGAGTCAGGGTCCAACCCTGCAGGGCCCCGAGGCACCCGCCCCGACGCCGGGGGCACCGACGTTGACACCCTCTGTCCCGAACGGGAGGTCGAGGGAGACCTCGACCGAGGACGACTTCAAGCCGCGAGGGTCTCGAGTATCGGCTCGGTCTCCGGGGTTGACTTCGAAGTCGACGTCCCAGTGGTCGGGGCAGATGCACCAGACAGGCTGGCCATCAGTGCTCGCTGCTGCTCCATGAAGGCAGACAGTCTGCACTCCAAGGCTGTCATCCTGAGACTCAGCTCGGGAGACGCAGCAGCCACCAACTCGGGCCCCGGCGGCGCCGGGCCCAACGTCGGCTCTGGGAGAAGAGTCCACGAGGACTACGGGGCTTACGTATCCAGCAGACTCCGGCTCCGTGCGAGGAACTTTGGCAGGCTTCTCTTGGCCCGGGGCGACGGTCGGGGGTCTTAGACCTGGCCCTTGAGGGACCAGGGACCTCTTCCGACGCCGCCCTCGCGAGCCGCTTCTTCCTCTTATGTTCCCGGTCGGGGGAACCCCTGTCCGAGGAGCTTCAACGGCGCTCGGGATCGGAATCTCAAGATGTTGAGGCCTCAGACGAGGTCCGGGCCCGGCCGGAGGCAGAGTCCGAGAAAAACCTTTCCTTTTGATGCTATCGACTCTTTAGTGCCTTGGAAGACATCTTCCCGCATGGCCCACACGACTTGGGGTCGTGGTCAGGGCCAAGGCACCGAAGGCAGCAGTCGTGTGTGTCGGTGAGAGACATAATTTTCTTACACCGATCACACTTTTTGAAACCACTGGAAGCCATCGGGGAAAAAATAGCCCCAGCGAGGTCAAAAGACCGGCCTTCCAGTGAAAAAGGAAAAAAGGGCGCGACCGCCAGCCACGAAGGGCAAAAACTGAAAAATGAAGAAAACGGGCTCGATACCAGTGTACCGAACCCGGCGGGAGGGGAACCGGCGTCGAACCAGAGAAAAAAGAGCGAAAATCGCCGAAGGAAAAAAATCACTTTTATCCAGGAGAACAGGACACACGTCCGATGGGCTTCTCGGGAAAAAAAGAGACTGAGGTAAGATGGCACCTTTAGGTGGGAAGGGAACCGCGCATGCATGCCAGCATTCCCAAAGGCTTTCATGGAAAGCTGGGGAAATGCTCCGCTGGGGCTTCATCGGCGCCGATGACACTCATATGTGAGGACTGACTTCCTGCTTGGTCCTGGAGAATAAATGATTCTAGAGACGAAATCTCAGAGAAAACATACTTGGTGCCACCGAATGTAACCAAACGTTTACAGGGAAACTTAAGGAAAAAGGATGCACCAAGTGCTAAAACGCGTGGCTTTAACAACAAAAAAGCCTTGTGTCTAAGCTGAGTTTGCCTTGAGACGTCTGGAAAAATATTAATTTTCCCCCCACAAAATTCAACATTCTTGTCTTGAAAAAACAAACTCATAACTGTATTTTTATCAACCTCAGAGGAAAAGGAAACAAGGAGAGTAGCCCGAGTAGGTATCACATCATGAGAAGATTCAATAAACTCAGAAACATCTAATGAATCTAGCGAGGAAATAGGAGCAGCTCCCAGAGGAACACTACCTGAGGTCACCCCCCTTGCAGGCAAATAATATAACTTTTTAATAGCCGGTTTAGTGTTATCTTGGTACCCTAAGATTTCAGATAAATATTTATCAAACAACATCTGAGGGGACAACATGCGAGTATATGGAAAATTTAAACATCTAATATTCGTTGCCCTCAGCGAGTTTTCCAACCATTCTTGCTGGGTATGCAAAGTAATACTATCTTTAATAAGACAAAGAAGAATTCTGTAAGGTAACACACTGAGTTTCCAATTTCTGACATTTAATATCTAATGCTAATAAATGAGAATCATGCTGAGCCAGCTTAACCACGGAATCCTTCGAAAACTTTGAGAATTGAGATACAACAGAAATTAGAGTTTTCAATTTGTGAGAGGACACGCCATACATCAGTTAAAGAAATATTCTGAGTGTCCACAGATAAACTAGGTAAACCATCTTGATGGGCCTGCATGAGATCCTCCGGTACCTGAAGAGCCCGTGGCAAAGGAACATCCACAGGTTCTAAAGGACTCCCAAGGAGGGCGGATGAAGATAGTAGATCCACTCATCGAGACTGCTCCTCCGCCATAGGAAAAGACGACACTGGGCCGATGGAAGCCAAGTCAACAAGAGGGGCAGAGTTTAAAACCCTGGACAACACCGAAGAGCCATCAGAGAGAGGCAAAGACTTGGCGGCAGCACCAGGAAGCCCATCTACATCATTCAGACACAACGTGTCAATCCATAGGCCCAACAGTTTTAACAACCTTAGAGGGATTCACTGTACTCACATTTAAGAGACGTTTTCTACGCTTGCCCATTCCAAGAATGCCTCTTCTAGGGCTCCTCGAGCGCCGAAGGAGCGCAAAAGGAGCTTAACATGCCCCTTTAAACCGCGCCCCTTCAAAGCACGACCGCTACCGCGAGACCGCGGAGCAAGCTGGAATTTAAAGCCCCCAAGATGACGTCGGGGCCAGGCGCCTCATCGGTGTACCGGGAAGTCCTGCAGGTGCCTGAGGAATCAACGCTGGACTCGGAGCACACTTCGGGCAGGAACCCTCCTCCTCACACACTCCCCAGGCTTTGCATTTCTTTAGTGTATCAGCTTGATATGCTGCTTTTCACAGGTACCTAGCAAAGTGGTTTATATTAAAAGAAGGGTGGATAGTATCTTAAATGGTTTATGGATCAGACTGCCTCCTTTTCAGAGGAAGTAGTTGCAGAGTTTACAGAGTATGATCAGTTATTTATTTGTGTTTATACAGTATACTGCTTAATCTAAAAGTCTAGACAGTGTACAGAAAACTAGCAATTACAGGGAAATCATAATGCTCATACATAGAACATGAGTGATGTAAAACTGAACATTAAAATAGAATGAACATAACATACACAGACTAAGGAGAAAAGTTACAAAAGTAAATTACCTTATTTACAGGCTTGTGTCAAATGCTGATGAGGATGGGGACAGGCAGAGGGGAGAGGTAGTAAGGGGAGAGTGGGCTGGGGATGGCAGGATGGAGGAAACCCGAGTCACTGGAGGTTTGGGGTGGGGGGGAGGAGAAAGAGTGGGTTAGTCTTAATTTCCAAGGAATTCATGGAAAATGAGTTTTTTTAGGGTTTTTTTTACAATCCATGAGGTCGGATAAGACATGAAGCTCTGCTGGTAATGAATTCCACAAGATCGGAGCATATATCGAAAAGGCTCTATTGGATGTGGATTTGTTACTTTTTGAGATTGTGGTGGGTACTAATAGCGAATTTTGGTGGTGTGATATCCTGGATCTGTTAGCAGGGGTTTCTTGTAGTAGTAATTTGAGGTGTATGGAAGAAAGGCCTTTGATTATCGTGAATGTTGTTAGTATTGCTTTGTATTTTGTCCTTGCTTTTATAGGTGGCCAGTGTAGCTGTGGGAGGATAGGAGTAATATGGCTGGATGGAGTGGCATTTAGAAGAATATGAGCAGCGGTGTTCTGAGCCAGTTGTAGAGGGTGAAGTATGTAGTTTGGTAGGCCCTGCAAGATGATGTTGCAGTAGTCAAAGCAAGGTGTAATGAGGAATTGGAACATTGTGCAATAGTTTTTGGTGGTCGAGTAACGGCTTGTGGTGTTGAATGGATTTCAGCTTGTAATAAATGGCCTTTATGATGGTGCTAATGTGAGACTGAAAGGTTAGGTGCTGGTCCAGAATTATGCTGAGGTGTATCACACTTGGGACTGCACATTCAAGCGAGTTCTGCAGTTGAGATAGTAGATGAAAGGGTGTAGTTAAGGTCTCTTATAGTAACTAGTAACAGTATATGATGGCAGATAAAGACCAGTATGGTTCATCTAGTCTGCCCAGAAAGGCGGCAAGAGTAGGTGTACCCCACCGCTCCATGTAGGTCACCCCTGTTTGTTGAGATATGAGAGTTGTTTGTTTTGATTTTATCCTGTTGCTATAAAGGGATTCACTGTTTCTGTCCCATGCCATTTTGAATTCTGTCACTGTAGTTGCCCCCATCACTTCCATTGGGAAGGCATTCCAAGCATCCACCACCCTTTCAGTGAAAAAGTATTTCCTAACATTGCCTTTCAGTTTACCCCCTTGCAGCTTCATGTTATGCCCTCTAGTTTTACAGCTTCCACAATTTTGGAAGAGGTTTGTTCATTAATACTCTTCAAGTATTTAAAGGTCTGAATCATATCTCCCCTGTCCCTCCTTTCCTACAGAGTATACATATTTTGGTCTTCAAATCTCTTCTCATAAATCTTCTGACGCAGGCTCCAAATCATTTTGATCGCCTTTGAACAGTTAGCGTAGTTACTCACCTGTAACAGGTGTTCTCCAGGGACAGCAGAAATCAGCCCTCACATATGGGTGACGTCGGCGCTGACGGAGCCCTCGTGCGGAGCAATTCCCCAGCTTTCAAAGAAAGCCTTTGGGATTGCCATGCGCATGCGCAGTCCCCTTCCCACCCAAGGGTGCCATCTTGCTCAATCAAATGACATAGCTAAAAAGACGGCAAAATGAGAAAATAAGTGACTGCAACTCCAGGGGAGGAGGGAGGGTCATGAGGACTGATTGCTGCTGTCCTTGGAGAACACCTGTTACAGGTGAGTAACTACGCTTTCTCCAGGAACAAGCAGGAAGTCCGTCTTCACATATGGGACTCCCTAGCTATAGGCTACCAAGAAACCCATAGCTGAAAAATGGCTCCCTCTAGAAGAGCTACAGCAGCTGTGAAAGAACTATCTCCAGGAACAAGCAGGAATGAGTCTTCACATATGGGTACGTCGGTACCGACGGAGCCTGCGCGGGAACGCTCCCCAGCGTCCCAAAAAAGGAAAGCTTTTGGGAGCATCCCACAGCGCCTGCGCGCTGCCTTCCCGCCTTTCCTAACCGCCTCTCTCCAGTTCTTCTTTTCCGCGGAGCCAGCAGGTCGTGTTCCTGTCACAGCTGAAGAAGTTCTTTATTTTATTTTATTTCTTTGGTCGCGCGTCTGCCGCCTTCGACGTCGGACCGGTACCGCCGGTCTTTTCTTTCTTTTTCTTCAAAAAAAAAAAAAGATACTTTCCGTTCCACTTCAGTGTATTTTTTCTTCGTTGGGCCTTAGGCCTAACAGAAAATTCCTCATGGAAAAGCCCGCCTCCGGGTTTAAAAAATGCACTAAGTGCAGCGGTACCATCTCTGTTACCGACACCCATGACTGGTGTCTTAAGTGTTTGGGTCCTGACCATTCCATCACGGATTGTCCGTCCTGCTCCATGATGTCTAAAAGAGGTTTGCAGAACCAAGCAGCCAAGCTCAGTACACTGTTCCCCTCTGATGCAGCTTCGGTGGCATCGACGTCTTCCAGGGCTGCTTCTTCCTCCTATGGATCTCAGGTAACCAAACATAAGTCCAGCCGGTCCTCGAAGGGTAGATCTCCCTCTAAGCATCGAGATGCCTCCGGGCTTGCCCTCGAGGATCCTGCACCGGCAAAAGTACCCCGGCGGGAAGCTCCGGCTTCCAAAGCTCCTATGGGGTCACAGGTTGACATCGATGGCACGCCCTCGACCGATCACCTGTTGCAATGTTCTGGGGTACCGGTGGAATCTGCCGGTACCGACCTCCAGACATTCATGGCATCGATGGATCAGAATGTTCTGACCATGCAGCGTGCCATTATGGCATTCATACAAGCTGCGACGCCGCTGGTACCGCAACAAGCTTCGTTGTCGATACCGGCTCCGATATCGGTTCCGGTGCCGGTACCGATTGCATCGACATTGGCTTCGGTGTTGACTGCAGCGGTACCCTGTCCGATGATGCCTATCTGTACCGATCCGGTACCGATGACTCCTGATGTCGATACCACTTGGTATGCGTATCGGACCTTACAGGAGCATCCAGACAGGCGATACTTTGATTCCTCCGAAGACTCTGATGCATCGGAGGCCTCTATCGAAGCATTGGTACTTCTTCCTCAGGAGCCTTCTTCTCCAAAAAGAAGAATGTCCCCTCCAGAAGACTTGTCTTTTCAAGACTTCATAAGGGAAGTGGCCAAGGGGCTTTCTATCTCAGTAGCCCCTGAGACAGAGCCTAGAGCCAAAAAATTGGATATTTTGCAATATCCCAAGGCTCCTAAAGAAGCAGCCACTTTGCCAGTTCATGAGATCCTTTATGACCACATGCTAGGCATATGGGAGACTCCTCTCACCATCTCTTCTCATTCTCGTAGGTTGGATACCATGTATCGTGTCCCGCCTTGTCCTGGATTTCATAAAACTCAGCTTCCTCACCATTCTATTGTGGTGGAGTCTGCTATGAAAAAGTTAGTGCAAAGAGGCACTCATCTGCTCCTCCAGGAAGAGAATGTAGAACCTTAGATGCTTTTGGCAGGAAAATTTTCCAGGCCAGTATTCTTGTTGCCAGAATCAACTCCTATAGTCTGTATATGGGGATGTTTCTGAAGGAAGTTACAGATCATCTGCAGACTTTCCTCCTTTTTCTTCCAGAAGATAAAAGGGAAGACTTTCTTACTTGGCTTAAGCATGCCCAGGATGTTTCCAAATTTTCCAACCGTGCAGCTTTTGGCTCTTTTGAGGGGGCCAGCAGAGCTTCGGCCATTGCCATAGGTGCACGCAGAATTGCTTGGTTACAAGCTTCTGATTTGGAACCCTGGGTCCAAGATGGATTAGGGAATCTTCCTTGTACAGGTGAAAACCTGTTTGGCAAAGATTGGCAAGCAAAGGCCACTCAAATGGATGCAGAAAATTCTGCTTTGGATAGGTTTTCAAAGTCTATCTCTAATCCTGTCCAGAAGAGGTTATTCAAAAAGGCATATTTTCCCAAGAAGGGAAGAAATTATCCTGTTTATGGTCAACAGACATCTTCTGCAGGTTGTTTTGCTGCAAAGCGTCAACAACCTAAACAGGCCAAGCCTAAGGCTGCAAGGAATACTGTAGCCCAACAGCCTCAGCCTCCTCAGGGCCTTTGACTTGCAACTAGAGAACTTAGCCTTTCTGGCTCTAAAAGACCCAGAGCCTCTCACCATTCCAGGAAGGTTAGCTCATTTTGCTCCCAGATGGGAGCAAATCACAGCAGAGCAGTGGACCCTTTCCATCATAAGGGAGGGGTACAAACTTCATTTCTCAAACCTTCCTCCTTACACCATGGTAAGACAGTTCAATTCTCCAACATCTCTTCTCGACCTTCTGGGTCAGGAGATTTCTACCCTTCTTGCCCAAGGGGCAATAGAAGAAGTACCTCTTCTTCAACAGGGCTCAGGGTTCTACTCCCCCTACTTCCTAATTCCAAAGAAAACAGGGGGTTACAGACCCATATTAGATTTCAGAGAATTGAACAAATTCCTATTCAAGGAGAAATTCAAGATGATTTCTCTAGGTACTCTCCTTCCATTCCTTCAGAGTCAGGATTGGCTTTGTTCTCTAGATCTCAAGGATGCGTATACCCGTATACCCATATACTCATCCATCCAGCACACAGAAGGTTCCTTCGGTTCCTTTATCAGGGAAAGCACTACCAATACAGGGTGCTTCCCTTTGGTCTGGCCTCTGCTCCAAGAGTGTTCACAAAATGCATGGCAGTAATAGCTGCCTTTCTACGCACTCTAGGAATATTCGTATTCCCATATCTGGACGACTGGCTCATCCGAGCTTCATCCCAATCAGAGGCCCAGACTTCCCTAGCCTGCACAATGCGTGTTCTGCAGTATCTGGGACTGGTGATAAACTTTCCAAAGTCCCAACTCACCCCTACTCAGTCTCTAGAGTTCATAGGGGCCTTGCTGGATACCACAACTGCAAGGGCCTATCTTCCCCAGGCCCGTTGCCTACGTTTAGTGCAGTTAGCCTCTCAGATCCAGTTAAAAACCCATCTAACTGCTCGAGAGATGTTACAACTACTAGGCCACATGGCATCCACTGTGCATGTGGTCCCTTATGCTTGCCTTCACATGAGGGCAGCTCAATGGACTTTGTCCACCCAGTGGACCCAGGCATCAGGGGGTCTGTCAGACAAAATAGCAACCTCCAGGCGCCTCTTTTGGTCCCTCCAGTGGTGGAAGTCCACTCAAAATCTATTGCTGGGGTCCCCCTTCCAACAATTGTTACACCAAGCAATCCTTACAACAGATGCCTCTCCAAAGGGTTGGGGAGCTCATCTTCAAGACCTCTCCACCCAGGGCATTTGGTCTCTACAGGAGACCTCCCTACATATCAACATCTTAGAGCTCAGAGCAATCTTCTTAGCTCTCAGAGTCTTCCATACCCTGCTCAGCTACAAGACAGTCCTCATTCACATGGACAACCAAGTAGCCATGTTCTATGTGAACAGGCAGGGAGGAACTGGCTCTCTGTCACTTTGCAACGAAGCTCTGAGATTGTGGGCATTCGCCAGAGAGCATCAAATTCATCTTCTGGCAGTATACCTTCCAGGAGTTCAAAACTCTTGGGCAGACAGACTCAGTCGAGTTCTGCTTCCACACGAATGGTCCCTTCATATGGACCAGATAGTCAGAATCTTTCGAATTTGGGGAACCCCGGACATAGACCTCTTTGCAAGTCCGTGGAATGCCAAACTTCCCCGATTCTTTTCCAGAATTCCATGTCAGGGAGTTCAGGCCAGGGATGCCTTCCTCCTTCATTGGGGTCAAGACTTGCTGTACGCCTTTCCACCCATTCCCCTAATTCCCAAGACCCTATTCAAGCTTCAGAGAGATCGAGGGACTATGATCCTCATAGCTCCACGTTGGCCACGCCAAGTGTGGTACCCTCTACTTCTGCATCTCTCTCACGCTCCCTCCCTGGACTTGGGTTTCGCTCCAGATCTCCTGTCTCAGGAGGGGGGAACGTTGTGGCACCCAAACCCCCAGTCTCTCCATCTCAGGGCTTGGTTGCTGAAGGCTTAGACCTTCAAGATTGGCATCTTTCTCAGCAAGTAAGGGATATCCTTCATGCTTCCAGAAAGCCTTCTACTAGACGTTCCTATGCTTTTAAATGGAAAAGGTTTACCATTTGGTGCGCTGAGAAGGGTATTAACCCTCTAGCAATACCTTTGAATTCTTTACTAGAGTATCTCCTGCATCTTTCCCATGCAGGCCTCAAAACAAATTCAGTAAGGGTCCATTTGAGTGCTATTGCAGCATCCCTTAAGCCTCTCAATGGACAACCTGTCTCCTCTCATCCTCTTATTGCAAGATTCATGAGAAGCCTTCTTTTAACTAAACCTCCCATTAGACCACCTCCAGTGGCATGGGACTTGAATCTGGTTCTTGGTCAGCTCATGAAGCCACCCTTTGAACCCTTAGCCACTACCTCCTTGAAATTTCTTTCCTGGAAGGTTATCTTTCTTATTGCAGTCACCTCAGCTCGCCGCATCAGTGAACTGCAGGCCTTAGTGGCTAATGCACCTTATACAAGATTTCATCATGATAAGGTAGTCCTTAGGACCAATCCACACTTTATGCCTAAAGTGGTCTCACTTTTTCATCTTAATCAAGTGGTGTATTTACCTGTCTTTTTTCCAGGTCCTCATGCATCAAGTGCAGAGAGGAATCTTCATACCCTGGATTGTAAGAGAGCTCTTGCTTTTTACTTACAAAGGACACAGCAACATAGAAAGTCTTCTCAACTCTTTGTTGCTTTTGATCCCTCTCATTTGGGACTTCCAGTCTCTAAGAGAACACTGTCCAATTGGATTGTTCAGTGTATTTCTTTCGCCTACCAGAGTAAGAACTTTTCTCTGGAGGGCCATGTCACAGCTCATAATGTGAGAGCCATGGCCACCTCTATGGCTCATCTAAATTCTGTGTCCATCGACCAGATCTGTCGAGCGGCCACCTGGGCCTCGGTTCATACCTTCACAGTCCATTACTGTTTGGACAAGGACTCCCGCCGGGATGCCTTGTTTGGTCAGGCTGTTATCAAATACCTGGTCCATGCTTAATCAACTCCTACCCCCCATTCCTGGTTGGATGCCTGAAATCCATGGGAGGAGGTAGAGCCCTTCTCAGGGTCTCACTACCTTGGGGATCTCCCAGGCATCTCTAGCTGGGGAGTCCCCATATGTGAAGACTCATTCCTGCTTGTTCCTGGAGATAGCACAGTTACTTACCTGTAACAGGTGATCTCTGGGAACAGCAGGAATAAGTCTTCACAACCCACCCACCTCCCCTAGGAGTTGTATCTCTCTATCTATCTTTCCTTTCCTCTCGCTCTTTGTCTCAGCTTTAAAACTCGAACTGGAGAGAGGCGGTTAGGAAAGGCGGGAAGGCAGCGCGCAGGCGCTGTGGGATGCTCCCAAAAGCTTTCCTTTTTTGGGACACTGGGGAGCGTTCCCGTGCAGGTCCGTCGGTACCGACGTACCCATATGTGAAGACTTATTCCTGCTGTTCCCAGAGATCACCTGTTACAGGTAAGTAACTGTGCTTTCTCCGAGAATGCAACCCCCACGGTAGCCTGACACCAAAGGGCTGGAGGGTAGGAGTTGCCTAAACCTCGAATAGGTTACGGAGTACCACCTGGCCGAAAACAGTCGCGCCGGGACACTCTCTCCAGGCAGTAATGGACTGCAAAAGTCTGGCTTGAAGACCAAGTTGCAGCCCGGCAGATGTCTGCCAGTGGTACAGAGCGGTGGTTAGCCACTGATGTGGCTTTAGCCCTGACACGGTGGGCTGTGACTTGACCCTGCAGCTGGAGGTCAGCTGCCCTGTACACCCAGGTGATGCAGTTTGCCACCCAGGTGGATAACGTACGCTTGGTGACAGGTAGACCCAGCCTACTGGGGTCATAAGACAGGAAGAGCTGGGAAGCTCTCCGATGTCCCTATGTACGTTCCAAGTAGAAAGCAAGTGCCCTCTTACAATCCAGGGTATGCGGGACCGCCTCTGCCCGGCTGGCATGCGGCCTGGGAAAGAAAATTGGAAGAACCACCTCTTGATTGAGGTGGAAAGAAGAGACCACTTTCGAAAGGAACTTGGGGTGAGTACGAAGGATCACCCTATTTCTGTGAAACCGTGTGTACGGCCTATCAGATACCAGAGCCTGCAGCTCACTCACACGTCTGGCAGATATGAGTGCCACCAGGAAGAGGACCTTCCAGGAAAGGAAGCGGAGATGGCAAGTGGACATTGGCTCAAAAGGTGGACGAGTAAGCTGCTGTAAGACCACATTCAAGTCCCACTCAGTTGCCGGAGGGCAAACGGGGGCTTCAGTAGGAGTAGACCTCTGAGGAATCTGGACACCAAGGGGTGAACAGAAAGAGGTTGATCTTCCACCTGAGAGTGGTTCGCTGATAAAGCACTCGGGTGAACACTGACTAGACTTGAGGCCTAATTCTGAGAGGTGAAGCAAGTACTGCAACACCACTGGTACTAGGCAAGAGAGGATTTTCACTGCGCTGTTTACACCACACCTCAAACCTGCGCCACTTGAAGGCGTATGACTTTCTTTTTAGTTTCAACAAATCTTTATTATAAACATAAAGCAGGAATACAATCAAGTCCACATCTAGAGGAATACTATCCATTATATCAGGAATATACCAATTACACAGCAAAACTACTTATAGTAGATCAAACAAAATATAAGCTTCAAGTACCTTAAGTAAGAAAAGGATCCCAAATTAATTTTTATCCCTAATGTACTAGGAAAGGAAGGATAAGTAAACTTAACCATTTTCTTTACCAATCAAAAAAGCCTCCAATTGCCCAACATCGAGAAAAACATACTTAATATTCTCATATAACAGCATACATTTACAGGGATATTTTAGGAAAAAGGAAACCCCCACAGCCAAAACGTGAGCTTTTAATGCCAAAAAAGCTTTCCTCCGTTTTTGGGTTAATTGCTACTAACATCAGGAGAAATCTGAATAGAGCTACTACAAAAGGCTTGGTCCTTTTTCAAAAAATACAATCGCCTTATTAAATTTTTATCTGCAAGAGATCAGAAGGAAATGATTAGGGTAGCGCGGTGGGAAATAACATCCAAAGAAGATTTCAAAAAGGCAGAAACATCAATAGACTCAGCCGTGGGACGATTCCCTCTCTCCTTAGTATTTGGAGAGGAGGTCTCTGTAGTAGGCAAAAAAGGAACATAATAAACGGAGGAAAACTTAATTGACTCAGCATCATCCATTAATAAAACCTTAAAATATTTTTGCAATAGAATTATAGGAGTAAGATAGTGAGTGTGATAGATAGTGAAAGGAAAATTAAGAAAACGCAAATTCTTAACACAAGCAGCATTTTCCAATGACTCTAACTGATGGTGTATAACACAACTGTCCCTAATAGAAGAAACAGCAGCCTCCATCACAGAGACCTGACCTTCCAACTTATTTAAAGACTTATTAGATTTATCTAAACGCATATCATGTTCAGAAAGTTTCTGCACAACTTCGTTGGAAAACTGCATGACTTGAGATAACGATGCACGGAGCGAAAGCTCAATACGTGCAACCATCTCCCAAACATCACGCAGAGAAACATCTACAGGAACATTAACAGAAGAAATGGTGGAAGAAAATTCCAGTGAAGAGGGCAGCTTAACTCTCTCAATCCCCGAGGCAGTAAACAAGGGTAGCAAAGAGGCTGCTTGACCCACAGGAGAGTCTACCCCAGGCAACTCTTCCCTGGGGGAAGGCATCCCAGAAAACCCTTCCTGTCCGGGTAGGGCAAGGCCCAGCGTAGTAACAGATACATCTGAAACAGTACTCACAGTTTCACCTAGTCATTCTTTCTCCGGGTGATCAGCCTGGGCATTCAAAAGATGACGATCCATTGGTCCAAAAGTCTTTAAAGACTTAGCACCGAAGGCAGAAAAGATCTTTTCCTCCTCCTACTCATGTGAGACTACAAACGGCTCCTCTAGCTCTGAAGGAGCGGGGCCTGCCCCTTTGGTCACGCCCCTTCGGGCAGGCGCCCACGGGTACGCGCCCGCGGGTCGCATTCCACGGCGGGCTGACGCTCTTATGCTGGCCAGAAAGGGGTGGGGACACCGAGCTCCTCCTCCACCACACAGCCACACTGTGATCCGATCAGGAAAGAAGTAGGTAGCAATCCCAAAGCAGCACGGCGGGCCGATGCTCTTATGCCGGCCAGAAAGGGGTGGGGACACCGAGCTCCTCCTCCACCACACAGCCGCACCGGGATCTGATCAGGAAACAAGTAGGTAGCAATTCCCAAGGGCGTAGGACTTTCTAGTGGATTGCCTCCTGGAGGCCAGCAACACTTCTTCCACATCCTTAGGTAGGCGTAGAGGAGCCAACACTACCCTTTCAGCAGCCATGCCATCAGGTTGAAGGACCTGAGGTTGGGGTGTAAGATAGAGCCCTGCTTCTGGGACAGGAGGTCGGGCTGCGTCCCCAGAGGAAGCGGGGTTTCCACTGCCAGCTGGAGGAGAAGCGGAAACCAAGGTTGTCTTGGCCATCTGGGGGCTATCAAGATAACCGAGGCCTTGTCTCGAAGGATTTTGAATAGGAATCGGGCCACCAGAGGCGTGGGAGGAAACGCATACAGGAGGCCCACTGACCAGGAGATTAGAAAACCATCTGCAGCCATCCTTTGGGGGGTGTGGCTGTCTGGAGCAAAGGTTGGGCAAATGATGATTCTGCGGACTGGCAAAGGGATCGATGGTCGGATGCCCCCAACAATGGAAGATCTGCTGGGCTACTTCCTGATTCAGTTGCCACTCATGAGGTTGGAGAATTCTGCTTAGCTTGTCTGCTAGACAGTTCTCCTGACCTGGCAGGTAAACTGCTTTGAGAGACATACCTTGTCGGATTGCAAAGGAACAGAGGTCCAGTGTCTCTTGACACAGGATATAGGACCTCGTCCCTCCCTGCTTGTTCACGTAGAACATAGCCACCTGGTTGTCTGTTTGTACTAAGACAGACTGATGTAAGAGAACATGAGAGAAGGTTTGAAGAGCTAGGCGTATCGCCCAAAGCTCTAAGAGGTTGATTTGTTGTGTCTTCTCTTGAGGAGACCACAACCCTTGAGTGCATAAGTCCTGGCAATGGGCTCCCCAGCCCAGCAGAGATGCATCTGTCGTCAGCACTCTTGTATATGAGGGAGGCTGGAAAGACACTCTCGAGCAGGTTGGATGCCTGAAGCCACCAGGTCAACGACCTTAGTAGTCATTTGGACACTCTGATCCTGTCTCGGAGTCTTCCTGTGGCTTGTGTCCACTGATCTCTGAGGCACCACTGAGTTATCCTCATGTGGAGACGGGCGTTTTGGGTCACATGAACCATGGAGGCCATGTGTCCTAGGAGGTGTAGAAAGTGCCTTGCTGATATTTGAGATTTGTGGCTGATTTGGTGTACTAACTCCAGAAGCCTCTGTGCTCTGCCCTCTGGCAGGTAAGCCTTTGCTTGAAGGGTGTCTAGCCTTGCCCCTATGAACTCTTAAGTTTTGAGTGGGGAGCAAAGTGGACTTTGCTTGATTTATGACAAAGCCTAGATGCTGCAGTATGTTGATAGTGCAAGCTGTGGCCTGTTGAGCTTCTTGAGGTGACTGGACCCTGACGAGCCAGCCATCCAAGTACGGGAAGACAAAAATTCCCTGGTTCCTGAGGAAGGCCACCACTACCGCCAGACATTTGGTAAACACTCTGGGGGCAGAGGCTAGGCCGAATGGAAGTACTCTGTACTGAAAATGATTTCCTCCCACTACTAATCTGAGATATTGTCTGTGGTCTGGATATATGAGGATGTGCGTATAAGCATCCTTCAGATCTACGGAGCATAGCCAGTCTCCCTGGTGGAGGTAAGGCAGCAGTATTCCAAAGGAAAGCATCTTGAACTTTTCCCTCACCAGCAACTTGTTCAGATTTCACAAGTCGAGGATGGGCCGAAGGCCTTCAGTTCTCTTTTGTATGAGGAAATACCTGGATAGAAGCCTTGCCCTTGCAGGTGGTGGGGCACTGGTTCCACCGCCTGATCCTTTATAAGACCTGCCATCTCCTGCAAGAGGAGATTCCTGTGCAGAGGGGGCCTGAGAGGCTCTCCTGGAAAGAAGGGGGGGGGGTACCTGGCTGAAATGGAGCAAGTAGCCTTTGTGAACTATTTGCAGGACCCAGGTATCCGTTGTGATGGCTGGCCATCTGTGGGTGTACAGGGTCAGCCTTCCTCCTGTGCATGGCCAGACCACTGGTGGGAGAAGAGCTATGCAGTGAGAGTCAAAAACCCCCTCCCAGCTGGGTAGGAGCTGGAGCTGGAGGCTTGGGGGCCTTCTGCTTACGCGGGCCATGCCCCTGTCCCCTGGCCTGCTGCCCCTGTTGGGGAGCCAGGGTGACCCAATAGGTGGGGTAGTTGCGGTAAGCAGTACCCTTTCTCAGGAAAATGGCCTTTTTGCCCGAGTCCCCCTTCTTGTGAGAAGGGGCAGAGGTCATCTTTGAGAGCCTTGTCTGGGTCAAGTACTCGGACTCTATCTCCGCAGCCTTTCCAATCATGGGTTTGCCGAATAGGTTGTCACCTCGGCACGGGACATCGACCAACTTGTTCTGAACCCATGACTCCAGATCCGATGACATTAGCCAGGCCTGACGGCGTGCACCGATGCCAGCCACAGCTACTCGGTCGGAAGCCTCGAAGCCGTCGTAGGCAGCTCGAGACATAAACTTCGAGCACTCCCGAATCCCTGTTGACAAGGCCTTGAAGCGCTGCAAGGGTTCCTCGGAGAGGCCAGCTGAGAACCCGGCAATCTCCTTTGCCAGGTCTCGCAAGTACATGCCCATGTACAGCTGGTAGGTTTGGACACGGCATGAGAGCATTGAGCCCTGGAAGCACTTTCTGCCGAGGGCGTCTTGAGCCTTTGCATGGCCGATTCCACAACCATGGAGTTGTGCAGCAGCTGTGCTTTCTGGAACCCAGGGCTCTTATGGACTCTATATATGGAATTGACCCATTTGCTGAGAACCGGCATTGAGGTCGGGGACTCCCACATGCGGAGCATCAGCTGTTCCAACATCAGAGGAACCGGAACAGTAAGGGCTTCCCTCGGGGGAAAATCATACTGGAGGGCCTCGAGCTCCTCGGCTTGAGGCTCCTCCTCGGACTCAGCTGGGAATACCAAAACCTTGGCCATGTTCCTGACAAAGTCAGAGAACCTGGTATCCTCCAGAGGGGACTATCTCCAGGAACAAGCAGGAATGAGTCCTCACATATGGGTACGTCGGTACCGACGGAGCCTGCGCGGGAAAGCTCCCCAGCTTCCCAGAAAGGAAAGCTTTTGGGGCCTCCCACAGCGCATGCGTGCTGCCTTCCCGCCTTCCTGACCAACTCTCCTCAGCAGGTCGTGTTCCTGTCACCGCTGAAGAAGTTCTTATTTTAATTTGTTTCTTTGGCCGCGTGTCTGCCTTCCCCGACTCCGGACCGGTACCGCCGGTCTTTTTCTTTACTTTTCTTAAAAAAAAAAAATCTTCTTCTCTCTGATGTCTAAACGAGGCTTACAAAACCGGGCAGCCAAGTTTCATATGCTGTTTTCCACAGATACTCCAGCATCGACATCCTCCAGGTCTTCCTCTCCTGATGGATCTCAGGTAACCAAACCTTCTTCTGGCAGGTCCTCAAAGGGCAAATCTCCCTCTAAGTATCGAGATGCCCCCGGGCTTGACCCTGAGGACCCTGCCCCAGCCAAACAACCCCGGCGGGAAGCTCCGGCTTCCAAAGCTCTTCCTATGGGGTTACAGGTTGACATTGATGGCATGGCCTCGACCGATCACCTGTTGGGACTGCTCTGGGGTACCGGCACACTCTTCCGGTACCGACATCCAGACAGTCGTGGCGTCTATGGATCATACTGTTCAATCCATGCAGCAGGCCATAATGGCTTTTATTAAGGCTGCGACGCCCACGGTACCGCAGCGAGCGGTACCGACTCCGGTTCCGGTACCACAACCGATACCGGTACCCAGGGCATCCACATCGACCAGGATACCGGTTCCGGTTCCGGGGCTTTTCCCAATACCGATCCGGTTCCGGGTACGCCCGATGTGGATACCGGTCGATATGCTTATCGATCCCTGGAAGTCAACAGACGATACTTCGAGTCTTCTGATGATTCTGATTCATCAGATGACTCTCCTGAAGTATCTCTTACTCTTCCTGAGGAGCCCTCTTCTCCAAAGAGGAGAATGTCTCCTCCAGAGGATTTGTCCTTTCAAGACTTCATCATTGAAGTAGCTAAAGGACTCTCTATTTCAGTAACCTCTGAAACAGAACGTAGAGCAAAAAAATTAGATATTTTAGGATACCCTAAGATTCCCAAAGAGGCAGTCACCTTGCCCATTCATGAAATTCTTCAAGAACATATGATGGACTTATGGGAGACTCCTCTCACTCTATCTCCACATTCTCGTCGTTTGGACACCATGTATTGTGTCCCCCCTCCTCCTGGTTTTCAAAAAACTCAGCTCCCTCACCACTCTATTGTGGTGCAGTCAGCTATGAAAAGTATAAAGAGTACCAAAAGACACTCTTCTACTCCTCCTTTATATGGGCATGTTCCTGAAGGAGATTGCACTAAAGCTGTGCAATTTTCTCCCCTTTATCCCAGAGGATAGACAGGAGGAGTTCCTTCTTTTGCTAAAGCATACCCAAGATGTTTCAAAATTTTCCAACAGAGCAGCTTTTGACTCCTTTGAAGGTGCTAGCAGAGCCTCAGGCATTGCTATAGCTGCTCGCAGAATTGCTTGGCTCCAGGCTTCTGACCTAGAACCCTGGGTCCAGGATGGCTTGGGAAATCTGCCCTGTACAGGTGAAAATCTGTTTGGAAAAGAGTGGCAAATTAAAGCCACTCAAATAGACGCAGAAAATGCTGCCTTAGATAGACTTTCTAAGTCTACCTCTACCCCTGCCAAGAAAAAATCTTTTAAGAAGCCTTTCTATAAGAAGGCCAGAATTTCTACAAATACTGGCCAACAATCTTCTACAACTCGCTTTGCTCCTAAGCGTTAACAATCTAAACAGGCCAGGGCAAAACCTGCAGGGACTACTACAGCCCAGCAGTCCCAACCCCCTCAGGGTTTTTGACTTAATACTAGAGAACTTAACCTTTCTGGCTCTACAACAACCAGAGCCTCTCACCATTCCAGGAAGGTTAACTCATTTTGCTCCCAGATGGGAGCAAATCACATCAGAACAGTGGACCCTCTCTATCATCAGAGAGGGCTACAAACTACATTTCTCCAGCCTTCCTCCCCATACCATGGTGAGACGTTTCAATTCTCCCCCATCCCTCATGGACCTTTTGGGTCAAGAGGTGACCACCCTTCTCGCCCAAAGGGCAATAGAAGAGGTTCCTCTTCTTCAACAGGGGTCAGGGTTTTACTCCCCTTATTTTCTCATTCCAAAGAAAACAGGGGGATACAGACCCATTCTAGATCTCAGAGAATTGAACAAATTCCTATGCAAGGAGAAATTCAAGATGCTTTCTCTAGGTACTCTCCTTCCATACCTGCAGAGTCAGGATTGGCTTTGTTCTCTAGATCTCAAGGATGCGTACACACATATACTCATCCATCCATCCATCCCACAGAAAATTTCTACGGTTTCTGTTCCAGGGAAAACATTACCAATACAGAGTACTTCCCTTCGGTCTAGCCTCTGCTCCAAGAGTGTTCACCAAATGCATGGCAATAGTGGCTGAATTTCTACGCGCCCTGGGAATTTTTGTCTTCCCATACCTGGACGACTGGCTCATCCGAGCTCCATCTCAGTCCGAGGCCCAGACTTCCCTGGACCGCACCAGACGCATTCTGCAGTATCTGGGACTTGTGATCAATCTGCAAAAGTCTCAACTCACCCCTACTCAGTCCCTGGAATTCATAGGGGCCTGGTTAGATACCACCACTGCAAGGGCCTACCTCCCTCAGGCCCGTTGCCAACGTCTAGTGCACTTAGCCTCCCAGACTCAGTCCAGAAGCCACTTGACTGCCAGGGAGATGCTACAGCTACTAGGCCACATGGCCTCCACAGTACATGTGGTGCCTTATGCTCGCCTACATATGAGAGCAGCTCAATGGACTTTGTCCACGCACTGGACTCAAGCATCAGGAGCTCTCTCAGACCAATAAGCAACCTCCAAACGTCTCTTTTGGTCTCTCCAATGGTGGATGTCCACTCAAAATCTGTTGTTGGGGGCTCCCTTCCAACCACTGTTGCCCCAAGCAACCCTCACAACAGATGCCTCCCAAGCAGGTTGGGGAGCTCATCTTCAAGACCTCTCCACTCAGGGCACTTGGTCTCCACAGGAGACCACCCTTCATATCAACCATCTAGAACTTCGAGCGATTTTTCTAGCTCTCAAAGTTTTTCATACCCTCCTCCACAACATGACAGTCCTTATTCATACGGACAACCAAGTAGCCATGTTTTACATAAACAAACAAGGAGGAACTGGCTCTCTGTCGCTTTGCAACGAAGCTCTAAGATTATGGGCCTTTGCCAGAGAGCATCAAATCCATCTCCTGGCAGTATATCTCCCAGGAATCCAAAACTCTTGGGCAGACAGACTCAGTCGAGTTCTGCTTCCACACGAATGGTCCCTGCACATGGATCAGGTACTCAGAATCTTTCAGAAATGGGGAACCCCGGACATAGACCTCTTTGAAAGTCCGTGGAATGCCAAACTTCCCCGGTTCTGTTCCAGAATTCCGTGTCAGGGAGCTCAGGCCAAGGATGCCTTCCTCCTTCATTGGGGTCAGGGCTTCCTGTATGCCTTTCCACCCATTCCTTTGATTCCCAAGACTCTGTTCAAACTTCAGAGGGATCAAGGATCTATGATCCTCATAGCTCCACGCTGGCCACGCGAAGTGTGGTACCCTCTACTTCTGCATCTTTCCCAAGCCCCCTCCCTGGACTTGGGAGCTGCTCCAGACCTTCTGTCTCAGGAGGAGGGGACTTTGTGGCACCCAAACCCCAAGTCCCTTCACCTCAGAGCTTGGTTACTGAAGGCCTAGACCTTCAAGACTTCAATCTTTCTTAACAAGTGAAGGATATCCTCCATGTCTCTAGGAAACCTTCCACTAGGCGTTCTTACGCTTTTAAATGGAAAAGATTTTCCATTTGTTGTGCTCAAAAGGCTCTTGACCCTCTAGCACTCCCCTTGAATTCTCTATTGGAGTATCTCCTGCATCTCTCCAATGCAGGACTCAAAACGAATTCAGTACGGGTCCATTTGAGTGCTATCTCAGCATCTCTTAAACCTCTCAATGGACAACCTATCTCCTCTCATCCTCTTATCGCAAGATTCATGAGAGGCCTAACTTTAACTAAACCTCCCATTAGACCTCCTCCGGTAGCATGGGACTTAAACTTGGTTCTTGGTCAGCTTATGAAGCCACCTTTTGAACCCTTAGCCACCACCTCCTTGAAATTTCTTTCCTGGAAGGTTATTTTCCTTATTGCAGTCACCTCAGCTTCCCGTATCAGTGAACTGCAAGCCCTAGTGGCTAATCCACCTTATACAAAGTTCCATCATGATAAGGTGGTCCTTAGGACCAATCCCCACTTTATGCCTAAAGTGGTCTCCCCTTTTCATCTTAATCAAGAGGTATATTTACCTGTCTTTTTTCCAGCTCCTCATGCATCCAGTGCAGAGAGGAACCTTCATACTCTAGATTGTAAAAGAGCTCTTGCCTTTTACCTCCACAAGACACAGCAATATCGAAAGTCTTCTCAGCTTTTTGTTGCTTTTGATCCTTCCCATTTTGGACTTCCAGTCTCTAAAAGAACACTGTCCAATTGGATTGCTCAGTGTATCTCTTTTGCTTACCAGAGTAAGAACCTTTCTCTGGAGGGCCATGTCACAGCTCACAATGTGAGGGCCATGGCCACCTCTATGGCTCATCTTCATTCTGTGTCCATCGATCAGATCTGTCGAGCAGCCACCTGGGCCTCGGTTCATACCTTCACAGCCCATTACTGTTTGGACAAGGACTCCCGCCGGGATGCCTTGTTTGGTCAGGCTGTCCTCAGACACGTGTTCCATTCTTGAACAACTCCTGCCCACCTTCCCTGAATGGATGCCTGAGATCCATAGGAAGACGAGGAACCCTTCAGGGTCTCATACCCTTCGGGGGATCTCCCGGGCATCTTAGCTAGGGAGTCCCCATATGTGAGGACTCATTCCTGCTTGTTCCTGGAGATAGCACAGTTACTTACCTGTAACAGGTGATCTCTGGGAACAGCAGGAATTAGTCCTCAAAACCCACCCACCTCCCCTAGGAGTTGTATCTATCTCTCTCTCTTACCTTTCCTCTCTCTATTGTCTCAGCTTTAAACTCGAACTGAGGAGAGTTGGTCAGGAAGGCGGGAAGGCAGCGTGCATGCGCTGTGGGAGGCCCCAAAAGCTTTCCTTTCTGGGAAGCTGGGGAGCTTTCCCGCGCAGGCTCCGTCGGTACCGACGTACCCATATGTGAGGACTAATTCCTGCTGTTCCCAGAGATCACCTGTTACAGGTAAGTAACTGTGCTTTCTCCGAGGCTCCAAGTTCGGTGAGTCCGATGGGATGCACTGGGTTCGGTGGGTGTCTGGAGACTCTTCATCCTCCGTCTCCCATGCCCAATCTTCCGAGGAGGAATCGAGTGGCTCTGCCCATGAGGGCTTCGGACCCGACTGCCCCAACGCCGAGGGCACCGGCGTCGATGACCTCGGTCCCAAATGGGAGGTTGAGGGAGACCTTGGCCGAGGATCGACTCGAGTTCTTATTGACTCGAGGATCGGCTCGGCCTTCGGGGTCGACTTGGACTTCGAGGTCTCAGTGGTCAGGGCGGATGGACTGGTGAGACCGGCTATCAGCGCCCGCTGCTGCTCCATGAAGACAGCCATGCGGCTTTCCAGGGCCACCAACCTGAGACTGAGCTCAGAAGGCTCTGCAGCCTCCGGCTTGGGTCCCGATGCCGGTTCTCCCGGAGGAGAGTCCACGAGGACAACAGACATTACCTTACTCAGCGTCTCCAGCTCCATGCAAGGTAGCTTGGCCAACTAATCCGACCCTGAGGGCCCGGGTCAGCGGTCAGTGCTCCACTATCTGGAACCCGAGGGCCCAGGTCGATCAGAGGCCTCCAACGATGCTGCCCTCACGAGCTGCTTCTTCCTCCGGTGTTCCCGGGAGGGAGACCCACGACGATGCTCGGGGTCAGACTCCCGAGACGTCGAGGCTTCTGACGAGGTCCAGGCTCGGACGGATGCGGACTCCGAGAAAAATCTTACACGTTGGTGCTGCTGACTCCTAAGTGCCTTGGAAGACATTTTGCCACACAGCCCACAGACCACCGCGTCATGGTCGGGTCCGAGGCATCGGAGGCAGCAGTCATGTGTGTTGGTGAGGGACATTAGTTTTTTACACCAATCACACAGCAGAGAATTGGACACTCTCCATCATAGAAGAGGGGTACAAACTCCCATTTTTCAAGCATGCACCCTCCCACAATTGTAAGACAGTTCATTTCTCAGACCTCTCTTATCAACCTATTAGATCAAGAGGTCACTATACTTCTTGCCCAAGGGACAATAGAAGAAGTACCCATTCCTCAACAGGGTACAGGGTTTTACTCCCCCTATTTCCTTATCCCAAAGAAAACAGGAGGACACAGACCTATTTTAGACCTCAGAGAATTGAACAAATTCCTGTTCAAGGAGAAATTCAAGATGGTTTCTCTAGGAACTCTGCTGCCATACCTTCAGAGTCAGGATTGGCTATGTTCTCTAGATCTCAAGAATGCGTACACTCATGTTCTCATCCATCCATCTCACAGAAAGTTCCTTCGGTTCCTTTTTCTGTGAAAGCATTACCAATACAGGGTGCTTCCTTTTGGCCTGGCCTCAGCACCAAGAGTGTTCACGAAATGCATGGCTGTGGTAGCAGCATTTCTCCGCACTCTAGGGATATTTGTCTTCCCCTACTTAGACTGGCTCATTCGAGCCCCATCACAGTCAGAGGCCAGGACCCCTCCCTATCTTGCACAATGAGTATCCTTCAGTACTTGGGTCTTGTCATAAACGTCCCAAAATCCAGTCTAACTCCCACTCAGTCTCTAGAATTCATAGGAGCTTTGCTGGATACCAAAAAGGCAAGGGCCTATCTTCCACAACCCCATTGCCTTCGCATGGTGCAGTTAGCTTCTCAAACAGTGCTAAAGCCTCATCTAACTGCCCGAGAAATGCTACAACTACTAGGCCACATGGCATCTACTGTGCATGTGGTTCCCTATGCTCGCCTTCATATGAGGGCAGCCCAGTGGACTTTATCCACCCAATGGACCCAGGCATCAGGATGCCTGTCAGACAAAATAGCAAACACAAATCACCTTATTTTATCCCTCCAATTGTGGAAGTCCACTCAAAACCTGTTGCTGGGATCCCCTTTTCAACAACCCTTACCCCAAGCAACTCTCACAACAGATGCTTCTCTGATGGGTTGGGGAGCTCATCTGCAAGACCTCTCCACCCAAGGCACCTGGTCTCCACAGGAGACTCATCTGCATATCAATCTCTTGGAGCTCAGAGCAATCTTCCTTGCTCTTCGAGTGTTCCACACCCTGCTCAGCTACAAGACAGTCCTCATTCATACGGACAATCAAGTAGCCATGTTCTACGTGAACAAGCAGGGGGGAACAGGCTCTCTGTCGCTTTGCAATGAAGCTTTGCGACTATGGGCCCTCGCCAGAGAGCATCAGATTCATCTCCTGGCAGTGTATCTTCCAGGCATACAAAACTCTTGGGTAGACAGGCTCCGTCGAGTTCTGCTTCCACACAAGTGGTCGCTGCATGCAGACCAGGTGGCCAAGATTTTTAAAATTTGGGGAACCCCAGACATAGACCTCTTTGCAAGTCCGTGGAATGCCAAACTTCCTCTGTTCTGTTCCAGAATCCCGGCTCAGGGGGCTCAGGCCAGGGACGCTTTCCTCCTTTACTGGGGTCAAGACTTCCTGTATGCCTTTCCACCCATTCCCCTAATTCCCAAAACCCTGTTCAAGCTTCAGAGAGACAGAGGCCGTATGATTCTCATAGCTCCACATTGGCCGTGGCAAGTGTGGTACCCTCTGTTTCTACATCTCTCTCAAGCTCCCTCCCTGGAGTTGGGGTCTGCTCCATATCTCCTATCCCAGGAGGATGGAATGTTATGGCATCCCAATCCCCAGTCTCTGCGTCTCAGGGCTTGGTTGCTGAAGGCCTAGATCTCCATGTTCTTAATCTCCCTCAGCAAGTAAAAGATATTCTTTTTGCTTCCAGGAAACCTTCCACGAGACTCTCTTATGCTTTCAAGTGGAAAAGGTTTACCATATGGTGTTCGCAGAAGGGTCAACCCCCTTGCGATACTTCTGCAATCATTGCTGGAGTATCTCCTTCATTTGTCCAATGCAGATCTTAAGACTAACTCAGTAAGAGTCCATTTGAGTGCTATTGCAGCTTCCTTTAAGCCTCTAAATGGACAACCTATTTCCTCTCATCCTCTTATAGCAAGATTTATGAGAGGCCTTCTAACTAAGCCTCCCATTAAGCCACCACCAGTGGCATGGAACTTAAACCTGGTTCTTGGGCAGCTCATGAAGCCACCTTTTGAACCCTTAGCTACTACCTCCTTGAAATTCCTTTCTTGGAAGGTTATCTTTCTCATTGCAATCACATCAGCATGTCGCATTAGTGAGTTGCAAGTGCTAGTAGCTGATCCACCTTATACAAGGTTCCATCATGACAAGGTAGTCCTTAGGACTCATCCAAAGGGGGTCTCGCCTTTTCATCTAAACCAAGCGGTCTACCTACCTGTGTTTTTTGCAAGGCCTCATGCATCAAATGCAGAGAGGAATCTTCATACCTTAGACTGTAAAAGAGCTTTAGCCTTTTACTTACAAAGAACACAGCAACATGGAAAGTCCTCTCAACTCTATGTTGCTTTTGATCTCCAGGAATGAGTCTTCACATATGGGTATCGTCGGTACCGACGGAGCCTGCGCGGGAACGCTCCCCAGCGTCCAAAAGGAAAGCTTTTGGGAACATCCCACAGTGCCTGCGTGCTGCCTTCCCGCCTTTCCTAACTGCCTCTCTCCAGTAATTCTTTTCCGCGGAGCCAGCAGGTCGTGTTCCTGTCACAGCTGAAGAATTTCTTTATTTTATTTCTTTGGTCGCGCGTCTGCCTTCTCGACGTTGGACCGGTACCGCCGGTCTTTTCTTTCTTCTAAAAAAAAACAAAAAAAACCCTACTGTTTTCTCACTTCAGTGCATTTTCTTCTTGGCCTTAGGCCTAGGAAATTTTTCCTCATGGAAAAGCCCGCCTCTGGGTTTAAAAAATGCACGAAGTGCAGCAGCACTATTTCTGTCACCGACACCCATGAATGGTGTCTAAAATGTTTAGGTTCTGACCACTCCATTGCGGATTGTGAGTCCTGCTCCATGATGTCTAAAAGAGGTCTACAGAATCGAGCAGCTAAGCTCAGCACCCTGTTTCCCTCGGATGCAGCTTCGGTTGCATCGACGTCTTCCAGGGCTGCTTCTTCCTCACATGGATCTCAGGTAACCAAACTTAAATCCAGCCGGTCCTCGAAGGGTAAATCTCCCTCTAAGTATCGAGATGCCTCCAGGCTTGCCCTTGAGGAATCCGCACCGGCAAAGTTACCCCGGCGGGAGGCTCCAGCTTCCAAAGCTTTTTCTATGGGGTCACAGGTTGACATCGATGGCTCAGCCTCGACCGATCACCTGTTGCCTTGTTCTGGTACCGACATCCAGACATTGGTTGCGTCGATGGATTAGAATATCCTGACCATGCAGCGTGCTATCACGGCATTCATACAAGCTGTGACGTCTTCGGTACCGCAACAAACTCCGGTGCCGGTACCGACTCTGGCACCGGTACCGACATCAGTTCCGGTGCCGATACCGATTGCATCGACATCCGCTTCGGTGTCGACTGCAGCGGTACACTGTTCTGTGATGCCCATCGGTACCGATTCGGTACCGATCACTCCAGAATCGGTACCGATCACTCCCGATGTCGATACCACCAGGTACGCGTATCGGGCTCTGCAAGAGCATCCAGACAGGCGATACTTCGATTCCTCTGAGGACTCTGATGAATCAGAGGTCTCTGTCGAAGCATCGGTGATCCATCCTCAGGAGCCCTCTTCTCCAAAAAGGAGAATGTCTCCTCCAGAAGATTTGTCTTTCCAGGATTTCATTAGGGAAGTGGCCAGGGGCCTTTCCATCTCAGTGGCCCCTGAAACAGAGCCTAAAGCCAAAAAAATAGATATTTTACAATATCCTAAGGCTCCTAAGGAGGCAGCCACTTTACCAATACATGAAATTCTTTATGATCACATGTTGGGCATATGGGAGACTCCTCTCACCATTTCCCCTCATTCTCGCAGGTTGGACACCATGTATCGTGTTCCTCCTTGTCCTGGCTTTCATAAGACTCAGCTTCCTCACCACTCTATTGTGGTGGAGTCTGCTATGAAAAAGATAAGAGTACAAAAAAGCACTCTTCTCCTCCAGGAAGAGAATGCAGAAACCTAGATGCCTTTGGCAGGAGAATTTTCCAGACCAGTATGCTTGTTGCCAGAATCAACTCCTATAGTCTCCAAATGGGGATGTTTCTTAAGGAGATTACAGATCACCTTCAAACTTTATCTCCTTTTATTTCAGAAGATAAAAGGGAAGAGTTTCTCACCTGGCTCAAACATGCCCAGGATGTTTCCAAGTTTTCCAACCATGCAGCCTTTGACTCCTTTGAAGGTGCCAGCAGAGCCTCGGCTATTGTCATAGGGGCACGTAGAGTTGCTTGGTTACAGGCTTCTGATTTGGAACCCTGGGTTCAAGATGTCCTAGGTAACCTTCCTTGTACAGGTGAAAACCTTTTTGGCAAGGATTGGCAAGCAAAGGCCACCCAGATGGATGCTGAAAATTCAGCTTTAGATAGACTTTCAAAGTCTACTTCTGCTCCTTTTAAGAAAAGGTTGTTCAAAAAGGGTTTTTCCCCAAAAAAGGCAGATACTATTCTGCTTATGGTCAGCAGGCCTCTTCTGCAGGTCATTTTGCTACAAAGAGACAGCAACAACTGAAACAGGCCAAGCCTAAGGCTCCTAGGACTGCTACAGCCCAACAGCCTCAGCCTCCTCAGGGCCTTTGACTTACAACTAGAGAACTTAGCCTTTCTGGCTCTAGAACATCCAGAGCCTCTCACCATTCCAGGAAGGTTAGCTCACTTTGCTCCCAGATGGGAACGAATCACAGCAGAGCAATGGACCCTCTCCATCATAAAGGAGGGCTACAAGCTTCATTTCCTAAACCTTCCCCCTCACACCATGGTGAGACAGTTCAATTCTCCAACACCTCTTCTCGACCTGGGTCAGGAAATTGCTATCCTTCTTGCCCAAGGGGCAATAGAAGAAGTACCCCTTCTTCAACAGGGCTCAGGGTTCTACTCCCCCTACTTTCTCATCCCAAAGAAAACAGGGGGCTACAGACCCATATTAGATCTCAGAGAATTGAACAAGTTTCTATGCAAGGAGAAATTCAAGATGACTTCTCTCGGTACTCTCCTTCCATACCTCCAGAGTCAGGACTGGCTTTGTTCTCTAGATCTCAAGGATGCGTACACACACCCATGTCCTCATCCATCCAACACACAGAAGGTTCCTTCGGTTCCTTTTCCAAGGGAAGCACTATCAATACAGGGTGCTTCCCTTCGGTCTGGCCTCTGCACCAAGGGTGTTCACAAAATGCATGGCAGTAGTTGCTGCATTTCTACGCACTCTAAGGATATTTGTATTCCCATATCTGGACGACTGGCTCATCCGAGCTCCATCCCAGTCAGAGGTCCAGGCTTCCCTGGCCTGCACAAGGCGTATCCTTCAGTATCTGGGACTTGTAATAAACATCCCAAAATCTCATCTCACCCCTACTCAATCTCTAGAGTTCATAGGGGCCTTACTGGATACCACCACTGCAAGGGCCTATCTTCCCCAGGCCCGTTGCCTAGACTTGGTACAGTTAGCCTCCCAGATTCAGTTAAAGTCCCATTTAACTGCTCGAGAGATGTTACAACTGGTAGGCCACATGGCATCCATCGTGCATGTGGTCCCCTATGCTCGCCTGCACATGAGGGCAGCTCAGTGGACTCTATCCACCCAATGGACCCAGGCATCAGGATGCCTGTCAGACAAAATAGCAACCTCCAGTCGCCTTTTTTGGTCCCTCCAGTGGTGGACGTCCACTCAAAATCTGTTGCTGGGGTCCCCCTTTCAACAGTTGCTACCCCAAGCAACCCTTACAACAGATGCCTCTCCAAAGGGTTGGGGAGCTCATCTACAAGACCTCTCCACCCAAGGCATCTGGTCTCCACAGGAGACATCTCTACATATCAACCTCTTAGAGCTCAGAGCAATCTTTCTGGCTCTGAGTCTTCCACACCCTGCTCAGCTACAAGACAGTCCTCATCCACACGGACAACCAAGTAGCCATGTTCTACGTGAACAAGCAGGGGGGGACTGGCTCTCTGTCGCTTTGCAACGAAGCTCTGAGATTGTGGGCCTTCGCCAGAGAGCATCAAATCCATCTCATGGCAGTGTATCTTCCAGGGGTTCAGAACTCTTGGGCAGACAGACTCAGTTGAGTTCTACTTCCACACGAATGGTCCCTCCATGGGGACCAGATAGCCAGAATCTTTCGAATTTGGGGAACCCCAGACATAGACTTGTTTGCAAGTCCGTGGAATGCCAATCTTCCCCGGTTCTGTTCCAGAATTCCGTGTCAGGGAGTTCAGGCCAGAGATGCCTTCCTCCTCCACTGGGGGCAAGACTTCCTCTGTGCCTTTCCACCCATTCCCCTAATTCCCAAGACACTGTTCAAACTTCAGAGAGGCAAGGGGTCTATGATCCTCATAGCACCACATTGGCCACGCCAAGTGTGGTACCCTCTACTTCTGCATCTCTCTCAAGCTCCCTCCCTGGACTTGGGATCTGCTCCAGACCTCCTGTCCCAGGAGGAGGGAACGTTGTGGCACCCAAACCCCCAGTCTCTTCACCTCAGAGCCTGGTTGCTGAAGGCCTAGACCTTCAAGATTTGCATCTTTCTCAGCAAGTAAAGGATATCCTTTATGCTTCCAGAAAGCCTTCCACTAGATGTTCCTATGCTTTTAAATGGAAAAGGTTTACCATTTGGTGTGCAGAGAAGGGTCTTAACCCTCTTGCAATACCCCTGAATTCTTTACTAGAGTATTTGCTGCATTTATCCCATGCAGGCCTTAAAACGAATTCAGTAAGAGTCCATTTGAGTGCTATTTCAGCATCCCTTAAACCTCTCAATGGACAGCCTATTTCCTCTCATCCTCTTATAACGAGATTCATGAGAGGCCTTCTTTTGACTAAACCTCCCATCAGACCACCTCCAGTGGCATGGGACTTGAATCTGGTTCTTGGCCAGCTTATGCAGCCACCCTTTGAACCCTTAGCCATTACCTCCTTGAAATTCCTTTCCTGGAAGGTTATTTTTCTCATTGCAGTCACTTCAGCTCGCCGCATCAGTGAGCTGCAAGCCTTGGTGGCTAATGCTCCTTATACCAGGTTCCATCATGACAAGGTAGTCCTCAGGACTAATCCACACTTTATGCCTAAAGTGGTCTCACCTTTTCATCTGAACCAGGAGGTTTATTTACCTGTCTTTTTTCCAGGACCTCATGCTTCAAGTGCAGAGAGGAATCTTCATACCCTGGATTGTAAAAGAGCTCTTGCCTTTTATTTACAAAGGACACAGCAATATAGAAAGTCCTCTCAGCACTTTGTTGCTTTTGATCCCTCTCATTTAGGACTTCCAGTCTCTAAAAGAACTCTGTCCAATTGGATTGCTCAATGCATTTCTTTCGCCTACCAGAGTAAGAACCTTTCTCTGGAGGGCCATGTCACAGCTCACAATGTGAGGGCCATGGCAACCTCTATGGCTCATCTAAATTCTGTGTCCATCGACCAGATCTGTCGAGCGGCCACCTGGGCCTCGGTTCATACCTTCACAGCCCATTACTGCTTGGACAAGGACTCCTGCCGGGATGCCTTGTTTGGTCAGGCTGTTCTCAAACACCTGTTCCATACCTAACCAACTCCTACTCTCCATCCCTGGCTGGATGTCTGAGATTCATGGGTGGAGGTAGAGCCCTTCCCAGGGACTCACAACCTGGGTGATCTCCCAGGCATCTCTAGCTGGGGAGTCCCCATATGTGAAGACTCATTCCTGCTTGTTACTGGGAACAGCAGGAATAAGTCTTCACAACCCACCCACCTCCCCTAGGAGTTGTATCTCTCTATCTTTCTTTCCTTTTCTCACTCTCCCTTTGTCTCAGCTTTAAAACTCGAACTGGAGAGAGGCGGTTAGGAAAGGCGGGAAGGCAGCGCGCAGGCGCTGTGGGATGTTCCCAAAAGCTTTCCTTTTGGACGCTGGGGAGCGTTCCCGCGCAGGCTCCGTTGGTACTGACGATACCCATATGTGAAGACTTATTCCTGCTGTTCCCGGAGATCACCTGTTACAGGTGAGTAACTATGCTTTACCCACCTCTTCCCAGTTGACATTGATGTGTGGGTTAATACTGCGGTTGGTTCCAGTGTTATTGCTGGGAGTGATATCCTGAACTTCTTTTCCATCTGTCACCACCTTTCCCTAGTTGAAATGACTGTCCACATAATGCCTAAATTTTTCACTTAGGATCCTTTTCCCTGTGTAGTCCATCAACACAGTATAGTCTCTTGTTGTTCCATCTTTTTCCTCAGTCGTCTATATATCTAAATCCTCCTTGTTTGCACCAGGTTTGGAGCCATGTATTAAAGTTGATTATGCGGTGCAGCCTTTCTGCCCCCTTACTAAGAACAGGTAGAACTTCTAAGAATGCTATAGTGTTAGCAGTAGGTTTGAACTTCCCTACCAGAATCTGCAAGTCCCTCTGAACTGTAGAGGCACTGTTTCTAGCCAGTTCATTTGTACCCAAGTGGATGATAACATCAATTCTGGAGTGCCCACTTTCTGCACTAACTATGCCAGCAATTTGCTTCGTATTCCAGCTGGCTGAAGAGCCTGGGAGGCATTTGACCATCTTTTCCCCTTTGAACTGTGTTCCTAAGTTGTTGCCTCTGATGATGGAATCTGCAAGTAGTAGTAGTTTCCTCTTTTGTGACAGATTCTTCATATTTAGGGCGTTAACCTTTTTCTTTAAGGGCACTTCAATTTCCACTAATTGGGCACTCAAGTTTCCCAAGCCAGAAAAGGCATTATGCAGGGATATCTCTTGATGGCAAGGGTGTCTCCGTATTATAGGTCGCAACCTACCAGAGCCCACTGTGATCCATTTGTTCCTGGGCTGCTTGATTCTTTGTGGAAGTGGTGATGGATTTTTTTTTTCAATTTGTACCCTTAGAGGAGGTGTGTTTAATTGCAGCTAATTTTTCCCTTAATAGAATGAATTCAGATAACTTGAAACATATAGGGCAAGCTCTTAGGCTCCAAAGGATTCTTCTTAGAATGAAGCCACCACAACTATTGAATTGAATACATGACATGCTGAGATGGTTATAAAGCAGCTCTAGGACAAGGAGAAAAGGTGGATGTTACACCTGTTGGGAGGAGAGATGACAATCTTTATAACCACTATATAGGCACTGCATCCCTGGGGTGGGTAGGATAAGGAGTGGGGTGGGCATGAATTTAAGTGTCCGTGGCCAATAGACCTTCTATGAACTGAAGGCACACTCAAATCTAAGAGAATATAAACAGGTAATAAATAGGCAAGGAAAATGTATATCAATACCAGCCAAAATAATAAATTTTTAGAAACAGCTTTACAGGTGCTGGATCAGAACTTCTGCTCAGGTAGTAGGGACTGATTGAATTAACTCTCAGACAGCAGAAGCTGAATGAATTAATTAACCACACCCTGTGAGATGAGTGCTTCGGTTTTATTGTAGTTCACTAGGAAGTTGTGCTCCGATAGCCATTGTGTGATAACTTTAAAGGGATGCAAAACGGACATCTGTATAGATGTGGTATAAGACATTGAAGGATTGAATTATTGGACAGATGGGATGTAGGAAGATGTTGGACAGAGGGCTGAGCCTTGTGGAACTCCTTGTTGCTGGGTAAATGAAGTTGATCATTGTTTTCCTGAATTGACTTGTTGCTTGTGGTTGTAGCAATATGATGTAAACCATTTTAGGGTCGTGCCTACAAGCAGGGCCGGCCCGTCCATTGAGCAAGAATGTTTTTTGCACAGGGCCCCGCGTTTCGGGGGGCCCCGCGCAAAGAACATTCTGCTTTTTTTTCTTAATTAAATTTAAAAAAAAAAAAAAAGCTGGCCGCTGCCGCCACGGCGGCATGGAGTGTCCCGCGGGGCTCCCTCTGCCCGGCGGAACTCTTCCGGCGCGGCTGAGCCCCTCTGTGCCGGCTTGCAGATACACGAAGGGAGAGTGTCTCCCTCGCGTCTCTGTTAAGCCCGCAGGGGCTGATGGGAAATTTCCCATCTGCCCTGCGGGCTTAACAGAGACGCGAGGGAGACACTCTCCCTTCGCGTATCTGCAAGCCGGCACAGAGGGGCTCAGCTGCGCCGGGAGAGTTCCGCCAGGCAGAGGGAGCCCCGCGGGACACTCCATGCGGCAGCAGTGGCCAGCTTTTTTTTTTTTTTATTTTAAATTGCCATGAGCTGAGGGGGGGGGGCGGGTAAGACTGGCAATGGGCTAGGGAGGGGGGTAAAGACTGGCAATGGGCTAGGGAGGGGAGGGGGGGGTAAAGACTGGCAATGGGCTAGGGAGGGGAGGGGGGTAAGACTGGCAATGGGCTAGGGAGGGGGAGGGGGGTAAGACTGGCAATGGGCTAGGGGGGGTTAAGACTGGGGGTTAAGACTGGCAATGGGCTGGGGGGATTAAGTGGCAGTGGGCTGGGGGGGTTAAGACTGGCAATGGGCTGTGGGCTGATGAGGGCTGGCAATGGGTTGTGGGCTGATGAGGGCTGTCTGGCAATGGGCTATGGGGGGGTTAGGACTGGCAATGGGCTATGGGGGGGTTAGGACTGGCAATGGGCTATGGGGGGGTTAAGACTGGCAATGGGCTGTGGGCTGATGAGGGCTGTCTGGAAATGGGGTGATGGGGGTTAGGACTGGTAGTGGGCTGATTGGGTGGGTTAGGACTGGTAATGGGCTATGGGGGGTTAAGACTGGTAATGGGCTGTGGGCTGATGGGGGGGCTGTCTGGAAATGGGGTGATTGGGGGTTAGGACGTAATGGGCTGATGGGGGGGTTAAGACTGGTAGTGGGCTGATGGGGGGGTTAGGACTGGTAGTGGGCTGATGGGGGGGTTAGGACTGATAATGTGCTCATGGGCGAGGGGTTAGGACTTGAGGTGGGCTGATGTGGTTAGGACTGGTAATGGGCTGTGGGCTGATGGGGGGTTTAGGACTGGCAATGGGCTATGGGGGGCTGACTGGAAATGGGCTGATGGGGGGGTTAGGACTGGTAATGGGTTATAGGGGGGGCTTAAACTGAAAATGGGGTGATGGGGGTTAGGACTGGAAGTTGATTGACGGGGGGCTAGGACTGGTAATGGGGGGGGGGTTGCTAGGACTGGAAATGGGCTGAGTGGAGGGGGAGGCTGGAACTGCAAATCGCTGAGGGGGAGGGGGCTTGGACTGGACATGGGCTGCGAGGGACGGGCGCTAGGACTGACCAGGGGCTGATGGAACAGCTAGGCTAGGCCTGGACCGGGGCTGTTGGGGGGAGCTAAGATTGGAAATGGGCTGTGGTGGGGGCTTGAATTGAAATGGACTCATGGAGGGGCTAGAACTGGAAGTAGGCTCATGGAGGGGCTTGGACTGGAATTGGGCTGAGTGGAGGGGAGCTATGATTTGACATGGGCTGATGGTGGGGCTAGGAAATGACTAGAAATGGGCTGATGGGGGGGCTAGGATTGGAAATGAGCTGATGAAGGGACTTGGACTGGAAATGGATGGGGGAGCTAGGACTGGAAATGGGCTGATGCAGGGACTAGAAGGGAATGGATGCTGGGTGAGACTGGAACTAGAAGGGAGCTGATGTTGGGGGAGGATTAGAATGGGATGGGGCTGGGAGAGTAAAATGGAGAGGGGAAAAATATTTTGTGTAGGAGGGATGAAAAATCTACAATTGGCCGGGTATTGGGAGAGTAATTGGGGATTGAGGATGGAGGGGTAAAATTTGTGTGGATGAAATAGGAATGAGGAAAGAGCAAAAGGAGAAAGATTAGTATGTTAAAGCAGATGTAGAGAGAGAGAATGGAAAAAAAACTAGAAGAGAGAAGAAAGGACAAATGGACAGCAGACGATGGAGAGTTAGCAGAAAACATGAAGAAACCAGAAGAAAGTGGCTGGACCAATTGCAACTGAAAAAAAATGCACAAAAGGTAGAAAGATATCTCTTTATTTTGAATTTATTAACTGGAATATGAAAGCTCTGGGAAATGTGCATCATTAACGTCTGCGCTTTGTTTGGTACCAGAGGAAATTAATTTATAGTTTTATTTCTACAGTGTTGTACATTCCAAGTTTGGCTTTTGGGGTTCCCAGTTTAATTATTGCCTTCCTGTTTCTAAATTGTGATTCCTTGTTTGGTGATGGTCTATGTTCTGCATGTGTAACTGAGCTGAGGTATTCTGTTTATGTAATTCCTATTTGACATTGCCACTTGTTCTCTTTCCTCAGTAGGTCATGTATTGTTATTCTCTGAAATGTATTGGTTTAATATTTGCAGTGTTGCCTTTTGATAGGTAGGGTGTGGTGCTTTGTGAGTCCTGGTAGTGCTGTTAGGATACGGTGGGTTTGCTATGGGTTCTAAATGGGCAGCGTTTGTAGTAGTTCCTAATGTGCCTGGCGGTTGGCACTGGATTATAGTAATGTAGAAATCTTTTAGTCTTTCTTTATCCATACACTCATTAAGAGACATGTTTACTAAAAGTTAGTGTATGGTAACATTATGCAAATATTTATGCAAATAAGGCCACTTATGCAAATGAGGCCCCGCACCGAGTCTCCGCACATGGCCCCGCACCCCCCTTGGGCCACCCCTGCCTACAAGGCTTAGTGAATAGAGGTGTTGTAATAAGATGTTGTGAGGAAAGCAGACTTGATGTCCAGGAATAGCAGTAAGAATGCTTGTTTTGGTGTGTCAGTGCCTCTGATGAGATTATCCATTAGTACTCTGAGAAGTGTTTCCACACCATGATTGTCTGAAGTCATATTGTTGGAGATCAAGAGGGGCATTTGAATCTGTATGTTGAAGATGTAGAAGAACAGCTTTTTCTATGATTTTTGTGAGGAATGGAAAACTTGAGATAGGTCTGTATGATGATGGTAGTTTAGGATCTTGTGCAGTGGCTTTCTTTATGGGTTGGATTGATGATGTTTTGAGTGCAGGAGGTTAAGTGATAGCTACGTGATTTTGTGTATGATGGGGAGAGGTTCAGTGTGTGCTGACTTAATCCAGTTGACAGGGCTTGGATCAAGTGGTGATGTTGTGATGTTTGAGATTATGATATTTTCTCTGGGAACAAGCAGGAAGTCGGTCCTCAAATATGGGTGACGTCAACACCGGTGGAGCCCTCGTGGAAGCATCGCACTAGCTTTCAAAGAAAGCCTTTGGGAGATGCCACCATGCATGCGTGGTCCCCTTCCCAACCAAGGGTGCCATCTTGCTCACCTTGGATGCCTTCGACAGAAAGTGCTACCAGGGCTCGATGCTCCTTGACTGGATCCAGGCCTACCAGCTGTACATGGATATGTACCTGAGAGACCTGGTGAAGGAGCTTACTGGGTTCTCAGCTGGTCTCTCCGAGGAACTCCTGCAGTGGTTCAAGAACCTGGCCAAAGTCATTCGTGAGTGCTCCAAATTCATGACCCAAGCAGCCTATGACGGCTTCGGGTTGGTGCTAGAATAGGTGCGGCGGGCCTTCTGACCTTGAGCAATAGGTTCAGGACAAACTGGTCGATGTCCCATGTTAAGGGGAAAACCTCTTTGGTAAACCCATGACAGAAAAGGCAGCCGAGTTGGAGACAGTTTGTGACGAGGACCAGGCTCTCCAAAAAGACTGCTGGCCCTCCCCGATGGAAGGGCTTGGGCAAAAAGTCCTTTTACCCGAGGAAGGGGGCTGCTTACAAAAACTACCCACAATTTCAGGCCTCCCCAGCAGTGTTAGCAGGCCAACGGATGTGGGCAAGACCCGTGTAAGCAGAAGGGCTCCCAAGTCCCAGGCGTTGGCTCCAACCCAGCCTGGGGGGAGTTTTTTGATTCCTTGGACATAGCTTCTCTTCCCCAAGGAGGACAGCAGCCCACAGGAGGACGTCTGATCCACTATGCCCACAGGTGGCCAACCGTCACCACCGATGCCTGGGCACTTCAGATAGTCAGAGGGCTACTTCTTCCACCTGGTACAGACACCTCCCCCTTTCTTTCCGGGAGAGCCCCCAAAGGTCTCCCCTTCACAGGGACCTCCTATTTGCAGGAACTCGCAGGCCTTCTCAATGATAAAGTGGTAGAAGCAGTACCCCAACATTGCTGCCTTACCTCCAGCAGGGAGATTGGCTATGCTCCTTGGATCCGAAGGATGCATATACCCACATCCTCATTCACCCCAACCACAGGCAGTATCTTCGCTTCATGGGGGGGGAGGCCACTACCAGTGCAGGGTACCTTTCAGCCTGACGTCGACCCCCAGGATCTTCACCAAATGCCTGGCAGTAGTGGCCACCTACCTCCATCTCTAAGGGTTATTTGTCTTCTCCTATCTGGATGACTGGCTTATAAAAGGAGGCACAGCCGCCGAGTTGCATCAAGCTACAGCATGCACCATCCATGTCTTGTAACATCTGGAGTTCATGATAAACTACCTCAAGTTCCACCTTCTCCCGACACAATGTCTGGAGTTCATAGGGGCAAAGCTGGACACCGTTCACGCAAGGGCCTTCCTCCCCCTGGATCAGGCTGACCGTCTCAGGGAGTTGGCCGCTGATGTGCAACACCGTCCCTCGGTGTCATCTCAGCTTCTGTTGCGCCTACTCGGCCACATGGCCTCCACGGTTCATGTCACTCCAGATGCCTGTCTGTACATGAGGGTTGCCCAATGGTGCCTTCAAGACCAATGGACACAAGCCACCAGCTGCCTCAGAACACAGTGACCCATCAGTTGGCAGAATCTCTGACTTGGTGGCCAAACCCGCAACACTACGGACGCCTTCCTGCTGGGCTAGGGAGCCAACTTCACACCCAGGGCAGCTGGTCACAAGCTGAGGGCAACCAGCAGATCAACCGCTTGGAGCTTCGGGCAATATATTTAGCCCTCCGAGCATTTTGCCACTGCCTGAGGCACCAATCTGTGCTGATCCAGATGGACAATCAAGTGGCAGTGTTATACAAGAACAAGCAGGGGGGGACACGAGTCTCACACATTCTGCTGTGAAGCAATGACACTCTGCTCTTACGCAGTTCATTAAGGAATACGCCTACGGATTGTATACCTTCAGGCCAGGACAACACCCTGGTGGACACACTGGGCAGGGTCCTTCCGAATCTGGGGAACCCCATGGGTGGACCTTTTGCCAGCCCAGACAACTGCCAGTTGCCCCGCTTCTGCTCCCATCAGCCCCACCCATCCCGGGTAGCAGCAGATGCATTTCTCATTCTGTGGTCTGAAGACCTCATATACACCTTTGCACCCATGCCGTTGATTGCCAAGACTCTTTTCAAGGCTCTTTGCGACAAAGAATTGCTGATCCTGGTGGCTCTACAGTGGCCAAGGCATTCGTGGTTCCCACTGCTCCTCCAAATGTCAGTGGAAGCTCTGATTCCCCCTGGGGAATTTTCTAGGGCTCTTGTCTCAGAAGGAGGGCTCTCTCCTTCACCCAAACCTGGGGTCCCTATCACTGACAGCATGGCTGCTGAAAGGGTACCTTAGCCCTTTTCAACCTCTCTGGAGAAGTGGAAGAGATCCTGCTGGCCTCCCGTAAGACCACCAGGAGAGCTTATGCCTTCAAATGGCGCAGATTCTCTGTGTAGTGCGTGGAGCAGCTGCTAAACCCATTCTCCTGCCCAGTGCAGATGGTACTGTAGTACCTTCTTCATCTCTCATAATCCGGGCTCAGGTTGAACTGTCAGGGTACACCTCAGTGCCCTAGCGGCACACCACCATCCTGTCGAGGGCAAGTTCCTCTCGGTCCAGTCTCTGGTGACCTGCTTCCTGAGGAGACGACTCCTGTCCAAACCCCCCATCTGCCCTCCGGTGACAGAATGGGACCTCAGTGTAGTATTGGCGCAGCTCACCTGCCCGCCATTTGAGCCCCTGGCTACCTGGCACCTGCGGTACCTCTCATGGAACATAAGAACATAAGATATGCCATACTAGGTCAGACTAAGGTCCATCAAGCCCAGTATCCTGTTTCCAACAGTGGCCAATCTAGGTCATATGTACCTAGCAGTTTCCCCAAAAGACACAGGTTCCACAATGCTTGTATTGGGTCAAGCATTGATATCCTGGGTCCCTTTTTAATAATGGTTTATGGACCTTTCCTCCAGGAACTTGGCCAAACCTTTTTTAAACCCAGCTATACAAACAGCCTTTACTACATCCTCCGGTAGCAAATTCCAGAGTTTGATTACAAGTTGAGTGAAAAAATATTTTCTCTTATTAGTCTTAAATAGTTTACCCTGTAGCTTCATTGCATGTCCCCTAGTCTTTCTATATTCTGATAACGTAAACAATTTAATCAGTTTTCAAATACCTATGCATCATGTAAGTGATCATTCTACAAAATCAACGGAATTGGGTACAGATCACACTAGATGCTTTAGACCATTCGACAGTGAGGAGATCATCAAAAATGTCCTGCCCAACATCAAGACCTCATCATCAAACCTTGAAGAGGTATTGGCCTCTCGGAATGAAAACTTGAGTTTCTTTGCACTCATACCTACCCAGACTAAGCCACGTCTCACGGACAGTCAAAAAAAAAGAAAAAACATGCAAGTTGGTTCACCGCAGAATTAAAGACCTCGCTACTAACGCTGAGGAAATTAGAAAGAAAATGGCGACGCACCAGATCCCCAACAGAACAGACATTCTACGACTCCTACCTGCAAGCACACCGCAACTTAATGTCCACCAAGATCAAAGAATATCACTCATAACTACTAAGTCGCTCCTTAAACAAACCCCACGACTTGTTCAATATAGTAAAGACACTAACAAAGGAACCATCTTCTTCCCAACATACCTCGATACACCCTCAAGACTATGCTGACTACATGATAGCCAAAACTAGAAACATTAGCAAAGTTGCACCAACCTCCCCCACCATGAACTCACATAAGCAACTCACCTCCTTCTCAACACTGTCGGCGTCAAGCATCAACAGCATCATAGCCAACATCAACGCCACCACTGCCCCTAATGACCCCTGCCCAGCCTTCTGGATAAGGTCACTACGTAACGAAATCAGCCCAATAATAGCTGAAATCATTGATCTCTCCTTCTCCTCTGAGCAATTCCCTTCAAGCCTGAAGCAAACATCCATTAGGCCCCTCTTGAAGAATGCCAAGCTAAACCCTCAGAAGGTTGAATCTTACCGTCCCATCTCGAGCATCACGCTGCTAGCAAAAATAATTGAGAGAGCTGTCCAATGCCAAATACAGGATCACGTTGATTCAACAGCCCCACTCGACCCATGTCAACATGGCTTCAGGGAATCCCATGGAGTTGAAACGCTTCTCACCACACTCATCAATACGCTCATCGGCATCGACAATATCAAATACGGGTATGCTTTAATTTTCTTGGACATTGCAGCCACATTTGACTCTGTAAACCATGAGCAACTCCTCGTGAGGCTCCAAGATAAAGGAATTTGTGGCTCAGCATGGAACTGGTGCAAATCTTACTTAACCGATAGATGGCAACAAGTCCGGACAGGAACTAAAACTTCCCAGCCCTTCCAACAACAACATGGAGTACCACAGGGCTCGTCCCTCTCTGCCCTCATGTTTAACATCTATACGCAACCTATATGCGAGATAATCCGCTCATTCAATATCTCATGTCTACTCTATGCTGACGACGTACTGCTCTTCACCCCATTCAAGATTGAGAACCCAGACTTCTCTCAGCTGGTGAATTGCTTCGATACCATAACCGACTGGCTCCATTCACAGAGCCTCAAGATCAACTTCAACAAGACTGATAATACTATTTGTCACGAGAAACCAGTCCTTCTCGCCCCCCCCCCCCCATCGTTAAAGACAAGAGACGCCGAACTCTCAAGCAGAACCAGCATCCGCTATCTAGGCATAACATTAGACCAGCATCTCATTTTCAAAACCCACATCAACAAACACCATCAAACAAATATACCACAAGATATGAACTCTAAAACATCTTCGACCCCTGTTACAACCCGATGATTTCAGGTCAGTTTTCCAGGCACTGGTGACCCCCCATTTTGATTATGCTAATGTGATCCTGCATGGCTTACCTAAAAACCCCTTAAACCCCTTACAGATGGCTATGAATGCCGCCGCACGTGTCCTGAGTGGAGCCGCCAGAAGCGACCACATCACCCCTATCCTCAAAAACTTACACTGGCTACCAGTCAACTGCCGGCTAGCCTACAAAGTAATCATTATAACCTTTAAGGCGATCAACAAAACAGCCCCAACATCCCTTATAAACCTTGTTCACCCCACCACAGCAAACCGAGCAAGGAGATCTTGCACAACCAACACCTTACAGATCCCCAGCGAAATAACTAAATGCAATAAAAAAAACAAAGAATAAGAACCTTCAAACTCTATGCTCCCACCTGCTGGAATGCGCTTCCAACCTCCATCAGAGCCATAACTGACCTAGCCCAATTCAGAAAGGCTCTAAAACATCATCTATTCTTTAAGTACTACTTCCCAACCCACCAACCTGATACCATCTACCGCACACCCAATTAGAAACACATGTGCTTCCATCAATGTATGTACATGCTGTAAATAACCGAAATTTGATGTATATAGTTTCCCCCCTGTTGTAGCCCAAGTTAACGTCCTGTTCATTGTAAGTGCCTATAGTGAATCTATCTGGCACAAAACTGTTGTATGTAAACCGCGCTGATTTTTAAGAGTGTGGTATATAAGAACTATAAATAAATAAATTGATCTACGTTTACCCGTTCCACTCCGCTCATTAATCTATAGACTTCTATCATATTTCCCCTCAGCCATCTCTTTTCCAGGTTAAAGAGCCCTAACCTTTTTAGCCTTTTTTATAGGGGTATCCTTCCATCCCTTTTAACATTTTGGTGGCTCTTCTCTGAACCTTTTCTAATAATGCTATATTGTTTTTAAGATACGGCGACCAGAATTGCACACAATATTCAAGGTGCGGTCTCACCATGGAACGATATAGAGGCATTATAATATCCTTTGTTTTATTTTCCATTCCTTTCCTTATGATACCTAGCATTCTATTTACTCTCTTGGCCGCTGCTGTACACTGGGAGGAGGGTTTAACATGTTATCCACAATGACGCCTAAATCTTTTTCCTGGGTGGTGGTTCCTAATGTGGAACCTTGCATCGTGTAACCATAGTTTGGGTTGTTCTTCCCTAGGTGCATAACTTTGCACTTGTCCACATTAAATTTCATCTGCCATTTTGATGCTCAGTCTTCCAATTTATCAAGATCCTCTTGCAGTTTTCCACAATCCTCATGGGTTTTAACAACTTTAAATAATTTTGTCTCACCTGCAAATTTGATAACCTCACTCGTTATTCCCTTTTCTAAGTCATTTATGAATATGTCAAAAAGCAGCGGACCCAGCACAGATCCCTGGGGTACACCACTATTCACCTTTCTCCATTGGGAAAATTGGCCATTTAGCCCTACCCTTTGCTTTCTTTTATCCAGTTCCTGATCCACAATAGTACACTGCCTCCTATCCCATGACTCTTTAGTTTTGCCAAAAGTCTCTGATGAGGGACCTTGTCAAATGCTTTCTGAAAGTCCAAATACACTGTATCAACCGACTCACCTTTGTCTACCTGTTTATTCACACCTTCAAAAAAACAGATTAGTAAGACAAGATCGTCCTTGTCTAAAGCCATGTTGGCTGTCTCCCATTAAGCCATGACTATCTACATGTTCAGCAGTTTTGTTCTTTATGATGGTTTCTACCATTTTTCCCGGATCACCCCGGAACCCTTTTTAAAAATTGTCATTACGTTCGCCATTCTCCAATCTTCAGGTATTACAGATGATTTTAATGATAGTTCACAGATTACTACTAGCAGGTCTGCAATCTCATATTTCAGTTCTTTCAACACCCTTGGATGTATATCATCCGGTCCAGGTGATTTGCTACTCTTCAGTTTATCAAATAGTTGTAATACATCTTCCCAATGTATCAATATTTCCTTCAATTCTTCCGCACCTTTAAATACCACTTCAGTCATGGGTAACATCCCTACATCTTCCTCAGTAAAGACCGAAGTAAAGAATTCATTCAGTCTCTCCGCTATAGCCTCGTCACATCTTAGTGCCCCTTTAACCCATCTATCATCTAATGGATCAACTGACTCTCACAGGTTTTTTTGCTACGAATGTACTTGAAAAAGTCTTTATTATGCGTTTTTGCTTCTGCAGCAAGCTGCTTCTCAAATTTTTCCTTTGCCTGCCTTATCAATGGCTTGCATTTAACTTGCCAGTGCTTGTGCTGTTTCCAGTTTTCGTTGTTTGGCTCTTTTTTCCATTTTCTGAAAGATGCTTTTTTGGCAACAACAGCCTCTCTGACTTCACCTTTAAACCATGCTGGCAGTTTTTTGGACTTCCTTCCACTTCTCTTAAAGCGTGGCATACACCCAAGCTTGATGTAAGTCTTTAACCTTTGCAACTGCTCCTTTTAGTTTTTTCTTAACTATTTTCTTCATTTTATCATAGTCTCCCTTTCAAAAGTTAAAAGGTGGTAGTACTGTGGATTTCCTTACCATCCCTGCTCCACTAATTAAATCAAATGCGATCATGCTATGATCACTATTGCCAAGTGGCCCCAGCACCCTTATCTCTTGCACCAGATCTGGTGTTCCACTAAGAACTAGGTCCAATATGGCTTCCCCTCTGGTCGGTTCATGAACCAGCTGCTCCAAGAAGCAGTCATGTATTTCATCTAGGAACTTTATCTCCCTAGCATGTCCTGCTGTGACACTGACCCAGTCGATACCCGGGTAATTGAAATCACCCATTATTATTACTGTGCTGTAACTTTTGTTAGCTTCCTTGATGGTCTTTGAGCATTTCATCATCCATTTGTTCATTCTGGCCAGGCGGTCGATAATACATCCTCACTGCCATCGCCTTCCTCTTTTTACATGGAATTTCAATCCATAGAGATTCTACAGCAAATTCTGTTTCCTGTAAAACTTTAATCCTTTCTTACTCAATGCCCCCTCTAACATAGAGCGCAACCCCTCCACCAATTTGATCAGCTCTATCATTACAATATAGTTTGTACCCAGGTATCAGTGTCCCACTGGTTGTCCTCCTTCCACCATGTCTCTGAGATTCCAATCATAACTAACCTCTCATTTTTTGCTATATATTCTAACTCTCCCATCTTATTTTTTAGACTTCTAGCATTTGCATACAAGCATTTTAGAGACTGTATTTTATTCATATTAATTTGGCTATTGGTAGGCATGGGTAATTTGGAATCTTTAAGCTCTGTCTGCTTTGTACTCAAGGGGATTTGGGCTACTTTACTCTTTTTTGGAACCTCTCTGCTTTTGGTAGTATTCTTCAAGGATACATTCTTCTGAACCATGCGCTCTTGTGCGACTGTCTGCTTTCCCCTATTATCTAGTTTAAAAGCTGCTCTAGCTCCTTTTTAAAGGTTAATGCCAGCAGCCTGGTTCCATCCTGGTTAAGGTGAAGCCCATCCCTTCAGAAGAGCCCCTCCTTTCCCCAGAATGTTCCCCAGTTCCTAACAAATCCAAAACCCTCATCCTTGTACCATTGTCTCATCCACGCATTGAGACTCCAGAGCTCTGCCTGCCTTTTGGGTCCTGCGCGTTGAACAGGAAGTATTTCGGAGAACCCTACCCTGGAAGATTGCATTCTTGGTGGTGCTCACCTCCACTCACAGGATCAGCAAGCTACAAGGCCTAGTGGCAGAGGCACCATACACCAGATTCTATAAGAACAGAGTCGTGCTACGCACACACCCTAAATTCCTTCCGAAGGTGGTATCTTCCTTTCACCTCACCCAGGAAGTGGTGCTACCCACCTTCTTCCCAAAACCTCACTCCAGCAGGGCGGAGACTGTCCTTCACATCTTGGACTGTAAAAGGGCCCTATCCTTCTACATTCAACATACCCAGGGCCACCGCAAAGCTACTCAGCTTTTTGTTTCCTATGACTCCAGTTGCCTGGGGGAAGCGGTGACCAAGCGACCACTGTCTACCTGAATGGTGGACTGCATTGCCCCCTCCTGTAGGTGGGCTAGGCTCACACTGGATGACCGTGTCACAGCACACAGTGTCAGGGCAAAGGTGGCCTCTGTGGCAAACCTGTGCTCCGTCCCGATGTTGGACATCTGTCGGGCTGCCACCTGGTCTTCAGTCCATACCTTTGCAACTCATTACTGCTTGGAGAGGGAGTCCCAACGGGACTGCGCCTTCGACCAGGCCATGCTCCGTAATCTTTTTGGGGTATAGGCAACTCCTACCCTCTGACCATTCGATGTTCAGGCTACCAGAGCATTGGTTCCCATCAGACACACAGGTCCTACTGTAGTTTGTATTTGCGGACTGAATTGCTGCTGCTCACGGCTCCCTTTGAGGCCGACCATGTTTTTCCCTATGGGCTTTTGGTAGTCTGTAGCTAGGGAGTCCCATATGTGAGGACTGACTTCTTGCTTGTTCCCGGAGAAAGTGTAGTTACTCACCTGTAACAGGTGTTCTCCGGGGACTACAGGCATCAGTCCTTATAACCCTCCCTCATCCCCTTGGAAATGCTGCTTTACCATCTTTTTTTTTTTTTTGTCCTTTAGCTATGTCATCTGACTGAGCAAGATGGCACCCTTGGCAGGAAGGGGACCACACATGCGTGGTGATATCTCCAAAAGGCTTTCTTTGAAAGCTGGGGGGATGCTTCTGCGAGGGCTCCGTCGGCACCGACGTCACCCATATGTGAGGACTGATTCCTGCTTGTCCATGGAGAACAGCTGTTACAGGTGAGTAACTACACTTTCTAGTTCTTCCTGTATTAGTTGAGAATAAATTCCATGATATTGATGTGTGGATGCTGTTAAGTGCTATCAAATTTGATGTTCCTAAGTGGCTCTCGATGGACACCAAACTTTTAAAGTAGTTGGTTGGGGTTTGAGCAGAGGGTAAGTTGGCTGTGTCATCTCGAGTAGTGGTTTTGAGCAGGGATTTTACAATTAGGAATAGTTCTCCAGGGCGACTTAGTGATTTTGCGATAAGATTGATGCGGTATTCCTCCTTGTTTAGAAGAGTTTGGTATTCTTTAAGTTCAGACATATAGTTGTGCAGGTCAGATGAGGACTTTGATCTTCTTCATTTCCTTTCTAGGCTTCTCAGTCTGTACTTATTCTCCTATTTTGATGATAGAAATTGGAACATTCTTTAATGTTCAGGCTTCCGGGGTGGCTGGTATAAGAGAGAGCCTAACGCTGCATAGGCATGTTGAAGCCCTTGAAAATTCATTGTGTTTGCACAATTTGCAGTTCCTAAATTTGCCTAAAACACATTTCCTTACTCTATTGATCCTATTGCATAAATATTTTAGAGAGGTTCTTCAACTACCTAATGCAGAAACCATTACTATCGCTAATATGTATATCTCTGCTAAGCAGTCAGAGGAAGACCCTGACACCGCCCCTCAGGAGACTATTCATTTGTCTAATTTTTCTGGAAACATCTGTAGAACTTATTCCCAACAGAGCGACGCTAGTAGCAATTTTTGCTTGTGAATGTGATAGAAATCTTGTGCTTAAAGCGTATTTTCCTAAAAAGCAATCTTTATTTTGTGGTCAGTGCATAACTATTTTTCCTGATGCTTCTCAGGTGACCCAGATGCGCCATTGAAGTTTCTTGGCGTTAAAGCCTCAAACTCTTGCCATTGGGGCCACCTTTTTCCTTCGCTTCCCATGCAGATGTCTTGTACATCTGCAAGGAGCTCGTTATGTTTTTTCTGATCCGCTTCAGCTAGAAGATTTTGTTAGGAGTAAGGAAGTAAGTGACCCTTCAGCCTAATGAGTTTTATTCTCCTCCTCTTTTCTTTTTGTTTGTTTTTACTGTTTTTTGGGGTAGGAATATTACCTTGCATATGTAATTTTGTTCTCTGTACCAGGCATGTACTCACCTGGTAACGTGGTTTTTGTAAGGCTGCACTTTTGTTGGAATATTATTAGTACCTTTGTTTTGTGCCATTGCTTATCTTTATACTTTGTAAAAGTTGATAAATTTGATTTTTAAAAAAAGTAGAAGAAAAGAGAAATGGGTTGGACTGGTTGAAGCATAGAAAGAAGAGTATACATTTTTACTTGATGAATTTCAGGGGTGATGGGAGAAGAAAAGAGAGAGGAAACTACATCAGTCCCAACCATGAGTGGTCAGTGACCTACCTACAGTAATATGAAAAGCCAGGCTTTTATGTCCTGTTTGAAGCAAGTTCAAGATGCTGTGCATCTTAAAGTAGTGAGAGGAAGTCTATAAGGTCTGAGGCTAAATAACTGGAGATGTTATGATGTGTGATTTCAAATCTAATAGGATTGGAGGAGGGGCTAAAGAGCAAATGTTGCATGGATCTGAGTTAGCAAGAGGAGTATATGGAATGATTTAATTTGAGAGAATGGAGAAGAGTTGTGTGAGAGAGGTGCGTCAACACTAGAAGTTAGTATTTACTCCTAGCTTGACTAGGCAGCCAATGCTGCTATTTAAGCAGGGTAGTTATATGATCAACTTTATATAACCATTCTACAGTATTTTGGATTAGTTGGAGACCCTTTTATTTATTTTTTTTTATTTTTATTTTATTTAACATCTCTTATATACCGCACTATTGTCATCAGCGCGGTTTACATGAAACAAACATATACATACAGAAAACTGTAGTGCATTTTACAAGTAACAGGAGTTTAGAACTTGGGAATAAAGGTAAACTATGTCCACTATATAACTATATACAATAATCTCTTGATAGAAGACTGTTTCAAACCAATCAGGAGAGAGCTGCAGTAATCTATACTGTTTGTGAGTGAGAACATAAGAGTATGCAATCATTGACATTAATGATGTACACGGATGGAATGAATCTTACAAAGGGCATTGTTTTGCATTTTCCAAGCATGCTTTGTCTTGCCCATAAGTACAGGAATTTCACTGAAATGTTTCCAAATAAGATTTCTCGTATGACCTGTTGCCATGATAGTTTTTCTCATCTCAGAATCTGAAATCTATTCCTCTGGACTCCAGTAATGTAGTATTCTCCTCCCTTTTGTTTCACTTTTCTTTCCCTTGTATTTACATTCAGACTTCTCCTTGCTCAAGTTTACTCCATCACCTGAAATACTCTGGTCTTTGCAAGTCTTGTTACCTCTCATCACCATATATTGCTCTTAAGAAGCAGGTTCATACTAACACTAGAACATAAAAGATCAGTAGTAAGCATTGTAGGCACTTAAGCATCTACCCTTTATTGAGCTGTAATACCTAATCTATCCAGTTACATAGTATTTACACAGATGTGCGCCGATATTAGCATGCATTTTTATATCTGCTATAGTGCCCCCCCCTTTTTTTTTTCTTTTCCTAACTTACCAAATTGCAAGTATAAGCTAGCATGCTGAAAGGAGCGCAAAGCTTAGTGTGCCTTATTACATCAGCTTCTAATAATGGTATTGAAATTCTGTTACAATTGTACTCCTTTTTTTCTTGATGCACTTAAAATCGGCACATTAACTTTGCTCATTTAAAATTGCCTTATTGCAATAATTTGTGTTTTCTTACAGTTCATCATCGCCTCCCCACTACTTAACCTCCGTACTTAAACCGAATAAGGGCAGATCTCCTAAAGGTATGCCATATAGTCTGGGTTCCGCTCTTACACAGCATCCCTGGATGCATTTGCTGACAATGTTTGTTTAAAGACTATTTCTTTTTTATTATGCACTTTATAATGCTTCAAGGCATATACAACATTGTAGGGAACATATAAAAGACAGTCCCTGCTATGCAGAGCTTGCAGTTCAGCATACAGAAAAAAATCCAAATTTAGAGTTTGAGAGCTTTTTGTACATGAACATGGTTATTATAGAAACTGGTTAAAATGATGCCATGCTTGGGGATAACCAGTTCCAGGATTGAGAAGCTGTCCCCCCCCCCCCCAAAAGGTAGGATTTGAGAGGTCTACTTTAACTGAACAAAGGTCTGTCTCCTAAGAAAACAAGCAGTGGATCTAAGTAGGAGAAAGAGTAGTTACTCACCTGTAACAGGTGTTCTCCAGGAGCAGCAGGAATCAGTCCTCACATATGGGTGACGTCGGTGCCGACAGAGCCCTCGTGCGGAGCATTTCCCCAGCTTTCAAAGAAAGTCTTTGGGAATGCAGCACGCATGCACGGTCCCCTTCCCGCCCAAGGGGGCCATCTTGCTCAGTCTGATGACATAGCTAAAAGACAGCAAAAAAATCAAAATTAACTATATGACTGCAACTCCAGGGGAGGAGGGAGGGTCGTGAGTACTGATTCCTGCTGCTCTTGGAGAACACCTTTTACAGGTGAGTAACTACTTTCTCCAGGACCAAGCAGGGAAGTCAGTCCTCACATAAGGGACTCCCCAGCTCTAGGCTACCGGGAACCCAAAGCTGAAGAAATGGCTACCTCTCAAGAGCCTCAGTATCCGTGATAAGAATATCCTCTGAGAACGCCCCCATACGGTAGCCCAACACAAGGGCTGGAGGGTAGGAGTTGCCAAAACCTCAGATTACGGAGTGCCGCCTGTCTGAAAGCACTGTCCCTCCGGGACTCTCTCTCGAGGCAGTAGTGAGCTGCAAAAATCTGTCTTGAGGACTAAGTAGCGGCCCGGCAGATGTCTGCCAACGGAACAGAGCGTAGATGAGCTACTGACGTGGCTTTCGCCCTGACATGGTGGGCCGTGACTCGACCCTGCAAGGGGAGGTCGGCTGCCTTGTACGCCAGGCGATACAATCTGCTACCTAAGTGGACAACGTACGCTTGGAGACAGGCAACCCCATCTTATTAGGGTCAAAAGAGATGAAGAGCTGAGTAGCCCTTCGATGTCCCCGCATACGTTCTATGTAAAAAGACAACGCCCTCTTACAGCCCAGGGTATGCAAGACTGTTTCAGCCCGGCTGGTATGCGGCCTGGGAAAGAAGGTCGGAAGAACCATCTCCTGGTTGAGGTGGAAAGAGGAGACCACTTTAGGAAGGAATTTCGGATGGGTCCGTAAGACCACCCTGTTCCTATAGAACCATGTGTACAGCCTATCAGAAACCAGAGGTTGTAGTTCACTCACACGTCCTGGCCGAGGTAAGAGCCATCTGGAAGAGCACTTTCCAAGAGAGGAAGAACAAAGTAGCCATCGGCTCAAACGGTGGGCGAGTATGTTGCTGAAAGACCACATTCAAATCCCACTCAGTTGCTGGTGGATGAATTGGAGGCTTGAGTAGAAGCAGACCCCTGAGAAATCTGGACACCAAAGGGTGAACCGACAGACTGTCCTTCCACCAGTGAGTGGTGCGCTGACAAAGCACTGAGGTGGACCCGAACAGAGTTAGACTTAAGGCCTAGGTCTGACAGGTGAAATAGATACTGCAGTACTACTGGCACAAGGCAAGAGAAAGGATCTTCATTGCGCTGAACACACCATACCGTAAACCTACGCCACTTGAGGGCATAGGACGTTTTGGTGGACTGCCTCCTAGATACCAAGACCATCTCCTCGACCTCCTTAGGTAGAAGTAAGGGAGCTAGCACTATCCTTTCAGCAGCCAGGCCATCAGATTGAGGGACCTGAGATTGGGGTGCAGAAGAGAACCCTGATCTTGAGACAGGAGATCGTGTTGCAACCTGGAGTTTCCACTGCCAACTGCAGCAGAAGTGGAAACCACGGCTGCCTCGGCCATCTGGGGGCTACCAGAATCACCGAGGCTTTGTCCCGCAGGATCTTGAACAGAGTTAGGGCCACCAGGGGCGTGGGAGGAAATGCATATAGGAGGCCCGTAGATCCAAGGGATCAGAAAAGCATCTGCTGCCATCCTCAGGATGTGGCTGTCTGGAGAAAAACCTGGGCAGCTGACAGTTTTGTGGACTTGCAAAAAGGTCGATGGATGGAAGTCCCCAGCGGAGGAAGATCTGCTGGACCACCAATGGATTCAACTGCCATTCGTGAGGCTGGAGAATCCTGCTTAGCTTGTCTGCCAGGAAATTCTCCTGACCAGGTAGATAAACTGCTTTGAGAAACATGCCTTGCTTGACTGCAAAGGGGCAGTACCTCCTGACATAAGAGCCTGGACCCCATGCCCCTTTGTTTGTTCACGTAGAACATTGCCACTTGATTGTCTGTCTGAACTAGAACAGACTGGTGAGAGAGGGCATGAGAAAATGTTTGCAGAGCTAAGCGGATTGCTCGCAGCTCTAAAAGGTTGATCTGCTGCGTGGCCTCCCAAGGAGACCAGAGGCCTTGAGTGCACGTGCCCTGGCAATGTGCACCCCAGCCCTTCAAGGAAGCATCGGTCGTCAGCACCCTTGTGTGTTCTGGAGCCTGAAAAGGTACCCCCGTGAGAAGGTTTGGGAGATGTAGCCACCACTGTAAGGAGTCCAAAAGTGGGTTTGGACACCTTTACTGTCTCGGAGGTCGCCTGTAGCCTGCGCCCACTGAACTCTGAGGCACCACTGAGCAGCCCGCATGTGCAGACGGGCATTCGGGGTTACATGTACCATGGATGCCCTGTGGCCCAGGAGCCGCAGGTATTGTCTGGCGGAAGCATGAATTGCTCTGAAACTGGTTGGCCAAGTCCATCAGTCTGTGGGCCTTGTCCTCGGGCAAGTAAGCTCTTGCCTGCAGGGTGTCTAATCTTGCCCCTATAAACACTAGATTCTGAGAGGGGAGCAAAGTGGACTTTGCGTAGTTTATGACAGCCCAGATGCTGAAGAAGAGAGACCATGCAAAGAGTGGCTTGTCTGGCCTCCTGGAGAGACAGGCCCCTGATGAGCCAGTCGTCCAGGTATGGGAAGACAAAAATTCCCTGATTTCTGAGATAGGCTGCCACCACCGCCAGGCATTTGGTGAAAACCCTGGGGCAGAGGTTAGGCCAAAGAGAAGCACTCTGTACTGAAAATGGTTTCCTCCCACCACAAATCTGAGATATTGTCTGTGGTCTGGATGAATGAGGATGTGAGTATAAGCATCCTTTAGGTCTAAGGAGCATAGCCAGTCTCCCTGCTGGAGGTAGGGCAGCAGTATCCCAAGGGTAAGCATCTTGAACTTTTCCCTCTCCAGAAACTTGTTTAGGTTTCGCAAGTCTAGGATAGGCCGAAGGCCTACTGTCCTCTTTGGTACCAGGAAGTACCTGGAGTAGAAGCCTTGCCCTTTCAGGTGGTGAGGCACCAGTTCCACTGCCTGTTCCTTTAGAAGACTTGCCAACTCCTGAAGGAGGAGATTTCTGTGTAGAGGGAGTCTTGGAGGTTCCCCTGGAAAGTAGGAGGGGCGTAGCTGGTGGAAGTGGAGCATGTAGCCCTTTCGGACTATGCTGAGTACCCAGGTATCCCCTGTGATGGCTGGCCACCTGTAGGCATACAGGGTCAGCTGACCACCTGTGCTGAGTGGAGCCAGCGGCGGAGAAGAGGCTATGCTGTGGGAGTCAAAACCCCGCTCCCTGCTGTGCAGGAGCCGGAGCTGGCGGCTTGGGGGTCTTCTGCCTACAGGGCCCATGCCCCTGCCCCTTAGCCTGCTGGCCTTGTTGGGGAGCTGGAGAGGCCTGATATTGAGGGTAGGATTTGTAGGCAGCACCCTTCCTCGGGGAAAAAGGGCTTCTTTCCTGAGCCCTTCTTTTTTTGAGAAGGAGCAGAAGTCTTCCTGGACAGCCTTGTCCTGGTGAGAGTCTGTCTCGATTTCTGCAGCCTTCTCAGTCATGGGCTTACCGAATAGGTTGTCACCTTGGCAGGGGACATCAACCAACTTGTCCTGCACCCATGACTCCATGTCCGATGACGGTAGCCAGGCCTGACGGCGTGCACCGATGCTGGCCGCGGCTACTCAAGCCGAAGCCTCGAAGCCATCATAGGCTGCTTGAGAGAGAAACTTTGAGGACACTCGGATCCCTGTTGACAAGGCCTTGAATCTCTGCAAGGGTTCCTCGGAGAGGCCAGCTGAGAACCCAGTAATCTCCTTTGCCAGGTCTCGTAGGTACATGCCCATGTACAGCTGGTAAGTTTGGACACAGCAGGATAGCATAGAGCCCTGGAAGCACTTTCTACCGAGGGCATCCAGGTTCCGGGCCTCCTGTCCGGGGGGCACCGAGGAGTGCATGTTCTGACTCTTCAGGCGGTGCATGCCGATTCCACAACCATGGAATTGTGCAGTAGCTGCGCCTTTTGGAACCCAGGGCTCTTACAGACTCGATAAATGGAATCAACCCATTTGCTAAGAACCGGCACCGAGGCCGGTGCCTCCCACATTCGAAAGAGCAGCCATTCCACCATCGGAGGAACCGGTACAGTAAAGGCTTCCTTTGGAGGAAAGTCATAGTGGAGGGCATCGAGCTCCTCAGCTCGAGGCTCCTCCTCGGCATCCGCAGTGAATGCCAAAGTCTTGGCCATGTCCCTTACGAAGTCCAAGAACCAGGTATCCTCTGGGAGGGGTGGGGGGAGGACCTTCTCTGAGGCTCGGACTCCGGTTAGTCCGAAGGGACGCACTGGGTCCTGAAGGTGTCCAGAGACTCCTCATCCTCCATCTCCCGGGCTGACTCCTCCTCAAGCGGCTCCGGCCGTGTAGGCTTCGGTGCCACCCACCCCGATACCGGGGGCACCGGTGTCGACGACCTCGGCCCCGCACGGGAGGTCGAGGGGGACCTTGACCGAGGATTGACTCAAAGCTTGATGGACTCGAGGATTGGCTCGGTCTCTGGGGTTGACTTAGACGTCGAGGTCCCGGTGGTTGGGGCAGATGAAACGGTCAGACTGGCGATCAGCACCCGCTGCTGTTCCATGAAGTCAGCCAAGCTGCTCTCCAAGGCCGTTAGCCTGAGTCCAAGCTCAGGAGATCCAGCAGCCTCTGACTCGGGCCCTGACAGCGGCTCTCCCGGAGGAGAGTCCATGAGGACAACAGCTCCATACGAGGTAGCTTGGATGGCCTCTCCGACTCCAAGAGCCTGGGGCGGCGGTCAGGGCTACACGATCTGGCCCTCGAGGACCCAGGAGCTTCCACAGACGCCAACCTCACGAGCTGCTGCTTCCTTTTGTGCTCATGGGTAGGAGACCCCCTTTCAGAGGAACCACAACGGCGCTTGGGTTCCGACTCCCAAGATGTTGAGGCCTTTGACGAAGTCTGGGCCCGGCCGGACGCAGACTCCGAAAAAAGTCTCTCACGTTGATGCTGATGGCTCCGAAGTGCTTTTGACGACATTTTGCCGCACGGGCCACAGGCCAGTGGGTCATGGTCGAGCCCGAGGCATCGGAGGCAGCAGTCGTGTATCCGTGAGAGACATAAGTTTCTTGCACCGATCACATTTTTTGAACGTGCTGGCAGCCATCGGGGGAAAAAGGGCCCCTGCAAGGTCAAAAGACTGGACTACCAATGAAAATAACAAAAAAAAAGGCACGAACACTAGTCACGAAGGACAGAAACCGAAAAAAAGAATACCGGACTCGATAGTGGTGTACCAAGCCCAGGCGGGAAGGGGAAAAGAAAGAAAGAAAGACTGAGCAAGATGGCACCTTTGGGCGGGAAGGGGACCGTGCATGCGCGCTGCATTCACAAAGGCTTTCTTTGAAAGCTGGGGAAATGCTCCGCACGAGGGTTCTGTCGGCGCCGACGTCACCCATATGTGAGGACTGACTTCCTGCTTGGTCCTGGAGAAATTGGCTTCCCAAAGACAGCTTTAATTGCTCTGCTTATTGTGGTGAAAAGCTACGAATTGGGGAAAAAAACCCGTTAAAGCAAATTGTTAGTCAGACTTGGCACGGTTATGGTTTTTATAATCTTAAAATAGTTGGGTTCAATTTTGAGTATCCAGTTTCAAAAGGTATGTCTACATATTATTTGTTTAGTTGGGTAATATTGCAAGAATCAGGCTTATATCTTTCTTATAATCTGTATAAGTGAGACAGGAACCAGGTAGCATATCAGACTCTATTTTATACATTTTCACAGCCATTAAGAATAAGTTATATGCTTGCCTTCTGTGTTTAAAATAAGCTTCTGCAGGTTATCTGTTTGATACATTATGCTGTGCATGATGCCTGCACAGGATTTCAGTTAAGGATGTGCAATCATTTAAAACATGGAAAACACCAGTGCTATCTTTTATTTTCTTCCATGTCATTTGGGAAGAACAGCGGGAGCTGCTACCCATCCTGCAGCTTCTGCAAGCAGGTCCAAAATTCATGAACTGGCACTTCCTGCCATTTGATCTCACAAGATGAGATCAGCAGGCAGGAAATGCCAGCCCATGTATGGGCATAGGATAGCTGAATAGCTTTCAAAAGACAGGAGGAAACCTGTTGATTGCTGGCAGAGCCCATCTTGCCAACGGGCGAGAGAGCGCACAGGAGATCTGGATTGCTAGCAGAACCCTGCCTGCCAGTGGCCAAGGAAAGTAGGGAATCTGGAGCCAACACAGATGGGGGGAGGTGGAGAGAATAATGGATCCCGGGGGGAGAGAGTCATAGGCATTACAATGGTGCAGGAAGAGGAGTGGTTCGGAGGTCACGGCGCAGCAAGTGCTCAGTGCTGGTGCAAGGATATTGGGTGCCCTAGACGAATCGTCAGCCTTATGGCCCTCCCCAAATATTTTGATAGTTCAACTCAGCAATCATAATTATTCCAATACCACCCCTTCTGCATCAGTCCTGTAAAAAAAGTGCATAATTGGACATTATACTATTGAATATTAAACTTTGCTTTGCATGTATGTGCCTGCCCACTCTACATGCAGGTAAAAGAATGCACTGATGTTTTTTTGTTTGTGTGGCTGTTGGGATCTATTGTTTTGCTTTGACTGCTGCTGTTCTCTACTGCCCTAGGCAACAGCCCAGTCTTACCTGATGGTTGGTTTAGCACCGCAGGTGCAAAATGCTAGTGGGAGCAGGAGGCAGGGGACAAATGCTAGTGTGGACGGAGAGAATACATTTTTGCATTTTGTTTCTTGTATAGTCAGTGAGTGCCTCCAAAGTGCTTATTGACTGTAATAGAAATGAAATGACAAAAAGGAAAGAAATCAATAATGAAACAGAAGATATTGCTCTACATATGTCTCGTTCACATAAGAATCAATATGGTAATACTTTGACTTGTATTGCCAATAGTGAGACCAAGCAAGTCTTCAAAATACTTCTGATTCTTATTTCATTCCCCAAGGAAAATGAACAAGAGGTTTATTACTGCTGCCACAATTTTATTCACAGTCTGGGATCTCAATTTAGGTATCTGTTTACCCCCTCTCATCTCTCACCAGCACTTTAAAGCTAGTAGTATTTTCATAATGCTATCAGTTCAGGGCAGGAACTTCCCTTTATTTACTGGTTTTGTATCCTCTACAGAACCTACCTCTGCAGCAGGATATTTCCTTGTCGTTGTACTCGCAATGAAATGAAGATGGTGATGCAGTAGCTTTAGATGGGAAAAGATGTCACCGAATGCAAACTAAAATGGCATTTTTTGAACATTTTTCAGGAACCAGACAAATGAACAGTATGCAGCATCTTTTCCAGTTGCTATATAACGTGCTAACTTGACAACTATTTTGTTGTCAAGAGTGCAAATGAAAATCTACTGGAAAAAGTAGAATCATATGAGCTATCACATGTTGTATGGGTAAAGCAATGAAGGCCATCAAGAAGTCTCAAATTTTAACATTGTTATGGTTTCACTAGGGAAAATGCCCTTGTACTCATAACCAATTTGACCATATTCTGTATATTTAAAGTAGAATATTAGGCTTATTATGCTTAGTGGGTGATTAACCTTGTGTCTTCCACCCCTGGCAAATGCACTTAAATGACACACACCCTTTCCCCAGAATATAAAATATTTTGGGACACCACCATAAATTTGAGTCTGAGAGTAAAAAACGAGATCTATAAATGTGACGGTGTGTCATTGTACAGCATGCCCAACTGTAAGCACACTAATTGAGGTACAATTTTATTATGGATTTCTGTGGAGGAGAATAATCTGAAAACCATCCAATGGCAATATGAGTTATACCCTCTGCTATTCTGCCGCTTGAGAATTCTGTAGTACAGTGACTCTGAATATGGTCCTTGATGCCCCCCCACTAGATTAATTTAAGGATAAGAGAGATTTATATATCTTGCTTTCATGTATGCAATATACCTCATGCTTATTATGGATATCCTAAAAGCAGACTGGTTAGGAGATACGTGAGGACTGATTGAGATCCAAGCACTAGCCCACATACATTCAGTACATACCCCCGTGACTTAGGGGCTTGTTTACAAAACCACGGTAGCGGTTTCCGATCGTTATCGGAAACCGCTACCGCGGCTTTGTAAACAAGCCCCTTAGTCTGTAGTAAGGTTTGCCCATGTTGTGGAAATGTTTTTCCTTAGAAGGGGACATGGCAGTATTGTACTACTCCTAATGCTATTCTTTTTTTTAATATAATTTTTCATATATAACCTTTTCTTGCATCTACCTTGTAGATGCTAGAACTGCATGTTCCTAGCACAGATGGTTATATACTGCTGTATTTACATCTTTTCATGCAATCTTTTAAAAACAGCTGCCCTTCCAAATTTCATCCTTCGATTGACAGAATGTCTGTCTGATTTCTTGTTAAATGAATATTTATCCAACATTATTCAGGCCAGCATGCAAATAGTATACACAGAAATAAATCTTCAGACATATATAGGAAATTGAAGTATGCCTCTTTTCTGTGGTGCAGCTATTCTTTCTGTACTCTGCTGTAGCCTTGGGCAAATGTTATGACCTGTTTGATTTTTATTTAAAGCAAACTCATTTTTCAAAATATTATACAGTGAAAACCACAAAACCCAGTTTTTGCTAAATTTAGGAGCTATAGTATGGACAATCCATGCCATAAGCAAGTGAAAATATAGCTTGCGTGCTTTTATAAGATTGTGAGATAAAATGATCTCCAGGAACAAGCAGGAATGTAGTCTTCACATATGGGTGACGTCTGTACCGACTGAACCCGCACGGGAATGCTCCCCAGTGTCAAATAGGAAGGCCTTTGGGAGCATCCCACTGTGCCTGCATTGCTGCCTTCCTAACTCTCCCTCCTCAGTTCTTCGTTTTCTGTGGAGCCAGCAGGAAGCAAATCCTGTCACCTCAGAAAAATTGTTTTATTTTATTTCTTTTGTTATTTTGTGGTTTGTCTGCTTTCCCGTCGATGCTGGGAAGACTACCATCAATTCTTTCTTTTCGTCTTTCTTCTTCCTGTTAAAAAAAATAAAAAATAAAAAAAAAAACGGTAGAACTTGGGTGCATTGACACCATCTTAAGCCTACCATTTGTCTACTGACATAATGGAAAAATCAGCTAATGTTTCAAGAAATGTTCTAAGTGTGGAGGTACCATTTCGGCTACTGACACCCACGACTGGTGTCTCAAATGTCTTGGACCTGACCACCAGCCATCAGAGTGCCCTTTGTGTAGAAAGATGGCAGAGAGAGGCCTGCAGAATTGAACTGCAAAGTTAGGCAAATTCTTTGCCTCAGACGTATTGTCTTTAGCATTGATGTCATCAAGGACATAGTCTTCCTCTCATGGATCTCAGGTATCAAAACATAAGTCTTATTCGAAGACACACCATTCCCCCAAGGGTAGATCTCTTTCCAAGCATCGAGATGCCTTGAGCATTGCCCTAGAGGTGGATCGGCCAACCAAACATCCCTGATGGAGGACCTTTCCTCCAAAGCCATTGAGGGGTCTCAAGATGTTCCCGAGGCCTCCACCTCTGGAGACCATCTGGTGCCATGCTCTGGGTTGGTAGCCCGCATGTCTGGTACTGAAACCCAAGTATCTACAGGTTCTATGGATCAACGTATCCTGGCCATCGAGTGCAGCTTAGTGGCTCTACTAGCGGTGTCGGTTCCAATCAAATCCATACCGGTGGTACTGCCAATATGGCACCGTCTACATACCGATGCAGGTTTGTACCGCTCGATCTGCTAGCACCCATGCCTGCCCTCGAATCCATCCTTAGTACCAGTGGCTCATCCAGGCAAGTTCCCCAGTCTGATACAGATTTCGTTCGATACCGGGCCGTAGCAAAACATGAACATCATTCACGCCGATACTTTGAATATTCTGATTCTGATTCATCCAATGATGAATCGATCAATACCCAAAGACTTCAAAGTATACCGTAGGACCCAACTCCCGAACAGCGCATGTCCCCTCCTGAGGATACGTTTTTTCAAACTTATTCAGGACCTAGCCAGAGGCCTGTCCATAATGGTAACATCCGAAAAGAGCCTAGTGGAGAGGAATTGGAGATCCTCCAATAACCTATGGCTCCTAAGGAGGGGGCCACTCTTCCAGTTCATCACATCCTCCAGGATCTCATGCTCTGGATGTGGGAGACGCCCCTTTCTATATCTCCGCATACTCAATGACTCGATACTATGTATCGAGTACTGGAGTCTCCTGGTTTCCAAAAGACACAGTTGCTACGTCACTCGAAGGTAGTGGAATCAGCAATGCATCAAATTAAAAGTTCAAAAACTCATTCTTCTAACCCTCCCAGTAAAGAATCGAGGACTCTCGATGCTTTCAGGCGTCAATGTTTTCAGGCCTCCATGCTTTCAGCCAGAATAAGTTCATACTCTATATGGGTATGTTCATCAAGGAGGTTACTAGGGATCTTGAGTCAATGTCTCCTCTGCTCCCTGATAAGAGAGCTGACTATCTCATCTTGGTCAAACATGCCCCAAACTTAGCAAAGTTTGTAAATAGGGCAACTTTTGACTGCTTTGAATGCACCAGTAGAGCCACCTCAATCTGCATTGGAGCTCGCAGGATTGCTTGGCTTCAAGCATCAGATCTTGAACAATGGGTTCAGAATAAACTGGGAAATATTCCTTGCACAGGTGAGAACCTTTTTGGCAAGGATTGGCAGGATAAAGCTTCTTGGTTAGAATCTGGGAATACTACCCTGAATAGGCTTTCTAGAGCCACTGCCAACCTGGCTAAGAAAAAAGCAGCTGCAAAGAAAACTTTCTTCATTAAGAAAAATAAGTTTTACCCTTATTTACACCCCTGCTGTGCAATACCAACCTCAGAGTGCTCAGAAGAGGCAACAGCCTCCCAAACAGCAAGAGAAGCCACAGGCTCGTAAAAACCAACCAGCTCCGCAGGCTCCTGGTTTTTGACTTTTTCCTAGAGATCATAGCCACTCTGCCTCTGGAGACCACCCCCCCCCCCCTTCAACCAATGTGGCCAGCAGACTGTCACTATGCCCACAGGTGGCATCTAATCACGTCAGAGCACTGGACTGACCATAGTGACGAAGGGTACAGACTTCACCTGGAAACTCTGCCCCCCTCCACACTAGTAGGGGAAATATTCTTTTCAGCATCCTCTTACTGCTCCTCTGCTACAAGAGGTGATTTCTCTTCTATCAGAAGGCACCATAGAGGACACCCCAACATCTCAACAAGGAAGGGGTTTCTACTCTCTGTACTTTCTCATACCAAAGAAAACTGGAGGATACAGACCCATTCTGGATCTCAGGAACCTGAACAAATTTCTTGTCTGCGAAAAGTTCAAGATGGTCTCTCTAGGGACCCTCCTACCCTGTCTCCAGAGTCAGGACTGGCTCTGTTCTCTAGATCTAAAGGAAGCATACACACACATCCTCATTCGTCTAGAACACAGGATGTATCTACACTTCATGTTTCAGGGAAGACGTTATCAATACAAGGTCCTGCCATTCCAACTCTCTTCTGCCCCATGAGTCTTCACAAAGTGCATAGTGGTCGTGGCAGCATTTCTAACATCTCTAGGGATATTTGTCTTCCCTTACTTAGACGACGGGCTCATAAAGGCAGGCACCTCCCAGGAGGTCTGCCTGTCTGTCTCCTGTACGATGCAGGTACTTGAACATTTGGGCTTTGTGATAAATTTTCCAAAGTCCCATCTCGTTCCTACTCAGACACTAGAGTTCATAAGAACTCTCTTAAACACTCAACAGTCAAGGGCATTTCTACCTCAGTGCCGCTGTTCTCATCTCATTCAGCTAGCATCTCCGATACGTGTCAGAGACCACCTAACTGCCCGAGAAATGCTGCAGCTTCTAGGTCATATGATCTCAGCAGTACATGTAGTACCATATGCGCACAGCCCAGTGGGCTTTGGCATCCCAGTAGAAAAAGGCCTCAGGACGTCTCACGGACAAACTCCAAGTGTCTACCTCACTAGCCACATCTCTTCTATAGTGATGTTCCCCACAATATCTCCTCGTTGGGTCACCTTTTCAGATGCCTCCACATCAATGTATCCTGACGATGGATGCCTCCAAATTGGGGAGGGACCCTCTCCACTCGACCTCTGGACGAAAGAGGAATCCAAGTTCCAGATAAACTTACTGATAAACTTACAATCTTCAATGTCCTCAAAGTCTTTCAGGGCCATCTAAGCTCCCAGAGGTTCCTGGTCCAGATGGACAATCAAGTAGCCATGTTCTATCTGAACAAACAGGATCTTGGCCTCTCTGTAAAGAAGCTCTCCATCGCTGGTTCTTTGCCATCATTCATCAGATACACCTCCAAGTGGTATATCTCCCAGGGGAACAAAATATCTTAGCAGACTTAGTCAGATCCTCCTTCCCCACAAATGGTCTCTCCACACGAAGACAGCATCCTTCATTATTCAGTCTTGGGGGATTCCAGGGATAGACCTGTTTACCACTCCACAGAATGCCAAACTTCCTCGCTTCTGCACCAGGACTCCCATGTCCGGTAACCAAGAGGTGGATGCTTTTCAACTCCACTGGGGTCGAGAGTTCCTCTGTGCTGTTCCCCTGATTCCCAAGATGCTTTTCAAGCTCCAGACGGACAGGTGCTTCATGATCCTCATAGCCCCATGTTGGCCACGTTAACCATGGTTTCCTCTCCTACTTTCTGTCTCAGACTCAACCTCTAGATCTCTGATCTGGTCCAGAAATCCTCTCTCAAGAGGAGGGGACATTGCTCCATCCAAATCTGCAGTCTTCACCTCATGGTATGGCTGCTGAAAGCATAGTATTACAGGATCTTAACCTTCCTCAGGAAGTAAGAGAGATCCTCTTAGCTTCTAGAAAACTATCCACCAGACGTTCTTATGCTTTCAAGTGGTATAGGTTTTTCCCCCTAGTGTTGTAGTAGCGAAGTGCACGCAACGAATACACCAGGAGTCTATTTAGTAGAATTCAAACCAGTTTATTTGTGCACAGTCTCAGACGCTTGTCAATTGTCACTTTCAAAATGGTCTGAGCATGGCGTTCAGTAAAACAGCAGCATTTATAGCTTTCTTCATCAGTTCTATACAGACAAACTCCTCATTGGTCCCGGTGGCCCCCTCACCCCCCCATCCAATGGAGGCCCACACCGCTCCCCCCCTGCTCTCAGGCCTTCCTAGCCATGGCTCAGTATCTAGACATAACATATTCTGCCTTGCTTTTTGCTTACAAGGTCACTCTACAGTACAGAAGCTGTGTGAAAAGCAGGATTCTGAAATACATCTGTGAATAACATATCAAACTCAATGGAAAAGTTTTACATTCTTATCAGAGCAGTTTGAAGCAGATTTCTATTTTCTCTGGCTTTCAGCTCTGCTCAGCTATAATATTCTGTGCTCAGCTATAATATTCTGAAGTGGGGGTTGGGGACTCAGGCCTAACCTACAGGCTTCTGCTACATAACATACATTTACAGGCTATTCTAGGCCATAGCCTATCACATTCCCCCCTTTGATTATTCTCACCCGCAAGTGAGAAAGGGTGAGAATTAAATCACATATGGTACTCTACACTAGGGTGGAGGGATCACTTTGTGGTATAGGGTTAGGGTAGTAATGCTACATGGCTAGTATCTGCGAATCGGCCTTGCGTTCAACAATTCTATCAATGGTTGAGTTCAGTATACGTAAGCATAAGGGAAGGAAACATGGGACACATAAGCACACAGCCACAATTAAGAATACTATCAATACAAGTGTCTTCAGGCCGCCCATACCTGAAAACCACGAACCAAACCAGCCATCAAGTTGCAAGCCATGCCAGGTTTGGACTGGGACATAAGTTTGTTTTCTCATGTGATTGGCTATGTCTTCTACAACTTGCCCTTCATTATCAATTTGCAAACAACAGTTAGTTAAATTAAGCTTATCACATACGCCTCCTTCAGCTGCAAGCAGATAATCTAATGCTAAGCGGTTCTGGTAAATGGCTGTACGCATCTGTGTGGCTTGTTTGGCTAACAAGGTTAGTGCTCTACTAGTTTCATTGGTTATAATTTCAACAGCTTGCAAACGTATAATATGGTCCAACATATACACACGAGTGCGGTAGCCCCAAGAACCATCTTGTGCCCAGGTAGCAGGTCCATAGTAAGAAACAGTTCTCTCTGGCGGCCATTCTTCAGAGGCTGCATCCCATTTGTCCCACTGGCCGATTTTGAGAGCCTCTCGCTTCTGTCGGCTTTTGTATACAGGGAATCCCAATTGTTCTCTGTGGGAAAGGGGCAAAAGGAAGAAAGATGGTCGTATAGTTCCTAGAACACACGCCCCTCCCCAATTGGCAGGGAGTTTAGCATATGCTCGAGTGCCACAAATCCAATAAAGTCCAGGTGGAGCTTGCCAGGTGCTATGGTAGCTAGATTTGTCCATATCCTGGCCAAGTGAGGAAAGACGATCAAAGGATTAGAAGGTTCCGGAGTATTGGCACCAGACCACCAAGATGTCTTCTCAGTAGTAGCATTGTAATATTTCTGGTTCAAACAGACCAACTGTCCTACTAATGCAGTCAATTGTGGTCCTGCTCGTACAAAACATAGTTTACCCACTATGGAGTGGGCGAGGACCCATTCATTGGTAGTGTTATGAACATCAGTCTGGTTATATGGTACGGAATAGTTCAGTTCTTGTGCTTCCCAGGGCCATTGGTCTCCCATCTGAGTTCCTCCACAAAAGAGACAGTCTGAGACATGGAGGCTGGAGGCCACAGCTCCAGCTAGTTCGATGAACAAATTCTGCGAAGCGTGGGGAACTACAAATTCTGCCTTCATGGCCTCGTGGAAGGTATGATGTATGCGATAAGGTGAAGAAACATGAGTCTTTACATTCAGTTGGATGAATACGATGGTTCCAGGATCAGTTCCACCTCCTGCTATGCGCAGGCCAAATCGAAATCCTTGCTTCCATTGACTGGGGTCAAAGATCTGGCGTCGTAGGGGATTGCATGTACTTTTCTTGCACTTGTTGGGTTCTAGTAGGGGTAATCTTTCCAATATAGCTTTACAATTATCTCCAGTTTGTCCTGTTGGGCCACCAGACCAGGTAGCATAGTACACACAGTCCCACTTCGGACAGTAGTAGTCTGCTTCTGATGATTTGCTATACGTTGTTGGTGAGTGTGTTCCAGTGCACATTCCCCATCTGTACGCACCTTCAGGACACATATATTTCTCATCATAATAGTAAGCTTGTTCCCATGATCCGCACCTGTAGTAATTATTTCTGTTAATTAAGTCACAGGCATCAAAATACAGGTACGCAGGTTGGGTGGGATCAGAGAGTTGACTTGTAGCGTTGACGAGGGCTCCATCTTCATCATTCCATCTCAGTTCCAGGACATAGTAAGATGGATTCTGTCGAGGTCTGAAACAAGTATGTGTCTTTCCCTTTGTACAGACGTTCAGTTCTGTACCATTATAGATACACTGGCTACTATTTTATTTATTTTTATTTATTTTTTATTTACATTCTCTTATATACCGCGCTATTCTGCATCAGTGCGGTTTACATTGAACAAACTGAAATTACATTGAACAGGGCATTGAACTTGGAGATAACTATTTTTACAGGGAACATGGGCTATGGAGGGTTAAGTGGCTTGCCAGTACTATGCTTGCCAGTACTATGCTTGCCAGTACTATACTTGTACTATGCCAGTACAAGTATAGTAAGAGTGATAAAGTAGAGCCTGAGTGACTTGCATTCCAGTTCGGGTGGTGGTTATACAGGCTGCACAAGAGGGCAAGGCAAGAAGGGTTCTCAAGTGTCCCAGGACTACCGCAAGAATAAAACAGTAATTAGTAAGCATCATGATCATAGTCTCTAATAATTGATGAGGTAGGTAATGGTTGATTGAGGTAGATAGATAATGGTTGATTGGTTGATAGAGTCTGCAATGTGGATACTGCAAAATTGAAGGACAGCTCTTTCGTTGATGTCCAGGAGTAGGTTGGCAAAGTCTTTACGATGATGGATCTTGTCTTCGCAGTGTGAGTCGCAATGGTGATGCAGGATTAGCAATCGAGGTCCAGGGGTGATTCTCAGGAACTGCTGCTGGCTTTACTCGACTGTGGTGGATCCAGGAGTCTATTTCTGCCACTTTGATTGCTGTTGGGGTTGACAACAAGACGACGTATGGCCCTTTCCAATGAGGCGCCAACGGTGTCTTCTTCCACTCTTTTACCCACACCGAGGCTTGAAAGGATGCAAGGGCTCTGTTAGATTGATAGGCAACCGGTCTTGCACCCAGGCATGAAGGCCCTGTAAAACAGAACTTAGAGCCAGCAATTCTTGCCTAGTGATTACTGATCCAATTTGATTCATATCCCCCCTTATCCCCTGAATTATGGGCAGGGGCCTCCCATACAAAATCTCAAACGGGGATACTCCTTATGGCGTGGTGGGGGCTGAACATATCCGGAGAAGGGCTATGGGGAGAGCTTGGGGCCATTTCAGGCGGGCTTCTTGACAGAGCTTAGATAACTGAGACTTCAGGGTTCGGTTCATTCTCTCTACTTTCCCTGAACTCTGGGGTCTATAAGCTGTGTGTAACTTCCATTGTATTTGCAGGGCATGGGCTAGCTGCTGGGTTACTTGTGATACAAAAGAGGGCCCATTGTCAAACCCCATGGTCAAAGGTATTCCAAATCGGGGGATGATCTCATGGAGCAAGGCTTTAGTGACTTCCCTGGCCTTCTCAGTTCTAGTGGGAAAAGCTTCCACCCATCCAGAAAAGGTACAGACTAGGACTAACAAGTAGCGATATCCATTCGCTCATGGCATTTCTGCAAAGTCTATTTGAATATTCCCCATAGGGGTAACTCCTACTGACTGAGCTCTTGGGGGTGGGACAGGACCTTGTTGGGCATTGTTCTTGGCACAAGTCACACATCTCCGGGCTACTGAGGTGGTCAGAGGTCCCAGCAACGAGATATAAAAGTATGGTTTTAGAGTGTCTGCCATTTTGGTTTTTCCATAGTGTGTGGCTTGATGAAAGGCTTGGACAAAGGCAGGGCCTAGGGCTTCGGGAATCACGGTCATACCAGGGGGTGAGCTCCCTTCAGGCGGAGGCAACACTATCCATCCAGTTTCCGATAGTTGCCCCCCCTCATGTCGACAGTAATGGTCCATCTCTGTCTGGGTATATCTGGGTGTCCATGCACTAAGAGGTACTGGAAATATGGCTGCTTGAATAGTTACACTAGGGGTAGTGATTTGTCCAGCAATAGCTGCTTCTTGGGCTGTGGCATCGGCAAATCTATTTCCTCGGGACACTTCTCCATCTCCAGTTTGATGGCCTCGACATTGCATTACAGCAACGCGTTTGGGGGCCCATACTGCTTCCAATAAAGTCAATATTTCTGGGCCATACTTGACAGACTTGCCTCCTGAGGTGATTAATCCACGCTCCTTATACAGGGCTCCATGGGCATGTAATGTTGTAAAAGCATATTTGGAGTCTGTGTAAACGTTCAGGCTGATTCCTGTTCCAAGTTTGAGTGCGCGTGTGAGGGCTATCAATTCAGCCTTCTGCGCTGAGGTTCCTGGGGCCAAGGCTGACGATTCTACTACCATGTCCAGGGTCACCACTACATAACCAGCACATCGCTGTTCTTAGACTATGAGGCTTTCCATCCACGAAGAAAGTTCTGTCTGGGTGGTCCAAAGGGATATCAGTTAAGTCTGGGCGACTTGAATATACAGTGTCCATTACTTCCAAGCAATCATGGTCAGGAGGGCCTGGACCGGTTGGCAATAGGGTAGCTGGGTTCAGAGTTTGGCTGACACTCAATTGCAATCGAGGATTCTCACATAGCATGCTTTGATATTTCAACATTCGAGCGTTAGTGAGCCAATGGTTTCCTTTGTGTTCCATCAGGGTTAAGACAGCATGTGGTACGGTGACTTGAAGCTCTTGTCCTAGGGTGAGCTTGTCCGCTTCGCTCACCAAGAGGGCTGTGGCTGCTACAGCTCTCAGGCAAGGTGGCCATCCTTTGGTAACAGGATCCAATTGTTTTGACAGGTAGGCTACAGGTCGCTGCCAAGACCCAAGAGGCTGAGTCAAGACTCCCATTGCGTTTCCACTTGACTCATGGACATATAGGCGAAAGGGTTTCTGCACATCTGGTAGTCCCAAAGCCGGGGATGACATCAACGCTGTTTTTAGGGATTTTAATGCTTTATCTTGTTCTGGGCCCCATTCCAAGGGGGGGATCGTTCCGCTCCCTTTGTGACTTGGTACAAGGGTTTTGCCATGAGCGCAAAATTTGGTATCCATATGCGGCAATAGCCTGCAGCTCCCAGGAAAGCCCGCACGTGCTTTCTGGTGGTGGGGGTTGGGATGCGGCATACTGCTTCCTTTCGTTCAAGACCTAATTTCCGGGTTCCTTTGGACTGATGGAACCCTAGGTATTTCACTTCTGTCTGACACAGTTGCGCCTTGGCTCTTGAGACCTTGTATCCAGCTTCATTCAGGAGGCGCAAGAGATCACTGGTAGCTTGCACACAAGCAGTTTCATTGTTGGTGGCTATAAGCAAGTCATCTACATACTGGAGTAAGATTCGTTTTCCCGGAGTTACAGGGTAACTTGACAGATCTTGACTGAGGGCTGCACTGAAAATAGTGGGTGAATTCTTGAATCCTTGTGGTAGTCGAGTCCAAGTGAGTTGTCCTCGTCGTCCTGTGGTAGGGTTTTCCCATTCAAATGCAAACAAAAGCTGACTGGCAGATGCCAGGCGTATACAGAAAAAGGCATCCTTTAAGTCCAGAACAGTGAAATGTGTGGCTTCTGCTGGAATCAGTCCCAGGAGGGTGTAAGGATTTGGTACTATTGGATGTATGGTTTCAACTGCACTGTTCACTCGACGTAGATCCTGCACTGGGCGGTAGTCACCTGTCCCAGGCTTCTTGATTGGGAGAAGGGGGGTGTTCCAGGGTGATTGGCATTCTCTAAGGAGTCCATACTGCAGTAGTTTCTTCAGGTGGTGATGGATACCTTCAATTGCTGGTCGTGGGAGGGGATACTGACGCACATGCACTGGTTCTGCTCCTGGCTTAAGGGTGACAAGCACAGGAGCTATATTCTTTGCTAAGCCAGGTGGATTATTCTCTGCCCATACTCCAGGCGGGGCTGCAATGCTGGTAGGTATACAGGAGCTTGCTGCTTTGGATGTAGGTAAATAGAACCGCCATTCTTCTTCTTGGGGGACAGCTAACACCATAAGGCCAGCAGGTTTCGAATTTATAGTCATTTCCATTTTTCCCCCTTCAACGAAGGATATCTGTGCTTGAAGCTTTGCAAGCATGTCTCGGCCCAAAAGGGGAACTGGGCATTCAGGCATATACAGGAACTGGTGTGTTATCGTCTGTCCCCCTAGTTCACAGGCGCGGTTCTGCAGAAAAGGTCTTGTGGTTCTCGTTCCAGTAGCTCCCACAATTGTGACAGATCGAGAGGAGACAGGAGAGCCACAGGTTTGGCTACTACTGAATGCTCGGCCCCTGTGTCTACCATAAAGTCCATATGCTGGTCTCCAATCTTTAATTTGACCATAGGCTCCTGGAGACCTAGGACGAACTTGGAGCCCGGTCTGGCCTAGTCCTCATCATCCATAGAATTGTTCTCGGCGGTTGCCACTCCCGCTATGGCAGTTTCGTCTCGCTGTTGAAACTGCGCGCGCTGCATCCCCCCTCGCTGCTGGAATCGTCCCCCCGTTCTCCTAGCGCTCCCGCCTCCCCTCCAGGGGGTGGAGCTAATGTTCGGGCACTCGTTCTTCCAATGTCCTTCTTCCTTACAATAGGCGCACTGGTTCGCACCTAAGGGGGGCCAAGCACCTCCCCGGCCCCTTCCCCATCCTCTGGCTCTTCTATTAGGATATCCTCCTCCGCGTCCTTCCACTAATGCTGCAGCGAGCAGATCCGCTTTCTTCTTCATCTTTCATTCACTTTCCCGTTGGCATTCTTGATCACGATTCACAAATACCTTTTGTGCGACTTCCATTAACTGTGTTGAGTTCATGCCCGCAAATCCCTCTAATTTCTGCAGTTTTCGTTTTATGTCTCCCTGGGACTGACTCACAAAAGCGGCGTTCACCATACATAAAATCTCCTGGGCTGCGGGGTCATATGGGGTGTAAAGTCTATAGGCTTCAGTCAATCGTTCATAGAAAGCAGCTGGACTTTCATCTGGGCGTTGAAGAACGTCCGCTACTTTCCCAACGTTCATAGCTCTCTGCCCTCCCTTCTTTAGGCCCTGCAGTAAGGCATGGCGGAACCGGGTTGAGGGCCTTCTCTCCGTCATCACTATTTGGGTCCCATCCGGGATCTTCATTTGGAAAATCTGCGGCTGCTGCCCATCGGGGATCTAGGTTTCTCCCATCTTCAGGGTTCTCTTCCAACCATCTAGTGGTTGCTCGCACTATCAGTGCCCGCTCTTCAGTAGTAAAGAGGGTAGCCAAGAGCTGGCGACGGTCAGACCAGGTGGACTGGTGGGTTTGCATAATACTGGACATTAACTCTGTCAAATCTTGGGGCTTTTCAGTGTAGGAGGCATAATGCGTTTTCCAGTTCAATAAATCTGTTGTGGTGAAAGGCACATAAACTAGACTGGTTGGTCCGACCACAACCTGACCTCTGTATTTACAGTAGGTAATCCTGGGACCTGCCGCAGTGGCATTTGGCGAACATCTCTCTGGCCCGCTGTCCTGCTTCTGAAGGCGTAATGCAGATTAGCAGGGGTAGTGCTGCTGCTGGTGCTTGGACTAGTGGGTGGCCCTGGACTGGCATCTGACCCTCCGCTAGCAGATCCTTCAGGGGGATGATGGTTCTGTTGCAGAGCTCTGCCCAGGGCTTGCAGCGCTCTGCTCAGGACTAGGGCTCCGACTCTGGGGAAGGGGGTGGTCCTCGGGTGGTGGAGGTGGTGGGTGATCGGGTGGAGGTACCTCAGCTGGGGGTTGTCTTTCCACTTCTGGCTCTACTCGGGGTACTCGTGGAGCCGACGGGACTGGAGTATACAGAAAAGTGGGTGGATAACTCGGGACCTCTGGAGGCTCTGGGTCTGCAAAAATAGGGGGCTTTTCCTTCTTAGCAGGGACTCCCGTTGCAGTTGCTAACATAATTCTACTCTGCCCCTCACGACAACGCTTTATCCAAGGGGGTTGCTTCTCACAGATAACTAGCCAGGAATCTATATAGGAAAACTGCTCGGAACTATATCTGCGCACCACCTGGTGCACTCGGGACACAATTTGCATATCAAAAGTACCTTCTGGTGGCCACATGGCGTCCAGTGCCGGCCACACCCTACTACACAATATTTCTAAGCGGGTCGGTGACATTTTTACCCTATAATCACCACTAAACCCCTTCTTAAAATTCGTGATCATACAGTTCAACGGCCTTCCTATTGGATGCTGGGGAGCATTCCTGCGCGGGCTCCATCGATACCGATGTCACTCATATGTGAAGACTAAATTCCTGCTGTTCCTGGAGATCACCTGTTATAAATGAGTAACTGTGCTTTCTAGACTGTGGCATCTCTATGTAATTAAAATATTCACTACTAGCAGTATTATCAATAACCTTTCTAAGAAAAGCCCAACTTAAAAAGCATAACTAAAGTGAACAGAAAGATCACAGCCAAATTACATCATGAGAATGAAAATGTCAAAAAAAAAAAAAAAAAAAAGAATAAGGAGAGGAAACAAGCCTATTAAGACATCATGCCTTTCTCATACCAAAACTGATTTAGGTTTGATTTTGGTAAGGTTCCTCCTCCATTCTGTGTCTATGGGGCCCTTTTGCAAAACACTGCTAATCAGTTAAGACGCGTTTTAGCAAGCGATAACTGGCCGCAGTAATTTCTTAATGCGCAGGCATGTCAGTTATCAACCGCTGAAATGCACGTTAACTGGCACTGACACACTAATATGGACAGTGGGCGGGTTAGAGGCGGAGCATGGGCATGGCGAATACATTAGCGAGAGAATGACTAGAACCTGGCATTTAGTGCAGGTTCACCTATCGGCACCTCTGAGTGCTGTTTGGTGCATTCACGTTACATTGCCACGCGTTATAGTATCCAGTTGTGCATTAGCTTCCAGGACATACCAGTCACACTTCTTTTCCTTCTCACTTACCTACCAACTTTCCAGCCTTCACTGTCAACCCCTCCTCAACCCTCCCATTCTCTCCCCCTTGTCTTTGTCTCCTTGCCCAGCCTCATATTCTTCTATTCACTCACTCCTTAGCCTTTTTCAACTTTCCTCTAATTCTTATTCTCTCAGCAACCCCAGCTCCTTTGTCACGTAACCTGTCCTGGCACTCAACCCCTTTCTTCTTTTTACTGCTTACCCAACTTCCCATTCCATTTTTTTCACTTCCTCCCCAGTGCCATTTCAACTTCACCACATTCAGGGCCAGCCCCAGTATTGATTCAAGATGGTGCCCTAGGCAGACCTTAAGCTTTGCACTTGTCCTGACTATCAAAAGCTACTATTTAGCTCGTTGCTGTGCTGTCCTCATCCAGAAGTTGCTGCCCTAGGCAATCGGCCTACTTTTTCCTACTGGTTGGGCCAGCCCTGCCCATACTCATCCTTTCCACAGACCCCTGTCTCTTTACTCTGCCTCTCAGTTCCTTCCTAGCCACTCCATATCTTTCACACCAGTGGTTTCTAACCCAGTCCTCGGGTACTCCCAAGGCCAGTAGGATTTTCAAAGTATCCCCGATGAATATGCATATTCATTGTGGATATCCTGAAAACCTGACTAGCCTTGGGGATAACCGAGGACTGGGTTGGGAACCACTGCTTCACACCATCTGTACGCTCCTCCCTCCAGATATGTTCCCTGTCAAACCCACTCCCTCAGGAAAGTCCGGACACACTTTCCCCTTCTCATATCCTTCCTCCCTCTCTAGAGACTTTCTCCCTCACCCCTCCATTCACACACTATACCTCTTTCTTTCCCATACACTCTAGACTAGATAATGTTTTCGTCCACATTCAGTTTGTCCTTCCCAGCATTTTTCCTCATTATTTTACCCCTTTCTTCCTCCTCGCCCTCTAGAGGCTTTCCCCCTTCTCATCCTCACCCTCTAAATGCCATTTCTGCCCCCCCCCCACCAGCTTATCCCTATCAGGGGCTTTTCTTTGTAGGGGGACTGATAGACAAAAGGGGATGATTAATGTAACATTATTGGTTTTGGTTTTTTTGTTCACTGCTTTGAGTGATTTTTTTTCTTTAATTTTTTTTTGTACAGTGGTTTAAAAATATGAAATAAATAAATAGTAACAGTATATGATGGCACATAAAGACCAGCCTGGTCTATCCAGCCTGCCCAGCAAGGTGGTAAGAGTAGGTGCACCTGCTGCTCTATGCAGGTCATCCCTCCCCATGCCTTTGTTTAGGAGTGTACCCACTGCTCCATGCAGGTCACCCCTATTTGTTGAGATATCTGTGTGCCCCACAAAGGGCGGTATATCAAATCGAAATAAACTATAAGAGAGAAGCTTATTTTGATTTTATCCCTTTGCTATGAAGGGATCCTCGGTGTCTGTTCCATGCCATTTTGAATTCTGTTGCTGTATTTGCCCCCACCACTTCCATCGGGAGGGCATTCCAAGCATCCACCACCCTTTCAGTGAAGAAGTATGTCAGCCTTTTAGTTTACACCCTTGCAGCTTCATGTTATGCCCTCTAGTTTTACAGCTTCCCAGGCTTTGAAAAAGGTTTTTGTTCATTAATACTCTAGTATTTAAAGGTCTGTATCATATCTTCCCTGTCCCTCCTCTCCTTTAGCGTATACATATTTAGGTCTTCAAGTCTCTTCTCATTTTCTGGCGCAGGCTCCAAATCATTTTGGTCGCCTTCCTCTGAACCGTTTCCAGTCTTTATATCCTTTGTGAGATGTGGTCTCCAAAACTGAACACAGTATCTCCAGGAACAAGCAGGAATGAGTCTTCACATATGGGGTATCGTCGGTACCGACGGAGCCCGTGCGGGAACGCTCCCCAGCGTCCAATAGGTACACTTTTGGGAGCGTTCATCCACGCATGTGCGCTGCCTTCCCGCCTATCTACCTCCCTCTCTTCAGTTCTTCGTTTTCCGCGGAGCTGACAGGACGTGAACCCTGTCACCGCAGAAAATTCTACTTTTATTTCTTATTTTTTGTGGTTGCGCCTGCCTTCGTTCGACGCCCACCGGTACCACCGGTGCTTTTTCTTTCTTTCTTTCTTAAAAAAAAAAAAAACACACAGAACTTGTGCTTTTTCAGTCAGGGGTTTGCCCCTGCTTACTGCTTGGCGCCATTTTGGCCACTAGGCCTCTTCTTTCAGCATGGAGAAACTAACTACTGGTTTCAAAAAATGTTCGAAGTGTGCCAGCACAATTTCTGTCAGACACCCATGGCTGGTGTCTTAAATGTTTAGGTCCTGACCATTGCCCAGCAGAGTGTCTCTCCTGCAGGAAGCTGACTAAAAGAAGTCTTCGGAATCGAGCAAATCAACTCGGTGCCCTGTTTGCATCGGACACAATGTCAGTAGCATCAGTGTCCTCCAGGGCCTCTACTTCTTCCCAGGGATCTCAGGTAACAACATAAGTCTAAATCAAGCCGGTCCTCAAGAGGTAGATCTCCCTCTAAGTATCGAGATGCCTCTGGCGTTGCCCTCGAGGATCCTGCACCAGCAAAACAGCCCCTGCGGGAGTCTTTGGGCTCCAAAGCACTATCGGGGCTCCAGGATGTTCTCGAGACTTCGGCCTCGATGGACGTTCCTGTTCCATGCTCGGGGGTTGTGGCTGCTTCCATCGGTACCGACACCCCGGCATCGGAAATGGTAATGAATAAAAGACTCCTTGCCATTGAACGTAGTCTAGCGAATCTTTTGGCTACTTCGGTACCGCTAAAGTCGCTGCAGACCGTTCCACAGGCACTGGTATCGCTCTCGGTACCGGTGCCGGTACCCTTGGTACCTGCTTCGGCAGGCCTACTTACCCCGATGCCGAGTTTGGAATCACTCTCAAGCATGGGGGATCAGGTACCGACTTGCTTCGGTACCGACCTCGAGCGGTACCAAAGACGACTTTTGAAGGAGAACCCGGTGCTTCCTCCCTTTGAGTCTTCCGATTCCGATGACTCAGATGACTCCACCGGTACCAGAGCTGAACTTTTACAAGATTCAACTCTTTCTCCTCAACGTAGGATGTCTCCTCCTGAGGACATGTCTTTTCACGATTTTGTGCGTGATATGGCAAGGGCTCTTGCCATTACAGTGGTTCCTGAAAAGGAGCCTAGGGCAGAATTAAGAATTCTACAATACCCCTTGGCTCCAAAGGAAGCAGCTATGCTTCCTGTACATCAGATCTTGCATGATCTAATGTTACGGATGTGGGAAACTCCTTTAATAGTAACCCCACATTCTAAACGCCTTGACACTATGTATAGAGTGCTACCTTGTCCAGGGTTTCAAAAGACTCAACTACCACACCACTCTATGGTGGTGGAGTCTGCCATGAGACGGATTAAGAGTACAAAGAGACACTCTTCTAATCCACCAGGTCGTGAATCTAGAACACTGGATGCTTTTGGGCGTAGATGTTTTCAGGCCTTCATGCTTTCAGCAAGGATTAGTTCCTACATTTTATACATGGGAATGTTTCTTGAGGAGGTTACAAAATACTTAAAGCTTTTGAACCCCTTCCTTCAAGATGATAAAAGAGCAGACCATTTATCACTAGTCAAACATGCTCAGAATGTCTCTAAATTCATGAATCGTGCTACCTTTGACTGTTTTGAATGCATTAGCAGGACTTCTGCTATAGCTATAGGAGCACGACGAATTGCCTGGCTCCAAGCTTCTGACTTGGAGGAATGGGTGCAGGAAAAGCTGGGAAATATTCCTTGCACTGGAGAAAATCTTTTTGGCAAGGATTGGCAATCTAAGGCTAATCAGTTGGACACTGATAATGCCACTTTGAATAGATTGTCAAAAATTTCTGCTAACTCAGCTAAGAAAAAGACCTTTAAGAAAGCATTTTTCTCTTAGAAGAAAAAGTTCTATCCATCTTCCACCCAACAGGCATATGTTCCCCAAAAAGGGCAACAGACAAGACAAAGAAAACCCAAATCCCAACCGGCTCAGCAGACTTGGCCTCCTCAGGGTTTTTGACTTTTGTCCAGAGAACTTATTTATTTATTTTATTTATTTATTTACATTCTCTTATATACCGCGCTATTCTGCATCAGTGCGGTTTACATTGAACAAACTGAAATTACATTGAACAGGGCATTATAACTTGGAGATAACTATTTTACAGGGAACATGGGCTATGGAGGGTTAAGTGGCTTGCCCAAGACCACAAGGAGCACCTGTGGGACTTACTCATTCTTCCTGTGTTAGGCCCAGAACCTCTAAACATTCCGGGCCGTATCTGCCACTTGCCAACAGATGGCAACAAATCACATCAGAGGCCTGGACTTTGTCCATAGTGAGTCTGGGGTACAAGCTTCGTTTCCTCAGCTTACCACCACCCACACTGGTAAAACAGTTCAACTCTCAACCTCTAGGCATAGACCTCTTGCTACAAGAAGTCTCTACTCTTCTAGCTCAAGGAGTTATAGAAGAGGTTCCTTTATGCCAACAAGGTACAGGGTTTTATTCCCCCTATTTTCTCATTCCAAAAAAACAGGGGGTTTAAGACCAATCCTAGATCTCAGAGAGCTGAACAAATTTCTAGTCCGAGAGAAGTTCAAAATGCTTTCCCTCGGCTCTCTTCTGCCATACCTTCACAGGCAAGATTGGCTATGTTCTCTAGATTTAAAAGACGCCTACATGCATATCCTTATTCATGTAGATCACAGGAAATTCCTTTGGTTCCTGGTCCAGGGAAGACATTTCCAGTACAGAGTCCTTCCCTTTGGGCTGGCCTCGGCTCCAAGGGTCTTCACAAAATGCATGTCAGTAATAGCAGCGTTCATGAGGACCCTGGGGGATTTTTGTCAAGAAGCTCATCAGGCCCTGTTACGAGCAAAACAAATACTCCAGTATTTGGGATTGGTCATAAATCTTCCAAAGTCTCAGCTTGCCCCATCTCAGACCCTTGAGTTTATAGGTGCTCGCTTGGACACACAGCTTGCAAAGGCTTTCCTGCCCGAACCGCGCTGTTTGCGAATCATCGAGCTAGCATCTCAAGCAGCGCTGCAGACCTTCCTCACTGCTCGACAGATGCTTCACCTAGGTCACATGGCATCGACCGTCCATGTAATACCTTATGCTCGTCTTCAAATGAGAGCGGCCCAGTGGACCTTGTTTTCCCAGTGGTCCCAGGCCTCAGGAAGCCTCAGACAAGATCAGGGTTACCACACGCCTGATTCTGTCTCTCCGTTGGTGGCAATCTCTGGAAAACCTTTTAATAGGCGCACCTTTCCAGCAGCCACAACCTCAGGCTATCCTCACAACAGATGCCTCCAAGATGGGTTGGGGAGCCCACTTGGACAGTCTATCAACGCAGGGCCTTTGGTCTTCACAGGAGGCTCTTCATATAAACCTCCTAGAACTCAGAGCCATCTCCAATGCTATTCGAGTCTTTTGCACCCAGCTCGTAAACAAAACAGTTCTGGTGCAAACAGACAATCAAGTAGCCATGTTTTACCTCAACAAACAAGGCGGAACAGGCTCTCTGCATCTATGCAATGAAGCTCTGCAACTATGGGCCTTTGCCAGAAAGTATTGGATTCATCTGTGGGCAGTCTATCTTCCAGGCGTTCAAAACGTTTGGACAGACAGACTCAGTCGAGTACTTCTGCCACACGAGTGGTCACTCCACTCTTATCATCTTGCTCGAGTTTTTCATGTCTGGGGAACACCAGACATAGACCTCTTTGCAAGTCCACAGAATGCCAAATTTCTCCGGTTTTGTTCCAGACTTCAGCACAGAAATGTCAAGCCAGGGATGCATTCCTACTTCACTGGGGTCAGGATTTACCTATATGCTTTTCCGCCAATCCCTCTAATCCCCAAAACCTTATTCAAACTCCAGAGGGGCAAGGGACGCATGATACTTATAGCGCCTTCCTGGCCGAGGCAAGCATGGTATCCTCTTCTCTTGCAACTCTCTCAAGCCACCCCTCTGGAGTTAGGGAGTGCTCCAGATCTTCTGTCCCTACATCTCAAGGCCTGGTTACTCAAGGCCTAGATTTTCAAGATCTAGACCTGTCTCAACAAGTGAAGGACATTCTTCTGGCCTCCAGCAAACCTTCCACAAGACGTTCTTACGCTTTTAAGTGGAAAAGGTTTTCTTCCTGGTGTAATCAGAGAAGACTTAATCCCTCTTTGGTACCAATAGACTCTCTTCTAGAGTATCTCCTTCATTTGTCGGCTTCTGGTCCATCTTAGTGCTATTGCTGCATCTCATAAGCTCTTAGATGGACAACCAATTTCCTCTCATCCACTTATTTCTAGATTTATGAGAGGACTTCTTCTAACAAAACCTCCCATTAAACCACCTCCGGTGGCATGGGATCTCAACCTTGTTCTAGGTGTGCTCATGGAGCCACCTTTTGAGCCTTTGGCTACTTCGGATCTAAAGTTTCTTTCATGGAAAGTTGTTTTCCTGATTGCCATCACTTCTGCTAGACGCATTAGTGAACTTCAGGCTTTAATGGCTGATCCGCCTTATACAAGGTTTCATCATGATAAGGTGGTTCTTAGGACCCATCCTCATTTTCTTCCAAAGGTGGTTTCACCTTTTCATCTAAACCAGTCAGTTTTATCTTCCCGTTTTCTTTCCTAGGCCTCATTCCTCCTCTGCGGAAAGGAAACTTCATACTTTGGACTGTAAAAGAGCTCTAGCTTTTTATCTCCAAAAGACCCAGCCTCACAGAAAGTCTTCTCAGCTTTTTGTGGCTTTTGACTCTAGCCATTTAGGACTTCCTGTCACTAAAAGAACCCTCTCTAAATGGATTGCAGATTGTATTTCCTATACATATCAAAGTAAAGGAATACCTCTTGAAGGCCATCTCACAGCTCATAATGTCAGAGCCATGGCAGCCTCAACAGCTAACCTTCGTTCTGTGGCTATTGATGAAATATGCAAAGCAGCAACTTGGGCCTCAGTACATACTTTCACTGCCCATTATTGTCTAGACAAGGACTCCCGCCGGGATGCCTTGTTTGGTCAAGCTGTTCTACAACACCTTTTCCACTCATAGTTCAACTCCTGCCCTCCATCCATTTGGATGCCTGAGGTCCCTGGGGGAAGCATGGCCCATCTACATAGATTTGCTACATGCTGGGTCTTCCCTAGGCATCTTTCAGCTCGGGAGTCCCCATATGTGAAGACTCATTCCTGCTTGTTCCTGGAGATAGCGTAGTTACTCACCTGTAACAGGTGATCTCCGGGAACAGCAGGAATAAGTCTTCACAACCCACCCGCCTCCCCTAGGAGTTGTCTTTCTCTCTTTCTCTATTTTTATCTACTTCTCTCCTTCGGTCTCAGCCTTAAACGCAACTGAAGAGAGGGAGGTAGATAGGCGGGAAGGCAGCGCGCATGCGTGGATGCACGCTCCCAAAAGCGTTCCTATTGGACGCTGGCGAGCGTTCCTGCACAGGCTCCGTCGGTACCGATGATACCCCATATGTGAAGACTTATTCCTGCTGTTCCCGGAGATCACCTGTTACAGGTGAGTAACTACGCTATTCCAAGAGAGGCCTCGCCAGTGACGTACAGCGGTATTAGTATCTCCTCCTTTCTGCTGATAATTCCTATGTATGTAACCCAACATCCTTCTGGCTTTGGCCACCGCTTTGTCACACTGTGGCCACCTTGAGATCCTCAGAAGCACTCACTCTGAGGTCTTTCTCCTGGTCCCCGTGCACACCAACCTCTTGCCCCCTTCCACATACAGTTCTCTTGGATTTCTATAGCCCAAGTGCATGACACTGCACTTCTTCACATTAAATCTTAACTACCAAGCATTAGACCATTCTCTCAGCTTTTGTAGATCTTTCCTCATGTTGTCCACTCCCTCAGGGGAGCCCACTCTGTTGCAAATTTTCATGTCATCTGCAGAAAGACAGACTTTTCCATTCAGTCCTTCAGCAATATCATTCTCAAATACTTTGAACAGAACCAGTCCCAGGACCGATCCCTGGGGCATGCCACTAATCACCTTCCTTTCATCCGAGCGAGTTCTGTTTACCATCACCTTCTGTCTTCTGTCAGTCAACCAGATTTCTGATCCAGTTCACCAGGTTGGGCTGTTTATTGATAAGCCTCCTATGAGGAACAGTATCAAAGGCTTTGCTGAAATCTAGGTAGATCACATCCATTGCATGCCCTTGATCTAGTTCTCTGGTCACCCAATCAAAGAGCTCAATCAGATTTGTTTGGCGTGGTCTCCTTTGCATGATCTGAGGCAACAAGGTTTTACCAATCTATTGGTTTCAAGAAAGTCCACTATTCTCTCTTTCAGGAGTTCCTCTATTACGTTTCCCACCACCGAGGTAAGGCTTACTGGCCTGTAGTTTGTCACTTCTTTCCTATTACCACTTTTGTGAAGAGGTACCACATCAGCCCTTCTCGAGCTTTGTGGAACTTCTCCTCTCTCCAAGGATCTATTAAAAACATCTTTTAAAGGCCCTTCAAGAACCTCTCTGAGCTCTTTCAGTATCCTGGGATGTATCCCATCCGGTCTCATGGCCTTGTCCATTTTCAGTTTTGCAAGCTGTTCAAACACAGCATCTTCTGTGAATGATGTAGTATCTACTCCATTCCCATTTGTATATTTGTCAATCACAGGTGATCCTTCTCCAGGAGTTTCTTTAGTAAAAACAAAACAGAAGTATTTGTTTAGCATTTTTTATTTTTCAATGTTACTTACCATTAATCCGTTCTCGGCACTTTTGACTCTTGCGATTCCACCTCTGATCTTCCTCTTCTCCTGAAAAAAGTTTAATCACCACGCTTTAGATCTTTAGCCATCTTTTCTTCTGCCTTTGGTTTTGCTATTCTTATTTCTTTTTTTGTCTTTTAGCTTTAATCCTGTATTCTTTTCGGTGTTCCTCTGTTTGTGAACTTCTGAATTTTGTGAAAGCTGTGCTTTTTGTCTTTATTTGTGCAGCCACTTCTTTGGAGAACAAAGTAGGTTTCCTTTTCTTCTTGTTTTTATTTATTTTCCTTACGTATGTATCTGTTGCCCTTTTATTGTCTCCTTTAGTTTAGCCCACTGCAATTCCACTTCCCTTACCTCCCCCCAAAACAGTTCTTAGATACTAAAACAACCAACTCCGTTAACATGGCTGAGTTTTAAAAGGGTTTAAATAAGTTCCTGGAGTGGAGGAGTAGCCTAGTGGTTAGAGCAACTGCCTAGTACCCAGAAGATCAAGGGTTCAATTCCCACTGGCATTCCTTGTAACTTTGGGCAAGTCACTTTACCCTCAATTGCCTCGGAAGAAAAGGCTGGCAATCTACTTCCGGTGATACATTGGCAAGAAAACCCAGAGGTAGCTGGGTCGCTATGAGTCAACACTGACTCGATGGCACAAAAAAAAAAAAGTTCCTAGAAGAAAGGCCAATAAGCCATTATTAGACAGGTAGTCTTGGGAAATCCACTGCTTATCTCTGGGTGTAAGTGAGAAAAGAATGATTCTTTGTGATTCTACTCAAGTACTTGTGAACTGGCCACTGTTGGACTTGAACCTTTGGCATGACACAGTATGGCATTTCTTATGTAACAATCTTTTTTTTCTCCTTGCAGATTCTGATATAGATGCTGCTGCTGCTATGATGCTGTTAAACACTTCTATTCAGGAACAAGCTTTAGATTGTAAGAGCATTTTTTATTTTGCTTTTCTGCCATGCTTAGCAGTACAGTGAATGTAGGGCTTTCCTTTCTTGTTTGCCAAGTAAAGGGTTATATTTGAAATGGTCCAAATGAGTTCAAAGTCCCCCTGCAAGAATGGTTCACAAATCACTGGGTGGGATTCAATCCCCCTTCCCTTATAGAATGAAATACACTTGATTAGTTGGAAAGTTTATGGTTCACAGATGTAGGAACAGACTTGTAAAATGATCAAAATTCATCTTGGTGTTACACTGTGTGGTGGTTTCATCTCTATTTATGTATCTAGTTTAAGTCCAAAAGAGTTGCTAGTCACTATATTCTCTTTTTGCAGTCTTTGGTTTACAGTATTTTGTCTGTAATATCCTGCTTGTAATTGCTGTGAATTTGGTGGGATGGCCCTATATATGATTTTAATAAGCAGGCCTTGACAAATTTTATGCCGATTTATGAGCCAGCACTTTCAAAAAGGCTATTTTCTGAAGTGTGATAAAATATCCTCAAATAATGCAAAACACTCCAAACAGTATCAAACCCCCATATAGCTTTCCAACATAGTTGACCAAAAACCATCCAATCATTGATATCTCATTCTTGAAATTGAAAAGAACGGTCTCAGACTTAAATAGTACTATAGTGGTTCATCGCTTAACGATGAGAACCAACAGTACTTTATAGCATCAATGACCATTTTACTAAAGGACTGTTGCTTAAAAACTTGCTAATCTTTATATATTCTATATCTTGATATTGCATCTAAAATTGCTCCATTGAAGAAAAATGCTTATCTTTATATATGTCCAATTCCCAACGCCATCAATTGGCGCCTCATCGCGTTTCACTTCTCCAAAGTTTCTTCAGGGGATAATTCTTCAAAGAAGTTGATTCAGATATCCATAAGATGCAAAGCTTCAAAATGCTTATATGGATCTCCTCCAGAGACCATACCTAATGAAATATCACAAATAGAATATATTACTTAAAATGATTACTCCTTTAAGGGAATAGTATAACTTGATCCAAAATTGCAGAGACGTTTATTCACAAATACCACCCAAAATTGTCATACCTAGATGCTGCCCGCATCAAATGCACAATGTGCTGGTTGTCTTCAAAGTGAAAAAACACCGCGCATGCGGACTACATCTTATAGACCACTATTAATAGAGGTAAACTCCTCCTTAATCAATGACGTAATAGTTGCATCAGAACGTCTATCATTGACAACTGTCATAAGTAACAAGAGTCAGAGCCCATGGAAACAGGGACTTCATATCAGAATGAATGCATGTTTGACAGTTCAGAGCAAAACAGAGAGAAGGGTTGGCATAGAAACCCCAAACAAATGAGGTCACTCAGTGCTAGGGAACGCCCGAGCCAAGAGCTAACACATGGCTCATTAGCAAAAGAGAAACAGCTGATGGGGAGCGGAGTGTCAGCCACCGGGAAAAGCAACACAGTTAAAAATCCTCTAGTTAGGGGAGAGGAGAGAACTGGGACAGGAACCAGGAGAGCAAGAACCACGACAGACAGAACAAGGTCTGAGAGGACGGAAAGGATTGAATGGCATGAGAGAGGGGAAAAAGGTGAAAGACAGGATAAGAGAAGGGAGGAAAAACCCTATCTTACCTGGGAAGGCTCATCTAGAGAAGGGAGCTGTGAAAGCCACGCTGACTCCAGGAAGCAGGCAATTCCACGACGGAGAAAGCAATACACGGCTGGGCAAAGCACAGAGGAACTCCACTCTCCTAAAGGCAAGCAATACCTTTTAAATCCCTGAGAAGACAGTCTCAGTCCTCTAGCACTAAATATAGTGGAAGGGAAACTTGTTGTTCTGAAGAGGAGTTTTTGCCTGTAAGAAACCCTAGGCAAACTAAAAGGAAAGAGTTTTACAGGGAGCCATATTATAGCCAAGAAAGGTCCCTGGATAAGCAGTGGCTGGAAGACAGAAGAATATTTCCAGATAGCTTTGCAGAGGAGTTTGATAATAGCCCTTGTACGTATCAAGAGTTGTGTGAGAGAGCTGACCGAGAGCTTTATGCAAAACACCTGAGTTCAGCTAAGCTGTTGGGGGATGGGAACACTGTGAATGAGCAAAGGGCAGAGTTCTCCCCGGAGGAAGTTGAGGATAACGTGCATGAAATGCAATGTGAATTTTATCCAACTTCAGACACTGAAACCTATATGGACTGTACGTACACGGTATCAGATAATATACAATCCTTGTGCTAGTCTTGCTATAACCACTGCTGCAGGAGAAAAAACAGTCCAAAAGCAAGTTTGGAGGAAAACTGTTTTTGTATTTCATTTTTCTGTTAAGCTGAAGATAAGCATTGCCTAAGTTGTTTGGTTCCTTTGTTACCTTATACCAGAAGTATGGACTTTTCTGTTGTGATGTTCTAAAGGTCAAATTCCAACCCTGGGAAGGGAATAAATCCATTTTGAAACCTTACCATTCGTGTACACAACTATTTTTCTTTAAGCCACGGAACTACAATTCCCAGGAGGCTTTGCAAAGCCTCAAAATTCAAGTTCACAAGCTTAAGGAACACATCACCCCACTCGCTTAACCCACGCTGAGGCCTCTGGGAGAGAGGGGTGGTGACACAACTCAAACATGCCCCCCATTCTATTTGATTTTTCAGAGCTGTTGGAATGATGGAGTTAAAACGAAATATCCATCGTTCTCGTGTAATCAGAGTACGTTCTCGCGACATTCCCGCTGTTCCAGTCAAAATCTGTTCAGTCGCAAAGCTCCTAAGTTCTTCAAATGAATGCCCTGTTCTCTCAGTGTTGCACTAAAGGGGCTTCCTGAACTCGGCATTTCATGCGACTCCTATACTCTCCTAATCTAACTCTTAAAGGCCTAATGGTTTTCCCGATATACAACAATTCACACGGGCATTGAATGGCATAAACTACATAAGAAGCAGCACATGTAGTGCTGTTTTTCAATTTGTACGTCACATCATGGTATGTAAAACTGTCAGTTTCACTGGTTATTTCACAGATATTACAATTACAACATTGTCGATGGCCACGTTCCACTCCTTCCGATTTTACATTCAGTCTAAGTGGACGTAACACAGCTGGACTTAACTTTTCTTTTAAGTTTGAATTCCTCTTCCAAACACATCGAACTTTCTTATCGGTCAATCTAGGAACGATGTCCAACACATTGGAATGTTTCTTAATAATAATCTGGATTTTAAAACTCATCAGTGAAAAATTGGTAATAAAATTAACATATGATTCATCCTGCTGTCTTCGACATGTACCGGTTAACAACAATGTTCTATTATTACACTTCACCCTTTGATACGCTCGTCGTATAGTAATGGAAGGGTAACCCCGTTCTTTAAAATTGTTGATCAATAATTTGGATTGGAGTTGAAAATCCTCCTCCTCTGAACAATTACGTCGGTAACGAATGAATTGAGAAAACAGCAAGCCGTTTTTTAACCGAGGATGAGTACTACTGTAATGTAATAATGTATTCCGATCAGTCGGTTACCGGTAAATCGAAGTAATCCATCCAGTGGCTGTCTTCCTAATAACCACATCCAGAAAAGTGGTAGTGTGTGAATGCGAGGAACACGTAAATTGAATGTTTTTATCCCTTTGATTCAGCCGTTCATAAAATGTCTGCAAAGGTTGTACAGAACCCTGCCACAACATAAATGTCATCTATACATCTACACCACAATTTGATTATATGGCTTATATGGAGTTGTATTTAACCAAATGGCTTCATATTCTCCCATAAAATATATATGGACATATATAAAGATAAGCATTTTTCTTCAATGGAGCAATTTTAGATGCAATATCAAGATTATAGAATATATAAAGATTAGCAAGTTTTTACGCAACAGTCCTTTAGTAAAACGGTCATTGATGCTAAGCGATGAACCACTATAGTACTATTTAAGTCTGAGACCGTTCTTTTCAATTTCAAGAATGAGATATCAATGATTGGATGGTTTTTTGTCAACTATGTTGGAAAGCTATATGGGGGTTTGATACTGTTTGGAGTGTTTTGATTTATGAGCCAGGCCCAAATCTTAGGAGCCAGTGCTCGTGACCTCCTTGTTTCCTCCCACCCCCCCCCCCTCCCCAAGTTCTATTGTGCTGGTCTCATATTCTAAAGTCTTGTGAGACCCAGGGCCAGAGTTCCTACATCATGCATCATCTTTAGATAACAGCTATAGTTTCAGATAGCAAATACCTGTATGGGTGTATGGTATAATGGTGGTGTGCCAGTCTAAATTTGGGTGCCTTTGTATGGGTGGTATGCAGGACTGTGGTTCATGTGTGTGCATGTGCTGCAGAGCTGGGGAGCTTCTGTGTGTGCAGTGCAGAGGTGAAGTTCCTGTGTGTGTACGTGTGTATGTAGTGTGGAGCTGGGGTACATGTCTATCCTATGAAAGTGTGGTGCGAGTATGTGCTGTGGTATGTGTATGTGTGTGTGTTATCTCCAGGAACAAGCAGGAATGTAGTCTTCACATATGGGTATCGTCGGTACCGACGGAGCCTGTGCGGGAATGCTCCCTAGCGTCCAATAGGAAAGCTTTTGGGAGCATCCCACAGTGCATGCGTGCTGCCTTCCCGCCTCTGTACCTCTCTCACTTCAGTTCTTCGTTTTCAGCGGAGCCGACAGAACATGATACCCTGTCACCGCAGAAAATCTACCTTTTATTTCTTGTTTTTTGTGGTCGCGTCTGCCTTCATTCGAAGCCTACCGGTACCGCTGGTTCTCCTCTTCTTTCTTTAAAAAGAAAAATTTTTTTTTTTTCTTCAGGGATCTTTCCCTGTTTCTGGTGCTAGGCGCCATTTTGGGCACTAGGCCCATTTTTCTTCAAGCATGGAGAAACCAGCTAGTGGTTTCAAAAAATGCTTAAAATGTGGCATTACCATCTCTGTCACCGACACCCATGATTGGTGTCTAAAATGTTTGGGTCCTGAACATTGTCCAACGGAGTGTATCCTGCACGAGAATGACCAAGAGGGGTCGGCAGAATAGAGCTGCAAAACCCGGTACCCTTTTTGCCTCCGATACGATGTGTGATAAGGAAGCTTATCATAGCTCAGGAAGGAGCTATAGGAAAGGTGAAGTGACTCTGAACAAGCAACCTGTCAGTTCTGGTAGAAATAAGAAAACAGAATTTTCCCATAAAAGACTACCAGTCCCAGAATGCACCAGGTTTCCAGCAGCCATTAGAGGAGCTGGTGGGTAAACGTGTGTTCAATCAGGAGGGCTATGAGGTAATCCCTAAGCACTCATCTCAAAGAGCAGGGCCTGATTCAGCACAGCTGCGCTGTGTTAGGGAGGAACACTCATCTAAGCAGAATAAAGGTAGAGTTTATTCTACAGAGAATTATCCTGAGAATCAGCTTGAGCTTGATCATCTTCATCAGGAGGATCATCAGAAGCAGAAGCCAAACCGGACGGACAGAGATGGAAAGAAACCCTTTGGAAGAAAGAGGAGAAAAGCCTTTGAGAGGTCTAGAAGAGTCCAGAGCAGTACGTATACTGGGAGGCATTCCAAGGGCCAGCATACACCATTGGACTGGGGAAAGCCAGAGGAATGGTGCTGCAGAGCTAGGAATCTCCAGACGGAACCTGTGAGAGAGACGGCTGCACGTGGAAGGGACCCTAAGACCCTGGCCAGAAGGTATGTGAAGAGAGATCCAGTGTCCAGGGATCTGGATTGGAAGGCTGGACATAAGAACTGGACTACATACTGGCCAGGCTATATAGAGAGGAACTCTAACAGCAATGGAAGCTCAGGTATGAACACTGATCTATGCCCTAGCTATAACCTTGAAAGACAGCAGGGAAACAAGTATTCTCCTGAAAGTGCTCCATTGGGAGATTCATCTGTGCCAATCCATGATATTGAACCCATGCTTGTTGAAGAAGAGGGGGTGATAGCAGATGAAGAATCTGTTTACATGGACTGCTCTCTGTCTAAACTCCTTTGGTGATTTTCTATTATAAAGTACAGCAACCATCACAAAGAAATACAAACTTGTTCTTTAATCTACTCAGAAAAGCTCATGAGTAGGATTTTTAGCCACGCAGTAGAAAGCAAGCCAGCTAAGGGGTTTCAGCTGGATAACTGCTAGCAATTGAGCCTTACCTAATTGCTTGTGAGCTCTAAGAGAATCACTTCTGAATCTATGTGGGAAGATATAAGAAGTTTACCTGAAAAGAACAGTTTTTTTTCCTTCTTTGTGGCTTTTGGTTTGTTGTTTGATACATGCTAAGAAAATATTAGCTAAGCCTACAGAAAAGACCAGTTTGTTATCAACCAGGTCTTATTTCTTTTGCTTTGATTGCCTGATAAGTTAAAATGTTTTCCTGATTTCGTTTTTCCAAGTTTAACACTGAAAGCAAGTAACCTGATTTATGTGCTACCAAGCATATCTGTGTTGGGAGAAATAACCCCATAAATAAATATCTTATTGGCTTTACCCAAAAGCACAACTAATTATTGTGAGCAGCTGTGTCTGGTGTGAATGAACTGCATTGCCCACAATCCCTTGCAAATCATATAGATATATGCACTTGCCAAGACTGTGAAGATTCTCACCCAGGCAGCCGTCTGACAGATGTCAATTGCACCTATGTCGTCCAGGGCTTCATCTTCCACCCATGTATCTCAGGTAACCAAAAGTAAAACTAGTCAGTCCTCGAAGGGAAAATCTCCTTCAAAGTACCGAGATGCCTCTGGCATTTCCCTCGAGGATACTTCACCGGCAAAACAGCCCCGGCGGGAGTCTTCGAGCTCCAAAGCATTAATAGGGCTCCAGGATGTTCCAGAGGCCTCGACCTCTGCAGAACTACTGGTGCCATGCTCTGGGGTCGTGGCCACATGTACCAGTATGAGCGATGGATCACAGAATCCTCGCTATCGAACGCAGTCTAGCGGCCCTCTTAGCAGCCTCGGTACCGCTAAGACCAACAGACGGTTCCACAGGTATTGGTACCGACATCAGTATCGGAACTGGTACTGACTGTACCCCCCCCCCCCCATGTCGATGTCCAGTATCGGGGATCAGGAACAGAGACATTTCGGTACCGACTTCGACTGGTAACAATACCATGCGTTACAGGAGCACCCGGTGCTTGAGTCTTCAGATTCCGATGACTCTGACGATTCTACCGGTACCAGAGCGAATCTATTAGAAGATTCAACTCCCTGTCCTCAATGCAGGATGTCTCCTCCAGAGGATATGTCCTTCCAGGATTTCATACGTGATTTAGCAAAGTGTCTTGCAATCACTGTGATTCCAGAAAAAGAACCTAGGGCAGAAGAGTTAAGAATTCCACAATACCCTATGGCTCCCAAGGAAGCAGCTATGCTTCCCATTCACAAGATCTTACATGATCTGATGAGAATGTGGGAAACTCCTTTAACTTTATCTTCACATTCCCGATGCCTTGACACTATGTACCGAGTGCCAAGTTGTCCTGGTTTTCAAAAAACTCAATTACCACACCATTCAATGGTAGTGGAATCAGCCATGCGAAGAATCAAGAGTGCAAAAACACTCTTCTAATCCTCCAGGCCGTGAATCCAGGACACTCAATGCCTTTGGCCATCGATGTTTTCAATCCTCCATGCTGGGAACCAAGATCAGTTCCTACATTCTGTATATGGGAATGTTCCTGGAAGAAGTCACAAAAGACTTAGAGCCCATTCGTCGTTCTGTCTCAGAGGAAAAAAGAACGGGCTACCTTATTCTGGTCAAACATGCCCAGAATGTCTCTAAATTCATGAACCGTGCTACCTTTGATTGTTTTGAATATCTTAGCAGAACCTCTGCTATATCCATAGGAGCATGTCGTATTGCTTGGCTTCAAGCATCAGACTTATAACAGTGGGTGCAAGAAAAGCTGGGAAACATTCCTTGCACAGGAGAAAATCTCTTTGGCAAGGACTGGCAGGATAAGGCTAATCAGCTTGAATCTGACAATACTACTTTGAACAGATTGTCAAAGGCTACAGCCAACCCAGCAAAAAAGAAAACATTCAAGAAACCTTTTTTCAGTAAGAAAAATAAGTCTCACCAATCTTAACCTATCAAACTCACTGTCCACTTCATTTTTCCCAAAAGGGACAACAGAACAGACAGCAGAGGAAGCTGCAAGCTCAAAAAGCTCAACTGGCTTAACAGACCCAGCCCCAGCCCTCTCAGGGTCTTTGACTTCCACCTAGAGAGCTTAATCATTCTGCCCCTAAAAGATCCAGAACCCTTGACCATTCCAGGCAGACTTTGCCATTTTGCCAAAAGATGGCAACAAATAACATCAGAAAATTGGACTCTGTCCATTGTAAGATTGGGATACAAGCTTCATTTCCTCAACTTGCCCCCACCTACAATTCTGAAACAGTTCAATTCTCAGGGCCCTGCCACCGACCTCTTGTGGCAGGAGGTCACGTCACTTCTAGCTCAAGGAGCAATCAAAGAAGTGCCCATACCCCAACAGGGGACAGGGTTCTACTCCCCCTATTTTCTTATTCCAAAGAAGACAGGGGGACACAGGCCTATACTAGGCCTCAGAGAATTAAACAAGTATTTGTTCCGAGAAAAGTTCAAGATCTCCCTCGGAACACTTTTACCATACCTTCAAAGTCAGGATTGGCTATGTTCTCTAGATCTAAAAGATGTGTACATGCATATTCTCATCCACTCAGCTCACAGGAAGTTCCTTAGATTCCTGATCCAAGGAAGACACTTCCAATACAGAGTTCTTCCTTTCGGATTGGCCTCTGCTCCAAGAGTCTTCACAAAATGCATGGCAGTGGTAGCAGCATTTATGAGGACTCTGGGAATATTTGTCTTCCCTTACTTAGACGATTGGCTCATTCGAGAATTGACAGGTCCAGAGGCCAGCTTCGCTCGCTCTCGAGCAATGGGAATTCTTCAATACTTGGGTCTAGTCATAAACTTCCCAAAATCTCATCTCACCCCCTCTCAATCCCTAGAGTTCATAGGGGTTCATCTAGACACACGGCTGTCAAAGATTTTCCTGCCCCAGCCACGCTGTCTACATATAATACAACTGGCATCTCAAGCATTTATGAAGGTATTCCTTACTGCTCGGGAGATGCTTCAACTGCTGGGACACATGACATACACTGTCCATGTGGTTCCCTATGCTCGCCTCCACATGCGAGCAGCCCAGTGGACCCTTTCCTCTGGTTACAAGCCACGGGTCGACTGACGGACAAAATCAGAGCTACCACACATCTGATTTTGTCCCTGCAATGGTAGCAATCCCTGGAAAACCTCCTTGTAGGCTCTCCTTTCCAGCAGCCTCTATACCAAACTACCCTGACGACAGATGCGTCCAAGATGGGTTGAGGAGCCCACTTGCACGATCTCTCCACTCAAGGTTTTTGGACCTCACAGGAGGTGTCCCTTCACATAAACCTCCTAGAGCTAAGAGCCGTTTTCAAGGCTATTCAAGTCTTTCAGGGCCATCTCAGCAACAAGACAGTTCTGGTCCAAACCGACAATCAGGTAGCTATGTTCTATGTGAACAAGCAAGGCAGAACAGGCTCTCTGTCGCTATTCAACGAAGCTTTGCAACTATGGGCCCTCGCCAGAGAGTTACAAATTCACCTGTTTGCGGTATACCTTCCGGGCATTCAAAACTCTTGGGCAGACAAACTCAGTCGAATACTTCTGCCACACGAGTGGTCCCTCCACTCAGACCAGACCAGCTTGCTCGAGTGTTTCGAATCTGGGGAAAACGAGATATAGTCCTCTTTGCAAGTCCGCAGAATGCCAAACTTTCCCGATTCTGTTTCAGAATTCTGGCTCAAAACTGTCAGGCAAGAGATACGTTCCTACTCCACTGGGGACAGGACTTCCTCTATGCCTTCCCACCCATTCCCCTCATTCCCAAGACTTTATTCAAACTTCAGAGAGACAGAGGTTGTATGATACTCATAGCTCCATGTTGACCTCGGCAAGCGTGGTACCCCCTTCTTCTGCGTCTCCCTCAAATCACTACTCTGGAGTTGGGGAATGCTCCAGATCTCCTGTCGCAGGAGGACGGATCCCTACTGCATCCCAATCCCCAGGCCCTACATCTCAGGGCCTGGTTACTGAAAGCCTAGATTTCCAGGATATCAATCTTTCTCAACAAGAGAAGGATATCCTCCTGGCTTCCAGAAAACCTTCCACAAGACGTTCTTACACTTTTAAGTGGAAAAGGTTCTCTGTCTGTTCACAAAAGGGACTTAACCGCCTTTTAGTACCTGTAGAGTTGCTACTAGAGTATCTTCTACAATTATCAACTTCTGGCCTAAAGACCAATTCAGTGAGGGTCCATCTCAGTGCTATTGCTGCTTTTCATAAACCTTTCGATGGACAACCCATTTCCTCTCATCCACTTATATCAAGATTTATGAGAGGCCTACTCTTAAAACCTTCCATTAAACCACCACCGGTGGCATGGGATCTAAATCTTGTTCTTGGTCAGCTTATAAACCACCCTTTAGATCTGAAGTGGCTAAAGGTTCAAAGTTTCTTTCATGGAAAATTATTTTCCTAATTGACATCACCTCTGCGAGACGTATTAGTGAATTACAGGCGTTAGTAGCTGACCCTCCTTATACAAGGTTTCACCATGATAAAGTCGTCCTCAGGACTCATCCTCACTTTCTGCCAAAGGTGGTTTCGCCTTTTCATTTAAACCAGTTGGTTTATCTTCCTATATTCTTTCCTAGGCCTCACACCTCCATTGCAGAAGGTATCTTCACACTTTGGAGATAAAAGGCTAAGGCTCTTTTACAAGCCAAAGAACTAAGCCACATAGAAAATCTTCTCAGCTTTTTGTTGCTTTTGACTCTAGTCGTCTGGGACTTCTAGTTTCTAAAGGAACTCTGTCAAATTGGATTGCAGACTGCATATCCTACACATATCAGAGTAAGGGACTTTCTCTCGAGGGCCATGTCACAGCTCACAATGTGAGAGCAATGGCAGCCTCAACGGCTAACCTTCGTTCTGTCTCTATTGATGATATCTACAAAGCAGCCACTTGGGCTTCGGTACACACCTTCACAGCCCACTATTGCTTACACAAGGACTCCCGTCGGGATGCCTCGTTTGGCCAGGCTGTTCTCCAACATCTCTTCCATACTTAATACAACTCCTACCCTCCATCTACAGTTTGGATGCCTAAGGTCCATGGGAGGAAGCATGACACAATTCACCTGGGTTCGCAGCTTGCTGGGATCACCCCTTGGCATCTTCTAGCTGGGGATTCCCCATATGTGAAGACTACTACATTCCTGCTTGTTCCTGGAGATAGCGTAGTTACTCACCTGTAACAGGTGATCTCCGGGAACAGCAGGAATTTAGTCTTCACAACCCACCCACTTCCCCTAGGAGTTGTGTGTGTGTGTCTCTTGCTCTCGCTCTCCCTCTCCTTTGGTCTCAGCTATAAAATCAACTGAAGTGAGATAGGTACAGAGGCGGGAAGGCAGCATGCGCTGTGGGATGCTCCCAAAAGCATTCCTATTGGATGCTGGGGAGTGTTCCCGCACGGGCTCTGTCGGTACCGATGATACCCATATGTGAAGACTAAATTCCTGCTGTTCCCAGAGATCACCTGTTACAGGTGAGTAACTACGATTTCGTGGTGGAAGGGAATACACCTTTAAGTAAATAGGCATTGTGTTCTTTTGTCCCCAGGCATTAATCCTTTTAACCTTTCATTCTTTCTTCTCTGCCACCAACCCCTCCCCACTGTCTGTTCGCCTTCCCCATGCATACTCCCACCCACCTGCCATGGATTCTCCCCCATCCTCTTAGTTTCTGACTCTTTAAGATTTAAGTTCACACCCCCTCCCCATCCTCCCATTTCTTTTTTTTATTGCAGGGCCAGACCGGCTCTGATCCTGTGGGCAGCATGCTTCCCCTCCTGTTCTGCCTGTGGGAGATCTGCCTGCGGAGATCTGAAGAGAAGAGGAAGGCTGCCATTGCAGCCCAGATGCAAGCTGTCTACCTGCAGGGATCCAATCTCCCATGGATAGACAGCTTGCATGTGTGCCGTGATTGTGGCTATCCCCTTCTCTTCTGCTTGCAGGAGTTTGGATCCCTGCAGGCAACCAGGGCTAATCCCTGCCATGATCATAGCCTTGGGCAGCACTTCTCTCCGTAGTGGATGGGTTCCCCGTAGGCAGCCAGGGCGGTCATGCTGCTGCACGGGTGTTCCAAGCCCCAGGCACTAGGTCTGATTTTAGTTGCCATCATGATCTGACACCTGGGGTTTGTTGAGCCCTGTTAATGAGCGCTTTTTAAAGCTGTTCATGTGATTTTAATTGTTGGTTTGAGTTTCAATAAACATTTGTTTACATTAGTGTTAGAACGTCATTCTATATAATACTATATGGTTGAGTGTGTTTGCTACAGTATCTTTTTGTATGAGACAGAATTAATTTTGCACACTTGAAGGAAATTAGACAGATACAAACTTTGATACAGATCCTCCAGTGATGTCTCCCATCCTAGAAATCTGCTGCTAGATGACATCCTCCCACAGTTAATCTGCAAGGGTCAGAGTGCAGCAGGTTCGGCAGGTTGTAGTACAAAATTGGCATATACCAAGGAGTTCTCATTTTATTTTTAGATAATTTTTGCTGTATAAAAATCAAGTTCTCAATAGTTTCAAAATATACCTTGATTAGACGGAGGTTTATCCTTGCCCAAGACAACTTGAGTGTCACTCGATCATTGATCATACATAGAAATATTAGTTCCTTTGGGCAGCTGAAAGATTTCATACTTTGAAAGAAATACTTGCAGTGCTTGTTGCTGTATACATGCAGAAATCTCTTGGTTATGGATTAATTATATTGTTGAATGTTAGGTATTCTCAAAAGCTTGCATCTTAAAATATTCACTAATCTAGGAAAAATACCACCTGTACCCCTAGTACATTGATTTTCTTGTTAAAATTTAATGTGGGTCAGGCTATGATGAACGTTCCTTTCTAATGCTTGGAAGCTATTTCTGCTAATGTTTTAAAAATGATTGATAGCAGGGAAGATCTTTCCTGCTGACAAATATCAGCAAATTGCTTTGTCTGACTGTTCGTATTGAGACATGTTTTTTTTTTATTTTAAAATTAGGTGAGAAACCCCAGCCTTTCAAGGTAGTGCTGCCCAAGAAAAGAAGTTATGCAAGTGCATTCAGTCATCACAGTTCTCTGAACCTTCAGGAGAATGATGCCGCAGCTACTAACATTGACCCAAAGGAGGATCATAATTATAGCGCAAGTGGTGGAACTTCGCAACGGTGCGAGTCCAGATCCAGCGTGTCTTCCCTCTCCTCTGTTGATGAAGTGTACGAATTCATCCCCAAGCCCAGCCGAGCAGGAAGTGATGGCAGTGAAGGTTTTCATAGTGATGAGGACACAGACACCGACTATGAAGATGATCCACTGGGCGACAGTGGTTATGCGTCCCAACCTTGCACAGATAATGTCAATACGGGTCAGACAATGAAGAAGTCTCGAAAGGTGCTACATCAAGATATTGATGAGGAGCTCAAGGAGGCAGCGGGGTCATTGCTTCACCTGGCTGGAATCCGCACATGCCTTGATTCTTTAATAAGTACTGCAGCCAGCCAAAGTCAGAAGCACAGGAAAAAATAGTAATTATGGCAGTCTCCATAATTTTTTTTTTTTAAGTTTATTTTTCTAAGTGTGGCAATACTCTTCTTCTGCTGTCCTTCACCAAGGAGATCAAAGCCATAAAAGGACTGGTTTAGCTTCTTATTGTTTTTCCTGCTAAATCGTAGTTTTCGGCCTATTTTAGCATTCTTTGAAAATGATTTTGGTAATTCTTTTCATAGGACAGTTGCATGACTTGCAAAACCCCCCAAAGTCCATTTTTGATGACCAGCAATTCAAATGCTTTTACATTTTTCCAGAGGACAAAATTGCGTATAAAAAACACAACTAAACAGAAAACAAACAAACAAAAAAACCTCCAGAAAACTGTCCTTCTAATAATGTTCTTACTGGTCAAGGAAATGGGGAGAAAACAAGTGCTTACCATGACACACATTTTTATGTTTTTAAACCACTGGATGGGCTTTAACAGTATTAATTAAATGTGTCTGTATTTTTCTTTAAGGTGTGAATGGGTGTGATAAATTACCGTAATAAAGTGCAGCCTATGTAAAGGGCAAGTGTGAGGGCATTGACCAGTGCAAAACATTATGGCGAGACTAGATAGCTAGCTAGGCTGCTTGACTGTTCAGTTAGCATTTTTGACAGGTGTGTAGAAAAAGTAAATTACTGAAGAACTGTTCTCTTTTTTTCCCCTCAGGATAGTGGAATTGATTGCATTAATTTTGATATATGTACTCCCTGTTTCTAAGATAATGTTTTTATCGTCATCCCTCATTTTCTTCATACAAGGCTCTTAGCTATTACGCTTTAGTTGCCTGCTGTTTAAATCATTAAGCCCCCTCCCATTAGTACAATTTCTGCTTAGTGAGGGGCAGTTCCATATCATCCCTCCAGTCCAGTCCAGACACATGGGTTATGCCCCCTCAACCAGCAGGTGGAGACTGAGCATGACCAGCTTTGCTGATGTCACATACTAAGGGCATTGTGCATCAAGAGGCTAGCCAGTATTGCTCAGTCTCCAGCAGTTGGGGGATCTCCATGTGCATCTGAACTGAGTTGTAGGGATTCCCTTGGAGGCATTCGTGGAATTGAGCCGGTAAAAAGGGAGTCAGTTACCTATTGCTATTTCTGGTGGAGGCAATGCTAGACTTAAAAAAAACAACCCCCCCCCCCCCCCAGCAATTTAAAGGTAAAATTCAAAGTTGAGCTGTAGAAGCTGTCTCCGGGCAGTGAGTCCGTGAACCACCCGGGAGCGGTGATGGCCTTGTGGTGGAGTGCACACCAGGGAGCCCTGGTACCTTCCCCCGATTGGTCCATGGCCCTCCGGGGCTTGAGTGCTATTGTTTATTCCTGCTCCTGTGTTCAACATGTGTGATCTGCTGTATATATGTTCTGGCGTCGGGGTTCTGGGGAGGGGTAAGTGTTTCATTGGGGCTCCTTCAGCACGAATTCTCCTTTCTGCCATAGGTTTTGTGGTGAGAGCAGGCATTTGTGAACAAAGCACTTCAGGCGCTCCGGAGCTAGACATCAGCTGATGGTGTCGACTAAGCCCATGTGTGCAGCTTCTGGGGCGCGCTGGGGAACCGTTTCAGCTGCCAAGCTCTGAGGAGGAGAGCAAAATGGCAGAGCATGCTCTTCAAGCCACGTAGCAGTCTGGGATGCTCCCTGGGTCAGCGCTAGACTGATGTGGCTGAGATTTCCCTCCCCCTGCGTGGCTCAGTTTTGGTGGCAAAGGGAGTCATTTTGAGCCATGCTAAGGCAGGTGAGGTTAAGACCAAAAAGAAACACAGAGCAGCGGAAACTGGAACACAGGACTCGGGGATGCCTTTTTCCCCCGAGTTTGTTTTGCTTCGTCACAGGCTTTCTGCCTGAAGCAAGATCATGGAGTGAACCATAGACTGGGGCCTGCAGCTTCTGGGGAAGTGGCAGGGTCACTCAGAGTGTTAATGGATCTGGGAGAGGATCCCCCACTGAAGAGGAGGCAGGAATCCTCAGCAATGGTCCCCCTTAGGACTCGGCCTCTCTGGAGTCCCAGTCTGAGGGAGGCAGCTGTGGGCACCTCAGGAGCAGGGAGGATCCTGTGGAGCCAGAGGGAGACGGGGCTGAGCGCTCCTTTGGTTACAAGCCCATGGTCGTGAGGGTCATCAATAGGGAAGAGTTGACAGGCCTCATCTCCAGTTCCCTGGGCGTCCTTAATATGGTAGTGGGGCCGCACTGGAGGATCCTTTACTGCAGAGTCTTTGCTCTCTGCAGGACTTCTTCCCGGTTTACAAAGCTATCAAGGAGATGATAGACGCAGAATGGGAATTGCCTAAATCCAGTCTGTGGGGGCTTGGACTATGGCATGTCTGTACCCTCTTGCCCCAGAGGAGAGGGAACTCAAGCTGCCCAAGGTGGATGCACTGGTAACTGAGTCACTATGAAAACCACTATCCCGGTAGAGGGTGGCGTGGTACTAAGGCTCACGCAGGACCGCAAGTTGGAGACCATATTCAAGCAGGTCTTGAGGCTAATGCAGTCACCCTACAAACATCCATCTGTGGGGCATATGTGCATTCACGGGACCGGGCTATGAGGTGGCTCTGCTGGAGACAAGAGCGGCTTACCTGGCAAATGCCTTCTACGATATGGTCTGTATGGCTTCCATGGTGGCCACTTAGTGCTGCCTTTGGTCCATAATTGGGTGGTGAATGTCTTGTCCAAGGTTAGTCTCACTAGGAAGCCCTGGAAAGGTTGGAGAAGGACCTGGGAGACTCTAAGGGAGCTTGCCCCCCTGAGGAAAAACCTGGAGAGGGGGGGGGGGGTTACGTCTGGGCAGAGTGCTCGGAGCCAGCCTTGGGACTTTTGGATGTTCAGGAGAGTCCGGTTTGCCCCTTACCAGTGGGGCCGTTTTTCTCCTGGGGCAACGTGTCCTCTCGAGGTCTGGGAGCGGGCAGGGGCTTCTACCCTTTGTCGACTGGTACTGTTAAGAAGCCACAATGAAGTGAGGGGGGCCCGAGGAAAGGAGTGGATCATGGGCAGGCTTAGTCTGTTCTTCTCTGCTTGGATCTTGGAGATCATTCGGGAGGGGTACATGCTGGAGTTGACGTGGCCCATACCTGATGCCTTCCTGGTGTCCCCTTGCAAGTCTCAGGCCAAGCGGGCGGCTGTCCAGGTGATGCTGGACCAGCTAGTCCAACTCGTGGCAGTTTGTCCAGTACCAGCAGGCTAGTACGGGACAGGTCGGTACTCCGTCTACTTTGCTGCCCCAGAAAGGTGGATTCCCTTTTGCCTTATACTAGACCTCAGATCCATCAACAGAGCATTGCAGGTCCAGTGTTTTCACGTGGAAATGTTCCATTCCGTGATCATGACTGTACAAAAGGGAGAGTTCCATATGTAGTCAGATCTTATGAAGGCATATTTCCACATCTCCATTCATGAGGGACACCAGTGATACCTGTGGGCCATTTCTAGCTCTGTGCTCTCCTGTTTGGCTGGCAACTGTGCCCTGGACATTCACGTAGGTCATGATAGTCATGACTGCGGCCTTGAGACAGGAAGGCATATTGGTGCACCCATGCCTGGACGATAGACTGATCAGGGTGAAGTCCCTCAAAATGAGTCAGAGGGCCACGCGATGGGTGGTGGAGCTCTTTCGGAGTCTGGGCTGGATGGTGAACATCGAAGAGTCATCTGTAGCCCTCTCAGCATCTGACCTACTTGTGGGTGCTGTTTGGTACTATGGCAGGCCTGGTTTTGCTGCCACCAGAGAGGGAAGCAAAGTTGTGGGAGCAGGTCTGGCAGTTTCTTGGACTGGTGTGGCATTACCTGCAGCTTTTGGGCTCCATGGCAACAATCATTGATCTCGTTCCATGGGCGAGAGCACACTTGTGGCCTCTGTCGCACTCTCTCCTGTTGCATGGTCCCCACAGAGGGGACCCTCTCTCTCGACGTCTGTCTTGTCCACCTGAAGTACTTCTCAGTCTTTGATGGCTCTCCTCACCATCTGTGCTGGTGGGACTTCTGTTGGAAAATCTCACCTGGTGACCATGATGAACGACACTAGTCTGGTCAGTTGGGGACTGCACTGCCTGTTGCGGTTTGCCCAGGGTCTCTGGTTGGAGGAGGAGTCAACCTGATCGATCAGTTGGCTAGAGCTTCAAGCAGTGTTTTGGGCATTGAGGCTTTTCCACCGCCTCATTCAAAGTCAGGCAATGTGGGTGTTCTCGGACAATGCAATAGCAGTAGCCTATATCAGTTTCCAAGGGGGCACGACCACTGTGTCACTGATGAAGGAAATTACTCCACTTCTGCAGTGGGCTGAGGGGCATCTTGTTGCACTCTCAGCGGCACATGTGGCCAGAAAGGAGAATGTCCAGGCGGATTTCCTGAGCCCGGTACTGGGTGGACCCGGTGGCATGGTCCTTGCTGGACTCGGTCTTTCAATTGATAGTGGAACGCTGGGGCCAACCGGTGATGGACATGATGACTTCAGTGTCCAATGCTAAAGTGAGCTGGTTTTTCAGCAGGTGTCACAAGCACATGTCAGAGGGGTTCACCCCACTGGTGCAACCGTGGCCACAGGAGGTGGCTTCTGATTGGGCGGGTGCTTCACAGGATTGAGTGGTACAGGGGCCTGGAGATTCTGGTGGCTCTGGATTGGCCATGGAGGCCATTGAATGCGGATTTAGTGCAGCTGAAGGCAGGCCCACCATGACAGCCACCGGTGAGGAACGACATCTTGGTCCAGGGTCTGGTGTGGATGCCTCAGGTGGCTTGATTCTCGCTTACGGCCTGGCTCTTGAAAGGGCACAGTTAAGCGGTTGGGGCTACTCGCCTGTAATGATGGCGGCCTTCCTTAAGGCTTGTAAGTGATCTACTTCACGTTCGTGTATCAGTGTGTGGAGAGGGTTCGAGGAATGATGTGAGACTAGGGAGGGGTCTGTGTCCTCTCTGCCCTCTATTCCACATGTCTTAGCCTTCCTGCAGGCAGATTTGGAGAAGGGCTTGGTGCTGGGCTAGCAGCGAGTTCAGGTGGTGGTGTTGGCCTATCATCAGGTGAAGATTTGAGATACGTCTCTGGTGGTGCGCGCAGATCTCATGTGTTTTATCCGGGCCATGAACCAAGTGCGAGGAGGTCTGTGGTCCCACCATGGGATTTGATCTGGGTGCTGTCGACACTGATGGGGGCTCCGTTTGAACCTTTGAAGGAAGCATCCTTGAAGGATCTTACCCTGAAGACTGTTATCGGTGGCTGTTTGTTCTGCAGGCTCTGTCCTGTCTGGAGCCATTTTTGGTCTTCCACCCATAGACTATTCCCTCCTTCTTGCCTAAGGTGGTCTCCTCTTTTCACGTAAATCAGCCTGTCTCCCTGCTTGTGCTGTGAGGAGGGGAGGGCTCAGGGAAGTATTGGCAGTTGAGGCTGCTGAACGCCAGGCAGGTCTCTGTACCTGAAGCGAATAGCGGTTTTGGGGTGGTCTAACCACCTTTTTGTCCTCTTTGGTGGAGCACGACGGGGTGGCAGCCTCCAAGGCATCTATAGCATGCTGGCTAAAGGAGGTGATTGCAACTGCCTATGTGCACATTCTACCAGGGTGCAGGTAGTGTCTTGGATGGAAGCAAGTCTGACACCCCCCCTCTTGTCAGGCAGCTACCTGGGCCTCGTTGCATGCCTTCGCAAAGCACTATCGGCTCGATGTGAGAGTCCGGGAGGAGGCGTAGTTCGGAGCACAGGTGTTCCGGGCCAGTCTACTGCTGTGGTACATCCCATGTGTCTGGACTGGAGGGATGATATGAAATATGTAATTAGGCCTTACCTGCTAATTGCCTTAACTTGAATCCCTCCAGTCCAGAAACCACCCCATTCTTCTTCAGCCGCTCGTTGGTAAGTGTGCAGTGTGGTGGTGGTTACAAGACTGAGAACGATGTTCAAACCAAAAAGAAAAAAAGACTAGGATGAAAAGCTTCAGTTAATGGGAACCATAGTGAGCTGTGGAGTTGGAGCATTGGAGGATTTCTGGAGGAAGAGTTCTCTCAGGGTGGCATGATCAGTAGACCAATTGAGTCCGAGGTGGGTCTAAATTCTGCTTTGACTCCAGTACTGGCTTACCTCCTGTTGCACAGTTGTTAGTGACATCAGCAAAGCTGGTCATGCTCAGTCTCCACCTGTTTGAGGGGCATAACCCATGCGTCTGGACTGGACTGGACTGGAGGGATTCAAGGAAAGGCAATTAGCAGGTAAGGCCTAATTATACCTTATTTGACCTTTTGACACATTTTGGATGGCTTAGTTACATGTTTTTTTTTATCTGAAAGCTGGTGATGACCACCCCGAGCTGTTGTCTTACTGCTTTTAGATGTGATGCAGCATTGAGGATTTCTCTCCCTACTAGTATGCCCAAGTAGAAAAGGGCCTTAACCTGGAGGTGGTACATATTTAATACTTGAGAGTTAAATGTGACTGAACTATCTCAATGGAATCTTCAGGTGGGGGTTTCTAATGCCAAATTAGTGATTTGTCAGTGTAGTAAGGAGAAAATGAAGAATATTCCCTATTAATGTGTTAAACCACTGCCGTTGCTCATAACGTGTTAGCCCAGATGGTTTGGGATTACTAAAAATATAATTTTGAACTAGAATTTACACACCAACGTCATCTTGGATTCAACAAAAAGGGGTATTTTGGGGGGGAGGGGAGGGGGTAATGATATAGTATATTTGAGGATATTTTACCCTTTTCTCCTTAAAAATCTGTCCATGTTGATTTACAGATATTGTGGGGCTGAGTCATTGTCGGTCTGGTTTCGCACATTTGTGTTTCTGCTTATCCTGGTGTTTACCAGTACCCTCCAGAGGAAGCAGAGAGGAGACACTGCTGCAGGTTCATGATGTAGATTGACTTAGCCTGATCCCCACATTGGGGTTCATTTACTAACCGTCAGCGCATGCTATCTGCTGCAGGACCCGTAGGAATTAAATGGGCTCTGTATCAGATGGTACGTACTGATCATTAGTAAATGACATCTATATTGGTATATACAGTTTGTTTTATTTATTCATTTTAAAATACCTTGAATCGTGAATTTCAAGAATGATGGGGGAGGGTAAAGGATGTATCTCAATGTTATGTGTGTAGGAGGAGGGAGGCTGTAAGCTTTTTTTTTTTTTTCTTTTTTTTTTTTTTAATTTTTTTATTTAAAGCAGTAGTAATCAGAATAGTTTGTTTTACTAATGGTTGGGTCGAAGAGTGGTTGTGGAGATGAGAGGGAAGGTGAGGGTGGTATTTGTTACAGATGATAACACTTGTTGCTGTCGACTTAGCAAGAAGGCTGGGAGAGAGAGATGCACTCCCTCTATTTCACCACAGGAGGTGGAATTCTCTAGCTACAGCGCTGACTTGGATGCAGGGTCTTAAAATGTCAGTGTTTTCTTGACAGTGAATCATTTTTCTGACACACTGCCTTAAAAGCTTTCCTTTCTGCCCTTCCATGCTTTCGCCTAGCCATGACAGAATAAATATTTTCCCCTAGTCTGCAGGATATTTTAAACTCCTAAAAAAAACTGATTCTACTTGATATTTTTTTCAATTATGTCATTATCTTGTTATCTGGCTATTTCATAGTTGTCTTGTGAAAAAGGCATTTCTGCCTATAATTGTATAGGCCATTCCATTTCCATTAAATGTTGTTTTTTTAATGTTGCTATCAGCCAACTTAATCTACTTACTGAGAGGTTCTTGATTATAGTTTTGTGCTGTTAATAACCCTCTATAAATTTTTTTGTAAACGAAAACACTAGATCTTAACACTCCAACTGATGTCAGGTTTTCATGATCTAAGTGCAAGCTGGCATCCATCCCAGTTAATATGGCCATATGTTTATATCATAAAGCGCAGACATGCATGGATGGTAATAGTAAAGTGAATCATTTTTTTTGATGTGAGCAAATTTCATCCTACCCCCTTAGAGCCATGACTTAAGTTGTGTGAAATCAGATACTGAAATTATGCACATTGCGTTCCTTATTGATTCTCATACAGTTAAGCATGGTGGAACACATTGATAAATGCTCACCACCTCCTGTATCCCAGCTCTTTCTCTGCCCTTATTGCCCCAGTAGGAGCAGTACTGGGTGTACACAGATTTAAAATGCTTCATATACTACCCTGGTTGGTAGCTGTTGCCTTATTTGCCTGCTTATTAAATGCAGATGAAGGCACGTTCAGTCCGGTATAAAAAGATGATTAGTTGGATGAAAATATTTTTCTTCCTCTTCATTCCTTTACAGTTGCCACGCCTTTCACTCACATAACCAGCATGATTCCCTAAATTGTAGATGAGAAACTGTGTGTGTGTGTGTTTAGTATAAATGTATTGTGATTACACTTATTTCATCTATTTTCAGTGACACATGTAAGGGGTTCATACCACATGGTCCATTGTTAGTGTATTTTAGCACTCTTTAAGGATAAGTGTTGAAAAAGCCCTGCCATTTTGACTGGATTGAAAAAAAAATCTAACCTGTGTAAAATGAAGCATATCCCATTCCAGATACTTTTTTGACATTTTTACAGGTTGCATCTTAATCATTTCCTGTTTCCAAATTATTGAATCTATGGTAATCTCAAGTGCTTAAAACAATTTTTAAAAAGAAGTTTTATGCTTAACAGGTTTAGGTTGAAAACTGAATAACATGGAACTCGCTCCTATTAATGATGGCATAGTTCAAATATTTATTAAAGTATTTCAAGTGTTCCATCTGCCAATATTCCTTAAAGCACACTACCTGCCGGTGCCATTGTCTTTTTTTTTAATTTTATTTTTAACCATACTTTTTTCAATCTAAAAGAAACAATAAACAAAAGTATTATGTTGCCATTATATAGTGATATGAAACCATTTGTAATTGCCAATTCCTTGTAATTGTTATTTATTTAAAAGTTAAAGTGTAAGAATACTTTCTGATCATAGGAACACAAACTGTTAAATATTCTCTTAAGCCTATGTTTTCTAATATAGATTAAGAAGAGTCCTTAGGTTTATTTTGGGTAACTGCCAGTAGAAGTCTAGTAATTTTCCTTATTTCAGGTATAAAAACACAAAACAGTCCCATTTTGCCCAATTACAGACAAATGTTTAGTTTTTGTATGCTAACTTCTGTTAATTGAAATGTTTATAAAGTTTATTTTTACCAAAGATATGCAATTCTGTATGATAAAATATTGCAGAATAAACTGTTTTATAGCATCTGTAACTGGTTTGTTTTCTTTTATTATTGAAAAAAAAAGTTTAGCACAAAAAAATAGCAAAACGCAGTACAATAAAGTTTAGCACAAATCCAATACAGGAAGCCTCTATTAATTCTAGTCCACATTAATGGAGGGGAGTAGAAGACAAACTAAAGGGAAAAAAATGGAATGGAGCACTAGTACCCAAAGAAATTAGGCTCTCGAGCTAACAGCACCAAAACATTTAAATGCACCATCTAAACCTAAAGAGAAATTCTAACTAACATCTTCAAAATCCTTCTTTCCAGCAATGAACTACTCCAACATTAATGGAGCTTAAAAATATAATTATGACCATGAAACAAAACTAAACATTGACATGGATATTTCAGGAAGGTGGTCGCTCCCAATGATAACACAACTGTGTGGTTTTTTTATGTTTAAACTTTTATCTCCAGGAACAAGCAGGAATGTAGTCTTCACATATTGGTATAGTCGGTACCGACGGAGCCTGCGGGAACGCTCCCCAGCGTCCAATTAGAAAGCTTTTGGGCGCATCCCACAGCGCCTGCGTGCTGCCTTCCTGCCTTTCCCAACTGCCTCTCTCCAGTTCTTCGTTTTCTGCGGCGCCAGCAGGTCGTCATTCCTGTCACCGCAGAAAATGTTTCTTTGTTCCCTTCTTTAATGTGGTCGCGTCTGCCTTCCTCAACGCTTTACCGGTACCGCCGGTGGTTCTTTCTTTTTTACTGTTCTTAAAAAAAAAAAGTATATATATATATATATATACGTAGTTCCTTTTTCCATGTCACGTGCCATTTTGGGTCCTGGGCCCAAAATTCTTCCACAATGGAAAAACCCACTTCGGGTTTCAAAACGTGCACCAAGTGTGGCAGTACCATCTCCGTCACCGACACCCATGAGTGGTTTCTTAAATGTTTAGGTCCTGACCACTCCATCACGGAATGTATGGCCTGTGTCATGTCTAAAAAGGGCGGCAGAACCGAGCTGCTGAGCTCAGTATCCTGTTTCCCTCTGATGCAGCCTCGGTGGCATCGATGTCTTCCAGGGCTTCCTCTTCCTTCCGTGGATCTCAGGTAACTAAACACAAGTCTAGCTGGTCCTCAAAGGGTAGATCTCCTTCTAAGCATCGAGATGCCCCTGGCGTTGCCCTTGAGGATGCTGCACTGGCAAAATTGCTCCGGCGGGAGGCTTCGGCTTCCAAAGCATTATCGGGGCTCCAGGACGTTCTTGAGGCCTCGACCTCGGCAGAACTACTGGTGCCATGCTCTGGGGTACCGGCTGTTTTATCCGGTACCGACATCCAGGTATCAGCAGCGTCGATAGACTAGAGGTTCCTGGCTATTAAACGCAGTCTGGTGGCTCTCCTTGCGGCATCGACACCCTCGGAACCACGTCAGACAGTTCAGCCGGTACCGGCACCGGTAACGGTACCATCGGCATCGGTGTCCGCATTGCCAGCACCCAGTCATGCGATGCCCTCCGGTAGCGATACACCGGTACAGATTCCCACCGGTACCGACTTCGGTCGGTACGGGTATCGGGCTCTTCAAGAGCATCCGGACATAAGGTACTTCGAGTCCTCAGAGGAATCTGAGGATTCTGACAGTTCTGTCGATACGGGAATACTTCTCCCAGAGGAGCCTTCCTCCCCCCAAACGCAGGATGTCTGCTTTCAGGACTTCATCAGGGAGGTGGTTCGAGGTCTGTCCATTACTGTGGCTCCTGAAACAGAGCCCAGAGGAAAGGAGTTGGACATTTTGCAATATCCCAAAACTCCTAAGGAGGCAGCTACTCTTCCCATCCATGAGATCTTGCATGATCTCATGCTAAGAATGTGGGAGACGCCTCTTACCACCTCTCCTCACTCTGGTAGACTGGATACTATGTATCGAGTCCCTCCTTGTCCTGGTTTCCAGAAGACTCAGCTTCCTCACCACTCTATTGTAGTGGAATCAACTATGAGAAGGATCAGGAGTGCAAAAAGACATGCCTCTAATCCTCCAGGACGTGAGTGCAAAACTTTGGATGCTTTTGGACGTCGTACTTTCCAAGCTTCCATGCTTTCTGCCAGGATCAGTTCCTACATTTTTATATATGGGAATGTTCCTAAAGGAAATCACAGGAGATTTAGAGGTTTTGAGCCCTCTTCTTCCTGAGGATAGAAGACAGGATTTTCTCACATTGGTCAAACATGCCCTGGATGTTTCTAAATTTGTCAACCGTGCAGCTTTTGACTGTTTTGAGTGCACAAGCAGAGCCTCTGCCATTGCCATAGGTGCACGTAGAATTGCTTGGCTCCAGGCATCTGATTTGGAGCTCTGGGGTACAAGACAAACTGGGCAATATTCCTTGTACTGGTGAGAACCTGTTTGGCAAAGATTGGCAAGAAAAAGCCAATGAGTTGGATGCTGACAACTCCACCTTGGATAGATTTTCCAAGGCCACAGCTGATCCTGCAAGAAAAATCTTTCAAAAAAACATTCTTTTCCAAAAAGAAGAGGCTTTATCCTGCTTATTCCCAGGAGGGACGATCTGCAGGTCAGCCTGTCCGGAAAGGTCAGCAACCACCCAAACAAAGGAAAGCAAAGACTGCTAAGCCTCAACCGTCTCAGCAGTCTCAGCCTCCACAAGGCCTTTGACTTTCATCTAGAGAACTTAGCCTTCCTGGCTCTCAATGGACCAGAGCCTTCCACCATTCCAGGAAGGTTGTGTCATTTTGCCCCCAGATGGGGGCAGATAACAGCAGAGCATTGGACACACTCCATCATAAAAGAGGGGTACAAGCTCCATTTTTCGAGCATGCCCCCTCCCACAATGGTAAGACAGTTCAATTCTCAGACCTCTCTTATCAAACTATTAGATCAAGAGGTCACTATACTTCTTGCCCAAGGGGCAATAGAAGAAGTACCCATTCCTCAACAGGGTACAGGGTTTTACTCCCTCTATTTCCTTATCCCAAAGAAAACAGGAGGACACAGACCTATTTTAGACCTCAGAGAATTGAACAAATTCCTGTTCAAGGAGAAATTCAAGATGGTTTCTCTAGGAACTCTGCTGCCATACCTTCAGAGTCAAGATTGGCTATGTTCTCTAGATCTCAAGGATGCGTACTCATGTTCTCATCCATCCATCTCACAGAAAGTTCCTTCGGTTCCTTTTTCAGTAAAGCACTACCAATACAGGGTGCTTCCTTTTGGCCTGGCCTCAGCACCAAGAGTGTTCACGAAATGCATGGCTGTGGTAGCAGCATTTCTCCGCACTCTAGGGATATTCATCTTCCCCTACTTAGACGATTGGCTCATTCGAGCCCCATCACAGTCAGAGGCCGGGACCTCCCTATCTTGCACAATGCGTATCCTTCAGTATTTGGGTCTTGTCATAAACATCCCAAAATCCAGTCTAACTCCCACTCAGTCTCTAGAATTCATAGGAGCTTTGCTGGATACCAAAAAGGCAAGGGCCTATCTTCCCCAGGCCCGTTGCCTTCGCATAGTGCAGTTAGCTTCTCAAGCAGTGCTAAAGCCTCATTTCACTGCCTGAGAAATGCTACAACTACTAGGGCACATGGCATCTATCGTGCATGTGGTTCCTTATGCTCGCCTCCATATGAGAGCAGCCCAGTGGACTTTATCCACTCAGTGGACTCAGGCATCAGGATGCCTGTCAGACAAAATAGCAAACACAAATCGCCTTATTTTGTCCCTCCAATGGTGGCAGTCCACTCAGAACCTGTTGCTGGGGTCCCCATTTCAGCAACCCTTACCCCAGGCAACTCTCACAACAGATGCTTCACCAATGGGTTGGGGAGCTCATCTGCAAGACCTCTCCACCCAAGGCATTTGGACTCCACAGGAGACTCATCTACATATCAATCTCTTGGAGCTCAGAGCAATCTTCCTTGCTCTTCGAGTGTTCCACACTCTGCTCAGCTGCAAGACAGTCCTTATTCACACGGACAACCAAGTAGCCATGTTTTACGTTAACAAGCAGGTAGGAACAGGCTCTTTGTCCCTTTGCAATGAAGCTTTGCGATTGTGGGCCCTCGCCAGAGAGCATCAGATTCATCTCCTGGCAGTGTATCTTCCAGGCATACAAACCTCTTGGGCAGAAAGACTCAGTTGAGTTCTGCTTCCACACGAATGGTCTCTACATGTAGACCAGGTGACCAAGATTTTTCAAATTTGTGGAACCCCGGACATAGACCTCTTTGCAAGTCCGTTGAATGCCAGACTTCCCCGGTTCTGTTCCATAATCCCAGCTCAGGACTCTCAGGCCAAGGATGCTTTCCTCCTTCACTGGGGCCAAGACTTCCTTTATGCCTTTCCACACATTCCCCTAATTCCCAGGACCCTATTCAAGCTTCAGAGAGACGGAGGCCGTATGATTCTCATAGCTCCACATTGGCCTCGGCAAGTGTGGTACCCTCTGCTTCTACATCTCTCTCTAGCTCCCTCCCTGGAGATAGAGTCTGCTCCAGATCTCCTATCTCAGGAGAATGGAATGCTGTGGCATCCCTATCCCCACTCTCTGCATCACAGGGCTTGGTTGCTGAAGGCCTAGATCTCCATGGTCTTAACCTCCCTCAGCAAGTAAAGGATATCCTTTATGCTTCCAGGAAGCCTTCCACAAGATGCTCTTATGCTTTCAAGTGGAAATGGTTTACCATATGGTGTTCGCAGAGGGGTCTTAACCCCCTTGCAGTACCTCTGGAATCATTACTGGAGTATCTCCTTCATTTATCCAATGCAGGACTTAAGGCTAACTCAGTGAGAGTCCATTTGAGTGCTATTGCAGCTCCTTTCAAGCCTCTAAATGGACAACCTATTTCTTCCCATCCTCTTATAGCGAGATTTATGAGAGGCCTTCTGCTAACTAAGCCTCCCATTAGGCTACCACCTGTGGCATGGGACTTAAACTTGGTTCTTGGTCAGCTCATGAAGCCACCTTTCGAACCCTTAGCTACTACCATTTTGAAATTCCTTTCTTGGAAGGTTATCTTTCTCATTGCAATCACATCAGCATGTCGCATCAGTGAGTTGCAAGCACTAGTGGCTGATCCACCTTATACACGGTTCCATCATGACAAGGTAGTCCTTAGGACTCATCCACACTTTATGCCAGAGGTGGTCTCATCTTTTCATCTTAACCAAGCGGTCTATCTACCTGTGTTCTTTCCAAGGCCTCATGCATCAAATGCATAAAGGAATTTTCATACCTTGGACTGTAAAAGAGCTTTAGCCTTTTACTTACAAAGAACACAGCAACATAGAAAGTCCTCTCAACTCTTTGTTGCTTTTTATCCTTCTCATTTGGGACTTCCAGTCTCCAAGAGAACACTGTCCAACTGGATTGCTCAGTGTATTTCTTTTGTCTATCAGAGTAAGAATCTTCCTCTGGAGGGCCATGTCACAGCTCACAATGTGAGAGCCATGGCAGCTGCAATGGCTCATCTACACTCTGTGTCTATTGACGACATCTGTTGAGCAGCCACCTGGGCCTCTGTTCATACCTTCACAGCCCATTACTGCTTGGACAAGGTCTCCCGCCGGGATGCCTTGTTTGGTCAGGCTGTTCTCTAACACCTGTTCCATATCAAATCAACTCCTACCCACCATCCCTGGTTGGATGCCAGAGATCCATGGGGGGAAGTGGAGACCTTTCTCAGGGACACACAACTTCTGGGGTTTCTCCATGGCATCTAAAGCTAGGGAGTCTCCATATGTGAAGACTACATTCCTGCTTGTTCCTGGAGATAGCATAGTTACTCACCTGTAACAGGTGATCTCCGGGAACAGCAGGAATTTAGTCTTCACAACCCACTCACCTCCCCTAGGAGTTGTATCTCTCTATCTCTTACTCTTTCCCTCTCTCTCTCTCTTTGTCTCAGCTTTAAAACTCAACTGGAGAGAGGCAGTTGGGAAAGGCGGGAAGGCAGCACGCAGGCACTGTGGGATTTATTTATTTATTTATTTAACACTTATTTATATACCGCATCTTCCAGCGATCAGTTGCGGTGTACAATTAACAACAGTTAACAATGCAGAGCTTGTTTTACATGGAACAGAATAACTTTTTACATAGAACATCTTAACATGCACACATAGGTTTAAAAACTAAGCAGAATAATTCAACTAACACAGATTGTGTAACAATTTAAACAAAGTACTGACTCTACCGCATAGGCAGATCATATCAGTTGCAACTATATACAAGTAGGGTATCAATGTATAGGAGTGGAGTGTTGGTGGAGTGTTGCTCCCAAAAGCTTTCTAATTGGATGCTGGGGAGCGTTCCCGCGCAGGCTCCGTCGGTACCGACGATACCCATATGTGAAGACTAAATTCCTGCTGTTCCCGGAGATCACCTGTTACAGGTGAGTAATTATGCTTTGACAGAAAAGAAAACTTCAACATTTCCATTGTACTGGCATTTGATACATTTCAGTTTATTTAAATAATGTACCTATACTTATTTTTAACTGAAAAAAAATTATTTCTCTTTGACTTAGTAGCCCTGGAAATATCAGAAAATATCTGAACTGGCTGACAAGAAAAAGGGGTAACCTTCTTGAAATAATATTTAATTAGAAAACTTACCTAGATCGGACACTAAGGTACTTGATAAAGTGGCTCTTGTTACTGTATTATCTTGTGAAGACGCCAAAAGGTACTTAAATCAGTAATAGTAGGGTCCAACCTATCTATAGCACTTTCGTCTTGATTCTCTTTATCTACTCTCTTAGATAGTAACAATTTATAATTTTAAAGTCCTCTACATTTGGTAATTGCAGAACCTCCTTCAAATACTATCTCAATAATATATATGGTGCTAACAAATAAGTTATGGGAAAATTTAAGATTCTTAGATTTCCGATAGACTTAAGGATCTTAATATGTATACATTAGAGAAAAGGCGGGATAGAGGAGATATTTAAATACCTCTGTGGTATAAATGCACAGGGAGGAGAGCCTTTTTTGATTGAAAGCAAGCTCTGCTACGAGGGGACATAGGATGATAGAGTAATATGCGGAAATATTTCTTTATGGAAAGAGTGGTAGATGTGTGGAATAGTTTCCCAGTTAGAGATGAGAATATTACCAGAATTCAAAAAAGCATGGGACAAACAAGAGTATCTCGAAAGGAAAAAAAAGACTATTGTAGTAATTGATATGGAAGGGTAGACTAGATAAGCCATGTGGTCTTTTTCTGCCATCATGTTTCTATGTTTCTAGATCATACTGTTTTCCAACCCTTCTCCAGTCCTGTGGAACATCTCCTATCTCCAAGGATCTATTAAAAACATCCTTTAAAGGCCCTGCAAGAACCTCTCTGAGGTGTTTCAGTATCTTGGGATGTATCCCATCCGGTCCCATGGCCTTCTCCATTTTCAGTTTTGCAAGCTGTTCAAACACATCATCTTCTGTGAATGGTGTGGTATCTACTCCACTCCCATTTATATATTTGTCAATCACAGGTGGTCTTTCTCCAGGATTTTCTTTAGTAAACACAGAACAGAAATATTTATTTAGAATTTTTGCTTTTTCAATTTCACCATGAATCCATTCTCTGCACTTTTTTGAGTCTTGTGATTCCACCTCAGATCTTCCTCTTCTCCCGAATATACCTGAAAAAAGTTATCTCCAGGAACAAGCAGGAATGAGTCCTCACATATGGGTACGTCGGTACCGACGGAGCCTGCGCGGGAAAGCTCCCCAGCTTCCCAAAAGGAAAGCTTTTGGGGCTTCCCACAGCGCATGCGCGCTGCCTTACCGCCTTCCTGACCAACTCTCCTCAGTTCTTCTTTTTCCGCGGAGCCAGCAGGTCGTGTTCCTGTCACCGCTGAAGAATTTCTTGTTTTAAAAGTTGTTCTGACCGCGTATCTGCCTTCCCCGATTCCGAACCGGTACCGCCAGTCTTTACTACTTTGTTTCTTTAAAAAATATTTTTTTTTTTTTTTCTTTTTCCACACTTGGTGTATTTCTTTTTGTAAGGCCTACCGGCCTTTACAAATTCTCCCTCATGGAGAAACCATCTTCTGGTTTTAAAAAATGCACCAAGTGCTCTGGTACTATTTCAGTCACAGACACCCATGAGTGGTGTCTTAAATGTTTGGGCCCTGACCATTCGGTTCCGGATTGTCCATCCTGCTTTCTGATGTCCAAACGGGGCTTACAGAACTGAGCAGCTAAATTTCATGTGCTGTTTTCCACAGATAATCCAGCATCAGCATCATCCAGGTCTTCATCTCCGGATGGATCTCAGGTAACCAAACATTCCTCGGGCAAGTCTTCAAGGGGCAAATCTCCCTCAAAGCAGAGAGAGGCCCTTGGGTTCGACCCTGAAGACCCTGCCCCAGCCAAACAACCCCGGCGGGAAGCTCCGGCTTCCAAAACTCCTCCTATGGGGTTACAGGTTGACATCGATGGCACGGCCTCGACCGATCACCTGTTAGACTGCTCTGGGGTACCGGCTCAAACCGGTACCGACATCCAGGCAGTTGTGGCGTCAATGGGTACTATGGTACAATCCATGCAGCAGGCCATAATGGCTTTTATTAATGCTGCGACGCCCTCGGTACCGCAACCGTCGGTTCCGACCCCGGTTCCGGTACCACAACCGATACCGGTACCAAGAGCATCTACTTCCAGTAGAAGGCCGGTACCGGTTTTTGCTTCCCGCGATATTCTCGGTACCGACCCGGCTCCCGGTACGCCCGAGGTCGATACTGGTCGGTACCCGTATCAATCTCTGGAAGCAAGTAGGCGATACTTCGAGTCTTCTGAGGATGCCGATACCTCAGATGATTCTGATGAAGCATCCCTTATTCTTCCTGAGGAGCCTTCTTCCCCAAAGAGAAGAATGTCTCCTCCAGAGGACTTGTCCTTTCAGGACTTCATCTTGGAAGTTGCCAAGGGACTTTCCATTACAGTATCCTCTGAAAAGGAACCTAGAGCTCAAAAATTAGACATTTTAGGATACTGTAAGGTTCCCAAAGAGGCAGTCACCTTACCCATTCATAATATTCTCCAAGAACATATGATGGATTTATGGGAGGCTCCTCTTACACTATCTCCACATTCTCGTCGGTTGGATACCATGTATCGGGTCCCTCCTTCTCCTGGTTTTCAAAAAACCCAGCTTCCTCACCATTCTATTGTGGTGAAGTCTGCTATGAAAAAGATTAAGAGTACCAAAAGGCACTCTTCTACCCCTCCAGGAAGAGAATGTAGAACTTTGGATGCTTTTGGCAGGAAAATCTTTCAGGCTAGTATGCTTATTGCCAGAATCAACTCCTACAGCCTCTATATGGGCATGTTTCTAAAGGAACTTGCTCTTAAAGTACAGGATTTTCTCCCCTTTATTCCAGAGGATAGAAAAGAGGAGTTCCTGCTTCTGTTAAAGCATATCCAAGATGTGTCAAAGTTCTCCAATAGGGCTGCCTTTGACTCTTTTGAGGGTGCTAGTAGAGCATCTGGCATAGCCATAGCTGCTTGTCGAATTGCTTGGCTCCAGGCCTCTGACCTGGAATCCTGGGTGCAAGATGGCCTAGGCAATTTACCTTGTACAGGTGAAAATCTCTTTGGCAAAGAGTGGCAAGTCAAAGCCATTCAAATGGATGCAGAGAATGCTGCTTTGGATAGACTCTCTAAGTCTACTTCACTCCCTGCCAAAAAGAAGTCTTTTAAGAAATCTTTCTACAAAAAGCCTAGATTTGGTTCCAATGCTGGCCAGTCATCCGCTCAAGTTCGCTTTGTTCCTAAGCGACAGCAGACTAAACAGGCCAGAACAAAGCCTGCAGCAGCTGCTACGCTTCAACAGTCCCAAACCCCTCAGGGTTTTTGACTTACTTCTAGAGAACATACCCTTTCTCCAGGACCAAGCAGGAAGTCAGTCCTCACTTATGGGTGACGTCGGCGCCGACGGAGCCCTCGCGGAGCAATTTTCCCCAGCTTTCAAAGAAAGCCTTTGGGAATTGCAGCGCGCATGCGCGGTCCTCTTCCCGCCCAAGGGTGCCATCTTAGCCAGTCTTCTTTTTTCCGCGGAGCCCTACAGACGTCCCCGTCTTGTCCCCGCGAAAAAGTCGATTTTCTTCTGTATTTTATCCTTTTTTCCTTCGGTTCGACGCCGATCTTTTTCCCGCCCGGACTCGCGACGCCGGTCACGAGTCCTCTTACTTTTTTCGGTTTTTCTGACTTAGTCAGCTTTCGTTTTCGGTTTTTCCCTGGCAGCCCGGTCCTTTGACCTCGCAGGGGCCCTTTTTCCCCCGATGGCTGCCAGTGGGTTTAAGCGGTGTGGTCGGTGTGACCGAAACATGTCACTAACTGACACACACGACTTTTGCCTCCGCTGCCTGGGCCCGGATCATGAGGAACTGATCTGTGGGCCCTGCAGCAAAATGTCTTCAAAGGCGTTGAGAAGTCGGCGGCATCAGCGTGAGAGAATCTTCGCTGACCCCAGCCGTACCCGGACCTCGTCGGAGGCCTCCGCGTCAAAAGGCTCCAGCTCGGACCGTCGCCGGAGTTCCTCCGACCGGGGTTCTCCCTCCGGGGACCATCGTCAGAAGGTGAAACCCGCGAGGGCGGCGTCGGTGGACGCTCCTGGTTCCGCGAGGGCCAGGTCGCATAGCCCCGACAGCCGCCCCGGGTCCTTGGAGAAGGAACACCTCACGAAGCGACCTCGCCTGGAGTCGGAGATGCCTGCTCGGGTAAGTCCTGTGGTCCTTCTGGACTCGCCTCCGCGACAGCCGACGTCGGGCCCGACGCCGTCGGGGCCCGAGTCGGGGGCTGCTGGGTCACCTGAGCTCGGACTCAGGTTGACGGCCTTGGAGAGCAGACTGTCTGCCTTCATGGACCAGCAGAGGGCACTGCTCGCTGGCTTCGCTGGCGCCGCTGCCCCGACCGCCGGGACGTCGACGTCCAAGTCGACCCCGGAGACCGAGCCGATCCTCGAGTCGATGAGAACTCGAGTCGATCCTCGGTCGAGGTCACCCTCGGCCTCCCGTTCGGGACCGAGGTCGCCGACGCCGACTCCCTCGGCGTCGGGGCGGCTGGCGCCGCGCCCTGCCCGGGCCGACCCCACCGAGTCCTCGTCGGAGTCGGTCTGGGAGTCTGAGGAGGAAGAGTCGCCTGATTCTTTCCGGACTCGGTGTGTCCCATCGGACTCACCGGAGTCCGAGCCTCGGAAGCAGTCCCCCCCGGAGGATGCCCGGTTCTCGGACTTCGTTAGGGATATGGCCAAGGCTTTGGCCTTCCCTGCGGATCCCGAGGAGGAGCCTCGAGCCGAAGAGCTCGACGCCCTCCAGTATGACTCTCCCGCGAGGGAACACTTTACTGTACCGGTTCCTCCTATGCTGGAACGACTACTCTTCCGCATGTGGGAGAGTCCGGCCTCCTCGCCGGTCCTGAGCAAGCGGGTCGATTCTATCTATCGAGTCCGCAAGAGCCCTGGCTTTCAAAAGGCACAGCTGCCACACCATTCCATGGTAGTGGAATCGGCCATGCATCGTCTTAAGAGCCAGAAGATGCACTCCTCGGTGCCTCCTGGAAGGGAGGCCCGTAACCTGGATGGCCTTGGCAAGAAGTGTTTCCAGGGCTCTATGCTCGCATGTCGTGTCCAGACTTACCAGCTATACATGGGCATGTATCTCCGGGATCTGGCTAAAGAGCTAGCCGGGTTCTCCGCTGGTCTGTCCGAGGAACCCTTGCGGAGGTTCCTAGCCTTGTCCACTGGCATTCGGGAATGCTCAAAGTTCATGTCCCGAGCAGCCTATGATGGCTTTGAAGCATCGGCTCGAGTGGCCGCAGCCGGCATCGGTGCCCGCCGACAGGCTTGGCTTCAGTCGTCAGACCTTGAGCCCTGGGTGCAGGACAAGTTGGTCGATGTCCCCTGCCGAGGCGAAAACCTCTTTGGCAAGCCCATGGCGGAAAAGGCTGCGCAAATTGAGACTGAGACTCTCACCAGGACAAGGCTTTCTAGGAAGACCTCCGCCCCTTCCCAGAAAAAGAAGGGCTCGGGAAAAAAGTCCTTTTACCTGAGGAAGGCGGCTGCCTACAAACAATACCCCCATTATCAGGCCCCTGCAGCTCCCCAACAGGGCCAGCAGGCCAAGGGACGGGGTAACGGGTCCCGTAGGCAGCATGCCCCCAAGCCTGCACCACCAGCCCCTGCTCAGCAGGGTGGGGGTTTTTGACTCGAACAGCATAGCCTTTCCCCCCCCGCTGGTTCCTCCCAGCACAGGAGGCCGGCTGGTTCACTTCGCCCACAGGTGGTCCAGCATCACCGCAGATGCCTGGGTGCTTCAAGTCGTGCGAGAAGGCTATCTTCTCCACTTCCATCAGGTCCCTCCCTCCTATTTTCCGGGAGAACCTCCGCGACCCCCTCTGCACAGGGAATTACTCCTTCAGGAGTTGGCAGGTCTTCTGCAGGAACAGGCGGTGGAACCGGTGCCCCACCACCTGAGAGGTCAAGGCTTTTATTCCAGGTATTTTCTGATACCAAAGAGAACGGGGGGCCTCAGACCCATCCTGGACTTGCGCAACCTCAACAAGTTCCTTGTGCGGGAGAAGTTCAAAATGCTTACCCTTGGAATCCTTCTGCCCTACCTCCAGCAGGGAGATTGGCTATGCTCCTTGGATCTAAAGGATGCCTACACGCACATCCTCATCCACCCAAGCCACCGCCAATACCTAAGGTTTGTGGTGGCAGGAAATCATTACCAGTACAGGGTACTGCCCTTTGGCCTGTCCTCCGCACCGCGAGTCTTCACAAAGTGTCTCGCGGTCGTGGCGGCCCATCTCCGGCTTCACGGCCTCTATGTCTTTCCGTACCTCGACGACTGGCTCATCAGAGCAGCGTCCGCTCAGGAGGTCACCAACGCCACGTGCCGCACGGTGACTCTTCTGCAGCACTTGGGCTTTGTTATAAACTTCGCAAAGTCCACTTTGCTCCCCTCACAGGATCTCGAGTTCATCGGCGCGAGGCTGCACACTCCTCAGGCGCGAGCATACCTACCGCTCGACAGGGCTCAACGGCTCATGGACCTAGCCGACCGCTTTCGCAGCCAGCCCCTGGTCTCCGCCAGGCGCTTCCTGAGACTGCTCGGCCATATGGCTTCCACCGTCCATGTGACCCCCAATGCCCGCCTGAATATGCGGTCTGCTCAATGGTGTCTCCGCCAGCAGTGGCGACAAGCCACAGGCGGCCTAGCAGACCTAGTGCGCGTCTCCGAGCCACTGGTCTCGTCTCTCCGGTGGTGGCTCCGGCAGCCGAACCTGATATTCGGAATGCCTTTCCAGTCACCTCAACCGACCCGGGTGCTGACCACCGATGCATCCCTCCTGGGCTGGGGAGCACATTGCCAAGAGGCACGTACTCAGGGCCTCTGGACCACGTGGGAGTCTGCTCAGCAGATCAACTTCCTGGAGCTCAGGGCGATCCGCCTAGCTCTCAAGGCCTTCTCCCACCTAACTTACCAACAGTCCGTCCTTGTCCAGACGGACAATCAAGTTGCCATGTTCTACGTGAACAAACAGGGGGGCACGGGCTCCTTTCTCCTCTGCCGGGAGGCACAGAAGCTCTGCTCTTGGGCCGTCAGTCACGGCATTCTCCTCAAGGCAGTTTATCTCCCGGGCCAGGAAAATTGCCTTGCGGACAAACTCAGCAGGGTCCTCCAGCCACACGAGTGGCGTCTGGATCCCTTGGTAGTTCAGAAGCTCTTCCTCAAGTGGGGCCTCCCCACGGTGGATCTCTTTGCCAGTCCTCGCAACCGGCAGCTTCCTCGCTTCTGCTCTCGTCAGCCACACCCCCTTCGGGTTGCAGCGGACGCCTTTCTGATCTCATGGTCGGGGAGCCTTCTGTACGCTTTCCCTCCCATCCCGCTAGTCTCTCGGACTCTTTTCAAGGTTCTCCGAGACAAAGCCTTCATGATCCTGGTGGCCCCTCGCTGGCCCAGGCAGCCGTGGTTTCCGCTCCTGCTGCAACTGGCGGTGGAGGATCCAATCCCTCTGGGGGTACAACTGGATCTCCTCACTCAGGATCAGGGGTCCCTACTGCACCCCAACCTCAGGTCTCTCAACCTCATGGCCTGGCTGCTGAGAGGGTAGTCCTTGCTCCCCTTCTCCTGCCGGCGGAGGTGGAAGAGGTCGTCTTGGCTTCGCGACGGCCTTCTACCCGCAAATGCTACGCCCTTAAATGGCGTCGCTTTGCAGTCTGGTGTACCCAACAGTCTCAGGATCCCTTCTCCTGCCCGGTGTCGGTGATCTTGCAGTACTTGCTGCACCTCTCTAATCTGGGACTTAAGTCCAACTCCGTCAAAGTTCACCTCAGTGCTCTTTCAGCACATCATGTGCCGGTGGACGGCAGACCTCTCTCCAACGACCCTCTCGTAGCGAGGTTTCTCCGAGGTCTCCTTCTACTTAAACCACCTCTGCGCCCGCCAGCGCCTGACTGGGACCTGAATGTGGTTTTGCAGCGGATCACCTGTCCGCCTTTTGAACCTATGGCTACCTGTTCTCTCCGTTTTCTGTCTTGGAAAACACTGTTCCTGATAGCCCTCACTTCCGCTAGACGCGTAAGTGAATTGCAGGCCCTCGTGTCTGATCCCCCTTACACTAGGTTCTACAAGAATAGGGTAGTCCTACGGACTCACCCAAAATTTCTGCCTAAAGTGGTCTCCCCTTTTCACATCAATCAGGAGGTGGTACTTCCAACCTTCTTTCCCAGACCACACTCCAGCCGAGCTGAAACGGTCCTCCATACCCTGGACTGTAGAAGGGCATTGAACTTCTACCTTGACCGTACGCGGGAGCACCGTAAAGCTGCTCAGCTTTTTGTGTCTTTTGACCCCAATAAATTGGGGCTCCCGGTCTCCAAGCGTACTCTGTCCATCTGGGTTGCGGACTGTATCTCTTGGGCTTATGGGGCAGCCGGACTCTCCTTGGAAGGTCGAGTCACGGCTCATTGCGTTCGGGCAAAGGCTACGTCAGTGGCTTACCTCCGCTCTGTTCCGCTGGCAGACATCTGCCGGGCCGCTACTTGGTCTTCGAGCCAGACTTTTGCGGTCCATTACTGTCTCGAGAGGGAGTCCCGTAGGGACAGTGCTTTCGGACAGGCAGTCCTCCGTAATCTCTTTGAGGTCTGAGCAACTCCTACCCTCCATCCCGGATGTGGGCTACCGGTGGGTGATAATTCAGCGAAGATTCTATCCTTCTGTGCTGCTGAGCTAGAGGGAGCTCATTTTTGTGCTTAGGGTCTCCGGTAGCCTTGAGCTTGGGAGTCCCATAAGTGAGGACTGACTTCCTGCTTGGTCCTGGAGAAAGCGTAGTTACTCACCTGTAACAGGTGTTCTCCAGGAGCAGCAGGAATCAGTCCTCACTACCCTCCCTCCTCCCCTTGGAGTTGCAGTCGTCTGCTTTACTTTTTGCTAATTTTTATGCTGTCTTTTTTAGCTATGTCATCTGACTGGCTAAGATGGCACCCTTGGGCGGGAAGAGGACCGCGCATGCGCGCTGCAATTCCCAAAGGCTTTCTTTGAAAGCTGGGGAAAATTGCTCCGCGAGGGCTCCGTCGGCGCCGACGTCACCCATAAGTGAGGACTGATTCCTGCTGCTCCTGGAGAACACCTGTTACAGGTGAGTAACTACGCTTTCTGGCTCTGCAGCAACCAGAGCCTCTCACCATTCCAGGAAGGCTGACTCATTTTGCTCCCAGAGCAGTGGACCCTCTCTATCATCAGAGAGGGATACACACTGCATTTTTCCAGCCTTCCTATCTATCCCAGGGTGAGACATTTCATCTCTCCCCCATTTCTCCTACACCTGTTGGATCAGGAGGTGAATACCCTGCTTGCCCAAGGGGCAATAGAACAGGTTCCCCTCCTCCAACAGGGCTCAGGGTTCTACTCCCCCTATTTTCTAATACCAAAGAAAACAGGAGGACACAGACCCATCCTAGATCTGAGAGAATTAAACAAATTCCTGTGCAAGGAAAAATTCAAAATGCTCTCTCTGGGTATCCTCCTTCCTTACCTTCAGAGTCAGGACTGGCTTTGTTCTCTAGACCTAAAGCAGGGGTCTCAAACACGCAGCCCGCGGGCCGCATGCGGCCCGCGAGAGCATTTTCTGCGGCCCGCGACACCACGGAGTATTGTTTACATTGCATTTTTGTCCTCCTGCTGTTTCTATATTTTTTTTTACCTCGCGTGATTCCCAGGGCTGCATGGTGTTTCTCACGTCCGCGTCACACGCCTGCCCTCCACCAATCAGCGACAGGCAGGAGGAGGAGAAAAAGGAGGGGGGGGCCGGGCCCAGAAGCAGTCTGAACAGCCTTGAAGAATCGCCTGCTTGGATCGCCTGTTGGAGGATCGCCAGGGTGCACAGCTCTCCGCGGCAGGTAAGGAAGCAGTCTGCCCAGCCCTGCCTCCCTCTGTCCCTCTCCTCTTCGGCTTTCAGAGCCGCGAAGGGAGAGCTTCTCCCTCGCGACTCTGTTAAGCTCGAGGGGGCAGAGGGGAAATTTCCCATAAGCCTCAGCCGGCTTAACAGAGTCGCGAGGGAGGAACTCTCCCTTCGCGGTTCTAAGCCCGAAGAGGAGAGGAGGGAGGGAGCGAGCCTGCCTGCCTGCCTGCCTGCGATTTTAGGGAGGGAGGGAGGGGGGGGGCCTGTGACTTTTGCCAAGGAGGGAGGGAGGGAAGGAGGGAGAGGGGGGGGCCTGTGATTTTTGCCAGGGAGGGAGGGAGGCCTGTGATTTTTGCCAAGGAGGGAAGGAGGGAGAGGGGGGGCCTGTGATTTTTGCCAGGGAGGGAGGCCTGTGATTTTTGCCAAGGAGGGGGGGGGCCTGTGATTTTTGCCAAGGAGGGGGGGGGCCTTGATTTTTGTGAGAAAGGGAGAGGGGGGGCCTGTGATTTTTGCCAGGGAGGGAGGGAGGCCTGTGATTTTTGCCAGGGAGGGGAGGGGGGGCCTGTGATTTTTGCCAGGGAGGGAGGCCTGTGATTTTTGCGAGGGAGGGGGGGGCCTGTGATTTTTGCCAGGGAGGCCTGTGATTTTTGCCCGGGAGGGAGGGAGGCCTGTGATTTTTGCCAAGGAGGGAGAGGGGGGGCCTGTGATTTTTGCGAGGGAGGGGAGGGGGGGCCTGTGATTTTTGCCAGGGAGGGCCTGTGATTTTTGCCAGGGAGGGAGGGGCCTGTGATTTTTGCCAAGGAGGGGCCTGTGATTTTTGCCAAGGAGGGAGGGAGGGGGGCTGTGGGCTGGAGGGAGTCAGAACAGGTAATGGGCTGGGGGGGGGGGTCAGAACCAATACCAGTTCTGACCCCCCCCAGCCCCCAGCACATTACCAGTTCTAAACCCCCCAGCACATTACCAGTGGACTGCATGAAAAAAAAACTAGAAGAGAGAAGAGAGGACAAATGGACAGCAGACGATGGAGAGTTAGCAGAAGACACGAAGAAACCATAAGAAAGTGGCCGGAACAATTGCAACTGAAAAAAAATGCACAAAAGGTAGGAAAATATCTCTTTATTTTGAGTTTATTAACTGGAATATGTCAGCTCTGGGAAATGTGCATCATTTATGTCTGTGCTTTAGTACAAGAAATTAATTTATAGTTTTATTTCTACAGTGCTGAGGTATTCTGTGTAATTCCTATTTGACATTGCTACTTGTTCTTTTTTCCCAGTAGGTCATGTATTGTTCTCTGAAATGTATTGATTTAATATTTGCAGTGTTGCCTTTTGATAGGTAGGGTCTGGTGCTTTGTGAGTCCTGGTAGTGCTGTTATGATACGGGGGGTTTGCTATGGGTTCTAAATGGGCAGTGTTAGTAGTAGTTCCTAATGTGCCTGGCGGTTGGCACTGGATTATAGTAAAATAGAAATTTTCTAGTCTTTCTTTATCCATGCACACATTATGCAAATATTTATGCAAATGAGGCCCCTTATGCAAATGAGGACCCGTGTCTTATGCGGCCCCCGGGTTACTTTACAAGTCCTCATTCGGCCCTCAAAGCAATTTGAGTTTGAGACCCCTGACCTAAAGGATGCGTACACACATATACTCATCCACCCATCCCACAGAAAATTCCTTCGATTTCTGTTCCAGGGAAAACATTTCCAGTACAGAGTACTCCCCTTCGGTCTAGCCTCTGCTCCAAGAGTGTTCACAAAATGCATGTCAGTAGTGGCTGCATTTCTACGCACTCAAGGAATCTTTGTCTTCCCATACCTAGACGACTGGCTCATCAGAGCTCCATCTCAGGCTCAGACTTCCCTAGACCACACCATCTGCATTCTGCAGTATCTGGGACTTGTCATCAATCTGCCAAAGTCTCAACTCACCCCTACTCAATCCCTAGAATTCATAGGGGCCTGGTTAGATACCACCACAGCAAGGGCCTATCTTCCCCAGGCACGTTGCCACCGGCTAGTGCACCTGGCCTCTCAGATTCAGTCCAGAACTCACTTGACTGCCCGAGAGATGTTACAATTGCTAGGCCACATGGCCTCCACAGTTCATGTGGTGCCTTATGCTCGCCTGCATATGAGAGCAGCTCAATGGACTCTGTCCACTCAGTGGACCCAAGCATCAGGAGCTCTCTCCGACCAAATAGAAACCTCCAAACGTCTCTTTGGGTCTCTCCAGTGGTGGATGTCCATTCAAAACCTGTTGCTGGGGTCCCCCTTCCAACCGCTACCACCCCAGGCAACCCTCACTACAGATGCCTCCCAGACAGGCTGGGGAGCTCATCTTCAAGACCTCTCCACTCAAGGCCTTTGGTCTCCGCAGGAGACTGCCCTTCATATCAACCTTCTGGAGCTTCGAGCAATTTTTCTTGCTCTCAAGGTCTTTCATACCCTCCTCTACAACATGACAGTGCTTGTTCATACCGACAATCAAGTAGCCATGTTCTACGTAAACAAACAAGGAGGGACTGGCTCTGTCGCTTTGCAACGAAGCTCTCAGACTGTGGGCCTTCGCCAGAGAGCATCAAATCCATCTCCTGGCAGTATATCTCCCAGGAATTCAAAACTCTTGGGCAGACAGACTCAGCCGAGTTCTGCTTCCACACGAGTGGTCCCTGCACATGGATCAGGTACTCAGAATCTTTCAGAAATGGGGAACCCCGGACATAGACCTCTTTGCAAGTCTGTGGAATGCCAAACTTCCCCGGTTCTGTTCCAGAACTCCGTGTCAGGGGATTCAGGCCAGGGATGCCTTCCTCCTTCATTGGGGTCAGGGCCTCCTATATGCCTTTCCACCCATTCCTTTGATTCCCAAGACTCTGTTCAAACTGCAGAGGGATCACGGATCTATGATCCTCATAGCTCCACGCTGGCCACGCCAAGTGTGGTTCCCTCTACTTCTGCATCTCTCCCAGGGTCCCTCCCTAGACTTGGGAGCTGCTCCAGACCTTCTGTCTCAGGAGGAGGGGACTTTGTGGCACCCAAACCCCAAGTCCCTCCACCTCAGAGCATGGTTACTGAAGGCCTAGACCTTCAAGACTTAAATGTCTCTCAACAAGTGAAAGATATCCTCCATGCTTCCAGAAAACCTTCCACAAGGCGTTCTTATGCTTTTAAATGGAAGAGATTTTCCATTTGGTGTGCTCAAAAGGATCTTGATCCTTTTGCTCTTCCTATCAATTCTCTATTGGAATATCTCCTGCATCTCTCCAATGCAGGCCTTAAAACGAATTCAGTAAGGATCCATTTGAGTGCTATTGCAGCATCCCTCAAGCCTCTCAATGGACAATCTATTTCCTCTCATCCTCTTATTGCAAGATTCATGAGAGGCCTAACTTTAACTAAACCTCCCATTAGGCCTCCTCCAGTGGCATGGGACTTAAACTTGGTTCTTGGTCAGCTTATGCAGCCACCTTTTGAACCCTTAGCCACTACCTCCTTGAAATTTCTTTCCTGGAAGGTTATTTTCCTCATTGCAGTCACTTCAGCTCGTCGCATCAGTGAGCTGCAAGCCTTAGTGGCGAATCCACCCTATACAAGGTTCCATCATGATAAGGTAGTCCTTAGGACAAATCCACACTTTATGCCTAAAGTGGTTTCACCTTTTCATCTTAATCAAGAAGTATACCCACCTGTCTTCTTTCCAGCTCCTCATGCATCCAGTGCAGAGCGGAACCTTCATACTCTAGATTGTAAAAGAGCTCTTGCCTTTTACCTCCATAGGACTCAGCCACATCGAAAGTCTTCCCAACTTTTTGTTGCTTTCGATCCTTCTCATTTGGGACTTCCAGTCTCAAAACGAACACTTTCCAATTGGATTGCTCAGTGTATTTCGTTTGCTTACCAGAGTAAAAACATTTCTCTGGAGGGCCATGTCACAGCTCACAATGTGAGAGCCATGGCCACCTCTATGGCTCATCTTCACTCTGTATCCATAGATCAGATCTGTCGAGCAGCCACCTGGGCCTCGGTTCATACCTTCACAGCCCATTACTGCTTGGATAAGGACTCCCGCCGGGATGCCTTATTTGGTCAGGCTGTCCTCAAACACCTGTTCCATTCTTAAACAACTCCTGCCCACCTTCCCTTAATGGATGCCTGAGATCCATCGGAAGATGAAATACCTACGGAGGGGATCTCCCAGGCATCTCAGCTAGGGAGTCACCATATGTGAGGACTCATTCCTGCTTGTTCCTGGAGATAGCACAGTTACTTACCTGTAACAGGTGATCTCTGGGAACAGCAGGAATAGTCCTCACAACACACCCACCTACCCTAGGAGTTGTATCTCTTTCTCTTCCTTTCCTCTCTCTATTGTCTCAGCTTTAAACTCGAACTGAGGAGAGTTGGTCAGGAAGGCGGGAAGGCAACGCGCATGCGCTGTGGGAAGCCCCAAAAGCTTTCCTTTTGGGAAGCTGGGGAGCTTTCCCGCGCAGGCTCCGTCGGTACCGACGTACCCATATGTGAGGACTATTCCTGCTGTTCCCAGAGATCACCTGTTACAGGTAAGTAACTGTGCTTTCTCTACGCTTCAGATCTTTAGCCATCTTTTCTTCTGCCTTTGATTTTGCTAGCCTTATTTCTCTTTTTGTCTCTCTTAGCTTTATCCTGTATTCTGTTATGTGTTCCTCTGTTTGTGAACTGAATTTTGTGAAGGCTGTGCTTTTTGTCTTTATTTGTACAGCTATTTCTTTGGATAACCAAATAGGTTTTCTTTTCCTCTTGTTTTTATTTACTTTCCTTACATATGTATCTGTTGCCTCTTTTATTGCCTCCTTTAGTTTAGCCCATTGCAATTCCGTTTCCCCTATCCCTTCCCACCCTGCCGACGCCTCCTTCAGGCACTTGGCCATTTTACTGAAGTCAGTGTTTTTGATGTCTAGGATTTTGAGCTTGCTGTGATTGACTCTATCTTGCCTTTTATCTCAGACCACACCATGTGATAATCCCTGCTGTTGCTCACATGAGCAGCCACCTGGATATTTGACACACTATCTCTTTTGGTGAGCATTAAATCCAGCATCGAGCTTTCCCTAGTCTGTTCCATCACCATTTGTCTTAGCAATGCATCTTGGAAGGCATCTACATTTTTTTGTTTTTTTTTACTTCTTTTCAGATTTGCAGAAGGATACTCCAATCCACATCAGGTACATTAAAGTCACCCAATATGATCACTCCCCCTTCATGGCTACCTTTGCAATATCAATTATCAAGTGTCTATCCATTTCTTCAGTTTAAGCTGGAGGCCTGTGACCACACTAGTATGGATGATAGTGGTCTAGAATTTTAACTGCCAAATTCTAGACCATTTTTCAAGCTTCACTGGATCCTCTTTGTTATCTACATCTTACAGGCTGTCTGCCCTCTTGCAGATTTGTTTTATATCAACCACAAATGGGCAAACCTTTACCCAACAAATCATTGCAAGGTCGCTATCAAAAATATTATAAAGAACTGGACAAAGGACCGATCCCTGCAATACACTACTGGTAATGTCCTTATTCTTTGAATGAACTCCATTTAGCGCACTACCTTTTGTTGCCTGCCACTCAAGCAGTGTCTTATTCAGTTGATCACTTTAGGACCCATCCCAAGGGCACTTGATTTATTTATAAATCTCCTGTGCAGAGCTGTGCCAGAGGCTTTTCTAAAACTTAAGTACGCCACATCTAGTGCTCTTTCTTGGTCCAAATTACTGGTCATCCAGTCAAAGAAATTAATCAGATTTGTCTGAGAAGATCTACCTCTAGTAAAACCATGCTGCCTCAGATTCTGCAATCCATTGTATTCTAGAAACTGCCCTATCCTTTTTTTTTGGCAGCATTTCTATTAATTTACTTACCACAGAGTTCAGTCTAAGCTACCGACCTCTTCCTTCATTCTCCAGTGGAATGGCCTCATCTGCCCTTCTTGTCCTCTGGGACTATTCTGACTCTTAAAGAAGTATTGAAAAGGTCATGAGATTTATGAAGACTTACCTCTTTTTCCTTACCATTTCAGCTGCTACTTTTGATAACCATTAGTAGCTTCCTTTTCTTCTAACCTTTTTCTCACCTCACAAAAAGTTTTGTTCCTCTTAAAATGTCTCCTTTCAGTTTTGTTCACTGCTGATATATTTGCCCTAGATGTTCCCCTCCAGCTATAACAATTCCTTGAGGTATTCCTCTGTTTTGACAAAATTAGTTTTTCTGAAGTCTGCAACCCGCACTTTTGAATGAACTAACTCCACCCGTATCTATTACTGAACTATAGTATCCTGTGATCACTGGATGCCAGATGATCACCCACTATAACATCAGAAATACTCTCCCCATTCCTAAGTACCAGGTCCAGTATGGCCCTCTCTCACATGAGTTCCATTTCCAGTTGGTGGAGCAGTTCTCCCTGTAAGAAATCCAGGATCTCCCTACTTCTAGATGTCACCATAGCAGGGATGTCCCAATCAGCATCTAACAGATTGAAATCACCTATCAGTAGCACATCTTCTTTCATGGCAATATTGTGAAAGTCTTCCATTAAATTTATTTCTGTCTGTGAAGGAGGTCTTTATATTGCATCAGTATAAATAACCCACACTGCCGCTTCCTTACCTCTTAAGCTATGCAGTTCTATTTTTTATATTATTTTTACATGTAGCACCACTGCTACTCCCTTTATTCCCACTTTATCAACAGTATAATTACTGTATATCTCAGTCATAGTTCTTTGTGAACCACATCTCCATAATTGCCACTAAATCCAAATCAGCCTCTTCCATTATAACCTCTAGATCCAGAATCTCGTTTCCCATACTATGGACATTAGTTTTCTTTTCCAGATGTTGCCCCCCCCCCCCCCATTTCTATATAAGTATTTAATGATTTACTTACATGAAGGCTTTGTTTACCCTTCCCTAATAAACCTAGTTTAAAGTCTTCTTCAGTAGGTCAGACAGGCTGCTGTAAGAAGCACTTCAGTTCTTTAATAGACACACGCACTTCTGCTCAACAACCCTAGGAAAATCATCCCATGTTGAAATGTTTTCGGACTCTTTCCATGCAGCCATGTATTCACCTCCAGGATGTGAGCTTCTCTGCTTTGACCTTTAATCTTGACAAGGAGGATTGAGGAGAACACCACCTCTGCACCTATCTGCTTCACCCTCTCTCCACAGTCATGAAGTCACTCTTAATGCATTCAGAGAGGGATACTTAGCAGCATTGTTTGACATTTTTTTTCTTTTTATACTGGTCAGACCAAGGGTCCATCAAATCCAGTATCTTGTTTCCAAAAGTGGCCTATCCAGGTCACAAGTACCTGTCAAATTCCCAAAAGGAAGACACATTCCATGATGCTTGTCCCAATGGTAAGCAGTGGATTTCCTGGGTCCTATTTAATAATGGCTTATGGACTTTTCCTCCAGGAACTAGTCCAAACCTCTTTTAAACCCAACTACATTAATAGCTTTTTTTAAATATCCTCTAACACATTCCAGAGTTTGATTACGCATTGAGTGAAAAAATATTTCCTCCGAATTATTCTTAAATGTGCTACATCGTAGCTTCATTGCGTGTCCCCTAGTCTTTCTCCTTTTTGAAGGAGTAAACGAGTCCTTTACCTGTTCCACTTCATTCATTATTTTATGTACCTCTATCATATCTCCCCTCAGCCGTCTCTTTACCAAGTTGAAGAGCCCTAACCTTTTAAGCTTTTCCTTATAGGGATAACCTTCCATCTCCTTTACCATTTTAGTCCCTCTTCTCTGTACCTTTTCTAATTCTACTATATTCTTTTGAAGATATGGTGACCAGAATTGCGTGCGATAATCAAGGTGCAGTTGCACCATGGAATGATACAGAGGCATTATAATACCCTTGGTTTAAGTTTCCATTCCTTTCCTTATGATTCTTAGCATTCTATTTGCTTTCTTGGGCGCAGCTGCACACTGGACAGAGGGTTTTCCTTTTTTTTTAAATTTGTATTTTTAATTACAGAAATGTGAGGGGACAGCCAAAAACAGCAAAAGCAAAGCCAAAGAGGCCCTCTCCAACGTCCTAAAATATCTTACCATCCCAAGGTTATGATAACACAGTAATAAAACAATCTCTTTAAAAGAGCAAGAAACACCATATGACATAGGATGTAATAGAAAACAATACAATAACTTGGAATAACACCAGGCCTCATTCTCCCAGTACCACAGTGTTCCAACCGCAATACAGACTGGACCACACATTTTCCACCTTTCCTAGTTTCTTCCCCCTCCCAGTCCGTCCGTCTCCCCCCCCCCCCCCCCCCCACTCCATCTACTTTTCACCACCCCTGTGAGTACCTTCTCGGCAGCATATCACTGTAGCCCTACCGGTAGGCTGGCAAACCACTTCTGCAAGGCATTTGCATACCCCAGACTCCAGACCCTTTGCCCCAGTTTGAATGGCATTTGCTCCATTATACACACATCCACCATTCATTCTTCCCACATATCTACTGTAGGTGGCCTCTCAACAATCTGGTCAAGATACAGTGCTTCACAACCAGCATTGCTAGCTGCACAAAACCTCATTCCAGTTCATACTGCTAGACCAGTCCAGACAAACAGGTTGTGTCCCCCTGCCAGCAGATCTTGGAGACAGAGAATTCTACCAGAGCTCTGATAGGCTGGACTCTGGTGATATGGTCCTACCCCTAGGGGTCTCCCTCAGTATTTCTCTGTCTCCAGCAGATCTGGTTGCTTTTGTTGTTTTTCCCTCAAAATCTTTAAAATTATTTAGAATCCCTTTGGGGACTGATATTTCCACTTGCCTGTTGCTGCCAGTATAGTTTCACTGTGCACCAGGGTGTTTGCAGCTGAGCTCCTGTTTCTGACACAGTGGAGCTCGCTGACAGGAAGAATCCCCAGCATCTGGCCATGAGGGCTTGTTAGCTGGACGAAGGCCTCCCTAAAATCAGGTTTCTCTGTATCTTGAGGCTCCTGGATGCACCCAGAGTACACAAGAGGTGTTACTCTGGGTTTCCCAGCAACTTGATTCCCCAGATAAACTTGTGGAGCTCCTGGGCCTGGCTTCAGTAGAGCTTCTGATTTTCTTTAAGCAGCGCTGAGTCTTTGCCATGAGAGCTTAGACAGCAGGAGGATCAGGTATCAATTTCTGAGAGAAACTGTAAGTAAACTGTTTTTCTTACTTGCCTCAGCTGCCCTGGGTTTATTTCAACTGCATCGGGACCGGCTGTGTCTGACCTGATTCCTTCATTTCCCCTTTCATCAGGTTCTGTTCAACTGGGTTTTGATGTTCCTATTTTCTTCATTTTTTTTTCCTGGATGCACCCAGAGCACACAAGAGGTGTTTCTCTGGGTTTCCCAGGCTTCCCTCCTTAACAGCTGTATTTTCTGTAATCAGCAATACAACAGGGTTTGAGCTTCTGATTTCACTGTCTGTGCAGCTCCCCTTCTCTCCAGAAACACCTTCCAGCCCCTGCCATGAGGGTCTAAGTGGCTGCAGAGGGATCAAACTCTAATTCTCTACCTTTCAGTCACTGTAATTACCTTACACTGACTTTGAAAGTTTCTCTTCTCCATGGGAACTCAGCTCCTCTGTACCAGCACAGTGAATAACTAACAGTTTCCTTCTCCCCTCTGTTTCTGGTGATTCAGGGTTCATCAGGATTTGATTTTTAAGTTGCTAGCAGCACTCCTTGCCTCTTCCCCAGCGATTTTGCTGCATTTTTAAGGTTTTTAGAGCTTAGGAAACTTTTATTTTGCAGTTTTTCTGTGCCATCGGCCATTTTGAAAATCAGGAGGGATTTCTCTTCAGTGTGGTTTTTTTTTGTTTTTTTTGTTTGTTTTTTTAGGGAGCAGCTCTGGGCAGCCATTTCAAAACATTTAAACATGCTGTGAAGGCATAGGGAGTTTCAAAATCCCTTTTCTTTGAAGAGTCTTCTGTTTCCCTAAGCCTACCTTGATTTTTGTTTACAAAAAAAAAAAAAAAGGTTTAAGCCTCTGCAATGCCTGTTTCTCTGCACAGCTGTTTTATATGTAATAATAAGAAAAAGAAGTGTTCCACCTGCATGCTGCATCCAGGAGAATCTTCTTCCTCCATTCCCACTGCGCTGCCAGCTGGGGACATCAGCGCCTTAACTCCTCCCTCCTTAGAGCCCCTGCAGCAGGATCTTCCTGCAGAAAAGATTCAGTCAGCTCCCATTTTGCTTCCACAGCCGCTGGAAGCCACGGCAGCCTTGGCTGACACTGAGTTCCTGACGCTCTTCCGCCAGGCATGGCACCTGTGGCGTTCTGAGTCTTTTGGTATACCTTCAGCACCCGCCCAGTAGCACACAAGGATATGGTGGGGTCTCGCAAGCGGTCCCGCAAGTCCTCGGACCTTAAAGCAGTATGTCCTTCCAGGAACGTTGCATGTGGCTTGCAGGACACTACGGATATTCCAGAAGACTTCAAATCGTCGGAGGTGAGCCCTGACTCATTGGAGAAAGAAGATGGGGAATATTCTCCGTCTGATTCTTCGCTGACAGTTCACGAGGGCTCTCAAGATGTCAGACTTTTTCGGAAAGAGGAGTTGCCGGCCCTAATCACAAAGCTGATGGAGTCGCTACAGCTAGTCGACACGCCTGATCCTCAGAGCTCTCAAACCCTGTTGCAGCCGGATCCCATTTTACAGGGCATTCGTAAGCCTTCCAAAGCTTTTTCCTTCCAGCCGAGTTACAGCATATGGTATCTCGAGAGTGGGACTCTCCAGAGTCCTCTCTACGTACGGCACGTGGTATTGGTCAGTTATACCCTTGGTCTCCTTCTGACTTGGACCGTTGGCTGACATACCTGAAAGTTGATGCGTTAGTGACCGGGGTCACCAAGCATACCACAATTCCGGTTGAGGGCGGAGCGGCACTCCGCAACCAGCAAGACCAGAAACAAGTTGAGAGTCTGCTAAAGACGGGTTTTTCGTTGTCCGCTTTTCCCTTCAAGCAGGGGTGTGCGCAGGTCTAGCAGCACGGGCCTCCCTTCGATGGATTCAGCAGCTTCCAGGTGATCCCGAGTTGGCTCGTTTAGAATCCATCGCTGCATTCCTGGCAGAGGCCTTCTCTGATCTCTTGCGGCTGTCAGCTCGCTCTGTAGCACCGGTGACAGTAGCTCGGAGATGGTTCTGGCTGGGTCAGTGGGCAGTGGATATTGATTCATTCAAAGACTCCAGCGTTTAGCTGCCATTCGTCCAGTTCCACCGTTGGAAAGAGGACTAGGCCGTTACTCTGTCTATTTCGTGGTGCCAAAAAAAAAAAAAAAGATAGGACGAAAGGAGCAATCTTGGATCTCAAAGGTGTCAATTGCAATCTGCGAGTACCACACTTTCGAATGGAGTCTCTGCGATCCGTTATTCAAGCGGTACGCAAGGGGGAATTCTAGCTTCCCTCAATCTCGCAGAAGCATTCGTCACATTCCCATTCGAGAGGGGCATCAGCGACTCGTTCGATTCGCAGTACTCGGTCAACATTTCCAATTTCGTGCGATGCCCTTCAGTCTAGCTTCGGCGCCTCGAACCTTCTCCAAGGTAATGGTGGTAGTAGCTGCGGCCTTACGCAGCCGCGGCATCAGAGTTCATCCTTATCTGGACATCTGGCTCATTCGTGCAGACTCTCTCCCCGAGGCTTACAGCACAGTCTCGGTGGTTACCTTTCTCGAAAGCCGCGGCTGGGTAATCAACCACGACAAGAGTTGTCTTCAGCCGTCCCAGGAGATCGAATTTTTTTGGGGGGCTTGATTTGATACAGCCTTAGGTCGGGTCTTTTTGTCAATGCCTCGATTCCTTAAGTTAACTTCTCAAGTTCGCAGTCTCCTAGCACAGGTCTCGCCTCGAGCATGGTGTCCAGAGGATTATCAAGTTCGGTTGCCTCTACTACCGGCGGTGAGACTTTGCCTCCGTTGATGGCTCCGGCCCTGCAGTCTCGTCTCCTTCGAGGGGTTCCCTTGGAGACTCCGCGCTGGGTGTTGGTAACGACAGACGCCAGTCTCTCTGGTTGGGGAGCACATTGCGGCTCGCACTCAACGTAGGGGATTTGGTCTCCTCAGGAGGCCCGGTGGTCCATCAATCGCCATGAGATGCGAGCGGTGCGCTTAGCCTTGCGAAAGTTTCAGCCTCTTCTGCGGCGTCAGGCAGTTCGAATTCTGTCAGACTCAGTGGCATACCTCAACCGCCAAGGGGGCACAAAATGTCCAGGTGAATCGAAGGAAATAGGTCTTCTCCTTCCGTGGGCGAAGAGGCATCTGCAGGCGATCTCGGCGCAACACATCGCAGGGGTAGACAATGTAAAAGCCGATTTCCTCAGCCGACATGCTCTGGATCCGGGGGAGTGGGCTCTGGTGTCAGAATCCTTCAGTCCATTGTTCGACGATGGGGTCTATTGGCAATGGATCTCATGGCTATGGCGCAGAATACCAAGGCACCGATCTACTTCAGCCATTGGAGAGACAACGGGTCGCACGGGACAGATGCTCTGTCTCAAGCGTGGCCAACCCATCTCCTTCTGTATGTCTTTCCTCCCTGGTCCATGATCGGCAAGATTCTCCAAAGAGTCAGGGAGCATCGCGGCCCGGTGATCCTGGTGGCACCGGATTGGCCTCGCAGACCGTGGTATGCGCATCTCGTCCGGCTGTCTCGGCCGTCTCCTCTATGCCTGGGGGCGTTCCCAGGGCTCCTGCTCCAAGGGCTGGTGGAAATGGGAAACCCGGCTCCTTACTCGCTTACGGCCTGGCTCTTGAACGCCGCAGGTTAGTTCAGAAGGGATATTCGTCGAGTGTGATGGTGACAATGTTTAAGGCATGGCGGTCTTAGACGTCGCTGGCTTACGCTCTTGTGTGGCGTCTCTTTGACACTTGGTGTTCGCTATGTCACATCTTGCCCTGGTGTTGCAACATCCCGGATATTCTTTCCTTTCTGCAGGCCGGTCTAGATAAGGGTCTGGCGCTCAGGGCCTTGCGCGTGCAGGTTTCCGCGCTAACTTGTTTTTGAGGGCCGATAGCGGGGCGTTCTCTCGCCTCGCATGTGGACGTTTCGTGTTTTCTTAAAGGGGTTCAGACATTACGGTCCCCGATACGTCCTTTAGTTCCTTCTTGGGATCTCGCTCTCATTCTCCGTGCCCTTGTTGCTCCTCCCTTTGAGCCCCTGAAGGCATGTTCCCTTAAGGATTTAATGCTAAAGACAGTTTTCCTAGTGGCCATAACCTCGGCACGTCGGATTTCCGAACTTCAGGCTCTCTCTTGTCGAGACCCCTATCTCTCGTTTTCTTCGGCGGGAGTTTCTCTTCAAACTGTTCCATCCTTTTTACCTAGGGTGCTTACCCCGTTTCATGTCAACCAGCCTCTTTTCTTGCCTACCTTTGAAAGAGAGCAGTGTTCCGGTCACCTTTGTCAATCGCGTGCTGTGGACCTGAAGAGAGTGCTTTATCGGTATCTTAAGATCACGAACGCCTTCCGTAAGACCGATCATCTTTTTGTCCTGTTTGCGGACCCTCGGTAAGAAGTGCTTCCAGGGCTCTATGCTTGCTTGCCGTGTCCAGACATACCAGCTCTACATGGGCATGTATCTCCGAGACCTGGCAAAGGAGATTGCTGGGTTCTCTGCTGGTCTCTCCGAGGAACCTTTGCAGAGGTTCCAGGCCTTGTCCACCGGTATTCGAGTGTGCTTGAAGTTTATCTCTCGAGCAGCCTACAATGGCTCCGAGGCTTCGGCCCGAGTAGCTGGGGCCGGCATCGGTGCCCGCCGACAGGCTTGGCTACAGTCATCCGACCTCGAGCCATGGGTACAGGACAAGTTGGTCGATGTCCCCTGCCGAGGTGAAAACCTCTTTGGCAAGCCCATGGCTGAAAAGGCTGCAGAACTCGAGACCGAGACTCTGACCAGGACTAGGCTGTCCAGAAAAACCTCTGCCCCTTCTCAGAAGAAGAAGGGCTCGGGAAAAAAGACCTTTTACCCGAGGAAGTCATCTGCCTATAAACAATACCCTCATTATCAGGCCTCTGCAGCTCCCCAACAAGGTCAGCAGGCCAAGGGGCAGGGTCCTGGGCCCCGTAGGCAGAAGGCCCCCAAGCCACCATCACCAGCCCCTGCTCAGCAGGGTGGGGGTTTTTGACTCAGAAAGCATAGCCTCTTCTCCTCAGCTGGCTTCTCTCAGCACAGGAGGCCGGCTGGCCCACTTTGCCCACAGGTGGTCAGCCGTCACATCAGATGCCTGGGTGCTTCATATAGTCCAAAAGGGCTATCTTCTCCATTTTCACCAGGTACCTCCCTCCTATTTTCCAGGGGAGCCTCCAAGACTCCCTCTGCACAGGGACCTACTCCTTCAGGAGTTAGCAAGTCTACTAAAGGAACAGGCTGTGGAACCGGTGCCCCACCACCTGAGAGGTCACTGCTTTTATTCCAGGTACTTTCTGGTACCAAAAAACAGGAGGCCTCAGACCCATCCTAGACTTGCGCAACCTCATCAAGTTCCTGGAGAGGGAAAAGTTCAAGATGCTTACCCTTGGAATCCTGCTGCCCTACCTCCAGCAGGGAGATTGGCTATGCTCCTTAGATCTAAAGGATGCTTATACTCACATCCTTATTCATCCAGACCACAGACAATATCTCAGATTTGTTGTGGGAGGAAACCACTATCAGTACAGAGTACTACCCTTTGGCCTGACCTCCGCTCCCAGGGTGTTCACCAAGTGCCTGGCAGTGGTGGTGGCCTACCTAAGGCTTCAAGGTCTTTTTGTGTTTCCGTACCTGGACGACTGGCTCATAAAGGGGCCAGTCTTCCCAGGAGGCCAATCAAGCCACGCTTCGCACTGTGGCTCTGCTTCAGCACTTGGGGTTTGTCATAAACTTCGCAAAGTCCACTTTGCTCCCGTCCCAGAACTTAGAATTCATAGGAGCAAGGCTGGACACTCTTCAGGCGAAGGCTTTTCTGCCAATGGACAGAGCCCACAGGCTGATGGATCTGGCCAGGCAGTTTCACAGCAATTCCCTGGTCTCTGCCAGGCAATTCCTGAGACTACTCGGCCATATGGCTTCCACAGTTCATGTCACCCCCCAATGCCCGCCTGCACATGCGGCCTGCTCAGTGGAGTCTTCGCACTCAGTGGCATCAGGCCTCAGGGAGCCTAGCGGACTCAGTAAGAATATCCGACCTGCTAGTCTCCTCTCTGCAATGGTGGCTTCGTCTTCAGAATCTGGTACTCGGAGTGGTTTTTCAATCCCCTCCGCATTCTCAAGTGCTGACGACAGATGCTTCTCTTCTAGGTTGGGGAGCACATTGCCAAGGGACATGTACTCAGGGTCTCTGGACCCCTTGGGAGGCTGCTCAACAGATAAACTTCCTGGAGCTACGGGCGATACGCCTAGCTCTGAGAGCCTTCTCCCACCTCGCCTCTCACCAGTCTGTACTAGTCCAGACGGACAATCAAGTTGCCATGTTCTACATGAACAAACAAGGAGGCACAGGCTCCTTCCTTCTATGTCAAGAGGCACAACGGCTGTGCTCTTGGGCCGTCAATCACGGAATCCTCCTCAAGGCTGTCTACCTCCCAGGTCAAGAAAATTACCTGGCGGACAGACTGAGCAGGATCCTGCAACCACACGAATGGAGATTGAACCCGTTGGTGGTTCAGCAGATCTTTCTCAGGTGGGGCCTCCCCACCATGGATCTTTTTGCCAGTCCTCTGAACCGGCAACTCCCGAGATTCTGCTCCAGACAACCGCATCCTCTCAGAGTAGCAGCGGATGCGTTTCTGATCTCGTGGTCCACAGGCCTACTGTATGCGTTTCCTCCCACGCCACTAGTGTCCAGAACACTGTTCAAAGTCCTCAAGGACGGGGCCTCAATGATCCTGATAGCCCCCAGGTGGCTGAGGCAACCGTGGTTCCTGCTTCTGCTGCAACTGGCGGTGGACACCCCTCTTCCTCTGGGGTTTCATCACGATCTCCTGTCTCAGGATCAGGGGACTCTCTTGCACCCCAACCTCCAGTCCCTTCATCTGATGGCCTGGCTGCTGAAAGGGTAGTCCTGGCTCCCCTACTACTGCCTCGAGAGGTGGAAGATGTAGTCTTAGCCTCTAGACGGCAATCCACCAGGAAATCCTACGCTCTTAAGTGGCGTAGATTTTCCGCATGGTGTGCTCAGCACAGCGAGAATCCCTTATCGTGCTTGGTAGCGGTAGTATTGCAATATTTGCTTTACCTCTCCAATCTAGGCCTTAAGTCCAACTCTGTCAGGGTTCACCTCAGTGCTCCCTCAGCGCACCACTCGCCGGTGGACGGAAGGCCTCTTTCCAACCACCCTTTGGTGGCTCGTTTTCTCAGAGGCCTCCTGCTTAAGTCTCCTTTGCGTCCACCAGCCCCTGAGTGGGATCTGAATGTGGTCTTACAGTGGATTACTTGTCTGCCCTTTGAACTATGGCTACCTGCCCTCTCCGTTTTCTCTCCTGGAAAACCTTGTTTTTGGTAGCTCTTACCTCTGCTAGGCGAGTGAGTGAACTGCAGGCACTAGTGTCTGATCCCCCTTACACTAGGTTCTACAGGAATAGGGTAGTCTTACGGACTCACCCTAAGTTTCTTCCTAAGGTTGTCTCCCCTTTTCACCTCAATCAGGAGGTGGTTCTTCCGACCTTCTTTCCCAGGCCGCATGCAAACCGGGCTGAGATGGTCCTGCATACCCTGGACTGTAGGAGGGCGTTGTCCTTCTACCTTGACCGTACGCGGGAGCATTGGAGGGCTGTTCAGCTCTTTGTTTGTTTTGACCCCAATAAGTTGGGGTTATCTGTCTCCAAGCGTACTTTGTCCATATGGTTCGCTGACTGTATCGCCTGGGCTTATGGGGCAGCCGGCCTCTCGTTGGAGGGTCGAGTCATGGCTCATCATGTCAGGGCGAAGGCTGCATCAGTGGCTCATCTCCGCTCTGTTCCGTTGGCAGACATCTGCCGGGCCGCTACTTGGTCTTCAAGCCAGACTTTTGCGGCCCATTATTGCCTTGAGAGGGAGTCCCGCAGGGACAATGCTTTCGGACAGGCAGTACTCCAGGCAGGCAGTACTCCAGGCAGGCAGTACTCCAGGCAGTACTCCAGGCAGGCAGTACTCGGGACTGCCCGCAAAGGGAATAAAGGTTCGCGCCATCGGGCGCGTGCTCCAGTGAACCCCTGCCACCATCAGCAGCTCTCCCCAGTCGGGGGATAGAGCCTCCGGCGGCAGGGAACAGCTCCAGCCAGTCGGGACTGCCCGCAAAGGGAATAAAGGTTCGCGCCATCGGGCGCGTGCTCCAGTGAACCCCTGCCACCATCAGCAGCTCTCCCCAGTCGGGGGATAGAGCCTCCGGCGGCAGGGAACAGCTCCAGCCAGTCGGGACTGCCCGCAAAGGGAATAAAGGTTCGCGCCATCAGGCGCGCCCGCGCCTGACGGGCCCGCGCCTGAGGGCCTCGCCAGAGGGCCCTTAGGCGGAGGCCCTGGTGAAGGCCTATAGTTAATACAGACCTGACAACCGGGTAACCATCCTAATGCAGAAAACGCTGTGAGTAAAGTAACCTTGTTATTTAACAGTGTAACCAGTGTTGTTGTTGTAACATAGTAACCTTGTTGTGACTGACTTTAGTGCAGTGAAACATATCCTATGAGGCCGCATTATTTAACAGTGTAACCAGTATTGTTGAGTCTCTTGATATAGTGAACAAATACTATCTTGACTTGTGTATGCAATTTAGTAACGCTGCAGTGAGTAAAATACACTGTTAAGCACTTTAATACCTCACTCATAACCTCTTCAGTAACGCTAAGTAGATTGAATCGGGTAGCACGGAATATCAGTAAAAAGTGTTGCCATCCTCCCTGTAGCGTACACTACCATTCTAAAACTAGCTCACCCACATAGCAGCATATCATACCTCTAGTCTCTCCTAACAGCTTTCTACACCTCACATTAACACGCACTCACCCACCAATACCCACCATGATGGCCATATTCATACCACTGACCATTCTATTTCTCACTTCTGGATTCCCCAGTCATGCACTCAATACATATGCCACACATATCCCAATCCTCACTAGTCATAGTAGGAGATGGTCAGAGAATCACTACCAAACTGATCATAACACCCCCAGGATAATTTACCAACACCTATTATACATTCCTTTACAAAATATTAAAAAAACCCAACTGTGCAAGAATCACCAACAACAGTTATTGAAATGTGCACTCATAAATACTAGATCTACACGCCAAAAATGGCCAGCAATCACCGACCTTATAACATCCTATAACCTTGATGTGTTAATTATCACTGAGACTTGGCTATCAGACTGTGACAATGTGATCATCAACCAAATGACACCAACAGGATTTTCGCCATACACTTGCCATAGAGCCAAACAAAAAGGAGGAGGGGTCCTCATCCTTGCAAAAACAGAACTCAAATTTAAATTAGTTGATGCAGCCACCTCAGAGCACCTTGACATTATCACTCTATCAAACAACCAATGTACAATCAATGCACTATACAGAGCCCCAACACCTTCCTCCGATGACCTACCAACAATCATCAATCTTGCATGCAACTCAAATAACTCACGTTCCTCAAACTGGCTAATGGGGGACTTCAATCTCCCCTCACTGCCTGAAGCACAAGCACGAACCTTCCTCGAAGCGCTCTATGACCTTGACTACCAGCAACTAGTGAACTCCCCAACGCATGAAAAAGGCGGTACCCTCGACCTTATTTTTGCGCCCCAGTCTATAGTCAACACCTCTCCTCCGCTGTTGACCTCCATATCTCCAGTACCGTGGTCTGATCACAAACTCCTAAAATTCCAAATACCTAGCACCCGCTTACCCAATAACAAGGCCAGGACTGATATCCCTGATCACGGAACACCAACGACACGATTCTGCACACTCAACAAGGAGGATGTTCTTGTCAAGCTTCTTCCACAACTGGATGTACCAACCCTTGACCCTGACGAACTTGTAGCAAATTGGAATAATAGCATCAGAACCTTAGCCTGTATCTCATCTGCCAACAAGTTATCCACAAAACGTAGACATGCACCCTGGTACTCATCTGACCTTCGATCATCCCTTCTACAACTACGTAAACTAGAAAGACGATGGCGAAAAAAGCAAACTACCATAGCCCACCAAAACTACAACTCATACCTAGCATTACACAGAGAGAAGATAAGTGAAAAAAGGAAACAATATCATTCAATGATCCTAAAAAGATCACTGAATAAAACACACGACCTATTTAATATAGTAAAATCACTAACAGGTGACCCTTCACCAGCAAGCCCACACATGCCTCAACCACAGGATTATTCGGACTACTTACAATCCAAAATGATACAATCCAACATGACCTCATCTAACGGCAGCTTGTCCAATATACTTAGTACACCAAAACCTACAACACTACTTAAATTTTCTACAGTATCTACTAAAGAAATTGAAGACACTATTGCCTCCATCAATCTCACCACAGCTCCCAATGACCCCTGTCCAGCAAGTTGGATAAAGGAACTTCGACATGAACTAAGCCATGCATTATGTAAAATAACTAACCAATCACTATCAAGGGGCATCTTCCCCCAAAGTTTAAAACATACATCGATCAGACCCCTGCTAAAGAATAGTCGCCTTGATACATCCAAAGTTGAATCGTACAGACCCATATCAAGCATTCCACTGCTTGCTAAGATCATCGAGAAAATAGTCCAGCGTCAGATCCATCAGCACATCGATGACGAGGCACCCCTCGATCCAGCCCAACATGGCTTCAGGGAATCGCATGGAGTAGATACCATCTTAACTACCTTATTCAATAAGCTAATCACAGGAATTGACAACATACACCAAGGTTTCGTCCTCATCTTTCTTGACATTGCTGCCGCATTTGACTCTGTGAATCATAATATACTATTACAACGCCTCCAAGAAAAAGGATTACTGGGAACTGCATTACAATGGTGTGAATCATACTTAACTAACAGATGGCAGCAAGTAAAAGCAGGTAACACGTCCTCTGAACCATTCTTACAGAAGCAGGGAGTGCCACAGGGATCATCCCTGTCTGCTCTATTATTTAACATCTATATGCAGCCTATCTGCTCCCTGATACGTTCATTAAATGTAGAATGTCTCGTATATGCTGACGACATACTACTTTACATTCCATTTACCATAGAACAACCTGATTTTTCCCCTATCATCAGATGCTTTGATGCAGTGGCTGAATGGCTTCTCACACAAAACCTGAGGATTAATCATAGCAAAACCGATGTCCTATTTGTCACAAGGAATCAGAAATTCACCCCACCACCCAACCTGCAAGTTAAAAACGCTGAACTAAAGACAAAAGACACAATTCGCTACCTAGGCATCACCCTAGATCAGCGATTGGCTATGACAACCCACGTAAAGACCGTTACCAAAGCAATATACCACAAAATACGAACCCTTCGCCACCTCCGCCCACTACTGGACTTTTCAGACTATCGAACCATTTTTCAAGCCCTAGTGATCCCACACATAGACTTCGCGAACACCATCCTCCATGGTCTTCCACAAGCAACCCTCAACCCACTTCGGCTGGCCATGAACTCAGCTGCTAGGGTTCTCACAGGGACATCAAGATTAGAACATATAACCCCAGTAATGAAAAACCTTCATTGGCTGCCACTACAAGCCCGAACTCAATACAAGGTACTGGTCATGACCTTCAAGGCACTGAATAATCAATCTCCCACACCAATTAGTAAACTGCTCAACAACATACCCAATACTAGAGTCAGAAGACCTACACTACTGAACATGCTAACTGTACCTAAGCTCACCACAAGATGTACAAAGGCAACTACCAATAGAGCTTTCTCAATTTATGCCCCAACAGCCTGGAATGAACTCCCCGCTAGTATAAGATCCATAACCAACCTCACCTCCTTCAGAAAGGCAATAAAACACCACCTTTTTCTAATGCACTATCCTGAAACCATGCCCGAAAAACACAAGTCATTTGCACTCACACCACACACTAACTGCCCTATCACCCAACATGAAAATGGCTAGATGCTCCTCTCCTTTAGATATACACATCATAAATCTACCACCTGACCTATAAATACCTACGGTTTACGAGAATAGATAACTCTATGTAAATACTTGTATATACCATGTGAATAGTTTTCCTTGTTATCCCAGTTTGATTATGCCATTGTTCTATGTAAGCACATGTTCCATGTAAGCCATGTTCTATGTAAGCACATTGTGATATTTATGCATTGTTGCCTGTTCAGTTTTAATGTAAACCGAGCTGATTTCAATAGCGCGGTATATAAAAAATAAAAATAAATAAATAAATAAAAATAAATAATCTCTTTGGGGTTTAGGCAACTCCTACCCTCCGGCCCTGGTGTTGGGCTACCGGTCGGGGGCGTTCTCAGAGAATATTCCTTCCTTACGTGCTGCCGAGCTAGAGGGAGCTCATTTTTTCAGCTTGAGGTCTCCGGTAGCCTTAAGCTGGGGAGTCCCATATGTGAGGACTGAGTTCCTGCTTGGTCCTGGAGAAAGAGTAGTTACTCACCTGTAACAGGTGATCTCCAGGAACAAGCAGGAATGATTCTTCACATATGGGGTACGTCGGTACCGACGGAGTCTGCGCGGGAACACTTCCCAGCGTCCAATCAAAGAGCTTTTGAAAGCATCCCACCATGCCTGCGTGCTGCCTTCCCACCTTTCCCAACTGCCTCTCCTCAGTTTTCGTTTTTCTGCGGAGCCGGCAGGACGTCCTCCTGTCACCACAGAAAATTCTTGTTTTATTTCTTTAGTTTTCTTGTGGTCACGGCTGTCTTCCCGACGCCACCGATACCGCCGGTGTTTTCATTTCTTTTCTTGTGAAATCTTCCTTTTTCAAGGAATATTTTTTCTTCATAGTGTCCCACGGTATCGTAGGCCTTTCAGGCCTCTTCTTTTTCCTTCATGGAACCGCCAGCCACTTTCTCCAAGAAATGTTCAAACTGTGGCGGTACAACTTTATTTTTAGACCCTCGAAGTCGGTGTCTAACCTGCTTGGGTCCTGACAACAGTTTAGTAAGAAGGAGTTTTCAATATCGAGGTTCCCTCGATACACGGTTTCCCTCCAGCTTCGGGGCACCATCCCCTTCTACACAGGATTAGGTAACCCACAAACAGTCTGTTAAGACTAGCCAGCCCTCGAGTGGTAGGTCTCATGCAGAGCATGTAGACGGCTCCGGCCTTGCCCTCGAGGGCCTACTGGCTTCAAAACCTCGGCGGGAGTCTTCGGTCTCAAAAGCCTTTCAGGGGTTTCAGGTTGTTCCTGGGGTTCACCCCTCACAATGTATCATAGCTCATGCTGTAATATAGCTCACAATGTACCTAGTTCAACCTAATCTGTTACACTACCCTCGTACACGCAATTCATAACATTCACTGCATGACCCTCCCTTCCCCACTTTTGATTGTATTGCGGTGACACCGCTTTGATTTTATGATAAGGCGGTATAGAAATACCGTTAAATAAATAAATACCTGAGCCATGTCCGGTGGTGGCATCCGCTTTGAGCGGTACCGATACCCCGACATCGGCACTGGTGTTGGATGAAACACTCCTCACCAGGGATGGTCATCTGGCGTCCTCGGTGCCTTCGGGACCGGTGGATACACTCCAGACTGACTTTTCATTATCGGTACCAGCACCGATACTACCACCGACTTCGGTACCCTCCAGACGTGCATCGATAGCCTCGCTTCCTTCGATGCCGAGTCTGGAATCGATCTCCAGTCTGGAGGATTGGGTACCGACTCACCTTGGTACCGGCTCTCGGCGGTACCGAAGGCTCGGTTCCGATGATTCGGATCCGTAACTCTTGGTTCCCCCCGAGGCCGATTGAGTTGCCACTAGCTGACCTTCATTCACCGGTATCAGACACGGTACCGAACTCGGTACCGATGTCCTCATTACCCTTATGGTCGGTGCCTTCCATGCTTTGCTTATCGATGCCGAGTTTAGAATCGCTCTCTAGTCTGGAAGACTCAGTACCAATACTCTTTGGTACCGACACCGATCGATACTGGTGGCTCGGTACCGAGGATAGCACCTGGAGGTTTTCGGTTACCTCGGTACCGATTGAACTGTCACCGATGACTGCTCCGATGTCTTTGTCGGGCTCGACTCCAACATCGGTACTGGTATTGGCATCGGTACCGGTATCCACAGTAGCATCGTGGCCAACTCCTGCCATGCCTTTTTCAACGGGATCGCTCCCTTCTATGCCAAGCTTGGAGTTGATACCTGGCATGGACAATGTGGTAATGACGGTCGCTGCTCCTGACAGCCAGTACCGGCGACCATCCTTTAAGCATTCCACACTGCCCTGTGCAGGATCTTCTATTCCTATGTATCTGGATAGCTCTGTCGGTGCTCAGGCTAGTTCTTCAGATCTAACCTGTCCAAGGGAAATTCCTGTTGGGGAACCCTCTTTTCACAGTTTCCTCCTGGATATAGCAAGATCTCTTGCCATTCCTATCCCAGGACATGATCCTGCACAAGGCTCTCTTTCTACCAAAACAAAGGAGAACATAATGCTGCCTTTGCATCATTCCTTGCAGGATCTCGTTCTAGGAATGTGGGAAACACCTTTAAGGGTACCCCCACCTTCCAGAGCAACTGATCTCTTATATCAGGTGCCCCCCTCTCCAGGGTTTCAAAAGACTCAACTTCCTCATCATTCCATAGTTGTGGAATCAGCAATGAGGCGGTTAAAGAGCAAGAAAAAGCACTCTTCTTATCCGCCAGGTCGTGAGTATAAGACACTTGATGCCTTTGGACGTCAAACCTTCCAGACATCTATGCTTTCTGCAAGAATTCTCTCATATATTTTCTATATGAGTCTATCTCTTGAGGAGGTCAGAAAGCAATTACATCTTTTGACTCCTTCCCTTTCAGAGTCCAAGAGTGCAGACTATTCTTCACTGTTCAAGCATCTCCAGAATATCTCTTGGTTTCTTACTCGTGCTTCCCTAGACTCTTTTGAGTCTGTTAGCAGAACCTCTGCTATAACTATAGGGGCACGACGTAGAGCCTGGCTCCAAGCTTCAGACTTGGACAAATGGGCACAGCACAGACTGGGACATACTCCTTGCACTGGAGACGATCTTTTCAACAAGGAGTCTTTACGTCAGGTTACTCAGTTCTCCACTGACTTACCTGTTCCTAGGGGCTGTTCTGCACCACCTTCTGTCCCAGTAGGTAGGAAATGTCCTGCCAAACTTTCTTCCCATAGGAGAAGAAAGTTTTATGCATCATCTGCCAATCATACAGATGTTCCCAAACAGGGGAAGCATCGTCCTGGTCTGCAGAGTTCAACCTCTCACCAGGCTCAGCAAACCCAGCAACCACAGGGTTTCTGATCAATCCATCAGATGCTTGTGACTCTTGGGATTAGAATCTGCAGTTGCTTCTTCTCAATAGAAGCAATCCACTGCTGTCATTCTAAATCCTAAACATGGATATCTTCCCAAAAGACATCCATTCTTTCTATGTTCTATGAGCTGTCAGGATGTTCATGCTTCTAGGTCACAGGGTTCTCCTCTTTTTCCTGCTAGGGAGAGAGGTCTATCCACTATCAAACGATAGTTTCCTGTGCCAGCATGTCTTTTTCCTTTCTATAAACTTACTACTTTGTAAGTTTTCTTCAGCTCCATTCTCTTTACCCTCTTACCAGGTTTTTCCTCTGTAAGAGCGGTATTGCTTCACTGGAGGGCTTTTTCTTCAGCCTCTCTAGTTTTCTTACTTTTCCAGTGCGGAGTTCTCTTCTCTGAGTTGACTCCTCTTTTTCAATCTTACTTTGAAGCACTTCAACAGACACGTCTTGAGTTTTCTACTCTTGTTTTGTCTGTTCTTTCTGTTTTTAAACAGTACCATTCTTCTGCTGTCTGGCAAGCAGCTGCCAATGCAGGAGCCTTAATGTTTGGACCACTGGTTCTTGTCCACCAGCAACCAGATTTGTCCTCCACTAACATTCTGTCTGGTCTTAGTAGTGTCTCCAAGTCAGTGCTGTCATCTGTCTTGGAAATGTTTTCACTACAAGCTTGTTGGATTGTCTTCTCTTTCTGCCATCTCCATTCCCCTGGGTTTGGCAGCATAGTTGACATAGAACTGGCTGCAGGAGAGCCAGTACCTATCTCCTCATTCTCCTGCATCATGCTCTCTGCAATTCTACACAGAAGCTCTCCACTATGGGCCCTTGCTAGAGAGCATGGGGGTTTTATTCTCCAATAGCTATACTAGATGGTTGAAAAAAGGCTTTTTCAGTCATGTCTCCCATGACTAGAACAGTTCCCCTTTCTAATATAAAGGACATAGGCCTCCTCTTACGTGAAAGCTTAAGGAGTTGCTAATTCCCTGCTTTGGTCCATAGTATTTCCAATAGGGAATATGTTTTCTCCTTCCAGCTCGTCCTCATGGTAAGAGCGCATGATACCATTTTGCCCTTAAGCAGGTCAGCATGGTATCTCATTCCTATGCATCTTCTGTTCACTTACCATGCTAGAGTTCTAGAATACTTGGGACTTGCTAGCTGCAGACTGATATCATCCTCTGCTTTTCACGTAACCATCCTGGTTATTCTACTACCTAGCATCCCTGTAGCCATAACCAGTGGGAATTGATTCTCTATATATCTTCTCAAGTAGGTTCCACCTTCTTGTTATTAGATGAATCTTTCCTCTCCACATTTTCCTATGTGAATACCTTTTTGTAGGCATATCTGTCTGCTTCTTTGCAGACTTCCATATAGAGGCCTATATATTCATACCTATAGCACACATCTTACAGATGTCTGTCTATCATTTGTGTGTATTTTATGCCCTTCATATCTCACTATAGATATATTCTCATATATCTATGTTATATATATCTATATATCTATATCTATATGTATCTGTCGAGATATTTTACTTTCGGTAGATATGTATTCTGCTTTATCTACCTGACTGTCGAGGCTCATATAGCTATATGATTCTGACAGATGGGCTTTACCCATACTTATGCTATCCAGCATGTTTTAGGGTCCTACACTCACAACCACTTTGGTAGTTAACACCTACCATAACCTTAAGGTTAGGTACCCCTGAAGCTCTCCATGTTCCAATATCTCTCCCAGCTGACCTCAGTTAGGAGAGACATTGCGGATCTTCAGCTAATCACAGGCTCTAATGCCTCCGGCGTTGTCCTTTCTTTTGGGATACAAGGGGTTCCCATACCCTTTCTCCCCACAAGGACTGGGCCTGTTTGTCCAAATCGGTAAGCCTTTCTCTTTTTGCTCCTAAGAGTGAGCCACTCTGCTGCCAAAAGAGTTCGGCTTTTATCATAAAGCCTTCCGCTGAAGGCCCACCGTTTTTGTACTACCCCAGTTTTTCCTACTGGGGTTACCTGTTACCTTTCAGGATTCTGACCTCCATTGCTTTTCCTACAGGTTTTCTACCTCCACTTACAGTGAGGTCCTTCTCGAGGTTCCTCTACTGGGTTCCCCAGTAGATTCCATGAACCTCCATACTTCTCTGAAGTCCTGTTAGGGGAGGTCCATATTGCAATATTTTTTCTTTGCAATATCATTGATGACAATTATCATCCACACATGGACTCCTTGTCTGCAATCCTATGCTAGGTTAACTGTTCCACAGCACCTTTTTCTCTTCAACTCCTACCCTCCATCCTCAGGATGCCTGGTGTTGTGGGGGATAGCGTGTTCCAACCTATGACATGCTGGGACTCCAGGCATCTCAGCTTGGGAGTCCCCATATGTGAAGACTCATTCCTGCTTGTTCCTGGAGATAGCACAGTTACTTACCTGTAACAGGTGATCTCTGGGAACAGCAGGAATAAGTCTTCACAACCCACCCACCTCCCCAGGAGTTGTATCTCTATCTATCTTTCCTTTCCTCTCTCTCTCTCTTTGTCTCAGCTTTAAAACTTAACCGAGGAGAGGCAGTTGGGAAAGGCGGGAAGGCAGCACGCAGGCGTGGTGGGATGCTTCCAAAAGCTCTTTGGACGCTGGGAAGCGTTCCCGCGCAGACTCCATCGGTACCGACGTACCCCATATGTGAAGACTTATTCCTGCTGTTCCCAGAGTTCACCTGTTACAGGTAAGTAACTGTGCTTTCTCCAGGAGCAGCAGGAATCAGTCCTCACAACCCTCCCTCCTCCCCTTGGAGTTGCAGTCATATGATTTATTTTGCTAATTTTTTGCTGTCTTTTAGCTATGTCATCAGACTGAGCAAGATGGCACCCTTGGGCGGGAAGGGGACCGCGCATGTGCGCTGCAATTCCCAAAGGCTTTCTTTGAAAGCTGGGGAAATGCTCCGCACGAGGGCTCCGTTGGCGCCGACGTCACCCATATGTGAGGACTGATTCCTGTTGCTCCTGGAGAACACCTGTTACAGGTGAGTAACTACTCTAACTGGAAGGAGAAATTTCACTTACCGTTAATTTCCTTTCCTGGAATACTGCTAGACCAGTCCAGGACCCACCCTGCTGTCAGTTACAGTGCTGCTAGTGCAGTGAGGCCGCTGGCCTCTGTTCCTTCCTTGTCAGTATGCCTCTCCATGGGGGCCCAATGGCTGTGTTATCGGTCTTAGCAGCCTTCAGTTCTGGGGATACTTTCAGCTCCCTTGTACATAGTTGAATTAAACGTCCACTATGTGTGGTCGTATGGTTTAGTTGCGTTACATGTTTGGGTTCGCTTTACAGACAATACTGAGGGAGACCCCTAGGGGTAGGACCATATCACCAGAGTCCAGCCTATCAGAGCTCTGGTAGAATTCTGTCTCCAAGATCTGCTGGCAGGGGGACACAACCCATTTGTCTGGTCTGGTCTAGCAGTATTCCAGGAAAGGAAATTAACGGTAAGTGAAATTTCTCCTTTCTCCTGAGTCTCTTCATCTACATACTTTGGGTCTCCTATGAACATCACCCTGCTATCCCAAGGCACCTGCGTCGTCATCCATGTCATGATCCTCTTCTGCACGCTCCCCACAGCACATCCATCCCCAGACAGGTGAGGAACATGTGCACCAAAGTCCTCCGTTCCACTTTACACCATTGACATTTGTCAGTGCCCTTCAGCCCCATCTTAAACCTTTTTTTTACCTTTTCTGTATGACTATGATGTAGTACTGTATTTTAAATTGCATCTCCCTTAGCCCTGCCTCTACATGTGACATATGGGCTTCCCAAAAACAGCACTTCACATCCTCCACTGTCTCCTTCCTCCCCAGAACCACTTGCCAATATGTTGTCAACCCTGTCAGTACCTCCTGATCCTGTTCTTTCCGCCACCACTTATACCATTCCCTGATGGAATTTCTCCCACCCACCACTGCTTCCAAACTGGAATGCCTCGCGCGCTCTGCTGACCACTCTAAAGAGCCCACATAGTGCCAAGTCTGTAGCTGTGCATAGAATTGATTTTGAGAGAGTGTGAATCTGTCTTGCATTTGCACAAAAGATCTAAGGACCCCATGTCACTCTCATAAAAATCTATGACCCATTCCCACCCTCTTATCTTTCACTCCTTCCGTGCTGCTGCGAAAATGACACTGGATTTCTCATTTCCATGGGCCCCTCTTCCTCCGCAGATGCAGGACATGTGCAGGCACACAGTTTCCACATTTCTTCACCCAAATCCAGGCTAGCCAGTCCTCTCGCCCGCTTAACCACGCCCACACAAAACACAACTGGTATGCTGTATTGTACACCCGCAAATTGGGCAGTTCCAGCCCCTCGAATTCCTTCACAAGCATAAGTGTTCCAACTGACCCTTGTCCCCTGACTTCGCCATAGGAACCATGCCATATGACTCTCAAAGTCCCTCACATCTATCTGCAATTTCTGTACAGCAGCTTAGGAAGAATCACCATTGTTTGTTTATTGGGGACTTAATAGACCGCCCATCGCAATAGCGTCTGAGCGGTTTACAATATACAAAAGGCTGCTTAGAAAATTAGGAAAGGAACGCCATAGTGTAATAGGAAAGAAGAGAGAAGAGTAAAAGGTCGAGGCTAGATTATAGTAACAGAAACAAGGGAAAACAACATCATGGGGGTGGTGAAAAGGGGGGGGGGAGAAGCCAAAAGCTAGACAGAAGAGATGGGTTTTTAGATTTGCCTTAAATGTTTTAAATGAGAGTTCCAAACAAAGCTCTGTGGGGAGCGAGTTACATAGGCGGTGAGCAAGGAAGTAAAAGGCAGAGGAACGGGTGGTTTCTAGGTGGGCCTGGGATGGGGAGGGTAAGGTTATGCGGTTCATGTGGAGGGAACGGTAGGGAGTGTGGAGGTGGATCAGATCGGCAAGGTAAAGGGGAGTGTCAGTATGAATAGACCTGTGGACAAAAAGAAGAAATTTGTACTGAATACGGAAGGGAATCGGAAGCCAGTGCAGGCGAATGAGAAGAGGGGTGATATGGTCGAAAAGGGAAGAGCAAGTGAAGTTCTCCAGGACCAAGCAGGAAGTCAGTCCTCACATATGGGTGACGGAGCCCTCGCGGAGCAATTTTCCCCAGCTTTCAAAGAAAGCCTTTGGGAATTGCAGCGCGCATGCGCGGTCCTCTTCCCGCCCAAGGGTGCCATCTTGCTCAGTCTTCTTTTTTCCGCGGAGCCCTGCAGACTTTGTCTGTGAATCCCCGCCGAAAAGTTGATTTTTTCTCTTTATTTCTTTTTTCTTCAGTTCGACGCCGGTTCTTTTCCCGCCCGGACTCGCGACGCCGGTTGCGAGTCCGTTCCTTATTTTTCGGTTTTTTGTCCTTCGTGACAGATTTCGCGCCTTTTTCCTTTTTCCCTGGCAGCCCGGTCTTTCGACCTCGCAGGGGCCCTTTTTCCCCCGATGGCTGCCAGCGGCTTTAAAAAGTGTGACCTCTGTAAGAAACTCATGTCTCTTACAGACACTCATGACTTCTGCCTCCGCTGCCTCGGACCCGATCATGACTCCATGATCTGTGGTCCGTGTGGCAAAATGTCCTCAAAAGCATTGAGGAGTCGGCAGCATCAGCGGGAGCGTATCTTCTCGTCAGAGGCTTCGACGTCTCGGGACTCTGGTCCTGAGCATCGTCGAAGTTCCTCTGAAAGGGGGTCTCCTACCCGGGAACATCATCGGAAGAAGAAACCCGCGAGGGCGGGTTCGGTGGACGCTCCTGGTCCCTCGAGGGCCAGGTCGCATAGCCCCGATTCCCGTCCCGGGTCCTCGGAGGTGGAGAGACCGTCAAAACATCCTCGACTCGAGGTGGACTTGCCCGCTCATGTGAGTACTGTTGTCCTCGTTGACTCGCCTCCGAAGGACCCGACGTCGGGCCCGACGCCGTCGGGGCCCGAGTCGGGGGCTGCTGGGTCTCCTGAGCTCAGACTCAGGTTAACGGCCTTGGAGAGCAGTCTGACTGCCTTCATGGACCAGCAGCGGGTATTGATCGCTGGCCTCGCCGGTGTTTCTGCCCTGACCACCGGGACGTCGACCCCGGAGACCGAGCTGATCCTTGAGTCCATGAGGGCTCGAGTCGATCCTCGGTCGAGGTCTCCATCGGCCTCCCATTCGGGACCGAGGTCGTCGACGCCGACTCCCTCGGCGTCGGAGCGGATAGCATCGGTGCCCACCCGACCGGAGCCGCTCGACTCCTCCTCCGAGGAGTCGGCCTGGGAATCCGAGCACGAAGAGTCACCTGGTTCCTTTCGGACTCGGTGTGTCCCTTCGGACTCCCCCGAGTCCGAACCTCGGAGACGGTCCCCCCGCCTGAGGATACCCAGTTCTCGGACTTCGTGAGGGATATGGCCAAGGCTTTGGCCTTCCCCGCGGATCCCGAGGAGGAACCTCGAGTCGAAGAACTCGATGCCCTCCAATATGACTCTCCCCCGAAGGAGGCCTTTATTGTACCGGTTCCTCCGATGCTGGAACGACTTCTCTTCCGCATGTGGGAGAGCCCGGCATCGTCGCCGGTGTTAAGCAAGCGGGTCGATTCCATTTATCGAGTCCGCAAGAGCCCCGGCTTCCAAAAGGCACAACTACCGCACCATTCCATGGTGGTGGAATCGGCCATGCATAGACTTAAGAGTCAAAAAATGCACTCCTCGGTGCCCCCTGGTAGGGAGGCCCGAAGCCTGGATGCCCTCGGTAGGAAGTGCTTCCAGGGCTCTATGCTTGCTTGTTGAATCCAGACCTACCAGCTCTACATGGGCATGTATCTCCGAGACCTGGCTAAAGAAATAGCCGGGTTCTCTGCTGGTCTCTCCGACGAACCTTTGCAGAGGTTCCAAACCTTGTCAACTGGTATTCGAGAGTGCTCCAAGTTTATATCTCGAGCAGCCTATGATGGTTTTGAGGCATCGGCTCGAGTAGCTGCGGCCGGCATCGGTGGACGCCGCCAGGCTTGGCTTCAGACGTCCGACCTCGAGCCCTGGGTGCAGGACAAGTTGGTCGATGTCCCCTGCCGAGGTGATAACCTCTTTGGCAAGCCCATGGATGAGAAGGCTGCACAAATCGAGACGGAGACTCTCACCAGGACTCGTCTCTCAAGGAAGACCTCTGCCCCTTCTCAAAAGAAGAAGGGCTCGGGGAAAAAGCCCTTTTACCCGAGGAAGGCGGCTGCCTATAAATACTACCCTCAGTATCAGGCCTCAGCAGCTCCCCCACAGGGAAAGCAGGCCAAGGGACGGGGTAATGGGCCCCGGAGGCAGCAAGCCCCCAAGCCTGCACCACCGGCCCCTGCTCAGCAGGGTGGGGTTTTTTGACTTCATCAGCATAGCCTCTCCCCCTCAGCTGGTTTCTCTCAGCACAGGAGGCCGGCTGGTCCACTTTGCCCACAGGTGGTCCAACATCACCACAGATACCTGGGTACTTCACATAGTTCAGAAGGGCTATCTTCTTCACTTTCACCAGGTACCTCCCTCCTTCTTTCCAGGGGAGCCTCCCAGCAATGTTCCCTCTAATTTTCTGTAGGCTGTGTGCGCATAAAATATCAGCTGTGCAGCTTTTGAAGGAAGTTAAATTTTTGTGCGCCACATAACGACACTCGGAGTTATATACTTTAAAATTTGACTACACGTCAGAATATAGTATGTACACCACATTGATTTTAATCAAATTAAATGAAAATAGACGATTACTAAATGAAACGGAAAATTTCTAGTAATTGCAATCACAACTTTTAAATTTTAAGACGTCTGTGTTTTCTATTAGAATCAGAACCGTAAATTTTGTGCGCTCTGTTGTAAAGTATGTGCGCTCACTCGGCGAGGTGTGTGCGCGCGCACACGTGCACAGCTTAGAGGGAACAGTGCCTCCCAGACTCCCTTTGCACAGGGACTTACTCCTTCAGGAGTTAGCAAGTCTCGTTCAGGAACAAGCCGTGGAACCGGTGCCCCACCACCTGAAGGGTCAAGGGTTTTACTCCAGGTACTTCCTGATTCCGAAAAGGACAGGAGGCCTCAGACCCATCCTGGACTTGCGCAACCTCAACAATTTCCTTGCAAAGGAGAAGTTAAAGATGCTTACCCTTGGAATCCTGCTGCCCTACCTCCAGCAGGGAGACTGGCTATGCTCCTTGGATCTAAAGGATGCGTATACTCATATCCTCATTCATCCAGACCACAGACAATATCTCAGATTTGTTGTGGGAGGAAATCATTACCAGTACAGAGTACTACCCTTTGGCCTATCCTCCGCCCCCAGGGTGTTCACCAAATGCCTAGCAGTGGTGGCGGCCTATCTAAGACTTCAAGGTCTTTTTGTGTTCCCATACCTGGACGACTGGCTCATCAGAGCCCCATCTTCACCAGAGGCCGCTCAGGCCATTCATCGCACTGTGGCTCTGCTCCAGCACTTGGGTTTTGTCATAAACTTCGCAAAGTCCACTTTGCTCCCCTCTCAAAATCTCGAGTTCATAGGCGCCAGGTTGGACACACTTCAGGCGCGGGCCTTCCTCCCTCTGGACAGGGCCAAGCGGCTCATGGATCTCACCAGCCACTTTCACAGCAATGCGCTGGTCTCCGCCAGGCACTTTCTGCGACTGCTCGGCCATATGGCTTCCACGGTCCATGTGACCTCCAATGCCCGACTGAATATGCGTCCTGCTCAGTGGTGCCTTCGCACTCAATGGCATCAGGCCACGGGGAGCCTTGCGGACTCAGTACAGATCTCCGACCAGCTGGTCTCATCTCTGCGATGGTGGCTTCATCTACCAAACCTAGTGCTAGGGGTGGCTTTTCAGCCCACTCCGCATTCTCAGGTCCTGACGACCGATGCTTCCCTCGTGGGTTGGGGAGCACATTGCCAAGGGTCATGTACTCAAGGCCTCTGGAATCCTTGGGAGTCTGCTCAACAGATAAACTTCCTGGAGCTCAGAGCCATCCGCCTAGCGCTCAGAGCCTTCTCACCTGGTGTCCCACCAGTCACTGCTGATACAGACGGACAACCAGGTTGCCATGTACTACGTAAACAAACAAGGCGGAACAGGCTCCTTCCTCCTCTGTCAGGAGGCGCAACAGCTATGCTCTTGGGCAGTCCGCCACGGCATCCTCCTCAGGGCTGTCTATCTCCCAGGTCAAGAAAATTACCTGGCCGACAAGCTCAGCAGGATCCTCCAGCCTCACGAGTGGAGGCTGGATCCGATGGTGGTTCAGCAAATCTTTCTCAAGTGGGGTCTCCCCACCATGGATCTGTTTGCCAGTCCTCTGAACCGGCAGCTGCCCAGATTCTGCTCTCGACAGCCGCATCCTCTCAGAGTAGCGGCGGATGCTTTTCTGATTCCATGGTCCACCGGCCTCTTGTATGCCTTTCCTCCCAAGCCACTGGTGTCTCGGACGCTCTTCAAGGTTCTCAGAGACAAAGCATCGATGATCCTAGTGGCTCCCCGGTGGTCGAGACAACCTTGGTTCCCGCTTCTAATGCAGCCGGCGGTGGACACTCCTCTTCCTCTGGGGTTTCAGCCCGACCTCCTGTCGCAGGATCAGGGGACTCTCCTACACCCCAACCTCCGGTCCCTTCATCTGATGGCCTGGCTGCTGAAAGGGTAGTCCTTGCTCCTCTGCAGCTATCTCCAGATGTGGAGGAGGTCGTCTTGGCCTCCCGGAGGCCCTCCACCCGGAAGTCCTACGCTCTTAAGTGGCGTCGGTTCTCCGTCTGGTGTACTCAGCAGTCTCAAGATCCCTTCTCCTGTTCAGCATCAGTGGTCTTGCAGTACTTGCTCTCTCTCTCTAACCTTGGACTTAAGTCCAACTCGGTCAAGGTCCACCTCAGTGCTCTTTCTGCGCATCACATGCCGGTGGATGGTAGACCTCTTTCCAGCCACCCTCTGGTGGCTCGTTTTCTCAGAGGCCTCCTTCTCCTTAAGCCACCTTTGCGCCCGCCAGCCCCGGACTGGGATCTCAATGTGGTTTTTGCAGCGGATTACCTGTCCGCCTTTTGAGCCTATGGCTACCTGTCCACTTCGTTTTCTTTCGTGGAAAACCTTGTTCTTGGTAGCCCTCACTTCTGCTAGACGCGTTAGTGAGTTGCAGGCCCTCGTATCTGATCCCCCTTACACTAGGTTCTACAAGAACCGGGTAGTCCTACGGACTCACCCTAAGTTTCTTCCCAAAGTGGTATCCCCTTTTCACATCAACCAGGAGGTGGTACCTCCGACCTACTTTCCCAGGCCACACTCCAGCCGAGCTGAAATGGTCCTGCATACCCCTGGACTGTAGAAGGGTGTTGACCTTCTATCTTGACCGTACGCGGGAGCACCGAAGGACTGTTCAGCTCTTCGTGTCTTATGACCCCAACAAGTTGGGGCTCCCTGTCTCCAAGCATACTCTGTCCATCTGGATTGCTGACTGTATCGCTTGGGCTTACGAGGCAGCTGGCCTCGTGTTGGAAGGTAGAGTCACAGCTCATCGTGTTCGGGCGAAGGCTACGTCGGTGGCTTACCTCCGCTCTGTTCCATTGGCAGACATCTGCCGGGCCACTACTTGGTCTTCAAGCCAGACCTTTGCAGCCCATTACTGCCTGGAGAGGGAGTCCCGCAGGGACAGTGCTTTCGGACAGGCTGTCCTCCGTAACCTCTTTGAGGTATAGGCAACTCCTACCCTCCATCCCGGATGTTGGGCTACCGGCTGGAGACATATTCAGAGAAGATTCCTTCCTTCTGTGTTACTGAGCTAGAGGGAGCTCATTTTTGGGCTTAGGGTCTCCGGTAGCCTTAAGCTTGGGAGTCCCATATGTGAGGACTGACTTCCTGCTTGGTCCTGGAGAAAGCGTAGTTACTCACCTGTAACAGGTGTTCTCCAGGAGCAGCAGGAATCAGTCCTCACAATCCTCCCTCCTCCCCTTGGAGTTGCAGTTCTATGCTTTCGTTTTTGCTAATTTTTTGCTGTCTTTTAGCTATGTCATCTGACTGAGCAAGATGGCACCCTTGGGCGGGAAGAGGACCGCGCATGCGCGCTGCAATTCCCAAAGGCTTTCTTTGAAAGCTGGGGAAAATTGCTCCGCGAGGGCTCCGTCGGCGCCGACGTCACCCATATGTGAGGACTGATTCCTGCTGCTCCTGGAGAACACCTGTTACAGGTGAGTAACTACGCTATACGGGCAGCAGTGTTATGGACTCGTTGCAGACGTTGAAGTTGGGATTGGGGGAGACCAGCTAAAGAGACGTTACAATAATCGAGGCGGGAGACAACTAGGGAGATGAGGGTGGACATAGCGGAGAAAGAGAGGAAAGGGCTTACAGATCGGAGTTGTCTTAGGGTGAGAAAGCAGCGCTGAACTACAGATGAGATATGTGCTTTGAACGATAGGGAGGAGTCGAGGGTCACACCAAGGTAGTATAGAGAGGTGACGATGGGGATTGGAACGGTAGAGAGCAGTGGAATGAGTGAAGGGGCAGGGCTACCGGCAGTGAACCAGATGGCTAAGGTTTTAGAGAGATTGATATGCAAGAAGTTGGCGGAAAGCCAGGATGCTACTGAGGAGAGACAATTGTTGAAGGGGGTAATATCGGGGGAGACAGAGTTAGTGTGATAAAGAAGAAAGATATCGTCAGCGTAATAATATGCAGGGACACCGTGTTGTTGGACTAAAAGTGCAAGAGGAGCCAAAAAAGACATTAAAGAGGAGGGGAGCAAGGACAGAGCCCTGGGGGACACCGCAGGGAAGGAGTGGAGGGTGAAGAGAGAGAACCGGTGGAAACTGAAAAGGAACGGCCAGAGAGGAAAGAGTGAAACCAATGAAGAACTGTGCCGGTGATGCCGGCATCTTGGAGGCGTGAAAGGAGAGTGCGATGATCAAATAAGGTTGAATGCGGCAGAGAGACAGCGAGAGTGGCAAGGTCATGATCGTGAGCGGTGTGTAGTTCGTTTAGAAGAGAAAGAAGAACAGACTCCGTGCTGTGACCGGGGCAGAAACCTGATTGTCGAGGGTGAAGGGTGAGAGAAACTTCAAGGTGTGATGACAATTGAGTGAAAACAAGTTTTTCTAAAAGCTTGGAGAGGAAAGGGAGATTAGAAATGGGGCACCAGCTGGAGGTGGAAGAGTGATATAGTGAACCCTTTTTCAGAATGGGGCGAATGATAGCGTGTTTCCAGGGAGAGGGGAAGACACCGGTGGAGAGACTAGAATTAAAGATAGAGAGAATGTGGGGGGAGAGAGCTAGAGAGGGATCTAAGAGCCAGTGGGAGGGAATGGGATCAGAAGAGCAGAAGGTTTTCCGAACGGAGTTAAAGGTCTTGGAGAGGGCGGAGGCAGAGATGGGTTCAAAGGAGGACCATCGATGAGAGAGGGAGGGGGAAGAGGAAGGAGGTATATGATCTGGGACTGGTGGGGGAGGAGAAAGTGGGGGAGGGCAGCAAGGAGACGAGAGGCGGAGGGAGAGGACTTTAGAGGAGAAGTAGGTTGCCAGGGAGGCAGGCTCAGGAGTGACTGGGGGGAGGGAGGGGTAGAGAAAGAGTGAGGAGCAGATAGGGAGCGAAGGGCAGAGTACAATTGGCGGGAAGAGTTGGCGGAAGTGGAAATAAGGAAGGAAAAATAATCCTTTTTGGCAGTGTGAAGCGAGAGACGGTAATGATGGTGAACAGGTATGGAAGCGGTCCAGAAGAAGGGAAGAGGGATGTTTGCACCAGAGTCTTTCAGCATGACGGAGATGCCTGCGAAGAAGGGAGAGACCGGGGTGGAACCAGGGGTGGCGATGAGGGTGATGGGGAGATGGGCATGGTTGGAGAGGGGCTAGGTTATCGAGAGCGGTTGAGAGGATTGAGTTCCAGGTGTCAACCTGGGTATTTATAGGAAGGTGATGAAAGTCAGGGGGAAGAAGGGTATCGGAGGAAGGGAACTGGAGAAGAATGTTAGCAGTGATGTGACGAGAAAGCCGTGGGGTGCCGAACTGGGTTGGGAGTCAGGAAGGGAGGAAGAGAGAGGAAGCAAAAGAGAGGAGAAGAGGCAGAAGTGATCTGTCCAAGGGAGGGGTAGGGAGGAGGGGGAAGAGAGAATGAAGGAGGAAGCCTTGGAAAGGATAGGAAGGTCGAGAGTATGTCCAGCTATGTGGTTAGGAAAAGGGACAAATTGAGAGAGGGAGAGATCGGACAAGAGGGAAAGGAACGCATGATCGCGGGATGAAGAGGGAGAGTTAACATGGACATTGAAATCTCCGAGAATTAGGAGCTGGGAATACAGAAGTGAAGCCTCGGAGATGGTAGAAAGAAGAGAGTCCCAGACTGGGGTTGATATAGAAGGAGTGGCATAGATGAGGAGGAAGTGGAGTGGGGAGGGGAGGTTGTGAGGCGGAGAAGTAGAGATTCAGGGTAGTGGAGGGCAGAAGAAGTTTGTTCTTCAAGGGGGAGGGAGGAGCGGTAGAGGACAGCAAGGCCTCCACCACTCCTACCCCGACGGGGGGCTGATAGAGCTGAAAAACTTGGGGGTAAGCAGCGATTGAGAAGGGGTTCCTCACCGTCTTTCAGCACTTCACATCCTCCACTATCTTCTTCCTCCTCAGAACCCCTTGCCAATATGTTGTCAACCCCATCAGTACCTCCTGACCCTTATACCATTCCCTGATGGAATTTCTCCCACCCTCCACTCATTCCAAACTGGCCTGCCTCGCGCGCTCTGCTGACCACTCTAAAGAGCCCACATAGTGCCAAGTCTGTAGCTATGCATAGAATTGCTTTTGAGAGAGTGTGAATCTGTCTTGCATTTGCACAAAAGATCTAAGGACCCCATGTCACACTCATAAAAATCTATGACCCCCTCCCACCCTCTTATCTTTCACTCCTTCCGTGCTGCTGCGAAAATGACACTGGATTTCTCATTCCATGGGCCCCTCTTCCCCCGCAGATGCAGGACATGTGCAGGCACACAGTTTCCACATTTCTTCACCCAAATCCAGGCTAGCCAGTCCTCTCGCCCGCTTAACCATGCCCACACAAAACACAACTGGTATGCTCCATTGTACACCCGCAAATTGGGCAGTTTCAGCCCCTCAAATTCCTTCACAAGCATAAGAGTGTTCCAACTGACCCTTGTCCTCTGACTTCGCCATAGGAACCATGCCATATGACTCTCAAAGTCCCTCACATCTATCTGCAATTTGTACAGCAGCTTAGGAAGAATCACCATCTTCACAAGAGAGCATCTACTCATCATGGACAATGGCAATTCCTTCCATTTATGCAACAGCTGCTTGGATTGCTCCAGCACTGGCTTGATATTTAAGTTATAGAGCTTGGCTAACTGCCGGGGAACTACAATCCCCAGATATTTTAGTTGGTCCTTTGCCCATCGGAAAGGAAATACCCCCTTCCCAACACCTCCCTACCCCTCACCCTAAAGGTAGCGCCTCTGACTTATCCAGATTGATATTCAGCCCTGCTATTTCTTCATACTACCTAAATACCTCCAATATATATGGCACTGCCCACAGCACATTGCCTAGAACAACAAAATGTAGTCTGTAAGCAAGCCCATTTTGAGCTCCAGTCATCCTATCTGAATCCCTTGAAATTCCCACAATCCTCTCAATTTATTCGCCAGTGGTTCAAATTATAGGATGAAAAATAACGGGGACAGGGGGCACCCCTGACAGATATCACGCTCCAATTGAAAGCTCTTCGCCACCTTCCCATTTAGCAACAGGCAAGCCGTGGTGTGGTCATACAAAGCCTCAACCCATCTCACAAATCCTCCCCTCCCTCCAATCCCCATCTGAGCTAATGCCCAAAACATAAACTCCCATTGCACTTTATCAAATGCCTTTTCAACATCCAATCCCAACACTATCCCATCCAGCACCTCCTCTCCCAACCGCGGCAACACTGCCAGTACCTTCTGCATCTTTGTCACCTCCTGCCATCCTCTCACAAACCCAGCCTGATCTGCTTTTACCAATCCCCAGCAGGACAGCACTGAAATGCCTGGCCAATATAGCTGCTAGCAATTTCATGTCCACATTTATGAGGGAAATAGGTCAATATGACTTGACCTCCAATGGGTTCCTTCCACTTTTGTGCAAGAGAACTATGAGAGCCCTCTTCATTTCCTCAGGTAACTCCTTCCCAACACCACATTGAAAGCTTCCTGTAGGGGGGCCATAAGAGCTGAAACCCAAATAAGCTTGTAGAACTCTGGCCCATATCCATCCAATCCCAGGGCTGTCCCAAGTTGAAGCTTCTGTATCATGGTATAGACCTCACCTTCCCTAATGGGAGCACTCAATCCCTGCATTAGCTTGGCCAAAGGTCACTGAAGAGCAAACTCCTCTCTGAACATCTCGAACTGGTCCCATGACGAGGAGGCGTCCATGTACAGTCCACGATAAAAATTCCAGAAAGGCTCCTCAATCCCTGCCTTCTCCTGAGATACCCCACCCCACCCCACCCCTGCTTCACTTTACTTGCACTATATAGACAGGCTTCCTAGCTCCCCCTTCACCAGATTGGCCAACAAGCACCTGCCCAGTTATCATACTGGTATAGCTGAAACCTAAAATATTGCAGAGAGTTCTAGGCCCTCTCATGCAATATGCTATAGAGACTCTCTGTGGCCTTAACCAGTTGCTTTTTACACTCCTCAGAGAGCATTTGCATATGCCTATGTCTGGCTTCCTCTACTAACTTAATGAGGTGCAGTATCTCTGCATCTTGTTGTCTCTTCTTCACAGTGTACACAATTATTTCCCCACAGAGTATTGCCTTCCCTGCCTCCCAAAGCACTATCGGGCTCATCACCAATCCTTGGTTGTGTTCCATATACTTACTCCACTTGTTCTTCAGGAAATCCCTGAAGACCACATTGTGATACAAGCCAGGATACATCTGCCACACATGTCATAGTAACATAGCAAATGATGGCAGATAAAGACCAGTATGGTCCATCTAGTCTGCCCAGTAAGATGGCCGGAGTAAGATGGCAGGAGTAGGTGCCACTCTGTGCAGGCCACCTCTCTCCATGTCTTTGTTTAGGGGTGAACCCACCGCTACATGCAGGACACCCCTATTTGTTGAGAAGTTAGATGGTTCCGTTTACTTTGATTTTATTCTGTTGCTATAAATGGATCCATTGTGTCTGTCCCATGCCATTTTGAATTCTGTCACTGTATTTGCCCCCACCACCTCTATCAGGAGGACATTCCAAGCATCCACCACCCTCTCAATGAAAAAGTATTTCCTGACATTGCCTTTCAATTTACCACCTTATAGCTTCATGTTATGCCCTCTCGTTTTATAGCTTTCCCATCTTTGGAAGAGGTTGGTTTGTTCATTATTTCTCTTTAAGTATTTAAAGGTCTGAATCATATCTCCCCTATCCCTCCTCTCCTCCAAAGTGTACATATTTAGGTCTTCAAGTCTCTTCTCATAAGGCTTCTGACGCAGGCTCCAAATTATTTTGGTCGCCTTCCTCTGAACAGTTTCCATTCTTTTTACATCTTTTGCAAGATTTGGTCTCCAAAACTGAACACAGTATTCCAAGTGAGGCCTCACCAGTGACTTATACAGTGGCATTAGAACCTCTTCCTTTCTGCTGGTAATTCCTCTTCGTATGCAGCCCAACATCCTCCTGCCGTTTGCTACTGCCTTGACACACTGTTTCGCCACCTTGAGATCTACATCACACAAAGGTCTTTCTCCTGATCCTCTTGCCCCCTATCGCGTACATGTCCCTTGGGTTTCTGCTACCCAAGTGCATGACTCTGCACTTCTTTGCATTAAATCTTAATTGCCAAGCATTAGACCATTCTTCCAGCTTTTGTAGATCTTTTCTCATGTTAAGTACTCCCTCAGGGGAAGTCCACTCTGTTGCAAATTTTTGTCATCTGCAAAAAGACAGACCTTTCCATTCAGTCTTTCAGCAATATCACTCACAAATACATTGAACTGTGCCGGGCCCAGGACCGAACCCTGGGGCACCCCGCTAATCACCTTCCTTGTGCACCTCCCCCACACTCGAGTTCTAGGCTCACCAACGCATGATCCAATGATACTCCTACACCTATCTCTGCTTTCCTAACAGTGGAGAACAATCACTCCGAGATCAATAATTAATCTAATCACGAATTACTTTTGTGTGGATGGGAGAAGTAGGTAAACCCTGCTTTGTTTGAATGCAGCACCCTCCAAATGTCCAACAGACCCATCTGCTGCATCAACCAATTGACTCCCTCTTCAGCATCCCCGCGATTTTGCAGTCTACTCCGCTGACCATCCTTAGTCTTGTCTACCACCATGTTAAAATCCCCCTCCTACCACCAATTGACAATCCACATAGGATGCCTGCAGGGTCAAGAGAGATGCATAGAACCCCCTATTGTAGATGTTTGGGGCATAAACATTGCATAGCAGTGTTCTCCTATCATAAAGCGCTCCCTTCACTGCTACAAACCAGCCCTCAGGGTCAGGTCTCCATTTCAAATGGGAGATTTTTATGAATAAACACTGCCACCCCTTTTTTCTTCTCATATAAAAAGAGTAACACTGCCCCACCCAGTCTGTCTTTAACTTGGCATATTCCCTATCTGTCAAATGTGTTTCCTGCAGAAAATCTACTTGCACATTCCTCCTCTTCAATTGCATCAGGATCTGCTTCCTTTTTGTTGGGGAATGTATACTTGATACATTCTATGTGGACGTCAACGCCTGAACCATCTAACCAACCCCCCCCCCCCCACCCTTTTTTACCCGGCATCACGCAACCACACTCCATTCATACCAACCTTGCCTAACTCCCCCAGCCTAGGCCAGCACATCTCATGTTGCTATGGGCACTCACTGCTCTTCCTACCCCTTCCCCAAGCCCTTTCCATCCCCTCCCCTGCCAAGCTACCCATGCTCTCAAAGCAGCAAATATCCTTCCATAGGCTCCCTCCACACCCTCCCCTGATCTACGCAGATGTCTTGCTGTTCACTCCTATCAAAATTATGCATCCTGACCTCTCCCCTCTAGTTCATTGCTTCAACACAATCACCGACTGGCTTCTAACTCAGAATTTACGCATAAACTTTAAGAAAACCAAGGTCTTATTTATCACAAAGAACAAGAGCTTCTCTCCTCCCACTACCTTGAAGGTGAGAGATGCAGAGCTCCCATGCAAATCTGATACGCTACCTGGGTGTCACACTCAACCAACAGCTCAACTTCAAAGAACACATAAAGAACACCACCAAGTCCATTTATTTATTTATTTATTTATTTGTATTTCTTCTATACCGCACTCTTTTTCATCAGCGCGGTTTACATTAAACAGGAATACTCATTTCAATCAACAGACTGTGGTGAGCTTACATATAACAGGAAATATACAACTGGGATTATAACTTAGGGAAACTATGTACATATTTGTAGCATGTATAGGACCTATATACACGGGATAGAGTTTCTTTTCATCATCTTAAATAGGGCGGTTACACTTTATCTGAAAGTGTTAGAGGGTTGATGATGTGCTTTGGAAATGTAGAATGAAGAGGTGATGCTTTATGGCTTTTCTAAATTGTTTACAATTGTTTACAATAAAATCATGACTTTAAGGTACCTGAGACCTCTGCTAGCACCAGATGATTTCAGAACAATATTCCAGACGCTTGTAACACCACATTTTGATTACGCAAACATCATTCTGCACGGTCTCCCTAAAAGCACCCTCAACCCACTGCAAATGGCGATGAATGCAGCAGCCCGCATTCTCTGCAGCATATCTAGAAGAGCTCACATCACGCCCATTCTTATGGAATTACATTGGCTACTGTTAAACAGCAGGCTCACCTACAAGGCACTACTCTTAACCTTCAAAGCAATTAACCTGTTATCCACCTCATCCCTCACTGCACTCCTCACCGCCACCCCCAACAACAGGCTGAGAAGGTTAGTAGCTGCCAGTACACTAATTATACCATTAGAAGCTACAAAATGCACACACACAACCAGGAATAGATCCTTTGCTTTCTATGCCCCGAGGTGCTGGAATAACCTCCCACCACATATCAGATCAATCAGGGATCTTTCGCAGTTCAGGAAAGCCCTTAAGCATCATCTGTTCCTCCTACACTTTGCCCACCCTAACCCAACACAACCACTCTCCACACCTCAACTCACTCATGCAGCCCCTAACACACTCATAACCTGACTTATGACAAGGCATACAACAGATCCTTCCATCAGGTACATTTACGACGCTCTTAGACTATAAGGGCTAATGCATCAAGAATAACAGCTTGTATTTAAATTTTATTATAAATTGTAAATAGTTTCACACCCACTACTGTTGTTGTACATGTATATATTTATCCCAGTATTTAGTTATCCCAGTTTCAGTCCCAAGTTACCTATCCTGTTACAATGTAAGCATAAGGCCGTTGGTATGATGCAAAATTTTTTTGTTATTTGTAAACCGCACTGATACTGAAAAGCGCGGTATAGAAGAGCTTGTAAATAAATAAATGATTCTACCTCACTTACATGAGTCCCTAGGTATATAGCACAGATGCACCCTACACATCCTCTTACTCCATAACCTCCAACCCAGCCTTGGCTTCGACTAGCCCCTTCCCCACTAATCTCTCCTCCCCCTCTGTCACCACCATCAAGAGCATACCCCTGATCCCCAACAGCATTTCCATAACAGGAACACCCCAGCAACCCATGGCTCTTAACAAATAGCATATAGTAAGGAAATAGATCCCAGCCCCCTACAACTCAAAAGAGCAAAGAATCAGAAAAAAAAAAGAGGAAAAAGACACCCCCTCATCCACAAGCACATCCCTCAGGTTCACCGAACCCACCCACAAATGTACCCACCCCACCACGATAACATCCAGTTCCAGTACAAATACTATTGCCTTCGCACACATTGCCAGAGAAAAGCCACCCAAGCTTCACGTGCATACCCAGGCATTCGTCGTTAGGACCACTCCTCCCGACATTATCATGGCAGATAGTGCAGGAGGAATCAACAGCTCCTAAAAGCGAAAACATACAGCACACACGACACGAACGGGAGGAGGGTGGGGGGAGAAAAGGGCACACAAAAACACAATAAAGAAAAAACAAGAAAAGGGGAGCACAAGAACAGACCCAGCCATTGAGGGCGCATTAACAAGGGGGATCCCACCATACCCTAAACGACTCCTCTCCTAGGGCCATTGGGGGGGGGGGGAGTACAAAGCTGCAATCAGTCACTGTCCAAATGTGTGTTGGGAGTCCCCAGTTGGCCTCAAAGTGGACCTAACTGGGCTCATTTGGACTCAGGTTCTGCAGCATCCTACTAACTACCATTCACACCTCCTGCTATTCGGGTGAATGCTGATTCAGTCTCTCCAAGAAACACTGTGCCCCCTCCTTGGACTATAGGATCCAGGCTCTGTCCCCATGATGAACATGTAGTTTAGCTGAGTAGGCGAGGGCAAACCTTATCCCCATCTCAACCAGTGTGGAGCAAACAGCCATCTCCTTGTGCATAGATGCCACTCATATGGAGTAATCATTGAATACTAGGAGCCATTTACCTTATAGTCAAGACCTGATTTTTCTGGAAGGCTTTTTAATACACTTCTTATCCAGCCAGCATATATAACGTGCTATCGCTGCCCTTGGCTTCTCTGCCCAGTCACATACTAGGCCCACTTAATGAGCACGCTCACATTGATAGCTGAGGGACCCACCAGCCTTCTCCAGCCCCAGATGCTCTGGCAGCTATTCGTTAAACAATTTGTACAGTTCTGCTTTGTGGACAGTCTCCGAGAATCCGATTCTCTCTCTCTCTCCTTTGGGAAGAGAAGTCAGCATTGCGAGCTCTGCTGGAAAAGTGAATTCTACTTGCTTTTTGTGAGTGAATCTGTTTGCTTTCTGTCAGTCCTGTCTGTATATATTTATCTTTATCTTTATCTTTATTCGGTTTCTTGATAAACCGCCTAAACCATAAGGCATCAAAGCGGTGTACAATAAATGGGCTGCAGGGAAGAAAGATAGAAAAGAACGCCATGGTATGACAGGAAAGAAAAGAAAAAGGAGAAGAGGAGAGAGAGTAAAAAGGGCAGAGCGACACAAATAGAAACTTACAACAAGAGAGAGGGGACTGAGGGGGGTAAACGAGGGTAAAGGGTACTGAAGTGAAGGGTTCTATGAATGGTGATGAAATATTAGAGGGTACTGGGAGCAGTAAGTATGAATGAGGGAGCCAATAGTATCAAAGAGAAACTGGAAGATCAAAAGCTTGTGCAAAGAGGTGTGTTTTAAGGAGGGACTTGAATTGTGGAAAAGAGGGCTCATTGCACCATTTTTTTTGTTCAGCTTTTCTCAGCTCTCTTGCTCCTCTCCATAACTAACTGGAACTTTCTTTCTACTATGTTTGTTTATTTATTCATTTGATATACTGCCCCCTCCCCCCCCCCCCCCATGACATTAGGGTGGTTTAGAACTATCTGGCCTGTCTGTGGAGTCCAGGTTAACATTTAATTCAATACCTATCCTAACTCTACAGTGTTTAAAATTTATTCGTCTCTGCTCTAATCTACCTAAGTGACTAACCCTTCCTCCCCTCCCTTGCTGAGGTATTATATGGCCCCTTTTCCTGTCTTCCATGTGTGTTTAGCTTTGTTTGCCTCTCTCTCCTCTGCTGGAAAGGTGAATTCTCCAGGAACAAGCAGGAAGTCAGCCCTCACATATGGGTGACGTCGGCACCGACGGAGCCCGCACAGAGCATTTTTCCAGCTTTCAAAAGAAAGCCTTTGGGAATGCTACCACGCATGCATGGTCCTCTTCCTGCCCAAGGGTACCATCTTGTTCAGTCTCCTTTTTTCTGCGAAGCCCAATGGACGTAGTCCTCTACTTCCCCGGAAAAAGCTGCCAGAAATCTCTCTTCCTCCGGTGCCGCACCGGTCTCCTTCCCACATCGGTTCTCCCCTTTTATTCCCTTTTTCTCAAGGGTTTTCCCTCAACCGGCCTTTTCACCATTTTTCACCCGGGGGGGTTGTCGACCCCGGCCGGGTGTTCTCCCACCATATCCCCCAATGGATTCAAGAAATGCAACCGCTGCAGTCAGACTATCTCAGTCACTAAGACTCATGACTGCTGCATTCGCTGCCTGGGCCTGGACCATGACAGTTCCACCTGCGACCGGTGCCAGGCCATTACCCCTAAAACGAATAGGAGGTGGTTTGAGTTGCAGGGGAAGCTGTTTCCAAGGTCTGACTCTGCCGCAGCTTCCCCATTGCCGAGCCCTGAAGCCAGCCCTTCGCGAGAGGTCTGGGTATCCTTGGAGTCCCGCAGCAATGGCTCCTCTGGCGTGGCCCCAGACCCTCCTAAAAAGAAGGTCCCGAAGGAGGTGCCTCCAATGAAACCTGGCAAAGTCCCTCACCGGGACTCTGGCAACTCTGAGCAGCACCCTCAAAGTCTCGAGACAAGAGTCCTCAGTCGGCAGACACCACACCAGGACCTGTGAGCCTATAGTCCTCCTCGGACGCACTCTCTGGAGTGCCAGCATCAGACCCGAAGCCCTCGGTGTCCACACTGGGAGCTGTACAGCTATCGGGTTCTGGATGCTCTTGCTCCACCCATGCCACATCCTGTGAGGCATACTGTACCACCAATGTTCCCTCTAATTTTCTGTAGGCTGTGTGCGCATAAAATATCAGCTGTGTGCAGCTTTTGAAGGAAGGTTAAATTTTTGTGCGCCACATAATGACGCTTGGAGTTATACACTTTAAAATTTGACTACACGTCAGAATACAGTATGTACACCACATTGATTTTAATCAAATTAAATGAAAATAGACGATTACTAAATGAAGCGGGAAATTTATAGTAATTACATTCATAACTTTTAAATTTTAAGACGTCTGTGTTGTTTTCTATCAGAATCAGAGCTGTAATTTTTGTGCGCTCTGTTGTAAAGTATGTGCGCTCGCTCGGCGAGGTGTGTGCACGCGCACAGCTTAGAGGGAACAGTGTGTGCTACACCCCTGGCTGTCTTTCACTACCCGCTATCTCCTGCACCTGCTCCACTGAGCATGCTTGGCTCAAATCCTGCACCCTTGCGGACTTTCTACACTTCAAATTCATGCTTGTCTCTTTCCAGTCAGCCATAGCACTCACCAAACAATACTATTATGTCCATCTGACTAACTCTCTTGCCTCTGACCCTCGCCATCTCTTTACAGCTCTCAACTCAATCCTCCGCCTCCGACCCCTCCTTCTCTTTCTGCCCAAACACTGGCTGACTACTTCCATGACAAAATCCAGAAGACCATACTCCCAATTCCCCACAAGGTCAGCTACTTCCCCCACTTCCCCCCCAACTCCCCCCACCCCCACTTCTGCTACCCTTTCTTCCTTTTCAATGACCTCTGAAGAGGAAACCACTCACCTTATTCCTCATCCAATCTCACTACCTGCTCCTCTGATCCTATTTGCACCTGTCTCCTTGGCTCCATCTCCTCTACTGTAGTCTCTTCCATCTCTCATATTCTTAACCTATTGCTCTTCACTGCAACTTTCCCTGCAGCCTTCAAGCATGCTAGTCCTCTCTTCAAGAAACCCTCACTACCCTACCTGTCCTATCGACCCATCTCCCTCCTCCCCTTCATTTCTTCTTGTATGTGTAGTTCATCACCGTTGCCTCAACTTTCTCTCCTCTCAAGCCCTTCTGGATCCTCTACAATCTGACTTTCATCCTTTATATTCTACTGAAACGGCTCTTGTCAAAGTCTCCAGTGACCTGTTCCTGGCAAAATCTAAGGGCCTTTACTCAGTCCTCATCCTTCTTGACCTTTCTGCTGATTTTGACACTATTGACCACAACCTTCTCCTTGATACCTTGTCCTCGCTTGGTTTTAAGGGCTCTGTACTATTCTGGGTCTCCTCTTCTTTCTCCCATCGCTCTTTCAGTGTTTCTTCTGGTGGATCTGCTGCTATCCCGCTTTCAGTTGGTGTACCCCAAGGATTTGTCTTGGGTCCACTCCTTTTCTCTCTATACCCTTGGTGCGCTCATCTCTTCCCATGGCTTTCAGTACCATCTTTATGTTGATGACTCCCACCTGAAATCTCTCTACACCTGAAATCTCTCCGGCAATCCAGATCCGGATCTCTGCCTGCCTTTCTGACATTGCTGTTTGGATGTCTCACCGCCGCTTGAAATTGAACATGGCCAAAACTGAGCTGCTTATTTTTCCCCCTAAAACCTCCTCTCCTCTTCCTCCTTTCTCAGTCTCGTGGATAACTCTCTACTCCTCCCTGTTTCCTCAGCTCGCGACCTTGGGGTTGTCTTTGACTCCTCTCTCTCCTCCTCCACCCACATCCATCTCATAGCTAAGACCTGCTGTTTCTTTCTCTATCAGAAAGAAATGGGTAGATTTTGTTGAACACACTACTAAGTCACTTATCCACTCCTTAATCACCTCCCATCTTGACTATTGTAACCTTGTTGATCTCCCTTTGAATCATCTCTCTCCCCTTCAATCTGTTCAACACTCTGCTACGCATCTAATCTGCCAGCCTCGTCATGCTCATATTACCCCTCTTCTCAAGTCACTTCATTGGCTCCCTATCCGTTTCCGCATCTATCCGTTTCCGCATCTAGTTCAAACTTCTCCTGCTAACCTATAAGTGCATTCACTCTGCAGCTCCTCACTACCTTTCCTCTCTTATCTCTCCCTACACCCCGCGCCCCCCCCCCCCCCCGGGAACTCCGCTCTTCTGGCAAATTGCTTCTATCTGTGCCCTTCTCTTCTATTGTTAACTCCAGACTTCGCTCCTTTCACCTTGCTGCACCGTACGCCTGTAACAAACTACCTGAGTCTGTACATCGGGCACCTTCTCTGACCCTTTTCAAATCCAGGCTGAAAACCTACCTCTTCGCTGCCGCTTTTGGATCTTGGCTCACCTGATCTCCTTGTGTTTCCCTTGTGTTGTCTGTCTTGACTAGATTGTAAGTTCTGATGAGTAGGGACTCACCTGTGTCCCTTTGGGAAACTGCTAGGTACATATGACCTAGATTGGCCACTGTTGGAAACAGAATACTGGGCTTGATGGACCTTGGTCTGACCCAGTATAGCATATCTTATGTTCTTATGTTCTTATGTACATGTCTGTGCAGCGCTGCTTACGTCTTGTAGCACTATACAAATGCTCAGTAATAGTAGTAGTAGTAGTAGATCACCCACAAATTATTCCGGCAACTTCTATTTTCAAGCTCTTCCACTTGGTCAAACAGCACAATCCTTTCCCACTTCAGGGCTGCTACTTCCGCCTCCATGTGCTGCCCCGCATCCTCCTGGGCTGCAATCCTCTCCTCTGAAGTTTTCAATCCAGTGCCCCTGTGAGTCAAACTGATCCCGGATTTCCTCTATCGCAGTCTATTGAATTTGTCCTCCAATGCTGCTGACACGCTTTTGGAGATCTCCTGCATAAAGTCATTCACTACGAGCCCCACAGCTTTCTCCACCGGCGCTGCAGAGTGCTCACCGGGCTAGTGCTTCTCCCGAGCTGCACAATGGCCTTTCATGCTTATGCCCACCTACCACTTCACAGTCACCAACCTACACTCCAGGCAGATACTGTATACCTCAAAACAGGATTCCGTGCACACCATACGCCACTCTACCATTGATCCTTAGTGGAGAATCACAGGGAGGCTCTTTAACATTTCTAAATAGTCGTTTTGGCACAAATTAAGAGGGAGCCTATCGCCACACATCTGCTCAGTTCTAAAGCATCACATAACACCCCTCCCCCGGTATAGGGTTTCAACGTATTGTCCATGATGATGCCCAGATCCTTTTCCTGGGTGGTGATTCCTAATGTGGAACCTTGCATCATGTAACCATAATTGGGGTTCTTTTTCCCTAAATCCACAACTTTGCACTTGTCCGCATTAAATTTCATCTTCCATTTGGGTGTCCAGTCTCCCACTTTATCAAGGTCCTCTTGCAATTTTTCACAATCCTCTTGTGTTTTAACAACGTTGAATAATTTTGTCTCATCTACAAATTTGACACCTCACTCATTATTCCCGATTTCCAGATCATTTATAAATATGTTAAAAGGCAGTGAACCCAGCACAGATCCCTGGGGTACTCCACTATTCACCTTTCTCAATTGAGAAAAATGGCCATTTAGCCTTACTCTCTTTTCTATCTTTTAACCAGTTCCTAATTCACAATAGTATACCGCCTCCTATCCCATGACTTTTCAATTTCCCCAAGAGTCTTTCATGAGGGACCTTATCAAAAACTTTGTGAAAATCGAGATACAGGGTTTTGGCCAACATTATTGGCCCCCTTGCAGTTCAATTCCTTAGTGTCAATAGCTCCTTAAAAAAAAAAGTGGTAAGTGAAATGGCTTTGGACTATATGTGCACACGTATCTGACACACAAAAGAATCAAATAAAACAAAACCAACTAGAAAAATAAATAGTAGAAAATAGTATAAAAAACTGGGACCTTGACAGGGCATGATTGACACTTTCATAAACAATTCAAATAAGTTTGAATAGAAGAAACACATTCCCATTGCAGTAAAAGTAGACGCACTTGTGATCAATTGTCAGTACTCACATGACTTGAGTCAGCCAATAAATGCGGGCTGTAATGTTAAAATGGCTGCATTTACTCCCTGTTCCATTTTCACAATGGTGAAGACAAGAGAACTGCCTAAGACCGTTGGAAAAGCCATTATCACCAAACATCAGACTTTAAAGGGGTACAAGGCCATTTCCAAAGACCTTGGGATTCCTGTGTCTGCAGTTTGCAATATTAAGACGTTTTCTGCTCAAGGAACTGTCAAGAACCTCCCAGAATATGGCGAGAAGAGGAAAAGTAACCCAAGAATTCTTCGAAGGTTAGTGCGAACTGTTGGAAAAACACCATGTATAGCATCCAAAGACCTTAAGGCTCCCCTGGAGCAGTCTGGGGTGGTGGTTTTAACCCACACCATATGCAGTGCACTAAACAAAGGAGGACCCCAATCCTTCTGGGAAAATGTTCTTTGGACAGATGAAACCAAACTTGAGCTCTTTGACAATGCAGACCAGTGGTGCATATTCAGGTGAAGAAATGAAGCTTATAAACAAAAAAAAATCCTTCCTACAGTTAAAGATGGTGGAGGTTCTATAATGTTGTGGAGCTGTTTTGCTGCCTCAGGAACTGGAGGCCTGGAATGTATTAAAGGAATCATGAAGTCAGAGGACTACCAAGGTATTTTGGAGTGAAATGTGCTACTTAGTGACAAAAAGCTAGATCTGGGTTGAAGGTCATGGGTCCTCCAGCAGGACAATGACCCAAAACATACATCTAAAAGTACAAAAATTCTGTCACTGTTTGCCCTCACCACTTCCATCGGAAGGGCATTCCAGGCATCCATCACCCTTTCAGTGAAAAAGTATTTCCTGACATTACCTTTCAGTTTACTCCCTTGAAGCTTCATGTTATGCCCTCTAGTTTTACAGCTTCCCCGTCTTTGGAAGAGGTTTGTTTGTCCATTAATACTCTTTAAGTATTTAAAGGTCTGAATCATATCTCCCTTGTCCCTCTTCTCCTCCAGCGTGTAAATATTTTGGTCTTCAAGTCTCTTCTCATAAGTCTTCTCATGCAGGCTCCAAAGTCTTATGACGCAAACTCCAAGTGGTACTGCGTAGACACTTAGTATTTTCCTGGCTCCCTGGCCCACTTCTTCAGAGCTGTTGTTCTTGGTGGTGCCACAGATAATCCTCCTTGTGGGATGCCAAATGCAGTCACCTGTCAAACTCATAGAGATACTGTTGCTGATATCGTTGGAGCAGGCTGGGCAGGATTTTGGCCAGCAGGGCTGTGATTCTGCCTGCTCCCTTGTTCAGCAGGGGAGTTCTTCAGATCCTCTTAACTGGTGAAATCTGCCCTACATGATTTGGGGGGGAGGGGTCAACAGATGCCTGGGTCTACTGGCTGGGGTTCCCCCCCCCCCCCTTGTCCCTTTCTCTCTCTTGAATGATTGAGCAGCAGATTGAAGTGAGGGTTTTTTGTCAGGTTAAAGGTTTAAAAAAAAGATGAAAGTATTGGAGAGGGTGAAAATCCAGTCTCTGTTATTGAATCTAGCAGCACGGGGGTGCTCTTCAGCAGTTAGCCATGGCTGCAGGACAATGAAGAAAAGACCCAAGATGCAGCATGTCTGAAAGGACAAAGCTGTGGGGATGGTAGGAGTCAGCCTCTGAGCAGTATGGTCAGCTCCTATTTGCCCCATTTGCAATGCACAGCCTAGGAAACAGTTAAAGCAGCATGAGGGGAGTATTGGGCAGTAAGCTTGGTGAGAACATTGCTCCCACTGCTGAGGTATATATGGATCCTTGCTTCTTTCTGTCACAGCCATTGCTCCTTATGGTGGTCTTCCACAGGTACAACTGGAGCCTTGAACATTTGCCTGAGCAGCTGTAGAGGGCATTCTCATTCCTTTATCTTTTTCCTGTAATTCATTCTTGTAATGCATCAGGCTTTCTTTAGTATACAGAGGCTTGAAGGAAAAGATGCTGTATAGCTTGAGGAAGCCTACACTCAAGGGTTTGGCCCCTGAGCAACTTAGGCTGTTGGAAGGATTTGAACTGCATGGAGGAACTTTAGAAACATAGGCCATGTGGTCTTTTTCTGCAGTCGTGTTTCTATCTAGTCTGCCCTTCCATATCAACTACAATAGTCCCCTTTTTTCCTTTAGAGATCTTCTGTGTTTGTCCCATGATTTCTTGAATTCAGAAACTGTCCTAGTCTCTACTACCTCCAATGGAAGATTGTTCAATACATCTACCACTCTTTCTGTAAAGAAATATTTCTGCATATTACTCCTGAATCTTATCCCCTTTCACTCTCATCCTATGCCCCCTCATAGCAGAGCTTGCTTTCAATCAAAATAAGCTCTCCTCCTGTGCATTTATGCCACGGAGATATTTAAACATCTCTATCATATTTCCTCTATCCCACCTTTCCTCTAAGGTATACATATTAAGATCTTTAAGTCTGTCCTCCTGTGCTTTATAATGAAGACCACTAACCATTTTAGTAGCCATCCTCTGTACCAACTCCATCCTGTTTGTATCCTTTTGAAGGTGCGGTCTGCAAAATTGCATACAATATTCCAAATGAGGTCACACCAGAGACTTATACAAAGGCACTATCACCTCCTTTTTTTCTGCTGGCCATTCCTCTTCCTATGCACTCAAACATTCTTCTGGCTTTCACCATCACCTTTTCTACCTGTTTAGCCACTTTAAGATCATCAGAAACAATCACACCCAGGTCCGGCTCTTCTTTCACGGACAGAAGAACTTCGCCCCCCTACACTGTACAACTCCCTACTACTACTATTGAGCATTGGATTTTTGCATCCTAAATGCATGACCCTGCATTTTTTAGCGTTAAATCTCAGCTGCCAAATTCTCAACCATTCTTCAAGCTTAGCTAGATCCCGCCTCATGTTATCTACTCCTTCTGGGTGTCTACTCTCTTGCAGATTTTGATATCATCCGCAAAGAGGCAAATCTTACCCGACAACCCTTCCGCAATATCACTAACAAAGATGTTAAAAAGAATCAGACCAAGGACAGATCCCTGTAGTACAACACTGGTAACATCCTTCTCCTCAGAGTGAGCTCCATTTACCTGAATACTTTGTCGCCTCCCACTCAACCAATTTCTAACTGAGTCAGTCTCTTTAGGGTCCATCCTTAGGGTGCTCAGTTTGATTATAAGTCGCCTGTGCAGAACGGTGTCAAAGGCTTTACTGAAATCTAAGTACATCACATCTAGGACTCTCCCTCAGTCCAACTCCTTGGCCACCCAGTCAAAGAAATCAATAAGATTTGTCTGACAAGACCTGCCTCTGGTAAACCCATCTACCTCAGATTCTGCAATCCATTGAACTTCAGAAACCTCACTATTCTCTGTTTTAGCATCATTTCCAATAATGTACTTGTCACAGAGGTTAGACTAACTGGCTTGTAGTTTTCAACCTCATCCTTACTTCCCCTTTTGTGTAAAGGGACCACATGTGCCTTTCTCCAGTCCTCTGGGTCCACTCCCGACTCTAAAGAAACATTGACAAGTTCAGTCAGTGGAGCTGCTGGAATTGTCTCCAAGTTCCTTTAATATTCTCAGATGTATCCCATCTGGTCCCAACACTTTGTTCATGAGGAACTAGCTAAACTAAAAGTAGACAGTCTTCTGAAAATCGTTCAAGATCCCCCTCACTTCTGTTCCTATTTGTGGTTGTTTTCTGAAGTCCTGCTCCTGGCCCTTCATCTGTGAACATAGAACAGAAATATCTGTTGAGCAATTCCGCTTTATCCTCCTCAGCTTCTACATATTCCTCCCCTTCACCCTTGAGTCTGACAGTACCACTTTTGCCCTTCCTCTTCTCACCAACATATCAAAAAAAGTTCTTATCCCTCCATTTTATTGCATTGTCTATTTTTTTCTTTTTGTATCTTTGTTTTCTTGACTACTTTGCTAGCTTCTCTACGTTTTTCCAAATATAGATGCTTGTCTTCCTCTCTCTTTTATGAAAGCCAACATCTTGTTCTTCACCTTTTCAGTTCTTTTGAGAACTATAATGGCCTCCTTTTACATTTATTTACCTTTCTAAGAAAAAGGATTCTTGCCCTTAAAATATCCCCTTTCAGTTTTGCCCAATGTATTTCTACATCCCCCAGCTGTTCCCATCCCACTAATGACTCCTTGAATTATTGTCCCATCTTGGCAAAGTTAGTTTTTCAAAAGCATTAAACCCTTGCTTTTGAATGGAATTTATCAGCCCTAGTCCTAATACTGAACCACTCCATCTGATGATGACTGGATGCAAGATGATCTCCCACTATGACATCGGAAACACTTTCCCCATTGGTGAGCATCAAGTCCAGTATGGCCCCTTCACATGTGGGTTCTGTTACCGGTTGCTGGAATAGTTCTCCCTGTAGAGAATCTAGGATCTTCTAATTTATAGATGACACCACAGCAGGGATGTGCCAGTCAACATCTGGCATATTGAAATCACCTATCAGTAGCACTTCTTCTCCTTTTATGGCAATACTGCATATGTCTTTTATTAAATCCTTGTCCACTTCTTCCTGTGAAGGAGATCTGTATATCACATCAATGCAAATGGATTTCCCTTTCCCTCATTCTAGTTTAACCCACAGTGCCGCCTCGCTCCCTCTCGTAAGCCCTGCAATTCTATAGCTTTAATAATATTTTTTACATATATAGTGCCTTTCTATACAGATTTTTCCTTGGGGGGTTGGGGGAGGAGGTTAGGAGATAGGGAGGAAGAGGCTGGCAGCACCTTTCCAGGATCTGGAGCCAAAGAATGATAAGAACTCTTCCATGGAAGGGCAAGACTCCTCTATGATTTATCTCTTCAGGAAAGAATGATCATCTTCCTTTATGCTGCAGATCAATTCTTCCTGCCAAATATCAGAGCCCACTGTGGAGGAACTGTGAGAGTGGTTCTATTCTAAAAGGGATCAGGACACCCTCTAGAACTTTCCCTTTCCACAAGGCAGTCAAGTGCCATAGATGGGGACTTCAAAGGGAGCAAGATGATGGATAGAGGAGAGTCTTTTCCACTTTCCTAGGTCCTTATGCCTTAGTATCTTCAGTTATCTAATAGATGACTATCACAGAGAAGGAAGGTAAATTGAATTTTTGTGCATAAGTATTAAAACAATATAAATTTTAAAATAATTATATGTAATTGCTAAGTTGACATTACAAAAAGTATAGGGAACTGCAGGTTTTTTATGACCTTTGAAAGATACCAAGACCCAGGAGGAATGCAACATCATTTTTGGTTGGAGGGGTCAAACAAGCCAATCTCCAGCCCCACCCCAACCACTCTAGTTGCTGGTGCTATGTTGGGCAAAATAGTGGTGGGGTCATGGCCCCTGAAGGCAAACAGCACCTTTGCATAGGAACCTTTAAAAAATGGGTATAATCTAATAAAGTAAACTGGGCCTTAAACTGATTTCCTATCTAAATAAATTAAATCAGATCAAAGTCCATCAACAAAGTCAATCCAACCATTAGGTAAGACTAGATGATCCCCTGGGGCAGCAGCTTTGGAAGGGCAGCAAAGAGCAGCTACAGTCAAAACAATAGGTCCTAACAGCCATGCAACTTAAAGAGCCATTGACATGTTCATTTACCTCTAGGGAGAGCAGGCACACACATATATATAAAGCAAAGTTTATTATTAAAAAATGATATCCAAATTATGTATTTTATAGAATTGTTTGCTGTCAGAAACAATCATGAATATTCAAGTCAGTAATAGTGTATATATTTGCCTTGAAGAGATTTGATGTTTTCTACAGTGCTACTAAGATATTGCTTATAATCCATCCTCACATTCATTTGAGGTGGTTGTATCTGTTTTTTATTGCAAGGCTAAGTGGCATTGACAGACTTCAAATCCAAAAGGGGATGGAAGGATCTGCCTTTCTTCTGTACCACAAAGTAAATGGAATACCACATTTGACCTTGCTGTGCAAAGGGCATGAGTATGATAGCCTGCAACTCCAGGAGGCGCTGAAGAATTTTCCTCAATTGCTGCTCACTTAGCCAGGGAGCTGCAATGAGATTCCACAAAGGTCTCCCAAAGAGGATCCGCAAACTCCAGCATGGGTTCTCCATTTTGTGGCCCCATTGGAGCTGCCCCCAACCACCTTTTTTCAGAAGGGACCTGCTAGATTTCATTGGGAAGGCTTACTGGCTCCCAAGGAGGCTTCTGCTTAGTCCTGTGAATTCTGGGATGCATGAAGGCACTGATCTTTCTTGGGTTTGGACTCATACGAGGAGGAAAAGGCCATGCCAAAACTCTTTCCAGGCTTGAAATGCCCTCATTTTCCCTGCTGCACCATATGAGAGGAACCATTGGATCCTCTGGACTTATCTTCCAGGACCATCTCTGGGTAAGCTTCTTCCAGATCCTTCACCAGCTTTTCTTCCCCAAAGAGCAACTTGCCCTTAAAGAGGAGCTTTCTCAGCTGCAGGTTATGTTATGTTTATTAAAACTTGATATATGTATTACCTTTCTATATAAAGTCAAGGTTTACAAACCAAAAACAAAAGAGAAGTGGGAGGAGAACACCATAAAATAACAGGAAAGAGGAAAAAAGAATAGAAAGGTAGGTTCTTAGGAGAGTTAAATGGACAGCAGAAAGCAGAGAGGGGATTCCATAGCCAAAGCCAACCCTAAGCTACCACAGATTCCGCCATCATCTTAGAGGAGATCCTATCAAGTTGTACAGGGCACCTGCTGTGCTCCAGACTTCAATTGCTGGATCCAGCTCGAGTGCTGTGTGCGCCACACTTGTACAAAGCACCGTCTGAGTGCCCAAGGCTGAAGTCCTAAAGGCATTCTTAAGGAGGGCTTCCATTCTTTCATGAGTCTCTTCAGTGCAGTGCCACCTTCTACCAGAATGGTTGTGTGCTTTGTCACCACTGTGACCAGCACTTCCACCTTTGGGACCTGAAAAGCTGTTACATCTGCCCTTGTGGCAGAGAATACAGCTGAGCCAGGACCTTAATGCTCATCTGCCCCCACTCTGGTGCTTCCAACTGAGAGGATACAAGCTTTTGCAAAGGCTAAGGAAGGGGGGAAAAAAGTTCAGAGGGTCAACATCACCCCACTAGGATAGGATCCACTTAAGAAATCTGTGCCATAAGTGTGTCTGCAATGTGCATCCTGAATAAGGGTAGCCAGGTCTTCTGTGTGAAAAAGGCAAATCACTTGATGGATCTTCTTTCTCTGCCAGAGAAAAATCCCCCCCCCCCCCCACTCCATTGACTTACCCATTAGAGATAGGGAATTCTCATCTTCTCCCAAGTGACTCCCCCCCCCCCCCCCTCAAGGGACATACCTGGCCTCCTGGAGCAATGCACAGTTGAAAAAGAATTGGGGTGTTTAACATCCTTACCACCAAAAGGGGAGACCTCGGGGGGGGGGGTCTACCAGGCAGCTACCAAAGACTGAAACCATTCAGGAGCTGCTGCTCAAAACTAGCCAAAAACAAGCCCTGGGGCCCCAAAGGACCTTCAGGGGCCTGCCAGCTTGAGGCTGTGGCTACCTCAACATATTCCCCTTTAGCTGGAATCATGTAGGCATCCAAGGTGAATAATGTTTCCGCTGGCAGGAAAATCGTGGGAGATGTGGCAGAAGAAAAAGAAGCACTTCCCTCCACCCCCATGGAAGGGACTAATATTGCCAAAATATTCACTCTAAGACTTCTCCATTAAACATGGATCAAAAGGAGCCAGCTGCAGAAATCACTCGAGAATCGCAAACAGCACACCTCAGTATAATGGGCCTGAAAAGAAATCTGAAGAAAAAGAAAACCATGGTGAAAGAGAAACCCTGATCAGTAAGGAAATCCTCTCACTTGACAGGTCAGCTGGAGAACCCCAAGAAGGGCCTCTCCAGCCACCTACACGGGCCTTGGAAGCCTGGTTTCCTCAAACCTTCATTTTTTTTAATAGTTTGAAGCTGCCTTATTCAAACAGCACAAAAGAGAGCAAGTAAAGTAACAGGACCATATCAAAAAAATTAGCTAAATCTAGAAAGAGCAGAACATGCAGGTGTAGGACAGTGAGAAGGAAGGGGATGTGAGCCCAGACTGACAGACTTCCCTTGGGGGTTCCATGGGATCCTCCTCACTTTCTGACCCACCAGCATTAGAAAGTCATGGGTTATAGTGCTGGGCATAGGGCATCTATCAGCTTAAGGTGACCATGGGTGTACCCAAGCTCTAAGTAAAAGTTGGGCCAAATGTCTTAATCACACAGGCCACAAGATCATGATCTGGGACAGGGGAGACAGGCCTATCTCCGCTGCTGCGCCGGTATGCACACTTTACCACCTGCTCAGGTCTGGCCTAAGAGTTTTTGCTACTCTAGGCAGGTCCTTCGTGCCACCCCTCGATGGCTGCGGTGCCACTCAGCCTGCCATGGTGCCTCCTGGCATCCATTTTCTCAATGGGGGAGCAGCATGGCATCCCTTCTTGCATAGTTCAGCCGCTGCTTCAGTGCATCAGTTCAGCCACCATTTCAGCGTGCTGTGTCTTAAAGTGCCCTCACATGTGTGGGCTCACAGACTGCTCTCCTCCAACCTCCCCCCCCCCCACCCCTCGATGCAATTTCCTGTTGGAGGAGGCAGAAGTGGCAGCCATAACTGCATGCATGCAAGTGGGCATTTTAAAGCCTGCTGCGGCACTGAACTGCCGTTTCACTGGGGGGGATGGTAAGCCAAGTTGCCCACCAGGATCGAACAGCCTAGGTGTGACTGCCTAATTCACATAGTGGACGGGTTGGCCCTGCACCTGCTGGAGGCAGACAATACTGGCTTCTCTCTGTGCTGCACCAGAGGATATACCAAGTGATGACATCACTGAAAGCAGATGTAGTCTGTCTCCACCTGCTGGCAAGGGAATGTAATCCCCTAGTCTGAACTGGTCTAGCAAGATAATAAAGAAATATACAATTGGTCAAGGGTACAAAGGCATTTCCCTTGTAAAATCATAAAAATGTTTGTCTTTTTTACAGCCTTCATTGCTTTACCCATACAGCTTGTGCTAGTTCATATTTAGCTTTTTTCAGCAGATTTTTATTTACACTCTTGACTACAAAGTGATTTGTTAAGTTAGGTACATATTATATAGCGACTGGCAAAGATGCTGCATACTCTTCATTTGTTTGTTTTTTGAGAAATGTTCAAAAATGCTCATTTTATTTTGCATCCAGTGACATCTTTTCTCATCCAATCAGCTATTGCATCACCACCCCTGTATAGAAACATGACTGCAGAAAAAGACCACATGACCTATCTATTCTCCGGGAACAAGCAGGAAGTCAGTCCTCACATATATGCGTGATCTACATCCCGCCCAAGGATGCCATTTTCCTTCAGTCTCCTTTTTTCCACGGAGCCCACTGGACATTTGCGTACCAGTTCCTTCCCGCCCCTGAGCCAGCTTGCCTTGCCACTGCTCCTCGGGTTCGTACATTTGTTTTTGTCCCTTTTCATCGAGGTGTTCCTCAACCGGCATTCATGCCTTTTTTCAGCTGAAGGTCTCATACCCTTGTGGGAGGCGGGGACTCCTCCGATACTTCGGTGCCCCGCAAGTCAGAGCCTCTTCGGAGTCCTGTGGCTACGTTCCTCCAAGCGGAAATCCCTGCAGGTGGAGCACAAGAAGAAACAACCCTTGAAGACCACCTTGGAGGATGGATCTGGGAAGAAGGGGAAATCCCACCCCACGAGCTGCAGTCCCAGGTGTGAATCCAAGGAGTTGGGGCAGTAGTGACCCTCCAAGCTGCCCCCCAAAGAGTTATCGGCACCTGCCGACTGGCCTCGGACCTCCGAGGCCATCCTCATTTAGGACTCCCCCTCAACAGTACCGATGCAGGCCTGAAGTCCTCTGTGCCCACATCGAAGGTTGCGGAGCCAACTGGTATAGAGACCAGAATAGCTGCCCTAGAGAGCAGTATATCTGCCCTAGTGGCCATGCTGCAGGCATTCATGTCTGGCTCGTCTGGTTCATCCACCCCGATGACTGGACCCTCAAGTCCCCTTTAATAATGGTTTATGGACCTTTCCTCCAGGAATGTGTCCAACCCTTTTTTAAACCTAGCTACACTAACAGCTTTTACTACGTTCTCCGGTAACAAATTCTAGAGTTTGATTACACATTGAGTGAAAAAATATTATTAGTCATTAGGCATTCCTAACGCTCTACATTTCAAGCAAAGGTAAAAGTTTGTGGCTTTTTAAATTACAGCTCTCTGCTTGGGAGCTCTTAAAAGGGTTTTGGTACATTTTTAAAACAAAGTTAGTCTTTTTGGTGCTTTAGTTTAAAAGGAGAAATATTTTCTTTAGTGGGGTAGGTTTAAAACTCTGCTTTAGTATCTTTCTCAGCTCTTTGAAGCTACTGACACCTAATCAGGTGTTAGTTCCCTCCCTACTCCCCCCCCCCAACTCCCACCCACCCCTAGTGAGCAGTCTTGCTTTATAGGTCACCTCCCCAATTAACTACACACAGGGACTTGGAACAGCACATTTTGAACATACTTAAAGAGATTTAACTGCTTTTTCTCTGAAAGGACATCTGGGAAAACGGCTGGTACTTTGGTAGATCTCTCTTGTTTTAACAGATACCTAAGCTCTACGAACTGAACAATGGCTGGGAAAAATCATATCGCTAAAGCTGATGCCCCTGTTACAGCTTCTGCCTCTGTCCAGACAGAGGTCCCAATGCTAGTTGAAGGACCGGTTCCATGTGCAGGGTGCCTGCATGCTGAAGCTCTCAGGAAACAAGAAGAGGAACTCAGAGAGGAGGTGGCGAGACTAAGGAGCATTCAAGACAGTGGGTACATTGATGAGATACTTCTTGCAACATCCAAGCTCTCCAGCAGAGAAGATGGGTGCCTACAGAATGACGAAGGTTGGACACAAGTCACCATGGCCTGCAGAATCACCAATCCAACTTCTCCAGCCCTTGAATTGAAGAACCATTATGCAGCCCTGGAAGTGGAGGAAGTGAAAGCATCCCTGGAAAAGGATGAACCAGAGCTCAAGTACCCCAAAGCTGCAGAATCAGTGACCAAAGAAGCAAAGGGTAGTGGTGGTTGGTGACTCTTTTCTGAGGGGTACTGAGGCATCCATTTGCCGACCAGACTTGATGTCCAGAGAGGTATGCTGTCTGCCAGGTGCCAAAATCCGAGATGTTACGGAGAGTTTGCCGAGACTCATCAAGCCCACTGACTATTACCCAATGTTGCTAATCCATGTCGGCACAAATGATACTGCCAGGTATTCCTCTGAGCATATCAAAAGTAACTTCATGGCCCTGGGACAGAGGGTGAAGCAGATGCACAGGTAGTGTTCTCTTCAATCCTCCCTGTTGAGGGTAAAGGCCAAGGCAGAGAAGCTTGCATCCTGGAGATGAATTCATGGCTGTGTGGATGGTGTCATCGAGAGCGTTTTGGTTTCCTGGACCATGGGATGCTGTTCCAAGGGTTGCAGAGCAGAGATGGTGTCCATCTGTCCAAGAAAGGTCAAAGTGTCTTCAGTAGCAGATTGGCCAATCTACTGAAGAAGGCTTTAAACTAGATTCGTTGGGGATAGGTGAAGAAAGCCCCCAGGTAAGTGAAACATTTAAATAGCTTTATGGAAATGGGTAAAAGGGGTAACATATGGAAAGCGGTATGTATAAGTGCCCGTAGCATGGGAAATAAGATCCGAGATGTTGAAGCTTTAATGGGAGAGGCTGACTTGGATTTAGTGGCAGTTACAGAAACATGGTTCACAGAAAACCATGATTGGGATGTAACTATACCAGGCTATACTTTATTCAGAAAGGACAGGTAGGAAGAAGGGGAGGAGGAGTGGCACTATATGTAAAAAAATATTAAAGCTTTGGAATTACAGAGCTTAAAAGGGGGAGAGGAGGCACTGTGGGTTAAACTAGAAAGAGGGAAAGAGAAATCTATTTTCATTAGTGTGATATACAGACCTCCCTCACAAGAGGAGGTGGTGGATGGAGAGTTGATTGAAGACATACGCAGCATTGCTAGGAATGGGGAAGTGCTACTGATAGGGGATTTCAATATGCCAGATGTTAATTGGCACATTCCTGCTGCAGTATCTAGAAGTAAGGAGATCCTGGATTCTCTACAGAGAGAACTATTCAGGAAATTAATAACAGACCCCACACATGAATGGGCCATACTGGACTTGGTACTTACCAATGTTGAAAGTGTTTCTGATGTTACAGTGGGAAATCATTTTGCATCCAGTGACACCAGATGGTGTGGTTCAGTATTAGGACTAGGGCTGATAGAATACATTCAAAAGCGAGGGTCTTAGACTTTAGGAAAACTAACTTTGCCAAGATGGGCCAATACCTCAGGGAGTCATTAGCGGGATGGGAACAGCTGGGGGATGTAGAAAAACAGTGGGAAAAATTGAAAGGGGATATTTTAAGGGCAACCAACTTTTTTGTTAAAAGGGTAAATAAAGGTAAAAGGAAAAAGAGACTGCTATGGCTTTCGAAAGAAGTAGCTGAAAAGGTGAAGAAAAAGAGGGAGGCCTTCATGAAATACAAGAGATTACAGAGAGACGAAGACGGGCATCTATATTTTGAAAAACTTAGAGAAGCTAGCAAAGTAGTCAGGAAAGCAAATATTCCAAAAGAGGAGGAAATATCCAATGCAATAAAATGGGGGGATAAGACTTTTTTCAGATATGTTAGTGAAAAGAGGAAGGGCAAAAGTGGTATTGTCAGACTCAAGGGTGAAGGGGAAGAATATGTAGAAGCTGATGAGGATAAAGCGGAATTGCTTAACAAATATTTCTGTTCTGTGTTCACCGATGGAGAACCAGGAACAGGACCTCAGAAAACACCCACAAACAGGAACAGAAGCAAGGGGCATCTTGAAGAATTTTCAGAAGACTGTGTTCGTGAGAAACTAGCTAAACTTAGTGGACAAAGCGACGGGACCAGATGGGATAAACCCTAGAATACTGAGGGAAGTTGGGGACATTCTAGCAGCAACACTGACTGACCTTTTCAATGCCTCGTTGGAACCGGGAGTGGTGCCAAAGGACTGGAGAGAGGCTCATGTGGTCCCTTTACACAAAAGTGGAAGTAAGGATTTCATTGAAAAGAGGCCGGTTAGTATAACTTCGGTGTTGAGTAAATTATTAGAAACGCTGCTGAAAGAGAAAATAGTAAGGTTTCTGGAGTCCAGCGGATTACAGGATCCGAGGCAGCATGGATTCACCAGAGGCAGGTCTTGTCACACAAATCTGATTGATTTCTTTGACTGGATGACCAGGGAGTTGGATCGAGAGAGAGCCCTAGATGTGTATTTAGATTTCAGTAAAGCCTTTGACATTGTTCCTCACAGGTGACTTATAAACAAACTGAGCACCCTAGGGATGGACCCTAAAGATCTCCAGGAACAAGCAGGAATGAGTCTTCACATATGGGTACGTCGGTACTGACGGAGTCCGCGCGGGAACGCTCCCCAGCGTCTAATCAGAACGCTTTTGGGAGCATCCCACCACGCCTGCATGCTGCCTTCCTGCCTTTCCCAACTGCCTCTCCTCAGTTTTCGTTTTTCCGCAGAGCCGGCAGGACGTACTCCTGTCACCGCAGAAAATTCTTCTTTTATTTTTTTGTTTTCTTTTGGTCGCGTCTGCCTTTCCCCACGCCACCGGTACCGCTGGTGTTTCTTTCTTCTTTTTTCTTACAAATTTTCCTTTCTGAGGAATATTTTTTCCCTGTTAGTGCCTGACGGATTTTCGGCCTGCTAGGCCTACTCACTCTCCTTCATGGAAATACCAGCCATTAACCCTAAGAAATGTTTAAACTGTGGCGGTACCAAATTAATTGTAGACGCTCATAATTGGTGTCTACCCTGTTTGGGTCCTGACCACCATCCGCTGGAGTGTCCCTTCTGCAGCGGTATATCCAGAAGAAGTCTTCAGCATCGAGCATGTCTCGATACCTGGTCCCCATTAAACTTCATGGTACCAGCCAACGCTTCTTCTTCACAGGATCAGGTAACCCAAAAACAGTCTGTTAAGACTAGCCAGGCCTCGAGTGGTAGATTTCATGCTCAGCATAGAGATGCCTCCAGCGTTGCCCTTGAGAACACCTTGGCATTAAAGCCCCGGTGGGAGTCTTCGGCCTCCAAGCCATTTATGGGGTTTCAGGTTGTTTCTGGGGTTCTCACCTCTACGAACATACCTGAGCTATGCTCGGTGGCGGCATCCGCTTGGTGCGGTACCGATACCCCGGCATCGGCAATGGTGTTGGATGAAACATTCCTCACCAAACATCGCAGTCTAGCGCTCTCGGTTCCTTCGGGGCCGACTGAGCCACTGCTGACCAATCTTCCAGTATCGGTATCGATACCAGTACTGGTATCGACGTCGGTACCCCCCAGATATGCATCGATAGACTTGCTTCCTTCGATGCTGAGTCTGGAATCGATCTCTAGTCTGGATGACTGGGTACCGACTCGTCTCGGTACCGACTTCAAACGGTACCGAAGACTTTCTACCGATGATCAAGGTCTGCCACGTTCGGTTACTTCGGTACCGATAGAGCTATCACAGACTGATATTCATGTATCGGTATCAACGACGGTACCGGTATCGACATCAGCATCGGTGTCGGAACCTCCCATGCTCGTTTCAACCGGCTCACTTCCTTCCATACCGAGTTTGGAATTGATCCCTAGCATGGACAATTTGCTACTGACGGGTTGCGGTACCGGCTTCCAGCGGTACCGACAACCATCCTTCAAGGACAATCCGATGCTCCACCCCTTCAGATCTTCTATTCTAGAGAATCTGAATGAACCGGTGGGTGCTAGAGCTAGTTCTTACTCCTCTTTCTAGAGGACTCCCCTCTGGGGAGATTTCTTTTCAAGCATTCCTGCTTGATATGGCAAAGTTACTTGCCATTTCTATACCTGGTCAATATCCTGCACCAGGGGATCCAAAACCTCTGCAGATCCCCTGCAATCCAAAGGAAGTCGTTATGTTTCCTTTGCATCAGACCTTGCAGGATCTCCTATTTAGAACGTGGGAAGCTCCTTTAATGGTATCCCCACCTTCTAGGGCAACTGATCTTCTATACGTGGTGCCCCCTTCTCCAGGTTTTCAAAAGCCTCAGCTCCCTCATCATTCTATTGTTGTAGAATCAGCAATGAGGCGTGTTAAGAGTACTAAGAAGCACTCTTCTTATCCGTCAGGTTGTGAGGCTAAGACTTTAGATGCCTTTGGACGCCAAACCTTCCAGGCATCCATGTTTTCAGCAAGAATTCTCTCATATATTTTCTATATGGGATTATCTCTTGAGGAGGTCACAAAGAATTTACTACTTTTGACCCCTTTTCTTCAAGAACCTAAAAGAGCAGATTTTTCTATACTAGTCAATCATGCTCAAAATATTTCTAGGTTCCTTACTCGTGCTTCCCTGGACTCTTTTGAGTCTGTTAGCAGAACCTCTGCTATAGCCATAGTTGCACGACGTAGAGCCTGGCTCCAAGCTTCAGATTTGGACAAATGGGTACAAGATAGACTGGGAAATACTCCTTGTACTGGAGAGAATCTCTTTAACAAGGAGGCTTTACTCCAAGCTGCTCAGTTAACTACTGACACTATTGCTTTCAGAGGCTTGTCTACGCCTTCCTCTATCCCAGTTTGTAGGAAATCTACTAACAAACTTTGTTCCCTTAAGGGGAGAAAGTTTTATTCATCTTCTACCCATCATACAGATGTTCCCAGACAGGGGAAACATCCAACCAGGCTAAGGAAACCACAACTTCAACAGGTTCAGCAAACCCAGCATCCGCAGGGCTTCTGATATATCATCTTTCTTTTCTGTTTGGGGTTTAGAACCTGTAGTCTGCTTCTTCTTAATAGAAGCATCTACACTGTTTCCATCCTAAACTCTAGACATGGATCTCTTCTCAACAGACATCCATTCTTTTTGTTCTATGAACTCTCAGGATGATCATGCTTATAAGTAACAGGGGGTTTTCTCTTCCTCCTGGGAGGGAAAAGAGGTGTAACAACTATCAATAAGATAGTTTCCTGTTCCAGCATGTATCATCATACCTTTCCAGGGACTTACCATATAGTAAGTCTCCTTCAACTCTGTCTTTACCTACCCTCTTACTGAAACATTTTGTTTGTAAGAGTGGTACCATTTAGCTGGACGGGGTTTTCTAAAATCCCTGTAGGTTTCTACCTATTCCAGTAAGGGGTTTCCTTTTCAGAGTTTTCCCCCCCCCCCTCCTTTTTCAATCTTACTTGGGTCAGCTTATCAGTCAGTAAGGGAGTCTTGCCACTCCTCCTTATGTCTGTTCATTCTTTTCTGCTGCCTTGGTAATAGCTGCAACGGCAGGAGTTCCTAGTGGTTACCCACTGGTTCTATTTACCAAGTAACCAAGGTTTGTCCTCAATTAGCAATCTTTTCTGGCCTTAGTAGTAAGTCCAAAACAGGTTATCGACCTTTGTTTTTGGAAACCCTATTACTACAGGCCTATCAGCTTCATTTCTATTCCTCGCCATCTCCAATTCCCTTGGCATTGGAGCCAGTTTTTTCTTCTAACCAACTTGCAACATGCTCTCTGCAACTCTACACAGTAGCTCTGCACTATGGGCCCTTGCTAGAGAACATTTGCATCTTCCTATCAGATAATCCCAGATGGTTAGGAAGGGCTCATCCAGTCATGCCCCCTCATGACTGGTAGGTTTTTACCATCTCCCGTAAGGTCTCCTTTTAAAACAAAGGACACGTGTCTTACATCACGTGAAAATCGAAGAGTTGCTCAATTCCCTGGCTTCGTCCACATCTCCACTGGACTCCTTCATCAGGGATATTTTTCTTTTTCTTGCAGCTTGTCCTTATATGGTTTCCATTTCCAGTTACCATACTACAGTTCTAAAAGAACCTGGACTTGCTGCCTGCAGACTGAACATATCATCTGCACTTTTTTCACGTAAACCATCCTGGTTATTCAAGGGCTAGAATTCCTAAATGAATCTAGACTGCTCCTTGTCAGAGAGAGCATCAATCATAACCAGGGAGAAAGGTTTCCTTGCATCTCTTCAAGCAGGTATTACCCTTCTTGTTATTAGATGCACCTTTCTCTCTCTACATACTCCTATGTGGGTATAGTTATATAGGCATGTTTCTACCTACATGTGTGGAGACATGTATATGTCTATATGCAGATATATTATATCTATATATATCTATATGTATATGTATCTGTATTTATGCCCATGTATATCTATATCTATCTATCTATCTATCTATCTATATGTGTGTGTGTGTGTTAACACATATCATCATAGGTAGATATGTACCTAGATACTTATCTATCTGTCTAGGTTCATATATACATATATTCCTATATGACTCTGACAGCTGGGCACTACCCTTATCAATGCTGTGCCAGCATGCATAGGGTTCTACATATACAACCAATCTCTGTGGTAATTAACAAATTTCTTAACATAACCCTTCAGGTTTAGGTACCTCTGAAGCTCTCCATGTATCATTATCTTTCCTACCTAACATCAATTAGGAAATATGTTACTGATCTTCAGTTAATCAGAGGCTATAACGCCTTGGACATCTGTCCTTATTTCTCATCAGATACAGGGGTCTTCAATACCCCTTTTCTCCTACAAGGACTATTTTTCTATTTGTCCGTCCAAATTGGTCAAACATATCTCTTTTTGGTCCTAGGATTGTGCTATTCTCGAACCAAAAGACTTAAGCCTTGTGTGATACAGCCTTCTGCGTTTTCCGCTGAAGTCCTTCCTCATTACACCACCCAGTTTTTCCCTGGGGCTACTCTCACCCTTGATGGTTCTAACCTTCACCTGTCCTTCTACAGTTTGGTTGCCTCTACTTCACAGTGAGGTACTCCTTGAGGGTTTTCTACTGGTTCTTACTAACAGATCCATGTGAAACTCAATAAACATTTTACAATACCACCAGGTGAGGTCCATATTGGAATATTACTCTCCAATATTTACTTATTATGATCATCTACACCTAGACTCCCATCCGGAAGTCCTGGTTTAGTTTAGCTGTTTCACAGCGTGTCTCTTTTTATTTCAACTCCTACCCTCCATCCCCAGGATGCCTGAGGTTCTGAGGGAAAGTATGGCTCATCTTAGACTCGCAACATTCTAGGACTCCCTCCGAGCATCTTAGCTTGGGAGTCCCCATATGTGAAGACTCATTCCCGCTTGTTCCTGGATATAGCACAATTACTTACCTGTAACAGGTGATCTCTGGGAACAGCAGGAATAAGTCTTCACAACCCACCCACCTCCCCTAGGAGTTGTATTTCTCTCTCTCTCTCTCTCTTTGTCTCAGTTTTAAAACTTAACTGAGGAGAGGCAGTTGGGAAAGGCAGGAAGGCAGCACACAGGCGTGGTGGGATGCTCCCAAAAGCGTTCTGATTGGACACTGGGGAGCGTTCCCGCGCGGACTCCGTCGGTACCGACGTACCCATATGTGACGACTTATTCCTGCTGTTCCCAGATATCACCTGTTACAGGTAAGTAACTGTGCTTTACTGCTTGGGTTAGAAATTGGTTGAGTGGGAGGCGACAAAGGATACAGGTAAATGGAGCTCACTCTGAGGAGAAGGAAGTTACCAGTGGTTTGCCCAGGGATCTGTCTTTGGTCCGATTCTTTTTAACAACTTTGTTAGTGATATATAACGGAAGGGCTGTTGGGTAAGGTTTGCCTCTTTACGGATGATACCAAGATCTGCAATAGAGTACACACCCAGGAAGGTGTAATTAACATGAGGAGGGATCTAGCTAAGCTTGAAGAATGGTCTAGAATTTGGCATTTGGGGTTTAATGTTAAAAAATGGAAGGTCATGCATCTGGGCTGCAGCAACCCAAGGGAGTGATATAGTATAGGGGGTGAAGTAATTTGTCCACTAAAGAAGAGCAGGACCTCGGTATGGTTGGGTCTGATGATCTCAAAGTAGCAAAACAGGTAGAAAAGGCGACAACAAAAGCTAGAAGGATGCTTGGGTGCGTAGGGAGAGGAATAGCTAGCAGAAGAAAGGAGGTGATAGTGCCTCTGTGTAAGTCTTTGGTGCGACCTCATTTGGAGTATTGTGTGTAATTCTGGAGACCCCCCCCATCAGCCCATTTCCAGTCCTAAACCCCCCATCAGCCCATTTCCAGTCCTAACCCCTCCATAGCCATTACCAGACCTAAACACCCCATCAGCCCATTTCCAGTCCTAGCCCCCCCCCCATCAGCCCATTTCCAGTCCTAGCCCCCCATAGCCCACTTCCAGTCCTAGCCCCCCATAGCCCACTTCCAGTCCTAGCCCCCCATACCCCATTTCCAGTCCTAAACTAAGCTATAAACCGATAGAAAGTTGGTCTACGTTCCAGACAATTGATGAGAATCGTATCATCCATACCATCTCAAACTTAAATACAACTACTTCTCTCCTGGATCCTTGTCCAGCAGACTGGATCAAAGCTACGAAACACGAAATTGCACATATTATAACGCACATAGTGAATCAATCCCTGCAACAAGGTATCATGCCTGTTCACCTAAAAAGATCACTAATCAGGCCTATTCTAAAAAATAAGGCACTCAACAAAGAAGATCCAACCTCATACCGGCCGATATCAATTATATCATTTCTTGCAAAGATCATCGAAAAAGTGACACAACAGCAATTACAGGACCACCTAGATGAAAACAAAATCCTTGATGACCATCAATACGGTTTCAGACCGCACCATGGAGTAGAAACCCTGCTAATAGCTCTCCTTGACAACCTCATCCGGGGTCTGGAAAACAAAAACAAGATGTTCATATTCATAGATATCTCAGCAGCATTTGACACAGTTCACCATCAAACTCTACTGCGCAGACTGGCATCTATAGGTATATCAGGAACCCTGTTAAAGTGGTTCGAGTCCTACCTAACAAACCGAATGCAGCAGGTACGCTACAACAACGAACAAGCTGAGCCTTTCCCTCAAACACAAGGAATACCTCAAGGCTCAGCCATCTCCTCCCTCCTATTCAACGTTTACATACAACCAGTTTGCATGATCTTCCAAAAGTTCAATATCAGCTACCACTTGTATGCGGATGATATTATGATTTACACTCCTCTTGATATAAACAATCCCGACTACAACCAATTAGAAAAATGCCTACTAGAGATGCAAAATTGGCTACATCTCAACAATATGTCAATTAACCACAAGAAGACTGAAGTAATGTTCATGTCAGGGAAACAAGACTTTGATCCTCCGGCATCCATCACCCTGAACAATAACTCCTATCTCTCTAAAAAAGAGATCAAATATCTGGGCGTACTGATTGACGATAACTTAAAAATGGACAAACACCTCCGGTCTACCAACAGAGCAATATTTCACAAGCTGTGAGGGTTCTTCAACCTTTACGCTGCATCATTGACCATTCTGACTTTAGAACAGTAGCCCAGGCCCTCATCATTCCCCACCTTGACTACTGTAATGCCATCCTTCAGGGTCTACCAAAGAAAACACTGAACATCTTGCAATTGGCACAGAATGTTTCAGCCAGGATCACCATGAACAAGAACCTAGTTGATCACATTACACCAACCCTGATTGAACTACACTGGCTACCCATCCCAGCACGAATAATATACAAAGTGCTAATAACAACTTTCAAGATCATCCACAAAGTATCACCCTCTTTCCTTTCCACCCTCATCACCACACAACCTAATAACAGAAGCAGACGGACCACAAACCTTACACACTCTGCGTACCAAGTAGCATAAGAGCAGTCAACACACGGACAAGCAACCGGGCTTTCACATACTCGGCTCCCATGCTCTGGAACCACCTGCCTTATGAGATATGCCAGATCACCGACCTAAAGGACTTCAGGAAGAAGCTTAAAACCCATCTTTTCCAATCCCATTACGGCATCACCTAGACAGATCATTGATGCAGTTATGCATATATGTAAATATGTGAATATCTGTCCCTCTCCTTAAGACCCTACACTGTGTGCTGTGCCGTGCTTTCCCTTCCAAATCAATTGTATCCTCCTTTAAATTTATGTAATGATTTGTCAATATCACGCCTGTAATCAAGCCGCTACTGATCACTAGAAGTAGCGGCATACAAATATACGCTAAATAAATAAATAAAATAAATAAACCCCCCATAGCCAATTTCCAGTCCTAAACCCCCCATCAGCCCACTTCCAGTCCTAACCTCCCATAGCCCATTAGCAGTCCTAAACACCCCCATCAGCCCACTTCCAGTCCTAACCCCCCATAGCCCATTTCCAGTCCTAAACCCCCCATCAGCCCATTTCCAGTGCTAACCCCCCCATCAGCTAATTTCCAGTCCTAACTCCCCATCAGCTAACTTCCAGTCCTAACCCCCCCAAAGCCCAATACCAGTCCTAACCCCCCCATCAGCCCACTTCCAGTCCTAACCCCCCATAGCCCATTTCCAGTCCTAACCCCCCATAGCCCATTTCCAGTGCTAACCCCCCCATCAGCTAATTTCCAGTCCTAACCCCCCCCCCATCAGCCCACTTCCAGTCCTAAACCCCCCCATCAGCCCATTTCCATTCCTAAACCCCCCATCAGCCCATTTCGAGTGCTAACCCCCCCATCAGCTAATTTCCAGTCCTAACCCCCCCCCCAGCAGCCCACTTCCAGTCCTAACCCCCCCAAAGCCCATTACAAGTCCTAATCCCCCCCCCATAGCCCATTTCCAGTCCTAACCCCCCATAGCCCATTTCCAGTGCTACCCCCCATCAGCCAATTTCCAGTCCTAGCACCCCCCTAGCCCATTGCCAGTCCTAAACACCCCCATCAGCCCACTTCCCGTCCTAACCCCCATCAGCCCATTTCCAGTCCTAGTCCCAATAGCCCATTTTGTCCTAAACCCCCCATCAGTCCATTTCCAGACCTAGCCCCCCATAGCCCATTACCAGTCCTAACCCCCCCAATCAGACCACTTCCAGTCCTAACCCCCTCCCCATCAGCCCATTTCCAGTCCTAGCCCTCCCATAGCTCATTACAAGTCCTAACCCCCCCCCCCCCCATTTCCAGTCCTGGCCCCCCCCCCCCAGGGAAATAGAAAAAAAAGAAACTAGCTGCTGAAGCTGCTGCCACTGCAGCAGCAGCAGGAGGTGCCCCGCAGCCTCCCTGGCAAAGCCCTCCTCTCTCCCTCAGCATGGGTTTTCAGAGCCGCGAAGGGAGATTTTCCCTTTCTCGTGGCTCTGTTAAGCCCGGGGACTTCCTTCTGCTGCTGCCGCGGTAGCAGCGGCTCCTCTCCTCGGGTTTTTTTTATTTTTTTAAGGCTGAGTAAGGTGGGTCTTTTAGGGGCAATTATTGCCGCCCCCAAAAAGTTGCCGCTTGAGGCCACCCCCTCACTATAGAGCTGCCCTTGACAGACTAGATAAGCTATGTGGTCTTTTTCTGTCGTTATTTTTCTGTTTCTTTGTTAGTCTCTAAATAGGATTACACTGTAGCTTCATTGCATGTCCCCTAGTCTTTCTAAATTTTGATGGCGTAAGCAATCGATCTTCGTTTACCCGTTCCACTCCATTCATTAATTTATAGACCTCTATCATATCTCCCCTCAGCCGTCTCTTTTTCAGGTTGAAGAGCTCTAACTTTTTTAGCCTCTCTTCATATGTGTATCCTTCCATCCCCATTACCATTTTGGTTGCTCTTCTCTGTACCTTTTCTAATAATGCTATATCCTTTTTAAGATACGGCGACCAGAATTGCACACAATATTCAAGGTGAAGTTGCACCATGGAACGATACAGAGGCATTATAATTTCCTTTGTTTTATTCTCCATTCCTTTCCTTATTATTCCTAGCATTCTATTCGCTTTCTTGGCTGCCGCTGCACACTGGACGAAGGGTTTTAACATGTTATCCACAATGACGCCTAAGTCTTTTTCCTGGGTTGTGGTTCCTAATGTGGAACCTTGCATTGTGTAACCATAGTTTAGGTTGTTGTTTCCTAGGTGTATATTTTTGCACTTGTCTAATTAAATTTCATCTGCTGTTTGGATACCCTGTCTTCCAATTTATCAAAGTCCTCTTGCAATTTTTCACAATCCCTATGAGTTTTAACAACTTTGAATAATTTTGTGTCATTTGCAAATTTGATTACCTCACTCATTATTTCCATTTCCAGGTCATTTACAAATATGTTAAAAAGCAGTGGACCCAGCACAGATCCTTGGGGTACTCCACTATTCACTTTTCTCCATTGGGAAAATTGGCCATTTAGCCCTACCCCCTCCTTTCTATCTTTTAACCAGTGCCTGATCCACAATAGTACATGCCTCCTATCCCATGACGTCTTAATTTTGCAAGGAGTCTCTCATGAGGGACCTTGTCAAATGCTGTCTGAAAATCCAGATACCACCATATCAACCGACTCACCTTTGTCTACCTGTTTACTCACACCTTCAAAAAAAAATATAACAGATTAGTAAGACTAAAACCATGTTGGCTGTCTCCCATTAAGCTACGACTATCTACATGTTCAGTAATTTTGTTCTTTATAATGGTTTCTACCATTTTTCCCAGTACTGACATCAGGCTCACCAGTCTGTAGTTTCCCAGATAACCACTGTAACCCTTTTTAAATATAGGCATCACATTGGCCATCCTCTAATCTTCAGGTATTACAGATGATTTTAATGATAGTTCACAGATTACTAATAGTAGTTTGCAATCTTATATTTCAGTTCTTTCAACACACTTGGATGTTATACCATCTGATCCAGGTGACTTGCTACTCTTTAGTTTATCAAATAGCTGTAATACATCTTCCCGGTGTATCTATTTATTTTAATTCTTCTGTGGCATCACCTTTAAATATCTTTTCAGTCATGGGTAACATCTCTACATCTTCCTCAGTAAAGACCGAAGGAAAGAATTCATTCAGTCTCTCCACTTCGGCCTTGTCACCTCTTAGTGCCCCTTTTACCCATCTATCATCTAATGGTCCAACTGACTCTCTCACAGATAGAGTAGTTACTCACCTGTAACAGGTGTTCTCCAGGAGCAGCAGGAATCAGGCCTCACATATGGGTGACATCGACGTCGATGGAGCCCTTGCGGAGCATTTCCCCAGCTTTCCAAGAAAGCCTTTGGGAATGCAGGCACGCATGCCCGGTTCCCTTCCCGCCTAAAGGTGCCATCTTGCTCAGTCAAATGACATAGCTAAAACAGCACACAAAAATGTAAAAATAAACTATGTACAACTGCAACTCCCAGGGGAGGAGGGAGGGTTGTGAGGACTGATTCCTGCTGCTCCTGGAGAACACCTGTTACAGGTGAGTAACTACTCTTTCTCCAGGACCAAGCAGGAAGTCAGCCTTCACATATGGGTGACTCCCTAGCTCTGGGCTACCAGGAACCCAGGCTGAACACAAGAACTCCCTCTAGTCCCAGCATCAAAGAAAGGCTTTTCACTGACAGAACCTCCACCGGTAGCCCAACGGAGGGCTGGAGGGCAGGAATTGCCTAAACCTCAGAGATTCCGGAGTACTGCCTGGCCAAAAGCACTGTCCCTACGGGACTCCCTTTCCAGGCAGTAATGGGCCGCAAAAGTCTGGCTTGAGGACTAAGTTGCAGCCCTGCAGATGTCCACCAACGGTACAGAGCGGAGGTGAGCCACTGAGGCAGCCATTGCCCTGACACGATGGGCCGTGACCCGACCCTGCAAAGGAAGGTCAGCCGCCCTGTAAGCCTAGGTGATACAGTCAGCTACCCAGGTGGACAAGGTACGCTTGGACACAGTTAACCCCAAATTATTAGGGTCAAAAGATATGAAGAGCTGAGTAGCCCTTCTATGCCCCTGCGTACGGTCAAGGTACAAGGATAAGGCCCTCCTACAGTCCAGGGTATGCAGAACTGCTTCAGTCTGGCTTGCATGAGGCCTAGGGAAGAATGTTGGAAGAACCACTTCCTGGTTAAGGTGGAAGGAGGAGACAACCTTTGGGAGGAACTTTGGATGAGTCCTAAGGACTACCCTGTTCCTATAGAAGCGGGTGTAAGGCCTGTCACAGACCAGGTCCTGAAGCTCACTTACTCGCCTGGCCGAGGTTAGCGCTATCAAGAAGAGTGTCTTCCAGGACAGGAAGCATAGAGGGCAAGTAGCCATCGGCTCAAAAGGTGGGCGAGTCAGTTGCTGCAAGACCACATTCAGCTCCCACTCAGGAGCAGGAGGACGGATGAGAGGCTTGAGCAAAAGCAAGCCTCTGAGAAACCAGGACACCAAGGGGTGAGCCGACAGAGAATGTCCTTCCACCAGTGAGTGGTGAGCTGCTAGAGCTGAGAGGTGGACCCGAACAGAATTGGACTTAAGTCACTGATTTGATAAGTGCAGTAAGTACTGAAGCACTACTGGTACAGCACAGGAGAAAGGATCCTCTGTACGTAGTTGACACCACACAGAAAACCTTTTCCATTTGAGAGCATAGGTTTTCCTAGTGGACTGTTTCCTAGAGGCTAGGACAACCTCTTCAACTTCCTGAGGTAGGCCCCAGGGTGCCAAAACTACCTTTTCAGCCTCCAGGCCATCAAATTGAGAGCTTTGAGATTGGGGTGCAGAAGGGAACCCTGATCCTGAGAGAGAAGGTTGGGTTGCAACCCCAGAGGCAGTGGGGTATCCACTGCCAGCTGAAGCAGAAGTGGAAACCAAGCCTGTCTCGGCCACCTGGGAGCCACCAGCAGGACCGAGGCCTTGTCCTGAAGAATCTTGAACAGAGTTCGGGCCACCAAGGGTGTGGGAGGAAACGCATACAGGAGACCCTGAGACCAGGGAATTAGAAAAGCATCTGCTGCCATCCGCAGAGGATGCGGTTGCCTGGAGCAGAACTTTGGCAGTTGCTTGTTCAGTGGACTGGCAAACAGATCTATGGATGGAAGTCCCCATTTTAGGAAAATCTTCTGAACCACCAAAGGATGGAGCTGCCGCTCGTGGGGCTGCAGAATCCTGCTCAACCTGTCGGCCAGGTAGTTTTCCTGGCCAGGTAGATATACAGCCTTGAGGAGCATGTTGTGCCTGAGAGCACACAAGCAAAGGTCCTGTGCTTCCTGACAAAGGAGCCTGGACCCAGTTCCGCCCTGCTTGTTCGTATAAAACATGGCTACCTGGTTGTCTGTTTGAACCAGGACAGACTGATGAGCCAGGGTTGGAGAGAAAGTCTTGAGGGCTAGCCGAATAGCCCTGAGTTCCAGGAGATTGATTTGCTGTGCGGCTTCCCAAGGAGACCACAGGCCCTGGGTGCACTTGCCTAGACAATGAGCTCCCCAGCCCTGCAGGGAGGCATCCGTGGTCAGCACCACTGTGAACCCACAAATCTGAAAAGACATCCCTTGCAGTAGATTGGGTGGGTGCAGCCACCAGTGGAGGGAGTTCAGAAATTGTCTGGACACCCTTATCTTGTCTCCGAGGCTGCCTGTGGCCTGTGACCACTGAGTCCGAAGGCACCACTGTGCAGGCCTCATATGGAGCCTGGCATTGGGGGTCACATGTACTGTCGAAGCCGTGTGCCCAAGAAGCCTCAGGCAGAGTCTGGCGGAGATCAGTGACCTGAGAAACTGGTTTGCTAAGTTTATCAGTCTTCGGGCTCTGTCTTCTGGCAAGAATGCCTTTGCCAGCAGAGAGTCCAACCTTGCCCCTATGAACTCCAAGTTCTGGGAGGGGTGCAAAGTGGACTTTGCGAAGTTTGACAAACCCCAGGTTTTGAAGGAGAGCAATAGTTCTGAGGGTGGCCTGTCTGGCCTCCTGGCACGTTTGACCCCTGATGAGCCAGTCATCCAGATAGGGGAAGACAAAGATTCCCTGATCTCTCAGGTAGGCCGCCACCACTGCCAGGCATTTGGTAAAGACCCTGGGAGCGGAGGTGAGGCCAAAGGGCAGTACTCTGTACTGATAATGGTTTCTTCCCACAATGAACCTGAGGTACTTTCAGTGGTCTGGATGAATGAGGATGTGAGTATACGCATCCTTTAGATCTAAGGAGCATAGCCAATCTCCCTGCTGGAGGTAGGGCAGAAGTGTTCCAAGAGTAAGCATCTTGAACTTTTCCTTCTCTAGGAATTTGTTGAGATTTCTGAGGTCTAGAATAGGCTGAAGGCCACCGGTTCTTTTGGGTACAAGGAAATACCTGAAGTAGAACCCTTGACCCTGTAGGTGGGGAGGCACAGGCTCCACTGCCCTGTCCACCAACAGACCTTGGAGAAGGTCTGCGTGCAGGGGAGGCCTTGGAGGCTCCCCTGGAAAGCATGGAGGAGGCAGCTGTTGGAAGTGTAGCAGATAGCCCTTGTGGACTATGCTGAGCACCCAACTGTCTCCAGTGATGAGTGGCCACTTCTGGGCAAACAGGGCGAGGCGACGACCTGTGCAGGGTTGGGAGAGAAGAGACGGAGAGGCTATGCCTAAGGAGTCAAAAACCCCCACCCTGCTGAGTGGGAGCAGGGGCCGGAGGCTTGGGAGTCCTCTGCCTACGGGGCCCATTACCCTGCCCCTTGGCCTGCTGACCCTGAGGGGGAGCTTGGGAGGCCTGGTACTGTGGGTACTGTTTGTAGGCAGTGCCCTTCCTCGGGTAAAAGGGCTTTTTACCCGAGCCCTTCTTTTTGTGAGAAGGGGCAGAAGTCTTTCTAGACAGCCTTGTCCTCGTGAGGTGCTCGGTTTCAAGCTGTGCGGCCTTCTCGGTCATGGGCTTGCCAAAAAGGTTCTCACCTCGGCAAGGGACATCGACCAACTTGTCCTGAACCCATGGCTCGAGGTCCGATGACTGCAGCCATGCCTGGCGTCGAGCCGCGATGCCGGCTGCCGCAACCCGGGCCGAAGCCTCGAAGCCATCGTAGACAGCGCGGGACATAAACTTGGAGCATTCCCGTATCCCCGAGGACAAGGACTTGAACCTCTGCAAGGGTTCCCCGGAGAGACCAGCAGAGAACCCGGCCAGCTCCTTGGCCAGGTCCCGCAAGTACATGCCCATGTACAGCTGGTAAGACTGGACATGGCAAGCAAGCATCGAGCCCTGGAAGCACTTTCTGTCATAACCATCCAGGTTCCGGGCCTCCCTGCCAGGGGGCACCGCGGAGTGCATTTTCTGACTTTTCAGGCGATGCATGGTCGATTCCACCACCATGGAATGGTGTGGCAGCTGCGCCTTCTGAAAGCCAGGGCTTTTCCAGAGTCGATAGATAGAATCGACCCGCTTGCTTAGAACCGGCGCTGAGGCCGGTGCCTCCCACATCCGGAAGAGGAGCCGTTACAGCATTGGAGGAACCGGACCAGTAAAGGCCTCCTTCGGAGGAGAGTCATACTGTAGGGCCTCAAGCTCCTTGGCTCGAGGCTCCTCCTCGTCCGCAGGAATAGCCAACGCAGTGGCCATATCCCGGACAAACTTAGAGAACCGGGTGTCCTCCGGAGGGGATCTACTCCGGGGCTCAGACTGCGGTGAGTCCGACGGGACGCACCGAGTCCTGAAGGTGTCGGGGACTCCTCGTCCTCCGTCTCCCAGGTGGACTCGTCCGATGAGGAATCGGGGTCTGACCTCGCGGGGCCTGTGAGCACCCGCCCCGACGCCGAAGGAACCGGTGTCGACGCCCTCGGTCCCGAACAGGAGGTCGAGGGAGACCGCGACCAAGGTCGACCTCGAGCCTTCATGGTCTCGAGTATCAGTTCGGTCTCCGGGGTCGTCTTCGATGTCGATGTCCTGGTGGTCGGGGCAGATGCGCCAGACAGGCTGGCCATCAGTGCCCGCTGCTGCTCCATGAAGGCAGACAATCTGCACTCCAAGGCTGTCAGCCTGAGACCCAGCTCAGGAGACTCAGCAGCCACCGACTCGGGCCCCGGCGGCGGCTCTCTGGGAGGAGAGTCCATGAGGACTACAGGACTTACGTGTCCAGCAGACTCCGGCTCCACACGAAGTACTTTTGGCGGCTTCTCCTGTTCCACAGGCCCGGGGCGACGGTCGGGGGTCTGAGACCTAGCTCTCGAGGAGCCAGGGACCTCTTTCGACGACGCCCTCGCGAGCCGCTTCTTCCTCTTTCATTTCCGGTCAGGGGACCCCCTGTCCGAGGAACCCCGACGGTGCTCGGGATCCGACTCCCGAGATGTCGAGGCCTCAGACGAGGTCCAGGCCCGGCCAGAGGCCGAGTCGGGAAAAAACCTTTCCTTTTGGTGCTGACGACTTTGAAGCGCCTTGGAAGACATCTTTCCACATGGTCCACAGATCTTAGGATCGTGGTCAGGACCCAGGCACCGAAGGCAGCAGTCGTGTGTGTCGATGAGACATTAGCTTCTTGCACTGATCACACTTTTTCAAACCACTGGAAGCCATCAGGGAAAAAAGAGTCCCCGCGAGGTCAAAGGACCGTCCTTCCAGGGAACAAGAAAAAAAGGGCGCAAACGCCAGCCATGAAGGGCAAAAACCGAAAAAATAAAAGCGGGCTCGATACCGGTGTACCGAACCCGGCGGGAGGGGAACCGGTGTCGAACCGGAGAAAAAATAGCGAAGGAATCGCGAAAAATCCATCTATTTTCCGGAAGGACTAGGACACACGTCCGATGGGCTTCACGGAAAAAGAGAGACTGAGCAAGATGGCACATTTAGGCGGGAAGGGAACCGCGCATGCGTGCCTGCATTCCCAAAGGCTTTCTTGGAAACCTGGGGAAATGCTCCGCAAGGGCTCCATCGACATCGATGTCACCCATATGTGAGGACTGACTTCCTGCTTGGTCCTGGAGAATTTTTTGCTATGAATGTACTTGAAAAAGTCTTTATTACGCGTTTTTGCTTCCACAGCAAGCTTCTTCTCAAATTCTCTTTGCCTACCTTATCAATGCCTTGCATCTAACTTGCCGGTGCTTATGTTTCCAATTTTCATCATTTGGCTCCTTTTTCCATTTCCTGAAAGATGCTTTTTTGGCAACAATAGTCTCTCTGACCTCACCTTCAAACCATGCTGGCAGTTTTATGGACTTTCACTTTTCTTAAAGCGTGGAATACAGCTGGTCTAGGCTTCCAAGATAGTATTTTTAAACACCCATGTTTGATGTAAATCTTTAATCTTTGCAACTGCCCCTTTTAGTTTTTTCTTAACTATTTTCCTCATTTTATCATAATCTCCCTTTTGAAAGTTAAGTTTCCTTGCTGTCCTTCCTAAATTTATTAAATCAAATGCGATCATGCTATGATCACTATTGCCAGGTGGCCCCAATACCCTTATCTCTTGCACCAGATCAGTGTCCTTTGGGGAAACTGCTATGTACTTGTGACCTAGATTGGCCACTGTTAGAAATAGGATACTGAGCTTGATGAACCTTGGTCTGACCCAGAATGGCATATCTCATGTTCTTATGTTCCGAGCTTTCCATCACAAGTGCTGATCCAGATCAACAATCAAGTTGCAATGTTCTATATGAACAAACAAGGGGCACAGGGTCATACCCCCCTCTGCCAGGAGGCAATAGCCCTCTGTGCCTATGCGGCATACAGGGGGATGCTCCTGAGAGCAGTCTATCTCCCGGACCAGGAGAATGCCCTGGCGGACAAACTGAGCAGAGTCCTCCAGCTGCATCACTGGCACCTGGACCCAGCAGTAGCCTCTCAGCTGTTTCATTTCTGGGGTGGCCCTCGATGGACCACTAACCTGAACTACACGCAGTTGCCCCACTTCTGCTTCCATCAGCTGCACCCTTCCTGGGTGGCAGCAGATGCATTCCTCATCCTGTGGACAGAAGGCCGCCTATACGCCTTCCCACCGACATCACTGGTTGCCAAGACCCTATTCAAGGTCCAGCGCGACAGAGCATAATTAGTGCTGATAGCTCCTCTGTGGCCCAGGCAGCCCTAGTTCCCATTGCTCCTCTCCCTATCAGTGGCATCACCAATTTCCCTGGGCCGAGCCCCAAGGCTACTCTCACAGAAGCAAGGCTCTCTCTTACACCCCAAACAGGGGTCCCTGTCACTCACAGCTTGGCTGCTGAAAGAGTAGCGTTAGGTCCCTTCAACCTCCCACGGGACATAGAGGAGGTTCTTCTGGCCACGCGTAAGGCTTCCACAAGAAAGGCATACGCCTCCAAGTAGTGCCATTTCCAGGGCTGGCCCGTCCATTGAGCGAGAATGTTTTTTGCACAGGGCCCCGCGTTTCAGGGGGCCCCGTGCAAAGAACATTCTGCATAGATTTATAATTTAAAAAATTTTAAAAAAAGCTGGCGGCTGCTGCTGCCGGCGTGGCAGCGGCAGGATCGAATGTCCGCGGGGCCTCCCCCTGCCTGGCAGAGTCCTCCCTCCCTGCATCACCTCCCTCTCGCGCTGGCTTTCAGAGCCGCGAAGGGAGAGTTTCCCTTTCGTGGCTCTGTTAAGCCTGCCGGGGCCCGGGGTTGATGAGAAACAGGAAATGCCTGTTTCCCATCAACTCCAGCAGGCTTAACAGAGCCACGAGGGAGAAACTCTCCCCTTCGCGGCTCTGAAAGCTAGCGCGAGAGGGAACGGATGCAGGGAGGGGAGGACTCTGCTGGGCAGAGGGCCCGCAGACACTCGATCCTGCCGCTGCCACGGCGGCAGCGGCAGCAGCCAGCTTTTTTGGTTGTTTAATTTTGCTGATGGGGGAGGGGGGTTAGGACTGGCTATGGGCTGATGGGGGGGTTAAGACTGGTAATGGACGATGGGGGGGGTTAAGACTGGTAATGGGCTATGGGGGGGGCTAAAACTAAAAATGGAGTGATAGGGGGGTTAGGACTGGTAATGGGCTATGGGGGGGCTAAAACTGAAAATGGAGCGATGGGGGGTTAGGACTGCTAATGGGCTATGTGGGGGCTAAAACTGAAAATGGAGTGAATGGGGGGTTAGGACTGGTAATGGGCTATGGGGGGCCTAACACTGAAAATGGGGTGATGGGGATGTTAGGACTGGAAGTGGACTGATGGGCTATGGGGGGGCTAGGACTGGAAATGGGGCGATAGGGGGGTTAGGACTGGTAATGGACTATGGAGGGGCTAAGACTGAAAATGGGGCAATAGGGGGGTTAGGACTGGAAGTGGGCTGATGGGGGGCTTAGGACTGGTAATGGGTTGGGTGGGTTGCTAGGACCGGAATAGGGCTGAGTGGAAGGGGAGGCTTGAACTGCAAATAGCTGATGGGGATTGGGGCTTGGAATGGAAATGGGCTGAGTGGAGGGGAGCTAGGATTTGACATGGACTGATGGTGGGTCTAGGAAAGGACTAGAAATTGGCTGATGGGGGGCTGGGATTGGAAATGAGCTGATGGAGGGACTCGGATAGGACTGGAAATGGATGGGGGAGCTAGGACTGGAAATGGGCTGATGGGGGGGCTAGGACTGGAAATGGGCTGATGCGGGGCCTAGAAGGGAGCGGATGCTGGGTGGGGCTGGAACTAGAAGGGAACTGATGTTAGGGGAGGATTAGAATGGGATTGGGCTGGGAGAGTGAAATGGAGAGGGGAAAAATCTTTTGTGTGGGAGGGAAGAAAAATCTACAATTGGTAGGGGATTGGGAGAGTAAGTGGGGATTGAGGATGGAGGGGTAAAATTTGAGTGGATGAAATAGGAATGAGGAAAGAGCAAAAGGAGAAAGATTAGTATGTTAAAGCAGATGTAGAGAGAGAATGGAAAAAAAGTAGAAGAGAGAAGAAAGGACAAATGGACAGCAGACGATGGAGAGTTAGCAGAAGACACGAAGAAACCAGAAGAAAGTGGCTGGAGCAATTGCAACTGAAAAAAAAATGCACAAAAGGTAGAAAGATATCTCTTTATTTTGAATTTATTAACTGGAATATGTCAGCTCTGGGAAATGTGCATCATTAACATCTGTGCTTTGTTTAGTACAAGAGGAAATTAATTTATAGTTTTATTTCTACAGTGTTGTACTTTCCAAGTTTGGTTTTTGTGGTTCCCAGTTTAATTATTGTCTTCCTCTTTCTAAATTGTGATTCCTTGTTTGGTGATGGTCTATGTTCTGCATGTGTAACTGAGCTGAGGTATTCTATTTATGTAATTCCTATTTGACAGTGTCACTTGTTCTCTTTTCCCCAGTAGGTCATGTATTGTTATTCTCTGAAATGTATTGGTTTAATATTTGCAGTGTTTCCTTTTGATAAGTAGAGTCTGGTGCTTTGTGAGTCCTGGTAGTGCTGTTACGATACGGCGGGTTTGCTATGGGTTCTAATTGGGCAATGTTTGTAGTAGTTCCTAATGTGCCTAGCGGTTGGCACTGGGTTATAGTAATGTAGAAATCTTTTAGTCTTTCTTTATCCATACACTCATTAAGAGGCATGTTTACTAAAAGTTAGTGTATGGTAACATTATGCAAATGAGGCCCCTTATGCAAATGAGGCCCCGCACCGAGTCTCCGCACATGGCCCCGCACCTCCCTTGGGCCGCCTCTAGCCATTTCTCGACGTGGTGTGCAGAGAGATGGGCAAACCCATTCTCCTGCTCGGTGCCAGTGGTATTCCAGTACCTGCTCCACCTGTTGCAGGTGGAACTAAAGTCCAATTTAGTCAGAGTAACACATAAGCGCCATTGCAGCACATCACCATCCAGTTGAGGGAAAGATCCTTTTAATTTTAATTCTCCTATTAAGATTTTTAAATTTGTTTTTTTTGTTATAGGTTAATCGTTTTTTTAGTTATTTATGGTTTGGAATTTGAAGTCAATGGCTCTATTTTTTGATTTTAGAGTGCTTGTTTGTTTATTTATGGGTATAGTTATTTATACAACTATGGGGCTGTTTTATTTTTTTATTACTATATATGTACCTGTGTAATTTGTAGTTAATGTGGTTTTTAATGACAACACGTTTTTTATTTATATATAGTTTTCTTATTTTGCAGAGTAGAGGTCTGCTTTGATGATGTTTATCTACATACCTCCCTGTTTAAGTATGTATTATTTCTTGGTGGTAATGGGACCTCTGGCTGATTCTTGTATTCTATTTCCATTCATTAAGTGTACAAAATGGATAATTTTATAGTACTGCTTCCTTGGGAAATGATTTGTAAACCAGTAGATATTGGAAGGGGTATATGGATTATCTTACGGCTGGCTCCCCTTTCCGTTTAGAATAAGATGTTTGTGTGTAAATCCCTTGCGGGGTAAAAAGGAGGAGGAGTTGGGATCATTTGTTTTTTTTGTAGTATAATAAGGAATAGTGTACACAGTATTAATTTAAGAGAGGAATAGTCCATTATAATCCTATGTAAATAAGTCACCTGATGACAGCTTTGCGCCAGGATTTAAAGTTTACATAGTGCGCAGATGCAGGCTTTTTTTCCGTGTTGCAGAAGATCGGATAGACTGCACATCAGTAAGGCAACTTGTGATTCTTTGGCATATTTTAATGTTTTAATTTGGACTATACACATTTTTATTTTGTAGTTAAGGTGGTTTTTAATGATCCAGCGATGCACTTATAGGGATGACACACGTTATTTACAGTATATACAGTTTTGTCATTTTGGTCCTGTTAAACCCAAGAGACAGTGCATACTTAGAAAAGGGGTATGTAGACAAACTGCATATAGCATTTTAATGCAGTTTGTCTACATACCCCTTTTCTAAGTATGCACTGTCTCTGGGGTTTAACAGGACCAATGGCTGATTCTTATATTCTATTTCTATTCATTGAATGTATGTAATGAAAATTTTACATAGCATCCTTTGGAGATAGTTTATAATCTAGTAGATATTGGAATGAGCATATGCATCATCTAACTGCCCCTTCACCTCCTTTTAAAATATGATGATTCATGTGTAAATCCCGGGTGGGGTAAGGAGAAGGACATATGATCATTTGGGAACAGTATACATAGTATTTATTTAAAAGAGGGATAGTTCATAATAAATCTATGCAAATAGTACAGTTTCGCGCCGGGATTAAAGTCTCCGTAGTACACATATACAGGCATTTTTTTCCATATTGCAACAGATCCGATAGACTGCCCTTCAGTAAGGCAACTCATAATCCTTTGGCCTCTTTTCACTATAAATACTATTATGGATATTTAATATTAGTGTTAATTTGTACTCTGTTTTAAATACATTTTTATTTTGTTTTAGTTGGGCACTTTGTTACAAACCTGTCCCGATTTGGGATTCAATAGTGTTTTTAATCACAATCTCTGGATCTTACTTTTAACACAACATAATGGTAGTTATGGTTTGTTAATCTATATAATATTAACCCCTTTTTTGCTTTAGTGATAATGCTCTTTCCTGTGTAATATTGCTCAACCAGTGAATGGTTTATAAGGGGTCCTTAAGATCAGTCACTCCTGCTTCTTTCCTCATATGTACTCCTTAAGGTTTGTGTTCTATATTCCAGGTTTAGCCCATATTAACAATAGGGTTGATACTTTTATCTTTTCTCTCCCTCTTATCTTTTAAGATATTACAGAAATACTTTTACTGAGAGAACAGCTCATGGTGTGTGAAGACGTTTTGTCCATTCAGCCATGTATGTGTCATCCCTTGATTTCAAATATAAATTTATTTATTTATTTTCAGCTCATTTTTTGATGTTTATGTAGTTGAGTTTTAACTATTTATTTTCAGATATACTTTTTTTAAAGATGTATTTATCTGTTTTTAAATGGCTTTTTATATTTGGTCATGATAGCCTTTTTTTCGTTTAATATTTATGTTGGTATTGGTTTTATTCATTCTATTTTAATATGTTTTAATCAGTTTATTTATTTAATTATACTTTTGTCATTGGTTGCGTTTTTAATATGCCAAAGTGAACTCCTGAGGAAGGCATAGCAGAAACGTGGCCGTGTCGTGTTTTGGCCAGTGAATCCCATTTGTGTGGTGCCTTTGTACCCCTGATGAAGAAATCTTCAATAAAGGACTTTTGAATACCATGACTGGCTCCCCCTAAAGTCCAATCTGATCAGAGTACACATGAGCGCCATTGCAGTGCATCACCATCCAGTTGAGGGAAATTCCCTCTCGGCGCAGCTCCTTGTGTCCCAATTCCTGTGGGGCCTCATGCTATCCAAACCCCCCGTCTGCCCTCCAGTGGCAGAATGGGACCTAAATATTGGGCTTTTGCAGCTCACCAAGCCTCCGTTTGAGCCCTTGGCTACCTGCAACTTGCAGTACCACTCCTGGAAGGTTGTATTCCTCGTGGTGCTCCCATCAGCTCGCAGAGTCAGCGAGCTTCAGACTCTGATGGCAGAGCCCCCCTACATGAGGTTCTACAAGAACAAGGTGGTGCTCCGCATGCACCACAAGTTTCTGCCAAAGGTGGAGTCTCTGTTCCATCTCAGTCAGGGAGTGGTGCTACCTACCTTCTTCCAGAAGCCTCATGCTGGCAATGCGGAGACCATTCTCCATACTCTGGATTGTAAAAGGGCCCTGTCCTTCTATCTGCAACAGACTCTAGGCCACCGCAAAGCACCTCAGCTTTTTGTATCTTATGACTCCAGCCATCTGGTGCTTCCAGTGATTAAGCTTGGGTGGCGGACTGCAATACCCTTGCCTACGAGTAGGCGGGGATTGCACTGGACTAGAAGGTCATGGCACTGTGTCAGGACCATGGCTAGTTCCGTGGCAAATCTGCATTCTGTCCCTGTGATGGAAATCTCCCGGGCCGCCACATGGTCCTTGGTCCTTACCTTCACAACTTACTACCGCCTGGAGAGGGAGTCCTGATCGGTTAGCGCCTTCAGCCAGGCCATACTCCATAATCTCTTCAGGGTGTAGGCAACTCCTGCCCTCCGACCCTTCTGTGTTCAGGCTACTGGAGTGCTGGCTATCTACTGGACACCTGGGTCTTGCGAGAGTCTCTCAGTAGGGACTCAGCTGCTGCTGATCACTGCTCACCCTTTGCAGGTCACCATGGCATTTTTGTTTTATGGGTTCTCGGTAGTCTGTAGCTGGGGAGTCCATATGTGAGGACTGACTTCCTGCTTGTTCCCAGAAAAAGCATAGTTATTCACCTGTAACAGGTGTTCTCCAGGAACAGCAGGAATCAGTCCTCACAACAATCCCTCCTCCCCTTGGAGTTGCTTCATTATCATATTTTATTTTTGCCATCTTAGCTATGTCTATCCCCTTTCACACTCATGCTAAGCAGAGCTTGCCTTCAATTAAGAGACTCTCCTGTGCGTTTATGCCATGAAGGTATTTAACTGTTTCTATCATATTGCCCCTATCCTTCCTTTCCTCTAAAGTATACATATTAAGATCTTTAAGTCTGTCCTCATGTCATAACGAAGACCATTAGCTATTTTAGTAGCCACCCTCTGCACCGACATGCTTATATCCTCCAGAACTGCACACAATACTCCAAATGAGGTCGCATCAGAGACTTATACAGAGGCATTATCACCTCCTTTTTTCTGCTGGCCATTCCTCTCCCTATGCACCCAAGCATCCTTCTGGCTTTCTCACTCGACTTTTCTACCTGTTTAGCTACTTAAAGATCATCTGACACAATTACGCCCAGGTCCCGCTCCTCTTGTGGACAGAAATACCTCACCCCCTACATTGTATCGCTTCTTTGGATTTTTGAAGCCCAAATGCATGCCCCTGTATTTTTTAGTATTAAATTTCAGCTGCCAAATTCTAGACCATTCTTCAAGCTTAGCTAGATCCCTCCTCATGTTATCTACCCCTTTCTGGGTGTCTACTCCATTGCAGATTTTGGTATCATCCGCAAACAAGCAAACCTTACCTGACAGCCCTTCCGCAATATCACTAACAAAGATGTTAAAAAGAATCGGACCTAGGGCAGATCCCTGCAGCACACCACTGGTAACTTCCATCTCCTCAGAGTGAGCCCATTTACCTGTACCCTTTGCCGCCTCCCACTCAACTAATTTCTAACCCAATCAGTAACTTTAGGGTCCATTCCTGGATGCTCAGTTTGTTTATAAATCGCCTGTGTGGAACGGTGTCAGAGGCTTTACTGAAATCCAAATACACCACATCTAGGACTCTCCTAATGAACAAGTCGACAAGAAAACAATGAAATAGCTTGCTGCAGATGTACGTTTTGCAGGAAATAAAAACCTAGTAAATTTCTGCCCATAAGGGATTAGCTTTATGGTGGAGAAGAGGAATGCTACCTTTAGAGTGGTAGTGAGGGATGGGATGGGGGGGGGGGGCGGGGGGGTAAAGATGCTGAAACTGAGAGCCCAGACTGAATTATAGTACTAATACATTCTTTTAAACTCTTGTTTTGTTCCCCAAGGAAATGTAAATATTTTGAAGACTTTGAAACATTAGTTCTGCTTGCTCACTCTTACTACCTTGAATCCATGCATCTCACCACCTGCTGGAGGCAGATGATACTGGCTTCTCTTGGTACTGCAAGGGGAGAAAACAAAAATGTAGGTAGACATTGGCCACAAAAAGTCCATGTAATTAAATTTATTTGATGAACCTGACTCAGTTGAGTTTCAGCAAAACTCACCTGCATAGGGGGTCAGGATAGATAAATCATGGACTATTTTTCAAATATGTGTAATTGCTATATAGAGGGAACATCTAGCTCTAAGATGGAGATGGATGCTACAAAGGAAGGGTTTTCTTCTCAAAGCACTTTGAGCATGAGTGAGTAGAACTGAGCTAAAGATCACCACAAAGAATATCCCTGATTCAGCCATTGGGTGAAACAAACGGCTCTACGTTGGGTTAAAGAGAAGTCATGTTTAACAGTTCAAGCACTTCATGGGCTGTACTGTTCAACTTAGAAAGTTCGAGCAATACGTGGTAAGCTCCAAGGTCTGAAGAGCGGAAGACCAAAGAGCAAATGCACAGTGGATCCTTGGGAAGATAGCTGCCGGGGATGGTCAAGTAAATGAAGTGCATAACCGTCTTTTTGGAGAGGAGTTACTGGGGACAGCTAAGTATATGAAAGTGGAATGGCATTGACAGTTTTGCAGCTGGAACTTTAAACATTTATGAAGTCTGTGATTTAACCAAATTTATTAAGCACATAAAATTAGCTTATTTACATGATTGGTTGTTTACCCAGAGCTTTGTTAAACCATATTGTGTTGAATAGTTTGAGGTCCAGCCCTTGAAGATGTCTGGCAGGATGTTTTAATAGCAATTTCATCCTTATGTTCTCTCAGAATTCTTGAATGTATACTATCCAGTCCAGGTGAATTGCTGCTCTTTAGTTTATCAATTTATCCTACTATATCTTCCAGATTCACAGAGTTTTGATTCAGCTCTTCTGAGTCATCACTGTTAAACACCTTTCTGGCATGCGTAGCTTCCTCACATCTTCCTCAGTAAAATCCAAAACAAGAATTCATCTAATCTTTCAGCTATTTATTTTTTTTATTTTATTTATTTATAGACTCTTATATACCGCACTATTAGGCATCAGCGCGGTTCACAAAAAACAGTGAGATACACAATTCAACAGTACTTTGTGTTTACAGAAAACAGGAGAATATAACTCGGATAACAGGGTATATAATTAATAAACATAGTCATAATATCATCATGGCTTCAGTTTTGTGTGTATGTGGTCTGTGGGGTATCTGTATTGTATGTGTATGAGTGGAAGGTCTGTGGGTTGGTTGAGATGTCTTTATTGTTTACTGGATAAGATAAAAGGAAGAGGTAGTGTTTCAAAGCTTTGCGAAACTGCAAAAGGTCTGGTATTGCTCGGATGTTTTGAGGGAGGCTATTCCAACACCTTGGTGCACAGAATAAAAAGGCCCTGTCTGAAGTAGTTTTGGTACACTGTGATATTGATTTAGGGACTAACAGAGTATTGAGTGTTACTGACCTTCTGTCTCTATTGAGGGGTGGTGTTTGGATCAAGTCTGATATTGATGAAGATGAGAGTTCTTTGAAGGCTTTGAATGTAATTAGTAAAATTTTGAAAGTGAGTCTACTTTGAATTGGGAGCCAATGAAGATGTTTTAGAATAGGTGAGATATGGTCTTTCCGGGAAGCACCATGAAGGACTCTAGCTGCAGCATTCATAGCCATTTGAAGTGGGTGTAAGGTGGTTTGTGGAAGACCTTGTAAAATTGAGTTCGCATAATCAAAATGAGGTATGATTAGCGCCTGATAGATGGTTCTAAAATCGTCTGGCTCTAGCAAGGATAGAAGGTGTCTAAGGGAGCGTATTTTGTGATATACTGCTCTTACAATATTACTAATATGTGCTTTCATATCTAATTTCTGGTCTAAAGTGATACCGAGGTATCTGATGGTGGTCTTGGTCTGGAGGTTAGCATCATTCACTTTCAAAAAGGATGGAGCAGTGAAATTTTGGTTACGTGTAATAAATAACACCTCCGTTTTCTTGTGTTGGATCCTTCGATTTTGGGATTGTAGCCAGTTGGATACTTCATTTATGCAGTTAGTTAATGGATTGAGATCAGGGTTCTCAGTTGTAAAAGGAAAATATAAAAGTACATCATCCGCGTATATCATGCAGTTAACTATAAAGGATCGAATCAGGTTACAGATAGGCTGCATGTATATATTAAACATAAGGGCGGAAAGGGATGAGCCTTGAGGGACCCCTTGTTTTTGATGAAACTGATCTGATGAAGTATCGTTGGATCATACTTGTTGCCATCTGTCAGAAAGGTAGGATCTACACCACTCAAGTGCTTTATCAGTAATTCCCTTCCCTTTGAGACGCTCAAGGAGGCGTTCATGGCTAACAGAATCAAAAGCGGCTGCGATATCAAGAAAAACAAGGACGAACCCTTGGCGGATGTTATCAATTCCTGATAATAAGCTGCTGAACAGAGTAGTTAGAAGCGTTTCCACACCGTGGAATTCTCTGAAACCGTGCTGGCATGAGTCCAGTGGGGCGTTAAGATCTATATGATCCTGAATTTGTTTTAGTACTTCTTTTTCCAAAAGTTTTGCTAGTAATGGAATACTTGAAATAGGTCTATATGATTCTGGTTTAAGAGGGTCAAGTTTGTTGTTTTTTAGTAATGGCCTTATGGATGTTTGCTTAAGGGTACGAGGGAAAGTTCCTGTTGTAAATGATTGAATCATGAGTCTGGATATGATGGGACTGAGATCAGCTCGTAGATCTTTGATCCAGAACGCAGGGCAAGGATCAGTATGAGCGGTGGTCATGTTTATGCAAGCAATGGTGTCTTCGATTTGTCGTTTAGATGGTATTGAGAAGATAGTGAGTAGAGTTTGATCTACTGGAACTGGAACTATGTTAGGAGCCGAGTTATTGTCAATTTGGCAGAGTTTGGATTGTAGATAGTTAGCAAATATTTGAGGGTGGATTTCATATTTAAGTTGTGAGGCAGGTTCATTTGTCAAACGCTTAACTATGGCAAACAGGTCATGAGGTTTGTTCAGAGATCTTTTTAAAGTGACTGCATGGTGACGTCTCATTGATTCAGTAACTGCCATGCGATGAGATGTGAGATGTTGGATATATACAGCTCTGTCAACTTCAGAGTGTGAGTGTCGCCATCGTCTTTCAAGTTTCCTTAGGGTTGTGCGCGAGGCCTTCAGCTCAGATGAGTACCATATAGCAGAGTGTCGCTTGCTTTGTAGTTTGTTGGTCGACGGACATGTGGCAATCGAACTGAAAGTACTATTCCAATTAGAAACTAAATCATCAATGCTGCACTCTGGTAAGTTGGTTAGTGGAAGTGTTGATTTTAGGATTAGGTCTTTGACACTCAGGGAGGACAAAGCTATGGCCTTGTCCTCCCTGAGTGTCCCTTTTACCTCTTGATCATCGGTTCAACTAATTTCTTCCCCAACTTCTTGCTTTGGCTCTACCTGAAAAAGGTTTTATTGTGAGTTTTTGTCTGTATGGCAAGCTTCTTTTCAAATTCTCTTTTTGCCTTCTTTATCAATGCCTTGCATTTAGCTTGAAAGTCCTGATGTTCCTTTTTTCAGGGGTCGCGTGATTCTCATAGCACCATGATGGCCATTTCAAACATGGTATTCCCTGCTTCTGCAACTCTCTCAAGTGGCACCTCTGGAGTTAGGGCATGCGCCAGATCTCTTTTCCCAGGAGAACGGGACGCTATGGCACCCGAATCCCCAGTCCCTGCATTTCACAGCCTGGATGTTGAAGGCTTAGACCTCCAAGATTTCAACCTGTCCCAGCAGGTAAAAGATATCCTTCAGGCTTCTAGAAAACTTTCCACAAGAAGATCTTATGCCTTCAAGTGGAAACGTTTTACTATTTGGTGCTCCAAAAAGGGATTAAACCCCCTGGTCATACCCTTAGAATCGATACTAGAGTATCTCCTTCACTTATCGAATTCTGGCTTAAAGACCAATTCGGTAAGAGTCCATCTTAGTGCAATTGCAGCTTCTTATAAGCCTCTAAATAGACAACCAATTTCCTCTCATCCACTCCTATCAAGATTTGAGAGGCCTTTTATAAACTAAACCTCCCATTAAGCCACCACCAGTAGCATGGGATCTAAATCTAGTTCTCGGGCAGCTCATGAAGCCGCCTTTTGAACCTTTAGCCACTACAGCCCTTACGTTTTTGATTTGGAAGGTCACCTTCCTGATTGCAATCATCTCTGCCCGTCGCATTAGTGAATTGCAAGCTTTAGTGGCTGATCCTCCTTAAAGATGTTTTTTGAGCTCTAATAGCCTCTTTCACCTCACCTTTTAACCATGCTGGCTATCATTTGGCCTTCTTTTCTCCTTTTTTAATAGGTGGGATACATCTAGTCTGGGCTTCCAAGATTGTTTAAAAATATAATGTCCACACTTGATATAAACTCTTGACCTTTGTAGCTGCTCCTTAGTTTTTTTCTTTTCTAACCATTTTCCTTATTTTATAATAGTCTCCTTTTTGGAAATTAAAATGCTGACACAATAGATTTCATTTGCTTACTCACTCCAGTAAAGTCAAATTTGGTCATATTATGATCATTAGTGCCAAGTGGTCCCAACATGGTTAATTCTTGTACCAAATCTTGTGTTCCACAAATGACTAAGGGCCTCTTTTACTAAAGCCTGTTAGCCAGTTCATGTGTGTTATCTCCAGGAACAAGCAGGAATGTAGTCCTCACATATGGGTATCATCAGTACCGACGGAGCCTGCACGGGAACGCTCCCCAGCGTCCAATAGGAACACTTTTGGGAGCATCCCTCAGCACATGCGCACTGCCTTCCCGCCTTTCCAACTGTCCCTCTTCAGTTCTTCGTTTTCCGTGGAGCCAACAGGACCTTTTCCCCGTCACCGCAGAAAATTCCATTTTTAAAATTCTTTCTTGTGGTCGCATTTGCCTACCGCATGACGCCTACCGGTACTGCCAGTTCTTTTCTTTTCTTTTCTTTAAAAAAAACAAAAAAACTAGACTTAGACTGTTTCTTTTCAGAAACTTTCCTGTTTTGGTGCTAGGTGCCATTTTGGGCATTAGGCCCCATTTTTCCAAAATCATGGAAAAGCCAACTAGTGGTTTTAAAAAATGTACTAAGTGTGGCGGTACCATTTCCGTCACTGACACTCATGACTGGTGTCTAAAATGTTTAGGACCTGATCATTCTCCAACTGAATGTCTCTCCTGCATGGGAATGACCAAAAGAGGAAGACAGAACCGGGCCGCAAAGCTCGGTACCCTCTTTTCTTCAGATGCCAGATCCATTGCATCAACATCGTCGAGGGCTGCTTCTTCCTTCCATGGATCTCAGGTAATTAAACACAAAAGCCAGTCCTCAAAGGGTAGCTCTCCTGCTAAGCATCGAGAGGCCATTGGCATTGCCCTTGAGGGAACCACACTGGCAAAACAGCCCCGGCGGGAGGCTTCGGCTTCCAAAGCATTGATGGGGCTTCAGGATGTTCTCGAGGCCTCAACCTCGCAAGAACTACCTGTGCTATGCTCAGGGGTTCCGGCCGTTTCTACCAGTACTGACACCCAGGCATCGGCAGCATCAATAGACCAGAGATTTCTTGCCCTCGAACGCAATATCGCAGCTCTTCTTTCAGCTGCAGTACCAGTGGTCCAAAGGGCACCGGTGCCAGTACCGACACTGGTACAGACACCAGTACTGACACAGACAATGCCAGTACCGACGGTAACGGCCCCGATGGTAACTCTTCCCATCCCACCTCCGGCTGGAGGGGATAAAATGGTACCGGGTCACCTCGGTACCGACTTCGATCGGTACCGAGATCGTGCTTTGCAGGAGCATCGGGGTCAGGAATACTTTGATTCCTCTGATTCCGAAGAGACTGACAATTCTGCTGACACTAGAGGGTTTCTCCTAGAAGATCCCTCTTCTCCCCAACGCAGAATGTCACCTCCAGAGGACATGTCATTTCAGGATTTCATCCGTGATATGGCTAAAGGTCTTTCAATCACAGTAGCTCCTGAAGAGGAACCCAGAGCAAAGGAATTGGAAATCCTCCAATATCCTAAAGCTCCTAAGGAGGCAGCTACTCTGCCTATCCATGAAATTCTGCATAGCTTGATGCTCAGAATGTGGGAGACACCTCTGACTACTTCTCCTCACTCTAAGAGACTTGATACTATGTATCGAGTCCCACCATGTCGTGGTTTTCAGAAAACTCAGCTGCCACACCATTCAGTGGTAGTGGAGTCAGCCATGCGTAGTATGAAAAGTGCAAAAAGACATGCTTCCAATCCTCCAAGTCGTGAATGAGGACTCTGGATGCTTTTGGACGCAGAACTTTTCAAGCTTCTATGCTTTCAGCTAGGATCAGCTCATATATCCTATATATGGGAATGTTCCTCAAAGAAATCACAGGAGACTTGGAACTTATGAGCCCATTTCTCCCAGATGATAAGAGGCAAGATTTTCTTACTCTGGTTAAGCATGCTCAGGATGTCTCCAAGTTTGTCAATCGTGCAGCCTTTGACTGCTTCGAATGCATCAGCAGAACTTCTGCTATTGCCATTGGCGCACGACGGATTGCCTGGCTACAGGCATCAGACTTGGAGACTTGGGTACAGGACAAGTTAGGCAACATTCCTTGCACAAGAGAGAATCTCATCGGCAAGAATTGGCAGGAGAAGGCTAACGAGTTAGATGCTGACAATTGTACCTTAGATAGATTGTCAAAGTCTACAGCCACTCCAGCCAAGAGGAAGCCTTATAAACACCCCTCTTTTAGAAAAAAGAGGACGTTTTATCCTTCCTATACCCACCAGACTCAGACTCCAGGTCAGGTTGCCCAAAAGGGACAAACTAGACAACAAAAGAAACCAAAAGGCCCGAGAGCCCAACCAGCTCTCCAGGTTCAGCCCCCTCAAGGGCTTTGACTCCTTCCTAGAGAGCTTTGCCCTCCTGCTTCTGATGGGTCCTCAACCCCCCAATATTCCCGACAGGCTATGCCACTTTGTCAACAGATGGCATCAGATAACAGCAGAAGATTGGACTTTGTCCATTGTAGGGGATGGGTACAAACTTCATTTTCACAGGTTACCCCATCCTACAATTCTAAAGCAGTTCAATTCACAAATCTCTACAGACAATCTGCTAGATCACGAGGTCTCCACACTCCTTGCCCAAGGGGAAATAGAGGAAGTACCCATTCTTCAGCAGGGTGCAGGGTTCTACTCCCCCTATTTTCTTATTCCAAAGAAAACAGGAGGACACAGACCCATTCTAGACCTCAGAGAATTGAACAAATATCTGTTTCGAGAGAAATTCAAAATGATTTCTCTGGGAACTCTTCTGCCATACCTTCAAAGCCAGGACTGGCTTTGCTTTCTAGACTTAAAGGATGCATACACTCACATTCTTATCCATCCAGATCACAGGAAATTTTTATGTTTCCTTTTCAGGGGAAGACATTTCCAGTACAGGGTTCTTCCTTTTGGTCTAGCTTCAGCACCAAGGGTATTCACAAAATACATGGCAGTGGTAGCTGCATTTCTATGAACCCTGGGGATTTTTGTCTTCCCTTACTTAGACTGGCTCATCCGAGTTTCCGCAGTGACAGAGGCCAGCACTGCACTGTCTCGTACAATGCGAATCCTCCATTACTTGGGATTGGTAATAAACTTCCCGAAATCTCAACTAGTTCCTTCCCAATGCCTAGAATTCATAGGAGCCTGTCTGGATACCAGACAGGCAAAGGCTTTCCTTCCACATGCCCGCTGTCTTCGCATAATGCAGTTAGCTTTCCAAGCAGCAGGCAAATCCTCCCTCACTGCTCGGGAGCTACTGCAGTTACTGGGACACATGGCATCCACAGTTCATGTAGTCCCATATGCTCGCCTCCACATGCGAGCAGCCCAGTGGATCCTCTCCACACAGTGGACACAGGCCACAGGTCATTTGTCGGACAAAATAACAATCTCTCAACGTCCAATTTTCTCCCTCCAATGGTGGCAATCATTAGAAAATCTGACAATAGGGTCTCCTTTCTATCAGCCCCTCTTTCAGGCCACCCTAACAACAGATGCATCACAGGTGGGTTGGGGAGCTCACCTGAATCATCTCTACCCAGGTCACCTGGACTCCACAGGAGGTTGGTTTACACATAAACCTCCTGGAGTTAAGAGCAATTTATTTAGCTCTTCGAGTGTTCCACGCCCAGTTCAGCTACAAGACAGTCCTAGTCCAGATGGACAATCAGGTAGCCATGTTCTATGTGAACAAGCAGGGTGGGACAGGCTCTCTGTCATTATGCAACGAAGCTTTACGACTATGGGCCCTCACCAGAGAGCATCAAATTCACCTTCTAGTGGTATATCTTCCAGTCATTCAAAACCTTTGGGCAGACAAACTCAGTCGAGTACTGCTCCCTCACGAGTGGTCACTCCACCTAGACCAGGTGGCAAAGATATTTCATCTCTGGGGCACTCCAGACATAGACCTCTTTGCAAGTCCACTGAATGCCAAACATCCCCGGTTCTGTTCCAGGATTCCGGCGCACAACTGTCAGGCAAGGGATGCCTTCCTCCTTCACTGGGGTCAGGACTTCCTTTATGCCTTCCCACCCATTCCCCTCATCCCCAAAACACTCTTCAAGCTTCAGAGAGACAGGGGTCGCATGATTCTCATAACACCACGATGGCCATGCCAAACGTGGTATTCCCTGCTTCTGCAACTCTCTCAAGTGGCACCTCTGGAGTTAGGCCTCTAATGCAGAAAGAAACCTTCATACTTTGGATTGTAAAAGGGACTTAGCCTTTTACATTCAAAAGAACACAGCAACATAGAAAGTCCTCGCAACGTTTTGTAGCTTTGACCCTAGTCATTTGTGACTTCCAGTCTTCAAAAGAATTTTATCTACATGGATTGCCCAATGCATATCCTTTACTTATGAGAGTAAGGGTCTTCCTCTTCAGGACCATGTCACAGCTCACAATGTGAGAGCCATGGCAGCTTCTATGGCTAATCTCCACTCTGTGTCTATCGATGACATTTGTCGAGCAGCCACCTGGGCTTCGGTACACACCTTCACAGCCCACTACTGTCTAGATAAAGCCTCCCGTCGGGATGCCTTCTTTGGCCAAGCTGTTCTTCAAAATCTCTTTCAAACCTAAACCAACTCCTACCCACCAACCCTGGTGGGATGCCAGAGATCCATGGGAGGAAGGATTCTCACCTTCGACGGTGGCACCTTCCTGGGGATATCTCCCTGGCATCTTTAGCTAGGGAGTCCCCATATGTGAGGACTACATTCCTGCTTGTTCCTGGAGATAGCGTAGTTAATCACCTGTAACAGGTGATCTCCGGGAACAGCAGGAATTTAGTCCTCACAACCCACCCACCTCCCCTAGGAGTTGTCTCTCTCCCTCTATCCTTTCACTCAGCTACAAACATAACTGAAGAGGGACAGTTGGAAAGGCGGGAAGGCAGCACGCATGTGCTGAGGGATGCTCCCAAAAGCGTTCCTATTGGACGCTGGGGAGCATTCCCGTGCAGGCTCCGTCGGTACCGACGATACCCATATGTTAGGACTAAATTCCTGCTGCTCCCGGAGATAGCACAGTTACTTACCTGTAACAGGTGATCTCTGGGAACAGCAGGAATTAGTCTTCACATATGGGTACGTCGGTACCGACGGAGCCTGCACGGGAATGCTGCCCAGCTTTCAATTAGAAAGCTTTTGGCAGCATCCCTCGCGCCTGCGCAGTGACTTCCCGCCTTCTCCACAGCCTCTCTTCAGTTGAGTTTCAGAGCTGAGACAAAGGCGAGGAGAGAAAAGGGAAAAAAAAAAAAGATGCAACTCCTAGGGGAGGTGGGAGGGTTGTGAAGACTAATTCCTGCTGTTCCCAGAGATCACCTGTTACAGGTAAGTAACTGTGCTATCTCCAGGAACAAGCAGGAATGAGTCTTCACATATGGGGACTCCCTAGCTGGAGCTGCCAGGGGGAGATCCCATAAAAATGCAAGTGCCCGGTCAGGGGTGCATTTTGTCTCCAGGAATCCCCGGCATCCAATGTGGGATGGAGGGTAGGAGTTGACAATAAAGGAGCTGTGAGGAAAGAAACAGCATAGCCAAGGACTAGGTGTTCTACAGACTACAGGAGTCCTTGGTGGATATGATGAGTAGCATTAAAACACATTTAATGTACACTTAAAATATGAAGCTTACCTACGGTATTGTAGGAAGTAGAAAGCATGATGGAGTCTACTGGATAAGCAGTGGCGGAATCTTCAAGGTGACCTCTCAGTAGTGAGGAGGAAGGTCCAGACTTGGAGGTAGTAGATGAGCCAGGTGTCAACTGGGTAGGAGTAGACGTCTGGTCTTCAATGGAAAGCTTTATGGGAAAAGCTGAAAAGTCCTTTAGGCATCATGAACATTGAGGACTAAAGGAAGAAGACTGACGGAGTTGAAGAACTAGCCCAGTCCTGGCAGGAAAGGGGGAATGGAAAACCCCCATTCCTATGGAAAACAGTTGTGTACTCGAAGATAAAGATGTACACTGTTTTTCCTAGCTGGCGAGAGATAGGAAAAATATTGAAGCTGGATGCTTCAAGGACATAAAGAAAAAATGGAAGATGTTAGCACCAAAGTGGTTGTTGGTGCTGAACAGGTCCTGTATCATAATTTGGTATGGGACGTAGGGCAACAATCTGTCTAAAACCTCTGAGGTAAATCATGTAGTATAGACAGTAAGGGTGATAGTGAATAAGATTGACCAACCCTTAAGAAGCCCCCCATCAAACACATACATATGGGGAGACATATATATATGTGGCTGGAATAGATATGTATATATTCATATATAAATATAAATATAGATATAGAAATATGCATATGTCCAGATTTGTATATTAGGATATGGGTGGTGAAATATATTAAATATATAGATGGAAATTTGTGGGGCATGGTTTAGCACCACCAGAGCAATGATATAAGTATTTATTTTTTTTATTTTTTTTATTTAACTATTTCTTTTATACCGCCCCTTCCAGAGATCAAGGGCGGTTTACATATAACAGGTTAACAGTCTTGTACACATTTGTATACATTTTTTTTACATAGAACAATAGAAACTAACTATTTACATTGAACAATAAATTTAACTTAGTGGGTATTAAAGCAGAACAAAACATCAAACTTTTTTACAAATGTATATTTACAGTGTGTGGTGTGTAGTGCGGGTATTTGTGTAGGTGCTGGAATTTAGTTCCTTTTATGTCTTCTTTGGGGCGTGTGTGAGGGTGGGCAGGCATGCGGTTATGGTGTTGGGATTAAGGGAGTTTGTGTAATTGTTTCCACGTTTGTAGTGGGGCTGGCTTTGGGGGAGTAGGGGATTTCAAAATGTTCAGTGAACAGGTAAGTCTTTAATTCTTTTCTGAATTGGATGAGGTCTTTTATGGTGCGAAGTTCAATAGGGAGGTCGTTCCAGAGTGTAGGAGCAGTGAATGAGAATGCTCTGGAGCTAGTGGTTTTCTTAGTCTTCCGGATGGCTTTTGGTATGATAAGGGAGTGGGCTGTGTTTTGTCTGTGGGCCCTTGTTGATGTTGGAGAGTGCAGTAATGTGGATAGGTGTGAGGGGGTTATGTCATTTATGAGTTTATAGGTTGTTAGGATAATTTTATATTTAATTCGACTGTTTATAGGGAGCCAGTGGAGTTCTAGCAGTATTGGGGTTACGTGATCTATTAAGCGAGCTTTAGCAATTACTTTTGCACAGATGTTTTGAGCTCTTTGTAGGAGGTATGTGCTTTTTTGAGGGAGGCCTATAAGGAGACTATTGCATGTATGTATGTAGAGATATATGCTACATACAAGACAACAGATTGAGATACATGTCTACCACCCAGCCCCATAATTGTACATGGGGAATATAAAAGAAAAAGATTCTGCGTTCTACAAGAGGGCGAGCCCACTTGGGATATGCATAGAGAATCTATTTTCGTGGGTTGAGGGATGCAAGAAAGCAATCCAGTGAGATGACCGTGATGTTCGCGTGAGAACAGATGAAGATATGAATCTGTAGGAAACAAGGCAGGGAGTTCTACAGAACACTGACATGGTAGATGCCTTGGATTTTCACGCAGAGGAACTGCTATCTCGTGTTAACACCCCAGGCTAGAGGGGGTGTGGAGAACCCTTACAGGTATAGGAAGGGTTGATAAGTTTCTCTCTAATAATAGAGGAACTTCAGAGACAAGGACAATGCTCTATAGCAAAGCCCTCATAGTAGAAAGCTTCTCTGAAGACTGCAGAGAGCATTGTGCAGGAGAGCTATGAGAGAAAGTGACTGAAAGTCAGTTATGTTGCCATATCCTAGAAAAGGAGATGGGTAGAGTAATGTGAGAAAGCCTAACGAGTAGGAGGAACCAAGATAGTTTGGAATCACTACTGAGGCTAGACAAAAAATTTTAACAAAGGACTGGAACTTGGAAAGTCCCAGTAATACAAATACTATAACTCCTGCAGGCAGAGCTGCTGAGAGAAACAGCAGAGAGATTGTCCTGTGCTGAATCAAGAAAAACAGACAAGAAAAGAGAGGGGATATCTCTTTTCAATGTCTGGGGAACGACCAGAGACGTAGTTCCGTATGGTAGCCCTCAAGTAGTTGGAGGGTGACGTACCCATGGGGTAAGTCAACTGAAGGAAAAATGTTCAGTTGGGAAAGAAACTATCAGGTGATAGTTGCAACTGCTCTTCTGGAGAGTAAGAAGAGGAGAAGTGTGTAGTACCTGAACAAAATAAGTTTTTGACAGGTCAGTACACTGAAAAAGAAAAGCACAGTGAATAATCTTTTAATATGTAAGTTACAATTCCCGGCCCCTATGGTTGCTGGGAATGTTGAGACTGGCCAGAACTGGGGGACTTCAGACTAGGCTGAGGCGTCTCTTGTTTAGGTACAGCCGAATGATGGGCAGGAGAGGAATGAAACTTTATTTTCTTAGGAAAAGAAGGTTTGGTAGGACATTTCCTACTATTTGAAGAAGGAGGTGGCTTAGAATGGTTTCTAGTGGAAGAAGAGTCAGGGGAGCATTGAGCAACCTGACGTAAAGCCTCCTTATTAAAAAGACCTTCCCCTGTACAAGGAGAATGAGCTAGTATAGTTTGTGCCCATTTGCTCAAGTCTGAAGCCTCAAGCCAGGCTCTGCGACGTGCTGCAATGGCAATAGCAGAGGATCTGCTAATGGATTCAAAAGAATCTATAGAAGCACGAGACAGAAACCAGGATATATTCCGGCTGTGATTGATGAGCAAGGTATAATCAGTAGCCCTGGGCTCTGGTAAAAAAGGGGTCAAAAGAGACAATTTCTCTGACTTCCTGGAGTGTTAGACTCATGTGAAAAATATATGAGAGAACTCTGGAAGCCAGCATAGAGTTTTGGAAGGCCTGACGGCCAAAAGCATCAAGTGTTCTTGAAGAACGACCTGGCGGAAAAGAAGAATGCTTCTTCTTGCTCTTAACCTTCCTCAGTGCTGATTCCACTACAAGGGAACGATGAGAAAGTTGAGGTTTTTGGAACCCTGGAGAGGGTGGCACACGGTACCGAACCTCAATGTCAGTAGAAACTTGAGGAAGTCGTAAGGGTGATTTCCATACCCTAAGAAGGGAGATCCTGCAGAGCAGGATGTAAAGGAAACTGTATATGTTGCATTTGTGCCGGTGAGCCATGGGTAGGATCACAACCAGGGATAGAAATATTAAGAAAGGTTGCCATATCCAGGAGAAAATTCTGAAAAGACTGATCTCCTATGGGAACTATTCCTGGTGAGGCTAAAGTTGAGCCTGAGCATCAGAGGACGTACAAGGTACTGCACCAATGCCAGGTATCGGTTCTAAACTAGGCAGCGGTGCAAGAACAGGCATCAACCTCGCTACTGATAAGGGACTAGCAGGTGAAGCAGTCATCGGGAACTGCTGTAGTGGTACCGAGATCATGAGGGAGCTATGGTCTTCGGAACTACCTATTGGGAAATGACAAGAGTCGGTTCCGGGACGCGTCGGTACGCAGTCTTCGAGACTCGATATCGACTCAAGACTCGGCATCGAAGAGAGCGAGACTAGCGATGCATGTCTCGACAGTTCCGACGCCAGTGGTAGTGTCGGCGATGCCGATACCACTAAGGCAGCCTGGGTGACATCGATCGATACCGACAGTACCGAGGCCCGATGAGCACCCATCCACGATGCCGATGCTAGGGTATCGGAACCGATCGACGCCGGTACCGTCCCAGAGCATGGCTGAGATTGAGGGAAGTCAATGCGGTGCGTATCGATCGGTCCCAAAGGTACCGAGGATGCCCGATGACGATCCCTGGTGAAGAGTGGAGTACTCGACACCGGTGCCGATGCCGGAGGCTCGGTACCGCTCGAAGCGGATACCACCCCCGCGCATGGCTCAGGTATGTTCTGTGAGGGGTGAGTCCCAGGAACATCCTGAAACCCCTTTAACGCTTTGGAGCCCGAAGACTCCCGCAGGGGTAATGCCAATGGATTCTTGAGGGTAAGGCCAGAGCTGTCACCATGCTGGGCATGGGACATACCACTCAAGCATTGACTAGTCTTAACAGACTGCTTTTGGGTTACCTGATCTTGTGAATTAGAGAAACCGGGTACCCTCACTGCCGAAGAAAAAACGGTATCGAGGGAAACTCTAAATACTGAAGGTTGTCTCACAAAATTATCTCCTGACAAGTCAGGGGAAAAAGGGTCAGGACCCACACAGTTGAGACACCAACTATGGGTGTCTAAAAAGAAACAGGTGTTTCCACAGCGGATGCACTTCTTAGGAAAAGAAGGCTCCATAATGAAAAAGGCCTAGTAGGCCTAAGAAGTTAAGGCAAAAAACTGAAGAAAGGTTGTACAGACTTTAGCCTAAAAACCACCGGCGGTACCGGTGGTAGCGGGAAAAACAGCCGCGACCACAAGAAAACAAAAAAATTAAAATAATTAAAGCAATTAAAAGGAAAAATTTCTGCGGTGACAGGAGGACGTCCTGCCGGCTCCGCGGAAAAACGAAAACTGAAGAGAGGCTGTGGAGAAGGCGGGAAGTCACTGCGCAGGCGCGAGGGATGCTGCCAAAAGCTTTCTAATTGAAAGCTGGGCAGCATTCCCGTGCAGGCTCCGTCGGTACCGACGTACCCATATGTGAAGACTCATTCCTGCTTGTTCCTGGAGATCATCTGTTACAGGTGAGTAACTACGCTTTAATGTGTGACATCTGGTAATCAGAAGCACTAACGTGAGAGCATGTTGCCACGACAAGCTAAAATGCATGTTAATCTGTGATCACGGGATGGGGCAGAGTGGGTGTAGAGAACATATTGTTGCTAGCACTAGAGCAATTGCTATGCACTCAGCAGCATCACAGCTCTTAACGTGTGCACCTGACTCCTCAGTCGGAATCGCTCATACAGGGCATCAAAAAGGCTACCTTAAGAAATTTTTAATGAAAATCTTTTAAGTGTTTAGAAAAGGGTTTTTAAAAAAATGTTTAAAATTTATTTTCCTTTGTTTCAGTGTTTTTTTTATCTTCTTTACCATTTTTTTACTTTCATGCCTTTTCTTATCTCCTTTGTATCTCTTCTCATGTCTCTATTTGTTTCTTGTCCCTTTCTCCAATTTTATTTCTTATACGCTTTCTCATTTCATCATTATCTATCATCTAATATCTTTCCTCTCCTCCATTTTCCTTCCTCTTTCTTTTTGCTAATCTTCTTTTTCCCTCCCATTTGACTTCTCTTAAAGTCCCTCTACTCCAGACAACTCCTCCCTCCCTCAGCTGTTGTTAACTCTGCTGGCTGCATGGCTTTGTTTGCTTTGAGCCAGAGGATGTGTGCATTCCTTTTTTTTTCTCACAAAGTCGCAAGAGCAGGGTTGCTGTGGGCATCATCAACCTACTAAATAAAGAAACATGGCAGGCAAAGGAAGAGCTGTATATCCAAATAAGAAAATCACCAATGTTGTATCTCCCAAGGAACCCTAAATTCAGACAAGATTAACTACAGAGAGGCTATCAGATTATAGAAAATCTGCAGTGTATTAAAGGTCATCACATTCATAGATGGAGGTGAAACACTGGTTTGAAAGTGAACTTGCCTACAGGACCAATGTTAGACTTGCAGAGGCCCAGAGGAGAAACTGATGAGGGGAGCTCCAAATCTCACCTGTATGCTATGTCTACTTCAATTGAGGCAGATTTGGGGACCCTGTGATATGGGTGCCCAGGACAATTGTCACCTCCTAATGCCGAGCTTGCTTGCCTAGTGAGGTGATTAACAGAAATTGAGGGGTTATCTACCAAGATCAAATCTAGGTGGTCTTGTGGAAAAGTTTGTAATAATGACCTGAGCCTAAATTTCTTAGAATCCCATTGCTCTTTCGAGAGGAGTACAGCCCACATTTATAAGAAACAACCTTTGGCGATAATGCAGGCAATGCTAGTAAATGAGAAAGTGCAACTGATAAACACTTTTGAATGTTTTTCACATTTTGCTTTCCCTCCCTTACAATATGCATTTAAAGACAGCCAAAGAGAGAGATGGGGAATTTTCTTAAAGATCATTCTAGAATCTTCTTAGCTTTCTGGTTTTCTTGCATACATTTTACACTTACAACATAACCATGCTAGTAGTTAATTTTGGAGTACTTCATTGGATGTTATGTGGTCATCCCATTGGTTGGTATACAGTCGCAGAACAGGTGTAGGAAGAAACTGATGAACAGAAAACATAAGGAAAAGGAAGGCTAGCAAAAAGGGAGAGACCCAGATGAAGCAAATATTTATAACTGGGTTTCCACAACCTTTGACATTGAGATGTTAGTTTCCCTTCAAGCAATATGTCATTCCTTTGATATATATTTTTCTCATAAAGTCAGTGCTGAATTGTCTATAATGTCTTACTTCAAATAAGTTACATTAGAATTATCATTAATACTTAGCATAACACCTTTGTAAATGTTTCATATTTTGCTATCTACAAGCCTCAACTAATTTTCTTTGATCTTAGGAGCCAGTTCAAAACTTATGAGCCAGTGACTGAGAGACCTTCCCCTTCCCTCTGGCTCCCCACTGTCTTTACTGAAGTTGAAGAATGGGGTGGGGGTAGAGGGAAATCTGTAGCAGCTCCTTTAGGGCCTGACTTACTGAGGCTGCTTTCCCATTCCATATTTAAGAGAAATGAAAGCTTAGTAAATCATGCACCCCTGTAGGCAACTGGCAGAAATGGACAGTCAGCACCCACCTCTTCACCCAGGCTGTCTCTTTCCATGTAGCCATCCTGTCATCACCTAGTCTCCCTCTTGTATCCTGTTCCTCGCCACCAGTCCCCTTCCATATTCCATCATCTTTCTCATCTTTTGAAGTCTGCCAATCCACTAGCCCCAGCCTCCCCCATGCCCACAAATTCTCCAACCCTTTCTGCTAATTCCCCACTATGCTGCTTCTCTTTCTGGGAAGCCAGCACATTTGAAATATGAAACTAGGTGCTTCATGTTTCTTGCAGAAAGAGGAAGCACCTGGTTAATTTCAGACCTAGTATTTGAGTGGGAACTGCCTCCTCCCTGTACAGCATGGCTCTATGTGATTCTGAGCCTCAGCATGCTGGAACTCTCCTGTTGGTCTCTGGTTCTCAAGTCTCATGAGATCAGCATGAGAGTTCCTACTATGCAGAGCTGTGCTGTGCAAGGGGGAAGGCAACTCCTGCTCAAACGGCGGTTGCACCAAGAAGAAAATAGAGCAGGGGTGAGTAGAAAAATCTCAGGCACCAGAAGAAATTTTTAGTTGATGTAGTGACTTGGTGCTTGGGATTCGTCAAACCCCTGGCTTCTAAACACATTACAATTCAAAATGCGTTAAAATGGGGGGGGGGGGGTTGTTTCACTGATCTACGCAACATATTCTACACTTTCAATGTAAAAGAGCAATCATTGAATAGTCAGAAAGTATATTAAAAATGTTGTTAAGTTCCGTCAAGTTGGTGTCGATTCATGGTGACCCTCTGGATAGTTGTCCTAAACTGCATTCTGCCTTCAGTCAGGCTGCTTTTTGTTGACAGAGTGGCACACACAGCTGCTGTTATTGTATCGATCCATCTCATTGCTGGCCTTCCTCTTTTGCGTTGACCTATCTTGCTAAGCATGATGTCATTCTCTAATGATATTCTCTTCGCATGATGTGTCCAAAGTATAAAAGTCTAAGTCTTGTCATCTGAGTTTCTAAAGAAAGCTTAGGTTTGATCTCCTCTAGTACTGGCTGATTTGTTCTTCAGGCAGTCCATGGTATGCACAGTATTCATTGCCAGCACCATAATTCAAAGGCATCAATTTTCTTCCTGTCCATCTTTTTCACTATCCAACTTTTGCATCCATATGATGTTATTGAAAATATCATGGCTTGAATGAGTTGAATCTTTGTATAGAGAGGGACATCTCTGCTCTTGAGAATCTTGTCTATGAAAGTCCTTCATAACCATTCTGCCAAGAGCAATTCGTCGTCTGATTTCTTGACTGCTTGTTGTTTCGTTATTGATAGTTGACCCAAGTAGGTTAATGTGGTCCACTATTTCAATTTCTTCTCCATCAACGATGAACTTATTGATTTTGCCAGTTGTCAGGATCTTTGTCTTTTTTACATTAAGGTGCAGACCCATTTTAAGACTGTTCCTTGATCTTGAGAAGCAAATGTTTCAGATCATCTTCACTTTTAGCCAGTAATGTGGTATCATCAGCATAGTGAAAGTTGTTGATGAGTCTCCCACCAATCTTCACATATCTGTTGTCTTCATACAGTCCTGCTTCTCTGATGATTTGTTCTGCATATAAATTAAACAGGTAGGGGGAAAGTATGCAGCGTGGTCATAAACGTTTGCTGATTTTAAACCATTCTTTTTCTCTTTGTTCCGTTTGAACTGTTGCTTCTTGATCAATGTAAAGGTTGTACAAGAGAACAATCAGGTGTTCTGATATATCCATGCTTCTTAATGTTTCTCATGGTTTACACAATCAAAAACCTTGCTGTAGTAAATAAAACACATATACATATCCTTTTGGTATTTAGTCTTTTCAAGGATCCATCTCACATCCACGATGATGTCTCTCATTCCTCACCCTTTCCTGAACCCTGCTTGCATTTCAGGCAGTTCTTGTTCCAGGTATGGTTGTAGTCTCTGCTGAATAATCTTCATTAGAATCTTGCTGGCATGTGGAATAATTTCCACAGTCAGTTGGATCACCTTTCTTTAATATTGGTATAAACACAGATCTTTTCCAGTCAGTTGGCCATGATGTCTTCCAAATTTTCTGGAAGAGCCTTGTAAGTATGGGAACAGCTGCATCAGATTGCTGTAATACTTCAATGGGAATGCCATCAGTGCCTGGTGATTTGTTCTTTGCTGAGGCTTTCAATGCTGCTTTGATTTCTTCTTTCATCACCAATGATTGCACATCATGAGGTATAGTTGAAATGGTTATTGATGCACTTGATCTTTATCATATAATAACACTGTATATTCTTTCCACCTTTTCTTGATCGTCTCGGCATCATTCAACATGGATCCTTGAGCATCTTGTAACATTCCAGTTCAAGTTGGGATTTTTTCTTTAACTCTTGTAGCTTTAGGAAAGCTGATCTTGTTCTTCCTCTAATAGTTTCTGCTTTTATTTACTTACATGTGTCATTGTAGTACTTCTCCTTGTCTTGCTGCACATTGGAGATCTCTGTTGAGTTCTGTAATTGCCTCTCTTTCTCTTCTGGCTTTAGCTTCTCTGCATTTCTGGGCAATTTTCAGTTTCTTCGGTCATCCATTTTGGCTGTTTTTGCTTTTTCACCTTTTGTAGAGATTTCTCAGTTTCTTCCAACCCAGCCTTCTTGATGTCACCCCATAACTCTTCTGGAGCGCTATCATAAAGCAGCAAATCTGTTTTGCAGTCAGTCTTTAAATTCTAATGGTATATTCTCAAGATCATATTTTGCTATATTCATGAGTGGCTTGTTCTTTTTCAACTCTAGTTTGAGTTTGTCTATTAGTAGTTGGTGATCTGTACCACAGTCAGCTTCAGGTTTTGTCTTTGTTGATGTTATAGAACTTTTCCATCGTTGACTTCCACAAATGTAGTCAATTTGATTTTTGTACAATCCATTGGGTAAAGTCCATGTTTACAGTCGCCGCTTGTGTTGCTGGCAGAAGGTGTTTGAGATGAATAGATTGTTGGTCTTGCAGAATTCTATCAGTCTTTCTCCAGCTTCATTTCTGTCGCCAAGTCCATATTTTCCAACCACTTTGACTACTTCTTTGTTGCTAACGTTTGCGTTCTAGTCACCCATGACTATCAGGATATCCTGTTTGCATGTTCTGTCAATTTCAGCTTGTACTTGTTCGTAGAACTCATCAACATTTTTCTCTTCTGCAGCAGTTGTTGGGGCATATACTTGAATTGTAGTTGTGTTGATGGGCATTTCTCGTAGATGAATAGAAATTAAGCTTTCACTGATTGCATTGCATTTCATTACAGTTCTTGCAAGTTTCTTATTAATTATAAATGCAATACCATTTCTTCTTTGTCTTTCATTTCCAGCATAGTAGACCATGTGATCATCAGATGCAAAGTGCCCGATGCCAGTCCATTTCAGTTCGCTGACACCCAACAGATTGAGTTGTATTTCATTTTTGACCACCTCCAACTTCCCTTGGTTCATGCTTCGTACATGCCATGTCCCAATATGTAAGACATCTTTGCAGCTTCTGGCTCTCATTTCATGCGCAGCTACATCAGCAGTCAGACATCCTGAGGGCTTTGATCCAACCACATCATAAATGCTGGCTTTACTCTGAAAAGTCTTCAGCTCCTCCCCAGTAGCCAGTTGAGTGCTTTCCGAGCTGGGGTCTCATCTTCCAGCATTATAGTTCAATTTGTTTTGTTGCGACTATCCATTGGGTTTTCGTGGCAAGATATGGAAGTAGATTGCCAGACCTTTCTTCCACGCAGTTTAATTTTAGTAGTGTTACCATTGTCACAGAAATGTGATCCTCCGCCACTAACACCATCCCATTCTGCTGCTGCCCAGATGGGTGATTGGTCTTGGTCTGGCATCTCAGCTGAGACCTGCCCATCTTCAGAGACCCTGCCAGTAGTTAAGCTGCCTATAGCTTAGCCCTCAACATCACTGACGCACAGACGCCCTCACAGCATGACAAGCTGCAAACCAAGTGAGGGATATTAAAAATAGGGAGCCAAAAGACTTTAGAAGAGTCTTCAGACTCCTTTTATAGCAAACCCAAATCAGCTCCATTTCCAAAAATTACTTTAAGGGCCTTGAAATTAAAAAGTATCCAGTCATAGCCATTGAGATAATTGAAATAATCTTGGATTAAGAATAAAGATCCTTTTGTTGTGTGAAGTGAATCTGAAGCAAAGGTTTAAACACTCTGAATGCAAAACTGCCAGAAAACCTCTGGGATACGTAGTTACTCAAAGCTGCAGATTGGAGGAAGGCTATAAGAAATTTCAGTGTGCTTGTATATCCCTTGGGGGCACTGTGTTCAGATCCATCATTATAAAGCAGAAGCAGTTTGGCACCACCAAGATACTGCCTTGATCAGACCACCCCTCCAAAGTCAGTAGTTATGGGTTAAGGAAGAAGGTCACAATGAGGCCTAAAACTACTTTAAAAGAACTACAGAAGTCTTGCTGAGACGGGAAAATGTTGATTGTAATTTCAAGATTACTCCACAAAAATGGCCTCTATGGGAAGGTGTCCAAAAGGGGAACCCATTACTGATGAAAAGTCAGATGTGTCACTTAACATTTGCAAAGTAACACCAAAGGAACACTGTATGCATATGGGAGAATGTATATAGCTGAATATACCGTGTGCTTCAACAGTACCTGAAATACTTTAGTTACCAATATTATTTATTTATTTAACAGGGGTTTTTTTTATACCGCTTTATCATTTCAGTCAAAGGTGTTTACATTGTGACTTAAACTTGATAATATACATTAAACAGGGACATTGCCCCAACTCCTCCCTCTCCAACTGCATCTGCTGCTTTCCATTCCCAAATAGCCCTTAACTGTGCCACCTCATAATACGCTTGTAAACAGGGAATACCCATATTTCCTTCTTCACACTTTTTAAGTCACCTTCCTGTCCACCCTGGGTGGTTTGCAATCCCACAAATTGCAGAATTTATATATTTTATTTAACATTTTATAGACCGCTTTTCCTTAGATCAACCCATTTAAGACTAATAAGAGAATATTTTTCACTCAACGTGTAAACAAACTCTGGTATTCATTACCGGAGGATGTAGTAAAAGCTGTTAGTGTAGCTGGGTTTAAAAAAGGGTTGGACAAGTTCCTGAAGGAAAAGTCTATAAATCATTATTAAAGAGGAGCCAGGAAATCTACTGTTTGCCCTGGGACAAGCATTGTGGAACCTGTGTGTCTTTTTGGGAACCTGCTAGGTACTTGTGACCTGGATTGGCTACTGTTGGAAACGGCTTGATGGACCTTGGTCTGGCCCAGTATGGCATTTCTTATGATAACTTGGATTTTTCTGAGGCAATGGAGGGTTAAGTGACTTGCCCAAGGCCACAAGGAGTGCTAATGGGAATTGAACCCTGGCCTCTATAGTTCCCAAGGCTGTGCTCTAAACCACTAGGCTACTCCTCCACTTCTATTCTATATGGAATGCAGAATACCAGGAGCTAATCATTTTGTTTACTGTTGAATGTTTGTTTGATGTTTCAAGATTGTAACTGAAATTCTGCTCAGGTGGAAGCAGGGCTATATATAATTAATTAGCAATATCATTCTAATTGCCTTTCAGTGGAATTGCAGAAAAGGGCCATCTTCCTTGTTACATTACCCAAGGGCCTTTCCTTTGTTATGGCTTTAACTGTGTGCTTCATACAGTTGCAGCTTTTGAAAAAAAAAGTATTAATTGAAAGCAATTATACAATTACACCAGCTGTGGCTATGGTGCATGCTGGCTGTTTACCAAGCAAAGAAAAGGTTTAACAGATGACTCATCAGTTTTATTTAAGGGCATAATACAGCTGAAAGCGACACTAGAATCCAGTCAGTTAAGTGGCCATTGAAATGTATTTATAAGGAACCAAATGTAAAATATAATGCCATATATGAGAAGGAGCGTCTCACAATTTGTATTTTAGGGAAAATGCTTAACATAGCAAGCACATAGTGTCAAAAAGCTCATAAATATAATAATGCTTCACGCAAAGGTTAGTAAAATGTTGATCTATGGTCTCCTAAAAGCTTACAGTTTACCTTTGTCTTAAAGATCTCAATACGTATACTTTGGAAGAAAGGCGGAAGAGCGAAGATATGAAAGAGATGTTTAAATACCTTCATGGCAAAAATCACAGGAGGAGATGCTCTTTCAATTAAGAGAGAGCTCTGGAATGAAGAGACATAGGATGAAACAAAGAGGGGATAGACTCAGGAGTAATTTGAGGGAATATTCCTTTACAGAAAAAGTGGTGGATGCATGGGATAGCCTCCAATGAAGGTGGTAGATACTAGGACTTGATCTGAATTCAAGAAAGCATAGGACAAACACAGAGGATCTCTAAGGGAGAAGAAGGGATTATAGAGCTTCATAGTTGGTGTGGACTAGCAAACTGGATAGCCATATGGTCTTTATTCACGTCAAAAAAATCCCGCTATCAGAGATATGTAAATCTATCAATATAAAAATCCCTGAAAAAATCCCCACCATGTGAATTAGAAATATTTTTTGTCGGACCACAATGAGGGAGGTTTAGATAGTCTTCAAAACCACACCCTCCAATTGGGGTCCATTTTAATCGAACAAATGTTGTTCTATAGCAAATTTTATATATAACAAACTTATCTTAAAAATCCAAGAGAAGAAACGTTGTTGTTTGCTGCATGAAATGTCCAACCTCTGAGAACACGACGTGCACGTTTCGGGAACCAACCGTCCCTGTCTCAAGTGCTCTTTATGTCGGTTAAAGAGCACTTGAGACAGGGACGGTTGGTTCCCGAAACATGCACTTCGTGTTCTCAGAGGTTGGACATTTCATGCAGCAAACAACAACGTTTCTTCTCTTGGATTTTTAAGATAAGTTTGTTATATATAAAATTTGCTATAGAACAACATTTGTTCGATTAAAATGGACCCCAATTGGCGGGTGTGGTTTTGAAGACTATCTAAACCTCCCTCATTGTGGTCCGACAAAAAATATTTCTAATTCACATGGTGGGGATTTTTTCAGGGATTTTTATATTGATATGGTCTTTATTGGCTATCATTTTTCTAGATTTCTATGTTTCAAGAGGGTCTCTAGTTGATTTCCCTTCATCTATGCAGGATTCACTGTACCTAAACCATCCTACACAAATATCTGTGTGACCTGTTCTTAAAATCCTCCAGCGAGGATGAAACCCCACCTTTTCAGTTCGTAATTACCCTAACTACTAGAACTTTCTCCCTAATATCTAATTTAAAAATTTCCTTAATGTAGTTCAGACTTATTTTACCCAATATTCAAATGATTTATGCGCCTAACTTTGAGTTATGGTTTTAACTTGTCCTTTCTGAAAATTTACTAGGGCAGAGTGCTTAAATTTATACTCAAAATGTCACTAAACTCCTACATTTAGGAGCATGAAAAATGGGTGGTAACAGGGACAGATTTAGGGAGGGCAAAAATAGTTGGGAACTTAGCACTGATTTTCAGCACTAGGCACAGGCTCATAAATCTAGGAAAATGAATGGCAGGCCTAACGTATGTATGCATGACTTTTAAGCTCCTTAATTTAGATGAATTTTTGCTGAAAACATAGGGGTATGTTTACTAAATGGCGATAACGTCGCAGCGGCAACATTATTGCGGGATAAGTAACATTATTGCATGATAACGTCCCCGGCAGCGTTAAGGCACACAGAGGGTGGAGAGAGGGCGGAGAGAAGGGGTCGGTAGGCGGGGAGAGGGCGGAGAGAAGGGGTCAGTGGGTGGGGAGAGGCTCATGCTACACTAACGCTGTGGAATGAAGGGCCAAAAATTACCGTGAGTGAAAACCTCGCGTTAGAGGCACAACTGAAGGAGAGAGAAACCATTTCAGTCAGCAATGTACAGCAAAGGCAGGGAGACCAAGAAAAGTGATAGTAGTGCTACATGTGCAGCAACAGCATAGTGCCCAAGTATGAAAGGGCACTATTGTGATGCTGCAAATGGGGTACAGGGGGCTGCAGGCGGGGCATGCAGTGGAGCAGCTGGGGCACAGGGTGGACTAGGCAGATGCCTAGGTTGCACATAGGAATGCAGAAATGTAAAATAAGCAAGACAGCAACTGACCAACGCCAAACATGCCCATGAGTGTGTGTGCCACAGTGTCCCATCCAGGGGTCAGTACCCAGCAGGTACCCCAAAGGGCAGATAACATTGGCAGGCAGTGCTGGGGGGAAGCATGGATGTCTATGTAGGCACTCCTACCCCAGACCCCACACCATAGGCAACTGCCTACCGGCACACTGGATGGCCTAGGACTACGCACCACTAGCACCACCAGCATAAGGGCATGTCAGCATGGTGGGGGAGGGCTTCTGGTGGTGGAGGGGGCAGTGGCATCTGCCAACAGCAGACCAAGGCAAAGCCCTGTTTAGGTGGGTGGCGTGCAGTGCAACAGACAAGGTCTGTCTGAAGAACAGTCATGGTATCCCCAGGGAATGACCTGCCTCTGTGGCAACAGTTTGGTGCAGTACACACAGCCAATGTGTTCAGGGGCAGAAAGTCACAGGTTCATGTCCCAGCTGTGGCTCCTGCAGACCATGTCCCTATATTTTACCCTACAGAGCACATACACCATAAACATGTGCACTCCCTAGAGCAGAGGTTCCCAACTGCAGTCCTGGAGGGCCAAACACCATTCCGGTTTTCATGCTGTCCCTAATAAATATGCATGAGATGCATTTGTATGCACTGCCCCATTGTATGCAAATGTATCTCATGCATATTCATTAGGGACAGCCTCAAAACCTGAATGGTGTTTGGCTCCCCAGGACCAGAGTTGGGAACCTCTACCCTAGAGCATAGGCCAACAGGGGCACAAACACCCACACCCACAGGCTCCACTATCCAAAGCCTCATGGAGAGTCAGGCTGTTGGGCCCTGCGCGGGGCAGCAGCTACCACAACTAGCACCTGCATACCTTAGCAATGCCGTCATAAACATGGAAACACGCTCCATATATATCAAAAGGTTTCTATGATTAATTTCAGATAACAAATCCTAAATTAAGCACAATTTGTTAACAGAGATTCATCATAGCAACCTTTCTGATATATGTGGAGTGTGTTTCCTCTTTTCTGTTCTTTGACAGTGTTTACCACCCCGGAGAGTGATCCTAACAGTATTGAGTACCTTAGCAGTGCCTGCACTGTGCCCAGGACTGGTGTGGTAGCCAGGGCTGCCAACCACCTCTATCTTTGCACAATGCTGAAATAGGTGTGGGAGTGTGTGTATGTCTATCCAGTGTTTTGTGGCTGCCTACACCTTACAGAGCTCACAATGCTTGCACAGTTTCCAGTGTTAGCCTGCCAATGTGCATACTGAGGCGCAAGGTATTGTGGGTATGGGCTGGTCAGGGCAGGATGCATCTGCACAGGGCATAGGGCAATGGCTGGGATATTGTAGTGGCCGACCACCACCTGCACGGACAGGGTGGCCACAGCATGTCATGCTGGGAGGTCACTCTCACTCTGACTGAGCAGTGACCATGGCATGCCTAGGTTCCCACATAGTGCTATACAGTGTTTCTCTCCAGTGATATCTGTGAGTTCCCTTTTCTAGGACCCAATCACTGACATACCTGCTTGGTGTTTGTGCTTACATCCCACATCTTGGTGCACATAGTTCCTCTGGGAACATGTACTGGCTAGCAGACTGTCAGCAGTTAGCATGTGTATGGCTGGAACACCTTGCAGGGTGCAGCGGGTGCAGACTGACTGTGCCCTCTGCTGGTGAATGTCAGATTGTGGTGTGGCCTTACTCAAAACAAACCCACATAGAATCCCCCTTAAAAGTCCATTAAATGTAAAGATTCCGAAAACAAAACGTCCCCTTATAACATTATATTAATTTTTTGTTGGAGCCGGTCAGCACAGTGTAAAGAAGTTCTCAATACACCACTGCAACCTCTCCTTTTAATCAGAAAACTTTAAATCAACCAGATTTTTTATAAGTTTTGCCAAAAATAGAACTTAGCTTCATTGATGCTTTTCATTTGGAGAAGCCAAGAGCAGCTTAAAAAGCTCTTGCCAGATACTGCCAAATTGACGACGTGCCACACGTTTTGGGTTTATACCAATTCTTCCAAAACCCTGCTTGAGGTCCATTCATTGCTGGCAAAATGCAAAACTTCAATGTAGAGAAATGGGAACCTCTCCAATCCTATAAACTTCGGCGTCTGACGTCATTTTGAACAGATGACTACTGACCACCAATTAGAACACTCAATCACCTTAGCCAATAGGTGAATCCCACTAAGCAGGGAAAACACCATTGGACAACGGTGTAGAGGAGCTTGTGAATGAAGTTTAAATGATAGTATACCAATCTATCTGCTGGTTTAAACCTTTGGGAGATACCGAGTTCAATAAGAAAATCCATCTCTGCTCGCGTAGCTGTAATTGTACGTTGGGCTATGGATCGCACCATTTCCACTTTTCAAGAGCTGGTTCTACAACAATTGAATATATTAGAACGGAATAAACCGCGGGTGTATTCCAATCTGTCTAAGGATCAACAACAAGCGATTCAGCAATTGACAGAGATGGATGTTGTCACCAGGAGGGCTGATAAAGGAGGTGCTACAGTGATTCTCTCAGAAGAACAGTATCAAAGAGAAATTGAAGTTCGTTTAAATAATCGTGCTAATTATGTCTGTTTATCTAATGATCTGACGAGCGAGATTTAGAAGAGGATTCAAACTAGTTTCTAATGCTTTTTATAGCAATTGGATCACGAAACAGGAATTGGAAGTTTTGGTAAAAAAGCACCCCAGGACTCCAATATTCTACTTAGTCCCTAAGATCCATAAGACGTTGGTTAATCCTCCTGGACGGCCAATTGTTTCCTGTAGGGATTCATTACTGGAGCCCCTTTCCAAGTTCTGCGACATTTTTTTGCAGCCAGCAGCAGCAAAAGTTCGGTCTTACATTAAAGATACAGGGGATTTCTTGTGTCAGTCAATGGAATGCATTCATGTGGAGTCTTATAAATATTTAGTATCTTTAGATGTACAATCTTTATATACAAATATAGATCAACGAGAGGCCATCTCTTGTTTGACGAATTATCCTCTGGAATTGCCGGATCGAATCCCTAGGTCATTTCTGTTGGCTTTATTGGACCTGGTTTTGAATAACAGTTTTTTCTTACATTAGCAACAGTATTTACAAACAAGTGTTTGGGATAGCGATGGTGGCGACAGTAGCCCCATCTACAGCGACCATCTTTATGGCTGAGTTTGAGGAAAAGTATGTATATCCTGATCCAGCCTTTGTATTTATTCCTTTTTGGAAAAGGTTCCTCGATGACATCTTTTTTTTATGGACAGGAACAAGATCAGATTTGGATCTTTTTTTACAAAGGCTCAACACCTATCAAGCCAAGATTCAATTTACGGCACAGCTGGATAGTCAGTGTCTGCAATTTCTGGATATCAAGGTGATTCTGACTCCTTTGGGTTTTGAGACCACTCTTTACCGAAAATCTGTGCAACGAAACACATTGCTTCGGTATGATAGTTTTCACCCACGGGCTTTGCGTGAGGGCCTTCCCTTTGGACAGTTTGTGCAACTTAGAGGTAACTGTTCAAGTCTGCAGGAATTTCTTTTGCATGCAGAAAAACTAAAATCACGTCTAGTCTAGAGGGGGTATCCTTACCCGGTGGTTAGAAAGGCCTGGAAGAGGGCTAGATATTTACATCGGGAATGGCTCTTTACCCCTGCTACATCTGCAGCCTCAGATGATACTATTACAGGGGGTTTCCCCTATACTAGAGATATGCCCAGGGTGGTACAGATATTACACAAATTTTGGCCCATTTTGGGATTACATTCTTGTTTCCAAGAAAAGACTCTGCAGATTGCATATTCACGTAAAGCCAACTTTAGGGATTTAATAGTGCGGACAACTTCTAAATTGGATTGTCCTGTCACCTTTCATGCAGAAAAAGGACATTTCACTTGTGGTACTTGCATCTATTGTTCACTTTCTCTATCGGGTCTTGATTGGACGGATATCCACACTTCTTTGACCTATACGGCTATATGGCATATGGACTGTCTATTGACATTTGTGGTGTACCTTATAATATGTCCGTGTTCTTTATATTATGTTGGTCGCACCACACGTTCAATAAAAACACGACTCTCGGAACATGCCTCCAGGTTACGGACGGGGTACTCTTTCAGTGCCTATGGTTGAGCATTGCATTAAGTGCCATCATGATTTTAGCTCACTGCGATGGCGTGTGTTGGACTTTGTGCCTATGGACCCGAGAGGTGGGAATCGTGAACAACAATTACAGCTACGTGAGCAGAGATGGATTTTCTTATTGAACTCGGTATCTCCCAAAAGTTTAAACCAGCAGATAGATTGGTATACTATCATTTAAACTTCATTCACAAGCTCCTCTACACCGTTGTCAAATGGTGTTTTCCCTGCTTAGTGGGATTCACCTATTGGCTAAGGTGATTGAGTGTTCTAATTGGTGGTCAGTAGTCGTCTGTTCAAAATGACGTCAGACGCCGAAGTTTATAGGATTGGAGAGGTTCCCATTTCTCTACATTGAAGTTTTGCATTTTGCCAGCAATGAATGGACCTGAAGCAGGGTTTTGGAAGAATTGGTATAAACCCGAAACGTGTGGCACGTCGTCAATTTGGCAGTATCTGGCAAGAGCTTTTTAAGCTGCTCTTGGCTTCTCCAAATGAAAAGCATCAATGAAGCTAAGTTCTATTTTTGGCAAAACTTATAAAAAATCTGGTTGATTTAAAGTTTTCTGATTAAAAGGAGAGGTTGCAGTGGTGTATTGAGAATTTCTTTACACTGTGCTGACCGGCTCCGAGAAAAAATTAATATAATGTTATAAGGGGACGTTTTGTTTTCGGAATCTTTACATTTAATAGATTGTGGTGTGGGGCAGCTGAGCTTTGCCAGGCCTACTGCCTGTCTGCCAGTGCCCTATATGATAAGTACAGTTCTGCATCACCTTCCATGGACGGTGTCCTTTCACCAACTGGACTAGGGTTGCTGGTCCCACAGCCCTTCATCATGTCCCTCTACTGCCTCCATTGCAAAGATGTAGAGTGTGGGTCTGTTGGGGGCAGATCCTGTCCACCACCTTGACCCAGAGTGTATGATTATGCGGTGCTACATAATTCACATGTGAGTCCAGACACACCCCTGCTCTTACAACACATGGCCATGGCAACCACATTGGATATGCACTATTCTGGGTGCGTCATGGTCCACAAGGGCTAGACGTGACTGGGGAATGCAGATGGACACAGGATTATCCTAGGTGTGTCTGCAAGGAATATCTGCCATACACTGGCACTGATGGGGACCTGCAGCAAAGGCTATCTCAGCCAACCCGGGTACTGCGGACCTGGTGCTGGGTGACCCACCTCACCCTCAGGATGAGCACAGGACCCGCACAATGTCACGGTCTGTAGCTACTCTGTGCCAGTAACACACACAGTCAGTTCTCCATACCAGGCTGAGGTGCTGTGGAGACGCATACTCCATCCTATGATCAGATGTAGATTGCTGTTCTGCATGTGCAGTGCATCATGGGTATTGGTAGGTTTACCCTATCCCGGTAACCACAGCAGACAGTTTGTGCGGTGATCTGCAGTCTTTCTGTAGCCAGCCAGTGCTGTGATAAAAGCTATAGAGGTGTAGCCCACTGGTTAATACAATGACTGCCGAGACAGAGGTCATGAGTTCGATCCCACAGTGGTGTTATTTAATAAGGCTCTCTGAGGCATTTCCTTTTAATTCCTGTAAGTCAGACACATCTCTACAATCTGTGTTGCCAGCCAAAAACACCCTCACCTCAGTGCCGTAACCTATACCCATGACCTCTGGCTCGGCAGTCATTGTATTAACCAGCGGGCTACACCTCTATAGCTTCTAACACAGCGCTGGCATGAAATTAAGGTTACCGCACGTTAACGAGCCAAGGCGCCCTCTATCGCGTGTTAATCGGCCATTGCTACTTCAACGCCTGTATGCCCACTTCCTTATATGGCATTGCTCACGTTAACGCTGCACCTAGCGCCGGTAACATTAGCGCGGTTTAGTAAACATACCCCATAGGCTGCTAGGTTTAGCTGAAAATATGGTATAAATTTAGGACCTTGGGGCTTATATTCAGAGCTCTGAATATTTAAAACACCACAGTGATTAGCTATTTTGTTTAAATATCTTCTGGATATTCAACAGTAGTATCTGAATAGTGGACTGTCCAGAATATGTGGCTACTTTCTGAATAATTGTGGCCATTATGCGGATAATGATGACCATCCACCACTATCTATATAGCAATTTAAGCCAGCTTTTTCAGTGGCCCATGTTAGCCACATAACTTATCTGGATAGTGGCTGAAAATTGCCTCTATCCGGATAATGGTGGTGATTATCCAGATAATGGCCATCACTCCATAGATCATTCCTGTATAATGCAGAAATACCCGGATAGTGCCACTGAATATCTCTCTCAGTACCTTTATCCAGATAACCTCTGTGGTTATCTGGATATGGGCTTTTGAAAATTGGTTCCACAGCTTTTTTTAAAATATCTAGACTCTTTATTATTTCTCCTATCCCTTACACATCTGCTACTACTAATCATTTGTACAGTGCTACAAGGTGTATGCAGCACTGTACAGAGATGGTCCCTGCTCATTAGAGCTTACAAGACAGACAACAGAACAGATGGGAACCAGGGCATGTTTGCAATGTGCCTTTGAGTCATTGGTGACCCTGCAGCTCCTGAGTTTTCTTGGCAATGTGTCAGGAAGTAGATTGGCAGGCTTTTTTTCCAAGTTTAAGTGACGTGCTCAAGGCCACAAGGAGTGCTAGTGGGACTTAAACCCTGGTCACTTGGTTAGCAAGCCAGTGCTCTAACCACTAAGCTGAGAGAGAGAGAGACCCCCTGGGGTTACACCAACGGAGAGCAGGAGAGCAATAGAGGTGAATTCACCAGAACATACACTAAAAGTACAGTGGGAGAGATAAGAAGAGAACCAGGACAAAGACCTTAAAACCAAGTGAGGACAGTGTGTCAAGGAGAAGGTGGTGATCAACAGTGTCAAAAGCAGCAGAGAGGTCAAGAAGGATGAAGATCAAGTAAAGGTCCTTGGATTTGGCCAGGTACAGGTCACTGGAGACTTTGACAAGAGCTGTTTCAGTAGAATGTAGAGGACGAAAGCCATATTGCAATGGGTCTAGAAGGGCTTGAGAGAAGAGAAAGTCAAGACAATGGTGGTGAACTGCAAAGTTCAAGTAATTTAGAAATAAAGGGGAGGAGGGAGATGGGTTGATAATTAGAATGACAGGTTGAGTCTAGTGAGGGTTGCTTGAGGAGAGGTGTAACCACAGCATGCTTGAAGGCTGCAAGAGCAATTGCAGTGGAAAGCAAAAGGTTGAGAATATGACAGATGGAATGAATAACAGCAGAGGAGACGGAGTTCAGTATATGGAGGGAAAGATGTGTGGTTTCTTCTCAGTGATCTTAGAAAAGGAAGAAAGGATAGCAGAGGTTGAGAGAAGGGAGTGAAGGGGGGGGGGGGAGGGATAGAGATGACCTCATGGGAAATTCAAGTGTACTGTTGTGAACTTTATTATGGAAATAGTCAGCCAAAGTCTGGGCAGAAAGGGAAGGAGGGATGGAGGTGGAGGCACTTTGAGGAGAGAGTTGAGAGTCATAAAGAGATGGCGAGGATCAGAGGCAAAAGAGTTAGGTGGGCATAATATTCTTGTTCGATGAGTGCTATGACTGACTGGAAAAAGGATAGCATGAATTTGAAGTGTAGAAAGTCCGCAAGATTGTGAGATTTGAGCCTAATGTGCTCAGCTGAGTGAGCACAGGAACATAGGTAGAAGATTTTAGAGAACAGCCAAGGCTGAGATACAGTATTCCTCACAGGATGTGACATGGGAGGAGCAAGAGCATCCAGAGCAAAGAAAAATGCAGCATTGGAGGAAAAGAGGTGATAAGACAGCAGTGGAGAGAGCCGATGGGTCTATAGTATGGCTATTCCTAAAGAGGTTGGAGGAGACTGGGCGAGCCTGAGGTGGGGGGGGGGGGTGATGAAGACTAAAGCTTAATAGGTGATGGTCAGATAATGGAAGAACTGAGGTGCAGACATTTGAGGGTATGCAGTTAGAGAAAAAGACAAAGTCAAGACAGCACCGTGCTGATGAGTAGGGGTAGTAGAGAACATCTGGTTTAAATGAGGAGGTAAGGGAAAGGAGCTTTAAGGCATAAGGGTTAGAGGGGCTATCCACATAAATGTTAAAATCCCCAATAAGGGAGAGGGAAAATGCATCCAGAAAGAAAGAAAGCAATGAGTCAAAGTCAGTGAGAAAGGTAGAGGTGGCCTTATCAGGAGGTCGATAAATGCACTATTCAAAAACAAAGAGGATCTCAAGAGAACGTACATATACTGTACATAATATTCAAATTGCAAAAACAAGCATAAATCAAAGTTAAACACCTGCTAAAAGATTTAAAAACATTAATAAGAATAATTAGTTAATCTTCACCCTTTTCATAGTAACTGATGGCACATAGACTATCATGGCCCATTTAGTCTACCCAGTAAGGACGTTAAATCTGTAATGCTGCTCTTTGCAAGTTACCTCCTTCTATGCCATTTTTTGTAAGGAATGCAACTGCCTCTCTTTGTCATTGCCAGTAGTAGTTCAAGGCAAGTTATGATCAAGTATAATAGGTTTTTCCCTGTTCTGGAGAGCTTACCATCTAAGTTTGTACCTGAAGCAATGGAGGGTTAAGTGACTTGCCCAAGGCCACAAAAAGTGCCAGTGGGATTTGAATGCTGGTCTCTTAACGAGATAACTAACGAGATAACTAACTGGCTAAATGAAAACAACCTATACATAAATCACACTAAAACAGAAGCCTTAATAGTAACTAAGAATACAACTTTCACCCCCCCAACATACATCACATTACAAAATAATGATATCAAAATAAATACCGAAATACGTTACTTAGGCGTAATAATAGACAAACACCTCACTATGGAAACCCACATAAGGAATATAACAAAAAAAGTTTATTTCAAACTTAAAGTATTAAAACAACTCCGCCCCCTACTGCACCTAAAGGATTTTCAACGTATAATTCAAGCAATAATAACCCCCCATTTTGACTTCGCGAACCTAACACTAATAGGCGTAACAAAACAAAACCTAAAAAAACTCCAACTAGCTCAAAACGCAGCAGCCAGGATTATAATGAATGCCCCACCATTTCAACATATAACACCTATATTACAAAATCTACACTGGCTCCCGATGCAATGCCGAATACAATATAAAACCCTCCTAACTACATACAAAGCCCTAAATAATATAGCACCTCCTACACTAAACAAACTTATCAATAAAGAACCCAATCTTAATCTTCAAAGGAGAGACCAAATAAACAAACTAAAAACACCAAAGGAATTTATAAAGGCTAAAAAATCAACAAACATGAAAGCATTCTCCCATGCTGCCCCCATAATTTGGAACAACATTCCATCTGAACTAAGATCCTTACCTCAAATCATGGAGTTTAGAAAAAAACTCAAAACACATTTATTCTCAACATACTACGGTCCTTTAACGAATTCACCTTTTCAACAAGAAAAAGGATAGTCTCACCAGCCAACCTTATCAATCCCTGATCTGGAACAAGTACCAAAAACACAAAACGATGCTTGAATTATACATACCTTGTATATAATTAATCCTGTCCATTGTATATAGTTACAACTGTTAATTGTAAGTTTTGAGTTGAATCTTTGTAGCTTCTCATTGTTATATGTAAAAACAGCATTGCCTTGTTTACTGTTGTTCAATGTAAACCGCAACTGATCATTGGAAGGTGCGGTATATAAAAACTTGTTAATTAAATTAAATTAAAATTCAGTCACAGAGCAGTACTCTAACCACTAGGCTATCACTCCACTGCCTTAAATGGTTGAATATAACTATCAAATCGCCCCTTAGTCTTCTCTCTTTCTTCATCTTCTGAATGTCTAAGGCAGAGCTACTCAAATCCAGTCCTGGAGGTCTGCAACCCTGTAGGTTTTCGGGATATCCCTAATGAATATGCATGAGATATATATGCATTAGAGATATCTTGCCAACCTGACTGGTTTGTGGCCCTCCAGGGCTGGATTTGGAGACCCCTGCCTTACACCTTGTCACAGCCCCTCCTAGTGGCAGCGTGCAGAAAGGAGAGGGCGGACACTTATTGTTGGTTGAAGGAAAAACTTTTCTAGACCAGTTGCATCATGGTCTTTGTAGTCCCACTTCATAAAGAAATAGTTGTGAGCCTTGTGCAGGGTTAAACTTAAATGGTTTTTATTCCCTTTGTTGCGCAAATGTTCTCCAGGAAGACAAAAACAGAATGTACCTTACTTCAGGGTTTATGCCAAAATATTTACAAAGTCAGTAACTGTTACAGGCGCTTCGCAGTTCTTTGCGTTCAAACAGGTTTTCAACACCAAGAGGAAAAACAAATACAAAAACTTCTTCTTTCAGCTTAGCAAAAGCAAAGATATGTTAAAGCATGTCCTGCCGGCTACAATTCTGTGAGAGACTCTAGACCAGCGATGGCGAACCTATGGCACGCGTGCCAGCTGTGGCACGCGAAGGCCTTGCAGCTGGCACGCGTGAAGGTCCGCAAAAACAGAAAAAGCGGGCTCTGGCTGCTGCCGCGGACGCGGCAGCATGCAGTGTCCCGCGGGGCCCCCTCCGCCCGCTAAGCCCCTCTGCAAGGGCTTTCAGATTCGCGAGGGAGACAGCGTCTCCCTCGCGTCTCTGTTAAGCCCGTAGGGGTTAATGGGAAATTTCCCATCAGCCCCTTTAGACGCGAGGGACTGATGGGAAATTTCCCATTAGCCCCTGCGGGCTTAACAAGAGACGCGAGGGAGACGCTGTCTCCCTCGCGAATCTGAAAGCCCTTGCAGAGGGGCTTAGCGGGCGGAGGGGGCCCCGCGGGACACTGCATGCTGCCGCGTCCGCGGCAGCAGCCAGAGCCCGCTTTTTCTGTTTTTAAATTTGCCGGGGGGGGGGGGGGTTAGGACTGCTAATGGGCGGGGGGGGGGTTAGGACTGCTAATGGGCGGGGGGGGGTTAGGACTGCTAATGGGCTAGGAGGGGGGTTATGACTGCTAAAGGGCTAGGAGGGGGGTTAGGACTGCTAATGGGCTGTGGGCTGATGGGGGCTGTCTGGAAATGGGGTGATGGGGGGTTAGGACTGCTAATGGGCAGGGGGGGGTTAGGACTGCTAATGGGCTGGGGGGGTTTGGACTGATAATTGGCTTGGTGGGGTAAGGACTGCTAATTGGCTAGGAGGGGGGGGGGGGTTAGGACTGCTAATGGGCTGTGGGCTGATGGGGGCTGTCTGGAAATGGGGTGATGGGGGGTTAGGACTGCTAATGGGCTATGGGGGGGGGTTAGGACTGCTAATGGGCTAGAGAGGGGGGGGTTAGGACTGCTAATGGGCTAGGGGGGGGTTAGGACTGCTAATGGGCTAGGGGGGGGTTAGGACTGCTAAGGGGCAAGGGGGGGTTAGGACTGCTAATGGGCTAGGAGGGGGGGTTAGGACTGCTAATGGGCTGGGGGGGGTTAGGACTGCTAATGGGCTAGGAGGGGGGGGGGTTAGGACTGCTAATGGGCAAGGAGGGGGGGTTAGGACTGCTAATGGGCTAGGGGGGGTTAGAACTGCTAATGGGCTGTGGGCTGATGGGGGCTGTCTGGAAATGGGGTGATGGGGGTTAGGACTGGTAATGGGCTATGGGGGGGGTGAGGACTGCTAATGGGCTAGAGAGGGGGGGTTAGGACTGCTAATGGGCTAGGGGGGGTTAGGACTGCTAATGGGCTGATGGGGAGGGGTTAGGACTTGAGGTGGGCTGTTGGGTGGGGTTAGGACTGGAAATGGGCTGATGGGGGGTTAACACTGGAGGTGGTCTGATGGGGTTAGGACTGGTAATGGGCTATGGGGGGGTTTAGGACTGATAATGGGCTATGGGGGGGGCTGGGACAAGAAATGGGCTGATGGGGAGGGGTTAGGACTTGAGGTGGGCTGATGGGGTTAGGACTGGTAATGGACTGTGGGCTGATGGGGGGGTTAGGACTGGCAATGGGCTATGGGGGGCTGACTGGAAGTGGGGGGTTAGGACTGGTAATGGGTTATAGGGGGGGGCTTAAACTGAAAATGGGGTGATGGGGGGTTAGGACTGGAAGTGGGTTGATGAGGGGGGGATAGGACTGGTATTGGGTTGGGGGGCTGCTAGGACTGGAAATGGGCTGATGCAGGGACTAGAAGGGAATGGATGCTGGGTGAGGCTGGAACTAGAAGGGAGCTGGTGTTGGGGGAGGATTAGAATGGGATGGGGCTGGGAGAGTAAAATGGAGAGGGGAAAAATATTTTGTGTGGGAGGGATAAAAAATCTACAATTGGCCGGGTATTGGGAGAGTAAGTGGGGATTGAGGATGGAGGGGTAAATTTTGAGTAGATGAAATAGGAATGAGGAAAGAGCCAAAGGAGAAAGATTAGTATGTTAAAGCAGATGTAGAGAGAGAATGGAAAAAAAAACAAGAAGACAGAAGAAAGGACAAATGGACAGCAGATGGAGAGTTAGCAGAAGACACGAAGAAACCAGAAGAAAGTGGCTGGAACAATTGCAACTGAAAAAAAATGCACAAAAGGTAGAAAAATATCTCTTTATTTTGAATTTATTAACTGGAATATGTCAGCTCTGGGAAATGTGCATCATTAATTTTTGCGCTTTGTTTAGTACAAGAGGAAATTAATATATAGTTTTATTTCTACAGTGTTGTTGTATATTCCAAGTTTGGCTTTTGGGGTTCCCAGTTTAATTATTGTCTTCCTGTTTCTAAATTGTGATTCCTTGTTTGGTGATGGTCTGTTCTGCATGTGTAACTGAGCTGAGGTATTCTGTTTATATAATTCCTATTTGACATTGCCACTTGTTCTTTCCCCAGTAGGTCATGTATTGTTGTTCTCTGAGATGTATTGGTTTAATATTTGCAGTGTTGCCTTTTGATAGGTAGAGTATGGTGCTTTGTGAGTCCTGGTAGTGCTGTTAGGATACGGCGGGTTTGCTATGGGTTCTAAATGGGCAGCGTTTGTAGTAGTTCCTAATGTGCCTGGCGGTTGGTACTGGATTATAGTAATGTAGAAACCTTTTAGTCTTTCTTTATCCATATACTCATTAAGAGGCATGTTTACTAAAAGTTAGTGTATGGTAACATTATGCAAATATTTATGCAAATGAAGCACCTTATGCAAATGGGGCTTTAATTGACGTGCTGGCACTTTGAGGAAATTCTTTGGTTTTGTGCGGCAGTTTGGGCACTCGGGCTCAAAAAGGTTAGCCATCACTGCTCTAGACTCTTGGAAACACAGAGTGAGCAGTCCATCGGGTGCTCTAACTGCAATGGCTCTGGTTCTATCACCTCTATTTGCATAGGTTCCTGTTCAGCTGTGTTGTCAGCTAGTCCTGAGCTTTCCCTGGATAAGGCAGGTTGTAGTTCAATAGATCTCTTCAATATTCCCCAGCTTTGCTGGTCTTGGTTTTGCAAATAACTGTTATGGCTTTTTACTATGCCTCTCTGTAAAGGTTTCACAAGCCTTTCCCAGCTTTGTTTCCTATCAGTACGGCTCTCTGGGTTATAAGCTTTTCTAAGAGCTGGCTCACATCTTGGAAAGGAAATATCTTTGGATCTTTGAGACGTGCTCTGCTGGTATTTGCTCTACCTGGCAGTCTCCTTCTATCACAGTCTTCCCTGAAGACTGGCTCCTGGAGCTTTCTGGAATAGCCTTGTCCTCCCTGAAACTTAGCTCTTCCTTGTAGGTACTCCAAGCTTCTCTGCCTTTCAGTATGTGAGGTTCCTCTCTCAGGTCTCCTCTCAGTTCCTCTCTGAACTTGTGTTCCTCTCTGAACTTGTGTTCCTCTCTGAACTTGTGGTCCTCTCTGAGCTTGAGGTCCTCTCTCAGCTCCTCTCTCAGCTCATAGTCCTCTCTCAATTCCTCTCTCAGCTCGGGGTCCTCTCTGCTTTCTTCCTTCTGAGCACTGTTTATAAAGCCGTTTCTCCACTGAGCTTCCTGGCTCTCTACTCAGGTGTACCTGATTAGCTCCTGCATTCTCGCAACCTGGGTATGTCAGCTTAGCTTCTGCAACCTCGTGCCTGCTCCCTCTAGCTGCACTTTTAGGTAACTGCACCTTCTGTGAGTCAGTTGGTTTATAATAAACTGTTTTTTCCTAAGTCTATAGCTTCAATGGCTTCAGCTTCATCACAACCTCTGTCATTTAAGATTGTGAGTGGGCAAGGTGCAGATGTCCAAGACATCAAAAAGGTTAGATATAATGTGTCACATTCCTCCTCGCTTCTCACACCACCAAAATATTGTCTATTAGACAACTTTTTGGTGGTGATGAGAATCGAGGAGGAATGTGACACATTCTATCTACCCTTTTGATGTCTAGGACATCTGTACCTTGCCCACTCACAATCTTAAATGACAGAGATGTAAGGCAGGGGTCTCCAAATCCAGCCCTGGAGGGCCACAAACCAGTCAGGTTAGCAGGATATCTCTAATGCATATATATTTCATGCAGATTCATTAGGGATATCCCGAAAACCTGCAGGGTTGCGGACCTCCAGGACTGGATTTGAGTAGCTCTGGTCTAAGGGGATGTTTGCTAAAGGACGTTAAGATAGTAGTCATTATTGAGTGTTAACAGCAGCGATAAGAGGTTTTACATGCAAAAAAGGCTCTGGGCGTGGTAAGGGCGCAATGGCCATTGAATGTGCATTAACAGGACATCGGGTGTTAAGGTGTCAAGTGTTCACCTTAACGTCTGAAAATGGCTACCACCCTAATACTGGATAAGGGAGCACCAAGGAAAGTCAATGTAAAGGTGATGGATGGAAGGACAGGTGGGAGGTGATGGACCTGCCAGATCCATGGGCTCCTTATGTGGCAGCAGTAATTTGGACAAGCATGTGGGAGGCAGTTGTACCAATGCACTGGGGGGGGGGGGTGCCAATGTAAAATGGCACAATGTCAGTGTGTGGCATAGGATGGGGAAGATGTGTCCCCCAGCAGAGTCAGAAATGGCAGGACGTGTGCAGCGAAAGGAGGACGGAGCAGGAATGGTGGCTTGCAGATCAGGCACAGGAGAGGTGTGTGCAAAGAGCTGAAATGCAGGAAAGAGTACCTGTGTAGGCCATGGTGTAGCAGCTTGCACAAGAAGACATGACTGCACACAGCCGATAGAGATGAATGGATGGGCTGAAGGAAGGATGGCGGCAGAAGAGAGGGTGGTATGGGCTGGCAGCATCAATGTGCCGTAGGTGTCATCCCCAATGTTTTTTACAGTGTGGGAAAATGTGTCAGTGCCACGTGGAAGGCCTGATACCAGACATGTCTCACACCTGTCCCAGCCACACAACCACCATACAACACCCCAGACAAATATGCAGATAACTGGACAGGTGTCGTCCAAACTGGGCAAATGGGGCACGTACAGACGTGAGATGCTACCTGCAGGTGGCTGTCCGAGGGGTAGGATGTGTCCGCATGTACTGCAGAAATGTGATGGAGTCAAAGCTGTACAGTCAGTCATGATGTCATACATGATTCATGTCTCACATGTAGGTTATAGCTGTATGTATGTAACTGCCTGTTAGTATACTGCTGTATCAGTGCAGTCACATCGGGGTATATCTTACCAATGAATTGGTAATATCTGATGATAAACAGGGACTGTATGGACTTTGTCAACTAAGCCATTGGTGGGTTAAATGACCTGCCCAAGGTCACAAGGAGGTGATGTCAGTCCATGAAGGTTGTGGCAAACCTAAAATGTGACAGTAACACATTCTGCAATGTCACATAAGGAGTCCTAGTGGGCCTCAAACCCTGGTATTGTGGTCCTCAACCAATTGCCATGACCATTACACCATGCCTTCAAGTAGGTGCCTGACATCTGCAGGTGAACATGTCTGATCCCCTGCAATGGGCTGCTGCAGAGTCAATAAAACCATGCTCTCAGAAGGGCATGAGGGGGAGAGCATGTTTGCTGACCCAAAGTTTGGCCAGAACGCATAACAAAGTAGAAGAATGTGTGTCTGCAAGTCACAGCAGAGCCTGGACTATTACAGCAGAGAAATGACCTGAGTAGCACACAGTCCCAAATTAACAAGTGGGAATCAACCCCTTGTCCCCTGCTTATAGAGGCACTGCACTAATCAGTAGACTACACCTCCACACCTCTCTACACAGCAATGTCTGGATTCAAAGACACTATAGGTCACTGCCTAAAATGTCTGCTGTGTGTGCCGGTATAGGTTAGCCCCCTCCAGTACCCATGAGGCACTGCACATGTGGAACAGCAGTCTGCAGCTGATGACCATACTGGTCTTTATGTGCCGTCATTTACTATGTTACCAAATAGAGAATGCACTGATCCATCACATCAGCTCAGTAAGATGCACTGGCAGTGCATGCTACAAGCATATAACGGCTACAAACTGTGCTACTGAGCAGTTTCAATGGTCACCCTGAGGGTGAGGATGGGCGTTCAGCACCTAGTCCCCAGAGCTTGCACTGCTAGAATGTTTTCTGCCAGCTGTGCCACAGATCCACATCACTGCCAGTGTATGACAGGTATTGCTTGAAATGTGTTATGCTGGTCACCTTGTTTCCTGCACAATTGCAGCATGCCGTAGGTGCCTGTCGCATCTGTGTCCTGTCCCTGTTGGACAGGGACCCTACTAGAACAGTGCATGTCAGTGCCCAGTGTTGCAGCAGCTGATGTCATGGACGCCGAATGCAGTGGGGGCTTCTAGGCTTGCATGGGGCTGCTTCTACTGTCCTGCTGATCCTGCCATGACCACAATGAGCAGGCCAGGAACAACTGCTGTCCCAACCATCTGAGACTACTGGTCCACCACAGCAAGCACAGACAATACTGCACCTGCTGCCCACCACAGGCTGTCTCAGCCAAGCATAGGCCAACTGTGGCCAGTCAGCACACAATGCATGTGCACCCTGGCTTGGGAAAAACAGCATGGTCACCCAGCATTTGGCACAGTGATTGGGATCCCAAGACAGAGAGAGCACCCACATCACTGGAGCTGGACACTATATAGCACTGTGGATATATAGCCATGCCATGGTCACAGCTTGGTCAGAGTGAGAGTGCCCTCACAGTGTGATCTGCTGGGGCCACCCAGGCCATGCACATGGCAGATGGGCACTACAAGGTCTCAGTCATTGACCCTACCTCCAATGCATCCTGGACAAATGCTCTGTTTCAGGCCATAGCCAAAATCCTCTGCTCCTCATCATGCACATTTGCAGACTGAAAACAGCCTAGGCAATGCGAGGCACAATGCAGTGCACAAGGCCACAGAACTCTGGAGAGACATACAAACACGCAAACACTCGCATTGCTGCACTGCAAAAGTGGGGATGGTTGGCATTCCTGTCTGCTACTTTGGTCTCCATATCAGCCCAAGCATTGTTAACATGTGTTCAGTTTGCAGGTGCTAGTAGCACACTCTGCCATTCACATTTGTTATTAATGCACGCTCATCTGCCGGTTCTATCAGCCTGTCTTTCCATCCAGCTGTGGAAAGTGGCTGATGGGTGTTTGAAATGACTGGCCAATTCTTTGGGGGTTGCACATGCTGGTGCTGTACCTGCAGTGTAGGCTAAAGTGTACCCACAAACATGATCTGCAACCAGGTCTTGAACCTGTGACCCTCTGCTCATATACACACTGGCTTTGTGTGTTCAGCCACAGAGCTGCCATATGTATACAGCAGTCCCTGGGGCTGATATGTTCCCCATCAGACAGACCTTGGCATATGTTGCGATGCGAATGGCACACAGAACCAAGACATGGGTTTTGTCTGCTGCAAGCGGGTGCTGCTGCACCTGCCGCCAACATCCACACACCATGCTGACATGCCAGCATGTTGTCAATTGGGGTGATGTGCAGTCCTGGACCGTCCACCATGTGGCTTTGGTGGATGCCTAGGGTGCAAGGCCCAGATGGAGGGGGGGACACATTGATGTCACACCATGCCCCCCCAACTAATCACCACTGCAGGGACCCCATCCCTTCCTGCCACTGATACATCTTGGGGGGGGGGGGGAGGCAGACAGCTTCAGCTGTGGTATTTCCCCGGATGTCTGCATTTTGCAGCTCCCTGTAGTGCTATAGCTGCTGCCGCTTTCAGCATTTTCCTCCAGAGCTGGCTTCAGCAGCAGCAGGGGGGCTGGCTGGAGTCTCTGTCTAGGGTGCCAGGTATCCTTGGGCCACCTCATGTGGCACATCACCTTTCCACAGCAGCAACATGTCTGTGTGCTGCCTCTGTCGATGTGGGTTCATGACGGACATTATAGATCTGCCAGCGGGACAGCTGCCTGACTGGTTTTATGCACTAGCAACCCCCACTGCATAACCAATGTGCCACCTCTTTTGCCCCATTTGCACCATCAACATTTTCATACATGGGCACTATGCTGTTGCTGCTAATGTAGCACTACTATCACCAGCTTGGGCTCCCCTGTCTGTGCATCACATTGCACACATTGAAATAGGTTCTCTCCCCTCAAAATACACCCTTTCCCCCGAGGTTTTACTTGGTGTTAGACCCCCTTAACGCTGGGAAACACTTATGCAGCAAGCATTAAGGAAGCACCTGCTGTCAACGCCCATTCTCCACCCCATTAATACCCACTCTCTGCCTACTGTTCCCTTATCGCTGCAGGAGCCTTTAGCGCTTGTTAATGCAGCTTTTACACAGCATTTAGGGTGCAAGGGTGCCGATAAACTGGCATTAATGGCACACTTGCTCCCTTAACACCCTTTAGTAAACCTACTCCTAAGACTTATTTTTGTATGTGATCAGATCAAATTAAAATATGTTTTGAAGAACATTTTCTTAACATAGTGATTTAAAAAATTTATGATCCTACCATATCTCATAAAGTCACCTTAAAGCAATCCCAGCCTGCCTGCCATGACTACAGGGTTAGCTCCCTGGATAAAGCCTCCGACAGAACTTCATGCAGCAGTCACTAAGCAACAAGAGCCCTCCTTCAGTGAGATCTCATTTTAAATAATTCAACCCTAGAACTGTCAGAGCTGATTAGCTCTGAACATCTCTCACAAGCTCAGATGTTGGTTTTAAAATTTGTTCTATGGATTCTACCTTTGAAAGTCATGGCACAAGATAGCAATTGTAAACAATCCCTGTCCTTGCTTGTTCTGCTACTGCACAAGCGTCAGTCTTTATGATGTAGGGCTGTCTCTACAACAGTAGCTATTAGGCTTCTGTCACTATCCCATTCTCTCCCCAAAACATACATTGCTTACAGGGAAATTCTGTCCAATATAATTCTATAGTTTGTATCTTGGTATGATTATGTAGCATTATAATCCAACCCCCCCCCCCCCTTCCCCCGTTGTCCCAGAATGGGAGGAAGATCTTACAGGGGCCAAGTTACAGAATGGTTTTATCCCGGGCTTTATCCTACTCCCTCACTCAGCTAGTACTCTTATTAACAGGAAGCAGATTCTCTGTGGGGGGAAGGGAAACCCTTCAAGGCCCTTGATGCATAAAGAGGCTCTTGACTTTGAATTGGGTGCTCCAATTCTCTTTACTGCAACAAAATGTCCAATGTAACCAGTAGCAGTCTGTACTATTCAGTATCACAAAATACACAGTAATATGGATCGTGGCTCTTTGAGGGATTTGTGTCTATGATCCCTGTTTAAAGGTAAAATTTGACTTACCATTAATTTCCTTTCCTGGGTTCCTGCTAGACCAGTCCAGACAAGTGGGTTATCTTCCCCTACCAGCAGATGATGGAGACAGAGAAAAAACTAGAACAATGCCATGATCATCATCACTCAAAGAATGAAAACAACTGCTATAAAAGAGCAGATATGTCTGTATATTTTTATAGAAAAGTTATTCACAAACAATGGTTGACCTCAGTATTACAAACATATGGGTTTTATAAGAATTGTTAATGTTAAAACATAAGCTAATTTAATCTCACAGCCATTAACATCATAAGTCTAACCATTGATACATATCACAACAATGTAAATATATTAAAAATGATACTAAAACATCTTTTCAAAAAGACCATGTTTTAATCAATTGCCTTAAGGCTGCAGGCTGCTTTAATCAAGTGCCTCCTACTACAAATTGGGTGGTTTTCTGTTGCTTGTTTTTGATTAGACAGTCTATAGTAGTGTCCTTTTGATTGCTTTCACAATTGGAGGGAGCATTTAATTGGCCATTGGGCATTTTAAATTTATCAGATTTTTGAACGCTGTGACATAGAGGGAAAGTATGACCTCTCATTGTAAAAGATGGAGACGCTATATAGATAACAGCCATTGCTGGACCTTGACCCTGACCATTCTCCTTTAGAGATGAGTGTTTGAAGGTTGATTGGTGAGTATGTTTTGTGCAGGATATTTCATATACAGTGTGTTTGTCATTGTATTTGTTAGAGCTTCAGTCCCTTGCTGTTGGTTTTTGTTTGTATGTATGTTGGTACTTTTTCTCACTATTGGTATATTACTACTACTACTACTACTATTGGGCATTTATATAGCGCTACCAGTCATATGCAGCGCTGTACAGACATGTAAGAGAGACAGTCCCTGCACGTCAGAGCTTACAATCTAGTCAATGGATTGATATAAGGGTTATAGAAGATTCTATATTAGTAATAATTTTGCAGCTACTTTTTATGAATGCTGGTATGTTTGGTTGAGATTGATAACATGTTTGTTTTCTTTTAGTGTTATTCCTTGTTAAATCTTCCTGGTGCAGCAAACAGCGAAACACTGACAGCGTTGAGGAGCTTGATGAAAGCAGCATGCAGTCTTGAGGCAATTGATTAAAACATGCAGTCTTTTTGAAAAGATAAGTTTGATTTTTGTATTTTAATATATTTACATTGTTGTGGTACACATCAATGGTTAGACTTATGATATTAATAGTCGTGAGACTAAATTGGCTTATGTTTTAATATTAACCATACTTATAAAACCCATATGTTTGTAATACTGAGGTCAACCATTGTTTGTGAATAACTTTCATTTTCTAAAGAAATATACAAACATATCTGCTCTTTTATAGCAGTAGTTTTCATTCTTTTTTGAGTATTACTGCTATTTTTGAGGGGTTTTTGGATTGTGTGGTGATATCACTGGCATAAAACCTGGTGCATCTAGGGGCATCCTCCAGTATTTTCATAACAAGCAAGTGGAATTGTCGAGAAGCCTCTGAGGGGCCCTAAAACCCAACAAGCAGGCATGTCACAACACAGAAATAACTGGAACTATGCACAGGAGATCTGCTATAGGACAGTGTCCCTTAAAAGGCACAAGCTAAAGAGAGGGTGGGCCCTGGACTGGTCTAGCAGGACTCCAGGAAAGGAAATTAATGGTCCAGACAAGTGGGAAGTACCAAAGCTACTCCCCAACAGTGCGGGTACACATGGATGCAGAAAGCACCCTAGTGTCACAATGAGCCACCATTTTTGCTTGGCTGGCCAAGGGATAATGTTTCTCAAAGGTGGACAGGAAAGACCACATTGCCACTCTACAGATATCCAGTGGCAGAATACAAGAATATTCTGCCCAGGAAGCAGCCTGGGCTTGGGTAGAATGGGCTTTTAAACCCTCCAGGACAAGCCTATTCACCAACAAATACACGGAAACAATTGCTTCTTTAATCCAGTGACCAAGGGTGGCCTTTGAGGCCACTTGACCCTTGTGAGGTCCTGAAAAGAGGACAAAGCGATGATCCGAAAGGTGAAAAAGGTTTGTCACTTCCAAATAATGAAGAAGAGTGCTGTGCTCATCTATAAAATGAAGGCCTTTGCCCATTCCTATACTGGAGAGATTCCTATACTGGAGAGATCTGGAGAGAACGACAGCAGAGAAATGACCTGGCTCATGTGAAAATGAGATTGCACCTTGGGCAAAAAGGAAGGCACTGGATGCAAGGTGACCCCCTTGGGTGAAAAGAACAAGAATGGATCATGATAGGAGAGCACCTGCAACTCTGACACACAATGTGCCAAAGTGATAGCTACCAAAAAGACCATTTTTAAGGACAAATCTTTAAGTGTAGCTCTCCAAGGGCTCAAAGGGAGAACACATGGAACTACCAGTCAGAATGGAGGATGCAACATACCCCTTGAAAAAGTGTGACATCCCTTTATGCTGCCAGGGAGTGACCTGTCACTGGCCTCTGAAAACAGGAAAGAGCAGCAATCTGTACCCTGAAAGAATTCCAAGCCAAACCATTTTTGAGCCTGTCTTGTAGGAAGGCAAGCATCAAAGGTATATGAGCATGCCATAGTGAAATGCACTGCCTGCAACACCTTCAAAGAGGCACCAGACATGGATATAAATAAGAGACATGAAAAGATGTCTGGCCTTCAAAAGACTGTCAATTACCACTGTGGAATAGCCTCTCCACCCTAAGTGTTGCTTCTCAAGAGCCAAGCCATAAGCGGGAAGGGAGCTGGATCATCCACGAGGATGGGCCCTACTGTAACAGACCTTGATGAGTCCTGAGACTCAGAGGACGGTCCGCAAGAAGGTGAACCAGGTTTGCATACCAGGGATGTCATGGCCAGCCTGAGGCAATGACTATCACTAAACAAGGGTGTCCCTCTATCCTCAAAAGGACTCAAGTGATCATGGTCCATGGGAGAATCACATACAAAAAAGTTGGCTGTACTTGTGCATTGACCCCCAGGAACTGGTCAGCCTTCTAGCAACTGAGAAAGAGGGAAACCTTGGGGCATTGGTCCTTGTAGCCATCGGATATGAGCCAGGAACTCCCCAGAGGTCTACTATGCATTGGAAGACCTACGGGGAAAATTCCCATTCTCCAGGATCAAGCAGGTGACAGCTGAGGTAATCACAGAAACATGACAGCAGAAAAAGACCATATGGCCTATCTAGTCTGCCCTAGTCCAAAGAAGCACAACCCCCCCCCCCCCCCACCCAAACCAGCAAGGTAATCGCAATAATACAACCCAAAAGAAAAGATCACCCTGTGCGCTGTGTGCCACACTATAATTTTTGTTGGGCCAGAAGGTCAGGAGAGGGGTATAAACATTCCCCGTCTCGGATGACCATAACATCTTTTTTATTCAAATATTCCTTTTTATTCAAATGTAAGTTAAAACGTCTCCACTTATCTGAAAGGCAGTCCAAACAGCATAAAAAGAAATTTGTGGCATGAAAATGATCCTCCAAGTTCTGTATCACACGATATGCATGTTTCGAGTCCGCTCCCAGCTCTGTATCAAGCGTGGTCAGTGTTTCTTCAGCAGGATCCCCAAACATTCTGCCAAATAAGTGAAGATGTTTTAACTTACATTTGAATAAAAAGGAATATTTGAATAAAAAGGGACATTATGGTCATCCGAGAGGGAGAATGTTTATACCCCTCTCCTGACCTTCTGGCCTGACAAAAATGATAGTGTGGTGCACAGCGCAGAGGGTGATCTTTTCTTTCTAGTCCAAAGAAGAGCAATCTCTCATGCAGGGATACAACACACACAAAGAAACGGAGAGTCAATGGAAGTAGATCCAATGTTTCTTTATTTTATTTCTTTATTGCATTTTTCTATACCGCCGCTTCCAGAGATCAATGGCTGTTTACATAAAATGAACATGTTACATAGAAGAGTATTTAGGTGAACATAACATAACACAGAACTATTTACATGTCAACTATGTACATGATTACATAATCAGAGTGACAAGATCGCTTTATGAACTCGGGTGTAAGAGCAGTTGTGGTTATGGTGGTGTGGGAAAGGGTCAGTGCCTGTCTGCTTTGGTGGTGATTGCACTGGGGTTGTCTATATTGCTACCATTCTATTCCTTGAAAAGGAGTCTTGATCTCTTTTCTAAATTTTTGGAGGTCTTTTATTGAGCGGATTGAGTCTGGGAGGGAATTCCATAGGCAGGGAGCAGTGTAGGTGAATGCTCTGGAACTTGTGTTCTGTATGGTTTTTTGGATAGAGGGTGGAATTGTGAGGATTTGCTGGGTGGTTGTCCTCCTAGATCTAGTCTCTGAAGGTATGTGTAGCACTGTTGTGAGGAAGGATGGTGCGATGTTGATTAATTTGAAATTATGAAATTACCACAATGCGTTTCGGCCTGGACCTTCTTCAGGGGTATAGCCTCATGTTAAAACAACAACAGTAATAAAACTTAACAAGGTAAAACTGCAATAAATAATATAAACCATAAGAATCATATGAACAGGATAAAATAATATAAAGAATATCAAAAGATCAATAAAAGCAACCACATAAATTAGTAAAAACACAAAATGTGATCATAAAACCATAAATACACTTCTAAAATGCATTGCATATGTTGGCTCTGACAAACATATTCTATAATTAGATTACTAAAATAGGAAAGTAAACGGTGATAAAGTTACCACTGTGAAACCATCAACATTGGTGCACATCTTGTAATCAAGAATATGTTGTTTTAACCATAGAAGCTACATTTAAATAAAGTGAAAGAAAGAAAGAAGACAGAATGAATAGAATAAAATAAAATAAGTAAAAAAAGCAAGACTGATGTTGACCAATCAATACATGTGTCCAGTAATGTTTAAAAACTCAAATGATGCAGATAAAATGATGTATGTACTACGTAGTATTAGGATGAGAAACCCATTCATGATACTGGTTAACATCAAAAATATAAAGCAGCACACTGACTAACATGGGGAAGAAAAAAGTGAGTAGAGGAGGACAACTGCAAAGGTACATAGAAGGAGAGAAGAACAATAAACCAATTGCCAAAATTAACTAAAGAGGCAGAAGCGTTCTAATGCATTTGCCATACTTAATGTCTAAACAGGAGGCACTCATGATAGTGAGGAAAGCCATTGTGTGAGCTTCTAACCATTAGGTAAAAGCAGTAAAACAGAGTATATGTCAAAAAATTGTGAAAAGAATTAAAATGGTTCTAACATAAATGTGTGATTAGATTCTCGTGCATTACTCTATGGTATTTTTGACCTAAGGAACAATCCTGCGAAAGTAATGGTTATGTTATGCTTAATATGACTAAATGCCTATTCCTTCTCGTTTTTCCGGGCCAGTCCAGGGAACGATAGGGTTGTCAATCCCCTCCAGCAGCTGAGGACTGTAAATCAAAGTTTTGCCAACAACTTAAGCCACTCCCCTTGCTGTTCTGCTCCAGTCTTACAGTCCTCAGCAGCTGAACTGGATGTCGGTCGGTGCCTCTCCCTACTAATCTACTGGGTAGTTTGGTGAATAAGCCTACGTTATTAGCAGATTAGCTCTAGCCTGAGCTGAGCCTTTGCTATATTTCCCTGACATAGCTGCACTGATTTCAGCCAGGAGAGCCGGAGCTGCGGGTTAAAGCAGTGTAAGAGGCAGAGCCTGCCTCACATGGGCCGGACTCTGTAGCACGAAGGGGGTTTGGCCTGGGAGCCCCAGGATCCACCCGTTCTTGCAGGGAATCGTGTTCTCCGTCTCCCGCTAGCTGCGGGGCAGCGGAGGCACGGACAGGAGCACTGCTCTCAGGTACGGCATTTCCAAGTAAGGGAGATTGCATGTCCGGGGTTCTTTTGTGTGACAGAGTGTCTTTGTTCGCCGTAGGCTTGGCGGCAGCGTGTGCAGGGGTGGACGGCTGGTCGGCGGTTCGCGGTTCGGGTCAGTGGCGTTTTTTCCTTGCCGACTAGCGGTATTCGTTCTCCGTTGTTTGGACGGGTTTGCTGCGCGCTATGGAAGGCAAGTTGGGGCATAAAGAGGGGGACAAGCCACAGCTTCCCTCAGAAAAGGTGGGAACGGCGGCCATTTTGGTGGAGCCGGCCGTTTCTCCCGCGGTACAGTTAAAGCCTGTCAAAAGAAAATCTAAAGCGCATGAGGAAGCTCCTGCACCGGTGAACACTGCACCAGCCTTGCCTGAAGCTCAGGGAGAGCTGTCTGCGCTGTTTTCGCCCGATTTCATTTTGGCCTTACATAAGGCCTATTTGCTGAAGGCTTCACAGTTACTTAGTCCCTCACTAGCTGCTGCTGCGGAGGTCAATTTACAGCCTGCAGTGGCTGCACTGGATCCGGGGGAGGGTCCTTCCTAGAGGGTGCCCTCAGTAGGAGCTGGACTCGATAGTGCAGAGCCGCAGCTCTCCATGCCTTCAGAAGTGGAGGACGGAGAAATCATTTCCGAAGCTGGAATGGATCCTTGGCCCGTAGAACTTGAAGAGGGTGAACTGACTCCGGGGGAGGACCCTAATGTTTTTAGGGTGTTCCGCAAAGAGGAGCTGGGGGCTCTTATTGCACAGTCTTTGGCCGCTCTGAATATTGTTGTGCCCTTGCTGCCACAAGAGCCATTGGAGGATCCCTTATTACAAGGATTTAAAATGGAGCAGCGCTGTTTTCCAGTTCACCAAGTAATAAAGCAGATGGTGGAGTCAGAGTGGGAGTTCCCGGAGGCTACGCTTAGGGGGGCTCGCGCTCTGGGTCGCCTCTACCCCATTCCCCTGGAGGAGAGAGACTTATTGAAAATGCCTAAGGTGGATGTCTTAGTCTCAGCGGTGACTAAGAAAACGACGATACCCGTAGAAGGCAGAGCGGCGCTTAAGGACCTGCAGGATCGTAAGCTTGAGGTGCTCCTGAAGCAGGCCTTTGATTCAAGTGCTCTAGCATTGCAGACATCCATTTGTGGAGCGTATGTGTCCAGAGCTTCGATCCGTTGGCTCCAGGGGGAGTCGGCGGCGGAGTCACCGGAAGGTTCGTCCGCTGATGGAGCTAAGTTGGAGTCGGCTGCTGCTTACCTTGTGGATGCTTTCTATGATTTGGTTAGGATCTCTGCAAAGTCCATGGCTTCTGTGATTGCAGCCCGGCGTTTCCTTTGGTTAAGGAACTGGGCGGCTGACGCCTCTTCAAAGTCCAGGCTCAGCAAGCTCCCCTACAAAGGCAAGCTGCTTTTTGGGGAAGCCTTGGAGATGATCGTGAAGGATCTCGGGGACTCCAAGGGGGGTCATTTGCCAGAGGACCGTCCTAAGGCGCCTAGAGCGGGCATGGGGTCTAAGGGTCCAGGTCGAGATTCTCGCAGATTCAGGGGGGCGCGTTTTGCTCCCTATCCGAAGTCTCGTTTTGGCCATCGCAATCAGTCCTTTCGAGGGGCTAGAGGCTTCGGCAGAGGTTATTTCAATGCTCAACAGGGAGCAGCGAAGAAGCCTCAATGAAGGTCCGCTGGTCCAGGTGGAGGGACCTGTCGGGGGTCGCTTACAAGGGTTTCTCTCTGCCTGGGCCGCAATTACGTCAGACCAATGGGTGCTAGAAATCATTCGAGAGGGGTATGCGTTGGAGTTTGCTCGCCCGTTACGAGAGGCCTTCATGGTGTCTCCCGGGGGAGCAGGACGGAAACGGCAGGCTATAAACGATACACTGCAAAGGTTGTTACAACTGCAAGCGGTGGTACCGGTGCCCCCAGACCAGTGCGGACTAGGTCGATACTCGATTTATTTTGTGGTTCCCAAGAAAGAAGGTTCTTTTCGGCCTATTCTCGATCTCAAGCATGTAAACCGTTCGTTGAAGGTCACGCATTTTCGGATGGAAACGCTCCGGTCCGTGATTCGGGCAGTGCGGAAAGGGGAATTCCTCTCATCCATCGATCTCACAGAAGCTTATCTGCACATTCCGATCCGCCCAGATCATCAGCGTTTTCTGCGATTTGCGGTGCCCACAGGCCATTTTCAGTTTCGGGCATTGCCGTTCGGTTTAGCGACGGCTCCTCAGACGTTCACGAAGGTGATGGTAGTAATAGTGGCGGCATTGCGCAAGGAAGGTATTCGCGTGCACCCTTATCTGGACGATTGGTTGATCAGGGCAGGGTCTTGTCCGGAGGCGGTAGCAGCAACTGCGCGAGTAGTGCAGGTTCTCAAGCAGCTCGGTTGGGTAGTCAACCGGGCGAAGAGTCGGCTGCACCCGAGTCATCAGCTTACTTACCTAGGAGCATTGTTCGACACCGACGTGGGGTCGGTGTGTCTACCCGAGAACAGGGTGTTGAAGATCTTGCGTCAGGTGAGAGCCTTCTTGACACAGGCTGCTCCGTCAGCGTGGCGATACCTGCAGCTCTTGGGGTCCATGGCAGCGACTCTAGAGCTGGTTCCTTGGGCCAGGGCGCATATGCGGCCTCTGCAACAAGCCTTGTTGTCCAGGTGGTCTCCTCAGCTTCAGCCTCTATCTCAAAAGTTGGTTTGTCCAGAGCTCGTGCGGCTCAGCCTGCAGTGGTGGTTAGATGCCACTCATCTGCGAGCAGGGGTTCTGTTGAAAGAGCCACGGTGGGTGGTGCTCACCACGGACGCCAGCTTATCAGGCTGGGGAGCTCATTGTCAGGATCAAGTGGCGCAGGGGCTATGGTCCTTGACGGAAGGATCATGGTCGATCAATCGCTTGGAGCTCAGAGCAGTACGCTTGGCGCTGGAGCGCTTCCAGTCCTCGATCGAGGGCAGAGCGGTTCGTGTGTTCTCCGACAATGTAGCAATGGTTTCCTATATCAATCGGCAGGGCGGGACAGGCAGCGCCGTCTTGCAGGAGGAGAGTCAACAATTAATGAGTTGGGCGGAAAGTCATCTCCTTGCCTTGTCGGTGGCTCATGTGACAGGCAAAGACAATGTACAAGCGGATTTTCTCAGTCGCCATCTTCTCGATCCGGGAGAGTGGGAGCTGAATGCAGCGGTGTTTCAAGCCCTTACCCAGCGCTGGGGGCAGCCGGCGATGAATCTCATGGCTTCTCTTTCCAATGCCAAGGCATCTCGCTTTTACAGCAGACGCCGGGAGCACATGTCGGAGGGTCTCGATGCTCTCGTGCAGATCTGGCCGGAGGATCTTCTGCTGTATGTGTTTCCTCCGTGGCCTATGATAGGTCGTGTAGTCCAGCGCATAGCGACCCACAAGGGGAGAGTAATTCTCATCGCGCTGGATTGGCCCAGGTGGCCGTGGTATGCGGATCTGGTTCGGCTCCTGGTGGATTCACCGTGGCGCCTACCGATTCATTGCAACCTGCTGTATCAAGGTCCGATCTTAATGCCTCAGGTGGATCGCTTCTTGCTTACGGCTTGGCAGTTGAAAGGAAAAGGCTGAGCCGCAAAGGGTACTCGGCTTCAGTGATAGCCACCATGCTGAGTTCGCGGAGGAGGTCTACTTCATTGGCCTATGTTCGCATCTGGTGCGTCTTCGAGTCTTGGTGTTCTACGCGTAGCATTCGTCCTTTTTCGGCGGCAGTCTCCCATATCTTATTGTTTCTGCAGAGCGGACTGGATAAGGGGTTAGCGCTCAACACGCTCAAGGTGCATTTAGCGGCCTTAGCCTGCTTTAGAGGTTTGGTGCGCAGTCATCGTTTGACTGCGCACGGTGATATTCGCCGTTTTTTCCGGGCAGCTGGAATTCTCAAGCCTCCCTTGCACCAGGTAATACCGGCTTGGGATTTGAACATCGTTCTAGAGGCTTTGACTCAGCCCCCGTTTACGTCACCGTTGTCCGGGGGGTTGAGAGAATTATCCTGGAAAACGGCGTTTCTGGTCGCTCTATGTTCTGCGCGAAGAATTTCCGATTTGCAAGCTCTGTCGTGTAGAGAGCCTTACCTGCAGTTTTTGGTGGAAAAGGTGATTCTGCGTCCGGTTCCTTCTTTTCTTCCTAAAGTAGTTTCTGCTTTTCATGTAAATCAGTCGGTGTCCTTGCCAGTGTTTTCTGACCTCACGGGCTCTCCGATGGATGGCGCACTCAAGAGCTTGGATCTCGGCAGAGTGTTGAATTACCTCAAGGCTTCTGGGGTGTTTCATAAATCAGATCAATTGTTTGTTCTGTTCAGGGGGCCACGTAAAGGAATGGCAGCGACGAAAGCGACCATTTCCAGATGGGTCAAGCAGGCCATAGTAGCGGCGGTGGATATTTGTAGAGCCGCCACCTGGTCTTCTTTGCATACTTTTACGAGACACTACCGGTTAGATGTTCAGGCCAGGGAGGATGTGAGAGTTGGGGAAGCTGCTATTATCGCAGGGCTTGCCGGTCCCTCCCAACTTTAGGTACTGCTTTGGTACTGCCCTATTGTTCCCTGGACTGGCCCGGAGAAACGAGAAGGAAGGAGAAATTAGGTCTTACCTGCTAATTGTCTTTCCTTGAGTTTTCTCCAGGCCAGTCCAGGGCCCACCCAGGTTTTTCTGTTTCCCTATGCTCAGGCGGTTTGTGGATAAAGCACGCTACATGTCCCAGCATTCTACATGGTTTTTAAGAGAGGGGCTTCTGGTGAGCGTGGATCTTGGGGCTCCCTCTAGTTGGCCGCGAGAGGGGTTTTTCAACTACTACACGAAAATAAATAAATAAATAAATGAGACAGATTGCAATTTTGCGTCTGTTTCCTAGGGCTTTTGTGCGCTTTTTGTCCTGGGGAATGTACATAGTTCTCAGTGGTTTTGTTATTTTATCGTTGCACAGTTGTCTTCTAAGCTGCTTTCGCAATAGGAGACTGGAGCAGAACAGCAAGGGGAGTGGCTTAAGTTGTTGGCAAAACTTTGATTTACAGTCCTCAGCTGCTGGAGGGGATTGACAACCCTATCGTTCCCTGGACTGGCCCGGAGAAAACTCAAGGAAAGACAATTAGCAGGTAAGACCTAATTTCTCCATATGTGAGGTACTTACTAATTCCACAAAAGTACTATTATGTGGATATTTTGCCAAGTAAACCTGTAATACAGAAAAGAAATACCCATAAAATGAATAAATAAATATGACTCCACAGAAGTGAACGAAGTGGAAAAAGTAAAAATAAAGTTGCCTGAGTCTCCAAAAGTTTCCAAGTGAGTGACACTGTATTTGAAAGAGACAACGCATCTCACCTTTCCCTTTTAAAGGACACCGAGATTCATGCCAAGCCAGCAGGTCAGAGGGCGCGAAAGCTAACCAGTAAGGGCAATGTTAGAAAAATCTGCCCTTGGGTCAGTGTCATAATCACAAGACTCGCCTTCTACTGACACAATTTAAGAGCGTATAAGCACTCAATGTGTGGCTATCATAGTGTTCAATACACCATCGCCTTCTATCCTAGTGTAAATACGTGTATATAAGGTATGCCATTCCATATCAACGACTATAGTCCCATTTTTTCCTTTAGAGATCTTCTGTGTTTGTCCCATGCTTCCTTGAATTCAGATACTGTCCTCATCTCTACTACCTTCACTACAAGACTATTCCATGCATCTACCACTCTTTCCGTAAAGAAATATTTTTGCTTATTACTCCTGAGTCTATTCCCTACACCCTCATCCTATGTCCCCTCATTGCAGAGCTTACTTTCAATTGAAAGAGGCTCTCTTCCTGAGCATTTATGCCACTGAGATATTTAAATGTCTCTATCCATATCTCCTCTATCCCGCCTTTCCTTTAAAGTATACATATTGAAATCTTTAAGACTGTCTCCATATGGTTTATAATGAAAACTACTGACCATTTTGGTAACCACCCTCTGTACAGACTCCATCCTGTTGATATCCTCTCAAAGGTGCAGTCTCCAGAATTGCACACTATACTTCAAATGAGGTCTCACCAAAGACTTATACAGAGGCACTATCGCCTCATTTTTTCTGCTAGCCATTCATCTCCCTATACACTCAAGCATCTTTCTGGCTTTTGCAGTCACCTTTTCTACCTGTTTAGTTACTTTAAGATCGTGAGAAACAATCATGCCCAGGTCCCACTCTTTCGTAGACAGAAGTACTCATCCCTTATACTGTACCGCTCCCTTGGACTTTTGCAGCCCAAATGCATGACTCTGCATTTTTTAGCATTAAATCTCAGCTGCCAAATTCTTGACCATTCTTCTAGCTTAGTTAGATCCTTCTTCATGTTATCTATTCCTTCCTGAGTGTCCTCTCTATTGTAGATTTCGGTATCATCCACAAAGACACAAACCTTACCCGACAGCCCTTTGCAATATCACTAGCAAAAAATGTTAAAAAGAATCGAACCAAGGACAGATCCCTGTGGCACACCACTGGTAACATCCTTCTCCTCAGATTGATCTCCATTTACCTGTACCCTTTGTCACATCCCACTCAACCAATTTCTAACACCATCCAGCGAAAACCAAGAAATCACACTCACCCCCAACAACTGGCTCAACATTACAAACAACTGCATCCCCAATCAGAAATCCCTCTCCCACCCCCTGCCGAAGGCAGTCACCCAGACCCCTGGATTTCCTTCACCAATATTACTAAAAACCAAATCCTTGCTCTGTCTCGTGGATTAAGGCGACCAAAAAGGAACTCAGCAGAGCAATTGCCAAAATCACGCAGTAAAAGCAAGGCATCATGCCCGCATGCCTGAAAACTTCTTCCATATGACCAATAAAAAAAAAAACCCTATCCTGGACCCTTCTGACCCATCATCATACAGACCCATCGCCAGCCTACCATTTGCAGTCAAGATCATTGTAAAAACAGTACAACACCAACGTCAAGATCATATCGAGAGACAAAACCTACTACACCCTCAGCAACATGGGTTCCGCCCACATCACAGAGTAGAAACCCTACTAACCACCCTGATAAATACCCTAATTCAAGGAATGCAGTGTGCCAATCAAGACTTCCTATTAATCTTCTTGGACATCTTGTTGGTCTTTGACACTGTAAACTACCAAATACTATTACAACGTCTTCGCACCAATGGCATTCAAGGCACTGTACGGAGATGGTTCACATCCTACCTCACTGATAGACACCAGCAGATAAAGATCTGTCATAACACCTGCACCTGATACAAGCATACTCAAGGAGTCCCCCAAGAATCCAACTTTTCCGCTATACTCCTCAACCTCTACCTGCGACCATTCTGCACAGTCATAAGTTCACATAACCTAAACATCCACATTTATGCTGACGATATGATATACAGACCAATTAACACAAACCAACCCACTCTATCTGCCCACTAAGAATGCTTCATTGAAGTAACCAAATGGCTAAGAGATGTTGATAAGTGCCGTCGAGGGGGTGTCAACTCATAGCGACCATCTGGATAGTTGTCCTAAATTGTGTTTGGTCTTCAGTCAGGCGGCTCATTGCTGAACGACTGGTAGCCATTGCTGCTGTTGTATCGATCCATCTCATTGCTGGCCTTCCTGTTTTGTGTTGACCTTCTATCTTACCAAGCATGTCGTCTATCTCTAATGATGTCTCTTCGCATGACGTGTCCAAAGTATTAAAGTCGAAGTCTTGCCATCTGAGCTTCTAAAGAAAGCTTAGGTTTGATCTCCTCTAGTACTTACTGGTTTGTTCTTCGGGCAGTCCATGGTATACACAGTATTTGCCGCCAGCACCATAATTCAAAGACATCAATTTTCTTCTTGTCTATCTTTTTCACTGTCCAGTTTTCACATCCATATGATGTTATTGAAAATATCATGGCTTGAACAAGTGGAATGTTTGTGTGGAGAGAGACATCTCTGCTCTTGAGAATCTTGTCTAGGTCTTTCATATCCATTCTACCAAGAGCAATGCGTTGTCGGATTTCTTGACTGCTTGTTGCTTCTTTATTGATAGTTGATCCAAGAAGGTTAAAGTTGTTCGCGATTTCAATTTCTTCTCCTTCAACGATGAACCTGTTGATTTTGCCAGTTGTCATGATCTTTGCCTTCTTTACATTAAGGTGCAGGCCCATTTTGAGACTATGTTCTTTGATCGTGAGAAGCAAATGTTTCAGATCAACTTCACTTTCAGCCAATAATGTGGTATCATCAGTATAGCGAAGGTTCTTGATGAGTCTTCCACCAATCTTCACACCTTTGTTGTCTTCATACAATCCTGCTTCTCTGATAATTTCTTTTGATATAAATTAAACAGGTAGGGAGAAAGTATGCAGCCTTGTCTTACACCTTTGCTTATTTTAAACCATTCTGTTTCTCCTTGTTCCGTGCGAACTGTTGCTTCTTAATCAATGTACAGATTGTGCAAGAGAACGATCAGGTGTTCTGGTATACCCAGGGCCGGATTTACGTATACGCCATGTACGCCATGGCGTAGGGCCCACAGCCGGCAGGGGCCCACAAAAAAAGAACCAGTTGTTTTTTTTTAACTCATTAAAAAAAAAAAACCTGGTGGCTGCCGCCGCGGGGCCCCCTCTGCTGCCACGGGGGCCCCGTCTACAAGCTGGTCGGGTCGGGTCGGGTCTCTCTCCCTCCCTCCCTCCCTCACTGCAGGCTGCGAGAGACGCGAAGATAGAGCGTCTCCTCGCGTCTGTGTTAAGCCCGCAGGGGCTGATGGGATTTCCCATCAGCCCCTGCGGGCTTAACACAGACGCGAGGAGACGCTCTCCCTTCGCGTCTCTCGCAGCCTGCAGCCTGCAGCGAGGGAGGGAGAGAGACCCGACCCGACCGGACTGGACCCGACCAGCTTGTAGACGGGGCCCCCGCGGCAGCAGAGGGGGCCCCGCGGCGGCAGCCACCAGGTTTTTTTTTTTAAATTAAATTGTACTTTAGGCCGGGGGGGGGTAGGACTGGTAATGGGCTATGGGGGGGGGTAGGACTGGTAATGGGCTATGGGGGGGGGAGGTAGGACAGGTAATGGGCTATGTGGGGGGGGGGAGGACTGGTAAGGGGCTATGGGGGGGTAGGACTGGTAAGGGGCTATGGGGGGGGTAGGACTGGTAATGGGCTAGGGGGGGGGTAGGACTGGTAAGGGGCTATGGGGGGGGTAGGACTGGTAAGGGGCTATGGGGAGGGGTAGGACTGGTAAGGGGCTATTGGGGGGCTGGGGCTGGAAATGGGCTATGGGGGGGGTAGGACTGGTAAGGGGCTATGGGGGGGTAGGACTGGTAAGGGGCTATGGGGGGGGCTGTGGCTGGAAATGGACTGGGGGGGGTAGGGCTGGTAATGGGCTATTGGGGGGCTGGGGCTGGAAATGGGCTGGGCTGGGCTGGGCTGGGGGGGGTTAAGGCTAGAGGTGGGCTGATGGGGTTAGGACTGGTAATGGACTGTGGGCTGTTGGGGGGGCTAAGAACTGTCAAAGGGAATAGGGGGGGTAAAGACTGGTAATGGGCTGTGGGCTGATGGGGGCTGTCTGGTAATGGGCTGTGGGGGGGGCTAGGACTGGAAATGGGCTGGGGGGTTAAGACTGGAGGTGGGCTGATGGGGTTAGGACTGGTAATGGGCTGTTGGGGGGGGTTAGGACTGGTAATGGGCTGTTGGGGGGGTTAGAACTGGTAATGGGCTTTGGGGGGGTTAAGACTGGTAATGGGCTGTGGGCTGATGGGGGTTGTCTGGTAATGGGCTATGGGGGGCTAGGACTGGAAATGGGCTGGGGGGTTAAAACTGGAGGTGGGATGATGGGGTTAGGACTGGTAATGGGCTGTGGGCTGATGGGGGGGGGTAGGACTGGCAATGGGCTATGGGGGGCTGACTGGAAATGGGTTGATGGGGTTAGGACTGGAAGTGGGCTGATGGGGGGTTAGGACTGGTAATGGGTTATAGGGGGGGCTTAAACTGACAATGGGGTGATGGGGGTTAAGGACTGAAAATGGGGTGATGGGGGTTAAGGACTGTAAGTGGGGTGATGGGGGGGCTAGGACTGGTATTGGGTTGGGGGGTTGCTAGGACTGGAAATGGGCTGATGGATGGCTAGGACTGGAAATGGGCTGATGCAGGGACTAGAAGGGAATGGATGCTGGGTGAGGCTGGAACTAGAAGGGAGCTGATGTTGGGGGAGGATTAGAATGGGATGGGGCTGGAAGAGTAAAATGGAGAAGGGAAAAATATTTTGTGTGGGAGGGATAAAAAATCTACAATTGGCCGGGTATTGGGAGAGTAAGTGGGGATTGAGGATGGAGGGGTAAAATTTGAGTGGATGAAATAGGAATGAGGAAAGAGCAAAAGGAGAAAGATTAGTATGTTAAAGCAGATGTAGAGAGAGAATGGAAAAAAATCTAGAAGAGAGAAGAAAGGACAAATGGACAGCAGACGATGGAGAGTTAGCAGAAGACACGAAGAAACCAGAAGAAAGTGGCTGGAGCAATTGCAGCTGAAAAAAATGCACAAAAGGTAGAAAAATATCTCTTTATTTTGAATTTATTAATTGGAATATGTCAGCTCTGGTAAATGTGCATCATTAACATCTGTGCTTTGTTTAGTACAAGAGCAAATTAATGTATAGTTTTATTTCTACAGTGTTGTACATTCCAAGTTTGGCTTTTGGGATTCCCAGTTTAATTATTGTCTTCCTATTTCTAAATTGTGATTACTTGTTTGGTGATGGTCTATGTTCTGCATGTGTAACTGAGCTGAGGTGTTCTGTTTATATAATTCCTATTTGACATTGCCACTTGTTCTCTTTCCCCAGTAGGTCATGTATTGTTGTTCTCTGAAATGTATTGGTTTAATATTTGCAGTGTTGCCTTTTGATTGGTAGAGTATGGTGCTTTGTGAGTCCTGGTAGTGCTGTTAGGATACGGCGGGTTTACTATGGGCAGTGTTTGTAGTAGTTCCTAATGTGTCTGGCAGTTGGCACTGGATTATAGTAATGTAGAAATCTTTTAGTCTTTCTTTATCCATACACTCATTAAGAGGCACGTTTACTAAAAGTTAGTATATGGTAACATTATGCAAATATTTATGCAAATGAGGCCCCTTATGCAAATGAGGTCCGCACCCCCCTTGGGCCGCCCCTGCTGGGGGCCCACAATTTTTGTTGGCGTAGGGCCTCACTCAAGGTAAATCCGGCCCTGGGTATACCCATGCTTCTTAATGTGGCCCAGAGTTTCTCATGGTTTACACAGTCAAAAGCCTTGCTATAGTCGATAAAGCACAAATAGATATCCTTTTGGTATTCTTTAGTCTTTTCAAGGATCCATCTCACATCCGCGATGATGTCTCTCATTCCTCACCCTTTCCTGAACCCTGCTTGCACTTCAGGTAGTTCTTGTTCCAGGTATGGTTGTATTTATTTTATTTATTTATTTATTTAACTTTCTTATATACTGCGCTCTTTTGCATCAGTGCGGTTTACATCAAAACACAACTGTCCAGCACAGAGGATCTGCCCTGGATTTACAATATAACGTGGGTATATGTACAGGTAATAATAACAGGGTCATTATATACAACTATATATAGGTAAATTACAGCATACATTTGGAAAGGACTCACAGTGCCTATCGGCTAAGCTGCATGTTGGCTGATATTAGTGTGAGAAGGGTTACTATTTGTCGGGAGGTTCGGTGTCCGACATGCTTGGTTTCTGTCTTACTTGGTTGCAACTGATGGGTTGTTGATGTGGGTCGCTGGGCGTGGTTTGCTGTGGGGAGTGACCTTGGTCAGTGTAGTATTGTAGGAAGAGATTATGTTTAAGTGCCTTCCTTGTAGTCCTTCCTTGTAGTCTCTTTTGAATAATCTTCAGTAGAATCTTGCTGGCATGTGGGCTCAGAGCAATTGTGCGATAATTTCCACAGTCAGTTGGATCACCTTTCTTTAGTATTGGTATAAACACAGATCTATTCCAGTCAGTTGGCCATGATGTTGTCTTCCAAATTTCTTGGCAGAGCCTTGTAAGTACAGTAACAGCTGCATCAGATTGCTGTAATACTTCTATGGGAATGCCATCAATGCCTGTTGCTTTGTTCTTTGATAAGATTTTCAATGCTGCTTCAACTTCTTCCATCACCAATGGTTCCGGATCATAAGGTACAGGTTGAAATGGCTGTTGGTCCACTTGATCTTTATCATATAAAAACTCTGTTTATTCTTTCCACCTTTTTCTTGATGATCTCAGCATCATTCAACATAGAACCTTGAGCATCTTGTAACATTCCAATTCGAGGCTAGAATTTTTTCTTTAACTCTCATAGCTTTAGGAAAGCCGATCTGGTTCTTCCTCTAATAGTTTCTGCTTCTATATCCTTGCATGTGTCATTGTAGTACTTTTCCTTGTCCTGTCTTGCTGCACGTTGGAAATCTCTGTTGAGTTCTGTGATTGTCTTTCTTTCTCCTCTGGCTTTAGCTTCTCTGTGTTTCTGGGCAATTTTCAGAGTTTCATCTGTCATCCATTTTGGCCGTTTTTGCTTTTTCACCTTTTATAGAGATTTCTCGCTTTCTTTCTTCTTGATGTCCCCCCATAACTCTTCTGGAGCTCTGTCATTTGTATCTAAAGCAGCAAATCAATTTTGAAGGCAGTCTTTAAATTCCAGTGGTATATTCTCAAGGTCATATTTTGTTGCATTCATGAGTGGTTTGCTCTTTTTGAACTTTAGCTTGAGTTTGCATACTAGTAGTTGATGATCTGTACCACGGTCAGCTCCAGGTTTTGTCTTTGTTGATGTTATAGAGCTTTTCCATCGTTGACTTCCACAGATGTAGTCAATTTGATTTTTGTACAATTCATTGGGTGAAGTCCATGTGTACAGTCGTCGCTTGTGTTGCTGGAAGAAGGTGTTTGAGATGAATAGATTGTTGGTCTTGCAGAATTCTATCAGTCTTTCTCCAGCTTCATTTCTGTTGCCAAGTCCATATTTTCCAACCACTTTGCCTTCTTCTTTGTTGCCAACCTTTGCGTTCCAGTCACCCATGACTATCAGGATATCCTGTTTGCATGTTCTGTCAATTTCAGCTTGATCTTGTTCATAGAACTCTTCAATTTCATCCTCTTCTGCAGCTGTTGTTGGGGCATATACTTGAATTATAGTTGTGTTGATAGACATTCCTCGTAGACAAATAGAGATTAAGCGTTCACTGACTGCATTGTATTTCATTACACTTCTTGCAAGTTTCTTCTTTATTATAAATGCAACAGCATTTCTTCTTTGTTTTTCATTTCCAGCATAGACCACGTGAACATCTGATGCAAAGTGCCCAATGCCAGTCCATTTCAGTTCGCTGACACCCAACAGATCAAGTTGTACACGTTCCATTTCATTCTTGACCACCTCCAACTTCCCTTGGTTCATGCTTCGTACGTTCCATGTTCCAACATGTAGGACATCTTTACAGCTTCTGACTCTCATTTCATGTGCAGCAACATCAGCAGTCAGACATCCCGAGGGCTTTGATCCAACCACATCATAAATGCTGGCTTTACTCAAAAAAGTCTTCAGCTCTTCCCCAGTAGCTAGTTGAGTGCCATCCGACCTGGGGTCTCATCTTCCAGCACAATAGTGCAGTTTGTTTGTTGTGATTATCCATTGGGTTTTCATGGCAAGATACAGAAGTAGATTGCCAGGCCTTTCCTCCGAGCAGTTTGTTTAGTGTTGTTGCCATTGTCACAGAAATGTGATCCTCCGCTGCCAACACCGTCCCATTCTGCTGCTGCCCAGATGGGTTTTCATGGCAAGATACAGAAGTAGACTGCCGGGCCTTTCCTCCGTGCAGTTTTAGTGGTGTTGCTATTGTCACAAAAATGTGATCCTCTGCCATCAACACTGTCCCATTCTGCTGCTGCCCAGATGGGTGGTTTGTCTTGGCTAAGAGATAACTAAGATCTCTGCTGGAGCCAGATGATTTCAGGACTATCTATCAGGCACTAATTATCCCGCATTTCGATTATGCAAATGCAATACTTCAAGGTCTCCCCCAAACCACCCTAAACCCACTGCAAATGGCAATGAACACCGCAGCAAGAGTACTGCACGGAGCATCCAGGAAAGACCATGTCACACCTATAATGAAACAACTCCATTGGCTCCCGATTCAAGGTAGAATTACATTCAAGACCTTGCTGCTCACCTTCAAAGCCACCAAAGGTCTCTCGTCAACTTCACTAACTGAGCTAATCCAGATGACACCCCACAACAGAGACAGAAGGTCAGTAGCTCAAAACACCTTGATAGTCCCAAGATCTATAACTCAATGCACCAAGTCAACATCCAGCAGGACTTTCAAACTTTATGCACCAGTGATCTGGAATAACCTCCCTCACAACATCAGATCAATCCCGGACATATTCCAATTCAGGAAGGCCGTGAAACACTACCTCTTCCTCATACATTACCCTGAAACCAATAGAAACTCAGCACCATTTGCCGAAACCACCCAAATCACCACTGTCTAAAACCATACAAACACATGATCAGCCTACAAATTGTATATATTGTGGTTGTACATAGTTACCCTGTTAGCCAAGTTGAATATCCTGTTCATATGTAAACACAAAGTACTATTGGAAATGTGTATGTTCACTGTTTATTGTAAACCACGCTGATGCTGAATAGCGCGGTATAAAAGAGACTTTAAATAAATAAATAACAACTTGCAAATCAACTACAACAAGACAGAGGCCCTCTATATAATGAGGGACACCACCTTTGTCCTCCCCTTTACAGTAACACTGAACAACAAACCAATTAAAACCAGGGCTGAGGTCAGGTACCTTGGGGTCACCCTCGATCAACACCTCACATTCAAAGCCCACATCAATAAAATCACCCAAGCAATTTACTACAAATCAAAGACACTCCAGCACCTCCGACCACTCCTCGAAACAACAGACTTCCATACTGTATTACAAGCCTCAATAATACCTCACCTGGATTACTGCAATGCCATCTACCAAGGACTACCACAATCTACACTCCTATCACTGCAAACAGTTCTCCATTCAACTGCCATAACCCTACAAGCAGCAGCAGGACAAGATCACATCACTCCAACACTCAAACAGCTCAACTGGCTCCAAATACAGAGCCGTATAATATTCAAAACTATCAAGTTAACCCACAAAGTAATCCACTCAGACACCCCACTCCCCCCCCCCCCCACACCTCCACATGCTATTTCATCCCTCCCAAACACACAGATCTAGACAGACCTCCACGATGAACACCCTCATCATCCCCCACAAATCCAACCAGCAAGCATGTAAATGAGCCTTCCAACTATACACATCCTCCATATGGAATAAGCTACCAGACCAGCTCAGGAACATCACTGATCTCAAGATATTCAGAAAGCATCTAAAGACACATCTGTTCACAGCACATTCCAACCCAAGTGCTTAAACCTCACCTGAGAAAGAACATAGCAAGATGCCTATCACTACTGCTGTACATGGTCAGAAATGTATATAGTTAAGAACTATAGAGTTCATAGTTGCATGTTGTATATAGTTTAATGACACTGTTATAATGTATTTTGTATTTGTTCTATGTAAACCACCTTGACAGATAAATAAATAAATAACCGAGTCAGTCACTTTAAAGTCCAGTTTATTTATAAGTTGCCTGCGTGGAACGGTGTCAAAGGCTTTACTGAAATCTAAGTTCACCACATCTAGGGCTCTCCCTCGGCCCAAATCTCTCTTCACCCAATCAAAGAAATCAATTAGATTTGTCTGACAAGACGTGCCTCTGGTAAACCCATGCTGCCTCAGATCCTGAAATCCATTGGACACCATCTCTCTTTTTGAGCAGTGTTTCCATTAAAAATCCACAGAGGTCAGACTAAACAGCCTATAGTTCTCAACTTCATCCTTACTTCCTATTTTGTCTAAAGGAACCACACGTGCCTTTTTCCAGTCCTCTAGGACCATTTCCAACTCTAAAGAAGCATTCAAAAGGTTAGACAGTGAAGCTGATAGAACTTCCCAAAGTTCTTTCAATACTCTCAGATGTATCCCGTCTGGCCCTATCGATTTGTCTACCTTTAGTTTAGCTAGTTCCTCATGAACACAGTCTTCTGAAAATCGTTCAAGATCCCCTTCACTTATGTTCTTATTTGTGGGTATTTTCCAAGGTCCTGCTCCAGGCCCTTCATCTGTGAACACAGAACAAAAATATTTGTTAAGCAATTCTGCTTTATCCTCATCAGCTTCTACATATTCCTCCCCTTTACCCTTGAGTCTGACAATATAATTTTTACCCTTCCTCCTCTCACTAACATATCTGAAAAATGTCTTATTCCCCCATTTTATTGCACTGGTTATTTCTTCCTCTTTTTGTATGTTTGCTTTTCTGACTACTTTCCTAGCTTCTCAAGGTTGTCTTCATCTTGCTGTGATCTCTTGTATTTTATGAAGGCCATCCTCTTTTTCTTCATATTTTCAGCTACTTCTTTTGAGAACCAGAATGGCCTCCTTTTCTTTATGCATTTATTTACCTTTCTAACAAAAAAGCTTGTTGCCCTTAAAATATCCACTTTAGTTTGCCCATTTATTTTCTACATCCCCCAGCTATTCCCATCCTGCTAACAACTCCTTGAGGTATTGTCCCATTTTGCAAAAGTTAGTTTTCCTAGTCTTTTGAATGGACTTTATCAGTCTAGGTCTAATACTGAACCACACCATCTGGTGATCACTAGATGCAATATGTTCTCCAACTATAATATCAGAAACACCTTCCCCATCAGTAAGCACCAGGTCCAATATGGCTCCTTCACATTGGATTAAAGTTTTGCAGGAAACAAAATACAGAGGAGAATCTCCATGGATCAAAATTCCATGTAAAAAAAGGAAGACGATAGCAGTGGGGGTGTACTATCTACCGCCTGGCCAGAAAGAACAAATGGATAATGAAATGCTAACAGAAATCAGGGAACCTAACAAAAGTTACAAACAGTAACAATAATGGGTGATTTCAATTACTCCAGCATCGACTGGGTCAGTGTCACAGCAGGACATGCTAGAGAGATAAAGTTTCTAGATGAAATAAATGCTTCTTGGAGCAGCTGGTTCATGAACCGACAAGAGAGGAAACCATTTTGGACCTAGTCCTTAGTGGAATACAAGATCTGGTGCAAGAGATAAGGGTGTTGGTGCCACTTGGCAAGAGTGATAATAGCATGATCGCATTTGATTTAATAAATGGAGGAAGGATGGCAATGAAATCCACAGTGCTACCTTTTAACTTTCAAAAGGGAGACTATGATAAAATGAAGAAAATAGTTAAGAAAAAAACTAAAAGGAGCAGCTGCAAAGGTTAAAGATTTACATCAAGCATGGTTATTGTTTAAAAATGCTATCTTGGCAGCCTAGATTAGCCTTATTGCATGCTTTAGAATAAGTAGAAGGAAGACCAAAAAAACTGCCAATATTGGCTTAAAGGTGAGGTCAGAGTGGCTGTTGTAGCCAAAAAAAGTATCTTTCAGGAAATGGAAAAAGGAGCCAAATGATGAAAACTGTAAACAACATAAGCACTGGCAAGTTAGATGCAAGGCACTGATAAAGCAGGCAAAGAGAGAATTTGAAAAAAAGATTGCCGTGGAAGCAAAAACACATAATCCTAGAAGTTTTCCTGTTCTATAAGAAACTCCGCAGCATCCCCTTATACAGCCTTTCCTCCCTCCCTTGGACCAAATAGGCACATTTGCAGAGGGTATAACACCTTGGGCAGCAGCACCATTTTTACTAAAGCTATCTGGCCAAATAATGAGAGAGGCAGGTCCTTCCATTTAGTACACAAATTCTTCCATCTTAACTCAAATGTTTGCTATATATACTCTCTGTGGGTCAACACTCAGACATATTCCCAGGTATTTTATTGTTTCTCCTGCCCACACCAGGGGAAAATTGGCTTCGTTGAGACTTACAACCACTTGATATTGGCATGGCCTCAGATTTACTTCAGTTGATTGGCAATCCCGAAAAGAATCCAAATTGCATTATCACGCGCATCACTTTCTATATATTCATTATCTATAAAGAGTAGCATATTGTCTGCAAAAAGGTTGAGCTTATATTCCTGGCTTCCAACTCTTATCCCATCCCACTCTGTGCTGCCCCACACCTTCCTAGCCAGAGGTTCCAGAGTCATCAAAAACAACAGCGGTGACAAGGGGCACCCTTGTCTAGTGCCCTTCTTTAAGGGAAAGCTCCCTGTAAGTGCTCCATTGACTTGCACTTGCACAGTGGGCCCCCTGTATAACACCCTAACCCACTTGCCTCAACCACCCAGAACAGGTAATCCCATGATATATTATCAAAGGCCTTCTTGGCATCCAGACTTGCAATAATTGCATCACTCTTATTCCCTCAAAAAGTACCATAAGGGTTTTTAGAATATTAGCTAAAGCAAAGTGCCCAGGGACAAAACCTACCTGATCTCCATGAACCAGCTTAGCTATCATAGACCCCAACTGCTTAGCCAGCATTGCAGCAGCAAGCTTCACATCTTGGTTAAGCCGTGAAATAGGTCTATATGACCCCAGCTGCACATGATCTTGACCTGACTTAGGTATAACCACTATGTGGGCATGATTCTGGCTGTTCCCCCAAATCACCCTCTCTCTGTGCCTCTTCACACTTAGAGGCCTATTCACAATAGAATGTGCAGCCCCCTGTACAGCCGGGCAGAATCTGGCCGTGCAAAGTTAGACCCTATTCTGATCGCGCAGCCCCCGTGGGGTTAGAATTGGGTCTAGTGCCTGGACATATCCTGGCGACTACCCAGTTAACTCAACCAGGCTCATGAATGGAGCCACAGTGCCATGACATCCTGTCGCCATGGCACCACGGCTCCATTCATGAGCTGCGATTGCCGGCCGCCACAAAGCGACTCCTGTTTCCCGCAGCCCGACCCCCAATCTGGCCTTCCAAGGCCTAGGTCAGGCTGCGGGGAAACCCCTGAGCCCTCTCACCTGCTTGCCCATGTCCCGCGCTACGGTCCCCACCTTCGAGGTGTAATAAGTCCCCCCCCCCCCCCTCTAGCCTGAAGGCCCTGGACATACCGGGCAACCTCGGAATTGGCCCTGTACATCCAGGGTCAAGGGCTGCTCACAATACGCCCTTGCTCCACTTCTGGAATGCACCCTCCTGGCCCCATGTCTATGCCTCCCCATACAAACCCACCGTTCGTATGGGAAAGTTGGTGATGAGGACAGCAAGGAGACGAATAGCGGGACAGAATGACCCCCATAGCCAAGAAAGGGGCAATTAATCCGTCCCCTAAAATTTTATAAAACTTAGGGTCTAATCCATCCGGTTTTGGGGCAATGCAATACAAGCCTTTGAGTCAATGCTGACTCCTGGTGACCCAGCAGCTCCTGGGTTATCTTGGCAGTGTAAACAGAAGTAGATTGCCAGGCCTTTCTTCTGAGGCAATGGAGGGTTAAGTGGCTTGCCTAAGGCCACAAGGAGTGTCAGTGGGAATCAAAACCCTGGTCTCTTGGTTACCAATCCATTGCTCTAACCATTAGCTTACTCCTCCTCTCTGGCTTAGGTATAACCATTATGTGGGCATACGTCTGGCTGGGGACTTAGCCAATTTGATGGATTTAACTACCCTCAGCACCTTCCCTTGGCTAAAGGGAACATTGAGGTACCTGAGCAGTTCCTCATCCACCCGAGGGAATTCCAACCTCCCTAAAAATCTTGCTTTGTTGCGGGTCATCCTTGGATCCCTCTGCATATAACTCTCTGTAGAAACATTCAAATTGCTATTGAATGTCGTCCTCCTTTCTCGAAGATCATCCCCTATGTGGCCCTAATTTTGGAGATAGTGACTTTCCGTCTAGGCAGTCTTATCAAATTGGCCATGAGTTTTCCACTCTTGTTCCCCCGGCGATGGAGCTGAAATTTGTACATCAACTGCCTCGTACCCAGAAGATCAAGGGTCTTACTTCCCACTGGCACTCCTTGTGACCTTGGGCAAGTCACTTTATCCTCCAGTGATACACTGCCAAGAAAACTCAGAGGCAGCTGGGTCGCCAGGAGTCAGTACTGACTTGATGGTACAAAAAATAAATAAATATTACCTTCTGCTCATTTATTAAGAAGATCATTGATTTTACCCCTTATGTCTGAGTAGCTGGCCCTATCCTCTTTACTTAAGCTCTCAATATGATGTCATCGAAGCTGCTGGAGCCTCTTAGAAAAATAGAAACATGATGGCAGAAAAAGATCACATGGCCAATCTAGTCTGCCCTTCCATATCTACCACTACAACAGTTCCCTTTTTTCCTTTAGAAATCCTGTGTTGGTCCCATGCTTTTTTGAATTCGGACACTGTCCTCATCTCTACCACCTCCACTGGGAGACTATTCCACACATCTACCACTGTTTCCATAAAGAAATATTTCCACATATTACTTCTGAGTGTATAGCATAGTTACTCACCTGTAACAGGTGATCTCCGGGAACAGCAGGAATTTAGTCTTCACTTATGGGTATCGTCGGTACCGACGGAGCCTGCGCGGGAACTCTCCCCTGTGTCCAACTAGAAAGCTTTTGAGAGCATCCCACAGCGCCTGCGTGCTGCCTTCCCGCCTTTCCCAACTGCCTCTCTCCAGTTGAGTTTTAAAGCTGAGACAAAGAGAGAGAGAGGGAAAGAGATAGAGAGATACAACTCCTAGGGAAGGTGGGTGGGTTGTGATAACTAAATTCCTGCTGTTCCCGGAGATCACCTGTTACAGGTGAGTAACTATGCTATCTCCAGGAACAAGCAGGAATGTAGTCTTCACATATGGGGACTCCCTAGCTTTAGATGCCAGGGAGAAACCCCAGAAGTTGTGTGTCCCTGAGAAAGGGCTCCACTTCCCCCATGGATCTCTGGCATCCAACCAGGGATGGTGGGTAGGAGTTGACTAGGTATGGAACAGGTGTTGGAGAACAGCCTGACCAAACAAGGCATCCGGCGGGAGTCCTTGTTGAAGCAGTAATGGGCTGTGAAGGTATGAATGGAGGCCCAGGTGGCTGCTCGACAGATGTCGTCGATAGACACAGAGTGTAGATGAGCCATTGAAGCTGCCATGGCTCTCACATTGTGAGCTGTGACATGGCCCTCCAGAGGAAGATTCTTACTCTGACAGGCAAAGGAAATACACTGAGCAATCCAGTTTGACGGTGTTCTCTTGGAGACTGGAAGTTCCAAATGAGAAGGATCAAAAGCAACAAAGAGTTGAGAGGACTTTCTATGTTGCTGTGTTCTTTGTAAGTAAAAGGCTAGAGCTCTTTTACAGTCCAAAGTAAGCACAGTTACTTACCTGTAACAGGTGATCTCTGGGAACAGCAGGAATTAGTCCTCACATATGGGGTACGTCGGTACCGACGGAGCCTGAGCGGGAAAGCTCCCCAGCTTCCCAGAAGGAAAGCTTTTGGGGCCTCCCACTGCGCATGCGCGCTGCCTTCCCGCCTTCCTGACCAACTCTCCTCAGTTCGAGTTTATAGCTGAGACAATAGAGAGAGGAAAGGAAGAGAGAGAGAGATACAACTCCTAGGGGAGGTGGGCGGGTTGTGAGGACTAATTCCTGCTGTTCCCAGAGATCACCTGCTACAGGTAAGTAACTGTGCTATCTCCAGGAACAAGCAGGAATAAGTCCTCACATATGGGGACTCCCTAGCTAAGATGCCCGGGAGATCCCCTGAAGGGTATGAGACCCTGAAAGGTTCTTCATCTTCCTATGGATCTCAGGCATCCATTCAGGGAAGGTGGGCTGGAGTTGTTCAAGAATGGAACAGGTGTCTGAGGACAGCCTGACCAAACAAGGCATCCCGGTGGGAGTCCTTGTCCAAACAGTAATGGGCTGTAAAGGTATGAACTGAGGCCCAGGTGGCTGCTCGACAGATCTGGTCAATGGGCACAGAGTTTAAATGAGCCATAGAGGTGGCCATGGCCCTCACGTTGTGAGCGGTGACATGGCCCTCCAGAGAAAGGTTCTTACTCTGGTAAGCAAAAGAGATACACTGAGCAATCCAATTGGAGAGTGTTCTTTTGGAGACTGGAAGTCCTAAATGAGAAGGATCAAAAGCAACAAAAAGCTGAGAAGACTTTCGATGTTGCTGTGTCCTGTGGAGGTAAAAGGCAAGAGCTCTTTTACAGTCTAGAGTATGAAGGTTCCTCTCTGCACTGGATGCATGAGGAGCTGGAAAAAAGACAGGTAAATATACCTCTTGATTAAGATGAAAAGGTGAGACCACTTTAGGCATAAAGTGAGGATTTGTCCTAAGGACTACCTTATCATGATGGAACCTTGTATAAGGTGGATTAGCCACTAAGGCCTGCAGTTCACTGATGCGGCGAGCTGAAGTGACTGCAATGAGGAAAATAACCTTTCAGGAAAGAAATTTCAAGGAGGTAGTGGCTAAGGGTTCAAAAGGTGGCTTCATAAGCTGACCAAGAACCAAGTTTAAGTCCCATGCCACCGGAGGAGGTCGAATGGGAGGTTTAGTTAAAGTTAGGCCTCTCATGAATCTTGCAATAAGAGGATGAGAGGAAACAGGTTGTCCATTGATGGGCTTAAGTGATGCCGCAATAGCACTCAAATGGACTCTTACTGAATTCGTTTTGAGTCCTGCATTGGAGAGATGCAGGAGATATTCCAAAAGAGAATTCAGTGGGAGTGCCAGAAGGTTAAGACCCTTTTGAGCACACCAAATGGAAAATCTTTTCCATTTAAAAGCGTAAGAACGCCTAGTGGAAGGTTTCCTAGAGGCATGTAGGATATCCTTCACTTGCTGCGAAAGATTGAAGTGTTGAAGGTCTAGGCCTTCAGTAACCAAGCTCTGAGGTGAAGGGACTTGGGGTTTGGGTGCCACAAAGTCCCCTCCTCCTGAGACAGAAGGTCTGGAGCCGCTCCCAAGTCCAGGGAGGGGGCTTGGGAGAGATGCAGAAGTAGAGGGTACCACACTTGGCGTGGCCAGCGTGGAGCTATGAGGATCATGGACCCTTGATCCCTTTGAAGTTTGAACAGAGTCTTGGGAATCAAAGGAATGGGTGGAAAGGCATACAGGAAACCCTGACGCCAATGCAGGAGGAAGGCATCCTTGGTCTAAACTCCCTGACACGGAATTCTGGAACAGAACCGGGGAAGTTTGGCATTCCACGGACTTGCAAAGAGGTCTATGTCCGGGGTTCCCCATTTCTGGAAGATTCTGAGTACCTGATCCATGTGCAGGGACCATTCGTGTGGAAGCAGAACTCGACTGAGTCTGTCTGCCCAAGAGTTTTGGATTCCTGGAAGATATACTGCCAGGAGATGGATTTGATGCTCTCTGGCGAAGGCCCATATTCTTAGAGCTTCGTTGCAAAGCGACAGAGAGCCAGTCCCTCCTTGTTTGTTTATGTAAAACATGGCTACTTGATTGTCCGTGTGAATAAGGACTGTCATGTTGCTGAGGAGGGTATGAAAAACTTTGAGAGCTAGAAAGATTGCTCGAAGTTCCAAGTGGTTGATATGAAGGGTGGTCTCCTGTGGAGACCAAGTGCCCTGAGTGGAGAGATCTTGGAGATGAGCCCCCCAACCTGTTTGGGAGGCATCTGTTGTGAGGGTTGCTTGGGGCAACAATGGTTGAAAGGGGGCCCCCAACAATAGGCTCCTGATCCCGCCTCTTCCACATCACTGCCACATAGATTATAATTTCCACTCATTTGGTATGTGAATTTACCTCTCTGACATTGTTTTCCTCTCATTAGCACTGTGAACCTTTCTGCAGATGCTCATGGAATTTTCTGTCCCTGTACCATGTGGGATTCATCTTCCAAACTGTCTTCCCCTTCTCCAGCCCCTGATTGCACTGTCTAAGATGGATCCATATGGCTGAGTGGTCCAATAGGCCCACATCACCTTTCACCGCCTTCTCCATTCTCCCAAACAGAGCTTTGGAGGTGAGAAGGTAGTTCAATCAGGGCCGTACCAAGCCATAATTGCACCCTAAATGACTTGAACATCTGGCGTGCCCTTCATCCATCTCCCCATCTTACCCATATCTCCATGTCGAGTCTGCTGCCTGCCCTTGCCCTGCGCCACCTCTTTTTGTGTTTTCTCCATGGTGGGGGTGGGGGTGACGGTGATGCTGGCAGCAGTGGAGCAAATCTGATTTCAAATTAAAAAAACAAAACAACATATAGGTCTTTCGACTCCACGCTTGCACGCAGACCTGATCCCTCCCTCCTCTGACATAGGTTCACATCAGAGGAAGGAGGGACCAGCCCAGCCAGTCAAACGCAGGTATTTGCAACTTCGCGCTTGAATGGCTTGTCTGGTTCCTCCCTTCTCTGATGCAACCTATGTCAGAGGAGGGAGGGAGGGACCAGACATGCATGCAAGCGTGGAGTCGGAAAGACCCGCTGTGGCTGACAAAAACCACAAAAGGTGGCAGCTACTCAGACATAAGGACAACGGCAGGCAGCGTGGTGGGGAGCTAAGGCTGGCAACCCAAAATACACCCCTAATCTTTTGCGCTATGTGCGGCTGCACTGCTCGCACAGGACTAGGTACGGTGCTGAATCCATTTGGGCATAGCTACCATGCACACTGGAATAAAAAGTAAACTCCACCTCCTCAGGGTGCACAATCCTCCATGTGTCAACTAGCTTCAGCTGGTCCATCGCAAAGGTGACCTTCCTCTGTTTGCTGGCCCTCGATGCTGCTCTTGGTAGTCTACAATCTTCCAAGGAGTCTGTGGCTCATTGAGCCCCCCCCCCCCTCGCCCCACCAAAATAATCAGATGGTAATTTTCAAATGAGTAGTTTTGCCACCAAAGAGGATAAAAACTTGTGACAGTAGACTTGGGGGTGTACACATTGCACAATATGACCCTAGACCCCTGCAACACTCCCTCCATGATATAAAACCTGCTCTCAGGGTCACTCACTTTTTGTGTTTCCTCGGTGGCGGCAACAGCGGAGCAGATCTGACTACATAAGAGGTCATAAGACACCCTCTTATGTTTCAGGGTCACCACCATCCATTGCCTGTTTTCGGAGGATGAAAAGCCCATTTCCCCAACCCAACACCGCTGTAATTTCCTATGTTCAGTAACACTTAGGTGGATCTCTTGCATGAACACTATGTCGGCATGTTCTCTCCTGAAGTACTTTAAAATTTCGTCCTTGGCTTTCTTTTGTCGTTTGGAAAATATAAAAAATATAGCCAGGCAGAAAACAGTAAGATTCCCTAATTTCCCTAAGATGGCTACTGTTACCCCAAAGGACATGTCTTGTAACTATTTAAGAGAAACTTTGGAGGTCACAGACTCTGCTATTCCTCCAGTTATCTCAGCATATTATTTACCAACTAGGATTCCTCCAGAGAAAGTTCTTAAATCACCACTTGTTAAGCCACAACATGGTGGGAGGGTCAAAATCTTTGTTGGAAAATTCCCTAGCCCTATTACCTGAGAACCTTATTTTTGCTACTTTAATAGTTACTTTTCTTATTGATTTGGATCGTGACTGGTTGTTTAAACTTTTCCTTTCTAAATGTGATTGCAAATTTCTTGGTCAGGTGGTGAGAATTTATCCCAACTTAGCTTGGGAAGCACAAAACTGTGGGAAGAACATTCTTATGTTAAGGTCCCAGGTTCTAGGGCTAGGAGCTGCTTTTCTTGTGCAATACTCTTGTCGTCATAGGATACTATACAAAGGGAAGTGTATATATTTACTGAACCAGAATAGTTGTCTGTTTTTTTGTTTTGTTTTTTTTGTTCTCACATTTACAAGATTTAGCTCTGGATGTAGATTCTGTATTCAGTTTGTCTGTAACCTGGCTTAATTACTTTACGACCGACTAAGCGGTTTTCTATTTTGTTTATTTGCCTATATGTTATATTTTCTCTTGGATCTTGAGTGAGTTTGTGTTTAATTGTAATTTGAATTTTGAGAATAGCAAACTTTGAAATTTCAAAAAAATATAAAAAGTTTTGTCTGCTTAATAGGCGAGTGGATGCCATCAACATTCAAAATGTTGTTGTTGTTAAGTGCCGTCGACTCATGGCGACCCTCTGGATAGCTATCCTAAATTGTGTTCGGTCTTCAGTCAGGCGGCTCATTGTTGACAGACTGGTACCCGTAGTTGCTGTTATTGTATCAGTCCATCTCATTGCTGGCCTTCCTCTTTTGCGTTGACCTTCTATCTTGCCAAGCATGATGTCTTTCTCTAATGATCTCTCTCTTCGCATGATGTGTCCAAAGTATGAAAGTCGAAGTCTTGTCATCTGAGCTTCTAAAGAAAGCTTAGGTTTGCTCTCCTCTAGTACCGACTGGTTTGTTCTTCAGGCAGTCCATGGTATACACAGTATTCGCCGCCAGCACCATAATTCAAAGGCATCAATTTTCTTCCTGTCTGTCTTTTTCACTGTCCAGCTTTCACATCCATATGATGTTATTGAAAATATCATGGTTTGAACAAGTCGAATCTTTGTATGGAGAGAGACATCTCTGCTCTTGAGAATCTTATCTAGGTCTTTCATAGCCATTCTGCCAAGAACAATGCGTCGTTTGATTTCTTGACTGCTTATTGCTTCTTTAACACAGGTACACTAAAAAAATTTTTTTTTAAACTGCCTCTAATGTTTCGATTGATTTTTACGTTTTTTGGTGCGCTGAATCCAAATCTGGTAACCAATTTGCTCCATCACGTACAGATTTTTTGCTACATTGGGTTAGCAGTTTGAGGTGAACATTTCAGATTGAGTGCGATCGAGATAAAGGTTTCTTGGATGAATTCTTTATACTAATTGTTTAGTAGTTATTCAAATAAGAATAAAGAAAATTGTAACAAGGCAGCACATAAGAATAGAGTAATGTCAACAAAACACACTGTGATGGTAGCAAAATTGTCTGCACTTAAAACAGCCACATACATGTGCACAAACATTGAGCATATAAGAGCGAGGTTAGACACAAAGCAAAGCAAAGAAATGTGCAAAAAATGTTGTACAGGTATGTATGTAAGAATAGAAAATGCAAACCGCACCATTGCAATACATGAAGACAAACACCCGATGGTGTGAAAATAAAATTCTAATAAATGAGATCCGACACTGTGGTAATAACTAGCAACTTTTTATTTCAAAGTTTAGTAAAAACACAATATTTGTCAACACAGTTTAGATTTTAAAGTCATTCTTGGGTCAATCAATCTCCTGGTGGGCCCGTTTCTTCTTCCCCCGAATGCTTCTCTTGGTGCGCTGCTTGGCGTATTTTTCATCTGGGGTTTCCCGCAGCAGCAACCAGCAGAAATCAGCCATCATAGTGGTGTTCCATCTTCCTTGGTACCTTCTCTCTGCGTCCTTGATGTCCTGGTGAAACCTTTCACCTTGTTCTTCACTGTACGCCCCCAAGTTTTCGGGAAAGTAGTTCACATGGGAGTGCAAGAAATGGACTTTCAGGCTCATGTTACAGCCTTGTTCTTTGAAGGCATTGAGCATCCTGGCAACAATATTCTTATAGTTCTCAACCCGCCTGTTCCCCAAGAATTTGAGAACAACATCCTTGAAGGAATCCCAGGCTTCTTTTTCCTTCTCAGACATCGTTTCAGCGAATGCTCCATCTGAAATGAGTTTCCTTATATCAGGGCCAACAAACACTCCTTCCTTTAGCTTTGCTTCAGAAAGTCGGGGGAACTTTGAGCAAAGGTACCGAAAGCACTCACCATCTTTTGGAAGGGACTTGATGAATTGCTTAATGAGACCCAACTTAATGTGGAGAGGTGGTAATAGAATTTTATCACGAGGTACCAAGCTCTCATGAAGAACATTTTTCTCACCGGGTCTCAAATACTCCCGAATTGGCCAGTCTTTTTTCCCCCAGTGTAGGTCGCGGGCCCGGCTATCCCACAAGCAAAGGAAGCAGGGATATTTGGTGAAACCGGATTGCTGCCCTAATAGCATGGATAGAATTTTAAAGTCTCCACAAATCATCCACTTATGCTCATCATAACGAATCTTCTGAAGAATCAGGGCCAAATTCTCGTATTTTTCTTGGAGAATAACAGAGTGAGCAATAGGAACTGAAGCGAATGTGTTGCCATTATGAAGAAGAACGCCTTTTATGCTGTCTTTTGACGAATCAATGAACAGCCGCCATTCAGCAGGATCATACTTGAGTTTAAACGTTTCCATCACTCCGTATATATCGTTGCAAAATACCAAATCTTCCTCTTTGCTGAAATACTTCAAAAATTGTGTCTCGCGGTTGCCGGTACCAATAAAAAGTTGTTCCTGGTGACAATAGATTTTTCTGTTTAAGCCAAGAACCTAGCAGTTGGGCAGCATCTTTTGGGAGTCCTAAATCCCGGACTAAATCATTCAATTCAGCTTGAGAGAAAAGTTCAGGTTTCGGATCTGGTTCAGTTTCAAACTCGGAAGTACTGGACTCATCGGGAAAAGCCATCTGATGAGTCTCATCATGATCAGAACCGTCCACACAAATATGATCCAAAGATTTCGGTGGTTCAGGCACAGGTACTTCATTGCTATGAGGCATAGGCCTAATTGCTGAGGGAAGGTTGGGGTAACTTATTACGTTCTTATTTTTTAAGTTGTATCCCTTCACAATGCAAGAGCAAAAATAGCAGTCACTGCTGTGGTCTCTTTGTTCACGCCACATCATAGGTATTCCGAAACGAAATGCTTGTTTTTTACCTTTCATCCATAAGCGTAGATCTTCCTCACATGTCTTGCACACTTTGTGAGGAGCCCACGGTTTGTCTTGATCGCCTAACTTCAAACCGAAATAGGCGAAATATACTTTTTTAATAAATGCAGAAATGTTCCTCTGCCGCTTTTTCACAGTATATTCCCCACAAATAAAACAAAAACTGTCCGGAGAGTTGACGCAACCTCTGGCTCTGTGAGCCATCACAAATACACAGCACTGCAAACTACAACTGTAGTGAACCACTTCGGAATAAAGCTGGATTACGACTGAGCAAACAAAAGGTAATAATGAACTTGCAAGAAACTGAAATTTGACAGGAACGTTCATGTCGCAACCACCGTGTTTGAGCGAGCGAACGAGGCGAGGCGAACAGGAAAGAACATGTGCCAGCGCGAGTACTGGATTTAGCCCCCCGCCTCCCAATTGTCCTGTTAATGTATAAAATGAATACAAAACACTCTAAAATATCATGAGGGAGTGTTTCTAGTTAGTTAACCATTACAACCTCTATTTTGGGCCAAGAAAATAAACTGCAGTCGGCTAAAAAGAAATTATGTGAACATTCCTTATATGGGTAAGAAATCTAATTTTGCAAGAAAACGTGACGTGATGGAACATTTTGGCTATTTTTCCTGGATTCAGCACCCCAAAATCTATAGGAATCAGTTGCAAAACTGGAGGCAATTTTTTGGTAGTGTACCTGTGAGTTGATCAAAGTAGGTTAAAGTTGTTCACAATTTCAATTTCTTCTCCTTCAACAATGAACCTGTTGATTATGCCAGTTGTCATGATCTTTGTCTTTACATTAAGGTGCAGGCCCATTTTGAGACTATGTTCTTTGATTGTGAGAAGCAAATGTTTCAGATCAACTTCACTTTCAACCAGTAATGTAGAATCATCAGCATAGCGAAGGTTGTTGATGAGTCTTCCACCAATCTTCACACCTCTGTTGTCTTCATACAATCCTGCTTCTCTGATGATTTGTTCTGCATATAAATTAAACAAGTAGGGGGAAAGTATGCAGCCTTGTCTTACACCTTTGCTTATTTTAAACCATTCTGTTTCTCCTTGTTCCGTTCGAACTGTTGCTTCTTGATTAATGTACAGATTGTGCAAGAGTACGATCAGGTGTTCTGGTATACCCATGCTTCTTAATGTGGCCCAGAGTTTCTCATGGTTTACACAGTCAAAAGCCTTGCTATAGTCAATAAAGCACAAATAGATATCCTTTTGGTATTCTTTAGTCTTTTCAAGGATCCATCTCACATCCGCAATGATGTCTCTCGTTCCTCGCCCTTTCCTGAACCCTGCTTGCACTTCAGGTAGTTCTTGTTCCAGGTATGGTTGTAGTCTCTTTTGAATAATCTTCAGTAAAATCTTGCTGGTATGTGGGATCAGAGCAATTGTTCGATAATTTCCACAGTCAGTTGGATCACCTTTCTTTAGTATTGGTATAAACACAGATCTTTTCCAGTCAGTTGGCCATGATGTTGTCTTCCATATTTCTTGGCAGAGCCTTGTAAGTATGGTAACAGCTGCATCAGATTGCTGCAATATTTCTATAGGAATGCTATCAATGCCTGTTGCTTTGTTCTTTGATAAGGCTTTCAATGCTGCTTCAACTTCTTCTTTCATCACCAATGTTCCCGGTCATAAGGTACAGGTTGAAACGGCTGTTGGTCCACTTGATCTTTATATAAAAACTCTGTATATTCCTTCCACCTTTTCTTGATCTTCTCAGCAGCATTCAACATAGAACCTTGAGCATCTTGTAACATTCCAATTCGAGGCTGGAAATTTTTCTTTAACTCTCGTAGCTTTAGGAAAGCCGATCTTGTTCTTCCTCTAATAATTTCTGCTTCTATTTCCTTGCAAGTGTCATTGTAGTACTTTTCCTTGTCCTGTCTTGCTGCACGTTGGAAATCTCTGTTGAGTTCTGCAATTGTCTTTCTTTCTCCTCTGGCTTTAGCTTCTCTGCGTTAACCGGGTAAGGCGGACCGAGCGATCCCAACCTTGTTCCCCCCCCTCCCCCTTTGCCTATCCCATGCACATATCTGACATTCAAATAAAACCATTACACAATCTATGGAATTGAACTGGTCGCAGCTTTATTACTTATAACAATCACAATTTACAATTAACAAGTTAACATACCCCCCCCACCAGCAGAACGCGCCACCACCCGCCATGTTATTAGCAAGGTGCCGCCGCTTCCGCTTCCGCCAGGTACAGGCCCCAACAAAATCGCCTCGCCCTCCCTCATCCGGCTTCGCCATATTATTAGCAAAAACCTGAGGGATTGTCCGGGCGGGGGTACCCCACCCCCGCCGTAATGCTTGCATCCGGCTCCGGACCCCGGAAACCTCCGGGATCCCGCCAACCCCCCTCCAGCTGCAACACCCCACAACCCCTCTGCCCATCGCAACACAAGGGAGGGTGGGAGGGCGTCCGTCGGCTCCGGCATCCGAAGGCAAGAGGCCGGAGCCACGCTACGTCCCCGCACCATCTCCTCGCGAATCCTTCGTCCCATTGGCTGCCGCGCTATGCCATCATGCGCTGCAACCAATGGAACAGGATATTCCCCGGCCGCTCCTCCCCTAGGGCTTGCCTCACCGCGCTAACCGTTGGGGGTGCGCGCGGCCGCCCCCCCGGTTAACGGTGGCCGCGTGCACATGGCTCCGCGGCCTTGCCATAACCGGGTAAGGCGGACCGAGCGATCCCAACCTTGTTCCCCCCCCTCCCCCTTTGCCTATCCCATGCACATATCTGACATTCAAATAAAACCATTACACAATCTATGGAATTGAACTGGTCGCAGCTTTATTACTTATAACAATCACAATTTACAATTAACAAGTTAACATACCCCCCCCCCCCACCAGCAGAACGCGCCACCACCCGCCATGTTATTAGCAAGGTGCCGCCGCTTCCGCTTCCGCCAGGTACAGGCCCCAACAAAATCGCCTCGCCCTCCCTCATCCGGCTTCGCCATATTATTAGCAAAAACCTGAGGGATTGTCCGGGCGGGGGTACCCCACCCCCGCCGTAATGCTTGCATCCGGCTCCGGACCCCGGAAACCTCCGGGATCCCGCCACCGGCTCCGGACACTGACGTCCTGAGCCGCCCCCCATTAAAGAAAGCTGCGACCAGCCCGTCTCCCATGCATGACCACCTCCAAGGCCTCCTGCCAATCGTTAAGCAGCAAATCCAAGCCGATCGGGGATAAATGTACCCCGTCTGGCCTGTACAAGCCAGCGCAGTTTACATCAGCCCAGGAGTGCAAAATTTGGCGCCCTCCATTCCTTATGACCCATCTGCCTATTTGGCGATTGATTTTTGCCAGCCCTCTGGACCAGCGCCGCTGAACGCTGCAAGCAGGCCTTGGAAGTATATCTGACCACAAAATGACCACGCCCGATAACATTACTAATACAGCCCCCAAGTCTTTGTGCACTGCACGAATCAACTGTCGACAAGTCCAGGACGTCAAGTCGTTGCCTCCCAAGTGTATCAACAGAACATCAGGCTTCTCTCCCCGACTCCCTTGGTGCCGCAGCAACGGCAGGAGCTGGATCCACCGCATTCCGCGCTCTCCCAGCCATGCGACGGACACTTCAGAGACTTCCAGTCCAAGATTCATGCCAATGGGTCGTGTTGCTGCCCGCCGACCAGCCCAGTAAACGAATGAATGGCCAGTCACCCAACAGCGACACCGACCATCTCCTATATCTGTAATATAAAATAAGATAGATTAGAGACCCCCCCCCCTACAAACGCACATAGGTTTGGAAAGCCTGCGACCTCCAACGCCCGATACGCTGGATCTCCCGCTCCGACAATCCCTCCGCCGCCGCGCTGGTAGCCGCCCCGATCCTGAACGAGTGTGGAGCAAAACGACCAGCATCCTCCCCTATCATCCGCAGCGACATCCGCATGACAGCCGTAAATTGAAAACGCGTAAGGACCCGCGCATCGCTATGCACGAATAAATTTCCTGAGCCCGGGGGCGCGCATCCAAGTATGCCCGCAACAACCCAACCGGACAAGTCAATGCCCCGGCCACCTGTCGCAACACCACCCAGGAGCCTTTCCCCAACTGATCGGTTTTTGAGCGCGCAACATGTATGTGCACCCCCCCGGCAACCAACTTGACGTGGTGTAGTTGCAAGCCACCGCCCCCCGTGCGTTTTCCCGACTCAGCCACCAATTCACCCACTCGGAAGGCCCCAAAAAAGGCAACTGCAAAAACCGCCCGAAATAGGGAACATTCGTAACGCGATGAGACCACCCGAGGCAAAACCGCACACAATCGCTCCAACAAGGCATGCGTTATTGGTTGCCTGGAATCCCCGGTCGATGGATGCGAGCGCTCCCAGCCTTGCAACAACCGAGATGTCAGGAAACCCCCCCGCCGGACCCCACCCCACGGCTCTCATAAAAAAGGAAAAACCGGCCAAATTCTTACGTACTGTAGAACGCGACAAGCCCGCCGCCTTCGCAGTGAAAACATACTGACCCAATAGCCACTCAGATGCAGGGCCCCGTCTCCATCCCCGCTCCAACAAGAAAGACTCCACGCTGCGGTAGCCTTTTCGATAGGCTTCCCACGTCGCAGCCGACACAGAGTTTTTTAGCAAGTCAATCATGCCGACAGGCCAATCTGCCATAAGTTGTCCGGGACCGATGCTCCTCGCTCTTCCGCGTCCGGTGCCAAGGTCCGAAACAGCTCCCACTTGAAACGGGAAAGAGCATCAGCAATAGTGTTAATACATCCCGGAATGTGCCGAGCCTTCAGTACCACATTCAGCCGCAAACAGGATAAGATCACTTGCCGCATTAAATCCGCGACCGGTCTGCATCGCGGGGTATAATTATTACTACGCTGACAACGGCCTCGTTGTCGCAGTTCCACACTACCTGGCGATTCCGCAGCTTCTCTGGCCAGATGGACAGAACCACCAAGATCGGGAACAACTCTAGGAAGGTGATATTACGAGTAAGTCCAGCTTCCCGCCAGGCCAATGGCCATCCTGCCGCACACCAAGAGCCGCCAAAGTAAATCCCCAAGCCCGCTCCTCCGGCAGCATCGGTATATAACTGCAAATCCGCACTGGACACTACCTTCTCCCGCAATACCGAGACCCCGTTAAATTCACGCAGAAAATCGTCCCAAACCCCTAAGTCCGCTCGCATTTTACGGGAAATCCTGATCCGATGATGAGGTTTACCCACCCCCGCTGTAGCCAACGAGAGCCGTCGGAGGAATACGCGGCCCATGGGAATAACACGACATGCAAAATTAAGTGAACCGATAAGGGCCTGCATCTCCCGCAGCGACATCTTAGCTGCTGTCATCGCATTCGCTATCAATACACGCAACCTCGCTACCTTGTCTACGGGTAACCTCGCTACCATTACGTCAGTGTCTAACTCCACCCCTAGAAAAGTAAGACTCGTAGTCGGCCCTTCCGTCTTTGCCACTGCCAACGGTACTCCCCATTCCTGAGCTAACTGGTGGAAATTGTTCAATAAGTCCCGACATTGCCCGGACTGAGCCGTCCCTACAAAGAGGAAATCATCCAAGTAATGCACAACTTGCGCACAACCCGAACGCTGTACCACCACCCAGTGCATAAATGTACTAAATCGTTCAAAATATGAACAGGATATCGCGCAACCCATTGGCATGCATTTGTCGAAATAAAATTGTTCCTCGAAAAGAAAGCCCAACAAATGAAACGCCGAGGGGTGCACCGGCAACAATCGGAAAGCTGACTCAATATCGGTCTTAGCCATCAAGCACCTCGGGCCACACTCTCTCACTAAATCAACCGCCTCATCAAAAGATGCATACCGCACTGCACACAATTCCTTTGGGATGTGATCATTAACAGATGCACCCTCCGGGAAGGATAGATTGTGAATCAGTCTATATTTACCTTGTTCTTTTTTTGGTATTATGCCCAATGGGGAAACTACGAAATCCTCGAAGGGTTGTTCAAGAAAAGGGCCAGCTACCCTCCCCAGTAAAATTTCCCCTAACAATTTGTCTTTCACAATATTACAGAAACGTCTCACCGATGGTGAATTCGCCGATCTGGCCGAGGCGACCCGACCCACAACAGGAATCTGAAACCCCCACTCGAATCCATTATCTAAGATACTGCCGTCCGCCCTCCTGGGATACCTATTCAGCCATGGACGCAAAGCCATTAACCTAATGGGAGTAGGGGCTAAGCTCGACGTAATCCTATTGTTTTGTAGGGGGGGGATGGATCCAGTAGGACCTCTTTTAACACATTTAAGGGCGGAATGCCCTCCTCCGCAAACAGAGCATGCGTGCCGGAATTTGCAGTCCGGAAAGGGGCAGGAAGACTTATTGAAACGCCAACAGACGTCGCCAGCGCCCCCTCCCCCCGCAGGTCTCTGAACTGCCGGGGGCACGCCTCCGCGAAAGGGCTTCCCCACCCCAGCTGCACTGACTAGCCCCCCCTTGCCCACACCCCCCGCTCCTCCACCTGATTTGACCGCCATCTGCGTTAACCATAAATTGATATCTTGTGTACCCCAAGATAACAACTGGTTCTCTTCCATCTTGTCGCGAAACTTTTCATCATAGTTGAGCCAGGCCCAACTGTCATGGTTTTGTGACGCTTCTAAGATGGAGTCCATGTATGCCAAAAGCATACCATACTGTTCCGGATGCTCGTATCCCCAAACACTGGCTAGCCGTAGAAAGGCCCTCGTCCAGTTCACTACATTCCTCGCAACTCTCCGCACCCTACCAGCTTTCTCGTCTTCCTTCCTCTTTCGCCTACTGTCCCCTGAACGTTTTCTACCCTCCAGCAAACGAAAAACATCAATATAACGACGTTTTTGAATTTTTCGCCGCAAATATTTTGGAACGCTTTCCCATAACTCAGAAAACGCAGCTACCGTAGGCACTGGACCGCTGGGTTCCCTCCCCCCGACCGGCCTCCCTAATACCCGGCCCCGACTTCCTTCCCGCGATGTCGAACTAGACGACGAATCAGTGGACGATGAGTACGACGAATCCGATCGCCTGCGCCTATGACAAGAACGCCGCCGCTTCCGGCTTCTCTTCTTTCGATCGCTGACCACATTCCCCGTTACCAACCCAGACTCCGCACCTATTTCCAATGCCAACTCACCCGCAGTCTCTTCATTCGCTGGCACACTGAGCTCGGGTCGCTCCGAAGTAGTTCGAACCGCTGCCTCCGTCTCAACAGCCGCACCGCCCTCCGCTCGAGAACTTGAGCTGCCTCCTGGCCGCGATACACTCCACCAAGGATTTCCCATACATTGCCACGTCGGAGGTACCTGCGGAGAAAAAACAGGGAGAGGCGACGAGACACCCGCCCTAATCCAAGGAGACTGCCAAGCCCCGAGCCACTCCGCCCGCGAGGAGCCCTGACCCCCGCCCTGCCAGTGCTCCCACGAGGGTGAAGGGGGTCCCCCCACATCCTGTGGCCACCCCCACATGCCCGCAAACCCCCATCTATCAGCATTTTCCATGGGGGACGGACCACCACCTGGCCGGCCCTCAGCTGCCCAGGCTGACCTATATCCCAACCCCCCCCCGCAAGTGCTCCCCATCCCCACCTCCCGGACAGCCCAGGGGGATACCCTGCTCCAACTCTAACCCCTGAACCCCTGTGTCACCTTCCAACTCCACCCGTGTCCGCGAGGTCCCACCTGCTCCCCCTCTGCCCCTCTGTCCTTTGTTACCCCTGACAGACTCCCCTGCTGGCTGACCCCTCCCCTGATCAGTCCCTGAAGTATGCGCTGTTCTGCCCCTGGCCCTTCCCCCCGCGCTGACTTACCTCGGACCACAGTACCGCCCTCCCTGCTGGAACCAGCCGCCATCCGCTTCCCCCCCCGAGCCATCTGCCCCTCCCTACTTCCCCCCCTGGGGGCTTTACTTTTCACCGCCCGCTTGCCTCCGGGTTTATTTTGCGGCATATTTAAGGAGGGAAATAAGCCCACAGCAATATCTATAAGCCCTGGCCAAGCCGCACCGGAGATCCCCGACTTTAAATTCCCTGCCTCAACCCAGCACACCGGACGGTAGCGGAACTACCGCTGCACGGAGCCCCCCCTTCCTCCCCTTAAAATTGGCCCGGCAGGAAAATAATTCAAAATAACGAACGGGCACGCTGCTGCAAACTAGAACAGGGAGAAAATCACTACCCACCCGAGAGAAAGACACCGCGCAAGTATATAAAATAATTGCATCCACAGCAAACCTCTGCACACGTCCGTCGGCTCCGGCATCCGAAGGCAAGAGGCCGGAGCCACGCTACGTCCCCGCACCATCTCCTCGCGAATCCTTCGTCCCATTGGCTGCCGCGCTATGCCATCATGCGCTGCAACCAATGGAACAGGATATTCCCCGGCCGCTCCTCCCCTAGGGCTTGCCTCACCGCGCTAACCGTTGGGGGTGCGCGCGGCCGCCCCCCCGGTTAACGGTGGCCGCGTGCACATGGCTCCGCGGCCTTGCCATTCTGGGCAATTTTCAGAGTTTCTTCCGTCATCCATTTTGGCCGCTTTTGCTTTTTCACCTTTTATAGAGACTTCTCGCTTTCTTCCAGCACAACCTTCTTGATGTCATTCCATAACTCTTCCAGAGCTCTGTCATTTGTATCTAAAGCAGCAAATCGATTTTGCAGGCAGTCTTTAAATTCCAGTGGTATATTCTCAAGGTCATATTTTGCTGCATTCATGAGTGGTTTGCTCTTTTTCAACTTTAGCTTGAGTTTGCATACTAGTAGTTGATGATCTGTACCACAGTCAGTTCCAGGTTTTGTCTTTGTTGATGTTATAGAACTTTTCCATCGTTGACTTCCACAGATGTAGTCAGTTTGATTTTTATACAGTCCATTGGGTGAAGTCCATGTGTACAGTCACCGCTTGTGTTGCTGGAAGAAGGTGTATGAGATGAATAGATCATTGGTCTTGCAGAATTCTATCAGTCTTTCTCCAGCTTCATTTCTGTTGCCAAGTCCATATTTTCCAACTACTTTGCCTTCTTCTTTGTTGCCAACTTTTGTGTTCCAGTCACCCATGACTATCAGGATATCCTGTTTGCATGTTCTGTTAATTTCAGCTTGTACTTGTTCATAGAACTCTTCAATTTCATTCTCTTCTGCAGCTGTTGTTGGGGCATATACTTGAATTATAGTTGTGTTGATAGGCAATCCTCGTAGACGAATAGAGATTAAGCGTTCGCTGACTGCATTGTATTTCATTACAGTTCTTGCAAGTTTCTTCTTTATTATAAATGCAACACCATTACTTCTTTGCTTTCATTTCCAGCATAGTAGACCATGTGATCATCTGATGCAAAGTGCCCGATGCCAGTCCATTTCAGTTCGCTGACACCCAACAGATCAAGTTGTACACGTTCCATTTCATTCTTGACCACTTCCAACTTCCCTTGGTTCATGCTTCGTACGTTCCATGTTCCAATGCGTAAGACATCTTTATAGCTTCTGACTCTCATTTCATGCGCAGCTATATCAGCAGTCAGACTTCCTGAGGGCTTTGATCCAACCACATCATAAATGCTGGCTTTACTCTGAAAAGTCTTCAGCTCTTCCTCAGTAGCTAGTTGAGTGCCTTCTGACCTGGGGGTCTCATCTTCCAGCACCATAGCACAATTTGTTTTGTTGTAACTATCCATTGGGTTTTCATGGCAAGATACAGAAGTAGATTGCCGGGCCTTTCTTCCGCGCATTTTAAGTTTGGTGGTGTTGCCATTGTCACAAAAATGTGATCCTCCGCCGTCAACACTATCCCATTCTGCTGCTGCCCAGATGGGTGGTTTGTCTTGGTCTGGCACCTCAGCTGAGACCTGTCCATCTTGGAAGACCCTGCCAGTAGTTAAACTACCGATAGTTTAGCTCTCGGCATAACTGATGCACGCAAGCCCTCACAGCACGACAAGCTGCAAACCAAGTGAGAACATTCAAAATAAGTATCTTCAATTTATCCAATCCCCCCCTTACATTTCGAGCTGTACCACTTTCCGTCCCAACACTCACTGAGCTGCCCGGGACGTCCCAGCCAAGCTCCCAATCAGCTCCACTGCTCTCAGCCCTGTGAATGCACCAAGTCGTGACTCCCCCCCTTTACCATCCCTTACTTTCCCCATTCCTTCCCCCTCCTCCCCTACTTCAACCAACATCAAGTACCCCCACTCTCCCCAATCTCTCTCACGCAGGCCCCCTACTTCTTGTTCCTCTCACCTTCCTGCCCACACTATCAGCACACAAATGCCTCACTCTATCTGCCGTCACTTACTATGTTACTCCTCCTTCCCCCGTACTCCAATTGGCACACACTTCCTCACACTTGCACTCACCCGACTCAGGCAGGCAGCCTCCTCCCCAGAGCTCACCGCCTCTCATCCACATCCATGTATTTGACACACAGCACTTATACCCAGCCAAAGATGCAATTCCACTTGTGACCGAAGAGGCATATTGTCCCAGGTGGCTCAATTAGTCAGTAAAACTCTGTGCGCATTTATCAAGACCACAGTGCCCGATAAGGTGGGGAGGCAGATCTGCATCCGATAGTTCCCCTGCAGAAAAGCATTCCTCCAGAGCACAGTGCAGTGCCACTCCCACCAAAAGGCCTTACTTTTATCACACTGCTGCTGTCCCAGTCCAGTCTGCTGAAGTCGCTGCACAAAAGGTGCAGCCCCCACCCATCCTGTGAATGTCTCGTATTCATGTTCCCATTTTTGTTCTGCCACTGTAGGGGGTCGCTCGGGTCCACTGAGGGTGTATCAGCATGGTCCAATGCCCTATTCAGTCTCAATGTCCATCCACGCTGTGCTAACGAGTGTGTTGCTGCCGCCTCCATTTCCCAACTTTTGGATTAATTCCAAACCAACATGTTGAAGTGTTCAACTCAACTATAATACATGCAAAGGAGACAAACGTTTCTCAAGTTATACGACGGCTGCTCAAGTTTTCAGCAAAGAGTCCATGAACCTCTTCAGTGAGTTCATAGATTCAAACACCTGGGTCTTGTACCCTTGCTGGGAACTGGAGCATGAACCAGATGCCTCTTCTTACCAGATTCAAACAATAAGAGGCTTTTGCTCTCCTGCATTCTGCCACTTTTGCCGAATAATCATTAAAGATCAGGACCTTTCTTCCGTGGTAGTCCAACTCATGCTGCAGCTGAACATAAGATATGCCTTATTGGGTCAGACCAAGGTCCATCAAGCCCAGTATCCTGTTTCCAACAGTGGCCAATCTAGGTCACAAGTACCTACGGCCCATGAGACAGTGTTTTTCAGCAAAGTATAACACCCAGGCTATCACTGGTCTGGGCCTCTTTGCCGCCTCCTGCCTCCGGCCTAAATGGTGCACTCATTCCACCTGCATCCTCTGGCCCTCATTCTCAGTAGCCAGACCTCTACCAAGTCCCACAGCTTTCCCTCCTTGATGGACTCCGGCAGCCCCACCACTTGAATGTTGTTGCAGCGAGTCCAGTTTTCCTGGTTCTCAATCCTCTCCATTAGCACTTGTTGTTCCAAAGCCTGTATCATCCCTCCGTGCCCTCTGCGTGCTCCTCTTAACTCGCGATTTGATCCTCTGCCTGTTGGAGGTGTGCGTCCTGTGCCTCCAAGCTGCTTTTAATTTCATCGATCGAATTCTGCAGCCTTGACACCTTGTCCTCCAGCACTGCCGCCATACTGCGGGCCAGCTTGCGCACTGCCTCCTCTTGCAAAGTAAATATGGGAGCTTTACCCTCTGCTGCCATCTTGCCTCTTCTGATGGATCCTGGGAGGCCTTTGGGGTCTTTGCTGGCATTCCTGCTTAACCAATGCCTCCACCAGTCCCTCTCTCTTGCTGGCACTACTTCACCACTCCACTGTCAGGGGGATGTGTTCTGTCTGTCAATTTGCGGCCATAAACGAGGTATTTTTGCAGTTTTTGCGGGGAAAGGAACAGAGTTTTGCTCTGGGCACCTGTTAACACCAGTGTTTTCTTTCTAAGATTTTTTTGTTGGGGGGGGGGGGGGGGGTGGAGAGGAGAATTTCTCCAAATGGGTTAGTTTTGTGCATACCATGACAGTCATGAGCCTCGCTTCTAAGCCAGGTATATGGAGTCATTGATAAGGTTGTGTTCTCTGTTTCAGGATTGATTTTAGATAATAATAATATACTGAGTCCAAATTAGTTTGGATTTAGAAATATTCATGGAACTGCAACTTTGTTGGTATTTGTTTTGGTTAGGTTACAGTATTTTTTGGATGTAAATCAGGGGTGTGCAATAATGATTTTCCTGGATATATCTATAGCATTTGACTTCTTGGATCATACAATATTGCTAACCAGACTTCAGCAGATCCGTATAGGCTAGAAATTATAAAATGGTTTTCATCCTTTTTAATTGGTAGAAGCAATTAGGTAAAGTTAAAGGGGCCCTTTTACTAAAGGTTTTAACATGTGTTAATAAAGTTTAACATGCTTTAAGTGCCCACAGCCCTTTTATTTCTGTGGGTGCGATGGCATTTAACGCATGTTAACTTCATTAACATTTATGGGCCCTTTAGTAAAAGGACACATAAATGTAGCCACTCCAACTAGAAATACTTATCTATTGTTGTCCCTCGAGATTTGGCATTATCTGCCATTCTTTTCAATATATATTTATTACTGTTGTGTTATGCTTAAGAAATTCAAAATTAATTATGGGATATATGCAGATGGCATTATGTTATGTATTAGAGTCAGTGCTGTTAGATCATTAAAATAGTTGAGGAATGTTTGTTCAGTTACAGCCTCTAGTTGGTTAACATCGAATTGATTAGCGTTAAGCAATAAGAAAAGTGAGGCTATGGTTGTTTCACAAGGTGCAACCAGTGAAACTGCTTATTCTATTAAGTTTGGAGACCTGTCAATTCTGTTGAAAAATGAAGTATCTTATCTGAGTGTTATTTTGAATTTGCGTTTGACTTTTAAGACACATGTTAAGATTGCCTCCTAATTCTTTTTATAAACTGCTAATGTTGAAGATTAAAAACAAAGTTTCAGCCTTCTCATGTGACCTTTGCTTAGTGGTTCAGGATTTGTTTTTATCCTCACTAGATTATTGCAATTTGATTTACCTTGGTTTGCCATTATCTTCTATCAGAGTGTTACAAACTGTACAGAACTCTGCTGCTAAATTAAATGTAATTTGAATACATTTCACCATGACTATTCAAACTACTTTGGTTACCTATTGAAGAGAGGATAAAAATTAAGGGGAGCGTATTCAGTGGCTGAGGCTAGGCTAACTAAAGTACCTAGCTGCCACTGCTTTAATTAAAGCTGGATATTCAGTGATGGAACATATCTGGTTTCTGCTGGTAAATATCTGGGCTGGCCAGGTACCAGCGCCACAATCCAGTTAGTGGTAATATTCAGCAGCTAACCGGATAGCGCTAACCTGTTAAAGTTAGGACCAGGGCCAGCCCAAGGGTTTCTGCTGACCCATGCAGAAACCATGGCCACACCACCCCTTCTGCACCAAGCTGCCCCCACTGAGTTGTGCCGTCACCACCAATTCCATCTTGGGGGAGGTGGCGGCAGTGGCAGTCTCTTAAAAGCGGCAGCTTTATGCCACCACTTTGTGTGGAAGCACATGGCCTACCACAGGTAACAAAGCAGTGGCACAAAACTGTCTACCCGGGACAACCTTCCTAGGCGGCCACCTAGCTCACCTAGCAGACATGGCCCTGGTTAGGACAGCCATTTACCTGCCATAACATTAACCAGTTAAGCTATCTGATTAGTGACCGATTATCGCCACTAAGTGGATAGCAGTTGTCACCACCCCCACTCCACCAGGGCTGGAAAACTAGGTGGTTGCCTAGAGCACTGGCCACCTATGGGCACCCATTTCTGCTGCTGTCACCCCTCTCAAGGACCGACAGTCACAGCAATAGCCACACAGCGCTGTGGAACTTGCCTTCAAGCTTCAGCACCGCAGGGTTGTTTGCTTCCACCCCTCTCGGGCTCTCAATGCTGACTTTGTTTGCACGGGAAATCGACATTGCGTGGCAGAGAGTGGCGCAAACAAACAGTCCCATGGCACTGAAGTTTGAGGTAAGCTCCATGGGGCTGTTGGTCCCTGGAGAGGGATTGCAGCAGTGGCAATGGGCACTGCAAGGAGGGCACAAGGGATGAGGTTTGCCTAGGGTGCCTCATCTCCTTGCGCCAGCCCTGCGCTCCACCCACAGACCATTCAGGTTTTAACCTGGCTTTTCTTTAGTGGTGTGTGAGGATATTCAGTGGCACTAACCAGTTAGTGCGATATTCAGCAGTACTAACTGCACGTTAGCCAGTTAGCAGGTGTGCTAGCTAGCTTAAATGCTTTGAAAATATCACCCTAAAATCTTATCTATGTTGTTTAAGGGATTGAATGGCATTGCTCCATTTTATTTTTAAGAAGTTTTTCACCATTTTAGTCCAGTGAGACCATTGTGCATGATTCATCAGGGCCTTCTTCCTCATTCCTTCTATAAAAATGTTGTTGAAGGATAAAACAAGAACGTGAGCAATTTCAGTTGTGGGATCAATATTGAATACGCTACCTTCATCTGTAAGAACCGATGGTGACTGCTTACATTTTTGCCAGATGGTGAAGGCACATTTATAAATTTGTTATATTTTAACTGACATCATACTGAATTGTTTGTATGTGTTTGTGTTTGATATTATGTTTGATTTGGGATTCACATAGGATATTTAGATATGCAAAATATAAATTGTTTTAAATAAATAAATGCAACTGAGCAGCCCTGACACCAGGAATGCTGGAGTTTCTCTTTATTGTGTCACAGTGGTAGGTGTTCTTCCCAGTTACAGGTGCTTGGCACATTTTTAAAGAAAATCCCATTTCCTCTGTGCTGTTTAGAAATGAGAACAATACTAGTTACCCTGGAGGAAGAGGAAAGGAACATGGGTACCAGTGTAAAAAGTGGTATTTTATTCAAAGTAAAGGTTAGTAAACTTAAAATAAAAATAGAGTAAACATTTAACTTTACGTCAGTTACTTTTATATATTTTTTTCTCAGAATACTATGGAATTTGCATTACACTTTTTACCTGAAGTTACTTCTCTGAGGAACATTTACCCATAGATACTTTCTTCATCAGGACAAACAGTTGTGTCAGTTAAGTATCAGACTTTTCCCCCATTCCTATAAGAACATAAGAACATAAGATATGCCATACTGGGTCAGACCAAGGTCCATCAAGCCCAGTATTCTGTTTCCAACAGTGGCCAATCTAGGTCATATGTACCTAGCAGTTTCCCCAAGGGACACAGGTTCCACAATGCTTGTATTGGTTCAAGCATTGATATCCTGGGTCCCTTCTTAATAATGGCTTATGGACATTTCCTCCAGGAACTTGTCCAAACCTTTTTTAAACCCAGCTACACTAACAGCCTTTACTACATCCTCCGGTAACAAATTCCAGAGTTTGATTACACGTTGAGTGAAAAAATATTTTCTTTTATTAGTCTTAAATAGTTTACCCTGTAGCTTCATTGCATGTCCCCTAGTCTTTCTATATTCTGATAAGGTAAACAATCGATCTACGTTTACCCGTTCCACTCCGCTCATTAATTTATAGACTTCTATCATATCTCCCCTCAGCCGTCTCTTTTCCAGGTTAAAGAGCCCTAACCTTTTTAGCCTTTCTTCATAGGAATATCCTTCCATCCCCTTTACCATTTTGGTGGCTCTTCTCTGAACCTTTTCTAATAACTCTATATCCTTTTTAAGATACGGCGACCAGAATTGCACACAATATTCAAGGTGCGGTCTCACCATGGAACGATATAGAGGCATTATAATATCCTTTGTTTTATTTTCCATTCCTTTCCTTATCATACCTAGCATTCTATTTGCTCTCTTGGCTGCCGCTGCACACTGGGCCGAGGGTTTTAACATGGTATCCACAATGACGCCTAAATCTTTTTCCTGGGTGGTGGTTCCTAATGTGGAACCTTGCATCGTGTAACCATAGTTTGGGTTGTTCTTCCCTAGGTGCATAACCTTGCACTTGTCCACATTAAATTTCATCTGCCATTTTGATGCCCAGTCTTCCAATTTATCAAGATCCTCTTGCAATTTTCCACAATCCTCTTGGGTTTTAACAACTTTAGTTTTGTGTCATCTGCAAATTTGATAACCTCACTCGTTATTCCACTTTCCAGGTCATTTATGAATATGTCAAAAAGCAGCGGACCCAGCACAGATCTCTGGGGTACACCACTATTCACCTTTCTCCGTTGGGAAAATTGGCCATTTAGCCGTACCCTCTGCTTTCTATCTTTTAACCAGTTCCTGATCCACAATAGTACACTGCCTCCTATCCCATGACTCTTTAGTTTTGCCAAACGTCTCTCATGAGGGACCTTGTCAAAGGCTTTTTGAAAGTCCAGATACACAATATCAACCGACCCACCTTTGTCCACCTGATTATTAATTCCTTCAAAAAAACATAACAGATTAGTAAGACAAGATCTTCCTTGTCTAAAGCCATGTTGGCTGTCTCTCATTAGTTCATGACTATCTACATGCTGAGTAATTTTATTCTTTATGATGGTTTCTATCATTTTTCCCGGTATTGACGTCAGGCTCACCGGTCTGTAGTTTCCCGGATCACCCCTGGAACCCTTTTTAAAAATTGGTGTTACATTGGCGATCCTCCAATCTTCAGGTATTAGAGATGATTTTAATGATAGTTCACAGATTACTAATAGCAGGTCTGCAATCTCATATTTCAGTTCTTTCAATACCCTTGGATGTATACCATCCGGCCCAGGTGATTTGCTACTCTTCAGCTTATCTAATAGTTGTAATACATCTTCTCGATGTATTCCTATTTTTAGATGAGTAGATACAATGTTTATTTTAAGACTAGATACTTTGGGGGTCTGTTACTAAAGGGGCTAGCTGTCAGCATGGGTCTCGCGGCTGCTAAATGTGTGCGCTGGACCTGTGTTAACAGCTAGTGCGGGGCCATGACAGCGCTGCTGGATTTTGGCACTAACTGTCCATGGCACGTTAAGGTTGCAAGTGGGAGGGTTAGAGGCCGAGAGTGTGTGGGGTGAGTGCTGTGCAGGCAATATACCCACGCTACCTGCACCATGGGCTAATAGTATGTGTGCACTTTCTGCCATCTCCACAGATGGCACCGAGTGCACCCATGCTCTTGTAGTGCCATGGCACGGCCACATTCACACAGATTTGCACTTTATGGGTGCACTTGGTGTAACACTACAGTGACCTTTAGTAAAAGGGTTCCTTTGTATTTACTTTTTTTTTTTTTTTATACACAGGAGTACAAGTCCCCATATACCAGTTGCTAGCTATTCAGGTAAGTGTCACATGTTCAGTGGTCCAAAAAGAAAATTCCTAGATTCAGGTCTCCTTGTGTTGGCCTCCTGCTGGTAAAAAGAAATTATTTAGAACTGTCTTTCCATTTAGGAAAACCTACCTCTGAGCAGGATGTATTTCTTAGTATGTGAGTATGCACGCTTATCTCTTGTCCAGTGTCGTCCTCTAGTCCAGTCGAATGGAGATATGTCCTTTGTCCATTGAAGATAGCTTTCAGCCACAGAAGGAATAGAACAGTGCTCTATAAATATATAATAAGAAGAATATTCTTCTTTCTTCACCCTTTCCCAAAGCACTGTACTCCCTATCTGTACTAAACCAATAAAATAAAATCCTGACTAGGCTCCCTAATTTTAATTCTTATGGTCAGGTTCTTTTCTTAACGAGACCCTATTTATTATTTTTAAAATCTGAGAAACTGGTATTGGAAATACTATACTGTCCCTGTCTATGTAAAACAAAAGATAATCCCTTGCCCCAACTGCTTAAAAGACCAAAGGTTTCTCCAATTTCATTCAGACCTGCACCATCCCCTCCTTCCTTTCATCCCACAACTCTCATTATCAGTTAGATTTGCGGCTCCCCACATCGACAGCTCGTATTTACTCAGTGCAGTGCCCAGCTTTTTACAGAACCAGGTCCCAAATCCAGACACAATTTACAGGCTGTATTCAAGCAACTTGCACTACTGACAGTTCTAGCCACAAATTAAAAATGCAAGGTTTTTCTCTAAACTGGCAGGTAACCCTCCAGAATGAGGTCCTACATGGCAGATGCTCTAGAAGTGGTACATTCACTCTCCTCCTTAACCATTTAAACAACCACACAGCACTGTTACATCACAGCCAGGCCTGCGCCTCTCAGCACCCTTTAGACAGGTCTGCTTCATCAGCTTCCCTAGTGGTTTCTGAGTATTCATCTCTGGGTTTCTGTGGTGACAGCTGGGGTTCCACGAAGCTTCCAGGACATCTCCATGGCATTTCCCTGAAGATTCCATGGAAACACCAATGGGATGTCGAGGTTCAGCTTCTCCGCTGGCTTGGGATTCCCTACCTGTCTCTGCTCAAATGTTTATTATTTTCAGACATCACCATGGCAATGGCTATAATTTTCAATGTAAAATCACCCTTTAAATGCTCATGTAGCAGCAGAGCGCAGACAAACCAATGATACCAGGAGTCTGTTCAGAAGGTCCAAATCATTTATTTGTGCACAAGTCTCAAGCAAAGTCAATTTCAAAATGGCTGAGCAAAGTTCTCTGGCAATACAACAACTTTTATAGACTTTAGCTTCATTCTAGGTATAGTAAAACATTTCATTGGTCCCGGTAACCTCCCGTACCTCCCGTACCTCTTCTATTGGTCCCGGTATTGATATGATTATCCAATTATATTCTTTCAGTGGGCTTGGCACCTGCTTACCCCCCTTCTAGTCCCAATTACAATGGTCAGTTCACTAACTTGTTACTTTCCTACTTTCAAGGCTATTGGGCTAGTTTGTACGTGCAGGGAAGCAGGGCTCTAGAACTTTTCTGTCAGCAGTTTTAAACATGAATTTCTGTATTTTTCCATCTGTTCTGCTTGTCTAAGCTAATTCAATATTTTTACTGAGTTCTCAATTCTTATAGCAGCATATTGGGGGATGTGCAATTCCTATGGGCCTCTTCACAAGCTTCATTTACAGGTCAAGCTAGTTAGGCTTACTTATGTCAGACATTGTGGATCACAGGCCTACACCTGCCACATTCCCCCCTTTGATTAATCTCACCCTATTAGTTAATAAGGTGTGAGAATAAATCACCTTGAAATAGTTATATCATGATTGAAGGATTTCGACTAGGACTAGCTTTATATAGGGCCATTATTTTAGTTGCGGTCTTCCGCTCTACTGTACTATCAATAGCACTGTGAATGGAACGCATACAGCATGGGATTATACATGGCAATAGAAAAATAACAACAACAATCAGTAATACTAGTATTAGAAAAGTTTTTAGTCCTCCTAGCCATGAGAAAAGATTAGCAAACCAGTTAGGTAACCTTAGTGGGTGCCAAGTCTGTACTGGCACATAAGCATGTTTACGCATATCTTCAGCAATTTCTTCAACTACTTGACCTTTGTCATCTATTTTCAAACAGCAATTAGTTAAATTCAATTTACCACATACTCCTCCTTCAGCTGCTAACAAATAATCAAGTGCTAGACGATTCTGGTATATGGCAGTGCGCATTTGGGTGCTTTGTCTAGCTAGAAGTGTGAGAGCATGACTAGTTTCATTAGTTATTATTTCAACTACAGCTTGTAAGCGAATAATACGATTAATCATATAAATTGGTGTCCGATAACCGTACATACCATCATCATTCCAAGTGGCAGGCCCATAATACTCAATAATTCTTTCTGGTGGCCAATCATCACCCTCCCACTTCTCCCATTTGCCTATTTGAAGGGGTGCTCTTTTTCGTCGCACTGCTCTTTTGTGTCTGTGGGTAGTGTACACTGGGTATCCTAATTGTTCTCCATGTTCCGTTGGTAGGAGAAAGAAAGAAGGTCTGATGGTCCCTAAGACACATGCTCCTCCCCAGTGTGATGGGAGTTGAGCATACGCTCGGTTTCCACAGATCCAATACAAGCCAGGTGGGGCTTGCCAAGCATGCGTTTTGGCAAGGTTAGTCCATAAACTAGCAAGTTCAGGAAATCTGGCTAATGGGTTAGGAGGTTCAGGTTCTTTACTTCCTGACCACCATGATGTCTTCTTGGTAGTGGCATTATAGGACTTCTGGTTTAGACAGACCAGCTGTCCTACCAGTTGGGTGAACTGAGGTCCAGTTCTGGTATAACAAAGACGTCCAATAATTGAGTGTGCTAACACCCATTCACTAGTAGTCTTGTGTATTTTTGTCTGATTGTAAGTCAGAGAATAATTCAATTCTTGGGCCTCCCATGGCCATTGGTCACCCATTTGGGTTCCGCCACAGAAATAACAATCTGAAATCTTTAGACTGGACACTACTGCTCCAGCTAATTCTAAGAATAAATTCTGGGATGGATGGGGAATCTCAAACTTATTTACATGCATAGCTTCATAAAAAGTGTTATGGATGTGGTATTTAGATGACTTATAAGCTTGGGTGTTCAATCTTATATACACAATAGTTCCTGGATCTACTGTTCCTCCTGCAATACGTAAACCAAACTTATATCCTTGTTTCCATGCATTAGGATTACGAATCCTTAATTGCAAAGGGTTACAAGCACCTTTCTTACATTTGTCATCTGTTTTTGACTTAGTCAAAGTGGCAACTCGTTTATCTCTCTGTTCATCTGTAATACCAGCATTCCATGTAGCATAAAAAACACATTCCCAGTTTGGGCAATAGTAATCTGCAGCTGGGGCAGTACTATATGATTCTTTCTTACCAGTACACTTTCTCCATCCTGTGGCACCTTCTGGGCACATATACTTATGATCATTACGATAGGCTTTTTCCCAGGTACCACATCTAGAACGACCATCTCTATTTATAACATCACATGCATCAAAATATAAAACAGCAGGTATACTAGCATCTTTAAGTGGTCGCGTAGCATTAATTATAGGTCCATCTGCATCATTCCATCGCATTTCCAACGTATAATATGATGGGTTCTGATGCGGGTTATAGCATACTCTGGAGCTACCTTTGATGCAAATATTTAGTTCAGTGGTGTTATAAACACACTGAGTCACTTTACCAGTGCATTTATAGTGAGAATGATAAACCAAAGTCTGAGTTACTTTTAGTCCAGTTCGAGTAGAAGTAACACAAGCAGTACATGGAGGTAAAGCATGAGTTATTTCCAAACCTCCAAAATAGGCAACCAGGGCTAAGCACAGATAAAGATACATGTTGATTGGAGTTCTTCTGAATCCTCAGCTTGCAAATCTTGACCACGACGATCTTTTCTTCGTCCCGCGTGCTAATTAAGCAATTTCAACGGGTGCTGAGTGTTGATTGAAGATCCTCAAGTTGTCCATCACATAGTAACCAACTTAGCAATTTCAGTTGGCTTTTAAAGTAAGATTAGTTAAAGTGATATCAAAGTAGTGTGCAAAATCACACGCAGATTGGGTTCGTTGAAACAAAACTGTTGCTGTATGGAAACAGCAATCCTCTTCGAAAGACTTGGCTACTGCAAGGCACTGTGACAAAGTGTCTTATGCTGCTGGTTGCCGTCTCAAAGTAACTCGTAAGGGTGCATCGTGATGCTGTTCCGCTGTCCACTGCTCAGGTTCTGGAGCTGCTGCGGGCTTGACTCTGCTGTGGTGGATCCAGGCGTCGATCTCCGCTACCTTTACTGCAGTTGGGGTAGACAAGATGACGGTGTATGGTCCCTTCCAATGGGGTTCCAACGGTGTCTTCTTCCAATCTTTGATCCACACCGAGGTACCAGGCTGGTAGGGATGCAGGGGTTCAGTCAAGTTGATAGGCAACTGGTCTTGGATCCACGCATGGAGAGTCTGCAGAACAAAACTAAGAGCTAGGAGTTCTTGCCTGGTTATTTCTGAACCAATTTGGGCTAGACTTCCTTTAATTCCTTGTACTATTGGTGGGGGTTTACCATACAGAACTTCAAAAGGGGAAAAACCTGTTGACTTCACAGGAGCTGAGCGTATTCTGAGTAAAGCTATTGGGAGCACTTGGGGCCATTTCAAGTGTGTCTCCTGGCAAAGCTTAGACATTTGGGCTTTTAAGGTACGATTCATTCGCTCTACTTTCCCTGAACTCTGGGGTCTATATGCAGTGTGGAGTTTCCATTGTATCTGTAGGGCTTTTGCTAACTGTTGGGTAATCTGAGAAACAAATGAGGGTCCATTGTCTGACCCTATTACTGCTGGAATCCCAAATCTAGGGACAATCTCTCTCAATAAAACTTTGGTGACTTCTCTAGCTTTTTCAGTTCTGGTTGGGAAGGCTTCTACCCACCCAGAGAAAGTACAAACTAATACTAATAGGTAGTGGTATCCACTGGCTTTTGGCATTTCAGTGAAATCAATCTGCAGGTGGTGCATGGGGGTTACACCTCCCGACTGAACTCGAGGTGGTGTGATGAGACCTTGCTTGGCATTGTTTTTGGCACAAATTTGACATTGGCGTGCTACTGAGGCTGATATGGTTGTCAATAGAGTAATGTAGAAATGTGGTCTGAGTGCTTTTTCCATAGCAGTCTTCCCATAGTGTGTGGCTTCATGGAAAGCTTTGACAAAGGCTGGTCCTAACAATTCAGGAATTACTATTTGTCCTGGGGGTTGACTGCCCTCTGCTGGTGGCAGTTCAATCCACCCATCTTTCAGTACTCCATCTTCTTTGTTACAGTAGTAGTCTAATTCTTTGGTGGTATATCGTGGTGTCCATGAGTTCAAGGGTACTGGAAACAACGCTGCCTGCATCGGTGTGGCTTGTGGCAAAATTTGTCCTGTCATAGCTGCTTGTCGTGCTGAGGCATCTGCAAATCTGTTTCCTCGGGCAACTTCTCCTTTTCCTGCTTGATGTCCTCTGCAATGCATGACAGCTACACGAGTTGGGGCCCATACTGCGTCAAGTAGCATCAATATCTCGGGGCCATACTTAACTGATTTTCCTCCGGATGTGATGAGTCCTCTTTCTTTGTAGAGAGCTCCATGGGCATGTAAGGTGGTGAAGGCATACTTAGAGTCCGTATATACATTCAACACAAGTTTTTTTCCTAGTAGTAGCGCTCGGGTAAGTGCTATTAATTCTGCTTTCTGGGCTGATGTGCCTGAGGCTAGGGCTGATGATTCAACAACTTCATGTTGAGTGACTACTGCATATCCGGCATAGCGTCGTCTATTGATGATGAGACTGCTTCCATCAACATAGTAGATTTGGTCAGGATTGTCTATGGGCACATCTGTTAAATCAGGTCGGCTTGAGAATACAGTGTCCATGACTTCTATACAGTCATGCTCTGGAAGTTCTTCACTGATAGGTATTAATGTGGCTGGATTCAAGGCATGGCTCACTTCCAGTTGTATCTGTGGGTTTTCACATAGCATGCTCTGATATTTCAACATTCGGGAATTGGTGAGCCAATGATTTGCTTTCTGTTCCATAAGAGCAAGGACTGCATGTGGCACAGTGACTCGTATATTCTGTCCTAGTGTGAGTTTGTCTGCTTCACTCACCAACAAAGCTGTAGCTGCAACTGCTCTCAGGCAGGGTGGCCATCCTTTGGCCACAGTGTCCAATTGTTTCGATAGGTATGCTACAGGTCGTTCCCAATTTCCCAATTTCTGAGTCAACATGCCTAAGGCATTTTCTTGTGCTTCATGTACGAACAAGTGGAAAGGTTTGTGAACATCGGGTAGTCCAAGGGCTGGTGATGACATCAATTCTTCCTTCAACATCTTGAAGGCTGTATCCTGCTCAGGTCCCCACTCCAGTGGCGACTTTTCTTCTCCTTTTGTGGCTTCATACAGTGGCTTAGCAATTTGGGCAAAATTGGGTATCCAGATTCGGCAATATCCTGCTGCTCCCAGAAAGGCTCTGACTTGCTTTCTGGTTGTTGGGGTTGGAATTCTGCATACTGCTTCTTTTCTCTCTCTGCCTAATTTTCGACTTCCTTGGGTTATACGAAAGCCCAAGTATTTCACTTCTTTTTGGCATAGTTGTGCTTTGGCTCTGGAAACTTTGTATCCAGCTAGTAACTGCAAGAGGTCTTTTGTAGCTTGTATACATTCACTTTCTGATACAGCAGCTATCAGCAGATCGTCCACGTATTGGAGAAGCACTCTCTTCCCCGGGGCCACTGGATAGCTGGAAAGGTCTTGATTCAGTGCAGCACTAAAGATGGTAGGCGAATTCTTAAATCCTTGGGGTAATCGTGTCCAAGTAAGTTGGCCCCCTCTTCCAGAGATGGGGTCCTGCCATTCAAATGCAAATAATATCTGACTCACGGGGGCTAGTCTTATGCAAAAGAATGCATCTTTCAAATCCAGAACAGTAAAGTGGGTGGCTTCAGCAGGAATCAGTCCTAGAAGAGTGTAAGGATTAGGTACAACTGGATGTATAGTTTCAACTGCTTCATTCACTCTTCTTAGATCTTGTACTGGACGATAGTCATCTGTTCCAGGCTTTTTCACTGGCAGAAGTGGGGTGTTCCATGGGGATTGACATACTTTCAGTAGACCATGCTCCAGTAATCTTTGCAAGTGGCGATGAATGCCTTCAATTGCGGCTCTTGGGAGAGGGTACTGTTTGACATGTACTGGTGTAGCACTAGGCTTGAGAATCACAATTACTGGAGCTATATGCTTGGCTAGGCTTGGAGGACTGCCTTCTGCCCATACTCCAGGTGGGGCATCAATACTTTTCAAGGTTTGTTCAAAATAAGTGTCTTGGACAGAATCATCACTGTAGTATCTCCATTCTTCTTCTCGGGGAACTGTGAGCAGCATTATTCCTGCTGGCTTGGCTTGCGAATTTACTGTCATTTGCATTTCTCCTCCCTCGGAGAAGGATATTTGGGCTTGTAGCTTGGCTAACATATCTCGTCCCAGTAGTGGCACTGGACATTCTGGCATGTAAAGGAATTGATGAGTTATTTGCTGTCCTCCTAGACTGCATATGCGATTCTGAAGAAAAGGTTTTGTAGCTTTGGCACCAGTTGCTCCTATAATGGTGACTGCTTTTGTAGAAAATGGGGCTATTTTCTTGTCCACTACTGAATGTTCTGCTCCAGTATCAACCATGAAATTCACAACTTGGTCTCCTATTTGTATTCCGACCATAGGCTCCTGGAGACCTAAAGCAAATTCGGAGCCCGGTCTGTCCTAATCTACGTCATCTTCATCATGGGCTGTCGTAGCCAATGCTTGTATGGCTTCTCCTCTTTCTCGCTGGAATTGTTCTCGATTGGCTCCTCCGCGATGTCGGGGACGGCCTCGTCTTTCTTCTCTCCATTGATGATTGCTTTCGTCATCTTCGTGGGCGTCTTCGAGTTGTGGGCAAGCATCTCTCCAATGTCCTTCTTCTCTGCAATAGGCGCATTGGTTCACGCCTAGCTGCTGGGGCCGGCTTCCACCTCGGCCCCGCCCCCTTCCTCTGCTCCTTCGACTAGGGACACCTCCCCTTTTCTGTTCAACTATGGCTGCGGTCAAAAAATCAGCTTTCTTCTTCATCTTTCGATCACATTCTTTCTGTCTTTCATTATCACGATTCACATACACTTTATGAGCGACTTCCAATAACTGTGTTGCATTCATGCTCGCAAACACCTCTAATTTCTGTAATTTACGTCTAATGTCTGGTTGAGACTGATTTACAAAAGCAGAATTCACCATGCATAAACTTCCTGGTGCATCGGGATCATAGGGAGTATACATTCTGTATGCTTCAGTTAATCTTTCATAAAACACTGCTGGACTCTCATCTATGCCTTGGTTAACTTCAGTAACTTTGGAAAGGTTCATGGCTTTTTGGCCCCCCCTTTTCAGGCCTTGTAACAAGCCTTGGCGAAAACGGGCTAGGGCTCTGGATCCTCTTTCAGTATTTGGATCCCAATGGGGGTCTTCATTTGGGAATTGCCTCTGGGCCGCTTCCCGATGGTCTATTCTGTCTTCTCCTCGTTCTGGAGCTACAGGGTTATCTGCCAGCCAGTCTATGGCTGCTTTTCTAATTCGTGTCCGCTCCTCCGTAGTAAATAAGGTGGACAGGAGCTGACGGCAATCTGCCCATGTGGGTTGATGGGTTTCCATAATAGTATTTACTAATTCTGTAAGCTCTTGGGGTTTATTAGTATAGGAGGCATAATGCGACTTCCAATTTAACAAATCAGTTGTAGAGAAAGGGACATACACATAGCTTAGGGGTCCCGCTACCACCTCATTATCTTCATTTCTTACAGGTATTCCCGGGACTTGCCGTAAGGGCATCATTTTAGCAGTAGAGGTCTTTTGGGATCTAAGCGATATTTTCGTACTTCTCCTATCAGGGCTCTTTTTCTTCTTCTCTGCAGGCTTAGTACGAGTTACTTTCTTTTCTATATGCTTTGTCTTGGATTTGCTTTTTACTGGCAGACTAACACTGACGGTCGCTTCTATACTATCAGTCTCACTCAGGGAATCCTCAATTTCTTCCCTCTCTGTTTCTGAATCTGACTCGCCTTTCTCTGTCTCTGTTTCAGTAGAATCATCTTCAACTAACGGGAGCTCATCTTCCTGCTCTTCAGGAGGTGGCTCGGGGGTTGGGTCCCGCACCCGTTGTCTTCGGGGCTCTGGGGCAGGACGCCGGGCTACTCTTACTGGGCCCGGGGTTCTAGGCTGTCGGGGAATTACTTCTGGGGAATCAGGATCGACCAGGATGGGCTTTTTCCTGGACTTCTCATCTTTCCCTTTCTTGCTAGGCTGTTTATTTTCTGTTTTCTGGCTATGATCTGTTTTCGCTAACATTATTCTGCACTGCTCCTCATAGCAGCGCTGCGCCCAAGGGGGCGGATCTTCACAAATACTTAACCAAGAATCTATATAGGGGTACTGATCGGGGTGCGCTATCCGTACTCTACTATGAACTAACTGGATAATTCCTACATTTAAGGTTCCCTCTCGAGGCCAGGTAGGGTCTAGATCGGGCCACTCCCTAGTACACAAAATCTGTAAACGGGCTGCAGTCATTTTAATACCATAATCTCCTGAATATCCCTCTTTAAAATGTGCGATCATACATTCTAATGGAGTGTTCCTAGTAGACTCCGCCCCTCCCATTTCGATGTGTGCGCGCAACAACAGACAGAAGGGAAAAGGAAGTTGGACCGTGGGTAAGGGGTCCTCACGGTCCTGGAAACAGATAAGGGAAACAAATAACAAGACAGGACGACAATCGCTTCCCCCTTTTCGCGACCTGAACGCGGTCGCCCGGTCAGGAAATGCGCTACTCAGGGGTCCGCCTTCGCTTGGTCTGTGCTGCCAGACCTCTCATACACACTTCATTCACACAATCATGCTAGCAACGTATCCCAGAATGCATTCGTTTCTATCTATTCTGACTAGTCTTGTTCAATTACCAAAATACAAGAAGACGGGAGTTTCGCCCTGCGAATACTCATGCGGGGGTACTCGGTCCGTCTTTGAGAGGTGATCAAGCTCTCTTACCAATTTCCAAGTTCCAAATTCTCGAGATTACAATTTCCAAATTCCAATGGCAGCGCTGCTCTTTCTATATCTGTCTAGACAACAAATCAAAACTATACTCACCGGATCCGGTCCTCAAACTTCCCAAGCAGGCGCATGAGTTGGACCTCGGACTCCCCTCACTCGGGTTCGAGGCGTTGGCTCCAGCCGGGCCCGGCACCCGCCGAGGTCCGACCAACTTCCTCCGATGCAATGGACCGGCGGCGCCAGGCAGCAGCCCCCATCGGTAGGGCGCGATCCCGGCAGGACCAAGCCTATAGAGGCGGAATGTCGTGGTATATTGCCCTATATACACTCTGATTCCACAACTTCCCGGCCAACGCACCAAGAATATGTAGCAGCAGAGCGCAGACAAACCAATGATACCAGGAGTCTGTTCAGAAGGTCCAAATCATTTATTTGTGCACAAGTCTCAAGCAAAGTCAATTTCAAAATGGCTGAGCAAAGTTCTCTGGCAATACAACAACTTTTATAGACTTTAGCTTCATTCTAGGTATAGTAAAACATTTCATTGGTCCCGGTAACCTCCCGTACCTCTTCTATTGGTCCCGGTATTGATATGATTATCCAATTATATTCTTTCAGTGGGCTTGGCACCTGCTTACCCCCCTTCTAGTCCCAATTACAATGGTCAGTTCACTAACTTGTTACTTTCCTTCTTTCAAGGCTATTGGGCTAGTTGCTACGTGCAGTGAAGCAGGGCTCTAGAACTTTTCTGTCAGCAGTTTTAAAGATGAATTTCTTTATTTTTCCATCTGTTCTGCTTGTCTAAGCTAATTCAATATTTTTACTGAGTTCTCAATTCTTATAGCAGCATATTGGGGGATGTGCAATTCCTATGGGCCTCTTCACAAGCTTCATTTACAGGTCAGGCTAGTTAGGCTTACTTATGTCAGACATTGTGGATCACAGGCCTACACCTGCCACACTCAAAACATTTAAAACACTTCAAAATTCCCCCCAAATTACTTAAAACATCTCCCTACAGTACTCTCTAGTACTACCAGTGGCCCAATTAACCTACCCATGAGTCCAGCCTGGCCACAATGCTCCTGCAGCCCTACAGATATTTTATGCTTTAAAAGCCTTTTCCTGAGTCCCAACTGCTCTGTTCCTATCTTGACCACCACTGCTGTGCCCAGTCAGTTCCCTCTGGCAGCTGGCTGGTGTTTTTTCCACTTTCGCAGCGCCACTGAACTTTAATTAAGCTGGGCACTGGCTCTTTAAAAATGTGTTTTTTAAGACGCAGCCAATTCCTCCACAGTTCTCTCTTCTCCCTCTCCCTTCAAGGGGTCTCTCCAAGGCCCCAGGTAACCCCAGCCAGTAATATTTGGGACTGTGGTCCCTTTAAACTTGAAAACAGCCCTGTGATATTGTAGCAGCTGATAAGCATGCAATAAATAATACCAGGAGTCAGTTCAAAGATCCAAGCCAATTTATTGTGCACAAGGCTCAGACAGTCAAGCGTCAAAAAGGACTGAGCAAAGTTCTTACAGAAACATATTCATTTTATACATTTCTTTTCAGTTTGATACATGCAGTCTTTGTATTGGTCCCAATGCCCCCTGCACCCGTCCAATCAGGGACCCTCTCTGGGCCTAGCACCCTGTTCCCCCTTCCCAGGCTATTCTAACAATGGTACAGTTTCTAGACATGGATACATCTCTACTGCAAGGTCATTTCTAAGCTCAGAGAATGTGAGAATGCAGAACACTGGAACATATCTATCATCAGCATTTTAATAAAGGATTCATACAAACTTATCAAAAGCAGTTTAAAGCGGATTCTCAAACTTCTACTGACTTTGGTTTTTCTCAGCACTATTAATCTTTGGTGGGGCGGGGACTCAGGCCTAGCTTACAGGCCTCTCATACGTTTTCAGGCTATTATAGGCCTTAGCCTACCACATTCCCCCCTTTGATTATTCTCACCAGCAAGTGAGAAAGGGTGAGAATTAAATCACATATTATACTTGCGTAAAAGCATCATTTTGGGATATAGGGTAATATTGCCACATAGCTAATACTTTTTTTTGTAGCTGTCTTCCGTTCTACAGTGCTATCAATGGCTGCTGGCTTTACTCGACTGTGATGAATCCAGGGTTCGAGTTCTGCAACTTTAACTGCAGTTGGGGTTGATAAGATGACAACATAAGGTCCCTTCCAATGCGGTATCAACGGTATCTTTCTGCACTCTTTAATCCACACCGAGACTCCAGGCTTGAGAGGATGCAGGGGTTCTGTTAGATGGATGGGCAGCTGATCTTGTACCCATGTATGAAGACTCTGCAAAACAGAACTTAAAATCAATAGTTCTTATCTAGTAATTTCAGATCCAATCTGTTTCATATCTCCTTTTATTCCTTGTACAATAGGCGGGGGTCACCCATACAGAATCTCAAAAGGGGAAACTCCTAAAGACTTAGTAGGGGCTAAGCATATCCTAAGAAGGGCTATAGGAAGAACCTGGGGCCACTTCAGGTGAACTTCTTGACAAAGTTTAGACAACTGAGATTTCAGGGTTCTATTCATACGTTCTACTTTTCCTAAATTCTGAGGTCTGTAGGCAGTATGCATCTGATAATGTCAATATCTCGGGGTCATACTTAATGGACTTGCCTCCTGAGGTTATCAACCCTCATTCTTTGTACAGGGCTCCATGTGCGTGCAAAGTTGTGAAGGCATACTTGGAATCTGTGTACACATTTAGACGGAGCCCTTTTCCTATTATCAGTGCTCTAGTGAGAGCTATCAGTTGAGCTTTCTGTGCTGAAGTCCCTGGGGGCAAAACTGAGGACTCAACTACCATGTCCAGGGTCACTATTGCATAGCCAGCACAACGATGTCCATTGATGACGAGACTACTTCCATCCACAAAGAAAGTCCGTTCTGGGTTCTCCAAAGGAACATCAGTCAAATCCAAGCGACTTGAGAATACAATGTCCATAATTTCCAGACAGTCATGATCAGGGGGGCTAGGATCAATTGGGAGCAACGTAGCAGGATTCAAAGCTTGACTGACCATCAATTGTAGCCGGGGATTCGCACACAGCATACTCTGATACTTCAACATTCGCGAATTTGTGAGCCAGAAGTTCCCTTTGTGCTCCATAAGGGTCAAGACAGAGTGTGGTATAGTAACTTGAAGATTTTGTCCCAGAGTGAGCTTGTCAACTTCGCTCACTAAAAGGGCTGTGGCTGCAATGGCTCTTAAATAAGGGGGCCAGCCTTTTGCAACAGTATCCAACTGTTTTGATAAATAGGCTACTGGCTGTTGCCAAGATCCAAGAGATTGAGTCAACACTCCTAAAGCATTTCCTTGTGACTCATAGAAATGGAGACGGAAAGGTTTCTGGACATCCGGTAGACCCAGAGCTGGTGATGACATCAGAGCGGCTTTTAAAGATCAAAATGCTGCATCCTGTTGAGGTCCCCATTCCAATGGAGACCTCTCCATTCCTTTGGTAGCTTGATACAATGGCTTTGCCAACAGAACAAAGTTGGGTATCCATATACGACAATAACCTGCAGCCCCCAAGAAGGCTCTCACTTGCCTCCTGGTGGTTGGAGTAGGAATACTGCATACAGCTTCTTTTCGTTCCAGTCCCAAGCGTCGGATTCCGCTGGACAACTGGAATCCTAGATATTTAACTTCAGTCTGACATAATTGCGCCTTTGCTCTTGAGACTTTGTATCCAGCCTCATTTAGAAGGTGCAAGAGTTCACTGGTGGCTTGCAGACATTCACTTTCTGAATTTGTGGCTATGAGCAAGTCATCCACATAATGGAGAAGAACCCTTTGTCCTGGGTTCACAGAGTAGCTTGAGAGATCTTGATTTAAAGCAGCACTGAAGAGAGTAGGTGAATTCTTAAATCCTTGGGGTAATCGAGTCCAGGTAAGTTGACCCCGCCTTCCTGTTGTAGGATCTTGCCATTCAAAGGCAAACAAAAGCTGACTGACGGGGGCAAGGCGTATGCAGAAGAAGGCATCCTTCAGGACCAGGACAGTGAAATGAGTAGCCTCAGCGGGGATCAGTCCCAAGAGAGTATAAGGATTTGATACCACTGGATGTATAGTTACAACTGCATCATTCACTCGCCTCAGATCCTGTACTGGGCGGTAATCTCCCGTCCCTGGTTTCTTGACTGGGAGAAGGGGAGTATTCCAAGGTGACTGACACTCCTTGAGAAGTCCATACTTCAGCAGTTTCATCAGATGGCAGTGGATACCTTCAATAGCTGGTCGAGGAAGAGGATACTGCTTCACATGCACTGGTTCCGCTCCTGGCTTGAGGGTGACAACGATGGGGGCTATGTTCTTTGCTAGGCCAGGTGGATTATCCTCCGCCCATACTCCGTGCGGAGCTGAAAGGTTGGTGGGTATACAGGAACTAACTGTCTTGGTTGGAGATGCATTATAGAACCGCCACTCTACTTCTCGGGGGACAGTCAGCACCATCAATCCAGCAGGCTTTGAATTCACAGTCATTTGCATTTCTCCTCCTTCAGCAAAGGATATTTGCGCCTGAAGCTTGACAAGCATATCTCGGCTCAAAAGTGGAATATGGCACTCAGGCATATACAGGAACTGGTGCATTATTTTCTGTCCCCCTAGTTCACACATGCGGTTCTGCAGGAAAGGCTTGGTGGCCCCGGCCCCAGTGGCCCCAATAATGGTGACAGATCGAAAGGAAAGAGGGGCCACTGACTCTGCCACCACTGAATGTTCAGCTCCTGTATCCACCATAAAGTCCATATATTGGTCCTCTATTTTCAAACTGACCATAGGCTCCTGGGGACCCTAGGGTGAACTTGGAGCCCGGTCTGGCCTAGTCTTCATCCATGTCATAGCCTGTTGCAATAGCCACTCCCTCAATAGCTTCTTCCCTCTCTCACTGGAACTGTGCTCGGTTCATTCCTCCACAACTCTGAAATCGACCTCCTGTTCTCCAGGGACTCCCTCCTCCCCTCCTGGGGGTGGAGTCAAGATGCGGGCATTCACTTCTCCAATGTCCTTCTTCTCTGCAATGGGCGCACTGATTCGCACCCAGTGGGGTCCAATTATTTTCACGACCCCTTCAGCATCCTTTGCTCCTTCGATTAGGAAAACCTCCTTCACGTCGTTCAATTAAAGCGGCAGCAAGATCATCTGCTTTCTTCTTCATTTTATGTTCACTTTCTCTGTTACGTTCATTTTCACGATTCACAAACACTTTCTGAGCAACTTCCATTAACTGTGCTGTATTCATGCCCGCAAATCCATCCAGTTTCTGTAACTTTCGTTTTATATCTCTCTGGGACTGACTGACAAAGGCTGCATTTACCATATGCAAATTCTCCTGGGCTGCTGGATCGTATGGGGTATACAATCTATAGGCTTCGGCAATCAGACCAGGTAGGCTGGTGAGTTTGCATTATACTAGACATTAACTCCGCCAATTCTTGGGGTTTTTCAGTATAGGACGCATAATGCATTTTCCAGTTCAATAAATCAGTAGTGGAAAAAAGCACGTAGATTAGACTGGTTGGTCCTGGCGCCATCTGGCCCTGTTCATTCAGGATAGGTATACCAGGTACTTGACACAGTGGCATAAGGTTACCATCCCTTTGACTTGCTGTTGTACTTCTGAAAGTATAAGGTGGTCTGGATTGTTGAAATTCTGCTCCCCGGCTTTGGCTGTCTGCAGTAAGTGACCCCCAACTGGCAAATGAATCCCTGCTGGCAGTGTCATCGGTGGACTGTGGTCCTCCCAAGGCACTCTGAACTGAGCCGGGGCTTCCCTTTGTTAAAATGGTAAATAAAGGCAAAAGGAAAAGGAGACCGCTATGGTTTTTGAAGGAAGTAGCTGAAAAAGTGAAGAAAAAGAGGGAGGCCTTCATGATATACAAGAGATCACAGAGAGAGGAAGACAGGCATCTGTATTTGGAAAAACTTAGAGAAGCTAGCAAAGTAGTCAAGAAGGCAAAGATTCAAAAGGAGGAGGAAATAGCCAATGCAATAAAATGGGGGGATAAGACATTTTTCAGATATATTAGTGAGAAGAGGAAGGGCAAAAGTGGTATTGTCAGACTCAAGGGTGCAGGGGGTGAATATGTAGAAGCTGATAAGGATAAAACGGAATTGCTTAACAAATATTTTTGTTCTGTGTTCACAGATGAAGAACCAGGAGCAGGACCTCAGAAAACACCCACAAATAAGAACAGAAGCGAGGGACATCTTGAACAATTTTCAGAAGACTGTGTTCGTGAGAAACTAGCTCAACTTAAAGTAGACAAAGCGATGGGACCGGATGGGATACACTCTAGAATACTGAGGGAACTTGGGGACGTTCTAGCAACTCCACTGACTGACCTTTTCAATGCCTCGTTGGAGTCGGGAGTGGTGCCAAAGGACTGGAGAGAGGCTCATGTGGTGCCTTTACACAAAAGCGGAAGTAAGGATGTGGTTGAAAACTACAGGCTGGTTAGTTTAACTTCGGTGGTGAGTAAATTATTGGAAACGCTGCTGAAAGAGAAAATAGTGAGGTTTCTGGAGTCCAGCGGATTACAGGATCCGAGGCAGCATGGATTCACCAGAGGCAGGTCTTGTCAGACAAATCTGATTGATTTCTTTGACTGGGTGACCAGGGAGTTGGACCGAGGGAGAGCTCTAGATGTGGTGTATTTAGATTTCAGTAAAGCCTTTGACACTGTTCCTCACAGGCAACTTATAAACAAACTGAGCACCCTAGGGATGGACCCTAAAGTTACTGCTTGGGTTAGAAATTGGTTGGGTGGGAGGCGACAAAGAGTACAAGTAAATGGAGCTCACTCTGAGGAGAAGGATGTTACCAGTGGTGTGCCCCAGGGATCTGTCCTTGGTCCGATTCTTTTTAACATCTTTGTTAGTGATATAGCGGAAGGGCTGTCGGTTAAGATTTGCCTCTTTGCGGATGATACCAAAATCTGCAATAGAGTAGACACCGAGGAAGGTGTAGATAACATGAGGAGGGATCTAGCTAAGCTTGAAGAATGGTCTAGAATTTGGCAGCTGGGATTTAATGTTAAAAAATGTACCATGCATTTGGGCTGCAGCAATCCAAGGGAGCAATACAGTATAGGAGGTGAAGTACTTTTGTCCACTAAAGAAGAGCGGGACCTAGGCATGGTTGTGTCTGATGATCTTAAAGTAGCTAAACAGGTAGAAAAGGCGACGGCAAAAGCTAGAAGGATGCTTGGGTGCATACGGAGAGGAATGGCTAGCAAAAAAAAGGAGGTGATAATGCCTCTGTATAAGTCTTTGGTGCAACCTCATTTGGAGTATGGTGTGCAATTCTGGAGACCGCACCTTCAAAAGGATGTGAACAGGATGAAGTCGGTGCAGAGGGTGGCTACTAAAATGATTAGTGGGCTTCATTATAAAGCATATGAGGACGGACTTAAGGATCTCAATATGTACACCTTAGAGGAAAGGCGGGATAGAGGTGATATGATTGAGATGTTTAAATACCTCTAAAGGTAAAAAGTGGACTGTTGTAGTTGTTATGGAAGGACAGACTAGATAGGCCATGTGGTCTTTTTCTATCATCATGTTTCTATGTTTCCAGTCAAGAGGGGGTGCGCGTCCTCCTGCTGCGGAGGTGGCTGGTGAACTACTTGGGGTACATCTGCAGGGAGGCGTCCCCCCCCTGCCCCAGGCTCTGCCCGGGGTGGTGGCAGAGCTGAGGGGACTGGCCTATAAAGATACTGGGATGGATAGAGTGGAATGTCTGGAGATTCTGGGGCAGAATAAACGGGCAGCTTTTTTTTTTAAAGATCCAGACTTCCGGGCCCCCCTCCCTTGTGGTTGCTACTAATCTCCTACACTGTTCCTCATAGCAACGCTTTATCCAGGAGGGCTTTTTCCCTTCACAAACACTTAACCAGTTATCTGTATAGGGGAATTGATCAGGGAACATTTTCTGTACAACCTGATAAACACGGGAAACTATACTAATATCAAAGGTGCCCTCATGGGGCCATGAAGTAACCAACACTGGCCACTCCCTTTCACAGAGCATTCCTAATAGGGACGGAGAAATTTTATTTATTTTTTTATTTATTTATTTATTACAATCTCTTATATACCGCGCTATTTGGCATCAGCGCGGTTTACATTATAACACAACGACCATAACAACATGCTGTTTGGTTTTACATCGAACAGGTGATCAAACTTGGATAACAGGGGTAACTATATACATGAGATATTTACATGGTGAGGAGTAACTTGTATTTTATATTTTAATTCCATAGTCTCCAGCAAATCCCTTGCTAAAATTCCTAGTCGTACATTTCAACAGAATCTGCGTGGACTCCGACCCCGCCCCCCCATAATGACGTACTTGACAACAGACAGAGGGGGCGGGCAGTCAGGCTGCATTTTCCTGAGAACTATGAGTCAGAACTATGCAACAATATTAAACAAAGGGTGGGAAGAAAACATAAGCTTAGATTGGTTGTAATAAGCATAATGGATGTGTGTGCTCATTCTAAATAGGAACAATTTAGATAAAGTCCTTAAAATATAAAACTATTATTTTGCAACATGTTATAACAACAATCCCAATAGAAAGAACTATGGCTCCTAACATGACAGCCACATATCTGTTACGTACGACTAGAGTAAAAATACTTGGCATGAAACTAACTGCCAGCCGTCGTCAGTACTAAGCTGAATAATAATGCTAAAGACCGAAGACTTCCGCACAATATTCCAAGCGTTAGTCACTCCCCATTTTGACTACTCGAATATCGCACTATATGGTCTACCCAAGAATACCCTATACCCTCTTCAATTAGCCATGAATACTGCAGCCCGCATTCTCTCTGGTTCATCAAGAAGAGACCGCATGACACCGATACTAATGGAACTCCACTGGCTCCCGATAAGCTGCAGGATCACATATAAAGCCCTTCTCACTACTTTTAAAGCTATGAATAATTTATCCCCATCCTCAATCTCTAATCTCCTCACTCAAATCCCAAACAATAGACTCAGGAGGTCAACAGCCGAAAATACACTAGTCATCCCTAGTGAATCAACAAAATGTTCCCAAACAACTAACAGAACATTTTCATCATACGCCCCAAGATGCTGGAATCAACTCCCGCCCTATATCAGATCAATCAGAGACCTTATGCAATTCAGAAAAGCCATAAAACACCATCTGTTCACTATGTACTTCACTAACTCATCAACGACTCACAGCACACCCTCAAGAGCTCAAGATCTCAAGATAACAAACCAAATACACCTTCTACGGAATAGGTAACATAGACCACATAGTCTACACATGAGTTACCATAATGTATATAGAAGTTACCATCACGTATGCTGTTAAATTGTACTTAGTTCTCCCCAGTTTTAAACCCATGTTACGTTCCCTGTTATTTGTAAACTTAAGACATGTCCTAAATGTCTGAGTAAAATTTTGTTGTATGTAAACCGCACTGATAAAAAATAGCGCGGTATATAAGAACTGTTAAATAAATAAATAAATAAATAATGCAAAGGAATTACTTTAAATCTTACAGTTCAGAAAGCAGATATTCAAAGGTCATGAAATGGATACTTTTTTCATAAAGTTGGTGGATATCCGGAATGCATATACTCCCCTTTTCTTTTTTTTTTATAAACAATAAGTATGTCCTCTATGAGGTGCTTGCCACAGTATATAAAATCTCGATTTTACTTTTAATTTTGCTCAATAGCATACGCAGTCAAAACCAAATATATATATATCAGGAATTAAAATTCAAGCACAATTAACTCCTCATTCACTCAGGATTTAAATCACTTTCAAGTCACAATCTGGTAACTACTGGCTCGGGATGCTTCATAGTCTTGTCAGGGTTCTTAACCTCTACTTCGAAGGTCGAAGGAAAAAACAAAAGCAGTTTCCTTAATTTCTCTATCATTTCTGTTTGGACCATAAAAGACAAGTAGGGCTGAGATATAACAAGAACAGTTGAGGAGATCGAAAGGGGTTAATAAGAACTTAACCCTTTCCAGGCTGAGCCCAAAACTGTCGGGATCCAAAATTCTGACTAAATATTCTTACCAAATGATATATAATACATGACCATAGCAGAAGGAACATCACTATTAGAACATATTGAATAAGACGGGTACAATTTTCCTGAAATAAGCACAAATTAACCCAGCTGCAGAATGTGGATTAAAAATTGAAAGTAAGCCTTCAAAGGGTTAAAGGATATTAAAACATTCCTTTCTACGGGCTGTGTGAAAGACACACCCCTTCTCTCTCTGCTTGCTAGAGACTCACACTGTGCTGGAAAAAAACTGAAATCAGTGAGAAGTCACTCCTGAGTTGTTTTTTCCCCTTCTTTCTTCTTTTCTTAGTACTATTCCTTAATCGGTAAACTGTTTCACAAATTACCCAACAGAATAATCTTACATTATACCAGTAGGGAAACCCGCGGTTTCAACAGATAACAAAAATCAGATACAAACAACAAACAGTAAGGACAACGGAACAATGGGGGAGACAAACACCAAACGCTTCCTCCTTTTCGCGACCTGGGCGCGGTCGCCCGGCCAGGAACTGCGCTACTTAGGAGTTCGCTCTCACTCGGTCTGTGTTTCAAGACCTCTCAATCACACAAGCAGTCATACCAGCAACAAGAAATTCTTTTTCAAATGCCCAAGGTTTTACTGACTAACTCATCCCGAAGGGTCGGTGGCTTCGGCTTCCGCTAACCCTTATGCGGAGCGTACTAGGACCGCCCTTATGAGAGGTGATCAGGCTCTCTCATCTTTGCGCACTTATGCAAGACGTTCCCAGTTAGTCCATACCAAATTTGTCTCACATACTCATGCAAGACTTTCCCCAGGCCTCACTGACTATCGAACAAGAAAATGTCTACTCACCGGATCCGGTTCCTGATACCAAACCAGTTCATGGGTTGGATCCTGGACTCCCCTCGGGTTCGGAGGTGTTGGCCAGCCAGAACCAGCAACCTGCGGAGGCAAGGAGGAGCCCTCTCCGATACAAGAGGACTGGTGGCGCCAGAGGCTCTCCTGCGATCAGTCAGGTGCGGCTCCAGCCGGACCAAACCTGGAGGCGAAAGTACATTGTATATTCACTTGAATACCATCCACTACTCGCACATTCCCGGCCAATGCACCAAGAATATGTAGCAGCTGATAAGCATGCAATTAATAATACCAAGAGTCAGTTCAAAGATCCAAGCCAATTTATTGTGCACAAGGCTCAGACAGTCAAGCATCAAAAAGGACTGAGCAAAGTTCTTACAGAAACATATTCATTTTATACATTTCTTTTCAGTTTGATACATGCAGACTTTCTGTTGGTCCCAATGCCCCCTGCACCCGTCCAATCGGGGACCCTCTCTGGGCCTAGCACTCTGTTCCCCCTTCCCAGGCTATTCTAACAATGGTACAGTTTCTAGACATGGATACATTCTACTGCAAGGTCATTTCTAAGCTCAGAGAATGTGAGAATGCAGAACACTGGAACATATCTATCATCAGCATTTTAATAAAGGATTCATACAAACTTATCAGAAGCAGTTTAAAGCGGATTCTCAAACTTCTATTGACTTTGGTCTTTCTCAGCACTATTAATCTCTGGTGGGGGTGGGGACTCAGGCCTAGCTTACAGGCCTCTCATACGTTTTCAGGCTATTATAGGCCATAGCCTACCACAATATTAACCTCTAAAGTCCCCTAGCTCTCCCCTAGCTGTGAACTGCAGCTCATGCCATTTTTTAAAATACATTTAATTGAGGAGTAGCGAGAGAAGGAAGATGGCTGTGGCAACGGCAGACATTCTCTGATCGGTTCCAGTAGTGGCCCCTTCTTCGTTTAATTTCGTGTTTCGCTTTTTGCCTGTATGCTGCATTCAGCCCATAAGAGGAAGGTGAAGCTCCTGCTGGAGCAATCGGAGGTTATCAGGCTTATGGATCATTTCCTGATCCCCGGTGGTGGAGCGGAAACTTCATGCAGCCTGTTGGGAGAGGCAGGGGTGGAAATTAAAAAAATTAATAAGGAGACTCACCACCTATCTTTTGGGCCTGATGTGCCCTTGAGCTGGAGTGCTGGATGCCTGCAGTCCAGCTGGTGATGAGGGTGAACGTCTGGTTGGTTGAAGCGGCTGGGTCCTCCCCACTGGAAGTGCAGCCCTTCAGCCCCAGAAGTGATAGCCAGGTGTCAGAAGTTCATTCCAGTATTGCTGGAGAGGTGGGGGCTAAGGAGGAGCAGTTGGCATCTCTGTGGCTTGAGACTCGTTTGCCTCTCCTGTCTACTGTGCAGTTAGCCTTATTGGAAGAGCATGATCCTGGTTTGGAGATCCAGTCAACGCTGGTGAGACCTCAAGTTTTAGGGTTGCTACTTGGTTCCAGATGCGCCCAACAGGCTTGATCCAGTCCTGGGATTGTTTCATTGCATGGAGAGACTTGTAGTTTGCCAGTTCCCATGGAGTGCAATGGAGAAATCAGAACTAAATGTCACTGCATTCAATGGGGTAAACCCAGGTCTGGATCAACCCTGTCAGGTTCATTTGGAGCCAATTATCAACCCTATTACTCCTCCATCCCCCATGAGGGTTGGATACAAAAGGAAGTCCCCTGGAATCCTGGGACAGGAAGTACCCTTACTTCAGAGGACCAAGAAGACACCCCACCCCACCCCACCAGGAAAGAAAGGGAAGCTGAGGAGAGCCCATGGGCATAGTTTCACTGCTTCATTTTGGGGGGCAAATGGTGGGGGGTGATATTTGCATATTCATTTGCATATTTGTTATGGTTATCTTTAAAAAAATACTAGATGGATAGGAAGCAAGTATATCAAACAGGCAAGGGGTGAGTTGGTGCCCCAAGGTACTCAAAGAGGGAGCAAAGGGTCTCATTTACTTGCTATATAATTAAAATGCAGCACAAATTGTAGCTGTTTATTTATTTAGCCTGGCATGCTAAGATAAAAAATACTGACACCTATAAATATATATTCTGCAAAATACTAGGGAGATGGTAAGGGGTTCACATGCCAAGGGGCAAAAAGTAAGAGAGAACCTCAGTGCAGAAACTGCGGTATGGTTCTTTTTTTTTCTTTTTCAACATCTATTTTGCGTCCAACAAAACCCCTCCTCCAACAGTAGGTGCAGAGCAGAGCTAGGACATTTCACCATAGAACCCAACATACAAGAAAAAAAATCTTATTCCTGTATCATCTCTTTAATAGCCTCTCCAGTACCAGGCAGATTGTAAACTAAGACAAAACCCAACAAATGTCACTGAAGACCTATAAAGCAAATCTACCATTCCATAATGACGCCAGCTTCTAAAATTAACATAAGGCACCAACCCAGAAAACAGCAGCACCATAATTATTGCAGAGGGCCTTAGAACATCCTCACACCTATTCGGAAAACAGAACAAGCCAGATTACTACAGATCCAACAAAGAAACACCATACTAACAGAACACACAGAATCAGACACACAGGCAGAACACAGTTAGACCCTCACCAAGTACAGAATAAATTATAACAAACTCAAAGTAGAACTATATATCAAAATTAAATTGAAACCCCAACAAGCTAGATTCTGCATGCAGTGCAACACAAGAAATAGAAACAGTGATGCCTTTCCCCCTGCACTGTGCAAAATATAAAGACAGCATATATAAAATCCAAAAACTGACATATTCCAGTCATTACACTGAAAATAAATTATCTACCTTTATCATCTAGCTATTTTATTTTTCTAATTGCCTTGGTCCTGGTATCTGGTTTCTGCATCTTCTGTCTTCTCTTAACTCTTCCAGAGTCTGCAAGCCACCTGCCACTTCTCCACTCCTGTCTTCTTCACTTGCTCCCCTACATCCATCTCTGACATTGATCTTTTTCCTTTCAGCTTTCTTCCATTTATTTTTCTCTCTTTATCAACTCAGATTTCATTTCTCTTTCTTAAATTGTTCTCAATCTCCCTCTTTTTACAACCCTCTCATTCCATCTCTCTTTCCTAACTCAGTCACTTATTCCCGAGTCTTTAACGCTTTCCTTTCTCTTTCTCTTCCACCCCCCTGTATACAGCATCTATCGCCTTCTCTTCTGCCCTGTCTTCTCTCCCTCTCTCCCAAATCTCGTGATTCTCCCCTTTTTCTCATCCTATCACCACCAGTTCCAGCATTCTCTATCGCTCCCTCATTCCATGTCCAGCATTTCCCCCATCCCATGTCCAACATCCTCCTCTCTCCACAGCCCATGCCCAGCATCTACCATTTATCCCCCTATGACCCCTACCCTTTGTTCAGCATCTGCCCTCCATCACTTTATCACTCCTATCCCATGTCCAGCATCTGCTCTCTATCCCTCTGAACCCTCTATCATATGTTTAGCAAATACCCCATTCCATATCCCCCACCCTATATCTGTCTCTACCCCTCCAGCCTATGTCCAGCATCTGTCCACTACCCCCTACCTGTGTCCTGCATCTGCCTTTCATGCCCTGCACTGTGTCCATTATTTGGCTTCACCTCCTTTTGTGTCCAGAATCTGCCCTGTGCCAACCCCTCCACACTTCCTATTTAACATTTGCCCTCTGCTCCCGTCATGTTCAACATTTGCCCAGCATTTCCCTTCCAGCCATTCCTCCCTTGTGTCCATTTGCCCAGCATTTCCTTTCTGTTGTTCCATACACCTCCCTTGTGTCCACCTGCCCAGTATTTCCATTCTGGCCATTCCACCCCCCTCTTGTGTCCATTTGCCCAGTATTTCTCTTACAGCCATTCCAAACCCCCCCCCCCCCCTTGTGTCCATCTGTCCAGCATTTCCCTTCTGGCCCATTCCATCCCCCCCTTCATGTCCATCTGCCCTGCATTTCCCTTCTGGCCCATTCCATCACGCCCCCCCCCCCTCTTCATGTCCATCTTCCCTGCATTTCCCTTCTGGTCTTCCACACACCTTCCTGCACCCTGCCCTCCACCCCCCACCTGTACCGCTTCCACTGCTGCTGCCTTTTGTGTGCCTGCAGCAGCAGACTGGCCTCTGATTTGAAAACAAAAACATGCAATGTAAGCACTTCCTTGCTAGGAAGGCTGGTCTAGTCCCGCCCCTCTCCGACACATGCTTTGTCAGACGGGGTGGGACCAGACAGCCTTCCTAGCAAGGACGTGCTTACCCCTATGTTTTGTTTTGTTTTGTTTTTCCAAATTGGAGGCCAGTCCACCTCTGTGCTACCACTGCCACTGCAGGCACAGAAAAGGCAGCAGTAGTGGCGCAGGTGGGGGAGCAGTCTATTGACAAATCAGCAGATAGCCAGCTCTTGGGGGGGGATTACCCCCTCACTCCCCAAACTATGCCCATGGGAGAGCCTTAGTGAAGAGCTGCCCCAGGAAACTGAACTCAGAGGGAAACTGTGAAGGAGATAGACTTACAGCCAGCCCCTATAAGGAAACTACAGCCAGAGCTGCAACAAGAGTGACAGTCTGCCCGCAAAGCCTGCCGGCAGACAAGAGCAGCCCTTGAAAGCCAGGAGAGGTAGCAGCTATGTTGGAGCCAGTGAATCTGTAACGAGCTGAAAAGCCCCTGTGAGCCCCTGCCATCCAGAACAGCAACTGCATACAGGGCAGGTTCTACTATTAGATGAACTAGGTGGTTGCCTAGAGCACAGGTCCTCCAGGGACTCCCATTGCCACCACTGTCCCTCATCGGGACCTGCAGTAGCAGCAATGGCTATAAACAGCCCCGTGGTACTTACCTTAAAACTCAATGTAAAAAAATAAGGGGAAAACCCCTAGCAAACACCCAAAGCACTTAACATTGAATTAGCTCATGCTGTCAGAGCCAGTGTAGCAGGCTCTTCCCTGCAGTTCTTCCAGCTAATCTCCACGCACAAACGCTAAATAGCACATTTTACCCGGTCAGAAGTCAGAAAAAAATTAACAACCTCTGACGCAGGCAGAATGGAGAAGGGAGGAACAGAGGATGAAGGGGAAAGCCAGAGGAATAGAAATTCTCCAGAACGTGCTCAAACTCGAATTGTACTTACAAACAACAAAATTATATTGGGCTTTATTAGCAAAATTTCTAAATTATAGAACAGAACAGTGCTGAGGGGTAAAGGTCTACAGGTTATTCACAGAGATAAGAAAACATAACATATTAAGTTCCCCTTTTTCAGCTGTACATTAGAATGGTCCAACAATCCTCTCTCTGTACTGGAAAGATACCAGCTGGAACGGCCCCCCGAGAGGACTCAACCCCAAAACAAGAAACTATAGATTTCAACAGAATACACAGTAAAAACAACATTTTTCCACATATTTCCTTTTCTATATCTGCTACACTTCTACACAGCATGGGCAAGCCAATCACAATTACTACATGCGATTTTACCAATAATAATCTGACCTTTATTACACAATCACTATTTTTTTTAATACTGTCACTGTTTTTTTCATTCAATATGCATATATTTTGTATCTAGTTTCAGTGTCTCTTTTTTCTGTAGCAGAAGTCAGTCAATGGCTGGAGTTTCACTGCTTTGTTGATTCCCCCACTAATGCTGTTTACCATGGTTCACTGGTAACATACTTTATGGAGGTAATTTTCTGTTTGCCACAGTATGAAGTTATGAGATAAGTACATTCCTATGCTGATTAAAAGTTTCTGCATACTTAATTGCAGTCAGAAGAGATAAGAATACTATTGATTGAGTAAAACAAAAAAAAATAACAAAAGATATTCATGATATGAAGTAAAAATGATTAAAACAAAAAATAATTTTGAAAAAAAGGATTTTTGTTCTAGACCGGAGAAGATTAGTCCTAGTAGCCATGTAAGTATGCTTTTGGGATGATTTATGGCCAATAAACTCAAAAAGGACTATTATCTGAGAGGTTTTATTCCCCTTTTACAAACTAGTATGATAGATATTAACCAGTGAATGTTATGATGGTTGCAGAGTAATTATAATTATCTCGAAAAAACATTTTCGAGAGCTGTTTTGGTTATTCCACGTAATCTTTGTTTTTTGGTGCGCTGAATCCGAAAATGACCTCCATTTTGTCATAGGACATCACGTTTCCTGACAATTTAGGTAACTATGTTAAATAAGGCAATATCTCAAAATAAATGGAAATAGACATAAAATTAAAGTTTTATTACAATATTTTCATGAAAATCCTTTTTTGAACTGAAATGAGCTCACCTACACACATTAAACTCGATTCTTCTTCCTTGTGAGGCTCCTCTTGGTGAATTTACGCTTGTGAGTAGCATCTGGAATGTGTCTCTGAAGCATCCAACAGTAGTCTGCCATCATTGTAATGCTCCATTTTCCCTGGTATCTCCTTTCCATCTCTTTAATGTCTTGGTGGAATCGTTCACCTTGTTACTCACTCACAGCTCCCAAATTTTCAGGAAAGTAGTCAAGGTGAGACTGGAGGAAATGCACTTTCAAACTCATCAGGCAACCTAAAGCTTGAAATGCTTTCAGCATTCGTCTGACGATCTTTTTGTAGTGAGGATCTTTGTTATTGCCTAAAAATTTCTGTACGACTTCTTTAAATACAAGCCATGCTTTTTTTTGAGGATCCGTCATGGTATTGACAAACTCTTGATTAACTATAAGCCTTCTAATGTCTGGTCCGACGAATACACCTTCCTTCAATTTTGCCTCCGACAGGTCTGGAAACTTGGTGACCAAGTATTTGAAGCATTCTCCATCTCTTGGAAGTGATTTTACGAATTGCTTCATCAATCCCAATTTTATGTGGAGAGGTGGTAGAAGAACTTTATGGGAAGGTACCAAAGTTTCTCGGAGGACATTTTTTTCACCGACTGTTAGCACCCTCGGCTGCCAACTCTTCTTGGTCCAGTGATTTTTGTCGGTCTCGACTGTCCCATAGACACAGAAAACAAGGATATTTGGTATACCCAGCTTGTTGCCCGAGCAGCATGCACAACACCTTCAAGTCCCCACACACTTGCCAACCATGGTCTTCATATTTAAGTTTACGAAGAACCAATTCCAAGTTCTCGTAGGTTTCCTTCAAGTGTACGGAATGACCTACAGGTATGGAAGCGTAAAAACCGTTGTGGAGTAAAACTGCTTTGAGACTTCTTTTTGAAGAATCTATAAAAAGACGCCATTGCTCTGAATCATATTGGATTTTAAATTGACCCATCAGATCTTCGACATCGATGCAATAAACCAACTTGTCTTCCTGGGCGAAATAAGGAACGAACTCCTTTTCACGATGTCTGAACCATGAAGATGACACTCCTGGCAACAATAAATTCCTGCTTTTCAGCCTTGATCTGAGTAACTCAGCGGCATCTTTGGGAAGATTCAAGTCTCTTACCAAATCATTCATCTCCTCCTGAGAAAACAATTTTGGTCTTGTATCATCTTCAAAGTCAGAACTTGATTCGTCATCTGGTTCAGGTATGACTTCACCTTCATCGGAGCTAGGTATCTCTTCCAAGGTAGCAGGGGGCTTGGGTACTGGTATATCTGTGCCATGGGGGATGGGACGAATTGCTGAGTGAAGATTTGGGTATGAAATGGAATGCTTCCATTTGGAATTAAACCCTTTCACATCGCATGACCAAAAGTAACAGTCGTCACTATGGTTCTTTTGCTCTCGCCATACCATAGGAATCCCATAATGGAAAGATTTTTTCTTACCCTTGAACCAGTTTTGGAGGTCCTCAACACACCGTTTGCACACTTTATGAGGCGCCCAGACTTTATCTTGATCTCCAATTTTTAGTCCAAAGTATGCAAAGTATACTTTTTTCACAAAGTCTGGAATATTCTGCTGTTGCTTCAACACTGTATATTCACCACAGATGAAACAGAAACTGTCTGGCGAATTAATACACTTTCGCGGAGCCATAATATAACGGTTGAAGAATGACGAGCTAACACGAATTGCGATGAAAAAGTGTGAATAGCCTAGAACCAAGAACCTGATGATGATTCGTGCACAAATGTGGCATGCAGGAGAGAGCAGCTCTGTGTCTGTACACGAGATGTCACAGTGCTGGCCACGCCCCCCTGCACTGACCGAAGCTGCTGCTATCTGCCCTGTCTCTCCCTCCCACTGGATTCTTCAGGAAAGATTAACCCCTTCTACCATTAGAAGCACGGACTTAAAACTTGCTTAGCTTACGTATAAATTGCTGACCATCAGATTTACAGAGCTATATTTTTTTTTACATAACTCGGACAACCCCTTTAAGTTTTTTTGGCATTTTATATCTTAAATGCACTTATGTGAATTAATTAATAGTAATTTGAAAAAATTTGATAAATTTGAAGACAATTTTGCATGTTGTGGCAAATCATGACGTCTAGGAGTTTTTTCAATATTTTGTTTTCAGCACACCATAATACATGGAAATTAGATGAAAATAATCAAACAGCTTTTTAGTCACAGACCTGTGTTATCACTGATTTCTGCCAAAGGTATATGGTTTGGTAATCTTCTAAAGTCATTTTGCACATATGTGGGCCTAGTAGCTTGCCAATAGGTATGCACAGGGGTGGGTTGGGCACAGCATGGGCAGAATGTACAGTGCAGGCATAGATTATAAAATATTGTAATTTATGCATATAATTAAAAATTATACCAACTCCAGTGCTGCACACCTACAAAGTAGACAAGACATCTGCCATTTAAGCTAATATTTAAAACTGCCTTAATAGAGGCATTTGAAAATACACTTAACTAGGCTGCCTCTTATAAAATTACCTTCCCCATGCTTTTCTTATGTTTCTTTTTAATTTTATTTTATCTGTTGCAGTATGTATTCATAATATCATTAGCTCATTTAGAAGTGTTCTCTAGCCTTTTGCTGATATTTATATAGATAGATAGATAGATGGATTACTACTACTTATATAGTGCTACAAGGTGTATGCAGCGCTGTACATATAGATGTAAGACATAGTCCCTGTTCATCAGAGCTTACAATCTAATCAAGATAAAAAAAAACATTGTAGAACTGGGGAATAGAGTATGGCAAGATACACATAAGTAGTGGGCAAGAGAATGAGGAGTATCAGGATCCAAAAGCAGCCTTAAAGAGGTGGGTCTTCAGCCTGGACTTGAATAAGGCCAGAGAAGGAGCCTGATGCCCCGACTCAGGTAGTCTGTTCCAGGGATTTGGAGCAGCAAGGTGGAATGAAGGAAGTCTGGAGTTGGCAGTGGCAGAGAAGGCCACAGATAAAAGGAATCTGCCAGAGGAGCGAAGCTCCTGAGGAGGGGTGTAGAATGAGATAAGAGAGGAAAGGTAGTGAGGAGTCGTAGAATGAATGCACTTGTAGGAGAAGTTTGAACTGGATGCGGAAACCGATAGGGAGCCAAGGAAATGACTTGAGAAGAGGGGTTACATGAACATAGCGACTTCGACTGGTGGAAGAAAAACCAGCAGCTGAGTTTTGAACAGATTCAGAGGGAGACCAGCAAGGTCAAGACAGAAGGTGACTAGTGAGTGGATGAGGGTCTTAGTAGTGTGTGTATAAAGGAAGGGAAGAATTTTGTCAATGTGTTAGAGAAAGAAGCAACAGGTTTTAGCTATCTGTTGGATGTGTACAGATAAAGAGTAGAGTTAAAGATGACCCCAAAGTTGCTTCCTTTTTTCCAGTCTATTTACAGTATTATAGTCTTTGTGTTTTTAATCCTCCCTCATGCAAAAGTTTTTTTGTTACAAAATTTAAAACTTTTTTCATTACAAAGGTTTTATTACAACCTCATAATTTATAGAAAAGATTGTAAAGTATGTAGCTAAGGAATCTAACATCCTCCTATGAAACAGGGAGGGATCTTCCTGGAAATATTTTTAATTTAAAAAATGAAGATTTGGTCTTTTATATTTAGACTAAGCTGTGATCCAGTGTATTGATACGGTAATATTCTTTTGTTTAACTAGTTGTTTCATGCAAATTTCTTCCTTACTATCCCACCAGACCTGTCCAGAAGCAAGGGTTTCACTCCACTACTCACAGCAGAAGTTGCAGAGCATGCCTTATATAGAGTACCAGGGCCGTATCAAGCCATAAATGCACTCTGTGTGACCTGCACATCTGGCGCGTCCCCTCCCCCCCCAATCACAGGTTTGTCATTTGCCCCATGTACCTCCTCATCTTACCCCCATATCCAGCCAGATATACCCTGCATTGTCTGCCCTTGCCCAGCTGCAGCCGCTTTTAGTTTTGCTTTTGAGGCGGCGGCAGAGGCAGCAGTGACCTCCAACTGAAAAAAAAAAGGTGGGTCTTTCCGTCTCTGCACTTGCATGCAGATCTGATCCCTCCCTCCTCTGACGCAAGCCTACATCAGAGGGAGGAGGGATCAGGCCAACATGTAAGCATGGCATCATAAAGAAGCTGCTGCCACCACCACTGTCAAAGCAACACTAAAAGCCTCGGCGGCGGGGCAATGGCAGGTAGCATGGGGGGCAGCCGGGCTGGTAGCCTCAAATGTGCCCCTATGAATCAATCTCCTCCTATAATCACCACCCCACCGTGATTGAGGTACACATTCTAACACTCGCCAATGAATATCATCAACAGAATGCTGACACTGTTGCCAGTGCGTTACCAGAGGAGCAGAGGCAACATTATTATTACGACGTTTATGCTCAGAAAGCCGCTGGCGAATTCTCCTAGAAATGCAAACAACATAGATCATAGAGCAGGGGCAAACAACCACTGCATTATCACAGGAGGTGAAACCAACCAAATGATATACTTTGCCATCATTGTGTGTCCAACTAGGTCCCACCAGTGCCAGAGCACACCAATTACATTTAGAACATGGGTAATGACCCTTAGTTTGAACATTCACTTTTGGTGGTAAAAATCCATAAAAGTTAGTGAAAAGCTCACCCATATTTCTACCCCTAGTAAACACAATCCTCAGTAGAATCGATAAACAGGGATGTAATTGTAATACAGACCTATATTTCCGAAGAGTCTTAATAATCCTATTGACACCCATCACATAAGGTAATACACAGGTTAAACAGTCCTCAGAGTCCTTAAATTGATATTGTAACAACAAAGGATGCTGAGCAAAACGTGCTCTCATGAAAGTCCGCTTCACATCAGAATGAGGATAACCCGGTGCCTTAAACCGGGCATCAAGGAGTCTAGATTCTTACAGAAATGCACCTTCCGTAGAGCAAATATGCCTGGCCCTGAAGTATTGGCTAACAGGTAAGTTCCTGTGGGGAGAGAGTGGATGATAGCTAGAAAAATGCAAATAAGCATTGCGATCCACTTACACAGTAGTCTGAATTTCCTCCTGCATATGAAAAATATGTACATCCAAAAAATCAATCTCCACAGCATAGTAACAAAGAGAAAACCTGAGGTTGTCATCCTTATCATTAAGCCAGTTAAAAAATTGTAATAACTGAACCTACACAGTGATAGTTGGTCCCAAGTAGAAGGAGCAGCTCCTAAACTGGAATTCAGTTGGGGACAGCAAGCCTTCTCATTCTGACATGTCCTGCATTGCCCCACCCCTCTGCTTGCATGGCTTGCTATTGAGACAGAAAACCTGTGCAAGTGGAGGGGGCGAAGCATCACAGGATCCTTTCAGCACGAGAGGAATTCCAGGAGCTGGATTCTGGTTCAGGAGCGGCTAGACCTGTTGTTCAGCGCCAGTGGCGAGTGCTGATAAAGCTGAACTTTAAATCCAAATATTCAAGGCCGGGGTCATATCCATGCTCTGGCATTGAATATCCGGGTCGCCCAGATTGCTGAGAGGCTAACCAAGCAGTGGCGATGTTCAGCTGCTGCCCGGTTAGCTTCTGTGGCAATACTTAGGCCAGGATTTCCTGCATCTGACTTTTGCCGTGTGCCACTAACCGGGCAGCAGCTCAATATCACCACTGCCCGGTGAAAAACAGGCACCGCCCCGGAATGCACCCAGCATGCTCCAATGCTAACCGATTAGCGTGTGGAGGCAGCACCTGGGGATATTCTGCTGCACTAACCATGTTAGTGCTGCTGAACATCCTGCAGAGCAGCATTTGCACAGTTTGTGGGTCTGCAAACCATGTAGATGTCTTTGAATATCCCCCACCACTTTTCTACTCCAGACCAACTGATGAGGGGAAAATGTGGATGGGGTGATCCGGAAGGGAAAGGCGTCTCCCTTCCTTTGCCTATGGGCACCCTCACTTAAAATCTTGCTCTGCTGTTCCATTCCTATTTTTAACGTAGGCATGGTAGCCATTGCATAGAGAAATCATGCAGAAGTTAATAGAAACAATAATCCTAATTTTTTCATTGCCCTGAATTGAAGGAATTAGCAAAAGAAAATTTAAATTTAAAGCAATTTTTACTAGAGATGACTTTGCTGGTAAAGTGTACCAGCAAAGTATATTTCATAAAACACAAGGTATTATTTCAATGGTAAGATGGCTTTGACATTGAGATAATGAAATTACAGAATAAATGTTGACATTTTTTTTAAAGCGTGTCTAAGATAATTTCAGTTTAATTTTCACAGTGAAAGTGCTGCTGGCTTCATTCCATCTTTGTTCAGACATGTCTATGTTTAACTTTTTGCTTTGCCAAAGAGCTGTTGAAGAGTTTTGTTAAGGTGAAGAAAAACAGTTCTCTGTTGTCAAACATTACTCTGCTTTGAGAAACAGCATTTGTATGAGAAGCAGAGGCTAGCTTAAAGTGAACATATTCAGAAAATTCTGAAGCAAGGGGCCTTCGACATAAGGTCAATTTCATATTTAAGTTAAATAACACCTTTGTAGTCATTCTAAGCTGTCTTCAGCAGTGCTAGGAACTGCACCCAGCAAATATTCAGAATACAGGCCTCTCTCCATTCAACTTACCAGACAACATCAGCACATAGATGACTCCTTTTATAGCAAAGGTGCCATAGCTTTCTTTTTGTAGCAGATTGCCCCCCCCCCCCCCTTTTCTCTCATTCAGACTCCCCCTGCCTTTGGCTACATAAATGAAGATGATGTGCCAGACACCGAGGGGGGGGGGAGTGAGCTAGGGAAAGGGAGATGAGATGCAGGACACTTTGGACGAGGGGCTAGGAAAAGGGGGGGGGGGGAGTTGCTGGACACCTGTCTGGGGCGTCAGATACCTTTTGGCTGGCCCCGCATGGGGCCTGTGTGCCAATACACATAAGTTCTGCAGTTGTCTGGCCTGTCTACCATATATACTTCCCATTACCAAGGAAACCCTGTGAGAGGCGAGGCCACTGCAGGGCCTGTAAGAAAACACTGTAAAGGCGTCCTGCTGATTTTATTTCTTGTTGCTGACGCTGGTGCTGTACAGGGCCATACCAAGGGCTGTGCAAGAGGTGCAGCTGCACAGGGCGCATGTACAGAAGGGGCGCAAATATTGTCACTGCGCTTCCAGGAAGCTCCAAAAGAATGAGTTACTGCACCTGGCTGGGGAAGATGAGTTAGTTACACAGGGCACATTTCTAGCTTGGTATGATCCAGGTGCAGTAGCCACTGGAAGGGTATGAGAATACCCTCTGGGTGTGACACCAGGGATATGCGCCCCAATCCCTCCCTCTCCTAGTTTCAGTACCAACTTTGACTACTTGTTTTAATCTATGCTGCATTTGTTTCCCATTGCAACTTTGCAAGGAAGCCAATTCTAGTTTACAGTATCAATATCAAAGTTTGCCAGGTGATTTTCTTTATTAGTGGTGGCTGACAATCGACATCCTGAGTAGTGTAGTTTATTGCATGTTTTCTGTGATCTGTGTAAATACAGCACAAATTCTTACATAACAGCACCTCTGTGATAAAGATAACAGAACAGAGAGCTTCCTGAAGTTTCAGCTGAGTGACCCCCATTCGAAAATTCACTGGACACCAAATGATTACCAAAACAAATAAGCAGGCTGAGGAGGACGCCACAACCCTCTCCAGAATGCTAAAGAAATCTACTAGCGTAATATATTTATTATGTTTCCTAAACTAATAGTTAGAAGGAAATCTATTTAAATAATTATTTAAGATACTCGCCTCTCAACTATTCGCTCTTTCAGCTGATCACCTCACCTAGCTTCTCCCCCCTCCAGTTGATCTCTTCTCTCAGTTCCTCTTTCCATTTCCAACCAGTTTCACTCAACCCTCCACCACTGTTCTCTCAGTCTCCCTTCCCCCTCGCCTCCAGTCAATTTCTCAGGATCCTGAGTTGCTCTTTCCAGATATTTAGGAATGCACAGATCATTACTCATCAGTTGCTGAAAGTGTATCTGCTGTAACACCACCCCATCATGCAGGGGGCATGTTAAACACTAGACAGACTAGGCAGTTGCCCAGGGTGGCAGCTTCTGAGGGGCATCAAAATGCAGCTCCAGTCAAAGCAAAGCAGTAGGTCTCGACTGCTGCTCAAATGCAAAGTGTTATCGGTGCATTGTGTTACTCGCAGATAGACTGGACAATTTTTAAGTAGTTCATGGGTATATAGCTTTGGAAACTGTCCTTGTGTGTGCATGCATATATATATTTATTTAAAAGCATGATATCCAATTATGCATTTTTAATAGTGGTGGACATTTAGGGGAGATCATTTCAGAAGCTCTATTCTTCATTTGCACATCTGAAAACACCCATTCAGATATACCTATCACATTCATGTTCTAAGAGCCATGCTAGAAAGGCCCGATTTTAAATGTGTCCAGTAATATCATGTCTGTGTTACATGAGGGCATGGCAGAGGCATGTCCGGGGGAGGGGGGTCTGTAAAAGATCTACATTTATGTCTGATTTTAGAACAGCGCCGCACACTTATGACTGCTATGTCATACCTGCTCCTGGCTACAAATAGGCATTTGAAAATTGCTCGTTATGGCCAGCAAGTGACTGTAAGGAGAAGAAGTGAATGCTCTCTGACTCCCCAAATAATTTTCACCCCCTCAAAGTGCCTTCAGAGCTGCTGTGACACTTCACGTCTCCGCTTGCAAAATGGCAGGCCAGCACATGTACAATATGTGGCAACAGGCATAACTATAAATCTCATAGTCCATGTACTGTCTATCAGGGCCGTACCAAGGGCCGCACAGGGTGCAATCAAGGAAGGAGCACTGATGTCATCACTTGGTTTCCAGAAAGCCCAGTAAGAGTGGATTCCTACATGCAACTGGGTGGAATGGGGAGGCACCAGATGCATGAGTCACACAGGGCACATTTCTACCTTGATATGGTCCTACTCTCTATGGTTCCCAAGTGAAAAGGGGCTGACCAGCAGGCCCTGTGCAACTGCTAGCCAAGACCCTCTTTGCAGCTCCAGCATAGAAAGACACTGGCAAGCACACCTCACAACTCTCGTTTTCTGCCAAGAAGTCCAAAAACAAGCTGCCTCCTAATTGATATTCCTGGAAAGATGCTGATTAGCTGTTGCACTGCTACTCTCAGGTCTGACTGCCTCATTGGTTAGTAGGATTTATTTCCTATGTCCATTAGGTGCCATACTCTCAAAGCTAGAACTGCTGAAATGGCTGAATGCTTGACGTAAACATTTCATCAAACCCACTCACGACCCCAGTGGATGATTTTGGGATCCACTGTAGTAGAATGTACTATAAATATAATCTGACCTTAGAAGTAAGTCCATTGTAATTTGAAACTGAGAATAATGAATAACGATATTCTTATAAATTTGATCTGATATTTTTATGGAATTAATGATACATTAATGCAATCCTCTAAACATCTAAATGAGTTGCTTTGCATTGTTGATGTTGTGCCGTCGAGTTGGTGTCAACTCATGATGCCCTCTGGATAGTTGTCCTAAGCTGTGTTCAGTCTTCAGTCAGGCATCTCGTTGTTGACAGAGTGGCACCCATAGCTGCTGCCATTGTATCGATCCATATCATTGCTTGCCTTCCTCTTTTGTGTTGACCATCTACCTTGCCAAGCATGATGTCTTTCTCTAATGATCTCTCTCTTCACATGATTTGTCCAAAATACGAAAGTCGAAGTTTTGTCATCTGAGTTTCCAAAGAAAGCTTAGGTTTGATCTCCTCTAGTACTGACTAGTTTGTTCTTTGGGCAGTCCATGGTATACACAGTATTCGTCGCCAGCACCATAATTCAAAGGCATCAATTTTCTTCCTGTCTATATTTTTTACTGTCCAACTTTTGCATCCATATGCTGTTATTGAAAATACCATGGCTTGAATGAGTTGAAACTTTGTATGGACATTGCTGCTCTTGAGACTCTTTTCTAGGTCCTTCATAGCCATTTTGCCAAGAGCAATGCATCGTCTGGTTTCTTGACTGCTTGTTCTTTCATTGATAGTTGATCCAAGTAGGTTAAAGTTTTTACAGTCTCTTTTATACCGTGCTAGTCTTGAAGGACTAGAAAAAGGGACTGTTACTTCTGAAGAGAGATCTGCAACTGTGAGTATATACTTCTGGTAATTTTCTAAAAGGAATTCTTTGTATTAAAGCTAATTAATCTGTGAACCCACTATTTTTTGTTAAATCAGTCAGGGCCTAGTAGCAGCAGTTTAAGTTTAAATATAAAACACAGAGGAGAACTTTCTGGTTACATTTCATACCCAGCAGAGAGCTTGTAGTTTAAATTTAATAGTCACTCTGGGCCTAGTAAGAGCAAAGTACTTTTAGTTAAATTTAAAACACAGAAGAGAGCTTTCTGGTTACATTTGGAACCCAGCAGAGAGCTTGTAGTCTAAATTTAATAGTCACTCAGGGCTTGGCATCAGCAAAGTACTTTCAGCTTAAATTTAAAACACAGAAGAGAGCTTTCTGGTTAAATTTAGAACCCAGCAGAGAGCTTGTAGTTTAAATTTCATAAGAAGTTAGAGCCTAGCAGCAGCTAAGAGCTATAATTTAAATCAAATCAGAATTTAGCTTACCTCAGCAGCACAAGACAGGGTACTGTGTAGCAGCCCTCTTTTAATACGTGTTATTTCCCTCCCCTGGGATAATCGTAGCTTTATAGGTACTTACACATCTTAAAAGACAGGAGGTGCTCTCAGGTGAAGCTCATTACCCAAATCAGTCATACACTAAGGACCTGAGATTAGTTAAGCTTCAGGTGAACAAGGTATATTACACGTATTAGGTACAGTTTTATTAGTATAAATATCCATAGCAACCCTTAGTAAGTAAAGAACTTAGATCTAAACACAAACTTAAAACTAAGATGCAGACAGCAGTCCAGCAGCGGGATGGGGGATTTCCAGTCTATTGCATTGAGTGTCACATATATGATTTTCTCCCAGTTGGTGAGAGGTCTTACGTGTGCACTAGGTGCAAGGAGCTGTTTGCTCTCAGGGAATGAGTCCGTTCTCTAGAGGCTAAAGTAGCAGACTTGGAAAGCATAAGACAGACAGAGAGGTACATAGACGAGACCCACAGGGATATAGTCCTGAAGTCCCACCCCCAGTCTGGCAGCATCCCTGTTGCCATGGAGGAGAGAGGTCACGTGACAGGAGAGCATCACCCTGGTGTGGCAGGAAGTGATCCTGTAACTAGGACCTGTCCTCCAGGTGATGTAAAACCCTCTGGCACCGAGGAAGTTTCTCCAGGGCCATGTGCCCATGAGGGAAGGGTTAGGACAGCCGTTATAGTTGGTGATTCGATCATTAGGCATGTAGATAGCTGGGTGGCTGGTGGACGTGAGGATCGCCTGGTAACATGCCTGCCTGGTGCGAAGGTAGCGGTCCTCACGCGCCACCTAGATAAGGTCTTAGATAGTGCTGGGGAGGAGTCTGCTGTCTTGGTACATGTCGGTACCAATGACATAGGAAAATGTGGTAGGGAGGTTCTGGAGGCTAAATTTAGGCTTTTAGGTAGGAAGTTGAAATCCAGAGCTTCCAGGGTAGCATTTTCCGAAATGCTTCCGGTTCCACGCGCAGGACCCAAAAGGCAGGCAGAGCTCCGGAGTCTCAATGCGTGGATGAGACAATGGTGCAGAGATGAGGGTTTTGGATTTGTTAGGAACTGGGGAACATTCTGGGGAAAGGAGGGGCTCTTCCGAAATGATGGGCTTCACCTTAACCAGGATGGAACCAGGCTGCTGGCATTAACCTTTAAAAATGAGATAGAGCAGCTTTTAAACTAGATATTATGCGAAAGCCGACAGTCGCCCAAGAGCAGATGCTTCGGAAGAATGTATCTTTGAAGGATACTACCAAAAGCAGAGAGGTTCCACAAAAGAGTAAAGTAGCCCAAATGCCCTCAAGTATGGAGCAGACTGAGCTTAAAGATCCCAAATTACCCATGTCTAACAATAGCCAAATTAATATGAGTAAAATACATTCTCTAAAATGCTTGTATGCAAATGCTAGAAGTCTAAAAAATAAGATGGGAGAGTTAGAATATATAGCACTAAATGAAAGGTTAGATATGATTGGAATATCAGAGACATGGTAGAAGGAGGACAACCAGTGGGACACTGTGATACCTGGGTACAAACTATATCGTAATGATAGAGCTGATCAAATTGGTGGAGGGGTTGCTCTCTATGTTAGAGAGGGCATTGACTCAGAAAGGATTAAAGTTTTGCAGGAAACAAAATCTGCTGTAGAATCTATATGGATTGAAATTCCATGTAAAAGGGGGAAGGCAATGGCAGTGGGGGTGTACTATCGAGTGCCTTGCCAGAATGACCAAATGGATGATGAAATGCTCAAAGAAATCAAGGAAGCTAACAAAAGTTACAGTGCAGTAATAATAATGGGTGATTTCAACTACCCCGGTATCTACTGGGTCAGTGTCACTTCAGGACATGCTAGGGAGATAAAGTTCCTAGATGAAATAAATGACTGCTTCTTGGAGCAGCTGGTTCATGAACCGACCAGAGGGGAAGCCATATTAGACCTAGTCCTTAGTGGAACACCAGATCTAGTGCAAGAGATAAGGTTGTTGGGGCCACTTGGCAATAGTGATCATAGCATGATCGCCTTTGATTTAATTAGTGGAGGAGGGATAGTAAGGAAATCCACAGTACTACCTTTTAACTTTCAAAAGGGAAACTATGATAAAATGAGGAAAACAGTTAAGAAAAAACTAAAAGGAGCAGTTGCAAAGGTTAAAGACGTACATCAGGCTTGGCTGTTGTTGAAAAATACTATCTTGGAAGCCCAGACCAGCTGTATTCCACGCTTTAAGAAAACTGGAAGGAAGTCCAAAAAACTGCCAGCATGGTTTAAAGGTGAGGTCAGAGAGGCTGTTGTTGCCAAAAAAGCATCTTTCAGGAAATGGAAAAAAGAGCCAAACGACGAAACCTGGAAACAGCACAAGCACTGGCAAGTCAAATGCAAGGCATTGATAAGGCAGGCAAAGGGAGAATTTGAGAAGAAGCTTGCTGCGGAAGCAAAAACGCGAAGTAAAGACCTTTTCAAGTACATTCGTAGCAAAAAACCTGTGAGAGAGTCAGTTGGTCCATTAGATGATAAAGGGGTTAAAGGAGCACTAAGAGGAGACAAGGCGATAGCGGAGAGATTGAATGAATTCTTTGCTTCAGTCTTTACTGAGGAAGATGTAGGGATGTTACCCATGACTGAAGTGGTATTTAAAGGTGCGGAAGAATTGATGGAAATATCGATACATCGGGAAGATGTATTACAACTATTAGATAAACTGAAGAGTAGCAAATCACCTGGGCCGGATGGTATACATCCAAGGGTGTTGAAAGAACTGAAATACGAGATTGCAGACCTGCTATTAGTAATCTGTGAACTATCATTAAAAACATCTCTAATACCTGAAGATTGGAGGATCGCCAATGTAACACCAATTTTTAAAAAGGGTTCCAGGGGTGATCCGGGAAACTACAGACCGGTGAGCCTGACATCAGTACCGGGAAAAATGGTAGAAACCATCATAAAGAATAAAATTACTCAGCATGTAGATAGTCATGACCTAATGGGAGACAGCCAACATGGCTTTAGACAAGGAAGATCTTGTCTTACTAATCTGTTATGTTTTTTTGAAGGAGTGAGTAATCAGGTAGACAAAGGTGAGTCGGTTGATATTGTGTATCTGGACTTTCTGAAAGCCTTTGACAAGGTCCCTCATCAGAGACTTTTGGCAAAACTAAAGAGTCATGGGATAGGAGGCAGTGTACTATTGTGGATCAGGAACTGGTTAAAAGATAGAAAGCAGAGGGTAGGGCTAAAAGGACAATTTTCCCAATGGAGAAAGGTGAATAGTGGTGTACCCCAGGGATCTGTGTTGGGTCCGCTGCTTTTTGACATATTCATAAATGACCTGGAAAGTGGAATAACGAGTGAGGTTATCAAATTTGCAGATGACACAAAACTATTTAAAGTTGTTAAAACCCAAGAGGATTGTGGAAAATTGCAAGAGGATCTTGATAAATTGGAAGACTGGGCATCAAAATGGCAGATGAAATTTAATGTGGACAAGTGCAAGGTTATGCACCTAGGGAAGAACAACCCAAACTATAGTTACACGATGCAAGGTTCCACATTAGGAACCACCACCCAGGAAAAAGATTTAGGCGTCATTGTGGATACCATGTTAAAACCCTCGGCCCAGTGTGCAGCGGCGACCAAGAGAGCAAATAGAATGCTAGGTATGATAAGGAAAGGAATGGAAAATAAAACAAAAGATATTATAATGCCTCTATATCATTCCATGGTGAGACCGCACCTTGAATATTGTGTGCAATTCTGGTCGCCGTATCTTAAAAAGGATATAGCGATTTTAGAAAAGGTTCAGAGAAGAGCCACCAAAATGGTAAAGGGGATGGAAGGATACTCCTATGAAGAAAGGCTAAAAAGGTTGGGGCTCTTTAACCTGGAAAAGAGACGGCTGAGGGGAGATATGATAGAAGTCTATAAATTAATGAACGGAGTGGAACGGGTAAACGTAGATCGATTGTTTACCTTATCAGAATATAGAAAGACTAGGGGACATGCTATGAAGCTACAGGGTAAACTATTTAAGACTAATAAAAGAAAATATTTTTTCACTCAACGTGTAATCAAACTCTGGAATTTGTTACCGGAGGATGTAGTAAAGGCTGTTAGTGTAGCTGGGTTTATAAAAGGTTTGGACAAGTTCCTGGAGGAAAGGTCCATAAACCATTATTAAGAAGGGACCCAGGATATCAATGCTTGAACCAATACAAGCATTGTGGAACCTGTGTCCCTTGGGGAAACTGCTAGGTACGTATGACCTAGATTGGCCACTGTTGGAAACAGAATACTGGGCTTGATGGACCTTGGTCTGACCCAGTATGGCATATCTTATGTTCTTATGTAACATCAGTGCGGTTTACATGACAACAAAAACTTATACGGTGCAGGAATCTGCTCCGGGTTACAAAAAACAGGTGCTTAAACTTGGGTAAAACCAGGATAACTATTTACATATAGGCATTGCATCAAGTCGAGTCCAGAGTAATCGTAGTGTGATAGTGTGGTGGTACTAGAAGGGGGGGGGGGAGCGGTTAATGGTGCGCGGTCATCCAGGTAGTGTTTGAGGAAGAGGTGGTGCTTCAGAGCCTTCCAAAATTGTGTTAGGTCAGGGATTGCCCGGATGCTAGGTGGTAGGACGTTCCAGCACCTGGGCGCGCAGAACCTAAATGCCCTGCTTGCTGTTGCCTGGTTGCATTGTATTACTGCTTTCAGTAGTTGTCAACTATTTCAATTTCTTCTCCATCAACGATGAACTTATTGATTTTGACAGTTGTCAGGATCTTTGTTTTTTTAACATTAAGGAGCAGAGTCATTTTAAGACTGTTACTTGGTCTTGAGAAGCAAATGTTTCAGATTGTCTTCACTTTCAGCCAGTAATATTAATATACAAAATTGAGTATTTACCTTTTGAATGCATAAGTATAATTTTAATGGGGAAATTTGCCTGCTAACATTGGTACAAGTGCATTAATGCAAATTTACCCTGACAGAAGCAACAATGTGATCATTTAACATGTTAATGCTTATGTTAGCATTAATGTTATTTTTTTATTAACTGTCTGTTAATAATTATTCAGCTTTTCTTTTTTTTAGCTAATTCAGAAATATATGGACTACATTAGATCAGAGTCCATGAAAAACAGATATATTTTTTGAGTCCTTTTAGTGGATGGATATTAATAGCATCTGTGTGATATTTTGCACTGGATATAAGATTATTGAAGGTAAAAATAGCCAATATTTTAACTAATAAAATAGGAAACTCCAAAATACTTACATTTTATATTGCAATTAATGAATTAGTAACCATGGCTATAACTGGAATACTGTACAACATTCATCATATTATGTCACTTTTATTTTTTGTATAACACATACTTATTCTCTTAGCACAACTGCATGAAGACAATATACTCTGGCTGAATACACTGTGCTGTCATTTTCAAATGACAAGGAAACATCGATATTTGTTATGCCATTTTGTGTTCTTTCCAATTCAAAACAACACCAAAGCAGGGTCGGCCCGTCCATTGAGCAAAATTTTGGTTGCACAGGGCCCTGCATTTCAGGGGGCCCCGCGCAAACAACATCCTGAACACTGGCGGCAGGCAGGATGGCTTTAGAGCCAGGGTCTCAAACATGCGGCCCACAAGAGAACTTTGTGCAGCCCGCGACAGAGAGGAAACTAAAAAAAAAAAAAACCCTGGCAGAATCAACTGTCCCTCGGCCCCTTCCCGTCTGCCCGGCAGAGCCTCATCAGCTCCATCAGCGGCAGCTTTCAGGGCCTCCCGCGAAGAGAGTTTCTCTCTCGCGGCTCTGTTAAGCCTGCCAGGGCTGATAGGAATTCTTCACAGCCGCGAGAGGGAAATACTCTCTCTTCGAGGCTTAAAAAGCCCACCGCTGATGGAGCTGACGAGGCTCTGCCGAGACTGCCGGACAGACGGGATGGGGCCACAGGACAGTTGATTTTGCCGCTGCCACGGTGGCAGCAGCAGCAGAAGCCAGGGTTTTTTTTTTTTTTTTTAATTTACCTGGGCTGATGGAGGGAGGGGGGTTAGGTCGGGCTGATGGGGGGGAGGGGGTTAGGACTGGTAATGGGGGTGCTAAGACTGAAAATGGGGTGATGGGGGGGGTTAGAACTGGAAATGGGCTGATGGGGGTTAGGACTGGAAGTGGGGTGATGGGGGGTTAAGACTGGTAATGGGCTATGGTGGGGGCTAGGACTGGAAATGGGCAGATGGGGGTTAGGACTGTAGGTGGACTGATTGGGGGGTTAGGACTGGTAATGGGCTATGGGGGGGCTAAGACTGAAAATGGGGTGATGGGGGGGTTAGGACTGGAAGTGGGCTGTTGGGGGGGCTTAGGACTGGTAATGGGCTATGGGGAGGGCTAGAACTGGTGATAGACTGGGGGGGTTGCTAGGACTGGAAATGGGCTGAGTAGAAGGGGGGGCTTGAACTGCAAATAGCTGATGGGGACAGGGTTTTGGAATGGAAATGGGCTGAGTGGAAGGGGGGACTTGAACTGCAAATAGCTGATGGGGACGGGGGCTTGGAATGGAAATGGGCTGCGAGGGGAGGGAGCTAGGACAGGAAATGGGCTTAGTGGGGGAGCTAGGACAGGAAATGGGCTGATGGAGGGGCTAGGATAGGACTGGAAATGGATGGGGGAGCTAGGACTGGAAAAGGGCTGATGCGGGGACTAGAAGGGAGCGGATGCTGGGTGGGGCTGGAACTAGAAGGGAGCTGATGTTGGGGGAGGATTAGAATGGGATGGGGCTGGGAGAGTGAAATGGAGAGGGGAAAAATCTTTTGTGTGGGAAGGAAGAAAAATCTACAATTGGTCGGGTATTGGGAGAGTAAGTGTGGATTGAGGGTGGAGGGGTAAAATTTGAGTGGATGAAATAGGAATGAGGAAAGAGCAAAAGGAGAAAGATTAGTATATTAAAGCAGATGTAGAGAGAGAATGGAAAAAAAAACTAGAAGAGAGAAGAAAGGACAAATGGACAGCAGACGATGAAGAGTTAGCAGAAGACACGAAGAAACCAGAAGAAAGTAGCTGGAGCAATTGCAACTGAAAATAAATGCACAAAAGGTAGAAAGATATCTCTTTATTTTAAATTTATTAGCTGGAATATGTCAGCTCTGGGAAATGTGCATCATTAACGTCTGCGCTTTGTTTAGTACAAGAGGAAATTAATTTATAGTTTTATTTCTACAGTGTTGTTGTACATTCCAAGTTTGGCTTTTGGGGTTCCCAGTTTAATTATTGTCTTCCTGTTTCTAAATTGTGATTCCTTGTTTGGTGATGGTGTATGTTCTGCATGTGTAACTGAGCTGAGGTATTCTGTTTATGTAATTCCTATTTGACATTGCCACTTGTTCTCTTTCCCCAGTAGGTCATGTATTGTTATTCCCTGAAATGTATTGGTTTAATATTTGCAGTGTTGCCTTTTGATAGGTAGAGTATGGTGCTTTGTGAGTCCTGGTAGTGCTGTTAGGATATGGCGGGTTTGCTATAGGTTCTAAATGGGCAATGTTTGTAGTAGTTCCTAATGTGCCTGGCAGTTGGCACTGGATTATAGTAATGTAGAAATCTTTGTCTTTCTTTATCCATACACTCATTAAGAGGCATGTTTACTAAACGTTAGTGTATGGTAACATTATGCAAATATTTATGCAAAGGAGACCCCTTATGCAAATGAAGCCCTGCGTCTTATGTGGGTTACTTTGCAAGTCCTCATTTGGCCCTCAAAGCAATTTGGGTTTGAGACCCCTGCTTTAGAGGGAGCTGGAGAGAGGCCCCGACTCACCTCTACAGCTGCCGAAGTGAAGCGTGTCTATTTCCTTCACTTCGGCAGCTGTACTGATGTTTAGAACGCTGTCGCACTGAGCGTGGGAAACAGGAAGTTCCCTTTGACCTCAGCATGGCAGCGTTCTAAACGTCGGTACAGCTGCCGAAGTGAAGGAAATAGATGCGCTTCATTTCGGCAGTTGTAGAGGTGAGCCAGGGCCTCTCCGGCTCTCTCTAAAGCATCTTAAACAACTGCGGGGCTCTTTGGGAGGGGAGGGGGGGCTTGGACTGGAAATGAGCTGAGTGGAGGGGGGGCTTAAACTAGAAATAGCTGATGGAGAGGGGGCTTGGACTGGAAATAACTGTAGGGGAGGGGGACTTGAACTGGAAATGGGCTGAGTGGGGGGAGGGTCTTCGACTGCAAATTTTGGGGGGAGGGGAGCTAGGACTGGAAATGGGCTGAGTGGAGAGGGGGCTTGGACTAGAAATATCTGATGGGGAGAGGGCCTTGTTCTGAAAATCGGCTGAATGGGGGGAGCTAGGACTGGATATGGGCTGATAGAGGGGCTAGGATAAGACTGGAAATGGCTGAATGGGGGGGCTTGGACTGGAAATGGGCTGAGTGGGGGGAGCTAGGACTGCAAATGGGCTAGGAAAGGACTGGAAATGGGTTGATGGGGGGCTAGGATTGGAACCCCCCTCTTGTCTACCCACCTCAGTATCCTCATCTCAGCGTCTATCTCGTCGCATCACCTCTTCTACCATTCAACAATTTCCCCCTGCTCCCCCTCTTCTTCCGACCGACTTTTCCTCTCGTTCCCCCGATTCCCAAGCCGCCCTCTGGTTCTCTACCCTTTCTGATGCACTTAACAACCTGGCTCCTCTTCGGCCCCATCCCCCAAGGTCTCGCCCCTCACAACCTTGGTACCATCCTGGCCTTAAATTGCTCCGCACTCAGCTCCGTAGAGCTGAACGCCTATGGCGCAAGGCTCCCTCCCCAACCACTCTTTCATCCTTTAAGGCTCATCATTCCCACTACCGTTCTCAGGTGCACTCAGCCAAAAGGAATTATTTCTCCACTGCCATCTCGACTGCTCCTAATCAGACCCGACATCTCTACAACACACTCCGCTCCCTCACTTCCCTTCTTCCCCTTACCTCTACCTCCCCCACTCACTCATCTCCCCCCCTTCGCTTCTAGCTACATTCTTTAGTGATAAAATCTCCAACCTCAGGTCCTCCCTTCCCTCCTGCCCTTCCCCCCTCCCCCCTCCCCCCCCCCATCGCATCTCCTCCTCCGTCCCCTGGCCACTCTCACACCTGGTCTTCCTTTCCCCTTATAACCTCAGCTGAACTCCATCAACTCATCTCCTCTTCTAATAAGACCTTTTGTTCTCTTGACCCCATCCCCTCCTCTTGGCTATTAAATTCATCACTAGCACTCCTCCCCCCCCCCCCCTTCTTTCTATGCTTAATTCCAGTCTCTCCTCTGGTGTTTTTCCTCACTCTTGGAAACACGCTCTCATCCGTCCCATTCTCAAGAAGCCCTCCCTTGACCCTATGATTCCCTCCCACTACCGCCCAGTATCCAACCTACCCTTTATCTCTAAACTTCTGGAAAAATTCGTATTTGCCCAACTCTCTCACCACTTAGATGATATCAACTTTCTTCACCCACGGCAATCTGGTTTTCGTCAGGGTCACAGTGTGGAAACTGTTCTTCTTGCTTTCACTAACTCTCTTCACGTTGCTCACGATCGTGGTGATATCTCGGTGGCGGTAGCCCTTGACCTGTCCGCTGCTTTTGACCTTGTTGACCACTCCCTTCTTCTCACCCGTCTTCGAGAGGCGGGTCTTCGCAGCACGGTGCATCACTGGTTTCACTCTTTTCTGTCTTCACGATCCTGCTCAGTCCTCTCTTCCTCCACTTCTGTTCCTTCCTCTGACCCCTTTCCTCTGTTATGTGGTGTTCCCCAGGGTTCTGTACTTGCACCTCTTCTCTTTAACCTTTTCTTGGCCCCTCTCACTCTTCAGATTCAACAGACTGAGATCAGTGCCTTTTATTACGCTGATGATATTGTCCTTCTACATCATACCTCTCCTTCTCATCCCGATCTTTCCCCACTTAATTCCTGTCTCTCCACTGTCGCCGACTGGTTGTCACAAAACTGTCTTCATCTTAATCTTACAAAGACTATTGCTATCTGGTTCTCCCATGGTGGTCCCTCCCCTTCCCTAGCCCCATCTTTCTCAGGCTCCCCCATTCCACTGGTTTCCTCTTTCCGTTACCTTGGCGTTCTCTTTGATTCTAATCTATCCTTCCACGATCACATTTCTCATGTTACTAAGACTTCCTTCTTCTTGCGTCAAATTCGTGCTATTCGCCCCTTTCTCACCCCTTCAGCACTCGCTACATTACTCCTATCTCTGGTCATATCTCGTGTTGACTTTACTAATTCTCTTTTTCTTGGTATTTCAAAATCTCAGCTTCACCGCCTTCAACGCGTCCAGTACACCGCTGCCCGTATTGCTACCCACTCCTCTGCCCGCGATCATGTTTCACCTCTCCTCTCCCGTCTCCACTGGCTACCTCTACCCTTCCGCTCCCACTACAAACTGCTCACGCTGGTACATCGGGTCTTTCATGATAGCACACCACAATATCTGGCAGACCTTCTCACCTATCACACCCCCAGGTATACACCTCGTTCATTTCATCTTAACCGTCTCACTCTCCCTTCACCCTCTCTTGCTCACCTTCAGTCCACCCGCTCCTCCGCTTTCTTCTTTGCAGCTCCCGCCCTCTGGAACTCTCTCCCCCCCCCCTTCCCTCCGCCTTGAGCCCCACTACCTTACTTTTAAGTGTAATTTAAAAACCCACCTTTTCTCCCTTGCCTTTGACCTTCCCTCCCCTTTTGCTTAAGCTCTTTCACTTTGGTTTATGTTGTGATCTTTCTCCCTCTTTCCTGTCCAGACATTATAATTTCCTTTTCCTCTCCTCTAGCTAATTTTTATTATTGTTTTTATGGTTGTTTTTATGATTGTTTTTATATTGTAAACCGCTCTGGTCCCCCTAAAGGGCGGTATATCAAGCTGAATAAAACATAAACATAAACATAAATGGGCTGATGGAGAGCTAGGATAGGACTGGAAATGGATAGGGGAGCTAGGACTGGAAATGGGCTCATGGGGAGCTAGAACTGGAAATAAACTGATGCGGGGACTAGAAGGGAGCAGATGCTGGTTGGGGCTGGAACTAGACGGGAGCTGACGTTGGGGAGGACTAGTATGAGATGGGGCTGGGAGAGTGAAATATAAAGGGGGAAAAATATTTTGTGTGGGAGGGAAGAAAAATCTATGATTGGCCGGGTATTGGGAGAGTAAGTGGGGATTGAGGATGGAGGGGTAAAATTTTAGTGGATGAAAAAGGAATAAAGAAAGAGATGGAGGAAAGAGCAAAAGGGAAAAGATCAGTATGTTAAAGCAGATGTAGAGAGAGAATGGAAAAAAAAACTAGAAGAAAGAACAAATGGACAGCAGACAATGGAGAGTTAGCAGAAGACAAGAAGAAACCAGAAGAAAGTGGCTGGAGCAATTACAAGTGAAAAATGAAATGCACAAACCACAAAAGGTAGAAAAATACTTTTATATTTTGAATTTATTAACTGGAATATGTCAGCTCTGGGAAATGTGTGTCTTTAATGTCTGCATTTTGTTTAGTACAAGAGGAAATTAATTTATAGTTTTATTTCTGCAGTGGTGTTATACATTCCACGTTTGACTTTTGGGTTTCCCAGTATGATTATGTATTTATGTGCACTTCTATACTGCCTATCCTAAATCAAGGTGGTTTACAATGAACTCAAGAATTGCATTACAACATACATGCATAACCGGGTAGCCGGACCTGCGCTCACCCTTCTTCTCATACCCCTGCCCCCACCCTTTCCCTCATCCTCCAACTCCCCACAAATTCACCGACAACTGTTTGGTACAAACTGGTCGCAGCTTTATTCCAACAACATCTTGAACATCACAGTAATACTGAACAAACTTAACACCCCCCCCAACCGGCGGAGCCATGAGTCACCAGCCATGCAATTAGCAAAGCAACCGTGGACTCCGCTCAAGCCATGGTCACCCGACCGGCAAAGTTCCTAGCACCCCTCTCCGACTTCGCCATATTACTAGCAAAAGTCTTCCAGGGGTTGTCTGGGCTGAGGGCACTCCACCCTTGCCCCAAGTCGCCTAAGGCTCTGGACCCCGGAAACCTCCGGGATCCCGCCCCTTCCCCCCCCCTCCCCGCTGCGACACCCCAACTCTGCCCCCCCGCCTACCACTCACGGGTGGGTGGGAGGGCTGCTCGATCCACCGCCGCGCCACATGTGCTCGGCCTCCTTAGCCCCCAGCCGCAGCACATGGCACCCTGCCTTCCGATTGGCTCCGCACAGCCCGCCAGCCTGGTGAAGCCAATCAATTTAAAACCCCACAACACCACGCTCCCCAATTGACGCGCCATCACTCCCCCCCCCCCCCTGCTCTCCAAGGCTGCGTGCAGGGTCCCGGGCCGGGCACCCGGTTACGGGCGAGCGCCGGGACCCTGCCCGCGCCCTTTCACTAACCGGGTAGCCGGAACCGCGCTCACCCTTCTTCCCAAACCCCTGCCCCCACCCTTTCCCTCATCCTCCAACTCCCCACAAATTCACCGACAACTGTTTGGTACAAACTGGTCGCAGCTTTATTCCAACAACATCTTGAACATCACAGTAATACTGAACAAACTTAACACCCCCCCCAACCGGCGGAGCCATGAGTCACCAGCCATGCAATTAGCAAAGCAACCGTGGACTCCGCTCAAGCCATGGTCACCCGACCGGCAAAGTTCCTAGCACCCCTCTCCGACTTCGCCATATTACTAGCAAAAGTCTTCCAGGGTTGTCTGGGCTGAGGGCACTCCACCCTTGCCCCAAGTCGCCTAAGGAACTGGACCCCGGAAACCTCCGGGATCCCGCCCCTTCCCCCCCCCTCCCCGCTGCGACACCCCAACTCTGCCCCCCCGCCTACCACTCAAGGGTGGGTGGGAGGGCTGCTCGATCCACCGCCGCGCCACATGTGCTCGGCCTCCTTAGCCCCCAGCCGCAGCACATGGCACCCTGCCTTCCGATTGGCTCCGCACAGCCCGCCAGCCTGGTGAAGCCAATCAATTTAAAACCCCACAACACCACGCTCCCCAATTGACGCGCCATCACTCCCCCCCCCCCCCCCTGCTCTCCAAGGCTGCGTGCAGGGTCCCGGGCCGGGCACACGGTTACGCGCGGGCGCTGGGACCCTGCCCGCGCCCTTTCACTAACCGGGTAGCCGGACCCGCGCTCACCCTTCTTCCCAAACCCCTGCCCCCACCCTTTCCCTTATCCTCCAACCCCCCACAAATTCACCGACAACTGTTTGGTACAAACTGGTCGCAGCTTTATTCCAACAACATCTTGAACATCACAGTAATACTGAACAAACTTAACACACCCCCCCCACCCGGCGGAGCCACGAGTCACCAGCCATGCAATTAGCAAAGCAATCGTGGACTCCGCTCAAGCCATGGTCACCCGACTGGCAAAGTTCCTAGCACCCCTCTCCGACTTCACCATATTACTAGCAAAAGTCTTCCAGGGGTTGTCCGGGCCGAGGGCACCCCACCCTCGCCCCAAGTCGCCTAAGGCTCCGGACCCCGGAAACCTCCGGGATCCCGCCACCGGCACAGGCTCCTCACCTTACCTGTGCCGCCCCCCCAACACTGAAAGCTGCGACCAGCGACTACCCACGCCCCACCATCTCCACTGCTTCCTGCCAATCATTCAACAGGAGATCCATACCCACCGGAGAGAGATGCACACCATCCTCCCGATACAATCCGGCACAAGCCACATCTGCCCATTCATGCTGTATTTGATACCCCCCATGTTCACACACCCACCTCCCGTTCTGCCTGTTAATTTTAGTTAAACCCCGGGACCATCTCCGCTGCCCCTAGCACGCCGGTCTGGGGAGAATATCAGACCATATTAAAACGATACTGCCAAACATACAACTAATTGCCGCAAAGTCCTTCTTGGCAGCTCTGATAAGCTGCTTACAAGACCAAGCAGCCAAGTCATTGCCCCCCAAATGCACCAGCAACACGACCGGTGGCTTCCTGATGCGTCCGTGGTGACGAAGCAAAGGCAGCAGCTGATTCCATCGCAGCCCCCGCTCGCCCAGCCATGAGATCGCCACCACTGAGGAATCCAATCCCAAATTTCGCCCCATAGGCCGTTGTGCAGCACGCCTCCCGGCCCAGAACACAAAGGAGTGGCCCAAAATCCAGCATTCTCACTGAGAAGGCCCGCTATCTGAAAAAGTAAGCACATGATGAGAATTACACCCCCCAAGCCCCCCTACAAGGCACCTCATAACCGTATATAGCCCATAAAGGCCCGTGACCGCCATCTGCCTATACCCTGTATCTGCTCACCCGTAAAACCGGCGGCCGCCGCACTGGTCGCTGTCCCGATGTGAAACGAGTGCGTGGAAAACAAACGCGGATCCTCACCCATCCGCCGTAACACCAATCGCAAGACCGCCGTACCTTGAAAACGCGTAACCGAGTGGGCATCCCTATGCACAAAACCCCCCCTCCCCTTTTGGACGAACAGCCGCATACTCCCGCAGAGCAGCCACCGGGCACGTGCACCCACCAGTTGCCCTCAAAACCACCCATAATCCTTTACCTGACTGGTCCTTTTTGGATCTTGCTAACAAGACGCACACCCGACTTTTCTCGATCCAAACATGCTGCCAACGCAAACAATTACCCAAACCCGCTCTGCCCGAATCCACTGCTAATTCGCCCACCCGAAACGCCCCCAAAAAGCGAGACAAAAAACTGCCCGAAAAAGCACCGCCTCAAACTGCGACGCCGCAACTCTGGGCAAGGCTCTGCACAAACCCAAGAGCAACTCATGCGTAATCGGCCGACGCTGGTCCTGCAAGACAGGCTGAGAATGCGCCCAGCCCTGCAACAAACGCTGCGCCAAGGACCCCTGGCCAACCACTCCCAACCCCACCGCTCTGGCAAAAAATCCAAATCCCGCCAGGTGACCCCACACAGCAGATCTCGTAATACCCTGCTCTTTCGCCCAACTAACATACCAGTCCCAACAGGTGTTCAGGAACCACCCCACACTCCCAACCAGCAACATGCAGAAAGTCCATCACCCTCTGACAACCATGCCTGTATGCCTCCCAAGTATGCTCCGCTACTGACTGCCGTAGTAACGACCTCATCTCGGCAGGCCACTGCTCCCCAAGTTCCAGGGGACCCCGAGCCCTTTCTCGTCCGCCTCCGGGGCCAACTTCCGAAACCGCTTCCACTGCAAACGGGAAAGAGCATCAGCAATTGCATTAGTATGCCCAGGTATATGACGCGCCTTCAAGTCAACATTCAAATGCAAACATGCTAACACAATCTGACGCATCAACGCCGCCACCAGACCGCAGCGTGGCGAATAACGATTAATGACGTGCACGACAGCCGCATTATCGCACCACCACACCACCCTTCGATTGCACAACTTATCTGGCCATAACGCCAACGCCACCCACATGGGAAACAGCTCCAAAAAAGTAATATTGCGGACTAGCCCTTCATCCACCCAAGCCTGCAGCCACGTGTCCGCACACCAAGCGCCCTTGAAGTAAATTCCAAGCCCTGACCCCCCAGCCGCGTCCATGTGCAGCTGCAAGTCCTCACTTGAAATCTCTGCCTCCCGCAACAGAGACGTCCCATTAAAGTCCCGCAAAAACAGGTCCCAAATACGCAAATCATCGCGCATCCCTCCCGACACACGAATACGGTGATGCGGTTTCCTAACCTTGGACGTTGCGATCGCCAACCGCCGAATGAACACCCGCCCCATCGGAATGACCCTACACGCAAAATTGAGCGATCCCATAAGGGCCTGCAATTTTTTCAATATTATCTTAGATGAAGCCAAAACATTGGCCACCAAAACGCGCAGTTTCAGCACCTTCTCCCATGGCAACCGCACCTCCATGTGCTGCGAATCCACCTCCACCCCCAAGAAAGTAATCCTCCTCGTCGGGCCTACTGTCTTGCCCTCAGCCAAAGGGACCCCCAGTTCGCTCGCCAACTGAACAAAACCCTCCAACAAGCGACTGCAACCCGGCGACGCCGCCTGTCCCACAAAAAATAAATCATCCAAATAATGCACCACCTCCGAGCTACCGACTCTCTGGACCACCAACCAATGCAAGAAAGTGCTAAACTTCTCGAAGTATGCACAAGAAATTGTGCAACCCATAGGCAAACATTTATCATAGAAAAACTCGCCCTCAAATTGAAAACCGAAGGGTGGACTGGCAACAAACGAAAAGCCGACTCTATATCAACCTTCGCCATCAATGCTCCGGGACCCGCCTCTTTGACTAACTGTGCCGCCCTGTCAAAGGACGCGTAGCGAACCGTACATTGCTCCTGCGGAATACAGTCATTAACCGAGGCTCCCAACGGCGAAGACAAATTATGGATCAGCCGAAACTTTCCCGGCTCCTTCTTAGGTATAATCCCTAACGGGGAAACAACAAAATTGCTACAAGGTGGGTGCTGGAATGGCCCCGCAATTTGTCCCAACCGCAACTCCCCGGCCAACTTATCCCGCGCAACCGATGCCCAGCGCCGCACACTTGGAGAATTCCGTGCCGCTACCCCCCCCCCTCCCACGCCCTTGAACCGGAATAATAAACCCATACTGAAAACCCAACTGCAATGTTAACCTATCCTTTGTCTGCGGGTATCCACGAAGCCACTCGCACAACACCTGCACCCGAATCGGGGTGGGGGCCAAATCTACCAGACCCTCACTTATTTCCCTGCCCTGCTGGTGCCCCCACTGCTTTTTTGACACACTTGGTGGCTGAATGTGTCCCCCCACAGACTGAGCACGCATGCCGAAATTTACAGTCTGGGAATGGGCACATGGACCTATTAAACCGCCAACACACATCACTGCCCGCGCTGCCCGCCGACTTCGGCTACACCAGGGAGACTCCACCCCGAAAGGAACGCACCGCCGCTGCCGCCACAGCCGCCCCTGCCTTTCCCCCACACCCGCCCACCGCCCCCACCTTAACCGACATCTGAGTCAACCACAGGTTTATGTCCTGAGTACCCCATGTCAAATGCCTATTCTCTCCCATCTTATCCCGGAACTTCTCATCATAATTAAGCCACGACCAGCCATCGTGTGCTTGCAATGCTTCCATGTTAGAATCGGCATACGAAAGCAATATACCGTATTGCCCCGGACAATGATGACCCCACACACTCGCCAAACGCAAGAAGGATCTGATCCAATTGATCACATTACGAGAGACCTTGCGAATCCGGCCGGCCTTCTCATCCTCCTTACGCTTTTTTCTACTGTCACCAGAATGCTTCCGACCTTCGAGCAATCGAAAAATATCAATATACTTCCTCTTCACAATTTTTTTACGCAGCTTCTTAGGCACCCCCTCCCATAACTCAGATAATGCCGACAAAGATGCTGAGCCAGCATGGGCCTGCCCTCCGCTCGCGTCCGTCCCCAGCGCCGCCTCTCGGCTCACTTCCTCTCCGTCAGAGGACCCCAATGATTCGTCGGACGAGGAGGAGGACGACCGGGAAGCATGCCGACGCCGACAAGCATGTCGCCATTTCTGCCTCGCCTTTCCCCCTTTTCCGGCCCGCACCCCACTCCCTCCGTCACGTGTGCCCTCCACCGCCGGCAACTCACCAGACTGCTCAATCGCCACCGTAGCATCCGCCGCAATCGGAGCTCCTGGAGAAGGATCAACTATCAACTATCATCCGCTGACCCCGCACTGCTTGGGCCTGTCCAGACATGCCCGATGCTCCGCCTGCCACCGAGGCCCCCGCAGCCGAACTCCGTCCCTCCGCTGCATCAACTGCCGAAGACAGCACCCCAGTCGCCGACATCCTCGGAATCTGTGAAGACAAAAAAGGGGAAACAAACGGCGGGAAACCCGTAGTCCAAGCCGGCTGCCACGCTCCAGCCCAATCTGCCCACGAAGAGCCCTGCCCACCTCCCAACCACTGATCCCACAACCCAGAATGACCGTACGGCCCATAGCCTCCAGGTACCGCCACCCAACCCCCCGGAGGAAAAGCACCGCTAGCCCCCTGTCCCCATGCCTCCCCCAGCAGTACTGCCCTCCCCACCATGCCAACCCGTGCCTGAAATCCACTCTTGCCCGTGATCCACCCTGCCCCCCAAGCCCTCAATGGCCTCCCCCCCTGATACACCTTCCACCTGCGCCCTCCCACCCACTAAAGTCTCCCCCAGCTCCCCCACCGATGCCCTCAACCCACGCTGGTCCCCAACACCCTGGACCCCTGTACCCCTCTGCACTGTACGCCCCGAGGAATTAGAACCCCTACTCCCCACAGCTGGGCCCCGCCTAGAGGCTCTCACACTCCCTCTGCCCCGACTCCCCCCCTTGATCCAACAGCCAGGCCTCGCCCTCCTTGCCCCCTGCATTGCCCCACACCAGCTCTACTCCCCCCACGCCTTTTACCCACCTGCTTCCCAGCCATATCCCTTTCACACAGCCCTCCACACTCAACCTGCTCCAAGCCTGCAAAAAACTTACTGCCGCGTTTTTTTTTTTTTTTTAAACAACTGCCCGAGCACAAATCCTCCTCAAGCACCGCGCCTAGACACACTCGCCTGCTCCCGCTGCTAAGGAAGTCGCACCCGACACCACAAAACGATGCTGCTGTAGTTGGACTCCTGACTCGCCTCGAGGACGCGCCGACGAAGCCTCCGTCCGCTGCCGCACCGCTGCCAAAGCCCTTAGCTTCTCACGATCCTGTCCCTGCAGCCTGCTCGATCCACCGCCGTGCCGCATGTGCTCGGCCTCCTTAGCCCCCAGCCGCAGCACATGGCGCCCTGCCTTCCAATTGGCTCCGCACCGCCCGCCAGCCCAGCGGAGCCAATCAATTTAAAATCCCACAACGCCGCGCTCCCCAACTGACGCGCCATCACTCCCCCCCTGCTCTCCAAGGCCGCGTGCAGGGTCCCGCGCCGGGCCGGGCACCCGGTTATGCGCGGGCGCCGGGACCCTGCCCGCGCCCTTTCACTTACAAAGAACTTAAATACACATAATAAGATTAGTATATTATTTAACAAAGAATTTCAACAAACTATTTACATGTGGTATTTGTAAGTAAATATGGAAAGTTCTGAGCTGATTATTAACCTTATTTTAAATTATGTTACTTAATCTATCTTCATTAAAATGTTACCTTGTGTGTCTTGTTTCAGATGATGTATTGTGTGACTCTGAGTTTACGTTGAGAACTGAGGGTTATTATTATCTTCCTATTTCTAAATTGTGATCCCTTGTTCTTTGTTTGGTGATGGTCTATGTTCCGATGGTGTAACTGAGCTGAGGTATTCTATTTATAGTTTCTGTTTGACAGTGACACTTGTTCTCTTTCCTCAGTAGGAGATGCATTGGTATTCTCTGAGATGTATTGGTTTAATATTTGCAGTGTTGCCTTTTGATAGGTAAGATTTAGTGCTTTATAAGTCCTGGTAGTACTGTTATGATATGGTGGGTTTGCTATGGGTTCTAAATGGCCAGTGTTTGTAGTACTTCCTAATGTGCTTGGTGGTTGGCACTGGAATATCGTAATGTAGAAATTCTTTATCCAACCAGTTCAAAGCGTGATAAAAGGAAAGACAGAGTACTTTATTGAGCCTTCAACTGCCCGACACAGGCCGTGTTTCGTCACCCTTTGTCAGGGGCTAGCTAGGCATAACACTAAAAATATAAATATACAATTATTAAAAATGTCAAAGAACAGACATAAGAAAAGATTATTATCATAAAAAATAATAGATAATTAAATCAATATAAAAAGCATTATATCATATAAAAACAAATCAAATAGGGGAGAGTGATGGAGGCAGCGCAGAGGTCCAGAGGCATCAGGCTTCACTCCCGCTGGCCCCGACGTCATCGGGGGCCCTTTCAAAAGCCACACAGCTGATTTGCAGCCCCGGGAGAGTGGTGGAGGCAGCCCAGAGATCCGGAGGCATTAGGCTTCACTCCCGCCGGCCCCGACGTCATCGGGGGCCCTTTCAAAAGCTTAGTAGGTCAGGCGCAGCTGGAGGCGCCAGTCGGGGCAGCGATATAAGGGGCTAGATACAAGGGGCATATCAGGCCCCTTGGGAGCCCCTTGGAGCCACGCAGGAGAGCGGGAGAGCAGGCTCAAGTGCTGCGTTTTCCAGCTGCTGGATAGATGGGCAAAAGAAAAAAGATGATTTTGCCGGCGGAGCAAAATGAGGTTGCTGTTGGACCCATGGACAAACATGTTAAGGTAGTGACTAATACCAATGTATCACTTGACCCTGACTTTCTCGTTCTTCGCACGTCCCCGGTGTCTCTGAGCTCCCCGGATAGGTCACCACCTTCTCCTCCAGTATATGTATCTCTACCTTTGTCCGCCTTTAAGGGCACTCAGTTCCAGCAGAGTACCCTGATAGATGCTGGGGAAAAGCTGAAACCAGTAATATGGATGCCCGTTCCGGATGAAGCCAGGATGGTCCCAGATGATCAGGTCACCCTGGCAGATATTTGGAAAGTGGTAACCCGTATTGAAAACACCTTGGTGCCCACTGTAATACAACTTTGTGGTTTCTCTTCTGAGATCACCACCAGGTTGTCTGAAGTGGATAATAAGGTTGAGAGTATTTCCACACAGGTTGCTAAGTGTGAAAGCCAGTGTCAGGCCCTTGCAGTTGTTAATTCTTCTCATATAAAGGAAAGTTTGTATGTGCACAATAAGATGGAACAGTATGACAATATGTTTCGAGAAAAGAATGTTAGATTGTTGAATTTCCCCTTTTCTCATTTGCTTTCTGCTGAAATTTTACTGAGAAAGTATTTCAAAGAGGTCTTGGGATTAGCTTCGGCTGATTCCATTGTTCTCTCTAAGCTATATTATCTAACTGGTAAGAGGTTGGCTACGGGTTCTCTGGCTGGGTTTGATGAGGTTAAGGGCCTGGATGCCCTGGACCTTACCAAATTCCTAGAGGACTCTAAGGATAATATTCCCTCTAGAGCCACTTTGGTGGTATCTTTTCTTCAGACCAGGATAGAATGCTTGTTTTTCGTAGTTACTTTAAGAACATGTCAGTTCTGTTTTGTGGTGCTGGAGTTCAAATGTTCCCAGATATTAGTAGAGCGACTCAGAATAGGAGACAGGCCTTTTTGGCTCTTAAACCTAGGTTGCTCGCTATTTCTGCTACTTTTTTTCTTAGATACCCTTGTAAATGCTTGGTTTCGTTTCAAGGTTCAAAGTTTGTCTTTCTTGATCCCTCTCAGCTTGAGGTATTTCTTTCTGACAAGGAACGACCTGGAAATTAGTAACTGGAGGTGGGTGGGTTAAGTTTGTATGCTGCCAGTTAATTTAGAGTTCGCTCTATTTTGTTTCCTTGTGTCTTTTTCTCTTTTTTATGTATCTCCCCATATTGTGGGCTATGATGATGTATTGCTCTTTATTGTGTGCTTTGGTTAATACTTGTTTTTATTTTGCTTGTATGAAACATCTATAGTTTCTTTATGCTTGCTTTGTAAGTTTGTTTGAAATTCTAATAAAATATAAAAAAAAAATCAAATAGATATGCTCGAGACTTAACACATATATAAACAATATACATGTATGAATAAACACTTAAAAATACCTCTGTTGGAGACCTTTTCAAACAGTAGGTCTAACATCAAGCTCTTATGGGACTGAATGAAGTGAATGTACTAAAAGAAACATGACAGGATTAAAAGCAAATACATAATGTATCATAAATAATTAAAAATGAGAAAATAGAGAGATAGGAGGAGGAGACAGGACATGATAAGAATGAGTGTGCTAAAAAAACTGAATAATAAACACATAAACAACAGATATAATACATTTCTATTGAAGCAGGGGTGAATCAGTAGAAAAATGAAGACCATTTAAACAAACTAAAAGCTGGCATGAGATAGCAAAAATTGCTAAGATGATGTAAAGCATAAATAGTAGCACATTAAAACATTAAGGCAGCAGGTAAGTTATAGAGAGTATGTGAGATCAGTAGGAAGGAGGATCGCTACAGATTTTCTTGTAATGATTAGAACCTGAGATTCACATAGTTCGTGTAAATAAAAAAAACTGCCATCTAACTCTCAAGCTGCTGAATCGCGTTTAAAAAAAGAGAAACATGAGGAATCGAAACTGATGTATAAATATAATTATATAATCATTTGAATGTGAACGGCGTTGCCCTGAATACATACAGCTTCATGCGATGCAGAATCATAAGTGAAGAGATTATCCTCATGGAGTTGCCATCTGTAGCATGCAGACCTGCAGCAAACAGAGAAATGCCGGCTCATGCGCATAGAAAAAGAACATCAAAGGGGCGGAGCTAAGTCGAGCGGCGGGAAGGGCGCTGTAAATTTCCTTGTATAAGCAAAAGAGCAAAATATAAACGAAGCAAGTCAAAACCATATGAAATAAGAAAATACAGTGTAAACCCATAAAAATGCATACAAGTGGAAACTCATGGAAAAAATGAATTTATGAACCGCTTAAAATACCGACAATAAAAGAACCAATGATAATCATGTAAAAAAACGTGATAGTCATGTAAAAAACGGCATCTAAAAACAATACATGAAAGAGAAATAAATAAATAAATATATAAATAACCAATTAGAATCAAGCAAACAAGGAACGAGATACTGAAAACAACATGAAGCATATAACACTATTGAATATGAAACCATAGAAGGTACATACCAGGAAAAACTCATGAGAATGGTAAACGAATAGCACAACTTAAGAACCATACTTGTAATACAAAAAACGGTGGTATCTAAAGTACTATAAAAGAATAAATAAATAAATAAGATGCTTAAATGCAGTTCCATTAATGGTATGGATGACACTCTAATAAATCATAGTGATTAAAAGCTTCAAAAAAAGGGGCGATAAAAAGTAATATAAATAATGTATAAAAAGGATCAAAGAAACACAGATAGATCTCTGTCCAAGTTTAATCCTGTAGGAGCCATTGTATCAAGCAAAAAAATGAATTTCTGCTCTAGTCTCTTGATGGTTTTGTTGATATCACCACCCCTCCAGTTGGTTCTCACCTTTTTGATAACAAAAAACTTTAAATCCATAATCTTATGGTGAGCTTCCAACCAGTGCTGGACGAGGGGTTTGTCAACCAAACCTCTTTTTATACAGCTCTTATGTTCCACTATTCTAGTTCTTATGTTGCGGACAGTTTTCCCTACATATAATTTTTTTTATATTCTTTATTTATAAACACCAGCACTCAAACAAATAACAACAACAACAAGCTCCGAGAGGGGTGGATTCTGATCCCCTCTGCAGAGCACAAGTAACAGCCAGGTGTAAGTTTTGCTTTAAATTCCCAGAGCTGCTCCTGCGCCCCCTCCCCCCCCCACCCCCCCCCCATACAGTCACCCTCCAGACCAATATAAGAACCAATGTCAGGGGATCTAACAACCCATTTGCAAGATCTCATTTCGTACACCAGGGCTCAACACTTGGATGTAGGGGTCCCAGAGCCTTTGAAAGGCCGGCCACCGTCGCACACTGCCTCGAGCGCGGCGACATTCCCAGAGCATCAGTTGATGGAAAGCATTCCGCCATGCCCAGTAGGAGGGCGGATGCGGGTCCCGCCATTCACGCAGAAGAGGACCTTTACCCACCAGACAGGCTTTACGCACCAGCAAACACTCCCATTTCCCTTTGGGCTGGGTGGGGCGCAGTCGATCCAAAACCACTAACGACCCATCCCATCACACCCGCCGCCCCAACAGTTGTACCAGAAAGGCACAAATTTTTTCCCAGTAAGGCCTTATAAGGCGGCACCCCCACCACATATGGAACAGTGTGGCGAGAGGTTCGGAGCAGCGCGGACAGCTCCCGTCGGTGGTAAGATGGCTGCGGAAGGCCCGCCGGGGTGAAAAATGCACCCTAGTGATGCATTTGAATTGTATCTCCCTCCAGCGGACCCCCACCGCCAGTTCAGCAATATGTTTTAAAGCCGCCAATACCGTACCAGGAGGGACCGCACAGCCCATTTCCTCCTCCCAGGCACGCTCCACCGAGCGGTAATCAGCTACCGGCCTAAAGGGGGCCACCCTATTCCGCAGCCCACGAATGGAAGGCGGTTCCTCCTCCCCCAGCCCAAAGAACTCGATAATTCGCGCGGATTGCTCCGCCCGAAGATCCGCAGCCGGCAAAGAATGTACATAGTGAGATAGCTGCAGGTAGGCGAAATAGTGTCCAGACAGCAGCTCATATTCCTCACGTAGAAACTGGAATTGTTTACATTTCCCCGAGAGGTCGACCACATGGCCCACATTACAGATACCCTGCCGAGCCCATACCGAGAACACATCCGTGTCAGTCCCCGGGGTGAACTGCGCATTGCCCTTCAGCGGTAGCCAACTAGAGACTCTCCAATTCCCCCCCCAGTAGCCATTCAACCGCCGCCAGGTCCGCCGAGCCGAACCCAAAAGCACACTATCTTCTACCTTGCCCCAGCACAACCGATTGTCCAGATGCAGTAAGGCCAACAACGAATTTGGGGCCGCCAGCGCCTCCTCCAAGGCCACCGGTGTATACACTTCCGTGCCCCCCAACCAGTCGCCCAAGTGGCGCGACTGACACGCAAGGGCATAAGCTTCTATATCCGGGAGACCCATCCCTCCCTGCTCCCATTTTCCCACCAGCCGACCAAAAGGAATCCGCGCTTTCTTACCATTCCACAAGAACCCCCGGATCACCCTCTCAATCCTCCGGAGGTCTCTTCGCTGTAGCCAAACCGGCAGAGTTTGCATCCAGTAAAGTATCCTTGGCAGAATAACCATCTTAATCACCGCGATCTTCCCTGACAGGGATAAGGGGAGTGATCTCCAGGACAGGAACTGCTCCCGCAATCTACTCAGAGTCCATTCGAAGTTACAGCGATACAACCGAGTCGGTTGGCACGTTAGCCGAATGCCTAAATACGTGAAATATTCCTCAGCCCATCGAAGAGGAAACACCCCCTGCCAACCGGCCTTCAAGAGGCCCAATACATCAAGAGCCTCAGATTTTTCCATATTGATAGCTAAACCCGCAAAGCGTCCAAAACGGTGAAAGTTCTGCAGCAAGGATGAAAGAGAGGCCTGAGGGAATACAAATGTACCAACAAATCGTCCGCGAAGGCCGATAGTTTGAACTCGTGGGATCCCATGCGGATGCCCTTGATCTCCCGGGATTGCTCTACGCTCCTTACAAAAGGATCCAGGGAGAGCACAAAAAGTAAGGGAGACAGGGGGCAACCCTGTCGGGTACCCCGGTACAAAGGAAAAGGATCAGATAAAACCCCGTTACAATAAATGGCTGCCGTCGGATCCGCATATAAACTACGAACCATCTTACAAAAGGCAGGCCCCAAGCCATAACACGGGAGTAAGTAATTGAGGTATTGCCAATCTACCCTGTCGAAAGCTTTCTCAGCGTCGAAGCTTACTAACAACGAGGGGATCTGTCGATGGTTCACCCATTCCAACGAGGAGAGGATTTTACGGAGGTTACGGACTGCATGACGTTGCTTGACAAAGCCGACCTGCGATTCATGAACTAGCTTACCTAACACCCCCGCCAGGCGATCCGCCAAAATCTTGGCCAAAAGTTTAACATCAAAGTTGAGCAGTGAAATGGGACAGTAAGACGCTGCCTGTAAGGGGTCCTTCCCAGGCTTAGGGAAGAGCGTAATATGGGCCTGATTCCCCCCCCCATCGAAAGCCACCCTGCTCCGTCCTTTTAGTGTGGAGGGCCACCAGCGCTGGGGAAATATAGTCATTGAGAATCTTATACATCTCCGCCCCCAGCCCATCAGGTCCCGGAGCCTTATAGCAGCTCGCCCTAGCTATAGCCTGTTGTACCTCTTGGAGGGTCAGCGGCTGGTCAAGCAGCGCCCTCTCCGTCCCACTCAGACGCGGCAACTCCAGTCCCCGGAGATAAGACACCATCCGTTCCGGTGAGCCCGCGTCTGCCGTATAGAGTGTCTGAAAAAAGGAACGAAAAACCTGAGCAATCTGCAAATTGTCCCTATGAAGGGTCCCCTGATCGTCCTTAACGGCCGCTATCATGCGCGATCCCCGGGGGCCCCGCAGACAGCGTGCCAACAATTTGCCTGGTTTGTCCCCTTGGCAGTACAATTGATAGCGATAATACATAGTCGACTTCTTTGCCCGCTGATGCAGGAGCTCGTTCAAGGCCGTTTGCGTTTCCCACAGCTGTGTTTTAAGAGCCGGACTGGGGGCGCTGGCATGCCGTCGGCGAAGCTTCGTGACAGCTTTCTCGAGGCGGATAATTTGTTCCGCCCGGAGCCTCCGCTTCCGAGCCATATATCCAATGATATCTCCTCTCAGGACCACCTTGGCCGTCTCCCACACAAGTTCGGGTTCAGCCTGATGTCCGGCGTGATCTGACTCGAACTCCTGCCATCGACGGACCAGAAACTGACGGAATTGGGCATCTTTGTACAGCTCTAGCGGGAACCGCCAGACGCGCGCTCCCGGACTGTCACCCACCCCCTGCAATGTGAGCCAGATCAGGGCATGGTCAGAAATCTCCGTGGGGCCAATCCGCGCCTCAGTCACTTTGACAAACAGACATTTAGTAATCAACAAATAATCAAGTCTCACGCTTGTCCCATGTGCACGGGACTGGTGAGTGAAATCCCTTTCATCCGGGTGCAAAAGCCGCCAAGGATCTACCAACCCCAAGCGGGTGCAGAGACGCAGGAGCGCACGGGCCGAGTGAAGGCGTTCCCTGGGACCCCCTCCCCGTGAGGTGTCCAATGCAACGTCCATGACTCCATTAAAGTCGCCACCCATAATCAAAGGCAGGTCCGGCAGCTGTTCGATTTGTGATGCCAAACGAAGAATACAAGGCGGCGTCTAACACATTAGGGCAATACAGGTTACCTAGAAGGACCGGATGCCCCCCCAATAGGCCATGCAGCACGATGAAACTTCCCGTAGGATCAATGACCTGTTGGTGAACCTCAAAGCGGGTATTTTTATGTATAAGCACTACCACGCCCCCCTTCCGGCCCACGGCGGGGGCTCCCCAGACCTGCCCCACCCAGCCGCGTTGAAGTTTACGATGCTCTTCCTCTGTCTGGTGGGTTTCTTGGAGCAAAGCGATATCAGCCCGCTGTCGAGCCAGAGCTTGCAAGATTTTGGATCTCTTAATGGGACTCCCCAACCCGCAGACATTCCAGGAAATAATTTTCAGATTTTCAAAATATCAAATAGCTTTTTTACCCATACCAGCATCAATGTCTGGGAGAGAGTCCCCCCAGCCTGGGACTCCCCCCATTTCCAATGTGTGGTTCCCCCCCGAGAAATAAGCTTCTGTGTCTGGGCGTGACTGTAAGAACCCCCCCCTTTTCCCTACCTCCCCTCCTCCCCCCTACCCCCCACCCACCCCCCTTCCCCCTAGCCACCCTCCCACGCTCTCATCCTCCCAATCAACCTCCCCCCACCTCCACACATCCTACCCCCCTGAGTAACACACATCCTACCTCAGTCTAAAACTGAGTAAAGTCACCTCTGAACCCCGCGGGATCTATCACCCAACACCAGTGCTCGAAACGAGTCCCGAGGCCCCCTCCCCCCAGGGGCCCCCCGGTTGCCCCCTCAGCTGCACAATACCCTGTATAGCCATTGGGGACAGAAAAGTGCCCAGAGGGCACTACAGTAAATCCTCCTCAACTCCCCCTACCCCGCCCCGGTCAATAAAGAGGGGGGCATGGAGGGGGGCCGTGAGGAAGAGGGGGAACAGAGAAATAGCCCATTAATGATGAAAATTAAACTGCTGTCTCAGAGTGCAAGCTGTACATACTCACAGTACCCCCGAGATAGTTTGGGAAATGCGAAGACATTACACAGTTAGCAGGAGAGGCAAAGAGATCAACATGGCAACACTTCAAAAGGCTTTTATAGTCCAACTAGGCACTAAAAAGTCTGGATCTAGCAGGAAAGTCACTCCGGGTCACAGTAGCCACCATCCCAGGGCAATCCCTTCACTCCAGGAGACTTGCCACCTCCACGCAACGGGAACAGGCAGTTTAGCAGCATAGGCCCAATCGCGCTCAATTCACACTCAATTCACAGAGTCCGCGGCACTTGTCTCGGCCTGTGCCGGCTGCTCCTTGTGCAGTTGCGCTAAGAAGGTCTTGGCCTCTCCCGCGGACGCAAAGGTGAGATTGCGGCCCAGGTGGTGGACCCTCAGCGTTGCCGGAAAGGCTAGGGAGAAGCGGATCTTTCTCTCAAAGAGGGCTGAACATACCGGTGAGAACTCCTTGCGTTTCGCTGAGACCACAGTGGAATAGTCCTGGAACAGAAGAATTTTTGTGTTGTGCAGCAGAAGACCCTCGTGCTGTCGGTAAGCTCTTAGGAGGCGTTCCTTATGGGCAAAATTCAGTATTTTGGCAATGACCACTCGAGGCCTGGCTCTGTTCTCCGACCAAGGCCCGATCCGATGAGCACGTTCCACTTTCAAGTCTCCCACTAAAGTAGGTAGACCCAGCTCCTCCGGGAGCCATTTTTCAATAAGCGGCAAAAGCTGAAGGTCGGTTGTTGTTTCGGGGATGCCGACCAGCCGGAGGTTGTTCCTGCGAGAACGATTCTCTAAGTCGTCCACCTTATTTTGTAGCGCCGCAAGCTGTGCACGTGTGTCGGCGTGCAGTCTCTCCTGCCGACCTTCGTCGTCTTCTATAGCCGACACGCGGTGCTCGAGGACCTCAATTCTCTGGCCCTGAGCTGCCAATGTCTCCCCCATCGCCTCCAACTTGGTGAGAATTTGATCCAGCTTAGGGTTCAAATGCCGGGCCACCTCTCTCGCCAAATCTTCAGACGCCGAGTCTCCACTCTCTGTGCCCGGCGAGGAGGGGTGCGTCTCCATTGGTGTTGCGGCCCGGGATTTTGGCGCCTTCTCCTTCTCCCTCTCCTTTCGCACCGGGGGCGGCATCCAAAAGCACCAAAATGCAGCAAGGTATGGCGGCTATATTAGGGCTGATATCCTCACAGTCAGCACCGGTCACCGGGAATTTAAAACGCCGTTTTTATACCAAGTTTGCCGCGGTGGTCCCGGAGCAAGTGAAAGACGTCTTCACTTGCTCATGTGTCACGTGACTCTCCCTACATATAATTTTTTACAGGGACACTGAACCACATAAATGACATTGACGATTTCGCTAATTGTGAAACCAAGAATGTAAAATGTCTGATTGGTAAAAGGATGAACAAAAATATTGCGTACCGGTAGAGAGTTCAAACACACTAAACATTTACCGCACTGAAATTGACCTTTAAAAGAAGATAAAAACTTCCTTTCAGTAAAAGCTGAGGGAACTAAAAGATTATGCAGATTGATATTGCGCTTATGAGCCACAGTTAATTTTAAATTATGGAAGGCCGTAAGGGTCTGCACCAAATGCCACTCTTTTTGTAATATCTTGATTATATTACGAGATTGTGAGAAATATATAAGAGGGCAAACAATGCTCAGGTCTTCATTGCGTACTTTAGCACTAAGTAGATCTTCTCGAGGAGTCTCACAAGCCCTCTTATAGGCTTTTTTGATACAAGAAACGGGATATTGTCTTGCTGAAAATCCATCCTTCATATCTTGAGCTTGTAATTCAAAATCCTGATTACTGGTGCAGATCCTTTTTGCCCTCAAAAACTGACTAACTTGGAAGATTATTTTTAAGAGATGGGTTATGGAAACTTCTATAATGTAATAGAGCAGTGATGGCTAACCTTTTTGAGCCCGAGTGCCCAAACTGCCGCACAAAACCAAAGAATTTCCTCAAAGTGCCAGCACGTCATTTGCATAAGTGGTCTTATTTGCATAAATATTTGCATAATGTTACCATACACTAACTTTTAGTAAACATGTCTCTTAATGAGTGTATGGATAAAGAAAGACTAAAAGATTTCTACATTACTATAATCCAGTGCCAACCGCCAGGCACATTAGGAACTACTACAAACGCTGCCCATTTAGAACCCATAGCAAACCCGCCGTATCCTGACAGCATTACCAGGACTCACAAAGCACCATACCCTACCTATCAAAAGGCAACACTGCAAATATTAAACCAATACATTTCAGAGAATACTGGGGAAAGAGAACAAGTGGCAACGTCAAATAGGAATTTCCTCTTGTACCAAACAAAGCGCAGATGTTAATGATGCACATTTCCCAGAGCTGACATATTCCAGTTAATAAATTCAAAATAAAGAGATATCTTTCTACCTTTTGTGCATTTTTTTTTCAGTTGCAATTGGTCCAGCCACCTTCTTCTGGTTTCTTCATGTTTTCTGCTAACTCTCCATCGTCTGCTGTCCATTTGTCCTTTCTTCTCTCTTCTAGTTTTTTTTCCATTCTCTCTCTCTCTCTACATCTGCTTTAACATACTAATCTTTCTCCTTTTGCTCTTTCCTCATTCCTATTTCATCCACACAAATTTTACCCCTCCATCCTCAATCCCCAATTACTCTCCCAATACCTGGCCAATTGTAGATTTTTCACCCCTCCTACACAAAATATTTTTCCCCTCTCCATTTTACTCTCCCAGCCCCATCCCATTCTAATCCTCCCCCAACATCAGCTCCCTTCTAGTTCCAGTCTCACCCAGCATCCATTCCCTTCTAGTCCCTGCATCAGCCCATTTCCAGTCCAAGTCCCTTCATCAGCTCATTTTCAATCCTAGCCCCCCCATCAGCCCATTTCTACTCATTTCCTAGCCCCACCATCAGCCCATGTCAAATCATAGCTCCCCTCCACTCAGCCCAATTCCAGTCCAAGCCCCCCCATGAGCCTACTTCCAGTTCTAGCCCCTCCATGAGTCCATTTCAATTCAAGCCCCCACCACAGCCCATTTCCAATCTTAGCTCCCCCCAACAGCCCATTTCCAGTCCTATCCTAGCTGTTCCATCAGCCCATTTTCAGTCCTAGCTCCCTTCCCTCACAGCCCATTTCCATTCCAAGCCCCCTCCCCATCAGCTATTTGCAGTTCAAGCCTCCCCTTCCACTCAGCCCATTTCCAGTCCTAGCAACACCCCAACCCATTACCAGTCCTAGCCCCCCGTCAATCAACTTCCAGTCCTAACCCCCATCACCCCATTTTCAGTTTAAGCCCCCCCCCATAACCCTTTACCAGTCCTAACCCCCCATCAGCCCATTTCCAGTCAGCCCCCCATAGCCCATTGCCAGTCCTAAACCCCCCCCCATCAGCCCATCAGCCCACAGCCCATTACCAGTCCTAACCACATCAGCCCACCTCAAGTCCTAACCCCTCCCCATCAGCCCATTTCCTGTCCTAGCCCCCCCCATAACCCATTATCAGTCCTACACCCCCATCAGCCCACTACCAGTCTTAACCCCCCCATAGCCCATTACCAGTCCTAACCCCCCCATCACCCCATTTCCAGACAGCCCTCATCAGCTCATAGCCCATTGCCAGCCCTCATCAGCCCACAGCCCATTGCTAGTCTTAACTCCCCCCCATAGCCCACTGCGTCTTAACCCCCCTCCCCAGCCCACTGCCAGTCTTAACCCCCCCTCCCTAGCCCATTGCCAGTCTCAACCCCCCTCCCTCCCTCCCTAGCCCATTGCCAGTCTCAACCCCCCTCCCTCCCTAGCCCATTGCCAGTCTTAACCTCCCTCCCTCCCTAGCCCATTGCCAGTCTTAACCTACATACCTCCCTCCCTAGCCCATTGCCAGTCTCAACCCCCCCCTCCCTCCCTCCCTAGCCCATTGCCAGTCTCAACCCCCTCCCTCCCTCCCTCCCTAGCCCATTGCCAGTCTCAACCCCCTCCCTCCCTAGCCCATTGCCAGTCTTAACCTCCCTCCCTCCCTAGCCCATTGCCAGTCTTAACCCCCCTCCCTCCCTCCCTAGCCCATTGCCAGTCTTAACCCCCCTCTCTCCCTCCCTAGCCCATTGCCAGTCTTAACCCCCCTCCCTCGGCTCATGGCAATAAAAAAAAAAAAAAAGCTGCCCGCTGCCGCCGCGGCGGCATGGAGTGTCCCGCGGGGCTCCCTCTGCCCGGCGGGACTCTCCCGGCGCTGCTCAGCCCCTCTCTGCCGGCTTGCAGAGACGCGAAGGGAGAGAGAGTCTCCCTCGCGTCTCTCTTAAGCCCGCAGGGGCAGATGGGAAATTTCCCATCTGCCCCTGCGGGCTTAAGAGAGACGCGAGGGAGACTCTCCCTTCGCGTCTCTGCAAGCCGGCAGAGAGGGGCTGAGCAGCGCCGGGAGAGTCCCGCCGGGCAGAGGGAGCCCCGCGGGACACTCCATGCCGCTGCGCGGCGGCAGGGGGCGGCTTTTTTTTTTTTTTTTATTGTGCGACCTTCCCGCGTGCCAGCTGCAAGGCCTTCGCGTGCCACAGCTGGCACGCGTGCCATAGGTTCGCCATCGCTGTAATAGAGTATTGCGGTCTGACCGCTTTGACCCGGTGAAAAGCGGAATATAAATACAGCTAAATAAATACAGCTAAATAAATAAATACTGTTAGCTTCCTGAATAAAGTGGTAGAAAAAGTATCTTGTTCCTTCTTAATAAGTCTAAATAAGAAATTTTATGGGGATCATAGGTCATCTGAAACCGCAAATTGTCATCCAATTGATTAATCCATGTATGGAAATGAGTAAGAGTATCTATGGACCCTCTCCAAAGAATTAAAATGTCGTCTATATACCGTATCCAAAGGGCAATATTGGACATAAAAGGATGAGATTTCAAAAACCTTTCCTCAAAATGGAACATATAGAGATTAGCTATATCGGGGGCCATCGAGGATCCCATCGCTACGTCCTTAACCTGCTTATAGAACAATTCCCTGAAACAAAAAAAATTCTCGCAAAGAGCAAAACGTGCTAAAGTGACTAAAAAAGCGGTAGGCATGCGTCGATGTTCTGTTCTTTTGAGGAGATATTGCTCAACAATGTGCAATGCCGCTAATTGAGGAATATTAGTGTATAAGGACTCTATATCAAGAGTTACCAAAATAATATCCGGACTAAACTTCTCAAAAGATGACAAAATCTGTATGACGTGTGAAGAATCCCTGACATAAGATCACATCTGTTGTACAAATGGGCGTAATAACAAATCTAGGAATTTTGAAATGGGTTCCAACAAGGAGCCGATAGTTGAGACTATGGGGCGGCCCGGCGGAGACTCCAAAGATTTGTGAATCTTTGGAATGATATATATAGTAGGAATGATAGGGTGATCAACTATCAAAAATGATTTCTCTTTTTCAGTGATATACCCAATTTCAAAAGCAGAAATAACTAAATTATCTATGCTCTTCTTTAAATTTTGGGTGGGGTCACCATCTAATCTCAGATAAAAAGCCGTGTCACATAATTGACGATTGATCTCAGTAACTGGAGCAGGCCGGACTCGACGCTCCCTCGAGGCCCTCGACTAGGGCTCCGCCCTAGCTTTGCATCCCCCACACCACCCCCCCTTCCACAAATACTCACACACCAACTTTATGGTCAAACGCATGGTCGCAGCTTTAATTAACCAATACAACATATAACAGTAAACAGCTAGTAACCATAATTGTTTTAGCCCAACGGAATGAGGCCTCACCCACCATGTCTATAGCAAGGTGGGGCCCGCCTCCGCTTTCCCCACTTCTCTCCCCCTCCGGGCACCCGACTTCGCCTTATCATTAGCAAAAGCCCACCCAGGGGTTCTCCGGGTCGGGGGTACCCCACCCCCGTCTCAAGTTTAGCCAAGGCTCTGGACCCCGGAACCTCCGGGATCCCGCTCGCCCCCCCCCCCCTGCTGCGACACCCCGCATCTTGATCCCATAACCTGGAGGGAGGGAGGGAGGGACGCCGCTCCCCGAAGCCTAACCGACTGGCTGGCTCTCCGCACGGCGCCTCTCCCACCCTGCCCCCGGCTCTGACGTCCCATTGGCTCTCCCCCGCGCCCCATACCCCGGGAGAGCCAATGAATTTAAAAGAAAACCCCCTGCGTCCTCAACCCCCCCCCCCCCGCCACAAGCCCTCTTCCCGCGTCTCCCCGAGCCGCCCAGTTACAGGCGGCCGGCTCCGGACGCTACCTTTCGCGGCCTTCATTAACTGGAGCAGGCCGGACTCGACGCTCCCTCGAGGCCCTCGACTAGGGCTCCGCCCTAGCTTTGCATCCCCCACACCACCCCCCCTTCCACAAATACTCACACACCAACTTTATGGTCAAACACATGGTCGCAGCTTTAATTAACCAATACAACATATAACAGTAAACAGCTAGTAACCATAATTGTTTTAGCCCAACGGAATGAGGCCTCACCCGCCATGTCTATAGCAAGGTGGGGCCCGCCTCCGCTTTCCCCACTTCTCTCCCCCTCCGGGCACCCGACTTCGCCTTATTAGCAAAAGCCCACCCAGGGGTTCTCCGGGTCGGGGGTACCCCACCCCCGTCCCAAGTTTAGGCAAGGCTCTGGACCCCGGAACCTCCGGGATCCCGCCACCAGCACGGGCAACCTGTTTACCACGCGCCGCCCCCCCTAAAGCTGCGACCAGCGTGCATCTCTTAACACTACCCACTCCAGGGCCTCCTGCCAATCGTTTAATAACAAATCCAGCCCCACCAGGGACAAATGCACCCCATCGCCACCATATAATCCCGCACAGTCCACCTCCACCCAAGGATGAAGCACTTGGTACCCCCCATGTGCACAGACCCACCGGCCAATCTGCCGGTTAATTTTTGTAAGTCCGTGAGACCAACGTCTCTGGGTGCGACAACTAGGCCGCTGTATAATGTCCGACCATATCAAGATGATGCCGGGAATTAACTGCTTGACCTTTTCCAGATCTCACTGCACCGCTCTGATCAACTGCCGGCAGGTCCACGTTGCCAGATCATTGCCGCCTAGGTGAAGTAAGATGAGGTCCGGTGCCTGCGGCAGGCTCCTGTGGTGCCGCAGCAAAGGGAGCAACTGCATCCAACGTAGACCCCGCTCACCCAGCCATCGAACCGACACTGCAGAGGGATCGAGTCCGAGATTCGCACCCGCCGGTCAAATCGCCGCTCTCCTGCCAGCCCAATGCACATAGGAGTGGCCGATCAGCCAGCAGTCAAGAGGAACCCGAACTCTATCTGCAAAAGAAAGGAAATGATGAGCCCCCCCACCAACCCCCCTGCCCTTCACATACGTACATAGCCCCGAAACGCCTTAGAGCGCCATCGCCCAATGCGCTGCACCTCTTGATCGGACAAGCCCGCAGCCGCTGCGCTCGTGGCTGCCCCTATGCGGAAGGAATGGGAAGCAAATTGATGCGCCACCTCGCCCACCTGACGCAATGCCATGCGAAGCACCGCAGACACCTGGAAACGAGTCAGCAGCCGCTCATCCTCGTGTATAAAGATCGCCCCCTCCGCCACAGGTCGTACCTGCAAGTAGTCCCGCAGTGCCGCCACTGCACAGGTCGGTACGCCTTCTATCTCCTGCAGCACCACCCATTGGCCCCGACCTTGCTGGTCAGTCTTCGAACGGGCTAAGAGCACACCGATCCGCCCATTCTCCACCCGCACATGTTGGCGCTGTAACCCACTCTCTTTTCCCGCCTTCCTGGAGGGCGCTACTAATTCCCCCATACGGAAGGCCCCAAAGAAGGCGAGACAAAAAACCGCTTTGAACAGCCGTGTTTCGTAGGCCGACTCCGCCACTCCCGGAAGCACTCTACATAACTTCACCAGCAGGTCGTGCGTAATCGGACGCCTGCAGTCCCGGGACGCAGGACGTAACCTGCCCCACCCCCGCATCAATTTTTGAGTCACAAACCCAGCCCCTTCCCGTAAACACCCAGCCGCCCGTGCAAAAAACACAAACCCGGCTACATGGGCACGCACCGCCGCCCTGGACCACCCTTCCTCTTTAGCAGCCGCCACATACCCGGCCAACATCCAATCCGATACCGCATCCAGTCTCCACTCGCGCTCCAGTAGGAAGTCCTCCACTTTCTCCCAGCCCATCAGGTACGCTGCCCAAGTACTGCGTGCCACAGAAGCACGCAACAACCTCAGCATCTCTGCAGGCCAATCCTCCACAAGTGCTCTGGGACCCGCAGACCACGCTCTTCGGCCTCCGGGGCCAGTCTCCGAAATCGTTCCCACTGAAAACGAGACAAGGCATCCGCTATATTATTAGTACATCCCGGAATATGTCGCGCTTTGATCACCACATTCAACCGCAAACACGCCAATACCACCTCCTGCATTAGCTCCGCCACTGGAACACATCTCGGACTGTACTGGTTAACAACGCTCACCACTGCCTCGTTGTCGCACCACCATAGTACTCGCCTGTTACGCAAACGCTCCGGCCACAATTCCAGAGCTACGCGCATGGGAAACAACTCCAGAAAAGCAATATTGGCGACTAAACCCGCGTCCAGCCATGCCTGCGGCCACCTTTCCGCACACCATGCTCCCGCGAAATAGATGCCTAAACCCGCCCCACCTGCCGCATCCGAAAATAACTGCAAGTCCCTGGATGACAGCTCAGCCGACATCAGCACGGAAGTGCCATTGAATTCCTGCAAAAATATGTCCCATATCCGTAAATCTTCCTTCATAACGGAGGACATCCGAATCCTATGGTGTGGCTTCCGTACCCCCACCATCGCCCCTGCTAACCTCCGCAGGAATACCCTACCCATCGGTATGATCCGGCATGCAAAATTCAGTGACCCTAGCAATGCCTGCAATTCTCTCAATGTCAACTTCCGGGAAGCTATCGCATTGGCCACTAAGACCCGCAGTTTCACTACTTTGGCATGGGGCAGCCTCGCCACCATTTCCCGCGAATCCAGCTCAATCCCGAGAAACGTGATCGTCCTAGCTGGCCCTTCCATTTTACTCTCTGCGAGAGGCACCCCCAATTCCGTAGCCAAACTGATGAAACCTTCCAACAGTCGCTCGCAGTCCCCGGACCACTCATTGCCTACAAAGAAAAAATTGTCCAAATAATGTACTACATTGGCACACCTCACCTCCTTTACCAAAGCCCAATGCAAAAAGGAACTGAATTTTTCGAAGTAAGCGCAAGACACTGCGCATCCCATTGGCATACATTTGTCAAAATAGAAATGACCCTCGAAGCAGAAACCAAGCAATGGAAAGCTCGAGGGGTGCACGGGCAACAGACGGAATGCTGATTCTATATCTACCTTCGCCATCCAGGCCATCTCCCCTGCTGTCCTCACGAGTTCCGCTGCTCGATCAAACGATGCGTACCGGACCGTACAACTATCACGTGGAATGTGATCATTAACCGACGCTCCCTCCGGGAAGGAGAGATTGTGGATTAAACGGAATTTCCCCTGTTCTTTTTTGGGAATAATGCCCAACGGGGACACTACTAAGTCCGGGAAAGGGGGCCGCAATCCGCCCCCTCTCCCGCTCCTTGGATAGCTTCTCTCTCACCACCACAGCCCAGCGACGAACGGAATTCGAATTACGCGACTGAGCAACCACCACCGTCCCTTCTACTGGGATCACAAAACCTTCCCGAAAACCACGCTCCAACACCTCCTTATCCCCCCGTCGCGGGTACAACCGGAGACGAACAAGTAAGGCGTCTAACCGTATCGGGGTGGCTGCCAGGCTGAATTCCATCCCACTACTTAAGGACCGCCCCGCTAGGCAGGGCTGTCCCCTTCTTAACACATCTTGCTGCCGGATGCTCCCCCCCACAGCTGGAACAGGCATGCCGGAATTTGCAATCCGGGAAGGGGCAGGATGTTTTATTGTACCGCCAACAGACGTCCCCCGGCCCCGAAATGACACTCTTGGGTTGTCCGGCGGGGGCGGCTGGCCGAAAGGACCGCCCAGGACCCACCGATGTCCCGACCCCCATCTTCCCCCCCGTCATCCCTCCACCTGGTTTTGCAGACATCTGGGTAAGCCACAGGTTAATATCCTGAGCACCCCATGACAAAAAACGATTTTCTTCCATCTTATCCCTAAACTTCTCGTCGTAGTTTAACCACGACCAACCCTCATGCGTCTGAGCCGCCTCGAGAATAGAGTCCGCATACGCCAACAGCATACCGTACTGATCAGGAAATGCATGCCCCCACACACTAGCTAACTGCAAAAATGCTCGCGTTCAGTTCACCACATTCCTAGAGACCTTCTTAACGCGACCCGCCTTCTCGTCCTCCTTCCGTTTCTTCTTGCTATCCCCGGAGCGCCTCCGCCCCTCCAACAGCCGGAAGATATCAATATAGCGCCGTTTTTTAATCCTATGCCGCAACTTCCTCGGTACCCCCTCCCATAACTCGGAATACACTGCCACAGACGGAGCGCGCCCCCGCACATCGTCCGTACCACCCTCTGAACCACCCACTTCCGGTCCGTCCCCACCCGCCGATGAAGACGCCGACCCCGTGGAAGAGGAAGACGAGGAAGAAGTATCCGAACCGCGCCGCCGCCGATATCGATGTTTCCGTTTTTTCGTTACCTTGCCCCCTGAGACCGCCCCCCCCCGCACTCCCTCCCCCGGTTCCCTCCAATGGCTCACCTGATGCTACTGGTCCCTCCATCCGCTCAGGGGCCGCAGCTGCTTCCACCGTGCCCGCCGAGCTAGGAGGCATCTGCCGCTCCGGTCCCCTCAGTCCGCTGCCGCCTGGCATCGCTGCATACGGGATCATCGCTGGCACCTGCGGGGACATAAAATTGAAAAACGGGGGAGGAGCCACAGCTGGCCATGCCGGCTGCCAAGCCCCTAGCCAATCCGCCCCAGAAGAACCTTGTCCACCCCCCAGCCAATGCTGCCAAGCCCCCACCCGTCCCCCTAGCTGTTCCCCCGAGTATCCATCTATTTCCCCGCTTCCCAGGTGGCTGTAAGGCCATCCCCCTTGCCCCGCCGGTGCCCCGGGTCCACCCCCCCCACCCCTACCCCTACCCCCCCTCCGGCCTACCCCCATAGCACCCGACACCCCCACCTCTTGAGGACCCGCTGAGTCTTGTAGACCCATAGCGTCAGGCCCACACCTCTCCTGCCTTTCCCCTGTTTCCCCCACAGCAACAGCACCCCGCGCCCCTTCCACAGGCACTGCCAACCCTCCTCTCACACCATGCCTCCCCTTCCCCCGACCCCCCCGTGAAGCCAGGGAAGCCCTCTTCTGTGCCCCCGCCCTCTCCCCCCTCCCCGTCTACCCCCACTTCCTTTCGCCCCTTGAACACGTTGATTTCCTCCATCACTGCCATCCCTCTGCCGATTGGGCCCTTCTGAGCCCTTGCGCTGACGGGCAGGCCCCTGAGCCCGAGCCCTCTCTTTACCTCTACCCGCTGACCCCCCCTTTGCCATCCGAACAGCCAATCTTCCCCAATCGGGCCTTGCCTGCTACCGCCGCACCTCCGCTGGGCTGCGATCCATGCCACGTGTCTTGGACCCTTCAGCACACTGCCTTAAAGCAGACCGCCGCACCTCCGCTGGGCCGCGATCTGCCCCACGTGTCCTGGACAACTCAGCACACCGCCGCCAAGTCGACCGTCCGCCTGCAGACTCAGTGTCCTGACGGTGTAAGGGACGCCACTGCCTTTCCAGGTACCGACGCCGGTCAGCTCCTCAGCCACGCTCCGCGCGTCCGCCGCTTCCCGAAGCCTAACCGATTGGCTGGCTCTCTGCACGGCGCCTCTCCCACCCTGCCCCCGGCTCTGACTTCCCATTGGCTCTCCCCCGCGCACCATACACAGGGAGAGCCAATGAATTTAAAAGAAAGCCCCCTGCGTCCTCAACCCCCCCCCCCCCCGCCACAAACCCTCTTCCCGCGTCTCCCCGAGCCGCCCAGTTACAGGCGGCCGGCTCCGGACGCTACCTTTCGCGGCCTTCATTTATGTAATATTCTTTGTCCATGACAACAACTGCGCCACCCTTATCAGCTGGTTTAATTATGATTTCATTGTTCTTCTGTAATGATATAATTGCTTGTTTCTCATTGTATGTGATGTTATTAAAAGAAGAATGATGTTCTTTTAAAACTTCTATAACTTGTTTGGTGACTACCTTTTCTAATGTTTCAATTACTGGGTCTGTGCTCTGGGGGGGAACCCATGTGGATTTATTGCTGATAATAGATATATCACTAGGGCGATTAATATCCTGATTTGCAAAAAATTGTCGAATACAAACCTTACAGAAGAATTTATAAAGATCAACATGAATATCAAAGGAATTTAATTTTCTTTTAGGTACGAAAGAAAGTCCTTTGTTCAAAAGGGATAACTCATCTGGTGTGAGGGTGTACTTAGATATGTTGCTAACATTGTCAGGTGAATTTATTGATGATACCGTCTTTCTTCCGATTTCGGCCTGTGTTGGGCAGTTGAAGGCTCAATAAAGTACTCTGTCTTTCCTTTTATCACTCTTTGAACTGGTTGTTCTTTGCTCTGCGTGATTTTTGCTTCTGCAGTGTTGTGAAATTCTTTATCCATACACTCGTTAAGAGGCATGTTTTCTACAAGTTAGTGCATGTTAACATTATGCAAATATTTATGCAAATGAGGCCTGTTATGCAAATGAGGCCCCGCACCGAGTCTCCGCACATGGCCCTGCACCTCCCCTTTGGTTGCCCCTGCACCAAAGACTAATGAAATGTCATTTTTTACCTTTATGCCATTTTAACATGTTATTCTTAAAGTAGATACATTGTAAAAAACAAATAGTGCATGCTAAAAACAAAGTAAATGAAGTGGACGTAAAATCAAAACAAAAAAAAAGAAAATGAAATGTTTTTTCCATGTAAATTCAGTGCCTGATATTCATCCAAAGATTTTATTGGTTTATTTGTACAGTTGTGGTCAACATTTTTAGCACCCTTGTATTTTAGGTATGTTGTGTACAATATCTTGAGGAAATAATTGGAAATATTCCAACTGTATGTCATCATAATATTTTAATAGTATGCTCAAAGGTATACAACAAAGAAAAAGATAATTTAAGAAGAGGCTTTATTACAACTAGCTTTCGCTTTTTCCCCAAGGTGTATAAAAATAATAAAGATTTAAAAATATCAAATCATTTGTTTAGGAAATAATAGCAGTAATTCTGCCTAGAGTTACACCAACCTCAAACAAATATATTTGGGTATAAGGGCTGCTAGAAATGCATAAAATATGGACAAGTATCCGGCGAGATTGGTTTCCGTGGTCATATCTTTAAGAGCTGTGGAAGATATTAAAGAAGGATCTATGGTGACCCTTCCTCTGTGTGCTCCACAGTAGTTTCCTTTCTTGCCAAATATGTATTTTTAGGGTAGTTACTTTTTAGGGGGTTTTGACGACTCATGATCCAGCAGTTAAAATGAGTTTATGAGAATCATAAGAAATGCCATACAGGATCAGACCAAGGACTATCAAGCCCAGTATCCTGTTTCCAACAGCGGCCAGTCCAGGTCAGAAATACCTGGCAGGATCCCAAAAAGGTACACAGATTCCATAATACTTGTCTTGGGTAAGCAGTTGATTTCCTGGTTCCTCTTTAATAATGGTTTATGGACCTTTCCTCCTAGAACATCTCCAAAACCTTTTACACCCAACTACACTAACCGTTTTTACTCTATCCTCCAGTAATGAATTCCAGAGTTTGATTACTTTGATGCATGAAAAAATATTTTCTCTTATTACTCTTAAAGGGGTTACATTGTAGCTTCATTGCATGTTCCCTAGTCTTTCTAAATTTTGATGGAATAAACAACCTATCTACGTTTACCTGTTCTACTCCCTTCATTAATTTATAGACCTCTATCATATCTCCCCTCAGCTTTCTCTTTTCCAAGTTGAAGAGCCCTAACCTTTTAAGCCTTTCCTCATAGGGGTATCCTTCCATCCCCTTTACCATTTTGGTGGCTCTTCTCTGTACCTTTTCTAATTCTACTATATCCTTTTTAAGATATGGTGAACAGAATTGCACACTATATTCAAGGTGCGGTCGCACCATGGAATGATACAGAGGCATTATAATATCCTTTGTTTTATTCTCCATTCCTTTCCTTCATTCCTAGCATTCCTAGCATTCTATTTGCTTTCTTGGCTGCCGCTGCACACTGGGCGGAGGGTTTCAACATGTTATCCATGATGACGTCTAAATCTTTCCTGGATGGTGTTTCCTAATGTGGAACCTTGCATTGTGTAACCATAGTTTGGGTCCACAATACTACACTGCCTCCTATCCTATGACTTTTTATTTTTGCCATGAGTCTCTCATGAGGGACCTTGTCAAAGGCTTTCTGAAAATCCAGATGCACTATGTCAACTGGCTCACCTTTGTCTGTCTATTCCCACCTTCAAAAAATGATAACAGATTAATCAGACAATGCTTTCCTTGGCTAAATCCTTATTGGCTTTCTCCCATTAAACCATGACTAGCTACATGTTGAGAATCTTTTTTTCTTTAATTTGTTTCTACTATTTTGCCCAGTACTGACGTCATGCTCTCACCGGTCTGTATTTTCTCAGACCGCCCCTAGAACCCTTTTTAAAAACTGGCATTACCTTGGCCATTCTCCAATCTTCAGGTACTACAGATGATTGAAATGATAGTTCACAGATTACTAATAGAAGGTCTGTAATCTTATATTTCTGTTCTTTCAACACTCTCAGATGTATATCATCCAGTCCAGGTCAATGTTCCCTCTAATTTTCTGTAGGCTGTGTGCGCATAAAATATCAGCTGTGTGTGGCTTTTGAAGGAAGGTTAAATTTTTGTGCGCCACATAACGACACTCAGAGTTATATACTTTAAAATTTGACTACACGTCAGAATACAGTATGTACACCACATTGATTTTAATCAAATTAAATGAAAATAGATGATTACTAAATGAAGCAGGAAATTTCTAGTAATTACAATCATAACTTTTAAATTTTAAGACGTCTGTTGTTTTCTATCAGAATCAGAGCGGTAATTTTTGTGCGCTCTGTTGTAAAGTATGTGCGCTCTCTCGGCGAGGTGTGTGCGCGTGCACACGCGCACAGCTTAGAGGGAACAGTGGTCCAGGTGATTTACTATTCAGTTTATCAAATACTTGTAATACATCTTCCCAGTTTATCGATATTTCTTTCAACTCTTCCAATACATCACTTTTAAATAACCTTTCAGGCATGGGTAACTTCCCTACATGTACTTTAGTAAAGACCAAAGCTACTACTACTAGTACTACTAAGCATTTATAAAGTGTTACCAGGCGCACACAGTGCTGTACAATGAAAACACAAAAAGACAGTCCCTGCTCAAAAGAGCTTACAATCTAAAAAGACAAAGCAAGAAAAGGAGTAGAAAAAAGATAAGAACAAGGGCAAAGAGACAAGAGCAGGAGAGACAGGACAAAGGAAAGAGGTAAGAACAAGTGTAAGAGGAAGAAAGAAAGGTGAAATAAAAGAGGGGGGAAGGAAGGAGAACAGCAAAATCAAGAGCCAAAGGCAGAGGCAAAAAGATGAGCTTTTAACTTTTGCTTGAAGAGGGGCAAAGAAGATACCTGACGTATAGACAAAGGAAGTTTATTCCAAGCGTAGGGAGCAGCAAGGTGAAAAGAGCAGAATCTGGAGTTGGCAATAGAGGAGAAGGGCATAGCAAGAAGCAACTGGGAAGAAGTATGGAGTACACGAGGGGGGAAATAGGGAGAAATGAGAGAAGAAAGGTACTGAGGAGCCACAGAGTGAATGCACTTATAGGTCAGAAGGAGAAGCTTAAAGTGAATACAGAAATGGATAGGGAGCCAGTGAAGAGATCTGAGGAGAGGAGTGATGTGGGCAAAACGAGGCTGATGGAAAATCAAATGGGCAGCGGAGTGCTGAATAGACTGAAGAGGGAAGAGATGAGACTGAGGGAGACCAGCAAGAAGGAGGTTACAATAATCAAGGTGGGAGGTGATTAGGGAATGGATGAGGGTTTTAGTAGTGAGCTCAGAGAGAAAGAGGCGGATTTTGCCAATGTTGAAGAGAAAGAAGCGACAGGTCTTAGCGATGAGTTGGATATGAGAGGAGAAAGAGAGTGAAGAGTCAAAAATTAACACCCAGATTGTGAGCAGATAAAACAGGCTGGAGAACAGAGCCATCAACAGAGACTGAAAAAGAAGAAGGAGAAAGGGAAATTTTAGGAGAAAAAATGAGAAGTTCAGTCTTGGCCATGTTTAATTTCAGGCGACGATGGAACATCCAGGCAGCAATGTCAGAGAGACAGCAAGAGATCCAGGACTGGAAAGCAGTAGAAAGATCAGGAGTAGAGAGATAGATTTGGGAGTCATCAGCATAGAGATGGTACTGAAGACCATGAGAGGAAATAAGCACACCAAGGGATTGGGTATAGAGAGAAAAAAGAAGGGGACCCAAGACAGAACCCTGGGGGACATCAACCGAAAGCGGGGTAACAGAGGAGGAGGAGCCACCAGAACATACACTAAAGGAGCGATGGGAGAGATATGAGGAGAACCAGGAGAGAACAGAGCCCCTAAAGCCAAGTGAGGACAAAGTGTCAAGGAGAAGATCATGGTCAACAGTGTCAAAGGCAGCAGAAAGGTCAAGGAGGATAAGGACAAAGTAAAGGCCTTTAGATGTAGCCAGGAACAAGTCACTGGAGACTTTGACAAGAGCAGTTTCAGTAGAGTGCAAAGGACGAAAACTGGATTGTAAGGGATTGAGAAGAGCATGGGAAGAGAGGAAGTCAAGACAACAGCGGTAAACCACACATTCGAGCAATTTAGAAATGAAAGGAAGGAGAGAGATGGGGCGATAATTAGGACAAGAGGGATCAAGTGAGGGTTTCTTAAGGAGAGGCGTGACCACAGCATGTTTAAAGTCAGCCGGGACAGTAGCAGTGGAGAGCGAAAGGTTGAGAATATGAGAAATGGAGGGGATAACGGTAGAGGAAATAGAGGAGAGGAGATGGGAGGAGATAGGATCAGAGGAGCAAGTAGTGAGCTTGGAGGAGGAGAGAAGAAGAGCAGTTTCATCATTAGAAATCATGGGGTAGGATGAGAAGGGGGGAGAGAATGAAAGCAGGAAAGGGAAATTGGGGATTTAGAGGGAAACTGAAGAGTGATCTTATGGATTTTATCATGGAAGTAATCAACCAGAGCCTGGGCAGAAAGGGAAGGAGGGATCAGAGGCAGAGGCACTTTGAGGAGAGAACTGAGAGCAATGAAGAGACGGCAAGGATCAGAGGCATGAGAATTAGTCAGGCGAACAAAGTAATCTTGTAAGCAAAGCAAAGTATTCATTTAGTCTCTCCACTATAGCCTTGTCCCCTCTTGTTGCTTCTTTTACCCCTCTATCATCTAATGGTTCAACTGACTCTCTGATGGTTCTTTTGCTACGAATATGCTTGAAAAAGTTTTTATTATGCGTTTTTGCTTCCACAGCAAGCTTTTTTTCAAATTGTCTCTTTGCCTGCCTTATCAATGCCTTGCATCTATCTTGCCAGTGCTTATGTTGTTTCCTGTCTTCATCATTTGGGTCCTATTTTCGTTTCTTGAAAGATGTTTTTGGCTACAAAAGCCTCTCTGACCTCACCTTTAAACCATGCTGGCAGTTTTTTGGCCTTCCTTTCACTTTTCTTAAAGTGTGGAATATATCTGGTCTGGGCTGCCAAGATAGTACTTTTAAACAATGCCCATGCTTGATGTAAATGTTTAACCTATAAATTATAAGTGCCCCTTTTAGTTTTTTCTTAACAATTTCTCTCATTTTATCATATTCTTCCTTTTGAAAGTTAAAAGGTAGTACTGTGGATTTCCTTGCCATCCTTCTACCATTTATTACATCGAATGTGATCATGCCATGATCACTATTGCCAAGTGGCCCCAACACCCTTATCTCTTGCTCCAAATCCTTTGTTCCACTAAGGACTAGGTCCAAGATAGCTTCCCTTCTTTTCAGTTCATGAACCAGCTACTCCAAGAAGCAGTCATTTATTTCATCTAGAAACTTTATCTCCCTAGTATTTCCTGCCATGACACTGACCCAATTAATACCAGGGTAATTGAAATCACTCATTATTATTACTGTGTTATAACTTTTGTTAGCTTCTCTAATTTCTTTTAGCATTTCTTCATCCATCTGTTCATTCTGGCCAGGCGGTTAGTAGTACACCCCCATTGGCATCACCTTCCCCCTTTTACATGGAGTTTCTATCCATAGAGATTCTATAGTATATTTTGTTTCCTGCAAAACATGAATCCTATGTGACTCAACGCCCTCTCTAACATAGAGCGCAACCAATTTGATCTACTCTATCATTGTAATATAGTTTGTACCTAGGTATCACAGTGTCCCACTGGTTGTCCTCCTTCCACCAGGTCTCTGAGATGCCAATCATATCTAACCTTTCATTTAGTGCTATATATACTAACTCTCCCATCTTATTTTTTTAACTTCTAGTATTTGCATGCAGGCATTTTAGAGGTTGTATTTTATTCATATTAATCTGGTTATCAGTTGATAGGGTTAATTTAATGTGGTTTATAACAGATTATAATTTGGAATAAGCTACTTTGTAAAAAGATTATTTAATTTTTGGAGTTTAAGAAAGATAAGTAAATGGGTGTTGCCCTATCCACTTTGCAGTTGTTTGTGTACTAGAGGTGACAGGAACCTTTCACCTTCAAGCTCCTGGAGTTTTCTTAGACCATATCCTCCAGGGCTAGGGTTCTGGGACTTGTGCCAGCTAAAGTGTGTTTCAAAGGAGGCAGCTTCTCCCAAGTCCTGTGACATACCCTTGTGTCCACCGTATTCACCGGAGGTCAGTATTCAAAGGCAAACAATTTTACTCATATCTACATGTTAACTGTATTGTATAAGGTAGCATATAATAGTAGTTCACAGGAAAATAAAATATCAGGTTAAACATTTGGCAAACATTAACATAAAGCATTCAGTGTAGATTCAAACAGAATGAAACCTTGCAGTCCTAGGCCCAATTACTGGAAAAAAAAACAGAACAGCTGGTAGTCAAGATGGCTGAAACTGTTCAAAAACAAAGCCACTTTGAGGATGTCCACATAGTCCAGAAATGGCCACTGTTAGAAGCTGGATTTTAAGCCCTTAATTATGCAGTTCTCTTAGCATTCTGAGGAAAAATACAACTTTAACTTTGGAGTAGGATAGTTTCACAACCCCGCTGGCTCTATGTGCTCTTTGATTTAAAAAAAAAATCCTTTCAGAACTCTGGTTAGTTTGAATTCCTTCTTGGGCTGGCTGTTCTCCAGACTGCTCTGGTTTCCAATTTCAGATCATTTAGTTCTCCCAAACATTTAAAATCACTGCTGGTTATTTCTGGTTGTCTCTAGGGATTTTTCTCTCTCGGGTAAGTTGCAGCTCAGCTCTGCAGTAACTAAATCTGTCCCCAGAGAAGCTTTTGACTACTCCATAGGGAAATGCCTTTTTTTATTGCTGAAGCACTATGAGGGTCCAGCATCCCTTTTTCTTTGGAAATCCTTCTGCGCGCTTTAGTTCTAGAGAATCAAAACTCTTCCCAAGGCTGTTGAGGGCCAACTACTCACACCCTCTCTGGTCTGTCTCTATTCTCTCTCTTTCTCAGTTGCATGAAAGGTATCCCACATCTATTTATTTTATTTATTTACATTCTTTTATATACCGCACTATTCTGCATCAGTGTGGTTTACATTGAACAAACTGAAATTACATTGAACAGGGCATTATAACTTGGAGATAACTATTTTACAGGGAACATGGGCTATGGAGGATTAAGTGTTTACCTTATCAGAATATGGAAAGACTAGGGGACATGCAATGAAGCTACAGGGTAAACTATTTAAGACTAATAAAAGAAAATATTTTTTCACTCAACGTGTAATCAAACTCTGGAATTTGTTGCCGGAGGATGTAGTGAAGGCTGTTAGTGTAGCTGGGTTTAAAAAAGGTTTGGACAAGTTCCTGGAGGAAAGGTCCATAAACCATTATTAAGAAGGGACCCAGGATATCAATGCTTGAACCAGTACAAGCATTGTGGAACCTGTGTCCCTTGGGGAAACTGCTAGGTACGTATGACCTAGATTGGCCACTGTTGGAAACAGAATGCTGGGCTTGATGGACCTTGGTCTGACCCAGTATGGCATATCTTATGTTCTTATGTTCTAAGTGGCTTGCCCAAGACCACAAGGAGCACCTGTGGGACTAGAAACCCCAGTCCTTCCGGCCCAAGGTTGCTGTCCTCTAGTGGGATTTGAACCCCCGACCTTCCGGCCTGAAGTACCTTGCCCCAATCACTAGGCCACTCCTCCACTCCACTCCACATCTAACAGCACATAGGGGTTAGTCCTGTCACTGCTGGCTGGTGCAGAGTGAGACAAGCAGCTTCCTGTGAGTTCCACTGTCATGGTCTAATTCATTCCGGGTTTTTCCAGTAGCTGCCTGTAGTGTTTACTTTAATTATGCAGTAGCAGCACTGCCTCTGTTTTTTTGTTTTACTCTAGTTGATACTATACAGATATTACTGAGCTCAAGAATGTTTTGGGAGCGAGCTTTATCACGATCATGTTTACATCCTCATGGAAATAATTACTTTTGCTAAGTTAACGGAAACTAGTGAAACAAAACAGCAGATTTGAGTGCTTGCAATTTTTCAGGATGTGGCTGTGTGATAACTAGCACTGGGCATTTTCCTGCACTTTCTGGACTTCTCCCAGCTCCATCAAAGTCTTTTGTTGTATAATCTATGCATGAGTATTAAGCAGTGACCACAAATCCTGTTTTTCTTATCCAAGAAAAAGTGTCCAGGAGGAACCAAAATAGCACAATGTATGTATATGTGACTTCTCAATGGGTTTGATCAAAATCAGACCTAAATGAGAACAGCTATAAGCGGAGTTTAAACATAGATACACACATTCATTCTTGTATTTATTTATTTCCATTTATAGACCATGGGCCTGATATTTGGAAGGCACTTACATGGTTTATAGCCCAGTAAACCATGTAAATGTCCTAAACAGGAATACTCAACGACACCTACATGGTTAGTGCCGTTGAATATCTCTCTCTATGTCCTCTACATGCCCCGATGCTATCCGGTCAGGCAGGGCTATGCGCCAACGTGTCTCCTGCACTACTCATTCAATTTTCTGTCCCTTTCTCCTTCTCTTCTTTCTTCCTCCTGTTCAAAAGGCACCTCAGGGCATAAATTTGGTCCTCTTCATGCTGGTGCCAGCTGCCTATTCACAATTCATTAATGCTGCAGGAAGGAACTATCCATGTGTGTCCTCTGTGGCAGCCATTGGCCAAATACAGAAGCAGATTAATACCCCTGGCTGCCCTTAGTTATTTGGACAGCTAGGCACCCCACCCCATACAAGAAGATACAGCAACACAACTGATGATGCAAAACAAGTAACTCACACTGAAGGATGGCTGTACATAGGCACTTTTCTACTCTGCCTGGGGATAAATCCATCCTTGATTACATCTCCTTTCTCCATGTCTGCCTTGACCACTCTCCTTTCTACAGTAATCTCTTGCGTTGACTACCATAAGATCTGTTTCACCGGTCTCTCACAACAGCTATTGAAACATATCCAAGCTATTCAAAACACCATTATTCATACTCTCATCTTCGTCAAAAAGTACGACCATGTAATACCGCTCCTGATCCAACATCATTGGCTCCGCATCATCCAGAGAATCTAATTTAATTTCTTAACACTTACCCATAAGGCCCTACACATTCACGCTCTACTCTATCTGTCCTCTTCAATTATCCCATATGCCCCACAATGCTCTTTGAGATCCTTACAGGATAACCATCTAGTTTTACCTTCTCCAACAAGAGTAAAACATGAATCCAAGCGTCGCTCGGCCTTCTTCTACTTAGCCCCCTTCCTCTGGAATTATCTTCCTCTGTATTTACAGCTTGAACACTTTTTTGCCCAATTTAAACTGCTTTTAAAAGCCCATCTCTTCTCCCAAGCCTTTGGCATTGAACTTCCCCCCTGAGCTGCAAACCAGACTGTAGTTTAGTTTAGTTTAGTTTGGTTTAGTATCTACAGTTGGTGTCTCTTTCATCTTGTCCTGTCTTACCTATCTTATCCAGAATTGGAGTTCTTATTTCTATTTTTATGAATTGTTATTTTATTCTACATGTCTTTTTAGCTTATATTGTAAACCGCCCTGTATGTTCTGCAAAGGGCGGTCTATCAAGAACAAATAAACCATAAACCATCTCCTCTGTATCTGTGCTGCCACAGCACTCACAAATCTCCCAAGAATTTCCAGTCTGAAGGTCAGAAAGTGGGAAAGTGACTGGATGATTCTGAAAGATGTGAAAGACTGCATGGGCCATATGGCAATGGTGTTGGATATAACACTTTGACAACAACTTTGACAGTGAAACATATTTTTTTCTGAATTGGATGGCTTCAAGACATCATCACAAGTTTCAGAGAACATTATTATCTCTGTCTAATGCTTTCTTCACTACCCAGCACTGTTCCCTCTAAGCTGTGCGCGTGTGCGCGCGCACACACCTCGCCGAGAGAGCGCACATACTTTACAACAGAGCGCACAAAAATTACGGCTCTGATTCTGATAGAAAACAACAGACGTCTTAAAATTTAAAAGTTATGATTGTAATTACTAGAAATTTCCTGCTTCATTTAGTAATCATCTATTTTCATTTAATTTGATTAAAATCAATGTGGTGTACATACTGTATTCTGACGTGTAGTCAAATTTTAAAGTATATAACTCTGAGTGTCGTTATGTGGCGCACAAAAATTTAACCTTCCTTCAAAAGCCGCACACAGCTGATATTTTATGCGCACACAGCCTACAGAAAATTAGAGGGAACATTGCTACCCAGCTTCTCCCCATTCTTCATCCAAACCCAGAACATTTTCCTAGCAGCACAACCATTCTCTAACATTTGGGCATAATCAAAATGTTCACTTGATAACTGGATCAATCTCTACCCAAATCATTTTACAACTGTTTATTTGGCTTTCTTTTCCAGTCCTTCTTTCATACAACATATTTGCCCTAAGGTATCTATTTCTGTGATAGCACCTGTACTGATAACCGAATGTGCTGAACTAAAATGGTTTGCAGCTATACAGCAAAGGTGATTATCAGCAAATACTTACTGACGAGGATACTTTCACTATTAGAAAATTAAAGAAAATTGCTTGAATTTTTTAAAGTTATTTTTTTTAAATCATTGCATCAATGGTGCAATTCAATGAACATTTATTGCTGGTTAAACGCTGATTGGCTGGTACCTATGTCCTGTACACTCAGTGCTATTCATTACCTATTGCAGTAGATACATTACATATTAAATATGAAAGAGATTATTAGTTTGACTTTTGGTCTGTATTAATATCCATTGTAAGACCCTTTCAAGGGGGTACTCCTGGGCAGTTTTTCCAAATGGGTTAGTTTTGCACATAAATATTCCTACCAAAATAGTCCCTTGAATCTTCCTAAATCTTTCCATAAAGACATAAATAAAATTTTTCCAAATGTAATCTGACAACACACTCCTATAACAACTTCAAAATCCAAATTTCTTAAAGGGAGAAAATGACCTCAGTCCCACCATGTGGCAAAATTCATCACCATAGGCGATATCCAAGATATGACATCATAGGTCTAACAACTCCCCCTATCGAATAAATAAAATTATCAACCAATATCAAAAAAGTACTTTTCTAATATTTTCTCTCTATAAATATATAATTAATTAACAACCAGCACCATTTACATGCTATTTTCATATACAGGTATACCAACCTCCAACGAGTTCTGAAAAACAAAGCCAAATAGCCCTATTAATTAATGAACTTTTCACCATCCAAAGGAGTACATAATTCACTTATCTGCATAGGTTCACTTCTGTACTCCTGCAGATCCGAACATCATCGCCTGCCCAAGTTTACTCAGTTCTTTGTACCCAACAAAGATCTCCATTTCTCTTTCACAACGGTCTCAGGAGATAACTACAGTGTCTGACATCACAAAATTTAATAACCAGGGTATCCTGGAGACCTCTCCCTTCACCTTAAATATACCCCAACATTTCCCAACCACTTTAACACCAAGATTCCCCTCCCCCATTCCCCTCCACAGAGGACATGTACACCAATTCTGGATCAACCTTGGTCGCAGCTTTATTATCCATATATAAACACCGACCCACAACATGGGCCCCATATTTATAAACAACCCCAACATAACCCCCCCCCACCAATCCGGATGATGTCCCCCCACCCGCCATATTATTATTAAGGTGGTGCATCATCCTTCTCCCTACCCCGCTGCCTGCCTTGCTATGTTAGTAGCAACAGCTGGCCCTCACTACCATATACCGGGCAGAGACCCGCAACCGAGATGTCTCGCCCCACCCTGGGGAGCCCTTCACCCCCCCCCCCCCCATGCGCCTTTATCTATTTAAGCCCTGCTGTCTCAGCGAGGGCTAGCTTTATACCCCGCCCCCAGCTGCAACAACCCTTCGTACAAAACCACCAGACAGGGAGGGCGGGAGGTACTTGCTGCTGCTGCCTGCTGAAACCGCCGGAGAGAGACTTTCCGTGGTTCCCAGCAGGCCCCGCTGGCCCCACCCACCACAGCGCCACCAATGAAATCGCCCCACGCTGCTGACGTGGGGCGATTTCAAACGACGCCATGCTCTCCTCACACCCCCCCAACCAGCACGTGCCAAGCACGAGGCTGCGGGCCGGGCTGGTGGCTTCAGGACCCGGCCCTGCGGCCTTGATCATTAACCAGGATATCCCGGAGACCTCACCCTTCACCTTAAATATACCCCAACATTCCCCAACCACTTTAACACCAAGGTCGTCCCCCCCATTCCCCTCCACAGAGGACATGTACACCAATTCTGGATCAACCTTGGTCGCAGCTTTATTATCCATATATAAACACCGACCCACAACATGGGCCCCATATTTATAAACAACCCCAACATAACCCCCCCCCCCACCAATCCGGATGATGTCCCCCCACCCGCCATATTATTAGCAAGGTGGTGCATCATCCTCCCCCCTACCCCGCCGCCTGCCTTGCCATGTTAGTAGCAAAGGCCGGCCCCCTACTACCATATACCGGGCAGAGACCCCCAACCGAGATGTCTTGCCCCACCCTGGTGAGCCCTTTGCCCCCCCCCCATGCACCTTAATCTATTTAAGCCCCACCGTCTCAGCGAGGGCTAGCTTTATACCCCACCACTGGCACAAGGTAGCCTGCCTATCCTTGTGCCACCCCCATCAACAAAGCTGCGACCAACCAACTCCTCCAATGCCTCCTGCCAGTCATTTAACAATAAATCCTGCCCCACTGGAGAAAGATGCACACCATCCGTGTGATATAGACCCGCACAATTGACATCCACCCAAGGATGCTGCACCTGCACCCCTCCCGTCTCCTGCATCTATCGCCCAATCTGTCTGTCTGATCTTGATCAGGCCCGAGTCCACCAACACTGTGATTGACAGGCAGGGCGAGGAATGATGTCTGACCATATGATCACCACCCTTGGCAAGAACTCCCACAGTAAACCAATGTCTCTCTGGACTGCACGGATGAGCTGCCTGCAAGTCCAGCTGGAAAGATCGTTGCCACCCAGGTGAATCAGAAGCTCCAACGGCCGCTGTCGCTGTCCGGCTCTCCACTGCACAAATGGAAGGAGCTGCCACCATTCCACGCTCGCCCATCCAAATCAGCCTCATGCCGCAGGTCGCCATGCCCAGGTGCACTCCAAGAGGATGAGATATGGCACGACGCTCTGCCCAGTACACGAAGGAATGACCCAGGATCCACCACTCACCGCCCTGGGCGCGGACGCCAACTGCCGCCACACTCCTCGGATTGCCACCCGCAATGAACCCTGTCAAAGAAACAAAATGATTAACGTCCCCCCCACACTCCCTCCCAGTTGCCCCAATGCCCCCCCCCCAGCTTCCCTGATACATGCGACCCTGAAACAAAACAATTCACGACTTTCCTGGGTGAACATAACCCACATATGCCCCAGAGCGCCACCTCCCAATCCGCTGAATCACCGCTCCTTCCAGCCCGGCCGCTGCCACACTAGTAGCCACCACGATCCTGAAGGAATGGGATGCGAACTGCCTCTCATCACCGCCCATCCACCATACCATCCTACGAAGCGCCGCAGTGAACTGGAACTGCATTACCAGCTTCCCATCCTCGTGCACAAAGAAGTAGCCCGGTACCCTGGGCCGCCAGCGCAAGTACAATGCCACATTCTGCACTGGGCATGAACACAATGCGGGGATAGCCCTCAACACCACCCATCCTCCTTTTCCCAACTGGTCAGTTTTGGATTGAGGGAGAAAGAACCGCACTTGCATCGCTTTCAGCACTACATGCTTGACATCCAACCCCCCAAAAGCATCCCGTTTCTTGGACCAGGGCACCAGCTTACAAACGCGAAAGGCCGCAAAAAAGGCTGTGACAAACAGGACCCTAAACAACATGGACTCAAAGTCAGAAGCCGCCGCCCTAGGCATCGCTTCCCAGATCCGCACCAGCAACTCGTGTGAAACAGGGTGACACTAGTCCGGTACCGGGGGGCGCTCCTTTGCCCACCCCAGTAACAGGTGCTGCACTAAGAAGGAAACCCTGGGATTACCCCAATCTGCAGCCTTACAGAAAAATGAAAATCCCGCTAATGCCAAAAGGACTGCTGGCCTGGACCAACCTACACCTTTGGCCTACACTACAAACTCCCCCTCCCCCCAACCCCTCCCCATCAGAAACTCACACACCTTGGAGTATCCCTGCATGTACAGTGTCCATGTCCCTTGTGCCACCGATGAACGCAACATCGCCATCACTCAATGGTCCCAAGCTGCCAAAGATGTTCCGGCACCACTGATGCTTCCTCTTCTGCTCCTGGGGCCAACCGATGAAACTGCAATCGCTGAAAATGGGACAAAGCATCTGCAATTGAGTTCTGTATGCCTGGCACATGACGCTCCCTAGCCGTCACATTAAGACGCAGACAAGCTAATACAAAGACTCTCATCAGCGACACCAACCGCGGGCACTTGGGCAAGTGTCTATTAATTATCTCCACCACTGCCACATTGTCGCTCCAAATCATGACCCTCCTATTCCTCAACTGCTCCTGCCACACCCAAAAGGCCACCACAATGGGAAACAATTCCAAAAATGCAATATTATGGGTCAACCCAGAAATCGCCCATGCGCTCATGCTTCCGCACACCACAACCCTTGACAGTATAAGCCGAATCCAGAACTGCCCGCCGCATCAGAAAACAGCTGAAAATCTGCATTGGACACTTCGGGCAACTGCACCACCGTGCAGCAATTAAACTCGGATAGGAATGAGTGCCAAACCCGCAGGTACTCCCGTATCCCGACCAACACATGAATACGATGATACGGCCGTTGCACACCCGCCATTGCCAAGAACAATCACCGCGCAAAGGGACGCCTGATTGGGATAACTCTACAGGCAAAGTTCAGATGCCCTACCAAGGACTGTAAGTCCTTGAGCGTGACCTTAGCTGCAGACCCCACCGCCTCCACCAAACTTCTGAGCCATTCCACCTTTTCCACCGGCAAGCACACCACCATGTCTGCCGAGTCTAACTGTATCCCCAAAAAGGACAGGCATGTCTCGGGCCATACCATCTTTCCATCCGCTAATGGAATACCGATGTCATGAGCCGCCATCTGAAACGATGACAGCAAGGTAGCACAGGTGTCTGCATGACCTGGCCCCACAAACAAAAAATCGTCCAGGTAATGAACAATGGAATGGGAGCCTGTCCGCTGCCCCACCACCCAATGCAAAAAAGAACTAAAGGCCTCGAAATACGCTCACAAAATCGCGCAGCCCATTGGCAAACACCTATCGAAATAGAACTGTGAATCAAACTGGAAACCCAACAGTGGGAATGCCGATGGGTGAACTGGCAAGAGCCAGAAAGCAGATTCAATATCCACCTTCGCCATCAACACCCCGGTGCCACACTGCCACACCAACTCAACCGCAGCATCAAACGATGCATACTGCACTGTGCACAACTCGTGCGGAATGTGATCATTAACAGACTGCCCCGGCGGGAATGACAGATTATGTATAAGTCTAAAACGCCCCGGCTATTTCTTGGGGACCACTCCCAACAGTGAAACAATGAAAGGCGAAAATGGCGGATCAACAAAAGGCCCTGCTATTCTGCCTAGTGCACATTCCGCTGCAATCTTCTTGCGTACCACATCACCCAACCCCCGCACCGAGCCGTTATTACTAGCGAACACGTTAGTCACCTCCCCAATAAAAGGTATCCGAAATCCTTGCAAAAAGCCCAATAGCAATACCCTCCAGGCCTTACCCTGCCGATTCCTCCCAAAACGAAGCAACCAAGGGCGCATCGCTTTGACCCGGATCGGGGTAGGTGCCAAAGCCGAACTCCCACCCTCACTTGCCCCCGACCGGAGCCCCCGCCACCCCTTTTCTGCTACACTTCAAGGCAGGATGCCCCCTCCAAACAGCGAACAGGCATGCCTGAACTTACAGTCCGGAAAGGAACAGGAGGATTTGTTGAAACGCCAACACAGGTTCCCCCCAACTGGCCCACTCTTTGCCGGGGCTGACAATCCTGCTGGCGGACGAAAGGACTTGCCCACAATCGACATCACCTTACCCAAACCACTCGCCTCCCCCCACCCCCATCCCTTTTTTGGCCAACATTTGTGTCATCCACAAATTAATGTCCTTAGTCCCCCACGACAACTGCGTATCTTCATGTCGCAGAACTCCTCGTCATAGTTTAACCAGGCCCAACCTTTGTGAGCCTGCGAAGCTGCCAATATGGCATCAGTGCACCATATTTGCTCAGGTCAAGACACCCCCACACACTGGCCAATCTTAAAAAGGCCCGCGTCCAGTTCAAGGTATTGGGGGATACCTTCCTCACCCTACCTGCCTTCTCATCCTCCTTGCGTTTCTTCCTATTCTCACCAGATCACTTTCTCCCATCCAAAAGGCCGAATATATCAATATACCGCTGCTTTCTGATCTGGTGCCTCAACTTCCGCGGGACACCCACAGCTCTGCACAACGTACTACCGATGAAGCCGCGCATTCCCCTTTTTCAAGATTCGCCCCTACCGATCCCGCCGAGGAACCTTCCAAAGATGATGACGAGGATGACAAAGAGGAACCTCGATGGCAGTGATGCCCATGTCTACGCTTTGACTTGGCCTTGCGGCTTGGCACAGGCCCAGTCCCGGTGGACGTCGCAACCCCCTCCCCACTACCCCATTCCCCCCCCTCGCCATCCACTGCATTGCCAGCGGCTCGCTCTCGTGGGACCTGCACCTCTGCAACGGGACTGGACTGGCCCAGAATCTGCAACCGCAAGGCACTGCTGGACTGATTAAGGCCGGAGAAGCTGACCCTCGCACTCCCTTCCGCCGGCACCTGTAGAGGGAGAGAAGTACCAACAGCAACCGCCCCAGAACTGCTCACTCCCCTGTCCTCCCCCACCTCCCCAATTCCATGCAGACGAGCCCAACCCCCCAGCTGCCCACCCCACCCACCCCAACATAGGAGACTGCCCAACAGCACTGGGTCCCCCTCCAGACCAGTCACCCCAACTGTAACCCCAGGGGCCAACTCCCCTTAGCTGACCCCCCATACCAACTTCCTAAGACCCCCCCCCTATCTGAGGGAGACCCCCAAATGTCCCCTTGGACGCCAGGGGATATAACTGGCCGGCACACTTGAAGTGAACAGGACCCCGGCAACATTGAATCCGGGGAACTCAGGGCCTGAGCCGACTGGGGTTTCCCACGCACCCCCTAATGCACCCACCTGATAACCCGCCAACCCTACCCCGGGCAGCCACCCTGCATCATCAGCCACCTCCCCCCTTCCCCAGAGACCTCAGATGAACCTGCTCCTCCCGTGACAACTCCCCAGCGGAACCCCAAGCCACCCCCTAGCCCTTGATCCCCTCCTAGCCACCACTCATGTCCTCCCCCTCCCCCCCCCCCGAGTACCAACCCCAGCCACCCCCCTAGCTACAGGCGCTACAGCCCGCATAGAAACAGGTGACCAGACACCCCATACTCTGCTTGTTTTCCCCCAACCCGAGAGCCAGCACCCCCCTGCTGCCCCCCCACCCTGCCTTCTCAGAGTACGCCCCATGGTATCTAACCCCCCCACAGGCACAACAAGCCCCAACTCCGACTCCCCCTGTTTGGCCCAAAGCTACACAACTGCCCTTTCTTTATTAATACTTTTTTTTTTTATGTTAATACCCAACACATATCCTCCTCCTAAGTCACACCAAGGCTCCAACACCCCCCAACCCTAGCACACCTGGAAAACAGCCTCTCCCAATACCCCAAAGCCCCCAACTGCACAACCAGCCAAAATCTCCTCTCCCCCCTTCTCCCTCCCGCCCCCCCCCCCCCGCAGCACGCTGCACCCTGCCGCTCAAACTCTCTGCACGGCACAGCCAGCTGGCAGCTCACACAGCTGCCGCCATCGAATTTGCCCCCCCACCACCTATCCCCAATGCTGCTCCCCTCTCCACCAACAACAGCCACGAGGCCCCACACCGTGACCCTGTCCGCCGTGCCGCTCACCGCCCGCTACCCACACGACCCGCCGACACTCTGACAGCCCCTTACCCCAACTCACAGCCTCGTGGAAAACAGCCGCTACGCAAAGCTCTGAAAACGCTGCCTCCAAGATCCTTTCTGACCGCCTCAACTTGCTGCTATTGCCCGCTGAAACTGCCAGAGAGAGACTCTCCGCGGTTCCCAGCAGGCCCCGCTGGCCCCGCCCACCACAGTGCCACCAATAAAATCGCCCAACGCTGCCAACATGGGGCGATTTCAAATGACGCCATGCTCTCCTCACACACCCCCCCCCCCCAACAAGCATGCACCAAGCACGAGGCCGTGGGCCAGGCCTCGGGACCCGGCCCTGCGGCCTTGATCATATACCTACCAAACAATACAAAAGGAGCTACACGCTTACGTTTCTTCCTAGGAGGTGTTCCCTCAATTCATTTAAGGTAGCCTACTCTAAATCTACCACAATACTACCATAATACTAATCACACTCGCCCCATCTACCTTAAACCTATAGAATAGAGCTCCACAGCCACCTACGCGATTTGACATTATCAATTAAGAGACAATGGAAGATCTTTTCAGCTCATCTGATTCTGATGAATTTCCAGTCCTGAAATGCATACAATAGAGAGTGCAATTTGAAAGATTTACTTTGCCCTGCTGTCCCACGTATGTTTAAACCCCTAAAGGTCATACTCGATGTGGGAAGTACTCATTTTGTGCCATCATGGAAGAGGGGGTTTCCTTTCTATTAAATAATAAAATCTAGTCATTAAAATTGGCTTCGGACTGTATGACAGATTATATGGTATATGTTTTGAGATGTCCTTTTTTGAAAATGTACATCAGTAAGACGACTAGACCTTTGAAAACTCGACTTGCAGAACATAAATACAGTCTTTTGAAAATAAGAGCAGAAAATAAAAGGCCACGGGGCAGGGTCCCCGATGGTCAAACGTAACCGGGCGCGTGGCCCGGTGCATGGGACCCTGCTCCAGGTGGCGGTGTGGTCAGGGTGCTGGAGGGCTGGGCTTGGACTCATTGGCTCTCCCTGGAGTGGCGGACGGGAGAGCCAATGGGTGGCGAGCATGCCCGGGGCAGTGTGGGAAGGTGCATGGGGTCAGGTCGTCGATTCTGCAGCGGCAGGGGAGGAGGACGGTGGCATTGGCTGAAGCGCGTCCCGTGGTCCTTTTCCTGGCAGGTGTCCGGGCCGGTCGGTGCAGCGGTTTGTTGTGAGGTGGCGGATCGCGCCACTGTCCTGCGGAGAGTCCTCGACGTGCGGTGGCTGCAGCGGACGGCGAGGGACAGTCCTTTGGGACTGCAGGTTGTGGGGTTGGTGGGGAAATAGTGTGGTAGGCTGCGAGGGGGAGGATTGTTAAAAAAAAGAAAAAAAAAGAAGAAAGATTAAGACAGGGTTTGGCTTGTGGTTCGTTGTGGGTGGTGGTGTGCTGCACGGCAGGGGAATGCCTTTGCGGAGGGGTTGGCAAGGAAGGGCCAGGGGGCTGGGCGGGGGGGGGGCGGGTTGCAGAGGACAAGGTGGCCCCTGCAGGGGCAGCTGCGGAGGTAGCCTCTAGCAGGGCAGGTGCTGGGGAGGGAAGAAGGGGTCAGCGTGGTGGTTCCTTGCAGGGTGTGGGCCTGGCTGGTAATAGGAGAGCTAGGTCAAGGGGTGGAAAGTTGATAGCCAGGCCAGGTAGGGGGGAACCTTCTACCCGTGGGGCTAGGGAGATGGGGGTGGGCAATGATGGGCCAGGTACGGCTGGGGATGGGCTGCAGGGACTAGAAAGAGGGCCCGGGGTGGCATCAGTCACTGGGGGTGCTGGGGACCAGTTTTGGGTGGGCACGGGCCATTGGGTCGGGGTGAACGGTTGGGGGTTGGGGAGCTCCGTGGCAAGGGGCCATGGCTGTCGGGGGACAGGGATTTCCGTTCCCGGTGGGCTGGTCGGAAGCCCAGGGAAGTATGCAGATGCCTAGTTCCCCTGTGGCATGGGACCACTGGGTGGGGGGGTCAAGGTTCATCTAGGGCTGAGTGGTTGGGGGCGTGGCAGCCCTCTTGGCCTTCTGTGGTCTCCCCCCCCCCCACCTTCTCTTTTTTGCCTTCGCAGGATTCGGTGGCAGCTCAAGCAGTGGGGCGAGGCACACAGGGGACTGTGGCAGATATGGCAGCTGGAGCATCATCGGGGCAGCTGCCGAGGCCTGAGGCTGGTGTGGAAAGCGACGGGGGTAGGCAGCTAGGCAAGGCGGAATTCAGTGAGCCCGCGACCCTTCCGAGGGAGCTCCAGGCTAGTGACGCGACGGCAGCAGTTGAGTTGCAGATGCAGCAGGGGGTAGGGGTGGAACAGGTTCGCGCGGACAAGAGGGGGGCTAAGGCGAGGAAGAGGAGGAGACATTCGCACAGGCGGCGGCACGGTTCCGACTCATCATCTTCCTTGGCGTCCAGTTCTTCTCCCTCTTCGTCCAGAACGGACTCCGTGGGGCACTGGATTGGCGCGGTGCAGGCGGCGCCCGCGGGGGAAAAGGGCGCACCTGCATTGGTGGCGTTCTCCAAGTTATGGGAAGGGGTGCTGAGAAATTTGTGGCGGAAAATCAGGAAACGGAGGTACATTGATATTTTCCGTCTATTGGAGGGGCAGGAAGCAGTCTGTTGATAGTAAAAAGAAGCGAAAAGAAGATGAGAAGGCGGGTCGGGTTAAGAGGGTGTCACACAGTGTGGTAAATTGGACAAGAGCATTTTTGCGGCTGGCTAGTGTTTGGGGCCAGCAGGCTCCGGAGGATTACGGGATGATATTGGCATACGCAGATTCTATTTTGGAGGCGGCGCAGATGCACGAGGGGTGGGCATGGTTGAACTAAGGAATGGCTAGCAGAAAAAAGGAGGTGATAATGCCTCTGTATAAGTCTTTGGTGCGACCTCATTTGGAGTATAGTGTGCAATTCTGGAGACCGCACCTTCAAAAGGATGTGAACAGGATGGAGTCGGTGCAGAGGGTGGCTACTAAAATGATTGGTGGTCTTCATTATAAAGCATATGAGGACAGACTGAAGGATCTTAATATGTACACCTTAGAGGAAAGGCGGGATAGAGGTGATATGATTGGGATGTTTAAATACCTCTGTGGCATAAATGTTCAGGGAGAGAGCCTCTTTCAATTGAAAGCAAGTTCTGCTACGAGGGGACATGGGATGAGGGTGAAGGGAGATAGATTCAGGAGTGATATGTGGAAATATTTCTTTACGGAAAGAGTAGTGGATCCGTGGAATAGTCTCCCAGTGGAGGTGGTAGAGATGAGGACAGTAACTGAATTCAAAAAAGCATGGGACAAACACAGAGGATCTCTAAAGGTAAAAAGGGGACTGTTGTAGTTGTTATGGAAGGACAGACTAGATAGGCCATGTGGTCTTTTTCTGTCATCATATTTCTATGTTTCTATGTAACTATGATGAAAAGGTCAGGGACAAGATGGAGGAGAGTAAGGTCTTGTCATGGGGCACCCAGGATATTAATTTATGGTTGACACAGATGTCGGTGAGGGCGGGCTCTGGGGACGGAGGGGGGGGGGAAAGGGTTAGCTCGGCGGGATCGGGCAGCTCCTTTCGGGGGGTCGGGGGAATCTCGCAGCAGAAAGCCAGGGGGGGGGAGGGGGCGCAGGCGATTTGTGGTGGCGATTGAATAAGTCTTCATGCCCCTTTCCCAACTGTAAGTTCCATCACGCCTGCTCAGTCTGCAGCGGGGGGCATCCCGCGCTCAAATGCGTTAATAGAAGGGACCTCAGGAGTGCCCTCCCAGCTCCCAAGTAACTGGGACCTGGTGGCTTTGGCCCTATGCCGATTCATTGGGAGGCGATAAGGGCCTGGTTGCAACGTTATCTGAGACGGAAGGACGGGGAGGTTTTGGAAAAGGGGTTCCAGTTTGGCTTTACTATACCAGTACAGGGGACCGTGGTTGGGAGGATGGGGCATAATTCCCCATTGGTGCGACGTTTTGCAGCCGTGGTCTGTGATAAGTTGACAGTGGAATTGAAGCTAGGTAGAATTGCGGGCCCTTTCGCGGAACAGCCCCTTGCGAGTCTAGTGGTTTCTCCACTGGGGGGGTAGTCCCGAAGAAGGAGCCAGGGAAGTTTCGTCTGATACACAACTTGTCATTTCCGTTAGGGGCTTCGGTGAATGACCACATACGAAGGGAACTTTGCGCGGTATGTTACGCCTCATTTGATGAGGCTGAGTTGGTGCAGCAGCGTGGCCGGGGTGCCTGGATGGCGAAGGTGGACATTGAGTTGGCGTTTCGGCTGCTCCCTGTGCACCCGGAGTCCTTCCGTTTGTTAGGATTTTGCTTCGAAGATGACTTTTATGTAGATAAGTGCATGCCGATGGGGTGCTCTGTTTCATGTGCCTATTTTGAAAAGTTTAGTTCCTTTTTGCATTGGGCGCTGGTGCAGGAAGTCGGTTGTTCAGGTGTGGTTCATTACCTGGATGATTTTCTGTTCGTCGGTGCGGCGCAGTCGGATGAGTGCCAACGGTTGTTGCGGGGCTGCATGGATTTGGCGGGCGAATGGGGTCTGCCTTTGGCTGCGGGTAAGATGGAAGGTCTGGCCACAAGAATTACTTTCCTGGGGGTAGAGCTGGATTCGTTGGATATGGTTGCCCACCTCCCGATGGATAAGGTAGTGCGGTTGCGAGTGCTGGTGGCGAACGGGTTGGCATCGGCCAAGTTAACGTTGTGGGAGATTCAAGCCTTGATTGGCTCCCTGAACTTTGTGTGCAGGGTCATCCCGATGGGCCGCGTCTTTTTGAGAAAGTTGGCAGCGGCTACAGCGGGTGTAAGGAAGCCACATCATCGGATAAGAATGTCAGGAATTATGAAGGCGGATTTGAGAGTTTGGGATGAGTTCTTGGAAAGCTTTAATGGAGTGTCGGTATTCAGGGAGCCGGAGATGTCTAGCGTCGACTTGCAGCTATACACGGACGCGGTTGGCAGTGCAGGTTTGGGCATTTATTTCGGGGGAGCTTGGTGTGCTGACAGATGGCCGCAATCGTGGCAGGAATTGGGTTTGTTGACCAACATTGCGTTCTTGGGACTGTTTCCTATGTTGGTTGTGCTGTGTTTGTGGCCGGACTGGCTCCGGAATCATAAGGTGGTGTGGTGGTGTGATAACGAGGCAGTGGTTGCTGTGGTGAACCGTTATGCTCCGCTATGTGCATGAGTGGCAGTGTTGATGAGGGAAATTGTGTTGGAGTGTTTGAGATTGAATGTGTTTGTGAAGGCCCGGCACATCCCCGGTTGTACTAATCGAATTGCTGATGCGCTTTCTCGTTTCAAGTGGGAGCTGTTTCGGACCTTGGCTCCAGAGGCGGACGCCGAAGGATTGGCGGTGCCCGAACACTTATGGATGGTTGGCCTGAGGAGATGGTGAAGCTGCTGCGGAATTCGGTGGCTGCAGCAACTTGGACTGCATATCAGAGAGGGTGTGACAAGGTGGTCGAGTTTTTGGAGTCTCGTGGATGGTGGCCTGGTATCCCAGCGGACAGTCTGTTGGGGCAGTACATAGTTCATGCAAAGGCAGAGGGGCTTTCCAGGGCAGCGGTGCGGGTGCACCTAGCTGGCTTTGCCTTTTTCGCGAAAGCTGCAGGATATGGCTGCTCGTTTCCTGTTTTTTTTTGGCGTGGAGATTGCTTCATGGATGGGAGCGATCATCCCCAACCCCTGTCGATGCCAGGCTGCCAGTTACACATGAATTGCTTCTGAGGCTTTGGACAGCGTTGCCCCGGATAGCGGCATCGCATTAAGAGGCTACACTGTTCCAGGCCATATTTTGTCTGGCCTTTTTCAGCACTTTTTGGATGGGGGAGTTGGTTGCGGATTTGGGCTACTCCATAGGTAGCGGTGGTCTAAGGAGTGGTCAGGTACAGTTTGGGGATGGGCAGGTGAGGATACGGTTGTCCAGATCAAAAACTGACCAGCTGGGTAAAGGATTATGGATTGTTCTGAAGGAGGTTGTTTCCCTTCCCACCTGCCCCGTGGCGGCGTTAATGGAGTACCTGGCAGTACGCCCGGATTTGGGTGGATTAATTTTCATACATGAGGACTCGTGCTGGTTGACGCGTTTCCAGGTGGCTGCGGTGCTGCGGATGGTTCTTCAGCACATGGGCGAGGACCCCCGCCAATTCGCACCGCATTCCTTTCGGATCGGAGTGGCCTCTAGTGCAGCAGCGGCGGGGTTGGCGGATGTGGACATTAAGCGTATTGGCAGATGGCATTCAAAGGCTTTTCTGGGTTATATACAGCTGTGAGGGGAGCGGTGGCAGTCCATCTGGCTAACTTCCTCTTTCTTTTGCAGATTTTGGGCGGCGTCCTCATGGCTGTTGGATGATCATACATTCTTTTGTTCATTGGGCGGGTCTGCAGGCATCCGAATGGCCATTGGGGATTACTTTGGGTCTCGACCCGGAGATGGTGTCCGTCATATGGCTGGGTGAGCGGGGACTGTGTTGGCCGCAGCTTTTACCTTTGCTTCGGCACCATCGGCGGGTGAGGAAGGAGCCCTCAATTATTCTGCTGCACCTGGGTGGCAATGATCTGGCCTCATGGACTTGTAAACAGTTGATCAGAGCGGCAAAGAGGGACTTGGCGGAGGTTTTACTTATGTTTCCTGATATGATTGTGTTATGGTCGGACATCATTCCAAGGCCTGCCTGCCGATTCCAGCGGCGCTGGTCGCATGGCCTGGCGAAGATCAATCGGCAGATTGGTCGTTGGGTATGCAATCATGCGGGATACCAAATATTGCACTCTTGGGTGGATGTGGAGTGCGGGGGGTTGTATCGGCAGGACGGGGTGAATTTATCCTCCGTGGGGATGGACTTGCTGCTTAATGATTGGCAGGAGGCTTTGGAATGTGTGGTGCAGCGGGAGGGTCGCTGGTCACAGCTTGGTCTTGGGGGGGCAGCGCAGGGACGGTAAATTCCTATGTGCCGGGTGGCGGGATCCCGGAGGTTTCCGGGTCCGGAGCCTTTAACTGCAATTGGGGCAGGGGTCGGTTGCCCCCAACCCGGATAATCCTTGACCGGCTTTTGCTAGTAATATGGCAAGGCCGGGGAAAAGGGTGGGATGAAGTTTGCCGCTGGCCCGGCCGCGGCAGAAGGGGAAGGAGGCCACCTTGCTAATAGCATGGCAGGTGGAGGCTCGTTTCCCTGTTTGGTTTAATAAGAAGGTTAATTTTGTAACCAAAATGTTACAAACATTATGATTGTTAATAAAGCTGTGACCAGTTGATTCCCAAATTGTGTCAGTTGTATTTTGTGGCGAGGGGTCGGGAGACCGGAGGGGCTAGTGGTGTAAAAGGGAGAGCAGGGCAAGGGGTGGGGGGAAGGTCGTGAACACCAGGTCCGCCTGCTCCGGTTAATAAAAGGCCACGGGGCAGGGTCCCCGATGGCCAAACGTAACCGGGTGTATGGCCTGGTGCGTGGGACCCTGCTCCAGGCGGCGGCGTGGTCAGGGTGCTGGAGGGCTGGGCTTGGACTCATTGGCTCTCCCTGGAGTGGCAGACGGGAGAGCCAATGGGTGGCGAGCATGCCCGGGGCAGTGTGGGAAGGTGCGTGGGGTCGGGTCGTTGATTCTGCGGCAGCAGGGGAGGAGGACGGTGGCATCGGCTGCCCACCCTCCCTCCCTAATTTTGGGGGTGGGGGTGATGGTTGAGTTAAATCGGGTTGTTGCAGCTGGGGGGGGGGGATGGTGGAATACCGGAGGTTTCTGGGTCCGGAGCCTTTAACTGCAATTGGGGCGGGGGTCGGTTGCCCCCAGCCCTGATAACCCTTGGCTGGCTTTTGCTAGTAATATGGCGAGGCCGGGGAAAAGGGTGGGATGAAGTTTGCCACTGGCCCGGCCGCGGCGGAAGGGGAAGGAGGCCACCTTGCTAATAGCATGGCGGGTGGAGGCTCGTTTCCCTGGTTGGTTTAATGTTAATTTTGTAACCAAAATGTTACGAACGTTATGATTGTTAATAAAGCTGCGACCAGTTGATTCCCAAATTGTGTCAGTTGTATTTTGTGGCGAGGGGTCAGGAGACCGGAGGGGCTAGTGGTGTAAAAGGGGGAGCAGGGGAAGGGGTGGGGGGAAGGTCGTGAGCACCGGGTCCGCCTGCTCCGGTTACGTTTTTGATGAGGCATTGTGTTACATTCAGCCATAAGTTTGAAGAATTACGTTGCTTTGTAATTGACTATGTCCCACAAGATATAAGAAGAGGAGAGAGAGGAAGAGTTTTGTTGCAACAGGAGCAGCATTGGATCTTCAGATTAGATACTCTGGAACCAAATGGATTCAATGATAACATTGAATGGAACCTTTTTTTCTAAAATTTCTTTGAACTGAGTAGTGCTTTATATTAGTATAGCAGCTGATTTCTTGCCGTAGATGGCTGTGGAGCTCTATTCTATAGGTTTAAGGTAGATGGGGTGAGTGTGATTAGTATTATGGTAGTATTGTGGTAGATTTAGAGTAGGCTACCTTAACTGAATTGAGGGAACACCTCCTAGGAAGAAACGTAAGCATGTAGCTCCTTTTGTATTGTTTGGTAGGTATTTAAATTTTGTGATGTCAGACGCTGTACTTATCTCCTGAGACCGTTGTCTGTAATATGAGCATATCCCTGTGAAGGAGAAATGGAGATCTTTGTTGGGTGCAAAGAACTAAGTAAACTTGGGCAAGCGATGATGTTCGGATCTGCAGGACTACAGGAGTGAACCTTTGCAGATAAGTGAATTATGTACTCCTTTGGATGTTGAAAAGTTCATTAATTAAAAGGGCTATTTGGCTTTGTTTTGCAGAACTCATTGGAGGTTGCTATACCTGTATATGAAATAGCATGTAAATGGTGCTGGTTGTTAATTATATATTTATAGAGAGAAAATATTAGAAAAGTACTTTTTTGATACTGGTTGATAATTTTGTTTATTCGATAGAGGGAGTTGTTGGACCTATGATGTCATATCTTGGATATCGCCTATGGTGATGAATTTTGCCACATGGTGGGACTGAAGAGTAATCCTGAGGTCATTTTCTCCCTTTAAGAAATTTGGATTTTGGAGTTGTTATAGGAGTGTGTTGTCAGATTACATTTGGAAAATTTTTGTTTGTGTTTATGGAAAGGTTTAGGTAGATTCAAGGGACTATTTTGGTAGGAATATTTATTTGTTTTCCCTTGTTGCAGCGGTTTGTGTTAATTAGTTTTGCGCATACCATGACAGTCATGAACCTCACTTCTAAGCCAGGGTATTGTGGAGTATGATCTTAGCCTCTCAAACCTTTTACTAATATAGTACCTGCATCGTGCCAAAGAGAACTTCCTTCTGTAGTTGTATGATGTTACATGTATGGGTAGTTTGTCAAGATGTGCTTGGAAATTCTTTTTTATCAAGCCTGTGGCTCCCAGTACAATTAGAAATATTTCCATATCTTTCTGCCACATTTTCTTGTTCTCTGACTACATTTCTTGGTACTTCAGGATCTTCTGCCTCTCTATGCAATTCACAGAATAATCACTCGAAACTGACACACCTATTCTCAATACCTTTCTGGTGTTTTTCTCTTTTACCATTATGTCGGGTTTCCCTGCATCCAGTTTGTTATCCATCAGAATGGGAATATTCCAAGTGATCATATCTTCTTCATTCTCTGTAATTCTCTTAGGGTCATGATCCCAATGCTTTTCAGTGTTGTAGTTTTTACAGAGCTTCCAATGTATGAGGCATGCTACTTTGTTGTGCCTTTCTGTTTAGAAATTTTCTGCCATCGGAACTTCACAGTCGGCTATGAGGTAAGTCACTGTTTCCAGGTCTTTCTTACAGAATCAACATATATCTGTGTTGCCAGTTTTTTCAATGCTCGCTGTAACCCATCTCATCTGTAATCCGTTGTCCTAGGCTACAACTATCAATCTGCCATCCTTCATTTTTAGTTCGCCTCTCCTTAACTATTCATGTGTCTATTCATGATCGACAAAGGGTTCCTAGAGTAACACTTTGTATTTCTCACTGTATTTATGCATTCCTTGTGTAGATAAGGGGCTACCCTTTGAGCACTACAGAGTAGAACATAATACAGTCTCGGATCAAGATTCTTCCAATCGGGAGCATACACAGCAAGGTCCAAGTCCATTCAAGAAAAGTTCACACATTAAAAGTGTTGTTTCAAAACCAAATGTTTACTGAAAAATAGCAGCGTTGCAGAAAAATGAGAGAATCCATTCCAGACTTTAGTTTTTGAAAATATACAATTTACAATCCAAACAACAACAGGTGTCCCTTCAAGCCTCCCTTGCCTCCAAGACCTCCCAGAATAAGTGCACTCTACTGTTAAAGTCACAGATTCCCTTGTGTACCTGTAAGTGTTTCAGTCTGCTTTCTTTGTATGGAGGAGTAGCTAATGGTTAGCACATTGACTTAGTATCTAAGGACCCAATATTATAAAGCAATTATGCAGTTTACAGACCTGTAAACCATGTAACTGCCTCTAAGTGGGATATTTAGCAGCACTAACACATTTAGTGCTACTGAATATTCCCGGATACTGCCGCTATATGCCCCGATGCTACAAAGTTAGCATCAGGGCATTCCAGGGATGGGACCTGGGGATAACTGGTCGGCGGTAATATTCAGCCGTTGCCCAGTTATCTCTCAGCTGCAAAAGATAGGCACAACAAAAGCTGTCTTAATTTTTGCCGCCAAAGCTAATCGGGCAGTTGCTGAATATCGCCACTCCCTGTTTAGATTCCACGCCATACGGCGCTGTGCGACAGACCCACATATTCAATGCCAGTGACCAGATATTGTCCCAACCTCGAATATCCTGGTTAACTCTTAAGCAACGATGGCTAGGCGCTGTACTCATGCTAGCCACTGCTGTTGATTATCGGGGCCCTAAGAGACTAGGATTTGATTGCCACTAGCACTCCTTGTGTCCCTGGGCAAGCCACTTAATTCTCCATTGCCTCAGAAGAAAGGCCTGGCAAGTAGACAGCAAGGGAGGCGTAGATAACATGAGGAGGGATCTAGTTAAGCTTGAAGAAATGGTCAAGAATTTGGCAGCTGAAATTTAATGCTAAAAAATGCAGAGCCATGCATTTGGGCTGCAAAAATACAATATAAAATACAGTATAAGTGGCGAAGTACTTCTGTCAACGAGAAGAGCGGGAGCTGGGCATGATTATTTCTGGTGATTTTAAAGTGGCTAAGCAGGTGGAAAAGGCAACGGCGAAAGCCAGAAAGATGCTTGGGTGTATAGGGAGAGGAGTGCCCAGCAGAAAAAAGGAGACGATAGTACCTCCATATAAGTCTTTGATGAGACCTCATTTGGAGTATTGTGTGCAATTCTGAAGACCACACCTTCAAAAGGATACAAACAGGTTGGAGTAGGTGCAGAGGGTGGTTACCAAAATGGCCAGCGATCTTCATTATAAACCATATAGGGACAAAGATCTTAATATGTGTATACTTTAGAGCAGGGGTCACCAACCTCCAGAGGGCCGCGGGCCGCACAGCCGACTACCGGGCCGCAGCCCCCCCCCCCCCGCCGCGCGAAAAACAACTGCTCATACCTTGAATAATCCATGTCAGCTCCCTCCCTTCTTCTGCAGCCGCGGCTCCCTGCCTCTTAGGGAACCGCGGCTGTGCTTGTAAAATCATCGCGGAGCCCTTCCTGTCTTGACGGGCTCCGTGCAGCATTGTCCCGCCTCTAAAGGAAGTTGTTTACCACTTCCTTTGGAGGCGGGACAATGCTGCACGGAGCCCGTCAAGACAGGAAGGGCTCCGCGATGATTTTACAAGCACAGCCGCGGTTCCCTAAGAGGCAGGGAGCTGCGGCTGCAGAAGAAGGAGTCGGTGAGTTTGCCTTGGCGGGCCGCACCGGGGTAGGGTCTCGCGGGCCGCACGGAGGGACCTCGCGGGCCGCAGGTTGGTGACCCCTGCTTTAGAGGAAAGGCAGGATAGAGGAGACATTTAAATACCTCCATGGCATAAGAACATAAGATATGCCATACTGGGTCAGACCAAGGTCCATCAAGCCCAGTATCCTGTTTCCAACAGTGGCCAATCTAGGTCATATGTACCAGCAGTTTCCCCAAAGGACACAGGTTCCACAAAGCTTGTACTGGGTCAAGCATTGATATCCTGGGTCCCTTCTTAATAATGGTTTATGGACCTTTCCTCCAGGAACTTGTCCAAACCTTTTTTAAACCCAGCTACACTAATAGCCTTTACTACATCCTCCAGTTACAAATTCCAGAGTTTGATTACACGTTGAGTGAAAAAATATTTTCTTTTATTAGTCTTAAATAGTTTACCCTGTAGCTTCATTGCATGATCCCCAGTCTTTCTATATTCTGATAACGTAAACAATCGATCTACGTTTACTCGTTCCACTCTTTTCATTAATTTATAGACTTCTATCAAATTTCCCCTCAGCCGTCTCTTTTCCAGGTTAAAGAGCCCTAACCTTTTTAGCCTTTCTTCATAGGAGTATCCTTCCTTCATAGGAGTATCCTTCCATCCCCTTTACCATTTTGGTGGCTCTTCTCTGAACCTTTTCTGATAATGCTATATCCTTTTTAAGATACGGCGACCAGAATTGCACACAATATTCAAGTTGCGGTCTCACCATGGAACGATATAGAGGCATTATAATATCTTTTGTTTTATTTTCCATTCCTTTCCTTATGATACCTAGCATTCTATTTGCTCTCTTGGCCGCCACTGCACACTGGGCCGATGGTTTTAAAATGTTATCCACAATGATGCCTAAATCTTTTTCCTGGGTGGTGGTTCCTAATGTGGAACCTTGCATCTTGTAACCATAGTTTGGGTTGTTCTTCCCTAGGTGCATAACTTTGCACTTGTCCACATTAAATTTGATCTGCCATTTTGATGCCCAGTCTTCCAATTTATCAAGATCCTCTTGCAATTTTCCACAGTCCTCTTGGGTTTTAACAACTTTAAATAGTTCTTGCCATCTGCAAATTTGATAACCTCCCTCGTTATTCCCTTTTCCAGGTCATTTATGAATATGTCAAAAAGCAGTGGACCCAGCACAGATCCCTGGGGTACACCACTATTCACCTTTCTCCATTGGGAAAATTGGCCATTTAGCCCTACCCTCTGCTTTCTATCTTTTAACCAGTTCCTGATCCACAATAGTACACTGCCTCCTATCCCATGACTCTTTCGTTTTGCCAAAAGTCTCTGATGAGGGACCTTGTCAAAGGCTTTCTGAAAGTCCAGATACACTATATCAACCAACTCACTTTTGTCCACCAGTTTATTCACACCTTCAAAAAAACATAACAGATTAGTAAGACAAGATCTTCCTTGTCTAAAGCCATGTTGGCTGTCCCCCATTAGGCCATGACTATCTACATGCTGAGTAATTTTGTTCTTTATGTTGGTTTCTACCATTTTTCCTGGTACTGATGTCAGGCTCACCAGTCTGTAGTTTCCCAGATCACCCCTGGAACCCTTTTTAAAAGTTGGTGTTACATTGGCGATCCTCCAATCTTCAGGTATTACAGATGATTTTAATGAAAATTCACAGATTACTAATAGCAGGTCTGCAGTCTCATATTTCAGTTCTTTCAACACCCTTGGATGTATACATCCGGCCAAGGTGAGTTGCTACTCTTCAGTTTATCAAATAGTTGTAATACATCTTCCCGATGTATCGATATTTCCTTCAATTCTTCTGCACCTTTAAATACCACTTCAGTCATGGGTAACATCCCTACATCTTCCTCAGTAGAGACCAAAGCAAAGAATTCATTTAGTTTCTCCGCTATCGCCTTGTTGCCTCTTAGTGCCCCTTTAGCCCCTCTATCATCTAATGGACCAACTGACTCTCTCACAGGTTTTTTGCTACGAATGTACTTGAAAAAGTCTTTATTTTGCGTTTTTGCTTCTTCAGAAAGCTTCTTCTCAAATTCTCCCTTTGCCTGCCTTATCAATGCCTTGAATTTGACTTGCCAGTGCTTGTGCTGTTTCCAGGTTTCGTCGTTTGGCTCTTTTTTCCATTGCCTGAAAGATGCTTTTTTGGCAACAACAGCCTCTCTGACCTCAACTTTAAACTATGCTGGCAGTTTTTTGGACTTCCTTCCACTTTTTTTAAAGCGTGGAATACAGCTGTTCTGGGCTTCCAAGATAGTAGTTTTCAACAACACCCAAGCTTGATGCAAGTCTTAAACCTTTGCAACTGCTCCTAGATTTTTCTTAACTATTTTCCTCATTTTATCATAGTCTCCCTTTCAAAAGTTAAAAGGTAGTACTGTGGATTTCCTTACTATCCCTCCTCCACTAAATAAATCAAACGCGATCATGCTATGATCACTATTGCCAAGTGGCCCCAACACTCTTATCTCTTGCACCAGATCTGGTGTTCCACTAAGGACTAGGTCCAATATGGCTTCCCCTCTGGTCGGTTCATGAACCAGCTGCTCCAAGAAGCAGTCATTTATTTCATCTAGAAACTTTATCTCCCTAGCATGTCCTGCCGTGACACTGACCCAGTCAATACCGGGGTAATTGAAATCACCCATTATTATTATTGTGTTGTAACTTTTGTTAGCTTCCCTGATTTCTTTGAGCATTTCATCATCCATTTTTTCATTCTGGCCAGGTGGTGCCATCGCCTTCCCCTTTTTACATGGAATTTCAACCCATAGAGATTTTACAGCAAATTTTGTTTCCTGCAAAACTTTAATCCTTTCTGACTCAATGCCCTCTCTAACATAGAGTGCAACCCCTCCACCAATTTGATCAGCTCTATCATTACGATATAGTTTGTACCCAGGTATCAGTGTCCCATGGTTGTCCTCCTGCCACCATGTCTCTGATATTCCAATCATATCTAACCTCTCATTTAGTGCTATATATTCTAACTCTCCCATCTTATTTTTTAGACTACTAGCATTTGCCTACAAGCATTTTAGAGACTGTATTTTATTCATATTAATCTGGCTATTGGTAGACATGGGTAATTTAGGATCTTTAAGCTGTGTCTGCGCCATACTCGAGGGCATTTGGGCTACTTTACTCTTTTTTGGAACCTCTCTGCTTATGGTAGTATCCTTCAAGGATACGTTCTTCCGAACCATGCGCACTTGGGCGACTGTCAGCTTTCCCCTATTATCTAGTTTAAAAGCTGCTCTTTCGGCTTCCGGTTTGGCAAATGAGCTGATCAGTCGAGTTGTGATCAGCTCCAGGTAGCCTACCCCGCAAAACAGCGATAAAATCCCACTTAATGTGGAAATCCCCACTAACAATTAATTATATGTGCTGAAGAAGTTGGCGGTTCTGGGAAGGCACAACTGCAACGAGGCAAGTACCCCGATGGCATCGAAGACCTTAAGGAGGGAGAAGCCACGAGTCCCTGAGGCCAAGATGGCAGAGGGTGCGCCTAGTAGCCCTGTCTCAAGAGGCACTCCAGGGCTGGTGGCAGAAGTATCTGCGGCGGTGGTACAGGCGCTTGATGCCCGCTTCCAAGAATTGGTGGAGCAGATACACAGTGTCGGCCAGCATGTTACCGATTTCGCAGGACGGGTAGAGCAAGCAGAGACGCATATATCGGATGTGGAGGACACCCAGCACTCCTTGCAAGTCAAAGTAGAGGCCCTGGAGACCCTCATCAAACAATAAGGTGAAAAGATTGATGATCTTGAGAACCGAGGGCGGCGCAAAAATCTGCGGTTCGTTGGGATTCCAGAGAGTGTGGCAGATTGCGCCCTATATGGTTTCTTGTTGGCCTGGATCGAAAAACTAATGGGAGGTAAGGGAGACAACCCCGTGAAGCTGGAACGTGTACATAGATTGGGCCCTAAGCGGGAGCAAGCCCGGCGCCCGCTTGCGGTTATTGCACGCTTCCTGGATTATAGACAAAAAGAAGAAGTGCTCAAGGCCGCCCGGAGCCGTAAGTGGCAAAAGCACGATGCAGAGCAAATATTGGTCTTTCAAGACTATTCTGCTTTAGTCAACCAACAACGTCGGGCCTACTCAAATACCTGTGCACAGCTCCTACAAAAAGTGGTGCGTTTTTCACTATTATACCCGGCCCGATTGCGGGTGGACTTCCAGGGCCAGACACGCTACCTGTTATCACCGGGGGCGGCTGCTTCATTTCTGGAGACTTTGAACACTTCATTTGAATCCAACCCCTGAAAACGAAGCCGGGGGCAATGATTGCGTCTTGTTTTCTGGACTGAGGGGGAAAACTCAGAGGTCGAGTGTAGATTCAGAAAGGCCGTGGCTGGCTTTCGCTCCCCTGGCCCTGCGTATGAACTGAACTATGCTGTTGGGGTGGTTTCCCCCCATTTTTCTTGTTTTCTTTTTTCTTCCTTATTACCACGGGTTGCCCTATGCTTGGGATTGTGAAGTTGTGTGTGTGTTGTTGCTTGGCTGAGTTATTTGAGAGGTTAGTCTGAGATAGATACAAATCGATACGTTTTGCAACTGTCTTTCCCCATAATAACAATGTGGCTATAGTGTTCTGGTTACAGTTTCATTTTCTCCTTCACTGATGAACAGAGGATATGTTTAACTGCCTAGGAAGGAGGAGGGGGGGGGGGGTTGTTTTGCCTGGGCTACATTTCAGCCAGTTTGTGTGGTCTTTCGGGAGGGAGCTCACCATGGGTGGGTGCTTGGGGAGGATGGTCGCCTACTGCTTCCCCTGTGAGACCGCTCGGACTCGGACTTAGTGGCCTACAGTGGCAGCTCAGGGTGTGTGGCATAATGTGTTCTGGGGGGAGAAAAATCGGAGGCTTTAGCCTATCAACAGTCTCCTGCCTTGCTTATATCAAGAGGGCTAATACGAAATGTGTTGAGGGCGATCTGTCCTGGAGATGGGAGGTGGGTGGGGGATGGGATATTTATGTAAGATGGTGGATAGAGTCTTGGTCGAGATGCGATGCTGGTTATTCTGTTTAGTAACTGTTCATAATTGTTTCTTTCTGACATTAGCAGGGCTTATCCCCTTGGGTTCAGGCACTCGTATAGTATGGGCTAAGAGGTGTTAGGCATTTAGACCAATAGGAAGTAGGTTAGGGGGGCTAGGTCAATCTGTGGAGGTATAGTCATAATACTGCGCTGTTTAGAGAGGTTTAAGATAGGCCCTGTCATGGGGCCTAGTGTCTTGCTTCCAGAAGTCCTTGGGAATCGGTAGAGTGGGGGAGGAGTAGGGCGGATTAGGCTAAGCTGGGGAAGGGTGGAATTCCTTAGGGACCTGTGAAGGTTGACGGGGTGGAGGGTTGGGAATCAGAGGCCTGGGTAATACTGAGGGGAATAAAGGGATCGTGATACGGGGTAGACCCGATTGTCAATGGAAGGTTGTCTGACCTGATGGACGGACTAGAAGGGGTGGGAGGGGGAGGGGTGAGAAGAGGGGGGAGGTGGGGAGGGGGGGGAAGGCAGGGGGAGGCATAGTTCACACTCCAGGGTTTAATAATTGGCAACGCTGCACTGGTATGATGGAAGATGAAGGGGGGCTTCAGGCTGGGGGAGTCCCTCTTGTGCGACTAGGAATAGATAATTGGAGGAACCTTGACACTGCCCTACAATTCTGAAGGTCATTACTTGGAATGTTTGTGGATTGGGGAACCCTATTAAGCGATATAAAGTATTACAAGCATTGGCCCGACAGCAGTGTGATATCGCATTGCTACAGGAAACCCACCAGACGGCTGAAGAGCATAGTAAACTTTGTAGGAACTGGGTGGGGCAAGTATGGGGTTCCCCGGCTAAAGGAAAAAAAGGGGGAGTAGCTATTTTGGTCCACAAGCGAATTAGATTTGTGGTGGGGACTGTCTTAGCAGATGAAGTTGGGAGATCCCTTCTGATATCTGGCCAGTTAGAGGGGAAGCCGGTGATTCTTGGGAACCTCTATGGCTCTAACATGTTCGACTCCGGCTTTTATAGCGGCTTGGCCTCAAAAATAGAGCAACTACCGGAATGCCCCTTGATTCTCGGAGGGGATTTCAATGGGGTCCTCGATGTGGACCTCAATACGTCTAGGGGTGGTGAGGTGAGGGAGAGGGCGTTGACGTCTCAGATGCTGCAACGCTTCCATAAGAGACTGGGTCTGATAGATCCCTGGCGGCTGATGCATCCCCTAGAAAAAGATTTTACCCATCAATCTAGGGCACATGGCACTAGTGCGCGCATAGACTATCTTTTAATGTCGGGAGCCTTGTTTGCTCACACGGGGGATGCCCAGATTGGTCCCTTGGAAATCTCAGACCATGCGATGGTCTGGACAGAATTGCAGTGGGGCAGGGATGCCACTCGGGTGCGTCTTTGGCGTTTCCCCTTGGGGTTGTATCATGACGTGTAGTTTCATCATTTTCTACGTCAGCGGTGGAAAGAGTTTGCAAGTGATCATCAAGGTCATATGGATGATCCAGAATTGGTATGGGAGACAGTGAAGGTGGTCCTAAGGGGGGATATTATAGGATTTGCAGCCCAGAAACGTCGGATACTCGCAGAGCGAATAATTGCACTCGAACGACAGATTACTAAAATCCATCGTAGCTGTGCTCATATGCCGTCGCCCGCGAATAAGAAAAAGTTATGGGAAACTCAGGTGGACCTTAACGAGCTTTTACATCAGAGAGCCAAGAAGTCGGTTCTTTACTATCGGTATAAGTTGCACTGCTATGGTGATAAGCCTGGAAAGCTGTTAGCCCGTTGTTTGAGGGGCCAGCGGGGCTCGTCCTTCATGGCGGCACTTCAAGATGATAAAGGCAGCGTAACAAGGAGAGTGCGGAAATTGCTAAGGTTTTTCGCAGTTTTTTTCCAATCATTGTATACGGCAGAGCCTGGATCCACTACCACATTGCATGAATATTTGAGAGACTTGGAATTGCCCCGGCTCACTGAGGAACAGAGGGGGGAGTTGGATCAGCCTATCACCCCACAGGAGATACAATCAGTAATCTCTTCAGCCAGTTGCTGCAAAGCCCCAGGACCGGACGGCCTAGGTGCAGAATTCTATAAGATTCTCAGTGAGTGTGTAAGCCCACTGCTGCGGGAGGTTTTTAGTGGGCGAGCGGAGCAAGGGGCCTTTCGCTGGGGGCGGAACCATGCCCATATTACATTTTATTTATTTATTTACAGTTTCTTTTATCCCGCACTATTCAACATCAGCGCGGTTTACAATGAACAGAAACTACACTTACCAAATATTGATCAGTGCTTACAATGAACAGCTGGGTATACATTAAACAGGTTTACATTCAACAGGTTTCATAAACAGAGGAACATAATAACTATGTACAAAAAGCAACTATGTACAGAACAACTAGGCGCAGCTATATGTTTCTTGATGAGGGAAGAAGCAAGGTGAGATTGCAGCTCTTCGCGTTAAGACTATGGAGAGCATGGGTTTAATGTGTTGACATGGGGTGTAGAGGTAGGTTGGTGTGAGGCAGTGTCTGAAATATTGTAGTGCTGCAAGAACAGGTGATGCTTCAGTGCCTTCCTGAACTGGGAGAGGTCACTGATGGTTCTGATTTCTGTTGGTAGGGCATTCCAACATGATGGTGCGAAGTAAGAGAAGGCTCTGGATCTGGTGGCTTGAGAGCACTTCGTGATTGCCTTGGGTAATACAAGAGAATTGGAGGCAGTCGATCTCCTTGCGCGATTAGGGGGTGTAGTTGATATCAGGTCGGTGATAGAAGATGCGGAGTTATTATTGATCGCTTTGTGAGTCATGGTAAGGATCTTGAAAGAGATCCTGGAGTGCATAGGAAGCCAATGTAGCTGTTTCAGTATTGGAGTGATGTGGGTTCGCTTGGAGGCTCCATAGAGAATTCTTGCAGCCGAGTTCATGGCCAATTGTAAGGGGTTAATCGTACTCTTTGGTAGGCCATGTAGAATGGCATTGGCGTAGTCCAGATGGGGCATTATTAAGGCCTGAAAGACTGATCGAAAGTCATCTGGTTCAAGCAGCTGACGCAAATGACGAAGGGTCCGGATTTTATGATAGACGGATTTCGCTACGTTGTTGATGTGGGCCTTCATATTGAGCTGTTGATCGAGGGTAACCCCTAGGTATCTGACTGTAGACTTGCAGATGAGCTCGGCGTCACGCACTTTGATGGACCTTGGTGAGGTGAATGCAGGGTTTCTCGTCACGAAGAGGACTTCTGTCTTTTTAAAGTTTATCTTAAGCATCTGTGATTTTAACCAGTCTGTAACCACGTCGAAGCACTCAATTAGTGGGGAGAGGTCAAGGAGCTCTGTTGAGAATGGCATATACATAAGGACATCATCAGCATAGACCAGGCAGTTGATGTTGAATGATTGGATGAGGTCACAGATAGGCTGCATATAAACATTGAAAAGTAGGGCGGAAAGGGAGGAGCCTTGTGGCACACCTTTGGTTTGCTGGAAGGGGTCGGAGGTTGAAGATCCAGAACGAACATGTTGCCAACGGTCTCTGAGGTATGAGGAACACCAAGAGAGGGCGGATCCGTGAACTCCCTTCTTTCTAAGACGCGATAGGAGAACTTCATGATCCACAGTGTCAAACGCCGCTGCAATGTCCATGAAGATCAAAGCAAAACCTTGTCTGACATTGTTTAGGCCTATGGTAAGAGTGTTGAACAAGGAAGTCAGTAGGGTTTCCACACTGTGTGATTCACGAAATCCGTGCTGACATGGGTGTAAGGGTGCATTGCAGTCAAGATGGTCTTGTAGTTGACGTTGAGTGATCTTTTCGATGACTTTCGAAAGGAGGGGAATGCTGGAGATGGGTCTATAAGATTCCATCAAAGAGGGTAAAGACCAGATGTTAGCAGCCTCGTATCGTCCCATATCCCTGCTTAATTTTGATTTAAAGTTGCTCGCGAAAAGTTTGGCTGTAAGGCTGGCCAGAGTGTTGGGACACTTAGTGCATGATGCACAAGTGGGCTTTGTCAAGGGGCGCTACGCGGTTTGGAATCTTCGAAAAATTTTGGCATCTTTGGAATGGGTGCACACCCGAAAGTTGCCCTCGCTACTTGTCAGCTTTGATGCGGAAAAGGCCTTCGATAGGGTGAATTGGCAGTATCTTTGGTGGCTTCTACCGCAATATGGTTTAGGTGCAGCATTCTGCAAAATGGTGCAGAGTCTGTATGTATCACCGATGGCGGGAGTTTTGTGTAACGGGGTGCTTTCGGAGGCCTTTGATTTGGAACGGGGTATGCGACAGGGCTGCCCTCTCTCTCCTCTGCTGTTTGTTCTCTCGCTTGACCCCCTGATACATACCATCGAGACCTCGCGAGTGATACGGGGAGTGAGGATGGGTTCGCAGGCGTTTATAATTTCGGCCTTTGCGGATGATCTGTTGTTTCACTTGACCTCCCCGGTTTGTTCCTTGCAGACTCTGCTGGAGGAATTTACACGATTTGGGGCATTTGCAGGTCTTCGCATTAATAAGGACAAATCAGAAGCGTTGGATATCTCGGGGCACCTACGTAGCTCGTGGGGGGGGGGGGAGTTTCCCTCTTAGATGGGTAGCCGAAGATTTTGTTTATCTTGGCATAGTGTTGACTAGACAACCCTAAGCGTTATATGGATGCAATCTGGATCGTACCCTGCGTCGCCTAGATACGCAACTAAAGGCATGGGAGTCTCTCCCGCTACCCCTATCCAGGAGAATAGCGGCAGTGCAAATGGTTATTTTACCACGGATTTTGTATTGGTTACAGACCTTGCCAGTTTGGTTGTTATGTCGAGATATGCATCGGTTGGAAGCCTCCCTTAAAACCTTCTTATGGAAGGGGAACAAAGCGCGTATTCCGTGGGTTCGGTTGTTGGGGAAATGGCGTGAGGGGGGGATGGGACTGCCGGATTTGAAGATGTATGCCCTGGCCTGTCAGGCTCGACATCTGGGGGATTGGTTGGGAGGGACAGACGTCTATACGCCTAGGGCATTGGAGGAGTGCCTAGTGGCCCCGTTAACTTTGATGGGGGTTCTACATGGGGCGGATAGAGATCTACCGGGTACTGTCAAGTGGAGTGCATTGGTGGATTCTGCTAAGCGAACCTGGAAACAGCTTAATGTGTATTGGAACGAACCGTGGAGTGCTTCTAGTTGGCTACCTTTACAAGGGAATGTTAACTTCCTCCCCGGGTCCGAGACGGCGACGTTTCGTGACTGGCGTCTACGAGGTATATGGAATGTGGGGCATCTAGTAGACCCATCAGGACGATGCAAGTCCTTTCTGACACTAAGTCAGGAGTATGATTTGCCTGCTAGACATTGTTTTACATATATGCAGGTTTCTCATTATGTGTCCTCTTTGCCACAAGGAGCGTTGCAAATCGAACGATCAGCCCAGATATTGGAATTCTTCAGCTTAGGGGAGGATAGTCCACCATCGATTTCCAATTTGAAGCTTTGATTGGATCGTTTTTATTTATTTATTTATTTAGCTGTATTTATATCCCGCTTTTCACTGGGTCAAAGCGGTCAATTGGGCGATACTTTTAACACAAGGGGATATGAGACACATACACTAATACTTACGGGGAACATGGGCAATGGAAGGTTAAGTGGCTTGCCCAAGACCACAAGGAGTACCTATAGGACTAGAAATTCCAGTCCCTCCGGCCTGAGATTGCTGTCCCCAGGTGAGACTTGAACCCCCAGCCCTCTGGCCTGAAGTACCTTGTCCTAACCACTAGACCACTCCTCCCTCAGGGCAGTTCCCGATTATCGGGGAGTCGAGGTGGCCTGGGAAGCTGAATTAGGTGGGGCAGTGACTCCGGGGTTGGTTAGTACGGCTTTGAAATGGATAGTGCGTGTGGCGCAGGGATCTCGTTGGAGGGAGGTTCAATTTAAATGTGTGACCAGAGGGCATTTTGTAGTCGATTAATGACCGATGGCTGCTGTCCGTGTTGCTCAGAGCCTTTGGCAACTTTATTGCATATGTGGTGGGGATGTCGGGGATTGCGCTCCTATTGGGCTAGGATATGCACCTTTCTTAGTAGGTTGTTGCAGCAGAGATTGAGATGGACTGGCTCCTTTGTAGTATTGGATCAGATTGAGCCTCCCTGCCCTGCGAAGGCAGGGGAACGTTTACTATTGTGGAAGGCCTGTCTGGTAGGGAAAGGGCCGATTCTCCGTTTATGGAGAGAGCACCAGTCGCCTACCTTTGGCGAATGGTGGAACAGTTTTCCTCATCTGATGTTAACAGAGAGATGGCTAGCAAGGAGCAGTGTCAAGCGTTGGACAGTGTTTATGTCAATATGGGAACCCTATATTCAGCACTTAGGGGTTCGTAGTTGTAACGAGATTCTTCATGTGGGGAGTTGAATGAGGTGTTGCCAGTTGGGGAGTTGGGGCAGAATAGCAGTAGCTACCGATATATGATCTTATAAAATTGGTGGAGGAGTGTGAGGTGGGTGGGGGTGGGGGGAGGAAGGGTGGGAGGGAGATGGGATAATATGTTATAACCCACCTGTTGCCTTTCTTTTTGTTGACTCCCGGTGGGGATCAGAGTTCACCCCCCGTGGAGATCTTGCTTGATGTTTCTTACTGTTTGTTGGTGGAATTTAAATAAAGTATATAAAAAAAAAAAAAGCTGCTCTTTCTCCTTTTTTAAAGGTTAATGCAAGCAGCCTGGTTCCATCCCGGTTAAGGTGAAGCCCATCCCTTCGACATAAATGCACAGGAGGAGAATCTCTTTCGATTGAAAGCAAGCTCTGCTACAAGGGGGCATAGGATGAGAGTGAAAGGGGAGAGATTTAGGAGTAATATGCAGAAATATTTTTTTATGGAAAGAGGTGGTAGGTGCGTGGAATAGTCTCCCAGTGGAGGTAATAGAGATGACGACAGTATCTAAATTCAAGAAAGCAGGGAAATTAACAAGAGAAGATCTCTAAAGGAAAAAAGGGGACTATTGTGGGATTCGGCCAGTTTGGCCTAGTTTGTGTGAACCGGTTCCTGCCATGGGCCGCGTTTGCCAAACCAGACCAAAAACGGCATCCCGATGTGGGCACTGCACTGGTGGGAATCCCCCCACCTGCCAGTGGTTTGACAGTATCGGAGGACGGATGGTGAGTGGGGGGATCGGACTTCGTCAGATCAATTCCTTCTTGTGACTAGTGGAGGCACTTATATAGATTCTGAAAATCGGATAAATACTATGGTGTTGAGCTATATCTATCACTCCACTTTAGCTATACACCCTTTGCCACATCTACTGCTGGAAATTTCCACATGATATCTTATGGTGATGGCATAGTAACCTCACATATTGTTATTTGTTGTCACTGACTTAAACTGAATTTCCAAGACATTTATTACTGCACTGGTCTACCTCATTTATCTCTTATGAGTCTCTCTTTACAAATTTTTTTGAAACCAAGGATAAAAAAACAAACAAACCAATAAACTTGGACTGACTCCCTACTTCCAAGATGTGATCAGCTCAGTTCCATCACCCTCATTTTTGAAGCCAGTCCCTGCATACTACCCCATAGCACTTAAAGCGATGGCTGCTAGGTGAAGACCAGAAGCTGGGAAGTTGAGCTGTTGGATCTCCCAGTACCTATTCACAGATTCCTCAGCGAATGAGATGGTATGGGGTAGTTGTTTTCCATTCTTGGCTCTGGCTACCAGATCACATATCAAGCAGATGGCAGAGCCTTTGAAGCATTATGACTGCTACTATCATTATGAAGAACTAAGTGAGTGACTGCATGCCCTGGCAGAAGTGTACCTGCAGCAGACCTGGCTCTTCAGCATCGGGCAGCATGATTTAGATCAGGGGTCTTCAACTCTGGTCCTGGAGGGCGCCAAACCAGTCAGGTTTTTGGGATATGTCTAATGAATATGTATCAATAAGAAAACACGACTCTCAGACTACCATACGTAAAAATATGGAACCATGATTGGGGTATCGAGCTCAAAGGTATTTGAACTCTGCAGAGGCCGTTCGCCGTTAGCTGCGGTTGCTACTGTTATACAAACTTAATGTTGGCAACTTTAGCTGCTTGATGTAATCTGAGAAGTCGCCATGGCAGAGGCCAGCTGTCTTCAGATAAGTAAACTGTTTAAGATTGTCAGATATAAGTTTATGTTGATTTTGTCTGTTTCTTTCTCAAGTATTGTAGCACCACCTAGGAGTTTCCTGTTAGAGCTCATTCAGATTATAATGTGAATTGGCTGTATTTTATTTGGATACAGGGTCATTCCGAGGCGCAAATAGCGGGGATGGATGTCCCGTTGGGACATCCATCCCCGTTATTTGGCTCCTCTGCCAACCCCGACTAACTTCCCCGCACATTGCATTGGGAGTTTAGACGAGGGGTGGGAAAGAGGCGTTGTAGGGGGAGGAGTTAGGACGGCCCCGGATGTGCAGGGCCTATTCCAATGTCAGCCCTGTATGTTCGGGGCCAGCAGCCTGATTGGGTAACTTATTCCACCTCTGAGGTGGAATAAGTTCCCCTAGTGGGGTGGACTGGGCGGGCCCGGGGTTCAGAAAAGGTGGGAGGGGCAGAGGAAATTCCCCACAGCCTGACCTTAGTCTTGGGAGGCCAGATTGGGGGTCGGGCTGCGGGGAATGAACATTTCATTCTGGCAGTCATGGATCGCGACTCTTGAATGGAGCCTCAACGCCATGGCGCTGCGGCTCCGTTCAAGAGCCCTGACTGAGTTAGAATCAAGGTCCCGGCCTGCACTCTGTGTGTCAGATTCCAACTAGGAATTGGGCCCATAGCGTTTTGAGCAGTGGGTATTGCTGAGGCGCCTTGTGGTACCCTCTGCTCTGTTAAGTTTAATACATTTAATTAATTTTAGTAAAGATTATAATATTGCATAGTCTAAAAAAGAAGGGAGTTTTTTAAGCCAGTGATGTTGAGCTCGCTGTTTCCCCTATGGCTTTGAGTAGCAGCATAGAGGGACGAGGTATTATCCTGAGGCTTTTTCTCCCCAGTTAATTAGTTAATTATATAATTTTTTGAGTGCATTGTTGCCCTTGGATTGGTTCCTTATATGAAGTGCTGTACCTGTTAAGTTGGCCCTAATTAACAATTAAGAGTATATTTTTATGTATGGTAGTCTGAGAGTAGTGTGGTCTTATTGATATTTAAACTCTGTGTGATAGTGTGTTTTGAATTGAATATGCATGAGATAAATTTGAATACAATGGGGACAGTGCATGCAAACATATCTCATGAATATTCATTAGGGATATCCCAAAAACCTGACTGGTTTGGTGCCCTCCAGGACTGGAGTTGGTGGAGACCCCTGATTTAGATAATTCCATTCTAATTATTAAAGTGCAAGAAAAAATTGGTCTGGAAGGTATCACTTTTAAATGGTTCACTTCTTATTTAGAATATCAGGCTTTCTGTGTACTATGGAATAATGAACACACTTCCTCCTGTCCCTTGCCATCTGGAGTGCCATTGGGATTGATTCTTGTTCCCATCCTTTTTAAAGTATTTTTGGTTTCACTGGCTACTTTTATACAGTCGCTAGACATTATGTCATTCATTTATGTGCATGATATCCAGCTATTGATTCTTTTGGATCTTAATGAATCTTGGGTTGATTGCAAGATAGTTCTGCAAATACAGGCTCAAACTTAATTCAGCAGAAACAGAAGCATTTCTTTTCTCAAGTTATAATTCTCTGATTCTTTCTATGCCTTTATATATCCAAGATACTCTGATTATTATTAATAAAGTGGTTTTAGATGTTTCAAGAGCATAAGGATTATCATACTGGATCAGACTGATGGTCCATCAAGCCCAGTATCCTGTTTCTAACAGTGGCAAATCTTGGTCACAAATATCTGGTGGGATCCCGAAATGTTCCATGCTGCCTACCCCCAGGGATAAGTAATGCCTTTTCCAAGTTTATCTTAATAATGGTTTATGGACTGTTTTTCTACGAACTTGTCCAAATATTTTTTAAACACAGCTACGCTAAAGATTTTTACCACATCCCCCAGCAATGAATTCCAGAACTTAATTATGCATTGAGTGAAAAAAATAGTTTCTTCTATATGTTTTAAATGTACTACTTTATAACTTCATGGTGTAGCCCCTAGGCTTTGTACTTTTTGAAAGAGTAAACAATCAGTTCACTTTTACCCCTTCCATTCCGCTCAAGAGTTTATAGACCTCTATCACATCTCCTCTCACCCATCTCTTCTCCAAACTGAAAAGCCCTAATCTCTTTAACTTTTCTTCATAGGGGAGTTGTTCCATTCACATAATCATTTTGGTGGTTCTTCTCTGTACCTTTTCTAATTCCAATTCACTGCAACAGAAGCTCCCCAATCCCTCTATTTTCTGTGGCTGGCTGCCTGGCTGGGACTTAAAAGTAAATATCACCCTAGCAGTGTGCCACAAGAGGGAAGGAGGGAGGTCCGGCATCATTGGTACCCTGCAGCAAAGTTGTAACAAGTTGAAAAGTTCACACTTTACAGCGTAACACAATGGCACGTTTCCCTCACTCACCAGATCAAACATGCGGGGCTTCATCTGTGTGTCGTAGGAAGTGTCAAGGAGTCTGTACATTTGTGTGTTAGTGGATGCCTGTCTTTCTGTGTGTCATGGAGACTGCGGGTGACTACATACACATCAGGTGCAACATACACGTGTGTGAGAATGTCTGTGTGTGTATGCATGTGTGTGTCATGGAGCCTGTTGGCAGCTACATGCCTGTGTCATGGAAGCATTGAGTGTTGCATACATGCGTGTCTGTGTGCCGTGAGGAGTGTCAGGGTGTGAAACAACACACTTACTGTGTGACAAAATGAGATATTTCCCTTTCCTTCATTTGCACAATCATACATATCTGTGTGTGTATGCGTGGAGGAAGAGTTCAAGCAGAGATGATAAAGTGTCTCTCATTTTGGGAGTAGGGGCGGTATGAGGAATCTTTATAGCTGGTGTTATCTATATGGCTCTCTCTTCAGATAGTGTGTGTGTAGTGTGTGAGTGTGGTGCCTGTATTTGTGGGGGTGGGGAGCCTGACTGTGTGTGGGTGGTGCAGGGGGAGGGTTCCTGTGTGTGGAGGTGGCTGTGTATGTGGTGCAGGGATGGGATGCCTGGTGGGGATGGGGGACTCTGCCTTTTCGTCTATATTCAATATGTCCTTTTCTCCCCTCTCTTCAATCTCCAGCCATTACAATCTTACATCCTTCCCTGCAGACCTGCTACCTCTCACCAACTGTTCCTTACCAGCCTCTGTCCTTTTCTCCCTCCCCCTTGCCCTCCATTCCCTTCCCCTATCTCTCTTTGCCAAATCTCTTCAAATTGGCCTCTCCTACCTCCTGTGTGGCTCTGGCTCCAGCTCCTCTTCCACAGCTTTCTTCTCCTCTTTGGCCCATGCGATAGGCTGTTCCCATGGGTGCTGCACACTACTACGCTATTGCCCACATGAAAGTAAAGCTTAGTTGCCGAGAAAGCCCATGCTCCTCAGTAATGCTGCTGTCAGGTGAGAGAACAGTCCCTTACCTGCATCCACACGGTGAAGAACTGGTGGCTTCTGCCTGTCCTCTCCCACCGCTCCCTCCAGGCACAGCCACTGCCGTACCATATCACGCCACCTCCAGGCAGCAGCAGTAACTCAGTGGCCGGCTTCCCGTAGGGCCTCAGGCTGCTTAACCCCCACCTCAGCCCGTTCACTGCTACGCGCCAAGTTGCCATCATCACGGAAGTCCCAAGCATCAAAGAATTACCAGTATACCTCTTCCCCAAAATAACAAACCTAAATACTGCTATTTTCTTGTCGGATAAGGTCAAGGGAGGCTAGGACAGCACCTTAGCCACTCCAGATGACCACATCCATTTTATTAAGATTATTATTAAACCAATCTTTTATAACAAAACTTAGCTTTTGATTCGATGTAATAATTTTCATAGACCAGCCAAACAGAGTCCTCAATGAATAATGCACGACGCGCACGTTTCGGAACCAAGTCCTGTATCAAGTGCAAAGCTCATTCATCTGTGTTAACTGCAAAAAAATGCCGAGTTTTTAACCCGGATTTTGTCATCAGAAGAGATCTTCCTATTGGCCACAAACAGCTGTCACTCAGAACAACAACCCAATCAGCTTGCAGGGGAAACCCCACTGAGTCTGGGGAACCCCCACTGCGTCATGGAAGATAACATCAGTAAAGACTTGCCCATTCGATTTTTTTATTTGGCTGATTTGCTGACATATAAGCCTTTAGATCGGAATCCTACTCTTGAACTCCAGCTTGAGATAAAATCTTTGGTGGATCTGGGAGCTAAGAGGGGATGGTTGACCAAGAGGGAAAAGAGATTTTTGATTGAGACACATCCTAAGGTGCCTGTGATATATATTGTCCCTAAGATCCATAAATCCCTGGTATCTCCCCCGGGTAGGCCAATTGTGTCATGTAGGGGGTCTGTGTTAGAACCGTTGTCACAGTTTTGTGATGTTTTCTTACAAAAGGAGGCAGTTCTTGTCAGATCCTATATACGTGATTCCACTCATTTTATGCAACAGCTTGCGACAGTAATATCTCCGGCTCAAGAATTGTTGCTGGTAACCCTTGATGTTACAGCATTATATACTAATATCAACCAGGATGAGGCCATGGATCTTTTACAACACCTTTTTCAATTTGCCCCCTCGCACCTCCCTCGACATTTTCTCTTGGATCTCATGAGATTAGTCTTAAAGCGGAATTATTTTTTGTCAGAAGGCAGGTTTTACCAACAAGTATTCGATATAGCGATGGGGGCGTCAGCAGTGCCATCGATCGCTACCCTTTATATGGCTGCCTTTGAGGAACAATTTTTGTATGGTTCAACTTATTTTACACAGGTTGTATCTTGGAAGCGTTTTCTTGATGATGTATTCTTTCTATGGAATGGGATTCGTTCGGACTTGGAAGATTTTCTTGTTTGGCTTAATAATTGCAAATCTAATTTGACCTTTACGGCACATATTGCTGAACATCAGATTGAATTTCTGAATATGATGATTATTAAAGCTACTGATGGGTTTCATACAACACTGTTTTGGAAGAATGTTCAACGAAATAGTTTGTTACACTACAAAAGTTCTCATCCTGGGCCATTATGCAGGGGTTTACCTTTTGGACAATTTTTACGCCTTCGGCGTTTATGTTCCTCGGTGGAGGATTTTCGAGCTCATGCAAAGGATTTATGTACTCGATTGTTACAGCGTGGGTACCCGTATAAAGTGGTTCGGACAGCCTATCTTCGAGCCCTATATGTTCATCGCTCCTGGCTATTGGATCAAGGTCCAGGGGAGGATAGTAATGGAACCTCTGAGGCTATTGTGGGCATTTTGCCCTTTACTACCTTGAGCCCTGAAGTAGTTAAATTAATGCGAAAACATTGGCATATGTTGGGGCTACATTCTTGTTTTAATAAGCCCCTTCGTATAGCCTTTACCCGGAGGGCTAATCTTCGTGATTTGGTTGTTCGCTCTACTCCACCAATTGATCAACCTCCAGAACAACTGATTGGTCATACAAGTTGTGGTGGATGTACGTATTGTACTTCTACTCTCCAAGGTACACATTGGCAACACCCGGGAATGGGGAAAACTTTCCATCGTAGATGGAATACTGACTGTGGTTCGTCGTATGTGGTATACGTTTTGCAGTGTCCCTGCCCCCTGCTGTATGTTGGACGGACCTCTCGTAGTATGCGAACCCGGTTGGGCAAGCATGCTTCTCGACTCCAAAATCAAGTCCTCTCTGCACCGATCGTTGAACACTGCCTTCAACAAGAACATGAATTTTCACAACTACATTGGACTGTTATTGATCACATTCCAATCCACCCTCGGGGTGGCGATCGTCTAGCATTGCTACAACGTAAGGAACAGTCATGGATATTTTGACTTGGGACTGTGACCCCCAGTGGTCTTAATAAAGAAATCGAATGGGCAAGTCTTTACTGATGTTATCTTCCATGACGCGGTGGGGGTTCCCCAGACTCAGTGGGGTTTCCCCTGCAAGCTGATTGGGTTGTTGTTCTGAGTGACAGCTGTTTGTGGCCAATAGGAAGATCTCTTCTGATGACAAAATCCAGGTTAAAAACTCAGCGTTTTTTTGCAGTTAACACAGATGAATGAGCTTTGCACTTGATACAGGACTTGGTTCCGAAACGTGCGCGTCGTGCATTATTCATTGAGGACTGTGTTTGGCTGGTCTATGAAAATTATTGCATTGAATCAAAAGCTAAGTTTTGTTATAAAAGATTGGTTTAATAATAATCTTAATAAAATGGATGTGGTCATCTGGAGTGGCTAAGGTGCTGTCCTAGCCTCCCTTGACCTTATCCGACAAGAAAATAGCAGTATTTAGGTTTGTTATTTTGGGGAAGAGGTATACTGGTAATTCTTTGATGCTTGGGGTTTATTGCCATTACTGGTGGATAGGGTTTTGATTTGTAGATCATCATGGAAGTGGCAAAGAGTCACCGAGCCACGTCTTATGAGAGCAAAGAAACTGCTGGTGGGCACATGGATTGTCTGATAGACTGAGATGTGGTGCAGAAACTAGTACTGACAGCTAGGGCGTGAGGGCCCTACTCATGCTTTCTGTCACTGGCTACTCCCCGCTGCTGCCTCACCTTAAAGCACATGCTACAGACTATTCCTCACACAAAATGTTTCATTTTCCCCCACTCAAAATGTTTCCTTTTTGGTTCATCTTTCAGTTTCTCCAGCTCCAGAGCTGTGGGAACAGCTGTCCCATGGGCTGAAGAAGAGAAGATGGCCGCGATCATGGAGAGCAGCACAATGGTGGTGTGCCCACGGGAACAGCCTGTCCCATGGATTGACAAGCAGAACATCAATATGCTGCTCTCCACGATCATGGCCGCCTTTGGCCTGCAGAACAGGCTGCTACCTTGGACACTTAACACCATTGTGCTGCACTGCTCCCTTGAATAACGGCACCCCCCTGCTACACTTACCCCACTTATCAGATAGCAGCAGCTCTGCTTTACAACTGCTCCTTTTATTTTTTCTAATCATTTTCCTCATTTTATCATCGTCTCCCTTTCGAAAGCTAATACAGTAGATTTACTTTGGCTACTCACTTCGTGAATCCAACGCAATAAACTCTCAGTTATATTTCAGTTTTCATATTTCTGGTGTGGTGAAAAGAAACAAACTGCATCCTAGGATTGTTTTTATGTGTTCATTCTTACTTAGGTACTAATTAATTCTGTACACTACTTCTTTCAATATAAGCTAAACATTATTACATGGAAGTAGTCTATCACTTCATAATCATCTTCAGCATCTAGAACACAGCAGTAAAACTGTTGTTCAAAGCTAACAAGTTTGACCATGTGACTCCATTGTTATAAGAAGAACCCTGACTTCCAAAACATTATTAGATCAGATTTAAGAATTATGGGCCCGATTTTCGAAGACCTTTACATGGGTAACTGCCCTAGTTACTGTGTAAATGCCTTATCCAGGATTTTTGAAAGGCACCTACATGGGTATTGCCTTTTGAAAATCCCAGATAAGTCCCTAACGCACCCAGATGCTATGCGGTTAGCATCAGGCGTTTTGGGGGCATTCCAGGGCAGAGCGGGGGTGGAGAAGAGGGCTAAACAGGCAGCATCGAAAATCGCTGCTACCTGTTTAGCCTCGGTGGCTGCCAGTGCATCCAGCATAACCCAGATTTTCACTTCCGCTGCTTTGGAAGTGAAAATCCGGGTTAAGGGGGTCAGAGGACAGGCTATGCGCTGATGTGGCACATAGCCTGCCTAACTCAAAATAGGGCCCTATAATTTTAACTCACCATGTATTATACCATAGTACTCCCAGGTTTCTTTATGTTCCTCTTCTTCCATTATATTTATTTAGGTCATCTCAAGATAATCTTATCATGCATCATACATAAATCAGGTTAGAGATTTTGCATCACATCGCCTTCCATGTAGTATTCCCAATACTTTCAAACTCTCTTCCTCCTTATTTCCATAATGAGACATCATATCTGCATTTTAAAGCTGATCTCGAGACATGGAGTTTTAGAACTGTCTCCAATATAGATCATGACATTTGTCTTGGATATGGTATTAGTTGGTATATTTAAGACAAGAGCATTCTAAGAGATGTGATAAAGGGCTGTGAAGACTAAAGACAAGGGGGGGGGGCGTATTCAAAGCATTGTAGCTGGTCATCAGATCTTTAAAGCGGCTCAGACACGCTGATCCCAATATTCAGTGGCACTATCCACATAGTGCTGCTAAATTTTGCCACAGAACATGTAAAAAATGCCCAGTTAAAACCAGGGACTAATGTGCAAGAATCACTTAGATAAAAACCTCACCCCTCATCATTCAGTGGTAAAAGTTTTTCAAATATTTATTTGTCGGAGCTAAGCCGTAGGAGGGACAGGGAAAATCCAGCCCCCCACCAGACTGCTAGCTTCTTTTATTTTATTTTATTAATGGTTCTTCACCAAATCACTTATCTCAAGTCCTTCGTTGATCAATCAGGGAATCGTCGCTCTTCCAGAAATATATCAGCACAACGTGCACGTTTCGGGGGATGGTACCCTGTATCAAGTGCTTCCAAAACTTCATAGATATAGGCAACGAAAATCCACAAAACGCCGTCAATGCGGCTGAGGTTAAACTGAGTTCGTTGGGCCGTTATAACCGGAACCAGATATATAGGAGGAACCAACCAATCCAAGCTGGGTAAACCCCACTGAGAGGGGAATCCCTGCCCTGATTGGTAGAGAGAGAAATGAGATCACACAACACTCAACCATTCAATCTCTTGATTTAGCCCATTCGGTTCTACCGAGTTCAATTTAAAGATCCATTGCTGCTCCAATCTCTGTAATTTTGTTAATCGATCGCCACCTCGAGGATCTTCAGGGACGTGATCAATAACTGACCATCGTAAAGCTTCAAAACAATGGTCATGTGATATACAATGTGATACAATTGGAGCAGTAAGGACCTTATGGCGTAGACGAGATGCATGTTCTGAAAGACGAACTTTCACCGGGCGTATAGTCCGGCCTACATATATCAAGGCACAAGGGCAGACCAGAATATATACCACATATATAGAGCGGCATGTAGTGTCCCAGGATCGCTGGTATGATCGGGACCCATTTGGACAACACCATTCGACCCCTGACATTGCTGTAATACAATATGGACAGGATCCACACGGGGAATGACCGGTAGTCACCGGTGGGCGGTTAATGCGATCTGCTGCCAATGAAGTTTTCATCAACCAATCAGCCAGATTTCGCCCTCTAGAAAACGCTAATCGTAAGGGTTTCTTGAAACAATCAAAAAGTTGCAAGATAGACCAGTGATCTTGCAAAATATGTAACACTGCCGAACTCTGTTCCATATATGGGAGAACTCCTGTGATGGAATCGGCAGAGTTGGAAGAATTGGAATTCGTGCCCACATATTGTGGATCGAGTAACCACTCACGGTGGACAAAACGTGCCCGTCTCATTGCTTTTCTGATCACCGCTCTTGGATATCCACGTTGCTCAAGTCTCTGACAAAGATCGTAAGCGTGCAAATTAAAATCTGCTATAGTGTGACAGATCCGACGAAGTCTTAAAAATTGACCAAATGGTAATCCCCGTCGTAGAGGGCCTGGATGATAACTATGATAGTGCAATAGACTATTACGTTGCACTGCCTTTCGAAAAAGAGTGGTAGAGAGGTGACCTTCAGATAAGGTAATTCGAACATCTAAAAAATCCACAGTTGATGAGTTAACATGAGCAGTGAATTGTATGTTGGAGCGTAAAGTGTTAAGCCATGTTAAAAAATCTGTTAGGGAGGAGGAGTCAGCAGTCCAGATAAAAATATATCATCTAGAAAGCGTTTCCACAGTAGAATCTTGGAAAAAACTGGAGATCTATAAATTTGTACTGTTTCCATATGACCCATATATAAGGTGGCAATGGAGGGTGCACTTGTAGCCCCCATCGCGATACCTGTTATCTGTTGATAATAGACTCCCTCAGATAGAAAATAATTCTTGGTTAAAACCAATTCAATCAATTGAAGCAGGAAAGGTTTAGGTAGCCTAGATGGCGCGAACTTGAAACAGTCTGCCAACAGGACAAGTGCCTCACGTTGATCAATCATGGTGTATAATGATATTACATCAAGAGTAACTAAAATCGCATTTGGAGGGACCTCCACTGTAGCTAACATCTGTAGAAAATGTGTAGTGTCTCTAATAAAAGAGGATACTTGGCAAGCCTCTTGCTTCAAAAAACTATCACAAAATATTGACAGGGGTTCAAGTATCGAACCCCTGCAAGAAACTATCGGTCGTCCCGGAGGGGCCTTTAAAGATTTATGTATTTTGGGTACTAAATATAAGGTGGGAATTTTCAGAAATTGATTGATAAGAAACCGATGCTCCTTTAAAGTAATCCAACCATTTTGTAATGCTTCTCCTACCAGCAACCCTAACTGATTATCAGAATTCTTTACATCAACATTTGGGAGATTGTCATACCTATAAAATTCTGGAGAATAACCCCACAGCAGACCTCATGGCTGAAATAAAATTGCTGGTAGGAGAAGCATTACAAAATGGTTGGATTACTTTAAAGGAGCATTGGTTTCTTATCAATCAATTTCCGAAAATTGTATAATCACATGACCATTGTTTTGAAGCTTTACGATGGTCAATTATTGATCACGTCCCTGAAGATCCTCGAGGTGGCGATCGATTAACAAAATTACAGAGATTGGAGCAGCAATGGATCTTTAAATTGAACTCGAATCATCAATGTTGGCCCCCCGGAGACGGCTCTCTCCCCCCCCCCTACACTGATTACTGTCTACCCCCCCTTACTTGTTAAACCGCTTTGACCCGGTGAAAAGCGGTATATAAATGCAGTTAAATAAATAAATAAATAAAATATTCAAGGTGTGGTCGCACCATGGAGCATTACAGAGGCATTATAATATCCTTTGTTTTATTCTTCATTCCTTTTCTTATGATACTTAGCATTCTGTTTGCTTTCTTGGCTGCTGCTGTACACTGTGCAGAGGATTTCAATGTATTATCCACAATGCCTAAATCTTTTCCTGGGTGGTGATACCTAATGTGGAATCTTGCATCGCGTAACCATAGTTTGGGTTTTTCTTTCCTAAGTGCATCACTTTGCATTTGTCCACATTAAATTTCATCTCACATTTAGATGCCCAGTCTCCCAATTTTTCAAGGTCCTCTTGCAATTTTTCACAATCCTCATGGGTTTTAACAACTTTGAATAATTTTGTGTCATCTGCAAATTTGATCACCTCACTCATTATTACTATTTCCAGGTCATTTATGAATATGTTAAAAAGCAGAGGGCCCAGCACAGATCCCTGGGATACTCCACTATTCACCTTTCTCCATTGAGAAAATTGGCCATTTAGCCCTATTCCTTTTTGTCTATGTTTTAACTGCCTCAAAGGCACACATTGCATTGCAATATACAATAGTACACTGCCTCCTTTGTTGTTAAGTGCCATCAAGTTGGTATCGACTCATGGCGACCCTCGGGATAGTTGTCCTGAATTGTGTTTGGTCTTCAGTCAGGCGGCTCATTGTTGACAGACTGGCATCCGTAGCTGCTGCTGTTGTATCAATCCATCTCATTGCTGGCCTTCTTCTTTTGCGTTGAACTTCTACCCTGCCAAGCACAATGTCTTTCTCTAATGATCTCTCTACACTGCTTCCTATCCAATGACTTTTTAATTTCCCCAAGAGACTCTCAGGAGGGACCTTGTCAAAGGCTTTCTGAAAATCCAGATACACTATATCAACTGACTCACCTTCATCTACCTGTTTATTCACACCTTCAAAAAAATTGAGATTGGAGAGACAAGACTTTCTTTGGCTAAATGCATGTTGGCTTTCTGCCATTAAGCCATGACTATCCACATGTTCAGTAATTTTGCTCTTTATAATGGTTTCTACCATTTGCCCAGTACAGACATCAAGCTCACCAGTTTGTAGTTTTCCGGATCATCCCTGGAACCCTTTTTAAAAATTGGCGTTATATTTATTTATTTATTTATTTGCAAATCTTTTATATACCGCCATTTCCTAAGATCAGTGGCGGTTTACATTGAACAACAAGAGATACATAAAACAGTGCTGTGAAAAAAACAGGTACATTGAACAGTATTCAAAACTATATACAATTAGTTAAAATCAAGTATGATGAACAATAATCAGTACTATATATAGGTAGTATTGACAATATTTGAAACTATTTACATATATACATTAAAGTTTTATCATATGTTCTCTTTTGGTAGTAATAATGTCAGTATTAGAGCGAACAAATCATGGAAATCTAAGGAGGATGGGAGGTCTTATCCAATTCTTTGTCTATGTTCGAATAATATTGTGTGAACAAATAAGTTTTTAGATCTTTTCGGAAATGTTTCAGGTCTTTTATTTCCCTTAGTTGATCAGGGAGATTATTCCATAGAGCAGGTGCTACAAATGAGAAGGCACCTCTACTTGTTATATTTTTAGTTTTTCTTATTGAGTCGGGAACTGCAATAGTATGAAGGTTCTTTCTACGTCTTATTCTGTTTTCTATAGGTCTATGAATTAGTGTAGACAGGTATGATGGGGCAATCTGGTTTATGAGTTTGAAAGTGGTCAAAATTATTTTATATTGAATTCTACTTTGTATAGGTAGCCAGTGTAGTGAGTAGAGAATCGGGGTGATGTGATCGGTCAGTTTTGCTTTGGAAATTATTCTGGCTGTAACATTTTGAGCCATCTGTAGTATTTTTAGGCTCTTTTTAGATACACCTGTTAATATTCCATTGCAGTAATCAAAATGGGGAGTTATCAGTGCCTGTGTGATGGTTCTAAAGTCATTGATTTCTAATAGTGGTCTCAGTTGTTGAATTGAGCGTAGCTTGTAGTATATTGTTTTAGTTGTTTTTTTAATATGATTGGTGAAACTGAGAGCCTTGTCTAGAGTGACTCCTAAGTATTTAATATTTTCCTTTATAGGTATGGTAAAGTTAAGAATTTTGATGTCAGTTGGTGGTGTGTAATTTGTGTTTCTTGATGTGACTAGTATCTCTGTTTTCTTGAAATTGATTTTCAAGTTATTGTTACTTAGCCATTTTTCAGCTTCCATAAGGCAGCTTACTATTTTGTCATAGTTTGGATCTTGTATATCAAATGCAGAATACAGCATAATGTCATCCGCATATATCTGGTATTTCACCTTGTATTTTTGAAAGATGGTACAAATTGGTTGGAGATAAAGGTTAAATAGAAGGGCGGACAAAGCAGAGCCCTGAGGTATTCCCTGTTCTTGAGGAAAAGTAGGTGAGGAGTTCTGGTTAACTTTTACAAATTGTGTACGGTCTGATATGTAGGATTGAAACCATTCTAGTGTAATTTCCCTTAATCCAATTTGTCTGAGTCTTGATATAAGTATGTTATGATTTACACTGTCAAAGGCAGCAGATATATCTAGAAATACCAGAATAAATGCTTGTTTAGTATTGTCCAGTCCTTTGTTTAGAGTATCAAGGAGAGCAAGCCAGGAGGGTCTCTACGCCATGAAATGGTCGAAATCCGTATTGGTGATCATCAAGAGGGGCAAAAGTATCTATATAGTCCTGTAGTTGTAATTGTACAACTTTTTCTATAATTTTTGTTATAAATGGGATACTGGCTATTGGGCGATATAATGTTGGGTCATTCTCATTTAGAGTTTTATTCTTCAAAATCGGGCGGATTGCAGAATTCTTCAGATCTTTTGGTAGAACTCCTTGCTGGAGGGAGCTATTTACTATTTTGAGAAGAAATGGGGCAAGTTCTTGTTTTGTTGACTTAATCCAAGTGACAGGGCATGGATCAAGGATAGATGTAGTAGTGTTAATATTTGATATTATGTTTATTAATTGTTTTTTATCTATGGGTTGAAAGGAATTCCATCTATTATTGTTTAATGATATTATAGGATCTGGTATTGGTATTGATGATAGTTTTAGTTTACTAGCAAAATAATTTGCTAAATCATACAAGTTAATTGGGATAAGCTGGGAGTTGTTGGTGGGGGCTTTAGATAGAGATTTTACAATTTCAAAGAGTTCCCTCGGACGATTAATAGCCTTAGTTAATATTGAGGTATGATATAGTTTCTTTGCGTTATTAGTTGCTGATCTGTATGTGTTAAGTGTTGTGAAGTAGAGAACCCTGAGTTCAGGTGTTTTCTTTATACGCCATTTTCTTTCTATTTTTCTTAGGTTTTTTTTGATAGAAGCCAGTTCATGTGTATACCATTTTTCTGAGGTTCTTTTATATTGTTTATTAGGTTTGAGAGGTAATGGTTTAGAGGCTTCTCTTATTACAGAGTTCCAGTTAGTGATTGCTTCATCAATATTGTTTGAGTATGTATTTAGTTGAGGTATAATTGTTCCTAGAAATTCTTCTGATATAAATGGACAAAATCGCGGTCCTTGATGTGTTACTGCTTGTTGATGATTGGAGGTGTGTATGGTATTGATTGAGAATTGAATCATAAAATGATCAGACCATGGGACTTGTGTTACAGTGGGAGGATTGTAGTGATGTGTCTCTGTCATATGTTCAGGGAGAAAGACAAGATCAAGAGTATTGCCTTTAGTGTGTGTGGGGTGTTTGACTATTTGTTTAAAACCCATATCTTCCATTGATTCTAGGAAGGTTGAGTGTAAAGTGTTGTTGATGGTTGCTAAATTAAAGTCACCCAACACAATATGAGGTTTGTTCATGGAGGTCTTACAAATTGTTTCTAAGATGGTTGTTATATTTTCTGCATCTGAGGATGGAGGTCTGTAAAATAGGCAGAAGGCTAAGTTTCTGTTCTCTATTTTTAGAATATCAATATTTTCTTTAGATTCACATATCGTAGAGGAACAGTTCAAGTTAGATTTAGCTAGAATGAGTATGCCACCTCCTTTTTTATGATTACGGTCACAATGAAAAAGTGAATATCCAGTCACTTTTATTTGGTTTAGCAATATTGTTATATTGGCCACTCTCCAATCTTTGGGTACTACAGATGATTTTAATGATAGTTCACATATTACTAAAAGTAGGTCTGCAATCTCATATTTCAGTTCTTTCAGCACCCTGGAATGTAAGCTATCCTTTCTAAATAATTTGCTACTCTTTAGTTTATCAAATAGTTCTATTACATCTTCCCAATTTATTGAGATTTATTTCAATTCCTCTGACACATCATCTTTAAGTATCATTTTTGGTTTCCTACGTCGTCTTCAATAAAGACTGAAGCAAGAATTCATTCAGTCTCTTCTCTATGTCCTCTCTTAGCGCCCTCTATCATCTAATGGTCCAAATAACTCTAGGAATGTACTTGATAAAGATTTTATTATGTGCCTTTGCTTCCACAGCAAGTTTCTTTTTAAATTCTCTCTTTGCCTGCCTTATCAATGGCTTGCATTTAGCTTGCTATCACTTATGTTGTTTCCTGTTTTTATCATTTGGCTTTTTTTTTCCATTTTCTGAAAGATTCTTTCTTAGCTATAACAGCCTCTCTGACCTCACCTTTAAGCCATGCTTGTTGTGGCTTGGCCTTCCTTCCACTTAAAGCGTGGAATACATCTGGGCTGGGCTTTCAAGACTATTTATATATAACGCCCAGGCCTGATGTAAAAACTTAACCTTTGCAGTTGCTCCTTTTAGTTGTTTCTTAATCATTTTCCTCATTTTATCATAGTCTCCTTTTTGAAAGTTAAAAGATAGCCTCTGTTGATTTCCTTGATGTCTTCTCTCCATTTATTAAATCAAATGTGATCATGTTATGATCCCCATAACCATTACCTCTTACACTAGATCCTGCGTTATCTCATGTCTGTTCCTGAACCAGCTGCTCCACAAAGCAGTCATTTATTCATCTAGAAACTATCTCCCTTGCATGTCCTGATGTGACATTGACCCATACACGTTAAGTGCCCACAGCCCATTTTTTTTCTATGGGCGCAATGCACTTACCCGCATTAACCTTTAGTAAAAGGAGCCCTAAGTTAGATATGTCAAATTATCTGTTGATTGTGCTATTGAATATTGACTTCCTTCTATTCTGCTCTGTGAAGAAGGAAAGAGATTTTGAAAGAGGAAGCACAACTGAAAGCTGTGGAGGTTCATGTACTGATTTATCCAACGATGTATGTAGAGCTCAGGAATTCTTGGATTCTGTCTCACTAGCAAAACCTAGAATTTTTTTTTTTAGTGCTGTTGAGTCAGTGTTGACTCCTGATGAGCCAGCTGCCTCTGGATTTTTTTGGCAATGTATCACGAAGTAGATTGCAAGGCCTTTTCTTCTAAGGCAATAGAGGGTAAAGTGACTTGCCCAAGGTCACAAGGCATGCCAGTGGGAATCAAACCCTTGATCTTCTGGGTACTAGGCAATTGCTGTAACCACTAGGCTATTCCTCCACATATCCTAAAAATAGATCATATCATATTCAGTAAAATAAGCTGCCAGTTTTCCACTTCCCTTTAAATACATGACAAGCATAGTTCAATAAATTCTTGAGAGATTTGGCATTAACCTGACCTTTTTTTTGATGATCCTCTAATTGTGTCTGTATTAAAATTAATACATTTTCACTAACAATATAGTTGACTAGTGGAAGTAGAAAATTATGGCAGGCATCTGAAAATGTGGTTGCCTCTACATGAAAATGACAGTTTGAACTGATTCACCGAGAGAGAGAGAAAAAACCTTTTTTGCACTCAATGGAAATAAAACAGAATTGGTGAACACATCAGGAACAATGAGATAAAATATGGGCTACAGGAAAACAATAGATTTTTCTGTCTAAGCTCTATTCAGTCACCCCACCTCATTTCATTGCTTTCATTAGGATCAATCCATCACACTTATTTTAACACAGGGAGTCGATCACACTCTATTCAGTTCACATTCCTCCATTTAGACCCTTCACACTCAAGCCAGGAATCTGCCTTATGCATATTATTCGGGTTAACATGCTGAGTGCCAGTGCATTTTGTTCCCATTCACAGACATTCTGATTTGCTCATGGCTGTGGATGGTCTTGCAAATAATTCATATTCATTTATGCTCTTCCAGTAAAAATGGTTATCACCGTTTCTTGTCCTGTGCCAAGCTAAAATAAGGTCTTGAGATTATTTTTGATGTTTTTCCAGTTATAATGAGAAGGTCATTCGCAGCAGTCTACTAACTTGTGCAACCTGCTTATTTACTCCCATAACACTAATAGATAAAGTGCAATAGCTAGCAAAACCTTCAGGGGCTCTTTGTAAATAGCTGTTCCTAAATCTGGCTGCACATACACAAAGGTTTGCAGAATGATAACAATTTCAGTTCTTTCCCTTGTTCTCTCAACAAGCCTTAATATGAAACCAGCCATGACTAAGTTCTGAAAGGCAGATAAAAGGCTCCCTCTAGTGTGGCAAGTGGAGATGAAGAAGCTTTTTATCTAGTAGAGCAAAAGGAACAAAAGAACCTTTATCAGAATCACTTTTCAGATTTAAAGGTTAAATTCCATGTTGCCTCAACATTAGGACTGAGATAGAAAATGTCTTATAGCAAGGGCAATTTTACCCTTAAGTTAGAATATGTTTATATATTTGTAATATTCTATCACATTCAGATATGGAGCTATTCAAACAGCAGCACTCAACCTCTCTAGTTCCTTTATGTATTTATTTCTTTCACATCCTTATATACAGCCTTATCTGACAATCAAGGTGGTTTACATTGAACAGAACTTGAACATTACATGGAACAAGATTACCTTTGTACAATATTATTAGGAGTGGTCTAGTGGTTGGGGCAAGTTACCTCAGGCTGGAAGGTTGGGGGTTCAAATCCCACTAGAGGACAGCAATCTTGGGCTGGAAGGACTGGGGTTTCTAGTCCCACAGGTGGTCTTGGGCAAGCCACTTAACCCTCCATTGTCCATGTTCCCTGTAAGTATTAGTGTATGTGTCTCATATCCCCTTGGGTTAAATGTATCCCCCAATTGTGTTGTGACCACTTTGATTGAAGGATAAGGTGGTATACAAAACTGTCTAAATAAATATTATCACTACGTCTTAGGTCAAATTCCAGAGGGTTATAACTAGCAAAACAGGTATTGAAGACCCTCTATAGATATTAAGAATCTACTGATGAACTTCACACTACATTAAATTAAACCACAAACCGTATCAGCCAGAAAAGTGAATAATGGTCTCAGACTCACATTGGCAATGCTGAAAACTTGTTCAAAGCAATTTGCCTACTCGCATCAACGACCATAGAACATTCACTTATATTATTAAAGTTGTTGTGCTTTTATACGTTCCTCAAACTGTTCTCTAATTTTTTCCATTTTTTCAAGCATATTTTGTAAGATAAAGAATGCGCTTATCTGAAAACTGCTGGCAAAGTTCCCCGACACCACCACAGGGGTACCGCTCTTGCGTTTCGGATACTTCTTCAGGGGGAAATTCATAACCCAGCACACTCTTTTATCAAAGCGCGAAACACTCTGATTTCACTCACAACAGACCATTAATTCGTCCAAACTTTAATGGTCTGTTGTGAGTGAAATCAGAGTGTTTCGCGCTTTGATAAAAGAGTGTGCTGGGTTATGAATTTCCCCCTGAAGAAGTAACCGAAACGCAAGAGCGGTACCCCTGTGGTGGCGTCGGGGAACTTTGCCAGCAGTTTTCAGATAAGCGCATTCTTTATCTTACAAAATATGCTTGAAAAAATTAGAGAACAGTTTGATGAACGTATAAAAGCACAACAACTTTAATAATATAAGTGAATGTTCTATGGTCGTTGATGCGAGTAGGCAAATTGCTTTGAACAAGTTTTCAGCATTGCCAATGTGATCAGTTGATTAATAATAGTGAGTATTGAATATTAGTAGCAAACTATTTACAGTTTTACTGGCATGAATGAGGTGGGGTATGTAGAGACATTTTGATGGTCTATAAGTGGTGTGTGTGACTGGCTGTCTGAACACAGGTTAGAATATGTTCTGTTCTGTTAGGTGAATAGAAAGTTCCTTAAGCCATAAGAGCAGGTTCCCAAAGCCATATTTAGGTAATTTTTCTTTTATTCTTAAAACTTAAGGTGCTCAGTTGGGTGCCATCTGTATAAAGTTATACAGATAAGATAACAAAGTGGTACATCTTTATATGAATATCTTATCTGGATATCTTTAAGTTGCTATTTAGCTAGCTGCAAACCTCACCCCTGGGCCATCCTTGGACCCACCCTCTTCAATCTACATATATGTTTTGACTGCATATTGACTTGTCTAGCCAAAACCTTTCTGTTGCCTAGGCCAGAAATTTAAAAAAAAAGGATTTACCCAGATAAATGCTTTAGAACATTGTCCCCCTAAATATTTTTTTATTCTGTGCCACTTCTTAGATTGATTCCCCAAAATTCGGAAATGTGCCAACATTTGAGGATATTCCAGGTTAACTGTAAATATGTTTATATTCTAGTTTAAAAGCCAGGACTGGAGACTTCCGGTGGCATGGTGGACTAGGGACGACGTGTGTTCCTTAGCTCCGGAGACCCTATCCCTCCCAGGGCAATAAAAATGTATCTAAATACAGAAACCCCTTAGAGGAGTGGTGGTGTGTAAATTGGGAAGGATTGAGAAGAGGAATAGCGCCCTGAAAATACACACATAAGATTAATGGCAATGAAAACCACGAGGCGTGAAAAACCTCAAGTGGCGGAGGTTAAGATGGCAGACAGCGGAGTGGAGAGCCCAAGTATGGACGCGATCGGAGCTATGGTGGTAGAAGTGTCTAGGGTGGTGGTACAAGCCTTGGAGGACAGGTTGAGTGGTTTGGCTACCCAGATGTCGGCGGTAGCGCAAGCTGTGTCTGACTTTACAGGGTGTGTGGAGCAGGCGGAACAACTCATAGGCTCCCTGGAAGATGTGCAGGCCCAGGCTTTAGCAAGGCTTCAGAGTGTGGAGGAAATCATTAAGCAAAAGGCAGAGAAGCTTGAAGATTTAGAGAATCGTGGAAGGAGAATCTGCGGTTCATCGGAATTGAAGAATCGGTGGCAGAACGGGAATTGAAAAAATTTCTGGAGACATGGATTCCAGCTAACTTGAATATGGAGGAAGGGGCAGGCGAGATAATTTTCGAGAGAGTTCACAGGCTTGGACAGCGCAGAACGGCAGATAAAAGACCTCGAGCTGTGATAGCCCGGTTCCTCAACGCCTACCAGAAAGACTGTGTTTGAGGGCTGCACGTAAGCAATGGAGGGGAGATGAAACACAACTAAAATTCTCATCTTTCAGGATTACTTGGCAGGAGTATCATTGAGATGAAGGGCTTACATGGAATAAGATTCACGTTGGCATACCTGGCAAAGCTGAGAGTGGAGTGCGAGGGGTTGCAGCATGTATTTTCTACCCCAGCGGAGGCTATGGCATTCTGCCAGAAGCACTGGTAAGGGAAGCTCACAAGAGTGGAGTCAAAATGGAGAAAGATCACCAGAATGGATAGAATTCTGGCAATCGCGACTGTGGCAAATATTCGTAAAAATAGACCTAAGGTCAAGGTTTGTCTGTGTATGGTCTGGGAGGCCGTACATTAAAAGCTATGAGAAGCCAACGTGGCAGATGGACCGAGAGAGGGACAACAGGGGGATCTGTTAAACGATGGAGACCACATATAGACTCAGTATATGCAATGTTATTGTGACAGATTGGAAGTGAAATAGCATATGGTTAACAAAGTTGCTCTTGTTAAATTATGCACTTCAACTTACAAAGGGCTTGGGGGGAAGGTAAAGGGGATGTATGTTAATTTTTATTAAGTCTCTGTAATTGCACTGTGGGAAGCATAAGATTGGCATGGTTTGCTTTGGATTTCTTCTGTGTTTTTTTCTCCTCCCCTTTGCTTCATTCTATCTCCCCTTTTCATTTGATTTCTTGTAAATACATGCACCAGATCATTTTTAATTTAAAGGTTATCCTGTAGGTTTAGGCTTAAAAGTGCGGGGGGGAGGATATGATATAAGATAAATCAAAATGATACATGAAAGGGAAGGGAGGACTGGATAAGTGGGGGCGGTGGGGAGGACAGGAAATACTTATCTGGGGCAGAGTGGCAGTGGATGACAGAGATGAGTAAGGGGAGGGAGGGGCTTTACATGGCATGGGAGTAATGGAGAGGCCTGAAGGGCGAAGCAAGAGTAATGGGAAGGAGGGTGGGTAATGGAGATGGGGGAGGGAAGGGTGGGGATCAGGGAAGGTTAGGTAGAACAACTACAAGGACTGGTAGGGAGGGACGGGGGTGTAGACATAAGGGGGGTAGGCAGGAAAAGGATTTTCGGATATCTGAGCTGGCGGATATGGTTTCAATGCTGGAGCAGTTCTGGAGCTGGAAGAGTGTTTGGATGGAGGTGCGGGCCCTAGGCTGAGGGGTTCACATCAGATTGCGGAAGCAAGTTATTCTAGTATGGTGATGTTGAAGTGGATGAAAAATGGGTAAAAGCATGAAGATAGCGTCTTGGAATGTATGTGGGACTAGGGTCTCCTATAAAGAGATATAAGGTGCTGCAGCAGTTGAGAACTAGGCACATTGAAGTTGCAATGCTACAAGAAACACATCAAACGTCATTGGAGCATGATAAATTATGCAGAGGATGGTTTGGCAAAGTATATGGGGCACTAGCAGTGGGGAAAAAAAGAGGGGTGGTCATATTGATAGCTAAACAGTCTGGATGGTCGGAGGAGCGGGTGGAAATAGATCCAGAGGGACGGTATGTCTTCGTATGGGGGGGGGTCCTACATGGAATGCGGGTAATATTGAGTTCCATTTATGCGCCGAATGTGTACAAGGCCTGCTTTTACCAACAAGTGTCAAAGTTGAGGTCAAATGTAGGAGATTATCAACTGATCCTAGGTGGGGACTTTAATTCTGTACTGGATGAAAGCCTGGATAGATCGGGGGTGGCTGGTATCAGGATCAGAGAGGTGCATGTCGTATTCTGGGTATCTGTGAAGGGTATGGTTTGTTGGATGTGTGGAGGGTCTTACACCCAGGCGATAGAGAATATACACATCTGTCAAGGGCTCATAGGACATGGTCTAGAATTGATTATTTTCTTATTTTGAGTGATTTGTTTAGCTGGGTTTCTCAAGCAGAAATTGGCCCTTCAATTATTTCAGATCATGCGATAGTGTTAATAGAGATACAACAAAGGGACCAGGACAGACGAAAGATATGGAGATACCCATTAGAGTTAGTAGAAGACTTGGTCTTTGAGAAACATATACGAAATAAGTGGGAGGAGTATGCCACACATAATGCCCAACATGAGGACAATCTGGTCCTATTCTGGGAGGCAGGAAAGGCCATGATGCGGGATGAAATTATAAATTACTGTAGTCAAAAACGCAAATGGATGAACAGTAGAACTGTAAAGTTAGAGAAAGAATTGATAAAAGCGAGACGAAGGCATGCCCTTGATAAGAGTGGGGAGTCTAGGATCAGATTGCAGGGATTGCAAAATGAGCTGGAGATATTGATACATCAAAGGGCAAAAAAAAATTGTTAATGTATTATAGATACCAGTTATACCAACATGGGAACCGGGCTGGTAAGTTATTGTCTACCCTGGTGCGATATGATGGGGGACCCAGACAGGTAGGGGTAATTAGACATAGGGATGGCACACTAAGGTCGGAGGCGGCAGAAATTGAGCAGGTGTTTTGCGATTATTTTCAGCAGTTATATGGAGTGGAAGGAGAGGAAGCTGGTGGAGGAAGGGACTTCTTACAGGACTGTATGCTACTGAAGTTGACCACTGAACAATTACAGGTTCTGAATGTACCAGTATCCCCCGCAAGAGGTGGAAAAAGGGTTTAAGACTCTAAAGAGAGGGTGAGCTCCAGGAATAGATGGACTTATGCGGGGAATTCTACAAAATAATGGGGGAAAAGGTGGTGATCCCTTTAGCGGAATACTTTGCGGATCTGATCCAAAAGGGAGAGTTTCCATACAAAGTGAATAAAGTGTTGGTTACGGTACGGTTCTACCTAAGCCTGGTAGGGATCCGCTCCTCTCGAGCTCCTATAGACCAATTTCACTCTTGAACGTGGATATTAAAATTCTGGTGAAGATAATGGCGGACTGGCTGGTTGAGTTTCTGAGGTAGAATTCATAAGAGGGAGACATGCGGTGTGTAGTCTGCATCGTACCTTGGCTTCTATGTGCGCTAGTTGGAAGGAAAGAAGGTTGTCCATGTTAATAAGCTTTGATGCCGAAAAGGCGTTCGATAGAGTGGACTGGACATTTATGTATCAAGTGTTAGAAGGGATGGGGTTCAAAGGGTTTTTTGTAGATGTGGTATGGTTGTTATATGCTGATCCCCGAGGAGCTATCATGGTTAATGGTAATATGTCCTCGGAGTTTAAGATTCAAAAGGGAACCCGGCAGGGATGTCCCCTATCCCCCACTATTATTTGTGTTGACATTGGAACCCTTATTATGTAAGATTAGAGCTTCAACAGATTTTTGGGGTATTCCAGTAGGGGGTAATGAATTGAGGGTGGCCGCATTTGCTGATGATCTTTTGATCCATATTGAGGACCCTCGAGAAGGACTGCCAGCCATGTTGAAGCTTTTCCAGGACTATGGTAAGCCACCAGGATTAAGATTGAATTTAGATAAATCTGAGGCTCTCCCGCTGGATCTACAAATATTTTGAACGTGGAAGGGTACCTTTCCGTTAAAGTGGGCTGGGGGAAGATTCAAATATTTGGGGATATACCTGCCAGCCAATTTGATGGAACTTTATCAAATCAATGTAATGAATCTTTTGAATGAGCTGACTGAGAAAGTGCAGAAATGGAGAAATTTACCATTGTCACTTGGAGGTAGGATTGCTTTATTTAAAATGACTCTTTTTCCCAAGTGGTTATATATGCTCCAGACACTCCCATTAATGTTGAAGTGAAAAGATATTCTTAAGATGGAAAAGGAGATAAATCTTTTGCTTTGGAGAGGCCAGCGACCTCGAGTTTGCTTGGCAGTACTGAGGAAGCCCTGGTCTTGTGAGGGAATGGGTCTCCCGGATATCAAAAAGTATAACATGGCATGTCTTCTTAGACATGTTCAAGATTGGATCTGGGAAACGGGGGACTACACCCCGATAGATATGATTGGGACTTTGGTTAAACCCTTCCATGTAAGGTATATACTGCATATGAAGTCGGTGAAAGGCATTGACCATGTGAGAAGGGAAGTGTTGTTGGTCCCAGTCAGGAGAGCATGGAGATATTTATGCGATAAGAAGGGTAGCTCAGCTTTTTGTTCGCCTTTCCTTCCAGTGCGTGGTATAAAGATTTCTTGCCGGGAATGATGGATAAGAATTATGTGCATTGGGAAAAGGTGGGGATAATCAATTTAGAACATCTGACAATGGGAGAGGGGACATTAGAGTCCTTTGCCAAATTAAGTGAGCAATATACATTGACTGGAGTGGATTTGTTCCCATTTGCCCAGATTCGGAGCTATATTGGCAGTTTACCAGTGGACTCACTACGAGGGGAAGTATGCTCGCGACAGGAAGAGTTGATGATGGGAGGAGAGCAGGCAGCGAGAGTGGCCCAAATACATAAAGCTCTATTTGAGTTTGAGGTTCAGGTGTCTGAAGACGATCTAGCTGGTGTCTGGACGCGAGATCTTGGAGAACAAGTAGATGCAGGCTATAGCTAATATCCCTAAGTTGAGTGTGGTAGTGGACCACAGAGATATGCAATACAAGTTGATTCGATGGCTCTATTTTGCTTCATGTAGGGCATGGTGGGGTGGAATAGTGAGCACCAACTGTTGCCCAAGATGTGGGGTTGAAGAAGCCACACTGGGCCACATGTTCTGGCATTGCCCGAAAATCTCGGCTTTCTGGATGAAAATGCAGGGCTATTTAGAGAGGTGTTTGGGGAAATCATTGATACTATCATCGGTGAGCATGGTGCTGGATATTTGTAGTGAAGAATCAAGGGTAGGTATGGGACAAGTAGAATGGGCGTGGATGCGCTTGGTGCTGGTGACAGCTCGAATGGTCATACTGCATAATTGGGTGGAAGCGTGGGGCCCAACATATGGACAATGGAGGATTCATCTACATACCTTATTAATGATGGAAAGATATAGGGCGCAGGGTCACCAGAAAAGATGGGAAGATTTTTTGATGAGCTGAGGCCCGCACCTCTAGTCTTTGCCAGCTCGGGTAAGGAGTAGGATAATCAGTGGGGATAGCTAGTAGAAGAATAATGATGAAAATAGGTAACAAATCTGGTTAATTAGCTAGGCTCTGGCAGGTGGAGAGGATTTGGGAAGGGGGGAATAGTAAATTAAGGAACTGCTTTGATTTGGTTTGAAAAAGGGGGTGTTGGATCGTGGGCTGGAGAGAAGAGATCACCCTTGGCTCATTGGTTAAAACATTAATAAGGGGGGGAAGGGGGAAATGGGAAACATACGGGGGGGGGGATAAACAAGAAAATTTAGCTTATTAATTAGTCTTAGTACTGTTTTAGATGACACATTGGTTATTATTATTGTTTGTTATCGATAATGTTAGCATGAACCAGAGAGCAAATGCTTAGTATATATCGAGGACAAATGGTATACAATCAAGCAGGTTGTTATCTTAATTGTAAGACATGTACTATGACAGACTTTGGATGGATGAATAACAAATTTAAACATAAAAGCCAGGACTGGAGACCAGCAGACACTATCATCCTTGTGATCTTTTCTTGGGCAATGCATATCAGTTCTATAATTCTGTTGAGCCCTATTCATGCCTCGGATGTCTGAAAACAGGCATGGAAATGTCCAAAGCAATAGAGAGTTCCCAGGGCCATTTTAGATGCAGGATCTGTGGACGTCCACAGTGCGAGGATGTCCAAGTCAGACTAGGGGTGTGTCCAGGGCATGCCAAAGAACTTGGATGTCTTCCCCCCCCCCCCCCAATTTCAGAATTGTCCTGGATGTCTATAGCCACATCAAAGGTTATACCTACTCCAGGCATCTGAAAAGTGTTAGTTTTGTCACGAAAACAGCTGGAGGGGAAGGAGGAACATTCATATCCCCTTTATTTTAGAATTTGTCAATGAACATTGATAGAGAATAGGAAATTCATGTTTTGTTTTGCCATGCTGCTGGGCTATGTAACCTTACTTGAGATGAATGTCCTCACCCCACGGTTTCATAGCAGGGACATCTATATGGTCACTGGCACGGGTGTCTATGTTTCTAAAATCAGGCCAAAACAGATGTCCCTGATGTTTTTCTGCACTTGGACGCCCTTTCTAAAGTGCCACTTATTGTGTACCACTACTTCATACTTAAATTTGCACCCTAAATAATGACTACACATTTTTTGAAACATTTGACCAATTCTAAACTTTTTTTAGATTGTTTCTTATTTTATCTACTTTCACAGGGTTATGCACTCTGTTGCAGAACTTGGTGTCATCTGCAGAAAGACAAACTTTTCCTTCGAACCTCTGCAACATTGCCTACAAAGATGTTAACATGGCTTGCCTTAATCAAATACTGTGTAGAAAGATTTTCCAGATATTTTGTTTTTTGGCAAAAATATAACTTTATAGATCATTAATTATAACATTAATATTGAATTTTGCTGGAATCTCTATTATATTACAACCTGAACATCTATTTCAGATATAGCACCTGTAACAAATTTTCTCCATAGGATTGATCAGGCATACAAGTGGTGACATCATCACACGTGGCTGGGATGGAACAGCTCTCCCAGAGCTCATAAATTTGTGTAAAGTTCTAAGTATACACGTTTCTCCTCACATACAGTGGTTTCAATCTCCTCAGTAAGTTATAAGAACATAACAAATGCCTTACTGGGTCAGATCAAGGTCCTTCAAGCCAGGTAGCCTGTTCAATCCAGGACACAAGTACTTTGCAGGTTCCCAAAGAGGCACACAGGTTCCACAATGCTTGTCTCAGGGCAAGCAGGGGATTTTCCGGGTCCTAATGGTTTATGGATCTTTCCTCCAGAAATTTGTCCAAACCTTTTTTAAACCCTGCTACTCTAACTGCTTTTACTGCATCCTCTGGTGACAAATTCCAGAGTTTGATTACGTGTTGTATAAAAAAATATTTTCTCTTATTAATATTAAATGGGTTGCATTGTAGCTTCATTGTGTATCCTTTAGTCTTTTTGATGGTGTAAACAACTGATCTACATTTAGCTGTTGCACTCCATTCATTTAATTTATAGACCTCTATCATAGATCCTCTCAGCCATCTCTCCAAGTTGAAGAGCCCCAACCTTTTAAGCCTCTCCTCATCGGGGTATCCTTCCATCCCCTTTACCATTTTTGTCACTCTTCTTTGTACCTTTTCTAATTCAGCTATATCATTTTTAAGATATTGCAACCAGAATTGCACACAATATTCAAGGTGCAGTCACATCATGGAGCAATACAGAGGCATTATAATATCCTTTGTTTTATTCTCCATGCCTTTCCTTATGATTCATAGCATTCTATTTGCTTTCTTGGCTGCAGGTAGAAGCCTGCACAAGGATTTCTGTAGCCTTGGGCATAAACTCCAGCCTCACCACCCCCCTTCCCACTGATGATGCCCCCCCCCCCTTAGCTGCCACCATGGCCCCACCAGCTGCCGCCATTTCCATCTCGGGAGGGGGAAGGGGCAGCAGCAGTATTTACAAAAGCAGAGGCTTTTTGCCACCGCTTTTGGAAATACTGCCACTGCCCACTTCCCCTCCCAAACAGAATCGGCGGCAGCTGGGGGGTTGCATGGCTGCCATTTGTGCCACTGCCGCTGCGGCCGCCCACCCATACTACCACTGCCCATCTGGGCAGGCTGCCCTAGGCAGCGAGTGGATGGGCCGGGCAGGCTGCCCTAGGCAGCGAGTGGATGGGCCAGGCCTGCTGCTGCTGCACAATGAGCAGAGGGTTTTAATGTATTATCCACGATGACGCCCGGTTCCTAAGGCAGTACCTTGCATAGTATAGCCATAGTTTGGGTTGTTTTTTCCTAGGCACATAACTTTGCACTTGTCCACATTAAATTTCATCTGCCATTTGGACGTCCAGTCTTTCAAGATCCTCTCACAATTTTCACAATCCTCTTGCGTTTTAACAACTTTGAATAATTTTGTCTCATCTGCAACTTTGATCACCTCACTCATTATTCTTATTTCCAGGTTATTTATGAATAGGTTAAAAAGCAGCAGGCCCAACACAGATTCCTGCGGCACTCCACTATTCACCCTTCTCCATTGAGAAAATTGGCCATTTAGCCCTACTTTCTGCTTTCTTTTAACCAGTTCCTGATCCACAAAACTACACTGCCTCCAATCCCATGACTTTTAAATTTCGCCAAGAGTCTCTCATGAGAGACCTTGTCAAAGGCTTTCTGAAAATCCAGATACACTATCAGCCTTTGTCTACCTGTTTATTCACACCTTCAAAAAATATAACAGGTTAGTTAGACAAGACTTTCCTTGGCTAAATCCATGTTGGCTTTCTCCTATTAAACCATGGCTATCTCCATGTTCAGTAAATTTATTCTTTATAATGGTTTCTACCATTTTGCCCAGTACTGACGTCAGGCTCACTGGTCTGTAGTTTCCCCGATCACCCCGGAACTCTTTTTAAAAATTGGAGTTACATTAGTCATTTCCAGTCCTCAGGTACTACAGATTATGTTAATGATAGCTCACAGATCCTTAGCTCAGTAAGGGAATGCAACTCTCAGGGAGGTGTGAGAGATTTGTGCCTGATCAATCCTGCTATCTACGCAGAACTCCTGGTGAGAAACAATGCTTTAATCATCGACAGGCAGGATAAATCAGGCACACAAGTCACCAAGATCAGGGTTGCTCATTTTATTATAAAATTACCTTTGTTCAGGAGCAGTCCAATTGTCAGGAATATGCTAGAGTTGTTTGTATCACAAAGATATATTAGCCAGCACATCTCGACCAAATGTACTTTCTCTGATGGATTGGTCCAAGCCATAGTGTGTAGTGAAGGTATGAAGTGAGGACCAAGTCACTGCTTTGCATATGGAAGCCAGTGAATCAAATTTCAGGAGGATCACAGTAGTTGCAGTGGCTTTGATCGGATAAGATTTCATTTTACTAGTTAATAGAGCACCAGTTGCTTGTGATAGAATTGGAAACAGGATACTAACCAATTTGTAAAAGTCTGGTTGGCTGATGAAATGCTAACTCTTTTGGGGGTTGAAAGAGGCAGTGTAGACTTTTTGATAGATTCACTTCTTTTAAAGGTAGTGAAAGTGAGGGTGCAGAGAGTGGAGAAACTTCTTGCTTTTTTGAGGTTTTGGACAAAACTTCAGAAGGACTATTTCCTCATATCACACGCTTACCTCCCAGAAATCAGGCTCTAAACAAGAAATGAGCTCAAGCCTCTTCCTGTTTTTATACTGCAGCCTGTTCCAATATCATGTTGCAGTACTACCTGATTGTAGAGCCCTTAGATTGAATGGGCCCTGTAGAAGGTACCCACTAATTGGCTCTCTGCGCCTGTGTATATCCTGGAACTCCCAGTTATCCCTATCCTCAAACAAAGGTCCCACAAGGGAGCTCTGAGTGCCATGGTCAGTACTGATTCTTGGTGTGTCTGATCTTTGCTTGTCTATAGGTAATGAACCTCCGCTACATGCCATGGCTATTGCCTGTTCTTGGACTCTACCTCTGTCTGCCATTTTGGATTGGCTGCTTGACTGGTACTTCTCCTGCTGCCTCTTCCTCTACCTCACATCTGGTAGCTACTCCTTCCAACTAGGACCACCCAAACTTCAAGTCCTGGCAGCTTTCATGTACTGGTTGGCTCAATTTCAAGGAAAAGGAACTGTTTTGGTAAAGGTGCATTTGTTCCCCTAGAGTGGATCTAGTTGTGAGACCTTGTTAACATAGAAAAGTGTTACTACTTTAGGTAAGAATTTAGGATGAGTTCAAAGAACTATATCATTGTGATGGAATTGAATATACAGCTCATAGGCAACTAAGGTCTGAAGTTCATTTATTATTCTAGCCAAGGTAACTACTACTGAAAAAAAACACCTTTCAGATAGGATGTCCAAGTGAAAAAGATTCCAGTGGTTCAAACGGTGGCTTCATCAAAAATGTAAAAATGATGCTGAGGGTACAGAAGGCTTCTGTAAAGTTGGTTTGCAACTTTTGCCTACTAACTAGGGCATGATGGAAAGAAAGAGCACTGAGATTGTCTCCAAACACTGTCCAATAGAGCACTGGATTACAGAGATTGTACAAATAATACAATATGATGTGAGAACCACCATGAATGGGGTCATGACCATTCATGAAACACCAGATGGAAAACATCTTCCACTTGAAGGTACATTCAGAAGATGGTTTCCTCATAGTTACTAAGAAGTCCTGAATAGGCATTGGAAGCCCCAGGTTGGATACTAAATACTGTTCAATTTCCATACTGCAAGGTCTAGTGATTTGAGACTGGGGTGAAGAAGGGAGTTCTCATTATGAGTAATCAGCAGTGGAAATATCTGGAGCCTGTACGGAGATAGAACTGGAGATCTTTAGAGCAGATATAACCAGTTCTGACAAGGCCAATAGGGAGGCTATGTTTAGTTTGTGGACGTTCTTTGCTGTGAGAGGGATGGAGGGATAGACCAAGTCCAAGATATAGTTAGGACATCTCTTGCCAGTTGATGCGAGACGAAACATACTGAGCAAAAGAAGGGTAGTTTTACATTTTTGGCACTGGTAAAGAGCTCTATTTAATAAGACCCCCTAAACTGGAAGATGCTTTGCACTTTCCTGATCCTGGGACCACTGGTGAGGCTGAAGAACTCTGCTGAGAATGTGAGCTAGGGATGTGCGCAGGCAAGAAAAATGTAGTTTATTTTCATTTTTTTCCAATATTTTTCCTAAATTTTGGTATTTTTTCAGTTAAATTGATTTAATGCACAGCAATTGACTTATTTTGTTAGTGCCTGCTGTGGAGGCCAGGTTAGCATTTAATTCAATACCTATCCTAACTCTGTCTTGTGACCAACCCTTCCCCTCCTGCTGAGGTATTGTATAGCTCCTTTTCCTGTCTTCCATGTGTGTTTAGCTCTGTTTGCCTCTCTCTGCTCTGTGAGGATAACTACTCCATTGCAAGCTCTGCTGGAACTTTGAATCTGCTTGCTTTTTGTGAGTCCTGTCTGCCTCTCTATATATATTTATTTATTTATCATTGTTAGCGTGCTCTTTTACCTCATTTGTACCCTTTTGCACTATTGTTCAGCTTTCTCAGCTGAATAACTTATACCCCACCCCCTGACACTCAGTTTCTTATAGCTGTCATCTGCTCATAACCTCGCTTATTCGCAGGTACACCTACTCCCCTGTGGACTCTCCCCAACCTATCTATTTCTTCTGGCCTCTGTTCTCCTCTTCATCTCTCTTCTATGGCTCCTCATCACTTTGTCTTCCTATTCTTCATACTTCTTAATTGTCTCCCTTCTTACCAACACCTTCACTCCTCCCCTCCTTATCTCCCCTTTACCTCCTCACTTCCCCCTCCATTCTGTCCTCTACCTTATCAGCTCTTTTTACCACTTTCTCCCTCTCATTCAGCCTCCCTCTCTAAGACAACCTCACCCTTGTTTCCGCTGTGCTGTCTCCTCTCTGCCCTGCACTCTTCTACTCCTCCTCTCATCCGGAGATATCAACCCCAACCCTGGCCTCCCTAGACTTTTGTCACGCTCTGAGAAGAGATCTTCACGCAACACCTCTAATCATATCTCTCTCCTTTCCTCTCCCTGATATGCCTTGTGGAATGCACAACACATCTTAAATAAACTTACTTTTACTCATGATCTCTTTTTCTCTAATGCTCTCCATCTTCTTCCTCTACCTGAGACCTGGCTCCTCCCAGAAGACATGGCATCAGTCGCTGCTCTGTCATAGCAGTTATCATTTCTCCCACACACCTCGTCCCACTGGCCTTGGTGTTGGTCTTCTACTTTCTCCTTCCTGCCAATTCCAACCCCTCCTGCTGCCTCAGTCTCACTCCTTTCCCTCCTTTGAAGTCCACTCCATCTGCCTTTTCACTCCACTACTTCTCCGGGTAGCTGTTATTTATTGACCTCCTGACAAGTCCACCTCCACCTTTCTCACTGACTTTGATTCGTGCCTTTCCTTCTTTCTGGATTCCTCTTCCCCCACTCTTATTCTCGGGGATTTTAATATTCATGTTGATCACTCCTCTGATCCTTATGCTTTAAAGCTTCTTTCCCTTACCTCCTCATTCGACCTCCAGCTTTGCTCTACTGCCCCCACTCACCAGCATAGACACTGCCTTGACCTTGTATTTTTCTCTAATTGCTTACTCTCAAACTTCTGTACCTCAGTTCTTCCCTTACCTGACCATCACCTGCTAAGCTTCACTCTTCATCACCCACCACCTCAACCTCATCCTGTCTCTTTCAACCTCTTTAGAAATCTTCATGCTATTGATCCTTTGGTTCTCTCCTCCACTGTGTCATCTGAGTCTGTTGAGGCAGTAGCTTCCTATAATGCTGTACTCTCCTCTGCTCTGGATGCTCTCGCTCCACCAATGCCATGTCCTGTGAGGCGTACTATACCACAGCCTTGGCTTTCATCCACTACCCATATCTACATTCCTGTGCTGTTCAGCTGAGCGTGCTTGGCTCAAATCCGCTCCCTTGTAGATTTTCTACATTTCAAATTCATGCTTGTCTCTTTCCATTCGGCTATAGCACTCCCCAAGCAAGACTATTATATCCATCTGACTAACTCTCTTGCTTCTGACTCTCGCTGTCTCTTTACTACTCTCACCTCTCTCCTAAAAGTGTCTTCACCTCTGACCCCTCCCTCCCTTTCTGTCTAAACCCTGACTCACTATTACCATGGCAAAATCCACAAGATCACCCTCCAATTCCCCACAAAGTCAGATACTTCCCCTTCTCCCCCTCTTCACTCCCAACTTTTCTCCTCTACCTCTGCAACCCTGTCTTCCTTTTCTCTGATCTCTGAGGAGGAAACAGCACAGCTGCTTTTCTCCTCCAAACTCTCTATCTGCTCCTCTGATCCTATTCCCACCTGTCTTCTAAGTCCCATCTCCTCCACTGTTGTCCCTTCCATCTCTCAGATTCTCAACCTATTGCTCTCCACTGCAACTGTCCCTGCAGCCTTCAGGAAAGCTGTAGTTACACCTCTCCTCAAGAAACTCTCACTTGATCCTACCTGTCCTTCTATCGACCCATCTCTCTCCTCTGCTTCATTTCTAAACTATTTGAACTTGTATTTCACTGCCATTGCCTTGACTTTCTCTCCTCTCAAGCCTTGCTGGATCCTTTACAATTTGGCTTTAGTCCTTTACATTCTACTGAAACGGCTCTTGCCAAAGTCTCCAGTGACTTGTTCCTGGCAAAATCCAAGGGCCTTTACTCAGTCCTCATCCTTCTTGACCTCTCTGCTGCCTTTGACACTGTTGACCACAATCCTTCTCCTTGATACCCTGTCCTTGCTTGGTTTTAAGGGCTCTGTACTATCCTGGTTCTCCTCTTATTTCTCCCATTGCTCTTTCAGTGTTTGTTCTATTGGATCCTCCTCTGCTGCTATCCCACTCTCAGTTGGTGTACCCCAAGGATCTGTCTTGGGTCCACTCTTTTTCTCTGTCTATACCCAGTCCCTTGGTGCACTCATCTCTTCCAATGCCTTTCAGTACCATTTTTATGCTGATGACTCCCAGATCTACCCCTCTACATCTGAAATCTCTCCAGCAGTCCAGACCCGGATTTCTGCCTGTCTTTCTGACAACATTGCTACTTGGATGTCTCACCGCTGCTTGAAATAGAACATGGCCAAAACTGAGCTTCTTATTTTTCCCCCTCAAAGCTCCTCTCCTCTTTCTCCTTTCTCAGTCTCTGTGGATAACTCTCTACTCCTCCCTGTTTCCTCGGCTCGCAACCTTGGTGTCGTCTTTGACTCCTCTCTCTCCTTCACCACACACATCTATCTTATAGCTAAGACCTGCCGTTTCTTTGTCTATAACCAGGGGCGGTTCTTCCATTAGGCTGTCTAAGGCAATCGCCTCAGGCGGCACTCCGACATGGGCGGCACTCTGGATCTGTTTTTAATTTTCTGATTTCCCGTGCAGGAAGGCAGAGGCGGCAAAAACTATAATTAAAACAGAGCCGGAGTGCCACCAGTGTCGGACAAATCAGTCTGATTGCTTGCAACAGGCTGATTTGTACGGCGGCGGCACTCTAGTTTTAATTGTAGATTTTGCCACCTCTGCCCTGCCTCTGCCTTCCCGCCGCTTTTTTTTTTTTTGCTGCAAGCATTTCTCGATGAAAAAAACCGCGGCGGGAAGGCAGAGGTGGTAAAATCTAAAATTAAAACAGCCGGAGTGCCCTCGCTGCTGCTGCTGCTGGATGAGAGGTGCTGGTGGAGGGAATGGGGACAGGAGGAGGACAACAAGGAGAGACAACGGCAAATGGCAGGGGGGACAAAGGGGGAGACAGGGGACATGATGCCAGACAAAGGGGGAGACAGCAGGGACATGCTGGACAAAGGGGGAGACAGGGGGACAAGTGCTGGACAAAGGGGGAGACGGGGGGACATTATTCTGGACAAAGGGGGAGACGGGGACATGCTGGACAAAGGGGGAGACGGGGGGCAAATGCTGGACAAAGAGGGAGACGGAACGAAACACAGCAAGCGAGTGGCGTATGGAGGTTACAGGTGCCTTTATTGATTAAAAATATCCCTACGTGTTTCGGTGTTCTGCCTTCCTCAGGGGGGAGGAGGGATGCAGCTTTAAAACATAAAAACATAAAAAATATATAATAAAATATAACTATTAATAAATAATACTAACAATCATTAATAGTAAATGTGACAAAATAAAAAAATAAATACAAAATTAATAAATTAACAATAAAAATGGACAGAAGAAACATAGAATCATAAATGCAAGATATATAATAAAAAGATCTTATTGTAAACCATAAATAAACAGTGTATTAAAAAGTATGTATGTAACAAATAACAGTCAAGAGAGACAGAGCAGAGGGATGTGAAAAACCATATACAATGTGAAAGCTCATCAAGAGTCTATATGTGGTAGAAGAGATGAGGTGGGTCTGTTATCAGAACTTAGTATTTGAGGACTGTACACACCTGTGCACTCTGTGAAGGACCCTTTGGACTGCTGCAGCAAAGTGCAATCAATTAATAAATCCAGGAGTCAATTGACAGGGTCCAAGCCAGTTTATTGTGCACAGGCCCAGTCAGTCAAAGCTTCAAAAGGAACTGAGCAAAGTTTTTACAGAGACATAACCATTTATACCTCTTTTTCAGTTTGATACATGAGAACTTTCTATTGGTTCTAGCTCGATACATGCAAACTTCTTATTGGTTCCAACGCTCCCTGCACCTATCCAATCAGAAATCCCTCCGGGGCCTAGCAACCAGCCCCCTCCCTTAGGATTGTTCTAACAATGGTGCAGTTCTTGATTTTGATACTTCTCTACTGCAAGGTTATCCCTAGCTTCAGGAATGCATTTATTGAAATATTTCTTTCTTTTGCACACAAGAGAATAATGAAAGACTTATGAATTCATGTAAAACTTCTTATTAAGCAGTTTAAAACAGTTTTCTCATTTCTCACAGATTTTTGGTTCTTTTCTAGCTATAATGGGAGTTAGGATCCAGGCCTAACTTACAGGCCTTTCATAGTAGCAGGCCATGCTAGGCCATAGCCTGCCACATTCCCCCCTTTGATTATTCTCACCCGCAAGTGAGGAAGGGTGAGAATTAAATCACTCATTAGTCATTTAACACATTATACTGGTGTAATAGCATCATCGTGGGGTATAGGGTAATATTGCCACATAGCTAATACCTTCGCAGCTGCCTTCCGCTCTATAGTGTTATCAATTGCTGAAGTTACCATGCGTAAGCAAAGGGGTAGGAGACAAGGGAGCAATAAGCACATAGCTAATATGAATATACAATGAACATAAGGGCTTTTAGACCACCGATCCATGAAAATAGTGAACCAAACCACCCATCCAGCTTCAAACTGTGCCAGGTCTGGACAGGCACAAATGTCTGCTCTCTCATCTGGGTGGCTAGATCTTCAACTATATGCCCATTATTATCAATCTGTAAACAACAATTACTTAAATTTAACTTTCCACATACCCCACCTTCAGCTGCTAACAAATAATCTAAAGCTAAACGATTTTGATAAATGGCTGTGCGCATTTGCGTACTTTGCTTAGCCAAAAGAGTTAGTGCTTTACTAGTTTCATTAGTTATTATTTCAACAACCGCTTGCAAACGTATTATTCGATTAATCATATAAACAGGAGTACGATATCCCCATGTCCCATCCTGCTCCCAAGTAGCAGGTCCATAGTATGAGATAATTCTCTCAGGTGGCCATTCTTCAGATGTCGCATCCCATTTGTCCCATTGGCCTATTTTCAAGGCCTCCTTTAGCTGCCGACTTCTGTACACAGGATATCCCAGTAGTTCTCCCTGGGATGTAGGCAAAAGGAAAAAGGAAGGTCGTATGGTTTCCAATACATATGCGCCTCCCCAGTGATGAGGGAGTCTAGCATATGCTCGGGTCCCACAAATCCAGTACAGTCCAGGTGGTGCTTGCCAGGAATTATATGCTGCTAAGTTAGTCCAGATACTGGCAAGTTTGGGGAAACGGACTAGAGGATTGGAAGGTTCTGTAGCATTGACTCCTGACCACCAAGACGTCGTCTTAGTGGTGCTGTTGTAGAACTTCTGATTGAGACAGACCAGCTGCCCCACTTCCATATTAAACTGTGGTCCATAGCGAGCAAAGCATAAGTTACCCACAATGGAGTGGGCCAATACCCATTCACTCGTGGTATTATGTATATCAGTCTGATTATATGGAACAGAATAGTTCAGTTCTTGTGCTTCCCAAGGCCATTTGTCTCCCATCTTAGTTCCTCCACAAAATAAACAGTCTGAAATGTGGAGACTAGATGCTACTGCTCCCGCTAATTCAAGGAATAAGTTCTGGGAGGTAGGAGGAATTTCAAACTTGGCTTTCATGGCCTCGTAGAAGGAGTGATGTATACCATAGAGTGAGGATACATGGGCCTTGGTGTTCAATTGTAGATAGAGGATAGTTCCAGGATCTATACCTCCTCCTGCTATACGCAATCCAAATTTGTATCCTTGCTTCCATTGACTAGGGTTAATTATGAGAAGTTGCAGAGGATTGCATGCACCTTTCTGACATTTCTTGGGCTCAGGTAAGCTGATCTTCGTCAGACTGCCTTTGCGATTATCACCATCTCGTCCCACAGGTGCATTCTTCCACATAGCAAAATATACGCAGTCCCATTTTGGGCAGAAATAATCATGTTTAGATGCAGTGGTGTAAGTGGTGGTTGAAGAGTTCTTTCCTGTACACCGTCCCCATCCGTAGGCTCCTTCTGGACACATATATTTATCATCATGGTAGTATGCTCGCTCCCATGACCCACATCTGTGGTAAGCATTTCTGTTAATTGCATCACAGGCATCAAAGTTCAGGATAATAGATTTTGTGGGGTCTGCAAGAGGTTTTGTCGCATTGATGATGGCTCCATCTTCATCATTCCAACAGATTTCAAATGTATAATATGAAGGGTTTTGTCAGGGGTTATAACAAGTCTTACTTTTCCCCTTTGTGCAAATATTCAGTTCGGTGCCATTATAAATACACCGGCTGACTGTACCAGTGCAAGAATAGTAGGAGTGATAGAGTAAAGTCTGAGTAATCTTTTGTCCCGTTCGGGTGGTGGTTATGCAGGCTGCACAAGGGGGTAAGGCAAAAGTCTTTTCCAGGAATCCCAGGATCACCACTCCCACAAAGCAATAGTGGAACAACATTGTGATTACAGTCTTTGGAGGTCAACTGGAAAGTTGGGTATGGTGAACTTGTTGAATCTTCTTTTCTCCTGCTGCAATGGTCACCCTAACGTGACGAAGATAGATTCTGAAGATTCTCTATAGCGCCGGCTGTCTCCGCAATGTAAGTCGCAATGGAGTCTCGGGATCATTCACTGACGTCCATTGGTCAGGATCAGGAGCAGCTGCCGGCTTCACTCGACTGTGGTGGATCCAGGGTTCAAATTCTGCAACTTTCACTGCAGTGGGGGTTGACAGGATGACGACGTATGGTCCCTTCCAATGCGGCGCCAGCGAGATCTTTCTCCACTCTTTCACCCACACGGACGTTCCTGGCTTGAAGGGATGCAGAGGCTCGGTCAGGTTGATGGGTAGTCGATTTTGCACCTACGTCTGAAGATTCTGCAAAACAGAACCTAAAGCCAATAGTTCTTGTCTAGTTATTTCAGATCCTATCTGTCTCATGTCTCCCTTTATTCCCTGCACAAGGGATGGAGGTCACCCGTACAAAATTTCAAAAGGGGAGACTCCTAGGGACTTGGTGGGAGCTGAACGTATCCTAAGAAGGGCTATAGGGAGAACTTGGAGCCACTTTAGGTGTGTTTTTTGACAAAGCTTGGATAACTGAGTTTTCAAGGTTCTATTCATATGTTCCACTTTCCCTGAACTCTGAGGTCTGTAAGCAGTGTGTAACTTCCATTGTATTTGCAAAGCTCAAGCTAACTGTTGGGTCACTTGGGATACAAATGATGGACCATTATCTGACCCTATAGTTGATGGTATTCCGAATCGGGGAATGATCTCATGAAGCAATACCCTAGTGACTTCTCGGGCTTTCTCAGTTCGGGTGGGATAGGCTTCCACCCATCCCGAAAATGTACAGACTAACACTAACATATAGTGATACCCATTTGTACGGGACATTTCAGCAAAGTCTACCTGTATATCACTCATTGGGGTCACCCCTACTGACTGAACTCTTGGGGGTGGAATGGGGCCTTGCTTAGCATTATTCTTGGCACATATCAGACATTGCTGGGCCACCGAGGCAGTCAGAGATCCTAGTAGTGAAATGCAGAAATGGGGTCTCAGAGCTTTTTCCATGGCTGTTTTCCCATAATGTGTGGCTTGGTGAAAAGCTTGAATAAAGGCTGGCCCTAATGCTTCAGGGATGACTGTAGGACCTGGAGGTGGACTACCTTCTGGGGGTGGCAACACTATCCAACCTTGTTCTGTCAAGACTCCTCCCTCCTTTTCACAATAATAGACTAACTCTCTTGTAGTGTATCGGGGTGCCCAGGAACTAAGGGGCACAGGGAATAGGGCTGCTTGCATTACAGTATCTTGGGTCCTAACTTGTCCTGTGGTGGCTGCCTTTCGGGCTGTGGCATCTGCAAATCTATTTCCTCTGGTGACTTGTCCTGTTCCTGCCTGATGACCTTGGCAGTGCATGACTGCCACTTGTTTGGGGGCCCACACAGCATCTAATAACATCAATATCTCGGGCCCATACCTAATGGCCTTACCCCCTGAGGTGATCAACCCTCGCTCTTTATACAAGGCTCCATGTGCATGCAAAGTGGTGAAAGCATATTTGGAATCTGTGTACACATTTAAGCGGAGTCCTTCTCCTAATGTCAAGGCTCTGGTGAGGGCTATCAATTCAGCTTTCTGTGCAGAGGTTCCTGGGGTCAAGGCTGAGGACTCAACTACCAGATCAAGGGTCACCACTGCATATCCAGCACAACGATGTCCATTGATGACCAAACTGCTTCCATCCACAAAGAAAGTCCGTTCAGGGTCCTCTAGAGGGACATCGGTCAAATCAGGGCGACTTGAAAATACAGTGTCCATGGTTTCTAAACAGTTATGATCAGCGGGCCCAGGACCAATTGGAAACAATGTAGCAGGGTTCAAAGTTTGACTGAATTTTAACTGTATCTGGGGGTTTTCACACAGCATGCTCTGATATTTCAACATTCGTGCATTGGTCAACCAGAAGTTTCCTTTGTGTTCCATGAGAGTCAGAACAGAGTGTGGTATGATGACTTGAAGAGTTTTCCCCAGTGTGAGCTTATCTGCTTCGCCCACTAGGAGGGCTGTAGCTGCAACAGCTCTCAAACAAGGGGGCCATCCTTTTGCAACTACATCCAATTGTTTTGACAGATAGGCTACCGGTCGTTGCCAAGATCCAAGAGATTGAGTCAGTACTCCCAACGCATTTCCTTGTGACTCATGGACAAAAAGATGGAAAGGCTTCTGAACATCTGGAAGACCTAAAGCTGGAGATGACATCAGAGCATTTTTCAGAGACTGGAATGCTACATCTTGTTCAGGTCCCCATTCTAGTGGAGACTTTTCCATTCCTTTGGTGACTTGGTACAATGGTTTTGCAATCAGCGCGAAGTTGGGGATCCATATGCGACAGTACCCCATGGCCCCCAGGAAGGCTCTTACTTGCCTCCTAGTGGTTGGAGTAGGGATACTACATACAGCTTCTTTGCGTTCTGGTCGCAGACTTCGGATCCCACTGGACAACTGGAATCCTAGATACTTGACTTTGGTTCGGCATAGTTGTGCTTTGGCTCTTGAGACTTTATATCCAGCCTCTTTGAGAAGGTACAAGAGTTCACTAGTGCCTTGTAGACATTCACTTTCTGAGTTGGTGGCTATGAGCAAGTCATCTACGTACTGAAGAAGAACCCTCTTTCCTGGGTCCACTGGGTAACTTGAAAGATCTTGATTCAGGGCAGCACTGAAGAGAGTAGGTGAATTCTTGAATCCTTGGGGTAATCTGGTCCAGGTGAGCTGGCCCCTCCTTCCTGTTGTGGGGTCTTGCCATTCAAAAGCAAATAAAAGTTAACTAGTGGGGGCTAGGCGTACACAGAAAAAGGCATCTTTCAGGTCCAGGACGGTGAAGTGAGTAGCCTCAGCGGGGATCAGTCCCAAGTAATGTAATGTAAGTTATGTACTGTGTTCCCTGTTTGTACTCCTAGTGTTTTGTTGTGATGTAATGATAATGCAATGTATGTTTCCCTCACCTTTGTTTAACTTTGTGCTGTATTAACCGCTTTGATTGAAGGAAAAGGCGGGATACAAAACATGTTAAATAAATAAATAAATAAGAGAGTATAAGGGTTTGGTACTACAGGGTGTATAGTTTCAACTGCATCATTCACTCACCTTAGGTCTTGTACTGGGCAATAGTCCCCTGTCCCAGGTTTCTTAACTGGGAGAAGGGGGGTGTTCCAAGTTGACTGGCATTCCTTGAGAAGTCCATACTTCAGAGTTTCATCAAATGGCGGTGGATTCCTTCGATGGCTGGTCGAGGGAGAGGATACTGCTTCACATGCACTGGTTCCACTCCTGGCTTGAGGGTGACAATGACAGGGGCTATGTTCTTCGCTAGGCCAGGTGGATTATCTTCAGTCCATACTTCAGGTGGGGCTATAAGGTTGGTAGGTATACAGGGACTAGTTGACTTTACTGGAGGTGTACTATAGAACCTCCACTCTTCTTCTCGGGGAACAATGAGCACCATCAATCCAGCAGGCTTTGGGTTCACAGTCATTTTCATTTCTCCCCCTTCAGCAAAAGATATCTGTGCCTGGAGCTTAGCAAGCATGTCTCGGCCCAGTAGTGGGATAGGGCACTCAGGCATATACAAGAACTGGTGTGTTATTTTCTGTCCCCCTAGTTCACACATGCGGTTCTGTAAGAATGACTTTGTGGCTTTATTTCCAGTGGCTCCAACAATGGTAACAGATCAAAAGGAAAGAGGAGCTACTGGCTTGGCTACTACTGAATGTTCTGCTCCTGTATCTACCATAAACTCCATGTATTGGTCCCCTATCTTTAAACTGACCATAGGCTCCTGGGGACCCAGGGTGAACTTGGAGCCCGGTCTGGCCTAGTCTTTATCCAGGTCATAGCCCGTTGCTACTGCCACTCCCTCAATGGCTTCCTCCCTCTCTTGCTGGAACTGTGCTCAGTTCATTCTTCCCCTCCTTCGAAATCGTCCTCCTGGCCTCCAGGGACTCCCTCCTCCCCTTGTGGGGGCGGAGTCCAGATGCGGGCATTCACTTCTCCAATGTCTTTCTTCCTTGCAGTAGGTGCACTGATTCGCACCCAATTGAGGCCTTTCGCTTCCGTGGCCTCTTCCACATCCTCTGGTCCTTTGATTAGGAAAACCTCCTCCACGTCATTCGGTTAAGGCAGCAGCAAGAAGATCTGCCTTCTTCTTCATCTTCCGTTCACTTTCTCTGTCACGTTCATTTTCATGATTCACAAATACTTTCTGAGCGACTTCCATTAACTGTGCTGTATTCATGCCCGCAAATCCGTCCAATTTCTGCAATTTTCTTTTTATGTCTCTCTGGGACTGACTGACAAAGGCTGTATTTTACCATGCGTAAATTTTCCTGAGCGGCGGGATCATAGGGGGTATATAATCTATAAGCTTCAGACAACCGCTCATAAAAGGCCGCTGGGCTCTCATCTGCACCCAGGAGAACTTCCGATACCTTCCCGATATTCATGGCCCTCTGGCCTCCCTTCTTCAGGCCCTGCAATAAGGCCTGGCAAAATCTGGTTAGGGCCGCCGCCCCCCTTTCATCATTCGGGTCCTACCCGGGATCTTCATTTGGGTATTCTGCAACAGCTGCTTGTGGGGGGTTTATTCCTCCCCCTTCTACAGGATTCTCTTCTAACCAACGGAGGGCTGCTTGCCCGATTCGCCCTCGCTCCTCAGTAGTAAAGAGGGGTGGACAGGAGCTGGCGACAATCGGCCCAAGTAGGCTGATGGGCTTGCATAATGCTAGACATTAATTCTGTTAATTCCTGAGGCTTGGCTGTATAGGATGCATAATGCGTTTTCCAGTTTAATAAATCAGTGGTGGAAAAGGGTACGTAAACTAAGCTGGTTGATCCCGGCGCCATCTGGCCCTGATCATTTAAAACAGGTATTCCAGGCACTTGGCGTAATGGCATTAGGTACCCTGCTTTCTCCTTCTTCTTCTTGGGAGTTATGCTTCTTAAATCATAAGGCTCCCGGGCACAAATCTCCTTGGTGGGTGACCCTGAACTGGCAGGAGAGCCTCCGCTTTCTATCTCGTCAGAGGACTCGTGTCCCCCCGACGTGCTTGGGCCTGACTCGGGACTATCACTTGGGGTAGGGAGCTTCTTGGGCTGCTGCAGCGGTATTTTCTGGGGCTCCTCATCTGGCTCCACTTCAGGCCGTGGTGCTGGGGGGACTAACTTCTGTGGGTACTAGGGTAACCTAGCCAGGATATCTGGGGACTCTGGGGCAGAATACACAGGCGGCTTCTCCTCCTTAACTTTTCTGGTTCCCCTAGTGGTAGCTACAAATATTCTACAGCGCTCCTCATAGCAGCGCTTCATCCATGAGGGTTGCTGTTCACAAGCGCTTAACCAGGAATCTATATAGGGGAACTGGTCAGGGTACACTCTTTGTACAAGCTGATGGACTCGAAAAACTGTTTCTAAATCAAAGGTGCCCCCACGGGGCCATGAAGCAGCTAACGCGGGCCACTCCCTTTCACATAACATTTTTAATCTAGACGGAGTCATTTTCAAACCATAATCACCCGAAAATCCTTTACGGAAATTCTTGGTCATGCATTCCAACGGAGTTTGCGTGGACTCCTCCCCTCCCATAATCTGAACGTAACTACGTACACTAACTACGCACTCTACGTACACATAATGATGTACAAGACAACGAACAATAAGGATAGGTAGTATGGCTGTAGGTAAGGGGTCCATACAGCCCACAGAACACTGGGGGGACAAACACCACTCGCTTCCTCCTTTTCGCGACCTGGGCGCGGTCGCCTGGCCAGGAACTGCGCTACTCAGGAGTCCGCTCTCACTCGGTCTGTATTTCAAGACCTCTCAATCACACCAGCAATCATATTTCAACAAAAAATCATTTTTTTCACGTGCCCAGGTTTTCTGACTAACTGACTATTTCAAACAAGAAGGGTCGATGGCTTCGGCTTCCGCTTTCTCTTACGCGGAGCTTACTAGGACCGCCCTTATGGGAGGTGATCAGGCTCCCTTGTCTCGCACACACTCATGCGAGATTTTCCCAGTTAGTCTATACCAAATATACCAAATCAGTCCTGCGCATTCAAGACGTTGTCCCAGGCTGTCCTTACTGACTATCGAATCACAGAAATGTCTACTCACCGGATCCGGTTCCCGATACCACACCAGCTCCTGGGTTGGATCCTGGACTCCCCCCGGGTCGGAGGTGTTGGCCAGCTGGATCCGATGGTCCGCCAAGGCAGGCGGAACCCTCTCCGGCACAAAGGGGCCGGTGGCGCCTGAGGTCTCCCCCGCGGTCGGACAGACACGGTTCCAACCGGGCCAAATCTCGAGGCAAATTTCGTAGATTATTCACTTGAATACCATTTACTACTCGCACTTCCCGGCCAACGCACCAAGAATATGCTGCAGCAAAGTGCAATCAATGAATAAATCCAGGAGTCAATTAACAGGGTCCAAGCCAGTTTATTGTGCACAGGCCCAGTCAGTCAAAGCTTCAAAAGGAACTGAGCAAAGTTTTTACAGAGACATAACCATTTATACCTCTTTTTCAGTTTGATACATGAGAACTTTCTATTGGTTCTAGCTCGATACATGCAAACCTCTTATTGGTTCCAACGCTCCCTGCACCTATCCAATCAGAAATCCCTCCGGGGTCTAGCAACCAGCCCCCTCCCTTAGGATTGTTCTAACAATGGTGAAGTTCTTGATTTTGATACTTCTCTACTGCAAGGTTATCCCTAGCTTCAGGAATGCATGTATTGAAACATTTCTTTCTTTTGCACACAAGAGAATAATGAAAGACTTATGAATTCATGTAAAACTTCTTATTAACCCTTTCCAGGCCGAGCCCAAAACTCTTGGGATCCAAAATTCTGACTAAATATTCCTATCAAATGGTATATAATACATGACCATAGCAGAAGGAAAATCACTATTAGAACATATTGAATAAGACGGGTGCAATTTTCCTGAAATATGCAAAAATTAACCCGGCTGCAGAATGTGGATTAAAAATTTAAAGTAGGCCTTGAAAGGGTTAAGCAGTTTAAAACAGTTTTCTCATTTCTCACAGATTTTTGGTTCTTTTCTAGCTATAATGGGAGTTAGGATCCAGGCCTAACTTACAGGCCTTTCATAGTAGCAGGCCATGCTAGGCCATAGCCTGCCACAGGACAACCACTATTGCACAATTCTAGCTATGTTCTGAAGTGATAAAAATAAAACAAACACTATTTGAAAATTTAAGCCTATAATGGGAAGGGGGAGGAGGCATACATAATTATTGCATCAAGCTGCAGGAGCATAATCTTATTAAATAACGAGAAAATAAAGAGAAAAAAACTTGTTAAAAGACCCATAATTTAAAAATTAATAGGTACAATGAGAAATAAAAAGGAGAAGTAAAAAACATTCACTGTACTCAAAATAAGACAAAACTGTAGTACTCATGAGAGCGTACAAATCCCAGTAGGACATTGCTTATTTCCATAAATGACAACATTACTGTTGTGATTATGTATACAATTTTGTTTTTAAAAGTAACTGCCACATAAATCAGTGAAAACTGTATTAGAACGCCATGCTTTACAAGCTCTGTGATAATACTATAAAAAAACTATGTAAAAAACAGTTGATAATGCTAATTGTTAAAAGACTCAACTTAGAACAGCGAGCACAGAGAGCAGGACAGGCGATCTCCATACTCAGGACTATGTCTAGTGTAAACGCTCCGATTTGTGAAGCTATGTGGATCGATGGGGTCAGTGAATATCCAAACTAGACAAAAATGAAGATAAAACATTTAGAATATTTAAAATACTAAAAATATGAATGAATCGCTAGTGTACTAAGGACTACAGGGATATATAGTCTACTACGAGACCTACAGGGATATAGTCCTGAAGTCCCACCTCCAGTCTGGCAGCATCCCTGTTGCCATGGAGGAGAGAGGTCACGTGACAGGAGAGCATCACCCTGGTGTGGCAGGAAGTGATCCTGTAACTAGGACCTGTTCTCCAGGTGATGTAAAACCCTCTCGCACCGAGGAAGTCTCTCCAGGGCCATGTGCCCATGAGGGAAGGGTTAGGACAGCCGTTATAGTTGGTGATTCGATCATTAGGCATGTAGATAGCTGGGTGGCTGGTGGACGTGAGGATCGCCTGGTAACGTGCCTGCCTGGTGCGAAGGTAGCAGACCTCACACGCCACCTAGATAAGGTCTTAGATAGTGCTGGGGAGGAGTCTGCTGTCTTGGTACATGTCGGTACCAATGACATAGGAAAATGTGGTAGGGAGGTTCTGGAGGCTAAATTTAGGCTTTTAGGTAGGAAGTTGAAATCCAGAACTTCCAGGGTAGCGTTCTCCGAAATGCTTCCTGTTCCACGCGCAGGACCCAAAAGGCAGGCAGAGCTCCGGAGTCTCAATGCATGGATGAGACAATGGTGCAGAGATGAGGGTTTTGGATTTGTTAGGAACTGGGGAACATTCTGGGGAAAGGAGGGGCTCTTCCGAAGGGATGGGCTTCACCTTAACCAGGATGGAACCAGGCTGCTGGCATTAACCTTTAAAAAGGAGATAGAGCAGCTTTTAAACTAGATATTGGGGGAAAGCCGACAGTCGCCCAAGAGCAGATGGTTCAGAAGAATGTATCTTTGAAGGATACTACCAAAAGCAGAGAGGTTCCACAAAAGAGTAAAGTAGCCCAAATGCCCTCAAGTACGGAGCAGACTGAGCTTAAAGATCCCAAATTACCCATGTCTAACAATAGCCAAATTAATATGAGTAAAATACATTCTCTAAAATGCTTGTATGCAAATGCTAGAAGTCTAAAAAATAAGATGGGAGAGTTAGAATATATAGCACTAAATGAAAGGTTAGATATGATTGGAATATCAGAGACATGGTGGAAGGAGGACAACCAGTGGGACACTGTGATACCTGGGTACAAACTATATCGTAATGATAGAGCTGATCAAATTGGTGGAGGGGTTGCTCTCTATGTTAGAGAGGGCATTGAGTCAGAAAGGATTAAAGTTTTGCAGGAAACAAAATCTGCTGTAGAATCTATATGGATTGAAATTCCATGTAAAAGGGGGAAGGCAATGGCAGTGGGGGTGTACTATCGAGCGCCTTGCCAGAATGACCAAATGAATGATGAAATGCTCAAAGAAATCAAGGAAGCTAACAAAAGTTACAGTGCAGTAATAATAATGGGTGATTTCAACTACCCCGGTATCGACTGGGTCAGTGTCACTTCAGGACATGCTAGGGAGATAAAGTTCCTAGATGAAATAAATGACTGCTTCTTGGAGCAGCTGGTTCATGAACCGACCAGAGGGGAAGCCATATTAGACCTAGTCCTTAGTGGAACACCAGATCTAGTGGGGCCACTTGGCAATAGTGATCATAGCATGACCGCCTTTGTTTTAATTAGTGGAGGAGGAATAGTAAGGAAATCCACAGTACTACCTTTTAACTTTGGAAAGGGAGACTATGATAAAATGAGGAAAACAGTTAAGAAAAAATTAAAAGGAGCAGTTGCAAAGGTTAAAGACGTACATCAGGCTTGGCTGTTGTTGAAAAATACTATCTTGGAAGCCCAGACCAGCTGTATTCCACGCTTTAAGAAAAGTGGAATGAAGTCCAAAAAACTGCCAGCATGGTTTAAAGGTGAGGTCAGAGAGGCTGTTGTTGCCAAAAAAGCATCTTTCAGGAAATGGAAAAAACAGCCAAACGACGAAACCTGGAAACAGCACAAGCACTGGCAAGTCAAATGCAAAGCATTGATAAGGCAGGCAAAGGGAGAATTTGAGAAGAAGCTTGCTGCGGAAGCAAAAACGCGAAGTAAAGACCTTTTCAATTACATTCGTAGCAAAAAACCTGTGAGAGAGTCAGTTGGCCCATTAGATGATAAAGGGGTTAAAGGAGCACTAAGAGGCGACAAGGCGATAGCGGAGAGATTGAATGAATTCTTTGCTTCAGTCTTTACTGAGGAAGATGTAGGGATGTTACCCATGACTGAAGTGGTATTTAAAGGTGCGGAAGAATTGAAGGAAATATCGATACATCGGGAAGATGTATTACAACTATTAGATAAACTGAAGAGCACTGTTCCATCTAAGCTGTGCGCATGTGCGCGCGCACACACCTCGCCGAGCGAGCGCACATACTTTATAACAGAGTGCACAAAAATTACAGTTCTGATTCTGATAGAAAACAACATAGACATCTTAAAATTTAAAAGTTGTTGTGTATTTACGGTTGTCACAAGTTCTACAATATTTTCTAGTGCAATCAATGTGGTGTACATACTGTATTCTGACGTGTAGTCAAATTTTAAAGTATATAACTCCGAGTGTCGTTATGTAGCGCACAAAAATTTCACCTTCCTTCAAAAGCTGCACACAGCTGATATTTTATGCGCACACAGCCTACAGAAAATTAGAGGGAACATTGCCTGTGGCGTTGGGTCTCCCTTGCCAAGTCAGGAAAGATTCTGATAAAACAACCCTTAAAATGTACATTACGTTTCTGAAAAAACATTCATAGCGACCATTCCTTATCTGATATAAGGGCCAACGTTATTAGACACGTTGTCGGAACTACAACATCCATATCTGAACTTTCTAACACTTGGGAAATATTTAGTATATCTGCCATCTGAGGGCCAGGGATCTCTGCAGAAGCAGATTCCATCTGACCCTGTGGCGGATAATAAGCTCTTACTAAAGGAGGACATTACTCAGGTTGTACCCCCAATACCTCTACAAAGTATTGCTTGACCATATCTTTGGCGGTAACAATAGTAGATCTAGGAAAATTAACCAGGCAAAGATTCACCATACATGAGCAATTGTCCAGTCATCCCAATGTAGATATAGCATTAGAAACTTTAACGAAGGCCTCCAACTGCTGATCCAATCAGTCGACTCTGGAGGAAAGGGCATCCACAGTTGTCTGCAGATTTTCAATATGTTGAGCATCCCCAAAACAATTCAAAGAAAGCCCCCGTGTTTTAGCCTGTAGAACTTGTATTTGAGGAGTAATTGCTTCCCCCAGCAACTTAATAGCATCCCAAATTGTTTTGAGTGTAAAGAGCAATGGTCTTTGTAATGTGAAGGAAAAAGAAGAAGAAGGACCCTTCTCGCCAGCCACGGGATCCAGGGGGAGTCCATAGGGGTTGAAGAAACAAAAGCTGAAGAAGCCAAAATGGAAGAGGCTCCCTCTGCTGCTGAAATCCCTCTCGGTGGTACTACTTGCGAAAATTGAACCTGTGAGACGTCAAACACCGATTAGACACTTCCGTCAGGCGACCCCCAAGAGAGGGACCGAAGTTGCCCCAATCTCTGAGGCTCCCACATCCTTCAGTCCAGCGGAGCTCTTACCGGGATATGCCTGCTTCCGGGATCGCTGCATCAATAGGACGAGAGTTCACCACCTGAGGGAGACTGCGGGGTAGAGCTCTCGACTAGTCTCACAGCCGGGCTTTCTGCACCTCTTTGCTGCACAAAAATTTAACCTTCCTTCAAAAGCTGCACAGCTGATATTTTATGCGCACACAGCCTACAGAAAATTAGAGGGAACATTGCTGAAGAGTAGCAAATCACCTGGGCCAGATGGTATACATCCAAGGGTGTTGAAAGAACTGAAATATGAGATTGCAGACCTGCTATTAGTAATCTGTGAACTATCATTAAAATCATCTCTAATACCTGAAGATTGGAGGATCGCCAATGTAACACCAATTTTTAAAAAGGGTTCCAGGGGTGATCCGGGAAACTACAGACCGGTGAGCCTGACGTCAGTACCGGGAAAAATGGTAGAAACCATCATAAAGAATAAAATTACTCAGCATGTAGATAGTCATGACCTAATGGGAGATAGCCAACATGGCTTTAGACAAGAAAGATCTTGTCTTACTAATCTGTTATGTTTTTTTGAAGGAGTGAATAATCAGGTGGACAAAGGTGAGTCGGTTGATATTGTGTATCTGGACTTTCAGAAAGCCTTTGACAAGGTCCCTCATCAGAGACTTTTGGCAAAACTAAAGAGTCATGGGATAGGAGGCAGTGTACTATTGTGGATCAGGAACTGGTTAAAAGATAGAAAGCAGAGGGTAGGGCTAAATGGCCAATTTTCCCAATGGAGAAAGGTGAATAGTGGTGTACCCCAGGGATCTGTGCTGGGTCCGCTGCTTTTTGACATATTCATAAATGACCTGGAAATTGGAATAACGAGTGAGGTTATCAAATTTGCAGATGACACAAAACTATTTAAAGTTGTTAAAACCCAAGAGGATTGTGGAAAATTGCAAGAGGATCTTGATAAATTGGAAGACTGGGCATCAAAATGGCAGATGAAATTTAATGTGGACAAGTGCAAGGTTATGCACCTAGGGAAGAACAACCCAAACTATGGTTACACGATGCAAGGTTCCACATTAGGAACCACCACCCAGGAAAAAGATTTAGGCGTCATTGTGGATACCATGTTAAAACCCTCGGCCCAGTGTGCAGCGGCGGCCAAGAGAGCAAATAGAATGCTAGGTATGATAAGGAAAGAAATGGAAAATAAAACAAAAGATATTATAATGCCTTTATATGTTTATGTTTATGTTTATTTATTTGATAAAAACCGCCTTTCTCAATAACCAAGGCGGTGTACAATTAAAAGCTAAGTAATAAAAGAAGGCCGAGGCCAACGAAAGGAAAAGAAATGTACAATATTAAAAAAAAAAAAGGGATAGTAGAGAAGGACCAAGAAGGCAGGACGAGACATGGCAACATGAGGGAACATCAGGGAGGGGGTTAAGGAAATAGTAGAGTCACACAAAAGGAGAGGGGAGATTAAATGCCAGGGAAAACAGGTGGGTCTTGAGGTTTTGCTTGAAGACTTTGTGTTGGGGCTCTAAACGGAGGGTAGGAGGGAGAGAATTCCAGAGGGCAGGACCAGCAAAGAAGAAAGCAGAGGAGCGGGTGGATTGTAAGTGAGCACGGGAGGGGGACAGGAGTGTGAGACGATTGAGGTGAAAAGAACGAGGGGTGTCTGGGAGAATGGAAGAAGAGGAGATCAGATAAGTACTGGGGGGTGCTGTCATGAATAGCTTTATGGACCAAGGTTAATAATTTAAAGGTGGAACGGAAGGGGATAGGAAGCCAGTGAAGATGAAATAACTGGGGTGTGATATGATCACGGAGGGAAGTGTGTGTAAGGAGGCGTGCTGCAGTATTTTGAACACGTTGCAAGCGGTTTAATTGGGATTTGGGGAGACCAATGAAGAGTGAGTTTGAAAAATCAACGCGGGACATGACAAGGGAAAGCACTAGAGTGGTAAGAGCAGAAGAGGAGAAGAAGGGACGAATAGAGCGAAGTTGACGCAGGAAGAAAAAAGATGATTTGGTGATATGTGATATGTGTGTGTGAAAGGATAGATCAGAATCAAAGTGTACGCCAAGGTAACGAAAAGTGGAGACCAGAGGTATAGGGGAGCCAGAAAAAGAGGGGGCCGTGGAAGGGGAAGAGGCACCGTGAGTGAACCAAATAGCGATGGTCTTGGTCAGGTTGAGATGGAGGCAGTTGAGAGTTAGCCAGTTTGCGACGGCTGAAAGGCAGGAATCTAGTGCAGTGAGATCAGGACTAGAGGGGGATGTGTGATGGAGTAACAAGATATCATCAGCATAGAAGAAAAAGGAAATGCCGAACTGTTGGATTAAGGAAGCAAGAGGGGCTAAAAAAGGTTAAAAAGAAGGGGAGCGAGGACGGAACCTTGAGGGACCCCACAAAGAAGACGTTGAGGTTCGGAGGGGGAAATAGAAGTGGAAGAAGAAAGCACCGAGCAGGACCGGGAAGAAAGAAAGGAATGGAACCAGTGGTGGACTGTACTGCAGAGACCCGCATCCTGTAAACGTTGTAAGAGGAGAGAGTGATCAACCAAGTCAAAGGCTGCGGATAGATCGCCGTATCTTAAAAAGGATATAGCGATTTTAGAAAAGGTTCAGAGAAGAGCCACCAAAATGGTAAAGGGGATGGAAGGATACTCCTATGAAGAAAGGCTAAAAAGGTTAGGGCTCTTTAACCTGGAAAAGAGACGGCTGAGGGGAGATATGATAGAAGTCTATAAATTAATGAACGAAGTGGAACGGGTAAACGTAGATCGATTGTTTACCTTATCAGAATATAGAAAGACTAGGGGACATGCAATGAAGCTGCAGGGTAAACGATTTAAGACTAATAAAAGAAAATATTTTTTTAACTCAACGTGTAATCAAACTCTGGAATTTGTTACCGGAGGATGTAGTAAAGGCTGTTAGTGTAGCTGGGATTAAAAAAGGTTTGGACAAGTTCCTGGAGGAAAGGTCCATAAACCATTATTAAGAAGGGACCCAGGATATCAATGCTTGAACCAATACAAGCATTGTGGAACCTGTGTCCCTTGGGGAAACTGCTAGGTACGTATGACCTAGATTGGCCACTGTTGGAAACAGAATACTGGGCTTGATGGACCTTGGTCTGACCCAGTATGGCATATCTTATGTTCTTATGTTATGTTCTTATTGCGTTTTGAAGAGTATCGGAAACCGCTTAAGGCACGGAAGTGTAGTGACGTTTTAAACCTAATCAAAGCAGCGACATTTGCCGTCTAGAGAAAAAGGTAACAAACTAATTATAAAGCAACTGGAACAGAAATAAAACCAGCAGTTAGAAAAGAAGGAACTTGCTTACTTCCTCGCATTAGACAAACCTCTGACAGAGGTAGTTTCTGTCAGCATGTTGTGCAGTGCAGAGCTTTAACTTCTCTACAAGCGCGACAACTAAAGGTCAAGTGTTATTTCTTAGAGAAGTTTTTTGTTTAAAAATATAATGTTCCAAACTATTCAAAAAGTGTATTTTGAAGCAAACTCTAAGTGAAAAATAATAATAAATTAAAAATGATGACTTTTTGCCAATTTTTGGACCGGACTTAAAATCACGGTTCCTCAGCATACTATGTGCTGCAAGGACTTCACGATCGTGTAAAAAGGAATAAAATTGTAAATAAAAATAAAAATGACCAATAATATATATTTAGAAATAAATCTAATGATCAGGCAATAAAAATGGCGTTATCAATCAAAAGTAAACATCAGAATAAAACCAAGAATAAAGCATAAATGGAGAAAGGAGGGGAAATGCGGGAGGGGGAGTAGAGGGGGAAGGGAGAAGAAGGAAGGAGGGGAAGGGGGAGGGGCAAGCAGTCATCCTTTTTACATATAAACATGATCACAGAAAAAGACCACATGGCCTATCTAGTCTGTCCTTCCATATCAACAACTACAACAGTCCACTTTTTACCTTTAGAGATCCTCTGTGTTGGTCCCATGCTTTTTTGAATTCAGTTACTGTCCTCATCTCTACCACCTCCACTGGGAGACTATTGCATGGATCCACTACTCTTTCCGTAAAGAAATATTTCCGCATATCACTCCTGAATCTATCTCCCTTCACCCTCATCCCATGTCCCCTCGTAGCAGAACTTGCTTTCAATTGAAAGAGGCTCTCTCCCTGAACATTTATGCCACGGAGGTATTTAAACATCTCAATCATATCACCTCTATCCCGCCTTTCCTCTAAGGTGTACAAATTAAGATCCTTAAGTCTGTCCTCATATGCTTTATAATGAAGCCCACTAATCATTTTAGTAGCCACCCTCTGCACCGACTCCATCCTGTTCAAATCCTTTTGAAGGTGCGGTCTCCAGAATTGCACACTATACTCCAAATGAGGTCGCACCAAAGACTTTTACAGAGGCATTATCACCTCCTTTTTTCTGCTAGCCATTCCTCTCCGTATGCACCCAAGCTTCCTTCTAGCTTTTGCCGTCGCCTTTTCTACCTGTTTAGCTACTTTAAGATCATCAGACACAACCACACCTAGGTCCCGCTCTTCTTTAGTGGACAAAAGTACTTCACCTCCTATACTGTATTGCTCCCTTGGATTGCTGCAGCCCAAATGCATGACCTTACATTTTTTAACATTAAATCCCAGCTGCCAAATTCTAGACCATTCTTCAAGCTTAGCTAGATCCCTCCTCATGTTATCTACACCTTCCTGGGTGTCTACTCTATTGCAGATTTTGGTATCATCCGCAAAGAGGCAAACCTTACCCGACAGCCCTTCCGCTATATCACTAACAAAGATGTTAAAAAGAATCGGACCAAGGACAGATCCCTGGGGCACACCACTGGTAACATCCTTCTCCTCAGAGTGAGCTCCATTTACTTGTACTCTTTGGCGCCTCCCACCCAATCAATTTCTAACCCAAGCAGTAACTTTAGGGTCCATCCCTAGGGTGCTCAGTTTGTTTATAAGTCGCCTGTGAGGAACAGTGTCAAAGGCTTTACTGAAATCTAAATACACCACATCTAGAGCTCTCCCTCGGTCCAACTCCCTGGTCACCCAGTCAAAGAAATCAATCAGATTTGTCTGACAAGACCTGCCTCTGGTGAATCCATGCTGCCTCGGATCCTGTAATCCGCTGGACTCCAGAAACCTCACTATTTTCTCTTTCAACAGCGTTTCCAATAATTTACTCACCACCGAAGTTAAACTAACCGGCCTGTAGTTTTCAACCACATCCTTACTTCCGCTTTTGTGTAAAGGCACCACATGAGCCTCTCTCCAGTCCTTTGGCACCACTCCTGACTCCAACGAGGCATTGAAAAGGTCAGTCAGTGGAGCTGCTAGAATGTCCCCAAGTTCCCTCAGTATTCTAGGGTGTATCCCATCCGGTCCCATCGCTTTGTCTACTTTAAGTTGAGCTAGTTTCTCACGAACACAGTCTTCTGAAAATTGTTCAAGATGTCCCTTGCTTCTGTTCCTATTTGTGGGTGTTTTCCGAGGTCCTGCTCCTGGTTCTTCATCTGTGAACACAGAACAAAAATATTTGTTAAGCAATTCCGCTTTATCCTTATCAGCTTCTACATTTTCCCCCCCTGCACCTTTGAGTCTGACAATACCACTCTTGCCCTTCCTCTTCTCACTAATATATCTGAAAAATGTCTTATCCCCCCATTTTATTGCATTGGCTATTTCCTCCTCCTTTTGAATCTTTGCCTTCTTGACTACTTTTCTAGCTTCTCTAAGTTTTTCCAAATACAGATGCCTGTCTTCCTCTCTCTGTGATCTCTTGTATTTCATGAAGGCCTCCCTCTTTTTCTTCACTTTTTCAGCTACTTCCTTAGAAAACCAAAGCGGTCTCCTTTTCCTTTTGCCTTTATTTACCATTTTAACAAAAAGGTTGGTTGCCCTTAAAATATCCCCTTTCAGTTTTGCCCACTGTTTTTCTACATCCCCCAGCTGTTCCCATCCCACTAACGACTCCCTGAGGTATTGGCCCATCTTCGCAAAGTTAGTCTTCCTAAAGTCTAAGATCCTCACCTTGGAATGGATTCTAACAGCCATAATAAATTTTTAATTTATTATTATTTTTTGCTGGACAAAGGGGAGAGACAGGGACATACTGGACAGACAGGGGAGAAATGCTGGACAAAGTGGAGATACGGTGCGGGTTAGGATTATAATGGGCTGATGGGGGGGTTAGCACTGGTAATGGGCAGATCGTGAGGGGGTTAGGACTGGTAAAGGGTTGATTAGAGAAGGCTAGGACTGGGAATGCACTGATCAAGGGGGGAGCTGGGACTGGTAATGGGCTGATTAGGGGGGCTAGCACTGGTAATGGGCTGAGGGGGACTAGCACTGGAAAAGAGCTGATTAGGGGAGGCTAGGACTGGTAATGGTCTGATGGAGTGGGGTAGGACTGGTAATGGACTGATGGGGAACTAGCATTAGAAATGAGCTGATGGGGGGGGGGTGGCTGGGACTGGAAATGGGCTGATTAGTGGAGGCCTTGAACCGCCCCTTTCTATAACATCAACAAAATCCACCCATTCCTTTCTAACACATTACTAAGACACTTATCCATACCTTAATCACCTCCCATCTAGACTATTGTAACCTACTCCTTGCTGGTCTCCGGCTGAATCATCTCTCCCCCCTTCAATCTGTTCAGCACTCTGCTGTGCGGCTAATCTTCCGCCAGCCTGGTCATGTTCATGTTACCCCTCTTGTCAAGTCTCTTCATTGGCTTCCTATCCATTTCTGCATCCAGTTCAAACTTCTCCTGTTGACCTATAAGTGCATTCACTCTGCAGCTCCTTACTATCTTTCCTCTCTTATCTCTCCCTACACCCCTCCTCAGGAACTCTGCTCTTGTGGCAAATTGCTTCTATCTGTGCCCTTCTCTTCTATTGCTAACTCCACACTTCGTTCCTTTCACCTTGCTGCTCCTTATGCCTGGAACAAACTACCTGAATCTGTACGTCAGGTACCTTCTCTGGCCCTTTTCAAATCCAGGCTGAAAACTCACCTCTTTGCTGCTGCTTTTGGATCTTGACTCACCTAATCTCCTTTGTTTCCTAACCATTCCCCCTAGATGTATCCCATGTCTACACATACTGTGTTGTCTGTCTTGACTAGATTGTAAGCTCTGATGAGCAGGAACTGTCTCTCACATGTCTGTGCAGTGCTGCATATGTCTTGTGGCACTATAGAAATGTTCAGTAGTAGCAATAATAGTAGTAAATCAATTTTGCGCACACAATTTTTTAAGGTGCAATAACAAGCTGAATGTGCACTAACAAATGTGCTGTATGCATCTTTATTGTTGGCTGTCTGGTTCTGAACATTTAAAAGATAAGTAACTTGGATTTAGATGCAGTTAGTATGGCAGAGTCCCAAATTGTTGCTGTTTCCCAGCACAGGCGGAGGGATCCTGTCCCTCCCTGTTTATTGATTACAGAACATGGTGACTTGATTGTCTGAATTAATACCAATTGACTTAGGAGTACAATATGGCTCGGAGCTTCAGATGATTGTTGTGGAGCAGTTACTTGGATTATGACCAGGTTTCCTGAGTAAGGTGGGAGTCTAAGTGGGCTCCCTAACCAATGTTGCAGGCATCTATTGTTATGACTGTTATATTCCAATGGAGCAGATAGGACACGTGCAGTGAGGTTACGCTTGGATATCCACCATGGCAGCAAAGTTTGCAGTTGAACTGATGGACAAACTGTAAAAGACAGAGGCTGGGTAAACTGCTTCCATTATAACTTCAGATCTCATTAACACCTTATTTTTTGATGAGTAAACAGGACCACATTTATTACTGAAGCCATATGTTCTAATATTTGTGAAAAGGGGGAAGTCTGAAAAGGGGTCATTTTATAAAGTTAATTTTGTGTGTAGGTGGCAATACATGCATGCTCATAAAATGGCTCATAAAAATTGTGTGTAATGTAAAAGTACACATGATCGCATATAGGCACATACTTTTACTTCAGGCATTTCTGGGAGTGCAGTCTGGGAAAGGCCTGAGCGGAATAGTGAAGTGCATGCATAGATTATAAAATGCAATAGCTGGCATGCATACTTAATTAATCTATGTGCAGACATTTACACCTGCTCTCGAGCAGGCTTAATGTCCATGCCTACAATATAGGCATGACCTCTGCAGGATTTATGCTAGTATCTAATAAAGACAAATAAACATACAATTGTCTTTATAAAATAGGTGCCTTCCATTCTAATTAACCTAGGTGCCCCATTATAAAATTAGTCTCCCTATGCCAGGGATTGCAGTCTGTCTGCAGGCTGAAAAGCTTTCACTTGTACTATGTCTAGAATAGCTCCAGCCCCCTCTAGTTAAAATACCATCCCAGGTATCAGCGAACATCCAGTCTCAGTGCCCCCTCCCATGTCAGTTCCCTTCCAGTCACCCTCTCCCCTGCCCCGGGTGTCAGCTCCCTTCCAGCTCCCCCCCCCCCAATGTCTGCTCTGTTCCCTTCCAGCTCCCCCCATGTCTGCTCCCTTCCATGCCCCCCTGTCTACTCCCTTCCAGCTCCCCCCAATGTCTGCTCCCTTCCAGCTCCCCCCAATGTCTGCTCCCTTCCAGCTCCCCCCAATGTCTGCTCCCTTCCAGCTCCCCCCATGTCAGAGAAATGTTCCCGCGGCTGCTTTCTTTTTGGAAGCAGCAGTAGTGGTGGTGGCAGCAATGACCTCGACCTTCCCCTCATCTCTGCTGGCGCCCTCAAGCTGCGCTTACCTGGCTTACCGGGTAGCGCCAGCTCCAGATGGAAGATTGGCGGCAGACGGCGTTTCCATCATAGGCAGTTTCTAGGGAGCAGCAAATCAGTGCCACCCCCTAGAAACTGCTGCCTGAGACCACCGCCTCAGTTGGCCTAATGATAGAACCGCCCCTGCTTATGGGACACAAGGCTGATTTCCTGAAGTTACTGTAATGATAAAGTCTACTCTAGACTCTATAGTAGGCAAATTGATTTGGCTTTGAAGGCTAGAGCTAAACCTTCTGAGAAGGCTGCCAGAAGCCAGTCACTGAGGTATGGAAATATCAGGTAACCTCGGTAATGTACATGTGCAGCCATGACTAAAAGGCACTTTGTGAACACTCTTGGGGCTAATGGCAGATCAAAAGGGGTGACTTTATACTGATAATGATCCATATGGAGAATGAGCCAGAGGTTATCTTCTGCAATGTGGATGGATCAGAATGTGCATGTGTAGGCTTCTTGGAGATCCATACTGCACAGCCAGTCTCTCTCCTTCAAATAGGGAAGAATGGAACACACAATATCCATTTTAGTTTACAGAGAAAAGGGTTGAGGTCTCTGAGGTCTAGGATAGGACATAAGCCTTCTTTCGTTTTGGGAAGCAGGAGGTTCCTGGAGTAGAAGTCATGGCTCCTTTCCTAGGAAGAATTGGCACTTTTGCATTCGATTTATTTATTTATTTATTTGTGATTTTTTTTTTCTATGCTGCCCTTTCCCAAGATCAGGGACGGTTTACAATAAAGTAGAACCAAATTACATAGAAAGAAAGTGAACAATGATACATTCATTTTCAGCAAACTATTTACGCAATAATTATTTACAGAGTAATTGTTTACACGTGAAAATATAATGGTAAACCTTGCATTAATACAATATTATTCATTGATTAGTTGTACTTCTGTATGTAAATTAGGGTTGTGTGTAATTGTTACTAGGTTGGGTAAATATCACTGATTTCATGTGCGTTACCATAATATTCAGTGAATAAATGTGTTTTTATTTATTTTTAGAATGTTTGTAGGTCTTTAATAGCTCTTAATGAATCCGGTACGGCATTCCACAGTGTAGGGGTGACATAGGTGAAGGCCCTGTTGCTTGTGGATCTGTTCATTTTACAAAAGTCTGTGGGAACAATTATTGTATTTTGTGAGCATCCTCTTCTGATTCTGTCAGTAGTGGGTATGTTAATTAGGATAGAAAGGTATGATGTGGCAATGTTATTAAAGAGTTTAAAGGTGATCATTAGTGTTTTATATTTTATCCTGCTTGTAATTGGTAGCCAATGAAGTCTATAAAGAATGGGGGTGATATGTTCTGAGTTGTGTGCTTTGCATAATATACGTGCTGCAATGTTTTGGGCCATTTGAAGATGATTAGTGATCCTTCTTGGCAAACCTTGTAAAATGCTGTTACAGAAGTCAAAGTGTGGTATAATCAATGCATGGCATACTGATCTAAAATCATGACTGTCAATTAGTGGCTTCAAGTGTTGGATCATTCATAACTTAAAGAAGATAGATCTAGCGACTAATTTTATATGTGAAGTCATATTGAGAGATTGGTCTATAATAACTCCAACTCCCGGGGCAGTCGGCCGGGACTTAGAGGAGTGCCATCCGGCGCAGGACCCTTTCCAGCGCCGCCACCGTCCCGTGTGCAGCTCTCCCAGGAGGGATCGAGCCGCTGGGACCAATGCTCCGCTCCTCCGCCTCCGACCTCAGCTTCAGGCTGAGCTGCCCAATCGGGGCAGTCGGCCAGGACTTAAAGAGGAGCGCCATCCGGCGCGCACGTGCCTGAGGGCCTCGCCAGAGGGCCCTTTGGCGTGGCCCTTAGGTGGGAGCCCGAGGCCAATCCCCCTAGAGTGCTCAACTGTCCAGATGGCAAATCAGTCAACCAACCGGACCCAAGTCCAGATCCTACGTGAGTAACAGCCACATTAAACACAGTTCCATCTAACACAGAAACACGCCCAAGAGGCGGAACAACTGCATGGCACAGTTTGACTCTTCCAGGATTAGTAAAGTAGCAGCAGGCAAGGACGCAGCTACCAGGTTACTAGTGGTCCACTAACTGACACCACCAAAACCAACAAACCACCATAGACTGCCGACAAAGCATTAACCAGACTATCGCGGCAGTGTAACTATTAGCCAATTATACCCAAACTTAACAGCTAGGATAGTACCCTGGAACCATCTATAGATTGTCTCACTAGGAAGTTACATTGTTTCTGTCTGAATTGCCAGCTAGAAGCTGTAGTTTCTGATGTCTTGTTGTCTTGATTTTGCCACCCGATAAGCATTGAAGAGATTCCTGTGCATACCATAGAAGTCGCATAGAAGGGCTACACGCGTAAGCACCAGAATCGAAAACACTGTCTCTCACAGTTGACCTGCAGTCACAACACACCTAGGATACGAAGTAACCCACACAGCCAACATGGCACCCTCCCCCGTGACACTAGCCAGCTGCTACCTACTTGCCAGCCTACTTCACAGTGCCCTCTCCCTCACTACCACCCACAACTCCATACCAGTCCTACGGCACTCAAGTAGGAGATGGTCGGGCACTTCCTGCCAAACGATAGCAGAATCCAAAGCCCCTCTTCACCCTCACTTACTCTGTTACACTCAAACACACCAAAAGACCTCAACAGGAAGAATGCCCTCAGCCTAGCAACCTGAAATGCACCCTCATAAACGCCCGTTCAGTGCGGAAGAAATGGCCCGTCATCACTGACCTGATAACCTACCACAACCTAGACATCTTACTGGTCACTGAAACCTGGCTGACCAATGACGATACAGTCATCTTGAACCAACTTATCCCACCCAACTACTCGATCCACACCTGCCACAGAGTTGACCGAAGGGGGGGAGGTGCATTCGCCCTTACAAGATCGGACCTTCAATTCCAGCAGACCGCCTTGAGCAGCACCACACACCTCGATACCATCTCCATAGCCAACAGGCACAATTCCATCAACCTAGTCTATAGATCCCCATCCACCTCTACAGACAACCTTTCAACTATATTGGAACTGGCCTGCAATACCATGAACCAGTATACACCAAACTGGATCATGGGCGATTTCAACCTTCCGGCATTCCCTGAGTCCCAAGCAAATGCCTTCCTCGACACACTCAATGAGTTGGGCTACGAACAAATAGTCAACGCGCCCACTCACTCAAAGGGCAACAAACTCAACCTCATCTTTGCACCACGAACGGCCACAGACCCAAAGCACGAGCTTGTCCTATCCATCATGCCAGTACCATAGTCTGACCACAGCCTGCTGAGGTTCCAGATGCCAGTACAGCCAGGACACAACAGCAGCCACTCCACACTCGATGGAAACGCAGCACCAAGAACACAATTCCAGCCTTTCGACAAAGAAGAGATAATTATATTTAAAGAGATACTCAAAGAAGAGATATTCAAAGAAGAGATACTGTGAGTGCACAGATGGGCTGCATATATATGTTGAAGAACAGTACAGAGAGTGATGATCCCTGTGGTACACCCTGCTCCTGCCGGAACGGAATGGAAGTCTTGGAGCCAGCGTGTACGTGTTGCCATCTGTCCGTGAGGTAAGATCTGCACCAGCTTAATGCCGTGTCCTGGATCCCCTTCTCTGTGAGCCACCTTAGAAGCAGTTCGTGGTCCACGGAGTCGAAGGCTGCGGCAATGTCCAGGAAAATCATGGCGTAACCCAGTCTTATGTTGTCCAAACCTGTGGTTAGAGTGCTGAAGAGGCTGGTCAAGAGTGTCTCTACTCCGTGCTGATCTCTGAATCCATGTTGGCTTGGGTCGAGAGGGGCAGTAGTCTCAATATGGTGTTGGATTTGACGCTGGACAAGTTTTTCAATTATTTTTGCCATTAGCGGGATGCTAGAGATTAGTCTATAAGAATCCGCCTTCTGGGGGTCGAGTTTGCTGTTTTTTAGAAGTGGTCTAATGGAGGTTTGTTTCAAGCTTCGCGGGAAGACTCCTGTCACAAAGGATAGGTCTATGAATCTGACCAGAAAGGGGCTGAGCTCCTTGCATAGTGTTTTTATCCAGAATGCCGGACACGGGCCGTTTGGGGCTGTAGTGCTGTTGATTGCAGTGATCGTGTCCTCAATGTCTCTCGCTGACGATGCTGAGGTGGCGGCCAGTGGGGTTGGGTGGGGTGTTCTGTACAAGGGTATAGTCTTGTCAGTCTGGATGGTTTTCGACTGAAGATAGTCTGCAAACACTTGTGGTTGTGGCATGCTCAGTTGTGTGGGGGATGGTTCTTTTGTGAGGGATTAAGCTGGTGCAGATCTTACCTCATGGACAGATGGCAACACGTACACGCTGGCTCCAAGACTTCCATTCCGTTCCAGCCCATCTGTGCACTCACCCGCACATTCAATGTCTCATGCCTCGTATACGTGGATGACGTACTACTCTACATGCCATTCTCAACCGACCATCCAGATTTCTCACCCCTAACCACCTGCTTCGATGGCGTGACCGAATGGCTCCACATATAAAACCTCAGAATAAACTTCGAGAAAACTGAGGCACTATTCATCTCCAGGAACCCAGAGTTTACACCCCCCCCCTCCCACCGTGTCACTAAAGGTGAGGGGAGCGGAGCTCCAAAGTAAACTCACGATCCGCTACCTCGGAGTCATCATAGACCAACAGTTGGCCATGAAGGCCCACGTAAACAATACCGTTAAAGCAATATACCACAAAATAAGGACGGTCCATCACCTTAGACCCCTGCTGGAACCAGAGGACTTCCGGACAGTCTACCAAGCTTTAGTAATCCCCCATTTTGATTACGCCAATTCGATCCTGCACTACCAAAAAGCACACTGAGTCTGCTGCAGCTCGCAATGAATGCAGCTGCCAGAATATTACATGGAGCAGCTAGGAGGAACCATATAACTCCTATCCTGAAATACCTACATTGGCTGCCAGTCCACTGCAGGATCACATTCAAGATTCTATTAGTGATGTTCAAGGCCATCAATGGGCTCACCGCCACCTCCATCATGGACCTCATCATCACCATCCCCCCAAACAGAGTCCGAAGATCAGCTGCAGCCAACACCCTGAATATCCCGAGCAAGATTACAAAGTGCTCTCAAGCAACACGAAACCGGGCCTTTGTGTACTATGCTCCCACATGCTGGAACGCCCTCCCCCCCAACATAACCGAGCTAACCCAATTCAGAAAGGCCCTAAAACACCACCTCTTTCTCCAACACTACACCCATAACGGAAATGCCCAACAGCCGCCCTCACGCACTCACCAACACAGCACCCTCGACCCAACAACAACACGCAGCCCCAGCCCCGCCCACTAATGTCCCCAGACAAACGTTATGCAACCGCAGATAACACACAATTTGTAGATAGCACACAATTTTTATATAGCTTACAATTTGTATACAGCATACAATTTGTTGTAAATAACCATTAAGCGGGCATGTTGCAGCCCGCTCCCAAGGACCCGAATGTATCGCCTGTGTATATAGTTTCTTATCTGAGCAGCTTGTACTGAGTAGCCTGTACATAGTTTCCCCAGTTAGCCAAGTTGTAAACCCTGTTCCATGTAAGTACAATGCAGATGCTGCCTGCATGGTACAAATTTGTTTTAACTGTAAACCGAGCTGATTTTAAAGAGCGCGCTATAGAAAAACCTAAAATAAATAAATAAATAAATAAATATTTGACTTTGTTTTTTGCTTTTACGTCAGTCTCCTGTATTGTAATTGTTGGTAGTTATGTTTTGATTCCTGCTCACATATAGGACTTCTGTTTTATTGTAATTTATTTTTAAGTTATGTGACTTCAACCATTTCACTGATTCATCAAGGCAGGGGGATAATTGATTTTGAGAGGGATTTCTTATTTCTTTTTTTTATTATCACCACCTCCTTAACAAAACCATATACATATATCAAACAAAAAAGAAAACATTCCTTCAACTATGCATTGGGTAACTAGCAAACAATATTTCTATACATCATGGTGCTCAAACATCAGTTTAGCCATAAGGCCTCATTCTAAACTCCTACTCCCAACCTAATACAGTTCAGAATAACCTTTCCCCCCTACCTTATCGCCATTCTTTGGTAGCATTACTAAATGTAATCTACAATACCAAACCTGTTACCCCCCAACCCTGGTCTACCATTAAAATATAGCCCTTTATCCTCTGGTTGTTAAATCTTAAAATTTACCCCTCTTCCCTCCTCCCCTCCCCCTCTTCCCCCCTTTCCCTATCCCTCCCCTTGAGCTCGACACAGCTGACCCCACTCCTCCTCAAACTTACCCCCCCCTTTGCTGTCGAGCTACCATAAGCTTTTCCATAAGAACCATAGCCCTAAGCCTTGTCTCATATTGCTCCACCAAGGGCATCTCTTTTTGTTTCCACGCTTTTGCCACTTCGCACCATGCTGCACTTAGACATGCCAGCACCATGCGTCCCGTCCCCCCCCCCCCCCCCCGTTGCACCTGCCCATCCCCCACCAGGATAGTAAACTGATATTTGGCACGAAGTCCACCGCCACTACTAATTTCCCCTGTATCCGCCTCCAATACCCCTGAGCCTTTTCACAGCTCCACCAAATATGCCAGAAAGTCCCCACCTCCCCACACTCCCTCCAGCATAGGGGAGAGACTCTCGGGTACATCCGTCTTAATCTCTCTGGCGTGTAGTACCAGCGCATCATCACTTTATAACAGTTTTCTTTGATTCTACTCGCACTGGGCCCCCGCTTTATCTGGTCCCACACCCTTTTCCAATCTTTCGCTGTCAAAGTCACCCCCAAATCCTATTCCCACTCCACCATATACCGATATTTCCCCTCCCCCTCCCCTTGTACCACCTTATATAATCCCGAGATCATCCCCCTCAAACCTGTCTTCCCATACCAAATGGCCTCCATATTAAAGGCCTCCCCCTCCATCCCCCCTCCCCAACGCCTTTTATAGAAAAGAGCGCACCTGCACATATGCATACCTATCCACCTCCCCCAAATTAAACTCCTCCTTCACCACCTCAAAACTTTTAAGCGCTCCCTCTTCCAGCAATTGCAAACTACACCTCAACCCCTTTCCCCTCCAGATATCAAACCTACCCCCTTCCCACCCTGGTTTAAAGGCTTTCCACCCCCTCCATAGAGTCATTACTGAAAATCCCGTCCCCCTCCCCGCAATTTCAGGCGCTCTAACCTTATCCCAAATCTTCACGACCTGTCTCATCACCGGCATTCCCCCCTAGCTCCGCCCTCTCCACCTTTGGGGCCCAAACCCATGCCTCCAAATGTCCCATGCCTTGGCCATATCCCGCATGAAATCCGAGAACCGGGTGTCCTCCGGGGGGACCGTCTCCGAGGTTCGGACTCGGGCGAGTCCGAGGGGGCACACCGAGTCCGAAAACTACCAGGGGACTCTTCGTCCTCCGATTCCCAGTCGGACTCCGCGGAGGAGGATTCGAGTGGCTCCGGTCGGGCGGGCACCGATGCCCTCTGCTCCGACGCCAAAGGAGTCGGTGTCGACGACCTCGGTCCCGAACGGGAGGCCGAGGGAGACCGCGACCGAGGATCGACTCGAGCTCGCATGGACTCGAGGATCGGCTCGGTCTCCGGGGTCGACTTGGACGTCGACGTCCCGGTTGCCGGGGCAGACGCATTGGCAAGGCCAGCAATCAATGCCCGCTGCTGGTCCATGAAGGCAGCTAAACTGCTCTCCAAGGCCGTCAACCTGAGCCCAAGCTCCGGAGACCCTGCAGCCCCTGACTTGGGCCCCGACAGCGTCGGGCCCGACGTCAGCTCCTTCGGAGGTAAGTCCACCAGGACCACAGTACTCACGTGTCCAGGCGACTCCATCTCGAGACGAGGATGTTTCGAAGGCCTCTCCAACTCCGAGGACCCGGGACGGCTGTCAGGGCTATGCGACCTGGCCCTCGAGGAACCAGGAGCGTCCGCCGACGCCGCCCTCGCGGGTTTTTTCTTCCTATGATGTTCCCGTAGGAGACCTCCGCTCAGAGGAACTCCGACGATGCTCAGGACCGGAGTCCCGGGACGTCGAAGCTTCTGACGAGGTCCGGGCCCGGCCGGACGCGGAGTCAGAGAAGATTCGTTCTCACTGATGCTGCCGACTCCTCAACGCTTTTGAGGACATTTTGCCACACGGACCACAGATCATCGGGTCATGATCGGGTCCGAGGCAGCGGAGGCAGCAGTCGTGTGTGTCGGTAAGAGACATGAGTTTCTTACAGTGATCACACTTCTTAAACCCGCTGGCAGCCATCGAGGGAAAAAGGGCCCCTGCGAAGTCAAAAGACAGGGCTGCCAGTGAAAAGGAAAAAAATGGCGCGAATGCTTGTCACGAAGGACAAAAAAACGAAAAATAAAGAAACGGACCCGATACCGGCGTAGCGGGTCCGGGTGGGAAAAATAATCCGGCGTCAAACCGAAAATCAACTTTTCCAGCGGTGAATACAAACAGCGTCTGTAGGGCTCCGCGGAAAAAAGAAGACTGAGCATGATGGCACCCTTGGGCAGGAAGGGGACCGCGCATGCGCGCTGCAATTCCCAAAGGCTTTCTTTGAAAGCTGGGGAAATTGCTCCGCGAGGGCTCCGTCGGCGCCGACGTCACCCATATGTGAGGACTGACTTCCTGCTTGGTCCTGGAGAAGCAGGGACTGTCATCTGCCAAGCCATGCCGCCCTCTTCCCCCCGCTGTCAATGATTACGTGGTGGGGGGCCAGCTTGATGGCAGGCCATAAGCTTCAGCATAAATGGTCTGCTTCTTCTGGACCCCAAAGTTATGTCAGAGGGGAGTCAGAAGCGGCAGGCCATGTGTGCCGAAGCACATGGTCTACTGCTGAGCTGTGCCCCCCATTAACTCCACCACCAGAATCAGCAGCAGCAGGGGAAGGGAGGAGCGGTAGCACAAGGGGGGGGGGGTGGCCCAGTGCGAAGGGGGGCAGCACAGCTGGGGCTTCTGCCTAGGATGGCAGAAACCTTTGGGCCAGCTCTGGTGAGAAGTACTGTACATGGGATAGGGGTGGTAACAGGAAAAAAACAAGCTTGCTACTGTACCAAATATTGCACTTGGGCACAGGTTTTTTTTTTAGTTACGAGGGTTGCTCAGAAAGTAATGCCCCACATGTTTTTTCTCAGTCCAGAATGAAGACAGAGGTATTAAATTGAAAGGGTAGTAACTTGGAACTTCAATGGACACGTGTGTAATTTTACAGTCGCCCAACAAATAGCAAGGCGGTAGTGATCCTTCAAATGGTGTCTGTGAGTGACACATGGTACAAACAATGAGCTGTAATTGAATTCTTGGTGGAGGAGAAAAAGTGTGAGAAACATTCACAAACGGTTGTGTGCTGTGTATAGTAATTCTGCGGTAGATAGGAGCATCGTTGTATGATGGGTGAAGAGAGTAAAGGCTTCAGGAAGTGGTAAAATGGAACTGGAAGATCGGCTGCGGTCTTGGCGTCCTGCCTCAGCCACCAGTCCAGACAAGTTGCAGCATGCTGATGACAACATTCGTGTGGATTGGCACATTATGAGTCAGGAATTGTCCATACAGCTTTCCGTCAGTAGAGGTAGTGCAATGGCAATTATTGACCCTTTGGGATATTCAAAGGTGTGTGCAAGGCACACTGCAACAGCTTACAGTATTTTAATGCCCGCTGGCAGCTATCGCAGGGCACTGCAACTTGTCTGGGCTGGTGGCTGAGGCAGGACGCCCAGACCACGGCCGATCTTCCAGTTCCATTTTCCGAATTAGCCATCTTCCTGGAGCACCCCGTACACTTTTTAAAGCCTGGTTTCTTCATTGTAGAGGTGAGTGATGAGAGTAACACAAAAAAAAAACGTCTTGCTGGCAAGGCGGAAGATGAAAATCTGACCAGCTAGGGGCGGATCTAGAGGTGGGGCCACTAGCCATGCCCAGAAGGCTAAAGCCTTCTGGGCTAGTGAGAGTACTTCCGTCTTCGGCTCCGTCGGATGACGTCACCACTTGTGGCTGACTCATCCTGCTTGTCCTGGGAGAAACACCAGATCTCGTGCAAGAGATAAGGGTGTTGGGGCCACTTGGCAATAGCATGAACATTTTGATTTAATTAGTGGAGGAGGGATAGTAAGGAAATCCACAGTACTACCTTTTAACTTTCGAAAGGGAGACTATGATAAAATGAGGAAAATAGTTAAGAAAAAGCTAAAAGGAGCAGTTGCAAAGGTTAAAGACTTACATCAAGCTTGGGTGTTGTTGAAAAATACTATCTTGGAAGCCCAGACCAGCTGTATTCCACACTTTAAGAAAAGTGGAAGGAAGTCCAAAAAACTGCCAGCATGGTTTAAAGGTGAGGTCAGAGAGGCTGTTGTTGCCAAAAAAGCATCTTTTAGGAAGTGGAAAAAAAGAGCCAAATGACAAAACCTGGAAACAGCACAAGCACCGGCAAGTCAAATGCAAGGCATTGATAAAGCAGGCAAAGGGAGAATTTGAGAAGAAGCTTGCTGCTGAAGCAAAAATGCAAAATAATGATTTTTTTTCAAGTACATTCGGGGGGCGGTTGTCAGCTTTCCAGCACTCCTGGGAAATGATAACAACAGATCATTGGGTACTCACCATCATCAAGCAAGGCTACCGCATACAATTCTCCTCAGCTCCACTTCAGCGATCACTTCCTCCGAACAAGGTTCTTCCGCAACATCTGGCCCCTATGACCTCGGAGATAGCATCCCTCCTGGAGGCCAAGGCCATCGAGCCAGTCCCTCCCAGCGAGATCAACTTGGGTTTTTACTCCAGGTATTTTCTCGTCCCCAAGAAGTCAGGAGGGGTTTGACCCATCCTCGATCTCCGGGAACTCAACAAGCACATAACGAAGGAGAAATTCAGGATGCACTCTCTATCCTCCATTCTACCCCTCATCCAGGCCAATCAGTGGCTGGCCTCTCTGGATCTCCAAGATGCCTACACTCACGTTCCCATTCATCCTCACCACAGGAAGTTCCTTCGCTTCCAGATAGCGGGCAATCATTACCAATACAGAGTCCTTCCCTTCGGCCTCTCTCCTGCCCCCAGAGTTTTCACGAAATGTCAAGCTGTGGCGGCTGCGCATCTGCGCAAAGCCGGGGTAATCGTATTTCCCTACTTGGACGATTGGCTATTCACTGCCCCCTCTCCCTCAAACTTCAGAAGGCGGTCAAGAAGGCCACGGCACTACTCGCCTCCCTGGGTTTTCTGGTCAACTATGCGAAGTCTCGCCTTACCCCAGTCCAGAGGCTGGAGTTCATTGGGGCCTACATAGATACCACCCAAGCCAAGGCCTTTCTCCCTCGGAGCAGAAGGCACACCATCACCAACCTTGCCCTTCGAGTCATCAGATCATCACCCAGTAACTCCGTTGCCCGTTGATTAACACTCATTCACTAGCACTACGCTGACAGTCAACGTAACTGATAGATTATATTTCCACAGCCGATAACACATGTTCATGTATCAGCGCTAATCTTATTACCATGCTAATATTCTACATTTATATGTGTCAATGTAGTGTACATTGCTAGATTGTACATCTACATGTTTCAGTGCTGATTTCATACTATTGCTAGTATCACCCAACTGCTAGACCTTATTTTGTTACCAATAATACATTCGCATGTATCAGTGATAATCTTACTATTGTAGCCAGTAGCACTTTACTGCCAGACTTTACATTATATGTATCAATGCTAATTTCATACTATTGCTAGTATCACTCAACTGCTATTTTGTTGCCAAAAACCCATTTCCATGCATCAGTGCTAATCCTACTACTGACAACTGTGCCATACCTCATTACTGTAGCCAGTAATTCATCCTTACCCAAAAAGTGTGAACTTATTACTGTTGGCAGTATATTACTCTGTTTTGTTCTTTGCTGAGGGTCACAGTGTCTCATTATCCGCTGACGAACACAGTGCTCCATTGCTTGCTCGATGCTGTACTATTCCTGTCTTATATGCTGCCACATTGTTCCAAATACCTACTCATCGCCAGACAGTAAGTTTATACACTGCGGATAGCTAGAACAATAGTCAATACCAGTCCCACTAATTACCCAGCAACAAACAGTTCACAAAAACATCACAAAATGCACCCATTTCTAGCCTTGGCATGTCTACACCTAGCCTCCTGGATCCCCCTTACAGCCCAAGCTTTTCACACTTACACTAACCACATCCCAATACTCCACAGTGACGGGAAAAGATGGACGGAGAATCACCAACACCTCCCAAGAGAACCCAACGACACGCCTTACTCACATTTATTACACATCCCACTTCAACATCTCAAGAAGTCACATTTGGACCGTCAGCAACACCACCAAGCCCTGAAGTGTGCACTCATCAACGCAAGGTCAATACGTACAAAATGGCCAATAATTACCGATCTGGTCACGACCCATAACCTTGATATCATCATGATCACGGAAACTTGGCTATCAGAATCTGACAACGCAATCATCAACCAGATGTTACCCACAGGTTTTTCAGTCCACACATGCCATAGAACCAATCAGAGAGGAGGAGGAACACTCATTCTTGTCAAAACTTCCCTAGGCTTCCAGATGTGCAACTCAACCAGCACAGCCCACCTGGACTCCCTCACAATAACAAATAACACCTGCACGATCAACCTACTGTACCGAGCACCAACACCATCCTCAGAGGATCTTGCAACGATAATGGGCCTCACCTGCAACTCAAACAGACCACGATCCCAGAACTGGATCCTAGGTGATTTCAACCTGCCTACGCTACATGAATCTCAAGCCTCTGCTTTCCTAGAAGCATTACAAGATCTAGGATATGAGCAACTAGTCATTAACCCCACCCACGTCAAGGGAAACAAACTTGACCTGATCTTTGCCTCACAGACGGATAAGGATACCACCCCACTAATACCACCTACCATAACTCCTGTGCCATGGTCCGACCACAGCCTGATTCAATTCCAGATACCTATTAACACACACAATAAAAACTCCAACAAAACCAACACTGCCCACGAACCCTCTTTGAAGCGCTTCCGCCCCTTTAATAAAGAAGAGCTTCGAGAGAAGATCCTCCCACTCCTCAACAACATACCACACGACCTAGATGCATTGGTGTCCACCTGGGACGAGAGCCTCAAGACCATTTCATGCATACCAGCCACAAATAAAACAACAACAAAGAAACGAGACCATGCACCATGGTATACCAAAGATCTCCGAGACTCACTCAAGTGCCTGCGCAGGCTAGAGAGAAGATGGCGTCGGTCTCACTCTACGGTTGCACAAGATACTTACATCGCTCACCTAAGAGTACACCGCGATGAATTAACAAAAAAGCGGAAACAATATCATTCCGACATCTTGAAGCGGTCACTAAACAAGCCCCACGACCTCTTCAATATAGTGAAATCTCTCATTAGAGAACCTCCTGCAGACCAGTCACAGATGCCACACCCCCAGGCATACTCCAACTATTTACAGTCAAAAATGGTCCAGACTACTACATCTGCAACCAACTACCTTCAACCTGAAGTGACCCAGGCTGGTACAACCTCGAACTCCGCGGAAAACAGCTCTCAGCATACCTTGCCCCAACCATCACCACTGTACAAATTTGAAAAAATATCACGCAGAGAGATTGAAGACACAATCGCTGCAATCAACCCTACTACCGCACCCAATGACCCATGCCCTGCTTTATGGATAAAGGAGTTACGATGTGACCTAAGCCAATATCTGAGCGAATTAATAAACCAATCTCTTACAACCGGATCGTTTCCACAAAGTCTGAAACAAACATCCATCAGACCACTGCTAAAAAATAACAAGCTGGACCCATCGAAAGTGGAATCATACAGACCAATTTCAAGTATCCCCATGCTTGCCAAAGTAATCGAAAAGTTAGTACAGCGCCAAATCCAACAGCATATTGATACTGAAGCCCCATTGGATCCTTCCCAGCATGGGTTCAGAGAAGCACATGGGGTTGAAACCCTCCTCACCAACCTATTTGACCATCTAGTCTCTGGAACCGACAAAATTCATCAAGGATTCGCCCTCATATTCCTCGACATCGCTGCGGCTTTCGACTCAGTGAGTCACAAGATACTCATACAACGCCTCAGCGAGAAAGGAATTCAGGGAACAGCCCTAAAGTGGTGCAAGTCATACCTGACTAATAGATGGCAACATGTAAGGTCAGGCTCCACAACCTCCGAACCATTTTTACAAAACCAGGGTGTACCACAGGGCTCGTCACTATCTGCATTGATGTTTAACATCTACATGCAGCCCATATGTGCCCTAGCACGTTCATTCAAGGTCAACTGTTTAGCCTACGCAGATGACATCCTCCTATACATCCCTTTCAGGACTAGCCAACCGGACCTCTCCCCTCTAACAAGATGTTTTGAGGCAGTAGCAGAATGGTTCAGCACACAAAACATGAGAATCAACTACAGTAAAACAGATGTCCTTTTCATTTCAAGGAACCAGGACTTCACCCCTCCACTCTCTTTAAAAATCGGCAACACAGAACTGAAAACCAAATCCACAATCCGCTACCTTGGCGTTACACTGGATCAACACCTGGATCTGAAAACTCACATAAAAAACACAGTAAAAACAGTATACATGAAAATAAAGACCTTAAAACATCTCCGACCGCTACTCGACTTCAGCGACTACCGATCGATCTATCAGGCATTAATATTACCTCATTTCGACTATGCCAACGTAATTCTACACGGTCTCCCTCAAGCAACCCTAGCTCCCCTCCAGCTTGCAATGAACACTGCTGCAAGAGTACTAACAGGGGCTTCACGGAGAGAGCACATAACGCCAGTACTGATGAACCTCCATTGGCTACCAGTTCAAGCAAGAATCCGCCACAAAGTTCTAACCTTAACTTTCAAAGCCGCAAACACTCTGACCCCCACAGCCCTCAGCAAGATGATACATAAAGTACCACAGAACAGAAATAGAAGACCCATGATGCAAAACACCCTAGAGGTCCCAAAAGTAATAACAAAATGCACGAGAACAACAACAAATAGGGCCTTTACGATTTACGCTCCCAGAGCATGGAATGCTCTCCCTACCTATATTCGGAACATCACTTACCTAACCCACTTCAGGAAGGCAATAAAGCAGCATCTGTTCACTACATACTACCCTGAATCTAGCCTTAGTAACCATACATATGGCCCCCCAGACAATCTCTCATTACAAGTAAACAATCAGACTCAGCATGAAAAAGGATAATCAAATGATCGCTCAGAATGTACCCCAGTGTAAATAAAATGTAGATATGTTCTGCCTGAAATCAGGTACCAGTGTGATACAATGTATAGAATTAAGAATGTACATAGTTTCCCCCAGTTACTTCCAAGTTGATCTCCCTGTTTATTGTAAATACAACTCAAAGTTCCTTGTGTTGTATAGTTGATGTTAAATGTAAACCGCTCTGATCTAAAATAGAGCGGTATAGAAGAACTGTTAAATAAATAAATAAATAAATCACACTCTACGGCAAGAACCATCCTTCACCTCCTGGGGCACATGGCAGCTACCACCCATGTACTCGCCCTCGCGAGGCTCCACATGCGAGCCCTTCAATGGCACCTCCGCTCTCATTGGTGCCAGCATTCTCAGCCCCTGTCCACCTTGATTCCCATCGACCCCACGGTGGCCAAGGCAATTCGATGGTGGACTCACCCGAAGCATTTGTCTCGGGGCAGGCACCTCCAGCTCCCGGCGCACCAGATCACAGTGACCACAGACACATCAGCTCTAGGTTGGGGAGCCCACTGCGCTGGCACTCACACGCAGGGCTCGTGGTCGGCTTCCGAGAGAGGCCTTCACAGCAACATCCTCGAGCTCAGAGCTGTCCGCCACGCACTTCATGCCTTTCGGGAGCTGATAAAGGGAAGAACCGTCAAGATTCAGACAGACAATCAAGTAACTATGTTCTACATAAACAAGCAAGGGGGCACAGGGTCACAACCACTGTGCAGAGAAGCGCTACGCACGTGGCATCTGGCCATCTCTTACAGGTGCAGCCTCCAAGCCTGCTATCTGCCGGGGGAGGAGAATGTCATCGCCGACTGCCTCAGCAGACAATTATAAACCCTCACGAATGGACACTCCACGAAGAAGTGTCATCGTCCCTTTTCGCGAGATGGGGCCACCCACTGATCAACCTCTTTGCATCTCAGGAGAACTCCAAATGCCGCCTTTTCTGCTCCAAGCAACCAGCGCTACACAGAATGGCGACGGACGCCTTCGATGTGACCTGGAGCCAGTGGCCTCTAGTCTACGCCTTTCCTCCCACCCCGTTAGTTGCTCGGACAATTCAACAGCTGATCAGGGACAAAGCGTTGGCCATCCTGGTAGTTCCCTACTGGCCCAGGCAAATCTGGTTCCCCTACCTGCACCGCCTAGTGCTGGAACCCCCCATCCACCTCCCGCTGAGACCAGCCATGCTTTCACAGGACAACGGAACACTCCTGCATCCCAACCTGCGGACGCTATCGCTAACTGCCTGGAAACTGAGCGGCTGACCCTAGCCCCATTCAATCTCCCAGCAGAGGTCCAACGCATCATTTTAGCATCTCGGCGCCCTTCCACCAGAAAGGCCTACAGCCTCAAATGGCGCCGTTTTAGCGTATGGTGCGCATCCCGAAGTCTGGACCCCTTCTCATGTCCGGTGCCCTCGCTCCTCCAATACCTTGCTTCCCTCTCATCATTGGGCCTGAAGACTCCGTCCATCAAAGTCCACTTATCGGCAATTGCGGCTTTCCACCACCGAGCAGGTGACGCATCGATAGCGACCCTGCCTCTTGTAGTCTGCTTCATGAAGGGTCTGACAAACCTGCATCCCCCGGTACGCCAACCTGTACCCCCATGGGGCCTCAAAATCGTCCTCGACCAGCTCACCGGTGAGCCCTTCGAACTGCTGCTGCACACTGACCTGAAGTTCGTCTCTTGGAAAACACTATTCCTCATCGCTATAACTTCAGCCAGACGGATCTCCGAGCTACACGCTTTGGTAGCTCACCCGCCGTATACCATACTTCATCAGGACAGAGCCTGCCTACGGACTCACCCGTTTGTCCCCAAGGTGGCCACTGCCTTCCACATCAATCAGACCATCGAGTTGCCCTGCTTCCTCCCAGGGACTCACTCTGATCCGGAGCAACAGCGCCTACACACCCTGGACTGTGTTAGAGCGCTACGTTGCTATCTGGAGTGGACTTCATCCTTAAGGAAGGGATCACAGCTCTTCGTCTCATACGATCATAACAAGCCTGGGTGCCCAGTATCCAAGCGCACCCTGCCCACCTGGATCTCCTCCTGCATCTCCCTGTGCTTGTCAAGAGCGGGTGCACCTCCTACCTCAGGAATCAGGGCTCACCAGTTGCGGGCGCTGGCCGCCACCATCGCCAACCTGTGCTCCATCCCAGTCCCTGACATCTGCACAGCTGCCACATGGGCCTCGGTCCAGACTTTCCAGAAACACTACTGTCTAGACATGACAAATCAGAGCGGCGCCGCTTTTTGCCTTGCCGTACTGTCCGCGGCAACAAGCACAATGGACTCTGTCTGATAAGAACTACCCCGCCCTTGTTGGCATTGTGTGCTCTAATGGTTGCTCTGAGTGTTGCACATTTGGTAACAGATTATTCCGGTTGTTACATATGATGTTTTGTTGCACATTTTATAAGATTTGCACTGTTTGCACATTTCATAAGAATTGCATAGTATTGCACAGAGTTCTGAATTGTTCAAAATGTTTGCAGTTTTGCACTGATCTGCACGGTTCCGCAAACCGGCACATTAAACCTTCTTGTTGCACCTTACAGTTCATCTTGTCTCATTGACAGCCCCTCCCCGCCGCTGTAGGTGTAGCTGGGGAGGCACCACTTGTGGCTGACTCATCCTGCTTGTCCTGGGAGAAAACCTAGTTACTTACCTGTAACATGAGTTCTCCAGGGACAGCAGGATAAGTCAGCCACACCTTCCCACCCTCCTCCCCAGCGGGGGGGGGGGGCCGCCTTGACGTTCCGCCTCCTAGCTTTTTGCACCGGCGCAGCTGGGGAAACTCTGACCAGCTAGGGGTGGATCTCGAGGTGGGGCCACTAGCCATGCCCAGAAGGCTAAAGCCTTCCGTCTTCGGCTCCATCGGATGACGTCACCACTTGTGGCTGACTTATCCTGCTGTCCCTGGAGAACTCATGTTACAGGTAAGTAACTAGGTTTTCACTAAGGACTAGGTCTAATATGGCTTCCCCTCTGGTCAGTTCATGAACCAGCTGCTCCAAGAAGGTCATTTATGTCATCTAGGAGCTTTATCTCCCTAGCATGTCCTGCCGTGACACTGACCCAGTCGATACCAGGGTAATTGAAATCACCCATTATTATTACTGCACTGTAACTTTTGTTAGCTTCCTTGATTTCTTTGAGCATTTCATCATCCATTTGTTCATTCTGGCCAGGCGGTCGATAGTACACCCCCACTGCCATCGCCTGCCCCTTTTTACATGGAATTTCAATCCATAGAGATTCTACAGCAAATTTTGTTTCCTGCAAAACTTTAATTCTTTCTGACTCAATGCCCTAACAGAGCACAACCCCTCCACCAATTTTATCAGCTCTATCATTATGATATAGTTTGTACCCAGGTATCACAGTGTCCCACTGGTTGTCGTCCTTCCACCATGTCTCTGATATTCCAATCATATCTAACCTCTCATTTAGTGCTATATATTCTAACTCTCCCATCTTATTTTTTAGACTTCTAGCATTTGCATGCAAGCATTTTAGAGACTGTATTTTATTCATATTAATTTGGCTATTGGTAGACATGGATAATTTAGGATCTTTAAGCTGTGTCTGCTTCATACTCGAGGGCATTTGGGCTACTTTACTCTTTTTTGGAACCTCTCTGCTTTTGGTAGTATCCTTCAAGGATACATTCTTCCGAACCATCCGCTCTTGGGCGACTGTCGGCTTTCCCCTGTTATCTAGTTTAAAAGCTGCTCTATCTCCTTTTTAAAGGTTAATGCCAGCAGCCTGGTTCCATCCTGGTTAAGGTGAAGCCCATCCCTTCGGAAGAGCCCCTCCTTTCCCCAGAATGTTCCCCAGTTCCTAACAAATCCAAAACCCTCGTCTCTGCACCACTGTCTCATCCACACATTGAGACTCCAGAGCTCTGCCTGCCTTTTGGGTCCTGCGTGTGGAACGGGAAGCATTTCGGAGAACGCTAGCCTGGAAGTTCTGGATTTCAACTTCCTAACTAAAAGCCTAAATTCAGCCTCCAGAACCTCCCTACCACATTTTCCTATGTCATTGGTACCGACATGTATCAAGACAGCAGACTCCTCCCCAGCACTATCTAAGACCTTATCTAGGTGGCGCGTGAGGTCCGCTACCTTCGCACCAGGCAGGCATGTTACCAGGCAATCCTCACGTCCACCAGCCACCCAGCTATCTACATGCCTAATGATCGAATCACCAACTATAACGGCTGTCCTAACCCTTCCCTCATGGGCACATGGCCCTGGAGAAACTTCCTCGGTGTGAGAGGGTTTTACATCACCTGGAGGACAGGTCCTAGTTACAGGATAACTTCCTGCCACACCAGGGTGATGCTCTCCTGTCACGTGACCTCTCTCCTCCAAGGCAACAGGGATGCTGCCAGACTGGAGGTGGGACTTCAGGACTATATCCCTGTCGGTCTCGTCTATGTACCTCTCTTTCTTATGTTTTCCAAGTCTGCTATTCTAGCCTCTAGAGAACGGACTCGTTCCCTGAGAGCAAAGATCCACCCTCATGTTATTTACATCTTCCTAGGCATCTACTCTACTGCAAATTTTGGTATCATCTGCAAACCCCTTCCACAATATTTTCAAAAATTGTTAAGAAAAGGATTGGACCAAGGACGCATCCCTGTGGCACCACTGATAACATCCTTCTCCTTAGAGTGAGCTCCATTTACCTGTGCCCTTTGTTGTCTCCTACTCAATCAATTTCTAACCCAGTCAATCACTTTAGGATCCATCCCTATTTGTTTATAAGTTGTCTGTGTGGAACAATGTCAAAGGCTTTAATCTGTGAAGTGTGAACGTTTCAACTTGTTTCATCGCACCCAACATGCCGGGACCCCTTCCTCCCCTCTTCTGGAAAACTGCTAGGATTGTATTTCCCTTTATGTCCCAGCCTGGCAGCTAGCCACAGGGGAGGGGGAGCTTTGGATGCAGCACGTTGGTCAGACATACATGCACCGTAGCACAGGGCCTGAAGCTTGTGATTAGCATCACTGTCAGTCCACTACAAGAAACACCACCACTGGAGCTCATGGTAGGCTATGGAATGATTTTTCCACTTTTGGCCAGCCTGGCTGTAATACCAGGAAAGGCTCTGCATGTTTCACAGCTCCAACAGGAAGCAGTGCTCTCATAGTACAACCAAGTGGTGGTTCTCACATTGATGTTGCCATTGTCGACTGTTGGGATTGCCAACATGAGCAGGGGGATTGAGTCCTGCTTCTTAATGCTCACTATGGCTTCCAATATACTTATACTCAGGGATCCACTAACACAATAACCTCTAAAATAGCAGTTTGATATGCCAAGCAAATTAAGAACTGCTATTACGCATATGCTTATTGTCTCTGATTTGTGATCCTTCTATAAATTTTGGTCATGGAGTGTTTTTCAAAAACTGAGCTGTAACTTTTTGGGTCAAATAATATAAATTTTTTCCTGATGATTCTAAGGCATCTCAAGAGAAACACAAGCTGTTTCTTGCAAAGAGGTGTTTGGGCCACCCTTACCCTCCTCCTATTGCTTGTAATAATTAATAAAACAAAATTAAAAAATGAGATTCATCTTCTTTAAAGTTTCCATGTAAATGTTTGTTACATGAAAGTCAGTGCACTACATCTTTTTCAACTGATCAAACTCACTGCCTTCATTAACTCTAGGATACCCATAGCATCTGGGGTAATGTCTTCTGATGGGATGTAACCATGCTAAAATTGAAGATGCCTTGGCCAGCATGTTGCTGCTTTTTTCTTAGTTTAATTTTCTGTTATTGAAGCTTTGTACCCCTTTATTTTCTTTACACGTCCCCTCATATGTGGGCTTGTAGGAAGTTCTTTGATATTTTTTTTGTAAAAATTTTCCTTATGATTTTTGTTTTCTTTTTTCTGTACAAGATTATTGAATTTCATAGTATATAGTCAAGACAAAGATTAAAAAAAGAAAACATTCTTGTCATGTAAAGCCTGCATTCCTATTGCTGTAGATCTGAGAAAATACAGGGGAGGAAGAACCCCCCCCCCCTGGAAATTATATATTATATCAATTTTCTTTGAATTAGACTTTCCTCTTACTGCATTAACTATTTAGTCCATTAAGTTTCCCAAAGGTCCCTTTCATTGTGCAAATCACTTATAAAAATCTAGAAATGCATAATTCCAAACATTTTTTTCTTTTGTGTCTTTTCATATTTTCTTTTAAAGCACTCTTCACAAATGCCAGATATGTCTGTATTGATGTTCTGACAGAAACATAGTACTATGTTTTGTAAGGCATATATTTAGCTTGCCAATCTTGCCTCAAGACATCATATCCAATGTGTTGAACAAATCCAGCAAGAATCATCTTTGTGTTATCGCAGTAAACCCACTTACTTGCCACTTTGATTTTAGCATTAGCCTTCACATCATGACATTTTCAACCATGGCAAATGCTGCCATCTGTCATCCTTTTCCGGTCCAATTTTAAAAGCCTTGACAGCACCAACTACTTCCAGTTCATTCTTCTGATATCAATAAACAAACTTAAAATAGGGAACCTCATTCAGTTTCTCCATTGAGGCCCTTGGGAGAAGCTGTCTGGAGAAAATCCACCACGGTTCATGGTAATTAAGCATCCTGTCTCTGTTACCCCTACACCAGTGGTCTGGTATCCAATCAAATACTCCCATCATAAAGACTGAAATATGTTTACCCTCTTAAGCAATGCTGCACCAATGGAACAGTTACATAAGTTTCTGAAGGTTAATGTTTTCTTGCAATTTGTTAAACAGCATGATTAAACCCAAGATCACTTAACAAATTGAACTGTAAATCTGAGGGATAGTAAAGCAAGGCTAAAGGATCCTGCCTTTCTTCTCATACACATAGCCCATTTTCTCATTGTTCCTGCCAGCTTGCAAATCTGGCCCACACCAGCCAGACATTCCAACCAATCTGCAAACTAGGCCCCATAGTTAAAGCTAACACCGTCCTTCCTGCAACAAGCCAGACTGCCTACAGCAATGGTTCCCAAACCTGGGGTTAGGACCCCAAATAGGGTCACATTAGCAATGGGTGGGGTCACAAAAACAAAGCCATTTCCCCTTAGCTTTGGGCTTTCACTGTGACCTATGCCAGGTAGTGGCAGTCACCATGTGGCCTGTGAGCCAGTGAAAATACATAGACCCTTGCCCCTTCATTTCTTGTTAGAGTGGAGCTCCATACTGAGTACTGGGGTCTCTTAAGTACACACTGACAAGAGGGACCCCCTTACTGACTGCTGTTGCTTATACCTTTCTGTTTTAGATCAGTGGAGGGAGTAGAAGGCTGGAGATCATCAGCTGGGGTTATGTGAATTTTCAGTTGTTCAACTAGGGCCATATAGGATAAAAGTTTGAAAAAAACACTGGCCTACAGGCTTCTGGAAAACCTGTACTCCCTTACCCCTTTCCAAATAAGCCAGCCTCTTAAACCTTGCTCCATTAAAATTGAAGCAATATGGATATGGAGGAGGGGATGTAAAGAATATGTACAGCCCTTTGCTGTTTGAAAGCAGTTAATCAAGCCAATAAACAAACATTATAAGCAAATGTCAGTGCCATGTAGCTCTCTGCACCACATACTTTCATATTGGCAGGTGTCAATTTTATAGACATGTTACTTCATAATGTGATTTTTTTCCATTAATCAATATACTGCTTCACATGTGACAAATACAACAAAATGCTAGTGCCTGCTACTACAAAGAAAGAACTGCTCAAAGAAAAAAAATTGAGTGAAATAAAAAAAAAAAAATCACAAGAGGCTGCATGTACAGAGTACTTAAAAGTCTATTTGTTTGAAACTATAGTTAGTGGATGAGGATGACTTCAAGCTGCCTGGCACTCAGAACAGATGGATGCTGCAAGTAGTACTGTAGAAGGCAAAGCTTGCATATGTCTTTTTTGATCTGTTAACTAAATAGAAGTACTACAATAAAGGTACATGGTAAGAATGAGTTTGCACCCTTTTATTCTTTCATATTGCAGCAATCTTCACATTGGGCTCCTCAACTAATTTTCATCAAAACTGTCTCCGTCAGATGAGTCAAGTCATCAACTTTCTGAGGCTGTGGTCTATTCTTACTAAGCTGCTGCATCTAGGGAAAGAAAAAGAAAAGTCAAGGGCAAGAGAGTGAAGAGGGCAGAAAACCTAAATCTGTTAACAGTGCAAATTATTCTGATTTTTTTGGTATAAGGACACCACATTAATATATTAATTTGAAAATATTTTAAACTCTGTATAAGGGTATCATAGTCTGGATGGCTTTGTTAAAGCCCTCCACTGGAGGGGGAGGGAGCTAGATTTTACAATTTAAAATTGAACAGGTGAACACAAATAAGAGGCATACTCTTGCTTCATCAGCACTATGAAGAAAAAGGTTATATAGTATAGGTCTAAAAAGCTTCTGGTAGCACCAGTAGCACAATTTGAGCCATAAAACTAGCAGAGGCCTGCTCTAACCTTAAGGGGTGTGTGCATCAGTCCCTTGCTAACCTGCATGCAGGTACACTTGACACTACTGAGCTGGCATTAAGTGCACCTATCTATTATCTCTGCTATGACGCTCTCAGAACTCGCTTTTTATAGTTCTTGTAGTAGGGAGATTGGGAACAATATAACAAAAGTGGCCACTATCAAAGTAAGCCCAGTGGAAAAAGCAGGTGTTGCTTTTAACCTCTCTTTCTTTCCATATCACCTAAATTATGTTGTTACGAAGATGTATTTTCAAATGCTGAATTCTTTAGATTTGCTGGAGAAAGTATTATTTGATTAGGTCCAGCAGGTTCTTTAACCTTATAAATGGTTTTATTTTTCAATCACAATGTTCTCCGGGGAAAGAAGCAACAGACATATACATTACATGGTCTGTTTTGGTATAAAGAGGGCCTCAACACTATTTTTCTACGTAAGAGGGTTGTGTTAAATGTGTTTGTTCATCAGAATGAATTTGTTTTGCCAATTAAGCTATTTTACTAATTCACTTACCAGTATTATCTAAAACTCCATTATGTCAGAAAACAAGGCGACAAAATCTGTTACATGCAATCCAAAAAATGTTTCTAGTTAGCATAAGTAAGTATGTTATATTTAGACAAAACCATTATTGCACATTATCCTCTGGAAAGCCTGCTGCATAAAATCACCCATGTAGTAGGTAAAATGTGCTAATGGAGTTATTTACTAATCACATTTGTTAATGCTAAGTTATGTATGTTTGGTATACTCACTCTTATACCAATACACAATTTCTGAAAGCATTCTTTACCTCCCTCATTCTTCTGTGACCCATTTCATTGTCTACTCTTCCTCTCTCTCTTTGGTGTCCTTTCTTCATTTGACTGGGAGAGCTTGAAGGAACCCCACCAGCCTTGCTGTTTTGAGTTCCCAGCTCCTCCTGTCTTTTGTCCTGCATTTTTAAACTTCTATATATATCTTTGTTACTTGGAGGAAAAATGCAAATACAAATTCCTTTCCATCCATAGCTGAAAAATACTTCCTAAAATACTTTACTGTCTTGGGCCTTCTGTTGAAATAAAGACTGTACCTCTGTTTCATTATATAATAGCCTGAGCAGACAAATAATACCAGTGCTTTTTGCATCTCAGCACTATGGAACTTTAGCAATCATGGTGGAGGTAATAGACAGAAGGAAAAAAGTGACATTTTACTTACCAGTTAATGTCCTTTCCTTGAAGCCTGCTAGACCAGTCCAGCAGATTGGTGAAGACAAAGAACCAATGAAAAGTCTGGGTTTCAATGACATCACTCCAATGCCTCTATGCCCCTCAGCCACCGTCCCCAAGCATATAGGAGAAACATAGCAAGCCTCACCTAACCTCAACCTCAGGCAACAATGAGTGATCAACAGTGGAGAACTATGTACAGGAAAACATAAGGCTGTCAGTACATGATGAACCTGCAGAGGAAAGCATAAAAAAACACAGCAGATCCAAGAGTAGCGCAGCAAAAGAACAGAGCAATACAGTTCCAGGGGTGGACCCTGGACTGGTCTAGCAGAACTCAAGGAAAGGATATTAACTGGTAAGTAAAATGTCACCTTCCATATCATCCTGCTAGACCAGTCCAGATAAGTGGGATATACCAAAGCTTCAACTGCACTGGGCGGAAGAAGACACAGCAACTTGCAAAACCCTTAAGCCAAGGCCATGTCTGCCCTCATGTGGACATACAAGTGGTAATGCTTGACAAAAGTGGAAAGTGATGCCCACGTTGCCACCTGACAAATGTCTGCAGGGGCTACAGAATTCTGCTCCACCCAGGAAGGACACCTGTGCTCGGGTAGAATGGACACACAAACTCTCCGGAACCAGCCAGTTCCATAAGAGATGTAATGGCCCCTTAAACCAGCAGTCCAAAGTCAACTTTGGCCCCTGCAAGGGTGACGTGGCAACTAATAGCACAAACAGATGGTCAGACTAATGAAAGAAAATTTGTAACCTCCACGTACCGGAGAAGCACCCTCCGGACATCCACAAGGCAAAGATCTTTATCCCTCCGCCAACACTGCTCTTAAGAGGATAGGCAGACCTGGTTCACATGAAAGGGAGAAAGCACCTTCGACAAGAAAGAAGGCACAGGCTGAATGGAAACATCTATCCTTTTTCAAAGGAGGCAAAGAATCTCAAAAAGACAGAGCCTGCAGCTCGGCAATCCACCTTGCGGAACAAATCGCGACTAAGACCATCTTGAGCATCAAATCCTTCAAAAGTAGCACGCATCAACGGCTTAGAGCAGGGGTGGGAAATTCTGGCCCTCGTGCACCACAATCCAGCCTGGTTTTCATGATGTCCCTAATGAATATTCATGGACCTATTTCCATACAATGGAAGGCAGTGGATGCAAATATATCTTATGAATATTCATTAGGGACATCATGAAAACCAGGCTGGATTGCCCACTCCTGGCTTAGGAGAGTGCCACCATCAGGGCACCAGACACAGATCCCAGGAAGGGATATGCAGATGCCGAACCTCCTGGAGAAAAACGCAAGACATCTGGGTGCAAAGCTAGAGACTTACCAGCCACCGGACCTCAGAGACAAGGCAAAGCTGCCACATCAACTTTCAGGGAGCTAAGGGAAATGCCTTTTTCCAGTTCAGAGATGACACCTTGGCTGTCCCAGGAGCCAACTGCGAGTGCCGCACCATCACTCAGAGGCACCAGATCCGCACATATACTAGCTTGGTAGATCTCCTCTGGGCTCCGAGCAGAGTGGAGACCACTGTTGGAGAATATCCCATCTGTGTAGCCATCTCCTTTCAAGGGCCAAGCTGTAAGCGAGTAGGGCACTAGATCCTCCAGGACAAAATCGGTCCCTGCCACAAAAGGCCCTGAGACAGAGGCAACCAAAAAGGCAGCACCTGCAGTAGCCACATTAGGTCTCTGAGTCACGCTTTCCTTTGCCAATCCAGTGCCACCAGAACAATCTTGCCTAGGTGGCATTCTATATGCCAAATCACACACCCCACTTGGGGCCACAGAGGAAAAAAACATACAGCAAGTGCCGACTTGGTCAAGGCTGAGTCACGGCATTGATGCCCTCAGACCCCACCTCAGTGTGGCAACTGAAGAAACGGCAAGCTTTGGAGTGGGTCACCATCAGATCCATTTCGGTGTGATCCCAGCGGCACAGAATCAACTGAAATGCCTCCCAACTCCCACTATCCAGACAGTGACAGCTGAAGACAACCGCTTCCACATTGTCCACCTCGGCAATATGCGGAGCTGACAAGGCTAGGAAGTTCTTCTCCACCCAAGCAAACAGGAGAGCCATCTCCAGAGCTACCCCAGCACTCCTCCAGCCACCTTGCTGATTGACATAAGCCACTGCCATGGCATTGTTCGAAAACACTCGAACCGCCAGGCCCTCCATCAGGGGCCATAAACATAGAAGAGCTGACCTGATGGCCCTCACCTTGAGAAGGTTAATGAACCATACCGCTTTCCTGCAGTTCCAATGGCCCTGGGTTGTACAAGTCTTGGTAATGGGTTCCTCAGCCCAAGAGACTGGCATCAATTGTCAGTAGGATCCAGAAGAAATTGTCCAGCAGCTTGCCCTTCCTCAGATGGTAGGAATGCTGCCACCACCGCAGGCTAGTCTTCATCATCATTGGGAGCCTGTGCTCAAACTCCAGAAAACTCAGGGACCACTGAGTTAACAAGGACCGCTAGAGCGGTCACATGTGAGCATGCGCCCACAGGACCATTGTTATGGTCACTGCCATCAATTAGAGGAGCTGAAGATAATCCCAGACTCTGGGAGCCTGCTGCATACAGAACAGTGCCAGGCAATCCAGAGAGTCCTTTGACTTTCTCTTCTGGAAGGAAAAAAACCTCTGTCTACTCCAGTGTGGAAATGTGTTCCCAGTTGGCTCTTTCCCTGACTCATCACCCAGCTAAGGCATTCCAAAAAGGACACCACTCTGGAAGCTAGTGAAAGGGAACGGGCCCAGAGCAGTCAGTCATTCAGATATGCATAGACACAGATCCCTCAGCACCGCAGACACCACCATAACCTTAGAGAACATCCTTGGAGAGGTGGATAACCCAAAAAGGAAGGCAGCGAACTGATAGTGAGAGCCATGCATGGCAGAAAACGCAGATACTTTTGCTGATCCGCCCAGATCGGGATATGAAAATATGCCTCAGCCAGATCCAGAGAAACCAAGAATTCCCCTCGGCACACCGCCTGAATCACGGAGCATAAGGTTTCCATCTGGAGCGCAGGACACACGTGCTCATTGACCACTTTGAGGTCTAGAATGGGCCGGAAGGAACTGTCCTTCTTGGCACCCTAAAGTAGTTGAAATATCTGCCCTGGTCCTGCTCATCTTGGGGAGAAGGGGGGCAGGCACCACCGCCTTTGGACACAGCAACTTGTTCAAGGTGGTCCGCACAGTGCCACTTTAAATGCAGACCCACAAGGGAAGATGACAAAGGCATCTGGAATCATCTCTTTGCATTCTAGGACAGAGTCGAACCGAAAGCAGCCAGTGATCCTCGATAACACTGGTCAACATTGAAATTGTTACTGACTTTAAGAAGGCCCTAATCTGTAGTATCTTGGTGAGCTGAACACGAACATAACATTAAAAAAAATTTATTGGCTCTCGTTTTGAAGATATTGCATGTAGTTAATTTTTGACGTCCTACTGGATAAATTTACATGGTGAAACATCAACAACATCCCAAATAAGCCTTGAATGATGTAATATTGTATCACATTGCATAATACCAGCATGCACACATCAGAGTTGATTGCATCATTTTCTGATGCAATGCAATACTACTGCCAGATGGCTGCTGAAGCCATATGACGTCAGCAGTGTACTATACGCAGTCGGAAAGGTTGAGCATTTAAAATATTTCAGACTGTGTGCGAGACAGTTTAAGCTACTGTTACATGTAACTTTTATTAATCATATAATTTTAGCCATTTAGGTACAATACAGAACAGTAATGTGGCGAAAGTGCATTAATACCATTGACAATTTCTGCTACATTTGTGGGGAAGTGACATTTGTCAACCAGAAGAAAAGTATCACTTCTCAACTGAAGAAGGCATATCATCTTTCCTTTGGATGCAAGATTGGTGACCAAGACAAGCCTTGGGCTCCGCATATATGCTGCGCTACATGTACAACACAGCTTTCACAGTGGTTGAATTTCAAAAGACCATCAATGCCGTTTGCAGTCCCCATGGTGTGGAGAGAGCCAAGCAACCACATAAATGACTGTTACTTCTGCTTGGTTCCTCCTCTTTCCATCAGAATAACGAAGCAAAAGAAGTCAAGCATAGTCTACCCTAACATTCCGTCTGCATTGAGACCAGTTCCACATGGTGAGGGACTTCCTATTCCAGAACCTCCGTCAGAATATTCTCTTGGTTCATCTGATGAGGACAAGGGTGAGCCGAGCTGTTCTTCTCCTGGTCCGTCAGCATGCAGTGACCCAGATTGTCACTGGGATGCATATCAACTCCACACAGAATAACACAGGAAGAACTAAATGACCTGGTTCGTGATTTGGACTTATCCAAGAACAAGGCAGAATTGCTAGGATCAAGACTCCAACAATGGAATCTTCTAGAAGAAGATGTCAACATTACTTCATATCGAAAGCGCCACCAGCAGTTGGAGCTTTTCTTCAGAAAGGAAAGTAATCTGGTATTCTGTTCTGATACTGAAAGCCTCATGAATGCCTTCAAAATCACTCGACAAGACTGGAGACTATTTATAGACTCTTCGAAACCGAGTCTGAAGGCTGTGCTTTTGAACAATGGAAACCATCTTCCATCTATTCCAGTAGCGCATGCCATCCACATGAAAGACACATACGATAACAAAGCATCTACTGACTTCCATTAACTATAACAAGTACAGCTGGCACCTCTGTGGTGACTTGAAGGTAGTTTGCCTTTTAATGGGACTGCAGCAAGGATATATAAAATGCATGTGTTTCTTATGTGAGTGGGATAGCCGAGCAAGGGATTGGCACTACTTGTGGAAGGAATGGAATCGAAGACAAAATGTAACAGTTGGAGAGAAGAATATCTAGCACCCAGCTCTGGTTGAGGCTCACAAAATCCTGCTACCACCCCTTCACATCAAACTAGGTTTGATGAAAAACTTTGTGAAAGCCATGGACCACACTTCGCCAGCTTTCCGATACCTGCATGAAAAATTCCCTCGACTCAGCAAAGCAAAGATTAAAGAGGGAGTTTCTGGGGGTCCTCAGATTCGAGAGCTCTTCAAAGATGACCGGTTCAACAACTTGTTGCAGGGTGATGCGAAACAAGCATGGAATGCTTTTCGCCTAGTGTCAAACTTTCTCGAGAATGTTAGGGCAGAAAACTACAAGGAACTAGTAGAAGACATGCTGATGCAGTATCAGAAACGTGGCTGCAATATGTCTCTAAAGATCCATTTCCTTGATTCCCATCTCGATTTCTTTCCTGACAACTGTGGTATGGTTAGTGATGAACAGGGCGAACGTTTTCACCAGGATATCGCAACGATGGAGCAAAGATACCAGGGAAAATGGTCCACTACAATGCTGGCTGACTACTGCTGGACACTCTCCAGAGAAGCTCCCGAACAGCTGTACAAGAGACAGGCGAAAAAATCTAAGAAATAGTCTATGACTTGATTTTTTGCAGTTTTAACCGAAGGCCTATTATATTTAATATTGACATGCATTTCGTGGTGTAAACATTAATTCTTGTAGATTACAAAAAAACTAGAGCCAACTTTGCAATTTCACTGTCATATTTGTGTTCAGTATATAAAAATTGATAAGAAATGACTATTTTTATTTTAGTAACATGACTTTTGTAAAAATTTGATGACCAGTGTAATCTGGACCCAATTCCTGAAAGAAAAGGTGAAGCTTGCTTCCAATCAGAAGAACCAGGGAATGGGCCCCCAAACCCTCATTGCGCAGCCCAGGAGGGGCCCCCTCTGGAAGGAGACAGAGTCCCTGGGCCCACATGCTCCACAAAAGGACAGAGAACAAGCCCGAAGTTCAAAAGGGGAAGAAATGCTCTCCAGGCCAGTAGCGATGGAATTCCCGTGACCTCAAGAGTCTGACCAGTGCTCCTGCAAGCAGAGGCTGATGGAAAAGGAGCTCCTGCTCGCTACAAAGGTCCCTTGGACTTGTCCTCCAGAAGATTTTCTCTCGCTCAGGTCCTTTTCCTGCATCTCCCAATCAGCACAACAGAAGCACCCCTCTATAGCCAGGCGGGCAACCGGGCTTTGAAAGAGGAGTCCGCTACACCATGTCACTCTCAACAAGGCACAATCTCTGACTGCTAGACATACCAGGTCATACATGGCATCTGAAAGTAAGGCTGTAGCCAACTCCAGAAGAGGGATAGAATCATCTGGCGGAAGAGACTGAATCCACATGGCCCGAAACATCAGGTCTGCATATATCGCCAACTGAACAACTGCCACTACAGCAAACTGGTTCTCAAACACAAATCCACCTTTCAGTTCATCTTTCAAGGCCAACCTGCCTTCCACAGGAATGGTGGTCCATCTACCTTGGAAATATCACGCCACACTATGTTTATTGAGTTTCTTAATATACTGCTCCTTCATTACATCAGGGAGGTTTACAAATATAATATACAACAAAAGTGCAATAGCCAAAGACCAAGAAAGGAAAGGAACTCCAATATCTGAAAGGATAGCAGCAGAACAGAACAGGACAGGACAGAGAAAAAGTCAGAGAAAGAGGGGATAAAACAAACCATTAGAGTCATGGGGAACATGTGAAGCTAGTGAGGGGTGGGAAGTAAATCAAATGCAGTTTGGAAAAAGTGAGTTTTTAGGAGACTTTTGAACTGGAGATAGGAGTGTTCTTGGTGTAGCTCAGAGGGGAGAACATGCCAAAGGGAGGGGGCAAGGGGAGAAAAAAAGGCTGAGTTGCAGGTAGACTGAAGGTGTGCACGAGAGGGTGAAGGAAGAATCAGCCAATTGATATGAATCGAATGGAGGCTGCGGGTGGGAGTGTGAAACTGGAGAAGATCCACTAGGTATTTGGTAATATAACATGATGGGTCAGGGTGAGAATTTTGTAACGGATCTGATATGCTAGGGAAAGCCAGTGAAGTTTAATGAGAATTGGTGCAATATGTTCTTGACGTGTTGTATGTGTAATAATCCAGGCGGCAGTATTTTCTATCAGTTGAAGCCAATGCAGTTGTGTCCAAGTGATGTCGGCAAGAGCCAGATTACAGAAGTCCAATCGTGACATTACTAGGGAAAATAGAAGTGTAGTCAGTGCCTGGGGAGATAAGAAAAGATGGATTGCTCTAATTTGGCACAGGTAGCAGAAGGAGTGATGGGAGAGCAGCGAAATGTGCTCATGATAGGAGAGAGTGAGGTCACGCCAAGATAGAGGCGTGTTGGCACCAAAGGGGTTGCAGCATTGGCAAGAACTGAGGCAGTCTATGAAGAAGGGCCACCGTATGTGAACCACATTCCAAGGGTCTTGGTAAGATTAAGGTGCAGATAGTTTGCTTCCAGCCAAATAGAGACCCATGTCAACACTCGTTGAGAATAGCGAGGTCGGGTTGGAGTGTTGGATGAGCAAGGCAAGAGGGGCTAAGAAGATGTTAATGAGGAGGGGAGTGAGGACAGAACTCTAAGGAACACCACATTGAAATGGGACAGGATCCGAAGAAGTGTCACCTATGCAAACCAAGAAAGACCGTGAAGAAAAGAGTGAAACCAGCAAAATACTGTCCCATGAATCCCAGATTCCCACAAACAGGAGAGAAGAAGGGAATGATCTACCAGATCGAAAGCCACAGAGAGGTAGAGGGAGACCACCAAAGAGACGTAACCACGTTTGTGTGCTGTGTGCAGGTCATTGAGGAAAGCGAGCATGATGGTCTCAATGCTGTGGCCAGGGCAGAAGCCAGATTGGTGGGGGTGGAGCAGGCGGGTGGAATCGAGAGAGAGTTGTGAGAAAACAGCCTTTTCTAGAATTTTTGAGAGAAAGAAGTAATTAGATCTTACCTGCTAATTAGTGTTCCTGAAGGAACGACAGTCCAGTCCCTTTACTTCTGGGTTGCGCAACCCTTCCAGCAGCTTGGAGGCTGAGCCCAACCTTTTTGGGGGATGGAGCGGTATAAATACCACTAGGACCACCCCCAGACTCCAGTAATCGAATGAAAAAGCAGACTTAACGAAGTTCCATTAATAACCAACATAAAATAACACCGTAAAAACAATACTTATAAATTTATTAGATAATTTTTTTTTTTTTTGAGTAGGAGGGGAGGAAGGACCACGGAAGGAGGTGGTTAACTTGCGTCTGACCGAAACGTCCTTCACCTGCATTCCTCCCCCCAGCACCGGCCCCACGCTCGGTCCGCAGCTCCGTCCCTGACTAATAGGCCTTAACGGTCGACGGAACCTGGGTGGGATCAGGGACTGGACTGTCGTTCCTTCAGGAACACTAATTAGCAGGTAAGATCTAATTACTTCTTCCTTATCGTCACGCCAGTCCAGTCCCTTTACTTCTGGGATGTAACAGAGCAGTTCAAACCTGGGTGGGGTCCGACATTCCGGACTGAAGAACCGCAAGACCAAACCGAGCGTCCGCTGAACTCTGTACGTCCAGCCTGTAGTGCTTGGTAAAGGTATGCAGGGAGGACCAAGTCGCTGCCCTACAAATATCCAGAGGGGGAACTAGACTGAATTCTGCCCAAGAGGTGGCCTGTGCCCGAGTTGAGTGCGCATGCAGACCCCCTGGAACCTGCTTCCCTTTTAAGATATAGGCAGAGGCAATAGCTTCTCTGATCCACCTGGAGATGGAGGCCTTGGCCGCCGCCTCCCCCTTGTGTGGACCTCCGAACTGAATGAAAAGGCGTTCTGATTTCCGGAAAGGTGCTGTGCGGGAGAGGTAACGCTTCAAGACCCTCTGGACGTCTAGGAGGCGAAGTTTGCTATCCCTCCCTTCTAACCCCTCGGTCGCCAAAGACGGAAGAGTAACTACCTGGTTCACATGAAAGGGGGAGATAACCTTAGGCAAGAAGGAAGGAACCGTCCGCAGGACCACCTTGTCCTTGAGAAAGGACAGAAAGGGGGGTTGAGAAGATAGCGCTTGTAATTCGGAGACCCGCCTGGCCGAGCAAATAGCGACCAGAAAAACTGTCTTCAGGGTTAAGTCCTTTAAGGAGGCCCTCTTAACTGGCTCAAAGGGTTCCCCGACCAAGGCATTTAGTACGAGGTTGAGATCCCAGGGGGGGATGACCGACCTCCGCTGAGGACGCAGTCGCCTGACTGCCCTTAGGAACCTGGACACGTCCGTGTGGGCCCCTAGGGACTTGCCGCGGACCTTACCTCTATAGCAAGCGATGGCAGCCAGCTGGACCCGTAGGGAACTGGGCGCTAGACCCTTGTCAAAACCTGCTTGTAAGAATTCCAGAACCTCGGGGACCGAGGCCGAAAGGGGATTCCTTCGGTGTTCTGCACCCCACGCTTCGAAGATGCGCCAAACTCTCACGTAGGAAAGGCAGGTTGAGCGCTTCTTCGCCTTCAACAGCGTCGAGATTACCGCTCCTGAATAGCCTCGCTTCAGGAGCCGCGCCCTTTCAATAGCCAGGCCGTAAGCGAGAATCGATCCACGTGAGGCATCCGAACCGGACCTTGGCTCAGCAGGTCCCTTTTGCAGGGAAACCGCCAAGGCTGGTCGACGAGCAACCTCACCAGATCCGCATACCAGGGGCGGCGAGGCCTATCTGGAGCTATGAGAATTATCAATCCCCGGTGAGCCTCCACCCACTGGAGGACCTTTCCGATAAGAGCCCAGGGAGGGAACACATAGAGAAGACCCTCCGAAGGCCACTTCTGGGACAGGGCATCCAGGCCTTCGGACATTCTTTCCCTCCGCCGACTGAAGAAGTGGTCCACCTTGGAGGACGAGAACCGTGCCATGAGATCCATGACCGGGAGACCCCAACGGGCAACTATTTGGTCGAAGGTCCCCTGGTCCAGCTCCCAATCCTCATGGTCTATCTTGCACCTGCTGAGGTAATCGGCCGTGACGTTGTCCGTGCCGGCCACGTGCTGAGCTGACAGCGCTTCCAACCGAACCTCCGCCCAGTGGAACAGGACATCCGCCTCCTTCTCTAAAGCGGGGCTGCTGGTGCCGCCCTGGTGGTTGATGTATGCTACCGCGGTGACATTGTCGGAGAGGACACGAATTGCTCTTTTCAGCACCAAGGGCTCGAGAGCCTTGAGTGCTAGGACGACGGCCCGCAATTCCAGTCTGTTGATGGGCCATTGAGATTCCAACGATGTCCAGCGACCCTGGACGAACTGGTCCTCGCAGTGAGCACCCCAGCCTGCCAGACTGGCATCCGTCGTCAACAGTAACCACTGAGGGGGCGCGAGAGGCATCCCACGATCCAGATTTCTTGGGCACCGCCACCAGTGGAGGGCCTGCTTGGTCCGCGGAGCGCAGGGTAACTGCATTGACAAGGGATGATGCTGAGGGGACCAACGCCGCAATAGGGCCCGCTGCAGAGGCCGCATGTGAGCCCTGGCCCATGGCACTACCTCTATTGCAGCCGCCATAGTTCCCAGTACCTGAAGATAATGCCACGCTGAGGGGTTTCGTCTGCCCAGAAACTGCGTGACCAGAAGCCTTAGGTCTCTTGATCTCGTTCGTGACAGGAACACTCTGCCTTTGTTGGTGTCGAACCTTGCTCCGAGATATTCGAGTTCCTGGGACGGAGTCATCCTGCTCTTTGCTCGATTGATGATCCACCCCAGCTCCTCTAGAACTTGGACTACTCTGGCGGTTGCCGAGCGACTCTCCTCTTCCGACTTTGCTCGGATCAGCTAGTCGTCCAGATAAGGGTGCACTAGTATTCCCTCTTTCCGTAAGGAAGCCGCTACTACCACCATCACATTGGTAAAGGTCCTTGGAGCCGTAGCTAGGCCGAAGGGCAGAGCCTGGAATTGATAGTGGCCTCTTGGCACTGCGAATCTCAGGAACTGTTGATGGGACTTCTGACTGGTATGTGTAAATAGGCTTCTGTTAGATCCAGGGACGTCAGGAACTCTCCGTCCCTTACGGCTGCTATGACTGAACGTAGGGTTTCCATCCGGACTGTGGTACTCTGAGACAGCGATTGACCTGCTTTAGATCCAGGATCGGGCGAAAGGACCCTTCCTTCTTTGGGACCATGAAGTAAATCGAGTACCGACCCGAGCCGCACTGGTCTGGTGGTACTGGAACCACGGCCCCGAGTGCTATTAGTCGGGCAAGAGTTGCTTCTATCGCCGCTCTCTTTGTAGGCGAACCGCAGGGAGACTGAACAAAGGCTGGCAGTATTTGCTTTGCAAATTCGAGAGCATAGCCCTCTCTGATCACCTCTAGAACCCATTGATCGGACGTGACCCGGGACCAGGCGGGAAGAAACTGCCTTAGGCGTCCGCCGACCGGCAGCCCGTCCCCCTGGACCCCCGTTGTCTCATTGTTGTTTTCTAGGCCCCGCGGAGGAGGAGGCGGCACCAAAGCCTCTACCTGCTCCTCGAAACCCTCTAAAACCTTGACCCCTTGAAGGAAAACAACCCCTGGGAAAGGGGTTTGACCTGGCTGGACGAAACCTCCGGGGGTCCCTAGAATGGTTACGTACTGGGGCTAGGGAACGCCCTTGCTTCGGCCGGTCTTCCGGAAGCCTGCCTCCCTTAGAGAAACTAGTAAAGGACCTTGGCGAATCTATCTCCTCTCCAAATAATAGCTTTCCTTTAAAGGGAAGGCGACTCAGGCGTGCCTTGGAGGAGGCATCAGCTGCCCAATTCCGTAGCCACAAATAACGCCTAGCAGCCACCACCGAGGCCATGTTCTTGGCTAGGCTTCTAATGAGGTCATACTGGCTATCCGCCAAGTAGGCAGCTCCGGATTCCAATCTAGCAGAGTTGGTCTGAGCTTCGTCTGCGGGGCCCTCCGCTGATTGAAGCTGTTGTGACCACCTTAAGCAGGCCCGTGCTACCCAAGCCCCTGAAACGGAGGCCTGCAATGCCAGGGCGCTAATATCAAAGGCTTGCTTCAGAAGCGTGTCCAATTTTCTGTCTTGAGAATCTCTCAGGGCCTTGCTGCCCTCGACTGGGATAGTAGTCTTCTTCGTAACTGCTGACACCGCTGCATCCACTCTGGGAGACTTCAGCAGCTCTTTGTCTGACTCTGGAAGCGGGTATAGGCGAGACATGGAGCGGACCCCCCTTAAACTTGACTCTGGTTGGTCCCATTCTTTCTGGATCATCTGACGCACCACCCTGTGGACAGGGAAAACTTTTTGTGATCTCCTAATGGCCTGGATTAAAAGGATCTTCCAGCGCCGCCTCCTCTGCTGGCGCATCCGAGGCCACATTGAGAACTTTCAGGGACTCATTAATTAATGCCGGGAGCTCCTCCCGACGAAAGACTCTGATCACACGGGATTGATCTTCTTCAGGGATCTCCCCTTCTTCAAGCTCCTCCTCTTCTTCGTCCAACTCCTTGTCAGAGTTCTCTTCCTCTGGGGTATCTTGTGAGAGGGACGTGAGGGGCCCCTCAGAACTCAGACGGGGGCGCTTAGGCGGAATCCCGTGTTCCGGATTGCTTACTCTCGTGGGCTTGGCCGATCTGGCTTCTGCCGACGGACCAGCATCTCCTGTCCCCAAGCCCTGCTTACGCAAGCAATAGGCCTTGTGTAGTAAGAGGACGAAGTCAGGGGAGAAAAAATCCTCTGCCCCCCCCTTCTACTGGAAAGACTACAGAACATTGGGCTACATGGATCCACCCTGAAATGGTTCCACTCATACCTAACCGACAGACAGATACAGGTCAAGGTAGGCCCCAACACTTCCCGACCCATAAAAGTCCTACAAGGAGTACCACAAGGATCAGCCTTATCAGCACTTTTGTTCAACCTCTACATCCAGCCAATATGCGACATCATGAAGGAACACAACATACAATACACAATCTACGCCGATGACATGATATACACACCCATCACAGTCGACAACCCAGACTACTCCAAAATAACAAACTGCCTCATACACATGACCAGCTGGTTTCAAAACAACCACCTCACCATAAACTATAGCAAGACTGAGGCACTAATCATCACTCGAAACACTGACTTCGTCCCTCTACACAACATCAAGATAAAAAAGACACAACCATACCCATAAAACCGGAAGTAAAGTACCTCGGAGTAACCCTGGACAAGGAACTGAATCTACAATCACACAAACAAAACCATCAAAAGCGCATACCACAGGATGAGACTTATCCGACGCCTCAAGCCCCTCCTCGCCCCAGAGCACTTCCGTACAGTCTGCCAGGCACTAATAACCCCACTACTAGACTTCTGCAATCCAATATACATTGGTCTACCAAAACAAACCCTCAGACCGCTACAATTGGCACAAAACACAGCAGCTCGCATATCTGGCACAACAAGACATGAACACATCACACCCATACTGAAAGATCTCCACTGGCTCCCAATAATCTCACGTATCAAATACAAAACAGTCATAAACATCTTCAAGATCAAACAACAGTCATCAGCTCTCAGCCTACAAACACTCATACAACCAGACAAAAGCACACGACCAAGGAGGAGAGGCACTTCCAATCGTGTTAACACCCCAAAAGACGTCACCAAGGTCCGCAAGGACACAGCAGAGCGAGCCCTTTCCCTGGCTGCACCAGCAATTTGGAACATCCTCCCAGATGAACTAAGACTAACAACAGATCTCAAAGACTTTCGGAAGCAGCTTAAGACAGCACTGTTCATTGAACACTATGGACACATCACATGATCTACTCATAAAGCAGGGAAAAAAGACCAACCCCCCTCCCCTGAACATAAGAATGTATATAGCTCAATATGTAAATAGCCCTGTACATAAGAATGTATATAGCTCAAAAGAATCTAATATACACCAACACATACACAATCTGCATCACTGCATGAACACACTTGAACCACCATTATGATTGTTTGCTGTGGAAACCGCCTTGATAAGGCGGTATAGAAAAACTTTTAAATAAATAAACCGCAGAGGGGGTGGCACATTCATCCTATCAAAAACAGAGCTCATGTATCAGCTGATTAAATCCAGCAGTACAACACCTACCCACCGAAACGTAAGTGTGAAGCAGGCCGAAAAGGTGGGTAGGTGTTTCAACTATCTGATCATAGCCAAGTTCGTTGAGTGCTTCAAGGAAGGCTTTGGAGTATCTTGAAGAGCTGGGAGATTAAAGTCTCCCAATATCCAGTGTGGCCTATGAGTGTAGACCTCATATTCAGCCCACTACCTGACATAAGCCCAAACTACAACTTCAAGCTAGATATCACCCCAATCCCATGGGCCGACCACAACCTAATTAAATTCCAGATAACCATGCTTCAAGACAGCAACATGCCTAAGAGAACAGCCAAAAGCCCACCCTCACACATAAGACGATTCAGACCGTTCGACAAAGAGGCGATCCTAAATGAAGTCCTTCCAAACCTCCAGCTAGACTCGCCTGACCTGGATGATCTGATGGCCACATGGAACAACAGCCTGAGCTCCTATGCATGCCTACCTACCCCAACCAAGCCTACCACCCCAAACATAGAGGTAAAAAAATCAGCACAGTGGTACTCCACAGAGCTATGATCTTCACTACTTCTCCTTAGGAAACTGGAAAGAAGATGGCGGCGATCCTGGTCCCCAGCCGACCAAGCAGCCTACATCACCCAGCTTAACTCACACAGAAACTCCATCTCAGTGAAAATGAAAGAACACCACTCCAAACTCCTACTCCGCTCACTAAACAAACCGCACGACCTCGTCGACTTAGTGAAGTCCAAAGCCAGCAACATCAGCATAGCCAAGAAACCCACTCCTGGACACAACACAAATCAACCACTTCCGCTCAACTCACTTAGAACATCATCAGCCAGAGGCATCGAGGACATCATCGCAACCATCAATGCCACCACTGCCCCAAATGACCCATGTCCAGCTCACTGGATAAGATCTCTGTGCAAAGAACTCAGCCCGACACTAGCCAGGATCATGGAGCAATCCTTCTCCACAGGAATGTTCCCAGCATGTCTCAAGCAGACGTCGATCCGACCCCTTCTGAAGAACAACAAACTGGACCCTAGAAGGAGGAGTCCTATCGACCAATCTCAAGCATCCCACTTCTAGCCAAGATTATTGAGAAGGTAGCTCAATGGCAAATCCAAGAACACATCGACTCCACCGCCCCCCTTGATCCATGCCAACACGGCTTCAGGGAATCACATGGAATCGAAATGCTTCTGCCACTCTTTTTAACACACTAATCACAGGGATTAATAACAGACAAGGATATGCCCTGATTTTCTTGGACATCTCCATGGCCTTCGACTCTGTCAACCATGAGCAGCTCCTGACACGTCTCCAGGAAAAAGGAATCCAGGGCTCAGCCTGAAACTGGTGCAAATCGTACCTAACAGATAGCTGGCAGCAGGTACGCACTGGTCCTACGACCTCCAAGTCTTCCCAACAAAAACATGGAGTTCCCCAGGGTTCTTCACTATCTGCCCTATTATTCAATATATATATGCAGCCCATATGTGCCATCATCCGCTCCTTCAACATCTCCTGCCTGATTTATGCAGATGACGTACTTCTCTTCATCCCCTTCAATGTTGATCATAGTAACATAGTAAATGACGGCAGATAAAGACCAATATGGTCCATCTAGTCTGCCCAGTACGATGTCAAGAGTAGGTACACCTGCCGCTCTGTGCAGGCCCCCCTTCCCCATGTCTTTGTTTAGGGGTGATCCCACCACTCCTTGTAGTACACCCCTATTTGTTAAGGAATTAGATGGTTCAGATTATTTTGATATTTTCTTGTTGCTGTAAAGGGATCCACTGTGTCTGTCCCATGCCCTTTTGAACTCTGTCACCGTATTTGCCCCCACCACTTCCATCGGGAGCGCATTCCAAGTATCCACCACCCTTTCAGTGAAAAAGTATTTCCAGGTTGATTCAAGTCATGTGAGTACTGACAATTGATCACAGGTGAGTTTAATTTTACTTACCACAATGGGAATGTGTTTTTTCTGTTTAAAGTGATTTGAATTTTTATAAGGATGCCAATAATCATGTCCTTCCTCAAAATATAAACCCCAAAAAAACTTTCACCCACAATATATCCTACAATATAAGTGAAAGCTAAACTGATCCTAATCAACCAGACTTCTCCTCACTGGTAAAATGCTTCGATGCCGTCACTGACTGGCTTAACTCACAGAGTCTCAAAATAAGATTTCAGCAAGACAGAAGTGCTATTCGTCATGAGAAATCAAACCTTCATCCCTCCGGTAACATTAAAGACAAGAGATGTCGAGCTCCCAAGCCGCCCCACCATCTGCTACCTAGGAGTCACACTTGACCAGCATCTCGACCTCAAAGCCCACATAAGCAACACTGTCAAGAAAGTCTACCATAAGATGAGGACAATAAGACATCTCCGCCCCCTTACTGCAACCAGAAGGCTTCTGGACAGTATTCCAGGCGCTAGTAACCCCCCCACTTTGACTACGCCAACGTGATCCTTCATGGGCTCCCTAAGAACACACTTAACCCCCTACAGTTAGCTATGAACGCTGCTGCCCGATTCCTACACGGGGCCTCTAGAAGAGAGCACATCACTCCAATCCTAAAGGACCTCCACTGGCTACCAATCTACTGCCGACTCATCTACAAAGTCGCTCTCTTAACTTTCAAAGCCATTAACAAAAAAAAACCCTACGGCTCCTTGACAAATCTTTTCCACTCCACACCCTCATCCAGAGCAAGAAGGTCCTTTGCCACCAATAAGCCCTAGTGAAGTAACAAAATGCACTCAGGCAACAAAAAAACAGAGCGTTCATGTTCTATGCACCTACCTGCTGGAACGAGCTCCCAGTGTCCATCTGCATGATCACTGACCTTGCACAATTCAGAAAAGCACTAAAGCACCGCCTTTTTCTCCTGCACTATGCCCAGGCTAACACCACATCCCTACGACCCAATTTACACCCCTGTACATAGCTTGCAAGGACAACCATGTAACCATAGCCATGCAGCGACTTCCTGCCCACACTGTATATAGCCTGTATTTACCTCCCCATGGTTATTAACCCAAGTTGTATTTCCTGTTCAATGTAAATGCGAAGCAGGCTCTTCCTGCTCTGCACAATATGTTATTTGTAAACCGCAGTATATAACAGCATTAAATAAATAAATAAATACGGTAGTCTAATGGAAGCAGACATACATTTATGTGACTTGCTTAGTGCTGAATGGCAACTTAACCAACTCATTTGTTTTGTTTTGCTTTTCTATGCATGTTGAGCAAGCAGTTGGCCCAAGTTTACTTTTACTAAATTTAGTTTATTAATTTGCAAGAAAAGTAATGATATAGAAAATACCATTTCACATCTGTATTCCCCCTCCCCAGTTCCCTTCCATTTACACATTAAAATAAAAGTACAATTTTATTTTAAAGAAAATGAAAAAACAAAATTTCAGAGAAGTGGCAGGATAAGGTATTAAACACTGCCCAATATTCAGAATGGACTTGTGTTCAGCATCCAATGCCAACCATAAGAATCACTGGGGCTGCTACCCCTCCCCCCATACACATTTTGGCCTATGGAACAGCCAATCAACAAATAATCGAATAAACAGACTTAATTTTATATGCTCAGCCACTGAATGGATAAACTACTGCTGGACAAAGCCCAGGCACCAGGTTGCCATGGCAAGCAGAAATGTATATTTTTATTATTTTATTTATTTACATTCTCTTATATACCGCGCTATTCTGCATCAGTGCGGTTTACATTGAACAAACTGAAATTACATTGAACAGGGTATTATAACTTGGAGATAACTATTTTACAGGGAACATGGGCTATGGAGAGTTAAGTGGCTTGCCCAAGACCACAAGGAGCACCTGTGTGACTAGAAACCCCAGTCCTTCCGGCCCAAGGTTGCTGTCCTCTAGTGGGATTTGAACCCCCGACCTTCCGGCCTGAAGTACCTTGCCCCAACCACTAGGCTACTCCTCCACTCATATCTGGCACCTGGGATTTTCTCTCCCCCCCCCCCAATCACGGGCAGAAAATGGAAATTACACTAACCTGGTAATTGTAGTTCCTGTAGGATCCAGTTTAGTCCTCCACAATCGGGTACTGCCCCTCTCACTGCAGCCTGTAGACTGGACCAATCAAATCTTCTGTAGTACATATCCAGCAGGAGCTCCCAGAAGCCCCCCAGTGTACTAGTAACAAAGCATACTGAACGAAGCAACACATCAGATTATTATCAGATTAACATTAAACCTTGTACTTCCCCCCCTGGAATAACCAACTCCCTCCCCAAACGAGGAAGTCAGAACACTGCATGGCGCCGGAATCGACGCCCCTAAATTGACACAGAGCTCCCCCCAGGTACTAAGGAGCTTACGGAACCCCAAAAGAAAGGGAAGAGCCATAGCTATAAGCACGACTGCCGCTAAGGTCCGAACGGGACGCAAAACTATCTTAGAATCTCCCGCTCGGGATAGCGCGCCGCAAGATCATGCAGATATTCGGGAGGGAAGGAGGACTAAACTGGATCCTACAGGAACTACAATTACCAGGTTAGTGTAATTTCCATTTCCTGTGCGGATATCCAGTTTAGTCCTCCACAATCGGGATGTAACAGAGCAGTTAAGACCGGGCGGGACCTTGTAGGCCGGCGCGCAAAACCGCCGAACCAAAACAGGAATCCCGAGCCGCTGACACATCCAAGCGATAGTGCCTGCTGAAAGCATGCAGAGACGACCAAGTGGCCGCTCTACAGATCTCCGCTGGTGGAACCAGACCATGCTCCGCCCAAGAGGCCGCCTGAGCCCTAGTAGAATGAGCCCGGAGCCCCTCCGGAACCGGCCGCCGCTGCAACAGATACGCGGAGGCGATCGCTTCTTTAAGCCATCGAGCAATGGAGGCCTTAGCCGCCGCCTCCCCTTTCCGTGCACCCCACAGAGCACAAAAAGCCGATCAGTCTTCCGAAATGACTCGGTAGACTGTAAATACCGACGCAGCGTGCGGCCCACATCAAGCCGGTGAAGCCCCTTGTCCACCGACTCGACCGAGTCCGCCGAAATCACTGGTAGAAATACTGCCTGATTCAGGTGAAAAGGAGACACCACCTTTGGCAGGAAGGAGGGAACCGGACGGAGCACAACCCGCTCCGCAGAAAAAGACAAGAAAGGTTCTCGGCATGACAAGGCCTGTAGATCCGAGATGCGCCGTGCCGAGCAAATGGCTACCAGAAAAACCGTCTTCAACGTGAGATCCTTCAAGGATGCCCTCCGCAAGGGCTCAAAGGGTTCCCGAGCCAGGGCCCGCAGAACTAAATTCAAATCCCACGGAGGAATCACCGCTCTGCGGGAAGGCCGCAAATGAAACACGGCGGTCAAGAAACGCCGCACATCCGCATGAGCGCCAAGAAGGCGGCCCAAAACCTTGCCTCTATAGCAAGAGAGCGCGGCCAACTGGACCTTCAGGGAACTGGCCGCGAGACCCTTCTCGAAGCCATCCTGCAGAAAGCTGAGCACGACGGGCACCGAGACCGTCGCCGCCCGAACTCCACGCCGGGAGCACCAGACCTCAAAAATTCTCCAAATTCGAACATAAGTAAGAGAAGTGGACGACTTTCTTGCCCGCAGTAAGGTGGAAATCACCGCGGGCGAATAACCCTTCTTTTTGAGCCGAGCCCTCTCAATGGCCAAACCGTAAGCGAGAACCGAGCCACCTGGGGCATCCGCAAGGGCCCTGAAGAAGAAGATCCGGTAGCGCCGGAAGGCGCCACGGCACGCCGTCTCGAAGCCGAACGAGGTCGGCATACCAGGGCCTCCGGGGCCAATCCGGAGCCACCAGCAGCACCCGGCCCTGATGGCCCTCGATGCGCTGGACGACCCGACCGATCAGGGCCCACGGGGGGAAAACGTACAGCATCCCGGACGTCGGCCACGGCTGAATGAGAGCGTCGAGTCCTTCGGACATCCGCTCCCGCCGTCTGCTGAAGAAGCGACTTGTCTTGGCCGACTGGAAGGTCGCCATGAGATCCATGATGGGCGGACCCCACCGCCGAACTATCTGCGCATACACCTGAGGATTTAACTCCCACTCTCCGGGGTCCACCCGCACTCTGCTGAGAAAGTCGGCCTGGACATTGTCCGCGCCTGCAATGTGCGCCGCCGAGATCGCCGGCAGCCGAGTCTGCACCCAGCTGAACAAGGCCGTCGCTTCGGTTTCCAGGGCCACACTCCCTGTGCCCCCTTGGCGATTGATGTACGCCACCGTGGTCGCATTGTCCGACCAGACTCGGACCGCCCGGCCCAGGAGCAGAGGTTCCAGGGCCATCAGGGCTAGTCGGACCGCCCGAAGCTCGAAGCGGTTGATCGACCAAGACGCTTCCTGCGAGGACCACACCCCCTGCGTGAAGCGGGTCTCGCAGTGTGCTCCCCAGCCGACTAGGCTCGCATCCGTAGTGAGGGGGACCCACAGAGGAGGCTCCAAGGGAATTCCCCGCGTCAGGTTCTCGGAGGAGAGCCACCACCGAAGCGACCGCCGCACTGCCTTCGGGCAGGGCAGTCTCTTGTGCAAGGAATCGCACTGGTTGGACCAGCGACGAAGGAGCGCCCTCTGTAGCGGGCGCATGTGGAACCGCGCCCACGGAACCACCTCTAAGGTCGCCGCCATCGTTCCGAGAAGCCGTAGGTACCACCACGCCGACGGAGCGGGCATCCCCCGAAATAGTCGGACAAGAGCCCGCAACGTCGGGACGCGGCGCTCGGGAAGGCACACCAGCCCCCGAGCAGTGTCGAAGCGCACCCCCAGATACTCCAGGTCCTGCGAGGGCCGCAGACAACTCTTTCTTTCGTTCACCACCCAGCCGAGGGATCGCAGCAGAGCTACCACCCTGCTCGTGACCCGCAGGCACTCTCGACCGGATTTTGCTCGTATCAACCAGTCGTCCAGGTAAGGATGGACCAAAATGCCCTCCTTGCGCAAGGCCGCCGCAACCACCACCATCACCTTTGTGAAAGTGCGCGGTGCCGTAGCCAAGCCGAACGGCATGGCCCGGAACTGAAAGTGGCCCCACGGAACGCGAAGCGGAGAAACCGCTGATGGGCTGGGTGTATCGGAATGTGCAGATAGGCCTCGGTAAGATCGAGGGACGTCAAAAACTCCCCCTTTCGCACCGCTACAATGACTGACCGCAGGGTTTCCATGCGGAAATGCGGCACTCTGAGCGCGCGATTCACGCCTTTGAGATCCAAAATCGGACGCAGAGAGTCGCCCTTTTTGGGTACCACAAAATAGATGGAGTAGCGACCAGCGCCTCTTTCCAAGGGAGGCACTGGAACCACCGCTCCCAGCGCTAACAATCGAGCCAGGGTCACGCGGATGTCCCTCGTCTTTTGCTCGCCCCTGCTGGGAGACAGAACAAAGGAATCTGGAAGTGGGAACGCAAATTCCAGAGCGTAACCCTCCTCTATAATTTGTAGCACCCAGCGATCCGACGTTATTTGGGCCCAAGAGGAAAGAAAGTCGCGCAAGCGACCGCCGACAAGCGGTCCTCCCTCCAGAGCCTGCCTGGCGTCATTGTGGCTTGCGTCCAAAGGAAGAACCCGATGAAGAGCCGGCTGCGGAGAAGCCTCTGCCGGCTCCCCTGAAAGCCCGAAATCCTTGGCTACGGGCTCCAAACCGGCCCCGCTGCGAGGACCACTGGCGGGAGGGCCGAAACCTGCGCTGATCCCGAAAGGATCCCCGCGCCGACGAGGTGGACCGGTTGGACCTTGGTTTATCCTCCGGAAGCCGGCCCCCTTTGGACTCACCGAGATCCTTTACCAATTTCTCGAGAGCCTCCCCAAATAATAATCTGCCCTTAAACGGCAGCTTACTGAGGCGGGCCTTAGAAGAACTGTCCGCCGCCCAGCTGCGCAACCAGAGGGACCGGCGCGCTGCTACCGCGGATGCCATACTGTTAGCCAACGCGCGGATCAAATCATAAAACAGATCCGCCAGGTAAGCCGAGCCGGACTCCAGCCGGGTCACCTCCACCAGACCCTGCTGATCTAGTCCGGGGCTCGAGCGCAGTTGCTGTGACCACTGCAGACACGACCGAGCCACCCAAGCCCCACAGATAGAGGCCTGCAATGACACGGCATCCGTATCGAAGGTTTGCTTGAGCAAGTTATCAACCTTCTTATCCTGCCCGTCCTTGAGGGCCGCCGCCCCCTCAACCGGGATGGTGGTTTTCTTGGTCACTGCGGAGACCGCAGCATCCACCCGGGGGGACCTGAACAAGTCCCTGTCCTTGTCAGCAAGAGGATAAAGCCGATTCATGGTCCGAATCCCCTTCAAACCGGATTCCGGGTGCTCCCACTCCGCCTGAATCATCTGATCCACCACGCGGTGGACGGGAAAAACCACCTGGGCATCCCTGACTGCTTGAATCAGAGGATCCTCAAGACCCTCCTCCTCCAGGGACCGCACCGCCGAAAGGTTTAGCGCCTGAAGGGACTCCGTGACCAAAGGAACCAGCTCGTCCCTACGGAACACTCGAAGGACCCGAGCCTGATCTTCCGGCCCAGGGATCTCCCCATCCTCCAAATCCTCCGCTTCAGTCTCAGGATCGCCCTCTGCCTCGGAATCCAGGAGACCCAGGGCGTCCTGCTCTTGTCCCCCCAACCGAAGCCGCTTGCCCCCGGGCGGTGAGGGACACTGAGCCGCCCCCAAGGACCCCGAGGGGAGGGAGGGGGGCCAGACAGCCGGCAACTGTCCGGACCTGCTCAGGCGAAATGCCTGATGCATGAGGAGTACAAAATCAGGGGAGAAGTCCATAGTTGAGGCAGCAACAGCCGCCTGCTGGAGCGCAGCCACTGAACCGCTGGCCGGAGGAACCGAGCCAGACTGAGGGATGCTTGGAGAAAGAACGCTGTCCCCGGAAGTAGAAGCATCCCCAGGGGTAGCCTGTTCCTGAACATTCACAGATTGCTCTAACTCAGAGGGCACTGCAGCACAGCCCCTGCAGATGCCAGAGTCAGTCCCTGCCGTCCTGCGGGACCCACAAATCACACACTGGGGCTTGGAAGCCATCCCAAGGCCACCTCTGCCCAGGGGAATAGAATAAGACAGCCACAGGAAAGCCCACACCACCTGGGCAATCCTATGCAAATCAGCCCCGATTTAAAAGTAACTTAACTTTTTTTTTTTTTTTTTTTTTACAAGAAACAAAATATATCCCAGGTTCCCATGGGGGCCCTGAGCAAAATCGCCAGAAAGAGGAACCCCAAAAACGCTAGGGGAACCTGTGCACAGCGATCAAAAATGCCTGGAAAAGCACTTTTAAAATCCAAAATGGCCGCCGCACTTTTTCACCCGCGGTAAAAAACGGCGCGAAAATATAAAAACCACCAAATAATATGGAAAACAAATAAAATGACCCTCTAATACAGGGCACACGAGCAGATTGAATAAAAACTGCCAAATGGGCTCAGGAGAGCCTACAGAAACGCTGGCATCCCAGACAGAGCATTGCACACAAGAAAGAAAAAATGAAATGCAAACTCCTACCAGCTCAGTAACAGAAGATTCAGCCACAATCTCCCAGTACCAGGCACTGCCTTATAGGTATGGCAATTCCCCGTCCTGTCTAGGGGAAGCTCACCCAGGGCTGATAAAATGTGCTAGGCAGGCAACAGCAGCCAGCAGGTCTGACTTTCTCCTAGTCTCCTGTGGCACAGCTCCAGGGAGACAGGCTTCTTTTGTCTTTCTTATTTTTAAAGGCACAGCTAGCTACCAAAAACAAAAATAGTAGAGAAATGCCCCAAAACAAACCCTAAAAACAACTAACTAGTGTTGCTCCTGCAAAGGTCACTAAGTGTGCCCAGAGGACACACTTTTACGTCTACACACTGCAACGAGACTGGACACACTGGGGGCTTCTGGGAGCTCCTGCTGGATATGTACTACAGAAGATTTGATTGGTCCAGTCTACAGGCTGCAGTGAGAGGGGCAGTACCCGATTGTGGAGGACTAAACTGGATATCCGCACAGGAAACCCCCTTCTGTCTGCCCGCAGGAGATTGGATTTTCTGTTGGCAGGAGGGACCTTTGATGAAATCTGGGCTTAGATGTAGCAGACAGTCTGTGGGGAACTGATCTGCAGGCTGTCTGCTGCATCTAAGCCCCTGATCCTCTTCTGTCCATAAGAGAGCAGATCCCCACAGGTAGAACAGCAGGGGAAGCCCGGGGCAGCAGAGGGCCTTGAGGATTAGAGCTTTCATAAAAAATAAAAAAAAGACAGGGAGAGGGGAAGAAAAAATGTAAAAGGGACCCTACCTTTAAAAAAAACCCAAAAGTACAGCATGGGTGAATGGAGGGCAGGGGTGGGAGTGCTAGAGGTAGGAGGAAGGGGGGGGGGAACAGTCTGGAAGGGGAACAGAGCAGGTAGGCGGTTTAAGTGGGAAGGGAAGAGTGCAAGATGAAGGAAGGAATGAATACATGGAGACAAAACTGACAAATCTGTATATGCCAAAGGGTGCATCCCCCCCTTCCTAGAACAAATCACACAAGTACCCCACCTCCACACACACACAACACCTTTGCATTATAATGGCAACCCACCTCTGCACCACACAGAGGCTCCCCAGCTCTGCATCCCATCCACAGACAGGCAAACCACCGTTGCACCACACCCTCACTTGCTATTTGAAGCAATAACTATTGTTATCTAAAGATGACGCATGGTGTAGGAACTTTGGTGCTGGTCTCATGAGAACATGAGAGCAGCGTAAGAGAACTGGGAGGGTGGAGAGGGGTGAAGAGGTCACAAGCAAGATTTTAGCCTGGCTTCTAAATCCACACAAAATTTGTCAAGGCCTGGGATAAACTATCCATTTATTTATTTCCATTCTCTTATATATCGCGCTATTCTGCATCAGTGCGGTTTACATTGAACAAACTGAAATTAGTCACAAAGCCATGGTAAAATATTGCATTTAACAGCTGCTTAATTTACCATGGGAATCACTAACCTGCAGTAACTGTTTGCAGGTTAGTAACAACTATGGTAAATGAATAAAAGCAACTCCTGGAAAACTAATACCAGCTTTAAGCTAGTGCTACATTTCCTCCCTGGGGAGCAGTGGCCATTAATCCTTGGCGTGACACTCCTGGGGAGCTAGAAACCTTCACCGTATAATTCCGAGGGAGTCAAAGGCGCCATCTTGAACTGGGGTACCCAAAAGGGGCAGAAGTACTAGGTGCTGGGGGAGGGGAGGGAGTGATTGCTTTATGCACTGGCCCCTTCAAATAGTTCCTTGGGAGCACTGGGCCACACTTTCTTTCAAATTCTGCTATACTGCCTACTGGCCAAAAACCATCAAAGTGGTAAAACAGAGCAAATAATAAAACACTCATTAGCAGCACAATGTACACAAAGCTATCTTTATTTTTCCGTGAATAGAAAGCTGCTTGCAAAGTTATTTAATTTGTATAAGGAGATGCTCTGTATATCATTATTATGTAGCTTATGTTACAGTAAAATAACACACAGTTTTACCATTTATGTAGTTATAAGGAAAAAATTGCGTTATTCTTTTAATGCATGGAATAACCCCCCTCCCCCCCTCCAAGTTACAAATGACAGGCTTAACTTTGAATGCATAACTTATCTTTTGAGAATTATGCTGACATTTTCAGCCATCCAAATTAAACCCAATTGGGTGGATGAAAAGCCACATAAAGTTACACTGATAAAATATACATTTAAAAAAAATGTATGCAAGTGGCATCTGGCTTTAATATTGACTCCTTAACTTCCTGCGTGGCAATGTCTTCAAATGGGTTAGTTCTATGTATATGTCATTCTTTAATCAGGACATTCTGGAGATGTTGCATTAGCAGTAAATCTGAAAGAATCATATCAACACCTGCACTGTGCGAAAGAACTTCCTTATGGAATTCATAAGGTGAAATATGTGAAGGCAACATATCAAGATACTCTTGGAAACTATTTTTTTTAAAGTAATATAGTAACATAGTATATGATGGCAGATAAAGACCAGCATGGTCCATCTAGACTGCCTAGCAAGGTGGCAAGAGTAGGTGCACCTGCTGCTCTGTGCAGTGGCACCCCCTACTGTTGGCAATTAACAGTACTGATAATTATTCATAGTAGTTCCTAACGTGTTTCTTATGCATCTCTTATCAGCTTTTAGGTTTTTTTTAAACTACAGGGCTTTTAAACATGGTCAGAATCTTTCTGAAGGTGCATAAGAAATACATGTGTTAAGCAAGAGAATATGCACTCCTACACATTTTTATATTTAAGATATTATATTATGGTTTATTCACTGTGCTTGGACCTCTTTTTTGTGTAATTTTGAGATCACTGTAGATATCTTGGGAGGGGGGAATCGATGTTCAGCAGTGGCGACCAGCAAACCTAAAGCCACAGGCCATCGCCACTGTAAACTAGACTTCCGACATGGCCAGCACAAGGAGACATACCATACAGAGGTCCATAGCCACTGTGAGTGATCTGTCATGCACGCATTCCAAAGACGTTCAGGGCTACCCTAGACGTCAATACCTGAAACGAGAGGATGGGATCTGAAGAATAATGCAGTTGGACGCCCAAAGTCTTAAGGCTTGCCATCTGAATAAACATACCGAATAACTGATAATAAACAAGAGAGATAGCATGTTACTTTAGAGGAGAGGTTGGATGAGCAGTGCGGATAGTTCTGCTACATATTAGGACCCCTTTCTTTTATCTGTTTCATAAGAACATAAGATATGCCATACTGGGTCAGACCAAGGTCCATCAAGCCCAGTATCCTGTTTCCAACAGTGGCCAATCTAGGTCATATGTACCTAGCAGTATCCCAAAGAGACACAGGTTCCACAATGCTTGTATTGGGTCAAGCATTGATATCCTTGGTCCCTTTTTAATAATGGTTTATGGACCTTTCCTCCAGGAACTTGTCCAAAAACCTTTTTAAACCCAGCTACACTAACAGCTTTTACTACATCCTCCGGTAACAAATTCCAGAGTTTGATTACACGTTGAGTGAAAAAATATTTTCTCTTGTTTGTCTTAAATAGTTTACCCTGTAGTTTCATTACATGTCCCCTAGTCTTTCTATATTCTGATAGCATAAACAATCGATCTATGTTTACCCATTCCACTCCATTCATTAATTTATAGACCTCTATCATATCTCCCCTCAGCCGTCTCTTTTCCAGGTTGAAGAGCCCTAACCTTTGTAGCCTCTCGTCATAGAAGTAGCCTTCCATCCCCTTTACCATTTTGGTGGCTCTTCTCTGTACTTTTTCTAATAACGCTATATCCTTTTTAAGATATGACGACCAGAATTGCACACAATATTCAAGGTGCAGTCGTACCATGGAACGATACAGAGGCATTATAATGTTCTTTGTTCTATTTTCCATTCCTTTCCTTATGATACCTAGCATTCTATTTGCTTTCTTGGCCGCCGCTGCACACTGGGCGGAGGGTTTTAACATGTTATCCATGATGACGCCTAAATCTTTTTCCGGGATGGTGGTTCCCAATGTGGAACCTTGCATCGTGTAACCATAGTGTGGGTTGTTCTTTCCTAGGTGCATAACTTTGCACTTGTCCACATTAAATTTCATCTGCCATTTGGATGCCCAGTCTTCCAATTTATCCAGATCCTCCTGCAGTTTTCCACAATCCCCTTGGGTTTTAACAACTTTAAACAGTTTTGTGTCATCTGCAAATTTGATAACCTCACTAGTTATTCCCTTTTCCAGGTCATTTATGAATATGTCAAAGAGCAGCGGACCCAGTACAGATACCTGGGGTACTCCACTATTCACCTTTTTCCATTGGGAAAATTAGACATTTAGCCGTACCTTTTGCTTTCTATCTTATAACCAGTTCCCGATCCACAACAGTACGCTGCCTCCTATCCCATGACTTTTTAGTTTTGCCAAAAGTCTCTGATGAGGGACCTTGTCAAAGGCTTTCTGAAAGTCCAGATACACTATATCAACTGACTCACCATTGTCTACCTGTTTATTCACACCTTCAAAAAACATAACAGATTAGTAAGACAAGACCTTAATTGGCTAAAGCCATGTTGGCTGTCTCCCATTAAGCCATGATTATCTACATGTTGAGTAATTTGTTCTTTATGATGTAGCAGCGAAGTGCATGCAATGAATAAAAACAGGAGTCAGTTCAGGGTCCAAGCCAATTTATTGTGCATAGGCTCAGACAGAAGAGTATCCAAAAAGGACTGAGCAATGGAGTACAGGAGCAAATTCCTTATATACAATTTTTACAGTTTGATACAGGCAAACTTTCTATTGGTCCCAACGCCCCTTGCACCTGTCCAATCGGGGACCCTCTCTGGGCCTAGCTCCCTGTTCCCCCTTCTCAGGCTATTCTAACAAAGGCATAGTCTTAGATATTGATACATTTCTACTTCAAGGAAATTTCTAGCTCAGAGAATGCAAGACTAGTTCTATCATCAGCATAAAGGAATTATACAAACTTTTCAAAAGCGGTTTGAAGCAGTTTAAAGCAGTTTCTCAGACTCTGGTTCTTCTCAGCACTACTCTCAGGTGGGGGGCTGGGATCTTGGCCTAGTTTACAGGCCATAGCCTACCACATTCCCCCCTTTGATTATTCTCACCCTTAGCAAAAGAGGGTGAGAATGAAATCACATAACGTTTCTTCAAACTGAGGCTTCTTCACAGGGTATAGCTTGGTAATGCCACATGGCCAGTACCCTAGCTGCTGTTTTACGCTCAACAGTACTGTCAATGACTGAAGTTACCATACGGAAGCAGAGGGGCAGGAGACATGGGAGGATTAAGCACACATCTATCATGAGTAGACCTGCAAACATAATAGTCTTCAATCCCCCGAGCCCTGAAAATAAGCTTCCGAACCATCCATTCAGCTCCAGTCCATTCCAAATCTGAACTGGTACATGTGCTTGTCTACGCATATGGTCAGCTATTTCTTCGACAACCTGACCTTGATCATCAATCTGCAAACAGCAGTTAGTAAGATTAAACTTTCCACATACTCCACCTTCAGATGCTAATAAATAGTCAAGTGCTAATCGGTTCTGGTAAATAGCAGTGCGCATCTGAGTACTCTGTTTTGCCAAAAGGGTTAGTGCCTTACTTGTTTCGTTAGTTATAATTTCTACAATAGCTTGCAAGTGTATAATACGATTTAACATATAAACAGAAGTGCGGTATCCCCAGGTCCCATCTTGTGCCCAAGTGGCTGGCCCATAATATGTGATGATTCTCTCAGGTGGCCATTCATCACCATCCCACTTATCTCACTGACCTATTTTCAAAGTATTGCGCTTCTGTCGAGCATTATATATGGGGAAGCCTAATTGTTCCCCTTGGGAAAGGGGAATAAGGAAGAAAGAGGGTCGTATCGTTCCCAGGACACATGCCTCTCCCCAGTTGTTAGGCAGCTGGGCATACGCTCGAGTTCCACAAATCCAATAGAGCCCTGGAGGGGCCTCCCAGGTATTGGGTGAGGCGAGATTGGTCCAGATGATTAAAGGGTTGGAAGGTTCAGTTGCATTTACACCCGACCACCAGGATGTTTTCTTAGTGGTAGTATTGTAAACTCGTTAGCTGAGACAGACCAGCTGTCCTACCTGCATAGTGAACTGTGGGCCTGTTCGGACAAAGCAGAGACGACCCACAATGGTGTTGGCCAATATCCATTCACTGGTGGTCTTATTCAGAGCAATCTGGTTATATGGGACGGAGTAGTTCAATTCCCTTGCCTCCCAAGGCCATTGGTCTCCCATACTAGTTCCCCCTCAGAAGAAACAAACAATTAGAGATGCGGAGACTGGCAGCTCTAGCTCCAGCTAGTTCAATAAATAAATTCTGCGTGGTCTGGGGAATCTCTATCTTTGTCTGCATAGTTTCATAGAAGGTATGGTGTATTCGAAAAGGTGAAGAAATGCAGGTCTTAGTGTTAAGCTGTATATACAAATAGGTTCCCGGGTCTACACCACTCCCTGCTATTCGTAAGCCAAATCGGAATCCTTGTTTCCACTGGTTAGGGTCAAACACAAAGAGCCATAAGGGGTTACATGTACCTTTCTGACATCTACGGGGTTCCAATAACGGTAGTCTCTCTAACTTGGCTCTGCGATTATCTTTCTCCCTCCCCTGCGGCCCATTAGACCAGGTGGCATAGTATACACATTCCCATTTAGGACAGACGTATGCGCCTGCAGGGGCTTTAGTATAAAGAGATGGGGAGTTTACCCTGGTGCATATTCCCCAATTGTATGCTCCTTCGGGGCACATATATTTAGCATCATAGTAATAACTTTGCTCTTGGCCAACAGATCCACAGCTATAATAGCCATTTCGGTTAATGGCATCACAAGCATCAAAGTAAAGAAGGGCAGGTTTTGTGGGATCTGAGAGCTGTTGGGTAGCATTGAGGAGGGCTCCATCCTCGTCGTTCCATCGTAACTCTAGAACATGATAAGAGGTGTTCTGCTGGGGATTAAAGCAGGTCCTAATCTTCCCTTTTGTACAGATACTTAATTCTGTACCATTATACACACACATTTGCTAACTAGACCTGTACAAGTGTAGTAGGAATGATAGAGTAAAGTCTGAGTAATTCTTGTTCTGGTTCAGGCAGTAGTTATGCAAGCTGCACAAGGAGGTAGGGCAAGTGCCACTCTAAGGGATCCCAGGGTTACCGCTAAAATAATGCAAAAGCAGAAGCACATCATGGTTACAGCAGTTGAATAAACTCGTTTGAATGTTGCGACTTTACTTAAATTCTTCTTATTTCCACAGCTCCCACCATACGTAGACCTGCCAGCTTCTGGGTGGTGACAGGAGTAGGGTTGTAGATTCCTCAAGCTTCTGCCGTACGTAGACCTGCCAGCTTCCGGTGGGTGGCAGGATTAGGGCTGTAGACTCTCACAGCAGTGGTTGTCGCCACAGCGTAAGTTGCAATGGCGAGTCTGGGTTGTTTGTTGAAGTCCAGGGACAAAGTTCAGTAGATGCCGCTGGCTTTACACGACTGTGGTGAATCCAGTTCCAATTCTGCAACCTTAACTTCTGTAGGGGTTGATAGTATGACGACATAAGGTCCCTTCCAATGAGGTGCTAACGGTGTCTTCCTCCACTCTTTGACCCACACCGAGGCTCCAGGCTTGAAGAGATGCAGTGGCTCGGTCAGATTGATGGGCAACTGGTCTTGTACCCATGCATGGAGACTCTGCAATACAGAACCTAGAGCCAATAGTTCTTGTCTAGTGATTTCAGACCCAATCTGACTCATATCTCCTTTAATCCCTTGGACTATGGGCAGAGGGCGCCCATACAGGATCTCAAAAGGGGAAACTCCTAATGACTTGGTGGGGGCTGAGCATATCCTGAGGAGTTCTATAGGGAGAACCTGTGGCCACTTCAGGTGAGCTTCCTGACAAAGTTTGGACAGCTGGGATTTCAGGGTGCGATTCATACGTTCTACCTTCCCTGAGCTCTGGGGTCTGTATGCTGTATGTAATTTCCATTGTACTTGCAGAGCTCGGGCTAACTGCTGGGTTACTTGAGATACAAATGAGGGCCCAATATCTGATCCTATAGCTAAGGGTAGTCCAAACCGGGGAACAATTTCATGGAGCAGAACTTTGGTAACTTCCCTGGCCTTCTCAGTTCTGGTGGGAAAAGCCTCCACCCACCCAGAGAATGTACAAACCAGGACCAACAGGTAATGATATCCATTTGCACGTGGCATTTCTGTGAAGTCCACCTGGATATTTCCCATGGGGGTAACTCCCACTGATTGAGCTCTTGGGGGCGGGTTGGGGCCCTGCCGGGCATTGTTCTTTGCACAGATCACACATCTACAGGCTACTGAGGTTGATATGGGTCCTAGCAATGAAATACAGAAATGGGGTCGGAGAGCTTTCTCCATTGCAGTTTTTCCATAGTGTGTGGCTTGATGAAAAGCATGGACAAAGGCAGGACCCAAGGTTTCAGGGATTACGGTTGGACCGGGAGGCGAGCCACCGGCTGGCGGTGGTAGCACTACCCATCCGGTCTCTGATAACACTCCTCCTTCCTTTTGACAATAATAGTCTAACTCTTTGGAGGTGTACCGGGGGGTCCATGCACTGAGGGGCACTGGGAATATGGCTCCCTGGACTGTAATAGGGGCAGATATAGGCTCTGCCATAGCCGCTTTTCAGGCAGAAACGTCTGCAAATCTATTTCCTCGTGAAACTTCCCCTTCCTCTGCTTGATGACCTTGGCAGTGCATCACTGCAACTTCCTTGGGGGTCCACACAGCTTCCAATAATGTCAATATCTCAGGACCATACTTGATGGACTTGCCTCCTGAGGTTATCAATCCTCGTTCCTTGTACAGGGCCCCATGAGCATGTAAGGTTGTAAAGGCGTACTTGGAATCTGTGTACACATTCAAGCGGAGCCCTGTTCCTATTATTTGTGCCCTAGTGAGGGCTGTCAGTTCAGCCTTCTGTGCTGAGGTTCCCGGGGCCAGAGCTGAAGATTCAACTACCATGTCCAGGGTCACTACTGCATAGCCAGCACGACGTTGTCCATTGATGACAAGACTCTTCGTGGATGGAAGCAAAGTTTGTTCAGGGTCATTCAATGGGACATCAGTTAGGTCAGGGCGACTTGAGAATACAGTGTCCATTATTTCCAGGCAATCATGATCAGGAGGGCCTGGTTCGATTGGCAACAGTGTGGCTGGGTTCAAAGCTTGACTGACGATCAACTGCAATCGGGGATTCTCGTACAACATGCTCTGGTACTTCAGCATGCGGGACTTTGTGAACCAATAATTTCCTTTGTATTCCATAAGGGTCAGAACAGAGTGCGGTACGGTAATTTGGAGATTTTGACCCAGGGTGAGCTTGTCAGCTTCACCCACCAGGAGGGCTGTAGCTGCAACGGCCCTCAGGGAGGGTGGCCATCCTTTTGCGACAGTATCCAGTTGTTTTGATAGATAGGCTACAGGTCATTGCCAAGATCCGAGAGATAGAGTCAATACTCCTAAAGCATTTCCACTTGACTCATGGACATAGAGGCGAAATGGTTTCTGTACATCCGGCAGGCCCAAAGCTGGTGATGACATCAAGGCTGCCTTCAACGATCGGAATGCCACATCCTGTTCTGGGCCCCATTCCAGGGGAGATCGCTCCATTCCTTTGGTGGCCTGATACAATGGCTTCGCCACCAGCGCAAAACTGGGTATCCATATTCGACAATAGCCTGCAGCTCCCAGGAAAGCCCTCACTTGCTTTCTGGTGGTTGGGGTAGGGATGCGACACACTGCTTCCTTGCGCTCTAGCCCCAATTTCCGAATCCCTTTGGACAGATGGAATCCCAGATATTTAACCTCAGTTTGGCATAACTGCGCCTTGGCTCTTGAGACCTTGTATCCGGCTTCAATCAGGAGGTGCAAGAGATCACCAGTGGCATGCACATATTCATTTTTGGAGTTGGTGGCTACTAGCAGGTCATCCACATACTGAAGGACTCTCTTCCCTGGAGTTACAGAATAGCTTGAAAGATCCTGATTGAGGGCAGCACTGAAGAGGGTAGGCGAGTTCTTGAATCCTTGGGGTAATCGAGTCCAGGTGAGTTGGCCTCGCCTCCCTGTGATGGGGTCTTCCCATTCAAACGCAAACAAGAGTTGACTGGTTGGTGCTAATCGTATGCAGAAGAAAGCATCCTTTAAATCCAAGATGGTGAAGTGAGTAGCCTCAGCGGGGATCAGTCCCAGGAGAGTATAAGGGTTTGGTACTACTGGATGTATGGTTACAACTGCATTATTCACTCGTCGCAAGTCTTGCACTGGGCGGTACTCACCTGTCCCAGGCTTCTTGACTGGGAGGAGGGGGATATTCCAGGGCGATTGGCACTCCCTGAGAAGTCCATACTTCAATAATTTCATTAAATGACAGTGAATTCCTTCAATCGCTGGTCGCGGGAGAGGGTATTGTCTCACGTGCACTGGTTCCACTCCTGGTTTGAGGGTGACAATGACAGGGGCTATATTCTTCGCTAGGCCAGGAGGATTATCCTCCGCCCATACCTCGGGTGGAGCTGAAATTCTGGTGGGTATACGGGGACTGGCTGCCTTGATCGGAGATGCACTGTAGAACCACCATTCTTCTTCTCGGGGGACAGTTAACATCATCAGGCCAGCAGGTTTCGCGTTTAGAGTCATTTCCATTCCTCCCCCTTCAACACAGGATATCTGCGCCTGGAGCTTAGCGAGCATGTCTCGGCCCAAGAGGGGGACTGGGCATTCAGGCATGTACAGGAACTGGTGTGTTATTTTCTGTCCTCCTAATTCATAAGTGCGGTTCTGCAAGAAGGGTTTGGTGGTTCTAGTTCCGGTAGCGCCGACGATAGTGATGGATCGAGAAGACATAGGGGCCACCGGTTTAGCCACTACCGAATGTTCGCCCCCCGTATCCACCATAAAATCCATATATCGGTCCCCAATCTTCAAACTTACCATAGGCTTCTGGGGACCCAGAGGAAACTTGGAGCCCGGTCTGGCTTAGTCTTCATCCATATTGTAGCCCTCTTCAGCTGCCATTCCCTCTATAGCTTCTTCTTCTTGTTGGAACTGTGTGCGATGCATTCCTCCCCGACTCTGGAATCGTCCCCCTGCTCTTCGTGTGCTTCCTCCTCCCCTCCGGGAGGCGGAGTCAAAGTACGGGCATTCATTCTTCCAATGTCCTTCTTCTTTACAGTGGGCACACTGATTTGCGCCCAATGGGGGCCGACCATTTCCTCGGCTCCTTCCACGTCCTTGGGTCCTTTGGTTAGAGAAACTTCCTCCACGCCGTTCAACTAAAGCTGCAGCAAGGAAATCAGCTTTCTTCTTCATTTTACATTCACTTTCCTTCTGACGTTCTTGATCACGATTCACAAACACTTTCTGAGCAACTTCCATTAACTGGGCCGCATTCATGCCCGCAAACCCTTCCAACTTCTGCAGTTTCCGTTTTATATCTCCCTGGGACTGACTCACAAAGGCTGCATTTACCATGCGCAAATTTTCCTGGGCTGCTGGATCATATGGGGTATAAAGTCTGTAAGCTTCAGATAAGCGTTCATAAAATGCCGCTGGGCTCTCGTCCGGACACTGGATGACTTATAATACCTTTCCGATATTCATGGCTTTCTGGCTTCCTTTCTTCAGGCCTTGCAGTAGGGCCTGACGGAACCGAGTAAGGGCCACAGCCCCACTCACACTGTTCGGATCCCATTTAGGATCGTCATTTGGAAAATCCGCAGCGGCTGCTTGCCGGGGATCTAGGCCTCCTTCTCCTACAGGTTTCTCTTCTAACCATTCGGGTGGATGCTTGCACAATCCGTGCTCGTTCTTCAGTAGTGAAGAGGGTAGACAGGAGCTGGCGGCAATCAGACCAGGTAGGCTGATGGGTCTGCATAATACTAGACATTAATTCAGTTAATTCTTGGGGCTTTTCAGTATAGGAGGCATAATGCGTTTTCCAATTCAATAAATCTGTGGTGGAGAAGGGCACATAAACGACCTGGTCCTGTTCATTAAGGATAGGTAGTCCTGGGACCTGGCGCAATGGCATTACGTGACCATCCCTCTGGCTTACTGTCGTACTTCTGAGAGTGTAATGTAGTCTGGCCTGTTGGAATTCAGCTCCCCTGCTTTGATCTTTTGCAGCAGGTGACCCCGAACTGGCAAATGAATCCCTGCTTGCAGTGTCATCGGTGGACTGCGGTCCTCCCAAGGCACTCTGGACAGAGCTGGGGCTCCTGCTCGGGAGGGGGTGTGCCTCCTCCTGTTGTGGAGGTGGTTGGTGGACTAGGGGTAAATCGGCGGGAGGGGGATCCCCCGCACCAAGCTCAGCCTTGAGTCGTGGCGGAGCTGAGGGGACTGGCCTATAGAGGAACTGGGGTGAATGGATCAGAATATCTGTTGATTCCGGGGCAGAATAAACAGGCAGCTTCTCTTCTCTGGACCCCCTTGTGGTCGCTACCAATATCCTACACTGTTCCTCATGGCAGCGCTTTATCCAGGAGGGCTCCTTTTCGCAAATACTTAACCAGGAATCTATATAGGGGAACTGGTCAGGGTGTTTCTTACGTAATCTGATGAACTATGGATATGATTCTAACATCAAAAGTACCACCAGAGGGCCATGCGCTGACCAGCACCGGCCACTCCCTATCACCGAGTATTTCTAAATCGGGACGGAGACATTTTTATTCCATAGTCTCCGTCAAATCCCTTCTTGAAATTCTTGATCATACATTTCAGCGGAGTTTGTGTGGACTCCGACCCTCCCATAATGACGTACACAACAACAGACAGTAGGGGCGGGTAGTCGGGCTGCAGGTTAAGGGGTCCGTATAGCCCTAGGAACAAATAGGTAGACAAACACCGAACGCTTCCTCCTTTTCGCGACCTGGGCGCGGTCGCCTGGCCAGGAACTGCGCTACTCAGGAGTCCGCACTCGCTTGGTCTATGTTTCAAGACCTCTCATTCACACACACAACCAAATATGCTAGCAATGTTTTTCCCAAATTCCCAGGCCTATCTTACTAACCAACAGCAGTAGTTTCGGTCTCACGCATACTCATGCAAGACGTACTCGGACTGCTGATTAACCAAAGGCAGTAGTTTCGGCCTCGCGCATACTCATGCAAGGTGTACTCGGACTTGCCCCGAGAGGTTATCAGGCTCTCGGTACCGTATTCCTATACCAATTCAGTCTTGTGTATACTCATGCAAGATGTACCCAAAACTAACTGACTGAGGAGCAAAGAAATTTCTACTCACCGGATCCGGTACCCGCTACAGAACCAGTTCTTGGGTTGAATCCTGGACTCCCCTCGGGTTCGGAGGTGTTGGCCAGCCGGACCCAGTGGCCCGCCGAGGCAAGGCGGAACCCTCTCCGATACAAGAGGACCATAAGAACATAAGATATGCCATACTGGGTCAGACCAAGGTCCATCAAGCCCAGTATTCTGTTTCCAACAGTGGCCAATCTAGGTCATATGTACCTAGCAGTTTCCCCAAGAGACACAAGTTCCACAATGCTTGTACTGGGTCAAGCATTGATATCTTCGGTCACTTCTTAATAATGGTTTATGGACCTTTCCTCCAGAAACTTGTCCAAACCTTTTTTAAACCCAGCTACACTAACAGCCTTTACTACATCCTCCGGTAACAAATTCCAGAGTTTGATTACACGTTGAGTGAAAAAATATTTTCTTTTATTAGTCTTAAATAGTTTACCCTGTAGCTTCATTGCATGTCCCCTAGTCTTTCTATATTCTGATAACGTAAACAATCAATATACGTTTACCCGTTCCACTCCGTTCATTTATAGACTTCTTTCATATCTCCCCTCAGCCGTCTCTTTTCCAGGTTAAAGAGCCCTAACCTTTTTAGTCTTTCTTCATAGGAGTATCCTTCCATCCCCTTTACCCGATATAGAGGCATTATAATATCTTTTGTTTTATTTTCCATTCCTTTCCTTATCATACCTAGCATTCTATTTGCTCTCTTGGCCGCCGCTGCACACTGGGCCGAGGGTTTTAACATGGTATCCACAATGACGCCTAAATCTTTTTCCTGGCTGGTGGTTCCTAATGTGGAACCTTGCATTGTGTAACCATAGTTTGGGTTGTTCTTCCCTAGGTGCATAACCTTGCACTTGTCCACATTAAATTTCATCTGCCATTTTGATGCCCAGTCTTCCAATTTATCAAGATCCTCTTGCAATTTTCCACAATCCTCTTGGGTTATAACAGCTTTAAATAGTTTTGTGTCATCTGCAAATTTGATAACCTCACTCGTTATTCCAATTTCCAGGTCATTTATGAATATGTCAAAAAGCAGCGGACCCAGCACAGATCCCTGGGGTACACCACTATTCACCTTTCTCCATTGGGAAAATTGGCCATTTAGCCCTACCCTCTGCTTTCTATCTTTTAACCAGTTCCTGATCCACAATAGTACACTGCCTCCTATCCCATGACTCTTTAGTTTTGCCAAAAGTCTCTGATGAGGGACCTTGTCAAAGGCTTTCTGAAAGTCCAGATACACAATATCAACCGACTCACCTTTGTGCACCTGTTTATTCACTCCTTCAAAAAAACATAACAGATTAGTAAGACAAGATCTTCCTTGTCTAAAGCCATGTTGGCTGTCTCCAATTAGGTTGTGACTATCTACATGCTGAGTAATTTTATTCTTTATGATGGTTTCTACCATTTTTCCTGGTACTGACCTCAGGCTCACCGGTCTGTAGTTTCCCGGATCACCCCTGGAACCCTTTTTAAAAATTGGTGTTACATTGGCGATCCTCCAATCTTCAGGTATTAGAGATGATTTTAATGATAGTTCACAGATTACTGATAGCAGGTCTGCAATCTCATATTTCAGTTCTTTCAACACCCTTGGATGTATACCATCTGGCCCAGGTGATTTGCTACTCTTCAGTTTATCTAATAGTTGTAAGACATCTTCCCGATGTATCGATATTTCCTTCAATTCTTCCGCACCTTTAAATACCACTTCAGTCATGGGTAACATCCCTACATCTTCCTCGGTAAAGACCGAAGCAAAGAATTCATTCAGTCTCTCCGCTATCGCCTTGTCGCCTCTTAGTGCTCCTTTAACCCCTTTATCATCTAATGGACCAACTGACTCTCTCACAGGTTTTTTGCTACGAATGTACTTGAAAAGGTCTTTATTTCGCGTTTTTGCTTCCGCAGCAAGCTTCTTCTCAAATTCTCTCTTTGCCTGCCTTATCAATGCCTTGCATTTGACTTGCCAGTGCTTGTGCTGTTTCCAGGTTTCGTCGTTTGGCTCTTTTTTCCATTTCCTGAAAGATGCTTTTTTTGGCAACAACAGCCTCTCTGACCTCACCTTTAAACCATGCTGGCAGTTTTTTGGACTTCCTTCTACTTTTCTTAAAGCGTGGAATACAGCTGGTCTGGGCTTCCAAGATAGTATTTTTCAACAACACCCAAGCTTGATGTATGTCTTTAACCTTTGCAACTGCTCTTTTTAGTTTTTTCTTAACTGTTTTCCTCATTTTATCATAGTCTCCCTTTCGAAAGTTAAAAGGTAGTACTGTGGATTTCCTTACTATCCCTCCTCCACTAATTAAATCAAAGGCGATCATGCTATGATCACTATTGCCAAGTGGCCCCAACACCCTTATCTCTTGCACTAGATCTGGTGTTCCACTAAGGACTAGGTCTAATATGGCTTCCCCTCTGGTCGGTTCATGAACCAGCTGCTCCAAGAAGCAGTCATTTATTTCATCTAGGAACTTTATCTCCCTAGCATGTCCTGACGTGACACTGACCCAGTCGATACCGGGGTAATTGAAATCACCCATTATTATTACTGCGCTGTAACTTTTGTTAGCTTCCTTGATTTCTTTGAGCATTTCATCATCCATTTGGTCATTCTGGCCAGGTGCTCGATAGTACACCCCACTGCCATTGCCTTCTCCCTTTTATATGGAATTTCAATCCATATAGATTCTACAGCAGATTTAATCCTTTCTGAGTCAATGCCCTCTGTAACATAGAGCGCAACCCCTCCACCAATTTGATCAGCTCTATCATTACGATATAGTTTGTACCCAGGTATCACAGTGTCCCACTGGTTGTCCTCCTTCCACCATGTCTCTGATATTCCAATCATATCTAACCTTTCATTTAGTGCTATATATTCTAACTCTCCCATCTTATTCTTTAGACTTCTAGCATTTGCATACAAGCATTTTAGAGAATGTATTTTATTCATGTTAATTTGGCTATTGTTAGACATGGGTAAATTGGGATCTTTAAGCTCTGTCTGCTCCATACTTGAGGGCATTTGGGCTACTTTACTCATTTGTGGAACCTCTCTGCTTTTGGTAGTATCCTTCAAGGATACATTCTTCTGAACCATCCGCTCTTGGGCGACTGTCGGCTTTCCCCTAATATCTAGTTTAAAAGCTGCTCTATCTCCTTTTTAAAGGTTAATGCCAGCAGCCTGGTTCCATCCCGGTTAAGGTGAAGCCCATCCCTTCGGAAGAGCCCCTCCTTTCCCCAGTTCCTAACAAATCCAAAACCAGCGGTGCCTGAGGTTTCCCCTGAGGTCGGATGGACACGGATCCAACCGGGCCAAACCTTGAAGCGGTAATACGTGGTATACTCACTTGAATACCATCCACTACTCGCACTTCCCGGCCAACGCACCAGGAAATGTAGCAGCGAAGTGCATGGAATGAATAAAACCAGGAGTCAGTTCAGGGTCCAAGCCAATTTATTGTGCACAGGCTCAGACAGGAAAGTATCCAAAAAGGACTGAGCAATGGAGTACAGGAGCAAATTTTCCTGGGATCTTGGCCTAGTTTACAGGCCATAGCCTACCACAATGATGGTTTCTACTATTTTTCCTGGTATTGAGTCAGCTGTAGTTTCCCAGATCACCCCTGGAACCCTTTTTAAAAATTGGCGATCCTCCAATCTTCAGGTATTACAGATGATCTTAATGAAAGTTCACAGATTACTAATAGCAGGTCTACAATCTCATATTTCAGTTTTTTCAACACCCTTGGATGCATACCATCCAGTCCAGGTGATTTGCTACTATTCAGTTTATCAAATAGCTGTAATACATCTTCCCTGTGTAGCGATATTTCTCTCAATTCCTCTGCAGTATCACCTTAAAATACCACGTCAGTCTTTGGTAACATCCCTACATCTTCCTCAGTAATATACAATACGTAATTACAGGGAGAGAGAGACCCTCCCCTCGCCCGCGCCACTAATATTGCACCTCCCCGATATAGCAGCAATCACCCGATGCCTGCGGCAAAGATATCACTAACCTACCTATGCCACACTAGCACACCTCTAAGAAACACCAGTCTCATCTCTTTTCTTCCTCTCCCTCCACCTTTGAAGACTAGCTGCCGTTGCCTTCCACAAGCTGCGGTAACGAAGCAGCGTTCACGTCGTCTCCAGTTCACATATATCCAATCTCTAGACAAACAAGGCAGTTGGTTACGGTTTAAAGAATAACAAACTCGCGACATCTCCCAGTCCGCGTTACTCATGGCCACATATGCTTCAGAGCTGAGAACAGCGAACCCATTTACAGCACAAGAACGTCCGTAAGTAGCATGCGCAATAGTGGCGATTGAGGAAGTGGAACCGGAAGTAGCTGTTGGGTTTACGGACTGGGAGGGTTTCGTGTTTGTGCGCATGCGCCCTCAGGGTGCTGTCGGTTTCTCTGTGTTTCTGTTCTCCGGTACGCGCGGGCGTTAAATGAGGGAGCAATGAGGGAGAAAAGAAAGGAGTCGTGGTTCGTTGTCAACGGTAGTGAGGTGAAAAAAGGGCATTGAGTTCGTGGGAAAACTCACTTGTCATCGTTGCTGTATCCTCACGCTATTCTGGCTGCCTCAGTCTCCTAAGATCAGTGTCAGAGTGTAGGTATCTCTGTGTGGTGGCTTCTCTGCTTACCAGCTTTTTGGGGCAGTTTAGTGGAGAGCAGCAGAAAAGTTAGTTCGGGTTGGGGCTTGGGTCTGGGTGGCTCACTCCCTTTCTACAGCCTGTGTCAGAGCTTGAGCGGGCCAATTGAAGGATGGCGGCAGAACTACAGGGGAAGTACCAAAAACTGGCCCAGGAATATTCCAAGGTAAGGTCGAGACCTGCCCCATCCGTCTGTAACACCAAATCTTCCTGTCTTTGCTTTGATGATACATTAGTAGCAGCAATAATCTGCCTTTCAGAAATTATTAATGGGTCATCTGAAGGTGCAGGTCATTTAGCATAGTGAAGATATTGCTAATTAGTCCTTCAGCCCCATGGATAGTTGTGGCTTTTGTAACATGCTTATATGTTTCTCCTGGGGTGAAAAACAGCCTTGTACAAATTTGAAAGACAAGGATTCCACCTCAAGATGTGTTAAGAAACAGAATGAGTAACTTTCTGTATTATTTGCAAGGCTGGACTTGCTGCAGAAAATTCATAGAGGTACTTACTGAGGGTGGATTTCTTTGTTTTTGTCTTTATCGTTGTAAGACAGTTCAATGCTGTTTTGTAGTTTATAATATTAATCTTTGTATGTAAATCAGTTTCTGTGAGGCCCAGTCCTCCTTTGGCTCTGGGGATGTACATACAGTCTCAGCATAAACTGGTTCTTATAAATTATCTCATAGGCATGGAGGAATTTTCTTGTTTGGCTTCTTAAGGATCTTGGAAAACTGGATGTCTACACTCCCAAAGTTGTATGAGAGTACAGGAATTGCCAGCTGATTAATGGCTTTTATCTTATTCTATGATGTTAAAGCACTTTACAGCGACAAATTTAAATCTCATAATATTCTCAATCTTTTCTCTCGGTATTTGCTTGGTTGTTGTTCCTTCCTCTGTGTCTAGGTATTTATTAAAGTTCCATGAAGTCACAGCCCTGTCAGGGAGATATTTTCAGTTTTTTGCTCAACTTTCTTCCAAGGAAGGCTACCATAGCACATTTATCAAAGTCCGAAATCATCTGAAAAGATTTTCACTGGAACTGTAGAGCTTTAGGTCATCTACAAACAGTAATGTGTGATGTTACCTCTTGGCTGCTACCTTCTTTATTAAGACTATACTGGGATTTTTGTTTTTCTTAGCACTGACCATTATGGTTTATTCAACATTAACTGGCCTTTGGTGCCATATACTCTCCTCTTATTGCCCTTATGCTTAGGCGTTGGTCCGGGGCGTCTGTTGCTGAGGGTAGCATTGATGTTATGATTTGGACTGGGGTGATATGCTGCTGATTTGTGGTAACTCGCTGTTCCATGTTCCTCCTCTTATCTAACTGTCTCTGTCCTCTTTCTGTCCTATCATTTAAATGGCGTTCCTTTCCTTTTCTCCTTAAATGATATGGTATTGTAAACCGCTCTAATGCCTCTGGCCTGAGCGGTATATCAAATTCAAAATAAACATAAATAAACATGTTATGATGTTAGAATATATGATCATACTGATTCTATTTGCATCTATTGCAGTAAACAGCTTATAGATTGTAGGTAGACAGGTCATTATTCTGTAATTTTTGGGAACGTTGCTTGACTTACTCTTTGGAAGGAGTATTCTTCCTGTTATATGCCATTGTGATGTTAAGTCTAACTGCTTGATCAATTAATTTTTTTTAGCTTATCAGGCCTTGGTGAAGTGATATTAACTTGTTTGAGCCAGAGGTTGGTCACTGTGTCTCAGCCAGGGCTCATCCAATTTGGGGCTCTTTTTAACCTGCTTTCCAGCTCTTTTATTGTTCCTTAGTGTTCCTCTAGTCCAGTCCCGGAACCATAGAGTTTAGAATCTCCTCCAGCAGCTTTGGAGACTGAAAGACATCATTGCTTTGCTGGCACCAGTATAAATAGAGAAGGACCGCCCCCTTTCATCAGTACTTTCAGTCTCCAAGCAGCTAGAGGAGATTCTGAGCCTGGGTCTGGGCTCAGTTAGGACAAATAAGCAGAGCTTGTTTTTTGGGGGTTTCCCTTTAAATATATAGAGAGTAGTTGGGTTTAAAGGGGGGGAGTTTTTTCCTTAACATTTTAGGTTCTAATTGGCTGTTTTTTTGTGCCAGGTGGAGTGCTGCCCCTGAAGGGGATTCGGCTCCTTTCTCGGTTCCATCCTTGCGTCTTCCTCTCTTCTGCTATTCTCCCTCTTCTCCTTTCTCCCCCCTTCCTCTTTCCTCTTCCCTGGCTTGTAAACGAGCACTGGGGGCAGAAACAGTTTGGAAATAGCCTCCCTGCTCCCGAACCCGCTGCTAAGGGTGAGGAGCAGGTGGCAGGCGCGGTCCCCTCGCTATGGGGGCAGATGGCAAAGCCCTTTGGACACGTGGCATTTCTAGCGCTAGAGCCGAAGCCGCGGTCCGGCTGAGTTCAGCACGTGGGGGCCTCCCCGGAGCAACCGGCCCAGGTGGAGCATAAAAGCAGACAGACGGTGAGTAGCCTGGCCGGCGAAACGGGCCATTTTGCCCGCATTTGGTGGGTGATAGGTCTCAGGGGGAGGCCTCGGAGGAACAGGTTTTTTGCAGGGCAGAGTGAGGGCCGCGTGTAGCCTCGCAGGAAGAGCGGCAGCAGTGCGGCCATTTTGAAGGTGCATTTTACTTTTCCCCAGGTCAGGGAGTAATTTAAAGCTTCATTTTTGGGGGGGGGGGGGGGTTCGGCTGAATAGCCTGGTGCCTGCAATTGGTAGGAGTCTAGTTTAAAAAAACCCAAAACAAAACAGTGAAGGATTTATAGTCCCATCTCTATCTTAGATGGATAATTACTGCTCTAAGGTGCAAGCGCGGCAGTTGGGGTACTATGCCCGTGAAGCCTCGGTGCCTGGTCTGTGGCACGAGGCGAGGTGAGCTGCTGGACTCCGGGGTCTGTAGGTCTTGCACTCTGGAGGCCAAGGGGATGGAACAGATGCCTGAAGAGGCTGCTTTGGAGAGGGTGACGGTTCCTCAGGAAAGAGGGGAGGTCCTGGCTGCGGCTCTCGGCTCAGAGGAGCCAGTTGCGGCGCCATCCTCGGGTGAAGGCTCGGCGGCATCTGGGGGGCTTGGTCAGGTATCCGTGGCTCCGCTGATACCGCCGAACGTCTTTGCACTCATGCAGCAGGTGTTTGCCTTGCTCCAACCAGCGATGGCGGTTCTGCCTCAAGATTCCCAAGGACTGAAGCGGACAGGGGCTTTGGTCCGTTCTGAGGAGGCTGCTCCTCCAGCCAAGAGAGCTCGGGGGCTGGGGGAGGACGGTCTGGCGTCTCAGCTGGGGGAAGAGCTAGGAGCGGTAGACGTGGATCTGGACGAGGTCTCGGAGGATGAGTTGGAAGAGGGAGAGTTGCCTGATACGGAGCAACAGAGTTGGGTGGTCAGGATGTTTCGGCGCGAAGAGCTGCCAGCCTTGATTGACGAGACTCTAAGGACGCTGAATATGCCTGCGGGCGGGGAGGCAGCGGAAGAAACTTTGGAGGATCCGCTATTGCAGGCCGTCCGGACGTCCCACAAGGTTTTTCCTGTGCATCGTGTTTTTAATAGTATGATTCAAGAGGAATGGGATTTGCCAGAGTCGGCCCTAAGGGCTTTAGCTAGACTTTATCCCCTGGCCGACCAGGATAGGGAGCTTTTTCGGTCGCCCAAGGTGGATGCTGCGGTATCGGCAGTTACGAAAAAGACTACAATTCCCGTTGAGGGCGCTGCGGCGCTGAAGGATGTACAAGACAGGAGGTTAGATACTCTGTTGAAGCAGGTTTTTGATGTATGCGCCCTTTCCATGCAGGCCTCGATAGCGGGGGCATGGGTGGCGAGAGGCTGTTTGCGGTGGTCCCAGGGGTTGCAAGGGGATCATTTGCAGGATGCAGCTCGGTTGGAGTCAGGAACGGCGTATTTAGCGGACATCCATTATGATCTCATTCGCGGCTTGGCTAAGAGTGTGGCCTCAGTGGTAGCAGCCAGGCGGTATCTCTGGTTGCGTAATTAGGCGGCCGATAGTTCGTCTAAGGCTCGGCTTAGTAAGCTGCCGTTTCGGGGAAAGCTTTTGTTTGGTGACGATCTGGAGAAGTTGGTCAAGGATCTGGGCGAATCAAAAGGCGGCTGGCTTCCAGAGGATAAGCCCAAGCAAGCCCGGAGTTCGTCGGGGTTCCGGGGATCTCCGAGGGAGTTTCATAGGTTTCGGTCTGCTTGATTTGGTCAGCCCCAGCGGGGCAGATTTGCGGCTAGAGGACAAGGTTTTCGAGGATTCCGGGGAGCTGGCAGGGGGTTCGCTCCCTTTCCATCCTCGGCCGGTAAAAAGTCACAATGAGATAAGGCGGACCCAGGTGGTGGTTGTTCCCGTGGGCGGTCGGTTGTGGGAGTTTTACCCTGCCTGGGTCCGGATTACATCGGACCAGTGGGTCCTCGAGGTCATTCGAGAGGGGTATGCACTAGAGCTCCATCGACCCGTCTTAGATTCCTTTGTCCTGTCTCCTTGCAGAGCTCCCCTAAAATTGCGGGCGGTGTTGGAGACGCTGCAGCGGTTACTGCAGCTCCAGGCGGTAGTGCCCGTCCCCTTAGAGCAGGGGTTCTCAACCCAGTCCTCGGGACCCACTTAGCCAGTCAGGTTTTCAGGATAACCACAATGAATATGTATGAGAGAGATTTGCATGCATTGCCTCCATTATATGCAAATCTCTCCCATGCATATTCATTATGGTTATCCTGAAAACCTGACTGGCTAGGTGGGTCCCCAGGACTGGGTTGAGATCCCCTGCCTTAGAGCAATGCGGGTCTGGTCGGTACTCCATCTACTTTGTCGTGCCAAAGAAGGAAGGCACGTTTCGGCTGATTTTAGATTTGAAAAGGGTAAATTGGTGTCTCAGGGTCACCCATTTCCGTATGGAGACCCTGCGTTCCGTTATTGCGGCGGTCAGAGCGGGAGAGTTCCTGACGTCGCTGGATCTGATGGAAGCTTATCTCCATATCCCGATTTGGCAGGAGCATCAAAGGTTTCTGTGGTTTGCAGTGCCCATGGGGCATTTCCAGTTTCGAGCGTTACCCTTTGGGCTCGCTATGGCGCCGCGGACATTCACCAAGATTATGGTAGTGGTAGCGGCGGCGCTCTGCAAGGAGGGGGTCCTGGTGCACCCATACTTGGACGATTGGCTGATTCGAGCGAAGTCAAGAGAAGAGAGTGCCACGGCCACAGCCCGGGTGGTACAGCTGTTGGAAAGCCTGGGGTGGGTGGTCGGTCAACTTTGCAAAGAGCAGCTTGAGTCCCTTGCAGTCTCTCGAATATTTAGGAGCCCGCTTCGAGATGCAGACGGGAGCAGTGTTTCTCCCAACCGATCGAGCGCTGCGACTTCGGACGCTGGTGCGGCAATTCCTTTCAAGACCGGCGCCAACGGCGTGGCACTCTCTGCAGTTGCTAGGCACGATGGCAGCCACCATCAAGGTGGTTCTGTGGGCGAGGGCTCACATGCAGCCGTTGCAGAGCGCGCTGCTCCGGAGGTGGTCTCATCAACAGGATGTGTTGTCGCAGCGACTGATCTGGCCTCTGGAAGTGCGTCAGGAGCTCCGGTGGTGGTTGCGACCGGAGAGTCTGGCGGCGGGGGTACCTCTGGACCCTCCATCCTGGAGATTGATAACAACGGATGCAAGTCTCTTGGGGTGGGGAGCGCATTGCGAGGGGCGCTTTGCCCAGGGTCAGTGGTCTTGAGTGGAGAAGACGTGGTCCATCAACCAGTTAGAGATGCGAGCGGTCTTTTTGGCTCTGCGGGAGTTTCAGGAGTTTGTCGGTCGGGCGGCGGTACGGGTGCTGTCCGACAACGCGACGACCGTGGCCTACATCAATCGGCATGGTGGTGCGGGCAGTGTGTCCCTGGAGGCGAAAGCGTCTTAGCTCTTAGCTTGGGCCGAGCAGCATCTCGAAGCGCTGTCGGCACAGCATGTAGCCGGAGTGGACAATGTCGAAGCAGATTTCTTGAGTTGTCGCAGGGTGGATCCGGGGGAGTGGGTGCTTCACCCGGATGTTTTTGCGCTGTTAGTGCGACGCTGGGGCATTCTGCTAATGGATCTAATGGCGACATTCGAGTCGGCGCAGGTCGCGCGGTTCTTCAGCAGGAGGCGAGAACGGATGTTAGAGGGTCTCGATGCGTTAGCGCAATGGTGGCCGGAAGCGGGGCTTCTCTATGTGTTCCTGCCGTGGGCTCTCATTGGCCGGGTGGTGCAACGCATAGAGCGGCATCGCGGACTGGTGGTTCTGGTAGCGCCCGACTGGCCCCGAAGACCCTGGTATGCGGATTTGGTGCGGCTTCTGGCGGATAGGCCGTGGAGGCTTCCTCTCAGGGACGATCTCTTGTCGCAGGGTCCATTACGTATGCCCCAGGTGGCTCGATTCTCGCTTACGGCTTGGCTCTTGAAAGGGCTAGGATGACGGCTAAAGGGCATTCGGCAGCGGTCATTTCTACTTTACTGGGAGCGCGGCGGCGATCTACGTCACTGGCGTACATCCGGGTTTGGCGCGTTTTTGAGGCCTGGTACGAGGAGCATGGTCTGCAGCTGCTACGGGCCTCGATTTCACAGATTCTTTCATTTTTGCAAGATGGGGTGGACAGGGGCCTGGCGGCCAGTTCCTTGCGCGTGCAATTGGCGGCTATTTTCTGTTATCGGGGCAAGGTTCAGGGCCAGATGCTGGGGTCACACGGCGACATTAGACGGTTCTTGCGGGCGGTGTTGCTCATGCGACCTCCTCGATGGAGTGCAGTACCGGCCTGGGATCTGAATATCGTGCTGGAGACCTTGCTCAGAGCACCTTTTGAGCCCTTGGGCGAGGCATCGCTTAAAGATCTGATGTTGAAGACGGTTTTTCTGGTGGCGATCTGTTCCGCACGTAGGATTTCGGAATTGCAAGCGTTATCCTGTAAGGAGCCGTATCTTTCCTTCTTCAAGAATAAAGTGGTTTTGCGGACTGTCCCGGCGTTCTTGCCAAAGTTGGTTTCGGCATTTCATATTAACCAGGCAGTGTCTCTTCCGGTATTTTCTATTCGTCAGAAGGACGCATCTGAGGGCAGATTGCACCTGTTGGATGTTCGTCGTGTGCTTAAAAACTACCTCCGGCGGACGGCCTCCTTCCGGAGGTCAGATCGGTTATCTGTCGCTTTCGGGGGTCCGCGCAGAGGAGAGGCGGCGGCAAAGGCGTCTATTTCCCGTTGGTTGAAAGAAGCGATTGCGTCGGCGTACCTTTTAAAGGGTAAGATGGTGCTGGAGGGGCTGCGGGCTCACTCGACGAGGGCGCAGGCGGCGTCTTGGGCGGAATTCAGTTTAGTTCTGGTCGAGGACATTTGTAGGGCGGCAACTTGGTCGTCCTTGCACTCTTTCTCGAAGCACTATAGGTTAGATGTTCAGGCAGCGCGGGATGCTCGTTTTGGCTCAGTGATACTTCAGGCTCTGTTACATCCTCTATGGTTCCGGGACTGGACTAGAGGGACGCTAAGGAAGATGAAGTTAGACTTACCTGCTAATTGTTGTTCCTTAAGGAACTCTAGTCCAGTCCCGGACCCCACCCTGAGGTTTCTACAGTAAGACTATCAGAGAAGATTATAAGATACGGTTATCAGAGAAGATTATAAGTTTGGTTCAGCCTGAAGTTCTGCGGACAGGTAAAGTAATGACGTTCTCGGAGGGCGCAGAATGGAACCAGGAAGGGAGTTCTTCCCAGGCACTCTTTCGGGGTGTGTTTTGGCCTTTATATGTAGGTCATAGAAATTGTCCCTCCGTTTTGGGGGGGTGTTGATTTTATTAATGATTTATTCTACTTATTTGTTGCTCTGCTGAGTTGCTTTGTCAATAGGTACTGGTGAAAGGGGGCGGTCCTTCTCTATTTATACTGGTGCCAGCAAAGCGATGATGTCTTTCAGTCTCCAAAGCTGCTGGAGGAGATTCTAAACTCTATGGTTTCAGGACTGGACTAGAGTTCCTTAAGGAACAACAATTAGCAGGTAAGTCTAATTTCATCTTACTCCAGGCCAATGTTCCCTCTAATTTTATGTAGGCTGTGTGCGCATAAAATATCAGCTGTGTGCAGCTTTTGAAGGAAGGTTAAATTTTTGTGCGCCACATAACGACACGCGGAGTTATATACTTTAAAATTTGACTACACGTCAGAATACAGTATGTACACCACATTGACTTTAATCAAATTAAATGAAAATAGACTATTACTAAATGAAGCGGGAAATTTCTAGTAATTACAATCATAACTTTTAAATTTTAAGACGTTTGTGTTGTTTTCTATCAGAATCAGAGCCGTAATTTTTGTGCGCTCCATAGTAAAGTATGTGCGCTCGCTCGGCGAGGTGTGTGCGCCCGCACACGCGCACAGCTTAGAGGGAACAGTGCTCCAGGCCATTCCATAGGTTTCAATGTCTGGTTACCTTGCATATGGGAAAATTTAGAAAAAACATTCTGCTTCTCGATTGTGCACCACAGGGTTCTCATATTTTTTTCCCAAAAGGTTTCAGATTTGGTTGGTGGTATTTTTATTGTGTTAATGCTCTTACCCATTTCCCTCTAGAACTGTTCTGGGTTCTCTCAAAATAGTTTTTGATCTCTCTCTTTTCTCTTCATATCTTTGCAGTTTTTACACTCCTGCTGGTACTTTCGTTGGAAAAAATGAACTTAAGGTCTTCTGTTCAATGCAGCATGTTTCAGTTTGATCTTTTGGATCTTCCTCAATATCTTTGATGTTTTTAATCCTTTTAGATACCAGACTATCAAGGATAGTTCTGTATGCACTAGATGCAAGGTGCTCTTTGCCTTCAGGGAATGAGTCCAGTCTCTGGAGGCCAGAGTGCAGACTTGGAGGACATAAGGAAGACAGAGAGGTATATAGACAAGACCCACAAGGACGAAGTACTGAAGTTCCGCCTCCAATCTGGCAGCATCTCAGTTGCCATGGAGGAGAGAGGTTGCAAGAAAGGAGAGCATAACCTTGGTGTGACAGAAAGTGATCCTGTAGCTAGGACCTGCTCTCCAGGTGATGTAAAACCCTCTCTCACCGAGGAGGTTTCTCTAGGGCCATGTGCCCTTGAGGGAAGGGTTAGGATGGCTGTTATAGTTGGTGATTCTATGATTAGGCATATAGATGGCTGGTGGATGAGGATCGCCTGGTAATATGCCTGCCTGGTGTGAAGGTAGCAGACCTCATGCGACACCTAGACAAGGGAGGAGTCTGCTGTCTTAGCACATGTTGGTACCAATGACATAGGAAAGTGTGAGAGGGAGGTTCTAGAGGCCAAATTTAGGCTGTTATGTAGGAAATTGAAATCCAGAACCTTTAGGGTAGCATTCTCCGAAATGCTTCCTGTTCCACACGCAGTACCCAAAAGGCAGACAGAGCCTCAATGCGTGAATGAGATAATGGTGCAAAGAAGAGGCTTTTGGATTTGTTAGGAAATAGGCAACATTCTGGAGAAGGGAAGGGCTTTTCCAAAGAGATGGGCTCCACCTTAAGGGAACTAGGCTGCTGGCATTAACCTTTAAAAAGGAGAGAGAGATCAGCTTTTAAACTAGATAACAGAGAAAAGCCAAGAGCGCATGGTTTGGAAGGATGTATACTTGAAGGATACTAGCAAAAGAGGGAAGTTAGGGCATATCGACAGAGCGATTCCAGTTAAGGTAAAAGTAACCCAGGCGCTCTTAAGTACAGAGTTGAAAGATTCAAAATTATCTGTATCAACTGATAACCAATTTAATATGAATAAAATACCACCTCTAAAATGTCTGTATGCAAATAATAGAAGTCCAAAAAATAAGATGGGAGAGAGAGAATATATAGCACTAAATAAAAGGTTAGATAAAATTGGCATCGCAGTGACCTGGAGGGAGGAGGACAACCAATGGGACCCTGATACCTGGGTACAAACTATATTGCAATGATAGGGTAGTTCAAATTGGTGGAGAGGTTGCGCTCTGTATTAGAGAGGGCATTGAGTCACATAGGATTAAAGTTTTACATGAAACAAAATACACTGTAGAATATGTATGGATAGAAATTCCATGTAAAAAGGGGAAGGCGATGGCAGTGGTTGTGTACTACCAACCACCTGGCCAGAATGAACAGATAGATGATAAAATGCTAAGAGAAATCAGGGAAGCTAACAAAAGTGACAACACAGTAATAATAGGTGATTTCATTCCGCCGATATCGACTGGGTCAGTGTCTGAGCAGAGCATGTTAGGGAGATAAAAGTTTCTATATGAAATAAATAGCTGTTTCTTGGAACAGCTGGCTCATGAACTGACAAGAGGGGAAACTATTTTGGACCTATTTATTTATTAATTATTATTTATATACTGCCGCTTCCAAAGATCAGTGGTGGTTTACAGAGAACAGAATGGGAACTTTACATTATAACATTGGAAAAACGTATTTATAAGGCAATGTGATAAACAATTAACATAACTATGTACAAGAAACAGTCCTTAGTGGAATACAAGATCTGCTGCAAGAGAGAAGGTTGTTGGGACCACTTGGCAATAGTGATCATAGCATGATTGCATTTGATTTAATACATGGAAGCAGAATGGCAAGGAAAGCCAGAGTACCACCTTTCAAAAGGGAGACTGTGATAAACTGATGAAAAATAGTTAAGGAAAAACTAAAAGGAGCAGCTGTAGAGGTTAAAGATTTAACCTCAAGCATGGGCATTGTTTAAAAATACTGTCTTGGAAGCCCATACCATATGTATTCCGTGCTTTAAGAAAAGTGGAAGGAAGGCCAAAAAACTGTTAGCATGGTTTAAAGGCAAGGTCAGAGAGGCTGTTGTATGTAAAAAAGCATCTTTCGGGAAATGGAAAAAGGAGCCAAATGATCAAAACTGGAAACAACATACAGTAAGCACTGGCAAGTTAGATGCAAGACATTGATAAGGCAGGCAAAGGGAATATGAAAAAAAAGCTTGTCATAGAAGCAAAAATGCATAATAACAACTCTTTCAATTACATTGATAGCAAAAAACCTGTGAGCGAGTCAGCTGAAGCATTGGATGATAGAGAATTAAAAGGGGCTTCTAAGGGTTGACATAGCAGAGAGACTTAATTAATTCTTTGCTTTTGTTTTTACTGAAGAACATGTAGGGAAGTTACCCATGCCTAAAAGGTATTTAAAAGTGACATATTGGAAGAATTGAAAGAAATATCAATAAAATGGGAAGATATATTACAAGCATTTGATAAGCTGAAGAGTAGCAAATCACCTGGACTGGATGATATACATCTGAAGGTGTTGAAAGAACTGAAATACGAGATTGCAGCCCTACTATTAGTAATCTGTGAACTATCATTAAAATCATCTGTAGTACCTGAAGATTGGAGGATGACCTATGTAATGCCAATTTTTACAAAGGGTTCCAGGGGTGATCCAGGAAACTGCAGACCGGTGAGCCTGACATTAGCACCAGGCAAAATGGTAGAAACCATTATAAAGAATACTATTACTGAGCATGTAGCTAGTCATGGTTTAATGGGAGAAAGCCAACATGGATTTATCCAAGGAAAGTCTAGTCTCTCTAATTTTTTTTGAAGGTGTGAAGAAACAGGTAGACCAAGGTGAGCTGGTTGATATAGTGTATCAGGATGTTCAGAAATCCTTTGAGAAAGTCACTCATGAGAGACTTGGCAAAATTAAAAAGTCATGGGCAGTTTACTATTGTGGATCAGGAACTGGTTAAAAGATAGAAAGTAGGGCTAAATGGCTAATTTTTCTCAAGAGAGAAAGGTGAATAGTGGAGTACCCCAGAGATCTGTGCTGGGTCCGCTGCTTTTTAACATATTCATAAATCACCTAGAAATGGGAATAACAAGTGAAGTGATCAGATTTGCAGATGACACAAAATTATTCAAAGTTGTTAAAATGTAAGAAGATTATGAAAATTGCAAGAGGACCCTGATAAATTGGAAGACTGGATGTCCAAATGGCAGATGAAATTTAATGTGGACAAGTGCAAAGTTCTGCACTTAGGAAAGAACAACTCAAACTATGGTTACACGATCAAAGGTTCCACATTAGGAACCACCACCCAGGACAAAAATTTGGGTGTCAGGATAATACGTTGAAACCCTCCGCCCAGTGTGTAGTGGCAGCCAAGAAAGCAAATAGAATGCTAGGAATCATAAGGAATGGAATGGAGAATAAAAAAAAAAGAGGATATTATAATGCTTCTATGGAGTGGAGGAGTAGCCTAGTGGTTAGAACACTGGCTTGGTAACCAAGCAGCCAGGGTTAGATTCCCACTAGCACTCCTTGTGGCCTTGGGCAAGTCACTTAACCCTCCACTGCCTCGGAAGAAAGTCCTGGCAATCTACGTCCGGTGACACTGACAAGAAAACCCAGGAGCTTCTGGGTCGCCAGTAGTCAGGACTGACTCAAAGGCACACATTGCATTTTTTTGCATAATGCTTCTGTATTGTTCCATGGTGCGACCACACTTTGAATATTGTGTGCAGTTCTGATTACTGTATCTCAAAAAGGATAGAGAAAAGGTACAGAGAAGAGCCACCAAAATGATAAAGGGGATGGAAGGATACCTCTGTGAGGGAAAGCTTAATAATTTAGGGCTTTTCTTTTTATACAAATTTCAAACAATACTTACAATAAGTATACAAAGAAAACAAGACCAAAATTAATTCAAGCAAAAAATATATAAAGCAAGAACTAATTTTAGTTGAGTAGCCCTCATCTTGAGGAGGCCCAAAAATCACAGAAACAGCCCTAAGACATACCAATGAGAATTTACTCCACTGCACACAGCCCAAATTAATTACCTCCTCCCTCCCATCCCCTCCCCTTAAAAATCAGGTTTCTTCCTGCCATCAAGAAAGGCTTCTAACTGAAAAGAGTCAAGAAACACATATCGAGCCCCATGTACTGTAATTTTGTTTCATTTATTAATACTTGATGTACTGCCCTTAGTGAGGGATAGCAGAGCGGATTACAAAGATAAAACCTAAATTAAAGACATAGAAAGGAATGCCAATGATGGACAGATCAGAAGCACAGGACATTAGAGGGCAGACTAGAGAGCGTAGCTGGGAAGGGGAAGTAGGATTATTGTGGGTCTGGTGGAAGGTTGTATGCTATGGAGAATAAATGAGTTTTGAGCAGTGATTTGAACTTGGGAAATGATTAGTTCTAACCAGAGGGAGATTATTCCAGAGAAAAGGGCCAAGGATATAAAAAGCGGAGTGACATGTGGATTCTCCTTGAGATGCACCTAGGGCCAAAAAGGCCCATCTTCGGAGTTGCATCACTCTAGAAACATCTGGAAACAATTGCAACACAGCACCACAAAATATATCTGTTTTATGCTTTAACACTAGAAGCCCCAAAGTGCGTCAATTGATGCAAAAGCATCTTCGAAGGTTTATACCAGCGCCACTGCTAGAACCATGTCAGTTATGTAATGATGTCACATACTGCACGTAGTAAACAAATAAGTAACTTCAAATTAATTCACATCTGCATTTCATGCTCAACGCAGTCGTCGTGATAATGAGTCAATTGACGTAATTTGGGATTTCTAGGTAAAATACCTTTTTGGGGCTTCTTTAAGTAACTCTTAAATATAGAGACTTTATCTTGTTCAGATACAAACTTGACAATCAAAGTCCCTCTGATAGGGATATTATCCTGGGAATCTTGAAGAAAATGAGTTAGATCAAATTGGTCAGAGGACTTGAATATTTTACAGCCCTCAATAGATTCCTCAGAAAGATTCCTACCAGTAAGATAATACAATTTTTTGAAAAGGGAATCACATCAGCATTAGATAACGCCAACACCTCTCGAAAATATTTAACAATTGCATCTCTGAAGAAAGTAACTGATACTTAGGAAAATTTAGGAAACAGATATTCTTAGACCTTGAAATATTTTCAGACTTCCAACTGACAGTGTATTATCAGGCCATCTTTCACAGCAGATACACTAGCAGCCTGCAGAGAGTTGCACTGTGTTTCGCATTTAATAACCTAAGAACTTAAAGAATCAATCCGCTGTTCTTCTTGACTCAGCCTTACCATCGTTTCCTGGGAAAAGCTGCAAAGCTGCGATACTGTGGAGATTAAGGTCTGTTCTGTCCTTGTGACCACTTTCCAAATGTCTGCCAGAGACTTCAGTAATGGCTTGCCGGTTTCGACAGGAAGTGGTTCCAAGATTACAGGTTTAAACACACCTTTGAAAGGAACAGGAGTACTTTGCCTCAATGGTCCACCTTCAGCAGAACTATTAGGAGTAACCACTGTTGGTTAGGGCTTTCGGATCTTGACTCATCTTATCTCCTTTGTGTTTCTTTACCATTCCCCCTAGATGTATCCTATGTCTACAGCTACTGTGTTGTCTGTCTATTTTATATTTATCAATTTTTACAATAAATCCAAGTAGATATTTATTTTATTTAGTTAACTAGGCTTATGTATCGCTTTTCTACAAGTCAAAGCGGTGTACAATCAGGTACTATATATATCCTTGTCCCTGAAGAACTCACAATCTATGTTTTCGTACCTGAAGAAATCAGGCGACGCATTGCTCTTGGCAGAATGGCTATGAAGGACCTAGATAAGATTCTTTTTTTTTTTTTTTTTTAATTTTTTATTTATCATTATCAACATTAATACATCCGAAAAATAACATTCAAATGAATGGAAAATAAAAGGGGATACTTCAAACAAACCCAATTAATACAGAAAATAAATCCCCCTTAAAATTAGACCACAAAACAAAAAATTAGAGGGAAGCACCAAGAAATTATTGTTTCAAAAACAATTATTCAAAGTAAAATCAATATATAGCGACGGCATTAAGAGACTTATGCGTCAGCCAAATGGGGGGAATCAGAGACATTAACCACTACCTCCTCCCTAGCCTCCAAAAATTCTTGTAGTTGCCCAGGATCAAAAAACAAGTACAATTTCTGTTTAAACATAATACAACACTTAGCAGGAAATGAAGAGCCAAAAAGCTTTTCTTTCTCAGCTGTGTATCTCGAGAAACATCCAGAAATATTCTAACATTAGATCCTAGAAACAGCTCGTCAAAATTCCTGAAGTACATTTTTTAGGATATAAAATTTATCTGACTCCAGAGCCGTAGTTACAAGCAGGGTGGCCTTCTCCGTAACAACCTCTAAAGAGCTTTCTAAAAAAAACCGTGAGGTCTCCTACACCAGGAAGGCCAGAAGGACTCCCGGCAAGATGGCCACTAGAACCAACAGACAAATATTGGGCTCGAACCAAAGGAGGAAATTGTTCCGAGGGTATTTTTAAAATTTCCCCGAAATATTTCCTCACCATGGCCATGGGAGATAACACAGGAGACCTGGGGAAGTTCAAGAACCGCAAATTACATCTACGGACTTGATTTTCCAAGTACTCCATCTTCTTAATAGACACCAATTTGTCCTTAAGCTGGGCTGTAACCAAGTCCCGGAGTTGACCCACATCTCCTTCCAGTCTAGATATCCGCTCCACTTGTTCTCTATGTGCACTGGAGAGAGTTCCACACATAGACTTCATGCCCACTAAATCAGTACTCACAGTATCCACATAAGTTGACAAGGAGGTATTCAATGCCGCCAAACCTTCCCACAGCATTTCAAGAGTAAACACTGCTGGTCTTTCCAAACAGGGAATCCTCAGAAGACTCCCAGCACAGTCGGACACACCACCAGCTTCCACCTCCATTGAAATCTCAACCTCACTGGTCTCCCGTTGTTCTCTCCCGCCGGGAAGATACTCCACCTTAGCCGAGCCCCCCTTCATGCTCTGCCGAGCAGGGGTACTCGTCGGAACTACTGCTGGCAGTGCAAGCTCAGCTGGATCAATACTTCCGGGTCGCGGTGGTAGAGAGCGCTGCTCAGGGGAGACCAAACGCCCGAAGTGCTCAGGGGTGATATTCCTCATACCACCCCCGCTGAAGACGCCGCTCCACTTCCGACAGTAAAGCCGCATTCTGGTAGTACACGCTGAGCCGAGCTGGACGGCAAGCCCGATGAAGGTAACGAGACTTGCTTCCGTTTATGCCTCCCCATCGCTCTTCACAATTAAGGGGAGATACAGGTTCAGTCGCAGCGCACAAGATAGCGTTCTCACCACCAGGAAGGAGCCGCCGCCATCTTAATTGCTTCCCTCCGCCCAAGATGTGATAAGATTCTTAAGAGCAGAGATGTTTCTCTCCATACAAAGATTAGACTTGTTCAAGCCATGGTATTTTCAATATCACAAACCAAAAAATAGGGCTTGTTTCTTTGAATGAATACTTCCCCGTATCACCATTAACTACTGTTCATTCAATAATCAGTTGAATTCAATCTTCCTTGTTGTAAATCTGTAAATTCTAAACAGCAGGTCTCAGATAAACATTAGCACCGAACTCTGGATTAGACAATCTCCAGTTGTGTGCCTGTTCACATCAACGATCTGCTGTAAATTAAACTAAAAATAATAATAATGGAGTACTTAGCTCAAAAGCATATTCATCACTGCAACTCCTTCGAAATGTGTGAAATGCTGAATCAAAAACTTGCTAATTCCTCCACATGAAAATCCCAACGCCGTTTGTCTAGGCGCCCTCGCGTTTCTCATTAACAGGTTCCTCAGGGGACTTTAGCGCTAACTCTTTAGCTCTATAAAAACAAACAATAACGGTGATTGAACTTCTCAAAATTTTATTCTTCTAACATTCAACTATTGCCCAACAAAGACTAATCATACCTTTGAACTGCTGCTGCCTACGTTTCTCTATCCATTCTCTGAAAACTTCCACCAGTACTGACCCCGGAATCATCAAAAAACGCTGCGCATGCGGACAAAATCTAGCGCTGTCACATTTAAACTCCCCGCACTCCTATGAGCTCTTGTGCGATTGGCTAGATCTTAATTGATCTTAAACACATACCGACCAGTCGACCTCCATGTTTAGACCTCCTGGCTGTACGGTGTCCAACGTGTATATCCACCATTGTTCTTTACGTAACAACAATTGCTCCCGGGACCTACGCTGCCCTGCCTTTGTAACCTCTTCTATACACCAACAACAAAGTTGTTCAAACGTATGGCCATACGTAAGGCAATGTTGTACTATTGGGGCTTCTACCTGGGAGCAGCGCAATCTGCTTTCATGTTCCTTCATTCTCACCCTAAATGTGCGATTAGTTTTCCCTACATAAAGGAGCTCACATGGACAACAAATAGCGTAAACTACATAGGTGGATTCACAAGTAGTGGAATATTTTAAACACTACTTCACTCCCTTGTGTATGAACTCGGATCTATCTACTGTGACATCACACACTGTGCAGTGCCCACATTTTCTATGTCCTCTTCCCACATTCACATCACCTATTGAATTAACTGGCCTTAACTTCGCGGGACAAAGGTATTCCTTCAGGTTTTTCCTCTCTTCCACACGCAGCGCAATGTTTGGTTTTGCATGCCTGGAAGGTGATGGTAAACGGAACTCACTCAGATGATAGGAAGGTGATTAACGGTGTGCCCCAGGGTTCGGTCCTGGGACTGGTACTGTTCAATGTATTTGTGAGTGATATTGTTGAAGGACTGAATGGAAAAGTCGTCTGTCTTTCTGCAGATAACATGAAAATTTGCAACAGAATGGACTCCCCTGAGGGAGTGGAGAACATGAGGAAAGATCTACAAAAACTGGAAGAATGGTCTAATGCTTGGCAGTTAAGATTTAATGTAAAGAAGTGCATGTCATGCACTTAGGAAGCAGAAATCCAAGGGAAATGTACGTGATAGGGGACAAGAGGTTGGCATGCATGGACCAGGAGAAGGACCTTGGAGTGATTATTTCTGAGGATCTCAAGGTGGCAAAACAGTGTGACATGGCTGTGACAAAAGCCAGACGGATTCTGGGTTGCATACAAAGAGGAATTATCAGCAGAAAGGAAAAGGTACTAATGCCACTGTATAAGTCACTGGTGAGGCCTCACTTGGAATACTGTGTTCAGTTGTGGAGACCATATCTCACAAAGGTTTTAAAAAGACTTAGGGTCAGAGGAAGGTGACCAAAGTGATTTGGAGTCTGCATCAGAAGACTTATGAGAAGAGACTTTGAAGACCTAAATATGTACACTCTGGAGGAGAGGAGGGACAGGGGAGATATGATTCATACCTTTTAAATACTTAAAGGGTATTAATGAACAAACAAACCTATTCCAAAAACGAGGAAGCTGTAAAACTAGAGGGCATAACATGAAGCTGTAAGGGGGGTAAATGAAAGGCAATGTCAGGAAATACTTTTTCACTGAAAGGGTAGTGGATGCTTGGAATGCCCTCCTGATGAAAGTGATTGGGGCAAATACAGTGACAGAATTCAAAATGGCATGGGACAGACACAGTGGATCCCTTTATAGCAACAGGATAAAATCAAAATAAACTTAACTATTTCTTATATCTCAAGAAATAGGGGTTCCCTACACGGAGCAGTGGGTACACCCCTAAACAAAGGCATAGGGAGGGGTGACCTGTACGGAGTGGCAGGTGCATCTACTCTTGCCACCTTATTGGGCAGACTAGATGGACCATACTAGTCTTTATCTGCCGTCATATACTATGTTACTATGTATTGTGGTGGCGAAGCTAGCCCAGTGCCTAGGGAAAACACTTGAAGTCTCCTCCAGTCAGAAGGAAAGTGCAGGGAATTGCCACTTTAAAAGTGCAGCTAAGAATGAAAAAAGCCTGTCTAAAGCTGCTGTCCTAAGGCCACGCCCCAGCTCCATGGTAACTGAGGGTGGCAATCTAAGACAGCTGGGGGCGGGGTGGAAAGATACAGGCAAGACCCACTCATATAAGCCCCAGAGAACAGGGAGGAAGAGAGCTGAGGGAATAGCTGACTCGAGAGCTGAGTCTGATTCAGAGGCGGAGTCTGGGAAGGAACCTGAATCTGAGCATGAGCATCAGCATTACACGAGGAAGAGAGACGGAAGGGCTAATCTATGCAGGAACCAGCATGGCCAAGGAAGTGGCAGTGAAACAGTGCTGAGGAGAATCCTAAAAGGAACTGCAAGTAAAGATTTTAGCCAGGAGTCTAGAAAAAGGTTCTCAGACACCAGTTTGAGGGAAGAGTATCCCCAAAGCCAGCTCCAGAGTTTGGACCGGTACCAGGGCTGTAGGAAGCCTGCAGTAGGTTCAAAAACCCGGAGGTTTAAGCCAGGAGAGATTGCTGGGAGTGACTCAATCATAAAGGCTTACCAGGAGACGCTGAGTCCAAGAATCTCACCTCAAGGAGGGCTGGTAAGAAAACCTCTTAACAGAGAAACCTTGAATGTTTTAAAACTGTTGAAACGTTTGGTAAAAGATCAGGAATTACCTTGCTTTGATAGCAGCTCTGAGTCCCAAGAGAGGTCTCGAGGGGAACAGCTGATTAGGTGGTTCAACGAAGCTGCAGAACCTGATTGCTCTGAATGTGAGTCAATGGAAGTTGGAGAAGGTGATAGTGAATTAAGTCAACCTGATCAAGAAATGGAATGTGATTTATCCATAAGGGTAAAATGAGAATCTTCTGAGTTATAAGCTTGAAGAGATTCCAGTTTGTTTTATGTGCATGTATGTTCTGAAAGGGAAAGAAAGTTTTAATTAGTGTGGCTGCTGTTTTAAAAGCAAGAGACTTGTTAAGGAGGAATGCCTAAGGTCTCTAGAGCAACTAATTAAAACCCTGATTAAGTTGAAGCAAAGAAGAAAAGTTTATTACAGGAGTATTGCTGTCTGAAAGTCTTCAATGGACAATTAATTGCAAAAGCATTGTGAACTGAAACCTTTATTTGGAAGAAAGCAATCATTGCCTTGTTGAAGCAAGCAAGGGCAATTGATATCTGTGGAAAGTTTACCAACCTTTTATTTCTTGTGGAAAAAGTCTTTACATGTGTTATGCCAAGCTTCCTTAGAAGTTCCTGTTAAACAAGGGAGGCGAATAAAATTTCCTGTGTTGCTTTCAAACCTCGGCTAAAGCTCTTTATTACAACTACAATCAAATGCTCAAGGAACTACAACTCCTAGAGGCCTTTGCCCTAGGAATACATATTAAATAAAATATTGAAAGTACAGCCCCCTTTCCTCGTCAGGCAACAGCCTAGGCGGGGGTAGGCGGCGACAGTATGTTACAAGTTCCTGGAGGAAAGATCCATAAACCATTATTAAAGAGGACCTGGGAAATCCGCTGCTTGCCCCAGGACAAGAATTGTGGAATCTGTGTGCCTTTTGGAAATAGTCTACTGGCTTTGATGGACCTTGGTTTGACCCAGTATGGCATTTCTTATGTTTATTTATCCTTCAATGCACTTTTTCCAAGGAGAAAAAAAGAGTTTTCTTTTTCTTCTGGCCCTGAATTTTTGTTGATTCAATATTGTACAGCCAAACCTATTATTGAAAGAATTATATTTGATTTTATTTGTGAGATGTCAAATGGTTCTTTTATCAAGGTTATGGCCTTGTTAATCTTATTTATCATGCTTTAAATTAACTAACAAACTGGAAATCTGCATACTCATCTTTTTCCGCATGGACTAGGAGCTCAACCTTTAGTTCCTCCACCCTTAGGTCTGTCTCCTCCCTTTCATCTTCCTTTTTAGTTGATTTCTTGGCCTGCACATCCAGATCTTTAAGCTTCATCTGCACCTCAGCCTTCCTTTCTAGTACTATTCCAAGCCTCCTTTTTCTCTCTCCCTTTCAACCTTCTTTTGGGTGTTTCTTTCTGGATCACTTTTTTCCCTCACTACTTCATTTCTCCTTTTCCTTGTGCACTAGCCTGTCCTGTGGTTTTCTTTTCCAGGCTCCCTCTTTTTGTTCCTTTCTGAGGCTGCTCTTTTTCTGTGTATACTTTTTGTCAGGTACGTCCACTTAAGTCTCCTTCTTCTCTCTCTTTCTTTCTTTTTCCCCAGAAGTGCTTAGTTGATTTAAGATGTTATCATTCACATACTTTACTTTTATATGTAAAATTAGAGATCTTAAATGTTGCATCTGTTGCTTTTTGCAGTTTTTCTTGTGGCAATATTCCTTTCTTCCAGTTTTTGGCATATTCCCTTTATATACCTTCTTGATTTAAATATAGGGTTTCTAGCATAAAGGAAGCAATCTCCTCTTTATCTGCAGGAGTCCACTTAATTGCACTTGATTCTCTAAATCTTTTCATTAACTTCTTTGGTTTATCTCCTTCTATACTGGGTTCATGGACAAATACACCATGGCCTTTTTCTGCAGTGTTGCTACCACCATCTCTACCCTTAGGGGTGGGCATCTTTTTATACTGGGCGATGTGCAGCCCGTATGTTTTTTCTTCCTTTTCTTTTCTACCATACTTCAGTTGTAGAGTTGCCTTGGCGGGATTTGGTATAGATCAGGGGTTCTCAACTCAGTCCTTGGGACACACCTAGCTAGTCAGGTTTTCAAGGTAGGAACAATGAATGTGCAAGAGAGATTTGCATACACTGGAGGCATTTAGCAAACTGTCTTTGAGATTCCTCAGAAAATTAAAAAGTCCTGAGATAAAAGGCAAATGCCTTATTGTGTATGGGGAAACTACCTAAAAGACAGGAAGCAGAGTATGATTAATGATCAGTTTCCACTTGGAAAAGGTTAATAGTGGAGTGCCCCAAGTGTCTGTAGAGGAACCTGTGCTGTTAAATGTATTCATAAATGATCTCAAGAAAGAAGCAACAAGTGAAGAAATTAAGTTTGCAGATGACACACATTTATTTAAAGTTGTTAAAATGGCAGAGGATTGTGAAGAATTGCAGAAGAATTCTGTGTGACTAGGAAACAGCATTTACATGACAGATGAAATTTAATGTGGACAATGCAATGTGGTGCACATAAGGAAAAATAATCCTTACTATAGGTACAAAATGCTGTGTTTTGCATTAGGAATCGTCACCCAAGAAAAAGATTTTTGGTGTCCTTGTGGACAAATTTTCGGCCCAGAGTGTTGCACTTGCCAAAAAAGCAAATTGAAAACATATCATAGGAAGTATTTTTTATGCAGTGCATAATTAAGCTGTGGGATCTGTTGCTGGAAGGTGTGGTCAAGGCAGCTAACATAATGGGGTTCAAAAGAGGATTGGACAAGTGTAGGGAGGAAAACTCCGTAAAAATGTAGCCAGGTAAACTTGAGAGAACTAATGCTAATCCTTGAAAATAAGTTATAATTCAAAAACAGATTTTTAATGTATATGAATCACTTACCATGAACTTAATCCCAACTACAAACAATCAGCAGAGACTCAGTAGTGAGTAGACAAACAGACTAAACAATGGGTAGGAGAAAAGCCTCAGATAACTTAACCTCCCTCTATGTGGCTACTCAAAGCCATAGGGGAACAAACCGCTCCACATCAGAGGCTGAAAAACTCCTCCCATCAACAAATTCAAAAATGTTTTTATTACAAAATACTTAAAAAACCTCTAAACAACATCTACAGCAGAAGGTACCCCAGGTATCCCTTGTTTAGCTGAAACTAGACCTCAAATGGTGTATAGCCATGGGCGGAATTTTAGAGATCTTCTCTGCCCTGCAGTTCCAATACATTTTTCTGATATGCAATCAATGGGACATTCTAAATGTGGCTGCTGCATCTTTTGTGGGATTATAGAAGAAGGATCTATCTTTGTAATCGACAATTACACAGTACGTATTCATGGGAGTACTACCTGCTCTTCTCAGTTTGTTGTGTATACTCTGCGCTGTCCGTGTAATAAGTATTATATGGGGAAGACAGCCTCATCTTTAATTGACACACTTTCTCAACATAAGAACAGCATTTTAAAAGCCCGTGAAGATGCTCCTTTGGTATTACATTGCCTATGTTTGGTGATAGACTCTGTCCCTGATAACCCCTATGGGGGGTGATTGTGGGAGATTGCTAGTCCAGCGTGAACAAAAATGGGTATTTAAATTGAATGCTTTTGAGCCAGTAGGGCTTAATAATAAAATTGACTGGAGTTTGTTTTTGTAACTGTGATTTTAGCTTTGGTTTTACTGTGTGCTCCAAACATAGGAGAGTGAATTTGTGGGACTTATCCAATCAGAGGATAGCAAGCTTCTGATTGGGTGGAGCGGGGTATTTAAAGGATGTTGGCTTTTTGTGTCAGTTTCTTTGCACGAAGAATTTTGGCTGGTAGTGGAGCCCCTGAATAAGCTGTTTTTAGTGAAACAAAGATCTTTGAGGGTTATTCTGAGAAATGGTATGGTAGATTCAGTGGTGAGTGTAGCAGCAGTGCCTGGATTTTCGGAGTCCTGTGCAGGAGGGGTTGAAGCTTAGAGTGCTGCCAGCTTGAAGAGCTGCTGAAGAATTTGAAGAGTTGCTGTCCTGAGCTGCGGGTGGGCTTTGAACTGTGTTTGAGAAGTTTTGTGACTGCTCCTTTCTTTATTCCTTTATAGGTGGCCATTGTGTTGGTCTGTGATTCCAGTTTAAATAGCTCCTATAGAATTGATGTGTTAATACCATTTGAGCGGTTGTTACTGTCAGGGCACTCTGGGGTACCTTCTGCTGTAGATGTTTAGAGGTTTTTAAGTAGTTTGTAATAAAAACATTTTTAAATTTGTTAATGGGAGGAGTTTTTTTCAGCCTATGATGTGGAGCTGTTTGTTCCCCTATAGTTTTGAGTAGCTACATAGAGGGAGGTTAAGTTATCTGAGGCTTTTCTCCTACCCATTGTTAAGTCTGTTTGTCTGCTCACTACTGAGTCTCTGCTGATTGTTTTGTAGTTGGGATTACGTTCATGGTAAGTGATTTATATACATTAAAAATCTGTTGTTTTTAAATTGTATGTTGGGAGAAGGGTTTTTGGTCTGTGAGTGTTAGGAGTATGGTTTAGGCATTTGATATACCGCCCTTTACTTACGCATCAGAGCGGTTTACATGTATATACTAACAGGTACTTTTTATTCCCTTGTCCCTGCAGGGCTCACAATCTAAGTGTACCTGAGGCAATGTTTGTGTTTTGTGTTTTTATCCTGGCTGGTGGGTTTGGTAGCTTATTTGGTGGTTTGGAAATAAGTTATGAGAAATGGATCTATTTTTTTTGGAAGTTAGTGGATACTTTTGACTAGCCACTATTAGAGACAGCACGCTTGGCTCAGAGGACCTTGGTCTCACTCAGCATGACTTCTGTTATGTTTTTGTTACATTCTGTATGAATGTTGATCACTGCCACACACTGAACTGAGGATTTCGATGTTATTGTCTATGATGACTCCAAAGTTGGTTTGTTTCCTCTCCCAGCCCCCCATGGTAACTCCTAAAATGGAACCTAGCATTCTGTACATTTAGTTTAGATTATTTTTCTCTGTGTGCATTACTTGTTACTTTTTGCCTTTACCTTGCACATTTTCAGTAGTTGCTCAAGGTGCGTTACATTCAGATATGATGGGTATTTTCCTGTTCTTGGAGGGATTGTATTAAATTTTGTACGTGAGGCAATAGAGGGTTAAGTGGCTTGGCCAAGGTTACAAGAGCACAATGGGATTTGAACTCTGGCTTCCCTGGTTCTCAGCCCACTGCTCTAACTGCTGATCTGCTCCTCTACTCAACGTTGAATTTCATCTTCCATTAGAGTCCATTTTCTTAAGGTCCTCATGCAAGTCCTCAAAGTCTACTCTTGTGTAAACTACTTAGAATAACTGCATTATCTGCAGATTTGATCCCCTCACCTATTGCTTGCTTTTCCAGATCATTAATGAATACATTAGACAACACTAGTGCCAGAACAGATCTCTGGGCACTCCACTATTTTCTGTTTAGTGTAGCTGGGTTTAAAAAAGGTTTGGATAATTTCCTGGAGGAAGGTCCATAAACCATAATTAAAGAGGACTCGGGAAATCCACTGTTTGCCCCAGAACAAGCATTGTGGAACCTGTGGGCCTCTTTGGGAATCTGCCAGGTAGTTGTGACCTGGATTGGCCACTGTTGGAAACAGGAATACTGGGCTTGATGGACCTTGGTCTGACCCAGTAAGACATTTCTTATGTCCTTATCTTCTAACCAATGAGGACAAATGAAAGAAATATGGAGCACTGTTTACTTCTGGAGAGAGATATGCAATTGTAAGTATTTACTTCTGGGAATTTTTCTAAATCTTGGTGAAAAAGGAATTCTTTAGATTCCTTATCGTTCCTCCAGTTCAGTCCTCTACCTCTGGGTTGTCAATCTCCTCCTGCAGCTTGGAGACTGGTATGTCAGAATTATGACATCACTGGATATAGCCTGCTGCACTCTCTTTTCCAGTGTGACCAGTCTCCATGCAGCAGGAGGAAGTGGCGAGCCTTGTGGAAGGGCTCTCTGGAGAAACTGATAAAGAGCTAGTAGGACAGATTAGTTTTAGCTATGGGGTTTTTCTGAATTGGTTTTCTAATTTGGAAGCTGTCCTTTTAAAAAAAGAAAAGGAAAAAGAGTAAAGATTGAGGTTCCCGGCATTCTTACTCCCTGCCTGTTGATGTAGTTGCTTCGTTTGGGGTGCGGACTCAGGAAGTTTTTGTCCCCCCTCGAGTGGCACGGAGGTTCTCTCCCCCCAGACTCTACGGGGGAGAGCCCTTCTTTCCATGTACGTACCTTCCGGGCCACAGGGGCTGTCTCCCGTGGCTTCGGAGAGTTCATTTGGTCAGGCAGTAGCGTGCTGGAGCCGTTGTGATCGCCACGGTCTGGGATCAGCGGATCACTCATTTTTGGCAGCGGAGTGTGTAGCCTCGCCGGTAAGCAGTTCAGCGATGTCGAGCTGCATTTTAAAGCGGGAAGCTCCCTCGACAGGCGCGGGACTGTTCGCGGCTCTGTTTGGCGCCTTTTCTTGTTGCTGACGTTCTCGGCAGCCATTTTCTGTGCTGCGGAGAAGCCGCGTGGCTGACAAACCCAGGCCCGGGTAAGGCAAAGGAGATATCTTCTTTTGGTTTATTTTCTTTTGATTAATTTAGTTTATTTAATTTAGTTATTTATTTAATTTAGTTTCTTTATTTAAGTTTCCTTGGGTTGTTTTTTATCCGATTCAGCCTCTTAAGGGAGAAAAGGGGGGCTGAGGGTAGCTTTTTCTCCCGGGGGGGAAAAGGGGGGGGGGGAAAGAAAACAAATGGGAAAATCCCTGGGTCTGCTGAGCTTGTCTGATTCATGGTGGCGAGACCACAGTGTATTGTGTGTGGCACTAGGAGAGGCACAGTGGCAGATACTGGAGTGTGCCGGGGATGTGCATTCCTCTCATCCATGGTGGAGCAACAGATGGACATCAAGGAGGCCCCAGAGGCGCAGGGGATGCCGACAGGGGAGGGGGCTGCTTCTCTGAGGCTGGCGGCGCAAGGGCCGGCTTTGGAGGAGTTTCCAGGGCACTTCCAGTGTAGGCATCGGGTCTCGGGATTTTAGCCCTGAGTTTGTTTTACTAATGCATCGGGCCTTTTGCCTGTGACGCCAAGGTAAGTTGCCCGGCTCCGGGGCGCTGGCAGGTTTGGCTCAGCAGCTGGAGGCGACCGTCGAGATAGGCGAGGAACCACCTATGCCTAAGAGAGCAAAAATAAAGGAGTATGCAGCAGTGGAAGGCGAGTGGCCTGAGGTCCAAGATACAGACTGGGATCCGGATGAGGGTACGCAGGATCTGGAAGAGGGAGAGATCCCGGAGCGTGAGTATCAAGCTAAGATTATTAGAGTATTCTGCAGAGAGGAGCTTGCGACACTAATCACGGAGACAATGCAGATGCTGAATCTTGCTACGCAATCTGCTGCTGCATAGGAGGTTGAGGATCCGGTCATTTAGGCTGTGTGGCAGACGCAGGTGGTGTTTCCAGTACACAGAGTAGTCGACAAAATGATACAAGAAGAGTGGGATAAGCTGGAAGTGGGCCTACGAGGCATACAGACTATGAATAGGCTCTATTCTCTGGCCAATAAGGATAAAGAGAGGTTCTGAGCACCGCGGGTGGACGCGGTGGTGTCGGCCGTTACAAAGAAGACCACTATTCCGGTGGAAGGTAGTGCGGCTTTGAAGGATGCCCAGGACCGTAAGGTTGACGGTTTGCTGAAACAGACCTTTGAGGCGGATTCGCTTTCGCTGCAGGCTTCCATTTGTGGAGCTTGTGTGACTAGGGCGTGTTTACGATGAGTCCAGCGACTGCGTCAGTCGTCACACTTGGATCTCGAGGAGTTAAAGGAGCTGGATCGTCTGGAGTCTGGGGCGGAGTACTTAGCGAATGTGCATTACGACTTGATCAGGGCACTGGCCAATAGCACGGCGTCCGTGGTGGCCGCCCACAGGTCAGTGTGGTTAAGAAATTGAGCGGCAGACGGGCCGTGTAAGTCCCGACTTAGCAACCCGCCCTTAAATGGAAGCTTGCTATTTGGAGAAGATTTGGATAAGTTGGTAAAGGACCTTGGGGAATCCAAGGCGGGTAGGCTCCCAGAGGATAAGCCGAAACAGGGAAAGCCCGGTCAAGGTTATCGGGGCCAGTTTCGGGATTTTAGAAGATTTCGTTCGGCACGTTTCGGAAGTTTCCAGAGGGGCCGGTTTCAGACTCGAGCCCAGGGGTTTCGCGGGTTTTGGGGGGGGGCGAATAGGGGTTTCTCTTAAACACCCATTTCTGCAACCCACAAGTCACCGCAACCCGCAAGTCACAATGAAGCAAGGCGGGTCCTGGCGGAAGGGCCTCCCATAGGCGGATGGCTCCGGGAGTTTCTTTCTGCTTGGTCTGCCCTTTGGTCTGGCGATGGTGCCGCGAACCTTCACCAAAATCATGGTGGTGGTGGTTGCCTTGCGCAAGGAAGGGATTCTAGTACACCCTTATCTCAACGATTGGTTAATTTGAGCCAAGTCCGAGGAAGAGAGTATCCGAGTGACAAACAGAGTGGTACAGTTCTTGCAGGGTCTCGGTTGGGTAGTCAACCCGACAAAGAGTCGTTTGATACCTTCCCAGGACCTCGAATATCTCGGGGTTCGGTTCGACACCAAGAGGGGGCAGGTGTTTCTACCGCACAAGAGGGCCGAGGCTTTGCGGAATCTGGTTTGCCAGTTCATATCGGTTCCAGCACTGTTGGCGTGGGTCTATCTCCGGGTGCTGGGAACGATGGTGGTGACTTTGGAAGCGGTACCGTGGGCCAAGGTTCATATGCGGCCCCTGCAAAGGGCGCTCCTTCGCCGCTGGTTGCATCAGGCCGATTCCTTGAGCAAGCGTCTCCCGTGTCCAATCAAGGTCAGATGGTCTCTTCGTTGGTGGCTGCTCAGGTCGTCCCTGGCAGCCAGCATGCCGCTGGAACAGCCGGACTGGATTCCGTTATTGACGGACGCCAGCCTAGTAGGCTGGGGGGCCCACTACGGAAACCGGTTCGCACAGGGGCCTTGTTCTCCCCTAGAGGCCTCATGGTCGATAAACCGTCTGGAGCTTTGAGCGGTAGCCTGGGCACTTCAGGCGTTCGAGGACTTGGTGCTGGGTCATCCAGTACGGGTGCTCTCCGATAACTCGGTGACTGTCACCTACATCAACCGTCAGGGCGGCACGGGGAGTGCCGCAATGGAAGAAGAGGCAGACACGTTGTTCGCTTGGGTAGAGAGTCGGTTGACCGCCATTTCGGCAGCGCACATTGCAGGCAAGGACAATGTCACAGCGGACTTCCTCAGCAGAGTTCAGGTGGATGCAGGGGAGTGGGAGTTGCATCCCGACGTCTTCGCGCAGATAATAGTTCGATGGGGTATTCCAATAATGGACCTAATGGCGACATTCCAGTCGGCGAAGGTCAGCCGGTTCTTCAGCAGAAGGCGAGAAAGGATGTCGGAGGGCATAGATGTGCTGTTGCATCAGTGGCCGTCCGAAGGGCTTCTGTATGTTTTTCCTCCTTGGGCGTTGATAGGCCGAGTGGTTCAAAAGATCGGTGCTCATCCGGGAAGGGTGCTGTTGGTGGCACCCGACTGGCCGAGATGTTCATGATACGCTGACCTGGTGCGGCTCCTGGACGGCGAGCCCTGACGGCTCCCTGCGAGGGCGGATCTGTTGCTTCAAGGTCCGCTTTTCATGCCCCAGGTGGATCGGTTCTCGCTTACGGTATGGCCATTGAGAGGGCTAAGCTAAGGAAGAAGGGCTACTCATCGGCGGTTGTGGCAACCTTACTTAAAGCACGGAAACAGTCGACATCTTTGGCGTATGTGCGGGTCTGGCGTATATTTGAGGATTGGTGCTCGAGGCATCAGGTTAGAGCATCCTCTGCTTCTATCCCATTTGTATTGGAGTTTCTGCAGGACGGCTTTGATAAAGGTCTGCAGCCAGTTCCTTGCGTGTTCAATTGACAGCCCTTTCCTGTTATCGCGGCAGAGTTAACGGCGCGCCTCTGGGAGCTAACCCCGATGTGGGTCGCTTCCTGAAGGCGGTCTCTAGGTTGCGACCGGCATGTAGGGTTTGGATTCCGCCGTGGGATCTCAATCTCGTCTTGTCGGCGTTATCCAAGCCTCCCTTCGAACCATTGCGTCGGGTTTCGGTGAAGGATTTAACCTTAAAAATGGTTTTCCTGGTGGCGATTTGTTCAGCTAGGCAGATTTCGGAGTTGCAAGCGTTGTCGTGTAGGGAACAATTCTTGTCCTTTTCTAGAGAGGTGGTGCTACGTCTGGTCCCGTCCTTCTTACCTAAGGTGGTGTCTCCCTTCCATTCGAATCAGGCGGTGTGTTTGCCCGTTCTGGGGTTTCTGGAGGGCGACGAGGCTGATCGCAGTCTTCATCGTCTGGACGTGAAGAGAGTGTTGCGCCAGTATTTAAAAGTGACGGAGTGTTTTCGCAAGTCGGACCCGGTTATTTGTAGTGTTCGGGGGAGTGCGTAAAGGAGAGGCAGCGGCTAAAGCCTCCATTGCCAGGTGGGTTCGGGAGGCGATTGCTTCTGCTTATTTGCTTCACGGTCGATCCGTGCCCGTGGGTTTGCGGGTGCATTCCACCAGAGCGCAGGTGTGCTCCTGGGCGGAGCACAGTTTGGTGCCGCCAGGGGAAATTTGTAGGGCGGCGACTTGGTCGTCCCTTCATACATTAAGTAAACATTACCGTCTGGATGTAGCAGCTGCTACTGATGCCCGTTTCAGGTCGGCGGTGTTGTCTGCCAGCTGGAAGGGTCCCTCCCAATGATTACTGCTCTGGTACATCCCAGAGGTAGAGGACTGAACTGGAGGAACGATAAGGAAATGTTAATTACACTTACCTGGTAATTGTAGTTCCTTGAGTGATGACAGTTCAGTCCTCCTTCCCACCCAGAATATTCCTGAGGGATCCAGGTTTGGTAGCGAAAAGAAGAAGAGTGTTACAGGTAGGTATGCCTTATTTCACTTTGTTATATTGTTCCCTTTCTCTATAGCAGGGAAGCGTGTAAGAAAGCCTTGCCGGAGGGGTTGAAAAGTTCTATGGTTAGTTTACGATGCGTATCAGTAATTACTGTTAGCTACTTAATTTGTTGCTCCTTTGAGTCTGCTTTGTTAATAGTTCACACTGGGATGGAAGAGAGAGTGCAGCAGGCTATATCCAGTGATGTCATAATTCTGACATACCAGTCTCCAAGCTGCAGGAGGAGATTGACAACCCAGAGGTAGTGGACTGAACTGTCGTCACTCAAGGAACTACAATTACTAGGTAAGTGTAATTAACATTTAAAGCTGATTAATCTGTGAATCCAGTGTATTTGTTAAATCAGTCAGGGCCTAGTATCAGCAGATAGCTTTTAGTTAAATTAAACTGAAAGCTACCTGTTGAGTTTTTAAGCTTAAAACCCAGCAGAGAGCTTTTAGTCTAAATTTAATACTCAGTCAGGACCTAGCAGCAACAAAGAGCTTTCAGTTTAAATTTAAAACACAGCAGAGAACTTTCTTGTTAAATTTAGAACCCAGCAGAGAGCCTCCAGTTTAAATTTCATACTCAGTCAGGGCTTAGTATCAGCAAAGAACTTTTAGTTAAATTAAAAACTCAACAGGTAGCTTTTAGCATAAGTTTAAAGCCCAGCAGAGAGCTTTTAGGGGTTTTTTTTTTAATATTTAAATTTTTTTATTCAAGATTCCAACTTTCCAATTTACATTCTCTATTAATTATACATATCCCAGGTAAACAATCCTGGTCTTGAACAACAGCAGTATTGTTAACATCCTTTTCCAATTTCACTTTTATCCAACAATTCAACCTTTTCATCTTGTTACATTTCAACCAAACAACTGTTTTAAATTCCCCCCCCCCCAACATTTTCGATTTATTCCACTGCTCCCCCACTTCCACAGTAAATCCCCCCCATGATTTCCCACTATTCATATCCCACACGCCTTCAATCCTCTTATCCCCCTCCTCCCACCCCCCCTAAGACTCGCCACAGCTCTCCCCAGTTCATTTCAAACTTATCTACCTTCTGCCTCCGAGCAGCCTTTAATTTTTCCATAAGGACAATATACCAAAGTCTCCTCTCATAATTCACTACAGAGGGAGCCTCCTTTTGCTTCCATGCAGCTGCCATCTCACGTCAAGCTGCACTTAGACATGCCAAAATCATTTGTCCCCCCCCCCCCACCATGATAATAAAAAGATACCTGGTGACTTGTCCTCTCCCACCCCTAATTTCAGCTAAATCCAATTTTGAATCCTGCCCCAATAAACTTGAATCTTTGAACACCCCCACCAAATATGCCAAAAGGTACCCACCTCCCCACACTCTCTCCAACACAATGGGGTAACCCCTGGATATATCCTGTGCAGTCTCTCCGGTGTATAATACCATCGAAACAAAATTTTGTAACAGTTTTCGCGAATACTACTCGACCACGGCGCTTTTTTCATCTGATCCCACACCCGCCTCCATTCTATGGGTGACATTATCTTTCCGAGTTCCCTCTCCCACTCTACCATATACCTAAATTTCTCCTCTTGCTGTCCCCGAACTCCTTTATATAATGCAGAGATCAACCCTCTCGAGCCCTTTTTCCCATACCATAATAGGCTTCCACTATGGACACTTCCCTTTCCAACCCTTCTTTCCCCAATACTCCCTTAAGAAAGTGACCCGCTTGCAGGAACACAAATCTATCCTTATCCTCTAATCCATACTTCTTCCTTACCTCTTCAAAATCCTGCAACTCTCCCTCCCCTATTAGCTGATAAAAACATTCCAAACCTTTACTACTCCATTCATCAAAACGACCTCCTTCCCAACCTGGCTGAAAGGCTTTCCATCCTCTCCATGGTGTCATCACCAAAAACCCACTACCCTACTTCTAATATCCTGTGCCCTCACCTTATCCCACACTCCCATCACATGCCTCATGGCTGGTGTACCGAGCCCCATTTCCTTCCGCTCTGCCCGGGGCGCCCACAACCACGCCTCCAACCTTCCTCCCTTCCGTGTTTTTTCTAACAACACCCCTGGTTTCACCCCTTTACTAGCTCTCCAATCCATTACATGTCTAACCTGAGCTGCTCTGTAGTAATCCCTTAGGTTGGGAACCCCTAATCCCGCCTCTTCTTTAGGCACATACATGACCGCCCTTGTTATCCTCGGCGGCTTCTTCTTCCAAATATGTTGAAAGATCTTTCCTTATCGTTCCTCCAGTTTAGTCCTCTACTTCTGGGTTGTGCACCTCTTCCTGCAGCTAGGAGACTGGGCATGTCAAAGTCGTGACATCACTGGATATAGCCTGCTGGTATCTCCCATCAGCCTCCAGTGTGTCCAGTCTCCTTGCAACAGGAGGACATAGTGAGCCTAGCTTCTGGGCTCACTTGGGGGGGAACAGATAGGAGCATTTAGTGTGACAAATTCTGATTTTACTTTTGATTTTTACCTTTCATTTACTTTTAATTTTACTTTTAATTCAGTTACCTTTGGTTAATTGACAATCGGGGATTAGTTCCCTTTAGTTAGGAGCAAATTTCCTTATTTACAGTAATTTTAAAATTGAGCCTGGTTCTTTAAATTAGTAGCAGTTCTCGCCTTCCCTCCTTGTCAGTGATTTTCACTTGCTGTAGGCATTTGCCGGTGCGGATCTCTCTCTCCCTGGACTGTACGGGAGAGAGCTCCGGGACCCGTACAGCCACACTGAAGCTGTGTGAGACGGAGCCTCTCCGTTGCTGCGGGATTTTAATTTTACTCTGTGGAACCGGCTGAGCGATCCTCGCTGCGGCTGCCAGGCGCATCAGCGCGGCTTGAGGATCGGAGGAATTCAAGGAGGTAGGAGCAGGCTGTGTGGCTTTCTGCCCTGCAGGAAAGGCCTTCGGGCTCTGTTGGTCTGCTGAGGCCTCATTTTTGCAGCGGCGGCTGTTCTTGGCGCCAAAATTCATTGGCGAAGGGGCGGCCATTTCCTCTCTAGGTATTTGGACCGCATCGCGAAAGTTGCCTGCGTGAAGAAAACAACAGGCAGACTAGCTAAAGTTTTGGGCCTAGTGTTTGTTTCTTTCTTTTGTTTGTAGTTTTTTTTTTTTTGAGGCCAGGTGGTTCCTCAGCATTAAGGGGGACTGTTGCCAATCCTCTTTATAGAATAAATAAGAATAAACTTAAAAACAGGACAGCAGTTTTGGCATTGATCCCTGATACCACATGTTCTTTCCCTCCTAATCATGTCTCTGAGGAGCATCTGTTCAGGCCCAGGATATTAGGCAAATTGCCAGCTTTTAGTTTCAAGGGCAGAGCCCTAACTTGTAGTTTGCAGGAGGGAAAGCCTAGAAGTGTGCCTTTATGTAGTCTATAGTGAAAGTTGCCCAAAATTCACAGGGACAGGTTTAGCAAACCTTAGAATGTACAAAAATAGACTGGCAGTTAAACTGCCAACCAGGAAGTGCCTGTGCTACGGTCTATGGCCACCAGAGGGCAGCTGGTACACTCAATAGTGCCTTTCTATGACTGTGCAGGCAGCCATTATCTGCAGATCAGGAAAGAAATCACCACAGAGCCTCGGTGATGTGATGTAAGGTCTGAGAATCCAGTTTATATGACCAAGATTTAAAGCTCTTAATTTCTGTATCATTGGTCGGGCTCTGCTGCCCTAAAGGCCACCGAATGACAGCGCTGCTCATGAATCACATAAAGTATTCAGTGCCCCCATCCCTGGGGGGTGAGTGGTACCATACAATATCATATTACTCATCAGGTTCACACAAGCAACAACCTCTCAGACCTCCATTTGCAAGGTGGTCGGTGTATCCCACTGCTATTTCTCTGACTGCAGGGAGGCCTGGTGAGGTGCTTGTGGGTTTCATAGCAACACTTAGCAGGCCCTTCCCAAGAAATTCTCATCTATTACTAGAGCAGGGTTTCATTTCATTTCTCTGGTTGTGGTTAATGCACAGCGTCAGGGGCTGTGTTCGAAAGCTTGGGTCCCATGGACTTCGGTGGGATTTCAAAAAGAAAAAGAAACTCGCTTTAGTGAGAGATAGCCTTGTTCATTTTTAGCTAACACTGTTGATTTTACTTTTGATTTTTACCTTTTGCGCCTGGATCCCAAGGATGGGACATTGTTTGCTTCCAGGGGTACTTTCTGTTTTGCTCTTCAGCTCCCTGGCAGATGCAGTAGGCTGGCAGGGGGTGGGCAACGCCTCCTGCAATGCAGAATCTCCCAGGATAAGGGGGGGAAGGACCACTGGGTGCAGCGGGGGCTGGTAGCTTCTTGCAAAGCTATAGTAGCAGTTTGGGTAATTTTAGCGGATCTGCTTTGATTTCATTGGAGTTGGCGGAAACTTGGTTTTTGGAGTCCTATCTTGAAGAAAAAAAAAAAAGGGCATAGCTATGTTGATTTACCAGAATCTCCTTCCGCTATCCATAGAAGGTCCTATACAGCGTTAAAGTCGATTTATATGGTAGGATAATATTTTGGCTTAGCTGCTGTGATATAGCCCTATGTTCCGCTGTAAACCTATTCAGGTCAAAAGGAATTATGGTGATAATTCTCTTGGACAGTTGTAACAGGTGCTTGGGTGAGCGTCATGGCCAGTCCACAGATGTGGAATGCTCTGCCATAAGCATTATGTCATGGGAAGAATTTTATAGTTGTGTGGTTTCTTAATGGAAAATGTTCCCGTTTAGTTTGACTTTGCCAAATTATAAGATTTTACGGTAGATTTGTAATGTCTTAATTTTGGCTATATGGGTTTAATTTTACATATGGAAAAGGTAGCTCAGCGGAGAGAGATTGCGAAATAGAACTCTGGCCTTTGGAGCTATCTATGCTCCCATTCCATTTATCAGAGGTTCTCCAGTACGGAGAGTCTCTGCTAGTGTTCAGTGAATGCCTTAATGGGGGGCCAGAACAGCTAGGCTAGTTCTCTAGCAGCAATGGCAGCGGCTCAGACTCTAGTAGGCATACTTCATATGCTGGGCTTACAGGATGGCTTCTGCGCTGATCGGCATCAGCCAAGGTGACTGCCGGTTTAGACTGTGAATGTGGAGTCAGCCTGGAGGAGGGGCCTTGCGTTCTCTGGACAATGCCCTGAATACACTGAATCCCTTCAATTCGATCAGCTGCTGGCAGGACACAAGGCACGCTCGCATGCTTTTTTTGCTTCAGTGGTCTAAAGGTGGAGTCTTTACCAGGTGGTATAATGGGAACTTGTCTGCAGTTTCTCGGCTTCTTTATTGCTGACTCAATTGCCACTGCAGAATGAGAGCTGTATTTCATATCACCAGGTGCTAGTTGAACTTAAAATATAAAGTCCATCTTTGTGCAGTCAGACGGAATGGGGCGTTACTCTAGCAGGACGGCCGTGGATTAGTATGCCTGTGTTTGGGAGTTCTTTCTACTTCATATTGTTGGCACGGAAAGAGCGTCTCTTAACATATGCTGAAGGCATTTTTGGTTTAGAGGTGTCTTTGTAAAAAAAAAAATAAAAATAAATAAATAAAGAAGGAAGGAAAATAAAGAAAGTATTCAGCTGTCCTGAATTCGCCTGTTCTTGATTGACATTTTGAGGCTAAGCAGGGGCACGCCTGGGTACCACGTGGCTGGGTGCACACCTTGCACTTCCAGGGTGTGCGGACTCACTGTATGGAACAGAGCCCTAGCAATCTTCTTTATCGCAAGATGGGAAAGTAGATGGTTCACTGAAGCGATCGTTGGGGACATTGCTCTGGCCTTACAAGCTCCCATTTTTGGAGCCTGGGGAGGCGAGAGCATGCTTCCGCTGGTTGCAGTGTTACGGCAGTCTACTCGCCTGGAACAGGAAAGGATCAGGGAGTTGAATCGACTACAGCCTGATTTGCTTTATGGGGCAAATGTGCGTTATGGCTTGATTCAAGCGCTAGCTAATATTATTGGCTTCCTTGGGGTTCACCCAGAGGTCTCTCTGGTGGAGGAATGGGGCAGCTGATGGTTCGTCCCAGTCGAGGGTCAGTAAGCTCCCATTAAGTCTGTCTTGTCCTTTCCCCGTGGGCTCTCATAGGGCAACTAGTTGGCGTATCGGGGCTTTCGGAGAAAGGTGCTCTTGGTAGCGCCCGGTTGGGCGAGACGGCCGTACTAGGCTTTTCTCATTCATCTACTCGACAGGCTTTTCCTAGAAGTTGTCGGTAGCGGACGTTCTGCTGCGGCTAGGTCCGTGACGAATGTCTCAGGTGGATCTGTGCCCGCCTACGGTTTGGCCTTTGTATGGGCGGGGCCCAAGTAGAAGGGTTATTCTGCGGCAGTCTTCGCCGCCTTGTTGAGAGCAAGGAGGCAGGCTGCTTCTGCTACGTAGGTCCATGCTTAGCGCCTTTTGGAAGGCTGCTGTTCACGGCGGCAAGTCCGGGCGACAAAGGTGTCTGTATCCTTGGTCTGAGTTCTCTGCAGGACAGTGTCTGAAGGAACTAGCGGCCAGTTCCTTAGAGGATCCAGCGGGCGACTGTTTCTGGCTGTAGGAGTCTGTGAAGGGAATAGCGCTAGGTGTTCGGATCGATGTGTAGCATTTCCTTAAGTTGGGATCCGACTGCGCTACTCAAGGAGAGTTCGGGTGCCGCCGGGGGATCCCGATTGGGCCTTAGAGGCGTTAGCTAAAGAGTCCTTTGATTCTTTACTCCAGGCGTCGGTAAAGGATTTGCTGTTATAGACAGTGGCTTTGATAGCTCGTTGTTCGGTGCGACGAGTTTCGGAGTTTCAGGCGTTGTCATCTAATGAGCCGTTTTCACCCTTTCTGGATAGAGGGTGGTGTTTGCGAGCAGTCCTGTCGTCCTTCCAAAAGGTGGTTTTCTGATTTTTCTCCTGAGCCTATTGGTTTCTCTTCCAGTTCTCGGTTTTTCTGGAAGGGGAGGTTTTTATTCGTAGCTTACACCAATAGGAAACATTACATGCAGGGTGCGATGTTCCTTTCTTTGTTTTTGTGTGCTGGTTGGAGGTCCCCACAAAGGGGAAGCAGCAGCGAAGGCGGCCATTTCGCACTGAGTTAAGGCGGTGGTTGCCTCAGCTTTCTGCTGGCGAGGTTGTATGATTCCGGGGGGCTTTCTGACTCTTGCTACCAGGGCACAAGCGGCTTCATGGGTGAATCACCGTGTCATTCCACCAGGAGGGATTTGTAGAGCAGCTTCTAGGTCGTCTCCATTTCCTCAGTAACCACTACTGCCTAAATGTTTTGGCAGTAAAGGAAGCCTGTTCCGGGTCGGCAGTGTGGTGAGTTGGCATGATAGGTCCCTCCCAATGATTACTGCTCTGTTACATCCCAGAAGTAGAGGACTAAACTGGAGGAACGATAAGGAAATAGAAATTACACTTACCTGGTAATTGTCGTTCCTTGAGTTACGACAGTTTAGTCCTCATTCCCGCCCAGGAGTGTGATTTCTTCAGAGTTTATTTTCAGGCGGAGTGAAGCATCAATCTCAAGGAGTAGACAGATCCTTTCAGTTTCTAGATCGCAGTGAGTATCCCTCTCTGTTCTTTCTTTCTTTTCTCTTATTTAAACGAGGTGATGGTATAGGATACGTGTTTGCATAGGGGGGACATGAATGTAAAGTAAAAAACAAAAAAAAAAGAGAGAGAAAAGAAAATATAAGACGGATACGGTTTAAAAGGCTCCTCCGGTTGAAGAATGGGGAGTTATTTAAAGTTATGGTATATACTTATTTGTTGTTCCTTTGAGTTTGCTTTGTCAATAGTACACTGGAGGCTGATGGGAGATACCAGCAGGCTATATCCAGTGATGTCACGACTTTGACATGCCCAGTCTCCTAGCTGCAGGAAGAGGTGCACAACCCAGAAGTAGAGGACTAAACTGTCGTAACTCAAGGAACGACAATTACCAGGTAAGTGTAATTTCTATTTCTTTGCACTGCTCTCAATGCTTCCTCCAGAACTCCTACCGGTAGAGCCTGAAATAGGTATAACAAGCGTAGTAAAATATTCATTTTAACCCCTACTAGCCTTCCTAGCCAGGAAATTTCATACTTCATCCACCCCTCTAGATCTTTAGTAATTTCCCACAGTAATCTTGGATAATTTACTTTATAAAGTTCCTCATATCTCGCTGGGATCTGAACCCCTAGAGCAGTGATGGCTAACCTTTTTGAGCCCGAGTGCCCAAACTGCCGCACAAAACCAAAGAATTTCCTCAAAGTGCCAGCACGTCATTTGCATAAGTGGTCTTATTTGCATAAATATTTGCATAATGTTACCATACACTAACTTTTAGTAAACATGTCTCTTAATGAGTGTATGGATAAAGAAAGACTAAAAGATTTCTACATTACTATAATCCAGTGCCAACCGCCAGGCACATTAGGAACTACTACAAAAGCTGCCCATTTAGAACCCATAGCAAACCCGCCGTATCCTGACAGCATTACCAGGACTCACAAAGCACCATACCCTACCTATCAAAAGGCAACACTGCAAATATTAAACCAATACATTTCAGAGAATACTGGGGAAAGAGAACAAGTGGCAACGTCAAATAGGAATTTCCTCTTGTACCAAACAAAGCGCAGATGTTAATGATGCACATTTCCCAGAGCTGACATATTCCAGTTAATAAATTCAAAATAAAGAAACATCTTTCTACCTTTTGTGCATTTGTTTTTCAGTTGCAATTGGTCCAGCCACTTTCTTCTGGTTTCTTCATGTTTTCTGCTAACTCTCCATCGTCTGCTGTCCATTTGTCCTTTCTTCTCTCTTCTAGTTTTTTTTTTCCATTCTCTCTCTCTCTACATCTGCTTTAACATACTAATCTTTCTCCTTTTGCTCTTTCCTCATTCCTATTTCATCCACACAAATTTTACCCCTCCATCCTCAATCCCCAATTACTCTCCCAATACCTGGCCAATTGTAGATTTTTCATCCCTCCTACACAAAATATTTTTCCCCTCTCCATTTTACTCTCCCAGCCTCATCCCATTCTAATCCTCCCCCAACATCAGCTCCCTTCTAGTTCCAGTCTCACCCAGCATCCATCCCCTTCTAGTCCCTGCATCAGCCCATTTCCAGTCCTAGCTCCCCCATCCATTTCCAGTCCAAGTCCCTTCATCAGCTCATTTTCAATCCTAGCCCCCCCATCAGCCCATTTCTAGTCATTTCCTAGCCCCACCATCAGCCCATGTCAAATCATAGCTCCCCTGCACTCAGCCCAATTCCAGTCCAAGCCCCCCATGAGCCCACTTCCAGTTCTAGCCCCTCCATGAGTCCATTTCAATTCAAGCCCCCACCACTGCCCATTTCCAATCTTAGCTCCCCCCAACAGCCCATTTCCAGTCCTATCCTAGCTGTTCCATCAGCTCATTTTCAGTCCTAGCTCCCTTCCCTCACAGCCCATTTCCATTCCAAGCCCCCTCCCCATCAGCTATTTGCAGTTCAAGCCTCCCCTTCCACTCAGCCCATTTCCAGTCCTAGCAACACCCCAACCCATTACCAGTCCTAGCCCCCGTCAATCAACTTCCAGTCCTAACCCCCATCACCCCATGTTCAGTTTATGCCCACCCTATAACCCATTACCAGTCCTAACCCCCCATCAGCCCATTTCCAGTCAGCCCAACATAGCCCATTGCCAGTCCTAAACCCCCCCATCAGCCCACAGCCCATTACCAGTCCTAACCACATCAGCCCACCTCAAGTCCTAACCCCTCCCCATCAGCCCATTTCCTGTTCTAGCCCCCCCATAACCCATTATCAGTCCTACCCCCCATCAGCCCACTACCAGTCTTAACCCCCCCCATAGCCCATTGCCAGCCCTCATCAGCCCACAGCCCATTGCTAGTTTTAACCCCCCCATAGCCCACTTCGTCTTAACCCCCCTCCCCAGCCCACTGCCAGTCTTAACCCCCACCAGCCCACTGCCAGTCTTAACCCCCCCTCCCTAGCCCATTGCCAGTCTCAACCCCTCTCCCTCCCTCCCTAGCCCATTGCCAGTCTTATCCTCCCTCCCTCCCTCGCCCATTGCCAGTCTTAACCTCCCTCCCTCCCTAGCCCATTGCCAGTCTTAACCCCCTCCCTCCCTCCCTCCCTAGCCCATTGCCAGTCTTAACCCCCCTCCCTCCCTCCCTAGCCCATTGCCAGTCTTAACCCCCTCCCTCCCTCCCTAGCCCACTGCCAGTCTTAACCCCCCTCCCTCCCTCCCTCCCTAGCCCATTGCCAGTCTTAACCCCCCTCCCTCCCTAGCCCATTGCCAGTCTTAACCCCCCTCCCTCCCTAGCCCATTGCCAGTCTTAACCCCCCTCCCTCCCTAGCCCATTGCCAGTCCTACCTGCCCCCCCTCGGCTCATGGCAATTAAAAAAAAAAAAAAAACTGGCCGCTGCCGCCGCGGCGGCGGCATGGAGTGTCCCGCGGGGCTCCCTCTGCCCGGCGGGACTCTCCCGGCGCGACTCAGCCCCTCTCTGCCGGCTTGCAGATACGCGAGGGAGGGATACGCGAAGGGAGAGAGTCTCCCTCGCGTCTCTGTTAAGCCTGCAGGGGCAGCGGGTTGCTGCAAGCCAGCAGAGGCGGGCTGAGTCGCGCCGGGAGAGTCCCGCCGGGCAGAGGGAGCCCCGCGGGACACTCCATGCCGCCGCGGCCAGCTTTTTTTTTTTTTTTTTTAATTGCCATGAGCCGGCATATCTCAATTTGCGACCTTCCCGCGTGCCAGCTGCAAGGCCTTCGCGTGCCACAGCTGGCACGCGTGCCATAGGTTCGCCATCGCTGCCCTAGAGTCTCCAGGACCAAGCAGGAAGTCAGTCCTCACATAAGGGTGATGTCGGCACCAACGGAGCCCCTGTGCAGAGCACTTCCCCAGCTTTCAAAGAAAGCCTTTGGGAATGCAGCGCATGCGCAGTCTCCTTCCCGCCCAAGGGTGCTATCTTGCTCAGTCTTTCTTTTTCCGCGGAGCCCAACGGACGTGAGTTTGTGTCACCCGGGAAAAGTAGAATTTTTTTTTGGCTATTTTAGCTTTTTCTGTTCTGGTTTGACGCCGGTTCCCTTTCCCGCCTGGACTCGGTACACCGGTATCGAGTCCGGAGTTTTGATTTTCGGTTTTTGTCCTTTGTGACTAGCGTTCGCGCTCTTTTTGTGTTTTCACTGGCAGCCCGGTCTTTTGACCTTGCAGGGGCCCTTTTTCCCCCGATGGCTGCCAGCGGGTTCAAAAAGTGTGATCATTGCAAGAAACATATGTCTCTCACCGACACACATGACTGCTTCCTCCGTTGCCTCGGGCCCGACTATGACCCGCTGGCCTGTGGCCCGTGCGGCAAAATGTCATCAAAGGCGCTTCGGAGCCATCAGCATCAATGTGGGAGAATTTTCTTTGACTCCGCATCTGGCAGGGCCTCGACATCTCGGGAGTCTGACCCTGAGTGCCGTCAGGGTTCCTCTGAGAGGGAGTCTCCCACCCGGGAGCACAGAAGGAAGAAGAAGCTCGCGAGGGCGGCGTCGGTGGAGGCTCCTGGATCCTCGAGTGCCAGGTTGCTTAGCCCTGACCGCCACCCCGGAGTCAGAGAGGCTGTCCAAGTTACTTCGTGTGGAGCCAGAGTCCCCGAGTCACGTAAGTGTAGTTGTCCTTGTGGACTCTCCTCCGGGGGAGCCGACATCGGGGCCCGAGTCTTGGGCTGCTGAGTCTCCTGAGCTTGGACTCAGGTTGACGGCCTTGGAGAGCAGCTTGGCTGCCTTCATGGAACAGCAGCGGGTGCTGATCGCCAGTCTGACCGGTGCATCTGCCCCGACCACCGGGACCTCGACGTCCAAATCAACCCTGGAGAGCGAGCCGATCCTCGAGTCAATGAAGTCTCGAGTCGATCCTCGGTCAAGGTCCCTGTCGACCTCCTGTGTGGGCTGAGGTCGTCGGGACGAGTGGCACCGAGGCCCACCCAGCCGGAGCCGCTCGATTCCTCCTCGGAGGACGAGGAGTCCCCGGACACCTTCCGGACCCGGTGCGTCCCTTCGGACTCACTGGAGTTCGAGCCTCGGAGACAGTCCCCCTCGGAGGATATCTGGTTCTCAGACTTCATGAGGGACATGGCCAAATCCTTGGCCTTCCCTGCGGACGCCGAGGAGGAGCCTCGAGCCGAAGAGCTCAATGCCCTCCAGTATGACTTTCCTCCGAAGGAAGCCTTTACTGTACCGGTTCCTCCAATGCTGGAACGGCTGCTCTTCCATATGTGGGAGGCACCGGCCTTGGCGCCGGTTCTGAGCAAACGGGTCGATTCCATTTATCGAGTCCGTAAGAGCCCTGTGTTCCAAAAGACGCAGCTACCGCACAATTCCATGGTTGTGGAATCGGCCATGCACCACCTGAAGAGTCAGAAGATGCACGCCTCAGTGCCCCCCGGTCGGGAGGCCCAGAATCTGGATGCCCTCGGTAGAAAGTGCTTCCAGGGCTCTTTGCTCTCTTGCTGTTTCCAGACCTACCAGCTGTACATGGGCATGTACCTACGAGACCTGGCAAAGTAGATTGCCGTTTTCTCAGGAGGCCTCTCCGAGGAACCTTTGCAGAGGTTCAAGGCTTTGTCACCAGGGATCCGAGAGTGCTCGAAGTTTATCTCTCGAGCAGCCTATGATGACTTCGAGGCTTTGGCCCGAGTAGCCGCAGCTGGCTTCAGTGCACACCGTCAGGCCTGGCTGCTGTCATCAGACCTGGAGTCATGGGTGCAGGACAAGTTGGTCGATGTCCCCTGCCGAGGTGAAAACCTTTTCAGTAAGCCTATGACTGAAAAGGCTGTGGAAATCGAGACTGAGACTCTCACCAGGACAAGGCTGTCCAGGAAGACTTCTGCCCCTTCTCAGAAAAAGAAGGGCTCGGGGAAGAAGCTCTTTTTCCCGAGGAAGGGTGCTGCCTACAAATCCTACCCTCCATATCAGGCCTCTCCAGCTCCCCAACAGGGCCAGCAGGCTAAGGGGCAGGGACATGGGCCCCGTAGGCAGAAGACCCCCAAGCCGCCAGCTCCGGCTCCTGCACAGCAGGGAGCGGGGTTTTGATTCCCACAGCATAGCTTCTTCTCCACAGCTGGCTCCACTCAGCACAGGAGGTCGGCTGACCCTGTATGCCTACAGGTGGCCAGCCATCACAGGGGATACCTGGGTCCTCAGCATAGTCCAGAAGAGCTTCATGCTCCACTTCCACCAGCTACCCCCCTCCTACTTTCCAGGGGAGCCTCCAAGACTCCCTCTGCACAGAAACCTCCTCCTTCAGGAGTTGGCAAGTCTTCTAAAGGAACAGGTGGTGGAACCGGTGCCTCACCACCTGAAAGGGCAAGGCTTCTACTCCAGGTACTTCCTGGTACCAAAAAGGACAGGAGGCCTCCAGCCTATCCTAGGCTTGCGAAACCTAAACAAGTTTCTGGAGAGGGAAATGTTCAAGATGCTTACCCTTGGGATACTGCTGCCCTACCTCCAGCAGGGAGACTGTCTATGCTACTTAGACCTAAAGGATGTTTATACTCACATCCTCATTCATCTAGACCATCGACAATATCTCAGATTTGTGGTGGGAGGAAACCATTTTCAGTACAGAGTACTTCTCTTTGGCCTAACTTCCGCCCCCAGGGTTTTCACCAAATGCCTGGCGGTGGTGGCGGCCTATCTCAGGAATCGGGGAATTTTTGTCTTTCCATACCTGGACGACTGGCTCATCAGGGGCCAGTCTCTCCAGGAGGCCAGACAAGCCACTCTTCGCACTGTCTCTCTTCTTTAGCATCTGGGCTTTGTCATAAACTACGCAAAGTCCCCTCACAGAACCTAGAGTTTATAGGGGCAAGATTAGACACCCTTCAGGCAAGAGCTTACTTGCCCGAGAACAGGGCCCACAGACTGATGGACTTGGCCAACCAGTTCACAGCAATTCTCAGATCTCTTCAAGGCACTTGCGGCTCCTGGGCCAGATGGCATCCACAGTACATGTGACGCCGAATGCCCGTCTGCACATGCGGGCTGCTCAGTGGTGCCTCAGAGCTCAGTGGACGCAGACCACAGGCGAGCTCCGAGACAGAGTAAGGGTGTCCAAACCACTTTTGGACTCCCTGCAGTGGTGGCTACATCTCCTAAATCTTCTCAGGGGGGTACTCTTTCAGGCCCCAGCACACACAAGGGTGCTAACGACCGATGCTTCCTTAAAGGGCTGAGGTGCACATTTCCAGGGCACGTGCACTCAAGGCCTCTGGTCTCCTCGAGAGGCCACACAGCAGATCAGTCTTTTGGAGCTGTGAGCAATCCGCTTGGCTCTACAGACTTTTTCTCATGCCCTCTCTCACCAGTCCGTCTTAGTTCAGACAGACAATCATGTAGCAATGTTCTATGTGAGCATGCAGCGGGGCACAGGGTCCAGGCTCCTATGTCAGGAGGCGCAGGCCCTTTGCTCCTTTGCAGTCAAACAAGACATGTTTCTCAAAGCGGTTTATCTACCTGGTCAGGAGAACTTCTTAGCAGACAAGCTAAGCAGGATTCTCCAGTCCCACGAATGGCAGTTGAATCCATTGGTGGTCCACCAGATCTTTCTACATTAGGGACTTCCATCCATCGATCTCTTTGCAAGTCCGCTGAACCGTCAGCTGCCCAGGTTTTGCTCCAGACAGCCGCATCCCCTGAGAATGGCAGCAGATGCTTTCCTGATCTCTTGGTCTATGGGCCTCCTGTATGCGTTTCCTCCCATGCCCCTGGTGGCCCGAACTCTGTTCAAGATTCTCCGGGACAAGGCCTTGGTGATTCTGGTAGCCCCCAGATGGCCGAGGCAACCGTGGTTTCTACTTCTGCTACAGTTGGCTGTGGAAACTACTTTCCCTCTGGGGTTGCAACATGATCTCCTGTCTCAACATCAGGGTTCCCTTCTGCACCCCAATCTCAGGTCCCTCAATCTGATGGCCTGGCTGCTGAAAGGATAGTGCTAGCTCCCTTGCTTCTACCTAAGGAGGTTGAAGAGGTGGTTTTGGCCTCTAGGAGACAGTCCACCAGAAAGTCCTATGCCCTCAAGTGGCGTAGGTTCACAATATGGTGTGCTCAGCGCAATGAAGATCTTTTCTCCTGCCTTGTGCCAGTAGTACTGCAGTATCTACTTCACCTGTCAGAACTAGGCCTTAAGTCTAACTCTGTTCGGGTCCACCTCAGTGCTCCATCAGCGCACCACTCACCGGTGGAGAGACAGTCTCTGTCAGTTCACCCCTTGGTGTCCCGCTTCCTCAGAGGTCTGCTTCTTCTCAAGCCTCCGGTTCGTACACCGGCGACTGAGTGGGATTTGAACATGGTCTTGCAGCAACTTACTCGCCCACCGTTTGAGACGATGGCTACTTGCCATTTGCGCTTCCTTTCTTGGAAAACGCTGTTCCTGGTAGCTCTTACCTCAGCCAGACGTTTCAGTGAACTACAAGCTCTGGTTTCTGATAGACCGTACACATGGTTCTATAGGAACAGGGTGGTCCTATGGACCCACCCGAAGTTCTTTCCAAAAGTCGTCTCCTCTTTCCACCTCAACCAGGAGGTGGTTCTTCCGACCTTCTTTCCCAGGCCGCATACCAGCCGGGCTGAAACAGTCTTGCATACCCTGGACTGTAAGAGGGCGTTGTCTTTTTACATAGAACGTACGTGGGGGCATTGAAGGACTACTCAGTTCTTTGACCCTAATAAACTGGGGTTACCTGTCTCCAAGCGTACGTTGTCCACTTGGGTAGCAGATTGTATCGCCTGGGTGTACAAGGCAGCCGACCTCCCCTTGCAGGGTCGAGTCACGGCCCACCGTGTCAGGGCGAAAGCTGCCTCAGTAGCTCATCTCCGCTCTGTTCCGTTGGCAGACATCTGCTGGGCCGCTACTTGGTCTTCAAGCCAGACTTTTGAAGCCCACTACTGCCTCGAGAGAGAGTCCCGAAGGGACAGTGCCTTCGGACAGGCAGTACTCCGTAATCTCTTTGAGGTTTAGGCAACTCCTACCCTCCGGCCCTTGTGTTGGGCTACCGTACCGGGGCGTTCTCAGAGGATACTCTTATCACGGATGCTGAGGCTCTTGATAGGGAACCATTTTTTTCAGCTTAGGGTTCCCATATGTGAGGACTGACTTCCTGCTTGGTCCTGGAGAAAGAGTAGTTAGTCACCTGTAACAGGTGTTCTCCAGGAGCAGCAGGAATCGGTCCTCATGACCCTCCCTCCTTCCCTGGAGTTGCAGTCATATACTTCATTTTGTTTTTTGCTGTCTTTTAGTTATGTCATCAGACTGAGCAAGATGGCACCCTTGGGCGGGAAGGGGACCGCGCATGCGCGCTGCATTCCTAAAGGCTTTCTTTGAAAGCTGGGGAAATGCTCTACATGGGGGCTCTGTCGACATCACCCTTATGTGAGGACTGATTCCTGCTGCTCCTGGAGAACACCTGTTTCAGGTGAGTAACTACTCCTAACCCAGAGACTTGCTAACCCATCTCAGGTATGTCCCTTTCAATTGCTCTTCCACCTCCCTGGACACCTTCACCTTCAGCACTACGTTCATTTTAAAGTCAGACACTGCCCGCCAGAACAGTGGCGGCCTCCTAAAGATCCTCTGCTGAGGTGTAGTCCGGTGCAGCTTGAGGAGGAGCTTCGCTCCCAAGTGGTGGAAAGCTCCGACCTTCGAGGATCGACTGTACAGCGGCGGAGTGGAGCGGTGGGATCGGCTCCCCCTACCGAAGCAGAGGATCTGGTATTGAGGGGGCATATCGGCAGGTTATTGGACACTCTTCCTGCATCTGAGGGCTCGAGAATGGCGCGCCGAGTGGCAGAAGATCCTACTGCGGAGGTATTAACTTTTACCTTTGAGAGACCAGCCGTTTTCACTTTAGAAACTATCTGGTCGGCTATAGTCAAGCTTGGTGAACTTGTTGCTCCTTAAATTGCTGCTTTGAATGTTCAGACACGGGCACATACAGGTCTTCTGCAGCAACATACCTTAGAAATAACAGCGTTACAGTCGTCTGTAATGGAACTGCAACAGAAAATTTCTAGTACGGAGGATGGTATTTCATTACATCAGAAAGATATGTTAGCTTTGAAATCAAGGATTGAAATGTTGGAAAATAACTCTAGGTATTGTAATCTCCGTTGTGTTAATTTTCCTAGACTTTCTTTTGTTTCGGCTAAGGAAATGTTTAAGAAATATATGTTGGAGGTTTTGGAAGTGCCTATTGAATCTCATCCTCCTATGTTTAAAGTATATTGTCTCCCTTCGGGGAAAAAAGTTTCTGGTGGTGGGATACTTGAGGGGGGAGCTTCCGCAGATTTGTTAAATATTTCTGCTATATTGGAATCTTCATCTAATGATGTGGCTTCTCCTTCTACATTGATTGCTTCATTTGTCTTAGCATCTGACAGGGATTGGTTTCTTCGAATGTTTTTTAAGAAACAAAATGTTCAGTTTGTAAAAGGGGGTGCTTGTTATGAAGGTACCACCATCTTGGCAAGTATGCAAATTAACTGTCTTGCAAAGGATTGTGGTTATTGAAGTCCATTCACACAAAGCTTGCCTTTTCCAAATAATGAAAACTCTTGTAGTTGGTCGAGTGTAGACAAAATTAGAGTTTATTTATGGGGTGATTATCCCACACACAGATATGCTTGGTAACACCTTCCAGATGATTTCTCCAGGGTTTTATTCAACACAAAATAAGGCAACTGAAATATCTTATGCAAATAAGAATCAAAGTCCTTTATAGAACAGAAAGGCTTCTTTCAGCCACTGCTAATAAACTCCTTAGCAGTGCTAGGGGGAAAACAAATCAAAGAGGGGAAACTTCTTTATACAAAAGCAATGCTCACTTTCTCCATACAGGAAAGAACCTTTTAATCCTACGTGTGCACGGCTTGTGCTGGGCTCTCCCCCACCAACAGGTGACAATTAACTGCAATCAGTAGCTTGATTTCAGCACACGTGCAAAACTTTCCCAAAAGTTTTTTTTTCTTTTCAACAAAACTTTATGGGAAGCTAATATTTAGAATGTTTCCTTTTGATGTTTGCTCTGATATTTAGGACTTTCCTAAAATAACAACTTACTCAAAGAACAATCCATATAATTATCCTCTGTATCGGATATTGAACCTTGCTCTTCAAATTGCATAGATTCTGTTTCTCCGTCTGACTCAGAGGGCTTTAGGAACTGACCTCTGCACGGAGAAAAACTGTTTCTCCTAGGACAAGCAGGATGTGTCGGCCACACCTGGTGACGTCATCCGACGGCGCCGTGACGGAAGTGCTCTCTAGCTCAGAAGCTTCTGAGCATGTGTGAAGTGACCCCACCTCCCCGGTCCGCCCTCAGCCCAACCAGTTTTCAATTCTTCCGCCTTGCCTCAAGACGGATCTCAGCTCTCTCTCACCATATTTAAACTTTCATAACCTTTACAATGCCTAAACCTGGATTTAAACTATGTCCAAAATGCAAAAGAAAAATGAATATCTCTGATGCTCACCTGAGCTGCCTCCGATGCCTCGGGGCCTCTCACAGCGTGGAGGACTGTGCCTGCTGCGCCCAGATGTCCCCCAGGGCGAAGAAAATGAGGGATTACTCATTAAAAGAATTCCTGTCTGCTCCGGGGCACGCTCCTGAAGTCGTTTCTTCTGAACGCGGTAAGTCCGCTAAAGGGAAGGCACCCGCAAAGAAGAAACCCCGGGCGGGCCTAGGCCCTGTGCCTCCCCCCCCCGCCGGAGAGATATGCCTCCTTAGCTTCCGCGGTGCCTGGCACAAGCTCCCCCACCGCCAGATGCTCCTCCGATGTTCCCACGCGGGGCTCCAGCGATCCAATCGCTCCCCTGCCTTCAGGAGGCCCCCCTGATGCCTGCCGCTCCTCCGGACTCCCTCCATTGCCATGCGGCCCAGGCGGGTGCGTTCAAGATGGCGCCGACCACGTGGTCTCGCCAGACTCCGCCCCCAAAGACTTGCCCTCCAATCGGGTGACCAGGTGCGGTTCCTCCCACCTCGATGATGTCAGGGCTTCCCCTCTGCACAGGCTTCCCTCTCCCCGAGCCGGCCTACAGAGGATTTCCCACCAGGAGTGCCCTCGCGCCGAAGATCTCCTCCGCGCCGAGAGCTCCCACCGCAGCAACCACTGCCACAGCAGCTGTCACAAACGCCGCGCTGACTCCCGGGAGTCCTCCCGTCGGCGCGGCAATAGCGGCGATAAGCACAGAAGACACAGGAGCAAGAGGCACCGGCGAGACCGCTCCTCTTCGCGCGGAGACAGTTCTGCTAGCCAGTCCTCCCGCGGCCGCGGGAGAAGCAGGAAGTCCAGCTCGCAGGGGCACCGGAGCAACAAATCTTCTGGGTCTAGTACCTCAGAAGCCATATTACAGCTGTTACAGCGCCTGGTGCAACAAACTGCTCCTCCATGCCGGGAGAGCTCCGTTGCAGCCCCTTTGGAATTACAAACTCCTGAGAGGAGGGAGGCATCACCCACTCTGGCCTCTCCAGAACATTTTCCCTCAAGGGAGAGAAGCCCTTCCCCTTTACTGGGACAGGACTCCGAAGGGAGCGCTCCAGAAGAAGGGGGCCCGGAATCTCCTTCATCCAAGTCTGCACCAGATGAGCAAGGGGAGGCACAGGCTCCGGTGCAAGAAGACCTCACCTATCCAAAATTTTTGAAGAAGGTTGTGGCCAAGCTAGGTCTCACCAAGGAAGAGCCCTCTGATGAGAAGGATCTGGAGGTAATGAAATACCTCGACGGACCCAAGCCGGCCTTGTCTCTCCCCCTTCACCGGAAACTTAAGGACAAACAATCCACCCTCTGGCAGTCCCCAGCCTCCGGTCAAGCCTGCGCCAGACGCCTGGACAACAAATACCTCCTCCAGACAGCTCCCGGCTTTGACAAAGCCCAGCTGCCTCACCAATCTATTGTAGTAGCGTCAGCCCTCAAGAGGTCTAAGTCTTTGCGCACTCAAACTATCCATCCCCCTGGCCGGGACCCTAAGCTCCTCGATGACCTAGGGTGGAAAGTTTTCCAGGGAGCGATGCTGAGTGCAAAGATATCATCTCATCAATTCCAACACCTGCTGTTCCAAGATGCCCTCCTAGTGGAGCTTAAAGGCCATCTTCCTAAGCAAACCCAGCATACAGCCACGCTCCAGGAATTAGCAGAATGCTCCAAACACCTGATGAGCACTGCTTTCGATGCCTTCGACACAGCTATCCGGACAGCAGGCACGGCCATCGCAGCCCGCCGCGGGGCCTGGCTGCGAGCCTCCGGCCTGTCAGACAACACCCACGACAGGATTGCTGACGCGCCTTGCCTGGGTGACTCCCTCTTCGGGGACAAAGTGGCAGATACGGTGAACGGCCTCAAAGAGGACTGCACCACTCTGAAGACATTAGCGGCGGACGGACTCGAACGCCCCTCCTGGTCACAGAAAGGGAGCTATTACCGCAAGCCCTTTCCCTCGTCGAAAAAGTATTACGGTTCCAACCGGCAGTGGCAGGCACCGAAATACAAGCAAAACTACAACAAACCATCTTTTCAAAGGCAACCACAAAGAGAACGCAAACATAAACCAGCTAACACCCAGCAAGCCGGTAAGAACATTTCCTCTTTCTGACAGTCCGCTCCGGCTGGCCATGAGTGTCCCTGCTGCCCCGCCGGTGGGAGGCCGTCTATCCAACTTCCTACCTGCCTGGCAGGAAATCACCACGGACCGGTGGGTTATCCAGATTGTCCAAGTGGGCTACCGTTTACGGTTCTCTTCCCCACCATGGCAGCACACACAGCCCAGCAGCAGACCACCGCTGCACCTGGAAGCTGCCCTTGCGGACCTCCTACAGCAACTCATCAGAACACGAACGATCGAACGGGTTCCCTCCGACGAAATCAACACTGGCTTCTACTCCCGGTACTTCCTTATTCTCAAGAAGTCCGGGGGCTTTTGCCCAATCCTGGACCTCCGCAAGCTGAACAACACCCTCTTGAAAGAAAAGTTTCGGATGTACTCTCTGAACTCCATCCTTCCCCTCATCAGACTGGGGGACTGGATGGCCACATTGGATCTACAAGATGCCTACTCTCACATCCCAGTCCACGCCTCTCACAGGAAATTCCTGAGATTCATAGCAATGGGGTGCCACTACCAGTACCGAGTACTTCCCTTCGGACTCTCCCCAGCTCCCAGGGTCTTCACGAAGTGCGTAGCTGTGGCAGCGGCACACCTCCGCAAACAAGGGCTCGCCATTTTTCCCTACCTGGACGACTGGCTGATCTCAGCACCTTCCGCCACGGAACTCAGGGCGGCAGTGCGAAAGACTACCACTCTGCTGTCCAAACTGGGTTTCCTGCTCAACATGGAGAAGTCGCGGCTAGAACCCACCCAACGCACGGAGTTCATCGGGGCCATAATCGACACAACCTCAGCCAAGGCCTTCCTCCCCGAGCATCGGCAGGGAAACATCATCCGCCTTGCGAAGAAGGTATCGTCCGCGAAGCAAACCAAGGCCCAGGACATCCTACGCCTGTTAGGCCACATGGCAGCGACTACTTCAGTCCTAACCCTGGCCAGGTTGCACATGCGCACACTCCAGTGGCACCTGCGCTCACACTGGAAGCAACGGTCTCAACCTCTCACCACCCTCATCCCAATCAAACTGAGGGTATCTCAGAGTCTCCTTTGGTGGCTGGCCTCTGCCAATCTCAACGAGGGCAAGAGCCTGCAACCCTGTGGCTACCAGGTCATCCTGACCACGGACGCCTCCCCCACAGGCTGGGGAGCCCACCTCTTGCACCTCAGCACACAAGGAGCTTGGAAAAAGACGGAACAATCCCTCCATATCAACGCCCTCGAACTCTGAGCCGTCAGGTATGCGCTCCAGACCTTCATGCCACACCTCACGGGGAAGACAGTTCTGATCCAGACCGACAACCAAGTGACGATGTTCTACCTCAACAAACACTCTGCAGGGAGGCCCTCCAGACATGGTCTTTGGCCCTAGCTCACAACTGTTTTCTACAGGTGACCTACCTCCCGGGAGAGCAGAACACACTAGCGGACAGACTAAGCAGGCAGCTCCAGCCACACGAGTGGACGTTTCACGAGGAAGTAGCGGAGTCAATCTTCCGACGTTGGGGGAATCCGCAGATAGACCTCTTCGCAACCGAGGACAATTCCAGATGCCCTCTGTTCTGCTCGAAACGCCCCTCACCCCGGAGAGTGGCCTCAGATGCATTCGCAGTACACTGGGGGCAGTGGGAACTGGCCTACGCCTTTCCCCCTACCCCCCTCATGACAGCCACCATACAGCGCACCATCAACGACAAGGCGCACATCATCCTGATTGCGCCCCACTGGCCAAGACAGATGTGGTTTCCCCTGTTACTGCAGCTTTCACAGGAGCCCCCCCTCCGGCTCCCGATGAGACCAGACCTGCTCACGCAGAACGACGGCACAACCTGGCACCCCAATCTCCAGACCCTTGCATTGACGGCCTGGAGACTGAGAGGGTGAACTTCCAAGAACAACATCTACCGGCGGAGGTACAGCGCATCGTACTGGCTTCCAGGAGACCGTCCACGAGAAAGTCATACAGTCTCAAGTGGAAACGTTTCAGTATCTGGTGCGCAGGCCAAGGAATCCCGCCAGACTCTTGCCCTGTTCCGGCTGTGCTACAGTATCTCTCCTCGCTCTTCAGTCTGGGCCTGAAGCCCCAGTCAATTAAGGTGCACCTCGCAGCGATCGCGTCCCTGCACCAACTGCGAAACAACTCGCCCACGGGCTCCATAGCCACTCTTCCCATCGTGACCCGCTTCATGAGAGGTCTCAGGAACCTGCAGCCCCCGGTCCAGAGACCTGTTCCCTCGTGGGACCTCAACATCGTCCTCCAACAGCTAACGTGGGAGCCTTTCGAGCCTCTGCCCTCAGCGGAATCAAAATTTCTGTCCTGGAAGACGCTTTTCCTCATCGCCATCACTTCCGCAAGGAGGGTGAGTGAGCTACAAGCCTTGGTATCTCACCCCCCATACACCAAGATTCACCACAACAGGACGTCCCTCCGGACACACCCGAAGTTTGTTCCGAAGGTCTCCTCCGTCTTCCACGTCAACCAATCAGTGGAACTACAGAGCAACGCCTCCACTCACTGGACTGCGTCCGAGCACTGCGCATCTACATTGACAGGACGGCCTCAGTCCGGCAAGGGACCCAGCTTTTTGTGTCCTTCGACCCCAACAAACCGGGACGGCCGGTCACCAAGCGCACACTCTCCCACTGGATATCTGACTGCGTCTCCTACTGCCTCCAGAAGGCGGGCGCTCATCCAGCAAACAAGGCGAGCGCACACCAACTCCGCGCTTTGGCCACCTCTCTCGCAAGCGCACACGAGGTTCCAGTAAGCGAGATCTGTAAAGCCGCCACCTGGTCCTCGCACCTCACTTTCCAGAAACACTATTGCCTTGACCTCCAGGCAGAAGCCGACAGCTCTTTCGGCCGAGCAATTCTGTCTACAGCGACAGGTTCCACCTTGTCAGACGCGACAGGAGCAACCGACCAAGTCGCAGCCGGCGGGGAGTAACTCCCGTACCTCCTGAACACCACGGACCAGGGTAGCCCGCCTGGTCGGGACCCTCACGATGGTTGTTAATTGCACTATGTGGTTTGCACTATGTGGTTGTTATGACAGTGTGGTTGTTATTTGCACAATGTTGGGTGTTATGACAATGTGGTTGTTATTTGCACAATGTTATTGCGCTGTTGCATATATATTGCACAGATTGTTCCGTTGCACTGTTGATTGATTGCACTATGTTCTCTACCTCACTGCTTGTGGCTCAACCGCATTTCCGTTGTATTCATCACTGTCTATGCTGCAATCCACTGTAGGTCGATTGCACTAGGTTACCTCACTGCGTGTGCCAGCTGGCCATGCTCTTATGTTATTGCCTAGTTGCACAATAAACGTCTGTTCTGCACAGTAAACGTTTGTTCTTATCACATGACGCTTCATTGGTGTCCCACATGGTTACTATCCCGTCTCAGGCCTCCCTCAGCCTCAGCGCGTAACAAGTAGCTGGGGAGACACCAGGTGTGGCTGACACATCCTGCTTGTCCTAGGAGAAAACAGAGTTACTTACCTGTAACGGAGTTCTCCGTGGACAGCAGGATAGGTCAGCCACACGATCCCACCCTCCTCCCCTCTGAGGGTGGCCTGCGGTCCGCGCCCCAGCCTCTGGCCGAAGCTAATGACTCACTGGTTGGGCTGAAGGTGGACCGGGGAGGTGGGGTCACTTCACACATGCTCAGAAGCTTCTGAGCTAGAGAGCACTTCCGTCACGGCGCCGTCGGATGACGTCACCAGGTGTGGCTGACCTATCCTGCTGTCCACGGAGAACTCCGTTACAGGTAAGTAACTCTGTTTTCCCTGTTGTTTGCACTGCTCAAAGCTAGAGAAACATTCACAGTTCCTCCCTGGATCCAGGCAAGCGTCAGGCTGCTTCTTCTGGTATTCTGGCCAGTATGCAATAGAGCTTCTGTGTCCTGTCCTCCAGTTGGTATCTCTGGACCTCAGGATCTTTTCTCCAGACGTCCTCCAAGAGGTATTTGGACTCCTTTCCTCCTTAGCTGCAACAGTCCTCTTCCTAGGCGTTGCTTGAGGGTCCCTGGCTGTGGATCTACAGACCTCTGGCTTTTTCCAGTCCTCTGATCCTTTTCCCCAGGTATCTCTCCAGACATAGGTACTTTTCTGAGCTCCTCTCTTGGACCATCTGCTTCCTTGTCCTTGTTCCTTCAGGTTCCGGTTGTTCTTCCTTCTGTTCTCATTCTCCTTCTGATTCCCCTTCTCCTTCTGTCTCCCTGAAGATTCCCCTTTAGTTTTAAAGGGCTTAGATTGCAACTCCACCCTTGCATTCTTCAGGTGTTGTGAATTAAGCATTCTTCTAGGGGCTGTTTGATTAGGGATGACATAATGCTTTCTCTGATTAGACACATGCTTTTCCACTCTAGCTCCCCTAGGGACTTTCTGCATACAAGTGCATTCTGGATCATGTAGTCTTTTAGGAAAACAAGCTGTCTTGGTTCTATAACCTGCCAGCACAGGTCCCTTGATCAGAGTAAATTCTCCTCTATTGTCATTACTCCCTGAGCTTTGATAAGCTTCCTTATCACAAGTTTCATGGTTTATTGGTACATGTATCTAAGGAAACCCAAAAGCGTAGGAAAGATTTTCTTTTACTACGCCCTGGGGTCTTGCTGTTGGGGGGTCTGTATTTCCTAAAATTTCCCTGTAAATGTATGGTTAAATTCAATAATGATTCTTATATTTTCTATGAACCTTCATAATTGTCGGGTTTTTTGAGTGCTCGTCGTCCGCCTGAGGAGCCCTTGGTTCCATTGTTAGTAAGTTAGTCTTGACTGTTTGTTCACTCATGATTATTCCCAGCATTTTGTGTGTAAAGTAATTAGGTGGATCTCCTCATTTGGTGGGCTGTAGTTGGGACAGGAATTGTTGTTGTTCTTCTTTATTTTCTGTACATGATTGAATGTATTAATGGTGTTTATTTCCTTCCTCCCATTTTTCCTGGAAGATGTATATGCTTCTTTGATTGTAAATGGATAAAGATTAAATTAAAAAAAAAAAGCCAGACACTGCCCCAAAACTCTCTACCTCCCTCATCACCTCTGGTAAAGACAGCTGAGGTTTACTAATATACAATAAAATGTCATCTGCATATAATGATATCTATGACTAAGCCCACCCCTTTCCATCCCAAATATCTCCCAATTTGTCCTTATCCGCTCCGCTATTGGTTCTACCACCATTGCGAATAACAACAGCGACATCGGGCACCCCTGCCTGGTCCCACTCCCCAACCCAAAATCCCCTGAATACTGCCCATTAACTTTAACTCATGCTCGGGGCCCTGCATATAATCCGCGTAGCCATTTTTCAAAATTTGGCCCATAGCCCATTTTCTTCATTACCCTCATTAAAAACTCCCAATGCACCCTATCAAAAGCTTTTTCGGCGTCAATTGACATCAATAAAAATTCTTCCTTTCCCAGCCCTGCCTCCCAAACCACCCCTACCGCCCTTTTAATATTATCAGCTGCCTGTCGCCCCATAATGAGCCCAGCCTGATCTTCCTTTATTATTCCCATTAACCACAGTGCTAACCTCCCTGCCAGAATCTTCGCTAAAATCTTAACATCAACATTGAGTAGAGAAATTGGTCTATATGAACTACAACTCATAGGATCCTTCCCTGGCTTTGGCAAGATTGTAATCCCTGCTGTCAGCATCTCCGCGGATAGTTCTCCTCCTTCTTCCAATATCCCATTAAATACCCTACCCAGTATTTCCCCTATCTCTGCTAAAAATATCTTATAAAAGCTTCCTGGTAATCCATCTAAACCCGGGGCCTTCCCCCCAACCATCCCTCTTACCGCCCTCCCCACCTCTTCTCCCGTAATTCTAGCTTCTAGACCCTCATGGGCTCCTTCTGGAAGTTCTAATAATTTAACCTCCTCTATGTACCTTTGAATCTCCTCCTCCCCAATCCCTTCCTCCCTCTTATATAATTCCTCGTAATATTCCTTGAATCTCTCTCTAATGTCATTATCCCCCCTACACACCTCTCCCTCCTTCCCTTGTATCTGGTGTATCATTGAGGCACCTTACGCTGTCTCAACCTTCTTGCTAACAATCTACCTGTTTTATCACCAAAATCATAATACACCTGCTTTACTTGCTGCATTGCAAAGGCTACTTGTTCCACCTGTAACGCTTGCAGTTCCTCCCTCACCTTCTCCACCTCCCTCCTTACCCTCTTCGCCCCTGTCCTGTAATTTCAGCTCTGCCTCTTTAAGCAATTTACTCAACTCCTCCTCCTTTTTGCAGCTTAGCCTTTTTCTTCTTTGCCCCCCACATAATAAACCTCCCCCTAATAAAGGCTTTCAACCCTTCCCATAAAGTCACCTCCGTCACCTCCCCATTATCATTAAAGGCAAGGTAGTCCTTTATGGATCGCCTTATATCCTCCATCACCTCTTTACTTTTAAGCAAACTCTCATTTAGTCTCCAAAATTTAGTCCCCCCTTGCTTCACTCTTCTAATTCCCACTTCTACTGCTCCATGATCTGACCACGCAATCAGCTCTATATTCCCTTCTTTAACCTCAAGCATCCATTCCTTATCTACCAATATCATATCAATCCTGCTCCAACTATTGTGCGGTGCTGAGAAAAATGTATATTCCTTTCCCTTGGGGTGCAACTCTCTCCATGAGTCTACCAGATTGTACTGTTGCATCAATTGTTTCAATCCTTGTCTGCTTCCCCCCCCCCCATCCATTCCTCCCGAATCCCTGTCCACCTCTGGTTCTAACCCAACATTAAAGTCCTCCTCCCCCTACTATGAGCTTCCCCTGTACTTCCCCCCCCTCTAACAACCGTCGCATTTCCTTCCAGAAAGACACCTGATTCCCATTTGGCCCATACACCGATACAATAACAATAGCTTCTGTCCCCATCTTCCCTTTTATCCCCACTACTCTCCCCTCCAAGTCCCTACTACCCTCCACTTGAATCCCGCTTCCCGTCCTCACCAGTAAAGCTACTCCCCCCTTCTTTCCTCCTTCCTTATTAAAAGAATAAAATTGGTCCGGGAATCGCTTACTCCTCATCCTCCCCACATCCTTTCTTCTCAGGTGTGTTTCTTGTATTAATACCACATCCCAATGATTCCTCTGTGCCTCCCTGTGCAACAAGCTACGCTTATTGAGTGAATTCAACCCCTTAACATTGACCGACCCTATCCTTGTCATGTCCCTTTTCCCTTCCTCTTCCTCCTTTTGCTCCCCACTGTGGTGTATCACCCCTCCCCCCTCTTCCTCCCCCCCCCCCTTAACCTTCCCCCACATCCAACCTCCTCTCTTCCTTCTGCCCCCCCTTCCTTCCTTCCGTGTGTCATGTCCTATCCCATTACCCTTCCCCTTCATATATTTCCCCTCTCTGGAAATCAGGCCCCCCCCACATACCCCCGTTTACCCCTACTTTACCCTTCAACACTGTTACCAATTCCAAACACAAACCCCACAAACATTACAGTCTGCAACACCCTCCCCCCTTCTCATCTCCTCATCTCTCCCTTTAACTGCCCTATAAGTCCAGTGTCCAGTGTTCAAGCGGGCTCTACCACCCAGAGCCAAGAGGCTACCACCATCCTTTCCTTCACCTGCCATCCTTCTCAAGTATTTTCCTCCACTTGTGGTGTCCTCGTTTCTTGTGACAGTCTCCGTAGCCTCTTCCCTTTCTCTGCTACTCGTTGCCATTGAGATGAAGCTTGCACCTCTACTTTGCATAGGCCGCTCTCTCTCCACTGCTCTTGGTAAATTCTCACACCCCAGCTCCTGCAGGACAGCCCATGCTTCGTCTGCCAGTTTCACCTTCCGTGACACCCTGTTTACCAACGTCAATAGACCAAAGGGAAACATCCATCTGTACTGCAACCCTTTTCCTCTCGGGTAAGCTGTGACGACCTTCAGATTCCCCTACCGCTCCAACATGCCCCTCGAGAGGTCATTAAATATTTCAACCTTGCAATCCGACCATATTTCCTGGCCACATTCAATATTTGTTCTTTGATAGGAAAGCTGCTCATACACACAATGATGTCTCACACCTGTTTCTCTCTCCTCGGGCCCAGACTCCGATGCGCTCTTTCAACCCCCACTGCTGCCACTCTATCTTCTTCCCCCTCGTCCATTCGCAAGATATGCCCACATAGGCGCTGCACTACCTGCACACAGTCTTTATAAGCGTCTGTCTCCAGCACCCCTCTAATTCTGAGGTTGCTCTGTCATGCTCTGTCCTCGATCTCCTCTAGTTTCTCCTTGATATCCTCCTGCTGGGCTTTTATCTTGCACTGCTCTGCTGCCATTTCCCGCAGCTCCCCTTCATGCTGCTCCACGTGCCCTTCTATATCTTCTGCTCACTGCCCTAAGCAGCCCAAATCTTTCTTTATGGTTAGTAAAGTTTCTTTCAAATCGTTCCGCATCTCCTTCAACTCTGTGTGTATTTCCGCTTTGAAAACTTGCAACCATGCTTTCATCTGCATCCCTTCTCGCGGAATCGTACTCAGTCCTTCCTCCTCCGAGCTCCCTGGTCCTGACACGTCCTCCAGGCCTCCCCACTACCGCGGCCATCTCCTTTCGCACGTATGCGGATTGAAAACCCGCCAATTTCTTTCCTGCCGACATGGCAAAGGAGGGTGCCTGACTCCTGTCCACCATGCTATGTGGGGATCGCCTTAAATTTTGATAATATTGTGGGAATCGGACAGAGCTGGGCTACTCTGCCACCATCAGCTCCGTGACATCACCGGAAGTCCGCTTTTAGTTTAAATTTAATACTCAGTCAGGGCCTAGTAGCAGCAAAGAGCTTTCAGTTTTAAATTTAAACACAGCAGAGAACTTTCTGGTTAAATTTAGAACCCAGCAGAGAGCTTCTAGTTTAAATTTAATACTCGGTAATGGCCTAGCATTAGCAAAGAGCTTTAATTTAAATCAAACCAGAGTGTAATTTAGCATAAAAGGGAAAACAGGGTCAGTATTTTTTGTGCAATAAATTTTTATTTCTAGAGACTTGTACATAGAGGCCTTCTAGATAGAGGGCAAGAGACCTGTGACATTGTTTTAAATAGGTGTTAAAGCCAAGTGTCAGATCAAAGGGCCATTTTGAAAGACTCCCTATATCCAAGCAAGAGCTGTATGAATCACCCAGGAAATTGGTCACAGATTACCTCATAAACACAGGCATAAATAGTTCAACCAGAGCTCTGTGATTCTTAGTCTTGAAGAACTACAAAAAAGAACTGCTACTTCAGGAGAGAGATCTTCAATTGTTAGTATTTACTTCTGGGAATTTTTCTAAATCTTGCTGAAAAAAGAATTCTTTAGATTAAAGCTGATTAATCTGTGAATCCAGTGTATTTGTTAAATCAGTCAGGGCCTAGTATCAGCAAATAGCTTTTAGTTAAACTGAAAGCTACCTGTTGAGTTTTTAATTTAAGTTTAAATTTAAAATCTAGCAGAGAGCTTTCTGGTTAAATTTATTATTTTTATTATTATTATTAATTTACATTTAGAACCCAAGACTCCCTTAATCCAAGCAAGGGGTGTGTGAATCACCCAGGAAATTGGTCACAGATTACCTTAGAAGCACAGAACAGGGTACTATGTAGCAGCCAGTTTTTAATAAGTCGTCTTTCCCTCCCCCCCCCTCCCCGACACCCACCCACCACTGGGATAATCGTAGCTGTATAGGTGCTTAAATCTCTTAAAAAAAAGGAGGTGACATAGTCACTTTCAGGTGCAGCTGTTTATCTTCATCAGGCATACATTAAGGACCTGAGATTAATTTAAGCTTCAGGTGAACAAAATACATTAAACGTATTAGGTATAGTTTTATTAGTATAAGTATTCCTAGCTACCCTTAGTAAGTAAAGAACTTAAATATTTAAACACAACCTTAAAACTAAGATGCAGACTTCCGGTGACGTCATCGGAGCGCATTGCAGAGTAAAAGACAAGCTCCGACATCGAGGCCTACAAAAGAAGGGGATAGTACCCCAAAAGGCACAAAAAGGCGGCAAAATGTGGAGACAGTAGGGGAGAATCATCTGCAGCGAAATCAGAGCCGGAGCGAGCCACGGCACTCACCTGATGCACCGCATAAGTGGAGAGGCAGGCCCGATCGGGACGGCACATGTCTGAGCATGCAGAAGGCAGAGCGAAATGAGCATCAGGAGGGCTGGTGAGTGCAAGAGCGGCAGCAATAGAATACCTGATCGACCGTAGCAGAGCAGGAGGCAAAGAGATTGGTTGTTAGGAGGAGAGCAGCTGATTCGGGAGTGGCCAGAGGCCTGAGTGGAGAAACACGTGTCTGCTTAGAGCTGGGTTCGGGGGAGAGGAGAGGATCGCAGGACGGGCTGGATCAAACGAGAGAGCAGTAGCACTGGGCAGAATACAAGACAAAAGGAGGAGGCATCGTTGAAGCCGACAAATTGGAGGCATGACTGGAGAGAAATGAGTTTGAGGAGGCGACGGGAGAGCTACATCGGAGGGAGCAAACAGCATGTGCGGGAGAAACACAAAGCAGGAAGAGTGAAAAGCAGCAGAGCATAATACAGGCAAGCAGTAAAAGGAGAAAGTTCAAGCTGTGTGAAGCACCAGGAAATAAATCCAGAGGGTAATAGCTTTATATTTATCTTGCCTTGTTTTGTTGCTAACTGGCTACCCTGCCCAGGAGGAATAGAAGGGTACAAATAAGTGGGAGAAACAGACCCGACAGTGTATTCCACTGAGGTGGGGGGGGGGGGGGGGACACAGAAGAACTTCCCCATAGAAATCAGTGTATGCTGAACGGAGCCATACAAAAACAAATTAACAAATTAAAAATGGAGAAATCAAAAAGAGAGCTGTCAGCGAGGAAAAAACTGGCAGAATTTCGATTATCTTATGTGCCATCACGAGCAGGGCAGGAGGGAGCGAAAGAAGGTAAAATGGCGGCTGAGAAATCGCTGGAGCAAGAGGAAGAGAGGGAAGGAGAGGAGTGCTAAGGAATAGCTGACAAAATCAAGCAGTGGCTTACAGAACTAAAAGAGGAATTAAAGGTGTAAATCAGCTGTGTAAAAATGAATTAAGAGACCTTACAAACAATCAGACAAGACATCAAGGAGCTGGGAGATCATGTAGAGGATACACTCAGTTGGAACAATAAGGGGTGGCCATGGAAAACATACAAAAAGGCTGGGAGGAATTAAAGCAGGCTTAAGAGGAGCTGAAAGTCAAAACAGAGGATCTGGAGGATAGGTCCAGAAGATGTAATATCAGAGTGCGAGGTATCCCAGAGGATCCCAAATATAAGAACTTAGAGGAAGTTATTAAAAAAGTATTTGGAGAGCTATTAAAAGCTGCAGCTACAGCGGAGGAGGGTGCAGGGGAGGCCCTGCAAATAGAACGGGCGCATAGAGGACTGGGGCCCATAAGAGATAATCGACCACGAGACATCATGGTATGCTTGAACTCCTTTAAGATGGAAGAATGCCTGTTGGGCGCAGTCAGAAAGATGAGACAATTTCAGTGGGAAGAGCACAAGCTGGAACTGTTCCAAGGACTTATCACAGGGAACGCAATGAAGGAGAGAGATGGAGGTGGTCATGGCCTACTTAAGGAGGGCGGACATGAGATATTAATGGCTGTACCCCTTTGGACTACTGATTACAGTTAAGGGTGGTCGCGGAGAGTGAAGACAAGTGAAGAAGCTTGGAGGGCGCTGAGAGACTTAGGATCAACTAACATACCAGACGTGGCCAGAGGTCCAGCCAAAACACCTGACAACAGCACAGCTACCTCTAGGGCGGTTAGCCTGAGGTGGCAAAGAGCAGCAGAAGGTGGCAAGAGAATGGCAAGACTGGCCAAAGAGGAAAAGTGGTGGAAAAAGAAACAGGCTGAAGCCGAGGACATTATACAGACTTGAGCCAGACGATACTTATTAAGGAAAGGGTTCTGGACTGTTGATATATGTACCATATATTAGTGTTGGTTAGTACTGGGAAGCCTGAGGGGGGGGGGTGTAAGGGGAAGGAAGGATGGGGCAGTGGGGGGATTGGGTAAGAAGGGATGGGGGGTTTAAGGAATAGAGGGAGAAGAGGGCTCTGTTTTTGTGACTTGAATGTAATAAAGTTAATATGGGAGTAGGAAGGGGTGCAGGGGGTAGGGCGGAGTAGGGGTAGGAGTTAGGTGGGGCAGAAGGTGTACATGGGAAGGGGAGGAAGAGGGGAGAGGAGGGAAGGAGACCGGAGGTGTGGGGGGGGGGGAGGGGTAGGCTGCGATCCGATAGTCGGTTACCTTAATGGAAGTAATCTCTCCCATGAGGAGAAGTGGGACAGGGAGGTGGGGAGGGGGGAGAGGAGGGCAGAAGAGGTGGGGCAGCGAAGGAGGGGGTAGTAAAACATACAAGGTGAGTTAAAAATTGTAACATTGAATGTCAAAGTGCTTAATTCGCCCTTTAAACGGCAGAAACTTTACAAAGAAGTAAGACGTCAAAAGGCGTTGCTTGTGCTCATACAGGAAACACATTTAACGAGGGCAACAGAACACTTGGTCAAACCCCAGGGATATGGAGTATATCTTTATGCATCAAACACAGTGGGGAAAAAAAGAAGGGTGGGTGGCAATTTTCATAGACTCCAAGCTTAAGGTGGAGGCACAGAAGATAATTAGAGATAAAGAGGGAAGATATATAATGTTACGTATGAAAATAGGAAATGAATGGTACTGTATAATGAATGTATATGCACCCACAGGGGGGCAAAGGGAGTTTTGGACAAAACAGAACACGGAGGTGGGGCAGTTAGGAGATGGAAAACTCATATGTGGAGGAGACTTCAATGTAACGTGGAACCCAGATAGAGATGCAACGGGGAAATGAGAAGGCAAACGAGCGGATAGGAGTAAATACCGAAATTTTGTAACACAGCACTGTTTAATAGATGCCTGGCGCTTTCAACATCCACGAAAGAGGCAGTTTTCATATTTTTCCCCAGTGCATGGATCCTATTCCATGATAGACGCTATTTGGGTAACCAAGGAGTTGGCGCGCAGAGTTAAAGGGGCAGAAATGGTCTCCATAACATGGTCAGACCTTGCCTTAGTGGAGGTCAGACTGACAATGGAGGGGGAGGGAAGAGGCACCCAGTTCTGGAGGCTGAATGAATCTTTGTTGGAGGATGAGAAGTTTAGAAAGGAGATAGAGAGGGAAACAGTGGACTATTTCAGATGGAACGATAATGGCGAGGTGGCCTGGGGAGGAGTTAGGGATGGATACAAGACAGTACTGTGGGGAGTTTCCCTCAAATGGGGGGCACGTAAAAAGAGGGAGAGGGAGGAGAGAGAAAGATTGATGAACTGGAAGAGTTAGACGTGAAAGATGGAAGAGGAACCTACCGAGGGCAAGTGCTGGCTGCCAGAGTGCAATTAAATGCTTTACAGGCTGACATTATAAGATATCATATGCAACTACTGAAACAGGGTTTCTTTGAGGGGGGTAATAAAGCAGGGCGATATATGGCACAGCGGCTGAAACAAAGGAAATTAAGATCACAAATATTGTGAATTAGAGACTGGGAAAGGAAATTGGTTCACAGAGATGGGGATATTCGGGAGGCATTTAAACGATATTACCAATAGTTGTATGCGGCTCGGGCATCCCCAGATTTGGAGAGAATACGAAGTTATTTAGATTCTATAAAGCTCCCGACATTGATGGAGGAGGAACAAAAACAGTTAAATAAAGCAGTTAAAGCAGAGGAGGTCCTGCAAGCTATAAAACAGTTAAAGGTAGATAAGGCCCCAGGATTAGATGGGCTTACAGCGAGGTTCTATAAAACATTCAGTGAGCTTCTAATTGTTCCACTATTGAGGCTGTTTAACCTACCACGGGAGGGGGGAGTGCTAGCGGCCACCATGGGATGGGCTGGGATCACAATAATACATAAAGAAGGTAAGGACCAGCAAGAATGCTCCTCGTACAGACCTATTTCCCTGCTCAATTTAGATGCCAAATTATTGGCTAAAATACTAGCAACACATTTAAATAAGGCAATCGGGAAGTTAATCCATCAAGACCAAGCGGGCTTTATCCTGGGGAGGCAGGTGGCCGATAATAGGAAAATCTTGAACACTATTTGGTTGGTGGGGCGAAGTAAAAAGGAGGCATTGCTAATATCACTAGATGCGGAGAAAGCGTTTAATCAGGTGTCTTGGTCCTTCCTCTTCCAGGTAATGGATAGAATGGGGCTGGGAGGCGAGTTCAAAGGGTGGGTAGAGGCATTATACCGGAACCCAAGAGCTTGTGTTCGGATAAACGGATCCTACTCGGTCTTCTTTGAGCAGGGGAGAGGGACAAGGCAGGGTTGTCCACTGTCACCCCTTTTATTTGCGATATCACTGGAGCCGTTTGCAGAGAGAGTGAGAGAAAGGGAAGATCTGAACGGTATAAGGGTAGGAAAGGTAGAACATAGAATATCCTTGTTTGCGGATGATATCATAATGAGTGTGACCAGGCCGAGATGCTCAATACCAATATTAATGTGGGAATTAGAGGAATATGGGAGGCTGTCCGGATTCACCATAAATTGGGCAAAATCTGAAATTTTGAACCTGTCAGTACAAGAGGAGGAGCAGGCGAGATTAAGAACGAAGTACCCATTTAGATGGTCCAAGGGGGCGATTTGGTACTTAGGGATACAAATAAGTAAAAGACTAGAGGACTTATATGATGTAAACTACAAAAAGCTATTTGGGCAAGTAGAAAGCTTATTGGCTGGGTGGGGGAGGGGGTACCTATCTTGGTTTGGACATATTGATGCTACTGCCCCGATTTCTGTTACTCTTTCAAACGCTACCCATATTAATACCACGTCCAAAGTTAACACTTACAAAGAAACATCAATTGATTTATATGGCAAAATAAGAATCCTAGGGTTGCTATGTCCACATTGCAGAGAGCTAGGGGAGAGGCGGGGCTTGGGGTTCCCAACTTTAGCAAATGTTGTACCGCAGCGCAACTGAAACCACTTTGACTGGCACAGAGAAAAAGGAAGCATTGGGTGCAAATGGAGGAAGACTCTGTAAGGGGAGTGGGATTGGAAAAACTGGTGTGGAGGGGAAGTACAGTTCCGGCTGGTAGTGCTATGAATCCCTTCGTAGCACATACCTTGAATATCTGGAAACAAAATAGGAAAGTACTTGTACAAAACAAACAATATATACAAGGGATGACACTGGAGGCTTGTTTCGAGAGGGGCCAGGGGTGAATATATTGAGGAGCTGGGAAAAGCGGGGACTTATGCACCTCTCTCAGATAGTGGTTAAGGAAGGAATACGGGAGTTTGAGGGTATTAAGTATTTATATGGACTAGCTAGTTCAGATTATTACAGTTATCGCCAAATTGGTCATTTTGTGCGGCAGCAGAACATATGGCGAGACCTGTGAAGTAACAGAGGGTGGTTCGAGGCCCTATACTCAGGACATCTCGGACAAAAAGGAGCCTTGTCCAAGATTTATAAAGGGCTAATGGAGGGAGGACCGGGTAAATTAGAGTTTATGAAGAAATGGGAGACAGATTTAGACATACAATGGACGGAAGAGAGATGGGATAAAGTAATACAGACAATAGCAGGAAAATCTATTGCGACTCAAATAAAAGAAAACTCCTATAAAGTACTTTATCGGTGGTATTGGACACCGATACGTCAGAAAAAAGCGTGGTTAGGGTCAACTGATCGGTGTTGGAGAGGTTGTAGGAGCGAGGGACTATGTTACACATGTGGTGGAAGTGTGGGCAGATTCAAGGATTCTGGGATGAGGTGCTATTGATAATTTACAAAATGACCAGATATAGATTGCCAAAAACACCAGAGATTTGTCTTTTACATCAGTTGGGGGGAAGACATCCCGGGACGGGAGAGGGGGGTACTGAACCACTGCATTGTGGCAGCAAGAAGCGAGATAGCACAAAACTGGACAGGATTGGGGAACCCCCAGAGTGCAGGCTTTATCAGAAGAATGGAAGATCTGTGTTTGATGCAAAGATTGACGGAGTTGAGACACGGGAAAGGGTATAAGTATATGGAACAATGGCAGAGGGCCTGGAAATGGTGGGGAACATGGAAAGCAGGAGGGAAGGAGAGAGGGCCAATGTAAAGTTGGACAGAGCCCAAAGGCACTAGTACTGAGCCAACGGGTGAAAGCATGTATATATATATATATTGTCATGAAGTGGGTATCAATAAAGATGCAAACCTGAAAAGAAACCCTGTTTCTCAGAGAAATCTAGATGTGCAGTTACCTCATGGCACAGCTAGAGGGGGCAGGAGTGATCATACAGGAGCTAATGAGCCTAAGAGAGCTAATGACTTGCACCTGGGAATGAGCCCTGGAGTTTCAAAGGAAAGATTCCTTTATAAGCAGAAGCTGAATGCTAGCAAGAAAGGAACACCTCTATTGAGAGGAACACCCCTATTGAGAGGAACAGCTCCAGAGGAAGGGCAGAACTGGAACCGGATCCAGAAAGGAGGAACACCTCTACTGAGAGGAACATCTCTACTGAGAGAAACACTTCAAAGGAGAGGACAGAGAGAAGGAACAGCTCTGAGGGAAGGAGCAGCTCTAAGAGAAGGAGAAGGACTTGACGAAAGAATCCTACCTGAGCAAGCCCAAAGGAACAGAGTTCACAAAGGTGGAGTTCAGAAGGGCCAGGCTAAGCGAGCAACGGTTCAGAGGGAGTCTGCTGGAGAAAGCACTAAGGCTAGAGAGTGTGCCACTTCCTGTTCCCACAACGTTCCTGATTCAAAAGCAGAAAGACATATCCAGAGAACCAGAGAGATAGGTTTGGAGGGAAGCCTGCAGTCTCTGGGAAATACTAGTCAAGTTTTACCAGGCACCAAAGGAAAAGCAGTTTCTGACAAAGCTAAGTTCTTACTGAAGCACAAAGTTGAATCCACACCAGGTTTTACCAAGCTGCCAGAAAGCACAGCCCTGCCTAGAGCTTATCGGCAGAGAACCTGTTGCAGGAGAAACGTTTCTGGGAGAGAAAGCTCCACGGATTCAAAACACAGAGGCTCCAGGTATGAAAGCTTTATTCATGATACTGAATGCTTAACTCCTAGAGGCACTGCTAAAACAAATACTCAGTTTGTAAGGAAGAAGAAACCAGGGTGGTTTCAGAAAATTCCCAGAGAACTTAAAACATAGTCTTATTGGAGGCAAGAGCCTAGAGACACTTCACGTAGACCTGTAGCAGACAGGGACAGTGACTACTCTGATGAATGTAGTGGAGCAGAATCCATGGAAATTGAATATATAAATGCTGTTCCCATTCCTCAACCAGAAGAGATGGATTGTGGTTTGTGCATGGCCACGAGCCTAGAATCCATAGCCACTGTATAACTGAGAAGAAGTTTGTTTAATTCTTATTGTGTTGGAATGAAGTGAATTCCTCTGATTAACCCTTGCACTAATTGTGGTACCTTTTGAAACAAAGGACATTCTTTTGATTTCTCAATGTCTTATTTGAACCCTTGCACAGACGGGGAATAAAGCCTTGTTTTCCCTACACTTGGTTTGATTATTGAGCTCTCATAGGAAGCTGGAAATAAGTAAGACCATTCGCCATTCGTGGACCTTACATTTCATCACGCTCCCTAAAATAATTTATATCGTGGAGCATGCCCATACTTCGAATGGTCACCAGGGGATGCCCTCACAACAATATCTATCTATCTATCTATAAGTGATAAATGAGAGTGTGGTTGGGAAACAATAAGCATGTTTAATAGATGGGGATAATCATGAGGGGGGAAAGGGAGGACGGGTTGCTGAACAGGTACAAGCAATGTTGTATTAGAAGTTGGGGGGAAAACAGCCATTATGATGACAGATTGTTACTTAAATATAAATGGAGTGTGTTGGGTTCAGAAGAAGTTGGTATTATGTATGGAATATGCTTAATAAAAACATTAAATGGGAACCCCCCCCCTAAGATGCAGACAGTAGTCCAGCAGCGAGGTGGGGGTTTTCCAGTCTTTTGCATCGAGTGTCACATGTATGATTTTCTCCGTGAAGAAGACTTGGAGGACATAAGGAAGACAGAGAGGTACACAGATGAGACCTACAGGGATATAGTACTGAAGTCCCACTTCCAGTCTGGCAGCATCCCTGTTGCCATGGAGGAGAGGTTACGTGACAGGAGAGCATCACCCTGGTGTAGCAGGAAGTGATCCTGTAACTAGGACCTGTCCTACAGGTGATGTAAAACCCTCTTGCACTGAGGAGGTTTCTCCAGGGCCATGTGCCTATGAGGGAAGGGTTAGGACAGCCATTATAGTTGGTGATTCGATCATTAGGCATGTAGATAGCTGGGTGGCTGGTGGACATGAGGATCGCCTGGTAATATGCCTGCCTGGTACAAAGGTGGCAGACCTCACGCGCCACTTAGACAAGGTCTTAGTGCTGGAGAGGAGTCTGCTGTCTTGGTACATGTCGGCTACCAATGACATAGGAAAGTGTAGTAGAGAGGTTCCGGAGGCTAAATTTAGGCTTTTAGGTAGGAAGTTGAAATCCAGAATTTCTAGGATAGCATTCTCCGTAATGCTTCCTATTCCACATGCAGCACCCAAAAGGCAGGCAGAACTCCGGAGTCTCAATGCATGGATGAGACGATGATGCAAGGATGAGGGTTTTGGATTTGTTAGGAACTGGGGAATATTCTGGGGAAAGGAGGGGCTCTTCCGAAGGGATGGGCTCCACCTTAACCAGAACGGAACCAGATTGCTAACATTAACCTTTTAAAAGGAGAGAGAGCAGCTTTTAAACTAGATAATAGGTGAAAGCCGACAGTCGCCCAAGAGCTTATGGTTCGGAACAATGTATCCTTGAAGGATACTAGCAAAAGATTGAAGTTAGGGCATATAAGTAGAAAGGTTCCAATAAAGACAAAAGTACTACTACTACTAAGCATTTATAAATCGCTACCAGGCGCACGCAGCGCTGTACAATGAAAACACAAAAAGACAGTCCCTGCTCAAAAGAGCTTACAATCTAAAAAGACAAAGCAAGAAAAGGAATAGAAAAAAGATAAGAACAAGGGCAAAGAGACAAGAGCAGGAGAGACAGGACAAAGGAAAGAGGTAAGAACAAGTGTTAAGAGGAAGAAAGAAAGGTGAAATAAAAGAGGGGAAGGAAGGAGAACAGCAAAATCAAGAGCCAAAGGCAGAGGCAAAAAGATGAGCTTTTAACTTGAGTTTGAAGAGGGGCAAAGAAGATGCCTGACGTATAGACAAAGGAAGTTTATTCCAAGCGTAAGGAGCAGCAAGGTGAAAAGAGCGGAATCTGGAGTTGGCAGTAGAGGAGAAGGGCATAGCAAGAAGCAACTGGGAAGAAGAACGGAGTACACGAGTAGCCCAAATGCCCTTGAGTACAGAGTAGACGGAGCTTAAAGATTCCAAATAACCCCTGCCTACCAATAGCCAGATTAATATGAATAAAATACAGCCTCTGAAATGCTTATATGCAAATGCTAGAAGTCTTAAAAAATAAGATGGGCGAGTTAGATATGATTGATATCTCGGAGACATGGTGGAAGGAGGACAACCAGTGGGACACTATGATACCTGGGTACAAATTATATTGTAATAGTAGAGAAGATCAAATTGGTAGAGGGGTTGTGCTCTGTTAGAGAGGGCATTGAGTCACAAAGGATTAAGGTTTTGCAGGAAACCAAATTCACTGTAGAATCTCTATGGATTGAAATTCCATGTAAGAAGGGGAAGGTGATGGTAGTGGGGTGTACTATCGACCATCTGGCCAGAATGTACAAATGGATGAAGAAATGCTCAAAGAAATCAGGAAAGCTAACAAAAATTACAACACAGTAATAATAATGGGTGATTTAAACTACCCCAGTATTGACTGGGTCAGTGTCACGGCAGGACATGCTAGGGAGATAAAGTTTCTAGATGAAATAAACGACTGCTTCTTGGAGCAACTGGTTCATGAACTGACCTGAGGGGAAGCCATTTTGGACCTAGTCCTTAGTGGAACACCAGATCTGGTGCAAGAGATAAGGGTGTTGGGGCCACTTGGCAATAGTGATTACAGCATGATCAGTTTGATTTAATAAATGATGGACAGTAAGGAAATCCAAAGGGAGACTATGATATAATGAGAGAGAACTAAAAGGAGCAGTTACAAAGGTTAAAGATTTATATCAAGATTGGGTGTTTAAAAATACTATCTTGGAAGCCCAGACCAGTTGTATTCCACACTTTAAGAAAGGTGGAAGGAAGTCCAAAAAACTGCCAGCATGGTTTAAAGGTGAGGTCAAAGAGGCTGTTGCCAAAAAAGCATCTTTCAGGAAATGGAAAAAGGAGGCAAATGACAAAAACTGGAAACAGCACAAGCACTGGCAAGTTAGATGTAAGGCAGTCAAAGAGAGAACTTGAGAAGAAGCTTTCTGTGGAAGCAAAAAGGCATAATAAAGACTTTTTCAAGTACATTCGTAGCAAAAAACCTGTGAGAGAGTCAGTTGGACCATTAGTTGATAGAGGTGTAAAGGGGCACTAAGAGAGGACAAGGCCATAGAGGAGAGACTGAATGAATTCTTTGCTTTGGTATCTGGACTTTCAGGAAGTCTTTGACAAGGTCCCTCATGAAAGACTTTTGGCAAAATTAAAAAGTTATGGGATACAAGGCAGTGTACTATTGTAGATCAGGAACTGGTTAAAAAATAGAAAGCAGAGGGTAGGGCTAAATGGCCAATTTTCCCAATGGAGAAAGGTGAATAGTGGAGTATCCCAGGGATCTGTGCTGGGTCCGCTGCTTTTTAACTTATTCATAAATGACCTGGAAATGGGAATAATGAATGAGGTTATCATATTTGCAGATGACACAAAACTATTCAAAGTTGTTAAAACCCATGAGGATTGTGGAAAATTGCAAGAGGATCTTGATAAATTGGAAGACTGGGCATCCAAATGGCAGATGAAATTTGATATGGACAAGTGCAAAGTTATGCATTTAGGAAAGAAAAACCCAAACTATGGTTAAACGATACAGGATTCCACATTAGGAACCACCACCCAGGAAAAAGATTTAGGCGTCATCGTGGATGACATATTAAAACCCTCCGCCCAGTGTGCAGCGGCGGCCAAGAGAGCAAATAGAATGCTGGGTATCATAAGGAAAGGAATGGATAATAAAATAAAATAAAATAATGCCTCTGTATCGTTCCATGGTGCAACTGCACCTTGAATATTGTGTGAAGTTCTGTTTGTCGTATCTTAAAAAGGATATAGCATTATTAGAAAAGGTACAGAGAAGAGCCACCAAAATGGTAAAGGGGATGGAAGGATACCCCTATGTAGAGAGGCTAAAAAGGTTAGGGCTCTTCAACCTGGAAAAGAGACGGCTGAGGAGAGATATGATAGAGGTCTATAAATTAATGAATGGAGTGGAACGGGTAAACGTAGATCGATTATTTACACCATCAAAATATAGAAAGATTAGGGGGGCATGCAATGAAGCTACAGGGTAACCTATTTAAGACTAATAAGAGAAAATATTTTTTCACTGAACATGTAATCTAACTCTGGAATTTGCTACCGGAGGATGTAATAAAAGCTGTTAGTGTAGCCGGGTTTAAAAAAGGTTTGGACAAGTTCCTGGAGGAAAGGTCCATAAACCATTATTAAAATGGACCCAGAATATCCACTGCTTGACCCAATACAAGCATTGTGGAACCTGTGCTTTTGGGGAAACTGCTAGGTACTTGTGACCTAGATTGGCCTCTGTTGGAAACAGGATACTGGGCTTGATGGACTTTGGTCTGACCCATTATGGCATATCTTATGTTCTACTACAATAGTATTGCATGTGCATTATGAATCTCAGGCCCTGTTGCATAAAATGTGATCTGTGATACATAACTCACATTGGTGCATGAAAACATCTTATCACACGTAATTACATCAAGTTGTTGCACATACAATCAGAAGAGGAAACAAAGGAGCCAAGAATTAGACCAGATATGAGATCGTGAAGATTGACTACTGCTTCTTTAACCAAAATCACATTTGTTGTTAAGTGCTGTCGAGTCTGTGTCGACTCATGGCGACCCTCTGGATAGTTGTCCTAAACTGTGTACGGCCCTCAGTCAGGTGTCTCATTATTGACAGAGTGGCACCCTTAGCTGCTGTTATTGTTTTGATCCATATCATTGCCGGCCTTCCTCTTTTGTGTTGACCTTCTACCTTGAAAAGCATGATGTCTTTCTCTAATGATCTCTCGCTTTGCATGATGTGTCCAAAGTATGTGAGCTTCTAAATGAAGCTTAGGTTTGATCTCCTCTAGTACTGATTGGTTTATTCTTTGGGCAGTCCATGGTATACACAGTATTCATCACCAACACTATAATTCAGAGGCATCAGTTTTCTTCCTGTCTATCTTTTTCACTGTCCAACTTTCACATCTATATGATGTTATTGAAAATACCATTTCTTGAATGAGTCGAATCTTTGTATGGAGAGAGACATCTTTTGCTCTTGAGAATCTTGTCTGGGTCCTTCATAGCCATTTTGCCAAGAGCATTGCGTCCTCTGATTTCTTGACTGCTTGTTTTTTTATTGATAGTTGATCCAAGTAGGTTAAAGTTGTCCACTATTTCAATTTCTTCTCCATCAATGATGAGCTTATTGATTTTATTGGTTCATGGACAACCATGACTGGAATGTAACTATTCCAGGCTGTACTTTATTCAGAAAGGACAGGATAGGAAGAAGGGGAGGAGGAGTGCACTATATGTAAAAAAAAGAAAATAAATAAAAATATTCAAGCTATGGAAATACAGGGCTTAAAAGGGAGAGAGGAGACACTGTGGGATAAATTAGAAAGGGGAAAGAGAATTCTATTTGCATTGGCATGATATACAGACCTCCTTCGCAGGGAGTTGGGTGGAGATTTAATAGAAGATATACTCAGCATTGCTAGGATTTTGGCAGTCACACTCTACACTGACTCCATCCTGTTTATATCCTTTTGAAGGTGTGGTCTCCAGAATTCCTTAGAAATAGAGAAAAGCAGCTATTAACAATTCGTCCTTTTTAACTGCATATTCCCAGTTCTCTACTTTCCCCTACAAAATTACCCCTCAACTATTCCCCTACCCTCTAAATCAAAACACACACACACACACACACACACACACACACACTTGATTCTTTCTTGTTCTATGTGTTTTCTGTTTGTTTTAATATATATTTTGTATTGCATCTTGACATTTTTTATTCTTTTGGGGTTTTTTCTTTTATATCTCTCATCTGTTTATCCTTTTATGCCCTGTGTGTGGTTTTCTTTATGATTTATGTGTTGCATTATACTTTTATTGCTCTTTGATACTTTTTATTGCTGTTTTTAATGTTTTTATTATTTATGGAATGCTTTGTTGTTATAATTTTATTCCTCAATCTGTTTCTTAACCTAGTATTGTGCTCTCTCCACCCATTTTCCCATCCAACAGTTTGATATCGATGTGTGGTTAGCCCGATATCCAGCTCTCCCATTTTTGCGCATTTGTCTTTGGAAGGAGGCGCATTTGTCTTTGGAAGGAGGCGTGGCCTAGTGGTTGGGGCAAGGTACTACAGGCCGGAAGGTCAGTGGTTCAAATCCCACTAGAGGACAGCAACCTTGGGCCGGAAGGACTGGGGTTTCTAGTCCCACAGGTGCTCCTTGTGGTCTTGGGCAAGCCACTTAACCTTCCATTGCCCATGTTCCCTGTAAGTATTAGTGTATGTGTCTCATATCCCCTCGTGTTAAATGTATCCCCCAACCGCTTTGACCCGGTGAAAAGCGGGATATAAATGCAGCTAAATAAATAAATAACATTTGTCTTTCTTATATATTTCAAATTCATCGATCGGTACTCCATTTGTTGGTGATGCCCAAAAAGGGAAGGTTCCTTTCGCCCGGTTCTCGACCTCGAGGGCATGCATTGCTGCCTCTGGGTACCGCATTTGCCTATGGAAACACTGATATCGGTAGTAGTGGCGGTAAAGAGCGGAGAGTTCTTGTCATCTCTCTACCATCACAGGGGTGTATTTGTACATTCACATCCATCTAGAACATCAGCGGTTTCTCCGTTTTGGCGGGACCAAAGGGCCTTTTCCATTTTCATTTTTGAACGTTGTCCTTTGGTCTGGCTACCATCCCCCATACCTTTGTTGTTCTGCTTGCGAGTGTGTGTGCTCTTTTTGTGGACTGGTAGTAGAGACCTGGCCAGTATCTGAATTCAAGAAAGCATGGGACAAATGCAGAGGATCTCTAAAGGAAAAAAAGGGACTGTAGAGCTTAGTAGTTGGTATGGAAGGGCTGACTCGATAGACCATATGGTCTTTATTTGCCGTCATGTTTCTGTATGTCTATGTTGCAGATGCTGTAAGCTTCTCCCATAGGCCATTTTTTTGGGGGAGTGGGGTTGGGGACTTATTTTTCTCTGGAACTCTTAGTCCAAGCTGGCCCATTTTAAAACTTGATGTGTCTCTTCACCAGTTTTTCTAGCATGCCAAATTTATCTTGTTCCATTAATTTTTCAGAAAGTTATTTTTCTGCCAGATGAATGGATACATTTTTGACCCCTTATGTATAATTCTTTCCAACTTCCATTGGGTTAGGAAAGAATTATAAATTGCACTGGGTTCTGGAGGTCTGGTCCATTAACACTTAATAGGCACTCATAGGGATTGCCACCAGGAATTCTACATCTAGGAAGGAGTAATAAGCAAGCTGTTGGGTTTAGCTGGTCTTGAACTCTTAGCCTCTGAAGAAAGCAATGAGGGGATTAATAGCCACAAGGACAGATGTGGATTGTACAATCTCTTGGCATTTTTACATTTCCTAATGGCTGGATTGGCCCGGCTTCTTTTCCATGTCGGAGGGACTCAATGTGTTGGTGCAGAGGTGGCCAGCAGAGGGCCTTCTGTATGTGTCTCCCCCCCCCCCCACCATGGGTGCTTATTGGGCTTGTGGTAAAAAGGATCGAGGCACATCGGGGTCTATTCGTCCTGATTGTGTCAGATTGGCCACATCGTCCGTGGTATGCCGATCTGGCTGACGGTTGATCAGCCGTGGCATCTGCCACTTCGCAGGGACCTACTGGTACATGGCTCAATTCTGATGTCTCGGGTGGATCGATTTTCGCTTACGGCCTGGCTCTTTAGAGGGCTCGGCTGAAAAGAAGGGGCTATTCTGCACCGGTAATTAAGGTTGTTGAGGGCCGACCTCGCGGCTCCCTCCTGATGAGTACTGCTGTACATCCCATGCATTTGGACTGGATTAGAGGGATGATATGGAAAGTGTAATTAGGCCTTACCTGCTAATTACCTTTCCTTGAATCCCTCCATTCCAGTCCAGGACCCTCCCTGTTTGGTGGTCCTTCGGGCTGCTTGCCCAGCTGGTCTGAATGTGGGTTTCTGCCTGTTGTTGGTGCTTATTGTGTGCAAATCCTAGAGAATAACAGGCAAAAATAAATAAATAAGAGAGACATATGACAATGGAGCATTAGAGGGGGGGGGGGGTCCTTAAGGCGTGACCTGAGAGGCTTCAGGTTGCATGTTCCTTTAGTTTCAAATTGATGGATGGTGGTTGTTCCTTTTTGGTGGCTTAAATTCTGCTTTGACATTCCAGTATCGACCATTCTCTTGATGCACAGTGCCCTTAGTTTGGTGACATCAGCAAAAGCTTGTCTTGCTCAGTTGTCACCTGCTGGTTAGGGGGCATGACTGGATTGGAGGGCTTCAAGGAAAGAAAATTAGCAGGTAAGGCCTAATTATACCATACAGTATGTGTTTAAAAAAAATGAAATAGTAAGTGTTATGCCTGCTCCCAAGCAGGTGCAATGTCTGCGCCTTCAATCTGGGCTTGACTTCTACAGAATTTGTGCCAGTATTTTATAAAGGCATATAAGCACCTATGTATCTTTAACAAATATGCACTTTCCTGCCCTATTAATTTAGGCGCTGTGTTATAAAATTACCCTTTCTGTGTCTTTGGGAAAATACATGTGGTCCTCCCCCCATGATTTTAATATATCTTTCAGCTAAATTGATAGAAGATTTTAATACTGCTAATTTATATTGTTAAACTCGCACCACTTTGAAATACTTTAATTTCAGAAAAGCTGCTTACTTTAGTTATTAATATCTCAAGCCTTGACAAGTTTTTAAATCTAGGAACCAGCCCCAAAACAGCAGTTGAGCGATCTGTCAACCTCCTTGTCACACCTATAAAAGAAAAGGAGGGATGGATGTTTCTCTTCCAGGCTTTGGGCTCCCCTTCTGAGGTCTGCTGCAGCTCCTTAATGCACCATTGATTCATATTGCTGTGACCTGAGTCCCCACCAGTCTCCCTCGCTCTGTTTGTCAATCCTCTGCCCTCGTACCTACTGCGCTAAACTGATCCCAACCAACCATTTGTCTCAGTCACTCTTAGCTAACTAACAATCCCCAATCCTCAGCCACAATTTCCTCCAAGCCAGTTAAATCTCCTCACAAACAAGTAAGCTAATCCCCAGCTCTGATTGCCTCCAGCCAGCTACGCAGCCCTCTGACCTTCATGGTTGTCACTATTCCCTCAACCACATGAGTGTTCAAACTCCCATGTGGGTCTTACATCTTGTGAGAATAAGACCAGTTATGGGAGTTCCTTATCGCTTCTCCGGGCCAGTCCAGGGACAGGTAGGGTTGTCAATCCTCTATAGCAGCTGAGGACTGAAGACTTCAAGTTTTCTTGAGAGGTGAAGCCACTCCCCCTGAGGGTAACCCAGCAGTCTTTCAGTCCTCAGCAGCTAAAGAGGATCGAATCTCTGGTTCTCCCTCACTTACAGTCCTACTACTTATCTTTCTTTGTTTTTTTCCACAAAATATATTAGCTCTAGCAGGGCTGATATTCTTCTTGAGTCCTTGTGCTATTTTTGGGACGCTATTGCTTTAAAAGAAATTTGAGACGTCGAGTGAGTCATTCTCTGACCGTGTGAGGCAGAGCCTGTCTCCTTCACCGTCTCCGTCTCAGTCGGCAGAGTGTTTTTCTGGGAGCCCCAGTTATACCTCTGCCGCAAACGCTGCCACTGTTGACTGCTTCCCGCTAGCTACGGGACTGCCTGGTATGCTCCGGGGTTGCTCTCTGCTCTTTGGTGAGTCTTTGCTGATTTCCTTTTCTTTGATTTATTTTTATTTCGGTCCCGCTCCGGTTCTGCGCGTCATCCTGTCATCGGTCTACTTTTACAGTGCCGTTCCTTCTTCGGCGTCGTCAGTTTTTGTTCAGACTCGGGTTCTGTCTTTTTCCACACTTTTTTCAGCATGGCAGACAAACCGGTAAATAAACTAGAAGAGCCCTCTTTACCCGCCGAAAAGGCGGGAAAGACTGCCATTTTGTCGGCGCCGGTCGGGTCTCCTGCAGAGCAGCCCTGGCCGCACAAAAGAAAGACTAAGTCGTCTAAGGAACCCGTTCCTACAGATAAGCCTGCACGTTCCAATTTAGAGGCTCAGGAAGACATGGCTTCCTTTTTCTCGCCCGAATTTATCTTGGCGATGCACAGGGCCTTTTTACTTAAGTTTGCACAGCCTGAGCAGTCTGCAGCGTTTCCCACTCCTGTGACTCTACCACCTACTTTGCAGGGCTCAGAGGATCCTGGGGAGGGATCTTCTAAGACTAAGGACTTTCTTAGAGATCCGTTGGATCCTTTTCTTTCCCATGATTCTCTACTCCTTGGTCAGGGAGACACAGAGGGTCTGGCAGAGATAAGCTTAGATCAGGATCCAGAGGAATTGGAGGAAGGGGAAATTACGGAAGACTCTGAAAACATTAGGATCCCCTGGAGAGGATCCTAATGTTTTCAGAGTCTTCCGTAAGGAGGAGCTGGCAGCTCTTATTTCACAATCTCTGGCGGCTCTGCACCTGCTTCCACCTTCTTCCTCTCAGGAGCCTTTGGAAGATCCTTTGTTGCAGGGGTTTAAGACCCAGCAACGCTGTTTTCCCATGCATCGGGTGATTAGGCAAATGATAGATTCTGAATGGGAGTGTCCCGAAGCTACCCTGAGAGGAGGCCGCGCCTTGGCTCGCCTGTACCCCCTTCCGCAGGAGGAAAGGGATTTATTTTGCATGCCAAAGGTGGATGCCTTGGTCTCGGCGGTGACTAAGAAGACTACCATCCCTGTAGAAGGAGCAGCAGCGCTTAAGGACCTCCAGGATAGAAAATTGGAAGTTCTTCTCAAGCAGGCTTTTGATTCTAGCGCTTTGGCGCTGCAAGTTGCAGTTTGTGGAGCTTATGTTTCTCGTGTGTCCATTAGATGGTTGCAGGGGGACACGGCAGGGGAGTCCGCTTCTGAAGTTCCAGACAATGCGAAGTTAGAATCGGCCGCTGCTTATATGGCGGATGCCTTTTATGATTTGCTGCGGATTGCAGCCAAAACCATGGCCTCTATGGTAGCTGCCAGGCGTTTCCTCTGGTTGCGTAACTGGTCGGCGGATGTTTCCTCGAAGGTCCGCCTTAGTAAACTGCCCTTTAAGGGGAAGTTGCTGTTTGGGGAATCCTTGGAAAAAATTGTGAAAGATTTAGGCGACTCAAAAGGCGGTCGGTTACCTGAGGATAGGCCTAAGCCGCTAAGAGGTACGGGAACTCTTCGAGGCTCCACACGGGACTCCCGCAGATTTCGTGGGGCGCGCTTTGCGCCCTATTCTAGGGGACGGTCCGGTTTTCGTGGTCAGTCCTTTCGGGGAGCCAGAGGTTTTGGCAGGTCTTACGGCACGGCCTCTCAACCTTCAGTTAAAAAGCCGCAATGAATGTCGGCTGGTCCAGGCTTTAGTTCCTGTCGGCGGGCGCTTGCAGAATTTTCTAGCAGCTTGGACCGTAATCACGTCAGACAAATGGGTTTTGGAAGTAATTCAGAAGGGCTATGCTCTCGACTTCGCCTGCCCTTTAACACCCGCCTTTGTCATGTCCCCTTGTACGCCTGGGCTGAAGATGCAGGCCATTTCGGACACGCTCGTCCGTCTCTTACAGCTGCGGGCGATCGTTCCCGTGCCGCTAGACCAATTCGGCTGCGGTCGATACTCGATCTATTTTGTGGTTCCCAAAAAGGAAGGTTCTTTTCGTCCCGTGCTAGATCTCAAAGGTGTAAACTGTACTTTGCGGGTGCCACACTTTCGCATGGAAACCTTGCGCACAGTGATTCGGGCGGTGCAGCCGGGGGAGTTTCTCTCGTCCATAGATCTCACAGAGGCTTATCTTCATATACCCATCAGACAATCTCATCAGCGATATTTACGTTTTGCCCTTCCGATGGGACATTTCCAGTTTCGCACCTTGCCGTTCGGTCTCGCGACGGCTCCACGAACATTCACAAAGCTGATGGTGGTGGTAGTGGCGGCGCTTCGAAAAGAGGGTATCCGGGTTCATCCGTATCTCGACGATTGGTTGATTCGGGCCGATTCTCGGTCAGCTTCAGTGACGGCGACAGCTCGCGTAGTTCAGCTTCTAGAGCAGCTCGGTTGGGTGATCAATCACTCCAAGAGTCATTTGGTACCGGTGCAGCAGCTAACTTATCTCGGAGCCCTTTTCGACACAGCGCGAGGGGCGGTCTTTTTGCCCGATCTGCGGGTGGAGAAGCTCTTGCAGCAAGTACAAGCTTTTCTGTGTCTACCAGCTCCGTCGGCGTGGACCTATTTGCAGCTCTTGGGGTCCATGGCGGCGGCACTGGATCTGGTCCCATGGGCCAAAGCACACATGCGACCCTTGCAGCAGGCTCTTCTTTCCCGATGGTCGCCACAACTTCACCCACTCTCGCAGCGCCTCTCCTGTCCCGAACAGGTGCGGCACAGTCTGGAGTGGTGGTTAGTTCCGGAACATCTTACGGCGGGGATTCCCTTACAGGAGCCCTCGTGGGTATTGGTTACCACCGATGCCAGTCTCTCGGGCTGGGGAGCTCATTGTCAGGCGCACGTCGCTCAGGGTTCTTGGTCTCCCGAGGAGAGTTCGTGGTCGATCAATCGACTGGAGCTGCGCGCAGTTCGTCTCGCCCTACTGTGCTTCGCGGTCTTGCTCAAGGGCACTGCGGTCAAGATTTTCTCCGACAATGTAGTGACAGTCGCTTATATCAATCGTCAAGGCGGCATCAAGTCTCTCGCCCTCCTGTCCGAATGTCAGGAATTGATGGTTTGGGCAGAATCCAATCTCATGGCGATATCAGCAGCACATGTCGCTGGCAAGGAAAATGTGCAAGCCGATTATCTCAGCCGCAATGTCCTCGATCCCGGAGAATGGGAACTGAACGCGGCAGTTTATCACGAGCTGACTTTGCGTTGGGGGCATCCAGTGATGGATCTGATGGCGACGTACTCCAATGCCAAGGCCAGCCGGTTCTTCAGCAGGCGCAGGGAACACATGTCAGAGGGGCTCGATGCTCTCGTTCAACCGTGGCCGCTGGACTCCCTATTGTACGTTTTCCCTCCTTGGCCCATGTTAAGTTGAGTCATCCAGCGGATAGCGCACCACCGCGGGATGGTCATTCTCATTGCACCGGATTGGCCTCGTCGTCCCTGGTATGCCGATCTAGTTCGGCTTCTCATAGCTCCGCCTTGGCCTCTTCCGATTCGCATCAATCTGTTGCATCAGGGACCGATTCTCATGCCCAGGGTGGATCGCTTCTTACTTACGGCTTGGCTCTTGAGAGGGCTCGATTAAAGCGCAAAGGCTATGCAGATTCCGTTGTAGACACCTTACTTCGATCTAAAAGGCCAACGACCTCTCTAGCATATGTGCGGGTATGGCGTCTTTTTGAATTATGGTGTGGGCAGCGCAATGTTCCTCCTATGTCGTCTGCCTTGCCTCAGCTCCTCCTTTTTCTTCAGCATGGCTTAGACAAAGGCTTGGCTCTCAGTACCCTTAAGGTTCATATTGCCGCGCTTGCCTGTTTTCGCGGCGCAGTACAGCATCGCCGTCTTTCGGCGCTTCCAGATGTGCAACGTTTTTTACGGGCAGCAAAGATACTCCGTCCTCCAGTGCGACCCATCGTTCCTCCATGGGATTTGAATGTGGTTTTGGAGGCTTTTTCCCAGTCGTCCTTAGCTTCACTCAGCTCTCGTGATATCCGCGAGTGTTCCTGGAAAACGGCTTTTTTAGTCGCTTTGTGTTCGGCTTGCCGGATTTCCGACTTACAGGCTTTGTCTTGCCAGGAGCCTTATCTTCAATTTCTTCCGTAACGGGTGTTGCTACGAACCGTACCTTCCTATTTACCTAAAGTACGGTCTGTTTTTCATGTTAATCAAGCGGTAGCCTTGCCCGTGTTTTCTGATACTTCCAGTTCTCCCATGGATCGTGCGCTCAAGCGGTTAGATCTTGGCCGGGTCTTGCGAAGTACCTGCGGGTTTCGAAACCTTTTCAGAAAACAGACAGACTCTTTGTCCAGTACGCAGGGTCTCGTAAAGGTCAACCAGCGTCAAAATCCACCATAGCTCGTTGGGTTCGCTCTGCTATTGTAGCAGCTTACACTGCCAAGGGAATTTCGCCGCCGGTTGGTTTAAGGGCTCATTCTACTCGAGCTCTAGCCATTTCCTGGGCGGAGTTTGCTTTTGTGCCGCCAATAGATATCTGCAGAGCTGCAACGTGGTCTTCGTTGCATTCTTTTACCAAACATTACAGATTGGATGTTCAAGCCCGGGACGATGCGAAATTGGGGGCCTCGACTCTTATCGCAGGGCTCGCGGGTCCCTCCCGTATTTAGGTACTGCTTTGGTACTGCCCTACCTGTCCCTGGACTGGCCCGGAGAAGCGATAAGGAATATGAAATTAGGTCTTACCTGCTAATTATCTTTCCTTGAGCTTTCTCCGGGCCAGTCCAGGGTCCCACCTCTTTAGGTTTGTAGGCCTTTTTGTTTGTATCCTACAGAATTACACCATTTTAAGGCATTCGTCTGTGAGAGAGGTCATAATTGGGGCTTTCAGATTTCATTCAGTGCAGACTAATGTTATGTTATACTAGTTGAAAAAAAAAAAAAATCTATAGGAGCCCGTTTGATGGCTTCTGCATTTTTCAAGGACTATGGAACATTATCAGTTGTTAAAGGGTTAATCTGGTATTTTCAGTTATTTCTTTTAGTTGCTTTGTCATAAGAAGACTGCTGGGTTACCCTCAGGGGGAGTGGCTTCACCTCTCAAGAAAACTTGAAGACTTCAGTCCTCAGCTGCTATAGAGGATTGACAACCCTACCTGTCCCTGGACTGGCCCGGAGAAAGCTCAAGGAAAGATAATTAGCAGGTAAGACCTAATTTCATATTTGGGTACCTTGCAGCATGATGAGAATAGAATGACTGTTCTGGGAGAACTGTGGAAAACTATGTCAAGACCCTCTGAGCATGCAATATCGTTAGCAGGGCAATGTGGAAGCAGACTTTCTCAATAAGCATCACATGCAGCGAGGAGAATGGGAGCACGGCAAGGAGATTTTTTATGAGATTGAGACTATGCGAAAATGGGACCATCTTCACATGGCTCTCATTGCAACAAGAATGAATGCTAAAACCTGGAGGATCTTCAGTCATTGAAAGACAGAGGGCAGAGGGGTCCAAAGGGATAGAAGCTATCATTCAGGCCTGGACGTAAGTTAAGCTATAAGTGATTTTAATTAAAAATCTAATATGGGATATATAAAACATTCTTCCGTTCCAAGCCCCTTAAACCCCCATATAAATTATAAAACTCATATATCTTCTATTTCTGTGACAGAGGTGCACCAGGATTATAAAAACAGCAATTTTGGGGGACATAAAACCACAGGTACCAGTGTGCAGTTTCTAGGTATCATGGCGATTTGGCACCTGGGATTTATTGCACTTTGTCTTAGACACATCATTGACATCTTTTATTTCATTTATAGTTCTGATTTCCATAAAATTTTGACTAAATGGGGCTTACATTATAGAAATATAAACAAACGTACCAACCAATGCAAATCTAACATAAACATAATAGGGCCAGCCTTAAGGATGCAAGAGGACACAGACGACCCCAGAGCTGAAGGAAACAGCCTGCTGAGGGACTTTGGAGCTCCTCCATAATTTCTGCCCTTGGCCCCTACATGCCTAACATAGGTTCCGATTAACATTTATTTATTTTGCAAGATTTGATATACCGCCATTCAGTTTGGTGACTATCCGTGTGGTTTACAATATCCAGAGGAAACAGGAGCTCATAGTAATAACTATACAACAAATAAACACAATAAGTAAAGACTGACTAGCACAACAAAAATACTAATAACACAATTCAATAATCCAATGATACAAAAGGAAATGAAGGAAATGGGGGACCCTCAAATTTACTACATAGCAAAAGAAGTCCTAAATATCCTTAAATGCTTTACAAAGAAGCCAGTGCTTTAAACCCAACTTAAATTTCTTTGGGGATTTCTCCAAGTATAAATCGAGGGGCAATGAATTCCATAGTATTGGCACCATAAAGTTGAAAGCTGTAATTCAGTCCTTTCATGTTTAAACCAGGAAAGTGGTGAAATACTAAGAAGATTTAATTAACATAATAGAAATTCAACAAAATGACATAAAACACTTCTAAACTATTATAAACTACACAATTGCATTAATAATAATTATAATAAAAGCAAAATGTACAGCCACACAAGACAATCCTAAGAAATACATCAAAACAGGTATCTTATAGCCATGGCAAGGAAGCTCTCTTTGGCATGATGCTGCTACAGCAAGCGTTAGCAGTAAATTTGAGCAATTATATGCCGCATAACCTGTTTGGGAGAAAATTTATTTTTTCTCCCAATGTGTAACTCAACTCAACATTCAGCTTTCTATTTCTGAGCACCCAACCTCTAGAATGACCTAGCACCTGATCTCCATCAGGAACCTTCTTATAAAACATTTAAATCAGCTCTGAAAACCTATCTTTTTAGGAAAGCATTTGATTTTCCTCTATATTCTGCCCTTTTGGACTCAATTCTTACATTTCCATACCCTCCTCTATCCCTCTTTCTTTTTCTCTGTTTTCTTTTGTATGATTATGTATACTATTACTAGTTGTCTTCACACTGGAGTTCCTTTCTGATTCTTTTATATACTGTTTTATGTAAGCTGCTCTGCTCACCTGGAAGGGTGGTATATCAAATTTTAATAAACTGTGAACTATAATTAAGGTTTAGAACTCCTTGTCAGTGGATGTGGTAAAAGCAGGTAGTGTATCTTGGTTTAAAAATGGTTTGGGTACGGCTTCCGTTTCCTATGTGAATAGTCGAGTCTGTGCACAGCTCCGGGCAGTTGATATTAAAAACCGTTCTTAGCTGTCCCCTGGTAAGGATTGGAGAGGTCAGGGGGCCGTACACGGAATGCCCAGAGACTTGAGGTCCCAGTCGGATCCCTTGCATGTGCCATGTGTAAGCGGAAAAAAGAAAAAAGTGCCGATACCGCAAGTAGCACCCAAATCCAAGATGGTGGAAAAAACATTCCAAATGCCACCGAGCAGGAGAAGGGAATTACACCTGGGGGATAGCGGAGCTCCTTCCGGCCATCCAACCATCCAAAGAAGAAATCATCACTCTTTCTTGTCTTGCCGTACCTTCTCAGTCCACTCCGGTACCTCAGCATCCCCCCCCTACCCCCGCCACCTGTGGCGTCCCCCAGGGTTCCATTCTCGCTCCTCTGCTTTTCAATGCTTTTCTTGCTCCTTTAGCCCTGTTAATCCAACAATCTGCTCTCTCCTTCTACATATACGCCGATGACATCCTCCTGGTTCACCACACTTCTCCCTCCTCCCCGGACCTTGCTCCACTCAACCTCTGTCTGTCTTCTATCGCCTCCTGGTTTGAGTCAAACTTCATGCATGCTAATCCCGCTAAATCCGCTGCTCTCTGGATTACCTTTGGTCTCCCACCCCCCACGGTGCTACCTGTCATGGGCTCCCACTCCATCCCTTCTGCCCCTACCCTTCGTTACCTGGGTGTTACCCTAGACCCGTCCCTTTCTTTTCACGAACATATCTCCGTTGTCCGCTCTTCCTTTTTTCACTTACGCCGTATCAAGGCCGTCCGTTCCTTTCTCCCCCTCTCCTCTGTTGTCACCCTTGTCCTGTCTTTGGTTATCTCTCGTCTCGACTATTGTAACGTTATCTATGCCGGTCTTCCATCTTACCAACTCCGTCGTCTCCAACTTGTTCAGAATGCTGCTGCCCGTCTTGTCACCTCGTCCCCTTTTCATTCCCATATATCACCGTGTCTATTTTCCTTACACTGGCTCCCAATTAAATTCCAGTTTATGTTCAAACTACTTATCCTTGCTCACAGGCTCTTCACTCGAATACCCCCCAGTATTTAGCCAATATCATTCACCTCCAGCCCTCTCCCCGCCTCCTTCATTCATCCCACGGCAATCGTCTCTTCCTTCCCTCACCTACACAGGCCCACCTCGAATCCACTCGTTACTCTGATTTCTTTTTCTTAGGTCCCGCTCTTTGGAACTCTCTTCCCCTCCCACTCTGCACCGAACTGTCTTACACTCGTTTCAAGGCCCTTCTTAAGACACACCTTTTCTGTCAGACTTTCGACCTCCCCCTCCCTACTGATGGTGCTCTTCCCCCTAGTTGCGCCTCCCGTCCCCCTTAATTTTCCCGTGCTCTCCCTCCTCCTCCCCTTATTTCCCTTCTGCCCTTCTTGCGCTCTTGTTGTCCTCTCTCTGTTCTTTTACTGTCTCTTTCTGTCCTGTTATTTTTGGCGTTCCTTTCTTCCTTCTTTTCCAGTGGCTGTCATTTTTATGATTGTACACCGCCCTTATGCTCTGGCCTGGGCGGTCTATCAAGTGTTTTAATAAAAATAAAGATAAAAGATAAAGATTTTGGCGATCTTGTCTAGATTTGACAAGCGCTTTGACGAACTAACCAGCCAAATGTCAGAAGCAGAGGAAAAAATTGGACAGAGAAGACCGAGAAGCAGTGGGAGGTAAGGAGCTGGAGAGGCTCCAGAAAGCGGTTAGATGGCTGGAAAACAAAGCCAAAGATCAAGAAAACCAAAATAGGTAGCAGAATTTACGGATTTTGGGGTGCCGGAGGGGGCAGAGCTTCCTAATGCCCGCAGTTTTGTACAACATATGCTGCTTACCTGCTTCCCCGTCAAAGTGGCGGAACCAGCCTATGAGATAGAATGGGCATATAGGGAGACTATAGACCAAGACCTGAGCCAAACCAACGGTCTTGAGCCCTCATATTACGCCTTTTGTGTTACCAGGAAAAAAAGGCTGTAATACAGGAGGCACGCAAAACCAAAAGTGTGAAATACAGTCAAACCTCGGTTTTCATTTGCCCCGGTTTTCATACGCTTCGGTTTTCAACGTCTTTTTTGACTGAGATTTTGTCCCGGTTTTCATACATCGCTTCGGTTTTCAACGTCTTTTTTGACTGAGATTTTGTCCCGGTTCTCGTACATCGCCTCGGTTTTCGTAAAGTACAGTACTGTAAATACATACACCCTCGCGCTGCACACCATTCTGTATACACTGCCAGAACGCCTGCCCGGTCCCGGCAGCACTGCCCCCCGGACTCACCAATCGCCAGCGTGATGAGAAGCAAAAGCCAGCTGAGCACGTAAATGAAACACATCCTCGAGCCTGGTCAGAGTCAGAGAGGCAAGGATTGCACAGAGAGGAAGGCCCCGATCTCGTCCACCGCCTGCCCGTTCTCTGGAGCGCCCCCTCAGGCTCGGAGGTAGCAGGGAAGAAAAGCTGTCAACGTAAGCAGGAGATGTTGCATGAATGTGGGAGGCAGTTCTTTCTCTTGCATGGTACGTCTGAAGCTATATCATTAAGATTTTCTGCCATTCTGAAGCATTGAGCAGATAATGTAAAGGCATTTTAATGGGCTGAATCCAATGTGATTCCGAAGAGAGCTGGGCACAGCAGCTTGTCAGGGGTGGCTAAGGCCAGATGTTAACATACTGTACTGTACAGTACTAAACTTAGCTTGCTGTCAGTGATGTTAAATGTTCATTTATCCATTTCATTAGTCATTTATATTTATTTCTCATTGTTTTCTGTATGTAAAAATATAGTTATTCTCTATAAAATGTATTTTTGTGAATATTTTTGGGTGTCTGGAACGGATTAATTGGATTTACATTATTTCTTATGGGAAATATTGCTTCAGTTTTCATACGTTTCGGTTTTAGTCAGACTTTTTCGAACGGATTAATCATGAAAACCGAGGTTTGACTGTACAAACATTCGTCCATATCCATCTTTCCAGATGTGAGCACCGAAATGGCATGAAAGAGGAAGGCCCTTCTAACATACATAAACTCCTTGGTTGAGGCAGGCCTCAAGGCTGTGATCTGGTTTCCCGCCTGGTTAACAACTATCTATAGAGAGTGGCGTATCCTTCTACGGTCACCAAAGGAGGTAGTGCAGCTGCTCAGTTGAATGCGGAGAGAGCCTAAGACAACCAAGGAAAAACCACAATCTCCACTGTAGAAAAAAGAGGTATAGGTATGGAGACTTGGCCCATGGACACTGCCTCGCTGACCGGTTCAAGCACACCAGAGGGCCTATGACAGCTCCCCTCTTTACCAGCGTTGCCAGTAACGTCTGAGGAACCAGCATACCTGAAGCAACCTCTAGAGCAAGCACGGGATCGGAAGAAGGCCAAGAAATGGCAACCTGATCATTCATTTAATGGCAGACCACTAATAATGTGCAAAGATGCTGAACAAATTTACTACTGGGGTAGGAAAAAATGTTGTGTTACCTCTTTCCTCTTTAAATTGTTCCTATCCCAGTTAAAGTTTTATATGAGGAACTGAGAGGCTGATCATTGTCCCCCAGTCCAGCCGGGAAATGGGAGTTATGGAATAGCCTGGTTAAGTTGTGCATACATATGGAGCATGGGGTTTGCCGATAGACTGTGCACCATAGTCAACAAACGAGGATTGTCAGAGAAAGAAGGAGGAGGGGAGGGAAGGGTTTTGGGGGGAAGGGGAAGAGAGCACGCAGGAAAAGGACCGGGACAGCTATACAAAACCTATGGATAAGATGGGTGGGGAGGGGCTCTACAGAAGCTTGGGAGCCACATATGTACCAAAAAAGAGTCAATAAGAAGTGTGTGTGTCTGAAAAGCGGAGGGAAGGCATCGGTAGGGGGTGGAAGTAGGATAGGAGCGGATAGGGGTCATAGTAAAGAGCAGAAGGGGAGGGGTGGATCCTGGGAGCCTATGGTATTAATGTGTATTGCCGGTCTATTTGTAAAAAGGGGAAATGTCTCTTAAGATTGTAACCTTGAATGTGGGGGGGCCTGAATAGTCCAATTAACCGAAAGAGGGTGTTAGTCTACCTACAAAGAGAATGAGCCGATACTGCCCTACTGCAGGAGGCATAGCTCACATCACTCAGAATGGAGAAACTCAGAGGTGGGCATTGGGAGCAGGTATACCTTTCATCCTATAACTCCAAAAAGAGGGGCATAACCGTTCTTATAAGTAAAATTACTCTCTTCTTAGTGGCTGATACTAGTGGGGATTCCTTTAGTCGGATGGTGTGAGTGATGGTACATGTTGAGAACCAAGAACTCTCATTGTTGAATCTTTATGCCCCCAATGGCCCCAAAGGGAACTTTTTCCAGCAGTTGTTCACCTCCTTTGCTCAAAAAGCTTGGGACGCTATATGAGTGGGAGGGGACTTTAATTGTGTCAGTGACAGTATGGACCGTTCAGGGCCAATCATTGCAATACAAATACTAGCAGAAGGAAGGCACCTTAGAGAGGCATTGCGAAGGGCAGGATGGGTAGACCTCTGGAGAAAACTTCACCCAACAGAGCATGATTATATGCGCTGCTCAGCGAAGATTCATGGATACTCCCGTATGGATTAATTCTGTAGATTAGAAGCGGACTTTGGCAAGATAGAGGGCTATCAAATCCAGGAGCCACAGGTCAACGACCATGCCATGGTCAGCTTGAAGGTAGACACTGGGCGCCAGTCACAGACAAGAGAGGAAAAAACGTTGAGGGTGAATGTATGCCTTCTATGGGAACCCAAGACACAGGACTCTATGAAGGAGTGGTGGGGCAGAGTATTTATTCCACAACAACACAGGAGGGAATGTCAGTACACTCGGTGTGGGAAGCAGAGAAGGCATATATGCAAAGTTGACTTTTGCAGCTATCCTCTCACAGGGAAAAGCAAAAGGAGGCTGCCCTAACGCAACTCCGAGGGCAGCTTAAGATACTACAGAAAGAACACATGCGAACGGGGCGACCACAGACATACCAAGGTCCGGCGACAGATCCAGAGGTCTGGCAACAGATAGATGTTATTGAAATGGAACACCTAAGAGTTCCTACTTTGCTTTACATGCTCCAATTTTCTAGAACACGGGGGGAAAGTGGGTAGGTTTTTGGCATGGCAACTTCGCAAAAAACAGGCAAGTCGATTAATAGGGGGGTATATGACCAGGCCATGGCAGATGCAGAGAGACCCGGGGGGGGGGGGGGGGGATTGCCCAAGCTTTTAAGACATTTTACTCAGCATTATACGCCTCAAAAGGTACCTTCACCCCATAGGGTCTCTCCTCCTTTTTTTTTTTTTGCAGGGAATTACTTTACCATCACTATCCTTAGAGAAATGGGAATACTTAGAGAAATATCCATTTGAGAAATTGAGGGGCGATTCTCTCCCTAGCTCAGATGGCTATGAGCCCAGACGGCTTCCACATAGAGTGGTATAAGAGCATACCGGACGTGCTTGCCTCTGTCCTTCAATGGGTCTTTAATGAGGTGCTACAGGCGGGTTGACTACCGACAAGTATGTATGAAGCAGAAATTATCTTGATCCCCAAAGAAGAGCGGGAGCTATCATCTGATATCCCTGCTTAACAGCGTTGTCAAAATCTTTGCTAAAATATTGGCTGGCAGACTAGACCAAATCATGTCCGTTCTTGTACACCCGGATCAAACAGGATTTATTCGGGGACAGCAAATCTATGACAATGTCCATCGGTTGATTAATATCATCCTCGGTGTGACATGGGAATGGAAAGAGGCCTGGTGCGTCTCATTAGAAGCAGAAAAGGTCTTGGACTGGGTAGAATGGTCATACCACTTCGCTGTCATGGCCTGGTTTGGCATCAGGGAATGGTTCATAGGATGGGTTCAAACCAATGTTCCGTCTAATTTTCTGTAGGCTGTGTGCGCATAAAATATCAGCTGTGCAGCTTTTGAAGGAAGGTTAAATATTTGTGCGCCACATAACGACACTCGGAGTTATATACTTTAAAATTTGACTACACGTCAGAATACAGTATGTACACCACATTGATTGCACTAGAAAATATTGTAGAATGTGTGAAAACCTTAAATACACAACAACTTTTCAATTTTAAGAATGTCTGTGTTTTCTATCAGAATCAGAACCGTAATTTTTGTGCGCTCTGTTGTAAAGTATGTGCGCTCACTCGGTGAGGTGTGTGCGCGCGCACACGCGCACAGTTTAGAGGGAACAGTGGTCCAAACTCTTTATGCCGAACCCGCTGCATTAATTGCAATCAACAGTAGCCATTCGACAAAATTTAGACTCTATAGAAGAACAAGGCAAGGCTGCCCCTTATCCCCCCTGCTATTTGCCTTCGCAATTGAACCCCTAGCAGCCACAATGAGGGAAGCACCAGATATAGCCCCAGTAGTCATCAGGGGGTACCCCCATCAGGTATCCATGTATGCAGATGACACCCTTTATTTTTATAGAACAACTTGCTCAATCTCTACCTGGGTTGCTTAAACATTTTCAGCAATTTGCCAATATCTCAGGTTTCAAGGTAAAACTCGATAAAGCCGAAGTCCTCAGAGATCCCGAGACAATGTCCCTTTAAACTTGCATCAGCATCCATAAAATACTTGGGAATACACCTTTACCTAGTATAGTGGATTTATATAAATTAAACTATGCTGCTATAGCGGCAACTATTGCAGACAAACTGGCCCGGTGGGACCACCTCATAATTGGCTGGACGGCCCGGGTGGCTGCTCTAAAAATGAATAGTATACCAAAGCTTATCTATCTTTTCTCTCAACTACCTATACAAGTCCCTGCACATTTCTTCAAAGTGCTGGAAAAACAATTTAGTAGGTTTATTTGAGGCAAGTCTAAGGCACGTATTGAGTGGAGACACATGACAGCCTCCATCATAGAGGAAGGTATGAACTGCTCAAAGACCTCATTATACTATAAAGCGGCAGTGCTGCGGGGTTTGCGATATCACTATGTGAGACCCCCCTGACGCTCATTGGATAGCATTAGAGTGCGGATGGATGGCACCATACTCCGTGGTTGAGGAATGTCCCTTAGATGTTAATTGAACTGCCACCCACGTGTTGTTGGACCCCCCTTTTTAAAGTTATGGGAGCAGACCAAGAAGGCAATGAGGGTGTGATTCCCTTTTGAACCCAAGTCCTATCCTGCAGATTTTCCACCGTTTAGCTGTCCCTCCTTTGCTAAATTGAGAACTGCCTGGACTGCTCGGATTTGCAGACCTTTTGAAAGACCAGGTATGCATGAGTATGGCTCAGATGGTCGAACAAGGAGGAGTGACTATTCCCTTTTACCAATATTTTTAGTTGCGATTTTTTATTTTTTATTTATTTTTTTTTTATCATGAGACTGGGGCATCAGATGCATCTAACAAGAACACAGACATCCTTGGAACAGATTCTTTTTTATAAAACTGCAAACTGGAAGGGATTACTCTCGAGGCTTTATAAAGTATTTATGGCCATAGAGATGACTGCCACCGCCACCGCCAGCAATGGCATTTGGTGTTTGGAAGTACTTTCAAGAGGAATGGCAAGTCATTTATAAGAGAGGATAGAGAACAGTTCGTAATGTCTCGGGTAGACAGACCTAGTACAAACTCCTGATGCAGGCATACTTCACCCCCATCCGCCTACACCATTTGGGCTTCCGCCAGGAAAGTACTTACTGGAGGGAGTGCAGGTGGAGGGGGGAACCTTCATTCATATGTGGTGGGAGTGCCCGAAGGCTCAGCACTACTGGGGGAAGGTAGTTTCAGCATTGATGAGATGGTGGGGTGCAAATTAGAGGTAGACCCCAGTTGTTGCTTAATGGGGCTCCTGGATATATCTTTAGAAATCCCCCCCAAATAGGAAAATGCTGACAGAGATGCTACTTCTCAGTGCCTGGATGGTCATAGCCTGTAGGTGGAAAAAAGCCCAAGGCCCCACCCTTTTATCCTGGAAACTAAGGTTAGAGGATACTTTTTCAATGGACTATTTAGCAGCCCTGAGCAAAAGGGCAGGTAGAACAGCACACTGATAAATGGACACCATACATGTAATGGAAAAAACAGACGCCCCTCGCACACACACACAATTCCAACTCTGTAGGTGATAAAGTCCAATGAAAGGTATGCCATGATACATAGGCATGAGTAGCATGGTCCCCTCCCCCCTGCATGCTTCCGGGGAAGAGGGAGGGATTTGGGGGGGGGGAGGGCTGTGAGTTCTTTTAAATAAACTAATAGATCCTTTGTTATGACGGTTGTTAGCAGTGTTTTTATTTATCTGTTTAATCCTCAAAATATAAATAAATAAAGTTTTAAAAAAAATGGTTTGGTAAATTCTTGGAAGAAACATCCATAAATCATTATTAAGGCAGACTGAAAGAAAACTACTGCTTATCCCTGGGACAAGTAGCATGGAACTGACTACTTTTGGGATATGCCAGGTACTTGTGACTTGAGTTGACCAATTGAAACAGGAGTAGAGGCTTGATGGACCTTTTGGTCTGACCCAGTATAGCAGTTCTTATGTTCTTTCCTGAATCTGAGCTCAAGACAAGTTATAGTTTTACAAGGATGCATGTTATTTTATGTCTCTCAACCTCCAACACTGAAGATCAGGAGCAAAGTACAGTTATATTTATTGTATGCACTTTGCACTATTTTTCAAAGAGAAACTCCCTGTCTTGTTCTTTTCGAAAGTAGTGCAAAGTAAACATGGTAAAACTGCCTGCATACAACTCCATAGGCTAATTACCCTCTTATTTTGTACATGTGCATAATAATGATCTATGACCATAAAGGCATACGTGTATTCATGAGCACTTAATAGGTTGTGCTTTCAAAATTGCTTGCAAAAAATATATTGCTAAATGTTGAAGACATGCAACACACCATGAGTAGTAACTTTATAATTGTTTTTCAGCTTCGAGCCCAGAATCAAGTGCTAAAAAAAGCTGTTGTGGATGAACAAGCTAATTCTGCAGCTTTAAAGGTATTACTCTAATCTTTCTTCCATTTGTCAGAATTTTTTTTCTTTTTTATGATTGACTTTTAATCTGATAAAGTAATTTGGTTGATTGGTAGTATATCCAGAAGCTCCTTCTCCAAACAAATAAGTTTGTTTTAAATCTACATTTTGCTACTTATTATGATATAATAGTCCAGATATGGTTTTCTTTGTGGCCAATAGTGATACAATGAAACTTATTGACTAGAGAACATTTGATTTTGTTTTCTGTCTTCAGGCTTTCCAGGTATAATTCCTCTGCTTAATTATTGGCAGAAGGTATCTGAAAAGGCATGAGGAATTTTAGTTGGTGTGATAGCTTTTATTGAACTGGCATACAAAGATGTCAGTAGATGAGATGTGAACATATTGGTCCATCCTTCAGATTTGGCTATAAGGAAGGCAGGGATAAATTTCTGTGGAAGAGGTCTTCTGTAAGTGTCTCAAGTGAAGTTGAACTAGCATCAATTAAATATCGGTTAACAGAAGTCCAGATGCTGGAGATATAAAATATTGAGAATGGGATGGTGAGACGCACTGTTAACTCACGGTTATGATGAAATATACTATAACGAGTCATGAATCTTATGTCTTGAGAGAGTTCAGTATTTTAAATGCATGTGTTCTTTATTTTTCCTGCATAGTTTTAAAGTTGCTTTGAAGGATGGTGAGGCTGATTAAAGTGCAATAAGCTTAGTTTTCAGCTTGTTGCTGTGAGGGCTTGTGTGCATCAGTGTTGCTGAGGGCTAAGCTATCAGTAGCTTAACTACTGGCAGGGTCTCCCAAGATGGACAGCTCTCAGCTGAGGTGCCAGACCAAGACAAACAACCCATCTGGGCAGCAGCAGAATAGGGTGGTGTTGGCGGCGGAAGATCACATTTCTGTGACAATGGCAACAACACTAGAATTACCTGTGCAGAAGAAAGCCATATCTTGCCACGAAAACCCAATGGATACTCACATCAAAACAAATTGCACTATAATTCTGGAAGATGAGATCCTGTGGTTGGAAGGAACTGGCTATTGGGTGGGAGCTGAAGACTTTTCAGAGTAGAGCCAGCATTTATGATGTGGTTGGATCAAAGCCTTCAGGACGTCTGACTGCTGATGTAGCTGCACATGAAATGAGTCTGAAGCTGCACAGATGTCTTACATATTGGGACATGGAACTTACGAAGCATGTTCAAAGGGAAGTTGGAAGTAGTCAAGAATGAAATGGAACATGTACAAGTCAATCTTTTGGGTGTCAGTGAACTGAAATGGACTGGCATTGGGCACTTTGCTGCTTTAGATACAAATGACAGAGCTCCAGAAACATTATGGATGACATCAAGAAGGTTGTGTTGGAAGAAAGTGAAAAGTCTCTACAACAGTGAAAAAGCAAAAACTGCCAAAATGGATGACCAAAGAAACTCAGAAAATTGCCCAGAAACGTAGAGAAGCTAAAGCCAGAGGAGAAAGAAAGGCAATCTCAGAACTCAACAGAGATTTTCAACGTGCAGCAAGACGAGACAAAGAGAAGTACTAGACACATGTAAGGAAATAGAAGCAGAAACTATTAGAGGAAGAACAAGATTGGCTTTCGTAAAGCTACGAGAGTTAAAACATTTCAGTCTCTAATTGGAATGTTACAAGGTGCTCAAGGATCCATGTTGAATGATGCTGAGGTGGAAAAAAATAAAGATCAAGTGGACCAACAGCCGTTTTCAACCTGTACCTTATGATCAGGAACCATTGATGATGAAAGAAGTCAAAGTAGCATTGAAAGCCTTATCAAAGAAGAAAGCACCGGGCATTGATGGCATTCCCATTGAGGTATTACAGCAATCCGATGTAGCTGTTACCATACTTACAAGGCTCTGCCAGGAAATTTGGAAGACAGCATCATGGCCAACTGACTGGAAAAGATCTGTGTTTATACCAATACTAAGAAAGGTGATCCAACTGACTGTGGAAATTATCACACAATTGCTCTGATCCCACATGCCAGCAAGATTCTACTCAAGATCATTCAGCAGAGACTTCAACTATACCCGGAATGAGAACTGCCTGAAATCCAAGCAGGGTTCAGGAAAGGGCGAGGAACGAGAGACATCATCGCAGATGTGAGATGGATCCTTCAAAACACAAAAGAATACCAAAAGGATATCTATATGTGTTTTATCAATTACAGCAAGGCTTTTGACTATGTAAGCCATGAGAAACTCTGGGCCACATTAAGAAGCATGGGTATACCAGAACCTTTACATTGATCAAGAAGCAACAGTTAGAACGGAACAGGGAGAAACAGAATGGTTTAAAATCAGCAAAGGTGTATGACAAGGCTGCATACTTCTCCCCTATCTGTTTAATTTATATGCAGAACAAATCATCAGAGAAGCAGGACTGTATGAAGACAATCAAAGTGTGAAGATTGTTGGAAGACTCATCAACAACCTTAGCTATGCTGATGATAATACATTACTGGCTGAAAGTGAAGACGATCTGAAACATTTGCTTCTCAAGATCAAGGAACTTAGTCTTAAAATGGGCCTGCATCTTAATGTAAAGAAGACTAAGGTCCTGAGAACTGGCAAAATCAATAAGTTCATCATTTATGTAGAAGAAATTGAAGTAGTGGACAACTTTAACCTACTTGAATCAACTATCAATAAAAAAAAACTAAACAAGCAGTTAAGAAATCCAACGATGCATTGCTCTTGGCAGAATGGCTATGAAGGACCTAGACAAGATTCTTAAGAGCAGATATCTCTCTCCATACAAAGATTCAACTTGTTCAAGCCATGGTATTTTCACTAATGTCACAGCAGCTATAGGATACCACTCTATTAGCAATGGGCCGCTTGGTTGAAGACCGAACAGAGTTTATCTCAACTATCCAGAGTCACCAGGAGTCAACAAAGACTTGACGGCACTTAACAACAACATATGGATGCGAAAGTTGGACAGTGAAAAAATAGACAGGAAGAAAATTGATGCCTTTGAATTATGGAGCTGGTGACAAATACAGTGTATACCATGGACTGCCCGAAGAACAAACCAGTCAGTACAAGATCAAACCTAAGCTTTCTTTAGAAACTCAGAGGACAAGATTTTGACTTTCAAACTTTGGAGACATCATGTGAAGAGAGATCATTAGAGAAAGACATCATGCTTGGCAAGGTAGAAAGCCAACTCAGTGAGATGGACTGATAGAGTGGCACCCATAGTTGCTGTTATTACTATCAACAATGAGCTGCCTGACTGAAGACCGAATACAGTTTAGGACAGCTATCCAGAGGGTCGCTATGAGTCGGCACCAATTTGATGGCATTTAACAAGCAGCTTAGTAAGCCTTATTGCTACTGCTTGGCACACATTTTTTTTATTATCCAGTGTAAGAAGTTTAGTGCGCTAAAAGTACACTGATTTCTTTAGAGCCCTTTCCATGTTTACATGATGACAAACTGCATAAGGCATTATTACTTCCATTGTGCTAAAAATAGTGTTTACTATAGGGTGCATTCTTAGCATGCATTAGTGCATGCCTCCATGCTAGTTTTACAGCTCAAACTTTTAGGGGTATGTGAGTGTGTTGTTAACGTGCCGTACTGTGCTAACTGCCAAGTGGATGTACTTACAGCTACTCCTTGTGGTGATGTTAGGTGCACCCATACTTATAGTAACATTAATGGTTAGCTCACACCCAAATGCCTGTGCTATGATGTGCTGTCAGTGTCCACATTCTACCCCAACCCACTGTTTCTCCACCCGGTCACATGCTCACTAGTTAGCTTGGCGTCAGGGCTAGTACCGGAGGGGGTGTAAACTACATTGTGAAGAGGAGGAAGCTGTGACGCAGCAACTGAGTGTGTTAGTAAGCGCTGCATCATGGTTTGGGGGCTATTGCTGCTACTGCAGGTCCCGGAGAGGGTCGGCAGCAGTGATAATGAGTGCCCTAGGTGACTGATTAGCTTGCCTAGTGGTAACACCGGCTCTGCATGGAATTTTTAGCACAGAGCCCTGGTGCTAACAGAATGGCATGCTTAGCATACGCCAAACCCTGTGCTAACAATTAGAGTGGTTTAGTAAACACGCCCCTTTTATATTTCACCTTTTCTTGCTGAATTTTTACTATAGCCATTTAGTACTATGGAAAATTAAAAGAAAAATCTGTATTTCTAGATCTCTATATAATCTCCACCCCTCCTACACAAACTTGGGAACCCTAGATCTGGGATAGCAAAGTGAGCAAATGGGAGACTGGGATTCCAAGCTGGACCTGGGAGTCTCCATTTTTATTAAATTCAGTGGTTAGAGATATGAGTTAAGATGGCCAAATTTAAGGCACATGATTACAGGGTTCAGGAAACAGGCCTTGTGTATGGCCCACTGCTGCAATGACTGGATTAAAATGTGTTGAGAGGGGATAAAGGGAAGGGAAATTGAATTTATTTCATTCAGGTACAGTAGGTATTTCTTCTATCCCCAGAGAGCTTACAGTCTAGTGAACTGATGCAGAAAAGCTTAGCGTGGCATTTTTCTGACGTTTTTCCTGTGCTAGGCTTGCTCTCCGATGCAGAAAGCAAGCTAGCGCTGGAAAAACTACAAAAAAACCCAACCTCGCTAAATTGCAGCACACTTTCAAAAACAAAACTGTGCTGAAACCTAGAACAGTTTTTTACACTGTTTTTTTAATGCTGGATCTTCATTCCAGCTTTGGGCAGGTGTAAAGATCCAGCCAGGAGCAAAAATATCATCTGAGGTGAAGTTTGACATTATCTCCAGGAACAAGCAGGAATATGTCATCACATATGGGTACGTCGGTACCGACGGAGCCCGCGCGGGAAAGCTCCCCAGCTTTTCAGATTAAAAGCTTTTGGGGCCTCCCACTGCACATGCGCGCTGCCTTCCCGCCTTCCTGACCAGCTCTCGTCAGTTTCTTTTTTTCCGCGGAGCCAGCAGGTCGTGTTCCTGTCACCGCTGAAGAAATTGTTAATTTTATTGTTTTCTTTAGACCGCGTACCTGCCTTCCCCATTCTGAAACCGGTACTGCCGGTCTCTCTTTCTTTCTTTAAAAAAAAAAAAAATATTTTTCTTTTCTTCAGCACAGCTTGGTACTTTGTTAGGCCTTCAGGCCTACACAATTTCTCCTCATGGAGAAGCCAGTTCCTGGTTTTAAAAAGTGTACCAAGTGCAGTGCTGTCATTCCTCTTACAGACACCCATGAATGGTGTCTTAAATGTTTAGGACCTGACCATTCCATACCGGACTGCCCATCCTGCTCCCAGATGTCGAAACGTGGATTGCAGAACCGGGCCAACAAGTTCCATGTGCTGTTTCCTTCAGAAGCATCACAGTCATCCAGGTCTTCCTCTCCGGATGGATCTCAGGTAACCAAAACTCCAGTGGGCAAATCCTCTAAAAGCAAATCTCTTTCTAAAGATCGAGAGGCTCTCAATTCTGAGTTCGAGGATTCTGCCCAGGCCAAAAAACCCCGGCGGGAGGCTCCGGCCTCCAAAGCAATCATGGGGTCACAGGTTGACATCGATGGCGCGGCCTCGACAGATCACCTGTTGTACTGCTCTGGGGTACCGGCCCATACCGGTACCGACATCCAGGCAGCAGTGGCGTCTATGGGCAATACTGTCCAAGTCATGCAGCAGGCCATTCTGGCTTTTATTAATGCTGCTACGCCCTCGGTACCGCAGCCAGCGGTACCGGGTCCGGTTCCGGTAATGGCTTCCATACCGGACCCGAGGCCATCGTCTTCCAAACGCAGATCGGTTCCGCATGCCGGATCCGGGCTTTTGCCCGGTACCGATCCCATACCCGGTACGCCCGATGTCGATACCGAACGGTATGCGTATCGTGCGTTGGAAGCACATAGAGGATACTCTGCTTCTTCAGAGGATTTTAACTCCTCTGATGATTCTGATGAGTTCTCCCTTGATCTTCCTGAGGAGCCTTCTTTTCCTAACAGGAGAATGTCTCCACCAGAGGATTTGTCCTTTCAGGACTTCATCATAGAAATGGCTAAAGGTCTTTCTATTGCTTCATCCTCTGAAAAGGAACCCAGATCAAAGAAACTGGATATTTTAGGATACTCTAAGTCTCCTAAAGAGGCAGTCACCCTGCCTATCCATGAAATCCTTCAAGAACACTTGATGGACTTATGGGAGGCTCCTCTAACATTGTCTCCTTCTTCTCGCAGGTTGGACACCATGTACCGTGTCCCCCCTTCTCCTGGTTTCCAAAAAACCCAGTTGCCTCACCATTCTATTGTGGTGAAGTCTGCAATGAAGAAGATAAAGAGTACCAAAAGGCACTCTTCTACTCCTCCAGGGCGAGAATGTAAGACTCTAGACTCTTGGCAGGAAAATTTTCCAGGCTACTATGCTTATAGCCAGGATTAATTCCTATAGTCTTTACATGGGCATGTTTCTCAGTGAAATCGCTCTAAAAGTTCGGCATTTTGCCCCCTTTCTCCCTGAGGATAAGAGGGAGCAGTTCATTTCCTTGGTGAAACACCTTTTGGATATTTCAAAGTTCTCAAACAGGGCAGCTTTTGATTCCTTTGAGGGTGCTGGTAGGGCTTCGGGCATTGCTATAGCAGCCCGACGTCTTGCTTGGCTCCAGGCTTCTGATCTAGAACCTTGGGTCCTAGATGGCTTACGAAATCTGCCCTGTACAGGTGAGAACTTATTTGGTGAGGAGTGGCAAATTAAGGCCACTCAAATGGATGCAGAAAATGCCACCTTAGATAGACTTTCTAAGTCTACCTCCACTTCTGCCAAGAAGAAGTCTTTTAAGAGGCCTTATTACAAGAAGTCCAGATTTTCTACAAATACTGGCCAACAATCCTCTCAGCCTCGTTTTGCTGCTAAACGTCAGCAACCTAAGCAGGCAAGGTCAAAGCCTGCAGCGTCTGCTACGCCTCAGCAGGCTCCACCCCCTCAGGGGTTTTGACTTGCCCCTAGAGAACTTAACTTTTCTGGCTCTAGAACAACCAGAGCCCCTCACCATACCCGGAAGGTTAGCTCACTTTGCTCCCAGATGGGAGCAAATTACATCAGAGCAATGGACCCTCTCTATCATCAAAGAGGGTTACAAACTCCATTTTTCCGACCTTCCTCCTTATACTATGGTGAGGCAGTTCAATTCTCCCCCATCTCTCCTGGCCCTCTTGGGTCAGGAAGTCTCCTCCCTCCTTGCCCAGGGGGCAATAGAGGAGGTCCCTCTTCTTCAACAGGGGACGGGATTCTACTCCCCTTATTTTCTAATACCAAAGAAGACAGAGGGCTTCAGACCAATTCTGGATCTGAGAGAATTGAACAAATTTCTTTTCAAGGAGAAATTCCAAAATGCTTTCTCTGGGCATTCTCCTTCCATACCTTCAGAGTCAGGATTGGCTTTGTTCTCTAGATCTAAAGGATGCGTATACACACATACTCATCCACCCATCCCACAGAAAATACCTTCGATTTCTGTTTCAGGGAAAACATTTCCAGTACAGAGTACTCCCCTTCGGTCTAGCCTCTGCTCCAAGAGTGTTCACCAAATGCATGGCAGTCGTAGCTGCCTTTCTAAGAGGCCTGGGAATTTTCATATTCCCATACCTGGACGACTGGCTCATCCGAGCTCCCTCTCAGTCCCAGGCCCAAATTTCCCTGGACCGCACAAGGCGTCTTCTGCAGTATCTAGGACTGGTAGTAAACCTTCCCAAGTCTCAACTAATCCCTACTCAGTCTCTCGAGTTCATAGGGGCCCAGTTAGACACCATCACTGCAAGGGCCTACCTGCCTCAGGTCAGGGCCCAACGCCTGCTGAGTTTGGCCTCCCAAGCTCAGTCCAGCAGTCATTTGACAGCCCGGGAAATGCTGCGACTTCTGGGCCACATGGCCTCCACGGTACATGTGGTGCCCTACGCTCGTCTGCATATGAGAGCAGCTCAATGGACCTTGGCCACCCAGTGGACTCAAGCATCTGGAGCGCTCTCCGACCAAATACTCACCTCAAGCCGTCTATTTTAGTCCCTCCAATGGTGGACATCCACCAAAAATCTGTTGTTGGGGGCCCCCTTCCAACCTTTGTTGTCCCAAGCAACCCTCACAACAGATGCCTCCCAGACAGGGTGGGGAGCTCATCTTCAGAACCTCTCCACTCAGGGCACTTGGTCTCCGCAGGAGGCCACCCTTCATATCAACCTCCTGGAACTGCGAGCAATTTACCTTGCCCTCAAGGTCTTCTATACCCTCCTTGTCAACCTGACTGTCCTAGTTCAGACAGACAATCAGGTAGCCATGTTCTATATAAACAAACAAGGAGGGACAGGCTCTCTGTCGCTTTGCAACGAAGCTCTCAGAATATGGGCCTTCGCCAGAGAGCATCAAATTCACCTTCTTGCAGTGTATCTTCCAGGAGTTCAAAACTCTCGTGCAGACAGACTCAGTCGAGTTCTGCTTCCACACGAATGGTCCCTACATATGGACCAGATACGCAGAATCTTTCAGGAATGGGGGACCCCGGACATAGACCTCTTTGCAAGTCCGTGGAATGCCAAACTTCCCCGGTTCTGTTCCAGAACTCAGTGTCAGGGAGCTCAGGCCCACGATGCCTTCCTCCTGCATTGGGGTCAGGAATTCCTCTATGCCTTTCCACCCATTCCTCTAATATCCAAGACTCTGTTCAAGCTCCAGAGGGATCACGGGACTGTGATCCTCATAGCTCCCCGCTGGCCACGCCAGGTGTGGTTCCCTCTACTTCTGCATCTCTCCCAGGGATCCTCCCTGGACCTGGGAGCTGCGCCAGACCTTCTGTCTCAGGAGGAGGGGACTTTGTGGCACCCAAACCCCAAATCCCTACATCTCAGAGCTTGGTTACTGAAGGCCTAAGTCTTCAAGACTTTAATCTTTCTCAACCTGTGACAGATATCCTTCATGCCTCTAGGAAACCTTCCACGAGGCGTTCTTATGCTTTCAAATGGAAACGTTTTTCCATTTGGTGTGCTCAGCAGGGTCTTGACCCTCTAGCACTTCCTTTGAATTCCCTCTTGGACTATCTCCTGCATCTTTCAAATGCAGGCCTTAAGACGAATTCAGTAAGGGTCCATTTGAGTGCTATTGCAGCATCCTTAAAACCTATAAATGGACAACCTGTCTCCTCTCATCCTCTTGTTGCACGTTTCATGAGAGGCCTGACTCTAACTAAACCTCCCATCCGACCTCCTCCGGTAGCATGGGATTTGAACCTAGTTCTAGGTCAGCTTATGAAGCCACCTTTTGAGCCTTTGGACTCTACCTCCTTCAAATTTCTTTCCTGGAAGGTTGTTTTCCTTATTGCAGTCACTTCGGCTCGCCGCATCAGTGAACTGCAGGCTTTAGTGGCTCATCCACCTTATACTAGGTTTCATCATGATAAGGTGGTCCTTAGGACGAATCCCCACTTTATGCCCAAAGTGGTCTCGCCTTTTCATCTTAATCAAGAGGTATATCTACCTGTCTTTTTCCCGGCTCCTCATGCATCCAGTGCAGAGAGGAACCTTCATACTCTGGATTGTAAAAGAGCTCTTGCCTTTTACCTCAACAGGACTCAACCACATCGAAAGTCTTCCCAACTTTTCGTGGCTTTTGATCCTTCTCATTTGGGACTTCCAGTCACCAAGCGTACACTTTCCAATTGGATCGCTCAGTGTATTTCTTTTGCTTACCAGAGTAAGAACATTTCTATGGAGGGCCATGTCACAGCTCACAATGTGAGGGCCATGGCCACTTCTATGGCTCATCTTCACTCTGTGTCCATAGATCAGATCTGTCGAGCAGCCACTTGGGCCTCGGTTCATACCTTCACAGCCCATTACTGCTTGGACAAGGACTCCCGCCGGGATGCCTTGTTTGGTCAGGCTGTCCTCAAACACCTGTTCCATACTTAAACAACTCCTGCCCACCTTCCCTGGATGGATGCCTGAGATCCATGCGAAGATGGTTTACCCTTGGAGGGGGATCTCCCAGGCATCTTAGCTAGGGAGTCCCCATATGTGATGACGTATTCCTGCTTGTTCCTGGAGATAGCACAGTTACTTACCTGTAACAGGTGATCTCTGGGAACAGCAGGAATTAGTCATCACAACCCACCCACCTCCCCTAGGAGTTGTATCTCTATCTATCTTCCTGTCCTCTCTCTCTATTGTCTCAGCTTTAAACTCGAACTGACGAGAGCTGGTCAGGAAGGCGGGAAGGCAGCGCGCATGTGCAGTGGGAGGCCCCAAAAGCTTTTAATCTGAAAAGCTGGGGAGCTTTCCCGCGCGGGCTCCGTCGGTACCAACGTACCCATATGTGATGACTAATTCCTGCTGTTCCCAGAGATCACCTGTTACAGGTAAGTAACTGTGCTTTCGCCTCAGATGATCCAGGCATCAGGAAAAGCCCCCAGATACCGACCCCCTCCCCCCCTCCCCATTCGACAGAAACAAAATCCCCAGTGGCACCAATTTTCCCACCTACCCAATCAAAACAATCCCTGGTGGCCCAGAGGCCTTGAACCCTTCCACACTCCTCCTAATATTTTTTAATTATGAGGTGGCCATATAAGGAAAGCAAATGCCTTATATGGCAGTTTGATACCCCTCATGTTACATCCTGGGGCACCTCGTGTCAAACCACCTCAGATGATCCTGTTTCGCTGGGACAGCATGCCAAACTTGCGCTGACTTCTATGTGCATCTGTTTGTCTTGCTCTTCCAGTTTTTTGCACACTGGGTAATGTATAATATATCTGAGCACAAAGAGTCAGTATTAAGCTTGTGCTATGAAACTCTGCACTAGAGCTTTCTGTGCTGGAGCCCAATGCTTGGTTTCTGCATCAGCCTGTAAGTTTGTATCTGAGGCAATGGAGGGTTTACAAAATGCTGAAAATATATTGGAGCAATTGTAAAGGAATGATCATGGTGTCAGATCCCCAATCTTGGTTCCAAAGGGGTTGAAAGCCCAAAGAACAGATGAAAACTGCCAGGTCAGGAAAAATACAAGCCATGCTGCCAACACAATTCAAAAATGGGACTTAGTGCCCCTAATTATAACAACCCCCCCCCCAAAACTACCCATGGACTAATAATATGGTAGAAATCATGTTGTGAAGTAGAAGCAGTATCTTATCAAATTAGCAAAGAGAGCCATAATGAACCATTGCCCTGATCTGCAAAAATATAATATAATCTATATCTATATAAATAAAAATGTAAATGTTCGTTTGTTCAAAATCGCAAATCTCCAAAAGTTCTTCACTGATTGCTTTGAAAGTTTGACATAGCGTTGCATTTGAATACGCGCGTGTTTTTTAACCTACTAGTATATAGATGTCACACCTGTGACAGGTAAAAACATGTTTTTTGTGGAAAAACAGCGCCATCTGTTGGACGTAAAAGCAACACACGCTATAGTGCATATTTTACGATTCACGTGCAATCGAGCTGCTTTAGTTTATCCAAATAATGCCTCGCAGAAGATCAAACTTAGGTCGTCTTACTCGCCCAGCGGACGCAGTGCGACGAGTAATTGCAAATCAAACCGAGGAAGAACGGGCATCAGCAAACGAGCGAAACAGACAAAGAATGGCTCAAATACTTGCCGAGGAAGCAGCAGAGCGACGTGCAGCCAGACTTCAGGATGCACGGTTGCGAGCACAGAGATCGCACTCTGCAGCTTCAGATCTGCTTCGTTCTCAACAGAAAGAACGCAACAGACTGAGAGTGGCTGAAAGACATCAACGAGAAACAGCGGATCAGCGTCAAACACGACTCCATGCTCAGCAATCACACGATTACAATCGCCTTGCATTCCGGTACAACCCAGCTGATGGTTATAGTTTGAGCCGGCATGTTCTCATCGGCACTATGACTGAAGTATGTCCTTATTGCAAGGCTCTGAAATTGAATGGAGAAATGAAAGGCATGTGTTGTGCTGACGGAAAAATTAAACTGCCTCAACTAGGAGAACCACCAGAACCATTGAAAACTTTGCTTGCCGGATATGGAGTGTAGTGGAGTGGCCTAGTGGTTGGGGCAAGGTACTTCAGGCCGGATGGTCGGGGGTTCAAATCCCACTAGAGGACAGCAACCTTGGGCCGGTAGGACTGGGGTTTCTAGTCCCACAGGTGCTCCTTGTGGTCTTGGGCAAGCCACTTAACCCTCCATAGCCCATGTTCCCTGTAAAATAGTTATCTCCAAGTTATAATGCCCTGTTCAATGTAATTTCAGTTTGTTTAATGTAAACCGCACTGATGCAGAATAGCGCAGTATATAAGAGAATGTAAATAAATAAATAAAAATATACCGCCGAATCAAAGCATTTCCTATCTAACATCGGGAAATACAACTCATGCTTCCAAATGACGTTGTTCGGCACAGAAATCGTAACAGCTCAATTCATGCCAACTTTCAAAGTGAAAGGACAAATTTATCATAAAGCCAGCTCCCTGGAGCGATAAATTATATCCAACAGAATTTTTGAATTCACTCGATCTGCCAGGCATACCACCGCACGTACTGCAATTGAAAATCGGTGTCCCGATTATCATGTTGCGAAATATTAACCAGCCAAAGCTTTGCAACGGCACGCGGCTTGCAGTAAAAACATTGATGAGCAATGTCGTACAAGCTACAATCTTGACAGGACTTTTCAAAGGTGAAGATGTCCTCACTCCTTGCATTCATGTGATTCCAACGGATATGCCATTTCAATTTAAGAGATTGCAATTCCCAATTCGATTGGCGTTTGCAGTCACCATCAACAAAGCTCAGGGCCAATCTTTAGAAATCTGAGGTTTACATCTCCACACGGATTGCTTCTCTCATGGACAATTATATGTTGCGTGTTTGAGAGTTGGCAAACCAAGCAATCTCTATATCTGCACAGACAATGGAACAACGAAAAACATTGTATACCCACAAGCATTGTGAAATTAAACACATTACAAATGTGCGTTCTCTCTTTTCTTTCTTTTCCATTTAACCAGACTCAGCCACAGCAATAATAATAATAATAATCAATAATAATCAATAATAATCTAACAGTATTATATCACAAACCCAAATAAGAATATAGATCGCTGAGAGGCAAATCCAGCAGTACAGCATACCTCTTCCAAACAGGCATTCCAAGACAGATATTGTGCCCTCGTAATTGGAGGTAGATGTTCCATGGGAATTCTAAGCACTTCCATCAGATATTTACGTACCATCTCCACTGGTGACATAAGGGGGGCTCTCGGAAAGTTAAGCAGACGAAGATTGTTTCGACGAGTGAGATTCTCCAGATATTCAGTTTTACGTGCTAACACGGTCCTTTCTCTCATCAGAGCAACATGCTCCTCTTTAAGGTGAGAAATCTCCTCATTAACTTGAAGTAAAGAGTCAGTCTGTAATTCATGGCTTTTAGAGGCTTCCAGTTTCACACTAGCCATTTCAGAACTCATGAAACCCACAATCATAGATAAAGAAGTTGTCGGGCCGAGATGGTATCCCACAGTGCATCCAAAGTAATAATTGCAGGTTTCTCCAGCACTAAATTTACTGGCTTTTTCAGAACTCCAGGCTCCAGGTACCGTAGAGAATCCGCACCCACAGACAATGCTGCTAACCGACTCTCAGACATTCTCTCCCCTCCGGAGTCCAAAGCCATCCACTGAACCGTTTGCCTCTCACCGTCGGGTAGTGGGGTACTCTCCCGACCTCCCAGCAGCACCCGAGCACAAACTGCAACCGGAGAGATATCATTTCCGGGTTGAGCTGGAGGAGACTGCTGGTCAGGAGACAAACTAACTCCTGAAGCGCCCAGCACAGATTCCAAGTCTCCATCCCGTGCTGTCGAGGATGCTGCTTGGGACCTCACTGCTGCAAAACCATAATGCTCTAAGGTCCGCTGAGTCGAGAAGGGAGCCTGCGGCGGAGAAATGGGGAGACCAGCCTGCTTCCTTTTTCTCCGCCCCATGATAATCGAGGCAGAGATCCAACAAGAGCAGACTCACTCGAGCAAACACGGAGCACAGCAGCCAGAGGTCAGTTGCCTGCCGCCATCTTGCCCCCCCCACTAGTGATGTATCAATATCCAACTCGGCTCACTTGTATTAAAGATCAACATAATGAAACAGTAGAAAAACTAATTGGATATTCAAAGGTATTAACATGGTTAGCAGATCAGATAACCACTGCCACTGAATTTCCCCCCAATATGTTCTAGAACTTAAATGCACATTGGGACTGATGCAGAAACTCTGCTCCAGAGCTCAGCACTAAAGTTCTTTCTCGGGGTTTCCTAAGGCAAATTTAACACTGACTTTTTACGCAGCGATGCTGTAAGCAAATGTCATGCAAATTAGTTGAGCGCAAAAAATCAGCACTAAACAAGAGGAGCAAGCTAGACACCTGTGCACAGAGTCCTGCATTAAGTTTGGCACCAATTTGCATGAACTTGATTGCTAAAAAATTCTCTGAAGTGAAGTTTGACATTTCAACTCAGGTGACCTAGTACTCTGATCGCAACCTAATCCTTTTACCTCTCCATCGCAGATCAATCCTCTATTTTCCCCCTCCCCCAGGGCGTCACTGCCATATAAGGCATTTCTTGCCTTATATGGTCATCTGATGCTACCTGATGCATCCCAGAATGTACTCTGTGGGGCTAGGCATTGCCATATTGCAAGATGGCTTTGGGGCAGGAGCAAGTAGGCAATGCTTCTGCCCCACAACTTGTAAGGTACTGGTAGGATTTGGGGGTGTGAGGGATTAAGATCCAGTAGACCACCAGGCCATTTTTTTTTGTGGGGGTGGGGGGGGTGGGGGTGGGGGGTTGGGGCCACTAGGCCACCAGGTAATTTTTCTGGTTATGCTATCCAGAGGTTTTTTTCCCTTCACATTTTTTAAAGTATTCCTTATGAACCACTGTATTTTTGTTTTATGTATTTTATTCTGATGTTTCATATCCTTTTTTCTCTCTTTTAGCATGTTTTGAAATTTTTGTATTGTATTCTAGCAGGACTTCAGATTTTGATTGCAGTCACGATTTTCTTTATTACTTCAGTTTTAGGATTGATGTATCACTCAACAGTCACACGACAGTGACACTTAGTAGCCAGACTCAAAGTGCACGCATGTTAATTACTGAATGAAGTTTGTCCAGAAACAGAATCATGATGGCAGATGAAGACCATATAACCTATCTAGTTTGCCTTTCTATATAACCACTATGTCACTTTCTTTTTCCTTTAGAAATCTTCTGTGTTTGTCCCTTGCTTTCTTGAATTCGGATATAGTCCTTGTCTCTGCTACCTCCACTGGGAAACTATTCCATGCATCTACCACTCTGTTAAGAAGTATTTCCGCAAATTACTCCTGAGTCTATCCCTTTTGCCTTCATCCTATTCCCCCTCATTGCAGAGCTTTCTTTCAATTGAAAGAGGCTCTCCTCCTGTGTATTTATGCCATAGAGGTATTTAAACGTCTTTATCATATCTCCTCTCTCCCATATGTCCTCCAAAGTTTACATATTGAGAACTTTAAGTCCATCCCCTTATGCCATATGATGAAAGCCACCCTTTGCACTTCCTCTAGCCTGTTTATATCCTTTTGAAGGCATGGTCTCAGAATTGCACACAATATTCCAAATGAGGTCTCACCAAAGACTTATACAGAGGCACTGTTACGTATGCAGCCAAGCATCCTTCTGATTTTCACCATTTCCTTTTCTACCTGTTTAGCCACCTTAAGGTCATCAGAAACAACCCTGAGGTCCTGCTGCTCTTTCATGGACAGAAGTACTTCAATCCCTATGCTGTACTACTCCTTTGGATTTTTGCAGCCAAAATGCATGACCCTGCATTTTTTAGCACTAAATCTCAGCTGTCAAATTTTCTAGCTTCACTACATCCCCCCCTCATATTATCTATTCCTTCTTGGGTGTCTACTCTGTTGCAGATTTTGGTATCATCTGCAAAGAGGCAAACCTTACCTGACAGCCCTTCTGCAATATAACTTATAAAAAAATCAGACCAAGGACTGATCCCTGTGGCACACCACTGGAAACATCCTTCTCCTCAGAGTGGACTCCATTTACCTTTACCCTTTGTTACTTCCCACTCAACCAATTTCAAACCCAGTCCGGTCCCTTTAGGGTCCATTCCTCGGGCATTCAATTTATTTGTAAGTTGCCTGTGCGAAACAGTGTCAAAGGCTTTATTCAAATCTAAGTACACCGCATCTAGGGCTCTCCCTTAGTACAGCTGTCTGGTCACATAGTCAAAGAAATTCATTAGCTTGGTCTGAAAAGACCTGCCTCTAGTAAAACCGTGCTGCCTCGGATTCTGCAATCCATTGCACTACAGAAACTCACTATCCTATATTTTAGAAATATTTCCATTAATTTACTTATCACAGTGGTCAGACTAACCGGCCTGTAGTTCCCAACCTGCTTTTGTATAAAGAGACTACATGCATCTTTCTCCAGTCCTCTGGGACCATTTCTGACTCTGAAGAAGTATTGAAATGGTCAGACAGTGTAGCTACTAGAACTTCCCTAAGTTCAGGGCCAGTCCGTCCACTAGGTGGGCTAGACAGCTGCCTAAAGTGCAGGCCTCTGTGGGCAGCATAGTATGGCATCCACAGTACTTGGCCTGCTGCTTCTGATCCTCCTGCCCTGACAGGAATTGTATCATAAGGGAGTTAAAAGCAGCAGGTCATGTGTGCCGAAACACATAGCCTGCTGCGCTGAGTCAAACTGTTCCTCCCCTCCTCCACCAACGGAATTGGCAGCAGCAGCGGGCTTGGCATGGGTGAGGAGGGCAGCATGGCCAGGGCTTATGCCTAGGGCAGCAGAAACCCTTTGGTCGGCCTGTCTAAGTTCCTGCAATACTCTCAAATGCATCCCATCAGGCCACATTGCTTTGTCTACTTTTAGTTTAACTAGCTCCTCGCGAACACAGTTTTCCTTACCATTCCTCCAGTCCAGTCCTGTTACCTGAGGGTTGTCACGCCTCACCAGCAGTTTGGAGACTGAACATGTCATGAACCTGTGACATCACCATACAAGGGCAGCCGGTAACACCTCCCAGTATCCAGCGGAGTAAGGTACAGTATAAGGAGTGAAATACTTGCGTCCATGAAAGAAGAATAGTACCTAGAGGTGATTGTTTTCTTTTTTAAATTTATATATTTATTAAATTTCATGAATATATATCCAAAAGACATACATATAAATGAAACTACTAAAATATCCTATCCAAAGAAATTACACAAGTCATTTTAGACCACAATTAAAAAAAAAGAAAAAGGAGGCTCCAGGTAATCGGAACAAAGGAGCAAAAAAGTCACATTACATAAAGTAAAAAATTTAACAAACAGGGTGAAATCTTTAAGCATCAGCCTTGTGGGGTGCAACAGCAACAACCATCATCTCTCTAGCTCCCAGGAATTCCAAGAGCTGTTTAGGCTCAAAAAATAGAGAAACCTTATCTTTATAAGTAATTACACATCATGAGGAAAATCTCATCATAAATTTCACACCCAGAGAAAGTGCCCTAGGTCTGAGACCAAGGAATTCCTTCCTTCTCTGTTGGGTTACACATGCCAAATCAGGAAACATGCGAAAACTGCTCAGTAAAATTTTGGAAATAAGCTCAAAGAATCACAGATTTGTCAGTCTCCAAACAAGAGTCACAAGAAAGGTGGTGTGCTCAGTAATCACCTCCAAGGAACTCTCTAAGAACCCGGTCAGGTCCCCAGAAACCGAGGAGGCGTCACCGGAGCCAATACGTGGGGAGCCAGCACCCAGGGACAAATACTGTGCCCTAACGAGTGGTGGCAAGTTTTCAGGAGTTAACTTAAGTACCTTCCAAAAATACTTGTGCACCATCTCTATTGGAGACAGAACAGGAGACTTTGGAAAATTTAATAACCTAACATTATTCTTCCTAACCTGATTGTCCAAATATTCTATCTTTCTAGCAAGCAAAGTACTGTCTTTAACTTGGGTAGCACACAGTCTCCGAAGCTGGGCAAACTCTTCTTCTAAAGCACCAATCTTCCTGACTTGTTGCCCCTGAACTTGAGAGACCTTCTTAACAGAAGTTTTCAAGGACAACAGTTCCATACTCACAGAACCCACAATAGTTTGAAGAGAGGAGTTCATTGTTGCCAGTGCATCCCACAGTGATTCCAAAGTTATCTTTGAAGGTTTAACCAACACTCCAGAGACCAGTATTTGCACCGCTATCTCCCACAACTGTGAAGCTCTCACTAACAGGAGGTACCTCCTCCGCCGATAAACCAGCAGACCTCACAACAGATGCAGGAGGTGAAGAGAATCCCATTGTGCCAGCAAAGCTCTCTTCACCTCCCTCTAACTGGGTGCTTGTCGGCTGCCCGGGGGAAGGACTTTGACTGGCACGGTTACGCTTCTGGATCTCAATGGGGGGGGGGGGGTGTCGCTGCTCCAAAGAAAGCAACACTCTGGGTTTGCCCAAGGCCGCAGAGACTGCACTCCACTGCCCTGCCCGGAGATGCTGCTTCAGCCTCGGGCGCGGAAAAGCCACATGCCATCAAGGTCCACTGACCGCTTTGGATGTTCCCAGTACAGCCTGAGGGTAGGTTGGTTTGCTTTTGTTTCCTTCTCCCCATCTCCAAATCCGAAAGCAACAACAGAGCACTGTTAGGGATCTCAACAGAGGGCTGCTGCACTGAGTATACTCCCTGCAGCCATCTTGCCGCCGAGGTGATTGTTTCTGATGATCTTAAACTGGCTAAATGGGTAAAAAAAAAGAAACGGTGAAAGCCAGAAGGATGCTTGGGTGCATAGGGAGAGGAATGACCAGTAGAAAAATGGAGATGATAGTACCTCTGTATAAGTTTCTGTTGCAATCTCATTTGGAGTATTGTGTACAGTTCTGGAGACCACACTTCAAAATGATATAAACAGGATGGAGTGGGTGCAAAGGGTGGCTACTAAAAGTGTCAGTGGTCTTCGTTATAAACCATATGGGGACAGACTTAAAGATCTTAACATGTATATGTTGGAGGAAAAGCAGGATAGAGGAGATATGATAGATTAATTTAAATACCTCCATGGCATACATGCACAAGAGGAGAGCCTCTTTAATTGAAAGCAAGCTCTGCAATGAGGGGGCATAGGGTGAGGGTGAAAGGAGATTTATTTAATTTATTTATTTATTTAAGTTCTCTTCTATATCACGCTATTCAGATAGATTCAGGAGTAATATGCAGAAATATTTCTTTATAGAAAGTGGTAGATGTGTGGAGTAGTCTCCCAGTGGAGGTAGCAGAGGTGAGGATAGTATCTGAATTCAAGAAAGCATGGGTCAAACACAGAAGATCTCTAAAGGAAGAAAAGGGACTATAGTATTTGATATGGAAGGGCAGACTAGATAAGGCCATATGACTTTTTCTTCTGACATGTTTCTGTTTCACTAACTTATCTGAAAAATGTTTTGTCCTTCCATTTTGTTGTCTTGTCTATTTTTGTTTCCATTTGTATCTTTGCTTTCCTGACTACTTTCCTAGCTTGTCTTAGCTTTTCGAAATATTGATGCATATTTTCCTTTTTCTGTAATTCTTGTACAGTTGTGGTCAACATTCTTGGTACCCTTGCAGTTCAGTCCCTTAATGTTGAATATCTCCTACAAAAAAAGTGGCCAGTGGCATGGCTTTGCACACACATTTGACACACAAAAGAATCAAATAAACAAGACCAATTAAAAAAGGAAATGATAGTATAAAAACCGGGACATTGCCAGGACATGATTATTTATTATTATCCTAAGACCATAAGAGTTCATCCACCATATCATACTAACAAAATAAGATAAACTTATGCCCCTTTTCCTAAATGTCTACAAAACTAAACAAACATGATTTTTGTTGGCGCATGTGCTGTGAAAGAAAACTCTTTCTAGTAACACAATTCTCCTTTTTAATATGTTTTAAAAGGGAATAAACCCTTACCACAAACTGAGGGATAATAATATTGTCCTCTAGGAAAAAATTATAACATACGATAGCAATAGTATGCGATATTTGTGATGTAGAAATCAAGGCTACTTATCTCTCCATGTTGAAGTGCTAGTACTGATTCATTCAAATGCTCAACGGAGCTTCAAAATCCTCACAGCAGCTGAAGGTAATTATTCCATGAAGTGCACGAGAAAGGTCAAGTTCACATTGGAAATTTTGCTTTTCATATGGAGCTGAGCTACTGTGAGGATTGTGAAGTTTATCTTCTTGTGTTAGCAGGACATGATTATTGGCACCCTTATAAACAATTCAAATCAGTTTGAATGGAAGAACCACATTCCCATTGCAGTAAAAATTAAACGCACCTGTGATCAATTGTCAGTGCTCACATGACTTGAATCAACCAATGAATGATGGCTCAAAGGTTTAAAATGGCCACATTCACTCTTCTGTTCCGTTTTCACAGTGGTGAAGACGAGAGCTGCCAGAGACCATCAGAAAAGCCATTATCACCAAACATTAAACTTCAAAAGGGTGCAAGGCCATCTCCAAAGAACTTGGGTTTCCTGTATCTGCAGTTTGCAATGTTATTAAGAAGTTTTCTGCTCATGGAACTGTCAAGAACCTCCCAGGACATGGTGGGAAGAGGAAAATTAATCTAGGAAGTCTCTGAAGGTTAGCGCGAACTATTGGAAAAACACCATGTACATCATCCAAAGAGCTTAAGGCTGAACTGGAGCAATCTGGAGTGGTGGTTTCAACCAGCACCATATGCCACACACTAAACAAAGAGAGGAGGATCCCATTGCTCAAAGACAGACATAAGGCATGCCTGATTTTTTTCCCAAACCCACCTTGAGAAACCCCAATCCTTCTTGGAAAATGTTCTTTGGATAGGTGAAACCAAACTTGAGCTCTTTGTCAATGCAGACCATTGATTAAATTTACAGGTGAAGAAATGAAGCTTATAAGGGAAAAAAAGGCCCTTCCTACAGTTATATATGGTAGAATTCCATAATGTTGTGGGGCTGTTTTGCTGCCTCAGGAACTGGAGGCCTGAAACATATTAAAGGAATCATGAAGTCAGAGGCTTATCAAGGTATTTTAGAGTGAAATGTGCAACCTAGTGTCAGAAGCTACGTCTGGGTCAAAAGGTCATGGGTCCTCCAGCAGGACAATGACCCAAAACATACATCCAAAAGTACAAAAGATTGGTTAAGAAGGAACAGATGGACTGTTTTAAACTGGCCTGCAGTGAGTCCTAATCTCAGTCCAATCAAGAACCTTTGGAAAGAGCTGAAATTTTCCATTAGTAAAAGGAATCCTGGAAATATTCATGAGCTGGAACAAATTACAATTGAAGAGTGTGGGAGAAACTACCAGCAGACAGATGTACGAGGCTTATGGAGGGCTACAAGAAACATTTGGAGACTGCCATCACTGCCAAGGGTTGTGTAGTCAAATATTAGTGAAGGGTGCCATTAATCCTGTCCAAGTCATATTTTGTTTTTTTCTGAGAAATTACTATGTCTAAGTTGCACTGACATCTCCTTCTTTTTTTTTTGTTGTTGTATAACTTTGAACCTACTATTAAAATATTATAATTTACATACAGCTGGAATATTTCCAATTATTTCTTAAGATATTGTACACAGCATACCTAAAATGCAAAGGTACTAATAATGTTGACCACAACTATATTTTATGATGGTCCACCCTCCTTTTCTTCACCTTTTAAACTACTTCTTTCGAGAACCATAGTGGCCTCCTTTTCCTTTTACATTTATTGACTTTCCTATGAAAAAGGTTTGTTTGCCATTTAAAATATTCCCTTTCGTTTTTGCCCACTGCTTTTCTGCATTCCCCAGCTATTCCCATCCTGCTAACAAGTCCTTGAGGTATTGTCCCATCTTGGTAAAGATAGTTTTTCTAAAGTCTAGGATCCTCACTTTTGAATTGACTTCATCAGCCCTAGTCCTAATGTTGAATCACACTATCTGGTGATCACTTGATGCAAGATGATCTTCCACTATAACATCAGAAACACTCTCCCCATTGCTGAACACCAGGTCCAGTATGACTCCTTTATGTGTGGGTTCTGTTACCAGTTGCCAAAATGTATCTGCCTGTAGATAACCCAGAATCTCCTTACTTCTAGATGACACTGCAGCAGGGATGTTTCAGTCAACATCCAGATTATTCAATTAAATATCCAGCTAGTCTTCTGTCTTGGAAGGAGATCTGTATATCACACCATTGCAAATGAATGCTCCATTCCTTCTTTCCAGTTTAACCTACACTGCCTCCTCCTTCCCTCATTAAACCCTGTAATTCTGTAACTTTACTATTATTTTTTCCATATAGTGCCACTCCTCCCTTTTCTTCCTACCTTGTCCTTCCTGAATAATTACAGCCCAGTCTTGGTTCTCTGTGAATCGTGTCTCTGTAACCACCACTAAACCCAAATCATTCTCTTCCATTAAAGCCTCAATATCTGAAATCTTATTTTCTGTACTATGGGCATTAATAGAGAGACACAAAAGGAAGCAGGGCACACCACGTCCTGAAAGGACCTGGAACTTTATTAATACCAGAGAGGTCACCCTACATGTGTTTCGTTAGATGCCTTCTTCAGGGGAAATCGACCTGTAAAATAATAATATAAAACAATAAATCATACATATGCTACTGTTAAATAGTTTAAACCATAAGAATATATACAAAACCATAATAAATAAAATACAGAGAACCTAAGAATGATAAAAAAGCACATTAAAAAGTAAAAGTGCCAAGGGTTTAAACCATACAGATCAAACTAAATGAAAATGCCATGTAATGGTACAAATTAATCAGAATTTAAAGTTTTATACACAAAAATAATTAATTACCAAAATGAGCAATAGTAAAAAAAAAAGTGGAATCTGTTTATAGATAGACAAAATATTAAGTAAACAATTCCACCTTCTGTTCTTTTGTTTACTTATCATAATATTTCAGGTAAAATGAATGCTCTCATGACCCATGTATAATGCTGGTATATGCAGTGATGTTACAGTCTTAACCTTTCCCTTTTGTACAAGAAAGAAATGGCATTATATTCTCTTCCGTTACTTCAGCAATTATGATTAGCTAATTCAAATTATGTGTAAATAAGCACTAATAGGAAGAGAGGTGCCTTGAGATGAGATTTTAAGAGTTGATGGCTTGTTCTTCAGAATAAATATCTTTTTATCTGGATTTTGCTGAGTGAGTTTCATTCTTTTACACATGCAGATATTAGGAAAGAGTGCACTTGATTTCTTTTACTTCAGGAACAGCTGAAAATGAAGGACCAGTCTCTGAGGAAACTGCAGCAAGAAATGGACAGCCTGACATTCCGGAATCAGCAGCTTGCGAAGAGAGTGGAGCTGCTACAGGAGGAACTTGCAGCCACAGAAGTGCGGGGCAAGAAGAACAAGGTAAGCTCTGAAGACTGAGTGAGTTTGATTTTATTACTATATGTAATGTAATACAAGGGCCATTAATCCTAAATCTTTATTTAATTTCTTGATGTACTGCAATCAGACCTTGACAAATTTTCTTGGAATTTAGGAGTGGCCTGCCAAAACCTAAGTTATAGTGCATGCTCCTGCTCCCCAAAAAGATGCATCGTAGTTACTTTTTAAGGGTTTAGGGCCTGATTTACTAAGGCTGTCATCCCATTTTCTATGGAAAAAAGCTTAATAAATTAGACTCTTAATGGGCCACGTCACAGTACCTACAGAAGGCAGTGGCCCTACTCTTCCTCCCTCACCCACCATCCCCACTAACCCCTTAAGCTACACCTGCATTGTTCTGAGGTTTGATGCCTGTGTGGTGAGAGAAGGGTCATACACATTGTGCCTATGTTCCCATGCATCTATTTCTTCACCCTTCAACCCCTTGCACATTTCCCTTCCTGGACTCTCCCTTTCTCCCTCCCCTCTTGCACTGGCCCCCTGCCCTCCATTTATCCCACCATTCTTTATTTAGGCTACTGGTGCTGGCTGCCTGTAGGGATCCCATCTCCCATGGGCAGAAGTGCTGCAAAAGGCTGTGATCTGCTGTGCAAGCTGGGGCAGGCAGCACCGGTCCTGGCCATAATCGCTGCTCTTTGCAGCAATTCTGCCACAGGAGATGGGATCGCCACAGGCAAACACTGTTGGTCTGAGCCGCAGGTGCCATGGGATTTGCCTGGGATTTGTCCAGCCCTGATATAAATGGCTGACTTATATGATGATCTCTGTCTATAAGCAGAATTAAATCAGGCACTCGGGTGTTGACACCATCAAATGGTGGAGGGATGGAGCAGCTCTCCCATAGCTCAGACCTATTGCAGGCTTTGGAGCAGGTATGGCCCTTCCTATACACTGGGGCCTTCTGAGTGCCCCCTCAGTTTTTTTTTCTGCTCTGCCAGACAGATGTGAACACAATGCTCTCCCTAATTTTTGAAGAATTTCTCTCTTCTAGACTTTTGACATTGTTTTTTGTAATCTTCATTTAAATTTTTTTTCTTGATCATTTCTTAGAAAAAATATTTGTGTTTTTATTGAATCTGCAAAACATAGTGCCGGCCAACCTGTTTTTTGTCTTTACCTGGCCTGTGGAAGGAGAATCATAGACTTTGGCACTCATGCAAGGTGTCTCGCTCGTTTAGACTCCGAATATAACTAGGCTGAATGCAAATACTATGCAAGGATATTTGGGACTGCCTAAATTGCCTCTGAATCCACTACAAGGTAGAAAGAGAAGTAAAGAACTTTCTTAGCTCAGATTTGCTGATACTGCACAAACCAGCAGGTCCTCTTCTGTTGATATGTTTTCTGTTCTCTTCTGTAGTGATTTTAAAAATCCTGTCAAAAAGGGGCAGTGCCACATATCTTCTAGCTTGGCATGAGTCTCAGCTGAGACTTCTCAACCTAAAGCACAATCGCACAAATCTGAGCATAAGACAACTTCTAAGCCACACCCCAGTGGTGGGAAAGCATTCTTCAGAAGACTACAACTCTGGCATCACCTCCAAGCGCAAACAATTGCTTACAGCTTCTGCACTATCATTGCCAAGTGAAAAGCTTTATACCTGATATAATCAGCACAGGAGGTTCAAAGCTTTTAAACCAGATCATGTGGGAAAGGTAGCAGTCATTCAAGTATGCATGGTTCAGAATGATGTGTCTTTGAAGGATACAAACAAAAGAGGGAAGATAGGGAAATCCAATAGAGAAGGGTACAGTAAAGGCAAAAGTAGTCCAGGTGCCTGTGAAGAGCAGACAGAGTTGAAAGATTCAAAATTATCCCTGTTAGCTGCTACATAGATTATACATAATAACCAAAAGTATACTTTGAAACATCCTTATACAAAATAAGATGGGAGTGTTAGAATAGATAGCATTGAATGAAGGGGCAGATTTAACAGGCATCTTGGAGACTGCTGGAAGAAGAATAATCAATATATATAGGTATAGTTTTATTAGTATAAGTATCCCCAGTAAACCTAAGTAAGTAAACCACTTAAATTTATTTATTTATTTATTAGTTTTTATATACTGCTTTATCTAGGTAATCAGAGCAGTTTACAAAGAACAATCAAACTACTGCACGAGGCAGTTTACAGGGAACAATTACAGAGAACAGTTACAATTAACAATAATATAGATAGTGCAATAACTATTTAAATAAGATCTAATCATAAGTGGTGTGAGGTGATATGGTGAAGAATGTGTATAGCAACAGTTAGAATATGGGGAATGCTATTGGACTGTTGACCAGTAATGTATGTGAGGTCTATGGTGTCTGCTTGTCTTGATAGTAGTCTGTAAAGATGAAAGTTTTGAGACGTTTTCTGAATTGCGTTAAGAGTGTTAGATAGGTTATCCCACAGGGCAGGGGCGTAGAGTGAGAATGCTCTGTTGGTTGTTGATTGATTTACTTTTCTGGCATTCTTTGGAGTGGATAGTACGTTTTTCAAATTGTGTCTTTTTGTTCTTGTGAGTTGCTGCATGTTTATCAGTGCTGAGGTGTGTTGGTGTTATGTCGTTTATTATTTTGAAAATGATCATTAGTGCTTTGAATTTGATCCTTTGAAGTATCCGGAGCCAATGGAGGTGGAGCAGGATGTTATGTGATCGGATCTTTCAGCTCACATTATTGTATTTTGAGCAAGTTGTAAGGGCTTTAGAGTTTTCTTGGGGAGTCCATGGAATATGCTGTTGCTGTAGTCGAAATGTGGGCATATCAGTGCCTGAGCTACTGATCAAAAGTCATTGTGGGAGAACAGAGGTCTCAGATGTTGTATCATTCTAGTTTTGTTGTAAATTGCACGAGTAGTCATCTGTATGGTCAGATCAAGATACTGGTCAAGGTAGATCCCAAGGTATTTCTTTCTTTCTTTATTTCAAGTGAAGCATTGTTTACTTGTAATAGGCGGGGAGGGTTGAATGCTTTTGTTCCTAGTAATAATGAATACTTTTGTTTTCTTCAAGTTAACTGAGAAATTAACTGAGTTTAGCCATTCATTGACGTCATTGAAGCAGTTGGCGATCTTCGTATAGTTGGGGTTTGTGGTGTTGAAGGATGTGAATAACATTGTCGTCCGCATAAATTCTGTAGTCTACATCGTGTGATTGTATGACGTTGCAGATAGGTTGTAGATATGTATTGAATAGTAGTGCGGATAATGCCGATCCTTGGGGGACACCTTGTGGCTGGGTAGATAGATTAGAGAGATTGTTATTGAAGTACACTTGAGTGTGGTTGGACAGGTCGTCTTTAAACTACTGTAGAGTAATACCACCTATACCAAGGTGCTTTATGCGGTTGATTAGAATATTGTGGTTTACAGAATCAAAGGTTGAAGATATATCTAGCAAGATGAGGATGAATGCATGTTTTATGTTGATTCCTTGTATAATCGAGTCTAGGAGGGATGTTAGTAGCATTTCAACTCCATGATGTGCTCTAAATCCATATTGATGAGGGTCAAGAGGTGCGTTTGAGTTGATGAAGTCCTGGAGTTGCAATTGTACTGATTTTTCAGTGATTTTGGATAGGAAGGGTAGGCTTGATATTGGTCTGTAAGAGTTGGGGCAAGATTTATTTGGTGTATTTTCTTTCAAGATTGGTCTATGGATGCTCTTTTTAAATCGTTTGGTAAATTACCTTGGGATAGAGAGAGGTTGACTATTTTTTTGGATGTATTGTATAAGTTCTGATTTAGTTGTTTTAATCCAGCTGACCGGACAAGAGTCTATATTGAAGCGGTAGTATTCAATGATTTCATGCAGTGTTCTATCTGTTCCTTACTGCTTGTTGAAAATGTGTTCCAAGTTGTAGGAGTGGTTGGTTCAGGGTCAGAGGAAGTTGTGTTGCACATTGTCTTGATTTTGGATTTTCCATGTAATGATTTGTGAGATGCTGAGCACTTATATTACTTATCGAAGGGTTTTCTGGGTTTGTTTTTTTTGTTAGGTTTTGGATTATGAAGAACAGTTCCCTTGGCCGGTTAAGAGATTTTGATAGAAGTTTTGAGTAGCATTCTTTTTTTGTGTCTAAGAGGCTCTGATGGTAGATTTTTAATGTGTTCATGTTTTTGGAGACTCTCCATTTCCTTTCGGCCTTCCTTAAGTTTCTCTTCATATGTTTCAAGGTTTGAGAATACCAAGGTTGTGAGTTTCTGTGTTTTTTAGATTGGCGGCTTTGATGGTTTATTGACAATGCACGTAGAGTTCTGCTCCAGGTTTTGATGAGGGTGTTAATATCGTCACTGTTGATTGAGAGAGATGGTTTTATTTTGTTCATGAATTCATCTTTATCAAATTTTATGTATCGATTATATGACATTATTTCATGGTTATTACACAGGTACACTACCAAAAAACTGCCTCCAGTTTTGCAACTGATTCCTATAGATTTTGGGGTGCTGAATCCAGGAAAAATAGCCAAAATGTTCCATCACGTCACGTTTTCTTGTAAAATTAGATTTCTTACCCATATAAGGAATGTTCACATAATTTCTTTTTAGCTGACTGCAGTTTATTTTCTTGGCCCAAAATAGAGGTTGTAATGGTTAACTAACTAGAAACACTCCCTCATGATATTTTAGAGTGTTTTGTATTCATTTTATACATTAACAGGACAATTGGGAGGCGGGGGGCTAAATCCAGTACTCGCGCTGGCGCATGTTCTTTCCTGTTCGCCTCGCCTCGTTCGCTCGCTCAAACACGGTGGTTGCGACATGAACGTTCCTGTCAAATTTCAGTTTCTTGCAAGTTCATTATTACCTTTTGTTTGCTCAGTCGTAATCCAGCTTTATTCCGAAGTGGTTCACTACAGTTGTAGTTTGCAGTGCTGTGTATTTGTGATGGCTCACAGAGCCAGAGGTTGCGTCAACTCTCCGGGCAGTTTTTGTTTTATTTGTGGGGAATATACCGTGAAAAAGCGGCAGAGGAACATTTCTGCATTTATTTAAAAAGTATATTTCGCCTATTTCGGTTTGAAGTTAGGCGATCAAGACAAACCGTGGGCTCCTCACAAAGTGTGCAAGACATGTGAGGAAGATCTACGCTTATGGATGAAAGGTAAAAAACAAGCATTTCATTTCTGAATACCTATGATGTGGCGTGAACAAAGAGACCACAGCAGTGACTGCTATTTTTGCTCTTGCATTGTGAAGGGATACAACTTAAAAAATAAGAACGTAATAAGTTACCCCAACCTTCCCTCAGCAATTAGGCCTATGCCTCATAGCAACGAAGTACCTGTGCCTGAACCACCAAAATCTTTGGATCATATTTGTGTGGACGGTTCTGATCATGATGAGACTCATCAGATGGCTTTTCCCGATGAGTCCAGTACTTCCGAGTTTGAAACTGAACCAGATCCGAAACCTGAACTTTTCTCTCCAGCTGAATTGAATGATTTAGTCCGGGATTTAGGACTCCCAAAAGATGCTGCCCAACTGCTAGGTTCTCGGCTTAAACAAAAAAATCTATTGTCACCAGGAACAACTTTTTATTGGTACCGCAACCGCGAGACACAATTTTTGAAGTATTTCAGCAAAGAGGAAGATTTGGTATTTTGCAACAATATATACGGAGTGATGGAAAAGATTAAACTCAAGTATGATCCTGCTGAATGGCGGCTGTTCATTGATTCGTCAAAAGACAGCATAAAAGGTGTTCTTCATAATGGCAGCACATTCGCTTCAGTTCCTATTGCTCACTCTGTTATTCTCCAAGAAAAATACGAGAATTTGGCCCTGATTCTTCAGAAGATTCGTTATGATGAGCATAAGTGGATGATTTGTGGAGACTTTAAAATTCTATCCATGCTATTAGGGCAGCAATCCGGTTTCACCAAATATCCCTGCTTCCTTTGCTTGTGGGATAGCCGGGCCCGCGACCTACACTGGGGGAAAAAAGACTGGCCAATTCGGGAGTATTTGAGACCCGGTGAGAAAAATGTTCTTCATGAGAGCTTGGTACCTCGTGATAAAATTCTATTACCACCTCTCCACATTAAGTTGGGTCTCATTAAGCAATTCATCAAGTCCCTTCCAAAAGATGGTGAATGCTTTCGGTACCTTTGCTCAAAGTTCCCCCGACTTTCTGAAGCAAAGCTAAAGGAAGGAGTGTTTGTTGGCCCTGATATAAGGAAACTCATTTCAGATGGAGCATTCGCTGAAACGATGTCTGAGAAGGAAAAAGAAGCCTGGGATTCCTTCAAGGATGATGATCTCAAATTCTTGGGGAACAGGCGGGATGAGAACTATAAGGATATTGTTGCCAGGATGCTCAATGCCTTCAAAGAACAAGGCTGTAACATGAGCCTGAAAGTCCATTTCTTGCACTCCCATGTGAACTACTTTCCCGAAAACTTGGGGGCGTACAGTGAAGAACAAGGTGAAAGGTTTTCACCAGGACATCAAGGACGCAGAGAGAAGGTACCAAGGAAGATGGAACACCACTATGATGGCTGATTTCTGCTGGTTGCTGCTGCGGGAAACCCCAGATGAAAAATACGCCAAGCAGCGCACCAAGAGAAGCATTCGGGGGAAGAAGAAACGGGCCCACCAGGAGATTGATTGACCCAAGAATGACTTTAAAATCTAAACTGTGTTGACAAATATCGTGTTTTTACTAAACTTTGAAATAAAAATTTGCTAGTTATTACCACAGTGTCGGATCTCATTTATTAGAATTTTATTTTCACACCATCGGGTGTTTGTCTTCATGTATTGCAATGGTGCGGTTTGCGTTTTCTATTCTTACATACATACCTGTACAACATTTTTTGCACATTTCTTTGCTTTGCTTTGTGTCTAACCTCGCTCTTATATGCTCAATGTTTGTGCACATGTATGTGGCTGTTTTAAGTGCAGACAATTTTGCTACCATCACAGTGTGTTTTGTTGACATTACTCTATTCTTATGTGCTGCCTTGTTACAATTTTCTTTATTCTTATTTGAATAACTACTAAACAATTAGTATAAAGAATTCATCCAAGAAACTTTTATCTCGATCGCACTCAATCTGAAATGTTCACCTCAAACTGCTAACCCAATGTAGCAAAAAATCTGTACGTGATGGAGCAAATTGGTTACCAGATTTGGATTCAGCGCACCAAAAAACGTAAATATCAATCGAAACATTAGAGGCAGTTAAAAAAATTTTTTTTAGTGTACCTGTGTTATTGGTTGTATAGAGGTCTGATACAGTACTGAAATATGAGATAGTGATCCGACCATGGTACAGGTTGAATATTTATAATAGATATGTTTTTGTCTTGGGAGCAGGTTTTAGGGTAGAAAATGAGATCAAGGGTGTTCTCTTTTGTGTGTGTTGCTGTATCCATTTTTTGTTTGTAACCAGTATCTTCTATTGCCTGGAGGAAGGACATGCTCTGTGCATTGTGTAGTGAAGATAGGTTGAAGTCGCCTAATATATGTTCTTTGCCTGGTGGTGGACGTAGAGCATGCAGTTTCAATTATGTTGTCCAGTGCATTGGTTTTAGATGAGTGTGATTGCAAATCTTCTTGTAGTGATCGCTAGCATATCAAAAACCATCAGTGCTTGATGAGGAGATTTGTTGGGCTCCTAGTGAGGTTTTGCAAAGAATAATTACTCCTCCTCCCTTTTTGTTGTGTCTTGAGCAGTGGTATATGCTGTATCCTGGTACTTTCATTTGGTTAAGGAGTAAGGTGTCTGCGTCATAGAGCCATGTTTCAGTTAAGCTGTTTTGAATCATTCATAAGATCTTGTATGATGGGGATTTTCTTCTTTAGTGATCTTGCGTTTATTAAATACCATTTTGAAGGTTCAGGGTGTTCTTTTCCATGTTGCTTGAGGTTGCATTGGCATGGTTGAATTTTTATGGGTATGAGCTGAGATGGTCTAGAGCAATGGAGATAGGGAGATGGGTAGAATGTATCTGTTTCTCTTGATTTGAGATGGTAGGGTATTATTGGTATGAGATATTGCTGCTGATATTGGGATAGGGAGTTAATTTGATTGAAGGAGATACAGGCTAATAGGGTAAGTAGGAGGATTGCTGCTTTTGCTGACATTGTGGCTAGTAGGATATTGTGGTGTGATGGTTTGAACGGTCGACAGGAAGTATATGAAAGCGGAAGAAAGGTATGTAAGGGGCACTTGGCTAGGCAGGAGAGGTATGGTAGTGTGTTTTTTTTTTGGGGGGGGGGTTATTGAAAGTAGTTGCATTGTGGTGAAGAGATTAGGTAGCGAGTGATCGGTAGAGTATGAGATACGGTGAGATACGGTGTAAACAGCAGTATATGAGGTACAGTATGATATAGCAGTAAATGAGATACAAAATGATACAATGCGTTACAGCAGTACAGTAGATACAAAATGATACAATGTTTTAAAGCAGTACTAGAAGGTACAAAGTGATACAGTGCAATCAGCAGGTACAATGAGGTTAGTGTAGAGAGGACTTAGCAATACCAGAGCATGGGAGCCTATGTGGTTATCGGTGCATTGAAATAATCAAGAATGTTTAATGATAAGGGAAGGGAACTTACATGAAGTAGGCCAATCGTAGAGAGTAGCTTGCAACTCCTCAGGCGTGCGCCTAAGGGCGAGGCCCTCAGGCATGGGCGCACCTTCTGGTGCTTGCTTTTAAACTGACTGGTTCTTCTTCTGATAGACTTTCGGTGCAGGGAGTGGAAGGAGCTTCAGGCCCGCTCCCTGTGCTGGATGCTGAACGGGGGCTGCGGCAGCAGCCGGATCTTCTTCACAACTTCTGGCACTTACTTTTAAACTGGCCGGTTCTTGTCTTGATAGGCTTTCGGTGCAGGCAGTGGGAGGAGCTTCAGGCCTGCTTCCTGTGCTGGACACTGATCGGGGCCATGGCAGCAATACCTAAATGCAACCTTAAAACGAAGATGCAGACAGCAGTGAAATAGGGGCTTTCCAGTCTTTTGCATTGAGTGTCACTTGTATGATTTTCTCCCAGTTGGTGAGGGGTTATCTCCAGGAACAAGCAGGAATAAGTCCTCATATGGGTACGTGGGTACCGACGGAGCCTGCGCAGGAAAGCTCCCCAGCTTCCCAGAAGAAAGCTTTTGGGAGCCTCCCACAGTGCATGCGCGCTGCCTTCCCGCCTTTCTCACCAACTCAACTCAGTTCTTCAGCGGTGACAGGAACACGACCTGCTGGCTCCGCGGAAAAGAAGAAGTTCTTATTTTAATTTGTTTCTTTGGCCGCGTGTCTGCCTTCCCCGACTACCGGACCGGTACCGCCGGTCTTTTTTCTTTTTACTTTTCAAAAAAAAAAAAAAAATATATATATTTTCTTTTCGCTACTTGGTGAAATTTTCTCTTTAGGCCCCTAGGCCTAGAGAACAATTTTCCCTCATGGAAAAACCAGCTTCTGGTTTTAAAAAACGAACCAAGTGTAGCGGTACCATCTCTGTTACCGACACACATGAATGGTGTCTTAAATGTTTGGGGCCTGACCACTCCATTCCGGATTGCCAGTCCTGTTCCCTGATGTCTAAACGTGGCTTACAGAACCGAGCAGCCAAGTTTCATATGCTGTTTTCCACAGATACTCCAGCATCGACATCTTCCAAGTCTTCCTCTCCTGATGGATCTCAGGTAACCAAACATTCCTCTGGCAGGTCCTCAAAGGGCAAATCTCCCCCTAAGTATTGAGATGCCCCCGGGCTTGACCCTGAGGACCCTGCCCCAGCCAAACAACCCCGGCGAGAAGCTCTGGCTTCCAAAGCTCCTCCTATGGGGTTACAGGTTGACATCGATGGCACGGCCTCGACCGATCACCTGTTAGACTGCTCTGGGGTACCGGCACACTCTTCCGGTACCGACATCCAGGCAGTCGTGGCGTCCATGGATCATACAGTTCAATCCATGCAGCAGGCCATAATGGCTTTCATTAAGGCTGCGACACCCACGGTACCGCAGCAAGCGGTACCGACCTCGGTTCCGGTACCACAATCGATACCGGTACCCAGGGCATCCACATCGACCAGGATACCGGTTCCCGGTTCCGGGGCTTTTCCCGATACCGATCCGGTTCCGGGTACGCCCGATGTCGATACCGGTCGATACGCGTATCGATCCCTGGAAGCCAACAGACGATACTTCCAGTCTTCTGATGATTCTGATTCATCGGATGACTCTCCTGAAGTATCTCTTGCTCTTCCTGAGGAGCCCTCTTCTCCAAAGAGGAGAATGTCTCCTCCAGAGGATTTGTCCTTTCAAGACTTCATCATGGAAGTAGCTAAAGGACTCTCTATTTCAGTAACCTCTGAAAAAGAACCTAGAGCAAAAAAATTAGACATTTTGGGATACTCTAAGGTTCCCAGAGAGGCAGTCACCTTGCCAATTCATGAAATTCTCCAAGAACATTTGCTTGAATTGTGGGAGACTCCTCTCACCCTTTCTCCTCATTCTCGTAGATTGGACACTATGTACCGTGTCCCTCCTTCTCCTGGTTTTCAAAAAACTCAGCTTCCTCACCATTCTATTGTGGTGCAGTCATTTATGAAGAGAATAAAGAGTAACAAAAGACACTCTTCTACTCCTCCAGGAAGAGAATGCAGGACCTTGGATGCTTTTGGTAGAAAGATCCTCCAAGCTAGCATGCTTACTGCCAGAATCAATTCATACAGCCTTTATATGGGTATGTTTCTGAAGGAGGTTGCAGAAAAGCTGCACAACTTTCTCCCTTTTATTCCAGAGGATAAAAGGGAGGAATTCCTTCTTTGGCTTAAGCATACGCAAGACATCTCAAAGTTTTCCAACAGAGCAGCCTTTGATTCCTTTGAGGTTGCCAGCAGAGCCTCAGGCATTGCTATAGCTGCTCGTAGAATTGCTTGGCTCCAGGCTTCTGATCTAGAACCCTGGGTTCAAGATGGTTTAGGAAATCTACCCTGTACAGGTGAAAACCTATTTGGCAAAGAGTGGCAGATTAAAGCCACTCAAATGGATGCAGAAAATGCTGCTCTTGATAGACTTTCTAAGTCTACCTCCACTCCAGCCAAGAAAAAGTCTTTTAAAAAGTCTTTTTACAAGAAGGGCAGATTTCCTTCCACTTCTGGTCAACAGTCTTCTGCAGGTCGCTTTGCTACTAAGCGTCAGCAACCCAAATAGGCCAGGCCTAAACCTGCAGGGGCTGCTGCAACCCAGCAGTCCCAAGCCCCTCAGGGGTTTTGACTTAGTGCTAGAGAACTTAACCTTTCTGGCTCTATAACAGCCAGAACCTCTCACCATTCCAGGAAGGTTGGCTCATTTTGCTCCCAGATGGGAGCAAATCACATCAGAGCAGTGGACCCTCTCCATCATCAGAGAGGGCTACAAACTTCATTTCTCAGACCTTCCTCCCTACACCATGGTGAGACATTTCAATTCTCCCACATCTCTCCTCGACCTTCGGGATCAGGAGGTAACCTCCCTTCTGGCCCAGAGGGCCATAGAAGAAGTTCCTCTTCTTCAACAGGGGTCAGGTTTTTACTCCCCCTACTTTCTCATCCCAAAGAAAACAGGGGGATACAGACCTATTCTAGATCTCCGAAAATTGAACACATTTCTGTACAAGGAGAAGTTCAAGATGCTCTCTTTAGGCACTCTCCTTCCATACCTACAGAGTCAGGATTGGCTTTGTTCTCTAGATCTCAAGGATGCGTACACCCATATACTCATCCACCCATCCCACAGAAAATTCCTACGTTTCTGTTCCAGGGAAAACATTGCCAATACAGAGTCCTTCCTTTCGGTCTGGCCTCTGCTCCAAGAGTGTTCACCAAATGCATGGCAATAGTTGCTGCATTTCTGCGCACTCTGGGAGTCTTTGTCTTCCCATATCTGGACGACTGGCTCATCAGAGCTCCATCTCAGTCAGAAGCCCAGATTTCCCTGGACCGCACAAGGCGCATTCTGCAGTATCTGGGACTGGTGGTAAACCTCCCAAAGTCCCAGCTCATCCCTACTCAGTCCCTGGAATTCATAGGGGCCTGGTTGGATACCACCACTGCAAGGGCCTACCTTCCTCAGGCCCATTGCCAACATCTAGTGCAGCTAGCCTCCCAGATTCAGTCAAAGAGCCACTTAACTGCCAGGGAGATGCTACAACTGCTAGGCCACATGGCTTCCACAGTACATGTGGTCCCCTATGCTCGCCTACACATGAGAGCAGCTCAATGGACTTTGTCCACCCAGTGGACTCAAGCCTCAGGAGCTCTCTCAGACCAAATAGCAAACTCCAAACGTCTCCTTTGGTCTCTCCAATGGTGGATGTCCACTCAAAATCTGTTGCTGGGGTCCCCCTTCCAACCTTTGTTGCCCCAAGCAATCCTCACAACAGATGCCTCCCAAACAGGTTGGGGAGCTCATCTGCAGGACCTCTCCACCCAAGGTACTTGGTCTGGTCTCCACAGGAGACCTCTCTTCATATCAATCACTTGGAGCTTCGAGCAGTGTTCTTAGCTCTCAAGGTCTTTCATACCCTCCTCAGCTACCAGACAGTCCTCATTCAAACGGACAATCAGGTAGCCATGTTTTACATAAACAAACAAGGAGGAACCGCCTCTCTGTCGCTTTGCAACGAAGCGCTCAGATTATGGGCCTTCGCCAGAGAGCATCAAATCCATCTCCTGGCAGTATACCTCCCAGGAATTCAAAACTCTTGGGCGGACAGACGCAGTCGAGTTCTGCTTCCACATGAATGGTCCCTGCACATGGATCAGGTACTCAGAATCTTTCAGGAATGGGGTACCCCGGACATAGACCTATTTGCAAGTCCGTGGAATGCCAAACTTCCCCGGTTCTGTTCCAGAATTCCATGTCAGGGAGTTCAGGCCAAGGATGCCTTCCTCCTTCACTGGGGTCAGGACTTCCTGTATGCCTTTCCACCCATTCCTTTGATCCCCAAGACTCTGTTCAAACTTCAGAGGGATCAAGGATCTATGATCCTCATAGCTCCACGCTGGCCACGCCAAGTGTGGTACCCTCTACTTCTGCATCTCTCCCAAGCCCCCTCCCTGGACTTGGGAGCTGCTCCAGACCTTCTGTCTCAGGAGGAGGGGACTTTGTGGCATCCAAACCCCAAGTCCCTTCACCTCAGAGCTTGGTTACTGAAGGCCTAGACCTTCAAGACTTCAATCTTTCGCAACAAGTGCAGGATATCCTTCATGCTTCCAGGAAACCTTCCACTAGGCGTTCCTATGCTTTTAAATGGAAGAGATTTTCCATTTGGTGTGCTCAAAAGGGTCTTGACCCTCTAGCACTTCCTCAGAATTCTCTCTTAGAATATCTCCTGCATCTCTCCAATGCAGGCCTTAAGACGAATTCCGTAAGGGTCCATTTAAGTGCTATTGCAGCATCCCTTGAGCCTATCAATGGACAACCTGTTTCCTCTCATCCTCTTATTGCAAGATTCATGAGAGGCCTAACCTTAACTAAACCTCCCATTCGACCTCCTCCGGTGGCATGGGACTTAAACTTGGTTCTTGGACAGCTTATGAAGCCTCCTTTTGAACCCTTAGCCACTACCTCCTTGAAATTTCTTTCCTGGAAGGTTATTTTCTTTATTGCAATCATTTCTGCTCGCCACATTAGTGAGCTACAGGCCTTAGTGGCTAATCCACCTTATACAAGGTTCCATCATGATAAGGTAGTCCTTAGGACAAATCCTCACTTTATGCCTAAAGTGGTCTCACCTTTTCATCTTGATCAAGAGGTATATTTACCTGTCTTTTTTCCAGCTCCTCATGCATCCACTGCAGAGAGGAACCTTCATACTCTAGATTGTAAAAGAGCTCTTGCTTTTTACTTACACAGGACACAGCAACATAGAAAGTCTTCCCAGCTTTTTGTTGCTTTTGATCCTTCTCATCTAGGACTTCCAGTCTCTAAAAGAACACTGTCCAATTGGATTGCTCAGTGTATCTCTTTTGCTTACCAGAGTAAGAACCTTTCTCTGGAAGGCCATGTCACAGCTCACAATGTGAGGGCCATGGCCACCTCTATGGCTCATCTTCATTCTGTGTCCATCGATCAGATCTGTCGAGCAGCCACCTGGGCCTCGGTTCATACCTTTACAGCCCATTACTGTTTGGACAAGGACTCCCGCCGGGATGCCTTGTTTGGTCAGGCTGTCCTCAGACACCTGTTCCATTCTTGAACAACTCCTGCCCTCCTTCCCTGAATGGATGCCTGAGATCCATAGGAAGACGAGGAACCTTTCAGGGTCTCATACCCTTGGGGATCTCCCAGGCATCTTAGCTAGGGAGTCCCCATATGTGAGGACTTATTCCTGCTTGTTCCTGGAGATAGCACAATTACTTACCTGTAACAGGTGATCTCTGGGAACAGCAGGAATTAGTCCTCACAACCCACCCACCTCCCCTAGGAGTTGTATCTTTCTCTCTCTTTGTCTTTCCTTTACTCTCTCTCTCTATTGTCGCAGCTTTAAACTTGAACTGAGGAGAGTTGGTGAGAAAGGCGGAAAGGCAGCGCGCATGCGCTGTGGGAGGCTCCCAAAAGCTTTCTTCTGGGAAGCTGGGGAGCTTTCCCGCGCAGGCTCCGTCGGTACCGACGTACCCATATGTGAGGACTAATTCCTGCTGTTCCCAGAGATCACCTGTTACAGGTAAGTAACTGTGCTATCTCCAGGAACAAGCAGGAATGTAGTCTTCACATATGGGTATCGTCGGTACCGACGGAGCCCGCGCGGGAATGCTCCCCAGCATCCAATAGGAACGCTTTTGGGAACACCCCACAGCGCATGCGTGCTGCTTTCCTGCCTCTGTACCTCTCTCACTTCAGTTCTTCGTTTTCCGCGGAGCCGACAGGATGTGTACCCTGTCACCGCAGAAAATTTGCTTTTATTCTTTGTTTTTTTGTGGTCGTGTCTGCCTTCATTTGACGCCTACTGATACCGCCGGTGGTGGTTCTTCCTTCTTTTTAAAAAAAAAAGTAATAATAATAATTGTATTTTCTTCAGGGGTCTTTCCCCTGTTTCTGATGCTAGGCGCCATTTTGGGCACTAGGCCCACTTTTCTACAGGCATGGAGAAACCAGCTAGTGGTTTCAAAAAATGCTCAAAGTGTGGCGGTACCATTTCCGTCACTGACACCCATGATTTATTTATTTAACAAATTTTATATACCATCTTTCTACAAGTCAAGACGGTTTACATAGAACATATTTAGCAGTATGTTTCAACTGTTTACATGGAACAAGATAACGATGAATAAATATGGTAACGAGAAGAACTAATTACAAAGATCAAAGATCAACTATTTGCATATGAATTTACAATGAGCCATATGGTTGTGTAAAAGAATTTGAGAGTTGCAGAAGGAATAGGGAGGAAGGTGTAAAGGTTATGAGCTAAGGTGGAAGGGAAAAATGTTCAAGGAAAAGATGGGTTTTTAACTTTTTTCGGAACTCAGAGTGGTTTGAACAGTTCCGAAGTTCGTGAGGAAGGGAATTCCATAATGATGGAGCATAGAGGGAGAAGGCCTTGTTACTTGTAGATTGTTTGCAGTGTCTCTTGTTTATAGGAATGGTCAGTACGTTTTTGGTAATAGGGCGGCGTGATCTTGTGCTGTTGGAGGAGAGAAGGAGAGGGGAGAGGCATGGAGCTGACTCATTGGAAATGGTTTTATGTATGAGAGTGAGGACCTTGAATTGAACTCTGTATTGGATGGGGAGCCAGTGGAGATGATAGAGGACAGGTGTAATGTGGGAACGTCTAGGGTTGTTAGTTATAAGCCGCGCTATCGTTTTCTGGGCAAGTTGGAGCGGTTGAATAGAGTTCTTGGGGAGGCCATGATAGATATGGCTACAGTAATCAAGAAAAGGGATTGTGAGGGCCTGGCAGACAGTACGAAAGGAGTTAGGAGGGGTTTGAGGTTGCGGAGGGTACGGATCTTTGCGTATATTATATTGGTGGTTCTCTTTATTTGGTCAGTGAAGGAAAGGTTCTGATCCAGGATAATACCAAGATATTTCACTTGGATTTTATAGTAAGTGTGAGATCGCCGATAGTAAGAGTGGGAGGTGGGGTGTATGTAGGATTAGAAAATACATGGAGAACCTCTGTTTTGGATTGGTTGATTAAGAGGTTATGTTGGGAGAGCCAAGTTTTTAGGTTAGTTAGGCATTCACTCAGTTTTTAGAAAAGTCAGGGTTAGAAAGGTTAAAAGGGGTGAAGCACATCATGTCATCTGCATATAGCTGATACTGAATGTCGTAGCTTTGGAAGATCTTGCAGACAGGTTGGAGGAAGATATTAAATAGAAGGGCAGAAAGACTGGATCCTTGGGGGACACCTTGTTTTAGGATGAATGGGAAGGAGGTATCATTTCCAATACGAACCTGTTGGGTTCTGTTATCTAGGTAGGAACGGAACCAGTTCAGGGTTGTGCCTCTAAGTCCTATTTCATGAAGTCTGTTTAGGAGTTGATGGTGAGGGAGGGAGTCAAAAGCAGCTGATAAGTCAAGGAATATGAGAAGACATCCTTGAGAAGGGTTCTGTGTGTGGAGGTATAAGGAATCGAGGAGGGAAGTAAGAAGGGTTTCGACTCCAGAAGATGATTGGTGTCTAAAATGTTTACGTCCTGAACATTGTCCAACGGAGTGTCTCTCCTGCATGAGGAGGACCAAAAGGGGCCTGAAGAATAGAGCTTCAAAACTCGGTACCCTTTTTGCCACGGATACGATGTCACTTGCATCAACGCCCTCCAGGGCTTCATCTTCCTCCCATGGATCTCAGGTAACTAAGCTTAAGTCTTCTAAGACTGGCCGGTCCTCGACGGGTAAATCTCCTTCAAAGTATCGAGATGCCACTGGCGTTGCCCTCGAGGATAGTTCATCGGCAAAACAGCCCCGGCGGGAGTCTTCGGGCTCCAAAGCATTAACGAGGCTCCAGGATGTTCTAGAGCAGCGGTTCTCAACCTGTGGGTTGCGACCCCCAGAGGGGTCGCCACAGGATTTAGCGGGGGCCGCGCCACTCCGCCGTAAAAAAAAAAAGCGCACAAGTTGCTGCCGCTGCCAAGTCCACCTCTCGGCAGCGGCAAACTCACCACTTCCCTTCTATTGCAGCCGCGGCTCCCTGCCTCTTAGGGAACTGCGGCTATGCCTGTAAAACCGTTGCGGAGCCTTCCTGCCTCTCGACGGGCTCCATGCAGCATTGTCCCGCCTCCAAAGGAAGTTGTTTACCACTTTGGAGGCAGGACAATGCTGCACGGAGTCCGTCGAGCGAGTGATGGATTCAACTCCTTCTCCTCAACGCAGGATGTCTCCTCCAGAAGATATGTCCTTCCAGGATTTCATAGGTGATTTAGCAAAGGGCCTTGCAATCACTGTGATTCCAGAAAAGGAACCTAGGGCAGAAGAATTAAGAATTCTGCGAGGAGGCAGCTATGCTTCCCATTCACAAGATCTTACATGATCTGATGTTGAGAATGTGGGAAACTCCTTTAACATTCCTGACACCTTGATACTATGTACCGAGTGCCAAGTTGTCCTGGTTTTCAAAAAACTCATTTACCACACCATTCAATGGTAGTGGAATCGGCCATGCGAAGAATCAAGAGTGCTAAAACACATTCTTCTAATCCTCCAGGCCAGGAATCCAGGACACTCGATGCCTTTGGGTGTCGATGCTTTCAATCCTTCATGCTATCAGCCAGGATCAGTTCCTATATTCTCTATATGGGAATGTTCCTGGAAGAAGTCACAAAAGACTTAGAGCTCATTAACCCTTGTGTCTCTGAGGAAAAAAAAAGCAGACTACCTTATTCTGGTCTAGCATGCCCAGAATGTCTCTAAATTCATGAACCGTGCTACTTTTGATTGCTTTGCATGTATTAGCAGAACCTCTGCTATATCCATAGGAGCACGTCGTATTGCTTGGCTTCAAGCATCAGACTTAGAACAGTGGGTGCAAGAAAAGCTGGGAAACATTCCTTGTACAGGAGAAAATCTCTTTGGCAAGGACTGGCAGGACAAGGCTACTCAGCTTGAATCTGAAAATACTACCTTGAACAGACTATCAAAGTCTACAGCCAACTCAGCAAAGAAGAAAACATTAAAAAAACCCTTTTTCAGCAAGAAAAAGAAGCCTTACCCATCAAAGCCACTGTCCGCTTCATGTTCCCCAGAAGGGGCAACAACAGAACAGAAGCAAAGAAAGCCGCAAGCTCAAAGAGCTCAACTGGCCCAACAGACCCAGTCCCCTCAGGGTCTTTGACTTCTACCTAGAGAACTAAGCCATTCTGCCCCTGAAAGGTCCAGAACCCTTAACCATTCCAGGAAGACTATGCTATTTTGCCAAAAGATGGCAACAAATAACATCAGAAAACTGGACTGTGTCCACTGTACGACTGGGGTACAAGCTTCAGTTTCTCAACCTGCCCCCACCTACAACAATAAAACAGTTCAATTCTCAGGCCCCTGCCACCAACCTCTTGTGGCAGGAGGTAACATCACTTCTCGCTCAAGGAGCAATCGAAGAAGTAACCATATCCCAACAGGGTTCAGGGTTTTACTCCCCCCATTTTCTTATTCCAAAGAAGACAGGGGGACACAGGCCTATACTAGATCTCAGAGGATTAAACAAATATTTGTTCGAAGAAAAGTTCAAAATGATTTCCCTCGGGACACTCCTTCCATACCTTCAAAGTCAGGATTGGCTATGTTCTCTAGATCTAAGAGATGTGTACACACATATTCTCATCCACTCAGATCACAGGAAGTTCCTTTGATTCCTGGTCCAAGGAAGACACTTCCAGTACAGAGTTCTTCCTTTCGGACTGGCCTCTGCTCCAAGAGTCTTCACAAAATGCATGGCAGTAGTAGCAGCATTTATGAGGACTCTGGGAATATTCGTCTTACCTTACTTGGACGATTGGCTCATTCGAGCATCGACAGCTCCAGAGGCCAGCTTCGCTCTTTCTTGAGCAGTGAGCATTCTTCAATACTTGAGACTGGTCATAAACCTCCCAAAATCTCATCTCACCCCCTCTCAATCTCTCGAGTTCATAGGGGCTCGTCTAGACACACGATAGTCAAAGGCTTTCCTGCCACAGCCATGCTGTCTAAAGATAATACAACTAGCATCTCAAGCATCTATGAAGGTGTTCCTTACTGCTCGAGAGTTGCTTCAACTTCTGGGACATATGGCATCCACTGTCCATGTGGTTCCCTATGCTCGCCTCCACATGCGAGCAGCCCAGTGGACCCTATCCTCTCAGTGGTCACAGGCCTCGGGTCAGCTAATGGACATGATCAGAAACACCACACATCTGATTTTGTCTCTGCAATGGTGGCAATCTCTGGAAAACCTCCTTGTAAGCTCTCCTTTCCAGCAGCCTCTGTACCAAGCCACCCTAACAACAGATGCGTCCAAGATGGGTTGGGGGGGGGGCCCACTTGCAGGATCTGTCCACTCAGGGTCTCTGGACCCCACAGGAGGTATCTCCAGGAACAAGCAGGAATGTAGTCTTCACATATGGGTATCGTCTGTACCGACAGAGCCTGCGTGGGAACGCTCCCCAGCGTCCAATTAGAAAGCTTTTGCGAGCATCCCACAGCGCCTGCGTGCTGCCTTCCCGCCTTTCCCAACTGCCTCTCTCCAGTTCTTCGTTTTCCGCGGAGCCAGCAGGTCATTTTCCTGTCACAGCAGAAATTATCCCATATTTTTCATTCTTTTTTGTGGTAGCATCTGCCTTCCTCAACGCTATACTGGTACCACCGGTTCTTTCTTTCTTTCTTAAAAAAATAAATAAATAAATTTCTAATCCTTTATCTGTATTTTCCAGCCTTTTTTCTCTCGGGTGCCACGTGCCATTTTGGGCACTAGGCCCAATTTTTCCTCAACATGGAAAAACCCGCTTCGGGTTTTAAAAAGTGTTCCAAGTATGGCGGTACCATCTCCATCACTGACACTCACGAGTGGTGCCTCAAATGTTTAGGTCCTGACCACTCCATCTTGGAGTGTGTTGCCTGTGGGATGATGTCGAAGAGGGGTCAGCAGAACCGAGCTGCTAAGCTTAGCACCCTTTTTCCCTCCAATGCAGCATCCGTGGCATCGACATCTTCCAGGGCTTCGTCTTCCTCCCATGGATCTCAGGTAACCAAATATAAATCTGGCCGGTCCTCAAAGGGTAGAGCTCCTTCCAAGCATCAAGATGCCTCTGGCGTTACCCTTGAGGGACTTGTACCGGCAAAATTGCCCAGGCAGGAGACTTCGGCTTCCAAAGCACTATCGGGGCTCCAGGATGTTCTCGAGGCCTCAACCTCGGCAGAACTACTGGTGCCATGCTCTGGGGTACCGGCCGCTTCGTCCGGTACCGACACCCAGGCATCGGCAGCGTCAATTGACCAGAGATTCCTGGCTATTGAGCACAGTCTGACGGCTCTCCTTGCAGCATCGGTGCCTTCGGGACCGCTTCAGACAGTTCAACCGGTATTGACACTGGTTCCGGCACCGATATCGGTACCGGTACCGACAGCATCGACATTGGCGAGTGTGCTTCCAACACAGAGTCATGCTATTTCCTCCGGTATCGAAAGGCCGGTACCAGACCCCTCCGGTACCAACTTCGATCGGTACTGGTATCGTGCTTTACAAGAGCACCCGGACAGAAGATATTTTGAATTCTCCGATGACTCTGAGGACTCTGACAGCTCTGTCGATGCCGGAGTACTTCTCTCTGAGGAGCCGCCTTCTCCTAAACGTAGGATGTCTCCTCCAGAGGATATATCCTTTCAGGATTTCATCAAGGAGGTGGCTAGAGGTCTTTCCATCACTGTGGCTCCTGAAACAGAGCCCAGAGCAAAGGAGTTGGAGATTTTACAATATCCTAAAGCTCCCAAGGAAGCGTCTACTTTGCCTATTCATGAGATCTTGCATGATCTCATGTTAAGAATGTGGGAAACACCTCTTACCACCTCGCCTTATTCCCGTAGGCTGGATACCATGTATCAAGTGCCTCCTTGTCTTGGTTTTCAAAAAACTCAGTTGCCACACCACTCCATAGTGGTGGAGTCAGCTATGAGAAGGATCAAGAGTGCAAAAAGACATGCATCTAATCCTCCAGGACATGAATGTAGGACTCTTGATGCCTTTGGGCGTCAAACATTCCAGGCCTCTATGCTTTCTGCCAGGATTAGTTCCTACATATTATATATGGGAATGTTCCTTAAAGAGGTTACAGGAGATCTAGAGCTTATGAGCCCTCTCCTTCCTGATGAAAAGAGGCAGGATTATCTTACACTTGTCAAACATGCCCAGGATGTTTCCAAGTTTGTTAATCGGGCAGCTTTTGACTGCTTTGAGTGCATAAGCAGAACCTCTGCCATTGCCATAGGTGCTCGTAGGATTGCCTGGCTCCAGGCATCTGACTTAGAACTCTGGGGAATATCCCTTTGGCAAAAATTGGCAAGAGAAAGCTAATGAGCTGGATGCTGATAACACCACTTTGGATAGACTATCCAAGGCTACAGCCGATCCTGCAAAGAGAAAATCCTACGAGAAACCATTCTTCTCTAAAAAGAAGAGGTTTTACCCTTCCTATACCCAACAGGTGCATTCTGCAGGTCAGTCCGCCTGAAAGGGACAGCAGCCCCCAAAGCAAAGGAAACCAAAGACTGCTAAGCCTCAACCGGCCCAGCAGACTCAGCCTCCACAGGGGCTTTGACTCCCATCTAGAGAACTTGGCCTTCCTGGCCCTGAACGGACCAGAGCCTTCCACCATCCCAGGAAGGTTGTGTCATTTTGCCCCCAGATGGGGGCAGATAACTGCAGAAGAATGGACTCTTTCCATTGTAAGAGAGGGGTACAAGCTTTATTTCTTCAACATGTCCCCTCCTACAGTGGTAAGACAGTTCAATTCTCAGGCTTCTCTCAACACTCAGTTGAGTCGAGGTCAGTTTACTTCTTGCCCATGGAGCAATAGAAGACGTACCCATTTCCCAACAGGGTACAGGGTTTTACTCCCCTTATTTCCTTATTCCAAAGAAAACAGGGGGACACAGACCCATTTTAGACCTCAGAGAACTTAACAAATTCCTGTTCAAAGAGAAGTTCAAGATGATTTCTCTGGGAACTCTGTTGCCATACCTTCAGAGTCAGGATTGGTTTTGTTCTCTAGATCTCAAGGATGCGTACACTCATGTTCTCATCCATCCAACTCGCCAAAGGTTCCTTCGTTTTCTTTTTCAAGGAAAGCACTATGAATACAGGGTTCTTCCTTTTGGCCTGGCCTCAGCACCAAGGGTGTTTACGAAATGCATGGCGGTAGTGGCAGCATTTCTTCGCACTCTAGGAATATTCGTCTTCCCCTACTTAGACGACTGGCTCATTCGAGCCCCATCAGAGTCAGAGGCCAGAATTTCCCTATCTTGCACAATGCGTATCCTTCAGTATTTGGGCCTGGTCATAAACATCCCAAAATCCAGCCTAACTCCCACTCAGTCTCTAGAGTTTATAGGAGCTCTGCTGGATACCAGAAAAGCAAGGGCCTATCTTCCACAGACCCGTTGCCTTCGCATTGTGCAGTTAGCCTCCCAGGCAGTGTTTAAAGACTCATTTCACTGCTCGGGAAATATTACAACTACTAGGCCACATGGCATCTACCGTGCACGTGGTTCCCTATGCGCGCCTCCATATGAGAGCAGCCCAGTGGACTCAGGCATCAGGCTGCCTATCAGACAAAATAGCAAACACACGTCGCCTTATTTTGTCTCTACAATGGTGGCAGTCAACCCAAATCCTGTTGGTGGGGTCCCCTTTTCAACAGCTCCCATCCCAGGTCACTCTAACAACAGACGCCTCACAGGTGGGTTGGGGAGCTCACCTGCAAGACCTCTCTACCCAAGGCACCTGGACTCCACAAGAGACCCACTTACATATCAATCTCCTAGAACTCAGAGCAATCTTCCTTGCTCTTCGAGTGTTCCATACCCAGCTCAGCTACAAGACAGTCCTAATTCAGACGGACAATCAAGTAGCTATGTTCTATCTGAACAATTAGGGAGGAACAGGCTCTCTGTCGCTTTGCAACGAAGCTTTGCGACTATGGGCCCTCGCCAGAGAGCATCAGATTCATCTCCTTGCGGTGTATCTGCCAGGCATAAAAAACTCTTGGGCAGACAGACTCAGTCGAGTTCTGCTTCCACACGAATGGTCTCTCCATGCAGACCAGGTGGCAAAAATCTTTCAAATTTGGTGAACTCCGGACATAGACCTCTTTGCAAGTCCATTGAATGCCAAACTTCCCCGGTTCTGTTCCAGAATTCCGGCTCAGGGTTCTCAGGTCAGGGATGCTTTCCTCCTCCATTGGGGTCAGGACTTCCTTTATGCCTTTACACCCATTCCCCTAATTCCCAAGACCCTATTCAAGCTTCAGAGAAACACAGGCCACATGATTCTCATAGCTCCACATTGGCCACATCAGGTGTTGTACCCTCTGCTCCTGCATCTCTCTCAAGCTCCATCTCTGGAGTTAGGATCTGCTCCAGTTCTTCTGTCTCAGGAGGACGGGATGTTGTGGCATCCCAATCCCCACTCTCTGCATCTCAGGGCCTGGTTGCTGAGAGCCTAGACCTTCATGGTCTTAACCTTTCTCAACAAGTAAGGGATGTCCTTTGTGCTTCCAGGAAACCTTCCACAAGACGTTCTTATGCTTTCAAGTGGAAAAGGTTTTCCATATGGTGTTCGCAAAAGGGTCTTCACCCCTCTGCAATACCTCTGGAATCATTACTGGAGTATCTCCTTCATTTATCGAATGCAGGACTTAAGACTAACTCATTAAGAGTCCATTTAAGTGCTATTTCAGCATCTTTAAAGCCTTTCAGTGGACAACCTATTTCCTCTCATCCTCTCATAGCGAGATTTATGAGCGGCCTTCTTCTAACTAAGCCTCCCATTAGGCCACCTCCAGTGGCATGGGACCTGAATCTGGTTCTTGGGCAGCTCATGAAGCCGCCTTTTGAACCTTTAGCTACTACCTCCTTGAAATTCCTTTCCTAGAAAGTTATCTTTTTCATTGCAATCACATCAGCACGTCGCATCAGTGAATTGCAAGCATTAGTTGCTGATCCTCCTCACACGAGGTTCCATCATGATAAGGTAGTCCTTAGGACTCATCCAGACTTTATGCCAAAGATGGTCTCACCTTTTCATTTAAACCAGACAGTTTACCTGCCTGTATTTTTTCCAAGGCCTCATGCTTCAAATGCAGAACGGAATCTTCATACTTTGGACTGTAAAAGAGCACTTGCCTTTTACTTACAGAGGACACAGCAACATAGAAAGTCCTCCCAACTCTTTGTTGCTTTCGATCCTTCTCATTTGGGACTTCCAGTCTCCAAGAGAACATTGTCCAACTGGTTTGCACAGTGTATTTCTTTTGCCTATCAGAGTAAGAACCTTTCTCTGGAAGGCCCTGTCACAGCTCACAATGTGAGAGCCATGGCAGCCTCAGTGGCTCATCTATACTCTGTGTCTATTGACGACATCTGTCGAGCAGCTACTTGGGCCTCGGTTCATACCTTCACAGCCCATTACTGCTTAGGCAAGGACTCCCGCTGGGATGCCTTGTTTGGTCAGGCTGTTCTACAGCACCTGTTCCATACTTAATCAACTCCTAGCCACATTTCCCGGTAGGATGCCAGAGATCCATGGGGGGAAGTGGAGCCCTTTCACAGGGGCACACAACTTCTGGGGTTTCTCCCTGGCATCTATAGCTAGGGAGTCCCCATATGTGAAGACTACATTCCTGCTTGTTCCTGGAGATAGCATAGTTACTCACCTGTAACAGGTGATCTCCGGGAACAGCAGGAATTTAATCTACACAACCCATCCACCTCCCCTAGGAGATGTATCTCTCTCTTCTTTTCTTTCCCTCTCTCTCTCTTTGTCTCAGCTTTAAAACTCAACTGGAGAGAGGCAGTTGGGAAAGGCTGGAAGGCAGCACATAGGTGCTGTGGGATGCTCCCAAAAGCTTTCTAATTGGACCCTGGGGAGCATTCCCGCGCAGGCTCCGTCGGTACCCACAATACCCATATGTGAAGACTAAATTCCTGCTGTTCCTGGAGATCACCTGTTACAGGTGAGTAACTATGCTTTCCCTTCACATAAACCTCCTAGAGCTGAGAGCCATCTTCAATGCTATTCGTCTTTCAGGCCCATCTCAGCAAAAAGACAGTTCTGGTCCAAACGGACAATCAGGTAGCTATGTCCTATGTGAACAAGCAAGGTGGAACAGGCTCTCTGTCGCTGTGCAACAAAGCTTTGCGACTATGGGCCCTCGCCAGAGAGTTGCAAATTCACCTGTTTGCGGTATACTTTCCGGGCATTCAGAACGTATCGGCAGACAGACTCAGTCGAATACTGCTGCCACATGAGTGGTCCCTCCACTCATTCCAGCTTGCTGGAGTGTTTCAATTCTGGGGAACACCAGATATAGACCTCTTTGCAAGTCCACAGAATGCCAAACTTCCTCGATTCTGTTCCAGAATCCCGGCTCACAGCTGTCAGGCAAGAGATGCTTTCCTACTCCACTGGGGTCAGGACTTCCTCTATGCCTTCCCGCCCATTTCCCTCATTCCCAAAACGTTATTCAAACTTCAGAGAGATAGAGGTCGTATGATATTCATAGCTCCACGTTGGCCACGACAAACGTGGTATCTTCTTCTGCGTGTCTCTCAAACCACTCCCCTGGAGTTGGGGAATGCTCCAGATCTTCTGTCTCAGGGGGGCTGATGCTTACTGCATCCCAATCCCCAGTCCCTACATCTCAGGGCCTGGTTACGGAAAGCCTAGAATTCCAGGATATTGACCTTTCTCAACAAGTAAAGGATATGCTTCTGGCTTCCAGAAAACATTCCACAAGACGTTCCTATGCTTTTAAGTGGAAAAGGTTCTCTGTCTGGTATTCACAGAAGGGACTTAACCCCCTTTAAGTGCATGTAGAGTCGTTACTAGAGCATCTCCTCCAATTATCAACTTCTGGTCTCAAGACCAATTCACTGAGAGTCCATCTTAGTGCTATTGCTGCTTTTCATAAACCTTTCGATGGACAACCTATTTCCTCTCATTCACTTGTATCAAGATTTATGAGAGGTCTACTCTTAACAAAAGCTCCCATTAAAACAGCACCGGTGGCATGGGATCTGAATCTTGTTCTTGGTCAGCTTATGAAACCGCCCTTTGAACCTTTCGCCACTTCAGACCTAAAGTTTCTTTCATGGAAAGCATTAGTGAACTATAGGCGTTAGTAGCTGATCCTCCTTATACAAGGTTCCACCATGATAAAGTAGTCCTCAGGATGCATCCTCACTTTATGCCAAAGGTGGTTTCGCCTTTTCATTTAAACCAGTCGGTTTATCTTCCTGTATTCTTCGCTAGGCCTCATGCCTCTAGTGCGGAAGGAAATCTTCACACATTGGATTGTAAAAGAGCCTTAGTCTTTTATCTCCAAAGAATTAAGCCACATAGAAAATCTTCTCAGCTTTTTGTGGCTTTTGACTCTAGTCATTTGAGACTTCCAGTTTCCAAAAGAACTCTGTCAAATTGGATTGCAGATTGCATATCCTATACTTATCAGAGTAAAGGACTTTCTCTTGAGGGCCATGTCACCGCTCACAATGTGAGAGCAATGGCAGCCTCAATGGCTAACCTTCGTTCTGTGACTATTGATGACATCTGCAGAGCAGCCACATGGGCTTCGGTACACACCTTCACAGCCCACTATAGCTTAGACAAGGATGCCCGTCGGGATGCCTCATTTGGCCAGACTGTTCTCCAGCTTCTCTTCCATACTGAATATAACTCCTACCCACCGTCCACGGGTTGGATGCCAGAGGTACATGGGAGGAAGCATGACTCATCTCACCTGGGTTCACAGCTTGCTGGGGTCACCCCTTGGCATCTTTCAGTTGGGGAGTCCCCATATGTGAAGACTATCTTTGTGCTTGTTCCTGGAGATAGCGTAGTTACTCACCTGCAACAGGTGATCTCCAGGAACAGCAGGAATTTAGTCCTCACAACCCACCCATCTCCCCTAGGTGTTGTCTCTATCTCTTTCTCTACTTCTCTCCTTTGGTCTCAGCTATAAACTCAACTGAAGTGAGAGAGGTACAGAGGGGGGAAGGCAGCACGCATGCGCTGTGGGGTGCTCCGAAAAGCATTCCTATTGGATGTTGGGGAGTGTTCCTGCGCGGGCTCCGTCAGTACCGACGATACCCATATGTGAAGACTAAATTCCTGCTGTTCCCAGAGATCACCTGTTACAGGTGAGTAACTACACTTTATGTGTGCACTAGGTGCAAGGAGCTCTTTGCTCTCAGGGAACGTCCAATCTCTGGAAGCTAGAGTTGCAAACTTGGAGGACTTAAGGAAGACCATAGGTGAGACGTACAGGGATGTAGTACTGAAGACCCACCTCCAGTCTGACAGCATCCCTGTTGCCATGGAGAAGAGAGGTCACGTGACAGGAGAGCATCACCCTGTTGTGGCAGGAAGTGATCTGTAGCTAGGACCTGTCCTCCAGGTGATGAAGAAACCTCCTCGGTGCGAGAGGGTTTTACAAGGTAATGTGCCCAGGAGGGAAGGGTTAGGACAGCCGTTAATGATTGGATCATTAGGCGTGTAGATAGCTGGGTGGCTGGTGGATGTGAGGATCACCTGGTAACATGCCTGCCTGGTGCGAAGGTAGCAGACCTCATGCACCACCTAGACAAGATCTTAGATAGTGCTGGGGAGGAGTCTGCTATCTTGCTACATGTCGGTACCAGTGACATAGGAAAGTGTGGTAGGGAGGTTCTGGGCGCCAAATTTAGGCTTTTAGGTAGGAAATTGAAATCCAGAACTTCCAAGGTAGCATTCTCTGAAATGCTTCCCGTTCCACGCGCAGGACCCAAAAGGCAGGCAGAACTCCAGAGTCTCAATGCATGGATGAGACGATGGTGTAACGAAGAAGGCTTTGGATTTCTTAGGTACTGGGGAACATTCTGGGGAAAGGAGGGGCTCCAAAGGGATGGGCTTGACCTTAACCGGGATGGAACCATGCTGCTGGCATTAACCTTTAAAAAGAAGATAAAGCAGCTTTTAAACTAGATAATAGGGGCAAGCAGACAGTCGCCCAAGAACGCATGGTTCAGAACAATGTTGATATGCCCTAACTTCAATCTTTTGCTAGTATCTTTCAAGAATACAAAGTTCTAATAAAGACAAAAGTAACACAAATGCCCTTGAGTACAGAGCAGGCAGAGTTTAAATATTCCAAATTACCCCTGCTCTACCAATAACCGGATTAATATGCATAAAATACAGCCTCTAAAATGCTTGTATGCAAATGCTAGAAGTCTAAAAAATAAGATGAGAGAGTTAGAATAAATTGCACTAAATGAGAGCTTAGATATGATTGGTATCTGAGACATGATGGAAGAAGGGCAACCAGTGGGGCACTGTGATACCTGGGTACAAACTATATCGTAATGATAGAGCAGATCAAATTGGTGGAGGGGTTGCACTCTGTTAGAGAGGGCATTGAGTCACAAAGGATTAAAGTTTTGCAGGAAACAAAATTCACTCTAGAATCTCTATGGATTGAAATTCCATGTATAAAGGGGAAAGTGATGGCAGTGGGGGTGTACTATCAACCACCTGGCCAAAATGAACAAGTGGATGATGGAATGCTCAAAGAAATCAGGGAAGATAGCAGAAGTTACAGCACAGTAATAATGATGGGTGATTTCAATTACCTCGGTATCGTCTGGGTCAATTTCACAGCAGGACATGCTAGGGAGATAAAGTTTCTAGATGAAATAAATGACTGCTTCTTGGAGCAGCTGGTTCATGAACCAACCAGAAAGGAAGCCATTTTGCACCTAGTCCTTAGTGGAACACAAGATCTGGTGCAAGAGATGAGGGTTTTGGGGCCACTTGGTAATAGTGATCATAACATGATCACGTTTGATATAATAAATGGAGGAAGGACAGTACTACCTTTTTAACAATCAAAAGGGAGACTATGATAAAATAAGGAAAATTAGTTAAGAAAAAAATAAAAGGAGCAGTTGAAAAGTTTAAAGATTTACATCAAGCATGGTTGTTTAAAAATACTATCTTGGAAGCCCAGACCAGCTGTATTCCACGCTTTAAGAAAAGTGGAAGGAAGTCGAAAAAACTGCCAGCATGGTTTAAAGGTGAGGTCAGAGAGGCTTTTGTTGCCAAAAAAAGCATCTTTCAGGAAATGGAAGAAAAGAGCTAAATGACAAACTGGAAACAGCACAAGCACTGGCAAGTTAAATGCAAGGCTTTCATAAGGCAGGCAAAGAGAAAATTTGAGAAGAAGCTTGCTGTGGAAGCTTTTTTCAAGTACATTTGTAGCAAAAAAACCTGTGAGAGAGTCAGTTGGACCATTAGATGATAGAGGGATAAAAGGGGCACTAAGAGGGGACAAGGCCATAGCAGAGAGACTGAATGATTTCTTTGCTTTGGCCTTTACTAAGGAAGATGTAGGGATGTTACCCATGACTGAAGTGGTATTTAAAGATGAAGCTGCAGAAGATTTGAAAGAAATATTGATACACCGGGAAGATGTATTACAACTATTTGATAAACTGAAGATTAACAAATCACCTGGACCGGATGGTATACATACAAAGATGTTGAAAGAACTGAAATATGAGATTGCAGACCTGCTATTAGTAATCAGTGAATTATCATTAAAATCATCTGTAATAGCTGAAGATTGGAGGATGGCCAATGTAATGCCAATTTGTAAAAAAGGTTCCAGGACTGATCTGGGAAACTAAAGAGCGGTGAGCCTGACGTCAGTACCAGGAAAAATGATTGATAGAAACCATTATAAAGAACAAAATTACTGAACATGTGTATAGTCATGGCTTAATGGGAGGCAGCCAACATGGCTTTAGCCAATTAAGGTCTTGTCTTACAAATCTGTTATGATTTTTAGAAGGTGTGAATAAACAGGTAGACAAAGGTGAGTCGGTTGATATAGTGTATCTGGATTTTCAGAAAGCTTTTGACAGTGTCCCTCATGAGAGACTCTTGGCAAAATTAAAAAGTCATGGGATAGGAGGCAGTCTACTATTTTGTGTCGGGAACTGGTTAAAAAATAGAAAGCAGACAGTAGGGCTAAATGGCCAATTTTCCCAGTGGAGAAAGGTAGAGTACCCTAGGGATCTGTGCTGGGTCCGCTGCTTTTTAACATATTCATAAATGACCTGGAAATGGGTATAGTATTACGAGTGAGGTATTCAAATTTGCAGATGACACAAAATTATTCAAAGTTGTTAAAAACCCATGAGGATTGTGAAACATTGCAAGAGGATCTTGATAAATTGGAAGACTGGGCATCCAACTGGCAAATGAAATTTAATGTGGACAAGTGCAAAGTTATGCACCTAGGAAAGAACAACCCAAACTAATGGTTACACGATGCAAGGTTCCACATTAGGAACCACCACCTAGGAAAAAGATTCAGGCACCATTGTGGATAACATATTAAAACCCTCGGCCGAGTGTGCAGCGGCAGTCAAGAAAGCAAATAGAATGCTAGGCATCATAAGGAAAAGAATGGAGAATAAAACTAAGGATATTATAATGTCTCTGTATCGTTCCATGGTGTGCCTAACCTTGAATATTGTGTGCAGTTCTGGTCGCCCTATCTTAAAAAGGATAGAGCATTATTAGAAAAGGTACAAAGAAGAGCCACCAAAATAGTAAAGGGGATGGAAGGATATCCCTCTGAAGAGAGGCTAAAAAGGTTAGGGCTCTTCATCCTAGAAAAGAGACAGTTGAGGGGAGATATGATAGAGGTCTATAAATTAATGAATGGAGTGGAACGGGTAAATGTAGATCGATTGTTTATGCCATCAAAATATTGAAAGACTAGGGGACATGCAATGAAGTACAGTGTAGCCTATTTAAGACTAATAAGAGAAAATATTTTTTTCACTCAACATGTAATCAAACTCTGGAGTTAGTTACCAGAGGATGTAGTAAAAGTTGTTAATGTAGGTGGGTTTAAAAAAGGTTTGGACAAGTTCCTGGAGAAAAGGTCCATAAACCATTATTCTCCGGTAACAAGCAGGAAGTCAGCCCTCACATATGGGGGATGTCAGCGGAAGCATCCCAGCAGTTTTCAAAGAGAGCCTTTGGGAGGTGCCACTACGCATGCGTGGTCCCCTTCCCGCCCAATGGTGCCATCTTGCTCAATCACCTTTTTTCCGCAGAGCCCTTCAAACATTCGTCTGGCTAGTTCTCAGAAAAAGTTGATTTTTTTTTTCTCTGTTTCACACTCGCCTCTGGTATCGCACCGGTACTCTTTCCGCTACCCGACCTCGCTGCCTTGGCGTCGAGTTTGGGTCTGTTTTTTATAGTTTTTTTTCGTTCTTTCATTCTCTGGCGTTTTCACGCCGTTTTTCCCAACTGGCAGCTTGGCGAGTCTTCGACCTCGCAGAGGTATTCTTTACCCCATGGCTACCAGTGGCTTTAAGAACTGTGATTGGTGCTCAAAAATTATGTCTTTGACCGACACACACGACTGCTGTCTCCACTGCCTCAGGCCAGACCACGACCCGTCAGCCTGCGGTCTCTGCAAAAGGATGTCCAGCAAAGCCCTCAAGAGCCACCAGCAGCAGTACGATAAGTTCCCCCCCCCCCCCCCAGTCCCTAGTGCCTCCAAAGTCCAGGGCCTCATCTGAAGCCTCGACACCTCGGGCGGAACCTTCCGAGCCTGAGCCCGGTTGTGGGTTCTCAGAAAGTGGGCCTCCGTCGAGGGAACCCAGGAAGAAGAAGAAACCCTCGAAAGCTGCATCCTTGGATGGTTTCAACCGGCCGTGTGCCCCCCGGGCTCAGTCCCGCAGTCCGAGACACTCGTCCAAGGCATCTGAGAAGGAGCGGCCTGCAAAGATTCCCCAAAAGGGCTCGACCTCGGACCAGCCTTGATCCCGGACCAGCCTTGATCCCCAGATACCATCTTCATTGAGGAATCTGCTTTGGGGGAGCAGGTGTCGGGCCCGAGACCTTCAGTGCCCGCTTCAAAAGCTGTGGAGCCTTCTGGCTTGGATTCCAGAATGGCGGCCCTGGAGTGCAGTTTTGTCTGCTTTCATGGACCAGCAGCAGACGCTGTTGTCCGGCACGACCAGTTCAACCGCCCCGATCACTGGGCCCTCAATGTCCAAGACATCCTCGGGGTCCTTCGGACTTGAGTCGATCTTCTGCCGAGGTCGCAATCAGATTCCCACTTGACGGGACCACGATCATCACCAGCAAGTGTGTCGGGCATGGGCTGCGGAGCCTTGGGAGCCCCAAGGCCCGCAGAGCAGCCCTCCTACGAGTCATTGACGGACTACTCCGAGTGGGAAATGGAGGATGATGAGTCTCCAGACACCCATCACCGCTGCAACGTCCCATTTGACTCTCCTGTCTCGGAGCCTTGATGGCGGTCTCTGCTGGAGGATATGGGCTTTCTTGATTTTGTCAAGGATATGTCAAAGCCCCTCGCTTTCCCTAAAGAGTTGGAGGAGGACCCTCATGCATTTGAGTTGGAAATCCTCCAGTACGAAGCTTCTCCGAGAGAATCGTTCATGGTACCCATTCATCCCATCCTGGAACGGCTGATGCTCCAGATGTGGGAGACACCGGCGTCGGTACTGGTGGTGAGCAAATTGCTCGACTCGATGTATCGAGTCTGCCGGAGCCCGGGCTTCCAGAAATCACAGATGCCACATTTATTTATTTATTTATTTAACATCTTTTATATACCGCGCTATTTGTTTTCAGTGCAGTTTACAAGTAACATAACTCCATGGTGGTGAAGTCTGCCATGCGTCGGCTGGAAAGCCAGAAGACGCACTCCTCGGTGCCCCCCAGCACCCTGGATGCCCTCGGCAGAAAGTGTTGCCAGGGCTGAATGCTCATCGGCCGCATCCAGGCCTATCCAGCTGTACATGGGCATGTACCTGAGAGACCTGGTGAAGGAACTTGCCGTGTTCTCATATGGTCTCTCTGAGGAATCCTTGCAGTGGTTCAAGAACCTGGCCAAGGCAGTCCGTGAGTGCTTCGAATTCATGTCTCGAGCAGCCTATGATGGGTTTGAGTCGGCAACGGGCATCAGTGCATGGCGCCAAGCTTGGCTACAGTCGTCTGACCTCGAGCAGTGGGTTCAGGACAAATTGGTCAATGTCCTCTGCCAAGGGGAGAATCTCTTTGGCAAACCCATGACTGACAAGGCTGCCGAGCTGGAGGCTGAGTTCATGATGAGGACCTGCTATCAAAAAAGACCGCTGCCCCTCCCCGACGGAAGTGCTTGGGTAAAAAGTCCTTCTACCCGAGGAAAGGGGCTGCTTACAGAAACTACCCACCTTTTCAGGCCTCTTCAGCTCCCCAACAGGGTCAACAGACCAAGGGACATGGGCACGGCCCTCGTAAGCAGAAGGCTCCAAAACTCAAGGCACCGGCTCCAGCCCAGCCAGGGGGCAGTTTTTGACTCCTTGAGCAAAGCTCATCTACCCCAAGGAGATAAGTAGCCCACAGGGGGATGTCTGGCCCACTATGCCCAAAGGTGGCTGATCATCACCACTGATTCCTGGGCACTTCAAGTGGTTAAGGAGGGTTACCTCTTCCATCTGATTCAGACACCTCCCCCTTATTTTCCGGGAGAGCCCCTCAGGTCTCCCCTCCACTAGGACCTTCTACTGAAGGAGTTTGCAGATCTTCTCGCGGGCAAGGCGGTGGAACCAGTGCCCCACCATCTCAGAGGCAAGGGGTTCTACTCCAAGTACTTCCTCATGCCAAAAAGAACAGGGGGCCTAAGGCCCAAATTCCTGGTTAGGGAGAAGTTCAAGATGCTCTCCCTTGGAACATTGCTGCCTACCTCCAGCAGGGAGATTGGCTATGCTACTTAGACCTCAAGGATGCCTATACCCAAATCCTTATTTACCCCAACCACAGGCAGTACCTGCGGTTCATAGTGGGGGGCAGGCACTTTCAGTACAGGGTGCTCCCTTTCGGCTTGGCGTCTGCCCCAAGGGTCTTCACAAAATGGCTGGCAGTCGTGGTCACCTTCCTCCATCTATAGGGGGTCTTTGTCTTCCCCTATCTGGACGACTGGCTCATAAAGGGAGGCACGGCCTCAGAGGTGCAGCAGGTCACTGCACACACCATCTAGGTTCTGCAGCACTTGGGTTTTGTCATAAAGTACCCCAAGTCTCACCACCTCCTGACACAATGTCTGGAGTTCACTGTGGCAAGGCTAGACACTCTCCAATCAAGGGCCTTCTTGCCCAGGGACAGAGCTTGACCGTCTCAGGACTCTGGCATGGGACATACAGTACTGTCCCTCTGTGCCCATTAGGCTTCTTCTGCGCCTTCTTGGGCACATGGCCCCCACGATCTATGTCACCCCAGATGTTCACCTCCACATGAGTCAATATTAATAAACCCCTCTCCAGTGAATCCAATTACATCAGAAACAAAAATCCACAATCCATTAAATTCTTTTTGTCGGAGTACACCGAGGGAGGAATGAAACTTATACACATCCACACCTGTCGGTAAACTCCTTTTATTCATAAATAGGTTCACCTTATGATATCATCATTGCACACAGTACTTATCTGAAACTAGTCGCCAATAAAGTCCCAGTCAAAACGCTATTACTCTGACAAAAAGAATTTAATGATTGTGGCACCTCCACATGAGGGCAGTGCAGTGGTGTCTCAGGACCAGTCTGGTGAAAGTCTCTCTAGCATCTCGAGGTGGGCATGCATTTTCAGGTCCTGAGCTCCTCAAGGGTCCTCACCACAGACGCCTCCCTGCTCGGCTGGGGAGCCCACTATGGGGAGCTCCACACCCAGGGCAACTGGTCACCAGGCAAGAAAATCCAGTAGATCAACCTCCTGGAGCTGCGGGCCATATACTTATCCCTGCGAGCTTTCTGCCATCACCTGCATCACCAGCCAGTGCTGGTCCAGATGGACAATCAGGTGGCGATGTTCTATGTGAATAAATAGGGGGGCATGGGGTTTCTTGCCCTCTGTCGGGAGGCAGTAGGTCCTCTGCTTGTATGCAATCCAACAGGATATCCTTCTGCGGGCAGTGTACCTACCAGGCCAGAGCAACCTTCTGGCCGACAGGCTGAGCAGAGTCCTTCAGCTGCACGTGTGGCAGCTGGACCCCATGGTGGCTGACCGGCTCTTCCAGGTCTGGGGGGAACTCATGATGGACCCATTCACCAGCCCGGACAACTTCCAGTTGCCTTGCTTCTGTTCCCAACAGGCCCACCCCTCCAGAGTGGAAGCGTACACATTCCTCATCTCATGGTTGGAGGGCCTTATGTATGCCTTCCCTCCCACGCCTCTGATTGCCAAAACCCTGTTCAGGACCCTCCGCGACAGGGCCTCGCTCATCCTGATAGCCCCTCGGTGGCCCAGGCAACCATTGTTTCCATTGCTCTTCTGATTAACAGTGGAGTCCCCCATCCACTTAGGATCTCTCCTGGACTCCTGTCTCAGGAAAGGTGTTTTCTTCTGCACCCCAATCTGGGGTCCCTGTCGCTGATAGTGTGGCTGCCGAAAGGGTGACTTTAGCCTTTTTCAACCTCTCGGTTGAGGTAGAAGGGATTCTGCTGGCCTCTCGCAAGGCCTCTACTAGAAAGGCTTATGCCCTCATGGTGCAGGTTTTCGGCCTGGTGTGCCGAGCACAGGGCTGACCCATTCTCCTTTCCGGTGGGACTGGTGATATAGTACTTTCTCCACCTCTCGCAATCCTGGCTCAAGTCTATCTCTGTCTGTGTGCACCTTAGTGCCCTGGCGGCGCACCACCACCCGGTGGATGGCAAGACCCTCTTGGGCCAGCCTTTGGTAACCTGCTTTCTTAGGGGCCTGCTCTTATCGAAGCCCCCCAGTTCGCCCTCCGGCAACTGAATGGACCTCAACGTAGTGTTGGGGCAGCTGACTCGCCCATCTTTTGAGCCTCTGGCTTTCTGCCACCTTCACTACCTCTCTTGGAAGGTGGCATTCCTGGTTGCGCTCACCTCCGCTTGCAGAGTTAGCGAGCTTCAGGACTTAGTGGTAGAGGCGCCTTATACCAGGTTCTACAAGAATAGAGTGGTGCTTCGCATGCACCCCAAATTCCTTCTGAAGGTAGTATCGCCCTTCCATCTCAACCAGAAGTAGTACTCACTACTTTCTTTCCAAGACCTCACTCCAGTCGGGCAGAGACAGTTCTTCACACCTTGGACTGTAAGAGGGCTTTGTCTTTCTATATCCAGTGCACTCAGGGCCATCGCAAAGCTACTCAGCTTTTTGTCTCTTACGACCCCAGTAGGCTGGGGGAGGCGGTGACCAAGCGTACGTTGTCCACCTGGGTGGCAGACTGTATCGCCCTGTCCTTTGAGCAGGCAGGGCTCCCGCTTGAAGGCTGTGTCATGGTGCACTGTGTAAGGGCCATGGTGGCTTCTGTGGCAAACTTGCACTCTGTCCCAGTGGTGGACATCTGCCGGGCCGCCACCTGGTCTTCAGTCCATACTTTCGCAGCCCATTACTGCCTGGAAAGAGAATCCCAGCAGGACATTGCCTTCGGGCAGGCTGTGCTCCGTAACCTTTTCGGGGTTTAGGCAACTCCTACCCTCCGACCCTTTTGTGTTCAGGCTACCGGAGTGCTAGTTTTCATCGGACACAGGGGTCCTACTGTGGTCTGTGGATATGGACTTAATTGTTGCTGCTTGTGGCTCCCTGTGAGGGAACCCGTGCTTTTGCTATAGGCTTTCGGTAGCTGGGGAGTCCCATATGTGAGGACTGACTTCCTGCTTGTTCCTGGAGAAAGCGTAGTTACTCACCTGTAACAGGTGTTCTCTGGGGACAGCAGGAATTAGTCCTCACAGCCCTCCCTCCTCCCATTGGAGTTGCTTTCTTACCATCTTTTATTTTTGCTATCTTTTAGCTATGTCATCTGACTGAGCAAAATGGCACCCTTGGGCGGGAAGGGGACTACGCATGCGTGGTGGCATCTCCCAAAGGCTTTCTTTGAAAGCTGCGGGGGATGCTTCCGCAAGGGCTCCGTCAGTGCCAACGTCACCCATATGTGAGGACTGATCCCTGCTGTCCCCAGAGAACACCTGTTACAGGTGAGTAAGTACACTTTATAGGGGACCCAAGATTCTTTTGCCCCCAATACAAGCATTGTGGAACCTTTTGTCTTTTGGGGAAACTGCTAGGTACTTGTGATCTAGATTGGCCACTGTTGGAAACAGGATACTGGACTTGATGGACCTTGGTCTGACCCAGTATGGCATATCTTATGTTATAATGGGACACTGTGATATCTGACTGCTGTCATAGTTGTGGCCACTTCCAGAAAACATCAAGGACCAGGAAGTGTGCTTTTATCTCTAACAGCTCTCTTTTCCTCTGGTACCTGAAGCACAGGTGTTTTAGCAGCGAGGAGTTGATACCGGATACCAGGCAGAAGAGGAGACAGGAGAAGCACCAAAAAAGCAAATCCAAACAATAAGTAGAGGCAGAGTCCAGGAACAGGCAGACGTCGAGGCTGGCAGACAAGGTTTCCTACTGATTAGTCCAGACCAGTGTTTTTCAACCTTTTTTATTTTGTGGTACACTTTTTCATTTTATTCTCATGGCACACCAAACCTAATTTTGCATGATCGTCACTCTGTCATTCCCCCTAACAGAAAGAGGGCATCAGTTTTTCCCTACATGGTCTCATTCTGCTGGCTTTAATCTGATGTGTGTATATGCAAGGTCATACGCACAGACATCAGACTGAAGCTGACACACAATTGGGCACTTCTCTGTAGTGCTAGTACTAGATAAGCAGATCAGTTTGAAGGCAGGATGGGGGAGTCTAGTGGACTGTCTCTATGGAAAATTGCAGTAACCTTCTCTCACCTATACTTAAAGCATGTTCTTTAAATTTTGTTACCACAAAATATTTTTGAGCCTAATGCAAAAGCCTTAAGGTTGGTAGCCATATCCTGCATACAAGAGAATTAATTAGGCATCAGAAAAGAAAATACCAAGCCAACCAAGTCCAACTTATAAATTCTATGTTCAAATCAGAGATTTTAGTTATGTTCCAGGGCATCTAGTTTACACTAGGAGCTGAACAGCTACTAGGTCACTTTCTACATATTCTAATCACTAAAATGTGAAAATAAAATGCTTTTTCTACCTCTCACAGAAGTAAAAGGGACTGGAATAGGAAGAATAGTGGTTCTCCTTTGCTATATAGCCTGCTTCAATCACACTCTTCTACTCCATTAATGACAAGATTTGAGGGACAGGTTAGAGGACAGTGGCTCTTCTTTGCTGTATCTGCTCCAGGCTCCCCTTCTCCCCCTGTTCTCTACATGCTGGCTGGAAGAGTAGATGCTGGAACAGGATGCAGAACTATTCTCTGGGCACTGTTTAACAGAGAGGGAACGCCACCCTCGTGAGCCCATGTGTAACCATGCTCCTACCAAGGCACTTCAAGGACTGTCCTGGTTGAGAAGCACTGGACTAGACTAGCAGAAGTCCCACACCAAGGGCTAACAGAATTCCCATGAGAGACCTATCTAAGGAAAAAGGAGACTGGGACTTCATGCTTTTATCCTTCTGTCTGTCTCTTCCCTGGAAGAGGATCAAGTTCACTTTTTATTTAGAGCCTGTTTCTTACAACTACACAGCTACAAATTATATTGCAATGACGGGATGGATAAAATTGGAGGAGGGGAGTTGATATATGTTAGAGGGCATTAAGTCAAACAGGATAAAGAGTTCTTCAGGAAACAGAATACACTGTAAAATATTTGTGGATAGAATAAAAGTGGGAGTACACAAGCCATCCACCCAACCAGAATGAACAAGCAGATGATGAAATGCTAACCGAAACTAGGGAAGCTAACAGATTTGGCAAAATAATAATAATGGGTGACTTCAGTTACTCCAATATTGGCTGAGTAAATGCTACTTTGGGATGTCTTAGGGAGGTAAAATGTATAGATGAAATAAATGACTGCTTCATGGAGCAGCTGGTACAGGAACAGTCAAGAGGGGGGACTGTTTTACACCTGGTCCTTAGTGGAACACAGAGGTAATAGTGTTGGGGCCACTTAGTAATAGTGATTTTAACTTCATCAAATTTGCCTTCATAACTGGAGGGAGGAGACTAAGGAAATCTACTGTGGTAGCATCTAGCATGTCAAGAGGAACTATGATAAAATAAGGAAAATAGAAAAAACCTAAAAGGAGCAGCTGCAAAGGTTAATCAGCTGATGTACAAAGAGATATTCAGTGACACTAGCCAGACAGCGCAGCTGAATATCCCCTCTAACCACTGCAGCACTGTCCGGATAGTGCCGAGGCAGTCCAAGGGTGCTTCCAATACTTATCTGGTTGGTGGCGATTTTCAATCCCACTAAGGTGGTCATGCTGAAACACAAATAGCGGGGTTGCATGTCTAGTTCAGCCGTGCATCCCCCGCTATTCACGGGGACCTTAATCTCCAGGAACAAGCAGGAATGTAGTCTTCACATATGGGTATCGTCAGTACCGACGGAACCTGTCTGGGAACGCTCCCCAGCGTCTAATAGGAATGCTTTTGGGAGCATCCCTCAGCACATGCGCGCTTACTTCCTGCCTTTCCAACTGTCCCTCTTCAGTTCTTCATTTTCCGTGGAGCCGACAGGACACGTACCCTGTCACCGCAGAAAATTTCTTCTTTAAACTTGTTTTCTTGTGGTCGTGCCTGCCTCCGCACGACACCCACCGGTACCGCCGATTCTTTCTTCTTTTCTAAAAATAAATAAATAAATAATATAATTATATATATAAATTTTTTTTGAACTGTTTCTCTTCAGAAACTTTTTCTTTTGGTGCTAGGCACCATTTTGGGCATTAGGCCCCATTTTTCCCAAAAGATGGAAAAAACAGCTAGTAGTCTTAAAAAATGTACTAAGTGTGACGGTACCATCTCCGTCACTGACACCCATGAGTGGTGTCTAAAATGTTTAGGCCCTGACCATTCTCCATCTGAGTGTTCCTCCTGTATGGGGATGACTAAAAGAGGAAGACAGTACCAAGCTGCAAAGCTTGGTACCCTCGTTTCTTCGGATATCAGGTCCATTGCATCGACGTCTTCAAGAGCCTCGTCTTCCTCCCATGGATCTCAGGTAACTAAACATAAGAGCCGGTCCTCAAAGGGTAGCTCTCCTTCAAAGCATCGAGAGGCCATTGGCATTGCCCTTGAGGAAACTACACCGGCAAAACAGCCCCGGCGGGAGGCTTCGGCCTCCAAAGCATTAACGGGGTTCCAGGATGTTCTCAAGGCTTTGACCTCGGCAGAACTACTGGTGCCATGCTCAGGGGTTCCGGCCGCTTTTACTGGTACCGATACCCAGGCATCAGCAGCGTCGATAGACCAAAGATTCCTTGCTATCGAATGCAGTCTTGCAGCTCTCCTTACAGCTGCGGTACCGTTGACACCGGTGGTTCAACCGACACCGGTACCGATGCCGGTACCAACACCAGTACAGATACCGGTACCAGCACCGATGGTACTGGCCCCGGTGGGAATCCTTCCCATGCCGACTTTTTCTGGCATCGACAGATCGGTACCGGACCAATTTGGTACCAACTTAGATCGATACCGAGACCGTGCTTTGCATGAACATCGGAATCGGAGATACTTCGAATGTACTAAGGACCTGAGATTAATTAAGCTTCAGGTGAACAAGGTATATTAAACGTACTAGGTACAGTTTTATTAGTATAAATATCCATAGCAACCCTTAGTAGGTAAAGAACTTAAAGATCTAAACACAAACTTAAAACTAAGATGCAGACAGCAGTCCAGCAGCGAGATGGGGGCTTTCCAGTCTTTTTCATTGAGTGTCACATGTATGATTTTCTCCCAGTTCATGAGAGGTCTTACGTATGCACTAGGTGCAAGGAGCTCTTTGCTCTCAGGGAACGAGTCCGTTCTCTAGAGGCTGGAGTAGCAGACTTGGAAAACATAAGAAAGACAGAGAGGTACATAGACGAGACCTACAGGGATATAGTCCTGAAGTCCCACTTCCAGTCTGGCAGCATCTCTGTTGCCATGGAGGAGAGAGGTCACATGACAGGAGAGCATCACCCTGGTGTGGCAGGAAGTGATCCTGTAACTAGGACCTGTCCTCCAGGTGATGTAAAACCCTCTTGCACCGAGTAAGTTTCTCCAGGGCCATGTGCCCATGAGGGAAGGGTTAGGACAGCCATTATAGTTGGTGATTCGATCATTAGGCATGTAGATAGCTGGGTGGCTGGTGTACGTGAGGATCGCCTGGTAACATGCCTGCCTGGTGCGAAGGTAGCGGACCTCACGCGCCACCTAGATAAAGTCTTAGTGCTCGGGAGGAGTCTGCTATTTTGGTACATGTCGGTACCAATGACATAGGAAAATGTGGTAGAGAGGTTCTGGAGGCTAAATTTAGGCTTTTAGGTAGGAAGTTGAAATCCAGAACTTCCAGGGTAGCGTTCTCTGACATGCTTCCCGTTACATGCGCAGGACCCAAAAGGCAGGCAGAGCTCCGGAGTCTCAATGCGTGGATGAGACAATGGTGCAGAGATGAGGGTTTTGGATTTGTTAGGAACTGGGGAACATTCTGGGGAAAGGAGGGGCTCCACCTTAACCAGAATGGAACCAGGTTGCTAGCATTAACCTTTTAAAAGGAGAGAGCAGCATTTAAACTAGATAATAGGGGAAAGCCAACAGTCGCCCAATAGCGCATGGTTCGGAAGAATGTATCCTTGAAGGATACTACCAAAAGCAGAGAGGTTCCAAAAAAGAGTAAAGTAGCCCAAATGCCCTCGAGTATGGAGCTTAAAGATCCCAAATTACCCATGTCTACCAATAGCCAAATTAATATGAATAAAATACAGTCTCTAAAATGCTTGCATACAAATGCTAGAAGTCTAAAATATAAGCTGGGAGAGTTATAATATATAACACTAAATGGGAGGTTAGATATGATTGGAATATCAGAGACATGGTGGAAGGAGGACAACAAGTGGGACACTGTGATACCTGTGTACAAACTATATCGTAATGATAGAGCTGATCAAATTGGTGGAGGGGTTGTGCTCTATGTTAGAGAGGGCATTGAGTCAGAAAGGATTACAGTTTTGCAGGAAACAAAATTTGCTGTAGAATCTCTATGGATTGAAATTCCATGTAAAAAAGGGGAAGGCGATGGCAGTGGGTGTGTACTATCGACCGCCTGGCCAGAATGAACAAATGGATGATGAAATGCTCAAAGAAATCAAGGAAGCTAACAAAAGTTACAGCACAGTAATAATAATGGGTGATTTCAATTACCCTGGTATCGACAGGGTCAGTGTCACGGCAGGACATGCTAGGGAAATAAAGTTCCTAGATGAAATAAATGACTGCTTCTTGGAGCAGCTGGTTCATGAACCGACCAGAGGGGTAGCCATATTAGACCTATTCCTTAGTGTGGAACACCAGATCTAATGCAAGAGATAAGGGTGTTGGGGCCACTTGGCAATAGTGATCATAGCATGATCGCCTTTGATTTAATTAGTGGAGGAGGGATAGTAAGGAAATCCACATTACTACCGTTTAACTTTCGAAAGGGAGACTATGATAAAATGAGGAAAATAGTTAAGAAAAAACTAAAAGGAGCAGTTGCAAAGGTTAAAAACTTACATCAAGCTTGGGTGTTGTTGAAAAATACTATCTTGGAAGCCCAGACCAGCTGTATTCCACGCTTTAAGAAAAGTGGAAGGAAGTCCAAAAAACTGCCAGCATGGTTTAAAGGTGAGGTCAGAGAGGCTGTTGTTGCCAAAAAAAGCATCTTTCAGGAAATGGAAAAAAGAGCCAAACAACAAAACCTGGAAACAGCACAAGCACTGGCAAGTCAAATGCAAGGCATTGATAAGGCAGGCAAAGGGAGAATTTGAGAAGAAGCTTGCTGCGGAAGCAAAAACGCGAAATAAAGACTTTTTCAAGTACATTCGTAGCAAAAAAACCTGTGAGAGAGTCAGTTGGCCCATTAGATGATAGAGGGGTTAAAGGGGCACTAAGAGGCGACAAGGCGATAGCGGAGAGACTGAATGAATTCTTTGCTTTGGTCTTTACTGAGGAAGATGTAGGGATGTGTTACTGTCACGGGGCTGCAGGCCTTCGCCTAGGGCCCCGAGGTTGGCGTTGCCTTGCTATCTTCTAGTGGTCAAAAATAGTCTCAAGTCGAGTGGTTAAGGCAAAACAAAGCAAGGGCTTTATTCCCCTTCCCCCAAGGATATCATGTGCATAACCAAAAACAGGGAAAACAAAACAGTTTCTCTCAAAGAAAAATATCTTCTTTTTCTTTGCTCTTTTTACAGGGCTTCAGCACAAAGACTCAATATCATCCGCAAGACATAATGTACAAATCCATAGGAGCCTGTTCTGGAACCCTGGTGTTACTTTCCCATTGCATCTCCTCACCTTCAGCATACGTTGTGTCTGGGTTTAAACCTTCACAGCTGTTTTTATGAAAACCCCTCTCTGAAAGTTCAGATAGCTTACAGGGACACAGTTCTGTGCAAGTATGTTTAAGAGTACCTGTATCTGTAGGGTTGCCTCTCCAGCTCTCCTTTTCCACCCTCCAGTTGTTAGGGATTGTTTTATAGCTTCCTGCAGATATTTCTGGTCTGGAGCACTGCTCTGACCCTTCGTTCCGAATGGAGCTTCTAGCTTTCCCTCTCACAGTGCTAGGCTCCCACCTGTATAATTGTTGAGGTCTTTCCTCTGGCAGTGAGGAGTGGGGACTTTCCTGCTCACTCGGTCTAGGCAGCCTCCTAGCCCCAGGTTGTGCCCTCCTTCTCTCTGGAGCACTAGCTTCTCTCCCTGGGCTGTAAACAGGTTCCTCGTAGGACCTCCAGCTACCGGCAGTCTGAGCACTTCCCCTGCCACGTTCCTCTGAAGCCTTGCCTCTGCTGCTTCTTGTTACAGAGTGCTTCCTCTGTTCAGCAGGCTTCTCCCACTGTGACCTCTGCCTCCCTGGTTGCTGACCTCTGCTCTCTCCTTCTGCTTCTCTTCCTCTTCCTCCTCTCTTGCTGGATCCACCCACCAGCTTTTATCTCCCTATTCGCTGTAAGCTGACTGTGTTTTCTTGGACAGGTGATCATAATCAATCCCCAAGCTTTCTGCTACGTCATAGCTTGGGTGTGGTAGTTCTGCTCCTCTGTTCCTTTGCTTCTCCTGAGCTGCACATGCTGGCTGCCTAACAGATTCTAAGGTAAATTTCTCCTTTCTATCTATCTGTATAGGCTCTGTGTGGGCTTCTACGTCAGTTACCCATGACTGAAGTGGTATTTAAAGGTGCTGAAGAATTGAAGGAAATATCGATACATCAGGAAGATGTATTACAAATATTAGATAAACTGAAGAGTAGCAAATTACCTGGGCCGGATGGTATACATCCAAGGGTGTTGAAAGAACTGAAATATGAGATTGCAGACCTGCTATTAGTAATCTGTGAACTATCATTAAAATAATCTCTAATACCTGAAGATTGGAGGATCGCCAATGTAACACCAGTTTTTAAAAGGGTTCCAGGGGTGATCCGGGAAACTACAGACCGGTGAGCCCGACGTCAGTACCGGGAAAAATGGTAGAAACCATCATAAAGAATAAAATTACTGAGCATGTAGATAGTCGTGGCCTAATGGGAGACAGCCAACATGGCTTTAGACAAGGAAGATCTTGTCTTACTAATCTGTTATGTTTTTTGAAGGTGTGAATAAACAGGTGGACAAAGGTGAGTCGGTTGATATAGTGTATCTGGACTTTCAGAAAGCCTTTGACAGGGTCCCTCATCAGAGACTTTTGGCAAAACTAAAGAGTCATGGGATAGGAAGCAGTGTTCTACTGTGGATCAGGAACTGGTTAAAAGATAGGAATCAGAGGGTTGGGCTAAATGGCCAATTTTCCCAATGGAGAAAGGTGAATAGTGGTGTACCCCAGGGATCTGTGCTGGGTCCGCTGCTTTTTGACATATTCATAAATGACCTGGAAAGTGGAATAACGAGTGAGGTTATCAAATTTGCAGATGACACAAAACTATTTAAAGTTGTTAAAACCCAAGAGGATTGTGGAAAATTGCAAGAGGATCTTGATTGTAAGACTGGGCATCAAAATGGCTGATGAAATTTAATGTGGACAAGTGCAAAGTTATGCACCTAGGGAAGAACAACCCAAACTATGGTTACACGATGCAAGGTTCCACATTAGGAACCACCACCCAGGAAAAAGATTTAGGCGTCATTGTGGATAACATGTTAAAACCCTTGGCCCAGTGTGCAGCGGCGGCGAAGAGAGAAAATAGAATGCTAGGTATCATAAGGAAAGGAATGGAAAATAAAACAAAAGATATTATAATGCCTCTCTATATCGTTCCATGGTGAGACCGCACCTTGAATATTGTGTGCAATTCAGGTCGCCATATCTTAAAAAGGATATAGCGATATTAGAAAAGGTTCAGAGAAGAGCCACCAAAATGGTAAAGGGGATGGATGGATACTCCTATGAAGAAAGGCTAAAAAGGTTAGGGCTCTTTAACTGGAAAAGAGTCGGCTGAGGGGAGATTTGATAGAAGTGTATAAATTAATGAACGGAGTGGAACGAGTAAACGTAGATCGATTGTTTACATTATCAGAATATAGAAAGACTAGGGGACATGCAATGAAGCTACAGGGTAAACTATTTAAGACTAATAAAAGAAAATATTTTTTCACTCAACATGTAATCAAACTCTTGAATTTGTTACCGGAGGATGTAGTAAAGGTGTAAGGGGATGGAAGGATATTCTTATGAAGAAAGGCTAAAAAAGGTTAGGGTTCTTTAACCTGGAAAAGAGATGGCTGAGGGGAGATATGACAGATGTCTATAAATTAATAAATGTAGATCGATTGTTGACGTTTTCAGAATATAGAAAGACTAGGGGACATGCAATGAGGCTACAGGGTAAACTATTTAAGACTAATAAAAGAAAATATTTTTTCACTCAACGTGTAATCAAACTCTGGAATTTGTTACCGGAGGATGTAGTAAAGGCTGTTAGTGTAGCTGGGTTTAAAAAAGGTTTAGACAAGTTCCTGGAAGAAAGGTCCATAAGCCATTATTAAGAAGAGACCCAGGATATCAATGCTTGACCCAGTACAAGCATTGTGGAACCTGTGTCGTTTGGGGAAACTGCTAGGTACGTATGACCTAGATTGGCCACTGTTGGAAACAGGATACTGGGCTTGATGGACCTTGGTCTGACCCAGTATGGCATATCTTATGTTCTTATGTTATGTTCTGCAATTCTGATGACTCATAATTCTGCCGGTACCAGAGTGTTTCTCCCGGAAGACTCCTCTTCTCCCCAACGCAGAATGTCTCCTCCGGAAGACATGTCTTTTCAGGATTTTATTTGTGATGTGGCCCAAGGCCTTTCAATCACGGTAGCTCCTGAAAAAGAACTTAGAGCAAAGGAATTGGAAATTCTCCAATACCCTAAGGCTCCCAAGGAGGCAGCCACTCTGCCCATTCATGAAATTCTTCATGATTTGATGCTCAGAATGTGGGAGACACCTTTGACCACATCTCCTCATTCTAGGAGACTCGATACCATGTATCAAGTTCCACCATGTCCTGGTTTTCAAAAGATTCAGCTGCCACATCATTCAATGGTAGTGGAGTCAGCCATGCATAGGATGAAAAGTGCAAAGAGACATGCATCCAATCCTCCAGGTCGTGAATGCAGGGCTCTTGACGCTTTTGGGCGTAAAACATTCAGGCTTCCATGCTTTCAGCTAGGATCAGCTCATATATTTTATATATGGGAATGTTCCTCAAAGAGGTCACAGGAGATTTGCAGCTTATGATCCCCCTTCTCCCTGAGGACAAACGACAGGACTTGTCTCCAAGTTTGTAAACCGTGCAGCCTTTGACTTCTTTGAATGCATCAGCAGAACCTCTGCTATTGCCATTGGTGCACGTCGGATTGCCTGGCTTCAGTCAGACTTGGAGATTTGTGTACAGAATAAATTGGGAAACATCCCTTGCACAGGAGAAAACCTTTTTGGCAAGAATTGGCAGGAGAAGGCTAATGAGATAGATGCTGACAATATCACTTTAGATAGATTGTCAAAATCTACAGCCACTCCAGCCAAAAAGAAACCCTATAAAAAACCCTTTTTCAGTAAAAAGAGGAAGTTTTATCCTTCCTATACCCAGCAAGGGCAAGCTCAGTGTCAAGTTGCCCAGAAGGGTCAACAACAACAATCCAGACAAAAGAAGCCAAAAGTCCTTAGAGCTCAACCAGCTCCACAGGCCCAGCCCCCTCAAGGGCTTTGACTCCTTTATAGAGAACTTAGCCTTCCTGCCTCTGAAAGGTCCAGAACCCCTAAACATTCCAGGCAGGTTGTGTCATTTTGCCAAGAGATGGCACCAAATAACAGAAAACTGCACTCTGTTAATTGTGGGAGAGGGGGTACAAGCTTCATTTTCACAGTATGCCCCCTCCTACAATCGTAAAACAGTTCAATTCCCAAACCTCTACAGGCAATCTACTGGATCAAGAGGTCTCAACACTCCTTGCTCAAGGAGCAATAGAGGAGGTGCCCATTCTTCAACAGGGTGCAGGGTTCTACTCCCCCTATTTTCTTATTCCAAAGAAAACAGGAGGACACAGACCCAGTCTAGACCTCAGAGAACTGAACAAATATCTGTTCCGAGAAAAGCTCAAAATTATTTCTCTGGGAACTCTTCTGCCATACCTTCAAAATCAGGATTGGCTTTGTTCTCTAGATCTAAAGGATGCATATACTCACATTCTTATCCATCCAGATCACAGGAAATTTTTTCGATTCCTTTTCAAGGGAAATAATTTCCAATACAGGGTTCTTCCCTTTGGTCTGTCTTCGGCACCAAGAGTATTCATGAAATGCATGGCAGTAGTAGCTGCATCTCTGCGAGCCCTGGGGATATTCGTCTTCCTTTACTTGGACGACTGGTTCATTTGAGCCCCCACGGTTCCAGAAGCCAGCTCTGCACTGTCTCGCACAATGCGAATCCTTCAATACATGGGATTGGTCATAAACCTCACAAAATCCCAACTTGCTCCATCTCGGTCCCTAGAGTTCATAGGAGCTTGTCTAGATGCCAGACAGTTAAGTGCTTTTCTCCCACAACCCTGCTGTCTTTGTATAATGCAGCTAGCTTCTCAAGCAGTGGTGAAGTCCTCCCTAACTGCTCAAGAACTACTACAACTATTGGGATATATGGCATCCACGGTTCATGTCGTTCCCTACGCTCGCCTTCATATGTGAGCAGCCCAGTGAACCGTATCCACACAGTGGACACAGGCTACAGGACGTCTGTCGGGCAAGATATCAAACTCACAATGACTGATCTTGTCCCTACAATGGTGGCAATCACTGGAAAATCTTCTAGTGGGGTCTCCTTTCCAGCAACCCATATTCCAGGCCACCCTAACAACAGATGCATCACAGGTGGGATGGGGAGCACACCTGCATGATCTCTCTACCCAAGGTACCTGGACTCCACAGGAGGCTTGTCTTCACATAAACCTCCTGGAACTCAGAGCAATCTATCTAGCTCTTCGAGTATTCCATGCCCAGCTCAGCTACAAGACAGTCCTAGTCCAAGGACAATCAAGTAGCTATGTTCTATGTGAACAAGCAGTGGGGAACAGGCTCTCTGTCGTTATGCAACTAAGCTTTACGACTATGGGCCCTCGCCAGAGAGCATCAAATTCACCTTCTCGTGGTATATCTTCCAGGCATTCAAACTTTGGGCAGACAAACTCAGCCGAGTACTGCTGCCTCACGAATGGTCTCTCCACCTAGACCAGGTGGCCAAGATATTTCAGATCTGGGGAACCCCAGACATAGACCTATTTGCAAGTCCACTGAATGCCAAAATTCTCTGGTTCTGTTCCAGGATTCCGGCTCAGAATTGCCAGGCAAGGGACGCCTTCCTTCTTCACTGGGGTCACGACTTCCTCTGTGCCTTCCCACCCATTCCCCTCATCCCCAAAACACTCTTCAAGCTTCAGAGAGACAGAGGTAGTATGATCCTCAAGCTACACCTCTAGAGTTAGACTATGCTCCAGATTTCCTCTCCCAAGAGAACGGGATGCTATGGCACCCAAATCCCCAGTCCCTGCATCTCAGGGCCTGGTTGCTGAAAGCTTAGACCTTCAAGACCTCAATCTTTCCCAACAGGTAAGGATATCCTTCAGGCTTCTAGAAAACCTTCCACAAGACTCTCTTATGCCTTCAAGTGGAAACGGTTTACTATATGGTGTTCACAGAGCGGGTTTAACCCCCTTATGATACCTTTGGAATCGATACTAGAGTATCTACATCATTTATCAAATTCTGGTCTAAAGAGCAATTCAGTAAGAGTCCATCTTAGTGCAATTGCAGCTTCCTATAAGCCTCTAAATGGACAGCCAATTTTCTCTCATCCACTCATATCAAGATTTATGAGAGGTCTTCTATTAACCAAGCCTCCCATCAGGCCACCACCGGTGGCATGGGATTTAAACCTAGTTCTCAGGCAGCTCATGAAACCGCCTTTTGAACCTTTAACCACTACAACACTAAAGCTTTTGTCCTGGAAGGTCATCTTCCTGATTGCAATCACCTCTGCATGTCGCATTAGTGAATTGCAAGCTTTAGTGGCTGATCCTCCTTATACTAGGTTTCACCATGATAAGGTTGTTCTCAGAACTCATCCACACTTTATGCCAAAGGTGGTTTCACCTTTTCATTTAAATCAATCAATTTATCTTCCTGTATTCTTTCCGAGGCCTCATTCCTCTAATGCAGAAAGGAGGCTTCATACTTTGGATTATAAAAGAGCCTTGGCTTTTTACCTACAAAGAACACAGCAACATAGAAAGTCTTCTCAACTTTTTATTGCTTTTTATTCTAGTCATTTGGGACTTCCAGTCTCCAAGAGAACTCTATCCAAATGGATTGCACAATGCATATTCTTTGCTTATGAGAGTAAGAGTCTTCCTCTTCAAGGCCATGTCACAGCTCATAATGTCAGAGCCATGGCAGCCTCTATGGCTAACCTTCACTCTGTGTCTATTGATGACATTTGTCAAGCAGCCACCTGGGCTTCGGTACACACCTTTACAGCCCACTACTGCCTAGATAAAGCCTCCTGTCAGGATGCCTTCTTTGGCCAAACTGTTCTTCAAAATCTCTTTCAGACCTAATTTAACTCCTACCCACCAACCCTGGTGGGATGCCAGAGATCCATGGGAGGAAGCATGGCTCACCTTACTATAGGTGGCAGCTTCCTGGGGCTATCTCCCTGGCATTTCATCTAGGGAGTCCCCATATGTGAAGACTACATTCTTGCTTGTTCCTGGAGATAGTGTAGTTACTCACCTGTAACAGATGATCTCTGGGAACAGCAGGAATTTAGTCTTCACAACCCACCTACCTCCCCTAGAAGTTGTCTCTCTATCTCTCTGTCTCTTTCCTCTCTTCCTCTATCCTTTCACTCAGCTACAAATATAACTGAAGAGGGACAGTTGGAAAGGCGGGAAGGCAGCGTGCATGTGCTGAGGGATGCTCCTAAAAGCGTTCCTATTGGACGCTGGGTAGCATTCCTGCACAGGCTCCATCGGTGCCGACGATACCTATATGTGAGGACTAAATTCTTGCTGTTCCTGGAGATCACCCTTTACAGGTGAGTAACTGCGCTTTCTGCCCCCTTGCCTCCCTGCATGTATTGTGCCGGTGTGCGGGGAACACTGGATAGGGGCAGAACGGGGACGGGCCACAACACACGGACATACAGGGCCTATTCAGGTCACGGCCCTGTACGTCCGATACATGATGGATGGACATGGGACTTATTCCACATCAGAAACAGCAGAGATTGGGCCTGGCAGCACCCAGCAACCCACGGTGCAGAGGAAGGTGAATCCCTGCAGCTCGATCCTGGCCCAGGCAGACCCCACTAAGGGTTGAGCGGTGGGGAAATGCAACATGTTCTGGTGTCAGGCCTGCTTGCTCCTGCTGGGTGTCCCTGTGTGACAGGATGCCACGGCACAAGCACACCTGCAGGAGAACTGAGTGGTGAGGATGGACAGCCTGCTGTACGTCTCCCCCGCTCAAGATACTGTGTGCCCCAACCTGTGTAAGTGCCCGATCCTGCATCTGCAGAAAAGTTTAGCTCCCACAGTTGCAGAATCGGGTGCACTTATGCCCCATCCCTAATCTGGCCATCCGGACGGCCCGGACGTGTAGATTATGGAATCTGCCTCTAACTGAATGAATATCCCCATAGTTAGGTCAGTAGCTGTCCTAACGTTTTGCGGTTTGGTTATCCGGAAAGTGGCTGAATATTGTCGCTGTCCAGATAGGGTTCTGAAACTGGATATTCAGCACCAGAGGATATCCGGATTCCAGTGTTTGAATATCTGATTTCAGTTTTGCCAGTGGCAGCTTGGTGCTTTAAAAATGCTGACTGCTGCATACTGAATATTGGGTCCTAAGAGTTTAACAACATAACAATTGCCATACTGGGTCAGGCCAAAGGCCCATCAAGTCCAGTATCCAATTTCCAACAATAGCCAATCTGGGTCACAAGTACCTAGCTAGATTTCATGCTGCTTAATCCCAGGGATAAGTAGTGACTTTCCTCAAGTCTACAGTAATAATGGTTTATGACTTTTCCCTCCAGGAGATTGTTCAAATCTTTTTTTTTTAACCCAGCTATGCTAACTGCTTTTATCACATTATCCGACAGCAAGTTCCAGAGCTCAACTGTGCGTTGAGTGAAAAAATATTTTTTCATATTTGATTTAAAAGTACTACTTAGTAACTTCTTGGTGTGCCCCTAGGCCTTGCACTATATGAAAAAGTAAACAGTTGATTTGTGTTTATGCATTTGGATTTGGATTTAGCTCACACTTTTTTTTTCTCAGAAGTTCATGGAGATTTTATATTCGGATACAGTATTTTTCTATTCCCAGGAAGTTTATACCTGAAGCAGTGGAGGGCTAAGTGACTTGCCCAAATTCACAAGGAACAGCAGTAAGATTTGAATTAGGCTTTCCTAGTTCTCAGCACACTGCTTTAACCATTAGGCAGTTCCTCTACTCCCGTTCTACTGCTGTCAGGATTTTATAGATCTCTCTCTTATCTCCACTTAACTGTCTCTTCTCCAAACTGAAGAGCCCCAACCTCTCAAGCCTTTTCTTATAGGAGAGTCGTTCTGTCCCCTTTATCATTTTGGTCACCTTTCTCTGTACCCTTTCACTGTATCTTCATGGGATGCAAGAACTACATTTGCGCACACACTCAAATTTTGGTTGCACCACTGAGTGATGCAGAGAGATTGCGATATTTGTTTATTCTCTATTCCTTTTCTAATAGTTCCTAATATTCTATTTATTTCTTTGTGTGTGTGTTGTGGGGGTGTGTTCTCTGTAACACACTAAGTAGTGCATTGTTCACAATGATGCTTTGATATATTTTTTTTTATTGGTGGTGATGCCTAATGTAAAACCTAGCATTGTGTAGCTATAATTGGGATTATTCTTCCCTATGTGCATCATTTTGCACTTGTCCACATTAAATTTCATTTGCTATTTGGATGCTCCGTCTCCCAGTCTTGCTTGGTTCACCTGCAATTTCTCACAATCCGGGTTTTGAATAATTTTCTGTCATCTGCAAATTTGATCACCTCACTCTTTACATCAGGTATGGACATTATTTAAAAATTACATCTTGGAAGCTCGGAGCAGAACTTTTTATTTATTTTTTATTTTTTTAATGTGTTTTGTGGAGTTTAACCTTAGACTGCAAGCGAGCGCTGGCTTACTACTTGGATATAACAAAGGTTCACAGAAAATCCTCTGAATTATTCATTTCTCCAGGACCAAGCAGGAAGTCAGTCCTCACATATGGGTGACGTCGGCGTCGACGGAGCCCCCATGTGGAGCATTTCCCCAGCTTTCAAAGAAAGCCTTTGGGAATGCAGGCACGCATGCGCGGTCCCCTTCCCGCCCAAAGGTGCAATCTTGCTCAGTCTTCTTTTTTCCGCGGAGCCCTTCGGACGCCTGTCTCTTGTCACCCGTGAAAAAAGTTGATTTTTCTGCGTTGGGTTGAGTTTTTTCTTTGGTTCGACGTCGGTTCCTTTCCCGCCTGGACTCGGTACACCGGTGCCGAGCCCGGATCTCTTTTTTCGTTTTTTGTCCTTAGAGACTGCGTTCGCGCCTTTTTTCTTTTCCCTGGCAGCCCAATTTTTTTATCTTGCAGGGGCCCTTTTTCCCCCGATGGCTGCCAGTGGCTTTAAGAAGTGTGATCGGTGCAAGAAACTGATGTCTCTCACCGACACACAAAATTGCTGCCTCCGGTGCCTAGGGCCAGACCATGATACTACGGTCTGTAGTCCCTGTGGCAAAATGACTTCTAAGGCATTATGGAGCCGTCAGCACCAGCGTGAGAGGATCTTCTCCGAATCTGCCTCTGGACGGGTCTGGACTTCGTCAGAGGCCTTGACATCTCGGGAGTCTGACCCCGAGCATCGTCGGGGCTCCTTTGAAAGGGAGTCCCCCTCCAGGGAGCATCGAAGGAAGAAGAAACCCATGAGGGTGGCATTGGTGGCGCTGTTGGCTCCTCGAGGGCCAGGTCGCATAGCCCCGATCGCCGTCCCGGGTCTTCGGAGTCGGAGAGGCCTGCAAAGAATCCTCGTGTGGAGTCGGAGGCCCCGATTTACGTGAGTACTGTAGTCCTCGTGGACTCTCCTCCGGGGGAGCCGACGTAGGGCCCGATGCCGTCGGGGCCCGTCGGAGGCTGCTGGGTCTCCTGAGCTCGGACTCAGGTTGACGGCCTTGGAGAGCAGATTGTCTGTCTGCCTTCGTGGAGCAGCAACGGGTGCTGATCGCCGGACTCACCGGCGCATCTGCCCCGACCACCAGGACATCGACGTCCAAGTCGACCCCGGAGGCCGAGCTGATCCCCGAGACCATGGGAACTCGAGTTGATCCTCCGCCGAGGTCACCCTCGGCCTCCCGTTCTGGACCGAGGTAATCGACGCTGGTTCCCTCGACGTCGGGGCGAATGGCGTCAGTGCCCGCCCACTCGGAGCCGCTCGATTCCTCCTCGGAGGAATCGGCGTGGAAAACGGAGGAGGAGGAGGAGTCCCCTGACACCTTCCGGACTCGGTGCATCCCTTCAGACTCACCGGGATCTGAGCCTCGGACAAGGTCCCCCCCCGGAGGATACCAGGTTCTCGGATTTCGTAAGGGACATGGCCAAAGCACTGGCATTCCCTGCGGACCCCGAGGAGGAGCCTCGAGCCGAAGAGCTCGAGGCTCTGCAGTATGACTCTCCTCCCAAGCAGGCCTTTACTGTCTCAATTCCTCCGATGCTGGAGCGGTTGCTCTTCCGCATGTGGGAGGCGCCGGCCTCGATGCCGGTTCCAAGCAAGCGGGTTGATTCCATCTATCGAGTCCGCAAGAGCCCTGGGTTTCAAAAGGCACAGCTACCGCACTACTCCATGGTTGTGGAATCAGCCATGCATCACCTGAAGAGTCAGAAGATGCACTCCTTGGTGCCTCCCGGCAGGGAAGCCTGGAACCTGGACGCCCTTGGTAGAAAGTGCTTCCAGGGCTTTATGCTTGCTTGCCGTGTCCAGACCTACCAGCTGTACATGGGCATGTACCTTTGAGACCTGGCAAAGGAGATTGCTGGGTTCTCTGCTGGTTTGTCCGAGGAACCTTTGCAGAGGTTCGAGGCCTTATCTTCTGGTATTCGAGAGTGCTTGAAGTTTATTTCTCGAGCAACCTACAATGGATTTGAGGCTTCGGCCCTGGTAGCAGGGGCCGGCATCGGTGCACGCCGCCAGGCCTGGCTACAATCCTCTGACCTCGAGCCATGGGTACAGGACAAGATGGTCGATGTCCCTTGCCAAGGTGAAAACCTCTTTGGCAAGCCCATGGCCGAAAAGGCTGCAGAACCCGAGACCGAGACTCTCTTACCCGGACAAGGCTGTCCAGGAAAACCTCTGCCCCTTCTCAGAAGAAGAAGGGCTCAAGGAAAAAGACCTTTTACCCGAGGAAGACCACTGCCTACAAAACCTACCCCTCATTACCAGGCCTCTGCAGCTCCCCAACAGGGCCAGCAGGCCAAGGGGCAGGGTCATGGGCCCCGTAGGCAGAAGGCTCCCAAGCCTCCTACTCTGGCTCCTGCTCAGCAGGGAGGGAGTTTTTGACTATGCCAGCATAGTCTCTTCTCCTCTCCAGGGCACAGGAGGCCGGCTGACCCTGTATGCAGACAGGTGGCCAGCCATCACAGGGGATACTTGGGTGTTAAGCATCATCGAAAGGGGCTATCTGCTCCACTTCACCCAGATACCACCTCCTACTTTCCAGGGGAGCCTCCAAGACCCCCTCTGCACAGAAACTTACTCCTTCAGGAGTTGGAAGGTCTGCTAAGGGACCAGGCGGTGGAACCGGTGCCTCACCACCTGGAAGGGCAAGGCTTCTACTCGAGGTACTTCCTGGTACCAAAAAGAACAGGAGGCCTCAGACCCATCCTCGACCTGAGAAATCTGAACAAGTTTCTGAAGAGGGAAAAGTTCAAGATGCTTACCCTTGGAATCTTACTGCCCTACCTCCAGCAGGGTGATTGGCTATGCTCCTTAGACCTGAAGGATGCTTATACTCACATCCTCATCCATCCAAGTCACAGACAATTCCTCAGATTTGTGGTGGGAGGAAAGCACTTCCAGTACAGAGTGCTTCCTTTTGGCCTCACCTCCGCCCCCAAGGTTTTTACAAAATGCCTGGCGGTGATTGCGGCCTACCTCAGGAACCAGGGCATCTTTGTGTTCCCTTACCTGGACGACTGGCTTATCAGGGGCCAGTCTCCACAAGAGGCCAGGCAGGCCACCTTCAGAACCATATTGCTGCTTCAGCACCTGGGGTTCGTGATAAACTTCCCCAAGTCCACTTTAGTCCCCTCGCAGGACGTGGAGTTCATAGGGGCAAGATTGGATACCATCCATGCAAAGACCTATTTGCCTGTGGACAGAGCTCACAGGCTGATAAAGTTGGCCAGCCAGTTTCGGGCAAACTCTCTGGTCTCCGCCAGACACTTCCTCCGGCTCTTAGGTCACATGGCTTCCACGGTGCATGTCACCCCAAATGCCCATCTGCACATGAGGCCGGCTCAGTGGTACCTCAGCGCACAGTGGCTACAGGCCACAGGGAAATTGTCAGACAAAATAAAGGTGTCCAAACTCTTGGTGGACTCCTTACGCTGGTGGAGGCATCTCCCAAATCTGGTTAGGGGTGCTCCTTTTCAGGCCTCCCCACACACTCAGGAACTGACAACCGATGCTTCCCTGCAGGGCTGGGGGGCACACTGCCAGGGGGCCTGCACCCAAGGCCTATGGTCTCCGTGGGAGGCCGCCCAGCAGATCAACCTGTTGGAAGAGAGCCATTCGACTAGCCTTACGGACTTTCTCTCAGATCCTGTCTCACCAGTCTGTCCTAGTTCAGACGGACAACCAGGTGGCTATGTTCTACGTCAACAATCAGGGAGGCACAGGATCCAGACTCCTGTGCCTGGAAGCACAAGCTCTCTGCTCCTGGGCTATCAAGCAGGACATGACCCTCAACGCGGTCTGCCTCCCAGGCCAGGAAAACTACCTGGCGGACAGGCTAAGCAGACTCTTGCAACCTCACAAGTGGCAGTTGGATCCTCTGATAGTTCAACAGATCTTTCTGAAGTGGGGACTTCCGACCATGGATCTTTTTGCCAGTCCGCTGAACAGGCAACTACCCAAGTTCTGTTCCAGACAACTGCACCCTCTGCGGACGGCGGCGGATGCATTCCTGATCCCCTGGTCAGAAGGCCTGCTGTATGCTTTTCCTACCACACCTCTGGTGGCCCAGACTCTCTTCAAAATCCAGCAGGACCGGGCCACGGTGATCCTGATAGCCCCCAGGTGGCCCAGGCAGCCGTGGTTCTCTCTTCTTCTGCAGTTGGCGGTGGATACTCCACTTCCTCTGGAGCTGCAACCCGACCTTCTGATTCAGGATCAGGGGTCCCTCTTGCATCCCAACCTCAAATCCCTCAATTTGATGGCCTGGCTGCTGAAAGGTTAGTCCTTGCTCCCTTACTCCTACCAAAGGAGGTTGAAGAGGTAGTGTTGGCCTCCAGGAAGCATTCCACTAGGAAGGCCTATGCTCTGAAATGGCGTAGATTCTCTACTTGGTGTTCTCAACAGCAAGAGGACCCCTTCTCCTGCTTGGTCCAGGTGGTGCTACAATACCTGCTCCACCTTTCCAACCTAGGACTTCAGTCCACCTCTGTCCGGGTTCACCTCAGTGCCCTCTCAGCTCACCACTCGCCGGTGGATGGGCAGTCTCTCTCAGGCCGCCCTCTGGTGTCTCGCTTTCTCAGAGGCCTGCTTTTGCTTAAGCCTCCTGTTCGTCCACCGGCCACTGAGTGGGATCTCAATGTGGTCTTGCAACAGCTGACTCGCCCATCTTTTGAGCCGATGGCACCTGCCATTTACGTTTCCTCTCCTGGAAGGTGTTGTTCCTTGTGGCACTCACCTCGGCTAGGCGGGTGAGTGAGCTTCAGGCCCTGGTCTCGGATAGGCCGTATACCAGGTTTTGTAAGAACAGGGTAGTCTTGAGGACTCATCCTAAGTTCCTTCCCAAGATAGTGTCCTCCTTCCACCTCAACCAGGAGGTGGTACTTCCGACGTTTTTTCCCAGTCCGCATGCCAGTAGGGCAGAGATTGTCTTGCATTCCCTGGATTGTAGAAGGGCGCTGTCCTTTTACCTTGAACGTACGCAGGGGCATAGAAGGGCTTCTCAGCTCTTCATTTCCTTTGACCCTAATAAATTGGGGTTGCCTGTCACTAAGCGTACATTGTCCATCTGGCTCCTACACAACCCTCCCTCCTCCCCTTGGAGTTGCAGTTGTATATAGTTCATTTTCTTTTTGTGCTGTCCTTTAGCTATGTCATCAGACTGAGCAAGATGGCACCTTTGGGTGGGAAGGGGACCGTGCATGCGTGCCTGCATTCCCAAAGGCTTTCTTTGAAAGCTGGGGAAATGCTCCGCATAGGGGCTCCGTCGACGCCGACGTCACCCTTATGTGAGGACTGATTCCTGCTGCTCCTGGAGAACACCTGTTACAGGTGAGTAACTACTCTTTCCTTTGATCTTGGGTTACTGGTGACAAAACGAACTCTATCCAGATGGCTAGCAGATTGCATTTCTTTTGCTTATACACAAGCAGGGCCCTCCCTGAAGGATCATATTACTGCTCATAATGTGTGGGCTATGGCAACCTGCATAGTCAACCTCTGTTCAGTATCCATTGAAGAGTTTTGTCGGGCAGCTACCTGGTCCTCCATTCATACTTTTGCTGCACATTATTGTGTCGACAGGGATTCCCGTCAGGATGCCGTCTTTGGCCAAGCTGTACTCCAGCGTTTCTTTGAGACTTATAAACTCAACTCCTACCTCCATCCCGGAATTCAGCAAGAGACTAGACTATCATTAGTTCAACGGGCCACATCGTGTCCGCACTCTTCAGCTCTAAGCTTTAGCCTCAGGGGTCACACTGCTCTCCCCCAATGTCAGTCTGGTACCTTGGAGCTAGTGAGTCCCATATGTGAAGACTGCATTCCTGCTTGTTCCTGGAGATAGCGTAGTTACTTATCTGTAACAGGCGATATCTGAGAACAGCAGGAATCAGTCTTCACAACCCGCCCTCCTCCCCTAGGAGTTGTAGGATTGGTTTATTTTTCTCTTCCTCCCAGCTACAAACTCAACTGAGGAGAAGAGTTGGGAAGGCAGGCACGCAGGTGCAGTGGAGTGCTCCTAAAGGCTTTCTTGGATGCTGGGGAGCGTTCCCACACGGGCTCCATCGGTACTGGTGTCACCCATATGTGAAGACTGATTCCTGCTATTCCCGGAGATCATCTGTTACAGGTAAGTAACTACACTTTATGAGCAGTAGCCTTCTAACCAATATAGTTAGCATAAAATATAAGCCACTTCTTCTACCATAATAATATCTCCTAAAGAATAACTGGTAAGTCCCTGCACCTATCTATCTAAATTTACGGTGAATATTTTTGTCTGAGTGTATGCCATGAAGGAAACCTCCTTCCTATAGCATTCTACTCCTTTTTAATCTTTTTAAAGTGAATAACCCCTTACCACAAACTAAGGGAGAACATTCCGTTCCCTAGGAAAAATAATTTTTAAATCACTGTGATATAATTAATGAAAAGAATCGAGTACTTAGCTCTCCAATGACGTTAGAACAAACCGTTAAAATGGATATGTTCCAGATCATTCAGAAACTGCAGCGGAATCACCAAACATTTCCCTCTTTTCCGGTAACATTCGCTGGGTAGAGGACCCATATATACATCTTCTTCCGTCATAAAAGGAGACTTGTTGGATCATTCAAGAATATAATGTGAACACATTCATCCACTCTTTAAGAAGATTCTGATAGACGTTTGTTCTCCATTCTCGATTCCCGTGTATCGCAATTAAAATTGGCTGGCTGACACAACGCTGTGTTTCTGGCCGTTGAAACTCCTGGCCCTTTCTCAAAACCAGTGACATACCTGAAGCATCATACCGTCATTCCTTTCTTATACGCTCAAAAAAGTTCACGTGGTGTTCGAATCTTTCAGGGCATTGTCTAAATCATAAACCCCTTCTACACTGATTTACAACAAACTCCACCAATCCTGTGAGAGGTTTAAACCTCCCGGGTTTACTGAGTTCAGTCTATAAATCCATTGTTGTTCCCGATACTGCAATTGGGATTCCTGATCGCCCCCCCCTCCCCCCGAGAAGACATCAATATTTGATCTGTTATTCGCCATCGTAAATCCTGAAAAGAGTGTTGTAATTCGGAACAATGCAAAGCTACTGGTGCTGTCAACACTATTATGAATCTGTGATCGATGCTCTTGTAAGCGTTTCAGCATAGATCTAATCGTGCGGCCCACATAGATCTTACTACAGGGGCAAATCAGGATATATACAACATAAGTAGAGGAACAAGTGGTATATGTGGTGTTCCAAAAAATCTGTTTTTAGTCGGATGTTCCCATTGTGTCCCCTCTATTGTCGTTGAACAAAAATCACAGGAATTACAAATAAAGTGACCTTTCAACCCCGATTCTTGGGGTTCTATACTGGTTTGAACTACCCAGTCAGCTAAGTTTCGCCCTCGTTGAAACGCCAACATTAATGGTCTAACAAAACAAGAATGTAATCCCAGAATTGACCAATGCCCTTTTAAAAGTTTTGTGACCATGGTGGAATTTGGCATATATGGCAGCACTCCTACATAGGGTTTATCTTCGTCTGATGTATTATGATTCTGAATATCTGTGCTCTCCCACCATTCTAAATGGTTAAATTTAGCCCATTTGTATGCTCTATTAATAATCCTTTCCGGGTAACCACGCTCCCATAACCGAAACTTCAAATCCTTAGAATGTCTGTGAAATTCAGCATCAGTGGAACACAACCTCCTTAGTCGTATAAACTGTGTTCCACAGGTAAATCCCGTCTTAATGGGCCAGGATGATAACTGCAGTAATGTAGCAAAGTATTTCTTTGCACTGCCTTCCTGTATAGAGTGAAATGAAGTTTTGAGTCTAATTTATATAACCAGAAGTTCAAAAATTCATTAGATTGATAATGATACTTAGGTACAAATTGTAAATCTGGGTCTAAGCTATTTATCCAGTCAAAAACTTTTTAATTGGGATTCTGAACTGATCCACAAGAAAAAAATGTCATCCAAAAACCGAGACCATATTTTAATATTTTTATACCAATTTATTTATTTATTTTATTCATTGAACGGTTTTATATACCACCTTTCAGAAAAATGAAAGCGGTTTACATAGAACAAAACGTGAACATTACATTGAAACTTATTCAAACAATAGAAATTACAGTGAACATTAAATTGTATATAATAAAAATGGTAATTTGAGGGTTACAATGCTGAGTAAATGCTGATTAGGTATATAGATAGTTTAAAGATATATACAGATTTAAATATTTACAAATTTCAGAAATCTTATCTTATCTGAGCAAGGAAAAATGTATTGTAGTTCACTAGAATTATTAGTGTAAAGAGTAAATGTGATAATGTGAAGAATTGGGTATTGTAAGATAGAGTAAGAAAAAGGAAAAAGTAAGTTGTGAATTAATGAATATGAGTATACATGAGTTTAAGTGGGAAATATTTCATCTATTGGGAATGAGTCTCCAAAGTACTCTATAAATAGGTGAGTTTTAAGATCTTTTCGAAATGCTGAAAGATCTGTGATATCTCTGAGTTTATCCGGCAGAGCATTCCATAGTAAAGGAGCATTGAAGCTGAATGCCCTATTTGTTGTAGTTTTATTGAGTTTTGAAAAGTTGTTTGGAACAAATAGTATGTTCAGGTTCCTTTGTCTCACTGTTCTGGTCCTTGAATGAATTGTCAGTAGATCAGTTAGATATGATGGAGCTATATCTCTTATCAGTTTGAACGTTGTTATGATAACTTTATATTTTATCCTACTTTGTATAGGTAACCAGTGAAGTTTGTACAGTATAGGGGTTATGTGTTCAGTTGGACCTGCATTTATAAGCATTCTTGCAGCAACATGTTGTGCTACTTTTAGTTGGTGTAAAGCATGTTTTGGAATACCTTGAAGAATTATGTTACTAAAATCTAAGTGAGGCAGGATCAGGGCTTGAAGGACTGATCTGAAGTCCAGATTTGATAATCATGGTTTTAGATTTTTAAGATATCTTAATTTATTATATATTGTGTTTGTTGTATTCCTGATGTATGGTGTTAGACTTAACGTTCTGTCTATGATAACGCCAAGGTATCTTATTTCATCTTTTATGGGGATGCTTATGTTTTCAATATTTATTTCTTTTGGGGGGTGAATTTTTGATTTCTAGAAACAAATAATGCTTCTGTTTTCTTGAAGTTAATTTGTAGATTGTGTTCATTTAGCCATTGCGTCATTTTAGTGAAGCATGATTTGATATTGGAGAAGTCCAGGGAGTCTATGTCCAAAGGGAGATAAATCATAACATCAGCATAAATTGCATATTTTAATTTGCACTGTTGAATGATGTGGCATATAGGTTGTAAATATATGTTAGAGTAGAGCTGACAATGCAGAACTTTGTGGGATTCCTTGTTTTTGCATATAGGTTTTAGATGTATGGTTTCCTATTTTTAGCTGTTGCGATCGATCAGTTAGATATGATTGGAACCATGCAAGAATAGTGCCATGTTTACCAATCTGTTTGAGTCTTTCAAAAAGGATACGATGGTTAATTGAATCAAAGGCAGCCGATATATCCAAAAATATAAGTAATACTGCTTGTTTTAATTTGTCAGTGTATTTTAGAATATCATCAAAGATAACTGCAAGAAGTGTTTCTACACTATGGTATGGTCTAAAGCCTTATTGGTGTGAATCTAAGGGGGCATGAAGTTCAATGTGATCCTGAAGTTGATTATATACTATTTTTTCTATAATCTTTGCCATAAATGGAAGGCTAGAGATAGGTCTATATGAAGAGGGATCAAGATTGTCTAGTTTTTTGTTTTTCAGAATAGGTCTAATCGAGGCTCTCTTTAGAATGGTTGGCATAGTACCATGTGTGAGAGAAAAAATTGCTATATTTAGAATGTAGGGCGCTAGGAGTGGTTTAGTATTTTTGATCCAGCTAACTGGGCAGGGATCAAGACTAGAAGTGGTTGTGTTAATATCTGAGATCACCTTATCCAGTTCGTTTAGTGTTACAGTATGAAATTTATCCCATATGTGTTCAGGCTTTGGGTTGGAGTAAATTAGTGGAATTGGAGGGTCTGATAGTGGAGAGAGCTTAGTTATGTAATAGCAAGAGTTTGTGGGTTAATAGGGGTGACATCTGTATTAGGAGGGTTTGATACTTTTTTTAAACTATTTTAAATAATTCTCTGGGACGATTGAGAGAATTTGTTAGTAATTTTGTATGAAAGGCTTTTTTAGATGCATTTATTGTTTTTCTGTAGTAGTCTAGTTTCTCATTGTATAAATTTCTGTCATTATTTGAGTTAGAAAGATTGAAAAAAGATGGCGGAAAACTAAGTTCCCTCTTTATTTGTCTAATTTCTTGTGAGTGCCAAGGTTGGGAGTCTCTCTGTTTGGATCTGGATTTGTTTGTTTTAGAGCTAGGAAGCATAGCTGCTTTTTTTATAGTCTCGTTCCAGTTAGCAATACTGATATTGATGTCTGTTACTGTTTCAGGAATATGTGGTAATATCTGTCCTAAAACTTTTTCCCTGTCAAATTTCCTGGACATTGTAGTTAGTCTTTGTTCAGCTGTTGGGTTGTGATTCTATTGAAATGTGAGAGATTGAATCTAATTAAATGGTGGTCGGACCATGGAATGGGAATAGCCTAGGGTTGTGAAACATTGAGATTATAATCTGGAGATCTTTGAAGAAAGATTAGGTCAAGGGTGTTTCCTTTTATGTGAGTCAGAAAATCTATGATTTTCATCTATCTATCCAATCAGAGGGATAGATGAACTTTTCCTCAAAATTAGCCATAGATAAGGTTACAATCGAAGGAGCCACCGTGGCTCCCATGGCTACTCCATGTATTTGTTGGTAATATTGATCCTCAAAACGAAAATAATTTTTCTTCAAGACCACAGATAACAATTTTAGAACAAATTCTTTTGGTAAACGTTCTGGTAGTCTTAGAGGAAGCTGAGTCACCATCTGTAATGCTTTATCTTTCCTAGGGGACGGAATGTACTCCCTTAGTTTGTGGTAAGGGTTTATTCCCTTTAAAAAGATTAAAAAGGAGTAGAATGCTACAGGAAGGAGGTTTCCTTCATGGCATACACTTAGACAAAAATATTCACTGTAAATTTAGGTAGATAGGTGCGGGGACTTAACAGTTATTCTTTAGGAGATGATATATTGATATGGATAACTTTCTGATTTTAGGATTATTGTAGTTCTTTTACCATAGCTCTCTTAAAGTCTGCTTCACTGGAAAGTATATGCAAAGCAGATACTTGGTCTTCATTCCATACTTTTACTTCACACTATTGCCTAGACCTTTCTTTAATTAGAGACAGTGCTTTTGGTTAAGAAGTACTGAGCAATTTATTTATTTTATTCATTTATTTAACATTTCTTATATACCGCCTTTCATGATATCAAGGCGGTTTACATTGAACAAACTGAAATTACATTGAACAGGGCAACTTGGAGATAACAATTCTACAGTGGACATGGGCAATGGAGGGTTAAGTGGCTTGCCCAAGACCACAAGGAGCACCTGTGGGACTAGAAGCCCCAGTCCTTCCGGCCCAAGGTTGCTGTCCTCTAGTGGGATTTGAACACCCGACCTTCCAGCCTGAGGTACCTTGCCCCAACCACAAGGCCACTCCTCCACTCCAATTGGCTTTGTGATCTATTAAGCTCTGACATGCTCATCTTACTGAGTCACTACTCAGCAATATGTAAGTTAATCTGAAAAACTGGAGTGGCCCTAAATTTAAGATTCACCTACCTGTGTGCCTGATTCAATAATACTTGACGGACAAAGTGTAGTTGCTTACCTGTAACCCAGTATTCGCTGTAGACAGCAGGATTAATTGGGCATGGAGATCTTCAGAAACAAGCAAGAATATAGTCTTCACATATGGGTGATGTCGGTACTGATAGAGCCCGTGCGGGAACGCCCCCCAGCGTCCAATAGGAAAGCTTTTGGGAGCATCCCACTGCGCCTGCGTAGCTGTCTTCAGCCTTTCCAGCTCTCCCTCCTCAGTTCTTCATTTTCCACGGAGCCAACAAGAAGCAATTCCTGTCACTGCAGAAAATTCATCCTTTATTCTTTTTTTGTGGTTGCGTCTGCCTTCCCGTTGACTCTGGTACCGACCCCCATTGGTGCTTTCTTTCTTCAAAAGAAAATCTGTGAAGGAAAGAATTTTATCTCTTTCCTTCAGGTGCATCAATGCCATCTCAGGCTTAGGCCTCGGCCCCTTTTGTCACAGACAAAATTGGAAAAAACATCCAGTGGTTTTAAGAAGTGTTCCAAATTTGGTAGTACCATTTCGGCCACAGACACCCATGACTGGTGTCTAAAATGCTTAGGACCGGATCATCAACTGTCAGAACGTCCTCTTTGTTAGGAGGATGACAAAGAGAGGCCTACAGAATTGAATTGCAAAGCTAGGCACCCTCTTGGCCTCCGATGCAGTATCTTTCGCAATGACGTAATCGAGAGCTTCATCTTCCTCCCAAGGATCTCAGGTATTGAAACCTAAGTCCTCATCAAAGACTGGCCAGCCCTCTAAGAGTAGATCTCCTTCTGAGCCTCGAGATGCCTCGGTCGTTGCCCTGAAGGGGGACACACCAGCCAAACAACCCCGGTGGGAGGACCTTTCCTCTAAAGCCTTAGTGGGGTTCCAGGATGCTCCCGAGGCCTCCACCTCTGGAGAGCTCCTGCCATGCTCAGGGATCATGGCCCGCAATTCTGGTACTGATACCCAAGCATCGACAAGCTCCATGGATCAACGTATCCTGCCATCGAGTGGAGCTTAGCAGCCTTACTGGTGGTCTCAGTACCAGTAAAACCTTTACAGTCATTCTGCAGGCATCCATACCGGCTTCAGTACCGACACAACCTGCATTGACTTTTTTGCCGCTTACCACGCTACCGCCCATGCTGGCCCTCAAATCCATTTCCAGTACTGAGGTGCCGGCACTGCAAGCTTCAGCTACCGGTTTTGATCAGTGCCAAGTATGTGCAAAGCAGGAACACCCTGCCCGTTGATATTTTGAGTCTTTGAATTCCGATTTGTCAGATGATGAATCAGCCGATACCCAGGACATGAGAACTATCCCAGAAGACACATCTCCATCTCCACAACGTCACATGTCCCTTCCAGAGGACATGTCTTTTCAAGACTTTATTCACGATGGTTGCTCAGGGTATGTCCATAACAGTGACATCAGAGAAAAAAACCTAGGGCCGAAGAACTTGAAATTCTTCAGTACCCTACATCCCCCAAAGGAGGCTGCTATGCTCCCTATCCGTCGCATACTCCATGACTTTATGCTTCTTATGTGGGAGATGCCCCTTACTATCTCTCCACATACCCGATGACTTGATACCATGTACCGGGTACTGGAGTGTCCCAGTTTTCAAAAGATGCAATTGCCGTACCATTCCATGGTGGTGGAATCGGCAGTGTGTTGAATAAAGAGTGCTAAGACACATTCCTCAATCCCTCCAGGTAGGGAATCTAGAACCCTAGATGCCTTTGGTCGACGTTGTTTTCAGGCCTTCATGTTATTGGCCAGGATCAGTTCCTACGTACTTCTTTATTGGTATGTTCCTTAGAGAGGTGCCTAAGGATTTGGAGTTAATGGCTCCTCTTCTCTCTGATGACAAGAGAGCAGATTATCTCACCCTTGTAAAACATGCTCAGAATGTTTCAAAGATTAACAGGGCAACCTTTGACTGTTTTGAGTGCATCAGCAGAACTTCATCCATCCAGGATTGCTTGGCTCCAAGCATCAGATCTTGAACAATGGGTTCAAGATAAGCTAGATAATATCCCTTGCACCGGTGAAAACCTTTTTGGCAAGGATTGGCAGGACAAGGCCTCTCAGTTAGAATCTGAGAACACCACTATTAATAGACTATCTAGAGATCTACTGCCAACCCAGCTAGGAAAAAACAGCAAAGAAAGCTTTTTTCACTAAGAAGTAGTACTATCCTTCTTACACCCCTGCTGTACAGTGTCAACACCATGCTCCTCAGAAGGGGCAGCAGCCATCAAAGCAGCAAAAGAAGGCTCAGACTCTTAAGTCACAGCCACCTCCATAGACCCAGCCTCCTCAGGGTCTTTTGACTCCTTTCTGGAGAACATAGCTGTTCTGCCTCTGGAGATTCCAGATTCCATCCACATCCCTGGCAGACTCTGTCTCTTTGCCCACAGGTGGCATCTTATCACATCAGAGCAGTGGACACTGTCCATAGTATGGGAGAGGTACAAGCTTCATCTACAAAGTCTACCCACCTCCCCCCCACGGACTCCTCCAGAGAGTTCCGCTCTCAGCCTCCTCTTACTGCTCTGTTGCTGCAAGAGGTCACCTCCCTTCTCTCACAAAGTGCAATTGAGGAGGTTCCACCATCCCAGCAGGGAATGGGCTTTTTTTTCTCCATACTTCCTCATTCTGAGAAAACAGGAGGGTTCAGGCCCATTCTGGACCTCGGAGAACTGAACAGGTACCTACTATGGGAGAAGTTCAAAATAATCTCCCTAGGAGCCCCCTATCTCCAGAGTCAGGATTGGTTCTGTTCTCTAGATCTAAAGGAGGCATATACTTACTTACTTATTCACTCACAGCACAGAAAATTCCTGCGCTTCATGCTCCAAGGGAGACATTATCAATACAGAGTCCTGCCTTTCGGCCTCGCCTCTGCCCCAAGAGTCTTCACAAAATGCATGGTGATAGTAGCCACATTCCTAAGGACTCTTGGGATATTTGTCTTCCCTTACTTAGACGACTGGCTCATTCAAGCAGACACCTCTCTAGAGGCCAGCCTTTCCCTCTCGCGTACCATGCAGGTGCTGCAACACTTGGGATTTGTAATAAATCTTCCAAAGTCCCAACATGTCACCTCTCAAACTCTAGAGTTTATAGGGGCTCTCCTAGACACTCAGCAATGAAGGGCATTTCTGCCATAACTCCGCTGTGCTCGACTCAGTCAGTTAGCATCTCAGGCATGCCTCAAGAACTGTGTCACTGCTTGAGAAATGCTACAACTTCTGGGCAATATGGCATCAACAGTATATATCATCATCAGAATATTGAAAGACTAGGGGACATGCAATGAAGCTACAGGGTAAACTATTTAAGACTAATAAGAGAAAATATTTATCTCCAGGAACAAGCAGGAATGAGTCTTCACATATGGGTACATCGGTACTGACGGAGCCTGCGTGGGAACGCTCCCCAGTGTCCAATCAGAAAGCCTTTGTGAGCATCCCACAGCGCCTGCGTGCTGCCTTCCTGCCTTTCCAACTGTCTCTCCTCAGTTGTTCTTTTTCTGCGGAGCCAGCAGGTCGTGTTCCTGTCACCGCAGAAGAATTTCTTTATTTTTTCTTTATTTCTTTTCTGTCGCGTCTGCCTTCCTTGATGCTATACCGGTACCGCCGGTTCTTATTCTTTTCTTTAAAAAAAAAAAATTCCATTATTTTTCTTCAGGTGTACTTCAGTTTTGGGCCTTGGGCCCAAAACCCTTTTCCTTAAATATGGAAAAACCTGCCTCAGGATTTAAGAAGTGCACAAAATGTGGCGGTACTATCTCCGTCACCGACACCCATGACTGATGTCTAAAATGTTTAGGCCCTGACCATTCCATTAAAGATTGTGTGTCCTGTTCCATGATGTCTAAGAGAGGTCGACAGAACCGAGCTGCCAAGCTCAGTACCCTGTTTCCCTCTGATGCAGCTTCGGTGGCATCGACGTCTTCCAGGGCTTCTTCCTCCACAATGGATCTCAGGTAACTAAGCATAAATCCAGCCGGTCCTCGAAGGGCAAATCTTCTTCTACGCATCGAGATGCCCCTGGCCTTGCCCTAGAGGATTCTGCACCGGCAAAATTACCCCGGCGGGAGGCTTCGGCTTCTAAAGCATCATCGGGGTTCCAGGATGATCTCGATGGCGTGGCCTCAACAGATCTCCTGGTGCCATGCTCTGGGGCTTCCACCGGTACCGACTTCCAGGCATTGGCAGCGTCGATGGATCAGAGGATTCTGTCCATTGAACACAGTCTGGCGGCTTTCCTTGTGGCATCGACGCCCGTGGTACCGCGACAGACTACTCCGCCGGTACCGGCTCCGGTATCGCCATCGGCACCGATTCCGATACCGGTGGCATCAGCATCGGTGTCAGCTATGCCGGTACTCTGCCCTCTGCAGCCCTCCGGTACTGATACCCCGGTACCGATGATTCCTGGTAACGATCCCGGTCGATACGGGTATCGGGCTTTGCAAGAGCATCCCGACACGATACTTCGATTCCTCTGATGACTCTGAGGATTCTGAAGAGTCTGTCGATGCAGCGATGCTTCTTCCACAGGGGGAGTCCTCTCCTAAACGAAGGATGTCTCCTCCAGAAGACTTGTCTTTTCAAGACTTTATCAGAGAGGTGGCTCGGGGTCTCTCTATTACAGTAGCCCCAGAGTCAGAGCCTAGAGCTAAGGAGTTAGATATTCTACAATATCCTAAAACTCCTTAAGAGGCAGCTACCTTGCCTATTCATGAGATTCTGTATGATCTCATGTTAAGGATGTGGGAAGCACCTCTATCCACCTCTCCTCATTCTCGCAGGTTGGACACCATGTATCGTGTCCCTCCTTGTCCTGGTTTCCATAAAACTCAGCTTCCTCACCACTCTATTGTGATTGAGTCTGCAATGAGGAAGATTAGAAGTGCCAAGAGACATGCCTCTAATCCTCCAGGACGTGAATGTAGAACCCTGGATGCTTTTGGTAGAAGAGTCTTCCAAGCTTCCATGCTTGCTGCGAGAATTAATTCCTACAGTCTCTACATGGGAATGTTCTTAAAAGAAGTCACTGACCATTTGCTGACTTTAAGTCCTTTTATGTCGGACAGTAAAAGGCCAGAATTTCTCTCTGGGCTCAAACATGCCCAGGATATCTCCAAATTCTCCAACCGTGCAGCTTTCGACTCCTTTGAATGCGTAAGCAGAGCCTCAGCTATAGCTATAGGTGCACGTAGGATTGCTTGGCTTCAAGCATCTGATTTGGAGACCTGGGCCCAAGATGAATTGGGAAATATCCCTTGTACAGGTGAGAATCTGTTTGGTAAAGATTGGCAAGCAAAAGCCAATCAAATGGATGCTGAAAATTCTGCTTTGGATAGACTATCCAAATCTACTGCTGCCCTTCTAAGAAAAGGTTGTTTTAGAAAGCACCTTTTTCTAAAAAGGGAAGATCATATCCTGCTTATAGTCAGAGAGGATCTTCTGCAGCTCAGTTTCCTTCCAAACGTGAGCAATCCTCCAGACAGACCAAGGCAAAGGCTGCGAGGCCTGCTCCAGCCCAGCAATCTCAGCCCCCTCCAGCCCAGCAATCTCAGCCCCCTCCAGCCCAGCAATCTCAGCCCCCTCAGGGCCTTTGACTCTCTGCTAGAAAACTTAGCCTTTCTGGCTCTAGAAGGACCAGAGCCCTCCACCATTCCAGGAAGGTTATGTCACTTTGCTCCCAGATGGGGGCAAATCACAGCAGAGCATTGGGCACTCTCCATCATGAGAGGGGTAGAAGCTTCATTTTTCCAGCTTGCCCCCTCTCACAACAGTGCACCAGTTCAATTCCCCAACCTCCCTCTTCAGCCTGTTAGAGCAGGAGGTTGCCACTCTTCTAACCCAGGGGGCAATAGAGGAAGTGCCTTCTCAAGAACAGGGCACGGGGTTCTACTCCCCCTATTTTCTTATCCCAAAGAAAACAGGGGGCTTCAGGCCCATTTTAGATCTCAGAGAATTGAACAAATTCCTAGTCAAAGAGAAATTCAAGATGGTTTCTCTAGGAACTCTGCTGCCATACCTTCACAGTCAGGATTGGCTTTGTTCTCTAGATCTCAAGGATGCGTACACTCATGTTCTCATCCATCCAACTCACAGAAGGTTCCTTCGGTTCCTTTTCCAGGAGAAGCACTATCAATACAAAGTGCTCCCCTTTGGCCTGGCCTCTGCACCACTGGTGTTCACGAAATGCACGGCAGTGGTTGTTGCTTTTCTGCACACCCTGGGAATATTTGTCTTCCCTTATCTGGACGACTGGCTCATTCGAGCTCCCACTCAATCAGAGGCCAAGACTGCTCTAACCTGCACAATGCGTATCCTTCAATATTTAGGGCTGGTAATAAACATCCCAAAATCCAATTTGATCCCTACTCAGTCCCTAGAGTTTATAGGGGCACTGCTGGATACCACAAAGGCAAGGGCCTATCTTCCCCAGGCCCGCTGCCTTCGCTTGATGCAGTTAGCTTCTCAAGCAGAGTCAAAACCTCTACTAACTGCTCGAGAGATGTTACAGTTGCTAGGCCACATGGCATCCCACCGTTCATGTGGTACCATATGCTCGCCTTCACATGAGAGCAGCTCAGTGGACTTTATCCACCCAGTGGACCGAGGCATTAGCCTGCCTGTCCGACAAAATAGCAAACACAAGTCGCCTCATTTTGTCCCTCCAGTGGTGGAAGTCCCCTCAAAACCTGTTGCTGGGGTCTCCTTTTCAACAGCCTCTACCCCAGGCAACTCTTACAACAGATGCTTCTCCAATGGGCTGGGGAGCTCATCTTCAGGGCCTCTCCACCCAGGGCATCTGGTCCCCACAGGAGACTTGTCTACATATCAATCTCTTAGAACTCAGAGCAATCTTCCTTGCTCTGCGAGTTTTCCACACCCTGCTCAGCCACAAGACAGTCTTTGTCCACACGGACAATCAAGTAGCCATGTTCTATATAAACAAGCAGGGAGGAACTGGCTTTCTGTCGCTTTGCAATGAAGCTCTGCGACTGTGGGCCCTCGCCAGAGAGCATCACATTCATCTTCTGACAGTCTATCTTCCAGGTGTTCAAAACTCTTGGGCAGACAGACTCAGTCGAGTTCTGCTTCCACACGAGTGGTCCCTACATTTGGACCAGGTATCCAAGATTTTTCAAATTTGGGGAATCCCGGACATAGACCTCTTTGCAAGTCCGTGGAATACCAAACTTCCCCGGTTCTATTCCAGAACTCCGGCTCAGGGGGCTCAGGCAAGGGATGCTTTCCCCCTTCACTGGGGTCAAGACTTCCTGTATGCCTTTCCACCCATTCCCCTAATTCCCAAAACCCTGTTCAAGCTTCAGAGAGACAGAGGCCATATGATTCTCATAGCTCCACATTGGCCACTGCAGGTGTGGTACCCTCTGCTTCTACATCTCTCTCAAGCTCCCTCCCTAGAGTTAGGGTCTACCCCAGACCTCCTCTCTCAGGAGGACGGAAAGTTGTGGCATCCCAATCCCCAGTCTTTGCATCTCAGGGCTTGGTTGCTGAAGGCCTAGACCTCCAGGATCTTCCTCTTTCTCAACAAGTGAAAGATGTTCTTTATGCTTCCAGAAAACCTTCCACTAGACATTCTTTTTTTTTTTTCTTTTTTTTTTTTTTTTCACTTTTTATTTTAGAATTTTCAAATACAATAAGAAAATACAGTAAGAGCATTATTACACAGGAAATAGCAAATACTATCAAGAAACTTTATTCCCCCGTATAAAATGAAACACATCAAGGGGAGAATTGCCAAAATAGTAGAAATAAATAGATATAGAATCAATCAAAAATACAAGAAAAAGGGGGTTATACACCCCACAAAAGGGAGCCAAAACAACAAAAATCATTCCCCCTCAACACTTACACCTCCCCCCGCTTTTGAATCCAAGAAAGATTTCAATGCAGTAACATCATTATACACATGGGTTCGCCCCCCTAAGGTAATCACACAACGGCAAGGAAATTTAAGGAAAAAGGTTGCCCCTAATGCCAACACCTGTGGTTTCAACAGCAAAAACTGCCTACGTCGTAACTGCGTATGACGGCAGACATCTGGGAAGACTTGAATGGCCTGACCACAAAATAAAGTACCCCGATACTTAAAGTATGCTCTCATAACCCGCAATTTGGCAGATTCAGAAATAAACTGAACTACCAAAGTGTTGCGTTTTGAGATATTATCCATTGAGTCTTCCAAGAAGGCTGTTAAGTTCTGATCCACTGAAGAGACTGAAGAGGCCGCAGCCCCTGTAGCCCGAGGAGTGGAAGAAGAACCCAAAGGCAAATAATACATATGGACCGTCTGAACAGTATGAAAATCCCCATTTAAATGCAAAATCTCCAAAAAGTATTTACCCAATAATATATCAGAAGACATTAAGTGTGTCATAGGAAAATTAAGAAAGCGCAAATTGCATGCTCTAGCACGATTCTCTAAAACCTCAAGCCGAAAGGAAATAGCTGAGGAATCCCGTATAAATGCCACATCAGAATTATGACTGGATTGAAATTGAGAATTAATGCTATCAGCAAGCTTTACTACGGAACCTAATTGATTATCCATAGATTGTAATTTATCCACAACATCTTGGGAAAATTTACACAGAGAGGATACAGTTGAAGTCAAACGTACATCTATCTTTTGAATAGCAGACCATATGTCATGCAAAGTTACCTCCCCCGTAGGGGATACTAGATTCCCGGGTTCTATTACAGGTAGAAAAACAGGACATGGAACAGGGGGAAACCACTCAGGGGGACTACCAGAGATAGTAGATGAAAGAGCAGGAAGAGGAAAGGGAGGAGGAGACCGGAGAACAGGGCTCAATGAGGCCTCCTCCGGAGATCGATTACCAGGCAGCAAGACAGTCACGTGTTTGTCCATAGGGCCCGCCGCTTTTCCTCCTATGGCACCAGCCCCAGATTTGTCATCCACCTTTGCCTTCCTTTTGCCCATGATGTTGAAATCGGCTCCAAAATGGACAAGCCACACGACACCTCACGTGCGCCGAAGGGGCGCCAAAGGGGCGTGTCCTGCCCCTTGAGCCACGTCCCTTTAGGCCACGCTACGCAGGCCGCGACACGCGGCCGCGTTTAACACCGGAGGGCTTTATAGGGCACAGCAGGGTCCTCCGGGCCAAGGCACGTCCTCCTCCCGCCTGCCCGATCACAACCAGCCTCCTCCAAGTCTCGCTGCACTGGACCGTGCGATTGAAAGGCACGGCAGCTCCCACTCAGTGGCACTTCTCCCAAACTCTCACCAAAACCGGAGGGCTTTATAGGCACAGCAGGGTCCTCCGGGCCAAGGCACGTCCTCCTCCCGCCTGCCCGATCACAACCAGCCTCCTCCAAGTCTCGCTGCACTGGACCGTGCGATTGAAAGGCACGGCAGCTCCCACTCAGTGGCACTTCTCCCAAACTCTCACCAAAACCGGAGGGCTTTATAGGCACAGCAGGGTCCTCCGGGCCAAGGCACGTCCTCCTCCCGCCTGCCCGATCACAACCAGCCTCCTCCAAGTCTCGCTGCACTGGACCGTGCGATTGAAAGGCACGGCAGCTCCCACTCAGTGGCACTTCTCCCAAACTCTCACCAAAACCGAAGGGCTTTATAGGCACAGCAGGGTCCTCCGGGCCAAGGCACGTCCTCCTCCCGCCTGCCCGATCACAACCAGCCTCCTCCAAGTCTCGCTGCACTGGACCGTGCGATTGAAAGGCACGGCAGCTCCCACTCAGTGGCACTTCTCCCCTTCCACTAGACATTCTTACGCCTTCAAGTGGAAAAGGTTTACCATCTGGTGTTCCGAAAAGGGTCTTAACCCCCGGTCAATACCTCTGGAATCGTTGCTGGAGTATCTCTTGCATCTCTCTAATGCAGGCCTTAAGGCAAATTCAGTAAGAGTCCATCTGAGTGCTATTGCAGCTTCCCTCAGGCCTCTAAATGGACAACCTGTTTCCTCTCATCCCCTTGTAGCAAGGTTCATGAGAGGCCTCCTTTTAACAAAGCCTCCCATTAGACCACCTCCGGTGGCATGGGACTTAAATTTGGTTCTTGGTCAGCTTATGAAGCCACCTTTTGAACCTTTAGCTACTACCTTCTTGAAATACCTTTCTTGGAAGGTTATCTTTCTCATTGCAATCACATCAGCATGCCGCATTAGTGAATTGCAAGCACTAGTAGCTAATCCACCTTATACAAGGTTCCATCATGACAAGGTGGTCCTTAGGACTAATCCACACTTTATGCCTAAGGTGGTCTCGCCTTTTCACCTCAACCAAGAGGTCTACCTACCTTTCTTTTTTCCAGGACCTCATGCATCTAGTGCAGAGAGGAATCTTCATACCCTGGACTGTAAAAGAGCTCTAGCTTTTTACTTAACGAGGACACAGCAACATAGAAAGTCTTCCCAACTCTTTGTTGCTTTTGATCCTTCTCATTTAGGACAACCAGTCTCCAAGAGAACTCTTTCCAACTGGATTGCCCAATGTATTTCTTTCACCTATCATAGCAAGAACATTTCTCTGGAGGGCCATGTCACAGCTCACAATGTGAGAGCCATGGCAGCCTCAATGGCTCATCTGAACTCTGTGTCTATCGATGCCATCTGTCGAGCAGCCACTTGGGCCTCAGTTCATACCTTCACAGCCCATTACTGCTTAGACAAGGACTCCCGCCGGGATGCCTTGTTTGGTCAGGCTGTTCTCAAACACCTGTTCCATACTTAACTCCTACCCACCATCCCTCATGGGATGCCAGAGATCCAGGTGGGGAAGTGCAGCCCTGTCCTAGGGACACACAACTTCTGGGCTCTCTCCCTGGCATCAAAAGCTAGGGAGTCCCCATATGTGAAGACTCATTCCTGCTTGTTCCTGGAGATAGCACAGTTACTTACCTGTAACAGGTGATCTCTGGGAACAGCAGGAATAAGTCTTCACAACCCACCCACCTCCCCTAGGAGTTCTCTCTCTCTCTCTCTCTATCTCTCTTCCTTTCCCTCTCTCTCCCTCTTTGTCTCAGCTATAAAACTCAACTGAGGAGAGACAGTTGGAAAGGCGTGAAGGCCGTACGCAGGCGCTGTGGGATGCTCCCAAAGGCTTTCTGATTGGACGCTGGGGAGCATTCCCGCGCATTCTCCGTCGGTACCGACGTACCCATATGTGAAGACTTATTCCTGCTGTTCCCAGAGATCACCTGTTACAGGTAAGTAACTGAGCTTTTTCACTCAACGTGTAATCAAACTCTGGAATTTGTTACTGGAGGATGTAGTAAAAGCTGTTAGTGTAGCTGGGTTTAAAAAAGGTTTGGACAAGTTCCTGGAGGAAAGGTCCATAAACCATTATTAAAAGGGACCTGGGGTATCGCTGCTTAATCCAATACAAGCATTGTGGAACCTGTGTCTTTTGGGGAAACTGCTAGATACTTATGACCTAGATTGACCACTGTTGGAAGCAGGATACTGGGCTTGATGGACCTTGGTCTGACCCAGTATGGCTTGTTTGTTTATTTAGACAGTTTTCTATACCGCCCCTTCCACAGATTAGGGGTGGTTTACATAGAACACAACAAGTTACATAGAACCAAGTATAACTATATACATTGTAGCAACTGAACTATGTGTACATTATATCTTGTTAAGCATTTACATTGAGACATAAAGCAACATTGTAGCAGTATTTTAATGATTGTTATACCGATCAGGTGCTGAATATGCTTTTGGGGAGTTTGTGAGGTTTCTACTTTTGCCTTTGATTAGGTTATGCCTTGTGTTGGGGGGGGGGGGAGGTGTGATTGGGTGCTGGTGGTGTTGTGGTTGCTGTAGTGTTCAATGAAGAGTAGAGTCTGTAATTCCTTCCTTAATGTTTGTATGTCTTTGAGTGATCGTAGTGAGTCTGGTAGCGAGTTCCAAAGTACTGGGGTTGTGAAGGTAAACGCTCGTTGCTTGTTATCTGTTTGGTTTTACGTATAGTGGTGGGAATGTTGAGGAGGTTCAGTTTACTTTTCCTTCTGTTTCTTGTGTTGAGCTGAGCAGTTATAAGGGATGACATACATGATGGTGCAATGTTGTTGTGTAGTTTGAATGTTGTAATTCTCCAGGACCAAGCAGGAAGTCAGTCCTCACATATGGGTGACATCGACGTTGATGAAGCCCTTGCGGAGCATTTCCCCAGCTTTCCATGAAAGCCTTTGGGAATGCAGGCACGCATGCGCGGTTCCCTTCCCGCCTAAAGGTGCCATTTTATAAGAGAATGTAAATAAAAAAATAAATAAAATTTTGCTCAGTCTCTCGTTTTCTGTGAAGCCCACCGGACGTGAGTCCTAGTCATCCCGGAAAATTATTGACTTTTTGCGCTTTTTGCTATTTTTTTTTTCTTCTCAGGTTCGACGCCAGTTCCCCTCCCGCCGGGTTCGGTACACCGGTATCGAGCCCGATCTTCTTTTTTCGGTTTTTGCCCTTAGTGGCTGGCGTTCGCGCCCTTTTTTCTTTTTCCCTGGAAGACTGGTCCTTTGACCTCGCGGGGACTCTTTTTTTCCCCGATGGCTTCCAGCGGTTTTAAGAAGTGTGATCGGTGCAAGAAATGATGTCTCACACACGACTGCTGCCTTCGGTGCCTCGGTCCTGATCACGACCCTAAGACGTGTGGACCATGTGGGAAAATGTCTTCCAAGGCACTGCAAAGTCGTCAGCAGCAAAAGGAAAGGCTTTTTTCTGACTCGGCCTCTGGCCGGGCCCGGACCTCGTCTGAGGCCTCGACATCACGGGAATCGGATCCCGAGCACCGTCGGGGCTCCTCGGACAGGGGGGTCCCCCGACCTGGAATGTAAGAGGAAGAAACGGCTCGTGAGGGCGTTGTCGGAAGAGGTCCCGGGTTCCTCGAGAGCTCGGTCTCAGACCCCCGACCGTCGCCCCGGGCCTGTGGAACAGGAGAAGCCTTCCAAAGTCCCTCGACTGGAGCCGGAGTCTGCTGGACACATAAGCCCTGTAGTCCTCGTGGACTCTCCTCCCAGGGAGCCGACATCGGGCCTGGCGCCGCCGGGGCCCGAGTAGGGAGCTGCTGAGTCTCCTGAGCTGGGTCTCAGGTTGACAGCCTTGGAGAGCAGACTGTCTGCCTTCATGGAACAGCAGCGGGCACTGATGGCCAGCCTGTCTGGTGCATCTGCCCCGCCCACCGGGACATCGACATCGAAGTCGACCCCGGAGACCGAGCCGATACTCGAGGCCATGAAGGCTCGAGGTCGACCTCGGTTGCGGTCTCCCTCGACCACCCGTTCAGGACCGAGGGTGTTGACGCCGGTGCCTTCGGCGTCGGGGCGGGTGCTCGCAGGCCCCGTGAGGTCTGACCCCGATTCCTCAACGGACGAGTCCGCATGGGAGACGGAGGACGAGGAGTCCCCCAACACCTTCAAGACTCAGTGCGTCCCTTCGGACTCACCGCAGTCTGAACCCCGGAGTAGATCCCCTCCGGAGGATACCTGGTTCTTGGAGTTCGTTCGGGATATGGCCACTGCGTTGGTTATCCCTGCGGACCCCGAGGTGGAGCCTCGAGCCGAGGAGCTCGAGGCCCTGCAGTACGACTCTCCTCCGAAGGAGGCCTTTACTGTCCCGGTTCCTCCGATTCTGGAACGGCTCCTCTTCCGGATGTGGGAGGCACTGGCCTCGGCGCCGGTTTTAAGTAAGCAGGTCGATTCGATCTATCGACTCCGGAAGATTCCTGGCTTTCAGAAGGCGCAGCTACCACATCATTCCATGGTGGTGTAATCGGCCATGCATCGACTGAAAAGTCAGAAGATGCACTCCGCGGTGCCCCCTGGCAGAGAGGCCCGAAACCTCGATGGTTTTGGTAGAAAGTGCTTCCAGGGCTCGATGCTTGCTTGCCGTGTACAGTCTTATTGGCTGTACATGGGCATGTACTTGCGGGACCTGGCCAAGGAGCTGGCCGGGTTCTCTGCTGGTCTCTCCGGGGAACCCTTGCAGAGGTTCAAGTCCTTGTCCTCAGGGATCCGGGAATGCTCGAAGTTTATGTCCCGCGCTGCCTACGATGGCTTTGAGGCTTCTGCCCGTGTTGCAGCAGCCGGCATCGTGGCTCGACGCCAGGCATGGCTGCAGTCATCGGACCTCAAGCCATGGGTTCAGGACAAGTTGGTCGATGTCCCTTGCCGAGGTGAGAACCTTTCTGGCAAGCCCATGACCGAGAAGGCCGCACAGCTCGAGACCGAGCACCTCACACGGACAAGGCTGTCTCGAAAGACTTCTGCCCCTTCTCACAAGAAGAAGGGCTCGGGTAAAAAGTCCTTTTACCCGAGGAAGGGCACTGCCTACAAACAGTACCCACAATATCAGGCTGCCCAAGCTGCCCCTCAGGGTCAGCAAGCCAAGGGGCAGGGTAATGGGCCCCGTAGACAGAGGACCCCCAAGCCTCAGGCCCCTGCTCCCACTCAGCAGGGTGGGGTTTTTTGACTCCTTAGGCATAGCCTCTCCGTCCCTGCTCTCCCAACCCTGCACAGGAGGTCGCCTCGCTCTGTTTGCCCACCAGTGGCCACTCATCACTGGAGACAGTTGGGTGTTAAGAATAGTCCACAGGGGCTATACACTACACTTCCATCAACTGCCTCCTCCATACTATCCAGGGGAGCCTCCAAGGCCTCCCCTGCACACAGATCTTCTCCTTCAGGAGCTGCAAGGTCTGTTGGTGGACAAAGCGGTAGAGCCTGTGCCTCCCCACTTGCAAGGTCGAGGGTTCTACTCCAGGTATTTCCTGGTACCCAAAAGAACTGGTGGCCTTCGACCTATTCTAGATCTCCGAAACCTCAACAAGTTCTTGGAGAAGGAAAAGTTCAAGATGCTTACTCTTGGAACCCTTCTGCCCTACCTCCAGCAGGGAGATTGGCTATGCTCCTTAGATCTAAAGGATGCGTATACTCACATCCTCATTCATCCAGACCACAGAAAGTACCTCAGGTTCATTGTGGGAGGAAACCATTATCAGTACAGAGTACTACCTTTTGGCCTAACCTCCGCTCCCAGGGTCTTTACCAAATGCCTGGCAGTGATAGCGGCCTACCTGAGGAATCGGGGTATCTTTGTCTTCCCCTATCTGGGCGACTGGCTCATCAGGGGTCAGACGTGCCAGGAGGCCAGACAAGCTACCCTCAGAACTATTGCTCTTCTTCAAAGCCTGGGGTTTGTTATAAACTTCGCAAAGTCCACTTTGCTCCCATCCCAAAACTTGGAGTTCATAGGGGCAAGGTTGGACTCTCGGCTAGCAAAGGCATTCTTGCTAGTAGACAGGGCCCACAGACTGATAAACTTGGCAGGCCAGTTTCTCAGCAGGTCACTGGTCTCTGCCAGACTCTGCCTGAGGCTTCTAGGCCACATGGCTTCGACAGTACATGTGACCCCCAATGCCAGACTCCATATGAGACCTGCTCAATGGTGTCTTCGGACTCAGTGGTCACTGGCCACAGGCAGCCTCGGAGACAGGATAAGGGTGTCCAGATCCTTTCTGAAGTCCCTCAGCTGGTGGCTCCATCCACCCAATCTGCTGCAAGGGGTGTCTTTTCAGATTCCTGGATTCACAGTGGTGTTGACCACGGATGCCTCCTTGCAGGGCTGGGGAGCTCATTGTCTAGGCAAGTGCACCCAGGGCCTGTGGTCTCCCTGGGAAGCTGCACAGCAAATCAATCTCCTGGAACTCAGGGCTATTCGGTTGGCCCTCAAGACTTTCTCTCCAACCCTGGCTCATCAGTCTGTCCTAGTTCAAACGGACAACCAGGTAGCCATGTTTTATGTGAACAAACAGAGCGAAACTGGGTCCAGGCTCCTTTGCCAGGAAGCACAGGACCTTTGCTTGTTTGCCCTCAAGCACAACATGCTCCTCAAGGCTGTGTACCTCCCTGGCCAGGAAAACTACCTGGCCGACAGGTTGAGCAGGATTCTGCAGCCCCACGAGTGGCAGCTCCATCCTTTGGTGGTTCAGAGGATTTTCCTGAAATGGGGACTTCCATCCATAGATTTGTTTGCCAGTCCACTGAACAAACAGCTGCCAAAGTTCTGTTCCAGACAATCGCATCCTTTGCGGATAGCAGCAGATGCTTTTCTAATTCCATGGTCTCAGGGCCTCCTGTATACGTTCCCTCCCACGCCCTTGGTGGCCCAAACCCTGTTCAAGATTCTTCAGGACAAGGCCTCGGTCCTGCTGGTGGCTCCCAGGTGGCCGAGACAGCCCTGGTTTCCACTCCTGCTTCAGCTGGCAGTGGATCCCCCACTGCCTCTGGGGTTGCAACCCGACCTTCTCTCTCAGGATCAGGGTTCCCTTCTGCACCCCAATCTCAAAGCTCTCAATTTGATGGCCTGGAGGCTGCAAGGGTAGTTTTGGCTCCCTGGGGCCTACCTCAGGAAGTTGAGGAGGTTGTTCTAGCCTCTAGGAAACAGTCCACTAGGAAAACCTATGCTCTCAAATGGAAGAGGTTTTCTGTGTAGTGTCAGCTACGTACAGAGGATCCTTTCTCCTGTACTATACCAGTAGTGCTTCAGTACTTACTGCACTTATCAAATCAAGGACTTAAGTCCAATTCTGTTCGGGTCCAGCTCTCAGCTCTAGTAGCTCACCACTCACTGGTGGAAGGACATTCTCTGTCGGTTCACCCCTTGGTGTCCTGCTTTCTCAGAGGCTTTTGCTCAAGCCTCCAATCCGTCCTCCTGCTCCTGAGTGGGAGTTGAATGTGGTCTTGCAGCAACTGTCTCGCCCATCTTTTGAGCCGATGGCTACTTGCCCTCTACGCTTCTTGTCCTGGAAGACACTCTTCTTGGTAGCCCTAACCTCAGCCAGGCGAGTGAGTGAGCTTCAGGCCCTGGTCTTTGACAGGTCTTATACCAGATTCTATAAGAACAGGGTAGTCCTCAGGACTCACCCAAAGTTCCTCCCAAATGTTGTCTCCTCTTTCCACCTCAACCAGGAGGTGGTTCTTCCAACATTCTTTCCTAGGCCTCATGCAAGCCAGGCTGAAGCAGTTCTGCATACCCTGGACTGTAGGAGGGCCTTATCCTTCTACCTTGACCGTACGCAAGGGCAGAGAAGGACTACTCAGCTCTTCATCTCTTTTGACCCTAATAATTTGGGGTTGGCTGTGTCCAAGCGTACCTTGTCCATCTGGGTGGCTGACTGTATCACCTGGGCTTACAAGGCGGCTGACCTTCCTTTACAGGGTCGGGTCACGGCCCATCGTGTCAGGGCAGTGGCTGCCTCAGTGGCTCATCTCCGCTCTGTACCGTTGGCAGACATCTGCAGGGCTGCTACTTGGTCTTCAAGCCAGACTTTTGCGGCCCATTACTGTCTGGAAAGGGAGTCCCGTAGGGACAGTGCTTTTGGCCAGGCAGTACTCCGGAATCTCTTTGAGGTTTAGGCAACTCCTGCCCTCCTGCCCTCTGTTGAGCTACCGGTGGAGGTTCTTTCAGTGAACAGCCTTTTCTTTGATGCTGAGACTAGAGGGAGTTCTCTTGTTCAGCCTAGTTTCCTGGTAGCCCAGAGCTAGGGAGTCACCCATATGTGAGGACTGACTTCCTACTTGGTCCTGGAGAAAGAGTAGTTACTCACCTGTAACAGGTGTTTTCCAGGAGCAGCAGGAATCAGTCCTCACAACCCTCCCTCCTCCCCTGGGAGTTGCAGTTGTACATAGTTAATTTTACTTTTTTGTGTGCTGTTTTTAAGCTATGTTATTTGACTGAGCAAAATGGCACCTTTAGGCGGGAAGGGAACCGCGCATGCGTGCTTGCATTCCCAAAGGCTTTCATGTTAAGCTGGGGAAATGCTCCGCAAGGGCTTCGACGTCGATGTCACCCATATGTGAGGACTGATTCCTGCTGCTCCTGGAGAACACCTGTTACAGGTGAGTAACTACTCTTTATCATTTTATATTTTGAGCGACTTGCTATTGGGAGCCAATGGAGATTTTGTAGGATAGGTGTGATATGGTCAGTTAAGTGTGCCTTGGTTATGATTCTGGCAGTGACATTCTGGGTTAATTGGAAGTGGTTTATGCTTTTTATGGGGAGACCTTGTAGTAAGCTGTTGCAGTAGTCCAAGTGGGGTGTGATTAATGCTTGGACTACCGTTCTGAAGTCATGGGGTGCGAGGAGGGGTCATAGGTGTTGCACGGTTCTTAACTTGAAAAATATTATTCTTGCAGTTCGTTTTATGTGTGGCTCCATGTTAAGGGTTCTGTCTAGGATGATGCCCAAGTATTTAACTTCCTGTTTTACAGGGATAGTAGTGTTGAGAATGTGGCTTGTTTGTAGGGGGGTGAAACTATGGTTCCTCGTGGTGACAAGTACTTCTGTTTTTTTTAAGGTTAATTTTGAAGTTGTTTATATTTAGCCATTTTTCTGCTTCCTGCAAGCATTCGGTTATGTTGTGGTATATAGGGTTATGTACATTGATCTGGGAGTGGAGTAGGATGTCATCTGCATAGAGATGGTATCCAGTCTTGTGCTTTTTGAGCAGAGTGGTTGAATATAGAGGTTGAACAGGAGGGCGGAAAGTGCCGAACCCTGTGGGATACCTTGCTCCTGTGGGAATGGTGATGAGGATTCAGAATCGAGTTTTACGTACTGGGTATGATCAGTTAAGTATCTTATGTTCTTAACAGTACATGTTGTTCCATATGCTCGTCTACATATGTGTGCAGCTCAATGGACTCTGGCTTCCCAGTGGTCTCCGGCATCAACTCACCTGGGAGACAAAATAATGGTCTCTATCCGCCTAATCTCGTCTTTCCAGTGGTGGCAATCCCCAGAAAACCTCCTGGTAGAGTCGCCTTTTCAGATACCAGCACATCAATGTACCCTGATGACGGATGCATCCAGATTGAGCTGGGGAGCTCATCTGGACAATCTCTCCACTCAGGGACTCTGGGTGTCATCAGGAGTCACAACTCCACATAAATCTGCTGGAGCTCAGAGCCATTCACAATGCTGTCAGTGTGTTCCAGGACCATTTTCGATTCCACACAGTTCTTGTCCAGACAGACAATCAAGTAGCCATGTTCTACGTGAACAAGCAGGGCAGAACAGGCTCTTGGACCCTCTGCAATGAAGCCCTGCATCTGTGGTCTTTTGCCATACAGCATCACATTCACCTGCATGCGGTGTGTCTTCCTGGTAAACACAATGTCTTGGGGGACAAACTGAGTAGAGTCCTTTTACCCCACGAGTGGTCTGTACATGCAGACAAAGTAGCTCACATTTTGCAGATCTGGGGAACCCCAGAGATAGACCTTTTCGCAAGTCCTCAGAATGCCAAGCTTCCTCACTTCTGCTGCAGGACTCCTGCACTGGACAGCCAGTAGGAGGATGCTTTTCACCTCCACTAGGGTCAAGGCTTTCTATATGCCTTCCCTCCCTTTCCCCTCATTCCCAAGACTCTTTTCAAACTCCAGAGAGACACGGGCTACATGATACTCATAACCCCACGCTGGCCACAATAACCGTGGTATCCTCTCCTTCTACGTCTGTCTCGGGCTCATCCCATAGATCTGGGGTCTGCTCCAGATCTCCTATCTCAGGAGGAGGGAACGTTGCACCAACCCATTCTGCAGTCCCTCCATCTCACCGCATGGCTGCTGAGGGCTTAGCCTTCCTGGACGTTAACCTTTCCCAGGAGGTTAAGGGCATCCTCTTGGCTTCTCGGAAGCCATCCACCAGGCGCTCCTATGCCTTTAAGTGGCGTAGATTCGTTATCTGGTGTTCTGAGAGGGATATTAATCCCTTGTCAGCTCCGGTGGAGACATTACTTGAGTACCTCCTTCACCTATCTTCTTTTGGACTCAAAACCAATTCGGTAAGAGTACACCTAAATGCAATTGCAGCCTCTCACATGCCCTTAGATGGCCAGCCCATCTCTTCTTAGCCACTTGTAGCACGCTTCATGAGGGATCTTCTATTAACCAAACCTCCCATTAAGCCCCCTACAGAGGCATGGGATCTTAATGTTGTTTTAGGACAACTTCTCAAGCAACCCTTTGAACCTCTAGCCACTACCTCACTGAAGTTTCTCATGTGGAAGGTCTCCTTCCTTATTGCCCTCACTTCAGCAAGATGCATTAGTGAGCTCTAAGCTCAGTTGGCTGACCCTCCTTATACGCTCTTCCACCATGACAAGGTAGTCCTTAGGACTCATCCTCACTTTATACCAAAGGTAGTCTCGCCCTTCCATTTAAAACAGTCAGTCTACCTTCCTGTCTTTTTCCCTAGACCTCATTCCTCTAGGGCAGAGGCAACCCTTCACACTCTGAATTGCAAACGTGCCTTGGCTTTTTATCTCCAGAGAACTCGAGAGCACAGAAAAGCCTCCCAACTTTTCATCTCCTGTGACTCGAATCAGCTGGGGTTGCCAGTATCCAAACAAACTCTTTCCAGGTGGATAGCAGACTGCATCTTCTTTGCTTATGAAAAGACAGAACTCTCTCTCTCCAGGGTCACGTCACTGCACATAATGTTCAGGCCATGGCTGCCTCTATGGCAAATCTGCGCTCTGTAGCGATTGATGAGATATGCAAAGCAGCAACTTGGTCTTCTGTCCACACTTTTGCTGCTCAGTATTGCCTGGACAAGGACTCCCGCTGGGATGCCTTGTTTGGCCATGCTGTTCTCCAGCATCTCTTTCAGACTTAGATTAATTCCTACCCTCTGTCCCTGGTTTCGATAACAGACATCCTTGGAGGGTACATGACCTCCTTAGTTATACCTGTGATTCCACAGCCAGCTCTGAGGTCATCTCTCTGGCATCTACGAGCTAGGGAGTCACATATGTGAAGACTACATTCCTGCTTGTTCCTGGAGATAGTGTAGTTACTCACCTGTAACAGGTGATCTTCGGGAACAGCAGGAATATAGTCTTCACAACCCACTCTCCTCCCCTAGGAGTTGTAGGTCATCTTCTTCTTCTCCTTCTATCTCAGCTACAAACTCAACTGAGGAGGGAGAACTGGACAGGCACAGTGGGATGCTCCCAAAAGCTTTCCTATTGGACGCTGGTGAGTGTTCCCGCGCGGGCTCCATCGGTACCGATGTCGCCCGTATGTGAAGACTAAATTCCTGCAGTTCCCGGAGCTCATCTGTTACAGGTGAGTAACTATGCTTTCTCTCACCTCCTTGAGAGCTGTATTACTGCTTAATCTATAGAAAAACTAGGGCGATTGAGGTGATCACTGTGTGCAGGATGAGCTGCAGATACTCAGAACTTTCCACTAGTTTTGAACTATAGGAGAACTGTTTCATTTTGACGCTGTCCAATGATTCACCCACTTGTGTGCCCTGATTAAATCTGTTGCCAATGACAGTTTTGTTTTCTTATTGTATATGAAAATATATGTATTCTTTTGGTGATTGGGAATCACTTCAATTTCATCATAGGCAAGGTGTTCCATATTTATTTATTTATGTAAACATTTCTTTTATACCGCACTTTTTATCATCAGTGCGGTTTACAGTTAACAGAACGACTTTATTGTGCGGCTTATGTGCTCTTTGAAGTTTAGCTGCTGATCTAGTGTCACACCCAAGTAGCGTATGGCTGACTTGATTGGTAGTTCCATATCTCTCACTATTAGAGATGTAGGAGGAGAGAAGTTTTTGTTTCTTGTAATGGTTAGGACTTCAGTTTTTTTGAAATTTATCCTTAGGTTCTGGTTGAGGAGCCAGTCTGTTACTGCGTTGAAGCAATCAACTAGTGTCGTGTAATCTGGAAGTGTGACGTTGAAAGGTGAATCCATCAGCACGTCGTCTGCGTAGATAAGGCATGATATTCCGAAGGCACGGGTGATTTCGCAGATTGGCTGCATGTATATGTTGAAGAGCAGCGCGGAGAGGGAGGAACCCTGGGGTACTCCCTGCTTTTGTTGAAACGGTTCTGATGTACTAGAGCCAATCCTAACTTGCTGCCATCGGTCTTCAAGATAAGATTTACACCAATCCCAGGCTAGACCCTGGATCCCCTTCTCGTGGAGACGAGCTAGTAGTTGATCATGATCGACGGAGTCAAATGCTGCGGCGATGTCCAGGAAGATCAGCACAAAGCCCGCTTTGATGTTGTCTAAACCACAGACGAGAGTGTTAATTAGTGTGGTCAGGAGTGTTTTGACACCGTGAGCTTCTCTAAACCTGTGTTGGCAGGGGTCTAGGGGGGATGAGGTGTCTATATGTTGTTGGATTTGCCTCAGAGCTGCTTTCTCTAGTATTTTAGCTAGCAGCGGGATGCTGGAAATCGGCCGATAGGACTCTACCTTCTCCGGGTCAAGCTGGTTGTTTTTTAACAGGGGTCGAATGGAGGTCTGCTTAAGCGTTGTTGGGAACTTTCCTGTTGTGAAGGATTGATTTACGATTTCTGCTATAATTGGACTGAGTTCTGATCGCATTGCTCTGATCTCCAGGAACAAGCAGGAATGAGTCTTCACATATGAGTACGTCGGTACTGACGGAGCCTGCGTGGGAACACTCCCCAGCATCCAAAAAGAAAGCTTTTGGGAGCATCCCACGCGCATGCATGCTGCCTTCCCACCCATTCACTTCCCTCTCATCAGTTTTCCGTTTTCCGCGGAGCCGGCAGGACGTATTCCTGTCACCGCAGAAAATTCTTCTTTTTATTCTTAGTTTTTTGTGGTCGCGTCTGCCTTCCCTCGACGCCAACGGTACCGCCAGTGCTTTTCTTTATTTTTTCTAAAGAATTTCTTCTTTTCTTCAGAAATTTTTCCTGTTTAGTGTCTGACGGTTTCTAGGCCACTAGGCCTCTTTCTTTCCATTATGGAAAAGCCAGCCACTACCCTTAAGAAATGCTCAAAGTGTGGCGGTACAGATATTTTTTCAGACACCCATACTTGGTGTCTAAAATGTTTGGGTTCTGACCATTGCCCACTGGAGTGTCTTTCCTGCTGGAGCTCAAATAGAAGAAATCTTCAGAATCGAGCACAACTCGATACCCGGTTCACATCGCACTCAATGTCACCAGCTAGAATATCTCCACAGGATCAGGTAACCAAACAAAAGTCTGTAAAGACTAGCCAGTCCTCGAGTGGTATATCTCCTTCCCAGTATCGAGATGGCTCTGGCCTTGCCCTCGAGGACATTTTGGCAGTAAAGCCCCGGCGGGAGTCTTCGGGCTCCAAAACATTAACGGGGCTTCAGGTTGTTCCCGGGATTCTTACCTCGATGAACATACCTGGGCCATGCTCGGTGGTTGTGGCCGCTTGGAGCCGGTACTGACACCCTGGCATCGGCTATGGTGATGGATAAAACACTCCTCACCGATGAGCGCAGTCTAGCGCTCTCGGCTACTTCGGTACCACTAGAGTTGCTGCAGACCCTTCCTCCAGTATCGGTATCGGTACCGGTACCGGTATCGACATGGGCATCGGTGTCGGTACCATCCATGCTTACTTTGACAGACTCGCTTCCTTCGATGCCGAGCCTGGAATTGATCTCTAGCATGGATAATTCGGTACTGACTCGTCTCGGTACCGACCTTGGGCAGTACCGAAGACATCGCTTTAAGGAAAATCCGATGCTTCATCCTTTCAGGTCTTCTGATCCCGATGACTGGGATGAATCCATCGGTACCAAGGCTGAATCTTCAACAAGTCTAGCCTTTACCCCTCATTTTAGAGGGTCTTCCTCAGGGGAGACTTCTTTTCAAGCTTTTCTGCTTGATATGGCAAAGTTACTTGCCATTTCTATACCTGGTAAAGAATCCTTGCCAGGGGATTCAGAGACCCTGCAATCCCCCTGGATTCCAAAGGAGGTTATCATGCTTCCTTTGCATCAGATCTTACAAGATCTACTTTTAAGGATGTGGGAAACTCCTTTAACGGTATCACCACATTCTAAGACACTTGACTCCATGTACAAGGTGCCACCTTCTCCAAGTTTTCAAAAGACTCAACTTCCTCATCATTCTATTGTTGTAGAATCAGTAATGAGGCGTATTAAGAGTGCAAAAAAGCACTCTTCTTATCCACCAGGTCGTGAGTCTAGAACTTTAGATGCCTTTGGACGTCGATGCTTCCAGGCATCCATGCTTTCAGCAAGAATTATCTCATATATTTTCTATATGGGATTATGTCTTGAAGAGGTCACAGAGAACTTAAAGCTTTTGAACCCTTCAAGAACTTAAAAGAGCAGACTTTTTCATATTAGTCAGTCATGCTCAAAATGTCTCTAAATTCCTTAATCGTGCTTCCCTGGACTGTTTTGAGTCTATTAGCAGAACTTCTGCTATAGCCATAGGAGCACGACGCATGGCCTGGCTCCAAGCTTCAGACTTGGACAAATGGGTACAAGAAAAGCTGGGAAATACTCCTTGTACTGGTGAAAATCTCTTTAACAAGGATGCTTTGTTTCAAGCTAATCAGTTAAACACTGATATTGTTGCTTTCAGAGGATTGTCAAAACTTTCCTCTACCCCAGCTAGTAAAAGATTTCCTAACAAACTTTATTCCCCTAAGGGGAAAAAGTTTTATTCATCTTCTACCCATCATGCAGATGTTTCCAAAGAAGGGCAACATCATACAAGGCTAAGAAAACCAAAGTCTCAACAGGCTCAGCAAACTCAGCAGTCGCATGGTTTCTGATTTTTTTATTTCATTAAATCTTTTTTCCTGTTGAGTTTCAGAACCACTACTTCTTAACTACAGAAGCATTTACAGTTCTTCTCATTCTTATTGAGAGGTCAGTGATATACTGCCTTAATCCTCCACTTTAGGCATGAATCTCTTGCTAAGAGCAATCCATCCTTTCAGCTCTTAGAGCTATTGAGGATAATCATGCCCTATAGGTAACAGGTTTCTCCTCTCCTTGTAAAGTAAATAGAGGAGTTAGAACTACTTACAAGGTATGCTACGCCCTTCACCTTGGCAGTTGTCCTGTATGAGGATATCTTATACTTTTGACTGCAGGGGAGCTTTACCCTTTTCAGAGACTTACCAAATTGTATGTCTTCCCAACTCTGTATTACTTTCTATCCCTCTTAGTTGAGATTCTCAATCTAAGAGTGATACTATTTGACTGGAGGGCTTACCTTTTAAGCCATAGGATTGTCCTCAATACCTACTCCAGTAAGTGATTTCCATACAGAGTTTTCTCCCCTCTGCAATCTTTCAAATATCTCTTTTAAGACCAGCTTATCAGACCATAATTGAGAGTTTATCACTTCTAATTATGTCTGTCGGTCCTTTTCCAATCTATAGGACCTAGCCTCTTCTGCTGCCTTAACACATAATTCCAAAAGAGGTCCCATAACCTACTTGGACAAATTATCGTTGCAGGCAGCCAGCCTGTCTACTGTTCTTAGCCATCTTCAATTCTTTGGCTCCCACAGAATAGATTAGGTTGCACACTGGTAATTAAACAACCAGATCTCACCTGTGCAACCCACAACATGCTCTCTGCAATTCTACAAAAAGCTCTGCAACTATGGGCCTTTGCCAGAGAGGGTCAGAGCCATTCCTGGTGGGTAACTTTCAGAGGTTGAAAGGCTTACCCAGTCATGCTCCCACATGACCGGGTTTTTCCTACTTTTACCATCTTCCTTGAAATTTCCTTTTAGGGAAAATGAACCAGGGCTTAGATCACGTGAAAGCATGAAGAATTGCTTAATTCCCTGAGTTGTTCCACATCTCCAGTGGAACTCTACCAACAGGGATGCATTTCTTTTCACTGCAGTCTGTCCTTGTCTAGTGCATTCCTTCTAATTCCCAATACTTCATTGGAGCTTATGCTGAACAAAGAACGCATTATACTCATATTGCCCTCATAGATGGGCAAATATGGTATTTCCTTTTATTGTGTCATTTTCTCCACACTGAAGTTATAGAAAGATCCAGACTTGTTGTCTTAAGACTAAGGTTTTGTCTGCACCCCTTCACGTAGATCTCCATTTCTGGTTATTCAAGGTCTAGAATTTTAAAAAGATCTAGACCTATCCTTCTGACTAGAAACATTCCATTGGTTTTCCATGTAACCTTCTTCATGGTTCTTCCACATGTAACCAGTAAGGGATTCTCTATCCATATTCTCAAGCAGGTCTTACCCCTCCTTGTTATTAAGTGAGTGTCTCTTTATATGTATATATATATATGTATATATATATGTATATAGATAGATAGATAGATAGATATAGATAAGGAAGACTCTAGTGAGCCCATGGAAGTAGAAGAAAAGAATGATTCTACCTTTAGGAAAGGTCACAGCCCTGCAAAGCGCACGTTCCAGCAGTTCTCTAGAGAAAACAAACACAGGGATTCAAAAGATAAGCTGACATACCCAAGCCCTGATGACGTAGCAACTGGCTTGGAAACTGATTACAAACACCTGTCTAGAGAGTCAGGGAGGTTTGTCAGAAAACAGGGATATAAACCAGGGCTGGAGAGCCAGTCAAGAGAGCAGTACGAGAGAGAGCAGCACGGAAGGCAGCCCAGACGGGAGCACAGTGGGAGGAAACACAGTAGCTGGAGGAAGGAAGCCACGTGGAGGAAAGGAACTGAAGCAAGCAAAGCAGAAGGGGAGAGGACACGAAGGTGGTCTGGAGTGCTCAGAGAGAAAGAGCAGGAAAACCTTCAAAGCCCAGCACTGAAGTAAAAGGTTCAGAGAGTTCAGAGGTGGGTGCGTAAGACTCAGTGCAGAAGTCTGCAGAGCCCAGCCTTGAATGGAGAACTGTGGCAGAGCTCCAGGGAGGAACCTAAGCTAAGGGACAAGGGACTGTTTCTCCAGAGCTGGCAAGAGATAGCTGCACAGCTGCTGAGAGGAGTTTCCTCAGGATCAGGTACTGCTTATCCCTATTCACTAGAGCTATGTTTAAAAGACCCACAGGGAGATTTAGGGAGAAAACACCCTGAGGCATTCGCCAGTAGTTTAAAGCAAGGCAGTGCAGCACAAGAACCTGAAGCAATGCAGGTGGACTCTAAGGAGAGTGATTCCTTACAGCCAGAACAACCTATGGATTGTAATTTGTGCTTTGCAGACAGTATTGAAAGTCTTTGCTAAACTGTATAGTATAAGCTGAGTGTAACCTAAAGAAAAGAAGATATTTTCTTTGGTAAAGGAAGCTGCCATGTTTTGTTCTTTTTCTGTATACGTGAGAAGCAGCTGCATTTGGATTGAATGAATGTAAAAGCTCAGCCAGCACACTTGTATAAAGAACCTTTTTTGAACAAATACTGGAGAAGTATTTGAACCCTTGCTTTTGGGAGAAATAAACTTTGTTATAGTTTTGCCTATAACTCTGGCTTCATGACTATTTTCTATCAGAAGGAAAACTACTTTCCCAGCATGCATCACGAGAGGAAAGTTAGTTGATTTAACCTTCAATAGAGAAAAATAATGGCTACCCCAGCCTTCCAAGCCTAAGGCAGAGGGCGGGGTATGACAAGTGGCGTAGTTGTTGGATCATCGTTACATCAGGATTTACAAAAAAACACTTCAGGATTTTCACCGAAGGTTTTCTGCAAGTACCTACTGCTAAGCTGTACTCTGGAGGGCAGAGTGAAGGATCGCTGGCAGGTCGGCCAGAGCAACTGGAGACCAGCGATACTCTACTTTTCAAGGCGTAAATCGATGCCTATGCTCAGGTAACGAGTATTTGGGCATGGGTAATATGGGATTCAAGTGAGAAAGAAGAGAGACCTCAAACATTTAGCCTAAGGGAGACTAGCTGAAAGTCTGGTGATATCGCACTTGGTGGGTTGTGTTTGTCTTTTTTTTCTGCAGAGAAAAACTACCAAGATGGATCCCAAAGATGTTTTGCAGTGGATGGTGTCCCAGTTTGAGAAGCAGAGGAAGATGTCTCATCATGCGCAGGAGCAGGCTGCAGCCGCTCTGCAGGCCCAGCAGAAGCCTATGCTAGACTTAATGGAGGCGTTGCTTGCGAGTCAGAAAGCGACAGTGGGAGCTACATTAAGCACATCGCTGCTGGAAGCAGCAACACATACCTGTGTGGTAGGACCACAAATTTGTGGGACTTTCTCGTTTGGACAACTTACAGTAGGAGATAATGTGGATGATTTCATTGAAGCTTTTGAGCGAGTTGCACATACGGTGGGGTGGCCAATAGAACAGTGGACTGTACGGCTAGCCGCATCCCTTACAGGAGAGGCATTAGCAGCCTACAGGGCCATGCCGGCAGCATTTGCTACGGATTATGGGGAGCTAAAAAAGGCCATAAGAGATTGTTTAGGCTTAACTCCGATTGTCTACCATCGCATGTTGAGAGCTACAAAGTTAGGAGCTGGTGAGACACCTAAGGCTCTGTGCCAGAGGGTCAAAGCCTTAACTGTAAAATGGTTAGCTCCGGAAGGTAAAACCATAGAAACTGTAATAGATGCAATTGTATTAGAACAGTTCATGAATGCGATACCTAAGGAAATTCAGTCCTACTTGATATTACAAAACTGCCAGACCTCGACAGAAGCAAACCTGCTGACCGAAAGATATCTAGAAGCAGAGTTGGCTGGTCAGGAAAAAGGGGGCGCTCTGAGAAAGGCAGCGGAGGCTAGTTTTGTAAGATCAGAAAGAGGACCAAGGCAAAAGGTGGAATGTATGAAAGCTTATTTGCCTAAGCAAGAAAGTAATTTGATAATGAGAAAATGTTTTCAATGTGGAAAGCTAGGTCACCTGAAAAAGGAATGCAGTACATGCAATGCATTAATCAGTGCTAATGTGAACCACATAAGAGAAGGGTTCCTGCTGAATGTTGATGTTCAGGGCATTTCTGTTAACGCTCTACTAGACTCAGGTGCTGACCAGAGTATGATCTCTAAGAGGCTCTGGCAGACAATAGAAGCACAGAGTGAATCCGTACCGAGCAGACCAGAGGGAAAGGTCAGGATCAGGTGTATCCACGGATCTTCATCCTTCTATCCCATGTACAAGCTGCTAATAAAGGGGTTAGGAACACAAAGGGAAGTCCTGATAGCTGTAGTCCCGAGATTACCCCATGACCTAGTGCTAGGTAGGGATTGGCCCCAGTTCAAAAGAGGATTGGAGAAGGGCCTACATCCAAAAGTGGGTCTGGTATCTACTCAATCCCAGTCAGCAACCCCAGGTGAAAAGGAGGAACCCCCAGATGAGTCACTATGTGAACTACCAGCACACGACGACCTAGTAGCTTCCCCTGCAGATAGGTGTAAAAAGGGAAAGGCTGAGAAACGCCGGGAAAGACAGCGTAGGGCTCAGGGGAGAGCCGAGATGGAGGCCGGACAAGGGTTACCTTGGGTCCCAGCCGAATTGGTGGAGAATTTCCCGTCTTTTCCCAAGGAACAGCAGGCGGATCCCGCACTTAAACGGGCATTTGAATATGCCCAGGTTGAGAGGGATATCCTCCCAAGATTCCTCTTGGATAAGGGAGTACTGTATAGGGAGAGTCTTGATCCCCGAGCAGGGACAGTCAGGAAGCAGCTGGTGGTACCCGCCGCTTTTAGGACGTTGGTCTTGAGGCTGGCCCATGACCACCCAGTAGGAGGTCATAAGGGAGTACAGGGGACTCTAGACCTGATTCTCGCCCGTTTCTACTGGCTGGATTTTTTCAAGGAAACCACCCGGTTCTGTGAGTCATGCCCTTCGTGTCAGAGAGTTACCTCTGTTCGACCACCAGGGGTGCCCATGATTCCGACTCCTATCATCTCAGAACCCATCTGAAGAATCGCAATGGATATAGTAGGACCTTTGCTGAAGACGCCCCGAGGGTTCCAGTACATTTTAGTTATAGTAGATCAGGCCACCAGGTTTCCATGGGCCATTCCTTTACGGAACATCTCTGCGAAAACAATAGCCCTAGAGGTAATAAAGCTATTTTGTGAAGTGGGTTTCCCCCAGGAGGTGCTGACAGACCAGGGTAGCAACTTCATGTCAAAATATTTGGCCCAAGTATGGGATGCTTTTGTGGTACAACACGTAAAAACGGCTGCCTATCATCTCCAGTCCAATGGACTAGTGGAGAGGTTGAACCAGACATTGAAGCAAATGCTTAGGAGAGGCTTAGATGGAAACATGTCTGAGTGGGATGTTATTTATTTATTTATTTATATTCTCTTATATACCGTGCTATTCTGCATCAGTGAGGTTTACATTGAACAAACTGAAATTACATTGAACAGGGCATTATTACTTGGAGATAACTATTTTACAGGGAACATGGGCTATGGAGGGTTAAGTGGCTTGCCCAAGACCACAAGGAGCACCTGTGGGACTAGAAATACCAGTCCTTCAGGCCCAAGGTTGCTGTCCTCTAGTGGGATTTGAACCCCCGACCTTCCGGCCTGAAGTACCGTGCCCCAACCACTAGGCCACTCCTCCCCTTTGTTATGCTCACCTTTGTGCTATACGCCTGCCGAGAGTGGACCCAGGCATCTTTAGGGGCATCCCCCTATGAGTTAATGTATGGACGTGCCCCACGAGGAATTTTGGACATATTACGAGAACAATGGGTTGAGCCCGAGGTAGAAGTAATGGGAGTACCCCATTTTCTGCGAGATTTGAGGGGGCGGTTGCAGAGGACCTCCCAAATAGCAGAGGAAAACTTACAGGCCAGCCAGGCTCGCCAGAAGAAATATTATGATATAGGTACAAAACACTGCCAAATATCCATAGGAGAGAAGGTTATTATGATGGTGGCGGACGCCGGGCCAAAATTTGAGGTCCAATGGAAAGGACCATATAAAGTGGTCAAACAGGTAGGTCCGGTATCCTACAGTGTAGAAAATAATAAGGGCCGCCAGCAGGTTTACCACGCAAATGTCCTTCGGCCATGGCGAGAACGAACAGTAGTAGCCAATGCATCCACAGTGGAAAATAAGGCAAGAAAATTACAGCCAGATATCGTTGCCCTAGCGAAGATTACGAGCTATGTGGGTGAAATGTCACCAGCCCGTAATATCTTAAGGGGTGGGGATATGTGATTAGGAAGACTCTAGTGAGCCCATGGAAGTAGAAGAAAAGAATGATTCTACCTTTAGGAAAGGTCACAGCCCTGCAAAGCACACGTTCCAGCAGTTCTCTAGAGAAAACAAACACAGGGATTCAAAAGCTAAGCTGACACACCCAAGCCCTGATGACGTAGCAGCCGGCTTGGAAACTGATTACAAACACCTGTCTAGAGAGTTAGGGAAGTTTATCAGAAAACAGGGATATAAACCAGGGCTGGAGAGTGTCAAGAGAGCAGCACGAGGGAGAGCAGCATGGAAGGCAGCCCAGACAGGAGCACAGTGGGAGGAAACACAGTAGCTGGAGGAAGGAAGCCACGTGGAGGAAAGGAACTGAAGCAAGCAAAGCAGAAGGGGAGAGGACACGAAGGTGGTCTGGAGTGCTCAGAGAGAAAGAGCAGGAAAACCTTCAAAGCCCAGCACTGAAGGAAAAGGTTCAGAGAGTTCAGAGGTGGGTGCCTAAGACTCAGTGCAGACGTCTGCAGAGCCCAGCCTTGAATGGAGAACCGTGGCAGAGCTCCAGGGAGGAACCTAAGCTAAGGGTCAAGGGACTGTTTCCCCAGAGCTGACAAGAGATAGCTGCACAGCTGCTGAGAGGAGTTTCCTCAGGATCAGGTACTGCTTATCCCTATTCACTAGAGCTGTGTTTAAAAGACCCACAGGGAGTTTTAGGGAGAAAACACCCTGAGGCATTCACCAGTAGTTTAAAGCAAGGCAGTGCAGCACAAGAACCTGAAGCAATGCAGGTGGACTCTAAGGAGAGTGATTCCTTACAGCCAGAACAACCTATGGATTGTACTTTGTGCTTTGCAGACAGTATTGAAAGCTTTTGCTAAACTGTATAGTATAAGCTGAGTGTAACCTAAAGAAAAGAAGATATTTTCTTTGATAAAGGAAGCTGCCATGTTTTGTTCTTTTTCTGTATACGTGAGAAGCAGCTGCATTTGGATTGAATGAATGTAAAAGCTCAGCCAGCACACTTGTATAAAGAACCTTTTTTGAACAAATACTGGAGAAGTATCCTGGTGCAACTTACTTTGAACCCTTGCTTTTGGGAGAAATGAACCTTGTTATAGTTTTGCCTATAACTCTGGCTTCATGACTATTTTCTATCAGAAGGAAAACTACTTTTCCCAGCATGCATCACGAGAGGAAAGTTAGTTGATTTAACCTTCAATAGAGAAAAATATTGGCTACCCCAGCCCTCCAAGCCTAAGGCAGAGGGCGGGGTATGACAATAAATAAATAAATATATATATATATATATATATATATATATACACACATATCTCACTCTGAAAGATTTGTTGCTGTCCATATTAATGCTGTTCCAGCATGCCATAGGGTTTTAAATGGTCAACCAATGTCTATGGTAATTACAAATTACCTTCTTTTACTGTAACCTCTCCGGTTACGTTACATCTGAAGCTCTCCATGTAAAGTCATCCTAAGTGACATCACTTAGGGAAGACATTGCTGATCTTCAAGAAATTGGAGGCTATACCGCCTACTACAAATGTTTCTTTCAGTTGGATAGAGGGGTCTCAAAGACCCATCCTTTTTCTGCAAACCTGTCAGATTTATCTCCTCTCTTTCCTAGAGCCTTTTTCTGCTCCAAGGACAAAGCTCCAAACGTTGGCCTACAGAAGCTTTTGCTTCTCATCCAAAGTCCAACCCATTAAACTCTCCCAGTTTTTTCTTCTGGGATTAGTTCTAGCCTTTTAGGCTTCTGACCTCTGCCTTTATTGCGAAATTTATTTCCTCTGCTTCACAGTAAGGTATTTCCTTTGAGGATAATGTACTGGTTTCTAGCACCAGACCTTTAGTCTCAACAAATACTTTCGCAATATTTTTGACTAAGGTCCACCTTAGAAAATTGCAATCCAATTTTCACTAACATTTCTGATCTACACAAGGACGCCTCTTTAGACGCCTTGTTTAGTCAAGCTGTTCCACAGCACACCCTTCTTACTTCAACTCCTACCCTCCATCCCTTGGATGCCTCAGGTTCTGGAAAATAGCATGGCCCATCGACTAGATTTGCAACATGCTGGGACCCCCTCCAGGCATCTTAGCTTGCGAGTCCCCGTATGTGAAGACTCATTCCTGCTTGTTCCTGGAGATAGCACAGTTAGTTACCTGTAACAGGTGATCTCTGGGAACAGCAGGAATAAGTCTTCACAACCCACCCACCTCCCCTAGGAGTTGTTTCTCTCTCTCTCTCTCTCTCTCTCTCTCTCTCTAATTTGTCTACTTCCCTCCTTCGGTCTCAGCTACAAACCCATCTGATGAGAGGGAAGTGAATGGGCGGGAAGGCAGCGTGCATGCGCGTGGGATGCTCCCAAAAGCTTTATTTTTGGATGCTGGGGAGCGTTCCCGCACAGCCTCCGTCGGTACTGACGTACCCATATGTGAAGACTTATTCCTGCTGTTCCGAGAGATCACCTGTTACAGGTAAGTAACTGCTATCCAGTGTGCGGGGCAGGGGTCATTTGGTGCCATGGTGGTGTTGATGCTGGTAATAATGTCTTCGATGTTGGTCACTGAAGGAGGAGAGAACTTGACGAGTGGCTTCAGAAGCAGGGAAGATTGAGATGTTCCTGGGCTGGTGGCCATAATTGATTTGACGGTTTTGGATTGCATAATCTCCAGGAACAAGCAGGAATAAGTCCTCACATATGGGTACGTCGGTACCGACGGAGCCTGCGCGGGAAAGCTCCCCAGCCTTTCAGATGAAAGGCTTTTGGGGCCTCCCACTGCACATGCGCGCTGCCTTCCCGCCTTCCTGACCAGCTCTCTTCAGTTTCTCTTTTTCTGCGGAGCCAGCAGGTCGTGTTCCTGTCACCGCTGAAGAAATTGTTAAATTTGTTATTTTTCTTTAGACCGCGTACCTGCCTTCCCCATACCGAAACCGGTACCGCCGGTCTCTCTTTCTTTATAAAAAAAAAAAAAAAAAAGACTTTTTTATTTTCCTCAGCACAGTTTGGTACCTGTTGTTAGGCCTTAAGGCCTACACAAATTCTCCTCATGGAGAAGCCAGTCCCTGGTTTTAAAAAATGTACCAAATGCAGTGCTGTCATTTCTGTCACAGACACCCATGAATGGTGTCTCAAATGTTTGGGACCTGAACACTCCATACCGGACTGCCCATCCTGCACCCAGATGTCTAAACGTGGTTTGCAGAACCGGGCCAACAAGCTCCATGTGCTGTTTCCTTCAGAAGCATCACAGTCATCCAGGTCTTCCTCTCCGGATGGATCTCAGGTAACCAAAACTTCTGTGGGCAAATCCTCTAAAAGCAAATCTCTTTCTAAAGATCGAGAGGCTCTCAATTTTGAGTTCGAGGATTCTGCCCAGGCCAAAAAACCCCGGCGGGAGGTTCCGGCCTCCAAAGCAATCATGGGGTCACAGGTTGACATCGATGGCACGGCCTCGACCGATCACCTGTTGGACTGCTCTGGGGTACCGGCCCATACCGGTACCGACATCCAGGCAGTAGTGGCGTCTATGGGCAGTACTGTCCAGACCATGCAGCAGGCCGTTCTGGCATTCATTAAGGCTGCGACGCCCTCGGTACCGATTTCATCGGTACCGACCCCGGTTCCGGTATCCACACCGGAACCGAGACCATCGACTTCCAAACGTCGATCGGTTCCGCATGCCGGATTCCGGCTTTCGCCCGGTACCGATCCCATGCCCGATACGCCCGATGTCGATACCGATCGGTATGCGTATCGTACATTGGCAGTACAGAGGGAAGACTCAGATTATTCTGATGAATTCAATTCCTCTGATGACTCTGCTGAGCTTACTCTTCCTGAGGAGCCCTCTTCTCCAAAGAGGAGGATGTCTCCTCCAGAGGATTTATCCTTTCAGGAGTTCATTGTTGATGTAGCTAAAGCACTTTCTATTGCTACATCTTCTGAAAAAGAACCCAGATCAAAAAAATTGGACATTTTAGGATACTCAAAAGCTCCTAAAGAGGCAGTCACTCTGCCTGTCCATGAAATCCTTCACTTGATGGATTTGTGGGAGACTCCTTTAACACTGTCTCCCCATTCCCGTAGGTTGGACACCATGTATCGGGTCCCTCCTTCGCCTGGGTTCCAGAAAACTCAGCTGCCTCACCACTCTATTGTGGTGAAGTCTGCCATGAAGAAAATAAAGAGTCCTAAAAGGCATTCTTCTACCCCTCCAGGGCGAGAATGTAAGACCCTAGACTCTTTTGGAAGAAAGATGTTCCAGGCTAGTATGCTTATAGCCAGGATCAATTCTTATAGCCTTTATATGGGCATGTTTCTTGGACAACTTGCCCTAAAAATACAGAATTTTGCCCCCTTTATCCCTGATGATCAAAGGGCGGACTTCTTTTCTATGGTGACACAACTTTCAGAGGTCTCCAAGTTCTCCAACAGGGCAGCCTTTGATTCCTTTGAGGTTGCAGGCAGAGCTTCGGGAATTGCTATTGCAGCCCGACGTCTCGCTTGGCTCCAGGCTTCTGACCTAGAACCCTGGGTTGTAGATGGCCTCAGGAATCTGCCCTGTACCGGTGAGAACTTATTTGGGGAAGACTGGCAGATTAAAGCTGCTCAAATGGATGCAGAAAATGCCACTCTAGATAGACTTTCCAAGTCTACTTCTACCCCTGCCAAAAAGAAGTCTTTTAAAAGGCCTTACTATAAAAAGACCAGATTTCCTACAAATACTGGCCAGCAATCTGCTCAGCCTCGCTTTGCGGCTAAGCGTCAACAATCTAAGCAGGTAAAGTCAAAGCCTGCAGTGTCTGCTACACCCCAGCAGGCTCAACCCCCTCAGGGGTTTTGACTTGCCTCTAGAGAACTTGCCGTTTCTGGCTCTAGAACAACCAGAGCCCCTCACCATTCCTGGAAGGCTAGCTCATTTTGCTCCCAGATGGGAACAAATCACATCAGAGCAATGGACCCTCTCTATTATCCGGGAGGGCTACAAACTTCATTTCTCCAGCCTTCCTCCCCATACCATGGTGAGGCAATTCAGTTCTACCCCATCTCTTCTGACCCTGTTGGGTCAGGAAGTCTCTTCTCTTTTTGCCCAAGGGGCAATAGAGGAGGTTCCTCCTCCACAACAGGGGTTAGGTTTCTACTCCCCTTACTTTCTCATAACAAAGAAGACAGGGGGGCTTCAGACCTATCCTAGATCTGAGAGAATTGAACAGGTTTCTATTCAAGGAGAAATTCAAAATGCTCTCTCTGGGCCTTCTCCTTCCATACCTTCAGAGTCAGGATTGGCTTTGTTCTCTAGATCTCAAGGATGCGTACACTCATATACTCATCCATCCATCCCACAGAAAATATCTAAGATTTCTGTTCCAGGGAAAACATTTCCAGTACAGAGTACTACCCTTCGGTCTGGCCTCTGCTCCAAGAGTCTTCACAAAATGCATGGCAGTCGTAGCTGCATTTCTCAGAGGCATGGGAATCTTTGTCTTCCCATATCTGGACGACTGGCTCATCCGAGCTCCATCTCAGTCAGAAGCCCAGATGTCTCTGGACCGCACAAGGCGTATTCTTCAATATCTGGGACTTGTGGTGAACATTCCCAAATCCCAACTCATCCCTACTCAGTCTCTGGAATTCATAGGGGCCCAATTGGACTCCACCACTGCAAGGGCCTACCTCCCTCTGGTCCGAGGCCAAAGACTAATAAGGAACACGACCTGCTGGCTCCGCAGAAAAAGAGAAACTGAAGAGAGCTGGTCAGGAAGGCGGGAAGGCAGCGCGCATGTGCAGAAGGCTCAGGCTCAGTCCAGAAGTCACTTGTCAGCCAGAGAAATGCTGCAGCTTCTGGGCCACATGGCCTCCACGGTACACGTGGTGCCCTACGCTCGTCTTCATATGAGAGCAGCTCAATGGACCTTGGCCACCCAGTGGTCTCAAGCATCAGGACTGCCCTCAGACCAAATACTCACCTCAAAACGACTGTTTTGGTCTCTCCAGTGGTGGACATCCTCCAAAAATCTGTTGTTGGGGATCCCCTTCCAACCTTCACAACAGATGCCTCCCAAGCAGGGTGGGGAGCTCATCTCCAGCACCTCTCCACTCAGGGCACCTGGTCTCCTCAGGAGACCACCCTTCACATCAACCTTCTGGAACTGCGAGCAATCTTCCTTGCCCTCACAGTCTTCCACACCCTCCTTGTCAACCTGACTGTCCTAGTCCAAACAGACAATCAGGTAGCCATGTTCTATGTCAACAAACAAGGAGGGACGGGCTCTCTGTCGCTTTGCAACGAAGCTCTCAGATTATGGGCCTTCGCCAGAGAGCACCAAATTCATCTTCTGGCAGTATATCTTCCAGGAGTTCAAAACTCTCGGGCAGACAGACTCAGTCGAGTTCTGCTCCCACACGAATGGTCCCTACATACGGACCAGATACGCAGAATCTTTCAGGAATGGGGGACCCCGGACATAGACCTCTTTGCAAGTCCGTGGCATGCCAAACTTCCCCGGTTCTGTTCCAGGACTCCGTGTCAGGGAGCTCAGGCCAACGATGCCTTTCTCCTACATTGGGGTCAGGAATTCCTGTACGCTTTTCCACCCATTCCTTTGATTCCCAAGACTCTGTTCAAACTTCAGAGGGATCACGGATCCATGATCCTCATTGCTCCACGCTGGCCACGCCAAGTGTGGTTCCCTCTCCTTCTACAGCTCTCCCAGGGCTCCTCCCTGGACCTGGGAGCTGCACCAGACCTTCTGTCTCAGGAGCAGGGGACTTTGTGGCATCCAAACCCCAAGTCCCTACATCTCCGAGCTTGGTTACTGAAGGCTTAAGCCTTCATGAGTTTAATCTTTCCCAACCAGTGAAAGATATCCTTCATGCCTCTAGGAAACCCTCTACTAGGCGTTCCTATGCTTTCAAATGGAAACGTTTTTCCATTTGGTGTGCGCAACAGGGTCTTGACCCTCTAGCACTTCCTTTGAATTCTCTACTGGACTATCTCCTGCATCTTTCCAATGCAGGCCTCAAGACGAATTCAGTACGAGTCCATTTAAGTGCTATTGCAGCATCCTTAAAACCTATAAATGGACAACCTGTCTCCTCTCATCCTCTTATTGCAAGGTTCATGAGAGGCCTGACCCTCACTAAGCCTCCCATCCGACCTCCTCCGGTAGCATGGGACTTAAATCTAGTTCTGGGTCAACTTATGAAGCCACCTTTTGAACCGTTGGTATCTACCTCCCTGAAATTTCTTTCCTGGAAGGTTCTTTTCCTTATTGCAGTCACTTCGGCTCGCCGCATCAGTGAACTGCAGGCGTTGGTGGCTAATCCACCTTATACCAGATTTCATCATGATAAGGTGGTCCTTAGGACGAATCCCCACTTTATGCCTAAAGTGGTCTCGCCTTTTCATCTTAATCAAGAGGTATATCTACCTGTTTTTTTCCCGGCTCCTCATGCATCCAGTGCAGAGAGGAACCTTCATACTCTTGACTGTAAAAGAGCTCTCGCCTTTTACCTCAACAGGACTCAGCCACATCGAAAGTCTTCCCAACTTTTCGTGGCTTTTGATCCTTCTCATTTGGGACTTCCAGTCACCAAACGTACACTTTCCAATTGGATTGCTCAGTGTATTTCTTTTGCTTACCAGAGTAAGAACATTTCTCTGGAAGGCCATGTCACAGCTCACAATGTGAGGGCCATGGCTACTTCTATGGCTCGTCTTCACTCTGTGTCCATAGATCAGATCTGTCGAGCAGCCACTTGGGCCTTGGTTCATACCTTCACAGCCCATTACTGCTTGGACAAGGACTCCCGCCGGGATGCCTTGTTTGGTCAGGCTGTCCTCAAACACCTGTTCCATACTTAAACAACTCCTGCCCACCTTCCCTGGATGGATGCCTGAGATCCATACGAAGATGGTTTACCCTTGGAGGGGGATCTCCCAGGCATCTTAGCTAGGGAGTCCCCATATGTGAGGACTTATTCCTGCTTGTTCCTGGAGATAGCACAGTTACTTACCTGTAACAGGTGATCTCTGGGAACAGCACCCACCTCCCCTAGGAGTTGTATCTCTATCTATCTATCTTCCTTTCCTCTCTCTATTGTCTCAGCTTTAAACTGGAACTGAAGAGAGCTGGTCAGGAAGGCGGGAAGGCAGCGCGCATGTGCAGTGGGAGGCCCCAAAAGCCTTTCATCTGAAAGGCTGGGGAGCTTTCCCGCGCAGGCTCCGTCGGTACCGACGTACCCATATGTGAGGACTAATTCCTGCTGTTCCCAGAGATCACCTGTTACAGGTAAGTAACTGTGCTTAGTTGGCATATGATTGGGGTTGTAATTGCTCATTCTGTGGTGGAGAAAGTTCTTTGGTTAAGGATTTTACCAAATTGAAGAGCTCTTGTGGCTTGTTTAGAGAACGACTGAAGAGCTCTGAGTGGAATTCCTTCCTCTTGTCCCAAATTGCTTCTCAATAAACTTTCAAATAGGCTAAATAGGTGGCTTGATCATCTGTATTATGGGTGTGCCTCCAGTTTCTCTCAAGTTTTCTCAGGTGAAGTAGGGACTTCTTTAGTTCAGAAGAGAACCAGGGGGCTGTTTGCCTTTTGGCGGCATTGTTCTTGGGTGTGGCGTGATAGTTTGACGGAAGCAGGAGAGCGTACAGCTTTAGAGTATCATTCCAGGTGGAAACCAAGTCATTGAGGTTGTTCGACGGCTGAGAGAGTTTTGGGATGACATGTTTAGCCAGCACTTCCTTATCAAATGGTCTGAAGCGACATGGGTTTGTTACGTTCTTTGTGCTTGGTTGGTCACACGTGTTGTGAGGAAATGGGAACTGAAATGTTATCAGGCTGTGATCTGACCAGGGGACCGGATTGATGGCGAGATTAAATTGGTCCTTTCTGTCTGTGGCTGTGGATGGGGCGAAGACTAGGTCAAGAGTGTTCCCAAGTTGGTGGGTGGGATTGGTTACGATCTGAGTGTAGTTAAGGTTGGTCATTGCTTCTAGGAATGTGTTGGACAGAGTGGGTTGTGCATAGGCCAGGTTAAAATCCCCCAATAGCCAGTTTGGTTTGGAGGGGTTTTCAGAGTTACAAGCTAAGTCAATTATATTGGATATCTCGTCAGAGGTAGCGCCTGGTGTCCTGTAGATAAGGTTGAAGGTATTGTGTTTATTTGCAATGGTTATTGTGTCTAACTGTTGCATACTTCTAGTATGGACTGTCCGGTATTGCAGCTTGTTTTTTGATAGTATGAGGACCCCGCCCCCTCTCCTGCTAGCTCTGTTGCAAGTGTGGATCGAGAAGTTAGGGGGTGTAAGTTGGTTTAAAAGGGCAGTGTCTGTGTCTGTGAACCATGTTTCAGTGATCATCAGGATGTCTAGGTTAAAGGTGGTTATTAAGTCTGTAATGACTGGCCATTTGTTGCGGGCAGAGCGTATGTTAATGAGAGCACACCTGATGTCTTGGTGCACTTTCGGCCTACAGAGACTTTTGTTGGTTGTGTGCTCCAAGGTAACATACAGCAAGTGTGGCTGTCTTCTGTATTGTGTGTTTCCTGGAGGTTGGTGTTGGTTATGGTAGTGTTTTTTATTCGTGTTAATGAGTTTTGGTATGGGGTTATGATTGTGTGTGAGTGCAGTGGAGTAGTAGAAGGCGCTTGAGAGGAGGTAGAGGAAAGTAAGAGCTAGCATGGAGATGGCCATGATTAGGTGTAGTGTGTTGCTTTGAGCTAGGTTGTTGTGTTGTTGCCACAGACTGGAAGACAATCACAGGATAATTACATTTGCTTTCCTACCACATTTAAAGATTCAATGTTGCAACAAATTCTTTTGCTAGGAAGCTCATATTCACAGGGAAGTTACTTTGTTTCCTGTCACATTTAGGCTTCAATGTTGCAACGTGGCTATACTTAGTTACAAAGCACAGACATCAAGACATATTCTGATAAGCTAGCATAAGGTTTGAGTCTTCTGTTCATGTGTCCGTATTTCTTTCTGGAAAGGTGCAGCAAAGATCCCTGGGTCGTAGGGCAACTGAAAATAGACTATTCCTGATGCAGGGGAGATGGAGAAGAGAGTTCGTTGGCTCATCGAGTTATCTTATCTTTGCAAAGGTGGAGCTTGGGTAGCTGTAGTTTAGTTGTCCTTTATTCTTCTATCACTCCGGTGGGGAAAGCCGATGTGGGTGGAGAGCTGGAGAGCGACCCTCACAGTAGCCGAGGGCTTCTCCTTGAAAGCGTGAGTCTGCTCCGATTGAAACGGATGGTGAAATGGCTGCCGTTTCCGCCACTGTCTCGGGAGCCCGCTCTGTCTGCTGTGTGGGAGGGCTGCTGGGGATGGCGTGCAGAAAAGTTTAAATAATCCCTTATGGTTCCACTTGTGTCTGCTGGAAACTTTACATTTATATATCCGTGGAGGGATTGATGCACAGATGTGGATTGCTGTGCAGTGTGCCGGCATTCGAGTGGATCAGGTCGGACGGTTTGGGCACCGTCTCTTGCGCCATAAATCTGAATATAAATTAAAATATAAATAGGCCTCCTAAAGCTAATTGTGAGCTTTTTTATACTAATTTGTGTGTGGGGGGGGGGGGGGGGTACCCCGGTTTTGTTTTGTTTTGTTTTGGCTAGAAATGTTTTGAAATATTTTATTTCTTTAAGTAATTCAAATTGTGACTTTTTTTAGTCTATTCTTTTAGGCTGGTTTATTTTTTGTATTGTACAGTGGTGATATCCTTTCTGTATATTCAGTGGATGAGCAGAGGACTAGCACAGTCAGAAAATCATGCCTGGCAGTCTAAAGAGGGCTTATTAAATTCTGTAAATCAAAACTTTTCAAACAAGCTTTGAATGTATGTCAGGAATTATTCCAGGGACCATGCTGTTTCTATTGAGACACAAGATTGAATCGGGTACATGAGTAGGTGATAACATTAGACTGGGGTGAAGCAACAATCTCAGAATTTAGTTAGTGAAAAGTTCTGAGCATACACTTCTTTCTTTAGGGGCATGTTTACCAAAGTGCACTAGTCATTTGCTGCTGATGTGGCATGTTAGTGCAAATAGCACTGCGTTAGCTGCAAAAGCCATGTTATCTGTTGGGGCTGTGCACAGCATTTCCCCAGCAGATGATGCTGCAAAAATGCAGAGATGGTGGCACGGCAGCACAGCGGATGCAGCTTATGCCACCCATTGAGGTGGCATTAGTTGCATCCGCGATGTCTGCAAAACCAGCAGTTACCTCTCGTTGATGCTCATGGTAACTGCTTGTTGTAGACAGGCCCACTCTGCCCACACCCTGCCCATACGTGCTGCTAATGATCTGTATGCAGACAGTGCAGAAGATTCCCCACGCTATCTGTATTTGGCCTGCGTTAGTTGTTACCTACTAATCTGACTGGATCTCTCCTCAGCAGTAAAACAACATATAAACTCTGAGCTTGAGAGCTGCCTACTTTTGTGCCCGATTTAATCCTGTTTATTGACGGGAAAAGCAGAATTGCTTACCTGTATGAGATCTTTCCGTGGTCAGTAGCATTAGGCACATGGTCCTCTCCACCCACCATCCACTACCTTCCCAGAAGTTGCACGTCTTGAATCGTGGAACTAAGGGGACTGAAGACCACTGTGTGTGAGAAGGACCGCCTATGCTCAGAATGTTTTCACTAGTTCTTGAGTTCTGGGAGGGCTGTTCTGTTTCAATGCTATCTGATGGAATTGTTGAGTTGTGAGGCTGATTAATCCTGCTGTCTACAGAAAATGCCTATTGCAAGTGAGCAACTTGGCTTTGAGTAGAACTCTTAATGTAAAGGGAGGCAACTCTATTTTAGGAATAATTTTGAGAATCGCCTTCCCTTTGAAAAAGACATTTTAAAACCTCTTTTGTCAAGATCTTTTTACACAGATACAGATTGGGAGAAAAACCTTGGTTAAAAGCAACCTTAATGTCAAAATGCAACTACATGGTTTTATGGTTTAGGTTTTCTGCTGAGCCATAAGTTGTGATCAACTAATAGTAAATCAAAACGTATGTGGTGGGGTGAGGAGGTTTCAATAAAGGAATGATCTCTAGATTTGGTTACTTAATTTTAATGGAATGTGGCACAGTTATGTTGTTTATTTATTTATTTATTTACATTCTCTTATATACCGCGCTATTCTGCATCAGTCCGGTTTACATTGAACAAACTGAAATTACATTGAACAGGGCATTATAACTTGGAGATAACTATTTTACAGGGAACATGGGCATTTTATTTCTCCTATTAGGTAGGTCTGAGTCTCTTTTCCACTTTCCTCATCTATTTTCTTCTGAGTTTTTCCAAATTCTTTCTAATTCTTCTCTCGTCTCCTGTCATCTTCCTTTCTTGTTCTATATATATCTGTGACATTGATTTTTCCCTTTTACCTTTTTTTCTCGGTTTCTTATTTCTCTGCCTCTCTCTGTGTATAGTTTAATTTTAATCTTCTTTCTTTCCTCCTCTTACCTTTCCAGTCCTTTTACCTTCTCTTCACTTCTCACCTACCTGCCAGCTTTCCATCTCCTACTCTCACCCTCCCATTGCCCACTCTGTGTTTGTGTGTCTGTCTCTCTCCTTCACCATTCTCCTGTCTTTCACTCACTCTCTAGTCACCCATTTACACTCTCTTTGCTCGCTCCTTCTTCAGTTGCCTTCATCTACCTTCCATGACTCTTATTACCTTATCAGCACCAGCTTCTTCCATGTTTCTCAGTCTCTCCTGGCATCTAACACTTTTCTTTTGTCTTACCCATCCTACCTAGCTTCTCATTCTCCATCTTTACCTCCTCCCTACTCACATTTCCATACTCTTTCATTCCCTTCACAAACATGCTCCCTTTCCTCTGTCTCTTTTCCTTTCCGCCAAGTGTTTACATTCCTCTTAACTCTTCCTACCCTTCTTACCTCCCAGAAACTCCCTTCAGATACTACCTTTTCTCTTTCTCTTTCTAGAGGTGATACTTCCCTTCTCTCCCAATCCCTCCAGGTGTTTTTTCCTTCTTTCACTGGAGGTTCTCCTCTCCTTTTCACCCCATTCTTCCGTTCTTGTCTTCTCGCCCCATATTTTCCTCTCTCCCCCCCCCCCCCCATTATCACGATGTCCTTCCCAAGCTCTTCCCAATTCTCTACCCTCCTTTTCCTATTTCACTACTAAGGCCCTTCTCTTTCCATTCTCAGTGATGGATCTAAGCATGGCTTCTGCCCAGTGCTGTACCAAGGGCAGGGCGGTGGGTACGGCTCACCTTGTGTGACATCTGGGAAGGGGATGCACCCCCACCAGGCCCACATGTCCAAATCAGCACTTCGGAGGCAGCATGGCAAGCTTACCTTAAAGCCTGGTGTCTTGCCCCACTGCCTCCAATCCGGTTTTGGCGGCTCTCTTCTCCTAGGCCAAAGTCTTGGGATATGCAAGACTTCAGCCTGGGAGAGAAGAGCCACCAGGCCTAGATTGGAGGCAGCGTGGCAAGCTACCTGGCTTTAAGGTAAGTTTGCCACACTGCCTCCGAAGTGTGGGCCCGGTGGAGGAGGTGGGGTTTGCACCATGCTGTGGTGGGGCACGCCAGTTACAAGGAGGGGGTACCCACTCCAGGTACCAAGGGGGCTGGGAATGCCAATGTTTTGCCTACCTGTCCTCCTGATGCTCCTTCTCACTTCTGGACCTAGCAGCAAGAAATGCATTCAATCTCATGTTATCTTCCACTGTTATGGGGATGATGTGTGATAAATTGATTCTCCTACTGCTGAGCTGGGTAGGTACAGGAAAGAGTGGTTCATAGTGAGGAAGACTATCTGCATGGTAGGACAGGATAGAACTGTATTGCACCTCATCAGATCGGGTGATGCTTACCTGGGCCTGATCTGATTTCAGAAATGAGGGGGGGGGGGGATACTTGCCACCCAGTAGCGCCACCCATATCCCTAATGTATGCTAGAATACCTCTCACTCAAATATCAAATACATTATGTTCATTTACCCACCTGATGAATTGTTTCATTAGAGAACTGGAGAGTCCTTTTCTCAGATGAGCCAAGAACAGAAGACTGTCTTTGATGAAGACCTTCAAAAAAAGATAGAGGAAAATGAGCGGCTTCATATACAGGTAGGAAGATATTCTCCTCCTAATGTATGTCTTTCTCTTTAAAAACAGATTCATGTGAGTTGGGGGGACAGACACTGAGATGGAACAAAGAGCAACGCTGAATAAAAAACAAATCATTCATTCATGTAAAAAATCAAAATTGTTTAATCTTTGTTTAATATTTCTCTGGGATTCAGCACATGAAAACAGTCTTTTATTTCTGGTACTTAGATGTTTGGGGAGTAATTTTATAAATTTTTACTTGTGTATAAACCTACTTTTATAAAAGTTCTGAGGCAGAGTTTGAATGGAGTACAGGTGGAGTCACAAAAGCATTGGGATCATGACCTTAAGAGAATTATGGAGAATGAAGAGGTTATGATCACCTGGGATATCTCCATTTTGACCGATAAAAAGCAGAATGCAGGGAAGCAGGACATAGTGGTAAGGGAGAAGAATACCAGAATAACATTGATTATAGAGGTATCAATCCCAAGTGATTATTCTGTGATCCACATTGAGAGATCTTCAAATACCAAAAATGCAGTCTGAGATCAAGAAAATGTGGCAGAAAGATTCAGAGTTATTTCCTATCGTGTTGGGTGCCACAGGCTTGATTAAGAAGAATTCCTTATCGTCACTCCAGTCCAGTCCCTTTACTTCTGGGTTACGCAACCCTTCCAGCAGCTTGGAGGCTGAGCCCAACCTTTTTGGGGATGGAGCGGTATAAATACCACTGGGACCACCCACCAACTCCAGTATTCTCAGCCTCCAAGCAGCTGGAGGGTTCCGTAAGCCAAGGGCTTACTGGAGCCTTTAACACACTTTTAATTTTAATTAATTTTAATTTATTTTAGTTTAAGTTGACTTTAACCTTAGTCTCTGTTTCTTTGATCTCTTTGATTTCTATTTCTCTGAAAGAGGCTGCTCCTTTAAATCTTGCCTTCTCCCTCCTTCTCCCCCCCCCGCCCCCCCCTCTCCCTCCGGAGGAAACTTTCTATCGCTGTAGGGACTCGGTCTCCCTCAGCAGAAGATCTCCCGGCGGCAGTAAAGAGAACCGCATAGCCTCCTTTCCCCCGCGGGTACAGCGGTCTTCCTCGGCCCTCCCATCTTGGGCCTAACTCGCCTCGCGCCAAAGCCCTCGGGTGGCTGAGCGCTAGAGGCGGCAGCAGGACGTTCCCTCTAGCCTCCCGGCTTGGTGCGGCAGCCTAGGAGCATTGGGGTTGCTTCCCGCAGCAAAGCCCGTCCCGGAGTCGGCTTTGCAAGCGGTTGAGGAGATTCCGGCGGACGCGCCGACCGGCTAGAGCTCCACATGGCCGCGGCCTGCCACGTGTGAGCCGCCGGAGCACTGCGGTCTGCCGCGGAGCATCGCGTTGTGGAAGTCCTGCAAAACGCAAGTACTGGGGAGCATTTTGGACGCAGGGGATTTGTTTAGACTTCGGCGTGGTTTTTGGTTTCTTTTCTTTTTACTTTAATCTAGGATTTCCACCTCTCCCGGGCAGTAGCTTGCAGGCTAGGGTGGGGGAGGTAGGGGTCCTTCTTGGTCTGCCTCCAGGCTGGAAAGTTTTAGTTTCATTTTAATCTAATTGTAATCTAATTTTATTTTAAATTAATTTTAATTTTTATATAAGTCCTGTTTATTGAGCAGACGGTTTCATTCAATTGCCTTGGTCGGGTGATCGCAAGGAGAAGCCCCGGCTCTACCCCATGGCATCCAAGCCACGCTGCCCCTCCTGTGGAACTCGCAGGGGGACCTCCGCAGAGGCCGGTATCTGCAGGAGCTGTGCCGCGGAGGCCGCCTCGGTGGAACAGGAAATTAACCTGGCCATGCTGCAGCCCTCCCAGGGATCAGGAGACCCTCTAGAAGGGGAGGGGGGATCCCAGTTACCTAGCTCTACCCCTTCGGACCTTCCCACGCCTCCACTGATTCTTCCCTCCCCCCCCCTCTAGTGCTGGGGGGGTTGGAGATTTTTTCTCCCCTGACTTCATCCTCTTACTTCACAAGGCCTACTGTCTACGTAAGCAGGGCTCAGGGGCGGAACAGGTTGGCCCGCCAGTAGAGGGCAAATCTTCTAGTCACCTCGGGGCTACCCTTCAGGAATCCAGTATCCCTCCTAAGCGCCCCCGGCTGGGGAGCGAAGAGCTATTGGCATCCATGTCCCAGGGCACTCCTGAGGAGGACAGCTCGGTTAAGGACTTGGATGAGGAGGAGCTGGAAGAGGGAGAGATCCTGGAAGAGGATCAATCTCTGATAGTTAGAGTCTTTCGCCGAGAGGAGCTTCCGGCATTAATTAATGAGTCCCTAAAAGTCCTCAATGTCGCTACGGACCTGCCAACACAGGAAGAGGCGTTGGAGGATCCTCTAATCCAGGCCATTAGGAGATCCCAGAAGGTGTTCCCTGTCCACAGGGTCGTGCGCCAGATGATCCAGGAAGAATGGGACCAACCAGAATCAAGCTTAAGGGGAGTCAGGACCATGTCTCGCTTATACCCTCTACCAGAGGCAGATAAAGAACTGCTAAAATCCCCCAGGGTGGACGCAGCGGTATCAGCAGTTACTAAGAAGACGACAATCCCAGTCGAGGGCAGTTCGGCCTTAAAAGATGCGCAAGACAGAAAGTTGGATACACTCCTGAAGCAAGCCTTTGACGTAAGCGCTCTCGCCTTACAGGCCTCAGTGTCGGGAGCTTGGGTGGCTCGGGCCTGCTTTCGGTGGGCTCAGCAGCTCCAGACAGAGGGCTCAACGGGCGAAATACAGGCCAACTCGGCTAAGGTAGAATCCGGAGCGGCCTACTTGGCAGACAGTCAGTATGACCTCATCAGAAGCCTAGCCAAGAACATGGCTTCCCTAGTGGCGGCCAGGCGGTACCTGTGGCTACAAAACTGGGCAGCTGACGCTTCCTCGAAATCACGCTTGGGTCGGCTCCCCTTTAAAGGGAAACTCTTATTCGGGGAGGATTTGGAGAAGCTAGTTAAGGACCTGGGTGAGTCTAAGGGAGACAGACTCCCGGAAGATAGACCAAAACAAGGGCGCCCCCTTGCCCCTGTGCGCACACAGCCTAGGGACCCGCGGAGGTTTCGCCCATCCAGGTCAAATTCTTTTCCCAGGGGTCGTTTTCCCTCAAAGGGTCAGGGCTTCAGATGTTTTCGAGGAGCAGGTCGGGGCTTTGGTGCATCCCCATCCTCCTCCTTCTCGGGTCCCAGAAAACAACAATGAGATGACGGGGGTCCAGGGGGAAGGACGGCCGGTAGGCAGTCGCCTGAGGCTGTTTATTCCCGCCTGGTCCCGAGTCACGTCCGATCAATGGGTCCTAGAAGTAATCAGAGAAGGTTATGCGCTCGAATTTGCAAAGCAAATACTTCCAGCATTTGTTCAGTCTCCCTGCGGTTCTTCGGCAAAGAGGGCAGCAATAGAGGCAACTCTGGTCCATCTATTAGCCCTAGGGGCGGTGATTCCCGTGCCTCCAGACCAGTGCGGCTCGGGTCGGTACTCGATCTACTTCATAGTACCAAAAAAGGAGGGATCTTTTCGTCCAATCCTAGATCTAAAACAGGTCAACCGCTGCCTCAAGGTGCCACACTTCCGGATGGAGACCCTACAGTCGGTCATAGCGGCCGTAAGGGAAGGGGAGTTCCTAACGTCCCTCGATTTGACAGAAGCCTACTTGCATATCCCGGTCAGGAAGTCCCATCAACAATTCCTGAGATTCGCAGTACCAAGAGGCCACTTTCAGTTCCAGGCCCTACCCTTCGGCCTAGCTACGGCCCCCAGGACGTTCACCAAGGTAATGGTGGTAGTGGCGGCCTTCCTCAGAAAGGAGGGAATATTGGTACATCCCTACTTGGATGACTGGCTGATCCGAGCGAAGTCGAAAGAGGAAAGTCAGGCGGCAACGACCAGAGTGATCCAAGTTCTAGAAGAATTGGGATGGGTCATCAATCGCCGAAAGAGCAGGATGACTCCCTCACAGGAGCTGGAGTACCTCGGAGCAAGATTCGACACCCTCAGGGGCAGGGTGTTCCTGTCTCAGTCAAGGTCAAGAGAACTAAGGCTTCTAGTCACGCAGTTTCTAGGCAGACGAAATCCCTCGGCATGGCATTATCTTCAGGTCCTGGGAACCATGGCGGCAGCGATAGAGGTGATCCCATGGGCAAGGGCTCACATGCGTCCGCTGCAGCGGGCGCTACTACGTCGATGGTCTCCTCAGCCTCTGTCAATGCAGTTACCTTGCGCTCCGCGGACCAAACAGTCCCTCCACTGGTGGCAATGCCCAAGGAATCTGGACCGCGGGATGCCCCTCGAGCCTCATCAGTGGCTACTATTGACGACGGACGCCAGCCTGACAGGCTGGGGAGCGCACTGCGAGGACCAGTTCGTCCAAGGCCGCTGGACACCAGTGGAATCACAATGGCCCATCAACAGACTGGAATTGAGGGCCGTCACCCTGGCACTCAAGGAGTTCACGACCTTAGTTCAGGGAAAAGCAATCCGCGTCCTCTCCGACAATTTCACCGCGGTGGCATACATCAACCACCAGGGAGGCACCAGCAGTCCCGCCCTGGAGAAAGAGGCGGAAGCTCTGTTCCGGTGGGCGGAGCCCAGGCTACTGGCACTGTCAGCACAGCATGTGGCGGGCGAGGACAACATCACAGCCGACTTCCTCAGCAGGTGCAAGATAGACCACGGAGAGTGGGAACTGGATCAGGAGACCTTCAATCAAATAGTGGCCCGGTGGGGCCTCCCAGTCATGGACCTCATGGCGCGGTTCTCCACGACCAAGGTAGACAGATTCTTCAGCCGAAGAAAGGAAAGAATGTCCGAGGGCCTAGATGCCCTATCACAAAGATGGCCTTCGGAAGGTCTTCTCTATGTATTCCCCCCTTGGGCTCTGATCGGAAAGGTTCTCCAGAGGGTGGAGTCTCACCAGGGGTTGGTAATCCTCATAGCGCCGGATTGGCCTCGCTGCCCCTGGTACGCGGATCTGGTGAGGATGGTCACCGACCTACCTTGGCGACTCCCTTGCAAAAGGGACCTGCTGAGACCAGGCCCGGTTCGGATGCCTCACGTGGATCGATTCTCGCTTACGGCCTGGCTATTGAAAGGGCGCGGCTCCTAAAGCGAGGCTACTCAGGACCGGCAATTTCGACGCTTTTGAAGGCTAAGAAGCGCTCGACCTGTCTGTCCTATGTAAGAGTTTGGCGCATCTTCGAAGCCTGGTGTGCAGAACACCGTCGGAAACCCCTTTCAGCCTCTGTCCCGGAGGTTTTGGAATTCTTGCAAGCAGGATTTGATAAGGGTCTGGCGCACAGCTCCCTGCAAGTCCAGCTGGCGGCGATCGCTTGCTGTAGAGGCAAAGTCTGGGGCAAACCCTTAGGGGCGCACCCGGACGCCTCCAGGTTCCTAAGAGCGGTTGATCGGCTACGTCCTCGACGGAGGTCGGTCATCCCCCCGTGGGACCTGAACTTGGTGCTGAATGCCTTGATCGGGGAACCCTTTGAGCCTGTGAAGAGAGCCTCCTTAAAGGATTTAACCCTAAAGACGGTTTTTCTGGTCGCCATCTGCTCGGCCAGGAGGGTTTCGGAATTGCAGGTGCTGTCGTCTCAACCCCCCTTCCTGACCTTCCTCAAGGACAAAGTGGTGCTGCGCACAGTTCCTTCCTTTTTGCCCAAAGTTATCTCTCCATTTCATGTGAACCAGACAGTTACCCTGCCCGCCTTCTCGACCAAGGGGCAGGAGGCTAGGGATAGCAAGCTGCGCCTCCTAGACGTCCAGAGGGCCTTGAAACGCTACCTCTCTCGCACAGCTCCATTCCGAAGGTCCGACCGCCTGTTCATTCAGTTCGGGGGTCCACACAAAGGGGAGGCGGCGGCCAAGGCCTCGATCTCCAGGTGGATCAGAGAGGCGATTGCCTCCGCCTACATCCTGAAGGGGAAGCAGGTCCCAGTGGGGCTGCGGGCCCACTCCACGCGGGCTCAGGCGACCTCTTGGGCGGAATTCAGCCTGGTCCCTCCGCTGGATATTTGTAGAGCAGCAACCTGGTCCTCGCTGCATACCTTCACCAAACACTATAGGCTGAACGTGCAGAGTTCAGCGGATGCCCGGTTCGGTCTAGCGGTGCTTCAGGCCGGTTTGCCGGATCCCACCCAGGGTTGAACTGCTCTGGTACATCCCAGAAGTAAAGGGACTGGACTGGAGTGACGATAAGGAAATAGTAATTAGATATTACCTGCTAATTAGTGTTCCTGAAGGAACGACAGTCCAGTCCCTGATCCCGCCCGGTTCCGGCAACCGATAAGACCTCGAGTTCATTGATCAGCATTGGACCGAGCGTAGGGCCGCAATTCGACAGGGAGGAGTGCAGGGGAAAGCCGGCTCGGGTAGAAGAAGCCCCCTTCCTGTCCGCCTCCATTCCCCCCCTCCTTCCCCTATCCTATAGAAAAAAAAGAAAAAAAAAAAAAATATATATATATATATATAATAAGAGTGCCCGTTTGAATAGGTTTCTGTGTTATTGTGTTTTGTTACGTTAAGTAGTTTTTGGATGGAAGATCGTTAGATCTGCTTTTTCATTCGAATACTGGAGTTGGTGGGTGGTCCCAGTGGTATTTATACCGCTCCATCCCCAAAAAGGTTGGGCTCAGCCTCCAAGCTGCTGGAAGGGTTGCGTAACCCAGAAGTAAAGGGACTGGACTGTCGTTCCTTCAGGAACACTAATTAGCAGGTAAGATCTAATTACTATTTTCCAAGCACACCTTGATAAATTAGCCATACATGTTTCATCTTATGAACCCCAGAAGGAGGCTCCCTTTGGCACAATGCAAGTACAACACTGAGCATTAACAGTAAATTTGAGAGATTGAGATCATACTCCTCATTCCATGGCTTAGAAGTAAGATTCACGTCTGTCATGGTATGCACAAAACTAATAAACTAATATAAACAACTGCCTAACTATACTAACTTACACAAAAATGCCCTTAGTAAATACAGTTTAATAACTAAGTTCTTCAAAATCCTTATAAACAATTTCTGCAGTTTTTTTACACAACAAACTCGGTAAGGCATTTACGACCTCAGGATGGCCCAACCCCTACATGTGGCAAAACTAATCACCATAGGGAAATAGCAGACGCTCACATCATAGGTCTTTAGCCTTCTTTACTTACTAATATTTATTTATTTTTATTTTGCACAAATTTACCATAACTTAATAAGTAAGTGCACATACATAAAAGTACTTTTAAGGATTCTCCATTATTCAATGAAATTACAAAAACACTGTTAAAAAGCATCTATAATCCTGCATGAAACCGGAGCTCACAAATTGCAATCCATTACCTACAACAAGAATAGAAAAGGTTTTCTTAAATGAGGCTTATCTATACACCTTTAAGCAAATGTACATTCACTTATCTGAGCAACCTCTTGGGTTTGGCACATGTCGCTAGCCAAAGAATGAGGGCTTTAAATTAGATCTGTTGGAGATGGATGAAGAAAAAGCCCCCAGGTCAGTAGAAGCCCTCAGGTAAGTAAGAACATAAGAACAAAAGATATGACATACTGGGTCAGACCAAGGTCCATCAAGCCCAGTATCCTGTTTCCAACAGTGGCCAATCTAGGTCATACGTACCTAGCAGTTTCCCCAAAAGACACAGGTTCCACAATGCTTGTATTGGGTCAAGCATTTATATCCTGGGTCCCTTTTTAATAATGGTTTATGGACCTTTCCTCTAGAAACTTGTCCAAACCTTTTTTAAACCCAGCTACACTAACAGCCTTTATTACATCCTCCGGTAACAAATTCCAGAGTTTGATTATTTTCTTTTATTAGTCTTAAATAGTTTACCCTGTAGCTTCATTGCATGTCCCCTAGTCTTTCTGTATTCTGATAACGTAAACAATCGATCTACGTTTACCCATTCCACTCCGTTCATTGATTTATAGACTTCTATCATATGATGTAGGGATGTTACCCATGACTGAAGTGGTATTTAAAGGTGCGGAGGAATTGAAGGAAATATCGATACATCGGGAAGATGTATTACAACTATTAGATAAACTGAAGAGTAGCAAATCACCTGGGCCGGATGGTATACATCCAAGGGTGTTGAAAGAACTGAAATACGAGATTGCAGACCTGCTATTAGTAATCTGTGAACTATCATTAAAATCATCTCTAATACCTGAAGATTGGAGGATCGCCAATGTAACACCAATTTTTAAAAAGGGTTCCAGGGGTGATCCGGGAAACTACAGACCGGTGAGCCTGACATCAGTACCGGGAAAAATGGTAGAAACCATCATAAAGAATAAAATTACTCAGCATGTAGATAGTCATGACCTAATGGGAGACAGCCAACATGGCTTTAGACAACGAAGATCTTGTCTTACTAATCTGTTATGTTTTTCTGAAGGAGTGAATAATCAGGTGGGCAAAGGTGAGTCGGTTGATATTGTGTATCTGGACTTTCAGAAAGCCTTTGACACAAGGTCCCTCATCAGAGACTTTTGGCAAAACTAAAGAGTCATGGGATAGGAAGCAGTGTACTATTGTGGATCAGGTACTCGTTAAAAGATAGAAATCAGAGGGTAGGGCTAAATGGCCAATTTTCCCAATGGAGAAAGGTGAATAGTGGTGTACCCCAGGGATCTGTGCTGGGTCCGCTGCTTTTTGACATATTCATAAATGACCTGGAAAGTGGAATAACGAGTGAGGTTATCAAATTTGCAGATGACACAAAACTATTTAAAGTTGTTAAAACCCAAGAGGATTGTGGAAAATTGCAAGAGGATCTTGATAAATTGGAAGACTGGGCATCAAAATGGCAGATGAAATTTAATGTGGACAAGTGCAAGGTTATGCACCTAGGGAAAAACAACCCAAACTATGGTTACACGATGCAAGGTTCCACATTAGGAACCACCACCCAGGAAAAAGATTTAGGCGTCATTGTGGATACCATGTTAAAACCCTCGGCCCAGTGTGCAGCAGCGGCCAAGAGAGCAAATAGAATGCTAGGTATGATAAGGAAAGGAATGGAAAATAAAACAAAAGATATTATAATGCCTCTATATCGTTCCATGGTGAGACCGCACCTTGAATATTGTGTGCAATTCTGGTCGCCGTATCTTAAAAAGGATATAGCGATTTTAGAAAAGGTTCAGAGAAGAGCCACCAAAATGGTAAAGGGGATGGAAGGATACCCCTATGAAGAAAGGCTAAAAAGGTTAGGGCTCTTTAACCTGGAAAAGAGACGGCTGAGGGGAGATATGATAGAAGTCTATAAATTAATGAACGGAGTGGAACGGGTAAACATAGATCGATTGTTTACGTTATCAGAATATAGAAAGACTAGGGGACATGCAATGAAGCTACAGGGTAAACTATTTAAGACTAATAAAAGAAAATATTTTTTCACTCAACGTGTAATCAAACTCTGGAATTTGTTACCGGAGGATGTAGTAAAGGCTGTTAGTGTAGCTGGGTTTAAAAAAGGTTTGGACGAGTTCCTGGAGGAAAGGTCCATAAACCATTATTAAGAAGTGACCGAAGATATCAATGCTTGACCCAGTACAAGCATTGTGGAACTTGTGTCTCTTGGGGAAACTGCTAGGTACATATAACCTAGATTGGCCACTGTTGGAAACAGAATACTGGGCTTGAGGGACCTTGGTCTGACCCAGTATGGCATATCTTATGTTCTTATGTAACAACACCCAAGCTTGATGTAAGTCTTTAACCTTCGCAACTGCTCCTTTTTAGTTTTTTCTTAACTATTTTCCTCATTTTATCATAGTCTCCCTTTCAAAAGTTAAAAGGTAGTACTGTGGATTTCCTTACTATCCCTCCTCCACTAATTAAATCAAATGCGATCATGCTATGATCACTGTTGCCAAGGGGCCCCAACACCCTTATCTCTTGCACCAGATCTGGTGTTCCACTAAGGACTAGGTCCAATATGGCTTCCCCTCTGGTTGGTTCATGAACCAGCTGCTCCAAGAAGCAGTTATTTATTTCATCTAGGAGCTTTATCTCCCTAGCATGTCCTGCGTTGACACTGACCCAGTCGATACCGGGGTAATTGAAATCACCCATTATTATTACTGTGCTGTAACTTTTGTTGGCGTCCTTGATTTCTTTGAGCATTTCATCATCCATTTGTTCATTCTGGCCAGGCGGTTGATAGTACACCCCCACTGCCATCGCCTTCCCCTTTTTATATGGAATTTCAATCCATAGAGATTCTACAGCAAATTTTGTTTCCTGCAAAACTTTAATCCTTTCTGACTCAATGCCCTCTCTAACATAGAGTGCAACCCCTCCACCAATTTGATCACCTCTATCATTACGATATAGTTTGTACCTAGGTATCAGTGTCCCACTGGTTGTCCTCCCTCCACCATGTCTCTGAGATTCCAATCATATCTATCCTCTCATTTAGTGCTATATATTCTAACTCTCCCATTTTATATTTTAGACTTCTAGCATTTGTATACAAGCATTTTAGAGACTGTATTTTATTCATATTAATTTGGCTATTGGTAGGCATGGCTAATTTGGGATCTTTAAGCTTGTCTGCTCCATACTCGAGAGCATTTGGGCTACTTTATTCTTTTTTGGAACCTCTCTGCTTTTGTTAGTATCCTTCAAGGATACATTCTTCTGAACCATGCGCTCTTGTGTGACTGTCGGCTTTCCCCTATTATCTAGTTTGAAAGCTGCTCTATCTCCTTTTTAAAGGTTAATGCCAGCAGCCTGGTTCCATCCCGGTTAAGGTGAAGCCCATCCCTTCGGATGAGGCCCCTCCTTTCCCCAGAATGTTCCCCAGTTCCTAACAAATCGAAAACCCACATCCTTGCACCACTGTCTCAGCCACGCATTGAGACTCCGGAGCTCTGCCTGCCTTTTGGGTCCTGCACGTTGAACGGGAAGCATTTCGGAGAACGCTACCCTGGAAGTTCTGGATTTCAGTTTCCTACCTAAAAGCCTAAATTTAGCCTCCAGAACCGCTCTACCATATTTTCCTATGTCATTGGTACCGACATGTACCAAGACAGCAGACTCCTCCCCAGCACTTTCTAAGACCTTATCTAAGTGGTGCGTGAGGTCCGCTACCTTTGTACCAGGCAGGCATGTTACCAGGCGATCCTCATGTCCACCAGTCACCCAGCTATCTACATGCCTAATGATCGATAACCAATTATAACGGCTGTCCTGAAACATTTAATACCTCTTTAGAATTGGGTAAAAGGGTCAGTGTCTGGAAAGCAGTGTGCATTAATGCCCATAGTATGGAAAATAAGATCCCAGATGTTGAGGCTTTAATGAAAGAGGCTGACTGATTTACTGTAGTGGCGATTACAGACAACCATGACTGGAATGTAATTATACTATATAACTTTACATACTTTATTCAGGAAGGACAGAGTACGAAAAAGGGGAGGAGGAGTGGCACTAAATGTAAAAAATCTTTTTAAAGCTGCAAAATTACAGAGCTTACAAGGGAAGGAGGAAGCACTGTGGATTAAACTAGAAAGAGGGAATGGGGATTGCATTGGTGTGATATACAGATCTTTACAGGCAGAAGAAGTGGACAGAGATTTCATTGAAGACATTTACAGTACTGCCATGAAAAAAGAAGGGCTACTGATAGGTGATTTCCACATGCCAAATGCTGATTGGCACATCCCTGCTGTGGTGTCATCTATAAGTAAGGAGATCCTGGATTCTCTACAGGGAGAACTATTCCAGCAATTGGTAACAGAACCCACACGTGAAGGTTCTATACTGGACATTTTTCTTTATCTTTATTAGCATTTTTGATATACCGTTCTTTACATAAGCAATAAAGCGGTTTACGATAGAAAATAGCTGCTAAGAAAAAAAAAGGAATGTGACAGGACAGAGAAGATGCAGACATATAAAAGGAGCAAAGGGAGTAGAGAGAGGAGCCTGGGGGTGGGGGGTGGGAAGAGGAGAGAGATTATAGTGTAGGTGGCGGGAGCTCAAAAGCAAGGGAGAACAAATGAGTCTTCAGCAATATGGAAAGTGTTTCTGATGTTACAGTGGGAGATTATCTTGAATCCAGTAATCACTAGATGATGTGGTTCAGTATTAGGACTAGGGCTGATAAAGTTCATGCAAAAGTGAGGGTCCTAGACTTTAGGAAAACTACCTTTGCCAAGATGGGACAATACCTCGAGGAGGCATTAGCGGGATGGGAACAGCTGGGGGATGTAGAAAAGCAATGGGCAAAGCTGAAAGGGGATATTTTAAGGGCAACAAACCTTTTGGTTAGTAAAGTAAATAAAAGGAAAGGAGGCTGCTATGATTCTCAAAAGAAGTAGCTGAAAAGGTGAAGAAAAAGGTGGTGGCCTTCATCAAACAAGAGATCAGAAAGATGAATACAAGCATCAATATTTGGAAAAACTTAGAGAAGCTAGAAAAGTAGTTAGGAAAGCAAAGATACAAATGGAAGACAAAATAGTCAGTGCAGTAAAATGGGGGAGATGAGACATCTTTCAGATATGTTAGTGAGAGGAGGAAGTACAAAAGTGGTATTGTTAGACTCAAAGGTGAAGGGGAGGAATATGTAGAAGCTGATGAGGATAAAGTGGAATTGCTTAACAAATATTTCTGTTCTGTATTCACAGATGAAGGACCAGGAGCAAGACCTCAGAAAATGTCCACAAATAGGAACAGTAGTGAAGGGATCTTGAATGATTTTCAGAAGACTGTGTTCGTGAGGAACTAGCTAAACTAAAAGTAGACAAAGTGATAGGGTTGGATGGGATACATCCCAGAGTATAGAAAGAACTTGGGGAGGTTCTAGCAACTCCATTGTCTTTTCATTGTTTCTTTAGAGTCGGGAATTGTCCCAGAGAACCGGAGAAAGGTGAACGTTGTCCCTTCACACAAAAGCGGAAGTAAGGATGAGGTTGAGAACTACAGGCCAGTTAGTCTTTGTGGTGTGTAAATGAATGGAAACACTGCTGAAACAGAGGATAGTGAGGTTTCTGGATTCCAGTGGATTGCTGGATCTGAGGCAGCATGGTTTTACTAGGGGCAGGTCTTCTTGCCAGACAAATGTAATTATTTGATTGGGCCATCAGAGGGCCATGTTCCCTGTAAAATAGTTATCTCCAAGTTATAATGCCCTGTTCAATGTAATTTCAGTTTGTTCAATGTAAACCGCACTGATGCAGAATAGCGCGGTATATAAGAGAATGTAAATAAATAAAATAAAATAAATAAATAAATCAGAGCGAGCTGGACCGAGGAGAGCCCCAGATGTGGTGTACTTAGATTTCAGTAAAGCCTCTGATACCGTTCCACACAGATGACTTATAAATTAAGCATCCTAGGAATAGCCCCTAAAGTGGCTGACTGACTGGGTTAGAAATTGGTTGAGTGGGAGGCGACAAAGGAGCTTACTCTGAGGAGAAGGATGTAACCAGTGGTATGCCACAGGGATCTGTCCTCGGTCTTGATTCTTTTTAACATTTTTGTTAGTGGTATTGCTGAAGGGCTGTCGAGTAAGGTTTGCCTCTTTGCAGATGATAACCAAAATCTGCAGTAGAGTAGACAACATGAGGAGGGATCTAGCTAAGCTTGAAGAATGGTCGAGAATTTGACAGCTGAGATTTAACAGTAAAAAAATGCAGAATCATGCAGTTGGGATGAAAAAATCCAAGGGAGCAGTACAGTATAGGGGGTAAAGTACTTATGTTCACAAAAGAAGAGTGGAACCTGGGTGTAATTGTTTCTGGTGATCTTAAAGTGGCTAAACAGGTAGAAAAGGCAACTACGAAAGCCAGAAAGATGCATGGGTGCATAGGGAGAGGGATGGCCAGCAGGAAGAAGAAGGTGACAGTGCCTCTGTGTAAGTCTTTGGTGAGACCTCATTTGGAGTATTGTGTGCAATTCTGGAGACCACACCTTAAAAGGATATAAACAGGATGGAATCTGTGCAGAGGGAGACTACCAAAATGGTCAGTGGACTTCATCATAAAGCATATGAGGACAGACTTAAAGATCTCAATACGTATATTTTGGAGGAAAAGCGGGGAAGAGGAGATATGATAGAGATGTTTAAATACCTCCATGGCATAAACGCACAGTAGGACAGCTTCTTTGAATTGAAAGAAAGCTCTGCAATGAGGGGGCATAGGACAAAGGTGAAAAGGGATAAACTCAGGAGTAATATGCAGAAATATTTCTTTACAGAAAGAGTGGTAGATGCATGGAATAGTCTCCCAGTGGAGATAGTAGAGACCAGGACAGTATCTGACTTCAAGAAAGCATATGACCAACACAGAAGATTAAAGGAAAAAAGGGACTATATTAGTTGGTATGGAAGGGCCAACTGAATAGACTGGATGGTTTCTTTTTCTGCCATCATGTTTCTATGTTTATGTGAAGACAGCCAGAGATTCTGCTCATATCAGCATGAGTGTTCTTGCCATGTTCAATTAGAATATTATTAAATGAAAGGAAGTTCAGAAAGGGAAAGAGATAGCTGAATGCATTTTGTCATTTTTTTACCTGACAACTTGGCAATAATGCCAAAGTTGTATGAGACTTCTATACAGAAACACAAAGATCCTTTCAAATGCTTTCATGGATTCTCCCACAATTTTCCCACCCACTAGATTAACGATCATTTTTAATAACCTGCATGGTCTCTTCAGAAGGGCATGTGGTGAGGAGGCTGCAAGCTCTAGCCAGTGGTCCCTCCTTAGGCCCCACATGGGTCACAGCATTCTCTGTCTTTGAGCAGCAGCTTCTGAAGCATGTCATGGTCTGTTTTTAAGACTTTCTCAGCTTCTTGGCAGCCCTCTCTGAGGGTGTCTGGGGCCCAGGCCTCCCCATGGGGGCCCCATGGTCCTAGAGCATGTCTGCCACTGGTGATAAGGGGCTTAAAGGTTTGCACATTATTCCTTTGCCTGTCCATTCTTCTGGGAGCCCAGATATCTCCAGGAACAAGCAGGAATGTAGTCTTCACATATGGGTATCGTCGGTACCGACGGAGCCTGCGCGGGAACGCTCCCCAGCGTCCAATTAGAAAGCTTTTGGGAGCATCCCACAGCGCCTGTGTGCTGCCTTCCCACCTTTCCCAACTGCCTCTCTCCAGTTCTTCGTTTTCTGCGGAGCCAGCAGGTCGTCGTTCCTGTCACCGCAGAAAATTTTTCCTTATTCCCTTCTTTTTTGTGGTCGCGTCTGCCTTCCTCGACGCTTTACCGGTACCGCCGGTGGTTCTTTCTTGTTTTCTTTTCTTTAAAAAAAAAATAAATATATATATATATACTTGGTTCTTTTTTCCAGGTGAACACGCCATTTTGGGCCCTAGGCCCAAAATTCCTCCACAATGGGAAAAACCGCTTCGGGTTTCAAAAAGTGCACCAAGTGTGGCGGTACCATCTCCGTCACCAACACCCATGAGTGGTGTCTTAAATGTTTAGGTCCTGACCACTCCATCACGGAATGTATGGCCTGTGCCATGATGTCCAAAAGAGGTCGGCAGAACCGAGCTGTTAAGCTCAGTACCCTGTTTCCCTTCGATGCAGCCTCAGTGGCATCAACAAAACAAGCACGATTCCACGTGCACCGAACACCCAGTAAGAAAACGTGGAATGCAACGAAGGGACGTGTAGAAGTTAAAAGCTTTTATTTCTTTATTCCACTTCAGCCACTGGCCCGACACTGGCCGTGTTTCGTAAAAACCTTCCTCAGGGGCAATATTGGCTAAAATACATAAAATACACATTTAAAAACAAAAATACTATAAACAGATTATTAAGAAGAGATAATTAAGAGGAACCAGAGAATGAACTAAAACATATAAATGGAACATGCCACTATAACACATAAAACAAAATAAGTACAACCAATACTTGGAGCATAACAGACAGAGTGAGGTAATAATTTTAAAACACCAACTTAAAACAGCTAAATAAAACATAAATATAAATATCAATAAATGTATAAATATATAAAATAAATAAAAATCAATTGCTTATTACAAATAAATACAAATGTGAACCATTGTGGAACAATGAATTGTGAAACAATAATATAATGAATCATGACTTCACATATAAATAAATAAATATGTAAGTATAAAATTAAAAATGGATAACCTATCACGAATAAATAGGAAACTTACCACATATTTATTTTATTTATTTCAGTGCTTTTTTATACCGCCCCTTCCAGAGATCAGGGGCGGTTTACAAGGAACTTAAACAACAATATAGCAGAACATTGCAATATTGAATTACATTAAACATTAGTTGAGCAAAAACAAGGAACTTAAACAATATAGCAGAACAGTGCAATATTGAATTACATTAAATATTAGGTGAACATAAACTAGGTTACATAATAACTAGGTTAAATGGAAAACAATGGAAAACAATGTGAGGGTTATTAACATAAAAGGAAGTATAAAACTATGTTACAAGGAGTCATAAAACTATGTTACAAGGAACCAGAAGGGTAGATTTACATGGTTAGTAAGAGACTATAATAGTTATTTGTGATCATAAATAAAGTATTGGGAGTAGACTAACTTGAGTGGATGAGAAATGAAGTCCGGCATTAGGTGGGGTAGACCTGTGTTTGGTTTGTTGCATGTTTTTGTGTAGTAAATTTGGCATATATAAAATAATTTTTGAGATGGTACATCAACAGTGAAGACAATAAAAAATATATATAAAAAAGAAATACGCTTCAAAGGATGTGACCAATAGTAAAACCAATAGTAAAACCAAAGGAAAGAACCACCATACCTGTATGTTGTGTGTTTCTACTACTGTAATTGCTCCTCCCTTAATACCTTAGGAGAGCCTAAGATGTTGAAAAATTAACAATATCATTAACACACAAGGTAACAAAGGGGGGGGGGGGAAGGGTCAAAAAATGAGGGATGAGGACGAGACCCTGACCCTAAAAAATATATAGAAAAATATCAATATAGGGAAACCAACTCCCAGGGCTAATAACCCAAAAGGCAAAAAACTATAACTAAGAATAGTAGGATAGCCAATATTTATAAAAATAAAATAAAAAAATATAAAATTACCTGAATAAGAATAACTTTTAACCTCAACAGTGTTTTCCTATAACGCCATAGTGCCAATCCTATAAATAAATGTTTTAAAAAAACCTAAATTAGTATGTGTGTCCTGGAATGCATTGTATAAGCGATTCATAAACAGAACTAAAACATATAAAAAAACATATAAACGCCCATTGTTAATAGAAAAGATAACAAATGTGTGTTAAACCGAAGAATAAGATGTACGGTGTCCGACTGCTCATACACTCATACTACCAATTGACGTTGCAAATGAAGAATGTCTATTAAACTTGAATGTGTAGCTAGAAAAAAATATATCTAAAATATTATACAGAAACATTATAAAACTCCACGGACCACTATCTGTTGCATAACTCCCCCAACCTGGAACCACCGACAGAATCAAAAGCAGCAAATTGTAATAAACAGGCTTAAACAGTGAAAAATGATGTGGTAAACAATAACAACGAGGGATAGACGACTGACAAAAAATGAAACATTGTAACATACCTGTGTTCCAATGAACTACTGAATCAAAAATAGCCACATTGAACGGATTTAAAATAAAAACCACGCTGTTAACCACATGGAACCTCCCTGGAAAAAGGGGGGGGGGGGGGGAAACCGCCAACAAATGCACACTTGAACCACTTAGAAAAAGGAGGATCTAGTAACTTAATGCTAAACATCCGGTAAATGGAGGCTCGACACAGAGAAGGGTGGATGGCAAGGGGTTAAAACTATATACATATAGTAATATAGAAGTAACATCTTATTTGTAATAAACATCACCTCCCTCACACAATACTAGAATCTCAGACCTCTACACATTAGGCACCTTTGCGAAATATATAAATAAATAAATAAAACAGTGGTAACATAACTCGCGACTCCCAACTTAATTCCATTCCTCCATGAAATACTTCTATTAGAATAAACAATTAAATCAAAGTTGCCAGACCCATAAAACTAAAAGATGTATAAAAAGCATTAAACAGTTCGAACGGAACAAGGAGAAACAGAATGGTTTAAAATAAGCAAAGGTGTAAGACAAGGCTGCATACTTTCCCCCTACCTGTTTAATTTATATGCAGAACAAATCATCAGAGAAGCAGGATTGTATGAAAACAACAGAGGTGTGAAGATTGGTGGAAGACTCATCAATAACCTTTGCTATGCTGATGATACCACATTACTGGCTGAAAGTGAAGATCTGAAACATTTGCTTCTCACAATCAAAGAACATAGTCTCAAAATGGGCCTGCACCTTAATGTAAAGAAGACAAAGATCATGACAACTGGCATAATCAACAGGTTCATCGTTGAAGGAGAAGAATTGAAATTGTGAACAACTTTAACCTACTTGGATCAACTATCAATAAAGAAGCAACAAGCAGTCAAAAAATCAGACGACGCATTGCTCTTGGCAGAATGGCTATGAAAGACCTAGATAAGATTCTCAATAGCAGAGATGTCTCTCTCCATACAAAGATTTGACTTGTTCAAGCCATGGTATTTTCAATAACATCATATGGATGTGAAAGCTGGACAGTGAAAAAGATAGACAGGAAGAAAATAGATGCCTTTGAATTATGGTGCTGGCGGTGAATACTGTGTATACCATGGACTGCCCGAAGAACAAACCAGTCGGTACTAGAGGAGATCAAACCTAAGCTTTCTTTAGAAGCTCAGATGACAAGACTTCGACTTTCATACTTTGGACACATCATGCGAAGAGAGAGATCATTAGAGAAAGACATTATGCTTGGCAAGATAGAAGGTCAACGCAAAAGAGGAAGGCCAGCAATGAGATGGATCGATACAATAACAGCAGCTACGGGTACCAGTCTGTCAACAATGAGCTGCCTGACTGAAGACCGAACACAATTTAGGATAGCTATCCAGAGGGTCGCCATGAGTCGACTCTGACTTGACGGCACTTAACAACAACAACAAAAAACATTGATGGAGCTGAAAGCAAGGTAACAAAGAACTCACGTTAGTTAAAACAGATGGAAAACCACGCTTCTAACTGCATAGAGACGGCACCGACGCGCACAAGTTGATAATCAAAAAAACGCTGACATCTGCGCACTGGGCTTCTTTAGAAGAAACTGAATCAATGATGTGACAACATATGCAAATGCAACCATATCTAAATACAACTAAATGTGTATACCACCATAGGCATATAACACTTTTTAGCAAATAATACACTAAATATATATTGACTAACATACAATTAATATATAAAAAAAGTGAAATAAAACCGCAAAAGTAGTCCACCCTGAGTAAAATAGCCAAGGAAGGGAGACCACATATAAATAGATTATTAAAACGTAATATCAAAAAAACTGACCACAAAGAAACTGTGTAAAAATAAACATAAAAATAAACATAAAACTCCCCTAGAGGAGATTACCATGTCTAACCACCAATTGCAACTTAACCACATAAAAATAGATATTTTATGAATCAAAAAAAAGAAAGTTGCTCAACACCAGGGGGCTGAGGCAAACAATAGATCGCAGAGAAAATACAACTATGAAAAAATATATACATATATCATAAGTTTAAATGCTATTAACAATGAAACATTTGTTAAAAACTAAAGGAAAACGGAAAGGTCCCTATCCATGTTCAGCGGGAGGCTTCGGCTTCCAAAGCATTATCGGGGTTCTAGGACGTTCTCGAGGCCTCAACCTCTGCAGAACTACTGGTGCCATGCTCTGGGGTACCGGCTGTTTTCTCCAGTACAGACATCCAGGCATTGGCAGCGTCGATAGACCAGAGGTTCCTGGCTATTGAATGCAGTCTGGCGGCTCTCCTTGCGGCATCGACACCCTTGGAACCGCGTCAGACAGTTCAGCCGGTACCGGCACCGGTACCGGTACCAACAGCATCGACATCGGTGTCTGCATTGCCGGCACCCAGTCATGCGCGATGCCCTCCGGTACCGATACACCGGTACCGATTCCCCCCGGTTCCGACTTTGGTCGGTACGGGTATCGGGCTCTTCAAGAGCATCCGGACAGAAGGTACTTTGAGTCCTCTGAGGATTCTGACAGTTCTGTCGGTACGGGAATACTTCTCCCAGAGGAGCCTTCCTCCCCTAAATGCAGGATGTCTCCTCCAGAGGATATTTCCTTTCAGGACTTCATCAGGGAGGTGGCTCGAGGTCTGTCCATTACTGTGGCTCCTGAAACAGAGCTCAGAGCAAAGGAGTTGGAAATTTTACAATATCCCAAAGCTGCTAAGGAGGCAGCTACTCTACCCATCCATGAGATCTTGCATGATCTCATGCTAAGAATGTGGGAGACGCCTCTTACCACCTCTCCTCACTCTCGTAGACTGGATACTATGTATCAAGTCCCTCCTTGTCCTGGGTTCCAGAAGATTCAGCTTCCTTACCACTCTATCGTGGTGGAATCAGCTATGAGAAGGATCAGGAGTGCAAAGAGGCATGCCTCTAATTCTCCAGGACGTGAGTGCAGAACTTTGGATGCTTTTGGACGTCATACTTTTCAAGCTTCCATGCTTTCTGCCAGGATCAGTTCCTATAGTCTATATATGGGAATGTTCCTGAAGGAAGTCACAGGTGATTTAGAGGTTTTGAGTCCTCTTCTTCCTGAGGATAGAAGGCAGGATTTTCTCACATTGGTCAAACATGCCCAGGATGTTTCTAAATTTGTCAACCGTGCAGCTTTTGACTGTTTTGAGTGCACAAGCAGAACCTCTGCCATTGCCATAGGTGCACGTAGAATTGCCTGGCTCCAGGCATCTTATTTGGAGCTCTGGGTACAAGACAAACTGGGCAATATTCCTTGTACTGGTGAGAACCTGTTTGGCAAAGATTGGCAAGAAACAGCCAATGAATTGGATGCTGACAACTCCACCTTGGATAGATTATCCAAGGTCACAGCTGATCCTGCAAGAAAGAAATCTTTCAAAAAAACATTCTTTTCCAAAAAGAAGAGGTTTTATCCTGCTTATTCCCAGCAGGGACGCTCTGCAGGTCAACCTGTCCGGAAAAGTCAGCAACCACTCAAACAAAGGAAAGCAAAGACTGCTAAGCCTCAACCGTCTCAGCAGTCTCAGCCTCCACAAGGCCTTTGACTTTCATCTAGAGAACCTAGCCTTCCTGGCTCTCAATGGACCAGAGCCTTCCACCATTCCAGGAAGGTTGTGTCACTTTGCCCCCAGATGGGGGCAGATAACAGCAGAGCATTGGACACTCTCCGTCATAAAAGAGGGGTACAAGCTCCATTTTTCGAGCATGGCCCCTCCCACAATGGTAAGACAGTTCAATTCTCAGACCTCGCTTATCAACCTATTAGATCAAGAGGTCACTATGCTTCTTGCCCAAGGGGCAATAGAAGAAGTACCCATTCCTCAACAGGGTACAGGGTTTTACTCCCCCTATTTCCTTATCCCAAAGAAAACAGGACGACACAGACCTATTTTAGACATCAGAGAATTGAACAAATTCCTGTTCAAGGAGAAATTTAAGATGGTTTCTCTAGGAACTCTGCTGCCATACCTTCAGAGTCAGGATTGGCTATGTTCTCTAGATCTCAAGGATGCATACACTCATGTTCTCATCCATCCATCTCACAGAAAGTTCCTTCGGTTCCTTTTTCAAGGAAAGCACTACGAATACAGGGTGCTTCCCTTTGGCCTGGTCTCAGCACCAAGAGTGTTCACGAAATGCATGGCTGTGGTAGCAGCATTTCTCCGCACTCTAGGGATATTCGTCTTCCCCTACTTAGACGACTGGCTCATTCGAGCCCCATCACAGTCAGAGGCCAGGACCTCCCTATTTTGCACAATGCGTATCCTTCAGTATTTGGGTCTTGTCATAAACGTCCCAAAATCCAGTCTAACTCCCACTCAGTCTCTAGAATTCATAGGAGCTTTGCTGGATACCAGAAAGGCAAGGGCCTATCTTCCCCAGGCCCGTTGCCTTCGCATAGTGCAGTTAGCTTCTCAAGCAGTGCTAAAGCCTCATCTCACTGCCCGAGAAATGCTACAACTACTAAGCCACATGGCATCTACAGTGCATGTGGTTCCTTATGCTCGCCTCCATATCAGAGCAGCCCAGTGGACTTTATCCACTCAGTGGACTTTATCCACTCAGTGGACTTTATCCACTCAGTGGATCCAGGCATCAGGGTGCCTGTCAGACAAAATAGCAAACACAAATCGCCTTATTTTGTCCCTCCAATGGTGGCAGTCCACTCAGAACCTGTTGCTGGGGTCCCCATTTCAGCAACCCTTACCCCAGGCAACTCTCACAACAGATGCTTCACCAATGGGTTGGGGAGCTCATCTGCAAGACCTCTCCACCCAAGGCACGTGGACTCCACAGGAGACTCATCTACATATCAGTCTCTTGGAGCTCAGAGCAATCTTCCTTGCTCTTCGAGTGTTCCACACTCTGCTCAGCTACAAGCCAGTCCTTATTCACACGGACAATCAAGTAGCCATGTTCTACGTGAACAAGCAGGGAGGAACAGGCTCTCTGTCGCTTTGCAACGAAGCTTTGCGACTGTGGGCCCTCGCAGAGAGCATCAGATTCACCTCCTGGCAGTGTATCTTCCAGGCATCCAAAACTCTTGGGCAGACAGACTCAGTCGAGTTCTGCTTCCACACGAATGGTCTCTACATGTAGACCAGGTAACCAAGATTTTTCAAATTTGGGGAACTCCGGACCTAGACCTCTTTGCAAGTCCGTTGAATGCCAAACTTCCCCAGTTCTGTTCCAGAATCCCGGCTCAGGACTCTCAGGCCAAGGATGCTTTCCTCCTTCACTGGGGCCAAGACTTCCTTTATGCCTTTCCACCCATGCCCCTAATTCACAGGACCTTATTCAAGCTTCAGAGAGACAGAGGCCATATGATTCTCATAGCTCCACATTGGCCTCTGCAAGTGTGGTACCCTCTGCTTCTACATCTCTCTCAAGCTCCCTCCCTGGAGTTAGGGTCTGCTCCAGATCTCCTATCTCAGGAGAACGGAATGTTATGGCATCCCAATCCCCAGTCTCTGCATCTCAGGGCTTGGTTGCTGAAGGCCTAGATCTCCATGGTCTTAACCTCCCTCAGCAAGTAAAGGATATCCTTTATGCTTCCAGGAAGCCTTCCACAAGACGCTCTTATGCTTTCAAGTGGAAAAGGTTTACCATATGGTGTTCGCACAAGGGTCTTAACCCCCTTGCGGTACCTCTGGAATCATTACTGGAGTATCTCCTTCATTTATCCAATGCAGGACTTAGGACTAACTCAGTGAGAGTCCATTTGAGTGCTATTGCAGCTTCTTTCAAGCCTCTAAATGGACAACCTATTTCCTCCCATCCTCTTATAGCAAGATTTATGAGAGGCCTTCTGCTAACTAAGCCTCCCATTAGGCCACCACCTGTGGCATGGGACTTAAACTTGGTTCTTGGTCAGCTCATGAAGCCACCTTTTGAACCCTTAGCTACTACTTCATTGAAATTCCTTTCTTGGAAGGTTATCTTTCTCATTGCAATCACATCAGCACGTCGCATCAGTGAGTTGCAAGCACTAGTGGCTGATCCACCTTATACACGGTTCCATCATGACAAGGTAGTCCTTAGGACTTATCCACACTTTATGCCAAAGGTGGTCTCGCCTTTTCATGTAAACCAAGCGGTCTACCTACCTGTGTTCTTTCCAAGGCCTCATGCATCAAATGCAGAAAGGAATCTTCATACTTTGGACTGTAAAAGAGCTTTAGCCTTTTACTTACAAAGAACACAGTAACATAGAAAGTCCTCTCAACTCTTTGTTGCTTTTGATCCTTCTCATTTGGGACTTCCAGTCTCCAAGAGAACACTGTCCAACTGGATTGCACAGTGTATTTCCTTTGCCTGTCAGAGTAAGAATCTTCCTCTGGAGGGCCATGTCACAGTTCACAATGTGAGAGCCATGGAAGCTTCATTGGCTCATCTACACTCTGTGTCTATCGACGACATCTGTCGAGCAGCCACCTGGGTCTCCATTCATAACTTCACAGCCCATTACTGCTTGGACAAGGACTCCTGCCGGGATGCCTTGTTTGGTCAGGCTATTCTCCAACACCTGTTCCATACCTAATCAACTCCTACCCACCATCCCTGGTTTGATGCCAGAGATCCATGGGGGGAAGTGGAGCCCTTTCTCAGGGACACACAACTTCTGGGGTTTCTCCCTGGCATCTAAAGCTAGGGAGTCCCCATATGTGAAGACTACATTCCTGCTTGTTCCTGGAGATAGCATAGTTACTCACCTGTAACAGGTGATCTCCGGGAACAGCAGGAATTTAGTCCTCACAACCCACCCACCTCCCCTAGGCGTCATATCTCTCTATCTCTTTCTCTTTCCCTCTCTCTCTTTGTCTCAGCTTTAAAACTCATCTGGAGAGAGGCAGTTGAGAAAGGCGGGAAGGCAGCATGCAGGCACTGTGGGATGCTCCCAAAAGCTTTCTAATTGGACACTGGGGAGCGTTCCTGCGCAGGCTCCCTCGGTACCGACGATACCCGTATGTGAAGACTAAATTCCTGCTGTTCCCGGAGATCACCTGTTACAGGTGAGTAACTATGCTTTATTTCCTAAAGAGGCTGTCTGGGGTGATGAGGATTCTCTTTCCCTGGAAGGTGAGTCTGAAGAAGAAGGGGAGATTCCCTCTCATGGAAGGCGAGGATCCATCTGTGATCTCCATGTATTGATACAGGACATAATGGCAGCTCTGCGGATAGCTGAGCTTGCTCCTTTGCCAGCTTTGCAAGCTGACCCTATGCTTGACGTAAGATGCCCATTGGGATTTTTTTTTCCCTTTCAGAGCCTATGCGTCAACTTCAGGTCTCCCATTCAGGTCTCTCATTCCAGAGCTAGGCCTTAGGGGCTCTAAAGTTCAGTCCCAGCTATACCCTCTGCCCCTGGGCAAGCTGAATCAGCTTTTGGGGCTCCTCGTTTGAACGCTCTGATCATGGCAGGACAAAGTACGTGACTATCCCAGTGGAAGGAGGCACTGTACGCAAAGAAAATCATGCCAGAAGGATGAAAGCCTTCCTTAAGAATGCTTTTATGGCCTCTGCATTGAGCTGCCAAGTGGTACCTTGTAAGGGCCTGGTGGCTCGAGCTCTTTTATGCTTGGTTCAACAATTGTTAGACAGTTTGAAGACTATGAAACTGGTGTCAGGCGCTGTGTATGTGGCAGATGTCCTATACAACTTGATCAGGATTTCCTCCAAGTCTCTGACAGTGGTGGTTGTGACCAGGCTCCATAATTGGTCTTCTGAGGCTGCCTCTAAGCTATGTCTCAGCAAACTTCCCTTTAGGGGCAGGTTGCTTTTTGGGAAGGAATTGGAGAATTTGGTAAAAGACCTTGGAGAGGCTGCTCCTCAAGGGCTTCCTAAGGATAGGCGTAGAGGTGTCAGGAGCACTGTTCCCTCTAAGCTGTGCGCGTGTGCGCGCGCACACACCTCACCGAGCGAGCGCACATACTTTACAACAGAGCGCACAAAAATTACGGCTCTGATTCTGATAGAAAACAACACAGACGTCTTAAAATTTAAAAGTTATGATTGTAAATACTAGAAATTTCCAGCTTCATTTAGTAATCGTCTATTTTCATTTAATTTGATTAAAATCAATGTGGTGTACATACTGTATTCTGACGTGTAGTCAAATTTTAAAGTATATAACTCCGAGTGTCGTTATGTGGCGCACAAAAATTAACCTTCCTTCAAAAGCTGCACACAGCTGATATTTTATGCGCACACAGCCTATAGAAAATTAGAGGGAACATTGGTCAGGAGTGCTTCCCACAGGGCCTTATGTGGAGCCTGAGGACTCCCTCAGACTGCAAAAAATTCAGATAGGGCCTTGCTTATGCTGCTACATTTAAGAAGGCTCATTCTTTTTGGAGTTCTCAGTGGGCTCTGGACTCGGCCATAGTTCCTGCTGGAACTGGGAAGACCGTGCAATAAAATATGGTGGGTCCCTTCCAAGGTGCAGCTGGTTAGTAGGTGGTTTTGTTTGTTTCTTTGAGTGGATCCAAATCACATCATACCTGGAAGTTGTAAGTCAGGGTTATGCCTTGGAGTTCACAGAGCCTCTGCAGGCACCTTTGGGGATTTTCCTTGTGGCTATCCAATCAAAGAGGGAGCAGGCGAATAAACTCTTCAGCATCTTCTGCAGTTGCAGGCTGTTTCACCCATGTCCTTCACAGATAAGGGTCTGGAGCGTAATTCCATCTATTTTGTGGTGCCCAAGAAAGGAAGAGCCTTTCAGGCTATCCTGGACCTGAAGGCAGTTGATGCCAAGCTCCATTTTCCACATGGAGACAATTCAGTTGATTATTGCATCTATCTGGCAAGGAGAATTTTTTACCTCTAGATCGTGCCAAGGCTTACTTTCATATTCCCATCTGGGAGCAGTACCAGTGATTTCTCTGCTTTGGTGTCCTGGGCTGTCATTTCCAATTTTGAGCTTTGCCCTTTGGCCTGGCCACAGTTCCTTGCATCTTTTCGAAGGTCATGGTGTTGATATTCCCGCACAAGAAAGAAATCTGGGTTCACCAATACCTGGGTGACTGGCTGATCCAGTCAACCTATCCATCAACATAAAGAAAACTGAAGCCCTCATAGTGACAAAGGACCCAGACTTCATACCACCCACACACCTCATCATTGGAACTACAAGCATTCAAATACAACCACATATAAGATACCTGGGCATTATTATTGACCAAGCCCTCACCTTAAAGCAACAGATCACTAAAACCTCCGGAACTATATTTCACAAAGCAAGAACAGTGCAACGTCTCAGACCCCTCCTTGAACATCAAGACTTCCGAACAGTGATGCAAGCCATGACACTCCCACATCTGGACTACTGCAACATAATCTACCATGGCCTTCCAGCCACACACCAACCCCCTCCGAACTGCATTAAACACCACTGCGAGAATCATTCAGAGGGCGAAGAAAACCGACCATATCACCCCAATTCTGAAAGAACTTCACATTCTCCCCCTCGAAGCACGGACAAAATAGAAAGCCATCCTACTCACCTACAAAGCTATCCATCAAACACAGGACACCCAACTTCGCACCCTACTGGCTCGTCCAGCCCACAGCAGATCTACTAGACAAACCTCCAGCATTTTCCTCACCGTCCCTCACAAAAGAACCAAATGCTCGCAATGGACCTGCAATCGAGCCTTTGAACTTTATGCTCCATCCTTATGGAACTCTCTAGCGAGCTATCTCAGAAACAATGCCGACCTACTATCTTTCAGAAAACAGCTAAAAAACATCCTTTTCCAGGAATACTTCAACTCGAACCCCACCGAAAAACCCACAAACCTCTGATCTCACCCACAATGAACCTCTAACTTAAAGCTACACTAACCTGTCTATGTCCAACGTCTGTCCTATGTCCAAAGTCTTTCCTATGTCAAAATCATCAATGTTGCCTCCCCGGTGATGGCCCTACCCTTGTACTTAATTCCCCCACCCCTATGTAACACCGCTTTGACCCGGTGAAAAGCGGTATATAAATACAGCTAAATAAATAAATAAATAAAAAAATAAATAAAATGCATGGAGAAGTCCAGGGATGACTCAATCCTGGTGATTTGATGACTAGAAGGATTGGGTGGGTGATCAAATACCTCAAGAACAGTTTGTCGCATTTCCAGAACCTGGAATATCTCTGAGCCTGGTTTGACAAGTTCCTGGGTCGGATGTTCCTGCTGACAGAGAGATCCCTCAAGCTGCAGAGCCAGCTCAGGGATTTTTGTGTTCTTGTCAGCTTCCTGGGCTGGGACTACCTCCAGTCTCTAACGACCATGGCATCAACCCTGGAGCCTTGTTCCTTGGGTGAGGGCTCACATGTGTCCTCTTCAGAGGTACCTGTTGTCTCTCTGGTCCCCCTTTTCCCAACTGTTTGACCACACTCTTCCACTCCCCTCGGAGATCAAGGAGCACCTGATGTGGTGATTGCCATCATGCCACTTGATGGTCGGGATGCCTCTGGATGCACCAAAGTGAGTGATAGTCACTTTGGATGCCAGCATGAAGGGCTGGGATGCTCACTGTTTATCAAATGGTCCAGGAACATTAGTCTTGGCTGGAGGCTTTCTGGTCAGTAAACTAGTTGGAGGCCAGAGCAATCCATCAAGCCCTGGAGAGGTTTCTTCTGATTCTGGATATCAAAGTGGCCTGGGTGTTCTCGGACAATACCATGGTGGTGGCATATGCCAATGGGCAGGGTAAAATTCTCAGTGCTGTGATAGCTTACAAGATGGCAGAACTATGCAATTAGGCAGAGGTTCATCTGCTTGCTCTGTTGGTGGCCCACACTGCAGTGATCAACAATGTGCAAGTGGATTTCTAAAGTTGAAATTCCATGGATCTTTGGAGTGGGAGTTGAGCCCACATGCATTCGGCCTCATATTGCAGAAGTGGGGAGGGTCTCATGTATGTCTCCCACCCCACCCCCCACCTTCTATGGAATATTTGGTCTTGCCCAGGTTTGAGAGTTCTGGTGGCCTCTGATTGGCTACCATAGTAGGCGGATCTTCTAAGCCTGTTCGCAGGTGCTGCTCTCCTCAAGACAGGTTCTCTCTTCACAAGATCCTCTGGTGATGGAGGACCTCATTCTCTTCTCATTTACAGCCTTACTCTTGAGAGACACAAGCTGTCCAAGAAAAGCTATTCAGCGGTGATAGTGGATACCCTGCTCAATGCCTATAGGATCTCTACTTACTTGTCCTATGTGAGAGTTTGGAACATGTTTGAGAGGTGATGTGCCTCTCGAGCTTTAGAGGCCAGGAAGACGGATATTATAGTTGTGTTGTCTTTCTTATAGTCTGGCTTGGATCAGGCTTTGGTTTTGAACTTTCTTAAGGTTCAAGTGGCAGCCATGGCATGCTACAGGGATATGTCTGGCAGTGCACTCTGTCTCCCCCTTCCTCAAAGGAGTGAAGCGGATCTGTTCGCCAGTATGTCCATTGGTTCCCTAGTGGAGTTTCACTTTTGTCCAAAGGCACTTAAAAGCCTCCCATTTTGAGCCTTTGTATAAAGCCTCGCTCAAGGACCTTACCCTTAAGATGTTTTTTCTGATGGCTATTATGTCTGTGAGGTGGATTTCACGGCTGCAGGCATTCTCCAGGACCAAGCAGGAAGTCAGTCCTCACATATGGGTGACGTCGGTGCCGACGGAGCCCTCGTGCGGAGCATTTCCCCAGCTTTCAAAGAAAGCCTTTGGGAATTGCAGCGCACATGCGCGGTCCTCTTCCCGCCCAAGAGTGCCATCTTGCTCAGTCTTCTTTTTTCCGCGGAACCTGACGGACGTAGTTAGTTTTTCCCCGAGGAAAAAGTTGATTTTCTCTATTTTTCTCTTTTTTTCTCCGGTTCGACGCCGGATCCTTTTCCCGTTCGGACCGATACACCGGTATCGAGCCCTTTTTCTTTCTTTTTCGGTTTTTGTCCTTTGTGACTGGCGTTTGTGCCTTTTTTCTTTTTTCCCTGGCAGCCCAGTCTTTTGACCTAGCAGGGGCCCTTTTTCCCCCGATGGCTACCAGCGGGTTTAAGAAATGTGATCGCTGTAAGAAACTTATGTCTCTTACCGACACACATGACGGCTGCCTCCGTTGCCACGGACCCGATCATGACCCGATGATCTGTGGTCTGTGTGGCAAAATGTCCTCGAAGGCGTTGAGGAGTCAGCAGCACCAGAAGGATAGAATTTTTTCTGACTCCGTGTCCGGCCAGGCCCGGACCTCGTCAGAGGCCTCGACGTCTCGGGACTCCGGCCCCGAGCAGCGTCAGGGTTCCTCTGAGCGGGGGTCTCCGCGGGAATATCGCAGGAAGAAGAAACCCGCGAGGGCGGCATCGGTGGACGCTCCTGGTTCCTCGACGGCCAGGTCGCATAGCCCCGATAGCCGTCCCGGGTCTTTGGAGTTGGAGAGGCCTGCCAAGCATCCTCGTGTCGAGATGGAGTCTCCTGGACACGTAAGTGCTGTTGTCCTCGTTGACTCTCCTCCGAGGGAACCGACGTCGGGCCTGGCGCCGTCGGGGCCCAAGTCGGGGGCTGCTAGGTCTCCTGAGCTCGGACTCAGGTTGACGGCCTTGGAGAGCAGCTTCGCTACCTTCATGGAACAGCAGCGGGCATTGATCGCCGGTCTCACTGGTGCATCTGCCCCGACCACCGGGACCTCGACATCCAAGTCGACCCCGGAGGCCGAGCCGATCCTCGAGTCCATGCCGGCTTGAGTCGATCCTCGGCCACGGTCTCCCTCGACCTCGGCCGTTCGGGGCCGAGGTCGTCGATGCCGATACCCTCGGCGTTGGGGCGGAGGGCATCGGTGCCCGCCCGACCAGAGCCGCTCGATTCCTTCTCCGAGGAGTCGGGCTGGGAGATGGAGGACGAAGAGTCACCAGACACCCATCGGACTCGGTGTGTCCCATCGGACTCACTCGAGTCCGAGCCTCGGAGACAATCCCCACTGGAGGATACACGGTTCTCAGACTTCGTGCGGGATATGGCCAAGGCCTTGGCCTTCCCCGCGGATCCCGAGGAGGAGCCTCGAGCTGAAGAGCTAGAGGCCCTCCAGTATGACTCTCCCCCGAAGGAGGCCTTTACTGTTCCGGTTCCTCCGATGCTGGAGCGGCTGCTCTTCCGCATGTGGGAGACCCCGGCCTCGATGCCGGTGTTAAGCAAGCGGGTTGATTCCATCTATCGAGTCCGCAAGAGCCCCGGGTTCCAAAAGGCACAATTACCGCACCACTCCATGGTTGTGGAATCGGCCATGCATCGACTGAAAAGTCAGAAGATGCACTCCTCGGTGCCTCCCGGCAGGGAGGCCCGGAACCTGGATGCCCTCGGTAAGAAGTGCTTCCAGGGCTCTATGCTTCCTTGCCGTGTCCAGACATACCAGCTCTACATGGGCATGTACCTTCGAGACCTGGCAAAGGAGATTGCCGGGTTCTCTGCTGGTCTCTCCGAGGAACCTTTGCCGAGGTTCCAGGCCTTGTCCACCGGTATTCGAGAGTGATTGAAGTTTATCTCTCGAGCAGCCTACGATGGCTTCGAGGCTTCGGCCCAAGTAGCCGGAGCCGGCATCGGTGCCCGCCGACAGGCTTGGCTACAGTCATCCGACCTCGAGCCATGGGTCCAGGACAAGTTGGTCGATGTACCCTGCCGAGGTGAAAACCTCTTTGGCAAGCCCATGGCTGAAAAGGCTGCAGAACTCGAGACCGAGACTCTGACCAGGACTAGGCTTTCCAGGAAAACCTCTGCCCCTTCTCAGAAGAAGGGCTCGGGGAAAAAGACCTTTTACCCGAGGAAGTCATCTGCCTATAAACCATACCCTCATTATCAGGCCTCTACAGCTCCCCAGCAGGGTCAGCAGGCCAAGGGACAGGGTCAGGGGCCCCGTAGGCAGAAGACCCCCAAGCCACCAACTCCGGTCCCTGCTCAGCAGGGTGGGGGTTTTTGACTCAAACAGCATAGCCTCTTCTCCTCAGCTGGCTTCTCTCAGCACAGGAGGCCGGCTGGCCCACTTTGCCCACAGGTGGTCAGCTGTCACATCCGATGCCTGGGTTCTTCACATAGTCCAAAGGGGCTATCTTCTCCATTTTCACCAGGTACCTCCCTCCTATTTTCCAGGGGAGCCTCCAAGACCCCCTCTGCACAGGGACCTACTCCTTCAGGAGTTAGCAGGTCTGTTACAGGATCAGGCTGTGGAACCGGTGCCCCACCACCTGAGAGGTCACGGCTTTTATTCCAGGTACTTTTTGGTACCAAAAAGAACAGGAGGCCTCAGACCCATCCTAGACTTGCGAAACCTCAACAAGTTCCTGGAGAGGGAAAAGTTCAAGATGCTTACCCTTGGAATCCTGCTGCCCTACCTCCAGCAGGGAGACTGGCTATGCTCCTTAGATCTAAAGGATGCGTATACTCACATCCTTATTCATCCAGACCACAGACAATATCTCAGGTTTGTTGTGGGTGGAAACCACTATCAGTACAGAGTACTGCCCTTTGGCCTGTCCTCCGCTCCCCAAGGTGTTCACCAAGTGCCTGGCAGTGAGGCTTCAGGGTCTTTTTGTGTTTCCGTACCTGGACAACTGGCTCATAAAGGGCCAATCTTCCCAGGAGGCCAACCAGGCCACCCTTCGCACTGTGGCTCTGCATCAGCACTTGGGGTTTGTCATAAACTTTGCAAAGTCCACTTTGCTCCCGTCCCAAAACTTAGAGTTCATAGGGGCCAGGCTGGCACTCTTCAAGCAAAGGCTTTTCTGCCTCTGGACAGGGCCCACAGGCTCATGGATCTGGCCAGCCAGTTTCGCAGCAATTCCCTGGTCTCTGCCAGGCAATTCCTGAGACTACTCGGCCATATGGCTTCCACGGTTCATGTCACCCCCAATGCCCGCCTCCACATGCGGCCTGCTCAGTGGAGCCTTCGCACTCAGTGGCATCAAGCCACAGGGAACCTTGCAGACTCAGTAAAGATATCCGACCTCCTGGTCTCCTCTCTGCAGTGGTGGCTTCATCTTCCGAATCTGGTACTCGGAGTGGTTTTTCAATCCCCTCCTCATTCTCAGGTGCTGACAACCGATGCTTCTCTTCTGGGTTGGGGAGCACATTGCCAAGGGACATGTACTCAGGGACTCTGGACTCCTTGGGAGGCTACTCAACAGATAAACTTCCTGGAGCTACGGGCGATACGCCTAGCTCTGAGAGCCTTCTCCCACCTCGCCTCCCACCAGTCTGTACTGGTCCAGACGGACAATCAGGTTGCCATGTTCTATGTGAACAAACAAGGCGGCACAGGCTCCTTCCTTCTTTGTCAGGAGGCACAACGGCTGTGCTCTTGGGCTGTCAATCGCGGAATCCTTCTCAAGGTTGTCTACCTCCCAGGTCAGGAAAATTGCCTGGCAGACAGACTAAGCAGGATCCTGCAACCACATGAATGGCGATTGAACCCATTGGTGGTTCAGCAGGTCTTTCTCAAGTGGGGACTCCCCACCATGGATCTCTTCGCCAGTCCTCTGAACCGGCAACTCCCGAGATTTTGCTCCAGACAACCGCATCCTCTCAGAGTAGCAGCGGATGCGTTTCTGATCTCGTGGTCCACAGGCCTTCTGTATGCGTTTCCTCCCACTCCACTAGTGTCCAGAACGCTGTTCAAAGTCCTCAAGGACGGAGCTTCATTAATTCTCATAGCCCCCAGGTGGCCCAGGCAACCGTGGTTCCCACTTCTGCTACAGCTGGCGGTGGACACGCCTATTCCTCTGGGGTTTCAACACGATCTCCTTTCTCAGGATCAGGGGTCTCTCTTGCACCCCAACCTCCAGTCCCTTCATCTGATGGCCTGGCTGCTGAAAGGGTAGTCCTAGCTCCCCTACTACTGCCTCGAGAGGTGGAGGATGTAGTCTTGGCCTTTCGGCGTCAATCCACCAGGAAATCCTACGCTCTTAAGTGGCGTAGATTCTCCGCCTGGTGTGCTCAGCACAGCGAGAATCCCTTCTCATGCTTGGTTGCGGTAGTCCTGCAATATTTGCTCTACCTCTCCAATCTGGGCCTTAAGTCTAACTCTGTCAGAGTTCACCTTAGTGCTCTCTCAGCACACCACTCGCCAGTGGACGGAAGGCCTCTTTCCAACCACCCTTTGGTGGCTCGTTTCCTCAGGGGCCGCCTCCTGCTTAAGCCTCCTTTACGTCCACCGGCCCCTGAGTTGGATCTGAATGTGGTCTTACAGCGGATTACTTGTCCGCCTTTTGAACCTATGGCTACCTGCCTCCTCTGTTTTCTTTCCTGGAAAACCTTATTTCTGGTAGCTCTCACCTCTGCTAGGCGAGTGAGTGAACTGCAGGCACTAGTGTCTGATCCTCCTTACACTAGGTTCTACAGGAATAGGGTAGTCTTACGGACTCACCCTAAGTTTCTGCCTAAAGTTGTCTCACCTTTTCACCTCAATCAGGAGGTGGTTCTTCCAACCTTCTTTCCCAGGCCGCATGCCAGCCGGGCTGAGATGGTCTTGCATACCCTGGACTGTAGGAGGGCGTTATCCTTCTACCTTGATCGTACGCGGGAGCATCGAAAGGCTGTCCAGCTTTTCGTTTCTTTTGACCCCAATAAGTTGGGGCTTCCTGTCTCCAAGCGTACGTTGTCCATCTGGGTCGCTGACTGTATTGCCTGGGCTTATGGGGCAGCCGGCCTCTCGTTGGAGGGTCGAGTCACGGCTCATCGTGTCAGGGCAAAGGCTGCGTCAGTGGCTCATCTCCGCTCTGTTCCGTTGGCAGACATCTGCCGGGCCGCTACTTGGTCTTCAAGCCAGACTTTTGCGGCTCATTACTGCCTTGAGAGGGAGTCCCGCAGGGACAGTGCTTTCGGACAGGCAGTACTCCATAATCTCTTTGGGGTTTAGGCAACTCCTACCCTCCGGCCCTGATGTTGGGCTACCGGTTGGGTGCGTTCCCAGAGAAGATTCCTTCTGTGCTGACGAGCTAGAGGGAGCTCATTTTTCCGCTTGGGGTCTCCGGTAGCCTTAAGCTAGGGAGTCCCATATGTGAGGACTGACTTCCTGCTTGGTCCTGGAGAAAGAGTAGTTACTCACCTGTAACGGGTGTTCTTCAGGAGCAGCAGGAATCAGTCCTCACAACCCTCCCTCCTCCCCTTGGAGTTGCCGTCATATGATTTGTTTTTTTGCTAATATTTTGCTGTCTTTTAGCTATGTCATTAGACTGAGCAAGATGGCACCCTTGGGCGGGAAGAGGACCGCGCATGCGCGCTGCAATTCCCAAAGGCTTTCTTTGAAAGCTGGGGAAATGCTCCGCACGAGGGCTCCGTCGGCGCCGACGTCACCCATATGTGAGGACTGATTCCTGCTGCTCCTGGAGAACACCTGTTACAGGTGAGTAACTACTCTTTCTCCTGAAGCCCTTTTTGGTTATCACGTCGGCTTTGGTCTCTTTGAGAATGGTCCCATCATTTTCTTTAAAGGCTGCTATTCCTATTTCATCTCGATTAAACTGTCATATTGCTGCCCTCCCTTGAAGGAGGACCTTAGGACAGACCCCTCTCTGCGTTTGCTGGATGTGAGGAAAGTTGGTCATATATCTAGTGATCACAAATCCGTTTTGATGGTCACACCATCTCTTCATCCTCTTCAGCGGGTCAAGGAAAAAAGGACAGGCTGCAGCCAAGTCCTCTGTTCCCTGCTGGATTAAGGAGGCTGTTGCCTTCTGGGTGGTAGTTGCATGCCACAGGGAGTCAGAGCTCACTCAACTGGGGCACAGGCTTCCTACTGGGTAGAGTCTGCCTCTATCTCCAAAGGACATCTGTAGGGTGGCTACAGATGAGCACCTTTGATAGAGCTGTTCTGTCCAGAGTGTCGTCATCTTCCCACCTTTGGTTGTGACTTCTTGGGTAGATTCCACTCGTCTGTTCTGGTCTAGTAGGATGAAAAGGAAATTTTGCATATCTGATGCATTTTCTTTCCTTTAATCTTGTTAGACCAGTCCAGGACCCACTCTGGAAGACTTCTCCTGCAGATTTGAGAGCCCTATTGCTGTTTGATTACCTTGTCAGGATCAATATCTGAAACAGTGTTAATTATGGAAAGAGACCCAAATATTTGTTCCAAATGTTTGATTTACTCTATTGTTGCTTATTTAAATTTAAGGTTTCTGAGTTTTTCAGTTGTGCTTATTGCTTGGGAAGGGTCAATCTGGCTTCTCTTAGTGCTGCATCAGTACTTAATAACGGAGTGATAACATCACTGAAAATTGTTCGTTTGCCTCCACTTTCTGGCAAGGGAGCATAAACCCACACATCTGAACTGGTCTAGCAGGATTCAAGGAAAGAGAATTATCAGGTATGTAAACTTCTCCATGTCTATGATCAACTTGGTTTGCAGCTTGTCGTGCTGTGAGGGCTTGTGTGCATCAGTGATGCTGAAAGCTAAACTATCGGTAGTTTAACTACTGGCAGGGTCTCCCAAGATGGACAGGTCTCAGCTGAGATGCCATACCAAGACAAACCACCCATCTGGGCAGCAGCAGAATGGGATAGTGTTGACGGCGGAGGATCACATTTCTGTGACAACGGCAACAACACCAAACTTAAACTGCGCGGAAGAAAGGCCCGGCAAGCTACTTCTGTATCTTGCCATGAAAACCCAATGGATAGTTACAACAAAACAAATTGTGCTGTAGTACTGGAAGATGAGACCCCCAGGTTGGAAGGCACTCAACTAGCTACTGGGGAAGAGCTGAAGACTTTTCAGAGTAAAGCCAGCATTTATGATGTGGTTGGATCAAAGCCCTCGGGACGTCTGACTGCTGATGTAGCTGCGCATGAAATGAGAGTCAGAAGCTGTAAAGATGTCTTACACATTGGAACATGGAACGTACGAAGCATGAACCAAGGGAAGTTGGAGGTGGTCAAGAATGAAATGGAACGTGTACAACTTGATCTGTTGGGTGTCAGCGAACTGAAATGGACTGGCATCGGGCACTTTGCATCAGATGATCACATGGTCTACTATGCTGGAAATGAAAGACAAAGAAGAAATAGTGTTGCATTTATAATAAAGAAGAAACTTGCAAGAACTGTAATGAAATACAATGCAGTCAGCGAGCGCTTAATCTCTATTCGTCTACGAGGAATGCCTATCAACACAACTATAATTCAAGTATATGCCCCAACAACAGCTGCAGAAGAGAATGAAATTGAAGAGTTCTATGAACAAGTACAAGCTGAAATTGACAGAACATGCAAACAGGATATCCTGATAGTCATGGGTGATTGGAACGCAAAGGTTGGCAACAAAGAAGAAGACAAAGTAGTTGGAAAATATGGACTTGGCAACAGAAATGAAGCTAGAGAAAGACTGATAAAATTCTGCAAGACCAACGATCTATTCATCTCGAACACCTTCTTCCAGCAACACAAGCGGCGACTGTACACATGGACTTCACCCAATGGATTGTATAAAAATCAAATTGACTACATCTGTGGAAGTCAATGATGGAAAAGCTCTATAACATCAACAAAGACAAAACCTGGAGCTGACTGTGGTACAGATCATCAACTACTAGTATGCAAACTCAAGCTAAAGCTGAAAAAGAGCAAACTACTCATGAATGCAGCAAAATATGACCTTGAAAATATACCACTGGAATTTAAAGACTGCCTGCAAAATCGATTTGCTGCTTTAGATACAAATGATAGAGTTCCAGAAGAGTTTTGGAATGACATCAAGAAGGTTGTGTTGGAAGAAAGCGAGAAGTCTCTACAAAAGGTAAAAAAGAAAAAACGGCCAAAATGGATGATGGAAGAAACTCTGAAAATTGCCCAGAAACGCAGAGAAGCTAAAGCCAGAGGAGAAAGAAAGACAATCACAGAACTCAACAGAGATTTCCAACGTGCAGCAAGACAGGACAAGGAAAAGTACTACAATGACGCATGCAAGGAGAAATAGAAGCAGAAACTATTAGAGCAGGGGTTCTCAACCCTGTCCTCGGGACCCCACTAGCCAGTCGGGTTTTCAGGCTATCCACAATGAATATGAATGAGATATATATGCATTAGAAATAGCCTGCCAAACTGACTGGTTTGTGGCCCTCCAGTGCTGGATTTGGGGACCCCTGCCGTACACCTCTGTCAAGTACGATTGTGAGTGGGCAAGGTACAGATGTCCTCGACATCAAAAGGGTAGATAGAATGTGTCACATCCCTCCTAGTTTCTCACCACCACCAAAAAGTTGTCTAATAGACAATATTTTGGTGGTGGTGAGAGGCGAGGAGGTATGTGACATATTCCATCTAATCTTTTTGATGTCTTGGACATCTGTACCTTGCCCACTCACAATCTTAAATGACAGAGGTGTAAGGCCAGGGTCCCCAAATCCAGCATTGGAGGGCCACAAGCCAGTCATTTTGGCAGGCTATTTCTAATGCATATATATCTCATTCATATTCATTGTGGATAGCCTGAAAACCCGACTGGCTAGTGGGGTCCCGAGGACAGGGTTGAGAACCACTGTATTAGAGGAAGAACAAGATCAGCTTTCCTAAAGCTACGAGAGTTAAAGAAAAAGTTCCAGCCTCGAATTGGAATGTTACAATATGTTCAAGGTTCTATGTTGAATGATGCTGAGAAGATCAAGAAAAGATGGAAGGAATATACAGAGTTTTTATATGATAAAGATCAAGTGGACCAACAGCAGTTTCAACCTGTACCTTATGATCTGGAACCATTGGTGATGAAAGAAGAAGTTGAAGCATTTGAAAGCCTTATCAAAGAACAAAGCACCAGGCATTGATTGCATTCCCATAGAAGTATTTCAGCAATCTGATGCAGCTGTTACCGTACTTACAAGGCTCTGCCAAGAAATATGGAAGACAGCGTCATGGCCAACTGACTGGAAAAGATCTGTGTTTATACCAGTACTAAAGAAAGGTGATCCAACTGACTGTGGAAATTATCGCACAATCGCTCTGATCCCACATGCCAGCAAAATTGTACTGAAGATTATTCAAAAGAGACTACAATCATACCTGGAACAAGAACTACCTGAAGTGCAAGCAGGGTTCAGAAAAGGGCGAGGAATGAGAGACATCATTGCGGATGTGAGATGGATCCTTGAAAAGACTAAAGAATACCAAAAGGATATCTATTTGTGCTTTATCGATTATAGCAAAGCTTTTGACTGTGTAAACCATGAGAAACTCTGGGCCACATTAAGAAGCATGGGTATACCAGAACACCTGATCGTTCTCTTGCACAATCTGTACATTGATCAAGAAGCAACAGCTCGAACGGAACAAGGAGAAACAGAATGGTTTAAAATAAGCAAAGGTGTAAGACAAGGCTGCATACTTTCCCCCTACCTGTTTAATTTATATGCAGAACAAATCCTCAGAGAAGCGGGATTGTATGAAGATAACAGAGGTGTGAAGATTGGTGGAAGACTCATCAACAACCTTCGCTATGCTGATGATACCACATTACTGGCGGAAAGTGAAGATGATCTGAAACATTTGCTTCTCACAATCAAAGAACATAGTCTCAAAATGGGCCTGCATCTTAATGTAAAGAAGACAAAGATTATGACAACTGGCATAATCAACAGGTTCATCATTGAAGGAGAAGAAATTGAAATTGTGAATAACTTTAACCTACTTGGATCAACTATCAATAAAGAAGCAACAAGCAGTCAAGAAATCAGACGATGCATTGCTCTTGGCAGAATGGGTATGAAAGACCTAGATAAGATTCTCAATAGCAGAGATGTCTCTCACCATACAAAGATTCGACTTGTTCAAGCCATGGTATTTTCAATAACATCATATGGATGTGAAAGCTGGACAGTGAAAAAGATAGACAGGAAGAAAATTGATGCCTTTGAATTATGGTGCTGGCGGCGAATACTGTGTATACCACGGACTGCCCTAAGAACAAACCAGTCTGTACTAGAGGAGATCAAACCTAAGCATTCTTTAGAAGCTCAGATGACAAGACTTCGACTTTCATACTTTGGACACATCATGCGGAGAGAGAGATCATTAGAGAAAGACATCATGCTTGGCAAGATAGAAGGTCAACGCAAAAGAGGAAGACCAGCAGTGAGATGGATCGATAAAATAACAGCAGCTACGGGTACCAGTCTGTCAACAATGAGCTGCCTGACTGAAAATTGAACACAATTTAGGATAGCTATCCAGAGGGTCGCCATGAGTCGACTCTGACTCAACGGCACTTAACAACAACAACATGATCAACTTTTGCATCTCCCCATCTCTGACATAGCGCTTTGTTTCGATAGTCAATCTGTGCCAGGGAGAAATTTTTCTTGAACCAAAGTGCAAGAAAAATTTCTCCCTGATACAAACTGACTTTCGAAAGAAAGTGTGGGCTTCCGTTTGCCCCCCCTCACCAGCAACCTGCAGGGCTCTTGGAGTCACACAAAACTACATTCAAAGCAATAAGACGGGGATCTAAGAGACAGCAATAAAATACCAGACACTTCTATATAGATACACCAAAGCTTTGCGGAGAGAAACAAATAGAAACAAGTTCTCTTTGTTTACCCTAACTATTAGCTATGGTTCACTTTATTTATAAGGCTCTTTTGGAGGATACAGCATAATTTCATTTTATTATTCCACGTCAGATATTACGTATTTATCACATCATAGGTCAATTTCTAATCAGCATAGGTCAGTATGAGGAGACATACATGTATTCCAAGACATAACTGTTTACTGCTGACTGCTTAATATCTAATAACCCTGAGACTGCAAGGCTAGAGGACAGCCTGCCCCTTTTCTTATTTACAGGACTTGTACCTCTTCACCTACTTAGTAAGCAAATATATGAAGTTTATTTCTAAGCAAAGTTCTGAACAAAATTAACTCTTTCTCAGGTTTTCTTTGACAGTCTGATAGTGTACACCGCCCTGTACAGACAAGCTTACTTTCAGTCCCTCCTCTGATTCATATAAGAACATAAGATATGCCATACTGGGTCAGACCAAAGTCCATCAAGCCCAGTATTCTGTTTCCAACAGTGGCCAATGTAGGTCATATGTACCTAGCAGTTTCCCCAAGAGATACAAGTTCCACAATGCTTGTACTGGGTCAAGCATTGATATCTTCGGTCACTTCTTAATAATGGTTTATGGACCTTTCTTCCAGGAACTTGTCCAAACCTTTTTTAAACCCAGCTACACTAACAGCCTTTACTACATCCTCCGGTAACAAATTCCAGAGTTTGATTACACGCTGAGTGAAAAAATATTTTCTTTTATTAGTCTTAAATAGTTTACCCTGTAGCTTCATTGCATGTCCCCTAGTCTTTCTATATTCTGATAAGGTAATCAATCGATCTACATTTACCCGTTCCACTCCGTTCATTAATTTATAGACTTCTATCATATCTCCCCTCAGCCGTCTCTTTTCCAGGTTAAAGAGCCCTAACCTTTTTAGCCTTTCTTCATAGGAGTATCCTTCCATCCCCTTTACCATTTTGGTGGCTCTTCTCTGTACCTTTTCTAAAATCGCTATATCCTTTTTAAGATACGGCGACCAGAATTGCACACAATATTCAAGGTGTGGTCTCACCATGGAACGATATAGAGGCATTATAATATCTTTTGTTTTATTTTCCATTCCTTTCCTTATCATACCTAGCATTCTATTTGCTCTCTTGGCCGCCGCTGCACACTGGGCCGAGGGTTTTAACATGGTATCCACAATGACGCCTAAATCTTTTTCCTGGGTGGTGGTTCCTAATGTGGAACCTTGCATCGTGTAACCATAGTTTGGGTTGTTCTTCTCTAGGTGCATAACCTTGCACTTGTCCACATTAAATTTCATCTGCCATTTTGATGCCCAGTCTTCCAATTTATCAAGATCCTCTTGCAATTTTTCACAATCCTCTTGGGTTTTAACAACTTTAAATAGTTTTGTGTCATCTGCAAATTTGATAACCTCACTCGTTATTCCACTTTACAGGTCATTTATGAATATGTCAAAAAGCAGCGGACCCAGTACAGATCCCTGGGGTACACCACTATTCACCTTTCTCCATTGGGAAAAATGGCCATTTAGCCCTACCCTCTGCTTTCTATCTTTTAACCAGTTCCTGATCCACAATAGTACACTGCCTCCTATCCCATGACTCTTTAGTTTTGCCAAAAGTCTCTGATGAGGGACCTTGTCAAAGGCTTTCTGAAAGTCCAGATACACTAAATCAACCGACTCACCTTTGTCCACCTGTTTATTCACTCCTTCAAAAAAACATAACAGATTGGTAAGACAAGATCTTCCTTGTCTAAAGCCATGTTGGCTGTCTCCCATTAGATTGTGACTATCTACATGCTGAGTAATTTTATTCTTTATGATGGTTTCTACCATTTTTCCCGGTACTGACGTCAGGCTCACCGGTCTGTAGTTTCCCGGATCACCCCTGGAACCCTTTTTAAAAATTGGTGTTACATTGGCGATCCTCCAATCTTCAGGTATTAGAGATGATTTTAATGATAGTTCACAGATTACTGATAGCAGTTCTGCAATCTCATATTTCAGTTCTTTCAACACCCTTGGATGTATACCATCCGGCCCAGTGATTTGCTGCTCTTCAGTTTATCTAATAGTTGTAAGACATCTTCCCGATGTATCGATATTTCCTTCAATTCTTCCGCACCTTTAAATACCACTTCAGTCATGGGTAACATCCCTACATCTTCCTCAGTAAAGACCGAAGCAAAGAATTCATTCAGTCTCTCCGCTATCGCCTTGTCGCCTCTTAGTGCTCCTTTAACCCCTTTATCATCTAATGGACCAACTGACACTCTCACAGGTTTTTTGCTACGAATGTACTTGAAAAGGTCTTTATTTCGCGTTTTTGCTTCCGCAGCAAGCTTCTTCTCAAATTCTCTCTTTGCCTGCCTTATCAATGCCTTGCATTTGACTTGCCAGTGCTTGTGCTGTTTCCAGGTTTCGTCGTTTGGCTCTTTTTTCCATTTCCTGAAAGATGCTTTTTTGGCAACAACAGCCTCTCTGACCTCACCTTTAAACCATGCTGGCAGTTTTTTGGACTTCCTTCCACTTTTCTTAAAGCGTGGAATACAGCTGGTCTGGGCTTCCAAGATAGTATTTTTCAATAACACCCAAGCTTGATGTACGTCTTTAACCTTCGCAACTGCTCCTTTTAGTTTTTTCTTAACTGTTTTCCTCATTTTATCATAGTCTCCCTTTCGAAAGTTAAAAGGTAGTACTGTGGATTTCCTTACTATCCCTCCTCCACTAATTAAATCAAAGGCGATCATGCTATGATCACTATTGCCAAGTGGCCCCAACACCCTTATCTCTTGCATTAGATCTGGTGTTCCACTAAGGACTATGTCTAATATGGCTTCCCCTCTGGTCGGTTCATGAACCAGCTGCTCCAAGAAGCAGTCATTTATTTCATCTAGGAACTTTATCTCCCTAGCATGTCCTGACGTGACACTGACCCAGTCGATACCGGAGTAATTGAAATCACCCATTATTATTACTGCGCTGTAACTTTTGTTAGCTTCCTTGATTTCTTTGATCATTTCATCATCCATTTGGTCATTCTGGCCAGGTGCTCGATAGTACACCCCCACTGCCATCGCCTTCCCCCTTTTATATGGAATTTCAATCCATATAGATTCTACAGCAGATTTTGTTTCCCGCAAAACTTTAATCCTTTCTGAGTCAATGCCCTCTCTAACATATAGCGCAACCCCTCCACCAATTTTATCAGCTCTATCATTACGATATAGTTTGTACCCAGGTATCACAGTGTCCCATTGGTTGTCCTCCTTCCACCATGTCTCTGATATTCCAATCATATCTAACCTTTCATTTAGTGTTATATATTCTAACTCCCCCATCTTATTCTTTAGACTTCTAGCATTTGCATCCAAGCATTTTAGAGAATGTATTTTATTCATGTTAATTTGGCTATTGTTAGACATGGGTAAATTGGGATCTTTAAGCTCTGTCTGCTCCATACTTGAGGGCATTTGGACTACTTTACTCTTTTGTGGAACTTCTCTGCTTTTGGTAGTATCCTTCAAGGATACATTCTTCTGAACCATCCGCTCTTGGGCGACTGTAAAGAATCATTTCCAAAGTAAGGAAACTCAGACATTGCCATTGAAGTGGAATTAAAACTAGTTTCTGGGTCAATCTGTAACATCATTGTAGGGGTCAGTGATTCCACTGATTTCTTACAGCAAGCTGATAGTACACAGAGAATTAATGCTCCTAAAACGAGAATCCCGAAAATGCCAAGCAATGATGCTAATAAGCCTTGCAAAGGCCTGGATAATGAATCCAAAATGAAGAAACAATCAAATAGAGCTGAAAAAGAACTTATATAACTATCACTTGAAACAAAAGTACGGTTTCTGAAACCAATACCACTGAAATATAAGAGTTTCCTACAAGGGATTTCTTATACCAGATAGAAGAATTACTATTCTACAAACATTCCATGGAGTATCCCCTACCTTTCTTCCCTTACCCTGAGCCATAAAACATATTGGAGGATGTTGCAGAGGCATAGGACTAACTATTCTAGGTTCTGGGCCTGTATGAGACCATTGTACAGAAGTTAGATTAAAGGCTATGTCACGAAACTCCTCAAAGGTCTTAGGCATAACCCTAGGTAGAAATCCATGCTGAGTAGCTGTCACAGATGGAAGACACACTGCACAATCTGATAAATTGAAATGTTTTGTCACTGAGTGTACCTGTGACTCGAAAATATTTGAATATTCATCATAACATTCCCAAGGTTCTAACTGCAACATCGCTTTACTACTACTAATATGCCTCAGCATAACTAAGATTAGATATAAAAACATTCTTAGCAAAGACTTTTAAATATCTAAAACTATAATTGCTTCAAAATATACTAAACCAAAACTGAAAATATACCTACTCTTCTTAATACTCTCCTTTATATAATGAAGATATATACTGTAGCTATGAGTAGCCTCTAAGGCTCAATAAATTTATGAAGTAGAGGTTAAGTACTTAAAGGTCATTACATATATATCAGGAAAAACACCAATCTAAAATGACCTCATCCCTCTAAGCAATACTATAAATGCCAAACAAGAGCGTTTTGCATGAATGGTCCATTCAGAATCTACTTAATACAATAATCTTTTTCTGTGATGTCACCATTCTTTTCACTGAAAGTACTTTAAAAAGTCTTTTCTGCAGTATCACTGTTGTCCGAGAAGTCAGCGTTGTATCTCTTGAATCATGGATGCGGGGAATCTTCTGAATCTTGTGAGGGAGCCTTCTTACACTGCGTAAGATGTATCCAACGAGAATGTCCTTCCACTTTACAGGCTGAATATCCCACCAGAAGTACACGAAAATGGACCTAGGAATTTCGGAGCCAGAAGCGTCTTTGGAAGCAAATTCTTAATCAGGACCCAATCCCCTGGTTTCACGTCCGGATGGGATGATTCTGGAGGAGCATCTTGTTGAGGATTCACCTTCAATAAAGGGGAAACAGACAGGGCTGAGTGCAATCGTGCACAATAAATTAAGATATCGCTGCGCAACCACCGGGGGTCTGGGATAACTGCCAAGGCATGTGGAGAAGTAGCTGGATGTCCAGTAACTATTTCATATGGTGTCAGGCTGGGGGAAATACACACTGCCATAAGGGCAAAGGGAAGGGCTTTTGTCCAATTTGAAGCTCAATCCTGTATCAGAGTGCATAAGTGACCTTTGGGAATAGACAAGTGACCGCCAGATGAATACCACCTCCCTCCTCTGGCACAGGGCAAATCTACAAAACAGACTGCAAAAGCAAAATTAAATGAGTTCGGCAGGCAGGAATCTTAATAACTGACCCTATGCTGACCCTACAGGGCCAGTCCTGCAACAGTGCAGACAAGCTATGCCAAAGAAAACAATAACAAGTTCAGGGGATACCAGAGAACCAAAAAGACAAAATGCATAGCCACAGCGGTAAAGCTCATGATGCAGGAACAGGGCAAGTAGAAACAAAAGACGGTCAGGACAAATAAGCAGTTGATCCTCTTTCCAGCAGCCCTGGACAGCACAAAGTCCGACCCTGGGTTTCAAAGGAGGTATCTTGCTATTGCTGCAAGAAAGATGAAAGGAAAAACAAAGTCATATTTAACGGTGCTAAATACAGCAATGTCAGTGACACTGATACCAGAAGAGCGTCTTTTAGGTTCCCAAAATGGTTGTCCTATGACACAAATCTCCAGCAGAAGGATGTCCTTTGGAGTTCAAAACTGCAACTTGTGCTGGCAAGAGGCGCTGTAGAACCAGAAAATCAATGAGGTTCAATTGCAAAAGCCACCACTACATAGACATAGCGGGAGTCCCAAAGTCACTTCATCAATTCACTGGCTTACAACCAGTCGGGAAAGCACACAGACAACAGAGAAATCAGAATTAGCCACAAACAATTTGAATAGTAAAGAATAATCATAGACAAGAACATGGCGCATTTCCCAGTACATTTCTACATTTAAAACAAACCTCCCACTGTGATAATGTGGGGACAAAGAGGAGCAGTAAGATCTGAGAAATTTGCTAGCTCTTATTTACAGAACAATAGTAAACCCAGAAATCTACACATCAACACCAGTGTTGCTAAAAAGACTATGATAAAATAGATTCCAATCTAGCAGAGGTAATTGCACAACCAGAGAGTGTTAGGGCAATACCCAGGAAAATAACAGGTTAAGATACAAACTGTGGCTGAGACAAATTAACCTTTAACCTAATTCAGCAATATAAGCTAATAAAGACAAGAAATCTGACCAACAACATACGTAATTCGGTCTACATTAAAAGCAAATCATTCACATAATGAACTAAAGAGGAATGGTTGAGTCTTACATCAAATAATGCAGTCCTTAGGGCCTGTGAAAATATGCAGGACTAGCAGTGTATCCTTCAAAAAGAAATAAAATAAAACAAAACTGTTTTTTTTCTTTGCCAATCCATACTGAAAATAAGCAGGTCTCGTAGGACTCGCACAAATCTATAAGTCTTACAGTCAGCCTTTAGTATAGGAGGAACTGGAGTCTTACATAAAGAAGTTGTAGGATAAATGACACCTTGTGTCTGGAGATCTTCAAGCACAGAACAACTTCCTTCACCGACAGCTGCTGGCAGTGGACACAGCTTGAGTCTAGGAAACTGAATTCCAGGTTTCACGATGATCCTCACAGGCGGGATAGAAAGACATCCGATATCTGATCCTGGCACTGTCCATAAAGTAGAAGAAAGTTCTCCAGGATGAATGATACTGGCATCTGCAGGAAACGGCACTTCAGAGAGAATACAGCTGGAGATATATCTTCCCATTCAGCCAGGATAGAGTGAAATCAGCAGCTACCGGAGGGGGAGGAGGGTAATCAGCTCTCTGACCATCCTCTCGCTCTGACCCTACCCCTCCCCCTGCTCCTGGGAAGTTACATAGAAGCAATCTGCAAGCTGAGCAATTTAGTCATTTCACATCAAATGTCAGCCCACTGTACCGAGCTCCTTCCAGAATTACATCAGCTGTTCTAGCTGGCCAATCTATTATTAAAGTTTCAAAAATTCCTTTTACTCACGGGATTAAACCATTTACAAAAACAATTGGTGAATTCTGAAAGTGTGTCCTCTGCCGCACCAGAATAGTCTTTAAACGCTTGCATACACCTAGTGTGAAAATCTTTTTCACCCCTATTCTGCCTTAGAGATGTTAATCTCAACCAATCCTTTTACAAGTTTGCATACTACTGTAAGGAATTCAATAACCACTGAAACAAAATTATCTCTTTGAGTCTTCTGTTGGAAATCTATCACAGGGTATGTCACAAACTGGATGAGTGACCCTATGAACATCAGCTGGGTTATAAAACACAGTTCTAAGCAAATTATCTAGATCAGCCCAAGTAGAACATGGACTATTATGTTGACGTAAAACAGTTTGAAGAAAACTTATAGCACCATGTAATTGATCACATTTTTCTCTATAGGTCATAAAATGCTTATCTAGATCTTTTGCAATAACATCAATAAGTTTACTAGAAATTCCCAGTTCCTTTGTAGCAGAAATATCATTTCTTACTATTCCCTTTAAGGATTCTATTATATGTACAATACTTTCTATTTCACGGCTAAGAAGGGCGTTCACTTCTCTGAGCTGAGAAACATTGCAAGTACTGAAATCTTCAATTTGTGCATCCCCCAATATCCTTTGTTCCTTATCTCTTCCCTTAGCTCTGCTGCACGAGTGATCCACCCCCTTTCAGAAGTTACATAACTCTCAAAAGAAACAGGGGGAGACAATGGGGACGCACTTGGAACTCTTCCAGCTCCAATTACCACTGCAGCCACATCTGCATCATACTCTGGAGAAAAAACGACTGGGAATTTCCCTGCCCGGTCATTATCACTCTCCTGTGGTTCATTCGCTTTACCAGCATTCTTTAACACAAACAAATCATTCTTCATATTATGTGCCATTCGCTGCCACCAACTAAACACCAGCCCTTCACGGGCATCACATAATTTATGTTTAGCCTGCAAAGCACATTCCAGATAACGAAGTTTATCTATAGAAAATGTTCCCTCCAAAGGAAACTGTAGAAGCACATTGTCGTTAGTCACTGCATACCAGTGTACAATATAATTAGTAGCCATATCCCCATACTTCTCACGCATACAAAAAGAAGGGCTAGCTTTCTGAACAGCTAAAACCTTAGCCTTGTCATGCCATTCACGCAACAGAGATAACTCTCGTTTACCTAACAGATTACCCATTGCTGGCACCATACAATACTCACAAACACCTTCCACTCTTGCCAGGAATGGAGAAATCTGCAGACCGGCACGGCACCAACTGTGGGCTTCTGTTTGCCCCCCCTCACCAGCAACCTGCAGGGCTCTTGGAGTCACAGAAAACTACATTCAAAGCAATAAGACGGGGATCTAAAAGACAGCAATAAAATACCAGACCCTTCTATATAGATACACCAAAGCTTTGCGGAGAGAAACAAATAGAAACAAGTTCTCTTTGTTTACTCTAACTATTAGCTATGGTTCACTTTATTTATAAGGCTCTTTTGGAGGATACAGCATAATTTCACTTTATTATTCCACGTCAGATATTACGTATTTATCACATCATAGGTCAATTTCTAATCAGCATAGGTCAGTATGAGGAGATATACATGTATTCCAAGACATAACTGTTTACTGCTGACTGCTTAATATCTAATAACCCTGAGACTGCAAGGCTAGAGGACAGCCTGCCCCTTTTCTTATTTACAGGACTTGTACCTCTTCACCTACTTAGTAAGCAAATATATGAAGTTTATTTCTAAGCAAAGTTCTGAACAAAATTAACTCTTTCGCAGGTTTTCTTTGACAGTCTGATTGTGTACACCACCCTGTACAGACAAGCTTACTTTCAGAAAGTACTGTATCAAAGATGGGGAGAGGCAAAAGTTGATCATAGACATTTTTGGAATATACAGATAAGTGCTTTTATAAAATAGATTTAAAATAGGTGCATTTTTGGACTTTTCACGTAGGCGTCCTGTTATAATATCAAGCCCTTAGTGCACACTAAACGAAACAAAACAAATGATAGCAAATTTGTGATCATTACCACCTGGTGAATTCTTATTTTTCTAATTAAGTTGAAAAAGTTGTTTGGGAAGACTGAGGTTTCATTTTTAAATATACATCTTTCCAGTTCCTGTAGCACCGAATCCTGTGGACCATTCTGAAATGTTTGGCTTATGATGTGGAGCTTGAATTCATGGAGTTAGGCAGACAAGGGGTCTTTAATTCCTATTTAGTAGGAGATAGCCTACAAAATTCCTCTTGCTTAAATAAAGTACATTTTTTTTATCATGTATATTACAGGTTGAACTTCTAGTTGGTAAGATTTAGGAAATAGAGAGTTTCAGGAAACAAGAAAATCAGAGATGTCCAATTTTCTGTTTTTCTGTGCTTAGTTCTTTGAAGCAGATGAGAAGCACAAGCAAATAGAAGCAGAGCTGAAAAGTAGATTAGAAGTTTTGGAGACCAACGCAGCACAACATCAAGCTGTGGTGGATGGCTTAACCCAGAAATATATGGAAACCATTGAAAAACTACAGAATGACAAGGCAAAGCTAGAAGTAAGTCCTGCAATACTATTAAACCCTGCTTTCCTCCATGTTTCTTAGGTTTTTAGGTAATTCAACATGGATTGCATAGTTAACACAGTCTGTACATTCAAGATTGCTTTGTCCTATAAATATTATTTGTCTAGACCAGAATGATGATGCTAAGCAAAGTTTTGCAGTTTCAGTAATATTTAATTAATAAAAAAATAAACATGTTAAAATATAACTCATAAGAACCTAATCAAGATTAGGAACCGTGAGGGTTGTAAGAGTCATACATCTTCATATGTTCTGCTTGCAGTCCCCAGTGTTTTGGGCATGGGCAAGGTAGTCACATTTTTTGAGGCAGTACTTAAATCAGTGTATTTAAACTGGGTATCCATGGGACCTTTAAAGATTTTGCACACTCTATAATTTAGTTCAGGGCTTAATTTGTGCCGGAATAGAGTGGAATGGCATTCCAGCTCTTAAGTTCAAGAAGTGATTAGTACAGCCATAGGAGTAAATGAAGTAGCCCGGCCCACAGTATGATTAGTGCAACTGCGGGACCATTTTTATTTGCTCTCACGATTGTGCTGCAGTGAAGCAGCCCAGCCCATGGCATGATTAGTGCAGCTGTAGGAGCATTTTCATTTGCTCTTGTGGCTATGCTGTAGTGAAGCAGCCCAGCCTGCAGCATTTTTAGCAGGTCAGGCTGCTTTGCTATAGCTCAGCCATAAAATCAAATTAAATGCTCCCGTGGCTGTACTAATCACCACAGCGGCATTTTTATTAAAGCAAAATGAAGCATTTCTGGTTGACATAGGAACTTCTTATTTTTTGCTGTAATATAAATGCCACAGGCTGGGCTGCTTTAGTGCAGCACAGCTGTGGGAGCAAACAAAAATGCTCCCGTGGGAGCAAACAAAAATGCTCCCGTGGCAGCTGCAGGGAGAGAAAGGAGTGAGATAGCTGGTTGGGGAGCAATGTGGGGGTAGGAGATGGCTGATGGGAGGAGGTGAGACTGGGACTGGGGGGCTGATGTAAGGTGAGGGAGGAAGTGACTGGAAGTGGGCTGGGGCACTGGAAATGGGCTGATGGTGGTGGAGACTGGAGAGGACTGGGACTGGAAATGGACTGCTCCTGGGTCTCTGGGGGGCCTGGGACTAGAAATGGGTTATACTGGGGGGGGGGGGGATAGGAACTAGAAATGGGCTGATATTGGGGCAAGGGGGACTGGGCTAGAAATGAGCTGATATTGGGGTTGGGAGGGGAATTGGGACTAGAAATGGGCTGATACTGAGGTAGATGGGTGGGCACTGGAGACATGGGGATGTGGGAGAACAGGGACTTGGACTTTGGTGGAGAATTTAAGATTGGGTGAGAAAACAGAAGAAAGACTCTTAACATAGACTGGGCATTGGGCATGTAACTGGGGACTCGGGGCTTGGGTGGGATTGTAAGTGAGGACTCAGATTGGGTAGGATGGAAGAGTGGGGACTTGAGGTTGTCTGAGGGGATAGTGGGGAATCTGGGGACTAAGAAATTGACCAGAGTTTAGGAGAGCAGTGGGGACAAGGTGAATGGGCGTGGGGTATGAGTAGGACTGTGAGACCAAGTGCAGACAAATGGGGAAGGCAGACAGTTTGAAAAAGCCTTGGGAGGAATTGGGGGTGTTGAAAAGGACAGAGGGCTATGGAGTGAGTGGGAGCCACAGGAAGGCTCAGGTCAGGTCTTCCTTTCAAGGTTGTGAGAGAGAAATGGGGAAGGTGAAAGTGGAAATGGAAACCTGGATAGAGGGAGAAAGACATAAGAAAGGGCCTGGAGGTGGAGAGGAGATGTGCTAGTGAATGAGCGGGGGCTGATTAGGAGATGAGAGGCAGAGGGTGGTAGATGAGGCTGGGGACGGAATGCATATAGAAGGAGGAAATGGGGACTAGAAAGTGGGTGAAAGGTGGGGACGTAGAAGGTAAACAAAGGAATGAGACAGGTGGGGAATGGAAGGGTTAGAGAAGTAAGGTTAGGAAATGGAAAGCTGATAAGAAGGCAAAAAGAGGAAGACTGAAGATTAAAGAAGGGGGAGGGAGGAATGGAATAAATCCATAGTTATGTAATAGGCAGATGATAAAAACAGAAAAATAGGATGAAACAGAAGGATCGGTGAAGGATTGAACTGTAGGGAAGGAAAGGATGAAGACAAAGTGTGAAGAAACAGAAAATGGAAATGAGATCCTACAAAAGGATTTAAAAGAAAACAAACAAGAGGAAATGGAAAATAGAGACCAGGACCAACCACACTAGAAAAATAAAATTATCAGACAACAAAGGTACAAAAGAATGGCAGTTTTTAGAAAATTAAATATGTCAGTTTTAAAAATGTGCATTTCTTATAGTTCAGTAAAGAAAGAAATGCATTTTGTTTCTTTCTTCTGTGTTCCACAACTCAGTGTCTGTTTTGAGGGTTTTCCATTATAATTTTTGTCTGCATAATTTTTTCTAATTTATAGGGGGTTTTTCTTTACTAGGTGATGGTCTATGTTTTCCATGTGCAGCCAAGATAAGGGATTCTGTTACCATGTAGGTTCTCTCTAGGAATCTGTAGTAGTGCAGCTTGTTCTCTTTTTCCAAATGGAGGTTGCTGATGTTTTAAAACATTTGCAATGCTAATTTTACATAGGTAGGATTGGTGCTGGTTGAGCTCTTCAACTTGGTTCTGGTGTTGAATGTCCATTTACAGGGTTTTGTGTTATGACACACAACGTTTGGCAGTGGAGGGAGTTGACTGTGTTGTCACTGATGTTAGACCAGAATTTGAATGGAATCTTTTATGTATGTTAAGTTGTAAAGTGAAAAACCCTACTTCTGCTCTGTGTCTGTTGGGAGAGTTTTATTGGTGAATTTCTGAGTGCTCCATAGAAATGAATAATTATACCCTATCAGACAAATGAATAATTATGCCCTATTCAAAAGGTAATTTTGCAATCTCCAGGAACAAGCAGGAATAAGTCTTCACATATGGGTACGTCGGTACAGACGGAGCCTGCGCGGGAACGCTCCCCAGCGTCCAATCAGAAAGCTTTTGGGAGCATCCCTCAGCGCCTGCGTGCTGCCTTCCCGCCTTTCCAACTGTCTCTCCTCAGTTTTCGTTTTTCCGCGGAGCCGGCAGGACGTTTTCCTGTCACCGCAGAAAATTTTTTCATCAAATCTTTTACTTTTTGTTTTCTTGTGGTCGCGGCTGTCTCCCCAACTCCACCGGTACCGCCGGTGGTTTTTTCTTTTCTTTTTCCTAAAACTCAGGGAGTTTTTTTCCCTCTGTTTCTGTCTTGAATTTTTGGGCCTGTAAGGCCTCTCCATTATGGAGCCTTCTTCTCCTAAGAAGTGCCTTAACTGTGGAAATACAGTTTTCTTTTTAGACTCCAATAACTGGTGTCTAACTTGTTTGGGTCCTGACCCCTTTCCTCCAGAGCCATCAGGCTACAATTTTATGAGAAGAAATTCTCCATTTTGAGTTTCCCTCGATGCCGTTTTCCCTTCCAGTGTAAGGGCACCGACCATTTCTTTCAGGTAACCCATAAACAGTCTGTTAAGACTAGCCAATCCTTGGCTTCAAAACCCCGGCGGGAGTCTTCAGTCTCCAAAGCCTTTCAGGGGTTTCAGGTTGTTCCTGGGGCTCACCCCTCACAGAACACACCTGAGCCATGCTCGGGGGTGGCATCCGCTTCGAGCGGTACCGATAACCCGGCATCGGCACCGGTGTTGAGTGCTCCACTCTTCACCAGGGATCGTCATCTGGCGTCCTCGGTACCTTCGGGACCGATCGATACGTTCCAGTTTGACTTTCCAGTATCTAAGCAATGCACGATGGTGGCATCCGCTTCGAGCGGTACCGATACCCCAGCATCGGCACCGGTGTTGAGTATTCCACTCTTCGCCACAGATTGTCATCGGGTGTCCTCGGTACCTTCGGGACCGGTCGATACGTCCCAGATTGACTTTCCAGTATCGACAGCATCGCTGATGATACCACCAACGTCGGTCCCCTCCAGACATGCATCGATAGACTCGCTTCCTTCGATGCCGAGTCTAGAATCGATATCTAGTCTGGAAGACTGGGTACCGACGCGTCTCGGAACCGACACGCACCGATTCCGGATGCGCGGTACCGAGGATATTCACCGAGACTTTCGAGTTTCCTCGGTACCGTTTGAGCAGCCTCCGCTGACTGTTTCGGTGTCGGTATCGTCTTCGATTCCGGCTCAGCTACCGGTATCGGTGTCGATGCTGGTACCTGCAGTAGCATCGGGACCAGCTCCATCCATGCTTTTTTCACCAGAATCGCTCCTTTCTATACCTAGTTTGGAATCGATACCTAGCATGGACGATACAGTACTGACTGTTTTAAGTCATACCCGCCAGTCCCAGTATTCATTCATTAGAGATCTTGTTTTGCACCAGACAAGTACATCCTCTGGTGCCCAGCCTAGTTCTTCGCGTTTAGCCTGTCCAGGGATTGTTCTCATTGGAGATCCTTCTTTTCAGAAATTTTTCCTTGACATGGCAACATTCCTGGCTATTCCTATTCCTGGCTATGATCCTACACAAGGCTTTTCTGGAAAAAAGGAAAATATAATGCTTCCTTTACATCATTCCTTAAAGGATCTTCTTCTGAAAATATGGGAAACACCTTTAAGGGCTTCCTCACCTTCTACAGCAACTGCTCTTCTGTATCAGGTGCCCCCCTCTCCAGGGTTTCAAAAGACTCAACTTCCCCATCATTCCATTGTAGTGGAATCAGCAATGAGGAAGGTAAAAAGCAAGAAGAAGCATTCTTCTTTCCCGCCAGGTCGTGCATCTAGAACACTGGATGCCTTTGGACGTCAAACCTTCCAAACATCTATGCTGGCAACAAAGATTCTCTCATATATTTTTTATATGAGTCTATCCCTTCAGGAGGTCACAGAGAAATTATCTCTTTTGACTCCTTTTCTTTCAGAGCCCAAGGCTGCAGACTATTCCTTGCTTCTTAGTCATAGCCAGAATATCTCTAGGTTTCTTTCTCGTGCTTCCCTAGACTCCTTTGAGTCTGTTAGCAGAACCTCTGCTATAGCCATAGGAGCACGACGTAGAGCCTGGCTCCAAGCTTCAGACCTGAGCAGATGGGCACAACAAAGACTGGGTAACACTCCTTGTACTGGAGAAAATCTCTTCAACAAGGAGTCTTTACGTCAGGTTGCTCATTGCTCCGCTGACTTCCCTGTTTCTGAGGGCTATCCTAAACCTTCTCCTTCCCCAGTAGGTAGGAAATGCCCTACCAAACCTTCTTTCCCTAAAAGAAGAAGGTTTTATTCTTCTCCTGCCCATCATTCAGATGTTCCCAAACAGGGGAAACCTCGCCCTGGTCTGAAGAATCCAAACTCAAGCCAGGAAAATTAACCCTCAATAGGGTTCCACTTAATCTGTTTTTTTCTTTTAAACCTCTACACTTGGATTCCTGTTTCCAGGACATCCACTTGTTTTTAGGTATGCTGAGCTGTCAGGATATTCATGTCTATGGGTCACAGGATTTTCCTCCTCTTGCTACACTGAAGAGAGGTTTGCCAACTATCTCATGATAGTTTTTCTGTACCACCATGAATTTTTCCTTCTACAGACTTACCATATGGCAAGTCTCACCTCAGCTCCTATTTTTTCTTTACCTTCTTTTCCAGGGTTCCCCTTTAACAGTGGTATAATACCAATGGAAGGCTTTCTTAGCCTTTCCAGTCTTCCTTTTTTCCTGATCTGGGCAGCTTGTCAGACAGGGACAGGATATTCTCCTCTTGTTCTGTCTGTTTTCTCTGTTAAAACAGGAAATTCTTTCTGCTCTGCCATTCAGCAGCTGCCCATGCAGGAGCTTCAGTGATTAGTCTACTGGTACTTTTCTATAAGTTCCAGTATAGTCTTCCACTACTTTTTATCTAACCTTAGTAGTGCTTCCAAGATAGTGCTCATCTATCTTGGATAATCCTTGTAACTTCTTTTCTGCCATCTCCAAATCCTTGGAGTTGGCAGCATAGTTGAGCTGGCAGCTGGTTGTCTCCAACAGCCAGCTTTGTTTCCCAACTCTCCTGCATAATGCTCTCTGCAATCCTACAGAGAAGCTTTTCACTATGGGCCCTTGCTAGAGAGCATGGGTTTTTTTTCTCTAATGACTATCCTATATGGTTGGAAAAGGCTTCCTCAGTCACCTTCCATGACTGTGAGGGTTCTTTACACCCTTCTATTTCCTTTTAATAAAGGACATAAGCCTTTCCTACGTGACTGTCTAAAGAGTTACCAACTTCCTACAGGAAATAGGCTCTTTTTCCTTGCAGCTTGTCCTCATGGTATCCTAATCCTTCATGGACAGCACATATTTCACTAAATAACGCATGATACCCCACCCCTTGTCCCTCAAGTGGGTCTACCTGGTGTCTCTCCTATGCGTATTCTGTCCCTTCACCATGTTAGAGTTCTACTGGACTCAGGACGTGCTGTTTACAGACTAATATTTTTCTCGCAACCAGCCTGGTTATTTTACTGGGTAGCATTCTACTCCATCTTAACCAGGGGGAATAGATTCTCTCTATCTTCTCAAGTAGGTTCCACCTTCTTGTTATGAGATGAATCATTCCTCTTCACATCTTCCACGTGAGGATTCCTGTAGACATAACTCTTTCTGCTTAATTGCAGACATTTTTCTTTAGACCTATATATTTATATTCATATAGGTTCATATGTCTATATGCTTTCTTTAGATGCATATGTCTGTCAGCCATGTGTGCATAGACTATACCCCCTGGATCTCGCCATAAACATTATATATATATATATATATATACCCCTATATATCTATCTATATATATCTACACACACATATATATATGTATATACATATATATATATGTGTTTATCTGTCGAGATACTTCTTTTAGGTAGATATGTATTCACATACTTATCTCTCTAACTGTCTGTGCTCATAAAGGTGTTTTTTCCTTCCTATCTGTTCCAGACATATGGGGTTTTCACATGTTCATACTTCACAGTATGTTTCTGTTTTATGCACACAGCCACTGCTGTGGTACTGACAGCTTTTACCATAACCTTAGGTTCCGATATCCCTGAAGCTCCCTATTCCTTTATCTTCCTACCTTTCGTCAGTTAGGATAGACATGGGGGATCTTCAGTAGCTCTGAGGTTTCCAACTCCTCAGACATCTGTCCTTCCTTGGGATTTCGGGGTTTTTCCCCTTACCCCTTCTTCCCTCAAGGACTAAGCCAATTTTTGTCCAACTCGATCAGTCTTCTTTTGCTCCTAGCTATAATTAACTCTGTAGCCAAAAGAGTTTTCAGCCTTTTCCATAAAGCTTTCCACTAAAGACTCACCGTTTTTGTTCTTCCCCAGTTGAATCCTGGGGTCACCTGTGAGTTCCAGATTTTGACCTTCAACTCACTTCTGTGATGTCATCTTGATAATTCCTCGACTGGATCCCCAGTGGATTCCATCAGCCTCTCCACTTCCTGCAATCCAGTAGGTGAGGTCCATATAGTGATTGTTCATTTTCAATACATTTCATGATGCTTATCATATATACAGGGACTCCTTGTCTGTAGTCCTATTTTAGATCTGCTGTCTCCTACAGCTCCTCTCTTCTTCAACTCCTACCCTCCATCCTCGGGATGCCTGGGCAGGAGCATGTTTTAATCACTAACATGCTAGGGCTCCAGGCATCTTAGCTTGGGAGTCCCCATATGTGAAGACTCATTCCTGCTTGTTCCTGGAGATAGCACAGTTACTTACCTGTAACAGGTGATCTCTGGGAACAGCAGGAATAAGTCTTCACAACCCACCCACCTCCCCTAGGAGTTGTATCTCTCTATCTCTCTTCCTTTCCTCTTTCTCTCTTTTGTCTCAGCTATAAAACTCAACTGAGGAGAGACAGTTGGAAAGGCGGGAAGGCAGCACGCAGGCGCTGAGGGATGCTCCCAAAAGCTTTCTGATTGGACGCTGGGGAGCATTCCCGCGCAGGCTCCGTCGGTACCGACGTACCCATATGTGAAGACTTATTCCTGCTGTTCCCAGAGATCACCTGTTACAGGTAAGTAACTGTGCTTTCACTGTCAAAGCATAATTAGGCTAGGTGTGTATTTTCAAAAAATATACATATAATATCGGGCTGTTTAAATTTCTAAATGGTTAGATGGTATCTGCATATTTGTGGGCCATGTTAAGGAAGGGCAGGCCAGAAAATTAGACAGAAAGTGGCAGTATTCTGCCACTATTCAGGTAAGTTGCATGTTTAGTTTAAGCTTGCCAAATAACAGGTCTAGCTTAAGCAGATAGTTTGTTCACCAATGCTGTAAACAAAAATACACAAAAACGTCCGGGTCTGGCCCTGCCCCCGCCCCCGCCGGTCATGTCTGTCCCCGCCCACAGTTCCACGTCTTTTTTTGTTGTTGTTGTTGTTGTTTTGTTTTGTTTTTTTGTTTACAGATTAAGCTCTGTTTTAGTTTAGTTAGTTGCCACCAAGGCATCCTACAAAATTCAGCATTCAGAGTATGGGCTAAACGGATTGGGGGTTATTCCATAACCCGAATAGGCTGTTTGCATGTGCATGAGTGACGTGAAAACTACTATGACTGTATTCCGATACACCGGGCCCATGCACGTCCATGGTGCTTAAACATAACATAACATAACATAAAATATGCCATACTGGGTCAGACCAAGGTCCATCAAGCCCAGTATTCTGTTTCCAACAGTGGCCAATCTAGGTCATATGTACCTAGCAGTTTCCCCAAGAGACACAAGTTCCACAATGCTTGTACTGGATCAAGCATTGATATCTTCGGTCACTTCTTAATAATGGTTTATGGACCTTTCCTCCAGGAACTTGTCCAAACCTTTTTTAAACCCAGCTACACTAACAGCCTTTACTACATCCTCCGGTAACAAATTCCAGAGTTTGATTACACGTTGAGTGAAAAAATATTTTCTTTTATTAGTCTTAAATAGTTTACCCTGTAGCTTCATTGCATGTCCCCTAGTCTTTCTATATTCTGATAAGGTAAACAATCGATCTTCGTTTACCCGTTCCACTCCGTTCATTAATTTATAGACTTCTATCATATCTCCCCTCAGCCGTCTCTTTTCCAGGTTAAAGAGCCCTAACCTTTTTAGCCTCTCTTCATAGGAGTATCCTTCCATCCCCTTCACCATTTTGGTGGCTCTTCTCTGTACCTTTTCTAAAATCGCTATATCCTTTTTAAGATACGGCGACCAGAATTGCACACAATATTCAAGGTGCGGTCTGACCATGGAACGATATAGAGGCATTATAATATCTTTTGTTTTATTTTCCATTCCTTTCCTTATCATACCTAGCATTCTATTTGCTCTCTTGGCCGCCGCTGCACACTGGGCCGAGGGTTTTAACATGGTATCCACAATGACGCCTAAATCATTTTCCTGGGTGGTGGTTCCTAATGTGGAACCTTGCATCCTGTAACCATAGTTTGGGTTGTTCTTCCCTAGGTGCATAACCTTGCACTTGTCCACATTAAATTTCATCTGCCATTTTGATGCCCAGTCTTCTAATTTATCAAGATCCTCTTGCAATTTTTCACAATCCTCTTGGGTTTTAACAACTTTAAATAGTTTTGTGTCATCTGCAAATTTGATAACCTCACTCGTTATTCCACTTTCCAGGTCATTTATGAATATGTCAAAAAGCAGCGGACCCAGCACAGATCCCTGGGGTACACCACTATTCACCTTTCTCCATTGGGAAAATTGGCCATTTAGCCCTACCCTCTGCTTTCTATCTTTTAACCAGTTCCTGATCCACAATAGTACACTGCCTGCTGTCCCATGACTCTTTAGTTTTGCCAAAAGTCTCTGATGAGGGACCTTGTCAAAGGCTTTCTAAAAGTCCAGATACACAATATCAACCGACTCACCTTTGTCCACCTGTTTATTCACTCCTTCAAAAAAACATAACAGATTAGTAAGACAAGATCTTCCTTGTCTAAAGCCATGTTGGCTGTCTCCCATTAAGTTGTGACTATCTACATGCTGAGTAATTTTATTCTTTATGATGGTTTCTACCATTTTTCCCGGTACTGACGTCAGGCTCACCGGTCTGTAGTTTCCCGGATCACCCCTGGAACCCTTTTTAAAAATTGGTGTTACATTGGCGATCCTCCAATCTTCAGGTATGCTTGCACAGGGATCTCTGAATATGCCCAGGAGGGGCATAACGGGGGCATGGTTTGCCATGGAGATGTATATGGCATATTCAAGAAAGGCCCATGTATTTTTTTTGACATCCCCACAGACGTGCCCATTATTCCTTAGAGACGTGGAATAAGGCCAGTACTTAGAAAATATTCTGCTGTGTTATACAGTTCGTCCCAAGTTGTATAAAGGTTGTGACAAATATGTTTTAAACTGGTGTGACTGCAGTCTGGAATAAAACACCACAAGAATGCAGTTATAAAGGACAGAAATCAGAAGTGAGGACATTTTGTAAGCTAAAAAGTCATTAATATCTACCCTTAAAAAATATTAAGAACAGCAATAGTGCTTATTCTGGCTATGCTGAAATTTGTTGTTTGTGCTAAAAGAGCTAATCTAAGGGACCCTTACAATTTCTGTGTTATGAAAAATGAGAATGTTGATGTACGAATTGTATGTGAGTAAGTCTGAAAAAGAATCTTGTTTGAGTGAGAAAGGGAGATCATATTTGTAGTCCTGGGACTTCATGCTATTTTGGTATACCAGCTTTTATTTATAGGTTCTGAGCATCTTTTTGGCAGAATTGTCTTTTGTGACTGCAAGTCAGAATGTGTGTGTGTATGTGATTTAAGGGTTGCACGGGCGGATCTGGCGTGCTGATCTGCATTTCAGGGAGGACATGAATGCCAGTCCAGTACCTGTAACTTACAGATGACGGTTGTGTCACCAGGTGCCATTGTGATAGGGCAGCCATACATCAGCTGTTCCAGCCACTGGGAGACATGACTAATGTTGTGCCAGCATTCTCCAGATTGTGCCATGAGGCCCACATCCTTACCCACTCCAGGATCTATGCAAGCTGCGAGAGTGGTGATGTATCTGGAGGCTGGCTACTTGGTATGATGGCAAAGGGATCACACCTCCTATGCTTGCACAGACCTGACCAGAGGAGCATTGCCTAAGGGAAGGCAGGCAGGTTTACTCCACAGATAGCAGATGTATACAGACCAACATTGGACTGTGGACATTGTATGGGACAGGTGTAAGGAGCTGCTGTGAGAAATGCCAATACCCAGATATGTGGGAACGAGATGGCATAGCCAGAAATCCATAGTCATTAGAAAAGCATAGTTTTGTCACTCAGCAGTATAATGGCATTCTTTGTGGAATTGCGAAGTTAGTTTAGGTTGATGTGAAGTTTGTAAGGGTCCATGCTTAGCATTTTAAGGAGTATTTTTAGAGATGACCAATGCAGGAATAACTGAGGCAATGTTACCTTGCATCACACATTACTTGGCAGTATATGTCATGACAAACATGTTAATATTTACTTGCTCTTATAACACATTAGAGTGCAATGAGATTACTTTGCAGTGTTCTGGGCATGACACAGACTAGTATGTATCATCACTATGTCTAATTTGCATTAGCAAAACACTGTCAACGAGAACAACAGCTTAGGAGATGCATGTTTTTACTGAGGAGATGTGTCGTCCTCAGGTATATCACGGAGACGTGCACGATTAGAAACGTGCAGTTTTTCAGAATACGATGAGCGTGGGGATGTCCAAAACAATTTCAGCATTTACCCGTGTCCTGTAATATTAGCGGCAGACATGTTTCTATGCTTTGCTCTATGGCCTGTGCTTGCACCCATGCACTGGTCATAAGAACATAAGATATGCCATACTGGGTCAGACCAAGGTCCATCAAGCCCAGTATCCTGTTTCCAACAGTGGCCAATCTAGGTCATACGTAACTTGCAGTTTCCCCAAAAGACACAGGTTCTGCAATGCTTGTACTAGGTCAAGCATTGATATCCTGGGTCCCTTCTTAATAATGGTTTATGGACCTTTCCTCCAGGAACTTGTCCAAACCTTTTTTAAACCCAGCTGCACTAACAGCCTTTACTACATCCTCCGGTAACAGATTCCAGAGTTTGATTACACGTTGAGTGAAAAAATATTTTCTTTTATGAGTCTTAAATAGTTTACCCTGTAGCTTCATTGCATGTCCCCTAGTCTTTCTATATTCTGATAATGTAAACAGTCGATCTACGTTTACCCGTTTCACTCCATTCATTAATTTAAAGACTTCTATCATATCTCCCCTCAGCCGTCTCTTTTCCAGGTTAAAGAGCCCTAACCTTTTTAGCCTTTCCTCATAGGAGTATCCTTCCATCCCCTTTACCATTTTGGTGGCTCTTCTCTGAACCTTGCACTGGTCTTGCGCTGGATACATGCATGGGCCGGCTGAACAGCATGTTATACGTGCTGCGCCAGGCATGTCTGTCTACAATGTGATACCAGAACCAAGGGCACATTTATACCTGTGGCTGCGGAATTCATTCAGAATCGTGCCTGTGCCCGATTTTTAAAAGTTTCTGCCAGAGCTAGCCAGCCTGTATGGAATCTGCCTCATTCTGAACATGTATAGGAAGACCAATAGACAAAGCTTGTAAAGTCAAAATCCGGGTCTTAAACTGGGAAGTCAGTAGAATCTGACGAGAAGAGGCATGACATGATTCGATTTCCTTGAAGTCTGTCATTCCACCCCCTTGATTTTGTTCTAATACATCCAGTACCACTCCTGGAACAGCTCTTGTCTTTCAGAACTGTATGGCTCTCGGTGATTTGTGCTGTGCAATACCCAAATTCTTTTTTTTTTTTTCTTGTGCGACTGTGAGAACCATGCAGGAGTTTGGTTATTATGTGATACAAATCACCATAAGGGGCAGTATGCATCAGAACACTGGGAGGGGGGAACAACTTGGAGAAGGTGAAGATCAAAGGATAAACTGGGATGAGCTGGTACCTAAACATTGAAAAGTAGATTAACTATTTATGAGACGTCTTTATGTCTCCAATAAAAAACACAATTCAACATGACAGGCAATAGAATAATCTCCAGGAACAAGCAGGAATGTAGTCCTCACATATGGGTATCGTCGGTACCGACGGAGCCTGTGCGGGAACGCTCCCCAGCGTCCAATAGGAACGCTTTTGGGAGCATCCCTCAGCACATGCGCGCTGCCTTCCCACCTTTCCAACTGTTCCTCTTCAGTTCTTCGTTTTCCGCGGAGCCAACAGGACCTATTCCCTGTCACCGCAGAAAACTCCGTCTTTAAAATTCTTTCTTGTGGTCGTGTTTGCCTACCGCACGACGCCTACCGGTACCGCCTGTTCTTTTCTTTTTCAAAAAAAAAACAAACCCTAGACTTTGACTGTTTCTTTACAGAAACCTTCCTGTTTTGGTGCTAGGCGCCATTTTGGGCATTAGGCCCCATTTTTCCAAAATCATGGAAAAGCCAACTAGTGGTTTTAAAAAATGTACTAAGTGTGGCGGTACCATTTCCGTCACTGACACCCATGTTTGGTGTCTAAAATGTTTAGGACCAGATCATTCTCCAACTGAATGTCTCTCCTGCATGGGGATGACCAAAAGAGGAAGACAGAACCGGGCCGCAAAGCTCGGTACCCTCTTTTCTTCAGATGCCAGATCCATTGCATCAACATCATCAAGGGCCTCTCCTTCCTCCCATGGATCTCAGGTAACTAAACACAAAAGCCGGTCCTCAAAGGGTAGCCCTCTTGCTAAGTATCGAGAGGCCATTGGCATTGCCCTTGAGGGAACCACACCGGCAAAACAGCCCCGGCGGGAGGCTTCGGCTTCCAAAGCATCGATGGGGCTTCAGGATGTTTTCGAGGCCTCAACCTCGCAAGAACTACCTGTGCCATGCTCAGGGGTTCCGGCCGTTCTTACCGGTACCGACACCCAGGCATCGGCAGCGTCGATAGACCAGAGATTTCTTGCTATCGAACGCAGTATTGCAGCTCTTCTCTCAGCTGCGGTACCGGTGGTCCCAAGGGCACCGGTGCCGACACCGGTACAGACACTGGTGCCGACACCAACGATGCCAGTACCAATGGTAACAATTCCCATTCCACCTCCGGCTGGAGTGGATAAAGTGGTACCCGAGTCACCTCGGTACCGACTTCGATCGGTACCGGGATCGTGCTTTGCAGGAGCATCGGGGTCAAGAATACTTCGATTCCTCCGATTCCGAAGACGCTGACAATTCTGCTGGCCCTAGAGGGTTTCTCCTAAAAGATCCCTCTTCTCCCCAGCGCAGAATGTCACCTCCAGAGGACATGTCATTTCAGGATTTCATCTGGCTAAAGGTCTTTCAATCACAGTAGCTCCTGAAGAGGAACCCAGAGCAAAGGAATTGGAAATCCTCCAATATCCTAAAGCTCCTAAGGAGGCAGTTACTCTGCCTATCCATGAAATTCTGCATAGCTTGATGCTCAGAATGTGAGAGACACCTCTGACTACTTCTCCTCACTCTAGGAGACTTGATACTATGTATCGAGTCCCACCATGTCCTGGATTTCAGAAAACGCAGCTGCCACACCATTCAATGATAGTGGAGTCAGCCATGGGTAGGATGAAAAGTGCAAAAAGAGACGCATCCAATCCTCCAGGTCGTGAATGCAGGACTCTGGATGCTTTTGGACGCAGTACTTTTCAAGTTTCCATGCTTTCAGCTAGGATCAGCTGATATATCCTATATATGGGAATGTTCCTCAAAGAAATCACAGGAGACTTGGAACTTATGAGCCCATTTCTCCCAGATGATAAGAGACAAGACTTTCTTACTCTGGTTAAGCATGCTCAGGATGTCTCCAAGTTTGTCAATCGTGCAGCCTTTGACTGCTTTGAATGCATCAGCAGAACTTCTGCTATTGCCATTGGCGCACAACGGATTGCCTGGCTACAGGTATCAGGCTTGGAGACTTGGGTACAGGACAAGTTAGGCAACATTCCTTGCACGAGAGAGAATCTCTTCGGCAAGAACTGGCAGGAGAAGGCTAACGAGTTAGATGCTGACAGTTCTACCTTAGATAGATTGTCAAAGTCTACAGCCACTCCAGCCAAAAGGAAGCCTTATAAAAAACCCTCTTTTAGCAAAAAGAGGAAGTTCTATCCTTCCTATACCCACCAGACTCAGACTCCATGTCAGGTTGCCCAAAAGGGACAAACTAGACAACAAAAGAAACCAAAAGGCCTGACAGTCCAACCAGCTCTCCAGGTTCAGCCCCCTGAAGGGCTTTGACTCCTTCCTAGAGAGTTTTGCCTTCCTGCCTCTGAGGGGTCCTCAACCCCCAATATTCCCGGCAGGTTATGCCACTTTGTCAACAGATCCAAATATCAACCTAATTAAAAAACTCTACACTATAAATCACCAAAACAAAAGTAGAGAAGTGTGAAAAAAGATGTTTGAAAGCTGTCGTGTATATAATAATGTCGGAAGTATAGCCTTGAGGTTTTATAATCGCCTCTTGAAGCTAACCTTCCATTTTGCTCAAAGTTTTATTGAGCTCACCACGGAGCTAACGATAAGTTAGGTGAAACACCACAGCAAAGTGTCACCAATAAAAAACAATTGTGTAATGGTTCAGTAAAAATTCTTAATGTAATTGGGACGCCCAAGCTGAAGATACTGCAAGAAGAAAGGAAAACAGAGTTCAACTTATCTGAATCCTCTCGTAACCTGTTTTCGATTCACAGCAAAGCTTGAACAGACTTCTCCAAAGTGCTCCCTCAAAACAGCTCAAAGTAACTGAAAAAATGTCATTGTAGTCCAGTTCACAAAAATAGCGAAAATTAGCAGACACAGCACTGCGTTTCGGGCGGCCAACTATTACTCGCCCTGCTTCAATCAAAAACGCCAGCGCATGCTCAATAGCAGTCTGCTATTGAGCATGCGCTGGCGTTTTTGATCAGTTGACAGAATGATCTTGGTGCAGTTGGTTGAGCGTTGAAGCAGGGCGAGTAATAGTTGGCCGCCCGAAACACAGTGCTGTGTCTGCTAATTTTCGCTATTTTTGTGAACTGGACTGCAATGACATTTTTTCAGCTACTTTGAGCTGTTTTGAGGGAGCACTTTGGAGAAGTCTGTTCAAGTTTTGCTGTGAATCGAAAACAGGTTACGAGAGGATTCAGATAAGTTGAACTCTGTTTTCCTTTCTTCTTGCAGTATCTTCAGCTTGGGCTTCCCAATTACATTAAGAATTTTTACTGAACCATTACACAATTGTTTTTTATTGGTGACACTTTGCTGTGGTGTTTCACCTAACTTATCGTTAGCTCCGTGGTGAGCTCAGTAAAATTTTGAGCAAAATGGAAGGTTAGCTTCAAGAGGCGATTATAAAACCTCAAGGCTATACTTCCGACATTATTATATACACGTCAGCTTTCAAACATCTTTTTTCACACTTCTCTACTTTTGTTTTGGTGACTTTGTCAACAGATGGCATCAGATAACAGCAGAAGATTGGACTTTGTCCATTGTAGGGGAGGGGTACAAACTTTATTTTCACAGCTTACCCCCTCCTACAATTCTAAAGCAGTTCAATTTACAAACCTCTGCAGACAATCTGCTAGATTATGAGGTCTCCACACTTCTTGCCCAAGGGGCAATAGAGGAAGAAGTACCCATTCTTCAACAGGGTGCAGGGTTCTACTCCCCCTATTTTCTTATTCCAAAGAAAACAGGAGGACACAGACCCATTCTAGACTTCAGAGAATTGAACAAATATTTGTTTTGAGAGAAATTCAAAATGATTTATCTTGGAACTCTTCTGCCATACCTTCAAAGCCAGGACTGGCTTTGCTCTCTAGACTTAAAGGATGTATACACCCACATTCTTATCCATCCAGATCACAGGAAATTTTTACGTTTCCTTTTCAGGGGAAGACATTTCCAGTACAGGGTTCTTCCTTTTGGTCTGGCTTCAGCACCAAGGGTATTCACAAAATGCATGGCAGTAGTAGCTGCATTTCTACGAACCTTGGGGATTTTTGTCTTCCCCTACTTAGACGACTGGCTCATCCGAGCCTCCACAGTAACAGAGGCCAGCACTTCACTGTCTCGTACAATGCAAATCCTCCAATACTTGGGATTGGTAATAAACTTCCCGAAATCTCAACTAGTTCCTTCCCAATGCCTAGAATTCATAGGAGCCTGTCTGGATACCAGAAAGGCAAGGGCTTTCCTTCCACAAGCCCGGTGTCTTCGCATAATGCAGTTAGCTTTCCAAGCAGCAGGCAAATCCTCCCTCACTGCTTGGGAGCTACTGCAGTTACTGGGACACATGGCGTCCACAGTTCATGTAGTCCCATATGCTCGCCTCCACATTCGAGCAGCTCAGTGGACCATCTCCACACAGTGGACACAGGCCACGGGTCATTTGTCGGACAAAATAACAATCTCTCAATGACTAATTTTGTCCCTCCAATGGTGGCAATCACTAGAAAATCTGACAGTGGGGTCTCCTTTCCATCAACCCCTCTTTCAGGCCACCCTAACAACATTATTTATTTATTTATTTATTTATTTATTTATTTATACATCTTTTCAATACCGCCACTTCCAGCGATCAGTGGCGGTTTACAAGTAACATAAACTTTAATAATAGAGTACTATTATTTTACATAGAACAGATTTAGAACAATGAACATTCAACTATTAAATGTAACTCAAAAAAATACAATGAGATAACAGGCTACCAACAGTATATCAACAGTAAAGGGATATATTTACATTAAATTACAGTTATTCACATTAGCGACAAGTACTTGCTTTCAAAGAGTAAGCTTAACTAGGTGAGCAATGTGAATGTGTGGGAAAGATTTTATGCCTTGTCTAGGTAGGGTCAGTGAGTGACTGATGATCGGTGGTTTTCTCTGTGTTAGGATTATCTTCAATGTGGAGGTTATTGTAGTGCAGAGTAAATAGATGGGTTTTTAGATTTTTTTCTAAATAATTGAAGGTCCTTGATTTCTCTGATTTCAGACGGGAGGTTGTTCCATAACGTAGGGGCGAAGTATGAGAAAGCTGTGTTGCTTGTCTTCTGACTTGTCTTTCGAATAGAATCAGGGACTTGTAACGTGTGAAGGTTTATTCTTCGTCTTGATCTATTTTCATGTGGGATGTTGATGAGCGTAGATAAGAAGGATGGAGCTATATTATTAAAGATCTTAAATGTATTGACTAAGGACTTGTAGATGATTCTGCATGAGACGGGTAACCAATGGAGAGCGTAGAGAATCGGAGATATATGATCTGAAAGTTTCGCTTTATAGATGATCCTTGCGGTGACATTTTGGGCTAATTGAAGTGTGTGAATATTTTTCTTAGAGGTCCCTTGAAGAATACCATTACAGTAGTCTAAATGTGGTGTAATAAGTGTTTGTACTATGGTTCTGAAATCAGTGTTATCTATCAATGGTCTAAGTTGTTGGATTGTCCTTAATTTGAAATATATTGTTTTTACAGATTGTTTTATATGTTTGGTGAGGCTGAGGGTCTTATCCAGAGTGACTCCCAAATATTTGATCTCATCTTTGACTGGGAGAGAGTTTTTTCCAATGTTGATTTCAAGTGGGGGAGTGAAGCTTGTGTTTCTTGTTATGAATAAAACTTCTGTTTTTTTAAAATTAATATTCATATTCATTGATTTCAGCCACAGCTCAGCTTCAGTGAGGCAACGACAGATGTTGCTATAATCCGGGTTGGACACATCAAATGGCGAGTATAACATGATGTCGTCCGTGTAGATGTGGTAGTTGATTTTGAAGCGTTTAAATATGGAACAGATGGGTTGAAGATAGAGATTAAACAAAAGAGCCGAAAGGGCAGAGCCTTGAGGGATGCCCTGTTCTTGTGGAAATGGGGATGAGGCATTTTGATCTATTTGCACATATTGGGTCCGGTTAGTAAAATAGGATATGAACCATTCAAGGGTTTTATCTTTAATGCCTATTTGAGAAAGTCTTGAAATGAGCGTGATATGGTTTACAGTGTCAAAGGCCGAGGAAATATCAATGAATATGAGAATGAAGGCTCGCTTGGTATTATCGATACCTCTGATGATTGTATCAAATAGTGCTGTTAGGAGTGTTTCTACACCATGATATGGGCGAAATCCATATTGATGATCATCTAATGGAGCTGATGAGTCTATATAATTGTGCAAACACAGCTGCAAGATCTTTTCAATAATCTTGGCAAGGAATGGAATACTTGCAATGGGACGATATGAAGTTGGGTCGTTGCTGTCTAGTGCTTTGTTTTTTAACAGCGGTCGAATTGCTGACCTTTTGAGGACATCTGCTATACGTCCTTGTTGAAGAGATTGGTTTACTATGTTCAGTAAGTCTGAGGCAAGTTCTGTTTTTGTTGATTTTATCCAAGTCACTGGACAAGGATCAAGAAGAGAGGTTGTAGTATTTAGGTTGGAGATTGTCTGAAGAAGGAGCTTGTTGGTAATAGGATGGAAGGCTTTCCATTCCAGTTGGTTATTATCTGAAAGAGATAGGCTAGGTGGGGTGAAATGGCTGTTAAGTTTGAGTTTATTTGCAAAGTGATCAGCAAGTATTTGCGGGTTAATACAAATTTTGTGAGAATTGTTGGATGGGGATTTGGTTAACGATTTGACAATCTCAAATAGTTCTCTAGGACGATTAATAGCTTTAGATAAAGTTTTAGAGTGATATTGTTTTTTAGTGTTATTAATCGCATCCTTGTAATCTTTGAGTAGTGAGAAATATTGTATTCTGAGTTCGTGAGTTTTTTTCCTTCTCCAAGTAGATTCCATTTTTCTAAGACCTTTCTTCAGAATTGCAAGTTCAATAGTATACCATTTTTCATTTTTTCTCATTTTATGGCGAATCTTCGCTGAATATGGTTCTGATGCGGATCCAATAATGGAATTCCAGCTTGATATTGCGTCATCAAGGTTATAGATATAAGGATCCAATCTAGGGAGTACTGATTCAAGAAACTCTTCTCTGTTGAATGGTCAAAATCTTTCACCTTGTTGTAGATTGACAAGAGGTGCTTTGGTGTGTTGTGGGAGGTGGAAAGAGAACCTAATCAGATAGTGGTCAGACCAAGGGACTTGCGATGTGGAAGGTGAGACATAATGAGATGTGGTTGTATAATGGGTAGGGATGAATATTAGGTCGAGAGTGTTTCCTTTAGTATGAGTTGGTTGGTTAACTGTTTGCTTGAAGCCCATCTCTTCCATCGCTTCTAAGAAAGATGTTTCTTGATTGTTAGAGAGAGATGGCAGATTGAAATCACCTAGCAAGATGAGGGGTTTCCTTATTATAGAATTGCAAGCCGATTCTAGTATGGTGTCAACATTTTGATTACTTGCAGTCGGAGGTCTGTATATCAAGCAGATTGCTATGTCCTTATTTTCAATTTTGAGTATATTTGTGTCATCAGGGTTTTCACATAAAGTAGGGGATAACCCGAGATTAGATTTAGCTAATATAAGGACACCTCCTCCTCTTATATGTTTCCTATTGCAGGTGAAGATGGAGTATCCTGGCACTTTTAATTGATTTAACAGGACTGAGTCGGATTCTGTTAACGATGTCTCAGTAATGCATAGTAGGTCTGGGTTTTCTGTATTAATTAGATCTGTTATGATAGGTGTTTTATTTCTAACTGAGCTAGCATTGATGAGGATGAAGGATAAGCGTGTGAAAGCATTGCCTGCATTTATGTGGTTGGTTTTAGAGTATGTCTTTATCTGAATCAGTCTGTGGTGATTTATCTTAGAATTTCCTAAGAATAGTTGGTGAGTGTTATGTCTCTGACGATGAGGGATAACATGAATGTAAGAGAACTCTGGGAGGTTCAAAGGTGGGGTGAAGGCATTAGCAGGGAGGGGGTAGAGAGAGAGTAGTAGGCTGACAATGTATAAGGTGAGATTCAAGGTAAACAATAGCATTTTTTTATAGTTCATGTTGGAACTTCTGATGACTGTAAAAATGCAGGTTACTAACAACAATATAAGAATCAAGTAGTATTAATTAGCTACTGAAAACAGTATATGGAATCAAGTATTAAGATACAGCAATATTGTGCGGTTTTGAGGAGATTTTCAGTTTAGGCAGGGTAATGACGACAGTATTAAATATGTGTTAGCTACTGGCAACAGTAATAATTGAGGGACTGCTACTGGCAAAAGTATTACAAATGTGACAGCTACTGGCAACAGTAATAATTGAGGAACTGCTACTGGCAACAGTATTACAAATGTGACAGCTACTGGCAACAGTAATAATTGAGGAACTGCTACTGGCAACAGTATTACAAATGTGATAGCTACTGGCAACAGTAATTTGAAAATGCTACTGACAACAGTAATGTAGGAAGGTTACTGACATCATTAATTGGTATATTCGGTGTAGCGTATAGCTGCTAACATTGATGTCTAGTCTAACTAGACGGTTGAGCAGAGTGGATAGGTGGGTTCTGGTGTATATTGTAAAGGGATAAATCAGCTGGATAGAGTTTGTAAAGGGTATACTTGCTGCGATTGCGGTTCTGTGGAGAGGGTGAAGTACGCGATCTCGACCCTCTAGGGGAGCTCAGCTGTACTTGGGAGTAGATGCTGGACTCCGCGTTGATTGTTTCTTCGTTGTATCTGAGTCAAAAGTAGTGGAGTCTTAGGCGCCTTAGCCTAGGGGCCGTGTCCCGATTGGACAGGGGTGAACAATGATAGTCGTGGTTACACAGGAGCTCTTTTGTGAATGGACGTGTCCTCCGCGTCTGCTGCTACAGCGTCTGATGCTTCAGCGGTTGGTCTTGGTGCAGGGAGAGGGATTCACATTCGATGAGCTCTTTTGTGAATGCAGGTTTTCAGAGTGTCTGTTGCTTCGGTTGCTTGTCTCCGGGCGGGGAGAGGGCTCTCCTCCGATGAATTTCTTAGGTTACAGTTTTTTCTCGCTTGTCGTGCCCCGCCTAAGGGCCACGCCAAAGGGCCCTCTTGCGAGGCTCTCAGGCGCGGGCGCCGCTTGCCGGCGGCGCTTTTTATGCGAGCAGCTGTGTCCTCCCAGAGCCCCGATTGGGCTGGAGTGCAGGAGCGGGAAATCGCTTCTCCCGCTGTGCTCGACCCCGACCGGGGAGCTTCCAAAGATGGCTGCAGTTGTTGAAGGGGCTATCTCCTGCCGGCGGCGCTTTTTATGCGAGCCGCTGTGTCCTCCCAGAGCCCCGATTGGGCTGGAGTGCAGGAGCGGGAAATCGCTTCTCCCGCTGTGCTCGACCCCGACCGGGGAGCTTCCAAAGATGGCTGCAGTTGTTGAAGGGGCTATCTCCTGCCGGCGGCGCTTTTTATGCGAGCCGCTGTGTCCTCCCACAGCCCCGATTGGGCTGGAGTGCAGGAGCGGGAATATGCATCACAGGTGGGTTGGGGAGCACACCTGAATCATCTCTTTACCCAGGGCACCTGGACTCCAGAGGAGGTTGGTTTACACATAAACCTCCTGGAGTTAAGAGCAATTTATTTAGCTCTTCGAGTGTTCCACGCCCAGCTCAGCTACAAGACAGTCCTAGTCCAGACAGACAATCAGGTAGCCATGTTCTATGTGAACAAGCAGGGCGGGACAGGCTCTCTGTCGTTACGCAACAAAGCTTTATGAGTATGGGCCCTCGCCAGAGAGCATCAAATTCACCTTCTAGTGATATATCTTCCAGGCATTCAAAACCTTTGGGCAGACAAACTCAGTCGAGTACTGCTACCTCACGAGTGGTCACTCCACCTAGACCATGTGGCAAAGATATTTCATCTCTGGGGCACTCCAGACATAGACCTCTTTGCAAGTCCACTGAATGCCAAACTTCCCCGGTTCTGTTCCAGGATTCCAGCGCACAACTGTCAGGCAAGGGATGCCTTCCTCCTTCACTGGGGTCAGGACTTCCTTTATGCCTTCCCACCCATTCCCCTCATCCCCAAAACACTCTTCAAGCTTCAGAGAGACAGGGGTCGCATGATTCTCATAGCACCACGATGACCACGCCAAACGTGGTATTCCCTGCTTCTGCATCTCTTTCAAATGGCACCTCTGGAGTTAGGGCATGCTCCAGATCTCCTTTCCCAGGAGAACGTAACGCTATGGCACCCAAATCCCCAGTCCCTGCACCTCACGGCCTGGTTGTTGAAGGCTTAGACCTCCAGGATTTCAACCTGTCCCAGCAGGTAAAAGATATCCTTCAGGCTTCTAGGAAACTTTCCACAAGAAGATCTTATGCCTTCAAGTGGAAACGTTTTACTATATGGTGCCCCAAGAGGGGATTAAACCCCCTTGTCATACCCTTAGAATCGATACTAGAGTATCTCCTTCACTTATCGAATTCTGGGTTAAAGACCAATTCGGTAAGAGTCCATCTTAGTGCAATTGCAGCTTCTTATAAGCCTCTAAATGGACAACCAATTTCCTCTCATCCACTCCTGTCAAGATTTATGTGAGGCCTTTTATTAACTAAACCTCCCATCAAGCTACCATCGGTAGCATGGTATCTAAATCTAGTTCTGGGGCAGCTCATGAAGCCGCCTTTTGAATCTTTAGCCACTACGGCCCTTAATCTTTTGACTTGGAAGGTCATCTTCCTGATTGCAATCACCTCTGCCCGTAGCATTAGTGAATTGCAAGCTTTAGTGGCTGATCCTCCTTATACTAGATTTCATCATGATAAGGTTGTTCTTCGAACTCACCCACACTTTATGCCAAAGGTGGTTTCGCCTTTTCATTTAAACCAATCAATTTATCTTCCTGTATTTTTTCTGAGGCCTCACGCCTCTAATGCAGAAAGAAACCTTCATACTTTGGATTGTAAAAGGGTCTTAGCCTTTTACATTCAAAGAACACAGCAACATAGAAAGTCCTCGCAACTTTTTGTAGCTTTTGACCCTAGTCATTTGGGACTTCCAGTCTCCAAAATCTTTATCTAAATGGATTGCCCAATGCATATCCTTTACTTCTGAGAGTTGTGGTGATGAGAGTGACCAGGAAAGAATGGAAATAGAAGAAAATGGTACTTGTGCCTTTAAAACTACTGACAGCCAAGCTTTGCACAGAGGGAGAAAAACTACTTTGAAAAAAAAGTCAAGCCAAGCCACACCCTAGCTCTGACGAGGAGGCAGGCTTGCTTACTGATTACGAGCACACGTGCAAAGAGAAAGGTGTGGCAGGAAAGAAACAGGTTTTTAAACCCGTCTCAAAACAGAGCACAGTGGAGAAGAAGAGAGAGAGCACACGGAGCTTACAGAGTTCCCAGAGGAGTTCTCAGCGTGCACGGAGGAGTTCCCAGAAGGAAGAGAGTTCCCAGGGGGAAGACAGTTCCCAGGAGGAAGGAGCTCAGAGAGTTAGGAGAGCTGAGAGCCACAAGGAGGCTGACTTCCAGTTGCTGAAGCCTGAAAGCAGAGAAGGAAGCACTCCATATCTGAGAAAGACTCCCAGACCTAAAGCCAGCAGATGGTTAGTTGGAAAGGCTACAAACCAGCTGGAACAGGTGCCTCTGTCCAACATCCAGGACCCTATGCTGAAAGGTCCAACTGCTAGAAGGTGGGTGGATACGTTCCTTTGGGGAAAGAACCATAACCCAGCCACAAGCAGGGCAGTAAATGTGGACACAGTAGAGACTTTAAAGCAAGCATTAGAGGGAGGGAAAGTTCACTCCTCGAATGTAAATGTTCATGACCAGAAACAGAAGTTATGGAATGAGTTCTATGAATTCCTACAAGCCAGAAAGTTTGAAGAAGCTGTTGAGTCCAGAGATAAGCCAGCCATAGTACCAGAACCCATGCAGATTGATTGCTGTGAGTCACAATCCATTCTAGAGGACTCTCTAATGGATTGCTCTCTTTGTTTTATAGAAGCTTGTAAAACCTGTAAGCAGGGTTAAAAAGAAGGTTTTGAAAAAGAAGAAAATTACCTTTGCTGAAATTGCTTATAAGGCTGTGCTGTGTTTTGCTTTATTGAAAATAACAGTTTTTGTTAAAGAGACTTGTGCTCAGTTTACCTTCAGTTCCAGTTTCCTTACTTTACTCTTGTGTTATTGGAGAAGTATCCATTGTGTTTGTGTGCCTGAACTTTAATGCGTTTGGAAATCCACAAAATAAATATTCTTGTTTGCCTCAACCAACGGTTGCACAACTACAGTTTGTCTTTGAAAGTGAATTATCAACTACAAGTCTCAGGGTGCATTGCTGGCGACAAAGAATAAAGTTGCATTTTAAGGACAGACAAAAGGCAGCCCATAGCTGTAAGCCTTAGGCCCAGGCTAGGGTCCCACAGAGTAAGGGTCTTCCTCTTCAGGACCATGTCACATCTCACAATGTGAGAGCCATGGCAGCTTCAATGGCTAATCTCCACTCTGTGTCTATCGATGACATTTGTCAAGCAGCCACCTGGGCTTCGGTACACACTTCACAGCCCACTACTGCCTATTTAAAGCCTCCCATCGGGATGCCTTCTTTGGCCAAGCTGTTCTTCAAAATCTCTTTCAAACCTAAACCAACCCTGATGGGATGCCAGAGATCCATGGGAGGAAGGATGCTCACCTTCCATGGTGGCATCTTCCTGGGGATATCTCCCTGGCATCTTCAGCTAGGGAGTCCCCATATGTGAGGACTGCATTCCTGCTTGTTTCTGGAGATAACGTAGTTACTCACCTGTAACAGGTGATCTCTGGGAACAGCAGGAATTTAGTCCTCACAACCTACCCACCTCCCCTAGGAGTTGTCTCTCTCTGTCTCTTTGTCTCTTTCCTCTCTCCCTCTATCCTTTCACTCAACTACAAAAGTTGGAAAGGCGGGAAGGCAGCACGCATGTGCTGAGGGATGCTCCCAAAAGCGTTCCTATTGGACGCTGGGGAGCGTTCCCGTGCAGGCTCCGTCGGTACCGACAATACCCATATGTGAGGACTAAATTCCTGCTGTTCCCGGAGATCACCTGTTACAGGTGAGTAACTACGCTTTCCATGAACTCAAACATTTTGTAGATGTTTATGTGAAAAAGCATGGGAAGTACCTTTGTAGCAGTAGTCCATGTCTATGCAGCAAAAGAATGACTGAGGTTGTGAACTCCCTTCTTTGGCTAATTAATAAAGCATAAACCTTTTTCTGTACAGTAAAACCATCTTTTTGATATAGCTCAGGGCAATCAGGTTGTCCAAGTCAGGTAATGCATCTCAGGCTGTTGAGTAAAAGATGGTAGTTTTAGGACTTTCAGAACTTATAGGGGTATGTTTACTAAGCTGCGGTAGTGGCTACCGTGCAATATCGGAGCCGCGGCCCCATTGACTTCAATGGGGCTGCGGCTCCTATATCATATGGAAGCCGCTACCACTGCTTAGTAAACATATCCCATAGTGTGTTATTTGCGATATATAAAGTGGAGCTCTCAAAAAAAACATCTGCATGCTAAACGTTCAAGTCCAATCATGTCCTGCCTGATTTTGGCTTGGATTGTGGTTGGTCTTGTCAAGGCACTTGGCTTCCCATTGCCCCTTCCCACAAGGATTTTTGGTAACTGCATGACTTTTATAAAGGGATTTTGAACAATATTACAGATACTTTTTTGATGAAATAGATGATAAATGTAGATAAATGTCTTTTTCATAGTTGATTTTTATTTGTATATATTCATTATAAATATACAGTAGGAGGGGAATAAAGAGGATTTCCTTATCGTTCCTACAGTTCAGTCTTCCACCTCTGGGTTGTGCACCTCCTCTTGCAGTCTGGAGACTGGACTTGTCAAACTCATGACCTCACTGGATGTAGTCTGCTGCTCTCTCCCATCAGCCCCAGTGTATCCAGTCTCCATGCAGCAGGAGGACGTAGTGAGCCTAGCTGCTGGGCTCAGTTGAGGAATACATAAGGAGCACTTAGGATAGCTTAGATTTAAATTTAATCCTTTAAATTCCATTTAGATTTCCTTTACATTACTTTTAAATTTATTGCTGGCTGTCTCTTAAAAAAAAAAAAAAAAGACCAGCAGAACAAGCTTTGTCTTGTGCCGGTTCCTGCCTGCCTCATGTATCTGGGGCTGGGGCTCATCTTTCATATCTCTCCCCCTAGACAGGACGGGGGACAGCTCTGAGACAGAACCGAGACAGCATTTGCTGTCGGCAAGCAGCTGCGACCCCCCCCCCCCCTCCCTCCCCCGGCACTGGAGTACTCAGATGGGAGGCTCACTGACAGTTTCTGCTTTGGCGGCAGCAGAACCACGGGTTGGAGCCCCGTAGAAGAGCCGTAAGTTTGCTTCTTAAGGAAGCTGATTGGGGGTCAGTACGGGTCTTAAACGGTCTCCGACGTCCGGGAAGACAGCCGACACAGAGAAGGGTCTCCCGCGTCGATTTTGGCGCCTTTTTCCTTTTTGCGGTGGCCTTTTGCGGTGGTGGTGGCCTTTTTAAATTCATGAGCGCCGCATGGCCAGAGCTCTGGGACTGTTTTCTATGTAGAGCTAAATTGCAGGGGATTCTGCTATAGTTTCTTCGGCGCGGGAAAGGGTTCCCTGCATGTCTTTAAAGCCGCGGTTCTTTCCCTCAGAGCCTTTACAGTTCCGGGGGTAGTTTGAGCTATAACTTCTTTTTAAGGGGGAAGCACTTAAAAAAATAAATAAATAAATAAAAAGGGGGGGGGGATTGGTATGTGGTGTATCCCTCTAACCTGAGCTAGTTTGGATTTGTCTTTAAAAAAAAAAAAAAAAAAAAAAGAAGGAAAGGAAAAATTCAGAAGAAGGAAAGAATCAAAGCTCAGCAAAGGGACGTCCCATTGGGTGCGGGGCCTCGAGGATGGCGTCCCGCCCCCAGTGCGTGCTCTGCGGCACCCGCAGGGGTATGGTCGCAGATTCTGGAGTCTGCAAAGGTTGCGCTGCGGGTCCCATGAGCGGGGAGCGGCAGATGGATGCCAAGGCTGGACAAGAGCCGCAGATGGCAGAAGCAGGTCCAGAAGCTGAGGTAGCCTTGGCCTCTACCTCGGGGGATATCCAGGGGCCCAACGTTGGGCTGCCAGCGGACTTGCCAGTTATGGAAGCCTGTGGCCAGTTTGGGGATTTTTGTCCCAATTTTGTATTAATTATGCATCAGGCATTTTTCAGGCAGTGACGGAGGGTTTTGCCAGATGCCTTGTCCCGGCCTGAGGCTGCTCAGCAGACGAAGTTGATCAGCAGGAGCGGCAGTTCCCCGAGGCCCTTGAAGAGATTGCGGCCGTGCGACAGGGCCCCTTCAGACGTGGAAGGGACTGATACGGATGAGGCTGAGCTAGATCTGGAGGTGGAAATGGAAGACTTAGAAGAGGGTGAGATTCAAGAACTGGAGGATCAAGCAAAGATCATATAAGTGTTCCGGAAGGATGAGCTGACAGCTCTTATTACGGAATCCCTTCAGATATTGACCCTCGCGGCAATACCACCGGCTGAGGAAGAGAGTGTAGAGGACCCTATCATTCAAGCGGTGAGGCAAGCGCAAGTGGTGTTTCCCATCCACCGGGTGGTGGACAAGATGATACAGGATGAGTGGGACCGGCCGGAGGCAGGTCATAAGAACATAAGAACATAAGATATGCCATACTGGGTCAGACCAAGGTCCATCAAGCCCAGTATCCTGTTTCCAGCAGTGGCCAATCTAGGTCACAAGTACCTAGCAGTTTCCCCAAAAGACACAGGTTCCACAATGCTTGTACTGGGTCAAGCATTGATATCCTGGGTCCCTTCTTAATAATGGTTTATGGACCTTTCCTCCAGGAACTTGTCCAAACCTTTTTTAAACCCAGCTACACTAACAGCCTTTACTACATCCTTCGGTAACAAATTCCAGAGTTTGATTACACGTTGAGTGAAAAAATATTTTCTTTTATTAGTCTTAAATAGTTTACCCTGTAGCTTCATTGCATGTCCCCTAGTCTTTCTATATTCTGATAAGGTAAACAATCGATCTACATTTACCCGTTCCACTCCGTTCATTAATTTATAGACTTCTATCATATCTCCCCTCAGCCGTCTCTTTTCCAGGTTAAAGAGCCCTAACCTTTTTAGCCTTTCTTCATAGGAGTATCCTTCCATCCCCTTTACCATTTTGGTGGCTCTTCTCTGAACCTTTTCTAAAATCGCTATATCCTTTTTAAGATACGGCGACCAGAATTGCACACACTATTCAAGGTGCGGTCTCACCTTGGAACGAGATAGAGGCATTATAATATCTTTTGTTTTATTTTCCATTCCTTTCCTTATCATACCTAGCATTCTATTTGCTCTCTTGGCTGCCGCTGCACACTGGGCCGAGGGTTTTAACATGGTATCCACAATGGCCAAGTTTTAATGTAATTTTATCATTGTACACCGCCTTGATTATCCCAGAAAGGCGGTTTTTATCAAATAAATAAACCTTAAACCTTAATGACGCCTAAATCTTTTTCCTGGGTGGTGGTTCCTAATGTGGAACCTTGCATCGTGTAACCATAGTTTGGGTTGTTCTTCCCTAGGTGCATAACCTTGCACTTGTCCACATTAAATTTCATCTGCCATTTTGATACCCAGTCTTCTAATTTATCAAGATCCTCTTGCAATTTTCCACAATCCTCTTGGGTTTTAACAACTTTAAATAGTTTTGTGTCATCTGCAAATTTGATAACCTCACTCGTTATTCCACTTTCCAGGTCATTTATGAATATGTCAAAAAGCAGCGGACCCAGCACAGATCCCTGGGGTACACCACTATTCACCTTTCTCCATTGAGAAAATTGGTCTCAGAGGCATTAGGACGATGAACAAGCTCTATCTTTTAGCGGATAAGGACAAGGAGCAGTTCAAGAGTCCGCGGATTGATGCAGCGGTGTCAGCTTTCCCTAAAAAGACCACAATTCCAGTGGAAGGTAGCGTGGCATTAAAGGATGCGCAGGATAGGAATGTAGATGGGCTGTTGAAGCAGTCCTTTGAGGCGGACGCCTTGTCGCTGCAGGCTTCTATTTGTGGAGCCTGGGTGGCAAGAGCTTGTCTCCGCTGGACTCAACGATTGCGGCAGTCCTCGCAGCTGGATCAAGAGGGGACTGCTGAATTAGATCGGTTGGAGTCAGGAACTGCGTACTTGGCGGATGTGCATTATGACTTGATTCGAGCCCTGGCTAATAGCATGGCTTCCTTGGTGGCCACGCGCCGATCCTTATGGTTAAGGAGTTGGGCGGCAGATGGATCCTCTAAATCGCGTCTCAGTAAGCTTCCTTTTAAGGGGGGTTACTGTTTGGTGATGATCTGGAGAAGTTGGTTAAGGAGCTAGGGGAGTCAAAGGGCGGGCGGTAGGCTCCCAGAAGATAAGCCTAAGCCGGGTAACTCTGTTTCGGCTTATAGGGGTCAGTATCGGGACATTAGAAGGTTCCGTTCTTCTTGTCTAGGCGGATTCCAGAGGGGACAATTTGCTTCGAGAGCCCAGGGGTTTCGGAGTTTTCGGAGAGCAAGTAGAGGTTTCGCAGGATCCCCCTCCTCGACCCCTCGGAAGCCACAATGAAAGCTGGCAGGTCCTGGCAGGAAGTCTCCGTCGGCAGGAGGCTCCGGGAGTTTCTTTCTGCCTGGACCCAAATTGCTACGGATCAGTGAGTTTTGGAGATTATTAGCGAGGGGTACGCGCTGGAGTTGGCAAAACCGGTCCGGGATTCCTTTGTGATGTCTCCCTGCAGCACCGTTCCCTCTAAGCTGTGCGCATGTGCGCGCGCACACACCTCACCGAGTGAGCGCACATACTTTGCAACAGAGCGCACAAAAATTACGGTTCTGATTCTGATAGAAAACACAGACATTCTTAAAATTGAAAAGTTGTTGTGTATTTATGGTTTTCACAAGTTCTACAATATTTTCTAGTGCAATCAATGTGGTGTACATACTGTATTCTGACGTGTAGTCAAATTTTAAAGTATATAACTCCGAGTGTCTTTATGTGGCGCACAAAAATTTAACCTTCCTCCAAAAGCTGCACAGCTGATATTTTATGCGCACACATCCTACAGAAAATTAGAGGGAACATTGCCCTGCAGAGGTCCCCAAAGAGCCCTGGCGATTCGCAAAACCCTCGATTGTCTTTTATTCTTGAGGGCCATCAAACCAGTCCCATTAGCAGATTACGGTATGGGTCGGTACTCAATTTATTTTGTAGTGCCCAAAAAGGACAGTTCTCTTTGCCCTATTTTAGATCTAAAGGGCGTAAATCGGTGCTTGCGGGTACCACACTTCAGGATGGAAACGTTGCGATCCGTTATTGTGGCGGTACGCAAGGGAGAGTATTTGACCTCCCTGGACCTCACGGAGGCATATCTATATATCCCGATCAGGGAGGCCCACCAAACGTTTCTGCGGTTCGCCCTTCCATGGGGGCACTTTCAGTTCCAAGCATTGCCTTTCGGGCTGGCCACGGCACCGTGGACTTTCACCAAGATTATGGTGGTGGTGGTGGTGGTGGCGGCAGTCTTGCGGAAGGAAGGAATCCTGGTTCACCCCTATCTCAACGACTGGTTGATTCGGGCGAAATCCGAGGCTGAAAGTGTGCGAGTGATGGACAAGGCGGTAAAGATTTTGCAGCACCTCGGCTGGGTGGTCAATCCAGCCAAGAGCCGTCTGGTGCCGTCCCAGGAACTCGAGTATCTGGGAGTACGGTTCAACACGCTGCTAGGGGCAATGTTTCTACTGCATCAGCAGGCACTAGGCCTGGGCCGACTGCTCCGCAGGTTCAAATCCGCTCCGGCGCCATCGGCATGGGAGTATCTTCGCGTGCTAGGCACGATGGCTGTGACTCTGGAGGTGGTACCCTGGGCCAGGTTCCATATGCGGCCGCTGCAGTGGGCTCTTCTTCGCCCCTGGTCGCATCAGAACGATTCGTTGAGCAAGCATCTTCCCTGTCCCTCGCCAGTCAGGCGGTCTCTACCCTGGTGTTTACTACCCGGAACTCGGCAAGCAAGAATGCCTCTGGAGCTTCCAGTCTGGCTTCCGCTACTGACAGATGCAAGTCTTGCGGGATGGGGAGCGCACTGCGAAGATCGGTTTGCCCAAGGCATGTGGTCCGCCCAACAGCGCAGTTGGTCCATCAACTTGCTGGAGCTGAGAGCGGTGTTTCTAGCGCTTCAGTCCTTTGAGGCAGAGCTGACCGGGCGAGCGGTGAGAGTGCTGTCAGACAACTCCACGACGGTGGCCTACATCAACCGGCAGGGAGGCACAGGCAGTGTGGCCATGGAAGAGGAGGCGGAGATACTGTTCACTTGGGTGGAAAAGCGTCTGTCAACATTGTCGGCGGCGCACATTGCGGGAAAGGACAGTGTGATGGTGGATTTCCTCAGCAGGGTGCAAGTGGATGCTGGGGAATGGGAGCTGAACCCACAAGTGTTTGCTGTGATTGTCGGCAGATGGGGGCCGCCGGTGATGGATCTCATGGCGATCTTTCAGTCCGCAAAGCCGAATCGCTTCTTCAGCAGAAGGCGAGAGCGGATGTCGGAAGGGATTGACGCTCTGATGCAGCCGTGGCCGGCGTTCAGTCTTCTCTATGTTTTCCACCATGGGCGTTGATAGGTCACATGGTGCAGCGGATCGAGGCTCATCGTGGGAGAGTACTGTTGGTTGCTCAGGATTGGCCAAGACGTCCGTGGTATGCGGATCTTGTTCGCCTTCTGGACGGGGAGCCTTGGAGGCTTCCGATGTCGGAGGATCTGCTACTCCAAGGCTCGCTTCGAATGCCTCACGTGAATCGGTTCTCGCTTACGGTTTGGCCATTGAAAGGGCAAGGCTGAAGAAGAAAGGATACTCGGGATCGGTAGTAGCAACCTTGTTGCGGGCTAGGAAGAGGTTGACTTCTTTAGCATATGTTTGCGTATGACGCATCTTTGAGGATTGGTGTTCGAGGCAGCAAGTCCGTGCGGCCACAGCGTCAGTGCCGGTGGTGTTGAGCTTCCTCCAGGATGGCTTTGACAAAGGATTGGCAGCCAGCTCATTGAGAGTGCAGTTGGCAGCACTAGCCTGCTATAGGGGCAAGGTGCATGATGTTTCGTTAGGTTCGCATCCAGATGTGTTGTGGTTTCTGAAGGCAGTGTCAAGGCTGAGGCCTTCTCATCGGGTCTTCCCCCCCCCCCCCCCCGTGGTATCTTAATTTGGTCTTGGGAGCGTTGGTGAAGGAACCTTTTGAGCCATTGAGTAAGGCTACGGTGAAGGATTTGACCTTAAAGACAGTGTTTTTGGTAGCCATTTATTCGGCAAGGCGCATTTCGGAGTTACAAGCGTTGTCTTGCAGAGAACCCTTCCTGTCCTTTTCTAGAGAGAAGGTGGTGCTGCGCCCGGTGCCATCCTTTTTGCCAAAAGTCGTATCTCCCTTTCACCTAAATCAGGCGGTGTCGCTCCCGGTTTTTTCCTCAAGGGGGGGGAGACTGCATCCAATCGCAATTTGCATCTGTTGACATTAAGCGAGTGCTGTGGCGGTATTTTCAGGTTTCTGAGCCTTTTCACAAATCTGATCGGTTCGTATTATTTGGAGGACCTCACAGAGGTGAAGCGGCAGCGAAAGCTTCCATTTCTAGATGGATTAGAGAAGCGATTGCCTCGGTGTATCTAGTGCAGGGTCGTTCGGTTCCAGCAGGGTTGTGGGCGCACTCCACTAGAGCGCAGGCGGCCTCTTGGGCGGAGCACGGTCTGGTCCCACCAGGGGACATCTGTAGAGCAGCTACTTGGTCGTCGCTCCATACCTTCAGTAAGCACTATCGTCTGGATGTGCTGGCGGCGAAGGATGCATCGTTCGGGTCAGCGGTCTTACAAGCCGGTTTGGAGGGTCCCTCCCATTGAAAACTGCTCTGTTACATCCCAGAGGTGGAGGACTGAACTGTAGGAACGATAAGGAAATGATAATTACACTTACCTGGTAATTGTAGTTCCTTGAGTGATGACAGTTCAGTCCTCAATCCCGCCCGGGGTGATAGGGTTGCCGGTGGCTTTTCGGGCTGTAAATTGGTACAGTTACAGGTAGGTATGAATTTCAAGAGGTTGCCTTGCTTCAGTTCTGTTCTCTCTATTACTGTCTTTCTATTCTTCTGACCTTCATCTCTGCAGAGGCCAGAGGGGAACGGTACGGGACAAAGTGTGTTGCCGGAAGGTTGAGTTAGTTATGCAGTTAGTTGAACTTTATTTGTTGGCTACTTATCTGTTGCTCCTTTTTTGAGTATGCTTTGTCAATAGTTCACTGGGGCTGATGGGAGCGGGCAGCAGACTACATCCAGTGAGGTCATGAGTTTGACAAGTCCAGTCTCCAGGCTGCAGGAGGAGGTGCACAACCCAGAGGTGGAGGACTGAACTGTAGTTACTCAAGGAACTACAATTACCAGGTAAGTGTAATTATCATTTGGGTTCCTCAAAATTTCACTATATAGAAGCATAGAATATTTCTAATGAAAAAAAAACATTTACCAAGATTTGAGGCAGGGTATTTGGTGCTCACAATCACACAACTAACAGCTGCTCACACATATACATAACAAAGTCAGGACACCAAAATCAAATTGCATATTTTGTTAAATGCCTTTGCATCAATGCTGACTCCTGGCGATCCTGTGAATAGTTGTTCATGTTATGGCTATCCCCTGGATTTTCTTGGCAAGGTGCGATAGCTTACCCAAGCAGATCTTTATTAAAAATAGGTGATTAGAAAGCTCCGGAGCCAAGGGGGCCAGCATTCCCTAATGGCATATCTCAGGTACCTATGCATTTTTTTTAGGAATCAAGTCACTTACCTTTAGCCATTTTATATTCAGCCAATAGATGAGGACAAGTATAGAGCAAGTAGCCAATATCTAAAGACTTACTCTAAATGAATAATTACAAAATAGAATTTCATTCCTTGTGATTGTAAACAACCAAGGGGACTGATTTTGTACTATACTGCGTGGTGAGTAATAATGAGATGCAATATATGCAGATACTGCAAAACACTTCATTATTATTCAAATAGAATAACACAGCTTGCATAGATCATTGCAAGCTTTATTATTCTTGGAAAAATAATGCCATCTCAAAGCTGGTGCAATTTTATTTTGTTTTGTTTTTTTCCTGGCTGGGAGATTGGGCCACTAAACATGTGGTCTGATACTCCAGGCTGCATTCTTAAAGGGACAGGTGATTGTTTAAAAGAAATCCATGATTCGTCCCCTCGCCATTGGCAAACAGGTCCAGGGAGGCTGACTATCTTTCTTCCCTTGTAGTCTGATGGGAACTAGATAGGAACAATCCCTACTTGCTTCTGTCTGGACCAGTGCTGGGTTCAAAATGGTGCCTGCATAGCTTGGTAATCAGCTCCCCAAATTTTTAAATCAAAAAATAAATCTTTTTAACAATATGTCTGCTACTCTCACATTTCCAGTTAGAAATTTTATCCACCAAAATGTCTACAGGAATGTTCTGCATCAGGATGTTTTAATATCTCTCTCTCTGGTGCAGTGTAAGGTATAATTGGTAGGGAAGTGGCAGATCACCTAGACTCCTCAGCTAAGAGCAAAAACCAAAAAGCGACCCCTTGCAGGCAGTTAAACGTGCGCATAACAGCCAGGGATATCCTTGTTTGTGCAGAGGGCAGTGGTAAAGACAAAGAGTAATGACCAGAGTTAAAGCAGTTTAGGCGAATGGAAAATGTTTCTTGTCTCCTGACTGTACTTGATGATTCCGACATGTATTGGTTTACTTATTACTGTGGTTGTTTTAGGTAAGATCTCATGCACTAGAAAGGGAAGCCAAGGACTGCAGACTTGTTATGGAAGAATGGTAAGTTTTCCAATGTGATAAACCATATGGATGTTTTAAATTATCTAAAAGTAAAGAGAAATATACAATATTCACCATTATGCAGAAAAGCAGGAAAAAAATCTGTATGTTAGAAATGTGCATGGATACTGTCAGAAAGATTTGAGTTAAAATATTGGTTTTATTTCTTCATTTGTTGCCAAACACCAATATTGAACATATATAGATTTTTTTTAACAGAAAAGATAACCTTTAAATAACACATCACTGTATCTTAGTAATGACTGTTTATGAATGTTTCTAAAATGAAAAGTTAACTTTGGCATCTTTTTTATAAGACACAAGCTCCAGCTAACAATAAAAAAAATACTATAGCTTTTTTTATTTTTTATTTTATAAGATTATTTTCCTTTCTCTGGATCCCAAAGGTGGAGATATTGCCAGAAGTTAGAGTTTCAGTAGTTTAGTTGCATTAAGGGGACATTTACTAACAATTGGTGCATGTTATCTGCTGCAGGGTCCACTTTATGCAATAAGCCTTGTGGTAGATAATATGAGATAATGATGTTAGCACGCACTAACCATTAGTAGGTTTTGACCCAATTTTAGAAACTTGTAGATGCTTGAAATGGACAACAGCAGACACAGCCACATAAACATCCCCATGACAATAATTCTGCATGGAGACGTCTATCCCATACATTGTACATGTACCTGCCTGCTATTTTGCAAGTGTAGAGGTGCATCTATGTACCACCCACAAAACAAGCGTCCTCATCTTCCTCCATTTTTCTTTATGGTTCTGAAAAGTATTGGGGATATCAGAATAACTTCTTCTCTATTCCCTCCAGATGTTTTGGTGGCAGAATGAGAGCTTTTTTGATGCCTGTTCATGCTCTGGAGCAGGAATAGACATGGATGTCACCGCTGGTGGGTTGAGACATGCTGGCAATCTCCAGGAACAAGCAGGAATGAGTCTTCACATATGGGTACGTCGGTACCGACGGAGCCTGCGCGGGAACGCTCCCCAGCTTCCCAAAAAGGAAAGCTTTTGGGAGCATCCCACAGCGCCTGCGCGCTGCCTTCCCGCCTTTCCTAACCGCCTCTCCTCAGTTCTTCTTTGCCGCGGAGCCAGGAGGTTGTGTTCCTGTCACTGCTGAAGAAGTTATTTTTTAAATTTTATTTCTTTGGTCGCGTGTCTGCCTCCCCCGACTTCGGACCGGTACCGCCGGTCTTTTCTTTCTTTTCTTTAAAAAAACAACAAAAAAAAAACAATATAATTTTTCCCTCACTTAGTGTGTTTTCTTCTTTTGGGCTTTAGGCCTCACAAAGAATTTTTCCTCATGCAAAAACAACCCTCCGGGTTCACAAAATGCACTAAGTGCAGCGGTACTATTTCTGTTACTGACACCCATGAATGGTGTCTTAAATGTTTGGGTCCTGAACACTCCATTCCGGATTGTCCGTCCTGCTCTTTGATGTCTAAACGAGGTTTACAGAACCGAGCAGCCAAGCTCCATGTGCTGTTTCCCTCTGATGCAGCTTCAGTGGCATCGACGTCTTCCAGGGCTTCTTCCTCCTCCCATGGATCTCAGGTAACCAAACATAAATCCAGCCGGTCCTCGAAGGGTAGTTCTCCTTCCAAGCATCGAGATGCCTCCGGGCTTGCCCTTGAGGATCCTGCACCGGCAAAACAACCCCGGCGGGAAGCTCCGGCTTCCAAAGCTCCACCTATGGGGTTACAGGTTGACATCGATGGCACGGTCTCGACCGATCACCTGTTAGAATGCTCTGGGGTACCGGCGCAACCTTCCGGTACCGAATTCCAGGCATTCATGGCGTCGATGGATCACAATGTTCTATCCATGCAGCAGGCTATCACGGCCTTCATTCAAGCTGCGACGCCGCTGATACCACAACAGACCCCGTTGTCGGTATCGGCTCTGGTACCGGCACCAGCACCGGTACCGGTACCGACTGCATCAACATCGACCAGGATGCCGACTGCAGCGGTTCCCTGTCCAGGGATGCTCGTCGGTACCGAACCGGTACCGACGACGCCCGATGTCGATACCGCTCGATACGTGTACCGAGCTTTAGAAGATCACCCTGACAGGAGATATTTTGATTCCTCTGATGATTGTGATACATCAGAGGAGTCTGCTGAAGCCATAGCCCTTCCTGAAGAGCCTTCTTCTCCAAAAAGAAGAATGCCTCCTCCAGAGGACTTATCCTTTCAAGACTTCATAAAAGAAGTGGCTAAAGGACTTTCTATTTCAGTAACCTCTGAATCAGAGCCTAGAGCTAAAAAATTGGATATTTTAGGTTATTCTAAGGCTCCTAAGGAGGCAGTCACCTTTCCAATTCATGAGATTCTTTATGAGCACATGATTGACTTATGGGAGACTCCTCTCACTATCTCTCCTCATTCTCGAAGATTGGATACTATGTACCGTGTCCCTCCTTGTCCTGGCTTTCATAAAACACAGCTTCCCCACCATTCTATTGTGGTGCAGTCAGCTATGAAAAGGATAAAGAGTGCAAAAAGACACTCCTCTGCCCCTCCAGGACGAGAATGCAGGACCTTGGATGCTTTTGGTAGGAAAATCTTCCAAGCCAATATGCTCGTTGCCAGAATCAACTCCTATAGTCTTTACATGGGTATTTCTAAAAGAAGTTGCAGATAAGCTGCACACTTTCCTCCGTTTTCTTCCAGAGGATAAAAGGGAAGAATACCTTCTTTGGCTCAAGCATACTCAAGACATTTCAAAGTTTTCCAACCGTGCAGCTTTTGACTCCTTTGAAGGTGCCAGCAGAGCTTCGGCCATTGCCATAGCTGCTCGCAGAATTGCTTGGCTCCAAGCTTCTGATTTAGAACCTTGGGTCCAGGATGGTTTAGGAAATCTACCCTGTACAGGTGAAAATCTGTTTGGCAAAGAGTGGCAAATTAAGGCCACTCAAATGGATGCAGAAAATTCTGCTTTGGATAGACTTTCAAAGTCAACCTCCATTCCTGCCAAGAATAAACCTTTCAAAAAGTCTTTTTTCAAAAAGGGCAGATTCCCTTCTACTTCTGGCCAACAATCATCTACAGGTCGCTTTGCTACTAAGCGTCAGCAACCTAAACAGGCCAGGCCTAAGTCTACAGAGGCTGCTGCAACTCAGCAGTCCCAACCCCCTCAGGGTTTTTGACTTGATGCTAGAGAACTTAGCCTTTCTGGCTCTAAAACAGCCAGAGCCTCTCACCATTCCAGGAAGGTTAGCTCATTTTGTTCCCAGATGGGAGCAAATTACAACAGAGCAGTGGACCCTCTCCATCATAAGGGAGGGCTACAAACTTCATTTCTCAAACCTTCCTCCTCACACCATGGTGAGACACTTCAATTCTCCAACATCTCTTCTCGACCTTCTAGGTCAGGAGGTGGCTACCCTTCTTGCCCAAGGGGCAATAGAAGTACCACCTCTTCTTCAACAGGGGTCAGGGTTTTACTCCCCCTATTTTCTCATCCCAAAGAAAACAGGGGGCCACAGACCCATATTAGATCTCAGAGAATTGAACAAATTCCTCTACAAGGAGAAATTCAAAATGCTTTCTCTGGGCACTCTCTTTCCATACCTTCAGAGTCAGGATTGGCTTTGTTCTCTAGATCTCAAGGATGCGTACACACATGTCCTCATCCATCCTTCTCACAGAAGGTTCCTTCGTTTTTCTTTTTCAAGGAAAGCATTACCAATACAGGGTGCTTCCTTTCGGTCTGGCCTCTGCTCCAAGAGTGTTCACCAAATGCATGGCAGTAGTAGCTGCATTTCTACGCACTCTGGGAATATTTGTATTCCCATACCTGGACGACTGGCTCATCCGAGCTCCATCTCAGTCAGAGGCCCAGACTTCCCTGGACTGCCTCCCAGATTCAGTCAAAGAGCCATTTAACTGCCCGGGAGCTGCTGCAACTGCTAGGCCACATGGCATCCACAGTGCATGTGGTCCCCTATGCTCGCCTTCACATGAGAGCAGCTAAATGGACTTTGTCCACCCAGTGGACTCAAGCATCAGGTGCTCTGTCAGACAAAATAGCAACCTTCAGGTGTCTCTCTTGGTCTCTCCAGTGGTGGAAGTCCACCCAAAATTTGTTGCTGGGGTCCCCCTTCCAGCAGTTGTTACCCCAGGCAACCCTCACAACAGATGCCTCACAAACAGGTTAGGGAGCTCATCTGCAAGACCTCCCCACTCAAGGCACTTGGTCTCCACAGGAGACCTCTCTCCATATCAACCACTTGGAGCTCCGAGCAGTTTTTCTAGCTCTCGAGGTCTTCCATACCCTGCTCAGCTACAAGACAGTCCTCATTCATACGGACAATCAAGTAGCAATGTTTTACATAAACAAGCAAGGAGGAACTGGCTCTCTGTCGCTTTGCAACGAAGCTTTAAGATTGTGGGCCTTCGCCAGAGAGCATCAAATCCATCTCCTGGCTGTATACCTTCCAGGAATCCAAAACTCTTGGGCAGACAGACTCAGTCGAGTTCTGCTTCCACACGAATGGTCCCTGCACATGGACCAAGTACTCAGAATCTTTCAGGAATGGGGAACCCCGGACATAGACCTCTTTGCAAGTCCGTGGAATGCCAAACTTCCCCGGTTCTGTTCCAGAATTCCATGTCAGGGAGTTCAGGCCAAGGATACCTTCCTCCTTCACTGGGGTCAAAACTTCCTGTATGCCTTTCCACCCATTCCTTTAATTCCCAAGACTCTGTTCAAACTCCAGAGGGATCAAGGATCCATGATCCTCATAGCTCCATGCTGGCCTCGCCAAGTGTGGTACCCTCTACTTCTACATCTCTCTCAAGCTCCCTCCCTAGACTTGGGAGCTGCTCCAGACCTTCTGTCTCAGGAGGAGGGGACTTTGTGGCACCCAAACCCCAAGTCCCTTCACCTCAGAGCTTGGTTGCTGAAGGCCTAGACCTTCAGGATTGGAATCTTTCTCAGCAGGTGAAGGATATCCTTCATGCTTCCAGGAAACCTTCTACTAGACGTTCCTATGCTTTCAAATGGAAAAGGTTTTCCATTTGGTGTACTGAGAAGGGTCTTGACCCTCTATCACTACCTTTGAATTCTCTATTGGAATATCTCCTGCATCTTTCCAATGCAGGCCATAAGATGAATTCAGTAAGGGTCCATTTGAGTGCTATAGTAGCATCCCTTAAGCCCATCAATGGACAACCAATTTCCTCTCATCCTCTTATTGCAAGATTCATGAGAGGCCTAACTTTAACTAAACCTCCCATTAGACCTCCTCCGGTGGCATGGGACTTAAATCTGGTTCTTGGTCAGCTTATGAAGCCACCCTTTGAACCCTTAGCCACCACCTCCTGGAAATTTCTTTCCTGGAAGGTTATTTTCCTCGTTGCAGTCACCTCAGCTCGCCGCATCAGTGAACTGCAAGCCTTAGTGGCTTAATCCACCTTATACAAGATTCCATCATGATAAGGTAGTCCTTAGTACCAATCCACACTTTATGCCTAAAGTGGTCTCACCTTTTCATCTTAATCAAGAGGTATATTTACCTGTCTTTTTTCCAGCTCCTCATGCATCAAGTGCAGAGAGGAATCTTCATACTCTGGATTGTAAGAGAGCTCTTGCCTTTTACTTACAAAGGACACAGCAACATAGAAAGTCTTCTTAACTCTTTGTTGCTTTTGATCCCTCTCATTTGGGACTTCCAGTCTCTAAGAGGACACTGTCCAATTGGATTGCTCAGTGTATTTCTTTTGCCTACCAGAGTAAGAACCTTTCTCTGGAGAGCCATGTCACAGCTCATAATGTGAGGGCCATGGCCACCTCTATGGCTCATCTAAATTCTGTGTCCATCGACCAGATCTGTCGAGCGGCCACCTGGGCCTCGGTTCATACCTTCACAGTCCATTACTGCTTGGACAAGGACTCCCGCCGGGATGCCTTGTTTGGTCAGGCTGTTCTCAAACACCTGTTCCATTCTTAATCAACTCCTGCCCTCCTTCCCAGAATGGATGCCTGAGGTCCATAGGAGGAGGTAGAGCCCTTCCCAGGGTCTCATAACCTGAGGGATCTCCCAGGCATCTCTAGCTAGGGAGTCCCCATATGTGAAGACTCATTCCTGCTTGTTCCTGGAGATAGCACAGTTACTTACCTGTAACAGGTGATCTCTGGGAACAGCAGGAATAAGTCTTCACAACCCACCCACCTCCCCTAGGAGTTGTATCTCTCTATCTATCTTTCCTTTCCTCTCTCTCTTTGTCTCAGCTTTAAAACCGAACTGAGGAGAGGCGGTTAGGAAAGGCGGGAAGGCAGCGCACAGGCGCTGTGGGATGCTCCCAAAAGCTTTCCTTTTTGGGAAGCTGGGGAGCGTTCCCGCGCAGGCTCCGTCGGTACCGACGTACCCATATGTGAAGACTTATTCCTGCTGTTCCCAGAGATCACCTGTTACAGGTAAGTAACTGTGCTGTTTCTGAAATCAGGCACACATGTATATCTCGCGTACAGAATGCCTCAGACAGGCTTCCGCCTTGCCCCTATGCGACATGGACATGTTTGCTCCAAAGACATCCGTATACCTAACTTTCTAAAATGGCTCTGGGGACATCTTTGTAATTTGCATATCCGAATGCCCATTTTCAGATGTCCAAATCCCGAATAGAGCTTCTAAAATGACCACCTTTTAGAATAAAAACTTGATCCACCAAGACTTTCTCATTCTATGTGTGCTAGGGTAATAAAGCTCAGTGAATCAGACAAAAACAAAACTTGCAGAGAAAATCAAGATTTTTTAGAAAAGAATGAGCAAAAAAAATATGTATAAGGTTAGGAAAAGCAGCAACTACAGCAGCAAAATATGTTGTATCTTGCCACCAGCTAAGAAATGCAATCTGGCCAGCAGCATTATAGACCAGTACAAAAACCAGAGAATTTTCCCTCATTTTCTTCTCTGTACTCTAATTTTATTTTACTGTTACTATGTGGTAAATAATTTCTTTCTGTTTTGTTAACCACTAAGGGACTTATTTACAAAGCTGTGTAAATTATTAATTTGTGCTAACAGTTAATAGGGCATCTTAGTGTGCAATAATTTTCATGTTAACCACTTAATGTGGAAAGAGTCATGAAATAGGTGGGACAGCACTTTACAGTTAACATGGAAGTAGTTGTCATGCATTAACTTTTAATGAGGTAGATAATGCAACGCAATTATCTGCGTCTCTTGAGTTGGTGTTAACTGTATCTCATATTCTTTTAACTCCTGTTACCCAAATGCGAAACCGCTGTGAATGCCCCAACAATTAATGCAGAGGATTTTCAGCTAATGCATTAATTTTTGGCCTTTCCTTCTGGCAACTGCAAAACCTTAGCTCAACTTAATAGATAGACTGCCTAATGTATTACGCGATACATGTCAATTGTCATGTCAATAACATTGTCTAAATTGAGCACTAAGTGCAGTATTAGTAATGGTATCTTGGTATTAGAGCTGTATCTGTGATGTAACATGTTGCTTCCCCTTCCTCTGCTTTTAATGAAGTCCTTTTTGCTCTTGCTCAGCCAACAGCAGCTAAAGACCCTTCATGCAGATCTGAGTGGCAGATTAGATGAATCCCTCTGCATAATCAGTGAAAAAGTTCCTTTCAATGACACAAGTAAGCAAACAGATCTGGAGGAGTGGTTGTAAATTGTGAGCAGTTGGCGCATGCTGTAATAAGGGCAAGCATCTCTTAGTGCCAGATGGTCAATAAGTGATGTCTTGATAATAGTCAGTGTCCTCTGGTAGGGAATACCTGCTGCCTATTACTGGATGATTTGGGAATGTTGTGAAAAAAAAACCCCAAACAAATCCCAAAACATTCCCAATAATGGGCTATTAAAGAAGCAGTATTTGCTACATTGGGTAAAATGAACCTAGATTCTGGCTATATGTTCTTAATGGATCTCATTCTTTTTTTGCAGTTTTGCGCTTTATAGGACTAAAAGATGAGCACATTGTTGTTGTTATGGTCTCACTCCCTGTTTTTAAAACTCTATCCACCTTGATGACACTTTTCTGCTCTTGTTGCTATAGTCGTACTAGTCAGGCATCAGTGTGATATATTTATCTAGATATGTGGTGACATAACATAGTAAATGACAGCAAATAAAAAACAAAATAGTCCATCTAGTCTGGTAGAGCTTCATCCAGCTTGGGTAGAAGCACATATAAAATCTCTGTCTCTTATCTGTCCTCTTGATTCTTTTTCCACTACTGTCCTCTACGTTTATCCCAAATGTGCCCAAAATCTTTCAAAGTACTGGCCTCCACCTCATCTGGCAAGAGGACGTTTTAGGCCTTATATCTTAAATTTTGGTTCTTGCAAAACAAAATCAACACCCAGGCCACCTTCTCTGACTTTTTACCAAATTTTTCAATAATCCCCATAGCCACCAAGGTTAGTGATGCTGTGATAATGATCCAGCCTCCCTATGCTCATTGAAGTGAGGTTTTAGCCATAGTCTCTCCAAGTGGAAGGAGAAGCTAAGTAGGAAGAAACATAGAAAATGATGGCAGATAAAGACCATATGACCTATCCAATCTACCCATCCATAAGAACTATTCCATATTGTCCTACTAGACTAGTCCAGACAAGTGGTTTGTGGTCCCCTACCAGCAGATTGTTGGAGACAAAGAACCAATGAAAAGCCCAGGTTTCAATGACATCACTCCCATGCCTCTATGCGCCTCAGCCACCAGAGGCGTCAGTATTTTTTGTCTCCAGCAGATAGTGGATGGATTTTCTCCTCTCTGAAGAAAATCTGAAGATTTGAGAGGAAAAGATTGTTTAAATGCTTGTGAACGACCACCTTGAGGGGGACTCTCTCACTTTAGCATGACTTAGGAGGCTTCACTAGACTGCAGTCTTTTTGGTCGCCATAGAAGGAAAGAAAATTGGTACAACTCCACGCGCTTATCATGATAAAAGCCAGTTGAGCAGCCAGAAAATGGAAGGGTCTGGAAGAATACAGCAGCCTCATATAACCTCAACACCCCTATTGTGTGCCTGGCAGTTGTGTGGCCTGTATGCGCATTCTGCCCATGCAGCTCTAACACACTTTCCTACTCTAGCGCCTGTAACATGCATTGCAGTAAAAACGCAGTTAATGCACGCTGCAATAAAAGTGCAGTTTTATTGCCTTTGAGCTGCCATGGCCTTAGTGCATGCTGTTGTGATACTTGCCTTAACTCTGTCTTCTTCCAGGAATCATTGTTTGGCCTGTGGCAAGCAGGATGCCTCATCTCCGGCTTCTGGGCTGTTCTAGCATGGCAGTTGCTGAGTTAATTCCCTGGAGAAATTTCTCCCCCTCTCTATGCCTGGGGGATGCAGTTAGTCTGGCCTTGCCTGCCTAAGAGCAGGAGGTGGCAGATGGCGCTGTGGGAAAGGATAAACCAGGTGGCTAGAGGTTCCGGCGACCATGCTGTGCCTGCTCCGTGTCCTCTAGGGGATTGATGGTGACTGGGTGCCCTGGTGTCGGAGGGTCATTTCCATGAGAGCTTCTGGAGTCTAGATTGTCCTCCCTGGAATTTCTTTTTACAATAGGCCTAATCATTCTGGCATAGAAATTCAGACCCTGCAGCATTTGGGTTTTCCTGAGCGCAGTCTCGTGAGGGGCAGGCTGAGGGTGGAAGCCCTGCCTCTGGCTAAGTGTCCCTGGCAAAGGGTGCCCCTCTGGAGATGGGATCAGCTGGAATCTATCTGAGATCTGGACTGTGGCTTGGATTCAGATGTCTGATGGTGAAGAAGTACTCTCGCTTACAGAGGCTTGTGAGAAGGCTGATGTCGCTTGTTTCAGAAGGAGGAACTGGAGGCGTTCATTCCCAGGCTCTCATCCACCTTGAGCTTGGTGGTTGTTCCAGGCACGGAGCAGGAACTGAGAATGCATCCACTCTTGCAAGGTGTGCAAAATTCCTCTACTTTCTTCCCGTTCCCAGAGGTACTCAAGGGCCTGTTCCGGTCAGAGTGAGATTCCCCTAACTTCCCACTTTAGGGGCTAAGGACGTACAAGAGAATGCATGCTGACCTGGAAAAGGAATGCGTTGCTGGTTTGATATTTCCAAGGTGGATATGCAGGTCACAGTGGTTACCAGAAGGACTGCCATTCCTGTGGAAGGCCGACCAGCCTTAAAGGATACTCTGGACCGAAAGGTGGATTTGTGTTGAAGATCCAGTTCGCTGTGGTGGCTGCTGTTCTTCAGTTGGTGGTATATGCAGGCCTGATGTCTTGAGTCCTGCTCCAATAGATTCAGTCTCTTCCACCAAATGATTCTTACCCCTCTTTGGAGTCAGCTACGGTCTTTCTTTCTGATGCCATGTATGGCTTGGTACAGCTAGCTGCCAGGGATTGTGCCCTATTGACGGTGACACGGTGTTGACTTGGCTCAGACATAGGGCAGCGGACTCATCTTACAAAGTTCAGTTGCCCATCTGGCCTTAGAGGGATGCATCCATTGGATCCGATTTGGAGAAGCTAGTGAAGGACCTGGGCGGAACAAAATCTTACTGCCTTCCAGACAATAAATCCAAGGGACCTATGTAGTGGTCAGGAATCCCTTTGCCCGCTCCTTGCAGGTGTGCTGGTCAGACTCCCAGGGGTCTCGGGACTCCTGTCGCTACTGGTCTGGAAAGCCTTTCTTTCCCTCTGCTTATGAACTTCACACTTGTTTTTAGTCCTTTTGTGGAGGGCTTGTGCCCAGGGACACAGTCCCATCCAGAGGAGGACCCTCCTGGGTTGCGCAATGAAGGCTTGGGGACCCATTCCCTGGTTTCTCCATTTTGAGGCAGGTTTCGCCTCTTTTTCAGGAATGGGCCTGGGTCACCAGGGATCACTGGGTGCTAGTCCACATTCAGTTCAGCTATGCCCTGGAATGCAAACAGCCGATCCCAGCCAGTGGAGAAAGTAAAGGATATTGGATTGCCTAGCATTATTCTGTTTGCATCAGGTTTCCAGAGTCTGGGTTAATCTTCATCAGCAGTTCGAGATCAGGCTCCTGCTCCCAATGATGGTGAAGGTCAGCTGCGGTGGTGGCAGCAGCCCAGTCTTCTGAGGAAGGATGTGTTGCTGGACGGTTGCTCATGGATCCTTCTAGTGACAAATGCTGGACTGGGGAGCCCATTACTAAGGCCAAATGGCCTGGGACCATTGGAACGGCGGGGAGGCGGTGTGGTCCATCAACTGTCCTGAAGCGAGGGTCATCAGGTTGGCTGTTCTGCGTCTTCAGCCCCGGTTGAGGGCCAGGTGGTTCATGTGTTCTCGGACAATGCCATAGTGATGGCTAATGTTGATTGGCAAGGCAGCACAAGGAATACTGGGGTAGCCCTGGAGGTGGCTCTCCTGTTTGCCTGGGCAGCAAAGAGCCTCCTAGTTTGTTGGATCTGCACATTGCCAGTGTGGATACTGTGGAAATGGATTTTCTCAGCCCTCACTCTCGTCCCAGGAGAATGGGAGTTAAGTCAGGAGGTCTTTTCAGTTGTTTCTGTGCTGCTGGGGTTGCCCTGAGAGGAATCTGATGATGACTTGATTCAATGCCAAAGTGTGCCCCATTTCCTTGCAGACCTTCGGACTGCACAGAGATGGAGTCCGAAGGTCTTGGTGCCCTGGTTCAACCTTGACGAGGTCAGCACCTGCTGTAGGTGTTTCCTCCATGGCCTCTGATGGGGCGTGTGATTTGGTGTATGAAGCACCATCTGAGAAGGATTATTTTGCTGACGTCCGGTTGGTTGAGGAGAGCATGATGCAAGTGGCACCTCATCGCTTGCCTCTGTCTTGGGTTTTATTGTGTCAGGTGCCCCTTTGTCCTGGAGGATCCATCTCCCTTCTCGTTTATGGCTCGTCTCCAGTAAGGAGATAGTTAGTGTGTATGGGCTACTCTCCAGCAGTGGTGTTCCACTCTGCTCAGAGCCCAGAGGAGGTCTACCAGCCTGTCATAAGTGTGGGTCTGGTGCCATGAGTACTGGTGCAGTGCATGGCAGCTGGCTCCTGAGGCAGTCAAGATGTCACCTCTGTGGCCTTTTCTGCAAGACGATCTGGAGAAGGGCCTTTTTTCTTTTAGCTCCCTGAAGGCTTAGGTGGCAACTTTGGCCTGTTTCAGAGGGCTGTTGGCTGGTGTCTTTAACCATACACCCAGATGTTTTGTGCCTTCTTCAGGGGAGTTTGGCATTTGCGTCCTCCCTTATGGTCGGTGGTCCCTTCCTGGGATCTGTCTCTGCTGCTCGGAGCCCTTGAGCTGTTGAAGCACACTACTTTTCAGGACGTGAAGCTCAAAATAGTCTATGATTGTTCTGCAAGATGGTTTTCCGAGCCGCAGGCCCTGTCTTGCTGAGATCCTTACCTATCTTTTTCTGAGGAGGCTGTTTCTATTTGGCCTGTGCCTGCCTTCTTCCCTGAAGTGGTTTCTCCCTTTCATATGAACCAGGCAGTTTGCCTGCTCTCCTTCTCTAAGGAGCAATATCGGGGGAATGGTAAGGATCTTTACCTTGTGGATGTCTGGAGTGTGCTTATCTGGTTCTCGGAGATTACAAATTCCTTTCATAAGTCAGACCATCTTTTTGTGCTGTTTGCTGGCCCGCGCAAGGTAATGTGGTGGCTCAGTCTCACTGGGGCACTGGTTTAAGGAGGCCATTGCCTTGGTGGATCTGTTGCGGAACCAGCTAGTACCGGAGGGTTTGTATGCCCATTCTACCCAAGCGCAAGCATCTTTGTGGGCAGAGCGGAGCTTGATAGCCTCTGCAGACATTTGTTGGGCATGGACATCACTTACACATCTGTCAAGAATTTCTGCTTGGATGTCTATGCTCAGGCAGACATGGCCTTTGGCTCTAAGGTTTTGCAAGCTGCTGTGTCATCATCTTGCCCAGTGGAAGCGTAGCTTTGGTACATCCCACTTGTTTGGACTGGTCTAGAAGGACAATATGGAAAGTGACATTTTACTTACTAGTTAATGTCCTTTTACTTGAGTCCTGCTAGACTAGTCGAGGGCCCTCCTCTGGAACTGTTTACTCTTTTTTTTCTTCTGAGGCGGTACCCTTGAGTCCACTATGATTTCTGTATTTGGCTCTGCAGGTTTATCTTCAACAAACAGCCTTCTCTGTATGCTTTCCTGTACATGGTTCTCTACTGTTGATTGCTCATTGTTGCCCACATTGAGGTTGTGTGAGGCCTGCCAAGTTCTCCCATGTGCTTTGGAACGAATACTGAAGAGACCTCTGGTGGCTGAGGCGTATAGAGGCATGGGAGTGAGTCTTGAAGGGCTACCAAAAGGGCTGCTACAGCTGGAAAAATATCTGCTCTTGTAAGTATTTATCTTCTGGGAAATGCTCTAAATCTTGGGGAAAGGGAATTCTTTGGGTTAAAGCTGATAAATCTGTGTATTTTAGAATTCAGTGTTTTTGTTGAGTCAGTCAAGTCCTAGTACCACCAGAGAGCTTTTCATTTAAATCAAATCAGAGTATAGCTTAGCATAGAAAGTAAATAGAGTAGTCTGAGTAGAAAGAAAGAAATTTATTTGTAGAGACCTTTACAAAGAGGCCTTCCATTTAGGAGGCAAAAGATCCGTGAAGTAATTTTTTTTTTTTTAAATTGAAAGGCAGCCATTAAATACATAAGAACGTGAACCATAAACAGATTACAATATCAAAAGATAACAAAGCCAAAGCCACTAACAGGAAACACAAGGCTAGCCAACGAAATGCCTTCTTATTTTATTTTTATTTTTTGTTATAATTATATTTCGCTCCCTCTGTCCCTTTCCCTTTTCTTTCCCCCCCCCTCCCACCCCTCCACCATTCATCAGTATATCACATAAGCCGTCTCCCAGAGTAAAGCAGCAGCCCCCCACCCGCCAACGCCCCCTCCCTCCCCAAACCACCCCATCCTAAACTCCCCCTCCCTCCCTCCCACCCACCCACCAAACTCTAAGTTAGTCCATAAGAAAGGGAACATGCCAGCCAATCAGCGCCCATGAGGCAAAGTGCGATTCCGCAAAGAATCATCATGCAACCTAGACTGTGACCCCCAGATAATGCCACGGTTCTGAACAATCAGGAACCATAGCGGTGGACAAAGGGTTCCCATACCTGCTCAAAGCACGGCAGATGCATCCTACCCACAGCCACCCCGCGTTCCATTGTATACGTATCCCACATCCGTTCCAACCAGGCCGAGAAAGATGGAGGGAGGACGTGCTTCCAAACAAATGCGAGAGACAGGCGAGCCGCATTCAGACCATGGCGAAGCAAAGCTAGCTGTGGGCTGCGTGCCCCGGGCACGACCGCCCCAAAAAGAAAGATACCCGGGTCCCAGGGAATGTTCAGCCCAAGAAGTTGCTGTAAGCGAGATTGAATTCCTCTCCAAAAAGTACGGATGCGAGGGCAAGTCCACCAAATATGCGCGAGGGTACCTTTCTGCCCGCACCTCCGCCAACAAAGATCCGCAGCTCCCGGATAAATGCGGGCAATCCGTGCAGGGGCCATATACCATCGATATAATATTTTATAGTTAGTTTCGCGAGCGTTAACCGCCACCGAACTCTTCCACAATTGACCCTCCACCCGTTCCCACTGCTGCTCAGTGTAATGAAGGTTCAAATCAGAATTACAAAGTGCCCTATGCTTGGTGAAGGTCAAGCGCTGCCCCTGCAGGAGGGCATATAAGGTAGCTATAAGCCCTTTAGTAGTAGTACACCCCTCACAAAAACGCTCCAAGTCCGTCAATTCTCGGGCCACTTGTGGCCGAACGGTTCTAGACTGAACCCAATGCGCTACTTGCGTATATTGAAAGAGGTGACCACCGGGGAGGTCGAAATCCTCTTGAAGTGTACTAAATGGTTGTAGTTTACCATCATCAAACAGTTGTCCGGCCCGGCTAAGGCCCTTATGCCCCCACAGCCGGAAGACCGGGTCAGCAATCCCTGGGGGAAATGAGGCATTACCCACTATAGGCGCCAAAGGGGTCAGGTCCATCCCACGAGGCCGAAAGAATTGGTCCCAGCAGCCGAGGGTATGAAGGATGTAGGGATTACTTGGGCGCTTACCACTCCATAGTTTGGGACCAAGCCACAGCCGATCCCCCAGTCCCACGCCCCCCTCCAAGTTCATTTCCATCTACACCCACCGCTTGGAGCTATCCGCGATCATCCACTCCACCCCAGCGCGACATTGCGCCGCCGCATAGTACCAGTGCAGATTAGGAGCCCCCATACCCCCAGAACGCGTACGGGCATAGAGAGCTAGATGCGCCAACCGCGGGCAACGATACCGCCAAATAAACTTCATTAGCAAAGTCTGCCAGGCGGCCAGTGTTCCCCGAGCCAACGTTATGGGGAGAACCTGGAAGAGGTACAAGAAACGGGGAACGACCACCATCTTAACGACTGCAATACGCCCAAACCAGGAGAGTATTAGGCTATGCCAGGTGTCTAAATCCCGCTGAACCTGGCGAAGTAGGGGTTCATAGTTAGCCTTAAATAGGGCCGCCCGCTCCACTGTCAGCTGCACCCCTAGGTAGCGTAAAGCACCAGTCACCCAGCGAAAGGGGTAAGCGGCTCTAAGCTCCGCACAAACCACCGCGGAGACTCCTACGTTTAGAACTTCCGATTTAGTGTAATTGATTTTGAATCCAGACACCCGGGAGAAACTTTCAAAGAGCTGCATAGCAGTAGGAAGGGACGCAAGGGGATTCACCAGGGATAATATAATATCATCCGCAAAGAGCGCAATCCGGTAGTCCGCGGGGCCCACGCGAACACCCTGCAGGCCCGGATGCTCACGAAAGCTTTGCGCCAAAGGTTCCATCACGAGCGCGAACAGCAGCGGCGATAGGGGACAGCCTTGGCGAGTGCCCCTCTCCAATAAAAAACTTCTCGATTGACCCCCATTAACCCGAACACATGCCTTAGGGTCTTGGTATAAGCTATGAACCCAGCGAATGAAATTAGGACCAAAGCCCATCGCTTCTAGCACACACCAGAGATAACCCCAGCTAACACGGTCAAAGGCCTTTTCTGCGTCAACCCCCTCAACTAAAGTCGGCTGTGGGTCTTGCTGAGCCACGTGAAGAACCTGTAGCATGCGCCGAATATTATCTGCTGCCTGGCGGCTCGGCACAAACCCAACCTGGTCGGGATGTACCAAAATTGGGAGAACCCGATTCAATCGCGCAGCCAGCACGGCTGCAAGTATTTTGACGTCTGTATTTAACAGGGAGATGGGGCGATATGAGGCCGCGTCTTGCAAAGGTTTACCTGGCTTAGGGAGCATCACTATCAAAGCATCACGCTGAGATGGGGGCAGAGGCGCCCCCCTCAGAACCTTGTTGAAAAGCACTACCAACGTTGGCGCTAATTGTACGCGGAATGTCTTGTAGTATTCCGCGGGAAAGCCATCATTACCCGGTGCTCCCCCGGTTTTCAGCCGTCGGATTGCATGTTCCACCTCTTCCACCGTGAATTCAGATTCTAAATGATCCCAATCGGAGTCAGGTGCGGCAAGTGGATCGTCCGCAGGAAGCCCTGCACGTGTGCCAAATCAAAATGTTCGGCTTTGTATAACTGCTCCAGATACTCAGCAAAAATGTCGCGCACCTCCCGAGAGATAACCCGCTTCTGCCTCCCAGAATCACGAAGCTCACGAACCACTCTCGCGGATTGCTGCTGCCGGAGACGCAGGGCTAGAAAGCGACTGGTCTTATTCCCGTGCTCATAAAAAGTCTGCCGCAGTTTCCGGCGCTTATTATCTAATTCTCGTTGTAAACATGTGTCCAAGTTGGCCCGGGCAATCCTCCAGTGACGCAGAGCCCGTTGTGATCCAGTCTGGGCATGCTCTAAACGCAGTCGGGTAGAGTCTCCCACTAATTGACAATATTCCCGTTTCCAAGCTCTCCGTGTGCGGGCAGCTTCCGCCATAAGTTGGCCCCTAGCCGTGGCCTTGAAGGCATCCCAAACCAGAGGAAGTGGGACCTCCCCAGAATCATTTAGCTCAAAGAAGTCTGTTATGAAACGGCCTTGTTCCTGCATTGCGCACTGTCGTCGCAGGAAGTGCACATCAAGTCTCCAAAGCCATTGGCGTTCGTTGCACAAGTCCGTCGGAAGGGTGAGCCAGCAGGGGGCATGATCCGACCAGGTCAGTGCCCCATGACCAGCCTCCACCCTCCCATCCATCAAGCGCTGGTCCAACAGAAAATAATCTATGCGGGTATGCACCTGATGGACGGGCGAATAATATGTATAGCTTCTCTCACCCTCATGAGTATCCCTCCAGACGTCCCGCAAACCTAAATCTACTAGAAGGTTCTGTAAGGCCCTACTAGGCCCCCCCGCCACCCTCCCAGTACTACTCGTAGAGTCCAAATGGGGCACCAGATGCGTGTTACAATCCCCGCCGAGAACAATGGGGCCTTTCGCGAAGTCCGCCAGCAAGGCTTTCAATCGCGTAAAAAAAGATCCCTGGCCTTCATTTGGGGCGTAAATGTTAGCTAAGGTTAAGAGATGACCTTCCAAGCGTATATTCGCAAAAAGCCACCTTCCCAGGGTATCTCTTTTAACCTCTTCCACCTGGAGAGATAAGCTCTGATGGAATAAAAGGGCTACCCCACGTTTCTTCCGGCCATGCATATCCGAAGCTACCCACACCTCAGTGTAAGGGGTACGTTTTAACCAGCCCTGTTTACTAGCCCGAAGATGCGTCTCCTGCAAGAAGATAATATCCCCTTTCAGGGCTCGCAGTTCGGAGAACAGTAGAGAGCGCTTTCTTGGGGAATTAAGACCCTTAACATTCAAAGAGATCAAGCGCAACATTGGTATTCAAGCACCAAGTCTTCCCCGCCCCTTGTCTGCCCAGGAGCCCATGAGATTCTGCCCCCATAACACATGTAGGATGTATAGTGTTTTTGCCTCCCTTACCCACATGTTCCCTATCCCGAGAAAAATTACTGTAACCCCCCCCACCATACCCAACAATGTTTTGTTGACTGTTGTTTAATTGTGAACCGCAGCTGATCTCTGGAAACTGCGGTATATAAGTGCTTGTTAAATAAATAAATAAATAATACCCGAAACCCCACCATCCCCCAACTATGTATACCACCCACACAATCAGTCCCACCCCCCTTCCCGTCAAATACCACCCGCCTGTTGAAATAAAAACAGAGCACGGTAAATTGACCCCCAACTAATCTCCGTCCAGGTCCCCACATAGTTTAGTTACAAACATAACAGATAATAGCATTTCCCCATTACCCGCCTCCCCAAGAGCATATTACTCCCGTAGTGTCACCTTAACAAAACATCTTCATCAACAAAACATCCTCATATCGCCCACCACCCCCCAGTTGCACACAAATCGGGTGCCCCGGGCTCTTCCAGGCCAAGAGCCACGAGCTCAGCAAAGGCTGATGTGAAAAACAGCAAAGTTAACAGAACTAGGCAGTCAGCCTGTGGGTATTAAACAGGGCTTTCCGAGCAAAAAAGAACGCACTCCAATTTCAGGAAAAATCAGACAGATTTGCCCACCCGGGTGCATTTTGAATGTTGGGGCTTAGGAGGCGAGTGGTGAGGCAGCGTATTGTCTTCAAATAGAGCCGCCTGTCGCAAGGCCCGCCAAGCTTCAGTATGGTCCTTTGCTGAGATCTTTTTGTTACCCAAAAGAAAGTTCATCCGGAACGGAAAGGACCAGGAATAGCGGATCCCTTTGTTGTTCAGGACCATCGTGATGGGTTTCATCTCCCTCCGCCGGGCCAGTGTGAACGCCGAAAGGTCCTGGTATATTGTTACTGTTGCGTCTTGGAAGCGGATCGCCTTTCTCTCTCGACCCCTGCGTATGAGAAGCTCGGCATCAGTGTATCGCAAAAATCTTGCAATGACATCCCGGGGTTGGTTGTTAGGAGGTTTTCCCAGGGCATGGTGAACACGTTCAATTTCCATTCCAGACTCGTGAGCAGCCAGTTCTTCCGCCGGGAGTAGTTCCGCGATCAGATTTTTGAGTACTGTCGGAAGATCCTCACCACCCCCCACAGCTTCTGGGATACCCCGAAAACGCACATTATTGCGACGGTAGCGATTTTCAATGTCGTCAATTTTATAGGTTAATTCCATGGTTTGCGCATGTTGGCTGTCGAGCGCACATTGTAAGTCCACTAGGGCACCATCGTGATCGCCAACTTTTGTCTCCACTTCTTCCACTCGTGCACCCAGATCCTTTATGTCACTCCGCAGTTCCGCAATGGTGCTCATCACTTCTTCGCGCATGGAGCGAAATTCCGTAGCCAGGTCCTCAAAACCCCTGCGAAGTTCTCGTTGGAGCGGAGCATATGGGGGCTGCATGGGAAGGCCCAAGTCACTTTCACTCACAGTCTCATCATCAGAGCCCTCCGAGAGATGTTTGCTAGTTGGACTAGGCGGAGCACCACTCTTAATTTGTAGTCGTTGAGATGAGCGCATTCCCTCCCGGGCCTTGGGATTTTTAGCCTTAGTAGCCATGTGGGGGGTGACAACCCAGCAATCCAGCAATCAAAAAAAAAAAAAAAAAAAAAAGGGGATGGTAATGAGCAGAGAAGGTGAATAGTGCTAGGCAATCCCGCTCTGAGTCAACAGGGGGAGCTCCAGGATCATGCACGGCTGCAAAGTCCACACAGTGTTGGGAGAGAAGGAGCACAAAGCCAGCAATGGAATAAAGGCCAGTCAGGCAGCGTTGAGAAGTGGCAGCAGCCTCTATAAGTGCCTTAAGAGCGAGGGGGCTCTCAATGGGAGTCTCCGAGTCGGGTGCAGGCTCTATATTGAGAAGAGGAGTGCAGGGCACAGCAGCGAAGACGAGAATTGCAGTAACTGGTGGAGGCTGCAGGTGATTCATTGAGGAGCGCACACGTGATCAAGGCCTTGCTGTGCACGTTGGAACGCAGGAGGAACCATGCATTCCAAGACCACGCGGTGATGGCTACCGCTGTATCCAGCCTCACCGCGGACCCCCACGAAGCTCCTCAGCGTCAGGTTTCAGGCGTTCTCACCTGCACCGTTCAGATGTTGCACCTTCTCGGGGGGGAAGATTCAGCTAGCTCAGCAGCACCAGCACCAGAGCACCTCTCTCCCTCTCCTTTCCAACTCCAGCTCCAGGCCCCGGGTCACACTCACGGCAACCAGCCAGCGCCTCTCCAAGACGCGGTAGGTAGCTTGAGCAGGTCTTCAAAATGCAGCGGGTCGCTAGCTCTGCACAGGGAACCCCAGGTGCAGCGGGCTTCTCTAGGCAGCGTCGCCAGGCAGGAGTGTAGTGATAAGGCCGGCTTGGCTATATACCGGTGCCGCGTTTCGGATCGCTCTTCAGTGCTCCGCGGCTCACAAAGGGACTCGATTAGGAGCGCCTAGTTGCTAGCTGTCCGGATCGGGTAATTTTTGGGGTAAATGCAGAGCAAATGCGAATGCTAGCGAAAGAGAGGGGAAACCGGGGATGGAGCAGCACTAGGACGCGGCCATTCCACAATGGGCTCACAAGCGCCCCCCCCCCCCGTGAAGTAATTTTAAATAGATGTTAAAACCAAGTGACAGATCAAAAGGGCAAGTTGAAAGGCGCTCTCTATCAAACCAAGGGCTGTGTGAATCACCTAGGAAATTAAGATATTACTTTAGGTCAGGGCACTGTGTAGCAAGCCAGCTTTTATTCCCATCCACCCCAACTCCCACCTACTCCAGGCATAATCTTAGCTTTATAGGCTCTTAAAGCTATTAAAGGGAAGGAGGTGGTAAAATTTGCTTTCAGGTTCAGCTGGCTAGCCTCATCAGAAATAGATTAGTTAATTTCAGGTTCTTAATTAATCTTGAGGTGAACAAAGTCCATTAAACGCATTAGGTATAGTTGTATTAGTACAAGCATCCCCATCAAACTTAAGTGAAGAACTTAGATAGCTAACACAATGTTAAAACTAAGATACAGAAAGCAGTCCAGCAGTAAGATGGGGCTATATCCAGTCTTTTGTATTGAGTGTCACATATATGATTTTTCTTTCAGTTAGTGAGAGGTCTTATGAGTGCACTAGGGTGCCAGGAGCTCCGCTCTCAGGGAACGAGTCTGATCTCTGGCTAGAGTAGAAGACTTGGAGGACATAATGAAGATAAAGAGGATATAGACGAGACCTACAGGGACATAGTAATAAAGTCCCACCTCTAGTCTGGCAGCCTCTGTTACCATGGAGAAGAGAAGTCATGTGAAAGGAGAGCATCACCGTGGTGTGGCAGGAAGTGATCCTTTAGCTAGGGCCTGTCCTCTAGGTGATGTAAAACCTTCTCACACTAAGGTGGTTTCTCCATGAACATGTGCTCATGAAGGAAGGGTTTTGACGCCTGTTATAGTTGGTGATTCAATCATTAGGCATGTAGATAGCAGGGTGGCTGATGGACGTGAGTATCACTTGGTAACATGCCTGCTTGGTGCAAAGGTAGCGGATCTCATGTGCCATTTAGACAAGGTTTTACATAGTGCTGGGGAGGAGCATGCTGTCTTGCTACATGTTGGTACCAATGACATAGGAAACCGTGGGAGGGAGGGTCTGGAGGCCAAACTTAGGCATTTAGGTAGGAAGTTGAAATTCAGAACTTCCAGGGTAGCATTCTCTGAAATGCTTCCCGTTCCACGCACAGGACCCAAAAGACAGGCAGAGCTCCAGAGTCTCAATGCGTGGATGAGATGATAATGCAAGGAAGAGAGTTTTCGATTTGTTAAGAACTAGGCAACATTCTAGGGAAGGGAAGGACTATTCTGAAAGGATGGACTCCACCTTTAGAGGAGTGGAACCAGGCTGCTGACATTAACCCTTATAAAGGAGAGAGAATAGCTTTTAAAATAGGTAATAGAGGAAAGCCAACAGTCGCCCAAGAGTGCATGGTTCGAAAGGATGTATCCTTGAAGGATAATAGCAAAAGAGGGAAGTTAGGGCATCCAGATAGAAAGGGTCCAATAAAGATAAAGGTAACCCAAATGCCTTTAACTATAGAGCAGACAGAGCTGAAAGCTTCCAAATTACCCTTGACAGATTTTTAATATGAATAAACTAAAACTCCTAAAATGCCTGCATGCAAATGCTAGAAATCTAAAAAAATAAGATGGGGAAACTAGAATATATAGCACTAAATGAAAGGTTAGATATAATTGGCATCTCAGAGACCTGGTCGAAGGAAGATAACCAGTGGGATACCATGATATATAGGTACAAACTCTATCACAATGATAGGGTAGATCAAATTGGTGGAGGTGTTGCACTCTATATTAGATAGGTCGTTGAGTCACACTGGATAAATGTTTTGCAAGAAATAAAACACACTCTAGAATCTCTATGGATAGAAATTCCATGTAAAAAGGGGAAGGCGATGGGAGTGTACTACTGTCTCCTTGGTCAGAATGAATAGATGGACGATGAAATGCTAAAAGAAATCAGGGAAGCTAACAAACATTATAACAGTGTAATAATGGATAATTTCAATTACCCCAGTATCAACTGGGTCAGTGTCATAGCAGGACATGCTAGGGAGATAAAGTTTCTAGATGAAATAAATGACTGCTTCTTGGAGCAGGTGGTTCATGAGCTGACAAGAGTGCTAGCTTTTTTGGACCTTGTCCTTAGTGGAACACAGGCTCTGGTTCAAGAGATTACAGTGTTAGGACCACTTGGCAATAGTGATTATAGTATTTTGGCATTTGATCTAATAAATGGTGGGAGGATGGCAAGGAAATTCACAGTATTATCTTTTCACTTTCAAAAGTATGATAAAATGAGGAAAACAGTTAAGAAAAAACTAAAAGGCACAGCTGCAAAGGTTAAAGATTTACATCAAGCATGAGTATTGTTTAAAAATACCAGACCACATGTATTTCACACTTTAAAGGTAGAAGGACTGTCAAAAACTGCCAGCATAGTTTAAAGTTGAGCTCAGAGAGCCTGTTGTAGCAAAAAAAACATATTTTAGGAAAAGGAAAAAGGAGCCAAATGACGAAAACAGGAAGCAACATAAACACCGGCAAGTTAGATGCAAGGTTTTGATACCGCAGGAAAAAAGAGAATTTGAAAAAAAGCTTGCCATGGAAACCAATATGCATAATAAAAACTGTTTCAAGTGCATTCATAGCAAAAAACCTGTGAGAGAGTCAGTTGGACCATTAGATAATAGAGGGGGTAAACAGGCTGCTAAGGGAGGATAAGGCCATAGCAGAGAGACTGAATGAATTCTTTGCTTCGGTCTTTACTGAAGAAGATATAGGGAAGTTACCCATGTCTGAAATTTATCAGAAGAAGTGAAATTAATTTTGATAAACCTTGAAGATGTATTACAACTATTTGATAAACTAAAGAGCAGCAAATCACCTGGACCGGATTGTATACATCTGAGGGTACTGAAAGAACTGAAATAAGAGATTGCAGACCTACTATTGGTAATCTCTAAACTTTCATTAAAATCATCTGTAGGACCTGAAGATTGGAGAATGGCCAATATAATATCAGTTTTTAAAAAGGATTCCAGGGGTGATCCAGGAAGCTACAGACCGGTGAGCCTGACATCAGTATTGGGCAAAATGGTAGAAACCGTTATAAAGGGTAAAATTACTGAGCATGTAGGTAGTCATGGTTTAATGGGAGAAAGCCAACATGGATTTAGCCAAGGAAGATCTTGTTTCACTAATCTGTTTATTTTTTTGAAGATGTGAATAAACAGGTAGATAAAGGTAAGCTGGTTGATATAGTGTATCTGGATTTTCAGAAAGCCTTTGACAAGGTCCCTCATGAGAGACTCTTGGCGAGATTAAAAAGTCATGGGATAGGAGACAGTGTATATTGTGGATCAGGGCCTGTTTAAAAGAAAGTAGAGAGTAGGGCTAAATGGCCAATTTTCTCTATGAAGAAAGGTGAATAGTGAAGTATACCAGGAATGTACGTTTGGCCCGCTGCTTTTTAACATATTCGTAAATGACCTGGAAATGGGAACGACGAGTGAAGTGATCAAATTTTGCTGTTAACACAAAATTATTCAAAGTTGTTAAAACACAAAAGGATTGTGAAACATTGCAAGAGGACCTTGATACATTGGAATACTGGACATCCAAATGGCTGATGACATTTAATGTGGACAAGTGCAAAGTTATGCACCTAGGAAAGAACACCTCAAGCTACGGTTACACGATACAAGATTCCACATTAGGAACCACCAGTCAGGAAAAGGATTTAGGTGTCATCGTGAATAATACGTTGGAACCCTCTGTCCACTGTGCAGCGGCAGCCAGGAAAGCAGATAAAATGCTGGGAATCATAAGGAAAGGAATGGAGAATAAAACCAAGGATATTATGATGTTTGTATCATTCCATGGTATGACTACACCTTGAATATTGTGTGCAATTCTGATTGCTATATCTTAAAAACGATATAGCAGAATTAGAAAAACTACAGAGAAGAACCACCAAAATGGTAAAGAGGATGGAAGGTTAGGGCTCTTTAACTTGGAAAAAAGATGGCTGCGGAGAAGATATGATTGAGTTCTATAAATTAATGAATGGAGTGGAATGGGTAAACGTAGATCTGTTGTTTACTCCATCAAAACATAGAAAGACTAGGGAACACTCAATGATGCTGTAATGTAACCCTAATGTTACATTAATGTAATGCTAATAGGAGAAAATATTTTTTTCATTCAATGTGTGGTCAAACTGGAATTTGTTACCAGAGAATGTAGTAAAAGCTGTTAGTATAGCTCGGTTTAAAAAATATTTGGACAAACAAGGCAAAAAGGATCCAAAAATAATTAGCCCAATATACATGAGGAGAAAAGAAAGTAAAAATCAACTCATACTGATTCTTTAGCGATCAGAAAAGCCTCAAGTTGACCGACATCTAAAAAAAAACATATTTAGTACCTTCTAACACCAAAATACATTTACATGGGTATTTCAAAAAGAAGGTCACAGGCGAGTGTTTCCTTGATGTGGACTTCATTGTATCCTTGCTTTATCTCAAATAAAGATGTTTAAAACTTAAAAAAATATATATATTTGGACAAGTTCCTGGAGGAAAAGTCCATAAACCATAATTAAAGAGGATCCAGGAGGTGAGAGAACTTTGGCAGCAGCTGACTCCGGTCCTGTGGGTGCTTGGTGCACTACTCTGACGTCAGCTGGGCCTGATAAAGTCGCAGCCTCTGCCACAGGATGATGGGTGAGAGCACTGCGGCAGCAACTGTCACGCCCTTTTGGCGCCCCTTCAGAGTACCATGGAGCAGAAGCAGGGGAGTTTGTCCACAGCGTTGGGAAAGCGGAAAAAGAAGAACTTTCTGTCTGTCTACAGTAAAATCATCAAAAGTAGAGCATCCCCTATAAACCTCTGGTGAGGAGGAATATGGAAGAGGTATTATTGCCCCCAACAGCTTTGGTGAGTACTGACTCTCCTTCTGACCTGTCTCCGGTTGAGGGTGTAGCCCAACCCCTGCCATCTGTTTCAGATATGATTAGGGATGGGGAGGCATCCTCCGTTCTGGAGTCCTCTCCTGATCTGCAGTTGGTGAGTGTGCACCCATTGGCTTCTATGCAATCCGGAGTCCTGGTGTTGGCTTCAATGCCTAAAGTTCTGCAAGTACCGCCTCTGTCTTTCGGCTTGCCAGATGTCTCTCCTTATCAGGAGATATCATTGAAGGACATATGGACTGTTGTATCTTGAACTGAGGCCATTTTGAGCAGCACCTTGAGAGTTGTAGGAGTTTACTAAGGACTCAGTGGCTAAACTTACTGAACATGATATTAAATTTTGAAAATATATCTGTGCACATTAATAAACTTGAATCAAGTTCATATAGTCCAAACAATCTCTTCAACCTCAGTTCAACAGTTAGATTTTTTTTTCAGTTTTTAATATATGCACTTTCAATTTTATATCCAACAATAGTGAATGAACAGGCAGTGTAAGAAATATACTCAAGAAATAAGTTTCATTAAAAATATTCCAAACAAATTATAGACCACAAATCAGGAAATAAAAAAAAAAGAAGGTAAAAACACCTAAAAAAGAAAAAGTATATCTAGCATCGGCTTCCCAAGTACAGCAATTCCAGCTGGTCTTAACTAGCCACAGCTTCTAGGTCAGCTACCTGAACAGCAGCACCTTCCCTGGACACGAGAAACTGTTCGTGATCAAAGAAAACAAATGGCTTAGACTGCCATGACATCAAACATTTGCAAGGAAACCATAACTTCATGGAAACACCTAATTTCAAGGCCCCTGGATCTCAGAGCCAAGAACTCTCGGCGTTTCCTTGGTGTATCCCTAGATACACCAGGAAATACATATATCTTGGATCCAAAGAATAATGTGGACATATTATGGAAAAATAGCCTCAAGACAGCTTTTCTGTCCGATTCAAATACAAAGCAGGCTGTCAGGGTATTCCTTTCAGTGATGACTTCCAATGATGTTTCCAGAAAGGCAGTCAAATTCCCAACATTGGGAGTCTAGGATGGCCCAGAACCTTTACCCGCTTCCCCCCATATAAGGGTTGAGGGACACGTACTAGGCTCAAACAATTGGTGGAATCGCTTCCCCAGGAATTTTCAGTACTTCTCCTAGATATTTTCCTAGCATGTCCATAAATGGAATCAAAGGACACTTTGGGAAGTTAAGGAATCTTAAATTGTTCTTGAGAACACGGTTTTCTGGAAACAAGTTTCCTATTCAAAATTTCTTTTTTCCCCCACCTGGGCAGTACTCACAGTCTGGAGGTTCGTAGAAACATAGGCCATGTGGTCTTTTTCTGCCGTCATGTTTCTATCTAGTCTGCTCTTCGACATCCACTGCTACAGTAGTCCCCTCATTTCCGTTAATGATGCTCTGTGTTTGTCCCATGCCTTTTTGAATTCGGATATTGTCCTCATCTCTACCACCTCTACTGGGAGACTGTTCCACTCATCTACCACTCTTTCCGTAAAGAAATATTACTCCAGAGTCTATCCCCTTTCACCCTCATCCTATGTCCCCTCATAGCAGAGCTTGCTTTCAATCGAAAGAGGCTCCTCCTGTGCATTTATGCCATGGATATATTTAAATAAACATCTCTATCATAACTTTTCTAGCATGCCTTTCCTCTAAAGTATACATATTGTGACGCTCGCGCCCCTACCAGGCGGCCGCCTAGTAGGGACGGGTGATCACCTCTTCTATTTCCTAGGGTTGTAGTTGTGTAAGGAATGATGAGGCCGAGTGGTTTATAAAGCGCACAGGAATTTATTCAGCTTCCTTGCAGGTAAGTGGATACAATTTCTCCCAAACACATGTACTCTCCAGACAAAAGAAAACAGTGGATACTTCTCCAGTAACAAATGTCCAAAACAAAACAACAGTGAATTCCAATATCAAGTGTTTCTGGCTCACACTAATTTACCTTAGTGCAGGCATCGCATTCCATCTCTGAGACATTTGAATTTACCTCAGCCTCCTTGGCTTCAATGTCCATACTCTCTGCTGAGCTGTAGCAGGGTTCTGCTAGGTACCGCTCAGGAACTTTCTGCTTTAGACTTTTTAACAGGTTAAACAACCTCTCCCACTTTCTTGCCTTCCCTGCTCTAGGCAGGTCTCCTATGGGTTGCTCTTGCTTAACCTTTCTGGTACAACATTTCTTTTTGTGCTGCGTTATCTGAGGCATAACAGTTTCATCAGAGTCAGAGGAATAAACATTCTTAGAAGGCCTTGCTGCCTCCCTTCTCCTACCTTGGGCTTCTTGTGCAATATTCTCCTGGTTAGAGCTTTGGCCAGTCAGGACTCCCTCTGCCTCAGCGTAGGACAGAGACCTGTGGTAACACTTTCCCACTCTCTTGCTAGGGTAGGTGGTTCTCCCCCTGGAACCTTCCCTATATCCTCGGTGGCTACTGCGCTGAGTATGGTGGCTTCCTTTGTACCTTCTCTGGCTGTCTTTATAGCGGTTCCTTTTTCTGCCGCTCCTTTTCGCTACCGGGCTGTTCCCTCTGTACCTTCTGGAACCAGGACTGGAACCTGAGCTGCAACTCCCACCTAGGCCTGGACTGCAACTCCGACAACAACTGCCACTGCAACTGGAACTGTATCTCCAATCATGCTTCTCACCATGCTTCCAACCAGCACTTGAACCAACTCCTGAATCAGCTCTCCAACCATGCTTCCAACCGCACTCTGAACCACCTCTTGAACCAGCCCTCCAACCAACTCTCCAACCGACTCTATCTCTAGTGTTTGTTTGCTCCCTTTCAAACACTGAGCAGGGCAACTCCCTTCCTGGCTCCGCCCTTCTGTACCTCCCACTCCTATCTGTGGCTGACCTGGAGTGTGGGCGTGGCTTACAGCTAGGTCTGCCCTCTAGGTTTCTCTCCAGGCTTCTGCTGTGGACTATGTGATCCTGTGTACCCATCCCCTGCAAAGAGGAAAAATTCTTCTTCTCTTCACTTTTTCCTGACTGGGCTGCACTCTCCTTACCACAATATTAAGGTTCTTAAGTCTGTCCTCATATGCTTTATAATGAAGACCACTAATCATTTTAGTAGCCACCCTCTGCACCGACTCCATCCTGTTCACATCCTTTTGAAGATGCGATCTCCAGAATTGCACACTATACTCCAAATGAGGTCTCACCAAAGACTTAAACAGAGGCATTATCACCTCCTTTTTTCTGCTAGCCATTCCTCTCCATATGCACCCAAGCATCCTTTTAGCTTTGCCGTTGCCTTTTCTACCTGTTTAGCTACTTTAAAATCATCAGACACAACCACGCCTAGGTCCCGCTCTTCTTTAGTGGACAAAAGTACTTCACCCCCTATACTATATTGCTCCCTTAGATTGCTGCAGCCCAAATGCATGACCTTACATTTTTTAACATTAAATCCTAGCTGCCAAATTCTAGACCATTCTTCAAGCTTAGCTAGATCCCTTCTCATGTTATCTACTCTATTGCAGATTTTGGTATCGTCTGCAAAGAGGCAAACCTTACCCGACAGCCCTTCCGCTATATCACTAACAAAGATGTTAAAAAGAATCGGACCAAGGACAGATCCCTGGGGCACACCACTGGTAACATCCTTCTCCTCAGAGTGAGCTCCATTTACTTGTACTCTGTCGCCTCCCACCCAACCAATTTCTAACCCAAGCAGTAACTTTAGGGTCCATCCCTAGGGTGCTCAGTTTGTTTATTAGTCGCCTGTGAGGAACAGTGTCAAAGGCTTTACTGAAATCTAAATACACCACATCTAGGGCTCTCCCTCGGTCCAACTCCCTGGTCACCCAGTCAAAGAAATCAATCAGATTTGTCTGACAAGACCTGCCTCTGGTGAATCCATGCTGCCTCGGATCCTTTAATCCGCTGGACTCCAGAAACCTCACTATTTTCTCTTTCAGCAGCGTTTCCAATAATTTACTCACCACCGAAGTTAAACTAACCAGCCTGTAGTTTTCAACCACATCCTTACTTCCGCTTTTGTGTAAAGGCACCACATGAGCCTCTCTCCAGTCCTTTGGCACCACTCCCGACTCCGAGGCATTGAAAAGGTCAGTCAGTAGAGCTGCTAGAACGTCCCCAAGTTCCCTCAGTATTCTAGGGTGTATCCCATCCTGTCACATCGCTTTGTCTACTTTAAGTTGAGCTAGTTTCTCACGAACACAGTCTTCTGAAAATTGTTCAAGATGTCCCTCGCTTCTGTTCCTATTTGTGGGTGTTTTCTGAGGTCCTGCTCCTGGTTCTTCATTTGTGAACACAGAACAAAAATATTTGTTAAGCAATTCCGCTTTATCCTTATCAGCTTCTACATATTCCTCCCTTGCACCCTTGAGTCTGACAATACCACTTTTGCCCTTCCTCTTCTCACTAATATATCTGAAAAATGTCTTATCCCCCCATTTTATTGCATTGGCTATTTCCTCCTCCTTTTGAATCTTTGCCTTCTTGACTACTTTGCTAGCTTCTCTAAGTTTTTCCAAATACAGATACCTGTCTTCCTCTCTCTGTGATCTCTTGTATTTCATTTCATCACGCTCAGGTCCTGCTCTTCTTTTGTGGACAGAAGTACTCCCCCCTGCACTGTATCACTCCCTTGGAATTTTGTAGCCCAGATGCATGACTCTGCATTTTTCGGCATTAAATCTCAGCTGTCAAATTCTAGACCATTCTTCAAGCTTAGCTAGATCCATCCTCATGTTATTTACTCCTTCCTGGGTGTCTATTTTATTGCAGATTTTGGTATCATCTGCAAAGAGGCAAACCTTACCCGACAGCCCTTCCGCAATATCACTAACAGAGATGGTAGAAAGAATCGGACCAAGGACAGATACAGCGGCACACCACTGGTAACCTCCCTCTCCTCAGAGTGAGCTCCATTTACTTGTACCCTTTATCGCCTCCCCATCACCAATTTCGAACTCAATTAGTAACTTTAGGGTCCATTCCTAAGGTGCTCAGTTTGTTGGAACGGTGTCAAAGACTTTACTGAAATCCAAGTACACCACATCTAGGGCTCTCCCTTGGTCCAACTCCCTGGTCACCCAGTTGAAGAAATCAATCAGATTTGTCTGACAAGACCTGCCTCTAGTGAATCCATGCTGCCTCCGATCCTGTAATCCATTGGACTTCAGAAATCTCATTATTTTCTCTTTGAGCAGCATTTCAAATAATTTACTCACCACAGAGGTTAGACTAACTGGCCTGTAGTTTTCAACCACATCCTTACTTATATTTTTGTGTAAAGGGACCACATGTGTCTCTCTCCAGTCCTCTGGCATCACTCCCGACTCCGAGGCATTGAAAAGGTCAGTCAGTGAAGCTGCTAGAACATCCCCACGTTTCCTTCAGTATTCTTGTGTGTATCCCATCTGGTCCCACTGCTTTGTCCACTATTACTTTAGCTAGTTTCTCCCGAACACAGCCTTCTGAAAATCGTTCAAGATCCCCATCGCTTCTGTTCCTATTTGTGGGTGTTTCCTGGCCCTTCATCTGTGAGGACAGAACAGAAATATTTGTTAAGCAATTCTGCTTTATCCTCATCCGCTTCTATAGTACATATTCCTCCCCTTCACCCTTGAGTCTGACAATACCACTTTTGCCCTTCCTATTCTCACTAACATATCTGAAAAATGCCTGTCTTCTGCTCTCTGTGATCTCTTGTATTTCTTGAAGGCCTCCCTCTTCTTCACCTTTTCAGCTACTTCTTTAGAGAACCATAGCGGCCTCCTTTACCTTTTTACTTTTCTAACAAAAAGGTTGGTTGCCCTTAAATTTCCCCTTTGAGTTTGGCCCACTGTTTTTCTACATCTCCTAGCTGTTCCCAACCCACTAATGACTCTTTGAGTTATTGACCCATCTTGGCAAAGTTAGTTTTCCTAAAATCTAAGATCCTCGCTTTTGAATCGATTTTATCAGCCCTAGTCCTAATGCTGAACAGCATCTGGTGATCACTGGATGCGAGATGATCTCCCACTATAACATCAGAAACACATTCACCTTTAGTAATGACCAAGTACACTATGGCCCCTTCATGTGTGGATTCTGTTACCAGTTGTCTGACTAATTCTCCCTATAGAGAATCCAGGATCTCCTTACTTCTAGATGACACCACAGCAGGAATGTTCCAATCAACATCTGACATTTTGAAATCACCTATCAATAGCACTTCATTGTGTATGTCTTCTATTAAATCTTTGTCTACTTCTTCTCCCTGTGAAAGGAGGTCTGTATATCATGCCACTGGAGATTCCAACCTTGTAGCCTGCTGTGCCAGGACCCAGATCATGTTCCGTTGCCTTGGTTAAGACTTGTTCCAGTTGAAACTTGAAATTATCAGCATAAGAAACCAGAGAGGAATCAACTGCCTTGATAGCATCCCATAACGCTTCATGCATTAAAACATCTGGTCTTACAGCCACCGACGAGCGAACTCCCCGAATCAGCAATTCCAAGGAACCCTGTAATGAAAACTCCAATACTGAAGGAACCTCCACCAGTGAAAAGGAACTCCTGGATTCCACCCAGGGCTCCTTCACCTTACCCACAGCATTAGCAGCTTGTCACTGTGGTGGCAGGACTGTCCTTTGCTCGGGGCTGAAAGATGCCTCACTTTTGCTAGCATCTGCTGCCAGTGTGGCAGCCATAACCGAGGGAAAGTGCTGCATTGGAACGACCAAGGAAAATGGAAGGAGACACTAGACCGAAGCCTTCAGCATCGAGACAGAGGTAGGCACTAGGGCTTTTCCCTTCCTATTTCGAGGCATTCAGGTTGGACAGTCTCAACCAGCTCAGAGCTCACTCAGCCGTGCAGCCGCTCATGCCGCCATCTTGTCCCAGCCAGCTATTTAGGTCTCCTTCTACCAAGAACAGTCTTTATTGCCACAATCAGTTTGAGGTTCTTGAAAATATGTCTAGATCTAGAAATTTGAGGGTTTGAATTTTCCAATTACTCACTATCTTTCCCCTATTTCATAAGTATTTGAAGAAAGTTTTGTTATTTGCTAATCCGGAGGATTTAAAAATTGCTAATATCTATTATTTGCCTCGGGGTAAAAAGGTTGTTAAGGAGGCTGAAGGGGATTGGGGATAACTTAGATCTATCAAAGTTTTTAGAGTGATCATCACATACTATTTCCTCGAGAGTTACATTTGTTAGTTACATTTGTTTCAGAGCTTGATAAAAACTCTGTATTAAAATCTTATTTTTCTAAAAAATATTATTTGTTTTGCGGCCAGAGAATTACTCTTTTCCCTGACTTATCACGGTCCACTCAATTGTGTCGTAAGGCTTTTTTGGAGCTGAAGTTTCGTACCTTGGCTCTGGGAGCTGCATTTTTTTCTTAAAGTTCCCTTGTAAGTGTCTCGTCGTGCATCAGGGGAAAAATTGTTTTCTCGACTCGCTCCAACTTTGAAGGTTTTCTTAAATCCCATAGCCATTGTTCTATAAAAAAGCGTTTGTATATAACTTGGGTTTAGTTATAGTTGGATCAGCTTGCTCTTTAATTGTTTGATTGAGTATGCTATTTTGATTATGTTCTTTCTCCCCCCTCTAAATGTGGTCTCGATGACTACTAATTGTATGTTTGCTGTTTTTAATATTGGAAATTATTTTCCATTTTCTTTGATTCTGTAACTATGTTTGCTGTGTTATATAGTAAAATCAATAATAATAAAAAAAAAAAAAGAAAGGGACCCGGGAAATCCACTGCTTACCCCAGGACAAGCATTGTGGAACCCATGTACATTTTTGGGAACCTGACAGGTACTCGTGACCTGGATTGGCCACTGTTGGAAACGGGATACTGGGCTTGATGGACCTTGCTCTGACCCAGTATGGCATTTCTTATGTTTTTATTGGTTTTTCAGGGTCCTGTGAGCTTAATGCCCTTAATGTCCCATCCCATAACAGGCGACATCAGGTAAGCTGTAATGCAATGTCAAATTTACCTTGAAAAATGTGTGTTTAAATGGTCTGTAAGGTAATATTCTTGAATAAACAGGGTTTTCACTTCAAAATCTGTGATTTTTCATTCTGTCAGCCATGAGATGAGTTTTCTGCTGTTGTTGCTTTTTCTCTTTAGTGCTCACTTTTATATGGAAAAATAGAGAATTTACATTTTGTTATTAGCTGAACAAAAGAATAAATTAAATATTTACCACAGAAAGGAGAAGAATGGGCCCTACAGTGGATCAAGAAAAAAAGTGGGAGCTAGAAAATTTAAATGGCTAAAAAGGTGACATTTCAGAAAGCATTCTTTGCATGCTTATGTAACCATTCGAGTTAGACCTGCTTATTGTCTACTGTGATATGAATATTAAAAATCTGAGTGAAAGCATTTTGTGTTTGGAACACTGCTCTGCAATTTGAATGCATTATGTGATGACTCTTTTGACCTCTTTAGGGCAGTGCTTTTCAAACTTTTATCCTATATGACCTCATTTTAACAACTGAAAATTCATGTAACCTCAGATGATGATGAAATCAAACTGGCAGATCTCCAGCCTCCTTCCCCTCCATCCACTCATCTAAAGCAGGAAGGCAGCAGCAATCAGCACAGAGTCCCTTGTGTCAGTGCGCAGTATGTGCTTACAGACCCCCAGTACTCCGCATGGGTTCCCAGTCCAACAGGGAGCTTACTCAGGAGGGGGTAAGGGCCTATGAATGCTCACTGGTTGACAGGCGACATGCTAACTGGTGTCTGCCACTACTTGGTACCGTGAAATCTCAGAGAGAAGGGGAAATGACCTGTTTCTGTGACCCTATACATTGATGATGTGACCCCCATTTGGGGTCATGACCCCAAGTTTGGGAACCACTGCCTTAGAGCCTTCACTAGCAATCATTGAGGACCATCAGTGAGCCAGGTTTTCAGCAAATCCCTAATAAATATGCATATGAGAGATTTGCATACAGTGGATGTAGTGGGCATGCAAATCTCTCTCATGTATATTTTTTAGAGATATCCTGAAAACTTGACCTGCTGGCAGCACTTAGTAATTGGAAGTGAAGATCAAGGCCTTAGAGAATTATGCTGGCAATGAGTGACATCATAGGGTTCTCTGTTTATCTTATTTTTGTATCTTGTCCTTACAGCAATGCCCAGAGTAGAATACATTAAAAACTTGGGATGTGCATTTGTTAGTGATTATTTGGTTCATTAGTGCGCCTTAATTCATTAGTTAGTATGCATTAATTTCACGCACACTTAAAATTCCTCATTGAAATGAATGTTACTAACTGGAAAAAAACCCCTGAAAATTGAGAAATTTGTGAAAAAAATAAAATTCAAATGTTTCTTGCCTGTGCACATCCCTATTAAGAACATAAAGCATTGTTTGGACAAGTTCATAAATCATCATTAAGGTGGACTGGGGAAATCCTCTGCTTACTCCTGGAAATAAGCAGCATGGAATCTGTCCACCTTTATTGAATCTGGATTGGCCACATTTGGAAACAGGATTCTGGGCTTCATGGACCTTTAATCTGACCCAGTATGACACATCTTATGTTCTTATATACAGAAAATCAACATGATACCCATAATAACAAACAAACTACAAAAGAGCATAGATTAAAAACGATACACCAAATAACCTGAAGCAGTCATATTAGCAGCAAATTAAGCATTTGTTTTTACTGTGCCTGTGGCATTTATAAATTGTGTGTGTGTGTAGAGAGAGAGAGAAGGGGGTTATTAACCCAATCCTTGAGACATATGTAGCTAGTCTGGATTTCAAGTCCTTCACAGTGAGATGCATGAGATAGATTTGCATGCAGGTGAGGCAGTGCATTTAAGTTATTGTACATATTCATTGTGGATAGAGTGAAAACATGATGTGTCCTGAGGATTGCATTGACAATCATTGGTATAGAGCAGAGGTTCTCAAGTAAGTCCTCAGAATACACCTAACCAGTCAGGTTTTCAGGATAACCACAGTGAATATGCTTGAGAGAGATTTGTATTCAATGGAGGCAGTGCATGCAAATTTCTCTCATGCATATTCATTGTGGTAATCCTGAAAACCCGACTGGCTAGTTGTGTCCTGGGTTGAGAACCCCTAGTATAGAGAGGTCTCTATTATGTGTATTTGGCCAGAAGATTTTGTACGTATTTCTCTGTTAAAATTGGCAGTGCCAAATAGTTCGTTTTCCACTCATGAAGTTGGGTTCATCCTCTCAGTAGTGAATTTTAAAAAGCCTTTAATAAACAGCCACTGTGTAAGCCATTTTTAAAAGCAGTGCTTGTTTTTTTATGTGTGAAATGCATATCATTTCTTCAATGTCATGATTGACAGGACAATAAAATCTTGGTCTGTGTTAAAGCTAAAGGTACGAGACATTGCTGGCCAGGCATTGGCTTTCATTCAGGATCTCGTTACAGCTCTTCTCAACTTCCATACTTATACGGAGCAGAGAGTCCAGATTTTCCCCATTGATTCTGCCATTGACGTAATCTCACCATTAAATCAGAAGGTACATTTCTTATTCTGTGAATTTGATGTTTGTAATGTTTTAAGAAACCATTAAGCAAAACTATACTGCTGTAGTAAGAAGTCAGGGCCCGATACTCATCTAGGTTAGCTATGTGCCGCTATGGCACACAGCCGTCTGTGCCAACCCTTAACCCCGGATATTCAATGCCAGGGTCATATGCGGCCCAGCATTGAATATCCGGGTATCTCCAGGAACAAGCAGGAATGAGTCCTCACATATGGGTACGTCGGTACCGACGGAGCCTGCGTGGGAAAGCTCCCCAGCTTCCCAAAAGGAAAGCTTTTGGGGCTTCCCACAGCGCATGCGCGCTGCCTTCCCGCCTTCCTGACCAACTCTCCTCAGTTCTTCTTTTTCCGCGGAGCCAGCAGGTCGTGTTCCTGTCACCGCTGAAGAATTTCTTGTTTTAAAAGTTGTTCTGACCGCGTATCTGCCTTCCCCGATTCCAAACCGGTACCGCCGGTCTTTACTTCTTTGTTTCTTTAAAAAAAAAAAAAATAATAAAATTTTTCTTTTTCCACACTTGGTGTATTTCTTTTTGTAAGGCCTACTGGCCTTTACAAATTCTCCCTCATGGAGAAACCATCTTCTGGTTTTAAAAAATGCACCAAGTGCTCTGGTACTATTTCAGTCACAGACACCCATGAGTGGTGTCTTAAATGTTTGGGCCCTGACCATTCGGTTCCGGATTGTCCATCCTGCTCTCTGATGTCCAAACGGGGCTTACAGAACCGAGCAGCTAAATTTCATGTGCTGTTTTCCACAGATAACACAGGTACACTAAAAAAATTTTTTTTAAACTGCCTCTAATGTTTTGATTGATTTTTACGTTTTTTGGTGCACTGAATCCAAATCTGGTAACCAATTTGCTCCATCACATACAGATTTTTTGCTACATTGGGTTAGCAGTTTGAGGTGAACGTTTCAGATTGAGTGCGATCGAGATAAAAGTTTCTTGGATGAATTCTTTATACTAATTGTTTAGTAGTTATTCAAATAAGAATAAAGAAAATTGTAACAAGGCAGCACATAAGAATAGAGTAATGTCAACAAAACACACTGTGATGGTAGCAAAATTGTCTGCACTTAAAACAGCCACATACATGTGCACAAACATTGAGCATATAAGAGCGAGGTTAGACACAAAGCAAAGCAAAGAAATGTGCAAAAAATGTTGTACAGGTATGTATGTAAGAATAGAAAACGCAAACCGCACCATTGCAATACATGAAGACAAACACCCGATGGTGTGAAAATAAAATTCTAATAAATGAGATCCGACACTGTGGTAATAACTAGCAAATTTTTATTTCAAAGTTTAGTAAAAACACGATATTTGTCAACACAGTTTAGATTTTAAAGTCATTCTTGCGTCAATCAATCTCCTGGTGGGCCCGTTTCTTCTTCCCCCGAATGCTTCTCTTGGTGCGCTGCTTGGTGTATTTTTCATCTGGGGTTTCCCGCAGCAGCAACCAGCAGAAATCAGCCATCATAGTGGTGTTCCATCTTCCTTGGTACCTTCTCTCTGCGTCCTTGATGTCCTGGTGAAACCTTTCACCTTGTTCTTCACTGTACGCCCCCAAGTTTTCGGGAAAGTAGTTCACATGGGAGTGCAAGAAATGGACTTTCAGGCTCATGTTACAGCCTTGTTCTTTGAAGGCATTGAGCATCCTGGCAACAATATCCTTATAGTTCTCATCCCGCCTGTTCCCCAAGAATTTGAGAACAACATCCTTGAAGGAATCCCAGGCTTCTTTTTCCTTCTCAGACATCGTTTCAGCGAATGCTCCATCTGAAATGAGTTTCCTTATATCAGGGCCAACAAACACTCCTTCCTTTAGCTTTGCTTCAGAAAGTCGGGGGAACTTTGAGCAAAGGTACCGAAAGCACTCACCATCTTTTGGAAGGGACTTGATGAATTGCTTAATGAGACCCAACTTAATGTGGAGAGGTGGTAATAGAATTTTATCACGAGGTACCAAGCTCTCATGAAGAACATTTTTCTCACCGGGTCTCAAATACTCCCGAATTGGCCAGTCTTTTTTCCCCCAGTGTAGGTCGCGGGCCCGGCTATCCCACAAGCAAAGGAAGCAGGGATATTTGGTGAAACCGGATTGCTGCCCTAATAGCATGGATAGAATTTTAAAGTCTCCACAAATCATCCACTTATGCTCATCATAACGAATCTTCTGAAGAATCAGGGCCAAATTCTCGTATTTTTCTTGGAGAATAACAGAGTGAGCAATAGGAACTGAAGCGAATGTGTTGCCATTATGAAGAAGAACACCTTTTATGCTGTCTTTTGACGAATCAATGAACAGCCGCCATTCAGCAGGATCATACTTGAGTTTAAACTTTTCCATCACTCCGTATATATCGTTGCAAAATACGAAATCTTCCTCTTTGCTGAAATACTTCAAAAATTGTGTCTCGCGGTTGCGGTACCAATAAAAAGTTGTTCCTGGTGACAATAGATTTTTCTGTTTAAGCCGAGAACCTAGCAGTTGGGCAGCATCTTTTGGGAGTCCTAAATCCCAGACTAAATCATTCAATTCAGCTTGAGAGAAAAGTTCAGGTTTCGGATCTGGTTCAGTTTCAAACTCGGAAGTACTGGACTCATCGGGAAAAGCCATCTGATGAGTCTCATCATGATCAGAACCGTCCACACAAATATGATCCAAAGATTTTGGTGGTTCAGGCACAGGTACTTCGTTGCTATGAGGCATAGGCCTAATTGCTGAGGGAAGGTTTATTTATTTATTTATTTAGTAAACACTTGTATACCGCTGCTTCCTACGATCAGCAGCGGTTTACTTTACAGAATCATAATGTATTGTACAGTACATTGAGATTTTCAGTTTTACATTTTGATTAGTCACTGATTACGTAACACGGGATGAGCATTTGGATACGATACACATTTGATTATAGCACACAGATCAGGGTATACATTTGATTTCAATAGATTGGGGGGGGGCCCATATATACAATTTGTTCAGAATTAATTGCCAAGGTGTACAGGCTATACATGACTATATGCTATTAGAATATATGCTGCCATGTGCGGCAGAGGAGATCTGGTTGAGGTAGGGTATTGCAGTTAGATCAAGTTGTAGTGGGTTTGAAACAGATAGGTTTTAAGTTTTTGTCTAAATTCGCTCAGGTTGTTTGTGCGCCTTAATTCATGCGGTAGTTGGTTCCATTGGATTGGCGCTGAGTATGTGAACGCCCTATTGCTTGTTTCGGCCTTGACAGATCTTATGCTGGTCGGGATACATAGGGTGTTGAGATTCATAGTTCTCCTGCTCCTGTTGCTAGGTTGAATAGTGATTAGGTTATTGAGGTAGGATGGTGCGATGCCATTGATGAGCTTAAATGTTGTGATGAGTAGTTTGTAGGTGATGCGGGCGGCCACTGGGAGCCAGTGCAGATCCATTAGAACTGGGGTTATGTGGTCGGTGACTTTCTTTTCCATGATGACTCTTGCAGTCACGTTCTGAGCCATTTGTAGGATGCTTAGTGTGCTCTTTGGAAGCCCTTGTAGAATGGCATTGCTGTAGTCCAGGTGGGGAATGATTAATGCTTGAGCAACAGACCTAAAGTCAGATTTCTCGAGGATATTGCGAAGTGGTTGAAGGATTTTGAGTTTGTAAAAGATGGCTCGGTTAACTGTTCTGAGGTGTTTGTCCATTTTGAGGTTGCTGTCTAGTAGGACTCCTAGATACTTTATTACAGGCTTCGTATCGTATATGTTTTTGTTTAGTGTGACTGTTGTGGGCGGGATGAAATTGGCTTTCTTGGACATGAACATGACCTCTGTTTTTTTGTGATTTATTGACATGTTGTTTTGCTGAAGCCATAATTGGAGCATGTCAAGGCATTCTTCTAGTGGACTGAAGTTAGGCTGTGTTATGTCAAGCTGTGTGTATAGCATCACATCTTCGGCATATATGTGGTAATTGATGTTGTATTTCTGGAAAATACTGCATACCGGCTTTATATACAAATTGAACAGTAGGGATGAGAGGGCAGACCCTTGAGGGATCCCTTGGGTTTGGGGGAAAGCATCAGCTCTGTCGTTGTTGAATTGCACTTGTTGCATCCTATTGGATATGTATGAAGCGAACCATTTCAGGGGGGTCCCTGTTATACCTAGCGAGGCCAGACACACCAAAAGGGTGTTGTGATGTACTGGCTTGGGGTAACTTATTACGTTCTTATTTTTTAAGTTGTATCCCTTCACAATGCAAGAGCAAAAATAGCAGTCACTGCTGTGGTCTCTTTGTTCACGCCACATCATAGGTATTCCGAAACGAAATGCTTGTTTTTTACCTTTCATCCATAAGCGTAGATCTTCCTCACATGTCTTGCACACTTTGTGAGGAGCCCACGGTTTGTCTTGATTGCCTAACTTCAAACCGAAATAGGCGAAATATACTTTTTAATAAATGCAGAAATGTTCCTCTGCCGCTTTTTCACGGTATATTCCCCACAAATAAAACAAAAGCTGTCCGGAGAGTTGACGCAACCTCTGGCTCTGTGAGCCATCACAAATACACAGCACTGCAAACTACAACTGTAGTGAACCACTTCGGAATAAAGCTGGATTACGACTGAGCAAACAAAAGGTAATAATGAACTTGCAAGAAACTGAAATTTGACAGGAACGTTCATGTCACAACCACCGTGTTTGAGCGAGCGAACGAGGCGAGGCGAACAGGAAAGAACATGCACCAGCGCGAGTACTGGATTTAGCCCCCCGCCTCCCAATTGTCCTGTTAATGTATAAAATGAATACAAAACACTCTAAAATATCATGAGGGAGTGTTTCTAGTTAACCATTACAACCTCTATTTTGGGCCAAGAAAATAAACTGCAGTCGGCTAAAAAGAAATTATGTGAACATTCCTTATATGGGTAAGAAATCTAATTTTGCAAGAAAACGTGACGTGATGGAACATTTTGGCTATTTTTCCTGGATTCAGCACCCCAAAATCTATAGGAATCAGTTGCAAAACTGGAGGCAGTTTTTTGGTAGTGTACCTGTGTAATCCAGCATCAGCATCATCCAGGTCTTCATCTCCGGATGGATCTCAGGTAACCAAATATTCCTCGGGCAAGTCTTCAAGGGGCAAATCTCCCTCAAAGCAGAGAGAGGCCCTTGGGTTCGACCCTGAAGACCCTGCCCCAGCCAAACAACCCCGGCGGGAAGCTCCGGCTTCCAAAGCTCCTCCTATGGGGTTACAGGTTGACATCGATGGCACAGCCTCGACCGATCACCTGTTAGACTGCTCTGGGGTACCGGCTCAAACCGGTACCGACATCCAGGCAGTTGTGGCGTCAAAGGGTACTACGGTACAATCCATGCAGCAGGCCATAATGGCTTTTATTAATGCTGCGACGCCCTCGGTACCGCAACCGTCGGTTCCGACCCCGGTTCCGGTACCACAACCGATACCGGTACCCAGAGCATCTACTTCCAGTAGAAGGCCGGTACCGGTTTTTGCTTCCCGCGATATTCTCGGTACTGACCCAGCTCCCGGTACGCCCGAGGTCGATACCGGTCGGTACCCGTATCAATCTCTGGAAGCAAGTAGGCGATACTTCGAGTCTTCTGAGGATGCCGATACCTCAGATGATTCTGATGAAGCATCCCTTATTCTTCCTGAGGAGCCTTCTTCCCCAAAGAGAAGAATGTCTCCTCCAGAGGACTTGTCCTTTCAGGACTTCATCTTGGAAGTTGCCAAGGGACTTTCCATTACAGTATCCTCTGAAAAGGAACCTAGAGCTCAAAAATTAGACATTTTAGGATACTCCAAGGTTCCCAAAGAGGCAGTCACCTTACCCATTCATAATATTCTCCAAGAACATATGATGGATTTATGGGAGGCTCCTCTTACACTATCTCCACATTCTCGTCGGTTGGATACCATGTATCGGGTCCCTCCTTCTCCTGGTTTTCAAAAAACCCAGCTTCCTCACCATTCTATTGTGGTGAAGTCTGCTATGAAAAAGATTAAGAGTACCAAAAGGCACTCTTCTACCCCTCCAGGAAGAGAATGTAGAACTTTGGATGCTTTTGGCAGGAAAATCTTTCAGGCCTAGTATGCTTATTGCCAGAATCAACTCCTACAGCCTCTATATGGGCATGTTTCTAAAGGAGCTTGCTCTTAAAGTACAAGATTTTCTCCCCTTTATTCCAGAGGATAGAAAAGAGGAGTTCCTGCTTCTGTTAAAGCATATCCAAGATGTGTCAAAGTTCTCCAATAGGGCTGCCTTTGACTCTTTTGAGGGTGCTAGTAGAGCATCTGGCATAGCCATAGCTGCTCGTCGAATTGCTTGGCTCCAGGCCTCTGACCTGGAATCCTGGGTGCAAGATGGCCTAGGCAATTTACCTTGTACAGGTGAAAATCTCTTTGGCAAAGAGTGGCAAGTCAAAGCCATTCAAATGGATGCAGAGAATGCTGCTTTGGATAGACTCTCTAAGTCTACTTCACTCCCTGCCAAAAAGAAGTCTTTTAAGAAGTCTTTCTACAAAAAGCCTAGATTTGGTTCCAATGCTGGCCAGTCATCAGCTTAAGTTCGCTTTGTTCCTAAGCGACAGCAGACTAAACAGGCCAGAACAAAGCCTGCAGGAGCTGCTACGCTTCAACAGTCCCAACCCCCTCAGGGTTTTTGACTTACTTCTAGAGAACATACCCTTTCTGGCTCTGCAGCAACCAGAGCCTCTCACCATTCCAGGAAGGCTGACTCATTTTGCTCCCAGATGGGAACAGATTACATCAGAGCAGTGGACCCTCTCTATCATCAGAGAGGGATACAAACTGCATTTTTCCAGCCTTCCTATCTATCCCAGGGTGAGACATTTCATCTCTCCCCCATCTCTCCTACACCTGTTGGATCAGGAGGTGAATACCCTGCTTGCCCAAGGGGCAATAGAACAGGTTCCCCTCCTCCAACAGGGCTCAGGGTTCTACTCCCCCTATTTTCTGATGCCAAAGAAAACAGGAGGACACAGACCCATCCTAGATCTGAGAGAATAAACAAATTCCTGTGCAAGGAAAAATTCAAAATGCTCTCTCTGGGTATTCTCCTTCCTTACCTTCAGAGTCAGGACTGTCTTTGTTCTCTAGACCTAAAGGATGCGTACACACATATACTCATCCACCCATCCCACAGAAAATTCCATCGATTTCTGTTCCAGGGAAAACATTTCCAGTACAGAGTACTCCCATTCGGTCTAGCCTCTGCTCCAAGAGTGTTCACAAAATGCATGTCAGTAGTGGCTGCATTTCTACGCACTCAGGGAATCTTTGTCTTCCCATACCTAGACGACTGGCTCATCCGAGCTCCATCTCAGTCTCAGGCTCAGACTTCCCTGGACCACACCATCTGCATTCTGCTGTATCTGGGACTTGTCATCAATCTGCCAAAGTCTCAACTCACCCCTACTCAATCCCTAGAATTCATAGGGGCCTGGTTAGATACCACCACAGCAAGGGCCTATCTTCCCCAGGCACGTTGCCACCGGCTAGTGCACCTGGCCTCTCAGATTCAGTCCAGAACTCACTTGACTGCCCGAGAGATGTTACAATTGCTAGGCCACATGGCCTCCACAGTTCATGTGGTGCCTTATGCTCGCCTGCATATGAGAGCAGCTCAATGGACTCTGTCCACTCAGTGGACCCAAACATCAGGAGCTCTCTCCAACCAAATAGAAACCTCCAAACGTCTCTTTGGGTCTCTCCAGTGGTGGATGTCCATTCAAAACCTGTTGCTGGGGTCCCCCTTCCAACCGCTACCACCCCAGGCAACCCTCACTACAGATGCCTCCCAGACAGGCTGGGGAGCTCATCTTCAAGACCTCTCCACTCAAGGCCTTTGGTCTCCGCAGGAGACTGCCCTTCATATCAACCTTCTGGAGCTTCGAGCAATTTTTCTTGCTCTCAAGGTCTTTCATACCCTCCTCTACAACATGACAGTGCTTGTTCATACCGACAATCAAGTAGCCATGTTCTACGTAAACAAACAAGGAGGGACTGGCTCTCTGTCGCTTTGCAACGAAGCTCTCAGACTGTGGGCCTTCGCCAGAGAGCATCAAATCCATCTCCTGGCAGTATATCTCCCAGGAATTCAAAACTCTTGGGCGGACAGACTCAGCCGAGTTCTGCTTCCACACGAGTGGTCCCTGCACATGGATCAGGTACTCAGAATCTTTCAGAAATGGGGAACCCCGGACATAGACCTCTTTGCAAGTCCGTGGAATGCCAAACTTCCCCGGTTCTGTTCCAGAACTCAGTGTCAGGGGGTTCAGGCCAGGGATGCCTTCCTCCTTCATTGGGGTCAGGGCCTCCTATATGCCTTTCCACCCATTCCTTTGATTCCCAAGACTCTGTTCAAACTGCAGAGGGATCACGGATCTATGATCCTCATAGCTCCACGCTGGCCACGCCAAGTGTGGTTCCCTCTATTTCTGCATCTCTCCCAGGGTCCCTCCCTAGACCTGGGAGCTGCTCCAGACCTTCTGTCTCAGGAGGAGGGGACTTTGTGGCACCCAAACCCCAAGTCCCTCCACCTCAGAGCATGGTTACTGAAGGCCTAGACCTTCAAGACTTAAATGTCTCTCAACAAGTGAAAGGTATCCTCCATGCTTTCAGAAAACCTTCCACAAGGCGTTCTTATGCTTTTAAATGGAAGAGATTTTCCATTTGGTGTGCTCAAAAGTATCTTGATCCTTTTGCTCTTCCTATCAATTCTCTATTGGAATATCTCCTGCATCTCTCCAATGCAGGCCTTAAAACAAATTCAGTAAGGATCCATTTGAGTGCTATTGCAGCATCCCTCAAGCCTCTCAATGGACAATCTATTTCCTCTCATCCTCTTATTGCAAGATTCATGAGAGGCCTAACTTTAACTAAACCTCCCATTAGGCCTCCTCCGGTGGCATGGGACTTAAACTTGCTTCTTGGTCAGCTTATGAAGCCACCTTTTGAACCCTTAGCCACTACCTCCTTGAAATTTCTTTCCTGGAAGGTTATTTTCCTCATTGCAGTCACTTCAGCTTGTCGCATCAGTGAGCTGCAAGCCTTAGTGGCGAATCCACCCTATACAAGGTTTCATCATGATAAGGTAGTCCTTAGGACAAATCCACACTTTATGCCTAAAGTGGTTTCACCTTTTCATCTTAATCAAGAAGTATACCTACCTGTCTTCTTTCCAGCTCCTCATGCATCCAGTGCAGAGCGGAACCTTCATACTCTAGATTGTAAAAGAGCTCTTGCCTTTTACCTCCATAGGACTCAGCCACATCGAAAGTCTTCCCAACTTTTTGTTGCTTTCGATTCTTCTCATTTGGGACTTCCAGTCTCAAAACGAACACTTTCCAATTGGATTGCTCAGTGTATTTCGTTTGCTTACCAGAGTAAAAACATTTCTCTGGAGGGCCATGTCACAGCTCACAATGTGAGAGCCATGGCCACCTCTATGGCTCATCTTCACTCTGTATCCATAGATCAGATCTGTCGAGCAGCCACCTGGGCCTCGGTTCATACCTTCACAGCCCATTACTGCTTGGATAAGGACTCCCGCCGGGATGCCTTATTTGGTCAGGCTGTCCTCAAACACCTGTTCCATTCTTAAACAACTCCTGCCCACCTTCCCTTAATGGATGCCTGAGATCCATCGGAAGATGAAATACCTACGGAGGGGATCTCCCAGGCATCTCAGCTAGGGAGTCCCCATATGTGAGGACTCATTCCTGCTTGTTCCTGGAGATAGCACAGTTACTTACCTGTAACAGGTGATCTCTGGGAACAGCAGGAATAGTCCTCACAACCCACCCACCTCCCCTAGGAGTTGTATCTCTTTCTCTTCCTTTCCTCTCTCTATTGTCTCAGCTTTAAACTCGAACTGAGGAGAGTTGGTCAGGAAGGCGGGAAGGCAGCGCGCATGCGCTGTGGGAAGCCCCAAAAGCTTTCCTTTTGGGAAGCTGGGGAGCTTTCCCGCGCAGGCTCCGTCGGTACCGACGTACCCATATGTGAGGACTATTCCTGCTGTTCCCAGAGATCACCTGTTACAGGTAAGTAAACTAAAGTGTCTTCTAGCGGAGGTTTTGTCATGATATCTATATTAGACTGTAGGTGACGTTACCATGTAAATGCCTCTAACTGGGATATTCAATAGCACTAACATGGTTAGTGCCACTGAATATCCCCAATCTTCTCCCCTACATGCCCTGATGCTAACTGCTTAGCACTGGGGCATGTCGTGGGCATTCTGGGGAGGAGCGAAGGTGGCAACAGTTGATAACCGGGCAGTGGTGCTATTTCCTGCTGCCCAGTTCACGACCTGTGCCTAAAAGATAGGTGAAGCAAAGGTTTACCTAATTTTCAGCCACAGGAGCTAATAGGGCTGCATGCAATATTGCCACTGTCCAGTTAGTTACTGCAGCTGGGAGGTTGTGCAGTAAAGCACAGTTAGCTTGTACAATATGAAAATCTGATGTAAATAGTTACCCCAAGTTATCCAAGTTCTATTTCCTGTTACCTGTAAACACTGTTTCATTTTATGCAACGTGTATGTTTTATGTTCTATGTAAACCGCACTGATGTTGAATAGCGCGGTATAAAAGAAATGTAAATAAATAAATAAAAATAAATTTACAGGGCTGTAAAACGTGTTAAATTCCTTTCAAATATCGGGCCCTTATTATATAAATGACAGTAGGACAAAATTAAGTTGTACACAAGAGGAAGAAACGAATGAGAGACATCTGCATCCCAAGATGATCTTATCTCACAGGATGATCTTTTACAACAAGATGCAGATACAGTGTTATACCACTGCAAGCAAACACATTGATTTGCTATTTGCAAAGATAATTTAGATGTTTAAAATGTCCTGGCTTCAAAGTATGTTTGGTCTAAGATTGAGTACTAGGAGATTAAATGACTTGCTCAAAGTCATATGAAAGGGTTACGTTGCCAGTATTGTTGCTGATTTAATAGTAGTCAAAGCTTTTATGTTCTTATGTATGATACCTTTTATAAAATAGTAAGGATTTTTGCCTTAGATAGATAGAAATTGGGAAAGACCACTTTGAATCGGACATTATGGGATCTACTTACTAACTGCCTAAGCTGTTAATGAATGCAAAAAAGGTCCTGGTTAGGAAAAGCCACCACAAAGATCGTGCTAATATTATTTATATGTCTAAGCTTCAAACAAAAGTGAGTAGAGCCACCAGGTATCCCTTCGCTGTAGCAGCTCCGTTTTAATTTTTAATTTTTCAAATAGAATCCTAATATAAAGATGCTTACTGACAGTGAAACTCTCACCTTGCTTGTGCTGAAATTGCTGTCCATCATCGACAACAACATGCCAAGTTTCGGACCAATAACGCCGTTCCTGCTTCAGGTTGAAAAGAAAAATTTATCTTGACCAGCTTTCAGCCACAACGCAAAAATCAAACTCCCACAGTGATTCCTGATCAGGTGAGCTTTCAAAGAATGGTGTCTTATGTCATAATTGCTGTCATAGATCCTGCAGCACCTGTTTATTGACTACATTTAGGCTGGCCTTATTTCTTATTGGCAGCAGGATCTATGACAGCAGTTATGATGTCAGGCGCCATTCTTTGAAAGCTCACCTGGACTTTTTTTGCATACATTTTATTGATTGGTCACTGGTTTAATTTTGGACATAAGCTGTTAATGAAGTAGTTAGCATGTGATAGTAGAATCTTAACTACATTAACAGCTAACATGGTACAGTGCTGAAAATAGGTAGGGATTGTGCTTACAGTTAATGCTACAGATAAAGAGGTACATTTAATGTCACCTGAATAGCAATGCACTTAATGCATGGTAATGTTATTTCTCCGTGGACAAGCAGGAATGAGTCCTTAAGTATGGGACGTCTCTGACATCAGCTTAATTGGCAATGAATTTAATAGAAATAATAATGCATCTTTCCTTATCGTTCCTCCAGTTCAGTCCTCAACCTCTGGGTTGTCAGTCTCCTCCTGCAGCTTGGAGACTGGTATGTCAGAATGATGACATCACTGGATATAGTCTGCTGTACTCTCACTTCCATCCCAGTGTTACCAGTCTCCATGCAGCAGGAGGACATGGCGAGCCCTAGGGAGGGCTCTCTGGAGTAATTGATAAGGAGCTAGTTGGTTAGAGTGTAGTTGGGGTGATTTCTTTTATTTGGATTGGGTGCCTGTTATAAAAAAAAAAACAAGAGAAAAAAAAAACCCAAGGGATTAGACTTTAGTAGTCTGCCTAGGCATTCTTGCTCCCTTCCTATGGTGGGCACTGATTTCTGAGAAAGGGTACAGACTCAGGACGTCAAGTTTGCTACCTCTTTAATTTGGCATCCCTTGAATTGGCTCAGAGGTTCCCTCCTCCCGGACTGTTCGGGGGAGAGCCCTGCTTGCAGCCAGCTGTTTACTTCAGCGGCGGGGCCGGACTTGTTGGAGCGGGCGTTCACAGCTGCTTCTGGCAACGGAGTTTGGCAGAGGCTGTCTTTCACAGCGCCGACGTAACCGGCATTGGAAACGCAGTAAGGACCGGTAAGAGGCACCGGGCATAAAGGGGCTGAGTTTATTGCAGGGATCCTGGGCTGCAAGCGACGATCGAGCGCAGGGCCGTTTGGCGCCCTTTTTGTTCCTTGCACCAGCAGTCTCTGCGGCCATCTTTTTCTGCCGCAGAGAAGCCGTGTGGTGCCAAAAGTCCCAAAAGATAGCTCTGCGCGTGTTTATGAGCACGTTTGTCACTGGTTTATTGTTTTCTTTTCTTATTTTCGTTATTGCCTGTTTAATTTCCTTTCTTTTGGGTCTTTCACAGGTGTTTTCCTTTCGCAGCGTGTACGGCCTTCCAAAGGGGAGGGGGCTATCAGTTCCGGGAGAGAAGAAATATAACTCACAGGCATTTTGCCTTTAGTCTGTTTCTTTCAAAAAAACAAACAAACAAAAAAAATAAAATAAAATAAAAACATACAGGTAAGAAGGGCCTGGACTCAGCCGCAGATGTTGGAGCGGCCTTATGGCATCGAGACCCCAGTGTTTGGTGTGTGGCACCAGGAGGGGTACTGTAGCCGAGACGGGGGGGTGTCGCGGCTGTGCGGCCCTATCGTCTGCTGTGGAACAACAGATGGACATCCAGGATGCTCCAGAGCCGCAGGGAACACAGGCAGGGGAAAAGGTAGGTTCCCCGCGGTCGCCGATGCAGGGCACGACAGTGGAGGAGTTGGCGGGACCCTCGGGGTCGGCAGCAGCGGCGCCGGAGTCTGGTTTTCGGGACTTCAGCCCTGAATTTATTCTGCTTCTCCATCAGGCTTATTGTCTGAGGCGCCAAGGCTATGGCGCAGCTCCCGGGGCACTGAAGCGTCAGACTCCGCAGCCGGAGGCAGCTGGGGAGTTCAGTCAGGAGCCGCCAGCGTCTAAAAGAGCTAGAACAGAATCGCCATTGGGTGAAGGTGAGTGGCCTGTGGTTCCCGATTATGGAATTGGGGTCAAGAGGAGGGTGAGCAGGATCTGGAGGAAGGAGAGATCCAAGAGCCCGAGGATCAGGCAAAGATCATCAGGGTTTTCCGTAAGGAAGAGCTTACGGCCTTAATAATGGAGACCATGCAGATGTTGAATTTGGCTACGCCTGCGGCAGTAGAGGAAGACGTCGAAGATCCCGTGATTCAGGCGGTTAGACAGATGCAGGTGTTTTTTCCTGTGCATAAGGTGGTTGATAAGATGATACAAGACGAATGGGATCGGCCGGAAGCCGGTCTGCGCGGCATGCGGACCATGAATAGGCTCTACCCATTGGCTGATAAGGATAAGGACAGATTCCGGGCACCGCAGGTAGATGCGGTGGTGTCGGCAGTGACAAAGAAGACCACTATCCCGGTGGAAGGTAGTGCGGCTCTCAAAGACGTCCAGGACCGGAAGGTGGACGGTTTGTTGAAACAGACGTTTGAGGCGGATGTTCTTTCTCTCCAGGCTTCCATCTGTGGAGCTTGGGTGGCCAGGGCGTGTCTGCGATGGGTCCAACGGCTATGGCAGAACTCGCATTTGGATCTTGAGGACTTGCGGGAGCTGGATCGCCTAGAGTCTGGCATACTTGGCGGACGTGCATTATGATTTAATCAGAGCACTAGCTAATAATACGGCGTCGGTTGTGGCTGCCCGTCGGTCGGTGTGGTTGCGCAATTGGGCGGCGGATGCTTCGTCTAAGTCCCGACTTAGCAAGCTGCCTTTCAAGGGAGGATTGCTTTTCGGGGAAGATTTGGATAAGTTAGTGAAGGATCTGGGGGAGTCCAAGACGGGTAGACTCCCGGAGGACAAGCCAAAGCTAGGTAAGACCGCTCAAGGCTTTCGCGGCCAGTTTCGAGATTTCCGCAGGTTTCGATCCTCGCGCTTTGGGAGTTTCCAAAGAGGCCGGTTTCCGTCGCGAGCCCAGGGGTTTCGCGGGTTTCGGGGGACAAATAAGGGGTTTTCCTCCGCACCCACTTCTGCAAACCGTAAGTCGCAATGAAGCGAAGCGGGTCCAGGCAGACAGTGTTCCCATAGGCGGGCGACTCAAGGAGTTTCTGTCTGCTTGGACCCATATTACCTCCGACCAGTGGGTGTTGGAGATCATTCAGCACGGTTATGCGCTGGAATGGGCTCATCCCGTACGCGACTCCTTTGTCATATCACCTTGCCGGGGTCCCAAAAAATCCGCGGAGGTGCGCCTTACATTGGAAAGGTTGATACAGTTGAAGGCGGTAGTCAAGGTACCAGAAGCCGAATGGGGCGTGGGTCGGTATTCCATATATTTCGTGGTGCCAAAGAAAGGGGGCACGTCTCGACCCATTTTGGACCTAAAGGTAGTAAATCGTCTGCGGGTTCCGCATTTTCGGATGGAGACTCTGCGATCCGTCATCGTAGCGGTTCGTCAGGGGGAGTATTTAACGTCGCTAGACCTTACAAAGGCGTATTTGCATATTCCCATTCGCGAAGCACATCAGAGGTTCCTGCGATTCGCTCTTTCTTGGGGTCATTATCAATTCCAAGCTTTGCCCTTCGGTCTGGCAACGGCGCCGCGAACCTTCACCAAGGTGATGGTGGTGGTGGCGGCGGCCTTGCGCAAAGAGGGAATTCTCATGCACCTTTACCTGGATGATTGGTTGATTCGGGCAAAATCCGAGGAAGAGAGTGTCCGGGTGACCGGCAGAGTGGTACAGTTCTTGCAGGATCTGGGGTGGATAGTAAATCCCATGAAGAGTCGTTTGAACACCTCTCAGAACCTCGAATATCTCGGGGTGCGCTTCGACACAGTGAGGGGTCGAGTGTTTTTGCCGGACAAGCGGGCCCAGGGGTTAAGGGCCTTGGTTCACCAGTGTTTAGCGCAGAAAGCGCCGTCGGCGTGAGACTACCTCCGGGTGCTAGGTACAATGGCGACGACGTTGGAAGTGGTACCGTGGGCCCGGTTTCATATGCGGCCACTGCAGAGGTCTCTTCTATGCCGTTGGTCGCATCAGGCCAATGCGTTGAATAAAAGACTTCCTTGCCTGGCCCAGGTCCAACTGTCGCTAAGGTGGTGGTTACCCATGTCGTCCCTAGCGGTCGGCATGCTGCTGGAACAGCCAGTCTGGCTGCCGCTGTTGACGGATGCCAGCTTGGGGGGCTGGGGAGCTCACTGCGGGAATCGCTTCACGCAGGGGCGGTGGACTCCCCAGGAAGCCTCCTGGTTGATCAACCGGCTGGAGCTCCGAGCGGTGTCGTGGGCTCTCCAGGCGCTCGAGGACTTGGTACAGGGACAACCAGTGCGGGTGCTCTCCGACAACTCGGCCACGGTGGCCTATCTCAACCGACAGGGCGGCACAGGGAGAGCCGTGATGGAAGAGGAGGCAGGCGACTTATTCGCGTGGGTAGAGCAGAAGTTGTCCGCGATATCGGCGGCGCATATTGCAGGGAAGGACAACGTCACAGCAGACTTCCTCAGCAGGGTTCAAGTGGATGCAGGGGAGTGGGAGTTGCATCCCGACGTGTTCGCACAGATAGTTGCTTGCTGGGGAATGCCGCGTATGGACTTGATGGCGACCTTCCAGTCGGCGAAGGTGAGCAGGTTTTACAGCAGAAGGCGAGAGCGGATGTCGGAAGGTATAGACGCGCTGTTACATCTCTGGCCGTCCAACTGTCTCCTTTATGTTTTTTCCCCGTGGGCGCTGATAGGCCGCGTGGTTCAGAAGATCAGGGCACACCCGGGACAGGTTCTTCTCGTAGCTCACGACTGGCTGAGACGTCCTTGGTACGCGGATCTAGTGCGCCTTCTCGACGGCGAGCCATGGAGACTTCCGTCGAGAGCGGATCTGTTGCTTCAAGGACCTCTGTTCATGCCTCAGGTGGATCGGTTCTCGCTTATGGTATGGCCATTGAGAGGGCTAGGTTGCGGAAGAGAGGCTACTCGTCGGCGGTCATAGCCACTTTGCTTAGAGTCCGCAAGCGGTTGACATCTTTGGCGTACGTGCAGGTCTGGCGCATCTTTGAGGATTGGTGTTCCCGGCATCAGGTCCGGGCTGCCATGATTCCTATTCCTTTGGTATTGGAAGTTTTTCAGGATGGTTTGATAAAGGGCTGGCAGCCAGTTCCTTATGCGTACAGCTGGCAGCTCTTTCTTGTTATCGTGGTAAGGTCAACGGAGTGTCCTTAGGAGCTCACCCGGATGTGCGTCGCTTTATAAGGGCAGTTTCGAGATTGCGACCCGTGCGACGAACGTGCATTCCGTCGTGGGATCTTAATCTTGTGTTGAAAGGTTTATCTCGCTCTCCTTTTGAGCCCTTACGTCGGGCATCGGTGAAGGACGTGACGCTGAAGGCGGTGTTTCTGGTGGGTATTTGCTCGGTGCGGCGCATTTCGGAATTGCAGGCTTTATCCTGTAGAGAACCCTTCTTATCCTTTTCCAAAGATAAGGTGGTTTTGCGTCCAGTTATGTCCTTTTTACCAAAGGTGGTGTCTCCCTTTACCTTGAATCAGACGGTGTGTTTACCTGTTCTGGGGAGTATGGGAGGAGACGCTTCCAATCGCACCTTTCGCTGTCTGGATGTGAAAAGAGTGCTGCGGGTGTACTTGAGTGTGACGGAGTCTTTTCGCAAGTCGGATAGGTTGTTTGTCTTGTTCGGGGGACGACGCAAAGGGGAAGCAGCAGCTAAAGCGCCTATTGCCCGGTGGATTCGGGAAGCGATTGCGTCTGCCTATATGGTTCAAGGGCGATCAGTACCTGGTGGTTTGCGAGCGCATTCCACCAGAGCGCAGGCATGTTCTTGGGCGGAATACAGTTTGATTCCGCCAGCGGAGATTTGTCGACTGGCGACTTGGTCGTCGCTGCATACGTTCAGTAAGCATTACAGGCTAGATGTCGCGGCGGCGGCTGAGGCCCGATTCGGGTTGGCGGTATCGTCTGCTGGCTGGAAGGGTCCCTCCCATTGAGTACTGCTCTGGTACATCTCAGAGGTTGAGGACTGAACTGGAGGAACGATAAGGAAATGATAATTACACTTACCTGGTAATTGTAGTTCCTTGAGTGACGACAGTTCAGTCCTCCTTCCCGCCCAGTTTTTACAGGAGGGGTCCAGGTTGGTTAGCGCCAGCGAAGGCTGTTACAGGTAGGTCTGTGTACCTTTTATTTAGAGGTCTTTGCTCTCTCTCTCTCTCTCTTTCTGGCGGGGCAGGGGGTGAGAATGCCTTGCCAGAGGGGGGGCTGTATTTCTATACTAGGTTTAGACATTCTATTTATATATAGTTCTGATTTGCTACTTATTTGTTGCTCCTTTGAGTCTGCTTTGTTAATAGTTCACACTGGGATGGAAGTGAGAGTACAGCAGGCTATATCCAGTGATGTCATCATTCTGACATACCAGTCTTCAAGCTGCAGGATGAGATTGACAACCCAGAGGTTGAGGACTGAACTGTCGTCACTCAAGGAACTACAATTAACAGGTAAGTGTAATTATCATTTAGTAGTGAGAGTAGACAGAAGCCCAGTGCTTTCCATATAACTATCTTATATGGCAAAGGATCTAATATACCAAAAATTGCCTAGACCCTAGCTAAGGCTCCCTTCCAAAACGGGGCCAGTTTTGAAATACTATATAACATGTACTCAAAGATCCTGGGTTCCAGATCACAGGACTAAGATCTGTTTGACATCGGTCATTTTAATTTGGATACCTTCTCAAAGAGTCCATAATGCTCTGTGAGCTGCCAAAATATAGTATGTGTGTCACAGAGGCAGATAAATAAATATGAATCAGCTTGCTCCACAACAATTGGGAGGTAATTTTATAAAGTCTTTCCCATGCATATGAGGCCTCTTATAAAAATACAAACAGACTACTGTAAAAGTACACCTTTTAGCATGATGGTGTGTATTGTCGCCAACCTCTCCCTGGTGGCCGGTGGCTGAACGGGGAGGTTGGGCATATAGTTAATTTTAGGAGAGGAGGGTTCTTTAAGGCCAGGTGCAGCCTGGTCCATGTAGTCCTGCTCCTGGTGCAATTAAGTCATGTAAGCCAAATGGAGGGAGAATAAGGCTTTTATTTCCCTTTTCACAAAAAGATTCGTTGGGCTACAAAAATTAAAGAAAGTCCTTCTTTTCAGGCATAAACCAAACTCAAGGTATAAAGTAAACTGTTATAATCTTCACAGTTGTGGAAAGGAATTTAACCAAGGATTCTTTCAACATTGGAGTAAATTACATGTCTGAACATTCTTCTTTCATTCAGCACAAATATGAAAACTTCTTAAGGTAATATCTGTAAGGTTCACAGTTCCGGCAGTGATTCCAAACTACCCACAACACACATGGAACAATCCATCAATTCCTCCTGAGATGAGGGAATAGGGTCTATAAGCTCCACTTGCATCGGTTCTAAATCACTATTATCTTCTTCTGGGCTGGGGCTTTCTCTGGCTGTTATCACTGGCCAGTCCCTATTTCTGTTCCCTTGTTTTCCATACAATTGTTCTAAGGTTCTTAAATGAGCATGGCCTGTTTTATAGCCTCTATATCTTGGCTGGTGAAACTCTGGCCTGCTTTCTCTTCCTTTAAACTGGGCATCTGTTTTATAAGGGCTTCTAGCAGCTGAGCCTTTCTTCATGAATAAAGAATCATCATACCTTGGTTTCCTGTAATAGGCATAGCTGGAAGTGTCCTCCTCAGGTATTTCCCTTAGGACCAAGTCTCTCTGGCAATCTTTCTCTTGAAAGCTTCTGGTACCTTTCAATCTAGCCTCCGGGCTTTCTGGCAAGCGTAGGCCTCTCTCCAAGCCTGGCTTCCTGCTTCTTAGCTCTTTACCTCTGGAGTTTCTGGCTACCACGACTTCCACAGGACTGACTCTCCTCCGTCTGTCTTTCTCCCTGGGACCTTCTGGTTCTCTTCCAGTTCCTGCAGCCGTGCCACTAGTCCTGGTTCCACTGTTCCGTTTCTCAGCAGTGCTCTCCTCTCCGGTGCTGCTCAGCTCTCCGGTGCTGCTCTGCTTTCCGTCTCCAGCCACTTGCTTATAAAGGTCTTCTGCCTTTGAGCTTCCTGGGCTAGTTCTCAGGTGCTGCTGATAGCTAGGTGTGTCCACTCAGCCTTTGTAAGTACACGCCTGCTCTTTCTATCTGTTTTGCTAGTCAATTGCATTCTCTGCACCTCATTTGTTTTGGGACAGACAGCTTCTTTTCCAATGTCCTCACTTTTATTAGCTCCTGCTCTATGACAGTATGTTGCTGGTAGGTGTGTAATATACCTATGCTCCATCCACTGGCCCAAGTGTGCAGATAAATTATAAAATATGGTAATCCACATATGTGCTGAAAAATTACAGGCATAGACATGTGCACCTGCTCCAGGAGCAGATGTCAATGCCTGCAATGTAGGCATCATATTGTCACTTAGGTGCCTGTATGTCTTTATAAAATTGTGCACAAGTAGATGCCTACTTACACACGTAAAGTAGGCATTCCCTTATAAAATTACAATCTTAGTAATTTTATAAAACATTTTCATTATAAAGTTAGGTTATGCCTAAGAGTATGTCCGGTGCAAGCTGGTGTATACTTGTACATTAGGTGGAAGATTTAAAAAAGGTGTTGCTGAAAGATCTGTGCCTCCCACGCATGTAAGCCTGTATTTTTCAGGACTTACATGCATGCATGGGCACTTCAGCGTGCGTGTTGGCTGGTTGCCCTTCCGTATGCATGCACAGGAGTGCCCATTGTGCCCGTCTTAGATAGGGGCAGGCATACTGGTAGGGTTTGGGTAGAGAGTAGGCCAAGCTCGACAAGGCACACATACATTATAAAATACTATGATGTACATAGTGACATTTTACTTACCAGTTAATGTCCTTTCCTTGAGTCCTGCTAGACCAGTCCAGACGAATTGAGGCATGATAGTGATGTCATTGAAACCTGGGCTTTTCATTGGTTCTTTGTGTCCACCAATCTGCTTGTAGGGGACCACAACCCACTTGCCTGAACTGATCTAGTAGGATGATATGAAAGTGTCCCTTCACTCATCTAGACATTGCCAGCTACTCCTTATCTAGGGGAGACATAGCAGCCGTGCCTAGAGTACAGCATGTTGGTATGCTGCTGTAGTTGTGGTCAACATTATTGACACCTTGCCTTTTCGGTATGTTGTGCACAATATCTTGAGAAATAATTGGAAATATTCCAATTGTATGTGGTCATAATATTTTAATAGTGTGTTCAAAGATATACAATAAAAAAAAAAGTTCCTTATCGTCTCTCCAGTCCAGTCCCGCACCTCTGGGGTAATGCACCCCCTCCAGCAGCTTGGAGACTGAGCATGTCAAGAACTGAAGTCGCCAGTACTAATACCGCTGGCACAGTCCACCAGTTCCCAGTATGCTCTGTCTCCAAGCAGCTGGAGGTGGTGAGCCAGGGGGGCTCACTGAGGAGCAAATAAGGACTTGAGTTGCTTTAGTTTGGTGTTTTATTTCCTTTGTATTTGGTTTGTGGATTTGCAGTTAAAGTTCAAAAAAAAAAAGGAGCAAACAGAGAAGTAGCTGCAGGCCCTGGTTGAGGAGGATCTCAGTCAGCCCTATCCTCTCCTTTCTCCCCCTCCCTCCCTCCTTGGAAACCCGGGGGGGGGTTGAGGCACTTGGTGGCATCCCAGGACTTGGCGGCTCCTGATCCTGTGATTGGATAAGGAGCCGCCATTTCTGAGCTGCAGCGGTTGAAGAGGAATGCTGCCTGCTCTGCTTCCTCAGTGCCGAAGCCATTGTAAGGCTGAGCGTGAGGTCGGCGTCGTCCCTGTCTCAACTCCCGCTGCCAGCCATTATTTGCCGGTAGTTCACATCTCCAGGAACAAGCAGGAATGTAGTCATCACATATGGGTACCGGGAGTAATCGGTACCGGGGTATCGGTACCCAAGGGCATCGGGTGACTGGGTACCGGCAAAGCAGACACCGATGCCGATGGTACCGGTACGACACCAGTGCTGGGGCCGGTGCCGGCTGGATTGTCTGTCGCAGTTCCGAGGGCATCGATGCCGCAAGAAGAGCCGCCAGACTGCGCTCAATAACCAGGAATCTCTGGTCTATCGACGCTGCTGATGCCTGGATGTCGGTAGCGGAGAAGACTGCCGGTACCCCAGAGCATGGCACCAGTAGTTCTGCCGAGGTCGAGGCCTTGAGAACATCCTGGAGCCCCGATAATGCTTTGGCAGCCGAAGCCTCCCGCCGGGGCAATTTTGCCGGTGCAGAATCCTCAAGGGCAACCCTTTGAGGACCGGCTGGACTTATGTTTAGTTACCTGAGATCCACGGGAGGAAGAGGAAGCCCTGGAAGACGTCAATGCCACCGAAGCTGCATCAGAGGGAAACAGGGTACTGAGCTTAGCAGCTCGGTTCTGCCGACCTCTTTTAGATATCATGGCGCAGGACATACAATCCATGATGGAGTGGTCAGGACCTAAACATTTTAGACACCATTCATGGGTGTCAGTGACGGAAATGGTACCGCCACACTTGGTGCACTTTTTGAAACCTGAGGCAGGTTTCTCCATAGTAGGAAAATATTTTTGGGTCTAAGGCCCAAAAAGGCGCGTGCACCTGGGAAAAATAGGAAAAGTCCTAGTATATATATATTTTTTAAAGACAGAAAAAAAGAAGAAAAAAACGGCGGTACCGGTAAAGCGTCGAGGAAGGCAGACGCGACCACAAAAAAGAAAGAAATAAAGAAGAATTCTTCTGCGGTGACTGGAACAACGACCTGCTGGCTCCGCGGAAAAAGAAGAACTGGAGAGAGGCAGTTGGGAAAGGCGGGAAGGCAGCATGCAGGCGCTGTGGGATGCTCCCAAAAGCTTTCTAATTGGACGCTGGGGGGCGTTCCCGCGCAGGCTCCGTCGGTACCGACGATACCCATATGTGAGGACTAAATTCCTGCTGTTCCCGGAGATCACCTGTTACAGGTGAGTAACTATGCTTTCACGTCGGTGCGGGGCAAAGCTACAGGTATGTCGGGGAGATCCTTTTGGTTTGTTTTAAAGCGTGAGAGGGGAAAAACGCCCGATGCCGCGTGGTGCCGGTGGCTGTAGCTGCTGCTCATGCTGAAGCGTGGGAAAATGAGCGGCATTCTTTTTGGCCCATGAATTTTTTTTTTTTGACACTCCTCGGGGTGAGAGAGTGAAAGGCCCGTCCAGCCACAGTTTCAAGGGGCGTTTGTCCGGCAGTGTTCCCTAGGGGGGGCTTAGCTGTCTGAGCTGATTTTTTTTTGTTTTTATCGGGACAGCCTGTTTAAAATTAAAAAAAAAAAAAAAAAAGCAAGTAGAGAGAAGAGCAGGCCCCGGATGATTTGTTCCATCAGGGGGGTTTAAGAGTTGCAGAGCTGTAAGTTTGAATTAGGTGCAAACGCCTCTTTCCTGGTGAGTGCTCCTAGGCAGGTAGAGCCTAGATGCAGTGGCCTGCCCTCCATGCCAATGTGTCCGCAGTGCTTAGTCTGTGGATCCTGGCATAGGACGGTGTCCGAGACAGGGCTCTGCCATGGCTGTTCGACTGAGGCTATGAGTATAGAGCAGACGTTGCAGGACAATCCGCAGGAGCCTGTGGGCCTCTCAGCTCAGGAGGTTCAAGTCTCCATAGGCTCTTCTCCTCCCTCGCTGGAAATGTCTTCTGTGCTTCCCGGGCCCTCGACCTCCCAGGATCTTGCGGTTGGGGGGCTTATGGGGGAGTTCTCACCCGAGTTTGTGCTCTTATTGCATCAGGCTTTTCGTTTGCTCCAGCAAGGCGTGGTGGAGGGTTCCTGTGCCGCTGTGGCCGATGCAAAGCGTAGTGTTGTGGAGAAGAGAGATGACATGGTAGAATTGCTGGCTAAGAAGGTCAGGTCTTCAGTAGGAGGACCAGAGCAGTCTCTCCTGTCGGAGACTGGTGATTGGGAGCTGGAGCCAGAATTTGAGGGTGAGGAGCTCGAAGAGGGAGAGATTCTGGAGCCGGAAGACCAGGCTCGGGTGGTCCGGGTCTTTCGGCAGGAGGAATTGCCAGCACTGATCGTGGAGTTGCTTAAGGTGCTCAATTTACCGACTAGCCTGCCTACTGAGGAGGAATCTCTAGAGGATCCTCTCATACAGGCAGTACGAAAGACGCAGTCTGTCTTCCTGGTGTACAGGGTGGTCAAGCAGATGATTCAGGACGAGTGGGACCTGTCCGAGACGGGTCTGAAGGGGGTCAGGGCCATGTTGCACCTCTGCCCTCTGTCAGAACAGGTGCGTGAACTGTTTAGATCTCCACAAGTGGATGCGGCGGTTTTTGCAGTTATGAAAAAGACCACCATCCCGGTGGAGTTAAGTGTGACGTTGAAAGATGCGCAGGATAAGAAGCTGGACATGCTGTTGAAGCAGACCTTTGATATCAATGCCCTGTCTATGCAGGCCTCCATTTGTGATGCCTGGGTGGTGAGGGCCTGTCTGCAGTGGTCACAAAGTCTGTAGCAGACGGAGGACTCTGCACCAGAGCGGCTAGCTGAGGTCGCTAAGATGGAGTTGGGGGCAGCTTATCTCTCTGACACCCACTATGACCTCATTTGTGGCCTCGCGAAGAGTATGGCGTTGGTTGTAGCAGGGTGTTGGTATCTCTGGCTGTGCAGTTGGGCAGCAAGGCAACTCTTCCAAGGCGCGTCTTAACTGCTTTTTGGGGAAGACCTGGATAAGTTGGTGAAGGATTTGGGAGAATCAAAGGAAGGATGCTTCCCGGAGAACAAGCTGAAGCAGAGCCGCAATGCCGCCTCCTCAAGGGGCCAGCCTCGGGACTTTCGGCGTTTTCATATGTCCCATCTGGGTGCCTGCCAGAGGGGTAGATTTCCTGCCCGAGGGCAGGGCTTTCGTGGCTTCCGAGGGGCAGGCCGAGGTTTTGCTGCCGCCTCTTTTCGGGTTTTAAAAAGCCTCAATAAAGTGAGGGTGACAAGGCAGAGGTTCGACCCGTGGGGGGGTCGGCTATGGGATTTTTATCCTGCCTGGGCCCAGATCAGGTCCGACCAGTGGGTCATGGAGATAATCCGGGAAGGCTATGCCCGCGAGCTAGCGCAGTTGGAGGGCAATGCTTTCTTTCGGTCCCCTTGCAAAGCCCCGGGCAGGGCAGCGGCTGTCAGGGACACTCTGGCTTGCTTGCTCCAGCGCGGGGCTGTGGTGCCTGTTCCCCCGAATTAGTACGGTTGCAGTCGATACTCCCTTTATTTTGTGGTTCCCAAAAAGGATGGCGCGCTTTGCCCTACCCTGGATCTCAAGCGAGTGAACCGCTGCTTGTGGGTTCTGCATTTTTGCATGGAAACTTTGAGGTCTGTCATCATGGTGGTGAGGGAAGGGGAGTTTCTTACATCCCTCGATCTTACCGAGGCATGCCTTCACATTCCCATCAGGCCAGAGCATCAGCGATTCCTTCAATTTGCGGTGCCAATGGGACACTTCCAGTTTTAGGCTTTTCCGTTTGGTCTGGCAACGAATCCTGGCATTTTCACCAAGGTCATTAGTGGTGGTTGCCGCAGCGCTGTGAAAGTAAGGGGTGTGGTGCACCCCTACCTCGATGATTGGTTGATTTGAGCAAAGTCCAGGGAGGAAAGCCTGCAGGTGATGTTGTGGGAGGTGCGCCTCCTGGAGAGTCTCGGCTGGGTGGTCAACCAGGCCAAGAGCCACTTGGTTCCGGCTCCGGAGTTGGAATATCTGGGAGCTTGCTTTGACACCTGGGTGGGGAGAGTTTTCCTCCCAGAGCAGCGGGCCATGGGGCTCCAGCGGTTAGTGAACGACTTTCTGTGCTGGCCAGAGCCGACAGTGTGGCAGTACCTGCAGCTGTTAGTAACCATGGTGGCTATGTTAGAATTGGTACCATGGTCCAGGGTGCATATGCAGCCCTTACCATGGGCAAGGGCGCACATGCAGGCCCTGCTCTGGTGGTAGTCACACCAGTCTGATTCGCTGACTCGGCTGCTCCCGTGTCCTTGGGGTGTTCGCGGGGCGCTTCACTGGTGGGTGTGTCCGGAGCACTTGTCGGTGGGCATGCTGCTCGAGCCTCCACAGTGGGCCCAGTTAATGATCGATGCCAGCCTTGTGGGCTGGGGGGGGGGAGGGCCACTGCGAGTGTCAGTTTGCTCAGGGTACCTGGAACAAGCAAGAGGCTGGTTGGTCAATCAACAGACTGGAGCTGCGGGCAATAGCCCTAGCACTCAGTCTTCGAGGTGCGGGTGCACAGGAAGGCAGTAAAGGTTCTCTCGGACAATGCGATCACAGTGGCATATGTCAACCGACAGGGGGGTACTGGCAGCGCGGCTTTAGAGGAAGAAGCAGAGCTGTTGTTCGGCTGGGTAGAGCCTTGGCTCCAGGCCCTGTTGGCGGCTCACGTGGCGGGCATTGAAAACATGATGGCAGATTAACTCTGTCGGGTCTGTGTGGATCCTGGGGAATGGGATCTTCACTCGGAGGTGTTTGCGCAGGTGGTGCGTCGGTGGGTGACACCGATCATGGCCAAGCAAACCGTTTCTTCAGCAGAAGGCAAGAAAGGATGTCCGAGGGTCTAGATGTGCTTTTGCAGCTTTGGCCCATGGAGAGTCTTCTTTATGTCTTTCCCCCTTGGACTCTCATAGGCCAGGTGGTTCAGCGGATCAAGATGCACCGGAGCAAGTCATTCTGATCGCTCCAGACTGGCCACGGCGCCCTTGGTATGCTGACTTGATTCAACTGCTGTAGGATCGGCCATGGCGTCTGCCAGTTCTCCAGGACCAAGCAGGAAGTCAGTCCTCACTTATGGGTGACGTCGGCGCCGACGGAGCCCTCGCGGAGCAATTTTCCCCAGCTTTCAAAGAAAGCCTTTGGGAATTGCAGCGCGCATGCGCGGTAGTCTTCCCGCCCGAAGGTGCCATCTTAGCCAGTCTTCTTTTTTCCGCGGAGCCCTACAGACGTCCCCGTCTTGTCCCCGCGAAAAAGTTGATTTTCCTCTGTATTTATCCTTTTTTCTTTCGGTTCGACGCCGGTCGTTTTCCCGCCCGGACTCGCGACGCCGGTCTCGAGTCCTCTAACGGTTTTTCGGTTTTTCTGACTTAGTCAGCTTTCGTTTTCGTTTTTTCCCTGGCAGCCCGGTCCTTTGACCTCGCAGGGGCCCTTTTTCCCCCGATGGCTGCCAGTGGCTTTAAGCGGTGTGGTCGGTGTGACCGAAATATGTCACTCACCGACTCACACGACCTTTGCCTCCGCTGCCTGGGCCCAGATCACGAGGAACTGATCTGTGGGCCCTGCAGCAAACTGTCCTCGAAGGCGTTGAGAAGTCGGCGGCATCAGCGCGAAAGAATCTTCGCTGACCCCAGCCGTACCCGGACCTCGTCGGAGGCCTCACTGTCGAAAGGCTCCAGTTCGGACCGTCGACGGAGCTCCTCCGACCGGGGTTCTCCCTCCGGGGACCATCGACGGAAGGAAAAACCCGCGAGGGCGGCGTCGGTGGACGCTCCTGGCTCCGCGAGGGCCAGGTCGCATAGCCCCGACAGCCGCCCCGGGTCCTTGGAGAAGGAACACCTCCCGAAGCGACCTCGCCTGGAGTCGGAGATGCCTGCCCGGGTAAGTCCTGTTGTCCTTCTGGACTCGCCTCCGCGTCAGCCGACGTCGGGCCCGACGCCGTCGGGGCCCGAGTCGGGGGCTGCTGGGTCGCCTGAGCTCGGACTCAGGTTGACGGCCTTGGAGAGCAGATTGTCTGCCTTCATGGACCAGCAGCGGGCACTGCTCGCTGGCTTCGCTGGCGTCGCTGCCCCGACCGCCGGGACGTCGACGTCCAAGTCGACCCCGGAGACCGAGCCGATCCTCGAGTCGATGAGAACTCGAGTCGATCCTCGGTCGAGGTCGCCCTCGGCCTCCCGTTCGGGACCGAGGTCGCCGACGCCGACTCCCTCGGCGTCGGGGCGGCTGGCGCCGCACCCTGCCCGAGCCGACCCCACCGAGTCCTCGTTGGAGTCGGTCTGGGAGTCTGAGGAGGAAGAGTCACCTGATTCTTTCCGGACTCGGTGTGTCCCATCGGACTCTCCGGAGTCCGAGCCTCGGAAGCAGTCCCCCCCGGAGGATGCCCGGTTCTCGGATTTCGTTAGGGATATGGCCAAGGCTTTGGCCTTCCCTGCGGACCCCGAGGAGGAGCCTCGAGCCGAAGAGCTCGACGCCCTCCAGTATGACTCTCCCGCGAGGGAGCACTTTACTGTGCCGGTTCCTCCTATGCTGGAACGACTACTCTTCCGCATGTGGGAGGGTCCGGCCTCCTCGCCGGTCCTGAGCAAGCGGGTCGATTCTATCTATCGAGTCCGCAAGAGCCCTGGCTTTCAAAAGGCGCAGTTGCCACACCATTCCATGGTAGTGGAATCGGCCATGCATCGTCTTAAGAGCCAGAAGATGCACTCCTCAGTGCCTCCTGGAAGGGAGGCCCGTAACCTGGATGGCCTTGGCAAAAAGTGCTTCCAGGGCTCTATGCTCGCCTGTCGTGTCCAGACTTACCAGCTCTACATGGGCATGTATCTCAGGGATCTGGCTAAAGAGCTAGCCGGCTTCTCCGCTGGTTTGTCCGAGGAACCCTTGCGGAGGTTCCTAGCCTTGTCCACAGGTATTCGGGAATGCTCAAAGTTCATGTCCCGAGCAGCCTATGATGGCTTTGAAGCCTCGGCTCGAGTAGCCGCAGCCGGCATCGGTGCCCGCCGACAGGCTTGGCTTCAGTCGTCCGACCTTGAGCCCTGGGTACAGGACAAGTTGGTCGATGTCCCCTGCCGAGGCGAAAACCTCTTTGGCAAGCCCATGGCGGAAAAGGCTGCACAAATTGAGACTGAGACTCTCACCAGGACCAGGCTTTCTAGGAAGACCTCCGCCCCTTCCCAGAAAAAGAAGGGCTCGGGAAAAAAGACCTTTTACCCGAGGAAGGCGGCTGCCTACAAACAATACCCCCATTATCAGGCCCCTGCAGCTCCCCAACAGGGCCAGCAGGCCAAGGGACGGGGTAACGGGTCCCGTAGGCAGCAAGCCCCCAAGCCTGCGCCACCAGCCCCTGCTCAGCAGGGTGGGGGTTTTTGACTCGCTCAGCATAGCCTCTCCCCCCCCGCTGGTTCCCCCCAGCACCGGAGGCCGGCTGGTTCACTTCGCCGACAGGTGGTCCAGCATCACCGCAGATGCCTGGGTGCTTCAGGTCGTGCGAGAGGGCTACCTTCTCCACTTCCATCAGGTCCCTCCCTCCTATTTTCCGGGAGAGCCTCCGCGCCCCCCTCTGCACAGGGAGTTGCTCCTTCAGGAGTTAGCAGGTCTTCTGCAGGATCAGGCGGTGGAACCGGTGCCACACCACCTGAGAGGTCAGGGCTTCTATTCAAGGTATTTTCTGATACCAAAGAGAACAGGAGGCCTCCGACCCATCCTGGACTTGCGCAACCTCAACAAGTTCCTTGTGCGGGAGAAGTTCAAAATGCTTACCCTTGGAATCCTTCTGCCCTACCTCCAGCAGGGAGATTGGCTATGCTCCTTGGATCTAAAGGATGCTTACACGCACATCCTCATCCACCCAAGCCACCGCCAATACCTAAGGTTTGTGGTGGCAGGAAATCATTACCAGTACAGAGTACTGCCCTTCGGCCTGTCCTCCGCACCGCGAGTCTTCACAAAATGTCTCGCGGTCGTGGCGGCCCATCTCCGGCTTCACGGCCTCTATGTTTTTCCGTACCTCGACGACTGGCTCATCAGAGCAGCATCCGCTCAGGAGGTCACCACCGTCACGTGCCGCACGGTGACTCTGCTGCAGCACTTGGGCTTTGTCATCAACTTCGCAAAGTCCACTTTGCTCCCCTCACAGGATCTCGAGTTCATCGGCGCAAGGCTGTACACCCCTCAGGCGCGAGCGTACCTACCGCTCGACAGGGCTCAGCGGCTCATGGACCTAGCCGACCGCTTTCGCAGCCAGCCCCTGGTCTCCGCCAGGCGCTTCCTGAGACTGCTCGGCCATATGGCTTCCACCGTCCATGTGACCCCCAATGCCCGCCTGAATATGCGGCCTGCTCAGTGGTGTCTCCGCCAGCAGTGGCGACAGGCCACGGGCGGCCTAGCAGACCTGGTGCGCGTCTCCGAGCCGCTGGTCTCGTCTATCCGGTGGTGGCTCCGGCAGCCGAACCTGGTATTGGGAATGCCTTTCCAGTCACCTCAGCCGACCCGGGTGCTGACCACCGATGCATCCCTCCTGGGCTGGGGAGCCCATTGCCAAGAGGCACGTACTCAGGGCCTCTGGACCAAGTGGGAGTCTGCTCAGCAGATCAACTTCCTGGAGCTCAGGGCGATCCGCCTAGCTCTCAAGGCCTTCTCCCACCTGACCTCCCAACAGTCCGTCCTTGTCCAGACGGACAATCAAGTTGCCATGTTCTACGTGAACAAGCAGGGGGGCACGGGCTCCTTCCTCCTCTGCCGGGAGGCACAGAAGCTCTGCTCTTGGGCCGTCAGTCACGGCATTCTCCTCAAGGCAGTTTATCTCCCGGGCCAAGAAAATTGCCTGGCGGACAAACTCAGCAGGGTCCTCCAGCCGCACGAGTGGCGTCTGGACCCCTTGATCGTTCAGAAGCTCTTCCTCAGGTGGGGCCTCCCCACAGTGGATCTCTTTGCCAGTCCTCACAACCGGCAGCTTCCTCGCTTCTGCTCTCGTCAGCCTCACCCCCTTCGGGTGGCGGCGGACGCCTTTCTGATCTCATGGTCGGGGAGCCTTCTGTACGCTTTCCCTCCCATCCCGTTAGTCTCTCGGACCCTTTTCAAGGTTCTCCGAGACAAAGCTTTCATGATCCTGGTGGCCCCTCGCTGGCCCAGGCAGCCGTGGTTTCCGCTCTTGCTGCAACTGGCGGTGGAGGATCCAATCCCTCTGGGGGTGCAACCGGATCTCCTCACCCAGGATCAGGGGTCCCTACTGCACCCCAACCTCAGGTCTCTCAACCTCATGGCCTGGCTGCTGAGAGGGTAGTCCTTGCTCCTCTCCTCTTGCCGGCAGAGGTGGAGGAGGTCGTCTTGGCTTCGCGACGGCCTTCTACCCGCAAATGCTACGCCCTTAAATGGCGTCGCTTTGCAGTCTGGTGTACCCAACAGTCTCAGGATCCCTTCTCCTGCCCGGTGTCGGTGATCTTACAGTACTTGCTACACCTCTCTAATCTGGGACTTAAGTCCAACTCCGTCAAAGTTCACCTCAGTGCTCTTTCCGCACATCATGTGCCGGTGGACGGCAGACCTCTCTCCAACGACCCTCTCGTAGCGAGGTTTCTCCGAGGTCTCCTACTACTTAAACCACCTCTGCGCCCGCCAGCGCCTGACTGGGACCTGAATGTGGTTTTACAGCGGATCACCTGTCCGCCTTTTGAACCTATGGCTACCTGCTCTCTCTCCGTTTACTGTCTTGGAAAACGCTGTTCTTGATAGCCCTCACTTCCGCTAGGCGCGTAAGTGAATTACAGGCCCTCGTGTCTGATCCCCCCTACACTCGGTTCTACAAGAATAGGGTAGTCCTACGGACTCACCCAAAGTTTCTGCCTAAAGTGGTCTCCCCTTTTCACTTGAATCAGGAGGTGGTACTTCCAACCTTCTTTCCCAGACCACACTCCAGCCGAGCTGAGACGGTCCTCCATACCCTGGACTGTAGAAGGGCGTTGAACTTCTACCTTGACCGTACGCGGGAGCACCGTAAAGCTGCGCAGCTTTTTGTGTCCTTTGACCCCAATAAATTGGGGCTCCCGGTCTCCAAGCGTACTCTGTCCATCTGGGTTGCGGACTGTATCTCTTGGGCTTATGGGGCAGCCGGACTCGCCTTAGAAAGTAGAGTCACGGCTCATTGCGTTCGGGCAAAGGCCATGTCAGTGGCTTACCTCCGCTCTGTTCCGCTGGCAGACATCTGCCGGGCCGCTACTTGGTCTTCGAGCCAGACTTTTGCGGTCCATTACTGTCTCGAGAGGGAGTCCCGTAGGGACAGTGCTTTCGGACAGGCAGTCCTCCGTAATCTCTTTGAGGTCTGAGCAACTCCTACCCTCCATCCCGGATGTGGGCTACCGGTGGGTGATAATTCAGCGAAGATTCTATCCTTCTGTGCTGCTGAGCTAGAGGGAGCTCATTTTTGTGCTTAGGGTCTCCGGTAGCCTTGAGCTTGGGAGTCCCATAAGTGAGGACTGACTTCCTGCTTGGTCCTGGAGAAAGCGTAGTTACTCACCTGTAACAGGTGTTCTCCAGGAGCAGCAGGAATCAGTCCTCACTACCCTCCCTCCTCCCCTTGGAGTTGCAATCGTCTGCTTATGTTCTTTTTGCAAATTTTTATGCTGTCTTTTTTAGCTATGTCATCTGACTGGCTAAGATGGCACCTTCGGGCGGGAAGACTACCGCGCATGCGCGCTGCAATTCCCAAAGGCTTTCTTTGAAAGCTGGGGAAAATTGCTCCGCGAGGGCTCCGTCGGCGCCGACGTCACCCATAAGTGAGGACTGATTCCTGCTGCTCCTGGAGAACACCTGTTACAGGTGAGTAACTACGCTTTCGGGAAGACTTACTGATAGAAGGACCAGTACGCATGCCTCAGGTGGATCAGTTCTCGCTTACGGCCTGGTTATTGAAAGGGCAAGGTTGAGAAAGAAGGGGTATTTGGGTCCGGTGATCTCAACCTTGCTGAAGGCGTGGAAGAGATCTACGTCGCTTGCCTACATTTGTGTCTGGCATATTTTTGAGGCTTTGTGTGCAGAGCAGTGGACTCGGCCCACCGCGGCTTCCGTTCTGGAGGTTTTAGCCTTTTTACAGGACGCTTTTGAAAAGGCCTGGCTGCTAGCTCGATGCGGGTGCAGCTGGCGGCAATTGTATGCTATCATGGTAAAGTCCCTCTGGGGTCCCATCCGGATGTCTTGCGTTTTCTCCAGGCAGTGGCTCGGCTTCGCCCTCTGCGTGAGGCAGTGGTGCCGTCATGGGATCTCAATCTGGTTCTATGGGCTTTGATGAAGGAGCCTTTTGAGCTGGGCTTTGCTAAAGGATTTAATGCTGAAGACCAATTTCCTGGTGGCAATTTGCTCCGCGTGTAGGATCTCGGAGCTGCAGGCCCTGTCGTGCCAGGAGCCTTTCCTTTCCTTCTCTCGGGAGAAGGTAGTCTTGAGGCCTGTTCCTTCTTTTCTCCACAAGGTAGTCTCGGTTTTTCATGTGAATCAGCCAGTCTCCTTACCGGTGTTGGAGAGGACGGGAAACAATGCAGTCAGCCTCAGTCTGCACAGACTGGATGTTCGCTGGGTCCTCAAGCGTTATTTGGCAGAGACAAAGTCATTTCGCAAGTTGGAGCATTTGTTTGTGCTTTTTGGTGTCTGTGCAATTACATATAGTAAGTTCTGAGAAAAAAAAGCAAAATATGACCTGACAAGATTAATGGCACCCTTCTCTGATATTTGGTTGCACAACCCTTGGCAGTGATGACAGCCTCCAAACGTTTCTTGTATCCATCTATAAGTTTCGTACATCTGCCTGTTGGTAGTTTCTACCGCTCTTCAATTGCGATTTGTTCCAGCTCATGAATGTTTCCAGGATTCCTTTTACCAATGGCAGATTTCAGCTCTTTCCAAAGGTTCTTGATTGGACTGAGATCAGGATTCATTGCTGGCTAGTTTAAAACAGTCCATTTGTTCCTTTTTAACCATTCTTTTGTACTTTTGGATGTATGTTTTGGGTCATTGTCCTGCTGGAGGACCCATGACCTTTGACCCAGACCTAGCTTTCTGACACTAGGTGACACATTTTGCTCCAAAATATCTCGGTAGTCCTCTGACTTCATGATTCCTTTAATACATTACAGACCTATATTTATTGAGGTAGATGCTAAAAGCAAGGGGATCCGACATGGCCTTGTTTTTGTGTTGCCTTCATCAGGGGTAAAGGTTAAGAACATAAGAACATAAGATATGCCATACTGGGTCAGACCAAGGTCCATCAAGCCCAGTATTCTGTTTCCAACAGTGGCCAATCTAGGTCATATGTACCTAGCAGTTTCCCCAAGAGACACAAGTTCCACAATGCTTGTACTGGGTCAAGCATTGATATCTTCGGTCACTTCTTAATAATGGCTTATGGACCTTTCCTCCAGGAACTTGTCCAAACCTTTTTTAAACCCAGCTACACTAACAGCCTTTACTACATCCTCCGGTAACAAATTCCAGAGTTTGATTACACGTTGAGTGAAAAAATATTTTCTTTTATTAGTCTTAAATAGTTTACCCTGTAGCTTCATTGCATGTCCCCTAGTCTTTCTATATTCTGATAAGGTAAACAATCGATCTACGTTTACCCGTTCCACTCCGTTCATTAATTTATAGACTTCTATCATATCTCCCCTCAGCCGTCTCTTTTCCAGGTTAAAGAGCCCTAACCTTTTTAGCCTTTCTTCATAGGAGTATCCTTCCATCCCCTTTACCATTTTGGTGGCTCTTCTCTGTACCTTTTCTAAAATCGCTTTATCCTTTTTAAGATACGGCGACCAGAATTGCACACAATATTCAAGGTGCGGTCTCACCATGGAACGATATAGAGGCATTATAATATCTTTTGTTTTATTTTCCATTCCTTTCCTTATCATACCTAGCATTCTATTTGCTCTCTTGGCCGCCGCTGCACACTGGGCCGAGGGTTTTAACATGGTATCCACAATAATGCCTAAATCTTTTTCCTGGGTGGTGGTTCCTAATGTGGAACCTTGCATCGTGTAACCATAGTTTGGGTTGTTGTTCCCTAGGTGCATAACCTTGCATTTGTCCACATTAAATTTCATCTGCCATTTTGATGCCCAGTCTTCCAATTTATCAAGATCCTCTTGCAATTTTTCACAATCCTCTTGGGTTTTAACAACTTTAAATAGTTTTGTGTCATCTGCAAATTTGATAACCTCACTCGTTATTCCACTTTCCAGGTCATTTATGAATATGTCAAAAAGCAGCGGACCCAGCACAGATCCCTGGGGTACACCACTATTCACCTTTCTCCATTGGGAAAATTGGCCATTTAGCCCTACCCTCTGCTTTCTATCTTTTAACCAGTTCCTGATCCACAATAGTACACTGCCTCCTATCCCATGACTCTTTAGTTTTGCCAAAAGTCTCTGATGAGGGACCTTGTCAAAGGCTTTCTGAAAGTCCAGATACACAATATTAACCGACTCACCTTTGTCCACCTGTTTATTCACTCCTTCAAAAAAACATAACAGATTAGTAAGACAAGATCTTCCTTGTCTAAAGCCATATTGGCTGTCTCCCATTAGGTTGTGACTATCTACATGCTGAGTAATTTTATTCTTTATGATGGTTTCTACCATTTTTCCCGGTACTGACGTCAGGCTCACTGGTCTGTAGTTTCCCGGATCACCCCTGGAACCCTTTTTAAAAATTGGTGTTACATTGGCGATCCTCCAATCTTCAGGTATTAGAGATGATTTTAATGATAGTTCACAGATTACTAATAGCAGGTCTGCAATCTCATATTTCAGTTCTTTCAACACCCTTGGATGTATACCATCCGGCCCAGGTGATTTGCTACTCTTCAGTTTATCTAATAGTTGTAAGACATCTTCCCGATGTATCGATATTTCCTTCAATTCTTCCGCACCTTTAAATACCACTTCAGTTATGGGTAACATCCCTACATCTTCCTCAGTAAAGACCGAAGCAAAGAATTCATTCAGTCTCTCCGCTATCGCCTTGTCGCCTCTTAGTGCTCCTTTAACCCCTTTATCATCTAATGGACCAACTGACTAAAACAAGAACAAATAACAATAAACGCATAACAAACAAACAAAGTATGTACATAAAATTCTACAGTGAAGTATACTCATAATCATGAAAAACATCTAAAACCTAAAATTTACCAAATAAGATGAAAGTATATCAAAAGCAGAACCTTATTTAAAAAATAAAACATCAATTAAAACCAATGAAATTACTAATACAAACAAAGCACAGTCAGGAATTCGAGTGAAGGTGAAAAATGGAACAAACAGAACACCCTGGATACCATTGTCCATAAATAGTCATGAGAGGGTGGTATACCTAAGGATTTATTAGGGAGGCACTGTATCATAATGGTCTCATCAATGATACATTCAATTATTTTATGAATGGGCTATAAAAACAAACTATAAAAACAGATATTCTTAACATAAATGAATATCTTAAGAACATAATAAATTATTAAAATATACTTTATTAGACTAGGTAAGAAGAACATAAAAAACTTAATGAAGAATAAATAAATAGCAAGGTAATACTGAGAAGAGAGGCACACATGGAGCTAAAATTATTTTACTTGTGTCCTCCAGTTTTTAAAGACATGAAAAACTCACACTAAGGTGTATAGATACAGGTAAGCCAAAAAAACAGAATTCAGATTGCAAATCTCACAGTGGAGTTATAAGTAGATCAAGACCGTGTATCCTGTATATAAAGGGACAAACATATGGAAAAGGAGAACCAAATTAAACATTATAGTTCTTTCAAAATTGTACTATTGTTTATTGTTGTTTATTGTTTATAGTGTTGAACTTAACAGAAAGACCTAAAACTATTTTGTGTAAACCTAAAAGGACCTATGGATTGAATTACATGTAGATGAGGGCATTCAGTGTCTCCCTTTATGTGTGCAAAATTTAAGCTGTGGAAATGTGTGTGACTAAGTACAGCAAAATATAACACTAGCTATGTATTCCTAGTTAAAAACAGCTAAAAAACCAAAGTTACCTCGTATCACAAAGTGCAGATTATGCCACCCAAAATTGAGAGAGAAACAGAACCTCAATGAAAGCTGTCGTCTAAAAAGGAAGTTCTGTGCCAAAGAGGGGGAGTTACCATGGAAACACAGTAAACGGTATCCATTGCTAATAAAATTAATTGAAAATATTGAAAATAAACACAACTAATGGAGTTTAGTTAAAAAATAGATTTTGGGAGAACTTATAGACTGAAAACTGCATCTATAATAGTACAAATAAGAAAATTAAAATCATGCATGAATTAATATATTAAAATAAATTAGTGAAATCTGAAATTATACATAAAGAGGGAGGGCATAAGAATCGCTGTATAATTAAATAAAACCAAATGATGTTGTTGCAAAGGGAGGAGATTTTAAAAAACAAGAACTAAAAGGGAAATTGAAATTTTTTATTTATAAATTAATTCAAACATGTGCTGTGACCGGCAGAAATAAAATCAGATAATTGGGTAATCTTTGAAAACATCTCAAACATAGGTCATCGATAAACACCAGGATAGCCCCATTTTTTTCAGCCATCGGTATAGAGCTTGTTTCATAATAAAGACAGAAAGGATGTCATCTAAAGAGGGGGGTGGGCGGGGGGAGGGGGGGGGGACTCGTCTGTTGACATTTAAAAATAAAAAATAAAGCTAAGAATAAAAATAATTATAAAACCATGGCACATTAAAAATTTTAGAGAGATATAAAAAAGGTACGTAAAAAAAAAAAAAAAATAGAAGAATGGGGGTGAAGTCAGGAGGTATGGAAGACTCGACAACTCGCATTGTACAAGAAACATGTACTGAAACATCTTTTTTTAACTCGGACGAATGATTACAAATGAAAGCATGTGCACCAACGAAGCTATCCCTGTTTAATGTACATTACCAAGTTTAAGTTTCAATGTAAACCGCTTTGATTGAAATGATAAAGCGGTATATAAAACCTGTTAAATATAAATATGTTGGATAATAAGGACAAACAACTAAAACAATGAAGGATAAAAACTAATAATAAAAAGATCCCAAATGATGATGATAATAATGTGAAAATATATACAAACATCAGAATGCAATAATAGAGTATCAAACTAAAAAATAAAAATAGCCTAGAACAAAATCCTTCATAAGTAAAAAAAAGTAAAAATTCAAAATGTAAAACATATAACAATAAAAAGAAACTGTAAATCCTGTAATAGCAAATTACATAGTAATAATAACAAGCTGCTGGCATTAACCTTTAGAAAGGAAATAGAGCATATTTTAAACTAGATAATAGGGAAAAGCTGACAGTTGCCCAAGAGCACATGGTTTGGAATGATGTATCCGTGAGGGATACTAGCAAAAGATTGAAGTTAGGGCATATCGACAGAGAGATTCCAATAAAGACAAAAGTAACCCAAATGCCCTTAAGTACAGAGCAGACAGAACTTAAAGATTCCAAATTACCCCTGCATATCAATAACCAGATTAATATGAATAAAATACAACCTCTAAAATGCTTGTATGGAACTGCTAGAAGTCGTAAAAATAAGATGGGAGAGTTAAAATATATAGCACTAAATAAGAGGTTAGATATGATTAGTATCTCAGAGACCTGGTGGAAGGACAATCAGTGAGACATTGTGATACCTGAGTACAAATTATATCACAATGATAAGAGTAGATCAGATTGGTGGAGGGGTTGCGCTCTGTTAGAGAGGGCATTGAGTCACATAGGATTAAAGTGTGGCAGGAAACAAAATACATGGTATAATCTCTGTGGATTGAAATTCCATGTAAAAAGGCGAAGGCGATGAGAGTGGGGGTACTACGAACCGCCTGGCCAAAATGAACAAATGGATGATGAAATGCTCAAAGAAATCAGGGAAGCTAACAAAAGTTACAATACAGTAATAATAATGGGTGACTTCAGTTGTCCCAGTTTCGACTGTGTTAGTGTCACGGCAGGACATGCAAGGGAGATAAAGTTTTTAGCTGGTTCATAAACCGACAAGATGGGGAGCCATTTTGGACCTGGTCCTTTGTGGTATACAAGATCAAGTGCAAGAGATAAGAGTGTTGGGGGTCACTTGGCAATAGTGATCATAGCATGATCACATTTGATTTAATAAATGGGGGAAGGACGGCAAGGAAATCCACAGTACTGCCTTTTAACTTTCAAAAGAGAGACTATGATAAAATGAGGAAGATAGTTAAGAAAAAACTTAAAAGGAGCAGTTGCAAAAGTTAATAATTTACATCAAGCTTGGGCATTGTTTAAAAATGCTTGGAAGAAGATTTAGGGAAGTTGCCCATGACTGAAATGGTATTCAAAGGTGATATATTGGAAGAATTGAAAAAAATATTGATAAACCTGGAAGATGTATTACAACTATTTGATAAACCAAAGATCAGCAAATCACCTGGACCGGGTGGAATACATCTGAGAGTGTTGATAAAACTGAAGTAAGAGATTACTAATCTGTGAACTATCATTAAAATCATCTGTAGTACCTGAATATTGGCAAATGGCCAATGTAATGCCAATTTTTAAAAAGGGCTCCAGGGGTGATCTGGGAAACTACAGGCCAATGAGCCTGACATCAGAACCAGGCAAAACAGTAAAAACCATTATAAAGAACAAAATTACTGAAAATGTAGACAGTCATGGTTTAATGGGAGAAAGCCAACATGGATTTAGCCAAGGAAGGTCCTGTCTTACTAATTTGTTATATTTTTTTGAAGGTGTGAATAAACAAGTAGACAAAGGTGAGCCGGTCGATATAGTGTATCTGGATTTTCAGAAAGTCTTTGACAAAGTCCCTCATGAGAGATTCTTGGCAAAGTTAAAAAGTCATGGGATTGGAGGCAGTGTACTATTGTGGATCAAGAACTGGTTAAAAAATAGAAAGCAGAGGGTAGAACTGAATGGTCCGTTTTCCCAATGGAAAAAAGTGAATAGTGGAGGACTCCAGGGATTTGTGCTGGTCTGTTGCTTTTTAACATTTTTGTAAATGACCTGGAAATGGGAATAACAAGTGAGGTAGTCAAATTTGCAGATGAGACAAAATTATTCAAAGTTGTTAAAACCCAAAAGTATTGTGAATTGTAAGAGGAGCTTGATAAATTGGAAGACTGGACATTCAGAAAGTTATGCACCTAGGAAAGAACAACCCAAATTATGGTTACATGATGCAAGGTTCCACATTAGGAACCACCACCCAGGAAAAAGATTTAGGCATCATCGTGGATAACACATTGAAACCCTCCGCCAAGTGTGCAGTGGCGGCCAAGAAGGCAAATAGAATGCTAGGAAAGGAATGGAGAATAAATCAAAGGATATTATAATGCCTCTGTATTGTTCCATAATATGACCGTATCTTGAATATTTTATGCATTTCTGGTCACCATATCTTAAAATGGATATAGTGGAATTAGAAAAGGTACAGAGAAGAGCCACCAAAATGGTAAAGGGAATGGAAGGATAGCCCTATGAGGAGAGGCTTAAAAGGTTAGGGCTCTTCAACCTGGAAAAGAGATGGCTGAGGGGAGATATGATAGAGGTCTATAAATTAATGAATAGAGTGAACTGGGTAAATATAGATCGATTCTTTATGCTATCAAAAAGTAGAAAGACTAGGGGACATGCAAGGAAGCTACAGTGTAGCCCGTTTAAGACTAATAAGAGAGTATTTTTTCACTCAACGCATAATCAAACTCTGGAATTCGTTACTGGAGGATGTAGTAAAAGCTGTTAGTGTAGCTGGGTTTAAAAAAGGTTTGGATAAATTCTTGGAGGAAAGAAAGATCCATAAACCATTATTGACGAGAACACAGGTAATCCACTGCTTGCCCCAATACAAGCATTATGGAACCTATGTGTCTTTTTGAGAAACTGCTAGGTACTTGTGACCTGGATTATCAACTGTTAGAAAGAGGATACTGGGCTTGATGGACCTTGGTCTGACCCAGTATGGCATTTCTTATGTTCTTAATCATGGCCTACGTACCCAGGGACTCTGGACGAAGTTGGATAGTCTTCATTCTGGACAAAGGGAGTGTCTTCATCAGATCAGCTTCCTCAAGCTCAGGGCGGTTACATATGCTCTAAGGGGTTTTCAGCCAAACCTGTCCAACCAGGTAGTCTTCATCCAGATGGACAACCAAGTGACGATGTTCTACATCAATAAACAGGGTGGCATGGGTTCTTATCTCCTCTGCTGGGAAGCTGTTCAACTCTGGAGATTTGCCAGCAAACACGGCATGCTTCTCCAGGTGGTCTACCTCCCGGGGCAGGACAACGCCTCGGGAGACAGGCTCAGCAGCGTGCAGCATCTTCCAGATGTGGGGCACTCAGTTCATGGACCTCTTTGCCACTCCTCACAATGCTCAGCTGCTGCTGTTCTGCTCCAGAGTTCCCTGTCACAATCGGGTGGCCTCTGATGCGTTCCTCCTGATCTGGGGCAAGGGCTTTCTCTCTGCTTATCCACCAACTCCCTTGGTGGCCAAGACCCTTTTCAAGGTCCAGATGGACAGCTTGCCCCATGCTGACTCAGGCAACTGTGAGATCCCCTGTTGTGTCACCTCTCCCAGGCACCTACTCTTCACCTCGGCCATGCCCTGGATCTGCTCTCTCAGGAAGAGGGGACCCTCCTCTATCCCAATCTCAAGTCCCTGGCCCTTGCTGCTTAGATGCTGAGAGGGTAGCTCTTGATCGGTTTCACCTGCCTAGGGATGTGGAGAATATTCTCCTTGCATCCTGCAAGGATTCCACAAGAGCCCTTACCCTTTATCCTGTTCGATGAAGCAGGTCCTAATGTGTCTTCTACACCTTTCTCATGCTGGCTTGAAATCTAACTCTGTTCAAGTACATCTTAGTGCTCTGGCAGCCTACCATCATACGATAGATGATCAGTCCCTCTCCGCTCACCTCCTCACTGGCCGCTTCATGAGGGGCCTCTTGCTATCGTGTCCACTGATCCAACAGCCACTGGTGGCGTGGGATTTTATCATAGCCCTCGGACAACTGCTTACGTCACCCTTTGAGCCGCTGGCTACTAGCCCTCTCAGGTTTCTGTCCTGGAAGGTCATTTTCTTGGTGGCGCTTGATTCGGTGCACAGAGTCAGTGAACTACAGGCCCTGGTGGTGCACGTGCCCTATACCAGGTTCTACAAAAATAGGATGATCCTATGCACTTATCCTAAATTTCTGCCTAAAATAGTTTTGCCTTTTCATCTCATCCAGTCGGTGGTACTTCCCACCTTCTTTCACAGGCCTCATGCGAACAAGGCAGAAGCCTCTCTCCATACCCTGGATTGTAAGAGGGTGTTGGCTTTCTATCTAGAACAGATACAAGCCTACTGCTGTTCCTTCCAGCTTTTCATCTCCTGTGATCTGAAGAGCTGGCAGTTTCTAAATGCACCCTTTCCATCTGGATGGCTGGCTGCATCTCCTTTGCCTTTGCCCAGGCTGGATTTTTGTTAGAATGCCATATCCTGGCTCACAGTATTCGTGTTATGGCAGCCTCTGTAGCTAACCTGCATTCGGTCTCCTTGCTGGAGATCTGGAGGGCTGCAATGTGGTCTTCTGTCCACATCTTTGCAGCCCATTACTGCCTAGATGCGGATTCCCAGCGTGACTGCACTTTTGGCCAAGCCGTACTCTGGCATCTCTTTAAGAATTAATGCAGCTCCTTCCCTCTGGCCCTTTTGTCTGTCCAGACTACCAGAGAGTCATTCTCTGGCTTGATGCTGGAGCCATATGTCAACTCTCGGAACCTTTCAGCGTTTTTCTGCTGTTCTTCATGGTTCATTTTTTCTGGTTGCCCCCTTGGGTGATTTACAGGGTTTTTTTCAGTAGCCTGTAGCTATGGGAGTCCCATAAGTGAGGACTGGCTTCCTGCTTAGTCACAGAGAAAGAGTGGTTACTCACCTGTAACAGATGTTCTCCGGGAGAAGCAGGAATCAGTAATCACTATCCTCCCTCCTTCCCATGGAGTTGTTTTTCCTTTTTGAGTCGATTTAAACTATTTCATCATACTGAGTTAAGATGACTCTATTTAGGCGGGAAGACAATCGTGCATGCATGCTGAATCTCTCAAAGACTTTCTGTGAAAGCTGGGGAGGATTCCCACGCAGGGGCTCTGTCGGTGATGTCACGCATAAGTGAGAACTGATTCCTGCTGCTCCCGGAGAACACCTGTTACAGGTGAGTAACCGTGCTTTGAGTATACTTCACTGTAGTATTTTATGTACATACGTTTTGTTTGTTATGTTTTTATTGTTTGTTTTTAGAAGCCTGTACCCCTGACGAAGGCAATGCCTAAATGTGGCCGTGCCTGGTTTCCTTCTTGTTAGCGTCTACCTCCAATAAATATAGTGTTGGTTACCACCTCACTCCCATTTGTGTGTGTTCTGCGAATGTATGTGCTTCTATTTGGACTTATACATTCCAGGCTTCCAGTTCCTGAGGCAGCAAAACAGCCCCGCAACATTATGGAACCTCCATCATCTTTAATTGTAGGAAGGGTGTTTTTTCTTAATAAGCTTTGTTTCTTCACCTGTAAACGTATCGCTGATCTGTATTGCCAAAAAGCTGAAGTTTGGTTTCATCTGTCCACAAAACATTTTCCCAGAAGGATTCTGGTTTCTCAAGGTGGGTTTGGGAAAAGATCAGGCGTCTGAGCAGTGGGGTCATCCTTGGCCTTCACAGACTTAAAGATCTTAATATGTATACTTTAGAGGAAAGGTGGAATAGGGGCAATACGACAGACATTTAAATACCTCCGTGGCATAAATGCACAGGAGGGTCTCTCAATTGAAGGCAAGCTCTGCTATGAGGGGACATAGGATGAGAGTGAAAGGGGATAAACTCGGGAGTAATATGCCAAAGTATTTCTTTACAGAAAGAGTGGTAGATGTGTGAAATAGTCTCCCAGTGGAGATGGTGGACACGAGGACCGTATCTGGCTTTAAAAAAAGCATGGGACAAACAGAGGATCTCTAAAGGTAAAAAAGGGACTATTGTAGTTGATATGGAAGGGCAGACTAGATAGGCTATGTGGTCTTTTTCTGCTGTCATGTTTCTATGTTTCATCTATGACGTCCTTCATTGTTTAGTGTGCTGCATACGGTGCAGGTTGAAACCACCACTCCAGATTGCTCCTGGTCAGCCTTAAGCTCTTTGGATGTTGTATGTGATGTTTTTTTAAACAGTTTGCACTAACCTTTGAAGACTTCTTGGAATAATTTTCCTCTTCCCACCATGTCCTGGGAGGCTCTTGACAGTTCAATGAGCAGAAAAGTTTTTAACAACACAGGAATCCCAAGGTCTTTGGAGATGTATTGTACCCCTTTGAAGTTTGATGTTTGGTGATGATAACTTTTCTGATGGTCTCGGGCAGCTCTCTTGTCTTCACCATTGTGAACATGGACCAGGGAGAAAATATGGCCATTTTAAATAATAGAATCATCATTCATTGGTTTATTCAAGTCATTTGAATACTGAGAATTGATCACAGGTGCGTCCAATTTTACTGCAGTGGGAATGTGGTTCTTCTGTTCAAACTGATTTGAATTGTTATAGAGGTGCCAATAATGTCTTAAAACTAAGGTTAGACCAGAAATACCCCACTAATGTATTTTTTTTGTTGGAGCATTTGTCATGAAGGGAAAAAGATTCCTCTCTTGAAATAAAACTTTTTGTTTTATTCGCTTTAAAGCCAACATTTGCCAAAATCATGTGCAAACACCACCATAGCATAGCATATATTCATGAAATTATAACTTAACTAGTAGCATGGCAACAACGTAGCTTGTAATATGGCCGGTAGTTCGGAACAGTGCCTGTCTTCCACTTCTTGGACGGAGTTTAAAAATTAGAACAAAAAATCTGTTCGAATCCACTTACATACAGCTACAATTTATTTATTTAACAGGTTTTATATACCGCTTTATCATTTCAGTCAAAGCGGTTTACATTGTAACTTAAACTTGGTAATGTACATTAAACAGGGACATTGATAACTTGGATTTTTCTGAGGCAATGGAGGGTTAAGTGACTTGCTCAAGGCCACAAGGAATGCTAGTGGGAATTGAACCCTGGTCTCTGGTTCCCAAGCCAGGTGCTCTAACCATTAGGCTTCTCCTCCACTCCGATGACCCAATATTTGAAACAAAGGATGATGCCTAGAGGTTTGAGGATGATGAAACCCTCTTGTATATTTGTGGATGATAAATCTTTTTATAGTAAGTGGAACAGCATTTTGAACAAATGTGGACTAGACCTTAAAGCCTTGTTAATAGAACATTTAATTGTTGAAGAAGATAGTATTAAAGAACAGATTATTTCTCTTGAGCAGAAGTTGAAACACGAATCAAGGGATCAACAGTTTAAAACTAGTTTCAATGAATTGTCACAACAACTGTCATATTTTCATGACACATTAAAGAATTCAAAAATTAAAAAAATTACCTATGACAGTTATGATTATGAACATGATCAGGTGTACACATGGAACCAACAGTGAGGGACAGATAATAACAAAAAAAAGTGTCATTTGACACTTCTTCCGATGACAGTGATTTCTCTCATAAATCTATAAAGTGGTCTTAAGTTCAACGCAAAATATTTGATATCCAATCCTCTGAGAAGGTTTTTCAGAGAGGCTGCCCTCGAGGTCATTAACCCCGACAGTTCTTTCTAGGGGAGGGTCACAGGGGACCCACCACTCGATCATACACGAGCCAGCAGTCATTAATTTAATTGCTTCACCGTTAACTGAAGTGCAAGAAAAGGTACTAAACTTGGGGCTATCTTTTGTTCCGACTACACCTTCTGCTTTTAAGAACAGCCTCAAGACCCATTTCTTTGCCCTTGCCTTTGACCTCCCAGATCCTTCTGTATGACCTCCCTCTTCCTGTCGTCCTCTCTACCCCTACTCTTGTCTCGTTGTGTGATTCTGTCTGGTGTGCTTTCCTATTTTATTATTGTAATTTCCTTTCCTTTTCACACCTTATGGTTTTTCTAAAATTTATACTATGTAAACCACTTTGATGTTTTTTTCCTCAGCGGTATATCAAGTAAATAAACATAAACATAAACCTTTTGACCTTTTTAGGATGAGGCAAGCCTTTTTATAGTGTTTATTTTAGAAAATTGCAAGTTACTCATTTTTTTGCAAACTCTTCTTCTCAGACATTTGATGATTCCATTATTTGTAATCCATTTAAATGGGTCCCTCTGGGTGTACTAGATTCTGCCATTTTGACTTTTCAACAACTGGTTTTGGCTGTTTTAAAAGTCATGGAGAGCTCTCCGGTTTGTCATTTTTCCAGTCTGACAGCCACTGAAATGCAGGCGTTCTGAGAATTAGGCACAGGCAAGATATTACCATACACAATGCTGATAAGGAGGGAGCAGTGGTAATCCAGAACACTTTAGATAATCAAAGGAACCTTTTACAACATCTGAGCGACACAAAATACCATCAAGTGTTACCAGCTGATCCTACTCCTGCTTTGTCTGCTGTAATACAGGCTTTGGAAAAGAACATGAATTACTTTATAAGAAATGTCCTCAGATTCCTTTAACATACATAGTACCAAAAGTGCATAAATCGTTGTCATCCCCTCCTGGCCTTCCCATAGTTTCTTGCAGGTCCTTGAACCTTTGTCAAAATTTTGTGACTGGTTTTTACAACCGGCCACAATGCATATTCAGTCTTTTCTTCATGATTCTTTTTATTTTATTTCTCTTCTTAATGCTCTGAATTCTAATGTGGATTTGTTAATATTTGTGTTCCATGGACGTGGTTTTGCTTTACACAAATATTGATCAATCAGAGGCTTTACAAATTATTGTTGATTATCCATTTGTACTTCCCTATAGATTACCAAGGGCTTTTTTTCTTAATTTGTTACGTTTGGTGTTAGGCAGGAACTATTTTTTTGTATGATTCAAAGTTATACCTTCAGACATGTGGGGTGGCTATGGGGGCTACTGTAGCACCTTCAGTTGCTACTTTGTATATGCCCCAATTTGAGACCTCTTACATTTATGGTTCCCACTGGTTTTCTCATATAACCTTTTGGGTTCACTTTCTGGATGATATATTTTTTCTGTGGGGAAGATCCTTGGTAGATCTTCAAGAATTTATTCAATGGATAAACACAATTAAGTCTAACATACAGTTCACGGCGAAGTATGACACAGCACTGATTGCATTTTTAGATCTACTGAATTATAAACATCGTGGTCGGTTTTGTACAACTTTGTATCATAAGCCTGTTCAAGGTAGTAACCTTCTACACTATCATAGCTGCCATATGAGGGCAAACTTAAGGATCTTAATATGTATACTTTAGAGGAAAGGTAGGATAGAGGAGATATGATAGAAATGTTTAAATATCTCCATGGCATAAATGCACGAGAGCCTCTTTCGATTGAAAGCAAGCTCTGCTACGAGGGGACATAGGATGAGGGTGAAAGGGGATAGATTCAGGAGTAATATGTGAAAATATTTCTTTACGGAAAGAGTGGTAGATGCATGGAATAGCCTCCCAATAGAGGTGGTAGAGATGAAGACAGTATCTGAATTAAAAAAAGCATGGGATAAACACAGAGGATCTCTAAGGGAAAAGAGGGGACTATTGTAGTCGATATGGAAGGGCAGACCAGATAGGCCATGTGTTTTTCTTCTGCCATGTTTCTACGTTTCTATGTTTCTACCACCTCGGACCTCTCAGGCCAATTTTTACCTTTGGGCCAATTTTTGTGCCGGGGCGACAGATCTGCACTACTGATTTTGAATTCAAGAAGCATGCTCAGGAACTGATTTAGCACTTGCTTAATAGGGGTTATCCGTCCTCTGTCATTCAGTGAGCATATAAGAGGGCTAGATTCAATCATCCAGAATGATGGTCATCAGTTGGTAAACCTTCATCAGATTCTGATTTGCCTAAACCACTGGTAGGAGTGCTCCCTTACATGGTGAATACTTCAATGGTAACTTTTTTGCTTAAGAAACATTGACATATTTTATCATTACATCTATGTTTCCAGACGCAACTAACCACTGGATCTAGTTGGGGTCGCAACTTCAGAGACTGTCTTGTTCATGCAAGTTGCAAGTTTCCATTGTGATTTTTGTTCGACCACCTTAAGTGGTCCCGATTAGACAGACCCTTCTACAAACTTGACATATTCTACTTGCTGTCATGCCAACTGTTTGACACTGTTCGTAGTATATTTACTGATTTGCCCTCGTTAATTAAAATACATTGGTAAGCATCGAGACCTGTCATATCCTGTCTACAAGAACATTGTTCACAGTTGAATAACAAGACGACTTCGGCACCAATAGAGAACCTTTGCTTGTAGGCAGGACACTCCTTTTGTGGCTTTACATTTATTTATTTATTTTATTTAAACAGATTTATATCCCGCTTTTTCCTTCAATCAAAGCGGTCACAGTACAATACAATACAAGGTTAAACAGAGGTGAAAGAAAGATATACCACTCTTCATAAAATCAGAGCGGTAATAAAAGGGATTACATAACACAGGGAGTACATTACAGTACATACATAGAATAACTATACAGAATAAGTTACAACATGGGTTACAGTACATTACATACCATCTGCAAGGGGTGAAAACAGTCCCAGCCACCGCACCTCGCCCAAAGGTCAAGCCAAACCATAACAGTAAGACACCACAACAACCCAGACCAACGGAACTTCAGAAACAGACGCCACAGACCAACGCCTAAGGGCCATGCCAAAGGGCCCTCTGGCGAGGCCCTCAGGCGCGGGCCCGACAGGCGCGGGCACGCCGTCGGCGGTTTCAAAGTAAAGGAGCTGCTGCTCCCCTCCCACAGCCCCGAGTGGGCTGGAGGCAGGCAGGTGATCTTGCCCCTCTCGGGAGTCCGGCGGTGGAGTTCTTCCCGCCGTCGGCGGTTTCAAAGTGAAGGAGCTGCTGCTCCCCTCCCACAGCCCTGAGTGGGCCGGAGGCAGGCAGGTGATCTCGCCCCTCTCGGGAGTCCGGCGGTGGAGTTCTTCCCACCTTCGGCGGTTTCAAAGTAAAGGAGCTGCTGCTCCCCCCAACAGCCCCGAGTGGGCCGGAGGCAGGCAGGTGATCTCGCCCCTCTCGGGAGTCCGGCGGTGGAGTTACATTGGCACATACTGGATCATATCCCCTATGACCCTCGGGATGGAGATCTGGTATCCCACCTACAGTTTCTCGAGCAATCATGGATTTGCAAACTGCATTCTGTTTCTCCTAGTGGACAGAATTTAGAGTTGGACTGGTGGAGTCTCCTTTAAATGCACATATTCCTTTGGGTGGATTTGCCATAATAAAGAGCCCTGGCCTTCACTTCTTCATGCAGTTTGAATCATGAACATGGCATTTAGCGAAGGAACCCTTTCAGTGTTATCACTTGAGACAGAGCTCGTTCAAATGCGTTGAGCTCGAAACACTGGTCTGAGTCATGTCATATTTTTATGGGATTCCTGATTTTTGATCTAACTCCAGCGGGTCACCTTTCACCGGTTTTAGAAGTTGGCAGATTCCTGACCGGAGTAGTATAGTCCGCTGGACAAATTGGCGTTTGCCATATTACAAGCTAAGGTGTTGCCATGTTATTAGTTAAGCCACTCCTTGTGGCCTTGGGCAAGTCACTTAACCTTCCATTGCTCAGATAAATCCAAGTTATCAATGTCCCTGTTTAATGTATGTTTACCAAGTTTAAGTTACAATGTAAACTGCTTTGATTGAAATGATAAAGCGGTATAAAAAACTGTTAAATAAAAATAAGTTATAATTTCATGAATGTGTGCTATGCTATGGTGGTGTTTACACATGATTTTGGCAAGTGTTGCCTTTAAAGTGAATAAAACGTAAAGTATGTTTCAAGAGAGGAATCTTTTTCCATCCATGACAAACATTGCAACAAAAAAATACATTAATGGGGCGTTGCCGGTCTAACCTTAGCTTTTGGATTATTTTGTGGTTGTGACCAATAGTTTTTTTGTATAATAATTATGTCTTGGCAATGTCCCAGTTTTTATACTATTTCCTTTTTAATTGATCTTGTTTTATTTGATTCTTTTATGTTTCAAATATGTGTGCATATATAGTCCAAAGCCATTTCATTGGCCACTTTTTTTTTTTTAGGAAATATTGGACATTAAGGGTTGAACTGCAAGGGTGCCAATAATGTTGACCACAACTGTATTTTATAAAGTGAGGCATAAACCTGCCTCACCTTATAAAATAGGGCGGCTTAGCATACTGCCTCTTCAGGGGGTTAGAAAACTATCCTCCACGAGTGCAAAGGGGCAGAGCATGAGCAGAGTCACAAATTAAGCACATAGGGCCCGATATTCAAAGGATTTATGCTCTTAACTTTGAGTTATGCTCCTAAATTGGCCTCTTTGAAAATTAAGAAGGGCTGAGTGCCTAAATATTGTCTTAAAATTTCACTAAACTGCTAAATCTAGGAACATAAAAAGTGGACAGCAATGGGGGTGGATTTAGGGAAAAGAAGTTAGCAGCTTAGCCCTGATTTTCAGCACCAGGCACCTAAATTAGGTTCACAAATCTAGGCAAATGAATGGCAGGCTGAAATTTAGTAACATAAATTTTAAGCTCCAATATTTCCAGCTGAAAACTTAGGCTCCTAAGCATGGCTGAAAATAGGGCAATTAGTAATTAGTTAATTAATTAATTCCTTATCGTTCCTCCAGTTTAGTCCTCCAACTCTGGGTAGTGCACCTCCTCCTGCAGCTGGAGACTGGACCAATCAAAATCTTGATCACACTGGATATAGCTTGCTGGTCTTCCCATCAGCCCCAGTGTGTCCAGTCTTCACGCAGCAGGAGGACTTAGTGAGCCTAGGTGCTGGGCTCACTGGAGAAACTGATAAGGAGCAGGATAGTTAGTTTGATGGGGTTCAATTGGCTGTGTTTGGGCTTCTTTTACAAATTACTTTACATTAAGTTCTTTAAAAAAAAATAAAAAACAAACAAACAGAAAAGGGTTTTTGGTAGTGTTCAGGGAGGGGGGGGCTCTAGAGCGATCCCTTCCCTGCCTGGCCGAGTGATACTTTTATTTCTGTATATGTCTTGGTCCTTTGCTCTCTGATTCCCTGGAAGGTATGGGGCAGAGCGCTTGAGCGCGTCTCGCAGTCACTCCTTTTGCCGCAGGACAGTTTGCGGCTTCAGGGGCTGCCAAAAGACACGAGTAGCTGGGTGAGAAAGTCTTTCCTTGCCCGGCATTAGCTCCGCGGTGCTCCCAGGGGACGATTGCGATCTGTGGAGCCGGTGCATAACGGAGTTCCCTCAAGGTAAGGAAGCTCTTCATTGCCGGCCAGTTAAAAAGCGCGCCTGAACACCGTGAGGGACCGCGGCCATTTTGAGCACGAGGTCTCCTCCGTGGAGTTCAGCGTCACGGCGGTAGCTCTGCTCTCGGGGGGTTGAGGCTTCCTTCGGGCTGTGCGCTGTGGGATTTTTGATCCATTTTTGATCAGATTTCGTTAGATTTTGTCAGTTACTATTTTTTCCTTTGTTTCTTTTCTTTTATTTGAATCTGTTTGGACGCAAATGATTCTGGCGGTGTTCGGAGTCTCTGGGTTCCTCCTTTGAGAGGTAGGGGCAGGACATTTGTCTGTACATTTGTCTGTACCTTTAAAAAATATATATATAACTTTCGCAAAGCAACTAAAGTGTTTAAAAGCAAAGAGACTAGGCCTTGATTGCCTCCTGTGTCCTAGGCATAACGGACCCAGGGGATCCTAGGGTATTTTCGGGCCCTTCCACTAATGGCAGCTAGTGCCCAGTGTGTCATTTGTGGCAATCGCAGGGGTGCGAGTCCGGGGACAGGTGTCTGTCAGCGCTGCGTCTCTGTATCCGTCAGTATGGAGCAGCAGTTGGCGGAGTCTGTCTCCCGTTTCTCAGGAAGTGGTGGTAGGGACGGAGAGTACAGCAGGTGCATTGGGTGCTGTCTCTGTTCTTCCGGAGACGCCGTCAGGCGCTCCCGGGTTAGTTGCTGAGGGGACGTTAGCCTCACAGATGACAGATTTTTGTCCGGATTTTGTTTTGTTAATGCATCAGGCGTTCTGTCATTGTCGGCAGGGTCAGCTCCTGGGACACTCGCCATTTCCCTCCTCGGGCACGCAGTCTGGTTTGTCAGAGCGCGATGGGTTAGTGTCCAAGGCCGTCAAGAGGCCGCGTCCATCAGAACCCCTCCTGTTCGAAATGGAGTGGCAGGAAGGGGATGAGATTGCCCTGGACGTAGATGCAGAAGTGGAGGACTTGGAGGAGGGGGAGATCCCTGAGCCTGAGGATCAGACGAAAATTATACGAGTGTTTCGGAGAGAAGTATTGCTGGCTCTTATTACAGAGGCTCTACAGACGCTTAGGCTGACCACTGTGCAACCGGCGGAGGAGGAAGACGGCGCAGACCCTATTATTCAGGTGATGCGGCAAACGCAAGTCATTTTCCCGGTCCACAAGGTGATAGATCAAATGATTCAGTCCGAGTGGGATCAGCCTGAAGCGGGTCTCAAGGGGGTGCGAACCATGAACAAGTTATATCCTCTGGCGGATAAAGACAGGGACAGATTCTGTTCTCTGAAAATTGATGCTGCAGTTTCGGCGGTCATGAAGAAAACTACAATTCCAGTGGAAGGTGGCACAGCCTTGAAGGAAGCGCAAGATAGAAAGATGGATATTTTGTTGAAGCAATCCTTTGAAGCTGATGCAGTGGCCTTGCCAAGCCTCCATCTGCAGGGCTTGGGTGGCTCGGGCCTGTCTTCGCTGGATTCAGCACTTGCGACAGTCGGCATTAGAGCACGATGAGGTGCGAGAGCTGCAGTGCTTGGAATCTGCTTCCGCGTATTTGGCCGATGTGCACTACGACCTTATTAGAGCCTTGTCCAACAGTATGGCTTCCTTAGTAGCGGCGCGGAGGTCCCTTTGGCTAAAGAATTGGGCAGCGGATGGACCCTCCAAGGCGCGTCTCGGTAAGCTTCCCTTTAAGGGAAAGCTGTTGTTTGGAGAGGATCTGGAGAAGTTAGTTAAGGACCTGGACGAAACCAAGGGAGGCAGGCTTCCTGAGGATAAGCCCAGGCAGGGGTAAATCCTCTTCGCCTTTTCGGGGTCAGTTCAGGGATTTTCGGAGATTTCGATCGCCCCGTTCTGCAGGATTCCAAAGAGGTTCCTTTGCTTCTCGAGCCCAGGTTTTTCGGGGGTTTCGCGGGGCAAGCAGAGGTTTCACAGCGGCAGTTTCTGGAGCCACTCGAAAGCCACAATGAATGGCGACGGGTCCCAGCGGAAGGTCAACCGATCGGAGGTCGCCTTCGGGGTTTTCTTTCTGCCTGGACCCACATAACGTCCGATCAATGGGTTTTGGAGATCATCCGCGACTGGTATGCTTTAGATCTGGCACAGCCGGTATTGGACTCGTTCGTGAGTTCCCCTTGCAGGGGGGCACAAAAGGCGCTCCAGGTCCGCCTCACTTTGGATCGTTTACTAAAGCTGGGGGCGGTCGTGTCAGTGCCGCCAGCGGAGTACAGCAGGGGCTGTTATTCTATTTATTTCATGGTGCCAAAGAAGGACGGCTCGCTGCGGCCTATCCTGGACCTCAAGGGAGTAAATCGTCGTCTCCGGGTGCCTCATTTTCGTATGGAGACCTTGCGATCGGTGATGGTGGCGGTTCGTCAGGGAGAATTTTTGACGTCGCTCGACCTTACCAAAGCCTATCTCCATGTGCTGATCAGAGTGGCCCATCAAAGATTTCTGCGCTTCGCTCTTCCTTGGGGGCATTTTCAGTTCCAGGCCCTACCTTTTGGTTTAGCAACGGCCCCTCGCGTGTTCACCAAGATAATGGTGGTGGTGGCTGCGGCCCTGCGGAAGGAAGGGGTTCTAGTCCATCCGTATTTAGACGATTGGTTGATCCGGACGAAGTCTCAAAGCGAGAGCGAAAAAGCCATGGAAAGGGTTGTGGCTTTCCTGCAGAGTCTCGGATGGGTGGTCAACCCGGGCAAAAGTCACCTGACCCCGTCTCAGGTTCTAGAGTACTTGGGAGTCCGGTTCGATACTTGGAAAGGCCTGGTATTTCTGATGGAGAAAACAGCCCGGGCTCTTCGGATCCTGGTGCGGGACTTCCGAAAATTGGTGGCACCAACAGCTTGGAAGTACCTTCAGGTGCTGGGGACAATGGCGGCGATTCTGGATGTGATGCCTTTGTCCAGGTTTCATATGCGGCTGCTACAACGGGCCTTGCTTAGTCGTTGGTCCAACCAGTCCGACCCGTTGAGCAAACGGCTCCCTTGCCCCCCGAGAGTCCGGCAGTCCCTTCGGTGGTGGATGTTACCGGCGTCATTACAGGCGGGGATGCCTTTGGAGCAACCGGCGTGGGTCCTGCTCTTAACAGATGCCAGTCTCGCAGGCTGGGGGGCACATTGCGGGGTCGACTTCGCTCAGGGTCGGTGATCTGCGGAGCAGAGCAGTTGGTCGATCAACCGTCTCGAGATGAGAGCGGTGTTCCTAGCCCTCAAGCGCTTCGAGGCGAAGGTGACACTGAAGGCAGTACAGATGCTGTCGGACAATGCCGCCACCGTGGCATACATAAATCGTCAGGGCGGTACCGGGAGCGCAGCCCTGGAAGAGGAGGCCGAGCTGCTGTTTACCTGGGTAGAGCCAAGGTTACAGGCGATTTCGGCAGCACACATCGCTGGAAGGGAGAATGTGACGGCGGATTTCCTCAGCAGAGTATGGGTGGATGCAGGGGAATGGGAACTGCATGCCGACTTCTTCGCGCAGTTGGTGCTCCGGTGGGGGGAGCCGATCATGGATTTGATGGCCACCTGTCAGTCAGCGAAAGCAAATCGGTTCTTCAGCAGGCGGCGCGAACCCATGTCGGAAGGGATCGACGCTCTGCTACAGCCGTGGCCGACGACAGGTCTCCTCTATGTTTTTCCTCCGTGGGCGCTCGTCAGACGGGTGATTCAACGGATCGAGGCTCATCGGGGGCGAGTGCTTTTGATTGCACCGGACTGGCCCAGACGTCCGTGGTACGCCGATCTGATAAGACTACTGGACGGCGATCCATGGCAGCTGCCAATGTCGCAGGAGCTTCTGTCTCAGGGCCCTCTCCTGATGCAGCAGGTGGAACGGTTCTCGCTTACGGCTTGGCCATTGAAAGGGCGCGGTTGAGAAAAAAGGGCTACTCCAGTTCAGTCGTGACGACACTACTTCAGGTGCGGAAACGTTCCACTTCTTTAGCATATGTGCGCGTCTGGCGGATTTTTGAGGACTGGTGTTCTCGTCAGTGGGTCCGCGCGGCCACGACATCGGTGCCGGTGATTTTGAGTTTTTTTACAGGATGGTTTCGATAAGGGGCTGGCTGTCAGTTCCTTGAGAGTGCAGCTAGCGGCCCTCGCCTGTTATAGGGGTAAGTTCCATGGCGTAGCACTGGGGGCCCATGGCGACGTGGTTCGTTTTCTCAAGGCAGTTTCCAGGTTACGTCAGGCACGCCGAATATCTATTCCGCCATGGGATCTCAACTTAGTGTTACAGGCGCTGAGCTTGGCGCCGTTTGAGCCTTTAAAGGACGTCTCGGTTAAGGATTTGACCCTTAAGGCGGTGTTCTTGGTGGCTATCTGTTCGGCATGGCGCATTTCGGAGCTTCAAGCCCTGTCGTGCCGAGAGCCTTTCCTGTGTTTTTCAGAGCAGAAAGTGGTTCTTCGTCTTGTGCCTTCCTTTTTGCCCAAGGTGTCTTCCCCCTTTCATTTATCTCAGACGGTGTCCCTTCCGGTTTTCCGGTCGGTTGGAGAGCACGTGGCCGATCGGGGCCTGAGTCGCCTGGACGTTAAAAGGGTGCTGCGGCGTTATTTGTTGGTCACCGAGTCCTTCTGCAAATCGGATCGCTTGTTTGTGTTGTTTGGGGGTGTCAGGAAAGGAGAGGCGGCGGCTAAGGCCTCCATCTCTCGATGGATTCGGGAGGCCATTGTGTTAGCTTACATGTTGCAAGGTCGTCAAGCTCCGGCGGGTTTAAGGGCGCAGTCTACTAGGGCGCTGGCGGCTTCCTGGGCGGAGCACAGTTTGGTCCCTCCGGTAGAAATTTGTAAAGCGGCAACTTGGTCATCCCTACATACCTTCAGCAAGCACTACCGCCTGGATGTGCTGGCGGCAGGGGATGCCTGTTTCGTGTCGGCTGTTCTGCGGGCCGGCTGGCAGGGTCCCTCCCGTTAGTACTGCTCTGCTACATCCCAGAGGTGGAGGTCTAAACTGGAGGAACGATAAGGAAATAGAAATTACACTTACCTGGTAATTGTAGTTCCTTGAGTGACGACAGTTTAGTCCTCACTCCCGCCCTCGGGGTTTTAAGATGGAATCGGCATGCCGCCGGCCCTGGAAAGCGGGTTAACAGGTGAATGTATTGTCATGGTATTCTGTTATCATATTCAGTCTCTTTCTTGTTCCCTTTCTCTTCTTGGCTGCCTGTTCTGTTCTGACCTGGCAGGGAGGGGAGCATCTAATTACGGTTAATCTCACTCTTCCCCTAGGTGGGAAGGGTGGACATTATTGTTAGGTGTACAACTTTTGATTACGCTATAAGCTACTTATTTGTTGCTCTTTTGAGTCTGCTTTGTCAATAGTTCACTGGGGCTGATGGGAAGACCAGCAAGCTACATCCAGTGTGATCAAGATTTTGATTGGTCCAGTCTCCAGGAGGAGGTGCACTACCCAGAGGTGGAGGACTAAACTGTCATCACTCAAGGAACTACAATTACCAGGTAAGTGTAATTTCTATTTAGCATTTTTTATATACCGCCTTTCAGATTCTCAAGGCGGTTTACATAGAACAGAATCTTTACATAAAACGTTTTTTTCAGAACTATATACAAGAGATGTTAACTGTGTTTACATTTAACAATTTAACTATTTACATGGAGTTTGAGCTGTGCAGGGTGCCTGAGAATTTCAGGTCTATCTGGCGTGGTAGTCAATACGTTACACTGTTGGTGAGATTATGGAAGTGTTCGGTAAATAGGTGAGTCTTCAAGAGCTTCTGGAAGTCAGTGACGTCTGTGGTGGCTCTCAGGAGGTGTGGGAGAGAGTTTAAATTTAGGATCAAGGCTTTTCTTGAATATCGGGCCCATATTTTATAAAATACGTATGTATGTGCCTAAAGTACACTCTAATATTTATGCTTGCTTTTGATCAGGTGTAATCTCTATACCAAGGGACACATTGCATTGCAATCCCCATACTTTCAATCTAGAAGTGATTGCTGCAGGATTTGTACTAGTATTTTATAAAGATATATAGGTGCTTATGTGAAAGTAGCGGTCCTGGTGAAACAAGAAACGACCACCATTGTCATAGTTTCCTGTTTCCCGTCAATAGTTTGTTCTTTTGTGAGAGTACGCCCTATCCCATCAATAGTGCGCACTCTCACAAAAGAGTGCACACTATTGACGGGATAGAGCGCCCTGCTAAAAAGACAATATAAAATTTTTTAAAAACCCTGAAAAACGAACAAAATGAAATTGTTTGGCCTGCACATCCCTGTAACATAGGCTTAAAATAGACTTTCTGTTAAATACTGTGTAGTGAAGAATTTAGGGTCAGTAAGGGTTTTTTTGTTGTCATTATTTTTTATGTTATTTTAAGGTGTTCTATCAAAAATTTGTTTACAGACTTCATAAAATAAAGGATTTTCCCTTAAGTTTTCACAGTATCTTCATGAAAATGCTTCATATGTACGCCCTCTTGAGGAAGGAGTGGTTCGCTTGTTTGAAAGCATCACAGAGGACACTGTGACTGTGTTAGTAAGTTGTCTTCAGGTTTTCATCATTCCTTTTCTTCTATTACTCATCAGGAAAGAAAAACAATTTAGGAGTTGTTTAAAAGTAACCCTATCAAATAGGTTATTTTTCTTTTCTAGGAAACGACTGTGCAACTGAAAACATTCTCGGAACATTTAACATCCTATGTATGTTTTCTTGGGAAGATTCTTCCATACCAGTTAAAAAGGTATTAAAATAGAAACATAGGTTATGGGATTCCAAAATATATTATCAGTATAGGGAAAAAAATTGGTCTACTATTCTTGAATCCAAAATTAATTTACTGATCTCCATTCACTATGTCTTAATATATGCATTCTGTTAACATTCCTAGATGTTAGTTCCTGGAAAATCTATTATCCTTATAGTATATTACCGTTTTTAGTAGTTTTTTTTTTAAATTCTTTGCTTATGTTAGCACTTATAGAACATAGATCATTCTTATATAAAACATTCAGAGGCCGATGCTGCAAATGGCGCTATGCATTAGCACAGTGTTTTGCTTGAGATTTTCCCATGCTAGTCTTGCTCCTTAGTGCAGAAAGCAAGTTAGCACAGGAAAATACTGAGAAAGCCATTGCGCTAAAGTATAGCTTAGTGGGCATGCAAATTGCATGCAAAAAAGTGAATATTTAATTGCTCCCAATATTTAAAAAAAAAAACCCCACTGAAACAGTGCAGTTTTTTAACTCTTGTTCACACTGGTTCTTTATGCCAGCTTTAGGCAAGTGTAAAGGTGTAGTGAGAAGCAAAAGAATCATTTGAAGTGAAGTTTGACATTTAATCTCAGTTGATCTGATCATGCCCAGACCCCTGATTTCCCTACTGACCTGCTCCAAAACACCCCCTGACCTCCCCCAGAGAAACATTGGTAACCCCAGTGTTTCCCCCTACTCTGATTTCTAATTAAACATTGGTGGCCTGGTTGCCTCTACCTAACATAGTAACATAGTATATGATGGCAAATAAAGACCATCATGGTCCATCTAGTCTGCCCAGCAAGGTGGTAACAGTAGATGTACCCACCACTCCATGCAGGTCACCCCTCCCCAGGCCTTTGTTTAGGGGGTGTACCCACCATTCCGTGCAGGCCACCCCTATTTGTTGAGATAGTTGAGACAGCTAAGGTTATTTTGATTTTATCCTGTTGCTATAAAGGGATCCACTGTCTGTCCCATGCTATTTTGAATTCTTTCATTGTATTTGCCCCCACCACTTCCATTGGGAGGGCATTCCAAGCATCCACCACACTTTCAGTGAAAACGTTTTTCCTGACGTTGCCTTTCAGATTATCTCTTTGAAGCTTCATGTTATGTCCTCTAGTTTTGCAGGTTCATTCCTATTTACAGTAAAACATTGGTGGCCAGTGCCCCCCTCCTCCCAAAGCACAACTGCAGTTGCTTGATCACCCAGGAGCCCCCCCCCCCCCAAAATACCTTAAATGTGATGGGAGGCAGGAGCATTTCGAATACGCTCCTGCTTTTGTTACTATTTTTCAAAATGACGGCGCTTGACCCTGCATTCTGCATACTAGGATGCACCGTGGGGTGGGGATATCAGTCTGTCAAATAAGGCATCTGTTGCCTTATTGGCAGGCTGACCCCCATGCTGTGCTTCCCAGGACATTAATCTACACATGAACATGAAAAAAGTTGGTTAATTTACACTTAAATGTTCTAGCACTCATTATGTTTTTATAAACACAAATGTGTGAAACAAATTGGAAAAAGTCAGAAAATATGACGAATAACCAAACATTTTTTCCATATTCATCCCTAGTAGGAAGACGTTCACAAAAGAGCATATACGTCAATACTTTATTTCTAGAAACATAGAAAAATGACTCCAGATAAAGACCATATGGCTTATAAATTCTACCCATCCATACCAACCAATAAGCTTTACAATCCCCTCCTTTCCCTTAGAGATTCTCTGTTCTTGTACCATGCTTCCTTGATTTCAGATACAGTCTTTGTCTCTACCACCTCTGCTGTGAGGCTATTCCACGCACACACCACTGTTTCCATAAAGAAATATTTCCTCAGTCTGTCCCCTTTCACCTTCATCCTGTGCCCCCTTGTTCCAGAACTTTCTTTTAATTGAAAGAGGTTCTGTCCTCTGCATTTATGCAATGGAAGTATTTAAACATCTCTATCATATCTCCCCTCTTCTGCCTTTCTTCCACAATATACACAATGAGATATTTAAGTCTGTCCCCATATGCATTGATGAAGACCACTGACCATTTGAATAGCCACCCACTACATCAACTCCATCCTGTTTTATATCCTTTTGAATGTATGGTCTCCAGAAATGCACACAGTACTCCAAATGAGGTCTCACCAGAGACTTGCACACAGAGGCATCATCATCACCACCACCTTCCTGCTGGCCATTCCTCTCCCTGTGCACCCAAGTATTCTGGCTTTTTCTATCACCTTTTCTTCCTGTTTGGCCATCTTAAGATCATCTGTTATGATCACCCCCAGGTCCAGCTCTTCATTTGTGGGCAGAAGTTCTTCACATCCTATACTATACCAATCCCTTGGATTTTTGCAGCCCAAATGTATGACCCTGCATTTTTTAGCATTAAATCTCAGCTCCTAAATTATTGACCATTCTTCAAACTTTGCTACAACCTTCCTCATGTTACCTACACCTTCCAGGGTGTCTATCTTATTGCAGATTTTGGAATCATCAGCAAAGAGGCACACCCTACACAACAACCCTTCTGCAATATCACTTGCAAAAAATGTTAAAAAGAACCGGACCAAGGACACCACTGGTAATGTCCTTACTCTCTGATTGCATTCCATTTACCATTACTCTTTGTTGCCCTCCACTCAACCAGTTTCTAACCCAGTTACTTTCAAGTCCATCCCAAGGACACTAAGTTTATTTATAAGTCGCTTATGTGAAACCATATCAAAGGTTTTGCTAAAATTTAAGTACACCACTGATAGAACTCTCCTTTGGTCCAACTCTTTCATCACCCAGTCAAAGAAATGAATCAGATTTGTATGATAAAGACCTAACTCTAACATTTTATTACGATCCCATGTTGACAGCTGACATGTGGAACCAGTAGGAGGCTTTCACATCTCTTTCGTAGCTTAATATGCCCTGTTCACTATATAGTCTCAGATTCCAGTCCTCCAGGACTGCAGATTAACCTGCATGCAAATATAGTTGATAAATATTCATTGCAGATATTTAAAACACAGTCCTGTTTTCAGTCCATAAGTTGTGCATTTCTTTTCTTTTTTTTTTTATTTCTTTTTAGTTTTATATAGCACAATAACAAGCAAAAGTATCAATTGTTAAACCCAAAGCCACCATATATCCATGTACTTCATATCAGCTGTCCCTCCCAGTCTCTGGAAGTGATTGTAAGGAAAGCATATAAACATGCTGAATGTGTTAAAAGATGGAAAACAGAGAGTAAGGCTAAATGGCCAATTTTCTCAATGGAGATATGTAAAAAATGAAGTATCCCAGGGATCTCTGCTGGGTCCGCTGATTTTTAACATATTTATAAATGACCTGGAAATGAGAATGACAAATGAGGTGATCAAGTTTGCAGATGACACAAAATTATTCAGAGTTCTTAAAACACAAAAGGACCGTGAAAAACTGGGAGACGGGGTGTCCAAATGGCAGATGAAATTTAATGACCAGGGAGTTGGACTGAAGGAGAGCCCTAGATGTGGTATATTTATATTTCTGTAAAGCATTTGACACTGTTCCGCAAGACGACTTATAAACAAACTAAGCACCCTAAGGATGGACCCTAAAGTTACTGCTTGGGTTAGAAATTGGTTGTGTGAGAGGCAACAAAGGATATAGGTAAATGAAGTTCGCTCTGAGGAAAAGGAGGTTACCAGTGGATTGCCGCAGGGATCTGTCCTTAGTCCGATTCTTTTTAATATCTTTGTTAGTGATATTGCAGAAGGACTGTCAGGTAAGATTTGCCTCTTTGCGGATGATACCAAAATTTGCAACAGAGTGGACACCCAGGAAGGTGTAGATAACATGAGGAGGGATCTAGCTAAGCTTGAAGAATGGTCTAGAATTTGGCAGTTGAGATTTGATGCTAAAAAATATAGGGTCATGCATTTGGGCTGCAGCAATCCAAGGGAGCGGTACAGTTTAGGAGGTGACGTACTTCTGTCCATGAAAGAAGAACGGGACATAGGCGTGATTGTGTCTGATGATCTCAAAGAAGCTAAACAGGTAGAAAAGGTGATGGCGAAAGCTAGAAGGAATGGCCAGCAGAAGAAAGGAGGTGATAGTGCCTCTGTATAAGTCTTTGGTGCAACCGTATTTGTAGTATTGTGTGCAATTCTGGAGACCGCACTTTCAAAAGGATATAAACAGGTTGGAGTCTGTGCATAGGGTGGCTACTGAAATGGTTAATGGTCTCCATTATAAAGCATGTGAGGATAAAGGACCTTAATATGTATACTTTAGAGGCAAGGCAGTACAGAGGTGATATGACTGAGATGTTAAAAATGCCTCCATGGCATAAATGCGCAGGAGCAGAGCCTCTTTCGATTGAAAACAAACTCTGCTACGAGGGGACATAGGATGACGGGGAAAGGGGATAGACTCAGGAGTAATATGTGGAAATATTTCTTTACGGAAAGAGTGGTAGGTGTATGGAATAGTCTCCCAGTGGAGGTGGTAGAGATGAGGACTATATCTAAATTCAAAAAAGCATGGGACGAACACAGAGGCTCTCTAAAGGAAAAAAAAGGGGACTTTTGTAGTCGGTGATATGGAAGGGCAGACTAGATAGGTCATGTGGTCTTTTTCTGGTGTCATGTTTCTGTTTCTAATGTGGATGTGCAAAGTTATGCACTTAGGGAAGAACACAAACTATAGTTACATTATGCAAGGTTCTACATTAGGAATCACCACCCAGGAAAAGGATCTGGGCATCATTGTGGATAATACTTCGAAACCCTCCTCAGTGTGCAGCCACGGCCAGGAAAGCAAATAGAATGCTAGGAATCATAAAAAAAGGAATGCAGAATAAGACCAAAGATATTATAAAGCCTCTGTAGTGTTTCATTGTGCGACCATACCTTGAATATTGTGTGCTGTTCTGGTCGCCATTTCTTAAAAAGGATATAGCAGAACTATAAAAGGTACAGAGAAGAGCCACCAAAATGGTAAAGGGGATGGAAGGATATCCTTGTGAGGAAAGGATTAAAAGGTTAGGGCTCTTCAACTTGGAAAAGAGAAGGCTGAGGGGAGATATGATAGAAGTCTATAAGATAATGGTTAAGTGGTATGGATTAACAAAAATCTGTTGATTGCTCCCTCAAAGAGTAGAAAGACTAGGGGACACACAATGAAGCTACAATGTTGCACATTTAAGATAAATCAGAGAAAATATTTTTTCAGTCAACCTGTAATCAAACTTTGGAATTGATTACCAGAGGATGTAGTAAAAGCAGTTAATGTAGCTGGATTTAAAAGAGGTTTGTACAAGTTCCATAAACAATTATTGGAGAGGACAGGAGAAATTCACTGCTTACCCCTGGGACAAGCAGCATGGAATCTGTATACCTTTTAGGAACCTGACAAGGTACTGGTGACCTGTATTGGCCACTTTTGGAAACAGGCTACTGGACTTGATGGATCCTTGGTCTGACCCAGTATGGCATATCTTATGTTCTTACTCCTCTTTCCAAAACCTTTGAATTTTAGGGCATGACCACAAAATGTGCAGAAACATTCTCTCCTCTCCCCATGCCCTCCGACATCTATCTGAACCCCAACAAAACATTTTTATTAAGGGCTCAGGTGTCATATACCACCTACACATAATTTTATATGCATTTTCCTTGATCAAAGTACTAATTAGAACATTAACCACCCCTTGTGTAAATTATTTTCTGTGTAGCCTCAGATAGTTTGTGCATCTCTTTTCTAATGCACCTAGTTTTGATCAAATAGTTGGAAAATAAATGTTTATATTTTGATTCCAGCATATTTACTATTGGTGGTGATATTCAGAGAGGAAGAATACAGACTGATTCCATGATCACCACTCACTTGTTAGGAGCAAAGACTAGAAAACACTAAAAAAAAAAAAATTAAAAATAATTTATAGTAACTCTGGTCACCGATTGCTCCAGCTAGGAGCAAAGACTAGAAAACACTAGTCTTTGCTCCTAGCTGGAGCAATCGGTGACCAGAGTTACTGTAAATTATTTTTAAAATTTTTTTTTTAGTGCCATCAAGTCAGTGTTGACTCATAGTGACCCAGCTACCTCTGGGTTTTCTTGGCAATGTATCACCGGAAGTAGATTGCCAGCCTTTTCTTCCGAGGCAGTGGAGGGTAAAGTAACTTGCTCAAAGTCTCAAGGAGTGCCAGTGGGAATCAAACCCTTGATCTTCAGGGTACTAGGCAGTTGCTCTAACCACTAGGCTACTCCTCCACTCCAAATTATACAGGGACATATTTTACCGGTGTTGCTGTAAAGTTAAGAAAAATTAAAATAGGAGAACTCATTCAGTGTATAAATGTTTTCTGTCTTTGTTTGACAAAGCTAATTCTTCATACATTCTTGTGACATTTAGTTTAGAGGAAGAATGCGAGTTCTCACTTTGTACATCTGCTTTGAGAGCCAGAAACCTGGAACTCCATAATGATATGAAAAGAATGACTACAGCTTTCGAAAAACTACATACTTACATCACACTCCTTGCATTACCAAGTAAGCATCCAGTGGTTGCTCTAATTTAATGAAAATTTAGAGTAGGGGATGTTAATGTTTTTCCAAAAATAAGTTGCAGCGAGAGATTTATATGATCTCTAATAAATTTTAGGGATGTGCACAGGGCAGCAATGTTTGGTTTGTTTGGCCAGTTCCCAGATTTCAGATGGTTTTTTTTCCAGTTTATTTCACATATTCATTTCAATTAAAACATTTTAACTACTTAATGTGTGTTTATTCATAGCTTAACTTGCATCAAATCGATTTACTGTGCATTACATTTCTTAAGGCATACTAATGAAGTGATTGCATACTAATGAATGCACATCCCTAGTAAGTACTTTGTAAAACAAAATAATTTATGTTAAAATATGTCTGAATTAGTGTTATATAGTTGCCTATTTACTGTTGTTCTTTATGAATGCTATATTGAGAAACAGTGTGGGTATTGGTATAAGTAGAGCTTTTTGATAGAAAGTATGTGATGGAGTATAATGTGTCTTAGTAATGATTCTAGATTGGTTGGTATCTCAAACTTTGGCTTGTGCAATCACACTGTTGTTAAGTGCCGTTGAGTAGGTGTCGACTCCTGGCGATCCTCTGCATAGTTGACCTAAACTTTGTTTGGTCTTTAGCCAAGTGGCTCATTGTTAGTAGAGTGGTATCCATAGCTGCTGTTATTGTATCAATCCATCTCATTGCTGGCCTTCCTCTCTTATGGTGACCTTCTACCTTGCCAAGCATTATGTCTTTCTCCAATGATCTTCATATCGTCTCTCTTTGCATGATATGTCCAAAGTATGAAAGTCAGTCTTGTCATCTGAGCTTCTAAGGAAAGCTTAGGTTTGATCTCCTCTAGTACTGACTGGTTTGTTCTTCAGACAGTCCACAGTATACACAGTGTTTGTCACCAGCACCATAATTCAAAGGCATCAGTTTTCTTCCTGTCTATCTTTTTCACTGTCCAACTTTCACATCCATATGACGTTATTGAAAATACCATAGCCTGGACAAGTCGAATCTTTGTATGGAGAGAGACATCTCTGCTCTTGAGAATCTTGTCTAGGTCCTTCATAGCCATTCTACCAGATCTCCTTCACAACCCCGGATCGGGATCAGCATCAGCAGCAGAAGTGGGAATTCACCTTCCTCCCGCTCCGTGCAGCCTCAACCAATCAGGGATTGGCTGCCTGCAACACCGTACTGCTCAGCTCCCCTTCAAAAGAATGAGCGTGCCTAGGCACACTCGCGCCTGGCAGGCCCGCGCCTAAGGGCCACGCCAAAGGGCTCTTTGGCACGGCCCTTAGGCGGGGACCAACGGCAAGGGCCAAATCAGGCCACCAGTCCTTCTACGCCCCCCTGCATCTCTATAAGTGTAACAGAAACCACCGGAGCACTACTGCAAGAACAAATCCTGGCATTAAATCATCGCTGGACCGTTCTACCAGACCTACGACTTCTCAGCACAGCACTAGACCATACCAACAGACAAAGATACATAAGAGGAGCCTGTGTACTAACATCCTTATCTCCCTGTCTCTGCAAATCAAACGTCAACATCAGAAACTGCAGCTCAACCACCGAACTTAAACTATTCATACCACAGACGATGCAAAGATGAAATCAAAGAGCGCTATCCTCAACCAATACTTCCTGCTGGTTATATCCTTAGTGTACTTAGCAACTTCCGCCGGAACCAAGACCTACACCCTACCAGCACACCATCCGCCACTTTCCTCAATATGGCTAACTACCACGCTGATTCTTCAATATTAGAGACCCTCTGCACGCAAGCCATGGAATGTAATACACCTAGAATGCACACAACTGTCTCATCTAGACCACTGCAACCCTATTGTAGCATCTTCTATCAAATGCACACTAATTTAATGCAAGATCAATCAGGAACAAACCAAACATCGTCTATGATTACATACTGACTCTCAAACTTGACATCGTCTGTATCACTGAAACTTGGTTAATGGACACAGACCAAGTGATACTGAACCAAATTATCCCGCCTTACTATGCTGCATTCAATTACCCCAGGACACACAAACATGGTGGTGGTGTACTTATGCTTGCAAGAAGCCTATACAGGTTCAAAACCACTCTGTGGACTCGGACGAAAACAACACCATTATCATTTCCAACAAATATCTGAGTTTATGCTTACTTATGGGCCGCCAAATACCAAGAACAAGGAGCTCTCAACCATACTGGAAGCCGTCAACTCAAATGGATTGCAGCAGAAACCCCTCATAGCACTAGGAGACTACAACCTATGCTCCCTTAAAGCAATGCTAGCCCTTAACTACATCCAGATAGTTAATGCCCCCTCCCACTAACACGGAACAACTCCGGACTTCATCTTCATCCCAAATCAATTTATGATGCAGAACACGATACCTACACCATCGATTATCCCTATTCCCAGGTCTGATCACCACCTAATAATATTCTCGATGCTCATCCAAAGTTCATACGGTCGGTAGGAACCATGCTTTCCACACAGAAAGTTCAAAGCCTTTAACAAGAGAGAATTCCTACGGGAGATAACACCATCGCTTCATCACGATAGTAATGACTTGGATGAAATCATTGAAAAATGGCATCACACTATCTCAACCGCCGCTTCAATCACGATTACAAGACCCACAGGTAATTGCAAAAGGCCCAACACTCAATGGTACTCGAGCAAAATCAGAGAAGCACAAAGGGCCCTCAGAAGATTAGAAAGAAAATGGAGACGCAACAAAACCCAGGACAATATACAACGATACAGAGCTAAACAAGAGGAATACAATATAATAAATGACTCCAAGCAACAGTACTATACCAATACCATTATGAAATTAACAAACAGACCCAGGGAACTCTTCAGCATTGTCAGGAAGCTTACCAAGGATACCTTGCAGTTGGACACCCACACCATTGACCCCTAACAGTTTGCAAATTTCCTTATTAGCAAGAATAACAACCTCACTCAAAGCCGATCAGATATCTCAACCAGCCCAGTTACCTTGGCATATAAGGAAACATGGAATGGCTTCTCTATCCCCTCACCCTCGCAGATCGAGCAAATCATAGACTCGTTCAACAACACAACCTCCTCCACCGATCCGTGCCCATTTGCCTGGATTAAATCTACAAAGGACCAGCTCAGCAAGGGCATATAACAAATCGTAAGGTTATCCCTGCAACAAGGCTATATGCCAGCTGCCGTCAAACAGGCAACCATACGTCCAATCCTCAAGAAGAGTACCTTGGACTCATCAGACCCAAAATCCTACCACCCAATTTTCAGCCTCACATTCATCACTAAAGTCCTTGAGAGAGCCATTCAAAGACAACTGCAGGACCACATTGACATGTATGCCCCACTAGACACACAATAACATGGATTCAGGCCACAACACAATGTCAAAACACTTCTCACATCATTGTTTGACAACCTCATAACAGGCATTGACAATGCAAGAAAAGGATTCATCCTAATCTTCATGGACATATCTTCGACCTTTGACTCAATATCCCACACCAGAACGGCTGCAGGAAATCTGTTTGTGCAACATCACATTAAAATGGTTCTCATCTTATCTTACCTTATCAACGGAACTCAAAAAGTCTAATCTGGTGATATCAAAATTCACAGTACGGCAAGGCATTCCTCAAGGATCAGCGTTATCCTCCATCCTATTCAACATATACATACAGCCAATATGTAACATCCATCAAACAACATAAAGTGCTCTATCACATATATGCAGATGACATCATGGTCTATGCCCCCGTAGACACACACACACATGACCTCGTTCTCATTACCAAGTGTCTGGAGGATATGATCACATGGCTCACTGACAACTCCCTATCTGTGAACTATGACAAGTCTGAAGGGATGTTCGTCTCTAGAAGCACCGCCTTCACACGACCCCCTGCGATCAGCATACTAGGCAAACCCATTGCAGTAAAAAAAGAAGTGAAGTACCTAGGCGTCACCCTAGATAACAAACTCTCCCTTCAGTCACACATCAACAAAACTGCCAACCAAGCATACCATTGACTCAAGCTCATCAGAAGACTCAAACCTATCCTGGACAATAACTACTTCCGCACAGTGTGCCAGACTATAATCACATCAATATTAGACTATGCCAACTCACTCTATCTTGGATTGCCTAACAATACCTCCATCCTCTCCAGTTGGTACAGAACACGGCAGCTCGGATCATCCCAAACACTGCAAGAAGTGAGCACATCACCCCAATACTTCAGCAGCTTCACTGGCTGCCCATCCACTCACGGGTACGATATAAGGCAACATTAAACATCTTTAAAATCTTTCACAACCTCTCAGCCATGGCATTCCAGAGCACTCTAACCAAGGACTCCAGCGTAATATCCAGGTGAAGTAACGTGGTGAACAAACTCATCATGCCAGCTGGCTTCCAACGTGCCAACCAATCAACTACCAAAAGAGCACCTTCCCTTGCAGCACCTGCACTTTGGAACATCCTTCCTGAACCACTTCGCTCAAAAAAGGACATTAAGGATTCTTGTAAGATGCTTAAGACCCTACTAGTCTCTGATTACTATGGCCCTACCAACCAATGATCCCCACCACCTCTATCGTCTTGCAACATCCCTGACCCTATAACTATTGTCTTCCTTATTTCTATTTCCCTCTCTGCATGTTCCCCCCACCATGTAAATCACTTTGATTGAAGGATAAGGTGGTATATAAAAAATGATAAATACATACCAAGAGCAATATGTCGTCAGATTTTTTGACCACTAGTCCTTTCTTTATTGATTGTTGATCCAAGTAAATTAAAGCTGTCAACTATTCAGTTTCTTCTTCATCAATGATGAACTTATTGATTTTTGCCAGTTGTCAGGATCTTTGTCTTCTTAACGTTAAGTTGCAGACCCATTTTAAGACTATAATCCTTGATCTTGAGAAGCAAATGTTTCAAATTGTCTTCACTTTCAGCCAGTAATGTGGTATTATCAGCATAGCGAAGGTTATTGATGAGACTTCCACCAATCTTCACACCTCGGTTGTCTTCATACTGTTCTGCATATAAATTAAAAAGGTAGGGGAAAGGTATGCAGCCTTGTCGTACACCTTTATTCATTTTAAACCATTCTGTTTCTCCTAGTTCCGTTCAAACTGTTGCTTCTTGATCAATGTAAACGTTGTGCAAGAGAACTATCAGGTGTTCTGGTATACCCGTGCTTCTTAATGTGGCCCAGAGTTTCTCATGGTTTACACAGTCAAAAGCCTTGCTGTAGTCAATAAAACACATATGGATATCCTTTTGGTATTCTTTTGTCTTTTCAAGGATCCATCTCTCATCCACGATAATGTCTCTTGTTTCTCGCCCTTTCCTGAACCCTGCTTGCACTTCATGCAGTTCTCATTCCAGGTATGGTTGTAGTCTCTGCTGAATTATCTTGAGTAGAATTTTGCTGGCATGTGGGATCTGAGCGATTGTGTGATAATTTCCACAGTCATTCAAGTCACCTTTCTTCGGTATTGGTATAAACACAGATCTTTTCCGTCAGTTGGCCATGAATTTGTCTTCCAAATTTCCTGGCAGAACCTTGTAAGTATGGTAACAGCTTCATCCGATTGCTTTAATACTTCAATGGGAATGCCATCAATGCCTGGAGCTTTGCTCTTTAATAAGACTTTCAATGCTGCTTCGACGACTTCTTTCATAACCAATGGTTCCTGATCATAAGGTACAAATTGAAACAGCTGTTGGTCCACTTGATCTTTATGGTATAATGACTCTGTATATTCTTTCCACCTTTTATTGATCTTCTCAGCATCATTCAACATGGATCCTTGAGCATCTTGTAGCATTCCAGTTCGAGGCTGGAATTTTTTCTTTAACTCTCATAGCTTTAGAAAAGCCGATCTTGTTCTTCTCTAATAGCTTCTGATTCTATTTCCTTGCATGTATTATTGTAGTATTTCTCCTTGTCTTGTCTTGCTGCACGTTGGACATCTCTGTTAAGTTCTGCGATTGCCTCTCTTTCTCCCCTGACTTCAGTTTCTCTTCATTTCTAGACAATTTTCAGAATTTCTTCAGTTATCCATTTTGGCCATTTTTGCTTTTCACCTTATGTAGAGACTTCTCGCTTTCTTACAACACAACCTTCTTGATGTCATCCCATAGCTCTTCTGGAACTCTGTTATATGTATTTAAAGCAGTCTTTAAATTCCAGTGATATATACTCAAGGTCATATTTTGCTATATTCATGAGTGGCTTGCTCTTTTTCAACTTTAGCTTGAGTTTGCATACTTGCAGTTGGTGATCTGTACCACAATCGGCTCCAGGTTTTGTCTTTGTTGATGTTATCAAGCTTTTCCATCATTGTCTTCCACAGATGTAGTCCATTTGATTTTTGTACAATACATTGGGTGAAGTCTACGTGTACAGTCGCCGCTTGTGTTGCTGGAAGGTGTTTGAGATGAATAGATCATTGGACTTGCAGAATTCTATCAGTCTTTTTTCCAGCTTTGTTTCTGTTGCCAAGTCCATATTTTCCAACCACTTTGCCGCCTTCTTTGTTGCCAACTTTTGCATTCTAGTCATCCATAACTATCAAGACAACTGTCCATTTCAGCTTGTACTTGTTCATAGAACTCATCAACGTCTTCCTCTTCTGCAGCTGTTGTTGGGGCATATACCTGAATTATAATTGTGTTAATGGGCTTTCCTCATAGATGAATAGAAATTAAGTGAACACCTTAACTTTCAGGAATATATGGCACAGTGAGCAGTGCTAAGGAAGCTGAAACTCATGTAATCTCCCAAACTTGACTACTACTACTATTAAACATTAATAAAGTGCTACAAGGCATACGCAGTGCTATACAAACACAGATACAGACAGTCCCTACTCATCAGAGCTTACATTCTAATAGAGACAGACAAAAGTTAGGAATAAGGATAGAATAGGTAAGGGTAAAAAGACACAAGGGATCAGGATCCAAAGGAGGCCGCAAAGAGGTGAGCCTTCAGCATAGATTTGAAAAGGGGCAGAGATGGAGCCTGACGTACAGACTCAGGAAACTTATTTCAGGCATAAGGAACATCAAGATGAAAGGACTGAAGTTTGGAGTTAGCAGTGGAAGGAAAGGGCAAAGAGAGGAGCAAGCCAGTAGAGGAGTGAAGTTCACGAGAAGGGGTGTAGGGAGAGAAGAGAGAGGAAAGATAGTGAGGAGCAGAAGAATGAAGACATTTAAAGGTCAGAAGGAGGAGTTTGAATTGGATATGGAAACAGAAGGAAAGCCAATGAAGTGACTTGAGAAAAAAGGTTATATGAATATATTTAAGCAGGCAAAAGATTAGTCATGCAGCAGAGTTTTGAATAGATTGAAGGGGAGAAAGATGACTCAGAAGGAAGACCAGCAAGAAGGAGTTTGCAATAGTCAAAACAGGAAGTAATTAGATAGTGGACAAGTGTTTTAGTAGTGTGTTCAGAGAGGAAGGTTCAAATTTTGTTAATGTTATAGAGAAAGAAACAACAGGTTTTAGCTATCTGTTGGATATGTGAGGAGAAGGAAAGAGAGGAATCAAAAATAACATCAAGGTAACAGGCTGAGGAAACAGAAAGTAGAAGAGTGTTATCAACAGAGTTAGAGAAAGGAGGAAGGGGAAAGAAAGTTTAGGGGGAAAGATGAGAAGTTCGGATTTGTTCATGACTGGCTTTATTCTTCCTTGTTCAATGTCCTTGGAATCTTTGTAGGTTGTAATTATTATTGAACCAACCCAAGGTTATAGTAGATATGAGATCTGTTGATGATGAACTCTGATATTGATTGAAATGAGGTTGCAGTGGTGACAGACTTTAGCTAAGGTTTGTTCAGCTTATTATTTCCCTCGATGCAGACATCATATATGTTGAAACTAATACAAGCCAGATTTTCTAGGTTTGATGGATTGGATATAAGTCTGTCGTCACCACCAGGTGGGCAGGCTGCCGCCTAGGGTTGCAGATCTGTGTCTGATGGTGATTAAGTAGTTGTGAACACGAATGGTTTAAGGTAAAAGGATTTATTTCCCCTCCCGGGGTCGGATTTTTCAGGTAATATAACACAATACTCAAAGCAAATAAGCCATACTTTCTGGCAAAACACAAAGGAAATTATAATAGCTTTTCTTGCTTCTTAAAGTAAAGAGTAAACGTTAAACAGGCAAAACTCAGCACATAGCTTCCATATGTGCAAAACAGCACTCTTCACTGATAGTGTTTTCCCTCCACACTATACAGCCTTTTGACTAGCGAAAAGACGTCACTTTATCAGAGAAAATCAATGTGCAGTCCATTGGGTCACTATCAAATGAACATTCACTGACTGTATCAATGACCATAGGCTCCTGCATACATTCAGAATTGTCTGAGTTCTCCTTGCCACAATACTTCTGCAAGTTCCCCTGTGACGTGCCGTCACAGAGTCTCTTTGCACAACTCCCTCTAGGGCTGGAATAACAGCTACCGTATTCCTCGGTGTTTGGGAGAGGGGGAAGCCACCATTCAGGGTTCTTAGAGTTTAATTCCTTCTGGCAGGTTCTACCCTTGGAACATTTATAAGCTCAGGCTTCAGGCTTTGCAAAAGAATATTCTTCTCCCCTATTAACACGAGGTTTAAGCCTGCGGGGTTTTCTCTGAGGCTTAGGAACTGCTACTATATCTTCCTCAGACATGCACACATCTTCAGGGAAATACCTTTCTCTCTCTGGGGTTGTTAACTGCTCTCTCTTCAGCTCGGTGCTCAAATCCCTTGGCTGGGTGTTACTGCCCTGCCCCCACCTAGGATTTATCACACGAGGCTTCTCAGCGTTAACCCTGTAGGTATTTCTTTTATCAGCAAACTTTAACTTTCTACCAGAGTCATTCTCCAGGCTACAGCTCTCAAATACATACTGTTTGTCTTTAGGCTTCCAATCACTCCAGTTGGAACGTTGCCTCTGAGCTCCAAACAGCTTGCAATCAGCAGAACACTTGCAACTGTTCTCTGACCTCACGGGCTGCCTTCTCCTGCAGTGCTCTGGGTAGTTTCTGTGGTGAACCCTTCCTGGTTCTGGCTCTGACTCACGTCCTGGGTCAGAGTCTGAAACTCCTCCTTCTTCCTCTAGGTCAGCTGGTTCAGCTAGTTCTCCTCTTTCTCCTCGTTCCACTCCGTCTCCTCGTTCTAACTCTGTATTTCCTGCATAGCTCTTATAGTGGCTATTAGCTCTTCCCCTTTCCAGGTGCACGCTATTAGGAATTGGGGAATGTTTCTCAGCTGGGTGTGTTTGCAAACCCCGTGGCTGGGTTTGTTTATGTCGCCCCTGACAACTGCTGCTCACATGGCCTGCCTGCCTGTCAGCTTCAAGACTAGAACTCAGTGAATCCTGTGTTTTTAAGGTAGGAAATGGAACTTCTTCATCACACTGTGTGTAATTTTTCACCTTTTGATGAAGGGACTCGTGTGATGTTTTCTTAGAGGGTTATGATTAGGATTTCTATTTGTAAGGGTTTATAAAATATGCATCAAGGATGGGAGAAAAAAGGTCTTCAGTTGTTGTATCAAGTAATTAACGAAGAAGGTGTACTTAAATCATTTATTGATTTAAAAAGATGTTATGGATTGTCTCAGGGGCATTTTTATGCATATTTACATTTAAAATATTATTTGATTTCAATAACAGATAGGAGAACTTGTTTGAGATCAGAAAATTTTAAGAAATTAGAAGAGTGGTTTGCGTTTAAGGACAAAGAGAGGATAACTGTAGCAGAATATAATAAGGCTTTATTTAATTTAGTTCATGTTAAGAATTTTGATCATTTGAGTTTGCAATGGGGGAAAGAATTAGGAATTAATCTTGAAAGGTTTGCCTGGGAAAAGGCTATTGGGCGTATCCCTAGACAAATAGTGGGGGCAAAATTACGTGAAATGCAATTTAAAATAATAGAACGTGCTTACATATCACCATATAGAGCATGGAGGGGGGGGGGGGGCTTTGCACAATGTAGTGAATGCCCAAGGTGTAGAATGGAAAAGGCACATTTGGGGCATATGTTCTGGACTTGTATATGTGTGAAGAAATTTTGGAATAAAATTCAAAATTTTTTAAGTGGTATATTGAGGCAAGCTTTAATTTTGACTCCAGGGTTTGCTATACTTGATGTTCCTGATTCTATGGGACTTTCCTTATCAGGGAATAGACTCTTGGTAAGAAATGTTGTCTGCTTGCTAAACACTGTATACTTCAGAATTGGAGAGATCCTAAAGGTCCAGAATATTGGGAGTGGAGAAACGTATTGCACCAATTGATATTATGGGAAGGAATATCTACTAGGAAACATGTGCGTAGAAGAGCTTATTTTTTAAAAGTTTGGTCTCCTTATCTTGATGGGGTTTCAGCAAGGGCTAGGAATGATATTTTAACAATTTAAATTGGCTTAGTTAGGATAAAATAAGGGGAGGGGTGAGAAATGAAAATAGATTAGTGGGGAGGATGTGGATTGAAAGGGGAAAGTACAAAAGGGTGAAGGTGAAAGGGAAAATTAAAATGTATTAATTATATCCTTTTGTGGATTATTACTGAGTGGGGGAGGGGGATAAAGGTATGGACTGGGAGGGAGTATGGGATGGTGGTGATGGATAATGGGGGGGAGGGAGTGGGGAATTAAAAAGTAAAATATATATATTCCCCGTTGTGGGAATGAATATGGTTGTTTAACATTGTTTAATATGTATGTTGTTTAAATTGTTTCGATATGTATGCTACTTATATTGTTTCAAAATGTATGTTGTCTACAATATGTTAACTGCTTACAATGAATAAAAAGATTAAATACTAAAATATGCATCTTTGTTCTTAGTTTTTTAGCTAATTAGATTATTTTCTAAGCTGAAATAATGCATGTTATTGAGCAAATAACAAAGCTTTCAGTGCCAAATAAATTTAGTTCCAGTGTGCGGCAAAATGAGCTATTTTGCATACAAATACATGCAAACTAGCACATTTATTTATTTATTTATTTTATTTAACATTTGCTTCTATACCGCGCTATTAAAATCAGCGCGGTGTACATCAAACAAGCATACTACAATGTATACAAACAACATTGAGTTTTACAGAGAACAGGAAATTGAACATGGGAAGGAAACCAGGGGAACTAAATACATATTAACTCAAACTATGTACATTACTATGTAAAAGCATTAACACAGCTTGCATCAACACTTTCACCACACATTGGTGCCAGAGAATTAATTACACCTCTAAAGGTGTCATTAACTTTCCCCTGGGAGCATTGCCCCTCTAATGTTGAAGTTATTGCTCTTAGGGACTTTCTTAAAAGGGCCAGTGTTACCTAAGACTAAAAGTTCCCCCTTACCGTTGGTGTTTTCAGAAGCCCCTAGAGTGTAAATTTCTTATGACCAGTGCCCCCTTCCCTGCCTCATGTCCAAAGATTCCTCTTTGGGGGCGTTCATGAAGTTCCTGGTGAGCTAGTGACCCAAACCACAGCTCTCCCTGGCTCTAGACTGGGGCAAAAGATGAAGAAATAGCCCTCTTCAAGTATTCCCTGCCCCTTCGAGTAAGATAGTAGTATTCTCAGGAGGCCCTCTCCCCTGTGCACCTGTTAACCTCTCTAGTAGTGAAAATCGTGGGACAGAATCAGTTCCCACTCACTCCTGCCTTGCTAATGGTCATCTTTGTCATTAAAAAAAAATTAGAAAAGAAATGGCGATGCACCCGGGCCACAACAGACCAGACACTCTACATCTCCCACCTGCAAACCCACCGAGATTTAATATCCTCCAAAATCAAACTATACTACTCTGATCTTCTAAGCCAATCCCTGAATAAGCCCCACAACTTATTCAACATAGTGAAGACCTTAACGAAGGAACCATCAGCTTCACAAACCGCCTCGATACAACCGCAAGACTATGCAGATTACATGATAGCCAAAACCAATAACATCAGCAAAGCTACAACATCCTGCCCTACCACGAACCACCCAAGCAACTCACCTCCTTCTCGACACCGTCAGAAACAAGCTTAGAGAGCATCATAGCGAATATCAACGCCACCACTGCCCCTAATGACCCTTGTCCAGCTTTCTGGATAAGGTCACTACGCCATGAGGTCAGCCCGATAATATCCAAAATCATTGACCAGTCCTTCTCTGGACAATTCCCCTCAAGCCTTAAGCAGACATCCATCAGACCCCTCTTAAAGAATACCAAACTAAACGCTCAGAAGGTTGAGTCATACCGACCCATATCCAGCATCCCGCTACTAGCAAAGATAATAGAGAAGGCTGTACAACTACAGATTCAGGAGCACATTGACTCTAACGCTCCCCTTGATCCAAGCCAACACGGATTCAGAGAATCCCACGGTGTCGAAACGCTTCTCACCACTCTCATCAATACACTTATAACCGGGATCGACAACATTAAACAAGGGTACACTCTTATTTTCCTAGACATTGCGGCAGCCTTCGACTCCGTGAACCACGAACAACTCCTGGTGCGGCTTCAAGATAAAGGGATAACTGAATCAGCTTGGCACTGTTGCAAATCCTATCATTCGTATACACTGAAGCAGCTCTGTAACAACCTTATACTTCTGTTCTGTACCTATGTAATAAGCCTATTTCTATATAAAACCCTTTTTCCAAGCCACACCAGTTTGGTTGTCTTGTTGTGCTACAAACCCTACTGCCGCTGTGAAGTGGACCCAGGACCAAGAGGAGAGTAACCGAACGTAGGAAGCGGCGTAAGATACCTAAGCTCCACAAACAGAACAATGGCTGGGAAAAATCGTATTGCTAAAGCTGTTGCCCCCGTTACAGCTTCTGCCTCGGTCCAGACAGAGGTCCTATTGCCAGTTGAAGAACCGGTTCCATGTGCAGGATGCCTGCATGCTGAAGCTCTGAGGAAACAAGTGGAGGAACTCAGAGAGGAGGTGGCGAGGCTGAGGAGCATTCAAGACAGTGAGAAGTACATTGATGAGATGCTGCTTGCAGCAACCAGGCTCTCCAGCACAGGAGAAGATGGGTGCCAACAGAATGTCGATGGTTGGACAACAGTCACCAGAGCCTGCAAAATCACCAATCCAACTTCTCCAGCCCTTGAATTGAAGAACCATTATGCAGCCCTGGAAGTGGAGGAGGTGAAAGCATCCCTGGAAAGGGAAGAACCAGAGTTCAAGTACCCCATAGTTGCGGAATCAGTGACCAGAAGGAAACGAAGGGTAGTGGTGGTTGGAGACTCTCTTCTGAGGGGTACTGAGGCGTCCATCTGCCGACCAGACTTGATGTCCAGAGAGGTATGCTGTCTGCCTGGTGCCAAGATCCAAAATGTTACAGAGAGTTTGCCGAGACTCATCAAGCCCACTGACTATTACCCAATGTTGCTAATCCATGTTGGAACAAATGATACTGCCAGGTATACCTCGGAACGTATCAAAAGTGACTTCATGGCTCTGGGACAGAGGGTGAAGCAGGTAGGTGCACAGGTGGTGTTCTCTTCAATCCTCCCTGTTGAGGGTAAAGGCCAAGGCAGAGAGGCTCGCATCCTGGAGATTAATGCATGGCTGCGTGGATGGTGTCTTCGAGAGCGTTTTGGTTTCCTAGACCATGGGATGCTGTTCCAAGGGTTGCAGAGCAGAGATGGCATCCATCTGTCCAAGAAAGGTCAACACATCTTTGGTAGTAGACTGGCTAATCTACTGAAGAGGGCTTTAAACTAGATTCGTTGGGGATGGGTGAAGAAAGCCCCCAGGTAAGTGAAAGCCCCCAGGTAAGTGATACATTAAATACCTTTATGGAAATGGGTAACAGGGGTAACATATGGAAAGCAGTGTGTATTAATGCCCGTAGCATGGGAAATAAGATCTCTGAAGTTGAAGCTTTGGTGGGAGTGGCTGACTTAGATTTAGTGGCAGTTACAGAAACATGGTTCACAGAAAACCATGACTGGGATGTAACTATACCTGGCTATACTTTATTCAGAAAGGACAGGGTAGGAAGAAGGGGAGGAGGAGTAGCACTATATGTAAAAACTACTATTAAAGCTTTGGAATTACAGAGCTTAAAAGGGAGAGAGGAGGCATTGTGGGTTAAACTAGAAAGAGGGAAAGAGAAATCTATTTGCATTGGTGTGATATACAGACCTCCCTCACAAGAGGAAGAGGTAGACAGAGAGTTAATTGAAGACATACGCAGCATTGCTAGGAAAGGGGAAGTGCTACTGCTAGGAGATTTCAATATGCCAGATGTTGATTGGCACATTCCTGCTGCAGTATCATCTAGGAGTAAGAAGATCCTGGATTCTCTACAGGGAGAACTATTCAGGCAATTGGTAACAGACCCCACACGTGAAGGGGCCATACTGGACTTGGTGCTTACCAATGGTGAAAGTGTTTCTGATGTTGTAGTGGGAGATCATTTTGCATCCAGTGATCACCAGATGGTGTGGTTCAGTATTAGGACTAGGGCTGTTAGAATCCATTCCAAGGTGAAGATCTTAGACTTTAGGAAGACTAACTTTGCGAAGATGGGCCAATACCTCAGGGAGTCGTTAGTGGGATGGGAACAGCTGGGGGATGTAGAACAGCAGTGGACAAAACTGAAAGGGGGTATTTTAAAGGCAACCAACCTTTTTGTTAAAATGGTAAATAAAGGCAAAAGGAACAGGAGACCGCTATGGTTTTCGAAGGAAGTAGCTGAAAAAGTGAAGAAAAAGAGGGAGGCCTTCATGAAATACAAGAGATCACAGAGAGAGGAAGACAGGCATCTGTATTTGGAAAAACTTAGAGAAGCTAGCAAAGTAGTCAAGAAGGCAAAGATTCAAAAGGAGGAGGAAATAGCCAATGCAATAAAATGGGGGGATAAGACATTTTTCAGATATATTAGTGAGAAGAGGAAGGGCAAAAGTGGTATTGTCAGACTCAAGGGTACAGGGGGGGAATATGTAGAAGCTGATAAGGATAAAGCGGAATTGCTTAACAAATATTTTTGTTCTGTGTTCACAGACGAAGAACCAGGAGCAGGACCTCAGAAAACACCCACAAATAAGAACAGAAGCGAGGGACATCTTGAACAATTTTCAGAAGACTGTGTTCGTGAGAAACTAGCTCAACTTAAAGTAGACAAAGCGATGGGACCGGATGGGATACACCCTAGAATACTGAGGGAACTTGGGGACGCTCTAGCAACTCCACTGACTGACCTTTTCAATGCCTCGTTGGAGTCGGGAGTGGTGCCAAAGGACTGGAGAGAGGCTCATGTGGTGCCTTTACACAAAAGCGGAAGTAAGGATGTGGCTGAAAACTACAGGCCGGTTAGTTTAACTTCAGTGGTGAGTAAATTAATGGAAACGCTGTTGAAAGAGAAAATAGTGAGGTTTCTGGAGTCCAGCGGATTACAGGATCCGAGGCAGCATGGATTCACCAGAGGCAGGTCTTGTCAGACAAATCTGATTGATTTCTTTGACTGGGTGACCAGGGAGTTGGACCGAGGGAGAGCTCTAGATGTGGTGTATTTAGATTTCAGTAAAGCCTTTGACACTGTTCCTCACAGGCGACTTATAAACAAACTGAGCACCCTAGGGATGGACCCTAAAGTTACTGCTTGGGTTAGAAATTGGTTGGGTGGGAGGCGACAAAGAGTACAAGTAAATGGAGCTCACTCTGAGGAGAAGGATGTTACCAGTGGTGTGCCCCAGGGATCTGTCCTTGGTCCGATTCTTTTTAACATCTTTGTTAGTGATATAGGGGAAGGGCTGTCGGGTAAGGTTTGCCTCTTTGCGGATGATACCAAAATCTGCAATAAAGTAGACACCCAGGAAGGTGTAGATAACATGAGGAGGGATCTGGCTAAGCTTGAAGAATGGTCTAGAATTTGGCAACTGGGATTTAATGTTAAAAAATGTAAGGTCATGCATTTGGGCTGCAGCAATCCAAGGGAGCAATACAGTATAGGAGGTGAAGTACTTTTGTCCACTAAAGAAGAGCGGGACCTAGGTGTAGTTGTGTCCGATGATCTTAAAGTAGCTAAACAGGTAGAAAAGGCGACGGCAAAAGCTAGAAGGATGCTTGGGTGCATACGGAGAGGAATGGCTAGCAGAAAAAAGGAGGTGATAATGCCTCTGTATAAGTCTTTGGTGCGACCTCATTTGGAGTATGGTGTGCAATTCTGGAGACCGCACCTTCAAAAGGATGTGAACAGGATGGAGTCGGTGCAGAGGGTTGCTACTAAGATGATTAGTGGTCTTCATTATAAAGCATATGAGGACAGACTTAAGGATCTTAATATGTACACCTTAGAGGAAAGGCGGGATAGAGGTGATATGATTGAGATGTTTAAATACCTCCGTGGCATAAATGTTCAGGGAGAGAGCCTCTTTCAATTGAAAGCAAGTTCTGCGACGAGGGGACATGGGATGAGGGTGAAGGGAGATAGATTCAGGAGTGATATGCGGAAATATTTCTTTACGGAAAGAGTAGTGGATCCGTGGAATAGTCTCCCAGTGGAGGTGGTAGAGATGAGGACAGTAACTGAATTCAAGAAAGCATGGGACCAACACAGAGGATCTCTAAAGGTAAAAAGTGGACTGTTGTAGTTGTTATGGAAGGACAGACTAGATGGGCCTTGTGGTCTTTTTCTGTCATCATGTTTCTATGTTTCTATCTAACCGACAGGTGGCAGCAGGTTAGAACAGGAACCACAATCTCCCAGCCTTTCCAACAACAGCATGGTGTACCCTAGGGCTCGTCTCTCTCTGCACTCCTATTCAATATCTATATGCAACTTATTTGCGAAATAATACGCTTGTTTAACATATCATGCCTGCTCTATGCGGATGATGTGCTGCTCTTTACCCCATTCACGATTGAAAATCCGGATTTCACCCAATTGATAAACTGCTTCGATGCCCTAACTGACTGGCTCATCTCCCAGGGCCTCAAGATCAACTTTAACAAGACTGACATACTATTTGTCACTAGAAACCAGTCCTTCTCGCCTACGATAACCATAAAGACATGAGATGCAGAACTCTCGAGCAAACCCAACATCCGCTACCTAGGCGTCACATTAGATCAACAGCTCAATTTCAAAGATCACATCAGCAAACACCATCAAACAAATCTACCATAAGATACGAACTCTACGACATCTTCGACCCCTACTGCAACCTGAGGACTTCAGATCAGTTTTCCAGGCACTGGTGATCCCCCACTTTGATTATGCCAATGTAATCTTACAGGGCCTACCCAAAAACACCTTAAACCCCCTACAGTTAGCCATGAATGCCGCCGCACATGTTCTGAGTGGAGCTGCTAGAGGTGATCACATCACCCCGGTCCTTAAGGGCTTACATTGGCTTCCAGTATACTGTCGGCTATCTTATAAGGTAATCATCATAACCTTCAAGGTTATCAACAAAATAGCCCCTACTGCCCTAATGGAACTTGTCCACCCCATGTCAGCGAACAGAGAAAGGAGAACATGCACAGCCAACACCCTACAGATTCCTAGCGAAATAACAAAATGCACTAAGACAACAAGGAACAGAGCATTTAAGTTCTATGCCCCCAGTTGCTAGAATGCACTCCCAACATCCATCCGAGCCATAACAGATCTAGCCCAATTCAAAAAAGCGATTAAACACCATCTCTTTCTCTTGCACTACTCGCAACCCTCCAACCTGACTTCATCCACCACGCACCCAACCTTGAACACATGACTTGCTGTCCATGGATACACATATTGTAATTACAGACTGTAGATACTCAATTTTGTTGTACATAATTTTCCCAGTTGAAATCCCAAGTTTAATTTCCTGTTTATTGTAAGTGCTTAAGATTCACCTACCTGGTACAATACAGTTGTATGTAAACCGCGCTGATTTTTAAGAGTGTGGTATATAAGAAAAATAAAATAAATAAATAAATAAATAAATCTTGAAACATTGTGACAGCCCTCTGGGGGAGATGTTTGACATGGGATATGGAGAGGACATAATGGGGATCCATTGAGCCACTGAAGATTTACACTTTAGGGCAGGGGTCTCAAACTCAAATTGCTTTGAGGGCCGAATGAGGACTTGTAAAGTAACCCGGGGGCCGCATAAGACATGGGGCCTCATTTGCATAAGGGGCTTCATTTGCATAAATATTTGCATAATGAGTGCATGGATAAAGAAAGACTAGAAAATTTCTATATTACTATAATCCAGTGCCAACCGCCAGGCACATTAGGAACTACTACTAACACTGCCCATTTAGAACCCATAGCAAACCCCCCGTATCATAACAGCACTACCAGGACTCACAAAGCACCAGACCCTACCTATCAAAAGGCAACACTGCAAATATTAAATCAATACATTTCAGAGAACAATACATGACCTACTGGGAAAAGAGAACAAGTAGCAATGTCAAATAGGAATTACACAGAATACCTCAGCACTGTAGAAATAAAACTATAAATTAATTTCTTGTACTAAAGCACAGACATTAATGATGCACATTTCCCAAAAGAGGCATGTGTTAAAATAATATTAGAAGCAATGTGCCCCCCAGCCCACAACACATTACCGGGTGCTAAACCCCCCAGCACATTACCAGTTCTGACCCCCCAGCCCACAGCACACTGGTAATGTGCTGGGGGGTTTAGAACTGGTAATGGTTCTGACCCCCCCAGCCCATTACCGGGTGCTAAACCCCCCAGCACATTACCAGTTCTGACCCCCCAGCCCACTGGTAATGTGCTGGGGGGTTTAGAACTGGTAATGTGCTGTGGGGCTGGGGGGTTCAGAAATGGTGATGGTTCTGACCCCCAGCCCACAGCTCATTACCAGTTGTGACCCCCCCCCATCCATCATCTTCATCAGCAGCAGCAGCAAAAATCACAGCCCCCCCCCCATCCATCCATCCACCCTCCCTCAGCAAAAATCACAGCCCTCCCCCATCCATCCTCCCTCCCTCCCTCAGCAAAAATCACAGCCCCCCCACATCCATCCATCCACCCTCCCTCAGCAAAAATCACAGCCCCCCCCATCCATCCATCCATCCTCCCTCCCTCAGCAAAAATCACAGCCCCCCCCATCCATCCATCCATCCTCCCTCAGCAAAAATCACAGCCCCCCCCCATCCATCCATCCATCCTCCCTCCCTCCCTCCCTCAGCAAAAATCACAGGGCCCCCCCCCCCCCCCCGGCAGAGCCATCCCTCCCTCCCTGCCTCAGTCCCTCTCCTCTTCGGCTTAGTTTAGAACCGCGAAGGGAGAGTTCCTCCCTCGGGACTCTGTTAAGCCGGCTGAGGCTTATGGGAAATTTCCCCTCTGCCCCCTCGAGCTTAACAGAGTCGCGAGGGAGAAGTTCTCCCTTCGCGGCTCTGAAAGCCGAAGAGGAGAGGAACTGAGGGAGGCAGGGCTGGCTTAATTCTGGGCAGACTGCTTCCTTACCTGCCGCGAAGAGCTGTGCACCCTGGCGATCCTCAAGCAGGCGATCCTTCCTCCAAGCAGGCGATGCTTCAAACGCTGGAACCTCGTGGCTGCTCAGACTGCTTCTGGGCCCGGCCCCCCCCCCTCCTCCTTTTTCTCCTCCTCCTGCCTGTCCCTGATTGGTGGAGGGCAGGCGCGTGACGCGGTCATGTGAGACCAACACCATGTAGCCCCGGGAATCACGCTAAGGAAAACAGTGAGTAAAAATAGCAAAAATAGCAGAAAGGATACTCCGTGGCGTCGCGGGTCGCGGGCCGCACAAAATGCTCTCGCGGGCCGCATGCGGCCCGTGGGCCGCGTGTTTGAGACCCCTGCTTTAGGGTCTGTTATAGAGAAAGGAGTATTTTTACATTTAAATTGATGTTGGACCAAATGTGATGCCTTCAACTGCATTACTGCACCCAGATGTTACCTGAAGTTTACTAACCTGCAGTACTCTGGTATTGCAAGTTATCTTGTGTAGTATTTTTTCTTAACACTCAAGTTGCACTCTTAACCATTGTTCAGCAAGTAGATTTTTAGGTATGTTTTGAATATGTTTAAAATCTGCATTTATCAGTGTTTTTACAGTACTATATGTAATTTGTTTTTTTGATTATTTCAGATTTACTGTATATGTTATAACTTGGGCATCCTAGGTGTTGATCATTTGGATTTTTGGGGATTTGTTTTTGAGGTAATTAGGTGCTTTCCCAGAGTCCGAAAAATAGGGGCTTCTTGGAGTATTTGTGTTGCAAAAAAAATTGTGGCTTTTTAGATGGATTCCTGGTGGATTCCATTCAATGACACAAAACACAATTTTCCAGCGTCAGTCCCCCACTTCTCCAAACCAGAGTCCCAGCAACAGTACTCCCTTCTCCAAGCCAAAATACATAATTCTGCAAGCTTAATATTTGGTATGCCATAAATTTGAACACAGGCAAGCACAATTACTGAACTAATAATAGATTGAGATGGTTTAGGGTGGCAAAAGTCAATGTAGGGGCCATGGATTCCTCTTCTTCTCAGGGCCCTTATTGCCCAGCACTGTACAGCTGCCATCTGCTTTTCCTGAGGCTAAGCAGCCCTACATAGCATTTCCTGCCTCTGCAGCCCCTCAGCTGGGGTTTAAGTGGCAAAGAACAGTGTGGGTTGAGCAGCAGCTGCTTCTTCCTCTTCCTCCCTGGCTCATGACAGTTGTTACCACCTCCTCCTGATGCTGATACAGCTATTTGTGAGGTCTATTCCCTTTGTGGCTGCTTGCATGGTCCCACTCTGACAGACACCAGCCAAGTAGCTGCAAAGTGCTGAAGGAAGCAGCAGCTGTGTTGTGTTGAACCACATAGGCCCATGAAAGAGGAGGAGACAGCCGTCATGGAAAGAAAGATTTTCAGTGTTTGGTTATAACTGGAAAACCTAGATTCCCCTTCAGGGGTATTTTATGAGTGTTTTCCAATTATAACTGAAAATCAGAAGCCCTGGTTTATAACCAACATCAAAAGTCCTACTTATGGAATTTCCCCCACACAGCCTGAGCACTCTTCCTCCCACAGACTTTAATACCTCTGTCTCCCTCATCGTACTCCTTTGCCTTCAGCTGCTGAATTTGCCTTCTCTTCAATCAATGGGGTTTAGGATCTCCTGCCAGCTCCTCAGATCCAGTCACATGCTGCCACTGCTGCTGCTTAACTTTGACTGGTAGGGCCTGTGAATTCCCATCAGAGTTCTAGGGGCACTGTCTAACACATATTGTAAGAAGTCCAAAGAAGAGCAATCTCACGCAGAGATACAGGCACACAAAGAAGCAGAGAGTCAATGGCAGTAGGTCCAACGTTTATTATGGAGTCACCCCAATGTGTTTTAGCCTGGGCCTTCTTCAGGGGGTATAGCCTCATATAAAAACAACAATAGTACTAAAACGTAACAAGATAAAACTGCAATAAATAATATAAATCATAAAAAATCCTATGGACAATAAAATATGCAGATATGCGCCGCATAACGTCCGACCGCATATATACCACAATCGGAGAGCGGAGCGTAACCGGAAGCGATTGTGAAGCTGGGCGTACTTACTCACTTACCAATAAAAACTTTGCCTCAGTTTAAAATTCATGTATTATGGCTTCCAAATGCAAAATCAGTTCTACTGATAACAGCAGCAAGAGGCAAAAGAAGAGTATCGATTTGGAAGTGAAAGAAAAAGTTATTAAACAGCATGACTGTGGAAAACCAGTGAACGCTATAGCTCATGATATGGGCATGTCGCACTCAATGATAACAGCTATCCTTAAGAACAAAGAAATGATTCTCCAAGCTGCTAAAGGATCGGCTCCACTGAAAGCTACAAGGCTAATGAAAATGTGAGAAGAACCTATATCAGATATGGAATAAGTCCTGGTGACCTGGATTGAGGACAAAATTCCTCTCAGCACGTTGACCATCACTGCAAAGGCATAAAGCTTCTTCAAAATGCTCAAGGAAAGAGCAGGACCAGACTACAATATAGAGTACAGTGCTAGTTCTGGGTGGTTCAAGCGCTTCAAAAATGTTTTTCGCTGCATAATGTGAGTGACTGGTGAGTCTGCGAGTGCTGATGCTAAGGCAGCAGAAGATTTTGTCCAAACTCTAGATAAGCGAATTGTAGAGGGAGGTTATTTGCCTCAACAAATTTTTAATGTGGATGAAACTGCCTTATTCTGGAAATGAATGCCTGAAAGGACTTTCATCTATAAGGAGGCCAAGCCATGCTTTAAGGCTTATAAAGATAGGGTGACAGTGCTGTTAGGAGGAAATGTTGCTGGCTACAAATTAAAGCCTTTCGCTATTTGGCATAGTGAAAATCCCAGGGCTTTCAAGAATATTAATAAAAATACTTTATCTGTTTATTACAGGTCAATAGGAAGTCCTGGATGACACAAGTGTTTTTCCAGGATGCCTTCAATTGCTATGCAAGGAAATGGAGAAATGCTGCTTGAAACAAGGCGTACCTTTCAAGACTTTACTGATAATCAACATAAGAGCATAAAATATGCCATACTGGGTCAGACCAAGGTCCATCAAGCCCAGTATCTTGTTTCCAACAGTGGCCAATCTAGGTCATACGTACCTAGCAGTTTCCCCAAAAGACACAGGTTCCACAATGCTTGTACTGGGTCAAGCATTGATATCCTGGGTCCCTTCTTAATAATGGTTTATGGACTTTTCCTCCAGGAACTTGTCCAAAGCTTTTTTTAAACCCAGATACACTAACAGCCTTTACTACATCCTCCTGTAACAAATTCCAGAGTTTGATTACATGTTGAGTGAAAAAATATTTTCTTTTATTAGTCTTAAATAGTTTACCCTGTAGCTTCATTGCATGTCCCCTAGTCTTTCTATATTCTGATAACGTAAACAATCGATCTACATTTACCCGTTCCACTTTGTTCATTAATTTATAGACTTCTATCATATCTCCCCTCAGCCGTCTCTTTTCCAGGTTAAAGAGCCCTGACAATGCTTCAGGGCATCCCCATTTCATTGGTGACCTCCACAGCAACATCAAAGTTGTTCCTCCCACCAAAACACTGCCTCATTAATCCAGCCAATGGACCAGGGGATCATTGCAGTTTTCAAGGCCCACTACCTGAGGAGGACCTTTACATAGGTTATTGTTGCTGCCGATGACACTGGCAAGATACTAATGCAGTTCTGGAAGGAGTACAACATATACCACTGCATAAAGAACCTTGCCTGGGCATGGGATGATGTGACCCAGCAATGCATGAATGTTTTTGAAAAGGATGAGGAAGATTCAAGGATTAATAGAAATGTTATCGACATGTCAGACAGCATGAACCTTGACATAGACGATGAGGATATCGAAGAATTTCTAGAGGTGGTACCTGAGGAACTGACCAATGAAGAGTTGCTGAAGCTGGAACAAGAGAGAATAGCTGAAGAAGAAGCAAGGGAAAAGGAAACTGCAGAAGGAGGAAGGACAGGTGCAGAAGGGGTTCGCAGAATTGTTTGCAGACCTTAACAGCGTGATGAAGAGTGCTGAAGAGATGGATCCAAACAGTGAATGGTTTTCGTTGATAGAGAGGAATGCTCATGCAGTGTTTTCAGCATAATAGGAGATATATGAAGAGAAGAAAAAACAAACTAGGCAAACACTACTAGAAATATTCCTGAAGAAGCCAACACCTCCCCAAGAAGAGCTTCAACCAGGTCTCCCAGGTCCTGTCATTGTTGGTGACAGTTCATCAATGGAAATTATTCAACCTGAGGACAGTAATGTATATGATCCTGCACCTCTTACTTAAATTGTGTGCTGTATAGCCTAGTAAAGTGGTTTACATAAACATTTAAAATGTGTACGTAATATGGTGTTCGCACAACGTCCGATTCACATAATGTCCTATTTCGCAGAATGTATCGTGGACGTTAAGTAATGCATAGCAATAAATCAAAAGATCAACAAAAGCAACCACATGAATTAGTAAAAATGCAAAATATGAAAGTAAAACCATTAGTCGAACCTCTAAAATGCATTAGATATATTGGCTGTGACAAATGTACTCTGTTGCTAGAATAAAGCAGTAGGTGTTGGTAAATAAACCATTGTTGAACCATCAACATTGGTGCACATCTCGTAATTGAGGATAAATAGTCTTAACCATAAAAATTATATGTAAATAAAAGAAAAGAAATAAATAAAAGAAACAGAATAAATAAAATCGAAGAAGTAAAAATAAATACAAAGAAGAGAACAATACAGATAATACATGTATCTAGTAATGTTTAAGAAGGAATGATATATGTACTACGTATTATTAAGATAAGAACCCATTCATGGTACTGATTGACATCAAAAATATAAAAAGGGAAAGGCCCCCTGGCTAACACAAGGAAGGGGGAAAAAGCGGGTAGAGGAGGACATCTGCAAAAGTGCATAGGAGGAGAAGGGAACACACCCTCTACTTATCCAAGCTTATCTCATACCAACTTTCAAGATGCATCCCCAAATCTTAGCTCAGTAATAATAGGAGCTATCATTCTGTCCTCGCTAGCAAGTCAATCACAAGCCCAATTCTCTTCAATCACACAAATTGAACTAATCCCAATTTTTAGCGTATATCATCCCGTACATAAATCGCATCACGGACCATCAAATAACATACATCCCCGAAGATTAATCTACATAAACCCTATTCCTCTAACCACCCACACGTCGCAGAATATCATTAATTAAAACCTCATTACTTAAATGTGTGTACATTGACTCACGTTCTATAAAAAAGAAGATTCCTATTATTGTCGATTATGCTACTGCAGTCAGTCCAGATATTATATTCATAATGGAAACCTGGCTAAGTGATCTAGACAACGTTCTGCTAAATCAGATATGTCCGCCCAAGTATAAAATATTCCATACCCCTAGAATAAGTAAACATGGGGGTGGAGTCCTAATTATAATAAGGGACATTAGAGCCTCAACTCCTTTGCTCTAATACTACATCAGATATAGATCTTCTCATAATCAACTGCGCAAACCTTGCATCCTACCTCTTATACAGACCACCAACATCAGACCCTAATGGCCTCACAATCATTACTGATGAAATAGTCAATCTAACCCCATATAAAAATACAGTTCTCCTTGGAGATTTAAATCTCCCATCACTTCAAACCCCACGAGCCTCCTCATTCACAAGTGCAATGGAGGAATTAAACTAAACAAATTATTACACAACCCACTCACAAGAAGGGAAATCTTCTTGACCTTATATTTATACCACAGGAAATATAATTACCACTTAACTCCCCACCTTTGATAACACTATTTCCCTGGTCCGACCACCACCTTATTGAATTCACACTGGAAACTAAACAATGGCAAACAAACATAGAACAAAATCAGCCCAAACTATACTCCAAATACAAACATTTTGATAAGGAGAGCTTCACTGATGAGCTCCTAAAGTCCATTGACTTAAGCACAGATAACCTAGATACAATCATTAACAACTGGAACACATCAATTAATGATACAGTCTCCAAACCACAGAATTCTCAACGCCAGTCAAAAAACCCTTCCAAGCAATGTTTCTCCCATGAGCTGAGACTTATGAAAAGAGAACTAAGAACGCTAGAACGTACATGGAGGGCTTCAAAAACCACTGCTAATAGGGATGATCACATGATCATGCTCTCCAGATACCGTAATCACATTAACCTGACAAAAAAGAGCTATTACTCATATCTGCTCATGAAATCAGTCAGTAAACCTAAAGACCATTTTGCCATAGCTAAATCCCTCACATCTCATCCAAACACCTCTCCTTCACTAGACATCTCTCCACAAATACTAGCAGACTTTTACAAGTCCAAAGTTAACCCCTCAACATATCTTATCAGCATATCTGCAAATAGCACATTACCTCCTCCTGATCTCTTGGGAAATTTTCACCCAATACATCTAGAACCCCTTAAAAGGACAATTTCAACTATGAATACTACAACATCCATATCAGACCCATGTCCAGTCAAATGGATAAAGGATACAATTACCAAAATTGCTCCTGTCATACTAACAATCGTCAATAAGTTGCTTTCCCAAGGTTATATGCCACTTGAACTCAAAAGGCTATCATACGCTCAATTCTAAAAAACAAAACCCTTGACAAAATCTGCCTGGCCTCATACAGGCCCATATCTAGTCTACCTTTTCTCGCTAAAATAATTGAGAAAACTGTCTACATACAACTGCAAGACCAACATCCCACTGCTCAAAACCACACAACAGATCAGCAACCAAGCATTCTCCTTGTATGCTCCATCAATATGGAACTCACTACCAGACAACGTAAGATCATCTAAATCTATCAACAAATTAAAAAAACAATTAAAAATACACCTATTCATAGAATACTATGGACCCGATGACAAAACATAAGCCAAACACTAACACACCACACAGAAGACCAGATAAGCTAAATCAACCAATCCTCCCCAGAAAAAGATCACCTCTACATGTAAATAGTTCCTTCCCCCCTCTTATCTCCAAGTTGTACTCCCTTGTTTAATGTAAAACAATTCCTCTGTAATTGTTATGATGTTTGATGTAAACCGCCTTGGATAAATGCGGTATAGAAAAACTGTTAAATAAATAAATACATACATACATACACACACATATAGACCTATATGCTTCGCTTAATAATAACCAATTTGGGTTCAGACCATTCCACAGTGTTGAGACACTGAAGCTAGTATTATATAATAAACTCATAAAAGGAATAGATAACATTAATCATGCCTACATTCTTATTTATCTCCAGGAACAAGCAGGAATGAGTCTTCAAATACGGGTACGTCGATACCGACAGAGCCTGCCCGGGAACGCTCCCCAGCGTCCAATCAGAAAGCTTTTGGGAGCATCCCACAGCGCCTGTGTGCTGCCTTCCCGCTTTTCCCAACTGTCTCTCCTGTCATGGCGCAAGGCAGATTGAGCCGATGGAAGTAGAGGAAAACACACAGGGCAGTTTTAAAATCAGCAGTGCAGAGCACATGGCTAGGGGTTGTCAGGGGCAACTAAGCAAAACAAGAGCACAAGCTGTAGAGAAACGCCCAGAGATACCATTACGTCATAGCTCATCAGCAAAGCAGAGACAGCTGCAGAGAGTTGAGCTGTCTCAAGGAATGACGCAGATAAAAAAAGGTCAGTCTTGAGCAGAGCAGAGACACGTGCAGATTCAGGCACAGGGATACGAGCAGATTCACGTACAGGCACACGTGGAGAAGGAAGGAAACACAGAGACGCAAGCCAGGAGTCAGACTCGGTCTCTGTGGCAGAGAGAGAAGGAGACATTGAGAGGACTCGAGGGAAAGGAAAGTACAGCGCTCAGAAAAACCAGGAGCCATACCTGGAAGGTTCAGACGTGGAATCAATCTGCACCTCAGAGGGGTTTATCCAAGAGGAGTTCACGAAGGTTAGTGCTGGGAAGTTAGGCTGCACTAAGCCAAGGTCCGTGTGGGGCCAGAGGGAGACTCCAGGATATAAACCACGAGGAGCAGGGAGAAGAGATAACTACAATAGCAGGAACCTGGGGAGCCAGAATACTTGTCCAAGAGATAATTCCCATGCTTTAGAAAGACGTCCTGTGAAAGGAAGAGAGGGGAAGAAAAGTTTCCACTTCCCGTTTACACACCAGCCAGGCAGATCTCAGCCTGAAAGCCAAAGTACCTGGACTAGAGGAGCACTGAGTTTTACCCCCAGTGGTCAGGAAGTGTGTAGCCCACTAAGGAAAGATTCCATAGTGTGTGGTAAAGAACCTTTCTGCAGTGATAGGGGGGAGTGGTGCTCTGACCCAGCCGAGAGGAGAGAAACAAACACTAATCCACAATACAGCCCTGCAAGTTATAATTATCAAGAAGCACCTGAAGATATGGATTGTGACTTTGGTGATGATAATTCTGATATGTGCAAAATGGACTGTACACTTGTTTTCTCTGATAGCATAACCTCTTTTTGTTAGTGGCCTAAGAAAGCCTGCTGGAGTGAAATCTGTGGGAGAGCACAGATTTCACAGTTAAAAGTGTGTGATTGAAAACCTGTTTTTCCCTCTTTTTGTTCAGTTAAAGCTGACAATAAGCATTTTTGTTCCCATTTGTAGTCCCTCACTTGTGTTATACCAGCTGTATGGTTTATTTGCTTTTTGATATTTGTTGCAAGAATTCTCCCGGGACGGGAAATAAAACCTCTTTAAGCATAGCTACTCGACCACAACTACCTCCTTATTTCGATTAGCTATTGGGACCCAAAATCCCTGAGGACAACATAAAGTCCTTGCTGTTAGAAGAGGAGCAACACCGAAGCCCCAGGCTCCCGCCTTGTGGGCCAGCAAGGTGTTTGACAAGTGGTGACGTTGTTTGGATTTTTGCGCAAGACTCAAAAGGGACAAGCACAAAAAGGACTACAGTTTGCTGGAAGGAAAGCAGTCATCCGGAAGGAGAGAGAACCGTCAAGAGGTTTTCTGCTACCAGGAGTGGAACCCGGAGACACCTTTCTCACAAGCTGACCCCTGCATGGAGGCTAAGGTAAAAAGTACCTGGTCAGACGTGGGGAGGATACAGTGAGAAAAGGGGGTGCTGGTGGGCAGAGAGGGGGCGGTGGAAAAAAAAAAAGTGTGGTGGTGTCGCACTTGGTTTTTGTTTTGTTTCTATCTCTCTAGGTATACCAAGGCAGAAGGATGGAGCCATTGGATGTAGCGGGATGGATGAAGACGCAATGGGATAAGCAAGTCAAGCTTATCCATTTCCTGCAGCAGCAAACAGAAAGGACCATACAGGAGCAGCAGCGGCCATTATTAGAGACATTGGACGCGCTTTTAAAGAAGCCCCGAGATGTCACTGAGGACGTCCCCATGGCTCTCCAAGCCGCTGGTCTAAGGTCGTATGGTGCCTTTACATTAGGACAGCTACAACCACAGGACAATGTGGACGATTACTTGGACGCATTTGAAAGGATAGTTACTACCTTGAAATGGCCAGAGGAGCAGTGGGCCACCCGCTTTGCCCTATCGCTCACAGGAGAGGCTCTTTCAGCGTACAAAGCTATGCCTGCAGAATTAGCTTCCAATTATAGTGAAGTAAAGAAAGCGGTAAAAGATAGATTGGGGCTTACCCCACTTCACTATCAGTGTATGTTTAGAGAGGCAGTAATTGGGCCTCGAGAAACTCCCAAAGCTCTAGCCCAGAGGTTGAAAAGTATAGCCAAAAAATGGTTGTTAGCTGAGGGAAGTTCAGTGGAAACAGTGATTGACAAAATTGTATTAGAACAATTTATGGAGGCTGTTCCAAAAGGGCTTAAGACTTTTCTGACCCTCCAGCACTGCCAGTCCTCAGAGGATGCAGCCTCTCTAGCCGAGCGGTATTTCGCGGCTGAGAGGACTGACACCCCAGGCCAAGGTAGTTGGTTGGCAGCTGGGAGGAGGAAAAGTAGCAGTAAAGGAAAATATGTGTCTGATAGGATGTATAAACCTGCCAAGTTGAATGTTAATGTCTCTGATGAGAATGTCTGTTCTGTACCCAAAGGTAAATGTTTTCGGTGTGGAAAAACTGGGCACTATCAGAGATCCTGCACAGAACGCACAGTCCTGGTGACAGGCACAGAGGAAATAGAGCAGGACGAATTCCTGGTTCCAGCACAAGTGGAAGGTATTCACACACTGGCTCTACTTGACTCGGGGGCTGACCAGAGCATGATTTCAAAAAGGCTCTGGGCAGCCATTGAGGGGCACCGTCAGTCGCCCCCAAGTCAAGCAGAGGGACAAGTTCGGGTCAGGTGCGTGCACGGCACAGCCTCACATTATCCATTACACAGTGTAAAGATAAATGCCTTAGGAACACAGCAGAATATATCGGTAGCTATAGTTCCAAAACTGCCAAGGGAGGTTGTCCTGAGGAGGGACTGGCCACCATTTAGTCAAAAAATGGATGGAAAGCTTAATAAGCCTAGCCTAAAGCCTACCCAACACCAGGTAGGAGTACAGGAGGGGGAAATAGAAGCTTTGGCCGCCAAACTCCCGAGTCCCCTGTTTGGCAAACCACAGAAGAATAGGACAGGACCACAGGTTCCCAAGAAGGGGGCGCCCTTAGGGAAGGCAAAGTTCGTCCTACAGTTCTGCAAAGTGTCCAACTTGGCCAAAAGCCCACAAAGAGCCACCCCAGGAGCGGCTGGCTATGATTTATTCAGTGCGGAGGAAGCCATAGTGGGAAAAGGAGGGAAGGCCTTAATTGATACAGGGATCCAGGTGAGAATCCCAGAGGGTTGCTATGGCCACATTGCTCCGAGGTCAGGCCTTGCGGTAAAATTTTTTTTAGATATAGGGGCTAGGGTAATAGACCCCGACTATAGGGGATGTATTAAAGTCCTGGTCTTTAATTTTAGTAAGACCGACTTTAAAATCCATGTAGGCGATCGTATAGCGCAATTAATCTGCGAGCGTGTGGGTTTCCCCATAATAGAAGAAGTGTCTTCCTTACCGTCCACCATAAGGGGGGAACAGGGATTTGGGTCCACGGGCCAGGGTGAAGTCAAGATTATGACGGCCCTAGCAGAAGAGCCTAAAGAAGAAGACCTGGGTCCTCAAATTGCAGATTTGAGGGACAAGTCCAGACCTAGAGTAGGTGAAGGGCTTTCTATACCACAGCAGCAAGAACTGGCCCAAGTCCTGGATAGGTTCTCGGACGTTTTAACTACGACACCTGGGGAAACTAACGTAGTAGCCCACGAAATTATTACCACACCGGGGCGAATAATTCGGCAACGCCCCTACCGCATGCCTGAGGCAAAAAAGAGAGAAATAGTCGAACAGGTAAAAGAGATGGTGAAGCTTGGTGTCATAGAGGAGTCACGCAGCCCCTGGTCGAGTCCAGTGGTGCTGGTGCCCAAACCAGACGGATCCATTCGATTCTGTATCGACTTTCGCCGGGTGAATGAAGTGTCACAGTTTGACGCTTACCCGATGCCCCGGATAGACGATTTGCTGGATCGTTTGGGGCAGGCGAGATACCTGACCACCCTTGACTTCACCAAGGGATATTGGCAGGTACCCTTAACGAAGGAGTCCAAGCCAAAAACGGCGTTTAGCACGCCTATAGGTTTCTTTCAATTTCGCCGCATGCCATTTGGCTTACACGGCGCCGCTGCCACATGCCAGCGGTTGGTGGACCAGGTCCTAAGGCCCCACCACAAGTACACGCTGGCCTATATGGACGACGTGATTATTTACAGCACAACCTGGACCCAACACCTTGCAAGAATAGAGGCCGTACTCAGGGCACTTCACAAGGCAGGACTAACACTAAATCCGGCCAAGTGTCTGTTCGCCACGGAAGAGGCCAAGTACTTGGGACACATGGTTGGGAGGGGGGTAGTAAGGCCCCTGGCCTGTAAACTAGAGAGTGTCCGAAACTTCCCACGTCCGGGCACGAAAAAGCAAGTCCGAAGCTTTCTGGGTTTGATAGGATACTATCGTCGGTTTATACCTCACTTTGCTGAGGAGAGTATTCTATTCACTGAAATGTTACGGAAAAACGCCCCTACCACGATAAAGTGGTCCCCGGAGGCTGAAGAAGCTTTCACTAACCTAAAGGAAAAACTCTGTAGGGCACCCGTCTTAAGGGGGATAGATTTCAACCTACCCTTCATTGTCCAGACGGACGCGTCCGAAACAGGGTTGGGGCGGTAATGGCTCAGAATTTTGATGGGGTAGAGCACCCTGTAACATATTTGAGCCAAAAGCTCAATAAGGCAGAGAAAAATTACTCTACAATAGAAAAGGAGTGCCTGGCGATTAAATGGGCAGTGGAGGCAGTGCACTTTTATTTAACTGGCCGGCAATTCCTTTTGATCACAGACCACGCCCCTCTGACCTGGTTACATCAGATGAGGAACAGCAACCCTCGTCTGACCCGGTGGCACCTAGCGCTCCAACCTTTTAGCTTCGTAGTACAGCATAGGGCGGGGCGGCTGCATGGAAAAGCTGATGCATTGTCACGGATTCAGGGCTGTCGGGTAAAAACTGCAGCCCGTAATATTTTAAGGGGGGGGGGGATCTGTCATGGCGCAAGGCAGATTGAGCCGATGGAAGTAGAGGAAAACACACAGGGCAGTTTTAAAATCAGCAGTGCAGAGCACATGGCTAGGGGTTGTCAGGGGCAACTAAGCAAAACAAGAGCACAGGCTGTAGAGAAACGCCCAGAGATACCATTACGTCATAGCTCATCGGCAAAGCAGAGACAGCTGCAGAGAGTTGAGCTGTCTCAAGGAATGACGCAGGTAAAAAAAAGGTCAGTCTTGAGCAGAGCAGAGACACGTGCAGATTCAGGCACAGGGATACAAGCAGATTCACGTACAGGCACACATGGAGAAGGAAGGAAACACAGAGACGCAAGCCAGGAGTCAGACTCGGTCTCTGTGGCAGAGAGAGAAGGAGACATTGAGAGGACTCGAGGGAAAGGAAAGTACAGCGCTCAGAAAAACCAGGAGCCATACCTGGAAGGTTCAGACGTGGAATCAATCTGCACCTCAGAGGGGTTTATCCAAGAGGAGTTCACGAAGGTTAGTGCTGGGAAGTTAGGCTGCACTAAGCCAAGGTCCGTGTGGGGCCAGAGGGAGACTCCAGGATATAAACCACGAGGAGCAGGGAGAAGAGATAACTACAATAGCAGGAACCTGGGGAGCCAGAATACTTGTCCAAGAGATAATTCCCATGCTTTAGAAAGACGTCCTGTGAAAGGAAGAGAGGGGAAGAAAAGTTTCCACTTCCCGTTTACACACCAGCCAGGCAGATCTCAGCCTGAAAGCCAAAGTACCTGGACTAGAGGAGCACTGAGTTTTACCCCCAGTGGTCAGGAAGTGTGTAGCCCACTAAGGAAAGATTCCATAGTGTGTGGTAAAGAACCTTTCTGCAGTGATAGGGGGGAGTGGTGCTCTGACCCAGCCGAGAGGAGAGAAACAAACACTAATCCACAATACAGCCCTGCAAGTTATAATTATCAAGAAGCACCTGAAGATATGGATTGTGACTTTGGTGATGATAATTCTGATATGTGCAAAATGGACTGTACGCTTGTTTTCTCTGATAGCATAACCTCTTTTTGTTAGTGGCCTAAGAAAGCCTGCTGGAGTGAAATCTGTGGGAGAGCACAGATTTCACAGTTAAAAGTGTGTGATTGAAAACCTGTTTTTCCCTCTTTTTGTTCAGTTAAAGCTGACAATAAGCATTTTTGTTCCCATTTGTAGTCCCTCACTTGTGTTATACCAGCTGTATGGTTTATTTGCTTTTTGATATTTGTTGCAAGAATTCTCCCGGGATGGGAAATAAAACCTCTTTAAGCATAGCTACTCGACCACAACTACCTCCTTATTTTGATTAGCTATTGGGACCCAAAATCCCTGAGGGCAACATAAAGTCCTTGCTGTTAGAAGAGGAGCAACACCGAAGCCCCAGGCTCCAGCCTTGTGGGCCAGCAAGGTGTTTGACACTCCTCAGTTCTTCTTTTTCCGCGGAGCCATCAGGTTGTGTTCCTGTCACGGCAGAAGAATTTCCTTATTTTTTCTTTATTTCTTTTCTGTCACGTCTGCCTTCTTTGATGCTGTACCGGTACCGCCGGTCCTTGTTCTTTTCTTCTTGTAAAAAAAAAAAAAACGCTTTTTACCGTTCTTTTTCTTCAGGTGCACTTCAGTTTTGGGCCTTAGGCCCAAAACCTTTTTTCCTTAAATATGGAGAAGCCTGCCTCAGGTTTTAAAAAAGTGCACAAAATGTGGCGGTACTATTTCTGTCACCGACACCCATGAATGGTGTCTAAAATGTTTAGGTCCTGACCATTCCATAACAAATTGTGTGTCCTGTTCCATGATGTCTAAAAGAGGTCGGCAGAACCGAGCTGCCAAGCTCAGTACCCTGTTTCCCTCTGATGCGGCTTCGGTGGCATCGACGTCTTCCAGGGCTGCTTCTTCCTCACATGGATCTCAGGTAACTAAACATAAATCCAGCTGGACCTCGAAGGGTAGATCTCCTTCTAAGCATCGAGATGCCTCTGGCCTTGCCCTCGATGATTCTGCACCGGCAAAATTACCCCGGCGGGAGGCTTCGGCCTCTAAAGCATCATCATCGGGGTTCCAGGATGATCTCGATGGCGTGGCCTCGACAGATCTCCTGGTGCCATGCTCTGGGGTACCGGTGGCTTCCACCGGTACCGACTTCCAGGCATTGGCGGCGTCGATGGATCAGAGGATTCTGTCCATCGAACGCAGTCTGGCGGCTTTCCTTGTGGCATCGACGCCCGTGGTACCGCAACAGACTACTCCACCGGTACCGGCTCTAGCATCGCCATCGGCACCGATTCCGGTACTGGTGGCATCGACATCGGCATCGGTGTCCGCTATGTCGGTACTCTGTCCTCTAAAGCCCTCTGGTACCGATACCCCGATACCGGTGATTCCCAATACCGATCCCGGTTGGTACGGGTATCCGGCTTTGCAAGAGCATCCGGACAGACGATACTTTGATTCCTCTGAGAATTCTGAAGAGTCGGTCGATGCAGTGATGCTTCTTCCACAGGAGGAGTCCTCTCCTAAACGAAGGATTTATTTATTTTATTTATTTATTTATTTGCAGTCTCTTTTATACCGCGCTATTCGACATCAGTGCGGTTTACAATGAACATAAGAGTTGCACATCTCAATTTCGTGATTTGTGCTTACAGTGAAACAGGTATAATAACTTTGGGTATACATTAAACAGGAAAATTAAACTTAGGTATGCATTAAGCAGGTATAACAGGTAAAATAGGGTATAAATAACCAGTCCCTTAACAAGGAGACACGATGAATAAATACAGTCTACTTTATGCAACAATATAATGAGTGGTGGTTGGAGGGGAAGGTCTGATTGCGAGTGATCAGTCTGAAGGATGTCTCCTCCAGAGGATTTGTCTTTTCAAGACTTTATCAGAGAGGTGGCTCGGGGTCTCTCTATTACAGTGGCTCCTGAATCAGAGCCCAGAGCCAAGGAGTTAGATATTTTACAATATCCTAAAACTCCTAAAGAGGCAGCTACCTTACCTATTCATGAGATTCTGTATGATCTCATGTTGAGGATGTGGGAAGCACCTCCAACCACCTCTCCTCATTCTCGCAGGTTGGATACCATGTATCGTGTCCCTCCTTGTCCTGGTTTCCATAAAACTCAACTGCCTCACCACTGTATTGTGGTTGAGTCTGCAATGAGAAAGATTAGAAGTGCCAAAAGACATGCCTCTAATCCTCCAGAATGTGAATGTAGAACCCTGGATGCTTTTGGAAGAAGAGTCTTCCAAGCTTCCATGCTTGCTGCGAGAATTAATTCCTATAGTCTTTACATGGGAATGTCACTGACCATTTGCAGACTTTAAGTCCTTTTATATCTGAAGATAAAAGGCAGGAATTTCTCACTGGGCTCAAACATGCCCAGGATATCTCCAAATTCTCCAACCGTGCAGCTTTCGACTCCTTTGAATGTGTAAGCAGAGCCTCAGCTATTGCCATAGGTGCACATAGGATTGCTTGGCTTCAAGCATCTGATTTGGAGATCTGGGTTCAGGATGAATTGGGAAATATCCCTTATTTTATTTATTTATTTATTTATTTACATTCTCTTATATACCGTGCTATTCTGCATCAGTGCGGATTGCTTGGCTTCAAGCATCTGATTTTGAGATCTGGGTTCAAGATGAATTGGGAAATATCCCTTATTTTATTTATTTATTTATTTATTTATTTACATTCTCTTATATACCGCGCTATTCTGCATCAGTGCGGTTTACATCGAACAAACTGAAATTACATTGAACAGGGCATTATAACTTGGAGATAACTATTTTACAGGGAACATGGGCTATGGAGGGTTAAGTGGTTTGCCCAAGACCACAAGGAGCACCTGTGGGACTAGAAACCCCAGTTCTTCCAGCCCAAGGTTGCTTTCCTCTAGTGGGATTTGAACCCCCGACCTTCCGGCCTGAAGTACCTTGCCCCAACCACTAGGCTACTCCTCCCTCCTCCCTTGTACAGGTGAGAACCTGTTTGGTAAGGATTGGCAAGCAAAAGCCAATCAAATGGATGCTGAAAATTCTGCTTTGGATAGACTATCCAAATCTACTGCTGCTCCTGCTAAGAAAAGGTTGTTCAAGAAAACACCTTTTTCTAAGAAGGGAAGATTCTATCCTGCTTATGGTCAGCGGGCATCTTCTGCAGCTCAGTTCCCTTCCAAACGTCAGCAATCCTCCAAACAGAGTAAAGCAAAGGCTGCGAGGCCTGCTCCAGCCCAGCAACCTCAGCCCCCTCAGGGCCTTTGACTTTCTGCTAGAGAACTTAGCCTTCCTGGCTCTAGAAGGACCAGAGCCTTCCACCATCCCAGGAAGGTTATGTCACTTTGCTCCCAGATGGGGGCAAATTACAGCACAGCATTGGACACTCTCCATCATAAGAGAGGGGTACAAGCTTCATTTTTCAAGCTTGCCCACTCTCACAAGAGTGCACCAGTTCAGTTCTCCACCCTCCCTCCTAAACCTGTTGGAGCAGGAGGTTGCCACTCTTCTTGCCCAGGGGGCCATAGAGGAAGTGCCTTTTCAACAACAGGGCATAGGGTTCTACTCCCCCTATTCTCTTATTCCAAAGAAAACAGGGGGCTTCAGACCCATCTTAGATCTCAGAGAGTTGAACAGATTCCTAGTCAAAGAAAAATTCAAGATGGTTTCTCTATTTATTTATTTATTTATTTTATTTATTAACAATTCTTATATACCGCACTATTAGACATCAGCGCGGTTTACATTGAACAAAAACCTCCGACAATTTACATATGTCTGGTCAATTACATTTAACAGGAGATATAAACTTTGGAAATAGGGGAAACTATATACAAAGGTGTGTTATCTGACAAGAGATATCATAGTTAACTATATACAAAGGTGGTGCAATAGTACCTCTAGGAACTCTAGGAACTCCGCTGCCATACCTTCAGAGTCAGGATTGGCTTTGTTCTCTAGATCTCAAGGATGCGTACACTCATGTTCTCATCCATCCATCTCACAGAAGGTTCCTTCGGTTCCTTTTCCAGGAGAAGCACTATCAATACAAAGTGCTCCGTTTTGGTCTGGCCTCTGCACCAAGGGTGTTCACGAAATGCATGGCAGTGGTTGCTGCTTTTCTGCGCACCCTGGGAATATTCGTCTTCCCTTACCTGGACGACTGGCTCATTCGAGCTCCCACTCAATCAGAGGCCAGGACTTCTCTCACCTGCACAATGCGTATCCTTCAGTATTTAGGGCTGGTAATAAACATCCCAAAATCCAATTTAATCCCTACTCAGTCCCTGGAGTTTATAGGGGCGTTGCTGGATACCACAAGGGCAAGGGCCTATCTTCCCCAGGCCCGTTGCCTTCGCTTGGTGCAGTTAGCTTCTCAAGCAGAGTTGAAACCCCTACTAACTGCTCGAGAGATGTTACAGTTGCTAGGCCACATGGCATCCACTGTACATGTGGTAACATATGCTCGCCTTCACATGAGAGCAGCTCAGTGGACTTTAGCCACCCAGTGGACCCAGGCAGTAGGCTGCCTGTCAGACAAAATAGCAAACACAAGTCGCCTCATTTTGTCCCTCCAGTGGTGGAAGTCCCCTCAAAACTTGTTGCTTGGGTCCCCCTTTCAACAACCTCTACCCCAAGCAACTCTTACAACAGATGCTTCTCCAATGGGCTGGGGAGCTCATCTTCAGGACCTCTCCGCCCAGGGCATCTGGTCCCCACAGGAGACTTGTCTACATATCAATCTCTTGGAACTCAGAGCAATCTTCCTTGCTCTGCGAGTGTTTCACACCTTGCTCAGCCACAAGACAGTCCTTATCCACACGGACAATCAGGTAGCCATGTTCTATGTAAACAAGCAGGGAGGAACTGGCTCTCTGTCGCTTTGCAATGAAGCTCTGCGAATGTGGGTCCTCGCCAGAGCATCACATTCATCTTCTGGCAGTTTATCTTCCAGGTGTTCAAAACTCTTGGGCGGACAGACTCAGTCGAGTTCTGCTTCCACACGAGTGGTCCCTACATATGGACCAAGTATCCAAAATGTTTTGAATTTGGGGAACCCCGGACATAGACCTCTTTGCAAGTCCGTGGAATGCCAAACTTCCCTGGTTCTGTTCCAGAACTCCGGCTCAGGGGGCTCAGGCAAGGGATGCTTTCCTCCTTCACTGTGGTCAAGACTTCCTGTATGCCTTTCCACCCATTCCCCTAATTCCCAAAACCCTGTTCAAGCTTCAGAGAGACAGAGGCCATATGATTCTCATAGCTCCACATTGGCCACGGCAAGTGTGGTACCCTCTGCTTCTACATCTCTCTCAAGCTCCCTCCCTAGAGTTGGGGTCTGCTCCAGACCTCCTCTCTCAAGAGGACGGAAGGTTATGGCATCCCAATCCCCAGTCTCTACATCTCAGGGCTTGGTTGCTGAAGGCCTAGATCTCCAGGATCTTCATCTTTCTCAACAAGTGAAAGATGTTCTTTATGCTTCCAGAAAACCTTCCACTAGACGTTCTTACGCTTTCAAGTGGAAGAGGTTTACCATCTGGTGTTCTGAAAAGGGTCTTAACCCCCATGCCATACCTCTGGAATCGTTGCTGGAGTATCTCCTTCATCTGTCTAATGCAGGCCTTAAGACAAATTCAGTAAGGGTCCATTTGAGTGCTATTGCAGCTTCCCTTAAGCCTCTAAATGGACAACCTATTTCCTCTCATTCTCTTGTAGCAAGATTCATGAGAGACCTCCTTTTAACAAAGCCTCCCATTAGACCACCCCCGGTGGCATGGGACTTAAATTTGGTTCTTGGTCAGCTTATGAAGCCATCTTTTGAACCTTTAGCTACCACCTCCTTGAAACACCTTTCTTGGAAAGTTATCTTTCTCATTGCAATCACATCTGCACGCCGCATCAGTGAATTGCAAGCACTAGTAGCTAATCCACCTTATACAAGGTTCCATCATGACAAGGTGGTCCTTAGGACTAATCCACACTTTATGCCTAAAGTGGTCTCGCCTTTTCACCTCAACCAGGAGGTCTACCTACCTGTCTTTTTTCCAGGACCTCATGCATCAAGTGCAGAGAGAAACCTTCATACCCTGGACTGTAAAAGAGCTTTGGCCTTTTACTTACAAAGGACACAGCAACATAGAAAGTCTTCCCAACTCTTTGTTGCCTTTGATCCTTCTCATCTCGGACAACCAGTCTCCAAGAGAACACTCTCCAACTGGATTGCCCAGTGCATTTCTTTCGCCTATCAGAGCAAGAACTTTTCTGTGGAGGGCCATATCATAGCTCACAATGTCAGAGCCATGGCAGCCTCAATGGCTCATCTGAACTCTGTATCTATCGATGACATTTGTCGAGCAGCCACTTGGGCCTCGGTTCATACCTTCACAGCCCATTACTGCTTAGACAAGGACTCCCGCTGGGATGCCTTGTTTGCTCAGGCTGTTCTTAAACACCTCTTCCATACTTAATCAACTCCTACCCACCATCCCTCATGGGATGCCAGAGATCCAGGTGGGGAAGTGCAGCCCTGTTCCAGGGACACACAACTTATGGGCTCTCTCCCTGGCATCTAAAGCTTAGGGAGTCCCCATATGTGAAGACTTATTCCTGCTTGTTCCTGGAGATAGCACAGTTACTTACCTGTAACAGGTGATCTCTGGGAACAGCAGGAATAAGTCTTCACAACCCACCCACCTCCCCTAGGAGTTCTCTCTCTCTCTCTCTCTCTGTCTCTCTTCCTTTCCCTCTCTCTCCCTCTTTGTCTCAGCTATAAAACTCAACTGAGGAGAGACAGTTGGAAAGGCATGAAGGCAATACGCAGGCGCTGTGGGATGCTCCCAAAAGCTTTCTGATTGGACGCTGGGGAGCGTTCCCACGCAGGCTCCGTCGGTACCGACGTACCCGTATGTGAAGACTTATTCCTGCTGTTCCCAGAGATCACCTGTTACAGGTAAGTAACTGTGCTTTCTGGACATAGCTGCTACTTTTGATTCTGTTATCCACCCGCTGCTAATTCAAAGACTACGACAAATAGTTCTAACTGACATAACACTTAAATGGTTTACATCATACCTTTCTGAACGATCCCAACAGGTCAGTATTGGACCCATATGCTCTAACTCTTTCTCCCAATCTACAGGCCTTCCTCAAGGATCTGCACTTTCAGCCCTGTTATTTAATATATATCTTCAACCGGTTTGTCAAATCATGAAAAATTGCAAGATAAATTATGCCATCTACGCCGATAACATAATGCTGTTCATGCCCTTCAACATAACTACGCCCAACTTCGACCCTATAACATCCTGCTTCAAGGAAATTGCAACCTCTGGATTAGATATTAATCACAAAAAAACCGAGGTGTTAATTATCACCAGAAACCAAACTTACACTCCACACAACACCTATTATAATAATTATTTGATGATATTAAACTCGAAATCAAAGATGAGGTTAAATATCTTGGAGTAACATTAGGTTTCATCTTGGTGTGTGGGCGGGAACCTCTCCTCACCTCACAGACTGCCTAGCAACTGCCCTGCTCACCGGCATTTAAACCGCCGCTCCGGAAGCGGGCCCGCGCCTGAGGGCCTCACCAGAGGGCCCTTTGGCGTGGCCCTTAGGCAGGGTCCGTGGCGAATGATTAAAATCATACAGAAATTGTGAGTCTATTTGTCATGCCTGTAGTTCGTGAAGGTAGTCTGCTGTTCTGTTTTCTCCTATCTGTGCTATCACTTTGTCTATCTGTTTCTCCTACTCTGTCCTATCTTATTAATGGCGTTCTTTTCTTATTTTCCAGAACATAAATGTAGGATTGTAAACCGCTCTGATGCTTCTTATCCTGAGCGGTATATCAAATGTAATAAACATAAACATCTCTCTTTCCAGACCCACATTTAAAACACAATGAAAACATTATTTAACAAGATCCGTCTCCTCCAACACGTAAAACCCTTACTGCAGAGCTCTGACTTTCGAATCCTAATGCAAGCAATGATCATCCCACATATAGACTATTGTAATAGTCTACTGCATGGTTTACCCAAAGTGTCCCTCCACCCACTAATAATGGCACAACATTCTGCCAGACTCATTATACACAATTCACGATGAATCGATCACATAACCCAAATCCTATTTGACTTACATTGGTTACCTATCCAAAACCACATAAAATACAAGCTACTGATGACAACATTCAAGATCATTAGTAAAATAGCCCCCTCAGCTCTCTCCCAATTAGTTGAAATTGCACCAATGATCGGCAAAGAAGAGAGAATAGGAATAACTCTCTCACTGTTGTTGTTAAGTGCCGTTGAGTCTGAGTCAACTCATGGCGACCCTCTGGATAGCTATCCTAAATTGTATTCGGTCTTCAGTCAGGCGGCTCATTGTTGACAGACTGATACCCGTAGCTGCTATTATTGTATCGATCCATCTCATTGCTGGCCTTTTTCTTTTGCGTTGACCTTCTATCATACCAAGCATTATGTCTTTCTCTAATGATCTCTCTCTTCGTATGATGTGTCCAAAGTATGAAAGTTGAAGTCTTGTCATCTGAGCTTCTAAAGAAAGCTTAGGTTTGATCTCCTCTAGTACTGATTGGTTTGTTCTTCAGGCAGTCCATGGTATACACAGTATTCACCGCCAGCACCATAATTCAAAGGCATCAATTTTCTTCCTGTCTATCTTTTTCACTATCCAGCTTTCACATCCATATGATGTTATTGAAAATACCATTGCTTGAACAAGTCAAATCTTTGTATGGAGAGAGACATCTCTGCTTTTGAGAATCTTATCTAGGTCTTTCATAGCCATTCTGCCATGAGCAATGCGTCGTCTGATTTCTTGACTGCTTGTTGCTTCTTTATTGATAGTTGATCCAAGTAGGTTAAAGTTGTTCACGATTTCAATTTCTTCTCCTTCAACAATGAACCTGTTGATTATACCAGTTGTCATGATTTTTGTCTTCTTTACATTAAGGTGCAGGCCCATTTTGAGACTATGTTCTTTGATTGTGAGAAGCAGATGTTTCAGATCATCTTCACTTTCAGCCAGTAATGTGGTATCATCAGCAAAGCGAAGGTTGTAGAGTCTTCCACCAATCTTCACACCTCTGTTGTTTTCATACAATCCTGCTTCTCTGATGATTTTCTCTGCATATAAATTAAACAGGTAGAGGGAAAATATGCAGCCTTTTCTTACACCTTTGCTTATTTTAAACCATTCTGTTTCTCCTTGTTCCGTTCGAACTGTTGCTTCTTGATCAATGTACAGATTGTGCAAGAGTACGATCAGGTGTTCTGGTATACCCATGCTTCTTAATGTGGCCCAGAGTTTCTCATGGTTTACACAGTCAAAAGCTTTGCTATAGTCGATAAAGCACAAATAGATATCCTTTTGGTATTCTTTAGTCTTTTCAAGGATCCATCTCACATCCGCAATGATGTCTCTCGTTCCTCGCCCATTCCTGAACCCTGCTTGCACTTCAGGTAGTTCTTGTTCCAGGTATGGTTGTAGTCTCTTTTGAATAATCTTCAGTAGAATCTTGCTGGCATGTGGGATCAGAGCGATTGTGCGATAATTTCCACAGTCAGTTGGATCACCTTTCTTTAGTATTGTTATAAACCAGATCTTTTCCAGTCAGTTGGCCATGATGTTGTCTTCCATATTTCTTGGCAGAGCCTTGTAAGTATGATAACAGTTGCATCAGATTGCTGTAATACTTCTTTGGGAATGCTATCAATGCCTGCTGCTTTGTTCTTTGATAAGGCTTTCAATGCTGCTTCAACTTCTTTCATCACCAATGGTTCCCGATCATAAGGTACAGGTTGAAACGGCTGTTGGTCCACTTGATCTTTATCATATAAAAACTGTGTATATTCCTTCCATCTTTTCTTGATCTTCTCAGCATCATTCAACATAGAACCTTGAGCATCTTGTAACATTCCAATTCAAGGCTGGAACTTTTTCTTTAACTCTCGTAGCTTTAGGAAAGCCGATCTTGTTCTTCCTCTAATAGTTTCTGCTTCTATTTGCTTGCATGTGTCATTGTAGTACGTTTCCTTGTCCTGTCTTGCTGCACGTTGGAAATCTCTGTTGAGTTCTGTGATTGTCTTTCTTTTTCTGCTGGCTTTAGCTTCTCTGCGTTTCTGGGCAATTTTCAGTGTTCCATCATCCATTTTGGCCGTTTTTTCTTTTTCACCTTTTGTAGAGCTTTCTTCCAACACAGCCTTCTTGATGTCATTCCATAACTCTTCTGGAGCTCTGTCATTTGTATCTAAAGCAGCAAATCGATTTTGCAGGCAGGCTTTAAATTCCAGTGGTATATTCTCAAGGTCATATTTTGCTGCATTCATGAGTGGTTTGCTCTTTTTCAACTTTAGCTTGAGTTTGCATACTAGTAGTTGATGATCTGTACCACAGTCAGCTCCAGGTTTTGTCTTTGTTGATGCTATAGAGCTTTTCCATCGTTGACTTCCACAGATGTAGTCAATTTGATTTTTATACAATCCATTGGGTGAAGTCCATGTGTACAGTCGCCGCTTGTGTTGCTGGAAGAAGGTGTTTGAGATGAATAGATCATTGGTCTTGCAGAATTCTTTCAGTCTTTCTCCAGCTTCATTTCTGTTGCCAAGTCCATATTTTCCAACTACTTTGCCTTCTTCTTTGTTGCCAACTTTTGCGTTCCAGTCACCCATGACTATCAGGATATCCTGTTTGCATGTTCTGTCAATTTCAGCTTGTACTTGTTGATAGAACTCTTCAATTTCATTCTCTTCTGCAGCTGTTGTTGGGGCATATACTTGAATTATAGTTGTGTTGATAGGCATACCTCATAGATGAATAGAGATTAAGCGTTCGCTGACTGCGTTGTATTTCATTACAGTTCTTGCAAGTTTCTTTATTATAAATGCAACACCATTTCTTCTTTCTCTTTCATTTCCAGCATAGTAGACCATGTGATCATCTGATGCAAAGTGCTCGATGCCAGTCCATTTCAGTTCGCTGACACCCAACCGATCAAGTTGTACACGTTCCATTTCATTCTTGACCACCTCCAACTTCCCTTGGTTCATGCTTCGTACGTTCCATGTTCCAATGTGTAAGACATCTTTAGAGCTTCGGACTCTCATTTCATGCACAGCTGCATCAGCAGTCAGACATCCTGAGGGCTTTGATCCAACCACATCATAAATGCTGGCTTTACTCTGAAAAGTCTTCAGCTCTTCCCCAGTAGCTAGTTGAGTGCGTTCCGACCTGGGGGTCTCATCTTCCAGCACTACAGCACAATTTGTTTTGTTGTAACTATCCACTCTCTCACTGCACCACTTGAATTTTGTAAGACCAAACAATGCACAAGCCGCAGAGGATTTGAATATATTTCTCCAAAGCTCTGGAACGCTTTACCTTCTAGCCTCCGAAACATCACAGACCTATTGTCTTTCCGTTCTCACTTCAAAACCTACCTTTTAATTGAACATTTTGGCCAGAATGAAACCACAACTTATGCAGACCCCACATAAATAATAATCCCCTCTCCATCTAAACTCTCAATCTCTTATTCCACGCTTTAACACTCTTCCATTCCCCTTGAACGTTTTCCCTCCATCCCCTAGAACTACCCTTCACTCGGAATGACACCCTCTGTTATTTCAATTGATAATTATGTAAATCTTTGATTTTTCTCCTCCAGTTATATTGTTATAATACTTAATGTATCTGTTAGAAATGTAAACCACTATGATTACCCAAAATAGCGGTATATAAAACGCACAAATAAATAAATAAATTGCCAAAATTAATTGAAGAGGCAAAAACATTCTTCTAATGCATTTTCCATGCTTAACCTCTAGTCGGGAGGTGCTCAAGAAGGTGGGAGAAGCTGTTGTGTAAATCTCTAACCATTAGGTAAAAGCAATCAAGCAGAGTATATCTCAAGGAAGGTTAGGGCTCTTCAACTTTGAAAAGAGAAGGCTGAGGGGAGATAGATAGATGTAATCTTAACAACATCATCCCACCACAGCACTCTCTATGTGGGTTGTAAAGAGTAAACAGTGTGGGCTGACTCATCCTATTTGTCCATGGAGAAAGCAAGGTTATTTACCTGTAATGGAGTTCTCTGTGGACAGCAGGTTAAGTCAGCCAAAAAAAACCACTTGCCTTCTCTCCAGGATGAACCTATCTACAGCTAGAGAATGTACTGAAGTGAAAATGGGGCAGGCACTGTGGTGGGGTGACTAGCAATTCCGTCAATGGCGCTGTTGGATACTTGTGTTATGTGGTACAAACTTTGGTGGTGTAAAAGATCATCACATTGTGGACCTGTGTTAAAATTTGAAGCCTCTACAAATTCATTTTTGGGGCAATCTTATTTCTCTTGAGTAATCTGTTTCTTCAGTCTTCTACCTCTAAGAGACTGGGTTGAAGATAAACTCACAACTCTTGCGTGTTCAGAGACTGGTTATAGAGCACAGTCAAGGAAACTCCTTTGCTAGAGGGACATCTAATAGTCTAATGGTTAGAGTAGTGGGCTAGGACTAGGATGGCCAGGTTTCAAATCCCACTGCTGCTCCTTGTGATCTTGGGCAAGACACTTAACTCTCTGTCTTCTCAATATCCTTTGAATATTTTCCTGGGCATCATTGTGGATAATACTTTGGAACTTTCTACGCAAGTATGCAGCTAAGGCCAAAGAAAGCAAATAGAATGTTAGAAGTCATAAGGAAAGAAATGGAGAATAAAACCAAAGATGATATAATGCCTCTGTATCGTTCCATGGTGCGACCATACTTTGAATATTGTGTGCAATTCTGGTAGTCATATCTTAAAAAGGATATAGCAGAACTAGAAAAGCTACCAAAATGGGGATGAATGGGTATCCCTATGAGGAAAGGCTTAAAAGGTTAGGCTCTTCAACTTGGAAAAGAGAAGGCCGAGGGGAGATAAACGTCTATAAAATAATGAATTGAATGGAACAGGTTAACTTAGATTGGTTGTTTTCTCCTTCAAAGAGTAGAAAGATTAGGGGACACACAATGAAACTATAGTGTAACACATGTAGGATAAATTGGAGAAAATATTTTTTCATTTAACGTATAATCAGACTTTGGAATTCATTACCAGAGGATGTAGTAAAACCAGTTAGTGTAGCTGGGTTTAAAAGAGTTCTCCAGGACCAAGCAGGAAGTCAGTCCTCACATATGGGTGACGTCGGCGTCGACGGAGCCCCCATGCGGAGCATTTCCCCAGCTTTCAAAGAAAGCCTTTGGGAATGCAGGCACACATGCACGGTCCCCTTCCCGCCCAAAGGTGCCATCTTGCTCAGTCGTCTTTTTTCCGTGGAGCCCTACGGACGCATTTCCTTGTCACCCATGGAAAAAGTTGATCTTTCTGCGTTGGGTCGAGTTTTTTTTTTCTTCGGTTCGACGTCTGTTCTTTTCCCGCCTGGAGTCAGTACACCGGTGCCGAGCCCGGATCTCTTTTTTCGTTTTTTGTCCTTAGAGACTGCATTCGCGCCTTTTTTCTTTTCCCTGACAGCCCGATTTTTTGATCTTGCAGGGGCCCTTTTTCCCCCTATGGCTGCCAGTGGCTTTAAGAAGTGTGATCGGTGTAAGAAACCAATGTCTCTCACCGACAGACACGACTGCTGCCTCCGGTGCCTGGGGCCAGACCATGATTCTACAGTCTGTAGCCTCTGTGGCAAAATGTCTTCCAAGGCATTGCGGAGCCATCAGCACCAGCGTAAGAGGATCTTCTCTGAATCTGCCTCTGGACGGGTCCGGACTTCGTCAGAGGCCTCGACGTCGCGGGAATCTGACCCCGAGCATCGTCGGGGCTCCTCTGAGAGGGAGTCCCCCTCGAGGGAGCACCGAAGGAAGAAGAAACCCGCGAGGGCAGCGTCGGTGGATGCTTTCGGCTCCAGGGCCAGGTCGCATAGCCCCGATCGCCGTCCCGGGTCTTCGGAGTTGGAGAGGCCTGCAAAGCTTCCTCGTGTGGAGGTGGAGGCCCCGAGTCACGTGAGTACTGTTGTCCTCGTGGACTCTCCTCCGGGGGAACCGACGTCGGACCCAACGCCATCGGGGCCTGAGTCGGAGGCTGCTGGGTCTCCTGAGCTCGGACTCAGGTTGACGGCCTTGGAGAGCAGATTGTCTGCCTTCATGGAACAGCAGCGGGTGCTAATCGCCGGTCTCACCGGCGCATCTGCCCTGACCACCGGGACATCAACGTCCAAGTCGACCCCGGAGGCCGAGCCGATCCTCGAGACCATGCGAACTCGAGTCGATCCTCGGCCGAGGTCACCCTCGGTCTCCCGTTTGGGACAGAGGTCGTCGACACCAGTTCCCTCGGCGTCGGGGCGGATGGCGTCGGTGCCCACCCACTCGGAGCCGCTCGATTCCTCCTCAGAGGAATCGGCTTGGGAAACAGGAGGCGGAGTCCCCTGACACCTTCCGAACTCGGTGCGTCCCTTCGGACTCACCAGGATCCAAGCCTCGGACAAGGTCCCCCCCTGGAGGATACCAGGTTCTCGGATTTCATACGGGACATGGCCAAAGCACTGGCATTCCCTGCGGATCCCGAAGAGGAGCCTCGAGCCAAGGAGCTCGAGGCTCTGCAGTATGACTCCTCCCAAGGAGGCCTGTACTGTCCCGGTTCCTCCGATGCTGGAGCGGTTGCTCTTCCGCATGTGGGAAGCGCCCGTCTCGATGCCGGTTCTAAGCAAGCGGGTCGATTCCATCTATCGAGTCCGCAAGAGCCCCGGGTTCCGAAAGGCACAGCTACCGCACCACTCCATGGTTGTGGAATCGGCCATGCATCGCCTGAAGAGTCAGAAGATGTACCGGGAGGCCCGGAACCTGGATGCCTTCGGTAGAAAGTGCTTCCAGGGCTCTATGCTTGCTTGCCGTGTCCAGGACTACCAGCTGTACATGGGCATGTACCTTCGGGTCCTGGCAAAGGAGATTGCCAGGTTCTCTGCTGATTTGTCCGAGGAACCTTTGCAGAGGTTCAAGGCCTTGTCTTCTGGTATTCGGGAGTGCTCGAAGTTTATATCTCGAGCAGCCTACGATGGATTTGAGGCTTTGGCCCGGATAGCAGGGGCCGGCATCGGTGCATGCCGCCAGGCCTGGCTACAATCCTCGGACCTCGAGCCATGGGTACAGGACAAGTTGGTCGATGTCCCTTGCCGAGGTGAAAACCTCTTTGGCAAGCCCATGGCAGAAAAGGCTGCAGAACTCGAGACCGAGACTCTTACCCGGACGAGGCTGTCCAGGAAAACCTCTGCCCCTTCTCAGAAGAAGAAGGGCTCAGGGAAAAAGACCTTTTACCCGAGGAAGACCACTGCCTACAAAACGTAACCTCACTACCAGGCCTCTGCAGCTCCCCAACAGGGCCAGCAGGCCAAGGGGCAGGGTCATGGGCCCCATAGGCAGAAGGCCCCCAAGCCTCCTACTCCAGCTCCTGCTCAGCAGGGAGTGGGTTTTTGACTATGCCAGCATAGCCTCTCCTCCTCTCCAGGGCACAGGAGGTCGGCTGATCCTGTACGCAGACAGGTGGCCAGCCATCACAGGGGATACTTGGGTGCTAAGCATCATTGAAAGGGGCTATCTGCTCCACTTCACCCAGATACCCCCCTCCTACTTTCCAGTGGAGCCTCCAAGACCCCCTCTGCACAGAAACTTACTCCTTCAGGAGTTGGAAGGTCTACTAAGGGACCAGGCAGTAGAACTGGTGCCTCACCACCTGGAAGGGCAAGGCTTCTACTCAAGGTACTTCCTGGTACCAAAAAGAACAGGAGGCCTCAGACCCATCCTCGACCTGAGAAATCTGAACAAGTTTCTGGAGAGGGAAAAGTTCAAGATGCTTACCCTTGGAATCTTACTGCCCTACCTCCAGCAGGGAGATTGGCTATGCTCCTTAGACCTGAAGGATGCTTATACTCACATCCTCATCCATCTAAGTCACAGACAATTCCTCAGATTTGTGGTGGGAGGAAAGCACTTCCAGTACAGAGTGCTTCCTTTTGGCCTCACCTCCGCCCCCAGGGTTTTTACAAAATGCCTGGCAGTGGTTGCGGCCTACCTCAGGAACCAGGGGATCTTTGTGTTCCCTTACCCGGACGACTGGCTTATCAGGGGCCAGTCTCCACAAGAGGCCAGGCAGGCCACATTCAGAACCATATCCCTGCTTCAGCACCTGGGGTTCGTCGTAAACTTCCCCAAGTCCACTTTAGTCCCCTCACAGGACGTGGAGTTCATAGGGGCAAGATTGGATACCATCCATGCAAAGGCCTATTTGCCTGTGGACAGAGCTCACAGGCTGATAAAGTTGGCCGGCCGGTTTCAGGCGAACTCCCTGGTTTCGGCCAGACTCTTCCTCCGGCTCTTAGGTCACATGGCTTCCACAGTGCATGTCACACCACATGCCCGGCTGCACATGAGGCCGGCTCAGTGGCACCTCAAGGCACAGTGGCTGCAGGCCACAGGGAAATTGTCAGACAGAATAAGGGTGTCCAAACTCCTGGTGGACTCCTTACGCTGGTGGAGGCATCTCCCAAATCTGGTCAGGGGTCTTCCTTTCCAGGCCTCCCCACACACTCAGGTACTGACAACAGATGCTTCCCTGCAGGGCTGGGGGGCACACTGCCAAGGGACCTGCACACAAGGCCTGTGGTCTCCGTGGGAGGCCGCCCAGCAGATCAACCTGTTGGAATTGCGGGCCTATCGACTAGCCTTACGGACTTTCTCTCAGATCCTGTCTCACCAGTCTGTCCTTTTTCAGACGGACAACCAGGTGGCTATGTTCTACGTCAACAAGCAGGGAGGCACAGGATCCAGACTTCTGTGCCTAGAAGCACAAGCTCTCTGCTCCTGGGCTGTCAGTCAGGGCATGACCCTCAGGGCGGTCTACCTCCCAGGCCAGGAAAACTACCTGGCGGACAGGCTAAGCAGACTCTTGCAGCCTCACGAGTGGCAGTTGGATCCTCTGGTAGTTCAACAGATCTTTCTGAAGTGGGGACTTCCGACCATGGATCTTTTTGCCAGTCCGCTGAACAGGCAGCTACCCAGGTTCTGTTCCAGACAACCGCATCCCTTGCGAACAGTGCCAGATGCATTCCTGATCCCCTGGTCAGAGAGTCTGCTGTATGCCTTTCCTCCCACACCTCTGGTGGCCCGGATTCTATTCAAAATCCAGCAGGACCGAGCCACGGTGATCCTGATAGCCCCCAGGTGGCCCAGGCAGCCGTGGTTCCCTCTTCTTCTGCAGTTGGCAGTGGATATTCCACTTCCTCTGGGGTTGCAACCTGACCTTCTGACTCAGGATCAGGGGTACCTCTTGCATCCCAACCTCAAATCCCTCAATTTGATGGCCTGGCTGCTGAAAGGCTAGTCCTTGCTCCCTTACTCCTATCAAGGGAGGTTGAAGAGGTGGTGTTGGCCTCCAGAAAGCATTCCACTAGGAAGGCCTATGCTCTGAAGTGGCGTAGGTTCTCTACTTGGTGTTCTCAACAGCAAGAGGACCCCTTCTCCTACTCGGTACAGGTGGTGTTGCATTACCTGCTCCACCTTTCCAACCTGGGACTTCAGTCCAACTCTGTCTGAGTTCATCTCAGTGCCCTCTCAGCTCATCACTCGCCGGTGGATGGACAATCCCTCTCGAGTCACCCTCTGGTGTCTCGTTTTCTCAGAGGCCTGCTTCTGCTGAAGCCTCCTTTTCGTCCACCGGCCACTGAGTGGGATCTCAATGTGGTCTTACAGCAACTGACTCGCCCACCTTTTGAGCCGATGGCAACCTGCCATTTACGTTTCCTCTCCTGGAAGGTGTTATTCCTTGTGGCACTCACCTCAGCCAGGCGTGTGAGTGAACCTCAGGCCCTGGTTTCAGATAGGCCGTATACCAGGTTCTCTTAGAACGGGGTAGTCTTGAGGACTCATCCTAAGTTCCTTCCCAAGGTAGTGTCCTCCTTCCACCTCAACCAGGAGGTGGTACTTCCGACGTTCTTTCCCAGGCCGCACGGCAGAAACTGTCTTGCATACCCTGGATTGTAGAAGGGCGCTGTCCTTTTATCTAGAATGTACGCAGGGGCATAGAAGGGCTTCTCAGCTCTTCATTTCCTTTGACCCTAATAAATTGGGGTTGCCTGTCACTAAGCGTACGTTGTCCATCTGGGTGGCAGACTGTATCGCCTGGGCGTACAGGGCAGCCGGCTTCTCCCTGGAGGGTCGAGTCACGGCCCACCGGGTCAGGGCGAAGGCCGCATCAGTAGCTCACTTCCGTTCTTTTCCGTTGGCAGACATCAGCCGGGCCGCTACTTGATCTTCAAGCCAGACTTTTGCGGACCACTACTGCCTTGAGAGGGAGTCCCGTAGGGACAGTGCTTTCGGGCAAGCGGTACTCCGTAATCTCTTTGAGGTTTAGGCAACTCCTACCCTCCGGCCCTGGTGTTGGGCTACCATTCAGGTGTGGTCTCAGAGAAGATTCTCTCACTGTTGCTGAGGCTCTAGAGGGAGCTCTATTTTTCAGCCTGGGTTCCTGGTAGTCCAGAGCTAGGGTCACCTTTATGTGAGGACTGACTTCCTGCTTGGTCCTGGAGAAAGAGTAGTTACTCACCTGTAACAGGTGTTCTCCAGGAGCAGCAGGAATCAGTCCTCACAACCCTCCCTCCTCCCCTTGGAGCTGCAGTTGTATATAGTTCATTTTCTTTTTGTGCTGTCTTTTAGCTATGTCATTAGACTGAGCAAGATGGCACCTTTGGGCAGGAAGGGGACCGCGCATGCGTGGCTGCATTCCCAAAGGCTTTCTTTGAAAGCTGTGGAAATGCTCCGCATGGGGGCTCCATCGACACCGACGTCACCCATATGTGAGGACTGATTCCTGCTGCTCCCGGAAAACACCTGTTACAGGTGAGTAACTACTCTGTCTGTACAAGTCCCTGGAAGAAAAGTCCATAAACAATTATTGAAGAGGACCGGAGAAATCCACTGCTTACCCCTGGGACAAGCAGTATGAAACAAATTCCTTATCAAAGAAAAGTACAAGATGATCTCTCTAGGAACTCTTCTTCCGTATCTCAAAACAAATGATTGGCTATGCTCTTTGGATCTAAAGGATGCATATACTTGCATCCAAATTACAAAAGGGGACTGCTACTTCTGGAGAGAGATCTGCAATTGTATTTACTTCTGGGAATTTTTCTAAATCTTGGGGAAAAAGGAAATCTTTAGATAAAGCTGATTAATTTGTATATACAGTGTATTTGTTAAATCAGTCAGGGCCTAGTAGCAGCAAAGAGCTTTCAGTTTAAATTTAGAACCCAAGACTCCCTCTATCCAAGCAAGGGCTGTGAACAGGGACTACCCCTGGTAATTGATCACAGATTACCTTAAAAGCACAGGACAGGGTACTGTGTAGCAGCCAGCTTTTAATAAGTCTTCTTTCCTCCTTCTCCAACACCCACCCACCCCTTGGATAATCATAGCTTTATAGGATCTTAAACCTCTTAAAGGAAAGGAATTGCCATATTCACTCTCAGGTGCAGCTGTTTATCCTCATCAGGCATACATTAAGCACCTGAGATTAATTAAGTTTCAGGTGAACAAAATACATTAAACATATTAGGTATAGTTTTATTGGTATAAGTATTCCCAGCAACCCTTAGTAAGTAAAGAACTGAAATATCTAAACACAACCTTAAAACTAAGATGCAGACAGCAGTCCAGCAGCAAGATGGGGGTTTTCCTTTCTTTTGCAATAAGTGTCACATGTATGATTTTCTCCCAGTTGGTGATGGGCCTTACGTGTGCACTAGGTGCAAGGAGCTCTTTGCTCTCAGGGAACGAGTCCGATCTCTGGAAGCTAACGTAGTAGACTGAGAAGATGAGGAAGACAGAGAGGTACATAGATGAGACCTACAGGGATATAGTCCTGAAATTCCATCTCCAGTCAGGCAGCATCCCTGTTGCCATGGAGGAGAGAGGTCATGTGACAGGAGAGCATCATCCTGGTGTGGCAGGAAGTGATCCTGTGGCTAGGACCTGTCCTCCAGGTGATGTAATACCCTCTCACACTGAGGAAGTTTCTCCAGGGCCATGTGCCCATGAGGGAAGGGTTAGGACAGCCGTTATAGTTGGTGATTCGATCATTAGGCATGTAGATAGCTGGGTGGCTAGTGGACATGAGGATCGCCTGGTAACATGCCTGCCTGGTGCAAAGGTAGCAGACCTCACGTACCACCCAGACAAGGTCTTAGATAGTGCTGGGGAGGAATCTGCTGTCTTGGTACATATCAGTACCAATGACATAGCAAAATGTGGTAGGGAGGTTCTGGAGGTCAAATTTAGGGTTTTAGGTAGGAAGTTGAAATCCAGAACTTCCAGGGTAGCATTTTCCGAAATGCTTCCCATTCCACGCGTAGGACCCAAAAGGCAGGCAGAGATCCAGAGTCTCAATGCGTAGATGAGATGATGGTGCAAGGATGAGGGTTTTAGATTTGTTAGGACCTGTGGAACATTCTGGGGAAAGGAGGGGCCCTTCCGAAGGTATGGGCTTCACCTTAACTGGGATGGAACTAGGTTGCCTGCATTCACCTTTAAAAAGGAGATAGAGCAGCTTTTAAACTAGATAATAGGGGCGAGCCGACAGTCGCACAAGAGTGCATGGTTCGGAGCAATGTATCCTTGAAGGATACTACCAAAAGCATGAAGTTAGGACATATCAGCAGAGAGGTTCCAATAAAGACAAAAGTAGCCCAAATGCCCTTGAGTATGGAGCAGACAGAGCTTAAAGATTCCAAATTACCCCTGCCTACCGATAGCTAGATTAATATGAATAAAATACAGTCTCTAAAATGCTTGTATGCAAATGCTAGAAGTATAAAAAAATAAGATGGGAGAGTTAGAATATATAGTACTAAATGGGAGGTTAGATATGATTGGTATCTCAGAGACATGGTGGAAGGAGGACAACCAGTGGGACACTGTGATACCTGGGTACAAACTACTGTATATCGTAATGATAGAGCTGATCAAATTGGTGGAGGGGTTGCGCTGTATGTTAGAGAGGGCATTGAGTCACAAAGGATTAAAGTATTGCAGGAAACAAAATTTGCTGTGGAATTTCTATGGATTGAATTCCATGTAAAAAGGAGCAGGCAAAGGCAGTGGGAGATGTACTATCGACCTCCTGGCCAGAATGAACGAATGGATGATGAAATACTCAAAGAAATCAGAGAAGCTAACGCAAGTTGCAGCACAGTAATAATAATGGGTAATTTCATTTACCCCAGTTTTGACTGGGTCATTGTCACAGCAGGACATGCTAGGGAGATAGTTTTTAGATGAAATAAATTACTGCTTCTTGGAGCAGCTGGTTCATGAACTGACCAGAGGGGAAGCCATTTTGGACCTAGTCCTTAGTGGAACACCAGCTCTGGTGCAATAGATAGGGGTGTTGGGGCCACTTGGCTATAGTGATCATAGCATGATCGCGTTTGATTTATTTAATGGAGGAGGGATGGTAAGGAAATCCACAGTACTACCTTTTAACTTTCAAAAGGGAGACTATAATAAAATGAGGAAAATCGTTAAGAGAAAACTAAAAGGAGCAGTTGCAAAGGTTAAAGACTTACATCAAGCTTGGGTGTTTAAAAATACTATCTTGGAAGCCCAGACCAGCTGTACTCCACGCTTTAAGAAAAGTGGAAGAAAGTCCAAAAAACTGCCAGCATGGTTTAAAGGTGAGGTCAGAAAGGCGGCTGTTGCCAAAAAAGCATCTTTCAGGAAATGGAAAAAAGAGCCAAATGACGAAAACTGAAAACAGCACAAGCACTGGCAAGTTAAATGCAAGGCATTGATAAGGCAGGCAAAGAGATAATTTAAGAGGAAGCTTGCTGTGGAAGTAAAAATGCGTAATAAAGACTTTTTCAAGTACATTTGTAGCAAAAAACCTGTGAGAGAGTCAGTTGGACCATTAGATGATAGAGGAGGAAAAGGTCATAGTGGAGAGACTGAATGAATTCTTTGCTTCAGTCTTTACTGAGGGAGATGTAGGGATGTTACCCATGACTGAAGTGGTATTTAAAGGTGATACTGCAGAAGAATTGAAAGAAATAGTGATACACCTGAAAGATGTATTACAGTTATTTGATAAACTGAAGAGTAGCAAATCACCTGGACTGGATAGTATACATACAAAAGTGTTGAAAGAACTGAAATATGAGCTTGAAAACCTGCTATTAGTAATCTGTGAACTATCATTAAAATCATCTGTAATACTTGAAGATTGGAGGATGGCCAGTGTAATGCCAGTTTTTAAAAAGGGTTCCAGGGGTGATCTGGAAAAATACAGACCAATGAGCCTGGTGTCGGTACCGGGAAAAATGGTTGAAACCATCATAGAAGAGCCACCAAATGGTAAAGGGGATGGAAGGATACCCGTATGAAGAAAGGCTAAAAGGTTTAGGGCTCTTCAACCTGGAAATAGATGGCTGAGGGGAGATATGATAGAGGTCTATAAATTAATGAATGGAGTAAAACAGGTAAATGTAGATCGATTGTTTATGTCATCGGAATATAGAAAGACTAGGGGACATGCAATGAAGCTATAGGGTAATCTATTTAAGACTAATAAGAAAAAATATTTTTTTCACTCAACGTGTAATCAAACTCTGGAATTTGTTACCGGAGGATGTAGTAAAAGCTGTTAGTGTAACTGGGTTTAAAAAATGTTTGGACAAGTTCCTGGAGGAAATGTCCATAAACCATTTTTAAAAGGGACCCGGGATATCTCTGCTTGACACAATACAAGCATTGTGGAACCTGTGTCTTTTGGGGAAACTGCTAGCTTCTTATGACCTAGATTGACCACTGCTGGAAACGGGATACTGAGCTTGATGGACCTTGGTCTGACACAGTATGGCATATCTTATGTTCTTATGTTAAAGTACCTCATATTTGTCTTTCAAATCCAGCATTTTCAATATTGAGTCCTCCCCTTCAAACTGTCTTCAGCACTACGGGTCTTCACAAAGTGTGTGGCTGTCATCACAGCCTATCTCAGGACCGTGGAAATATTTCTCTTACCTTACTTAGACGACTGGCTGATAAAGAGAGATACAGCCCAATCAGTTGCAGTTGCCCTTTATCAATTTTTATAACTTAGCAGTTGGAAACAGGCTTGTAATCAGCCTGAAGGCTTAATAGCAATGAAAGAGCTTGGTGGTTTCAAACTTTTGCACACTATTATATCTCCTCCCATCTGGGTCTATGTTGTTTTAGAATATCTCCTTCAGAGAGAAGGATGGGAATGAGTGATTGAGTGAATGGGAATGGATGATGGGTCTGGAATGTTGACTGGGATTATATGGGTATTAAGAGTGAGACATAAAAGGAGGGGATACCAGTGGGAATGATACTGCTGCAATTGTTCATGAGGTGCACTAGAGAATCCTTGCTTTGTCAATGTGAGATGAAACTAACAGTGTAACTGACTGTTGGGCATGAATCAATGTGTGTTATTTATGGTTTTGTTGTTCTTGCTGATTGCACAATAACCATTTAACAAAAAAAAATATAAAAACAGCAGACTGTCTTACTAGTGCTCATATGGTGTTTTTAAGGCAAAATGTGGACGTTTCTTTTTTGCTTGAGACAGTTCTTCAGCCATGTTAGAAGTACCACGTAAATATACTGTCTTTCTGTCTTTGTGAACCATAACAAAAGTTGAGAATATATTTCATTTCTAACATTTCTACATTGATTGTAATTAGATATTTTTTTGTTATGCTTTTCTGTAATTACACACCCAAAAATATCACAATTTCATGCATACCCAACAAAGCTGTAGAAGGTGAGCTGGACCGAGACAAGCGCTCTGAACTTGCAAAGAAGCCAGGCTGCTTTAGTTACTCTCTGCTGAGTTCAGTTTAAAGGAAGGTCTCTTGCACCTGTGCAGCTGAGGATCAGGCATGCTTCTCTGGAAGTCACTAGAGCAGGGATGGCCAACTCCGGTCCTAGTGCACCACAATCCAGCCTGAAGTATATTTGCATCAACTGCCTCTCATTGCATGCAAATATATCTCATGAATATACATTAGGGACATCCTGAAAACCAGGCAGGATCGTGGTACACCAGGGCCGGAGTTGACCACCCCTGCACTAGAGAGTAGGTGGAGAAGAGCATGCCTTAAGAACTTATTGGTGTTTTCATGCCTTGGACCCTCACCTTTAAAGGCTTACAGCATACCCCTTTGGTTCTGTGGATGAGATTCCCAGAATAACATTAGAAAGTTATGCAAGGCATGATGCTGCCATAAATTGCATGGACTGAAAGCAGACTAAAAGTTCATCTGGTTCTTTTAATTATCTTACAAAATGTTCTGTTCAAAACAAATTCCTTCCTCAATCTAAATAGCAGTAATCAGCACCGAGTGACTAACGAGGCATTAGACATACACAGAAGGAGAGTCCCTAATAGAAATGTATCCTAGCAAGTGATAAATTAGCATCCTACACAACTCTAACTGGCCTCTGAATTCCTCAATTTACTTGAGTTATAGTATTGCACTTTCAAGGCATTAGGATGATGAGATCATTTGCATTTGGACAGATTAACATGTTTTAAGTTGTTTGTAAAATAGAGCAACTACACTATTGGGTTGCAGTATGGTCTTTGCTCTTTCTAGCTGTGATGCACTGTGTTTCAAGAGAGCAACTGATAAGCACCATAACTGTCATTTGTTGGCATGCCCATTTTCTTTGGGAGATTGGTTGCTAGCCTTAATTCATAACGAAACATATTCTGCAAGAATATTTATTTTTCTGTACAACTTCTCTCCATTAGAAAGAGCTGCCATAAGACACCTACAGAATAACCAAGACATTATCATTAAGCCTGCTGATAAAGGAGATGCTGTAGTAAACATGAATGCACAAAAGTAAACAGAAAAAGGACAAAAACAGCTCTCAAACAGCACATACATCTAAGGGTGTTGAAAGAACTGAAATACGAGATTGCAGACCTGCTATTAGTAATCTGTGAACTATCATTAAAATCATCTCTAATACCTGAAGATTGGAGGATCGCCAATGTAACACCAATTTTTAAAAAGGGTTCCAGGGGTGATCCGGGAAACTACAGACGGGTGAGCCTGACATCAGTACCGGAAAAATGGTAGAAACCATCATAAAGAATAAAATTACTCAGCATGTAGATAGTCATGACCTAATGGGAGACAGCCAACATGGCTTTAGACAAGGAAGATCTTGTCTTACTAATCTGTTATGTTTTTTTGAAGGAGTGAATAATCAGGTGGACAAAGGTGGGTCGGTTGATATTGTGTATCTGGACTTTCAGAAAGCCTTTGACAAGGTCCCTCATCAGAGACTTTTGGCAAAACTAGAGTCATGGGATAGGAGGCAGTGTACTGTTGTGGATCAGGAACTGGTTAAAAGATAGAAAGCAGAGGGTAGGGCTAAATGGTCAATTTTCCCAATTGAGAAAGGTGAATAGTGGTGTACCCCAGGGATCTGTGCTGGGTCCGCTGCTTTTTGACATATTCATAAATGACCTGGAAAGTGGAATAACGAGTGAGGTTATCAAATTTGCAGATGACACAAAACTATTTAAATTTGTTAAAACCCAAGAGGATTGTGGAAAATTGCAAGAGGATCTTGATAAATTGGAAGACAGGGCATCAAAATGGCAGATGAAATTTAATGTGGACAAGTGCAAGATTATGCACCTAGGGAAGAACAACCCAAACTATGGTTACACGACGCAAGGTTCCACATTAGGAACCACCACCCAGGAAAAAGATTTAGGCGTCATTGTGGATACCATGTTAAAACCCTCGGCCCAGTGTGCAGCAGCGGCCAAGAGAGCAAATAGAATGCTAGGTATGATAAGGAAAGGAATGGAAAATAAAACAAAAGATATTATAATGCCTCTATATCGTTCCATGGTGAGACCGCACCTTGAATATTATGTGCAATTCTGGTCGCCGTATCTTAAAAAGGATATAGCGATTTTAGAAAAGGTTCAGAGAAGAGCCACCAAAATGGTAAAGGGGATGGAAGGATACTCCTATGAAGAAAGGCTAAAAAGGTTGGGGCTCTTTAACCTGGAAAAGAGACGGCTGAGGGGAGATATGATAGTTCTCCAGGACCAAGCAGGAAGTCAGTCCTCACATATGGGTGACGTCGGCGCCGACGGAGCCCTCGCGGAGCAATTTTCCCCAGCTTTCAAAGAAAGCCTTTGGGAATTGCAGCGCGCATGCGCGGTCCTCTTCCCGCCCAAGGGTGCCATCTTGCTCAGTCTTCTTTTTTCCGCGGAGCCCTACAGACGTTGCCTGTGAATCCCCCGCAGAAAAGTTGATTTTTCTCTATTTTCTTTATTTTTCTTCGGTTCGACGCCGGTTCTTTTCCCGCCCGGACTCGCGACGCCGGTTACGAGTCCGTCCGTTATTTTTCGGTTTTTTGTCCTTCGTGACAGACTTCGAGCTTTTTTTCTTTTCCCTGGCTGCCCGGTCATTCGACCTCGCAGGGGCCCTTTTTCCCCCGATGGCGGCCAGTGGCTTCAAAAAGTATGACCTCTGTAAGAAACTTATGTCTCTTACAGACACTCACGACTTCTGCCTCAGCTGCCTAGGCCCGGATCATAACTCCATGATCTGTGGGCCATGCGGCAAGATGTCCTCAAAAGCATTGAGGAGTCGGCAGCACCAGCGGGAGCGTATCTTCTCTGACTCCGGCCGGGCTCGGACCTCGTCAGAGGCTTCGACGTCTCGGGACTCTGGTCCTGAGCATCGTCGAAGTTCCTCTGAAAGGGGGTCTCCTACCCGGGAACATCATCGGAAGAAGAAACCCGCGAGGGCGGGATCGGTGGACGCTCCTGGTCCCTCGAGGTTCAGGTCGCATAGCCCCGATTCCCATCCCGGGTCCTTGGAGTCGGAGAGGACGTCGAAACATCCTCGACTCGAGGAGGACTTGCCCGCTCACGTGAGTACTGTTGTCCTCGTGGACTCACCTCCGAAGGACCCGACGTCGGGCCCGACGCCGTCGGGGCCCGAGTCGGGGGCTGCTGGGTCTCCTGAGCTCGGACTCAGGTTGACGGCCTTGGAGGTCAGCTTGGCTGCCTTCATGGACCAGCAGCGGGCATTGATCGCTGGCCTCGCTGGTGCTTCTGCCCTGACCACCGGGACGTCGACCTCCAAGTCGACCCCGGAGACCGAGCCGATCCTCGAGTCCATGAGGGCTCGAGTCGATCCTCGGTCGAGGTCTCCTTCGGCCTCCCGTTCGGGACCGAGGTCGTCGACACCGACTCCCTCGGCGTCGGGGCGGATGGCTTCAGTGCCCGCCCGACCGGAGCCGGTCGACTCCTCCTCCGAAGAGTCGGCCTGGGAATCTGAGGACGAAGAGTCACCTGGTTCCTTTCGGACTCGGTGTGTCCCATCGGACTCCCCCGAGTCCGAACCTCGGAGACGGTCCCCCCCGGAGGATACCCGTTTCTCGGACTTCGTGAGGGATATGGCCAAAGCCTTGGCCTTCCCTGCAGATCCCGAGGAGGAGCCTCGAGTCGAAGAACTCGATGCCGTCCAATATGACTCTCCCCCGAAGGAGGCCTTTATTGTACCGGTTCCTCCCATGCTGGAACGACTTCTCTTCCGCATGTGGGAGAGCCCGGCGTCGTCGCCGGTATTGAGCAAGCGGGTCGATTCCATTTATCGAGTCCGCAAGAGCCCCGGGTTCCAAAAGGCACAACTACCGCACCATTCCATGGTGGTGGAATCGGCCATGCATAGACTGAAGAGTCAAAAAATGCACTCCTCGGTGCCCCCTGGTAGGGAGGCCCGAAGCCTGGATGCCCTCGGTAGGAAGTGTTTCCAGGGCTCTATGCTTGCTTGTCGAGTCCAGACATACCAGCTCTACATGGGCATGTATCTCCGAGACCTGGCTAAGGAAATAGCCGGGTTCTCTGCTGGTCTCTCCGATGAACCTTTGCTGAGGTTCCAATCTTTGTCTACTGGTATTCGAGAGTGCTCCAAGTTTATTTCTCGAGCAGCCTATGATGGTTTTGAGGCTTCGGCTTGAATAGCCGCGGCCGGCATCGGTGGACGCCGCCAGGCTTGGCTCCAGACGTCCGACCTCGAGCTCTGGGTGCAGGACAAGTTGGTCGATGTCCCCTGCCGAGGTGACAACCTCTTTGGCAAGCCCATGGATGAGAAAGCTGCACAAATCGAGACGGAGACTCTCACCAGAACTCGTCTCTCAAGGAAAACCTCTGCCCCTTCTCAAAAGAAGAAGGCCTCGGGGAAAAAGCCCTTTTACCCGAGGAAAGGTGCTGCCTATAAATACTACCCTCAGTATCAGGCCTCTCCAGCTCCCCCACAGGGCAAGCAGGCCAAGGGACGGGGTAATGGATCCCGTAGGCAGCAAGCCCCAAGCCTGCACTACCAGCCCCTGCTCAGCAGGGTGGGGGTTTTTGACTTTCTCAGCATAGCCTCTCCCCCTCAGCTGATTCCTCTCAGCACAGGAGGTCGGCTGGTCCACTTTGCACACAGGTGGTCCAACATCACCACAGATACCTGGGTACTTCGCATAGTTCAAAAGGGCTATCTTCTGCACTTTCACCAGGTACCTCCCTCCTACTTTCCAGGGGAGCCTCCCAGACTCCCTTTGCACAGGGACTTACTCCTTCAGGAGTTGGCAAGTCTCATTCAGGAACAAGCCGTGGAACCGGTGCCCCACCACCTGAAGGGTCAAGGGTTTTACTCCAGGTACTTCCTAATTCCAAAAAGGACAGGAGGCCTCAGACCCATCCTAGACTTGCGAAACCTAAACATGTTCCTTGCAAAGGAAAAGTTCAAGATGCTTACCCTTGGAATCCTGCTGCCCTACCTCCAGCAGGGAGACTGGCTATGCTCCTTGGATCTAAAGGATGCGTATACTCATATCCTTATTCATCCAGACCACAGACAATATCTCAGGTTTGTTGTGGGTGGAAATCATTACCAGTACAGAGTACTGCCCTTTGGCTTATCCTCCGCCCCCAGAGTGTTCACCAAATGCCTGGCAGTGGTGGCGGCCTATCTAAGGCTTCAGGGCCTTTTTGTGTTTCCCTACCTGGACGACTGGCTCATCAGAGCCCAGTCTGCCCAGGAAGCCATTCAAGCCACTCATCGCACTGTAGCTCTGCTTCAGCACTTGGGTTTTGTCATAAACTTCGCAAAGTCCACTTTGCTCCCCTCTCAAAATCTCGAGTTCATAGGCGCCAGGTTGGACACTCTTCAGGCGAGGGCCTTCCTCCCTCTGGACAGGGCCAAGCGGCTCATGGATCTCGCCAGCCACTTTCACAGCAATTCCCTGGTCCCCACCAGGCAATTTCTGAGACTGCTCGGCCATATGGCTTCCACGGTCCATGTAACCCCCAATGCCCGCCTGAATATGCGTCCTGCTCAATGGTGCCTTCGCACTCAATGGCTTCAGGCCACGGGGAGCCTAGCGGACTCTGTGCAGATCTCCGACCAGCTGGTCTCATCTCTACGATGGTGGCTTCATCTGCCCAACCTAGTGCTAGGGGTGTCTTTTCAGCCCCCTCCGCATTCTCACGTCCTGACGACCGATGCTTCTCTCCAGGGTTGGGGAGCCCATTGTAAAGGGACTTGTACTCAAGGTCTCTGGACTCCTTGGGAGTCCGCTCAGCAGATAAACTTCCTAGAGCTCAGAGCCATCCGCCTAGCGCTCAAAGCGCTGACAATCAGGTGGCGATGTTCTACGTGAACAAACAAGGCGGGACGGGCTCCTTCCTTCTCTGTCAGGAAGCACGGAATCTCTGCTCTTGGGCTGTCCGTCACAACATCATCCTCAGAGCTGTCTATCTCCCCGGTCAGGAAAACTACCTGGCAGACAAATTGAGCAGAATCCTCCAACCGCACGAGTGGAGATTGGATCCGCTTGTGGTTCAGCGGATCTTTCTCCGGTGGGGTTTCCCCACCATGGACCTCTTTGCCAGTCCTCTGAACCGGCAACTTCCCAGGTTCTGCTCTCGACAGCCGCATCCTCTCAGGGTAGCAGCGGATGCTTTTCTGATTCCGTGGTCCGCAGGCCTCTTGTATGCCTTTCCACCCATGCCACTGGTGTCTCGGACGCTCTTTAAAGTTCTAAGAGACAAAGCATCGATGATCCTAGTGGCTCCCCGGTGGCCGAGACAACCTTGGTTCCCGCTTCTGATGCAGCTGGCGGTGGACACCCCTCTTCCTCTGGGGTTTCAGCCCGACCTCCTCTCGCAGGATCAGGGGACGCTACTGCACCCCAACCTCCGGTCCCTTCATCTTATGGCCTGGCTGCTGAAAGGGTAGTTATTGCTCCTCTCCAGATGTCGAAGAGGTCGTCTTGGCCTCCAGAAGGCCTTCCACCCGGAAATCCTACGCTCTTAAGTGGCGTCGGTTCTCTGTCTGGTGTAATCAGCAGTCTCAAGACCCTTTCTCCTGTTCAACATCACTGGTCTTGCAGTACTTGCTTTCTCTCTCCAATCTTGGACTTAAGTCCAACTCGGTCAAGGTCCACCTCAGTGCTCTTTCTGCGCATCACGTACCGGTGGAGGGTAGACCTCTCTCCAGCCACCCTCTGGTGGCTTGGTTTCTCAGAGGCCTCCTTCTCCTTAAACCACCTTTGCGCCCCCCAGCCCCGAACTGGGATCTCAATGTGGTTTTACAGCGGCTTACCTGTCCGCCTTTTGAGCCTATGGCTACCTGTCCTCTTCGTTTTCTTTCCTGGAAAACCTTGTTCTTGGTGGCCCTCACTTCTGCTAGACGCGTTAGTGAGCTGCAGGCCCTGGTATCTGATCCTCCTTACACTAGGTTCTACAAGAACCGGGTAGTCCTACAGACTCACCCTAAGTTTCTTCCTAAAGTGGTTTCCCCTTTTCACATCAACCAGGAGGTGGTACTTCCGACCTACTTTCCCAGGCCACACTCCAGCCGAGCTGAGATGGTCCTGCATACCCTGGACTGTAGAAGGGCGCTGAACTTCTACCTTGACCGTACGCGGGAGCACCGAAGGGCGGTTCAGCTCTTCGTGTCTTATGACCCCAACAAGTTGGGGCTCCCTGTCTCCAAGCGTACTCTGTCCATCTGGATTGCGGACTGCATTGCTTGGGCTTACGAGGCTGCGGGCCTCGTGCTGGAAGGTAGAGCCACCGCTCATCGTGTTCGGGCGAAGGCTACGTCAGTGGCTTACCTCCACTCTGTTCCGTTGGCAGACATCTGCCGGGCCGCTACTTGGTCTTCAAGCCAGACTTTTGCAGCCCATTACTGCCTGGAGAGGGAGTCCCGCAGGGACAGCGCTTTCGGGCAGGCAGTCCTCCGTAACCTCTTCGAGGTATAGGCAACTCCTACCCTCCATCCCGGATGTTGGGCTACCGGTTGGAGACGTATTCAGAGAAGATTCCTTCCTTCTGTGCTGCTGAGCTAGAGGGAGCTCATTTTTGTGCTTAGGGTCTCCGGTAGCCTTAAGCTTGGGAGTCCCATATGTGAGGACTGACTTCCTGCTTGGTCCTGGAGAAAGCGTAGTTACTCACCTGTAACAGGTGTTCTCCAGGAGCAGCAGGAATCAGTCCTCACAGCCCTCCCTCCTCCCCTTGGAGTTGCAGTTTTATGCTTTCGTTTTTGCTAATTTTTGCTGTCTTTTTGCTATGTCATCTGACTGAGCAAGATGGCACCCTTGGGCGGGAAGAGGACCGCGCATGCGCGCTGCAATTCCCAAAGGCTTTCTTTGAAAGCTGGGGAAAATTGCTCCGCGAGGGCTCCGTTGGCGCCGACGTCACCCATATGTGAGGACTGATTCCTGCTGCTCCTGGAGAACACCTGTTACAGGTGAGTAACTACGCTAAGTCTATAAATTAATGAATGGAGTGGAACGGGTAAACGTAGATCGATTGTTTACCTTATCAGAATATAGAAAGACTAGGGGACATGCAATGAAGCTACAGGGTAAACTATTTAAGACTAATAAAAGAAAATATTTTTTCACTCAACGTGTAATCAAACTCTGGGATTTGTTACCGGAGGATGTAGTAAAGGCTGTTAGTGTAGCTGGGTTTAAAGGAGGTTTGGACAAGTTCCTGGAGGAAAGGTCCATAAACCATTATTAAGAAGGGACCCAGGATATCAATGCTTGAACCAATACAAGCATTATGGAACCTGGTGTCCCTTGGGGAAACTGCTAGGTACGTATGACCTAGATTGGCCACTGTTGGAAACAGAATACTGGGCTTGATGGACCTTGGTCTGACCCAGTATGGCATATCTTATGTTCTTATGTACATACTACAAGAAACTAACTGAAGAACCCACGCAGGAATACACAAAGCAATTGGAAAATCTTATCAAAACACTTCCTAAACCAATACAGTCACATCTGAAAAAAACTTATAGCATCCCATCCTTCTATGGGCATTTTCTACATGCTACCCAAAATCCCCAAACCTGGACTTCCTGGCAGACCAATCATATCTGGTATTGACGCACTCACAGAAGAAATACCTAGACTTATAGAGAGGATCCTCAAACCACTACGTAGTACATTGAGCAAGCAGCTTCATACAAGACACCACACACTTTTTGAACAACCTAAAGGACATTGAACACCTATTGCCTGGCCCTCTCCTGGTCACAGTGGATGTGGACTCGCTATACAGCAACATTTTGCATACAGATGGAATAAATGCATGTGACAAATTCCTTATGGCATCTACCATAGACCACCATTACATACTAGAAACTATTACTACTACTATTACTACTACTATTTAGCATTTATATAGCGCTACGCATGCAGCGCTGTACAGAAATATAAGCAAAAAGATAGTCACTGCTCGTCAGAGCTTATAATCTGGTCAAGACAACACAGAACAATACACAGATCGGGAAAACAATTATGGTGACATGGAGCAATAGTTAATTCGGGATAAAGCAAAGAATGAGGTAAAACAAAGTATGGCAATTACAAAAAAACAAGTATGGCATTTACATTTTTAGACATGACAAAGGACGGGAGCCTGGTTAGGACAAAGGGTAGAAGTCAGGATCTGAAAGCGACAGTGAAGAGGTGGGTTTTCAACCTGGACTTGAAGAGGGCCAGGGAGGGTGCCTGGCGTATAGACACAGGTAGGTTGTTCCAGGCATGCAGTGCAGCAAGGTAAACGGAGCGAAGTCAGGAGTTAGCGGTGCGAGTGGAGGGTCTAGATAGAAGTAATTTGTTAGAAGAGCGAAGTTCCTGAGAGGGTATGTAGAGAGAGATGACAAATGAAAGGTAATGAGGGGCTATAGATTGAATGCATTTATAGGTCAGGAGGAGAAGTTTGAATTGGATGTGGAATTGGATAGGGAGCCAGTGAAGCGACTTGAGAAGAGGAGTAATGTGGGCATGGCGAGGCTGGCTAAAGATTAATCGAGCGCATAATTTTGAATAGATTGAAGGGGAACGAGATGGCTCACAGAGAAGACCAGTAAGGAGAAGGTTGCAGTAGTCTAGGTGAGAGGAGATTAAGGAGTGGACAAGGGTTTTAGTAGTGTGTTCAGAAAGGAAGGGGCAGATTTTGCTAATGTTGTAGAGAAAGAAGTGACAGGTCTTAGCTACATGTTGGATATGTGTGGAAAGGAGAGAGAGGAGTCAAAGATAACTCCCAGATTGCGGTCTGAGGAAACCGGAAGGATTGTAGAGCCATCCACGGAGACTGAGAAGGGAGGGAGAGGAGGGGAGGAATTGGGGGGAAAGACAAGGAGTTCACTCTTGGCCATGTTCGGTTTCAAGCGACGGTGAGACATCCACGCAGCGATGTCAGAAAGGCAGGCAGAGATCTTGGTCTGGATTGCTGGAGAGATATTAGGCGTAGAGAGGTAGATTTGGGAGTCATCAGCATAGAGATGGTATTGAAAGCCATGGGAGGAGATAAGCGTACCAAGGGAATGGGTATAGAGAGAAAAGGAGCGGATCCAGGACGGATCTCTGGGGTACACCAACATGGAACAGGGTGGGAGAGGAGGAGGAACCGCCAGAGCATACACTAAGGGAGCGATGGGAGAGGTAGGAGGAGAACCAGGAAAATACGGAGCCCTTGAAACCAAGCGAGGAGAGGGTGGTGAGGAGAAGATTGTGGTCAACAGTGTCAAAGGAAGCAGAGAGGTCGAGAAGGATAAGGGCGGAGTAGAGGCCCTTAGATTTAGCCAGGAACAAATCACTGGAGACTTTTGTAAGAGCTGTTTCAGTGGAGTGTAAGGGACGGAAGCCGGATTGTAGAGGGTCCAGGAGGGCCTGAGAGGTGAGGAAGTCAAGGCAATGGCAGTGGACTGCTCATTCAAGTAGTTTAGATATGAAGAGAAGGACAGAGATGGGTCAGTAGTTAGAGGGAAAGGTGGGATCGAGTGAGGGTTTCTTGAGGAGAGGTGTGACTATGGCGTGCTTGAAGTCTGCGGGGACAGTTGCAGTGGAGAGTGAAAGGTTGAGAATAAGAGAGATGGAAGGGACAATGGTGGGGGCGATGGGATATTACAGAATTTATAGAATTCATTCTAACTCACAACTACTGTTTCAACAAGGACATCTATCTTCAAATCATGGGCACAAGGATGGCCCCCCAGTATGTCATCGTCTTCATGGCAGAATTGGAAGAGAGATTTTTGAAGGAATATCTGACTAAACAGCTCAAATATTTCTGATAATATTGATGACCTTTTTATAATTTGGACTAAGGGAGAGGAATCTTTCAAACAGTTCCACAATTCTTTTAACACATGCCTTCTGTCAATCATATTCAAAACTGATTACTCCAGAGAAAAAGTTAACTTCTCCAAGAACAAGCAGGAAGTCAGTCCTCACATATGGGTGATGTCGACAGAGCCCGTGCGGAGCATGTCCCCAACTTTCAAAGAAAGCCTTTGGGACATGCTACCACACATGCATGGTCCCCTTCCTGCCCAAGGGTGCTATCTTGCTCAGTCTCCTTTTTTCTGCGGAGCCCAATGTCTATCCTGTTTCCCTGGAAAAAATCCTTGCTTTATCCTTAAAAGTTAGTTTGCATACCAGTTCCTCTTCCCAACTTGAGCCGGTGCCAGACCCGGCGCTATTCTTGGCTTTTTTCCCTTTTTTCAAATGAGGCTTGCCTCGACCGGCATTCACGCCTTCTTTCACTCGGGGGTCATCGATCCCAGCCGGGTGTCTCACACCATGTCTTCCGGTGAGTTCAAAAAATATGACTGCTGCAGTCAAACCATGTCAGTAACCGACACCCATGACTGCTGCCTACGCTGCCTGGAACCGGCCCATGACAGCACCTCCTGTGACCTGTGCCAGGCCATGATGCCTAAGACCAATAAAAAAAAGGTTGGAGTTGCAGGAGAAACTGTTCCCTAGGTCTGATTTGGCACCGGCTTCCCCGATGCAGAGCTCCAAGCCCAGCACTTACCGTGAGGTCCTCGGAGTCCCGCAATGGCGGCGGCGGCGGCTCCTCCTCTGAGAAGTTCCCTGATCCCAAGAGAGAGAAGAAAAAATCCTCAAAGCCCGTCGAGGTTCCACCAGAGAAACCTGGTAAAATTGCTCAGAGGGACTCGGGCGACTCCGAAAAGTGCCCTACCAAGGTCCTCAGTCAGCGGAGAACGTGCGAGGTTCCTCGAGACTGAAGTCCTCATTGAGGACGCACTTGCAAGAGTGCTGGTGCCGAGCCCGAGATCCTCGGTGTCCGTGCCAAAAGCTGCGGAGGCTTTTGGCTTGGAAATCAGAATGGCGGTCCTGGAGCAGAACATCACTGCCATCCTGGCCCTGCAGCAGTCAATGATGGCTGGTTTGTCCGCATCATCTGCCCCGACGACAGGCCCACCAACTTCGGGGGAGTCCCCAGTCGTCAAACCAAGCTCTGAGTGCCACTGGCCTCGGATAAGCCCTCAGCGCTGTCAAGGTCCCAGTCCTGTTCCTTGGGGCTCCAATCCTTCCTGGCCAGTGTCCATGACTCGAACCCCAGGTCCTCCAGAGTCCTCTGGCCCCTTGGAACTGGCCTGGAGGCAAGGAGTCACAGGGTCTTTGTTTTGTCTACTCCGAGTGGGAGACCAGCAACGAGGCATTCCCGGAAACCAGACAGCACCAAGATATCCTCTTGGACCCATCTCCCCCAGTGCCCCGGCGCCATTCTCCTCCAGAGAACGTGGCCTTCCATGACTTTGTCAAGGATATGGCCAGAGTCTTCTTGGTGCAAAACAGAGGCAGAGGAGGATCCATGCACTGAAGAACTGGAGATTCTTCAGTATGAGTCTCCACCCAAGGAAACTCTCATGGTGCCTGTGCAGCCGATCCTCGAGCAGCTCCTGTTGAGAATGTGGGAGACCTTGGCACCAGTACTAGTGGTCAGCCAGTGCCTCAACGCCATGTACTGTGTCAGGAAAGGGCCGGGTTCCACAAACCCTAACTCCCACATAACTCCATGGTTGTCGAGTGAACCATGCAATAACCTAAGAGCCAGAAGACCCATTCTTCTGATTCCCCTGGTAGGGATGCTAGAGCCCTCAATGCCCTTGGGCGCAAGTGCTACCAGGGCTCGATGCTGGGGTGTCAGATACAGGGATGTACCTCAAGGCCCTAACCTAGGAGTTGTCTGGGTTTTCAACAGGGTTTACCGGGGAACCCCTCCAACGGTTCCAGTCGCTGACCTTCGCGATCAAGGACTGTTTTCAGTTCCTTTCCCAAGCAGCCTATGATGGCTTTGAGTCAGCAGCGGGCATCGGCGCCTGGTACCAAGCCTGGCTGCAGTCTTTGGACCTCGAGCAATGGGTCTAAGACCAGCTGCTCGATGTCCCCTGTACTGGTGAGAACCTGTTCAGCAAGCCTATAGCCGGCAAGGCGACCGAGATAAAGACCAACGTGGTGACTCGACAGAGGCTTTCCAAAAAGACCTCATCCTTCCCCTGTAAGAAACCATCGGAGAAAAGACCCCGAGGAAAAAGGGGCCCTTTCATCAGAGTCACCACTACCAACTCTTCTCGGGCCAGCAACAGGGTTCTCACCGTAAAAGACAAAGCTATGGAGCCCAGAAGCCAAAGACGCAGAAGCCCCAGGCTCCGGCTCCCGCCCAGCCCGGGGGGAGCTTTTGACTCCCGGGGCAGGGCCTTCCTTCCCCCCAGGAGACCTTCACCAACCCACAGGGGGCTACCTGGCACTCTTCGCCCACAGGTGGGCTGGTGTCGCCTTGGACAGTGGGATACCTCCTCTACCTACAGAAGGTACCACCCATGTTCTTTCCAGGATAGCTGGTGCAACCTCTCCTTCACCAGACATTTCTGCTCTCAGAGCTCGTAGGTTTGCTCAGGGACAATGTAGTAGAACCTGAAGCCAAACATCTATGGGGAAAAGGGTTCTACTCTAGATATTTCTTTATCCCAAAGAGAACTGGGGGCCTCAGGCCCATACTAGACCTGAAAAAACTTAAACAAGTTTCTGGTAAGGGAAAAGTTCAAGATGCTCTCCCTTGGAACACTGCTGCCTTACCTCCATTGGGGAGATTGGCTGTGCTGCTCGGACCTAAAGAATATGTACACGCACATCCTGATCCATCCCGCCCACAGGCAGTACCTACGGTTCGTGGTGGGAGGAGAGCACTACCAGTACAAGGTGCTAACCTTTGGCCTGGCCTCCTCACCAAGGGTCTTTACCAAATGCCTGGCAGTGGTAGCCACCTACCTGCGCCTACAAGGGGCTTTTGTCTTCTCCTACCCGGATGACTGGCTCATCAGGGGCGGTACGGACTCAGAGTTCATTCATGCTGCAGAGCATGCAACCCTTCTTTTGCAGCACCTGAGGTTCATCATCAACCACCCCAAATCCCATCTCTCTTCAGCCCAAAGTCTGGAGTTCATAGGTGCCCAGTTGGACACTTTACAGGTCAAGGCCGTCCTCCTAAGAGAAAGGGCAGAATGCCTCAGGAAACTGGCAGGAAAGTTACAATGTCGCCAGTCTGTGCCGGCTCGTCATCTCCTCCACCTACTGGGCCATATGGCCTCGATAGGCCATGGACTGACTACGGGACAGGGTCAGGGTTACCCACCAACTGGTGGAGTCCCTCATCTGGTGCCAAAAACCTGCACCACCTCCAGGCAGGAATGACCTTCCAGGCACCCAAGCCGCAGAGGACCCTGACTACAGGCACCTCCCTCCTGGGTTGGGGAGCACATTGTGGAGACCACCCCACACAGGGCAACTGGTCTCAGGAGTAGTCACTCCTATAGATAAATCTCCTGGAGCTCAGGGCAATCTTCTTGGCCCTATGAGCATTCCTCCACCGTCTGCGACACTGGCCTGATCTGATCTAGGCAGACAACCAGGTTGCCATGTTTTATATCAACAAGCTACTATTACTACTACTGAGCATTTGTATAGCACTATAAGACATATGCAGTGCTGCACAGATACATGTCTCTTACAGTCCCTGCTCATCAGAGCTTACAATCTAGTCAAGACAGACAACACAGTTGGTGTAGACATGGGATACATCTAGGGGAAGTGGTAAGGAAACACAAAGGAGATCAGGTGAGTCAAGATCCGAAAGCGGCAGCAAAGAGATGAATTTTTAGCCTAGATTTGAAAAGGGCCAGAGAAGGCACCTGACGTACAGACTCGGGTAGTTTGTTCCAGACATACGGAGCAGCAAGGTGAAAGAAGTGAAGTCTGGAGTTAGCAGTAGAAGAGAAGGGCACAGATAGAAGTGATTTGCTAGAAGAGCGGAGTTCCGAGGAGGTGTGTAGGGAGAGATAAGAGAGGAAAGTTAGGGAGGAGCTGCAGAATGAATGCACTTATAGATCAGCAGAAGAAATTTGAAATGAATAGGAAGCCAATGAAGAGACTTGAGAAGAGGGGTAATAGGAGCATGATGAGGCTGGTGCAGCAGTGTATTGAACAGACTGAAGGGGAGAGAGATGATTCAGCGGGGGACCAGCAAGGATTAGGTTACAATAGTCAAGACGGGAGGTTATTAAGGAGTTGATAAGAATAGTGTGTTCAGAAAGGAATGGGTGGATTTTGTTGATGTTATAGAGAAAGAAATGGCAGGTCATAGCTATCAGATGGATGTGTGTGGAGAAGGAGAGAGAGGAGTCAAAGATGACCCCAAGGTTGCAAGTCGAGGAAACAGGGAGGAGTAAAGAGTTATCCACAGAGACTGAGAAAGGAGAAAGAGGAGAAGAGGTTTTAGGGGGAAAAATAAGAAGCTCGGTTTTGGCATGTTCAATTTCAAGCGGCAGTGAGACATCCAAGCAGCAGTGTCAGAAAGGCAAGCAGAGATCTGGGTCTGGATTACCAGAGAGATTTCAGGTGTAGAGAGGTAGATCTGGGAGTCACCAGCATAAAGATGGTACTGAAAGCAATGGGAAGAGATGAGTGCACCAAGGGACTGGATATATAGAGAGAAAAGGAGTGAACCCAAGACAGATCCTTGGGGTACACCAACTGAGAGTGGGATAGCAATAGAGGAGTATCCACCAGAACAAACACTGAAAGAACGATGGGAAAAATAAGAGGAGAACCAGAATAGTACAGAGCCCTTAAAACCAAGTGAGGACAGGGTATTAAGGAGAAGATTGTGGTCAACAGTGTGAAAAGCAGCAGAGAGGTCAAGAAGGATGAGGACTGAGTAAAGGCCCTTAGATTTTGCCAGGAACAAATCACTGGAGACTTTGGCAAGAGCCGTTTCAGTAGAATGTAAAGCATCTAGGAGGGCTTGAGAGGAGAGAAAGTCAAGGCAGCAGCGGTGAACCGCACGTTCAAATAGTTTAGAAATGAAGGGGAGGAGGGAGATGGGTCAGTTGAAGGACAGGTAGAATTAAGTAGGATTTCTTGAGGAGAGGTGTAACTACAGCTTGCTTGTAGGCTGCAGGGACAGTTGTAGTGGAGAGCGATAGGTTGAGAATGTGAAAGATGGAAGGGACAGCTGTAGAAGAGATGGGGCTTAGAAGACGGGTGGGAATAGGATCAGAGGAGCAGGTAGTGAGTTTGGAGGAGGAAAGAAAGTGTGCAGTTTCCTCCTCAGAGATCATAGAAAAGGAAGAAAGGGTAGCAGAGGGGGAGGGGGAAAGTTGGGAGTGAATAGGGGGAGAAGGGGAAGTAGCTGACTTTGTGGGGAATTGGAGGGTGATCTTGTGGATTTTATCATGGAAATAGCCAGGGTTTGGGCAGAAAGTGTGGGAAGGGTCAGAGGCAGAGGCACTTTGAGGAGAGAGTTGTGAGTAGTAAAGAGACAGTGAGGATCAGAGGCAAGAGTTAGTCAGATGGACATAATAGTCTTGTTTGGCACGTGTTATGGCGGAATGGAAAGAGACAAGCATGAATTGAAGTGTAGAAAGTCTGTAAGGGAGTGGGATTTGAGCCAAGCACGCTCAGCTGAACGGGCACAGGAACATAGATAGCGGGTAATGAAAGAAAGCCAGGGCTGGGGTATAGCGCGCCTCACAGGACATGGCATGAACGGAGCGAGAGCATCCAGAGCAGAGGAGGTTGCAGCGTTATAGGAAGCTACTGCCTCATCAACAGACTCAGATAACATAGTGGCGGAAAAAGGTGATGAAACCAAAGGATCAGTAGCATGAAGATTTCTAAATAGGTTGGAGGAGACCGAACGAGGTTGAAGTGGTGTGTGATGAGTGAAGCTTATCAGGTGGTGATAAGATAAGGGAAGAACTGAGGTACAGAAATTTGATGGTAAGCAATTAGAGAAAAATACAAGGTCAAGGCAGTGGCCATGCTGGTGAGTGGGGGCAGTAGAGCAAAGCTGGAGGTTGAATGAGGAGGTAAGGGAAGGAGCTTTAAAACATAAGGATCAGAGGAATTATCAACATGAATGTTAAAATCCCCGAGAATATGAGTGGGGGAAGAGGAATCCAGAAAGAAGGAAAGCCATGAGTTGAAGTCCGTGAGAAAGGTAGAGGTGGACTTGTCAGGAGGTCAATAAATAACAGCTACTTGGAGGGTTAGTGAAGTGAAAAGGTGGATAGAATGGACTTCAAAGGAGGGAAAGGAGTGAGACTGAGGCAGCAGGAGGAGTTGGAATTGGCAGGAAGGAGATAGTAGAAGCCCAACACCACCACCATGGCCAGTGGGACAAATTGTGTGGGGAACTGATAACCGCCATGAGAGAGAGCAACAACTGACACCGTGTCTTCTGGGAGGAGCCAGGTCTCAGAGCAAGAAGATGGAGAGCATTAGAGATAAAGAGATCATGAGTAAAAGCAACTTTATTTGAGATGGAGTGTGCATTTGAGAAGGCACATGTGAAAGGGAGACATGAAGGGGAAAGGAGAGGGATTTGAATAAGATTAGAGGTGTTACATGCAGATCTCTTCTCAGAGTGTGACAAAAGTCTAGGGGGGTTGGGGTTGATATCTCCGAATGGAGAAGGAGTAGAAGAATGCGGGACAGAGAGGAGACAGCATGGCAGAAACGAGGGTGAGGTTGTCTTAGAGACAGAGGAAATGGCTGAATGAAAGGGAGAAAGTGGTGAAGCTCAAGAGGTGATGACAGGATAGAGGACAGAATGGAGGGTGAAGTTAGGATGGTAAAGGGGAGATAAGGAGGGGAGGAGTGAAGGTGTTGGTAGGAAGGGAGATAATTAGGGAGTATGAAGAATAGGAAGACAAAGTGATGAGCCATAGAAGAGAGATGGAGAGGAGAACAGAAGCCAGAAGAAATAGATAAGTGGGGGAGAGCCCACACAGGGGATTAGGTGCACCTGTGAATAGATGAGGTAATGAGCAGGGAGGCACGGTGGCCCTCCTCTCCTTTGCAAGCATGCAATCGCATGTTTCTGTGAGCAGTGTACCACCCGGGCCAGGACAATTGCCTAGCAGACAGGCTGAGCAGAGTCCTTCATCTAATTGAGTGGTGCTTAAACCCCAGAGTAACAAAGCAGCTCTTCCACCTCTGTGGCAGGCCCATGATGGACCTATTCACCTCTCCAGACAACATGTAGCTATCCTGATTCTGCTCTCGTCAGCCGCACCCGGAGAAAGTGGCAGCAGATGCCTTCCTGATCTTCTGGTCTGAGGTCCTACTTTTGCGTTTCCACCGACCTCCCTGGTCGCCAGGACCCTCTTCAAGATTCAGAGTGAAAGGGCATCAGTTATACCGATCGCCCCCAGGTGGCCCAAGCAACCTTGGTTCTCTCTGCTGCTTTCCCTGTTGATGGCACTCCCAGTCCCTCTGGGCCAAGCCCCGAACCTCCTGTCCCAGGAGAAGAGCGCTCTCCTGCACCCCAATCTGGGATCGCTAATGCTAACAGCATGGCTGCTGAAAGGGTAGCATTGGCCCCTACAGTCTTCCAGGAGAAGTCAAGGAGATCTTACTGGCCTCTTGAAAACTGTCCACCAGATGGGCTTGCACCTTTAAGTGGAGAAGGTTCTCTGCCTAGTGTGCGAAAAAGGAGGAGAATCCCTTCTCCTGCCAGATGCAACTAGTACTGCAGTATCTACTACACCTGTCACACACCAAGCTGAAATCTAACTTGGTGAGGGTACATCTGAATGCTATAGCCGCTCACCACCAACCTGTTGAGGGAAAACCTCTCTCAAGCTAGCCCTGGTCTCCAGGTTCCTCTGGGGTTTCCTGTTATCCAAGCCCCCTCTCCATACTCCATGGCAGAGTGGGACCTCAACGTGGTGCTCTCTCAGCTCACGAAACCACCATTCGAGCCCCTGGCCACTTGCCACCTGCGGTACCTGTCATGGAAAGTGGCTTTTCTGGTTGTCCGCTCGAAGAGTGAGTGAACTCCAGGCCCTGGTGGTAGATACACCATATACAAGATTCTACAAGAACAGGGTAGTGCTCCGCACACACCCCAAATTCCTCCCGAAGGTGGTATCCCATTTCCACCTCAACCAAGAGGTGGTCCTCACCATCTTCTTCCTGTGGCTTCACCCAGCAAGGAGGAACTAGTACTTCATACACTAGATTGCAAACGGACCCTATTTACAGCAGACTCAGGCCCATCAAAAAGCTCCTCAGCTTTTCGTGTCTTATGACCTCAGCAGACTGGGACTCCCCGTGACTAAATGAACTCTGTCCAGTTGGGTGGCAGACTGTATTGCCCTAGCCTATGAGCAAGCTGGCCTCTCCCTCGAGCACTGGATCTCACAGCGCATCGTGTGAGGTCGATGGCCGCGTCAGTGACCAACCTCCACTCAGTGCCAGTAATGGAAATCTGCAAGGCCGCCACATGGTCTTCAATTCACACATTCACAGTTTACTACTGCCTGGAGAGCGAGTCCTGTAGGGACAGTTCCTTTGGCCAGGCAGTGCTCCGTAATATTCTTGGGGTGTAGGCAACTCTTGCCCTCCGACCCTTTTGTGTTCGGGCTACCGGAGTGATAGTGTCACTGGACGTTAGGGTCTTGCAGAGTCTTTCAACTGGGGACTCACCTTCTGCAACTCACGGCTTCCCGATTGGTCGCCGTTGGTGCTGTTGTGGTTTGGTCCTTGGCAGCCTGGAGCTAGGGAGTCCCATATGTGAGGACTGACTTCCTGCTTGTTCCTTGAAAAAAGCGTAGTTACTCACGTGTAACAGGTGTTCTCCAAGGACAGTAGGAATCAGTCCTCACAACCCTCCCTCCCCCCCTGGGAGTTGCCTCCCTACCTAGTTTGTTTTTACTGCTATCCTAGCTATGTCTTATGACTAAGCAAGATGGCACCCTTGGGCGGGAAGGGGACCATGCATGCATGGTAGCATGTCCCAAAGGCTTTCTTTGAAAGCTGGAGAAATGCTGCACACGGGCTCCGTTGGCGCTGACGTCACCCATATGTGAGGACTGATTCCTGCTGTCCCTGGAGAACACCTGTTACAGATGAGTAGCTACACTTTCCTGGACACTACAGTTTCCATCAGCTATGGCAGTATACAATCATCCATTTACAACAAACCAATTGACAGATTTATTTATTTATTTATTTAACAGTATTTCTAAACCGCCTTATCTTAATAATCAAGGTGGTATCACAGCAAGCAATCAGGTAAAGTGTGTGTGTTGTACATGCAGTGAGGATAAAACTTAGTTGTGTGAGGGATGTGTTGGGTGCTTGATTTGTTTGAGCTATATACAGGGTGGGCTATTTACAGTGGTGCTAGAATCATATTTTATATATATTCAGTTGTTTGGGAGGATTGGAGTGCTGTTATCCATTCTCTTAGGTTATGTGATGTGACCATAGTGCTCTATGAACAGCATGGTTTTCAGTTGTTTTCTGAAGTCTTTGAGGTCTGGAGTTGCCCTTAGATCGTCCGGTAGATTGTTCCATATTGTTGGAGCAGCCATGGAGAGAGCTCTGTCTGTTGTGTCCTTGCGTGTGTGCTTGTACTCATTTGGGGTGCTGACTCGGTTGCGTGTTTGACTTCTTCTGGGACGTGCGCTGGTTTCCGGTTGTATGAGCAGGTGGAGGCTGTTGGCTGATGTGTGTTCTTTTATCTTAAATGCAGCTACTTTCACAACTGCCAAGAAAAGGAGTCAGCATTGACTCAAAGGCACACGCACACGCACACGTAAAACCTTTGAAATGAAGATGATAAAATACTTTGAAACAGACCAGACAGGACTAAATAAGGTTTCCTGTTGCATTATAAAATGTAAATGTTATGTCCTGATCAACAGGACTCAATAAATAAATGTACTTTCTTCCACATTATAAACTATAACAGCCTGGTCACCCTCTGATAAATCATTCATCTCTTCCCCTATTGTCCATGTACTGCTGTATAGATTTCTGTTTATATATTTTAGTAACATCTGTTGCTCATACTGTCCTGACCTGAAGAAGGTTTTACCTTCGAAAGCTAGTCTACAAATGTATTAATTTAGTCCAGTAAAAAGGTATCACCTTATTTTCCTTTTTATTTACCTAATTTTATAAATAGGCATTACTTTTGCAAATATTTTAAATTGTTAAATATATGCTTAGCTTTTTGTTTATTGCATTTTTGGTTGTTTCAGGTATAAAACCTGAGGGATTGCTCCGAGCAAATTATACTTCTATATTTACTCAGCTTTCTGTTGCTCTTCTTGGACTTCATAATATTATGAAAGGTAAGAGGCTAATGGTTAATAGGAAGTGCTAATTGATGGACAGCATTTGGTTATGTTTCTCCGTTTAAACATGCTTCAGACTCAGGATTTCAGCTGAATATTGAGACATGGAGACTTATTTGAATTTAAGGAAGTATTTTAAAACTACTTAGAGACATAGAGCTGAAATAAGATTTGTAGCAATTTAGGTTTGATTCAAACAACATGTACTGTAAAATGTAATTACTTTGATGGGAATATAAGAAGATGTTAATTATTTACAAGATTAGAACATACAGGTGTTAAAGCAGGCAATAAAATGATTTGTGCAACTTATGTTTATCTCATAAATTATCCATTTTGCTGTTATATGTTCTCTTTATCGTTCTGCTGCTACTTTTTGTCTTTGAATGGTGGCTTCCATTTGCTGCTGCCTTGTTATTTTGCATCTGTTTTCACAAATTTTCCATATTCCTTTATGCTGTTTTTTTTCTTTCTTACCTGTCTCAGCTCCCATCTCCTTTTGCTGCTGTTGCTCTTGTTGACCATGTTTCTTTCTCCCTGCTCTTTCAATTCCAGATCACAGTCTCATCATATCTTGCTTCCTGGTTTGTCACTGTACCCGTCACAAACTGTTTACTTGTCAGATAACTGCCTCTCCTTTTATCTCTAGATTTTCTGTACTGCACCACATATTACCTATTGAAAACTCTTTCTAATTCCTTACCATATGTCTGTAATTGCCACTCTTTTCTACAGTAGAGATTCAACAGTGCGCAGTCCGTTAACTCGCAGTATCTTTTAACCTGTGGCATGAACATGGATCGCAAATTTAAGAGCAAGACGCGGTTCTCATTAGTACATAGGCTGTAAGTACAGTATTAAGAATAGTACTGAATGAAACATTCCACTTTCAGCACCAAAGAAAAAAGGTGAATAAAGTTGCGGCTTGTGATAAGGAAGCTTATCATAGCTCAGGAAGGAGCTATAGGAAAGGTGAAGTGACTCTGAACAAGCAACCTGTCAGTTCTGGTAGAAATAAGAAAACAGAATTTTCCCATAAAAGACTACCAGTCCCAGAATGCACCAGGTTTCCAACAGCCATTAGAGGAGCTGAAGTGGGGAAACGTGTGTTCAATCAGGAGGGCTATGAGGTAATCCCTAAGCACTCATCTCAAAGGGCAGGGCCTGATTCAGCACAGCTGCGCTGTGTTAGGGTGGAGCACTCATCTAGGCAGAATAAAGGTAGAGTTTATTCTACAGAGAATTGTCCTCAGGATTATCCTCATCATCATCATCTTCATGATCAGCTTGGATATCCTCAGTTTCATCTGGAGGATCATCAGAAGCAGAAGCCAAACCGGATGGACAGAGAGGGCAAGAAACCCTTTGGAAGAAAGAAGAGAAAAGCCTTTGGGAGATATAGAGGAGTCCGGAGCAGTACGTATATTGGGAGGCATTCCAAGGGCCAGCATACACCATTGGACTGGGGAAAGCCAGAGGAGTGGTGCTGCAGAGCTAGGAATCTCCAGACGGTACCTGTGAGGGAGACGGCTGCACGTGGAAGGGACCCTAAGACCCGTGCCAGAAGGTATGTGAAGAGAGATCCAGTGTCCAGGGATCTGGATTGGAAGGCTGGACATAAGAACTGGACTACATACTGGCCAGGCTATATAGAGAGGAACTCTAACAGCAATGGGAGCTCAGGTATGAACACTGATCTATGCCCTAGCTATAACCTTGAAAGACAGCAGGGAAACAAGTATTCTTCTGAAAGTGCTCCATTGAGAAATTCATCTGTGCCAATCCAGGATATTGAACCCATGATTGTTGAAGAAGGGGGAGTGATTGCAGATGAAGGATGTGTTTACATGGATTGCTCTCTGTCTAAACTCCTTTGGTGATTTTCTGTTATAAAATACAACAACCATCACAAAGAAATACAAACTTGTTCTTTAATCTATTCAGAAAAGCTCCTGAATAGGATTTTGAGCTACCTCAGTAGAAAGCAAGCCAGCTAAGGGGTTTCAGCTGGATAACTGCTAGCAATTGAGCCTTACCTAATTGCTTGTGAGCTCTGAGGGAATCACTTCTGAATCTATGTGGGAAGATATAAGAAGTTAACCTGAAAAGAACCGTTTTTCTCTTCTTTGTGGATATTTGTTGTTTGATACACTGCTAAGAAAATATTAGCTAAAGCCTACAGAAAAGACCAGTTTGTTACCAACCAGGTCTTTTTTCTTTTGCTTTGATTGCCTGACAAGTTCAAATGTTGTTTTTCCTGATTTTGTTTTTCCAAGTTTAACACTTCACTTTACTACTATTGACCCATGCCACCCATGAATACACGTACAATATCCACTCGAGTTTAAATATGATATATAATAAAAGCATATTCATAGTATAATGTTGATTGTACATAGTTATCCCTGTTATTCCATGTTATATATTCCCTTGTTCTCTGTAAACTCGATGTTACCTGTACACATTGCAGTATATTTTGTTCAATGTACACCGCACTGATTTTAATAGCGCGGTATATAAGAGATGTTAAATAAATAAATAAATAAATAAAACACTGAAAGCAAGTAACCTGATTTATGTGCTACCAAGCATATCTGTGTTGGGAGAAATAACCCCATAAATAAATATCTTATTGGCTTTACCATCAAGCACAGCTAATTATTGTGAGCAGCTGTGTCTGGTGTGAATGGACTGCATTGACCACAATCCCTTGCAAATCATATTGACATATGCACTTGCCAAGACTGTGAACATTCTCACCCAGGCAGCCGTCTGACAGGCTTCATACGTACGTTGCATGTGACATGAGCAGGAAAAAATCGTATGAAGCAAGAATCTACTTCCTTTCTAAGTATGACTTTGACGAGGTTTTTGTAAATATACAGTAATAGTGAAGTTAGTTAAAATAGCAAGTTGAAAGCATGTATGAGCATATACAATCGAGAAGTTGGCGGCTGTAGAAAAAGTAAATCGTGATGAAACTTGAGTTTCTGTGTCTTGGAAACGGCATATCTGGATCTACATCTCACGGGTGGCTTAAAAGCCAAAACAAGCTGCATGATTTTGTGCAAGATACGATTGATTCCAGTGCAGTTTAGCATGAAAGCGTGTTAGTTATTCAGCTACTCCTGATTTGGACAAACCTATGAGCACAGGGTTCATTAAACAGCAGGAAGAAGGAATACTGATCAGCGGCCAAGCTATAAAGTTTAAGAACAGCTTAAATGGAGACTAATCTTTTTAGGTCAGTAAAGGATGGTTGAGTCATTTCAAGAAGCAATTGCAACGATGATTTCCAGGGAACGTCGGTCTGCAGATGACAGCTGCAAGCATATACCCAGCACAACTGAAAAATGTTGTTGAAAAAAGCAGCCGATTATAAATTCACAACTATGATGAAACTGTTCACCAAACTCCTACCTGATAGAACTCTGAGCTTCCAGTATGATGAAATGAAGTTCACTGGCTTTAAGAAGATAAAAGATTTAATGTTATTTCGCATCAATAAAACTGACAGTCATAAACTTATCCCGCTACTTATCAGGAAATTATGCAACCCTAGGTGTTTTCACCATATAAATAGAGCATCCTTGCCTGTGATATATGCAAATAGTAAAAATGCCATGATGACCACGGATCTTTGACTTACGGTTTTATAACCATTTTATCCCAGAAGTATGCAAGCACTTGCATGCAAAGAAGCTGGAAGTCAAGGCCCCTAATCTTCCACTGTCCTCGATATGCTCACATAACCCCTTTTCTCAAATCACTTCACTGACTTCCTATCTGTTTCCATATTCAATTCAGACTTCTCCTACTGACCCATAAATGCACTCATTGTGTTGCTTCTCACTACTTTTCCTCTCTCATCTGTCACTACTCTCCTCATGAACTCCATTCTTCTAGCAGATTGCTTCTGTCTGTGCCCTTTTCTTCCACTGCCAACTCCAGACTTAGATCCTTTCACCTTGCTGCTCCTTATGCCTATAACAGATTACCTCAGTCTGTACATCAGGCTTCATCCCTTACCCTTTTTAGAGCCATGCTAAAAACTCACCTCTTTTAGGCTGCTTTTGGATCCTGATCTGCTTAATCTCCTATGTTTCTTCTTACTGTTCCCTAGTTTATCCTTGTCCTCTGCTTTTGTGTTGTCTGTCTTGACTAGGTTATAAGCTCTCACGAGCAGGGACCGTCTTTACATTTATATGTACAGTGCTACGTATTCCTTGTAGCACTATATAAATGATCAGTAGTAGTAGTATTGCTCTTTCATCCCTGCTCCGTTCATCCTCTTGCTGACTTTCTTGTTTCTCGAAACAGTAATATTTATACGATGATCTTGCTGAAGAATACAACCTCTTGAATTCAGTCCCTGGACCAAGGAATAATAAAGAATTTTAAGGCTAACTACAGGCAAAAACTAATAACCATGATGATCTTAAATACATCTGATGTAACCAGATTCTTGAAGGAATTAAACATGAAAGAAATCATATATTTAGTTAAAAACGCATGGGATGGGGTTAAGAGCAGGTCTATTGAGAATTGCTGGGTTAAAGGCCTTGGTGAATCTTTCAACTCTCCTACCATAGATGACAACACCTCTTCTGATGAGACATATCAGACCACAGCTTTGAAGGGTTTATATCAAGACTGGTTACAACAAAGTAGCATGTCAATTAATCACAAAAAAACCGAAGTAATGTATATCTCCAAAGAACCGAATTTTGACCCTCCCACATCAATAACACTATGTAACAACACTTACCAAACAAAAAAAGAAATAAAGTATCTAGGAGTCACATTTGACTGTGACCTAAAGATGGAAAAACACCTCCGAAAGACCAACAGAGCAGTTTTCCACAAGCTTAGAGTGCTCCAACCCATTCGGAATATTATTGATCCCCAAGACTTCAGAACAGTGGCCCAAGCACTCATCATGCCACATTTTGACTACTGCAACGCCATCCTACAAGGTTTACCTAAAAAAACCCTAAACATATTACAAATGGCACAAAATGTAGCTGCCAGGGTCATAATGAAGAAAAATCTAAGTGACCACATCACACCAGTGCTAATTCAATTACACTGGCTACCCATAACAGCTCGCACAAAATACAAAATACTAACAACCACCTTCAAACTCATCCACAACTTAGCACCTTCCTTCCTCAACAACCTAGTAAGATTGCAACCTCCTACCCGAAACAGAAGAACCCACAATTCCAACATCCTTCACACTCCAACAGATATAAGATCTGCCAAAACTAACACCAGCCACAGGGCTTTCTCATATGTGGCGCCAACACTGTGGAACCAACTCCCACCAGAACTACGAGCTAGCAATGACCTTCTAGACTTCAGAAAGAAACTCAAAACGCACATTTTCCAATCACATTTCAACCTGAACTAAACCCACAGAGGGAGCAGCCCCTGACCACTGTGTCCAAGAAGATTATCCTGTATATATGTATTTATGTATATCTGTAAATGAACTCCCCCATAGCTAAGAAGTGTTAACTCTGTATGATGTGCTTTTCTGACAATCTGTATGTAAGCAAAATTTGTACCTGCCTTGATTCGACAGTCCAAGAAGATTATCCTGTATATATGTATTTATGTATATATGTAAATGAACTCCCCCATAGCTAAGAAGTGTTAACTCTGTATGATGTGCTTTTCTGACAATCTGTATGTAAACAAAATTTGTACCTGCCTTGATTCGGCAGTTTCACAATAGTAATCCTACCCGCTTCTGATCGCTGGAAGGGAGCGGGCTACAAATGCTTGCTAAATAAAAAATAAATAAATATCAGACCACAGCTTTGAAGGGTTTACAGAAGACATTGAACAATCGGCCTGTAAACCTACAAAAGAAGAGAAATTGCATCAACTGTATGAATTTGCCAAATAATTTAATTTACAAACAACTCCCAAAGAAAATAAGGAATGACTGGAGTAGGAGAAAAGCAACCCCAACTACTCAGCATCTCATAGACGACAAGATCCTTCAAAATCTGCGAGGTGCCATAGTAGATGAAACTGCTGGCGATGATGATGCAGGCAATGATGTTGCAATTAGTGAACCCAATTGTGCAAGTAATTGAAAGGGTTATCATATAGTCAATGATGTTAGGAATAAGAGGATGACTCATTTAAAACAGCAAAAACTAACTTCATATTTTAGATTATAAGCATTAGACCGTTTAATATTTTAATAAATTTAATAACAACTAAAGAGCCTTGTTTGATTTAGTATTTGCTGATCTCTTCATTATTTATAATCTTTGCAGGACATAGACAGTGGATGATAATATAGTCACTCTTTATATCAGTTGTCTTTTGGGGTTGAGTTTTTGAATTTGCGGGGCAAGTTTTATATACTAAAATATATATAAATTTATAAATATAAATTATTTTTAATGCTTTGTGATTGGTTTATACAATAATATCACCATAGTTTGCATACTTATCCTATACACATCTTGCTTAAAAGCCTTTTAGCATGCGACGGACACTCAGAGGAAGCAACTTTCGATTATAACTGGAAGTAAATTAAAGATTTTGTTATCCCACCATCTCATTTATATGCAGTTACAATACTTAGACCCTGATCTCCGTGTACTAAATAGTCTCTATTGTATTTCCACCGACATATCCCCGAAGAACTACAGATGTACATCTTTTTATACCTTGCTTTGCCTCACCTTTCCTTCTTGTGACTGCATGCTGTTGGTTCTTTCTCCTGCACCATGCCAAGCTCTTTTATGCTTCAAGCAATGTTTGGGGAGAGTTGCCCCCTTTAAGCTAGAGATACCTAAAAATGAAGGGGTATTCTTCAGAGGCATGCAGATCATCACTCTTTTTATAGCTGGAGAGCAATGAAAATTTAAAAAGTCTTCATTACAAATAAAATGTTCTTTTCAACTGGTATGCGGCTATTTGTTTGGGATTCAGCCATGGGGCCCGATATTCAAAGGCATTTACACGGTTTACAGATCTGCAAACAATATAAATGCCTCTGAATGGGATATTCTCCAGGAACAAGCAGGAAGTCAGTCGTCACTTATGGGTGACATCGACACCGACAGAGCCCGTGCGGAGCAATTCCTCAGCTTTCAAAGAAAGCCTTTGGGATTGCTGCTATGCATGCGTGGTCCTCTTCCCACCCAAAGGTGCCATGTTGCTCAGTCTCCCTTCTTCCACGGAGCCCTTCAGATGCATGTCCTCGTCCCTTGGAAAAAGTGTTTCATTTTCGGCCTCTGGCCTGTGTTTTTTCCGGCAGTACCGGTCCTCTACCTGTCCTCCCCTGCTCTCTCTTTCCTGAGCGAGCAGACATCCTTTTTCTGTAAAATTTTTCCTTTTGCTGGCTTTGTGCCCTTTTTTCCCTCAACTGCTGGCCGCAAGGTCTTCGACCTAGCGGGGGCCATGTTTGCCCCAATAGCCACCGGTTTTAAGAAATGTGACAGATGCTTCAAAAACATGTCACGCGCGGACATCCATGACTGCTGTCTTCGGTGTCTTGGGGCTGACCATGACACAGAGCTCTGCGCTCTCTGCAAGAAAATGTCCTCCAAAGCTCTGTTAAGTCATAAGCAGAGGTCCGATGACATTTTCCGGAAGGTAGCCTCAGAATCCCCGGCGGCACCCTCAGTTGTCCCTCTGCTGGTGGGATCCCCCACTTCAACCCCGCGCTCTCGGCGGCATTCTAATCAGGGGTCCCCTGAAGTGGAGAAGCGTAAGAAGAAGAAGACCTCGAAGTCCCTGTTGGGGCTGCAGATAAGTGCAAGTGCTCCCGCGCTTGATCGCTCAGCCCCCCCGGCATTCCCGAGAGTCGGACAAGGAGTGGCCTTGAAAGGTGCCTCGTACAGACACGGAGGCCTCCAGCAATGGCACCTGGTCTCCTGAGGTTCGTCCTGGTGAGGACCCCCTGTCAGTGTCGCAGGGATCCATGTCCGCGTGGGGGAGTCCTGTATGCTGGCACTAGAGCGCAGTGTTTCTGCCTTCTTAGCTGCCCAGCAGGCACTCATGCCCAGCATGGCTGGCCCGCACCTCGAGACCGAGGTTCCCTCGAGAGGGACACCCAAACTTGTCCTGGAAACCCCCGAGAGCCGTGGGCCTTGTGAGGGTCCTCGGCGTCGGTCTCGCTCGCCTTCCCGGTCCTCAGGAGCGAGATCCTCCAGGGCCTCTGGCTCCAAGTGGGCCTCGGCCTCTGGACATGGCAACCAGCCTGAATCAAACTCCTTTTCGGACCTCTTGGGCTAGGGGGTGGATGGGGATACCTCCCCGGATATCCGTGCCCACAGGGACCTCCCTTCAGACCGTCCCTGCCCGCCTCTCAGAGGCATTCACTGCCCGCAGACGACACATTCCTAGTGTTCATGCGGGACATGACACAGGCCCTCATTCTACAGTATGAGTCCCCTCCTCAGGAGTCTCTTACTGTTCCAGTCCCTCCCATTTTGTCCAGGCTGCTCCTCCGCATGTGGGAGACACCTGCTTCGGTTCCCATTGTGAGCAAGCACCTCGACAGCATGTACAGGATCCAATGCGGCCTGAGGTTCCGGAAGACCCATCTTCCACACACCTCCATGGTAGTGGAGTCGGCAATGCGGAAGCAAAAGAGCCCGAAGTCACACTCTTCGGTCCCCCCGGGCAGGGAGTCGAGAGCCCTCGACGCCCTTGGGCGCAAAACCTATCAGGGGTCCATGCTCACATGCCACATTCAGGCATACCAATTGTATATGGGCATGTTCCTGCATGACCTTACCAAGGAGCTTGGCGGGTTCTCTGCAGGTCTTGGGGGTGAACCCCTTTTCAGGTTCCAAACCCTCCTGAGGTCCATCATGGAGTGCTCAAAGTACCTCTTCCATGCTTCGTATGACGGGTTTGAGTCCTCCGCCCAAGTGGCAGCAGCCAGCATCAGGGCCCGACACCAGGCGTGGCTCCAGTCCTTGGACCTGGAGCAGTGGGTCCAGGAGAAGCTCCTGGATGTCCCCTGTCTCGGTAAGCAACTGTTTGGTAAACCTATGGAGGATAGAAACAGAATTCGTGACTCGGACTCGTCTCTTGCGTAAGATCTCCTCTCTTCCTCGGAAGAAGCAGCAAACCAAGAAGCCGTTCTTCCAAAGAAAGGGGCTGCCCTACTGGGGTTAACCACCCTTCCCGCCCACCCCCGCGCTGGCTTCCGGCACACAGTTGAAAGGAGGAGCGCATGGCTACCGCAAGCTTAAAGGGCCCAAGGCCCAGGCACCGGCGCCATCCCAACCCGCACGGTGGAAGGATGCCTGTCCCTGGTCGCCCCACAGTGGGCGTCAATCATGTCGGACACCTAGGTCCTCTGGGTGGTCCGAGATGGATATCGTCTCCGCCTGGATAGGCTCCCTCCTCTCTTCTCACCAGTGAAGCCTACTAGGCTCCCTTGGCACCAGACTTTCTTGCAGCGTGAGCTGTTCAACCTCCTTGCCCAACAGGCGGTCGAGAAGGTTCTACTTCTGCTACTTCTTCGTTCCGAAAAAGTTGGGGGGCCTATGCCCCATCATCGGCCTCTGGAACCTAAAGAAATTTCTGGGTGCGGGAGAAGTTCAAAATGTTATTGCTTGGCGTCCTGCTGCCCACCCTTCAGCAGGGCGATTGGCTATGTTCCTTGGATCTCAAGGATGCTTACGCCCACATCCTAGTCCACCCCCAGCACAGGCAATACCTGCACTTCAGGTTGCAGGGGGAGCACTACCAATACATGGTAGTGCTCTTTGCTGCACCATTCTCCAAGGAGGGAGAGGAGATTCCAGCACACAGCAACATCGTCACAGCCTCGTGCTGCCCAAGCGGGGCTGATCCCTGCAGTTTAAAAAGGAGCTTTACCCGGACCGAAGCCTCTTTGCTGCACCGTTCTCCCAGGAGGGAGAGGAGATTCCAGCACACAGCAACATCGTCACAGCCTCATGCTGCCCAATCGGAGCTGATCCCTGCAGTTTAAAAAGGAGCTTTACCCGGACCGAAGCCTCTTTGCTGCACCATTCTCCCAGGAGGGAGAGGAGATTCCAGCACACAGCAACATCGTCACAGCCTCGTGCTGCCCAATCGGGGCTGATCCCTGCAGTTTAAAAAGGAGCGCCACAGGCGCACCCGTGCCTTGCGGGCCCGCGCCTGAGGGCCCTTTGGCACGGCCCTTAGGCAGTGGCCCATACCGAGTCGCCAGAATAACCTCGAAAAGATCCATTCGCAGATCGCAAAATTACACGACAGCTGGAGCTCCCTCTGGTCAAGCTCGCTCTTACCGCCAACACATCCAGCTATACAATCACAGCAAGTAAAAACCACTTAAGCAGTCTTAACAAAGCACCCTCACATTCTCGTTGTTATTACTATTAGCCTGTTGTAGCTGTTGCTACCTGACTTTCACTGTTACCAGTAAACATTGCTACCTTAACCACTTATACTGTTGCCAGTAACCTGCTACAGTTGTTGCTTTTTGACCATTGTTTACTGTTGCCAGTAACCCGCTACAACTGTTGCTATTTTGACCATTTTACTGTTGCCAGTAACCTGCTACAACTGTTGCTTTTTTTTTGACCACTGCTATTCTTGCCAGTAGCCTACTTTAACTGTTTCTATTTCAACCACCTTTACTCTTACCAGTAGCCTTTATTTACCACTACAACAACCCTAACATGGCCATCTCCTTAGTTACCATATTTAGTCTTTACCTCCTAGCTAACGCCACTCAGAATACATCAGCTTTTTCATCCACCCATAACTATATCCCTATCTTACATAGCCTGGGAAGAAGAAACTACACCAGCTCTCATCACACATCACCACAGACACACCATATCAGGCATTCACACCTACTCTATATATCCCTTAATAACACCTACAGCCCCAAGCCTGAAGCCACTGTCCTACATAATAACCTAAAATGTGCTCTCATCAATTCACGTTCAGTTCGCAAAAATTGGCCAGTCATCACAGATCTTATCACTACTCAAAACTTGGACATCCTTATGGTCACAGAATCCTGGCTGTCAGACACTGACACTGTCCTCATAAATCAACTCATCCCTCATGGCTATTCGATACTCGCATGTCATAGAACCAACCGGAAAGGAGGTGGAGTCTTCATCCTAGCACCAAGTGAACTACAATTCCAGCTACTATCAACAATGAGCATCAAGCACATGGACACATTATCTGTTGCTAACAAGCACATCACTATAAATCTCATCTACAGAGCTCCTTCCTCCCCCCCTGAAGATCTCTCTAATATAATAGACCTGGCCTGCAACCCTGAAAGTCCACGTAAACCCAATTGGTTAATCGGCGATTTTAACCTTGCTTCTCTACAACCTACCTACTCTAAGACCTTCCTTGATGCTATGGATGACCTAAACTATACACAAATGGTAAACTCTCCTACACACCTCAAGGGGAACGCTCTTGACCTCATCTTTGCCCCCCAGTCAGAAGTAAACAACATCAACCTATCATTCACTCCTGTCCCATGGTCAGACCACAACCTAATCTCCTTCCAGATTCCATACCAACAAAATCAAATCTCAACCAGCCTAACAAATCCTACCTCCACAAGATCTACAATTCGCTTTAGATCCCTAGACAGATAGGACTTCGCCAACAACGCTCTTCCAGCACTCCGCCAACCAGCTCAGAACCTCGACGATATGATCAACAGATGGAATTCCACTCTAATCTCTTGCTCACAACTACCTTCCTCTAAATCATCAGCACCCAACACACCACCAAGAAAAAGAAGACCAGCCCCTTGGTTCTCTGCAGAACTTTGATTATTTCTTCAGCTACTAAGAAAGCAAGAAAGAAAATGGCATCGCTCTCGCTCTACATCTGACAAAATGACTTATGAAGACACCCTAAAGCAACACCGGGAGAAAATATATGAAAAAATGAGACAACATCACATGGATCTCCTCCTCCGCTTGTTAAATAAACCACGCGACCTCTTTAACATTGCTAAATCCTTAACCAAGACACCTACCTCAAATCAGACGATATCTATCCAACCTCAGCCCTATGCCGAGTACCTACAATCTAAAATCATTAAAACAAAGATGGATCCAATTCCCACTCTCTGTTACACTCCCCATGTACAGCAACTGTTAACAAACTTCAGCCCCCCAACAGAGAAATACATCGCTGACCTTATTGCCACTATTAACACTACTACAGCCCCCAACAATCCTTGTCCAGCTCACTGGATCAGAACAATGCGTGCCGAGCTCAGCCCAACTCTGGCATACATCATGAAGCTCTCCTTCACAACAGGAATATTCCCAGCAACTCTTAAACAAACCTCCATACGCCCTCTCCTCAAAAACAACAAACTCGACCCGACAAGGACTGACTCATATCGCCCGATCTCGAGCATACCCCTTCTAGCAAAACTTGTTGAGAAGGTGGTTCAAATGCAACTACAGCAACACATTGATATATCAGCCCCTCTGGATCCCTGTCAGCATGGGTTCCGAGAATCTCATGGTGTAGAGACCCTGCTCACCATACTCATCAATACTTTAACCAGAGGTATCGACAAGATTGAAAATGGGTTTGTGCTCATCTTCCTCGATATAGCTGCTGCATTTGATTCTGTTAACCATCTGCAACTCCTCTCTCGCCTTCAGGAAAAGGGAATTCATGGCCTGGCTTGGGAATGGTGTAAATCTTATCTAGCTAACCGTTGGCAACATGTACGGATAGGATCCTCAACGTCTGAACCATTCCATCAACAACAGGGAGTACCCCAAGGATCCTCCCTATCTGCTCTACTTTTTAACATCTATATGCAGCCCATTTGTGATATCATCCGTTCCTTTAATATTTCCAGTCTGATTTACGCAGACGATGTATTGATATTCACCCCAATCAAAATCCCGAACCTCCTCCCACTTATTGAATGCTTCAATGCAATCACTGATTGGCTCCTATCCCAGAATCTGCGTATAAACTTTAAGAAGACCGAGGTCCTATTCCTAACAAAGAATAAGAACTTCTCTCCTCGCACATCATTGAAGGTACGAGATGCTGAGCTCCCATGCAAAACCGAGATACGATACCTGGGCGTTATAATAGATCAACATCTCAACTTCAAAGAACACATAAAGAATACCACCAAGTCCATCTACAATAAAATACGGGCACTAAGACACCTAAGACCTCTACTAGCCCCAGAAGACTTCAGAACTATTTTCCAGTCACTTGTAATGCCACATTTCGATTATGCAAACATCATCCTACACGGTCTCCCTAAGAGCACCCTCAATCCACTCCAGATGGCGATGAATGCAGCAGCCCGAATTCTCTGTGGCATTTCCAGAAAAGAGCACATCACACCCATGCTTATGGAACTACACTGGCTACCATTACAATGCAGGATTACCTACAAGGTCTTACTCCTTGCATTTAAAGCAATTAACAGGCTAGCCCCCTCATCCCTCACTGCACTCCTGACCATTACCCCTACAAACAGGCTAAGAAGGTCAACAGCTGCCAGTATGCTGTCTATACCATCTGAGTCCACTAAATGTACTCAAACAACTAGTAATAGAGCCTATCTCCAGGAACAAGCAGGAATAAGTCCTCACATATGGGTACGTCGGAACCGACGGAGCCTGCGCGGGAAAGCTCCCCAGCTTCCCAGAAAGGAAGCTTTTGGGGCCTCCCACAGCGCATGCGCGCTGCCTTCCCGCCTTCCTGACCAACTCTCCTCAGTTCTTCTTTTTCCGCGGAGCCAGCAGGTCGTGTTCCTGTCACCGCTGAAGAAATTGTTATTTTAATTTGTTTCTTTGACCGCGTATCTGCCTTCCCCGATTCCGGACCGGTACCACCGGTCTTTTTTCATTTATTTCTTAAAAAAAAAAATAAAAAAAAAAAATTACTTTTTCCTCACTTGGTGTGTTTATTCTGTGAGGCCTCTAGGCCTTCTCAGATTCTCCCTCATGGAGAAACCAGCCTCTGGTTTTAAAAAATGCACCAAGTGTACCAGTACTATTTCAGTCACAGATACCCATGAATGGTGTCTTAAATGTTTGGGGCCTGACCATTCCATTCCGGATTGTCCATCCTGCTCTCTGATGTCCAAACGGGGCTTACAAAACAGAGCAGCCAAGTTTCATATGCTGTTTTCTGCGGATACTCCAGCATCAACATCCTCCAGGTCTTCCTCTCCTGATGGATCTCAGGTAACCAAACATTCTTCAGGCAGGTCCTCAAAGGGCAAATCTCCCTCTAAGCAGCGAGAGGCCCTTGGCTTTGACCCTGAGGACCCTGCCCCAGCCAAACAACCCCGGCGGGAAGCTCCGGCTTCCAAAGCTCCTCCTATGGGGTTACAGGTAGACATCGATGGCACGGCCTCGACCGATCACCTGTTAGACTGCTCTGGGGTACCGGCTAACACCGGTACCGACATCCAGGCAGTTGTGGCGTCTATGGGTACTACGGTACAATCCATGCAGCAGGCCATACTGGCTTTCATTAACGCTGCAACGCCCTTGGTACTGCGACAATCGGTTCCGACTCCGGTTCCGGTACCACAACCGATACCGGTACCCAGAGCATCTACTTCCAGTAGTATGCCGGTTCCGGTCTCCGGTTCCTGAGATTTTCTCGATACCGATCCGGTTCCCGGTACGCCCGATGTCGATACCGGTCGTTCTCCAGGACCAAGCAGGAAGTCAGTCCTCACTTATGGGTGACGTCGGCGCCGACGGAGCCCTCGCGGAGCAATTTTCCCCAGCTTTCAAAGAAAGCCTTTGGGAATTGCAGCGCGCATGCGCGGTCCTCTTCCCGCCCAAGGGTGCCATCTTAGCCAGTCTAATTTTTTCCGCGGAGCCCTACAGACGTACCCGTCGTGTCCCCGCGAAAAAGTTGATATTTCTTCATAATTTACTCTTTTTTCCTTCGGTTCGACGCCGGTCTTTTTCCCGCCCGGACTCGCGACGCCGGTCACGAGTCCTCTTCTTCTTTTTCGGTTTTTCTGACTTAGTCAGTTTTCGTTTTCGGTTTTTCCCTGGCAGCCCGGTCCTTTGACCTCGCCGGGGCCCTTTTTCCCCCGATGGCTGCCAGTGGTTTCAAGCGGTGTGGTCAGTGTGACCGAAATATGTCACTGACTGACACACACGACCATTGCCTCCGCAGCCTGGGTCCGGATCATGAGGAAATGATCTGTGGGCCCTGCGGCAAACTCTCCTCCAAAGCGTTGAGAAGTCGGCGGCATCAGCGGGATAGGAACTTCGCTGACCCCAGCCGTACCCGGACCTCGTCGGAGGCCTCCGCGTCCAGGGGTTCCAGCTCGGACCGTCGCCGGAGTTCCTCCGACAGGGGTTCTCCCTCCGGGGACCATCGACGTAAGGTGAAACCCGCGAGGGCGGCGTCGGTGGACGCTCCTGGCTCCGCGAGGGCCAGGTCGCATAGCCCCGATAGCCGTCCCGGGTCCTTGAAGAAGGAGCACCTCGCGAAGCGACCTCGCCTGGAGTCGGAGCTGCCTGCTCGGGTAAGTCCCGTAGTCCTCCTGGACTCGCCTCCGCGACAGCCGACGTCGGGCCCGACGCCGTCGGGGCCCGAGTCGGGGGCTGCTGGGTCACCTGAGCTCGGACTCAGGTTGACGGCCTTGGAGAGCAGACTGTCGGAGTCGGTCTGGGAGTCTGAAGAGGAAGAGTCGCCTGATTCTTTTCGGACTCGCTGTGTCCCCTCGGACTCACCTGAGTCCGAACCTCGGAAGCAGTCCCCCCCGGAGGATGCCCGGTTCTCGGACTTCGTCAGGGATATGGCCAAGGCTTTGGCCTTCCCTGCGGACCCCGAGGAGGAGCCTCGAGCCGAAGAGCTCGACGCCCTCCAGTATGACTCTCCCGCCAGGGAACACTTTACTGTACCGGTTCCTCCCATGCTGGAACGACTACTCTTCCGCATGTGGGAGAGTCCGGCCACCTCGCCGGTCTTGAGCAAGCGGGTCGATTCTATCTATCGAGTCCGCAAGAGCCCTGGCTTCCAAAAAGCACAGCTACCACACCATTCCATGGTAGTGGAATCGGCCATGCATCGTCTTAAGAGCCAGAAGATGCACTCCTCGGTGCCTCCTGGCAGGGAGGCCCGTAACCTGGATGGCCTTGGTAAAAAGTGTTTCCAGGGCTCTATGCTAGCGTGTCGTGTCCAGACCTACCAGCTATACATGGGCATGTATCTCCGAGACCTGGCTAAAGAGCTAGCCGGATTCTCCGCTGGTTTGTCCGAGGAACCCTTGCGGAGGTTCCTGGCCTTGTCCACTGGCATTCGGGAGTGCTCAAAATTCATATCCCGAGCAGCCTATGATGGCTTTGAAGCATCGGCTCGAGTAGCCGCAGCCGGCATCGGTGCCCGCCGACAGGCTTGGCTTCAGTCGTCTGACCTTGAGCCCTGGGTGCAGGACAAGTTGGTCGATGTCCCCTGCCGAGGCGAAAACCTCTTTGGCAAGCCCATGGCTGAAAAGGCTGCACAAATTGAGACGGAGACTCTCACCCGGACTAGGCTTTCTAGGAAGACCTCCGCCCCTTCCCAGAAAAAGAAGGGCTCGGGAAAGAAGTCCTTTTACCCGAGGAAGGCGGCTGCCTACAAACAATACCCCCAATATCAGGCCCCTGCAGCTCCCCAACAGGGCCAGCAGGCCAAGGGACGGGGTAACGGGTCCCGTAGGCAGCAAGCCCCCAAGCCTGCACCACCAGCCCCTGCTCAGCAGGGTGGGGGTTTTTGACTCCTCAAGCATAGCCTCTCCCCCCCCGCTGGTTCCTCCCAGCACCGGAGGCCGGCTGGTTCACTTCGCCCAAAGGTGGTCCAGCGTCACCTCAGATGCCTGGGTGCTTCAAGTCGTGCGAGAAGGCTATCTTCTCCACTTCCACCAGGTCCCTCCCTCCTATTTTCCGGGAGAACCTCCACGACCCCCTCTGCACAGGGAATTACTCCTTCAGGAGTTAGCAGGTCTTCTACAGGAACAGGCGGTGGAACCGGTGCCCCACCACCTGAAAGGTCAAGGCTTTTATTCCAGGTATTTTCTAATACCAAAAAGAACAGGAGGCCTCAGACCCATCCTGGACTTGCGCAACCTCAACAAGTTCCTCGTGCGGGAGAAGTTCAAGATGCTTACCCTTGGAATCCTTCTGCCCTACCTCCAGCAGGGAGATTGGCTATGCTCCTTGGATCTAAAGGATGCCTACATGCACATCCTCATCCACCCAAGCCACCGCCAATACCTAAGGTTTGTGGTGGCAGGAAATCATTACCAGTACAGAGTACTACCCTTTGGCCTGTCCTCCGCACCGCGAGTCTTCACAAAATGTCTCGCGGTGGTGGCGGCCCATCTCCGGCTTCACGGCCTCTATGTCTTTCCGTACCTCGACGACTGGCTCATCAGAGCAGCGTCCGCTCTGGAGGTCACCAACGCCACGCGCCGCACGGTGACTCTTCTGCAGTACTTGGGCTTTGTGATAAACTTCGCAAAGTCCACTTTGCTCCCCTCACAGGATCTCGAGTTCATCGGCGCAAGGCTGCACACTCCTCAGGCACGAGTGTTCCTACCGCTAGACAGGGCTCAACGGTTCATGGACCTAGCCGACCGTTTTCGCAGCCAGCCCCTGGTCTCCGCCAGGCGCTTCCTGAGACTACTCGGCCATATGGCTTCCACCGTCCATGTGACCCCCAATGCCCGCCTGAATATGCGGCCTGCTCAATGGTGTCTCCGCCAGCAGTGGCAACAAGCCACAGGCGGCCTAGCAGACCTAGTGCGCGTCTCCGAGCCGCTGATCTCGTCTCTCCGGTGGTGGCTTCATCGGCCGAACCTGATACTCGGCATGCCTTTCCAGTCACCTCAGCCGGCCCGGGTGCTGACAACAGATGCATCCCTTCTGGGCTGGGGAGCACATTGCCAAGGGGCACGTACTCAGGGCCTCTAGACCACGTGGGAGTCTGCTCAGCAGATCAACTTCCTGGAGCTCAGAGCGATCCGCCTGGCTCTCAAGGCCTTCTCCCACCTGACTTCTCACCAGTCCGTCCTTGTCCAGACGGACAATCAAGTTGCCATGTTCTACGTGAACAAGCAGGGGGGCACGGGCTCCTTCCTTCTCTGCCGGGAAGCACAGAAGCTCTGCTCTTGGGCTGTCAGTCACGGCGTTCTCCTCAAGGCAGTTTATCTCCCAGGCCAAGAGAATTGCCTGGCGGACAAACTCAGCAGGATCCTCCAGCCGCACGAGTGGCGCCTGGATCCCTTGGTAGTTCAGAAGCTTTTTCTGAAGTGGGGCCTCCCCACGGTGGATCTCTTTGCCAGTCCTCACAACCGGCAACTTCCTCGCTTCTGCTCTCGTCTGCCACACTCCCTTCGAGTTGCGGCGGACGCTTTTCTACTCTCATGGTCGGGGAGCCTCTTGTACGCTTTCCCTCCCATCCCGCTAGTCTCTCGGACTCTTTTCAAGGTTCTCCGAGACAAAGCCTTCATGATCCTGGTGGCCCCTCGCTGGCCCAGACAGCCGTGGTTTCCACTCCTGCTGCAATTAGCGGTAGAGGATCCATTCCCTCTGGGGTTACAACCGGATCTCCTCACTCAGGATCAGGGGTCTCTGCTACACCCCAACCTCAGGTCTCTCAACCTAATGGCCTGGCTGCTGAGAGGGTAGTCCTTGCTCCCCTTCTCCTGCCGGCAGAGGTGGAGGAGGTCGTCTTGGCTTCGCGACGACCTTCTACCCGCAAATGCTACGCCCTTAAATGGCGTCGTTTTTTCCGTTTGGTGTACCCAACAGTCTCAGGATCCCTTTTCCTGCCCGGTGTCGGTGGTCTTGCAGTACTTGCTACACCTCTCTAATCTGGGACTTAAGTCCAACTCCGTCAAAGTTCACCTCAGTGCTCTTTCGGCACATCATGTGCCGGTGGACGGCAGACCTCTCTCCAACGACCCTCTCGTAGCGAGGTTTCTCCGAGGTCTCCTTCTACTTAAACCACCTCTGCGCCCGCCAGCGCCTGACTGGGACCTGAATGTGGTTTTGTAGCGGATCACCTGTCCGCCTTTTGAACCTATGGCTACCTGTTCTCTCCGTTTTCTGTCTTGGAAAACACTGTTCTTGATAGCCCTCACTTCCGCTAGACGCGTAAGTGAATTGCAGGCCCTCGTGTCTGATCCCCCTTACACTCGGTTCTACAAAAATAGGGTAGTCCTACGGACTCACCCAAAATTTCTTCCAAAAGTGGTCTCCCCTTTTCACATCAATCAGGAGGTGGTACTTCCAACCTTCTTTCCCAGACCACACTCCAGCCGAGCTGAAACGGTCCTCCATACCCTGGACTGTAGAAGGGCTTTGAACTTCTACCTTGACCGTACGCGGGAGCACCGTAAAGCTGCTCAGCTTTTTGTGTCTTTTGACCCCAATAAATTGGGGCTCCCGGTCTCCAAGCGTACTCTGTCCATCTGGGTTGCGGACTGTATCTCTTGGGCTTATGGGGCAGCCGGACTCTCCTTGGAAGGTCGAGTCACGGCTCATTGCGTTCGGGCGAAGGCTACGTCAGTGGCTTACCTCCGCTCTGTTCCGCTGGCAGACATCTGCCGGGCCGCTACTTGGTCTTCGAGCCAGACTTTTGCGGTCCATTACTGTCTCGAGAGGGAGTCCCGCAGGGACAGTGCTTTCGGACAGGCAGTCCTCCGTAATCTCTTTGAGGTCTGAGCAACTCCTACCCTCCATCCCGGATGTGGGCTACCGGTGGGTAATAATTCAGCGAAGATTCTTTTCCTTCTGTACTGCTGAGCTAGAGGGAGCTCATTTTTTGTGCTTGGGGTCTCCGGTAGCCTTAAGCTTGGGAGTCCCATAAGTGAGGACTGACTTCCTGCTTGGTCCTGGAGAAAGCGTAGTTACTCACCTGTAACAGGTGTTCTCCAGGAGCAGCAGGAATCAGTCCTCACAACCCTCCCTCCTCCCCTTGGAGTTGCAATCGTCTGCTTTAGTTTTTTTGCAAATTTTTATGCTGTCTTTTTAGCTATGTCATCTGACTGGCTAAGATGGCACCCTTGGGCGGGAAGAGGACCGCGCATGCGCGCTGCAATTCCCAAAGGCTTTCTTTGAAAGCTGGGGAAAATTGCTCCGCGAGGGCTCCGTCGGCGCCGACGTCACCCATAAGTGAGGACTGATTCCTGCTGCTCCTGGAGAACACCTGTTACAGGTGAGTAACTACGCTGTACGCGTATCGATCTCTGGAAGCTAATAGGCGGTACTTTGAATCTTCTGAAGATTCTGATACCTCAGATGATTCTGCTGATGTCTCTTTTACTCTTCCTGAGGAGCCCTCTTCTCCAAAAAGGAGAATGTCTCCTCCAGAGGATTTGTCCTTTCAAGACTTCATTATTGAAGTAGCTAAAGGACTCTCCATATCTGTAACCTCTGAAAAGGAACCTAGAGCAAAAAAATTGGATATTTTAGGACACTCTAAGGTTCCCAAAGAGGCAGCCACATTACCCATACATGAAATTCTTCAAGAACACATGATGGATTTGTGGGAGGCTCCTCTCACCCTATCTCCACATTCTCGACGTTTGGACACCATGTATCGGGTTCCTCCTTCTCCTGGTTTTCAAAAAACTCAGCTCCCTCACCACTCTATTGTGGTGAAGTCTGCTATGAAAAAGATAAAGAGTACCAAAAGGCACTCTTCTACCCCTCCAGGAAGAGAATGTAGGACTCTGGATGCTTTTGGTAGAAAAATCTTCCAAGCTAGCATGCTTATTGCCAGAATCAATTCATACAGCCTCTATATGGGCATGTTTTTGAAAGAGATTGCACTGAAGATACGTCATTTTCTCCCCTTTATCCCAGAGGATAAAAAGGAGGAGTTCCTTCTTTTGCTAAAGCAAACTCAAGATGTTTCAAAGTTCTCCAACAGAGCAACCTTTAACTCTTTTGAGGGAGCTAGCAGAGCCTCCGGCATTGCCATAGCTGCTTGCAGATTTGCTTGGCTCCAGGGCTCTGATTTGGAACCCTGGGTACAAGAAGGCTTGGGCAATCTGCCCTGTACAGGTGAAAATCTGTTTGGCAAGGAGTGGCAAATCAAAGCCACTCAAATGGATGCAGAGAATGCTGCTTTAGATAGACTTTCTAAGTCTACCTCTACCCCTGCCAAGAAAAAACCTTTTAAGAAGCCTTTCTATAAAAAGACCAGATTTTCCACAAATACTGGCCAGCAATCTTCCCAAGTTCGCTTTGCTCCTAAGCGTCAGCAATCTAAACAGGCCAGAACAAAATCTACAGGGGCTGCTACAGTCCAGCAGTCCCAACCCCCTCAGAGTTTTTGACTTGATTCTAGAGAACTTAATCTTTCTGGCTCTGCAACAACCAGAGCCTCTCACCATTCCAGGAAGGTTAACTCATTTTGCTCCCAGATGGGAACAAATCACATCAGAACAGTGGACCCTCTCTATCATCAGAGAGGGCTACAAACTACATTTCTCCAGCCTTCCTCCCCATACCATGGTGAGACATTTCAATTCTCCCCCATCTCTCCTGTACCTGTTGAGTCAGGAGGTGACCACTCTTCTCGCCCAAAAGGCAATAGAAGAGGTTCCTCTTCCTCAACAAGGGTCAGGTTTTTACTCCCCTTATTTTCTCATTCCCAAGAAAACAGGGGGGTACAGACCCATTCTGGATCTCAGAGAATTGAACAAATTTCTATACAAGGAGAAATTCAAGATGCTTTCTCTAGGCACTCTCCTTCCATACCTACAGAGTCAGGACTGGCTTTGTTCTCTAGATCTCAAGGATGCGTACACACATATACTCATCCATCCATCCCACAGAAAATTCCTACGGTTTCTGTTCCAGGGAAGACATTTCCAATACAGAGTACTTCCCTTCGGTCTAGCCTCTGCTCCAAGGGTATTTACCAAATGCATGGCAATAGTAGCCGCATTTCTACGCACTCTGGGAATCTTTGTCTTCCCATACCTGGACGACTGGCTCATCCGAGCTCCATCTCAGTCTGAGGCTCAGACTTCCCTGGACCACACCAGACGCATACTGCAGTAACTGGGACTCGTCATCAATCTGCCAAAGTCTCAACTCACCCCTACTCAGTCCCTAGAATTCATAGGGGCCTGGCTAGATACCACCACTGCAAGGGCCTATCTTCCTCAGGCCCGTTGCCACCGTCTAGTGCACTTGGCCTCTCAAATTCAGTCCAGAAGCCACTTGACTGCCAAAGAGATGCTACAACTGCTAGGCCACATGGCATCCACAGTTCATGTGGTGCCTTATGCTCGCCTACATATGAGAGCAGCTCAATGGACTTTGTCCACCCAGTGGACCCAAGCATCAGGAGCTCTCTCAGACCAAATAGCAACCTCAAAACGTCTTTTTTTGGTCTCTCCAATGGTGGATATCCACTCAAAATCTATTGTTGGGGGCCCCCTTCCAACCTTTGTTACCCCAAGCAACTCTCACTACAGATGCCTCCCAAACAGGTTGGGGAGCTCATCTCCAAGACCTCTCTACTCAGGGCATTTGGTCTCCACAGGAGACCACCCTTCATATCAACCTTTTGGAGCTGCGAGCAATTTTCCTTGCTCTCAAGGTCTTTCATACCCTCCTCATCAACATGACAGTCCTTGTTCATACCGACAATCTAGTAGCCATGTTCTACATAAACAAACAAGGAGGGACTGGCTCTCTGTCGCTTTGCAACGAAGCTCTAAAATTGTGGGCCTTCGCCAGAGAGCATCAAATCCATCTCCTGGCAGTATACCTCCCAGGAATCCAAAACTCTTGGGCAGACAGACTCAGTCGAGTTCTGCTTCCACACGAATGGTCCCTGCACATGGATCAGGTACTCAGAATCTTTCAGAAATGGGGAACCCCGGACATAGACCTGTTTGCAAGTCCGTGCAATGCCAAACTTCCCCGGTTCTGTTCCAGAATTCCGTGTCAGGGAGCTCAGGCCAAGGATGCCTTCCTCCTTCATTGGGGTCAGGCCTTCCTGTATGCCTTTCCACCCATTCCTTTGATTCCCAAGACTCTGTTCAAACTTCAGAGGGATCAAGGATCTATGATCCTCATAGCTCCACGCTGGCCACACCAAGTGTGGTACCCTCTACTTCTGCATCTCTCCCAGGCACCCTCCCTAGATCTGGGAGCTGCTCCAGACCTTCTGTCTCAAGAGGAGGGGACTTTGTGGCACCCAAACCCCAAGTCCCTTCACCTCAGAGCTTGGTTACTGAAGGCCTAGACCTTCAAGACTTCAATCTTTCTCAACAGGTGAAGGATATCCTCCATGCATCTAGGAAACCTTCCACCAGGCGTTCTTATGCTTTTAAATGGAAAAGATTTTCCATTTGGTGTGCTGAAAAGGGTCTTAACCCTCTAGCACTACCTTTGAATTCTTTACTCGAATATCTCCTGCATCTTTCCAATGCAGGACTTAAAACAAATTCTGTAAGGGTCCATTTGAGTGCTATTGCAGCATCTCTTCAGCCTATCAATGGACAACCTGTTTCCTCTCATCCTCTTATTGCAAGATTCATGAGAGGTCTAACTTTAACTAAACCTCCCATTCGGCCTCCTCCGATGGCATGGGACTTAAACGTGGTTCTTGGTCAGCTTATGAAGCCACCCTTTGAACCCTTAGCCACTACCTCCTTGAAATTTCTTTCCTGGAAAGTCATTTTCCTTATTGCAATCACTTCTGCTCGCCGCATCAGTGAACTGCAGGCTTTAGTGGCTAATCCACCTTATACAAGGTTCCATCATGATAAGGTAGTCCTTAGGACAAATCCTCACTTTATGCCTAAAGTGGTCTCACCTTTTCATCTTAATCAAGAGGTATATCTACCTGTCTTTTTTCCAGCTCCTCATGCATCCAGTGCAGAGAGGAACTTACATACGTTAGATTGTAAAAGAGCTCTTGCCTTTTACATCCACAGGACACAGCAACATCGAAAGTCTTCTCAGCTTTTTGTTGCTTTTGATCCTTCTCATTTAGGACTTCCAGTCTCAAAAAGAACACTGTCCAATTGGATTGCTCAGTGTATTTCTTTTGCTTACCAGAGTAAGAACCTTTCTCTGGAAGGCCATGTCACAGCTCACAATATGAGAGCCATGGCCACATCTATGGCTCATCTTCATTCTGTATCCATCGATCAGATCTGTCGAACAGCCACCTGGGCCTCAGTTCATACCTTCACAGCCCATTACTGCTTGGACAAGGACTCCCGCCGGGATGCCTTGTTTGGTCAGGCTGTCCTCAGACACCTGTTCCATTCTTAAACAACTCCTGCCCACCTTCCCTGAATGGATGCCTGAGATCCATAGGAAGATGAGGAACCCTAGGGGGGGGATCTCCCCGGCATCTTAGCTAGGGAGTCCCCATATGTGAGGACTTATTCCTGCTTGTTCCTGGAGATAACACAGTTACTTACCTGTAACAGGTGATCTCTGGGAACAGCAGGAATTAGTCCTCACAACCCACCCACCTCCCCTAGGAGTTGCATCTCTCTCTCTCTCTTTCCTTTCCTCTCTCTATTGTCTCAGCTTTAAACTCGAACTGAGGAGAGTTGGTCAGGAAGGCGGGAAGGCAGCGCGCATGCGCTGTGGGAGGCCCCAAAAGCTTCCTTTCTGGGAAGCTGGGGAGCTTTCCCGCGCAGGCTCCGTCGGTTCCGACGTACCCATATGTGAGGACTAATTCCTGCTGTTCCCAGAGATCACCTGTTACAGGTAAGTAACTGTGCTTTACATTCTATGCCCCTAGGTGCTGGAACAATATCCCACCTCACATACATGCAATTGTTGACCTCTCACAATTCAGAAAAGCCCTTAAACACCACTTATTCTGCATTCACTTCATCCACCCTAACTTAACACAATCACTCCCAGCACCTCACCTCACCCACTCAGCCTCTGACATTCCAACAACTTAACTCCTAACAACACACATAACAGACTTGCCCTCAGACTTACTCATAACAAGTATAGATTATAAGCCTCTTACATTACGATTCTAATGTGCACTATAAACTGTAGATAGTTTTATAACCACCATTATTGATTTGTATATAGTTACCCTTGTTACAATCCCAAGTTGCAATCCCTGTTTCAATGTAAGCAAAAGATCCTCTGTTCTGATGCAAAATCTTTGTTATTTGTAAACCGCACTGATACCAAATAGCGCGGTATATAAGAACTGTAAATAAATAAAATAAATAAATAAATAAATGGTGCTCCCCTTCAGGCTTGCATCTGCACCGCGGGTTTTCACAAAGTGTCTCTCTGTGGCCGCCGCCGCCTCCCTCAGGTGGCAGGGAATACCCGTCTTCCCCTACCTCAATGACTGACTCATCACGGGGTCCTCAGTCGGCGAAGCCCACCAGGCGGCATCGCACACAATCCTTCTCCTCGAACGCCTCGGCTTCTTGGTCAACTACCCCAAGTCCCACCTCAAGCTGGTGCAGATCCTGGAGTTCATCAGCACATGCCTCGACATGGAGCGAGCGACCGCCTTCCTGCCTGCGGACCGGGCAGATCGCCTACGGGCCATGGCGGCCCAGATCCAGAATAGGGCTTGGATTACGGCACGGGCCATTCTGCGCCTTCTAGGACACATGGCCTCCACCGTCCATGTGGTCCCTCATGCCCATATGCACATGCAGACAGCCCAGTGGTGCCTCGGGGCACAACGGAGCCAGGCCTCCAGCCATCTCAGAGACCCTATCCGGGTCTCCCACAGTCTCCATAACTCCCTGGATTGGTGGTGGGATCCACGAAGCCTCCTTCGGGGCATGCCCTTCCAGACCCCACAGCATGAGCTCATCCTGACGGATGCTTCCCACCTGGGTTGGGGAACCCACTGTGGCGCATTGTGCACCCAGGGGCAGTGGTTGCCTGAGGAGTTTCGGCAGGAGATCAACCTGCTCAAGCTCCGGGTGGTCCGATGGGCCCTGAGGTCCTTCGAGGGCTACCTGAAGGAGAAGTCTGTACTCGTGCACACCGACAATCGGGTAGCCATGTTCTACATAAACAAGGAGGGGGGAACAGGATCCTGCCGCCTCTGCTGAAAGGCAATCCTCCTGTGCTCCTTTGCGTTTCGCTGGGGGATGACCCTACAAGCGGTCTACCTCCCAGGCCAGGAGAATGTCCTCGCGGACAAACTCAGCAGGATCCTCCGCCCACACGAGTGGTGCCTGGATCTGGAGGTCGCCAATCTCTTGTTCCATTGGTGGGGGACCCCATCCATGGACCTGTTCGCCAGCCCGGTGAACGTGCAGCTTCCCTGCTTCTGCGGCTTGGTTTCACACCTGAGCAGGGTAGTTCTGGATGTGTTCTTCTTAAGCTGGACCTCCGGCCGTTTTTACACTTTCCCTCCCACTCCTCTCATTGCGAGGACCCTCCACATGGTTCAGCGGGACTGAGCTTCTATGATCCTCATGGTTCTCTCATGGCCTTGACACCCTTGGTTCCCGCTTCTGCTCCGGCTCTCCTCCTAGCCTCCAGTTCCCCTGGACTGTGCCCCAGACCTGTTAATGCAGGAGGAGGGTCGAGTGCTCCACCCGAACCTGGCCTCGCTGTCCCTCACAGCCTAGCAACTACACAGGTCGCCTTAGCTCTGCTGCACCTCCCGGAGGAGGTCGAGGAGGTTCTACTCGTGTCAAGGAAGGACTCGAGACGGGCGTACGCCTTTAAGTTGCGACGCTTCTTGGTCTGGTACTCCGAGCTCCAGAGCGACCCATTCTCCTGCTCTACCCAGTGGGTTCCTCCACCTCTCAAAAGCAGAGTTGAAATCCAATCCGGTCAGGGTTCACCTGAGCGCCATTTCGGCGAATCACCTCCCCGTCAAGGGGCAATCCCTCTCGGGGCAGCCCTTGGTCTCCTGCTTTATGCGAGACCTCTTACTTTCCAAGCTCCCATCCAGTATCCTCTGGCGGAGTGGGACTTGAACATCGTGCTGATGCAGCTTATGCCAGCACCCTTCAAGCCAATGGCGATGAACCTCTCCTGAAAGGTGGTGTTCCTGGTGGCTTTGACTTCGGCCCGCCGAGTCAGCGAACTTCAGGCCCTCATAGCTGAGGCTCCATACACCAGGTTCTACGGAAACAGGGTGGTCCTCCGCACCCACCCCAAATTCCTATCGAAGGTGGCCTTGGACTTTCATCTCAATCAATCAGTCAATCATCTAAAAGCAATCTGGAGAATGGGTTCTTTCACCTCTTGCTAATATGGAAGTTGTATGATTTCTTAAATGTTGCCTTGACATCGCTATTGCTCACATTTGTTTTTCCAAGCTGCATTTCTGTCTCTTAGATCCTCTTTGTAAGGTTTTATGTGGCTTATACCTTGTGCTGAAAGCAGAAGTTAGATGTACTTTTAAAACTGAGTGGAGGACTAGTCTGGTGGTTAAAGTGGTAGCTTAAGAGCTAGGGAAATCGGGGTTCAAATCCTGCTTCTCCCTCTGGCATTCCTTGTGATTTGGGCAAGTCACTTCCCCCTTCGTTACCTCAGGTGCAATTAATTGGAAGTCCCGTAGTGCACCTGACCACAGATTTGGAAAGGTGGGTAATTTTAAATCCAGGTCATAGAACAGAGGCTCTCAGCAATAATCCTTGGTGGCTACAAATTATCTGGTTTTCAGGATAATCTGGCTAGGCAAATTACCTTGTTCTTAGGACATTTGCATGCAGATAACATTTGTTAAAATCTGCATTGTGAATATCCTGAAAGCTAGACCTGTCTGTGATGTAGTCAGAGAAAACCTCTTCTGCTAGGCTTCATTTTTCCCTTGCTTCCTTTTAACCAGCCTGCCTACTGTATCTGAATGCCACTTACCTTGAGCACATATTTGGAAATGTGAGTAATCAAATCTAAAATACATGTGCCATTCTGTGTCTTCTCATTGTTTATTGAACTATTATGGTAAAATATCAGTGCTGGTATTGTAGGAATAACACAATTTTGAAAAGAAAGATTGTTATAGATCCATGATGTGAATACATTGTGAGCATTGTATGCAGTTCTAGTCACGCTATCTCAAAGATGTATTGGAGCAGAAAAAGGTAAAGAGAAGGGTAATAAAAATGATAAGTCATGCAGAGGAGGAGTCTTGACCAAGATGGCGGCGTTTGCTGTTTCGCTGTGAGCGCGTTTCTAATTTTCGCTCAATGGGTAAGAAACGTAAGGGTAAGGGGCCCGCTGAATCCATCCAGCGTCCCCCAGCCTCTACGCCGATTTCTTCGGGTCCAATGGACTCCTTTGCTATGCGCCCTCAGTGAGCACTAGCAGGAGAAGGGGATGAGTCCCGGGCTGACAGAACGCTGCAGGCGGGTGGCTCGGCGTCTGTTTCCGGTATATCTCTCTCCCCTGAGAGCCCAGCAACGAAAGCGGCTCGAGGACAGCCCTTGCCGGAAGGTTTCTTGGAGCTCAGCGCCCTCTCGAAGTTGGGGGTAACTAGCGGCTTGGATGGTCCAGGAACTGTGGGGCGGCAAGTTTGTTCGCAGGTTGTCGCTGGGCCGGACGAGTCTGTAACAGCTTCGTTGCTGTGTAAAGGTGAGCCTATGGATCAGCGTCTTGCTGTGGATCGAGGGCTGCAGTGGATAGCACGTTTGGAAGTTGATTCTAAGATGTCTTCAGTGCAGCAACAATTTACGCTACAGCGTCCTGAGACTTTCACGTTGGAGACTATTTGGCAGGCTATTCTCTCTTTGGGGGAAGCGATGGTGCCTAAGGTATATTCCCTGGAATGGAAAGTGGATGAGTATGGCTCAGCTGTGGACGCTTTGCAGCAAAGAGTTTCTGTTTTGCGTTCAGAAGTAACCGAAGTACAACAGAAGGTGGAGGGGTTGGAAGAACAAGTGGATGTCTTTAAGAAGTCTTTTCTCTCAACACAGGTTAAGTTGGAACAGATGGACAATTCTCTTAGGTTGAATAATCTTAGACATTATTCTAGGGAAATTAATTATTCTATCTCTCCGAGAGAAATGTTTTGGTTATATTTACTGGAAGTGTTGGGGGTGGCCTCTGAATTAATTCCACCTTTGGTTAGAGTTTATTATTTACCTAAGGCTAAGACAACTTTGGCTGAGCCTAATATTGGAAGTGCTATGATGGGAAGTTCTCAGAAACAAGTTAATATCTTAAATGTTACTGAATTGTTGGAGAGTTCTGAGTGTGAAGATCCTGTACCTTCTACGTTACTGGTAACCTTTGCTCTCCTATCTGATAGAGAGTGGCTGTTGAGGCTTTTTTTTAGGAAAAGGAATATACCCTTTAGAGGGTTGATAGTTAGGATTTATCCAGATTTGGCTAGGCCTACACAGAAGCGTAGAAAAGAATTTCTTTTGTTGCGCGCTGGTATTTTGCAGCTGGGTGGTTTGTTTTTCCTTAAACATCCATGTAAATGTTTAGTAAAGTTAAATTCAATTTCCTATGTTTTTTATGAACCATCCCAACTTATTGCTTTCATTAGTGCTAAACGTCTGGAGTCCTCGGCTGGGGGCTCTCCAGTTCTCTCATAAATGTATACCTCAGTGTAGCAGTCGCTTTAATTTTCTTATCACTTTTGGTTTCATATATTTAGTATGGCTCCTCCACTTCCTTTTTGTGGGCTAGTGTGGAAAACGTCTTGGTTTATATTATTTTGGTAATGCCAGTTTTTCTTAATGTTTATTTCTTTGATGCCTTCCTGTTTCTTCAAGAGTGTTTGTAACTTCTTGATATATTGTAAAATATTGTAAAAAAAAAATAAAAAAATGTCATGCATCTCCTTTACAAAGAAAGGCTGAACAGATATATGAGTTTGAGCTTATAGAAGGATTGAGAGATATGATAGAGGTTTTATAAAATAATGAGTGAGGTGGGACAGATAAATAGGGAATGCTTATTTATGCCTTCAAACTGTGCCAGGACTATGGGACAGATTTAAAACTGGAAAAACAAAAACAAAAACTTTTCACTTGGTGAAGCATCATAAAGTGGAATCTATTGCCAGAGAATGTGATGAATGCAACTAGCATAGCTGTTTAAAAGATCCATAAATGTTTATTAGCTTAGCAGACCTCAAAATAAATTGCTCGTTCCTGAGAGGCATCTCAAGAAATGGATCTGTTCCCTGCTGCATACTTTCTAGTGACCCAGATTGGCCACTTTCTGAGACAGGATGCTAGGCTAAGTGGACCTTTGGTCTAAACCAGTGTGGCATATCCTATGTTCTAATATTTGTTATTGTAGCAGTATTGTGCATGTTCATGATTTTATACTGTTTTGCTTTTGACATAAATTTGAAGCAGTTCATTTATTATGCTGTAATTGCTGACATTTTTGTGGGAATTTAGTAAAGTTTTGTTAAAATTGCTCCAAATTTACCAGTGAAAATAGCCTAATACTGGGCAAAACTGGCACAAAATGTCAATAATCATTCTTATTTATTTTCACTCTCTTATATACCGCGCTATTCTGCATCAGTGCAGTTTACATTGAACAAACCGAAATTACATTGAACAGGGCATTATAACTTGGAGATAACTATTTTACAGGGAACATGGGCTATTCCCTTTGAGTACCAGGAGAGATTAACAAGATTGGCCGATCTATGCTGCCAGAAAAGTAAAAACATCTTGGAAGAGTGACTAGGGCTTTGGAAAAGTTTTGAATGATGAAATAAATGACTATTAGACTGGGCAGTATATAAGCTTAGCCAAATAAATACAGTGCCTTGTGAAAGCATTCATCGCCTCTGTGTTTGTCCTGTTTTGTTGCATTACAACCTGGAATTAAAATGGAGTTTTGGGAGATAGCACCATGTGATATACACAACATGCCTATGACTTTGAAGATGCAAAGTATCCTTTATTGTGATACAAACAATAATTAAGAAAAAAAATGAAATCAGAAGTGTGCATATGTATTCACCCCCCCCCCCCCCAAAGTCAATACGTTATAGAACCACCTTTTGCTGCAATTACAGCTGCAAGTCTCTTGAGGTATGTTTCTAATAGCTTAGCATATCTAGTGTAGGAATAGCCTAGTGGTTAGAGCAACTGCCTAATACCCAGAAGATCAAGGGTTCAATTCCCACTGGCACTCCTTGTGACTTTGGGCAAGTCACTTTACCTCCATAGCCTCGGAAGAAAAGGCTGGCAATCTACTTCCGGTGATACATTGCCAAGAAAACCCAGAGGTTTTCTCATGGTGTCACTATGAGTCAACACTGACTTGATGGCACTAAAAAAAAAAAAGCACATCTAGCCACTGGGATTTTCACCCATTCCTCAAGGCAGAACTGTTCCAACTCCAAGTTAGATAGGTTAGATTGGTTTACAGCAATCTTAGTCATGCCACACATTCTCAATTGGATTGAGGTCTGGGCTTTGACGAGGCCGTTCCAAAACATTTAAATGTTTTCTTTTAAACCAGCTTTAGAAGTATGTTTAGGGTCATTGTCTTGCTGGAAGATAAACCTCAGTCCCAGTCTCAAATCTGTAGCAGACTGAAACAGGTTTTCCTCAAGAACTGCCTTGTATTTAGTGCCATCCATCGTTCCTTCAATCCTGACCAGTTTGACTGTCCCTGCTGATGAAAAACATCCTTACAGCATGATGCTGCCACCACCTTGTTTCACTGTTGGAATGTTGTTTGCGGGATGATGGGAAGTGTTGGGTTTATGCCACACATGGGCATTTCCCATGATGGTTCAAAAGTTCAATTTTTGTTGCATCTGACCAGAGAACCATCTTCCATGTGTTTGGGGGGTCCGCCACATCTTGTGCAAACTCCAATCATGTTTTCTTATTTCTTTCTTTAAGCAATGGCTTTTTTTCTCCAGGAACAAGCAGAAAGTCAGTCCTCACATATGGTTGACATCAATGCCGACGGAGCCCTGCGTGGAGGCATCTCCCCAGCTTTCAAAGAAAGCCTTTGGAAGATGCCACCACACATGCGTAGTCCCCTTCCTGCCCAAGGGTGCCATCTTGCTCAGTATCCCTTTTTCCACAGAGCCCTACAGTCGTTCGTCTTGTCCCCCCTGGAAAAAGGTTGATTTTTCTCGTACTTTTTGTACCTTTTTCCGGCTTGCACTGGTCCTTTTCTCACCTTCGAGTGCCGCTACTCCGGTATTAGGCCTCGCGACTCTTTTCTTAGGTTCTTTTCCATTCCAGCACGTTTGCGCCTTTTTCAACCGCTGGCCACGTTGAAGGCCCTTTTTGCCGCAATGGCCACCGGCTTCAAGAAATGTGATCAGTGTTCCAGGAATATGTCCCTCACCGACACCCATGATCATTGCCTCCAGTGTCTGGGCGCTGACTATGACACAGAAGAATGTTCCTTGTGTAAGAAAATGTCTGCAAAGGCCATCCAGAGCCGCCGGCTTAAGCAGGACGACATCATCCACAAGGCACACTCAACCTCGGTTTCCCTGGTAGCCTCGTTCTCGAAGGCCCCGCACGGATCCACGGAGTCCCATAAGGCTCCCACGGTTCCAGAGCAGGCTCGCAGACATTCCAAACAAGGCTCCCCGGAGCGAGAGTGCAAGAAGAAAAAGAAGACCTTGAGGGCTTGGTCCTGGAAGGCATCTGAGGAGTCTGAGCAGGAGCATCCCCAAAAGGTACCCAGGACTGATGTCGAGGCCTCCGGTGATGGACCCCGGTCTCTCGAGATCCGTCCCATCAAGGACCCTCTCTCCTCCTCGACATCCGACCCGGTCATCCCTGCATTGGTGTCAATGGCTGCTACCCCTGAGTGGGAAGCTCGAATGCTGGCACTGGAACACAGTGTTTCTGTGTTCTTCACCTCCCAGCAAATATCGATGCCTGGCACTGCTGGCACTCATCCCGAGACCTCAGGGACCTCATCCCGAGACCTCAGGGACCTCAATGTTGAGGACTTCCCGGGCCGCCGAAGTGATCCCCGAGAGCCAGATGCCTCTGGCCATTCCTCAGCAAGGTTCTCATTCTTGCTCCCAGTCCTCGGGGGCGAAGTCCTCGCAGGCAAGTGCCTCTGGCTCCGGTCATGCGCAAGCCTGGAGGCACCAGAGATCGGAGCCGATGACTCCCTCGGAGCTGTCGGGTCTTGAGTCTTCCTTGGACTACTCTGACTGAGAGTCCGATGTCGAGATACCTCTGGAGACTTTGACCCACCAAGACTTTCCCTCGGACCAGTCTCCACTGGCCACAAGATGCCGATCCCTGTCTGAGGATGCTTCATTCCTCGAGTTCATCAGGGACATGGCTTGAGCTCTCTCCCTCACTACTTAGTCAGAGGAGGACCCCAGTATGGAGGAGCCCCGACTTCCTCCAGTATGAGGCACCACTGAAGGAGACCCTGACGGTCCCTCTTACCTCCGTTCTCAGGTGGCTCCTTCTCAGGATGTGGGAAACCCTGGCATCGGTGCTAATTTGTCAGCCAGCACCTGGATACAATATACCGAGTCCAGCGAGGGCCAGGCTTCTGGAAGGCGCAACTCCCCTACACCTCCATGGTAGTCGAGTCGGCTATACGCCAACAGAAGAGTCCAGAGATGCATTCGTCTGTGCCCCTGGGCAGGGAGTCCCATGCCCTCGACACCCTTGGGCGAAAATGCTATCAAGGCTCGATGCTGGCATGCCATATCCAAAGTTACCAACTTTACATTGGCATGTTCCTTCAAGACCTGGCCAAGGAACTCGGAGGCTTCGCAACGGGCCTCGATGGGGATCACCTCTGATGCTTTCAGGCTCTGACGAAGTCAGTCAGAGAGTACTCCAAAAACCTATTCTGAGCCACCTACGACTGCTTCGAATCCAGCATGAGGGTCACTCGACACCAGGCCTGGCTCCAATCATCGGACCTTGGAGCAGTGGATACAAGAGAAGCTTCTCGATGTCCCTTGCCTCGGAGAGCAGCTCTTCGGCAAGCCAATGGAGGACAAGGCAGCTGAAATTGAGACAGAGTACGTTACCCGGACTCAGCTCTCGAGAAAGACCTCCATTCTCCTGGAGTAAAAGCCACAGGAAAAGAAGCTTCCTTTCCTCAGGAAGGGCCAACCCTATCGGGGCTATCCTCCATACCTGGCCACCCAGAACCCTCAGAAGGGTCACCATGGCAAGGGATCGGGCCAGGGTCCGCACAAGCCCAAAGAGCCCCAGCCCAGCCTGGGTCGGGGTTTTGTTACACTCAGCATAGCCTCTCTTCCACTGGAGGATCAGCTCCCGACAGGGAGGCGCCTGGTTTATTTTGCCCACAGGTGGGCTTCCATCACCACCAACACATGGGCACTTCAGGTGGTCAGGGAGGGTTACCTCCTCCGCTTGGACCAGCCGTCTCCACCACCACCCTTCTTTTCTGGGGAGCCTCCTCGGTCTCCCCTGAACCAGGTTTTGCTACCACGCCACCTGAGAGGATAGGGTTTTTACTCCAGGTACTTTCTGGTCCCAAAAAAGAACAAGAGGACTTAGGCCATCCTGGACTTGAGAAACTTGAACAAATTCCTGGTACAGGAGGAATTCAATATGTTCTCCCTTGGAATGTTGCTGCCTTACCTCCAGCAGGGAGATTGGCTATGCTCCTTGGACCTGAAGGGTGCCTATACCCACATCCTCATCCATCCCAGTCACAGACAGTATCTTCAATTCATGGTCAGGGGCAACTACTACCAATACAGGGTACTTCCCTTTGGCCTAGCCTCTGCACCAAGGGTTTTCACCAAATGCCTGGCAGTAGTGGTCGCCTATCTTCGCCTCCATGGGGCCTTTGTCTTCCCCTACCTAGACGACTGGCTAGTAAGAGGAGACACAGCCTCAGAGACTCTGAAGGCCACAGGCCTCACCATCAAAGGTCCTACAACATCTGGGATTTGTAATAAATCACCCAAAATCCCATCTCACTCTAACACAAGATTTGGAGTTCATAGGGGCTCACTTGGACACCCTCCAGGCCAAGGCTTGCCTCCCCCTGGACAAGGTGGATCGCCTCACAGCCCTGGCAGCAGAAGTACAGCACCATCACACGGTATCAGCACGGTCCATGCTCTGCCTTCAGCCACATGGCCCCCACGGTCCATGTGGTCCCCAACGCCCGCTTCCACATCCGGGCAGCTTGGTGCCTCCACTCACAGTGGACCCAGAGCACGGGCTGGCTCCAGGACAGAGTCTCGTTCTCCCATCAACTGGCGGAGTCACTCGGTGGCAGGTTGTACAGAACCTGCACCAGGAAAAACAAGTCCAAAGCGTAGCACAAAGAAGGCTTTAGCTTGAAAACGTTTTATTTTGCACTCAATTGAGACTGCGTGTCGTCGGCACACAGTCTCAATTGAGTGCAAAATAAAACGTTTTCAAGCTAAAGCCTTCCTTGTGCTACGTTTTGGACTTGTTTTTCCTGGTTTTCATGGCACAATGCTTTTTTGTTGGTCAGAACCTGCACCAGGGCATGCCCTTCCAAGATCCGAGCCCACAGAGGGGTCCTCACAATGGATGCTTTCTTACAGGACTGGGGTGCCCACTGCGAGGAACTACGCACCTAGGGGATATGGTCACTCGAGGAAAGCCAACAGCAGATCAATCTTCTGGAACTCAGGGCATATCTTCCTTGCGCTACAGGCTTTCCAGCACCGCCTACAGCACCAGTCAGTGCTCGTCCAGATGGACAATCAGGTCACGATGTTCTACATGAACAAGCAAGGGGGCACAGGCTCCTATCGCCTATGCCTGGAGGCAGTAGCCCCCTGCTCGTACACGGCTATTCAGGGTGTACTCCGGGCGGCATATCTCCCGGGCCAGGACAACACCCTGGTGGACAGGCTGAGCAGGGTCCTCCAATCACACGAGTGGCACCTGGACCCAGGGGTTGTGTACAATGGCTGTTCAGATTGTGGGGTACCCTGAACCTTGACCTCTTTGCCAGGCCAGTCAGTGCTCAGCTACCGCATTTCTGCTGCCCACACCCGGGCTGGGTTGCGGCGGGTGCCTTCCTCATCTCGTGATCAGGGGTTCTGCTGTATGCCTTCCTTCCCACACCACTAATAGCACGGACCCTCTTCAAGGCCCAGCGAGATAAGGTTTCTGTGGTTCTGGTGGCCCTAAGGTGGCCTTGGTTCCCCCTACTGCTTCGTCTTTCAATGGAGTCCCCAGTCCCTCTGGGATCCTTGTCACTAACAGCATGGCTGCTGATTGGGTCGCTTTAGCACCCCTCAACCTCCCCAGGGAGGCAGAGGAAGTCCTCCTGGCGTCTCGCAAGGACTCCACAAGATTGGCCTATACCTACAAGTGGCACAGATTTTCCTTATGGTGCATGGAGCACTGGGTGAACCCATTCTCCTGCCCGGTACACACAGTGCTGTGATACTTGCTCTACTTCTCGCAGTCCGGGCTTAAGTCCAACTCCACCCGAGTGCCACCTGAGTGCACTCTCTGCAAACCATCACTCCATAGAGGGCGATCCTCTTTCTGTGCAGCCCTTGGTTACTCGGTTCATGTGAGATCTGTCCGCCCCCGGCAGAATGGGATCTCAGTGTGGTCCTAGCACAACTCACCAAGCCATCCTTCGAGCCCTTGGCTATCTGCTATTTGCACTACCTGTCCTGGAAGGTGCCCTTCCTGGTGGCACTCACTTCTGCCCGCAGAGTCAGTGAGCTTCAGGCATTGGTAGCCAAGCCACCCTACACCAGATTCTAAAAGAACAGGGTTGTGCTCCGCACTCACCTGAAATTCCTGCCGAAGATGGTATCTGACTTCCACCTCAGCCAGGAGGTGGTGCTTCCTACGTTCTTTCCTCGGCCCCACACCGACAAGGCGTCAGCTGTTCTCCACACTCTGGACTGCAAAAGGGCTTTGTCCTTCTACCAGCAGCACACTCAGGGCCACCGCAATGCCTCTCAGCTTTTCGTTTCATACGACCCCAGGGAAGGCTGTCACCAAATGGACTCTGCACACAAAAAGAAAGCAGGCAACGAGGAACCCTTGGAAGGAACAAAGTTTGAGGGGGTCAGCCCTACACGTGTTTCGGCCACACCAGCCTTCTTCAGGGGACTGTGACCACTTATCAACAGTACCATTGAGTTTATGTTTGTTTATTAACTTTATATACCGCTAAACGAATAGACATCAAAGCGGTTTACATAACTGAAATAGAAAACCATAAGGTAGAGGAGAGGAAAGGAAATTACAATATTTGATAGGAAAGCAAACGAAGCGGACTCATGCGACAAGACACTAAGGACGAGAAAGAGAGAGGGGGGAGAGAGAGGGTAGGGTTACACAGGGGGAGCAGGGAGATCAAAGGCAAGGGCAAAGAGATGGGTTTTGAGACTATTTCTGAAGCTGGTGTGTCCCTGCTCAAGCCGGATGGAGGAGGGTAGGGAGTTCCATAGGGCGGGGCCGATGAAGAAGAAAGCAGAGGAGTGGGTGGATTGGAGGTGAGCCACAAGCAGGTGAAGGGAGATGAAGGCGGTTGAGGTGGAGAGACCGTAAGGTGCGGGCGGGGGTATGGAAGTGAATGAGATCAGTCAGGTACTGAAGGGAGTGGGTGTAAAGGACACGGTAGAGAAGTGTCAAGATTTTATAGTGGATGCGGAATTTGATGGGAAGCCAGTGAAGATGGATGAGAAGAGGTGTAATGTGATCACGTGAGGAGGAGTGAAAAATGAGTTGGGCGGCGATATTTTGGATGCGCTGGAGGCGGTGAAGTTGCGTGGTAGGGAGACCTGCTAGAACCGAGTTGCAAAAGTCGACACGGGACATGACCAGGGATAGGAGAAGGGTAGTGAGTGCCTGTGCGGTGAGGAAGGGCCTGATAGCGCGTATCTGGCGGAGGAAAAAAAATGAAGTTTTAGAAACGTGAGCGAGGTGATCTCGAAAAGATAGGTCGGAATCAAAGAAGATGCCCAGGTAGTGAAAAGAAGAGACTAGAGGGACAGGTGAGCCAGAAAAAGAGGGGGAGATCTGGGGAGAGGTATTAACACGAAAAACCAGATGGCAAGGGTTTTTGTGAGGTTGAGATGAAGACAGTGAGTGGTAAGCCAGTCAGCAACGGCCGTAAGGCAGGAATTTAGAGGGGAAAGATCAGGGGAAAGAGGGTAGGTGTGATGCAGAAGAACCAGATCGTCGGCATAGTAAAAAGCAGAGATCCCGTGTTGTTGAACCAGTAAAGCTAGAGAGGTGAGAAAAACATTAAAAAGAGGGGGGCCAGGACTGAGCCTTGGGGGACACCACAAGGAAGGGGAAAGGGCTCGGAGGTAGAAAGAGAAGTGGATGAGGGGAGGACAGAATAGGTTCTGGAAGAGAGGAAAGAATGGAACCAGTGGAGAACAGTGCTACAGAGACCAGCTTCCCGTAGTTGGGCCAAAAGAAGGGAGTGGTCGACGAGATCAAAGGCGGCAGAAAGCTCGAGAGAGACCACCACCGAAAGATCACCGCGATCTTGAGCTGTGTGGAGTTCGTTCAAGAAGCCCAACAGAACTGTTTCAACATTGTGGCCGGAGTGGAAACCAGATTGGCCGGGGTGGAGTAAGTGCGTGGAGTCAAGATAAGAGGACAGTTGAGAAAATACAACCTTTTCAAGGATTTTGGAAAGGAAGGGGAGGTTGGAGACTGGGCGGTAGTGAGCAGGGATCATGGGACCAAGTGAGGGCTTTTTGAGAATCGGGTGAACCAGAGCGTGCTTCCAGGGCTGGGGAAAGACACCTGAGGAGAGACTGGTGTTGATTATAGTAAGTGCTGCTGGGATGAGAACTAGAGAGGAGGTGAGCAACCAAGAGGAAGGAATGGGGTCTAGTGGACAAGAGGTTTTCTTGGAGGAGGAGAGTGTTGAAATAAGCTCAGCGGAAGTGATTGGGTGGAGTGAATGCCAGACATGAGACAGCTGAGAGGAGAGCAAGGAGGGGGGCTAGAGATAGGAGGAGGGCAGTGAGGCAAGGATTGGCTGAGATCAAGTATTTTCGAACTGAAGTAGGATGCCAACTGAGAGGGAGTGGGTGAAGGAAGAGAGGTAAGAGACTGAAGGACTGAGTAGAGGTGACGCGTCTGATTGGGTGCAGAGGAGATGGCAGTGGAGAAATAGTTTTGTTTGGCTTTGTGGACGTGAGTTCGGTAGTGAGAGTGTTCAGACTTGAAACGTGAGAGGGTGGCAGGACAGGGGGCACCATAAACGCTCAGCTCGACAGAGCTGCGCGCAAAGAAGATAGAGACCAGAGTGGAACCATGGTTGTGGGGGGCGGCGGGAAAGGTCACGGGGACGGAAAGGGGCTATGTGATCAAGGGCAGTAGAGAGGGAGGAGAACCAGGTGGATGCTTGGGAGGAAGGAGAGAGGAGGGAGAATTTGGAAGGAAGAAGATCGGATGCAGGAGGGAATTGTTGAAGGGTCTGGGAGGTTAGACGATGAGTATAAGGAGTGGAGGCGGGGGGGGAGTGCCAAAGAGAGGGGGAGGAGGCAGAGGGGGAGGGGAGGCAGTGAAAGGTGAGGCAGTAGTGATCAGTCCAGGGTAAAGGGAGGGCGTGACGAGACTGTAAAAGATAAGTGGGGACTGAGGGGGAAAGAAGCAGGTCAAGGGTATACCCGGCGGAGTGGGTTGGGAAAGGAACAAGTTGACGAAGAGACAAGTCATGGAGAAGAGTATTAAAGGAATGGTCTCTCGCAGAGACAGGGGGATCAAGATGCAGGTTGAAATCACCTGCAATGAGAAGGCGAGGGAAGGCCAGTGACAAATCAGTGATGGAAGAGAGAAGGGAATCCCAGAGGTCAGGGCGTAAGGTTGGAGGGGAGTAAATGAGAAGTAGGTGTAAGGGGGGGAGGCAAGATGAAGATGAAGGAACAAGGCTTCAGGGTAACGTAGTAGGGGAGAGGAGATAGGAGTGAAGGAGATGGAAGTACGGATGAGGGCAGCCACGCCACCGCCAGTATGACCAATGTGGGGGACAGAAGTACCAGAAAAATCAGGGGGTAGACAGCGGGCTAAGAGTGCATCTTCCCCTTCTTTTAACCAAGTTTCAGTAAGCAGGAGGATATCAAGGGACTCCTGGGAGATGAGGTCGGATATCAGCAAGGTTTTGGATCGAAGGGAGCGGCAGTTCAGGAGACCAAAACGAAAAGAGGAGGGGCTGGGAGAGGAGGGGGGGGGGGAAGAGGTGGGAGTGAGCAGAGGACGAGATATGCAGGCAGGGGATGAGATTTACAAGAGACCGGTAGGAGGAGCCGTGGGATCGAGGCAGTCGAGCAGGAAGGGGAGGGTGATTGCCCCAGAGCACAGGAATAGTAGTCATTGGGGGAGGGGGATCACAGAGTACAGCAGTTGGAAGCGGGGTGAGAGAGAGCAATGGCAGACTTACCGAGGTAGGGAAAAGCCAGAAGGAGCTATTCAGCACGAAGTTTGTAAAGAGCAAGGAATAAACTGAGTAGGAAAAGAAGTACTCCCAGAAGGACAGTGGTGACAGCCCTGCAGGAGTCGCCCCAAGGAGCGCACCTAAGGAGCACGTCGTGCTCCTTAGGTGCGCTCCTTCGATGCGCGCCCCTGTCACGAGCGCCGCCGGCATGATGGTTAAATAGCGAGGGCTACCTTCAGGAACGTGACCGCGCACTCGCGGTCGCGTCACTTCTGGGGAGGGCGGGAACAGCAGGAGAACCAGCAAGTATATGTTATGGAGCAGCCTGTAAAGATACAATGGGGACAGAGGGGGTAATACAGAGTACATCCAAACACAAGCAAGAAGCAGCATGCAAAGCAGGAGACTTGAGCGCCGCCGGCACGATGGTTAAATAGCGAGGGCTACCTTCAGGAACGCGACCGCGCAACCGTGGTCATGTCACTTCCGGGGAGGGCGGGAACAGCAGGAGAACCAGCAAGTATATGTTATGGAGCAGCCTGTAAAGATATGGCCATTTCAACTCATCTGGCCATTTCAACTCATCTGTTGATAAGTGGTCACAGTCCCCTGAAGAAGGCCGGTGTGGCTGAAACACGTGTAGGGCTGACCCCCTCAATAAACTTTGTTCCTTCCAAGGGTTCCTCGTTACCTGCTTTCTTTTTTGTGTGCTGTTTCTCTGCAGGTGGGGTGCTTTTTTTGTTACCAAATGGACTCTGTCCATCTGTGTAGTGGATTGCATCGACTTTGCCCACAACCAGGCCAGGCTGCCATTGGAGTGCCGGGTCACGACGCACAATGTCAGGACTATGGCAACTTCGTTTGTGAGCCTATGCTCTGTCTTTATAGCAGACATCTGCCGGGCTGCCACCTGCTCCACTGTTCACACTTTTGCAGCTCATTACTGCCTGGAGAGGAAGTCCCAATGGGACAGTGCCTTCGGCCAAGCTGTACTCCATAATCAGTTCGGGGTTTAGGCAACTCCTGCCCTCCAGCCCTTCTCGTTCAGGCTACCGGAGCCATGGTTCTCCCTGGACACTGGGGTCCTCAAAGTCTGTCCTTAGATTTGCTTGTTAAGGCTCAAGGCTGGGACGTGTTTTCTACAGGTTCTCGGTAGGCTGTAGCTAGGGAGTTCCATATGTGAGGACTGACTTCCTGCTTGTTCCTGGAGAAAGCATAGTTACTCACCTGTAATAGGTGTTCTCCAGGGACAGCAGGAATCAGTCCTCACAGCCCTTCCTCCTCCACTGGGAGTTGCCTCCCTATCTTTGTTTTAGTTTTTTATTACCATCCTAGCTATGTCATCTGACTGAGCAAGGTGGCACCCTTGGGTGGGAAGGGAACCATGTATACATGGTGGCATCTTCCAAAGGCTTTCTTTGAAAGCTGGGGAGATGCTTCCGCGCAGGGCTCCGTCGGTGTTGACTGGTTCCTGCTCTCATTGGAGAACACCTGTTAAAAGTGAGTAACTACGTTTTCTGACCATTTTTCCATAAAGCCCAACTCTGTGGAGTTTATGGCTTAAAGTGGTCCTTTGAACAGATACTCCCATCTCTGCTGTGGATCTTTTCAGCTCCTTCAGTGTTATCCTTGATGTCTTTGTAGCATCTCTGATTAATGTCCTCCTTGCCCGTTTTTGGTGGGTGGCCCTCTCTTGTCAGGTTTGTAGTGGTGCCATATTTTTTCCATTTTGTTATAATTGATTTAATGTTGCTCTGTGGGATATTCAGAATTTGGGATATGTTTTTTATAACCCAACCCTGGTCTATACTTCTCCACAACTTTGTCTCTGATCTGTTTGGAGAGCTCCTTGGTCGTCTTGTTCCTTGCTTAGTTGTGTTAGAGAGTCGGGGGCCTTTCAGAATAGGTATGTTTATATAGGGATCATATGACATTGATTGCACACAGGTGGACCATAATCAACTAATTATGTGATTTTTGTGGTTAATTGGTTGGACCAGATCTTATTTAAATGTTTCATAGCAAAAGGGGTGAATACATATGCGCTCACAACTTTTCAGTTTTGACTTTTTTTATGATATATACCAGGTATATATTTGGTCTATATTGTTAGGTCCATTACCTAATATCCAAATAAATCTCCATTTTCATTCCAGATTGTACGTAATATGACAAAACAGAACAAAAATCGAGAGGATGAATACTTTCGCAAGGCACTGTAAATTGCATTTCTATGCAGGTTCCAAGGGGAAAGAACTTCCACAATTGGGGTCTTTTTGTTAGTGCAGTTACAAAGAATGCATAGTGAAGCAACAGGGTTGACAAATCCTGCTGAGCCCTAAATTAAAAAAAGGTGCAGCTCATGCTCAATTCCTTCAATCTGCATGTATTTGCTGCAGCAGCAGGCTTGCCAAAGGTATGTCAGTCATTCATACTCAACCTGCCACAGTCTCTTCAGTCATAAAAGTTCTGCTTATCTGGTAGAGATGTGCACAGGGAAAATATTTTCAGCTTATTTGACTTTTTTCCTAATATTCAGATTTTATTTTCAGTTCATTTCACACATTTGTTCTAATGTGTGTGTAAAATTTAAAGCTATTTAAGCGGTTTGCAGACTGCTTAAATGGCACTGAGTGGAATATTCAGCGGCACTAATGCAGTTAATGCTGCAAAATATCCCCCCGAGTCTCATACTAAATGCCTCGATGCTAGCTGGCTAGCAGCAGAGAGGGGGTAGCACCTGAGGCGATACTCAGCTGCTAGCAAGTTATCCCCAAGCAGCGAAGGATAGGCACCTGACAGGCTCACCTAACTCACTGTTATAGCTAACTGGGCAGTGCCTGAATATCGCTGCTACCTGGTTAGCTGTGATGCTTCCAGCCAGCCCGCTATACAAGCGCTAGCTGCCACCACTGAATATCGGCTCATAGTTCATTAGGTTTTTGATCTACTTTTCGGGGTCCATCAAAATGGTTTACAAGTAAAAAACACAATAAGAACAATCTTTAAAAAAAGGAGTTAAAGTAGAAACATGACAGCAGATAAAGACCACACGCTTATCCGGTCTGCCCTAATATACCAACTTCTAAGCATTACAGTCCCATTTTTTCCTTTAGAGATCATCTGTATTTGTCCCATGCTTTCTTGAATTCATATACAGTACTTGTCTCTACTACCTTCACAGGGAGACTATTCCATGTATCTACCACTCTTTTCAAATAGACTTATTTCCGCAAATTACTCATGGGTATATCATATTTTACGTTCATCCTATGCTCCCTCGTTGCAGAGCTTTCTTTCAATTGAAGGAGGCTCTCCTCCTGTGCATTTATGCCACAGAGGTATTTAAATGTCTATCATATCTCCCTTCTTCTGCCTTTCTTGCAAAGGCTTAAAATGTTAGGGATCTTTAAGCTGGAAAAGAGATGGCTGAGCAACAATATGATAGAGGTTTACAAAATAATGATTAGAGTGCTTGGAAGCCCAGACCAGCTGTATTCCACGCTTTAAGAAAAGTGGAAGGAAGTCCAAAAAAACTGCCAGCATGGTTTAAAGGTGAGGTCAGAGAGGCTGTTGCCAAAAAAAGCATCTTTCAGGAAATTGAAAAAAGAGCCAAATGATGAAAACTGAAAACAGTACAAGCACTGGCAAGTTAAATGCAAGGCATTGATAAGGCAGGTGAAGAGAGAATTTGAGAAGAAACTTGCTGTGGAAGCAAAAATGCATAATACTTTTTCAAGTACATTCGTAACAAAAAACCTGTGAGAGTCAGTTGGTCCATTAGATGATAGAGAGGTAAAAGGGGCAGTGAGGGGACAAGGCTATAGCGGAGAGACTGAATGAATTCTTTGCTTCGGTCTTTACTGAGGAAGATGTAGGGATGTTACCTATGACTGAAGTGGTATTTAAAGGTGATACTGCAGAAGAATTGAAAGAAATATTGCTACACTGGGAAGCTGTATTACAACTGTTTGATAAACTAAAGAGTAGCAAATCACATGGACCAGATGGTATACATCCAAGGGTGTTGAAGAACTGAAATATGAGATTGCAGACCTGCAATTAGTAATCTGTGAATTATCATTAAAATCATCTGTAATACCTGAAGATTGGAGGATCGCCAATGTAACGCCAATTTTTAAAAAGGGTTCCAGGGGTGATACAGGAAACTACAAACCGATGAGCCTGACGTCAGTGCTGGAAAAAATGGTAGAAACCATCATAAAGAACAAAATTACTCAGCGTGTAGATAGTCATAGCCTAATGGGAGATAGCCAACATGGCTTTAGACAAGGAAGATCTTGTCTTACTAATCTGTTATGTTTTTTGAAGGTGTGAATAAACAGGTAGACAAAGGTGAGTCGGTTGATATAGTGTATTTGGACTATCAGAAAGCCTTTGACAAAGTCCCTTATCAGAGACTTTTAGCAAAACTAAAGAGTCATGGGATACGAAGCAGTGTACTATTGTAGATCAGGAACTGGTTAAAAGATAGAAAGCAGAGGATAGGGCTAAATAGCCAGTTTTCCCAATGGAGAAAGTTGAATAGTGGTGTACCCCAGGGATCTGTGTTGGGTCCGCTGCTTTTTGACATATTCATAAATGACCTGGAAAAGGGAATAACGAGTGAGGTTATCAAATTTGCAGATGACACAAAACTATTTAAAGTTGTTAAAACCCATGAGGATTGTGGAAATTTGCAAGAGGATCTTGATAAATTGAAAGACTGGGCATCAAAATGGCAGATGAAATTTAATGTGGACAAGTGCAAAGTTATGCACCTAGGGAAGAATAACCCAAACTATGGTTACACGATGCAAGGTTCCACATTAGGAACTACCACCTAGGAAAAAGATTTAGGCATCATTGTGGATAACATGTTAAAACCCTCTGCCCAGTGTGCAGTGGTGGCCAAGAGAGCAAATAGAATGCTAGGTATCATAAGGAAAGGAATGGAAAATAAAACAAAGGATATTATAATGCCTCTGTATCGTTCCATGGTGCGACCGCACCTTGAATATTGTGTGCAATTCTGGTCGCCGTATCTAAAAAAGGATATAGCATTATTAGAAAAGGTTCAGAGAAGAGCCACCAAAATGGTAAAGGGGATGGAAGGATACCCCTATGAAGAAAGGCTAAAAAGGTTAGGGCTTTTTAACCTGGAAAAGAGACGGCTGAGGGGAGATATGATAGAATTCTATAAATTAATGAACAGAGTGGAACGGGTAAATGTAGATCGATTGTTGACGTTATGAGAATATAGGAAGACTAGGGGGCATGCAATGAAGCTACAGTGTAAACTATTTAAGACTAATAAGAGAAAATATTTTTTCACTCAACGTGTAACCAAACTGTGGAATTTGTTACCGGAGGATGTAGTAAAAGCTGTTAGTGTAGCTGGGTTTAAAAAAGGTTTGGACAAGTTCTTGGAAGAAAGGTCCATAAACCATTATTAAAAAGGGACCCAGGATATCACTGCTTGACTCAATACAGGCATTGTGGCACCTGTGTCTTTTGGGGAAGCTGCTAGGTACTGTGATGTAGAAGCCTCTCAAGAAGCAATGGAGATAGAGGGAGATCCGGTGGAGAAAAGTGGTACTGCACTGAAAAGCAGGATTTTCTCTTCAGAAGGAAAAAGCACGCAGCTGATCAGGAACCACACCTCACCTTAGGGGAGGAGACAGATCAGGTCACTGATTGGGCACGCCCAAGCAGGAGGCGGGCAGTGCAACACAGTAGGAGCTTGTTAAATACGCAGGCAGTTAGAACACAGAAGAATCAGAATCTGGACCCGAAGTGGAAACAGAAGCAGTTCGAGAAGCATGTGACAAGGAACAGCTGGGATCCACAGAGAAGCAGGGATCCACAGAGAAGCAGTTTGGAGTCACGAAAGGAGTTACTAGGAGACTCAGAAGCACTGAGAGACCTAGAACTACAGCCTGAGCTACCTGAGAACCAAGCAGGACCTTGGAGCAGTAACCAGAGGGGTAAAGATTTATCCTGGAGACGCTCTCAACACAAGGTACGAAGTGGGGTTGAAGGAGCTAGCAACTGTGATACTAGGAAGCAAGAAAGCTGGAAGAATAGCTTTAAAAGCCAGAACAACGACAGACAGAACTATGGCAGATTTGTTCAGCCTGATATACACTTGAGCAGCATAAGAGACACTAATAAGCCAGCTGGAGCTTACAGCCTGAAAGCCAATAGAAGGAAAAGTGCTGAGCCTTATTGGGAAGACTTGAGCCAAGGTAAAGCTGACATTTCTAGTTTTAATTGTCTGTTCAGAAACTCTCCAGAGCGAGTTGAACGGTTAAAGGAAAACCCAACACTTACTTTAAAGAATAAGTGGGGGAGGGGTTTTACTCATACGGAGAAAACGGAGTTACTTACCTGTAACATGAGTTCTCCGTGGACAGCAGGATAAGTCAGCCACACTTGGTGACGTCCTCCGACGGCGCCGAGACACGGAAGTACTCTCCAAAGCTCAGAAGGGCTTTTCACCCTTCTGAGCATGGGCCAACTGGCCCCACCCCCCTGCCCGCCCCTAGCTATCCAGTACGTCACTAGCTGAGCCTTTGCCACTAGGAGGCGGGCTTTAGGATAGAGGTCGACCCCTTCCCAGGGGAGGCGGGCGGGTATGTGTGGCTGACTTATCCTGCTGTCCATGGAGAACTCATGTTACAGGTAAGTAACTCCGTTTTCTCCTAGGACAAGCAGGATGAGTCAGCCACACTTGGTGACTCCCAAGCAACCATACGCTGTGGCGGAAGGGGGAGGCCGAGCACTATTGCAGGCCGGCTAGAGAAGCCTACAGGCTGGCTTGCAGACATGTGGTGCCGCGAGTTGCCACAGGGGCATGTAGGCCCGTAGCGGTCATGCGCACCGAACACAGGCGGGCTAGCTTGCAGTCGTGTGGGACCGCGAGTTGCCGCAGGGCATGCAGGCCCGTGCGGTCATGCACGCCGAACACATGTGCAGTGGCAGCGTTGAGGGGAGTGCAGTTATAGGGTACTGCAAGCCGGCATGCTGAGAGATGCACGCCAGAGCAGAGGGTGTATCAGGTACACTTCTGAGGGAATGGAGATATGGGCCCGTCGAGCACTGTGAGAACAGTGCAACGGTGGGAATGGAGCGTGAATACCTCGCTGATAATGGAGGCGTCTCTTGTTACTATTACCTATTTATTTATTGGTCAGGGTTGTACCTGACCTGCGTTTGTCGCTGCTGGAACGGAATACCGAGCGCAGCGATGCTGCAACTTAGGCAATCACGTCCTACCCTGCATAAGGGGAGTGTGCACGTCCCCATTACCGGCATGCTCGCGCATAAGGGGTAATGCCTCAGGCAGGCTTACTCACCAAGCCCACTGGGGGTTGGGCTCAGGCAGGCTTACTCACTAAGCCCACTGGGGAATTGAACTCATGACCCCTGCATCATCAGTCAGCATATTAACCATTGTGTCACAGCTCTGCTGGTTCTCGGTTGGCACCATCAGTCAGCATATTAACCATTGTGCTGAGCCCTGCATCATCAGCCAGCATATTAACCATTGTGCCACAGCTCTGCTGGTTCTTGGTTGGCACCAGTGGCTGCAGTCGCAAGCAGGGCGCAGAACGCATCCGTAGATCTAGGCGGAGGGTGCCGCCGTAAGCAGCTTCCCTGGTGACGGGTGTCCTGTGCAGAAGGGTCGAGCAGTTTGTCGGAGCTCTGACTGGCGCAGGGTCTCTAGAGCCTGGTGCGATGCCTTGTTTTAGTAGATGCACCGGGCCCTGATACAGTCTAGTGCGTATTCCCTGATGGGAAGACATGAGGAAGATTAGCAGCTGGAAGACTGGTCTGATTTGGCAATTGGGGATAACGTGAAGAAGTGCCGTGACATGCACCTGGGACTAGAATCCAAGGGGGAACTTTAGACAGGGGGCAATAAGTTCGTTTGAACGGACCGGGAGAAGGCCATCAGAGTCATTGTACCTGAGGATATGAAGTGGTGAACAGTGGCAATGAGGCTGCTAGGTTGCATACAGGGGAATTGCCAGCAGAAGGAGGAGGCAATAACTAGAGGATGGGCCACCTGTTCGTGGAGAAGGGAGGCCCACAATGAGGTGGATCACTAAAGTAGCCGCAGCCACGGACCTGTGTGCCGCTGATGAGTCGTTCAGGGGATCTCAGGGGCGACATCGGCTCAATGCCACTCACCCCTAACAACCACTTCGTTTCAGCAGCATACATGAGCTGGCATGGCTCACACCTGGGTTGATTGAGGACGATGTTGAGCTGATAGAGGCCAAGTAGCTTGGTAAGCTTCTAAGCGGTTTACATGAGCTGGCATGGCTCACTCCTTGGCGCTCGAGTGCACTCTATAGCAGGGATAGTTGGTGTAAACTGACAGGAGAAGACCCCTGGCCGAGGGATGAGGCACCTAGGGTTTCATGGACTGAATCATCTAGTTGCTGCCGTGACAGTCCAGAGATCCTGATGTTGCCCTGGGTACTGGGGCTGAAGCATTACTATGTCAAGGGTTGAGGCCTTTGGCGATGGTCCTTGTAGTTAGTATTAGGAGCACTGGTCATAGGGATGGCTTCTTAGTGCGAGTGCTGGTGATAGGGTGAGACGTCTAGCCCTAAGAGGCGCTAGCAGATTGAAAATTCTTTTTTTTTTTTTTTTTACGTCCCTGAACCTTGATATTTCACAGGCATTAGCACATGTTGTGAGGGAGTGCTAGTGGCTGCACTTAAGCCGGATTGACCTTTGATCCTTACGGCCCTAGGCACTGGTTTAACCACTATACTACGTGCCGTAGAGAACGGTAGCTCCATTCAGAGTGATATTGGTATGGGCAGCAACACATTGCGAGAGTGCTCTTTAGAGCTCAGAAAGGTGAACGTCTCCGAGGCCGCCCAGATAGCCCAACAGAGGTATAGGTATGGGCAAAGCAGGACAACAGGGATGCTTAGAGATCACTTCCACGGCAGGTGTCGTCCTAGGGCATCGCCACTAGGGAGATTGGAAGGATGCCGTAAGCGATACCATTTATAGGAAGGAAGGGTGCGGGCGAGTCCATAATCGGCGAATCCAGCTGAGTGAGTCACTGCCGGTCGGGGAGATAGGCCATTATAAGCCAGAAGGCCATGGTAAGCCAGGAGGCAACGTAGGACACTCGGGAGGAAACCCCCCATGTCCTCGTAGTGATTTAAATAAGGCCAGGCAATAGTTTGGGTCTAACTACTGCAGTGTGACATCTGTATGTAGTTGCCAAGTCCGCTTGTTGCCCTTATACAGATTGGTCTTCCGACGACCAAACGTTGGGTGACCAATATATATATATATATATATATATATATACATATATATATATATATATATATATATATATATATATATATGTATATGCATATATATCATATATATATATGTGCCTCGAAGTCGGTGGATTTGAAACTTGAGATGTGAGGTTTGATCATGGCTGGATCGGTACCCATTGTTCCCTTAGAGATGGGATTGTAGTTATTTGGATGCGCCAGATAGCAGTGGAGCTCTACTGGTGCCCTACCCAAGAGAGTGATGAGGAGGAGGGAGCCTCTTCATCCCTGCGCACTGTCTGGAGTCCTTGACCTAAGTGGCCCCAGAATAATTGCGTGTGAACTCCAGTGCGTGGACACCGCACTCAGGTCTTAGGATTTTCAGGTGTGTTCTTTCTATATGGGGACTGCATTGGCAGAAGCCACAGCTGGGACTTGAACATGTGACCTCCTGCTCCTGAGCACCTTGTCTGTGCGTACTCCTGAACCTGGCAACTGTGCTTCTGAACACACTGTCTGTGTGCACTGCGTTGGCATGTTTTTTTTTTGTTTGTTTTTTTTTTGACAGGTGCAGGTGTTGTCAGCCGGCCATTCTGGACCTGATCCTGGCCATCCTAGGTCTGGCCCTGTGCTTGATCTGGTCCTGGGCTACCCGAGCCTCCCTTAGAGGGCTGTTGTGGGTCTGATGGCTGGAGCTGCCCACTCTTGCCTTGACTTACTCAGCTGTGTCGATGTCATAGGTTGCTAGGAGGAATCAACCTTGGCCTCATGGTAGAGAGGTCGAGCAGTAAACATTAGGCAAGTCCGGTAGTGCCGTATGCGAGGCCGTTGTAGCGTTGCAAGTAGCTATTCAGCCCTGCAATGCTGCCATCTTTTCTAGATGCCGTTGGGGGTTCCACAGCCAGGGAGTCAGTCAGTGGTATGCTGGTCTGGAGTGATTCAGTGTGAAAACCAGCGCCATATGGGACATTTTCCCTCCTCGTATGAACTGGACAATTCCTTGTAATGTCATGCTATACCCGGGTCATGATACTATCGTTGACCTGGAGGAGGAGCACACAGCACTGTCGCCATCGCTGCAATGGCTGCATGTCCTGAAGGCCCTGGACACTGCCGAGGTGGCTTACCCGAGTGGGCAGCAGGGTTCAGGTCTTTTTGCCAAGATTGGAGGGAAAAACTATCAGCAGACGAATGCCGTGCTCTGCAAGTAGGCCTCGACATTTGAGGAGGTGGCTGGGCGCTCTGATGCTGTAGTGTAGCTGAGGAGGGGAGGCCCTGATGCAGAGGAGAACAGGGCTTACCGACCTGATCACATGCAAAGGCGAGGGGAGAGGTGGTTGCAGATCCCAGAGACCCAGGGCACACTACTGCGTAGGGGTCTTTGCTTCGTGACTCGGCCCCGAGTTGCATGCTAGAGCTTCTAACACTCAACCCCGATGCGCGTGGCAGATGGTTGGCAGTTGTCCCAGGTGGTTGCTCATTCCAGATGTTGGAGGCGGAAGCACCACCCTGAAGATCCTGCAGGTGATCGTGGCAAGATAACCCCTCTTCACCCTCACTGGCCGTGGCGCCGTTGATGTGGCGAATGGCCGCGAGACTCCGGCGATGTGATTGCAGTACGGTGGGGACAGGCGGGCATAACGCCAGCCCATGGCATGTTTCTAACTGAGCCGGCTTGTGTGCAGAATGACGTGGCGGCAGAAAAGGCGCTGTGCCGTTTCATAGAGCCCGATGCGAAGTTCCTGAAGCTGGGGAGTGCAGCTTTTGTTAGCTCTGCTGGTGCCCGAAGTTCCTGAAGCTTAGGAGTGCAGCTTTTTGTTAGCTCTGCTGGTGCCGGCTAAGCGCATCAATCTAACGGCGCGGGCATAGGGAGAGTGAGCTCTCCTGCTGAACTGTTGGCACGGACCTGGGACAGTAGATTTGACACTTGAGGCAGGAGCCGTCCGAATGGGCAGTCGGCGCTGGGAGTGCCGACTGGTTTGTCCGCGCCGAATGGGAGTGCCGGCTGATGTGTCCGCGCCAAATGGGAGTGCCGGCTGATGTGTCCGCGCCAATTGGACCTTCGGCGCTGGGAGTGCCGTGCAAATGGCTCCTCCTTCTTGACGCTTGCATCGGCGCCGGCCAATGGCGCTGTAGGGGGAGGGGCCTGGCCATGATGTCACAAGCAAGATGGCCGCCGCCATGGGCCCTCGTGGCCGGCCGGATTGGGAGCTGGGGAAGCAGAGAAGGGGGGGGGGTTGCCATACTTGCTCTGCTTCCTATAGTGCAGGCTGGAGGCCCGGAGAAGCAAGGATGATGCCCCCATGTCCTCCCCGAAGAACGGAAGGTATCCGGAGTGGTCGGTTAGAGGAGGGCAGAGACGGAGGCCTTGTTAGGCACATCTAGCTGCCGCGGGGCTTCCGATTCGCGTACTTGGAGAAAGCCAGCTTCGTCCCGGGCGCAGTGGGGCAACCGCTTGGCCCTCTTAAGCCCATTCTCTGGATTCCAGCAGAGAGGAAAGAGGTAAGGCTGGCTAGCCGGGGATGGAGGCCTAGAAAGGCACATCCTGGACTGCCGCACAGGCAACTGTCCCCTGGGCGCTTCCTCTTCTAGCCCGTTTCCCTGGGCTTCCTTGTATTTCAGGAGCTCGGGATTTAGCAGCACATGCACTGGTAGAGGAAGCTGAGCACATGTCCATCAGGAGATGTGCCTTCCCAGCCTAGTTCTGGACTTGTGTTCGAATCTGAAAGAGAGAGAAGAAAACATCCAAAAGGGGTTAGATTCATTTCTTAATTCAATGCATAGATATCATTCTTATTAGATTAGGTGGAGAGTAGCAAAAATCCGTCTTGCTGGCAAGGCGGAAGAACTGAAACTGGATAGCTAGGGGCGGGCAGGGGGGTGGGGCCAGTTGGCCCATGCTCAGAAGGGTGAAAAGCCCTTCTGAGCTTTGGAGAGTACTTCCGTGTCTCGGCGCCGTCGGATGACGTCACCAAGTGTGGCTGACTCATCCTGCTTGTCCTAGGAGAACTGTGGTGCTGACAAAAACAGCATAGCCAATTACTACGAGCTAGATATCTTAAATAAACGTTTACCTGAAGCAGAAGAAAGACATCAGCTTAGCAAAGGACAGAAGCAGGCTGAATTACTTCTGGCAGAGTTTAGGGAATTCTTAGAGAAAAAGGCAGTCTCTCCTTTTAATCTAACACAGCATGCCAATAGTTGTGAAGAAGAGATGCCGTTAGATATTTCCCTGCCTTCAACAGAACAAGATCTAGCCATGGATTGCTCTACTTATACTATTGAAAAGAATCTTGATTGAATGCTTTGAAATTATATGAAAAGAATATAATAGAAGATTAACTTACCTGTTACCAGGGTGAAAAAGCTTATGAAAGTTTAATAAGTGGAATCATTTCCTGGAGCTGAGAACCTTTGCTGTTGTAAGAAGAATTTAGTTTCAGTTCATGGAAGAGTCACATGATTACCTGAATGTGAGTCTAAGAAGGAACCCTGAATAAGCTAATTGAAAGCTAGCCCAGCATTGCAAACCCTGTATATTTTGGTTTTCCCATCTTTTGTTGAATGTGCCATAATCTTCTTTTGCGTCTGATTGCACTGAACTGCAAAGCGTTGGAAATAAACCTCTTAAAAAAGAAATTTTCTTTCCCTGCCTTTGTCTGCTCGAGCTACAACTACAATCTCAATCCTTCAGGAGGCTCAGGACTACACTACCCAGAATCCCTAGGGTCAAATAGTAGTACTTCACCCCTGAAGGGCACCAAAGGCCACTCCAACCTGGAAACCCTCGAGGCCCAGGTAGTGGGTGGGTGGCAGTACGTATGACCTAGATTGGCCTCTGTTGGAAACAGGATACTGGGCTCAATGGACCTTGGACTGACCTGTTGTTGTTGTTAAGTGCCGTCGAGTCGGAGTCGATTCGTGGCGACCCTCTGGATAGCTATCCTAAATTGTGTTCGGTCTTGACTCAGGCGGCTCATTGCTGACAGACTGGTACCCGTAGCTGCTGTTATTGTCTCAATCCATCTCATTGCTGGCCTTCCTCTTTTGCGTTGACCTTCTATCTTGCCAAACATGATGTCTTTCTCTAATGATCTCTCTCTTCGCATGATGTGTCCAAAGTATGAAAGGCGAAGTTTTGTCATCTGAGCTTCTAAAGAAAGCTTAGGTTTGATCTCCTCTAGTACAGACTGGTTTGTTCTTCAGGCAGTCCATGGTATACACAGTATTCGCCGCCAGCACCATAATTCAAAGGCATCAATTCTCTTCCTGTCTATCTTTTTCACTGTCCAGCTTTCACATCCATATGATGTTATTGAAAATACCATGACTTGAACAAGTCGAATCTTTGTATGCTCTTGAGAATCTTATCTAGGTCTTTCATAGCCATTCTGCCAAGAGCAATGCGTTGTCTGATTTCTTGACTGCTTGTTGCTTCTTTATTGATAGTTGATCCAAGTAGGTTAAAGTTGTTCACGATTTCAATTTCTTCTCCTTCAATGATGAACCTGTTGATTATGCCAGTTGTCATGATCTTTGTCTTCTTTACATTAAGGTACAGGCCCATTTTGAGACTATGTTCTTTGATTGTGAGAAGCAAATGTTTCAGATCATCTTCACCTTTAGCCAGTAATGTGGTATCATCAGCATAGCAAAGGTTGTTGATGAGTCTTCCATCAATCTTCACACCTCTGTTGTCTTCATACAATCCTGCTTCTCTGATGATTTGTTCTGCATATAAATTAAACAGGTAGGTGGAAAGTATACAGCCTTGTCTTACACCTTTGCTTATTTTAAACCATTCTGTTTCTCCTTGTTCCGTTCGAACTGTTGCTTCTTGATCAGTGTACAGATGTGCAAGAGTACGATCAGGTGTTCTGGTATACCCATGCTTCTTAATGTGGCCCAGAGTTTCTCATGGTTTACACAGTCAAAAGCCTTGCTATAGTTGATAAAGCACAAATAGATATCCTTTTGGTATTCTTTAGTCTTTTCAAGGATCCATCTCACATCCGCAATGATGTCTCTCGTTCCTTGCCCATTCCTGAACCCTGCTTGCACTTCAGGTAGTTCTTGTTCCAGGTATGGTTGTAGTCTCTTTTGAATAATCTTCAGTAGAATCTTGCTGGCATGTGGGATCAGAGCGATTGTGCGATAATTTCCACAGTCAGTTGGATCACCTTTCTTTAGTATTGGTATAAACACAGATCTTTTCCAGTCAGTTGGCCATGATGTTGTCTTCCATATTTCTTGGCAGAGCCTTGTAAGTACGGTAACAGCTGCATCAGAATGCTGTAATACTTCTATGGGAATGCTATCAATGCCTGGTGCTTTGTTCTTTGATGAGGCTTTCAATGCTGCTTCAACTTCTTCTTTCATCACCAATGGTTCCCGATCATAAAGTACAGGTTGAAACGGCTGTTGGTCCACTTGATCTTTATCATATAAAAACTCTGTATATTCCTTCCACCTTTACTTGATCTTCTCAGCATCATTCAACATAGAACCTTGAGCATCTTGTAACATTCCAATTTGAGGCTGGAATTTTTTCTTTAACTCTCGTAGCTTTAGGAAAGCCGATCTTGTTCTTCCTCTAATAGTTTCTGCTTCTATTTCCTTGCATGTGTCGTTGTAGTACTTTTCCTTGTCCTGTCTTGCTGCACGTTGAAAATCTCTGTTGAGTTCTGTTATTGTCTTTCTTTCTCCTCTGGCTTTAGCTTCTCTGCGTTTCTGGGCAATTTTCAGAGTTTCTTCCGTCATCCATTTTGGCCGTTTTTGCTTTTTCACTTTTGTAGAGACTTCTCGCTTTCTTTTCAACACAACCTTCTTGATGTCATTCCATAACTCTTCTGGAGCTCTGTCATTTGTATCTAAAGCAGCAAATCAATTTTGCAGGCAGTCTTTAAATTCCAGTGGTATATTCTTAAGGTCATATTTTGCTGCATTCATGAGTGGTTTGCTCTTTTTCAACTTTAGCTTGGGTTTGCATACTAGTAGTTGATGATCTCTACCACAATCAGCTCCAGGTTTTGTCTTTGTTGATGTTATAGAACTTTTCCATCGTTGACTTCCACAGATGTAGTCAATTTGATTTTTATACAATCCATTGGGTGAAGTCCATGTGTACAGTCGCCGCTTGTGTTGATGGAAGAAGGTGTTTGAGATGAATAGGTTGTTGGTCTTGCAGAATTCTATCAGTCTTTCTTCAGCTTCATTTCTGTTGCCAAGTCCATATTTTCCAACTATTTTGCCTTCTTCTTTGTTGCCAACCTTTGCGTTCTAGTCACCCATGACTATCAGGATATCCTGTTTGCATGTTCTGTCAATTTCAGCTTGTACTTGTTGATAGAACTCTTCAATTTCATTCTCTTTTGCAGCTGTTGTTGGGGCATATACTTGAATTATAGTTGTGTTGATAGGCATTCCTCGTAGACGAATAGAGATTAAGCGTTCGCTGACTGCATTGTATTTCATTACAGTTCTTGCAAGTTTCTTCTTTATTATAAATGCAACACCATTTCTTCTTTGTCTTTCATTTCCAGCATAGTAGACCATGTGATTATCTGATGCAAAGTGCCCGATGCCAGTCCATTTCGGTTCGCTGACACCCAACAGATCAAGCTGTACATGTTCCATTTCATTCTTGACCACCTCCAACTTCCCTTGGTTCATGCTTCGTACGTTCCATGTTCCAATGCGTAAGACATCTTTAGAGCTTCTGACTCTCATTTCATGCGCAGCTACATCAGCAGTCAGACGTCCCGAGGGCTTTGATCCAACCACATCATAAATGCTGGCTTTACTCTGAAAAGTCTTCAGCTCTTCTCCAGTAGCTAGTTGAGTGCCTTCTGACCTGGGGGTCTGACCTAGTATGGCAATATCTTATGTTCTTATGAGTGTAACAGGTAAACCTAGATCAGTGTTTACTACTTCAAAAAGTAGAAAGACATGCAATAAAGCTACAATACAGCACATTTAAGACTAATCAGAGAAAATATTTTTTCACTCATTGCATAATCACACTCTGGAATTAGTTAAAGCTATTAGTTTAGCTTGGTTTAAGAGAGGTTTGGACAAGTTTCTAAAGAAAAAGTCCATAAACCATTATTAAAGTGGACTGGATAAATCCACTGCTTACCCCTGGAATAAGCAGCTTGAGATCAGTCTACCTTTTGGGAACTTGACAGGTACTTTTGATCTGGATTGGCCACTTTTGGAAATATGATTACTGGGCTTGATGGACATTTGGTCTGACCTAGTGTGGCATATCCTTTGTACTTGTGCCCCCATATGCCATATAATGAAGCTAACTGACCATTTTTGTAGCCACCCTCTGCACTGACTTCATCCTGTTTATTTACTTTTGAAGGTGTGGTCTCCAGAACTGCCCACAATACTCCAAATGAAATCCCGACAAAGTCTTATGCAGAAGCACTATCATCTTTTTTCTGCTTGCCATTTCTCTTCCTATGCACCCAAACATCCTTCTGGCTTCTGCCGTCACCTTTCTATCTGTTTAGCCACCTTAAGATCATCAGAAACAATCACCCAGGACCCATTCATCTTTCATGGACAAAAGTGTTTCATTCCTTATACCGTTCCTCACTCCCTTGGATTTTTGAAACCCAGATGCATGTTCCTGCATTTTTTAGCATTTAAATCTCAGCTTCCAAATTCTTGACCATTCTTAAAGTTTCACTAGATCCTTCCTCATAGTTTACTGTATTGCAGATTTTGTTATCCTTAATGCAAGAAGACAAACCTTACCCTATATCCCTTCCACAGTATCACTTACAAAAATGTTGAAAAGAATCGGATCAAGGACAGAGCCCTGTGGCACATCATTGGCAACATCCTTCTCTTCAGAGTAAGCTCCATTTACCTATACCCTTTGTTGCCTTCCACTCAACTAATTTCTAACCCAGTCAATCATTTTAAGGTTCATCTCTAGGGCACTCAGTTTATTTATAAGGTTAGTTTAGTGTCTCTGACAGGCAATGTAAGAAAGTATTGTTAAGAATTGGAAAGGAGGGAAAGAGTAGAGGACATGAATAAGACAGATCTGCAATGGCCACAGTTCCCTTCATGGTTACTCTTATTTACTGAAGACTGATAAATATGTTTTTAGTGCCTTCTTAAACGTCTTTAATGATGGTTCTTCTCAAACTGAGGGGCGAGACAGTAGAATGCATACTTACAAATTCTTTCAAGCCTTGCTTTATGTGTATGACCAATAGGTGGGCGTTCAGAGATAGTAAATGTCTACTAGGAGTGTATGGAATTAGGTGAAGTGCTAGGTATAGTGGGACATGCCTGTGTGATACGAAATGGGAAGCCAGTGTTTTTTGGTTGTGGGTTTTTTTTCCATTTAACATTTTATTAAATGTTTCCATAGATAGTACTAACATCTTCTAAACGCAACATTGTACATTTTCCACAACAGTCTTATAAGCAAACTTGTTTTTATCCCCTACTAGCTATTACAACCTTCAATATTTCCTAATCTTCGGCCTACCCCCCCCCCCTCTCTTCCCCCTCCCATGCCTTGATGTTTTTTTCCATTTAAAATTCTTATTAGTAATTTCCATTAACAGCACAAGCATCTCTTAACCCCACATTTTATAATTTTTCAACACATCCACAATCTTGATTATTATACTCCACTCTCACTGCTACACCTTCAGTCCTACCTGTTCTAGCCTCTTCCCCCCCCCTCCCCTCTTCATTTCCTCCTTCAGTTATTTTGTTTATCATTCATTGCATTTTGTTTTGGCTTGTTGTTGCGATGTCCCGTCATAACAATCATAATCATCACAGCTATATACAACCTCTCCCAATGTATCACATAACCATGGCATCATAACGATTTATCAGTAAAATAAAAAAAAATTCAGACATGGCTTAGAACCATCCCTCCTTTACTCCCCCCATCCCGGGTCTCCCCTTCCCATGTTTCCAACCATCTCCATACCCCCTTCCATTGTTCCCCACCCGTCTCCCCTTTCCCTTGCCTCAATTTCATCAGCTGATTCATCAAACACAATTCTCTCATTCTCCTGATATAGCCTTCACTGTTTGGTGTAGATGGCCCTATCCAATGTTTTGCTATCTCACACCTTGCTGCTACTATACAATGATTTAGTACCCCCTTTTCCCTCTCCGAGATCTCCTCCGCCACCTGATGCAGTAAGCAGGTAACGAGCCTCCTCTGTACTCTATGCCCTGTCATCTCATAAATTATATTTAATACCCTTTCCCAATATTTTTGAATCTGTTCACACTTCCACCACATATGTAGCATATCTCCTCTTACTTGGCAGCCCCTCCAGCACAAATCTGATTGTCCCAATCCAGCTAGCCTTTTACGGCTCGATGTCCAATACCACCTATATAGCACTTTTATAGGCGTTTTCTTTTATGGGAGTGGCTATTGAAATCCCTGCCACTGTCTGTATTACCTTTTCCCACTCCTCTTCGTTCCACTATACCCCTAAATCTTCCTCCCATTTCTTCATAAACGCTAATTTGCCCTCTCCCCTCCAATAACCCTTTATAAATCTTGGACAAAGCTCCTTTTTGGCCTAACTGCCCTGAGATTAGGGCTTCAAACCACCCCCTGTTATCCCATAGATCCTTCCATATCTTCTGTTGTCGCAAACAATGACTGACTTGGATATAACTATAAGAATCATTTCTTTCTAATTTGTATAGGTCCTTGATACCCTCAAAATCTCTAACCCCCCTCTTTAGCCACTATTTGGGAAATGTGTTAGCCCCAATTTTCCCCATCTTCTTAATACCTTCTCCCCTGGCCCCTGCCCCTTTTCGAAGCATGCCAATAAGGTCATTCCTTGTATGTACTCTTTGTTTTGTATTAATTTTGTCCTATTCTGCTTCCAAACCTTCATACTATGTGCAATTATGGGGTTTAAGGTGGCCACCTCTATTACTTTGCTTCCCTTCCACACTAGCCTCTCCAATCACACTCTCCTTACTGAATCTTCCTCCATTTGAACCCAGTACTTCTGCTTCTCTCTCTGCCATTTATGGATTGTTTTCAACTGTGCTGCCACGTAATATTTTCTAAAATTAGGAACCCCCAGCCCCCCTCTCCCTTTGCTCTCTGTATGATTGAAAAGGCTACCCTGGGACTCCTATTTTGCCATATAAATCGACTAATTGTTCTTTGCAGATACTTTAGCTTTTTGTGCATTACCTGTATCGGCAGTGTCTGGAACAGAAACAGAAATCTAGGTAGCAGCATCATTTTTATAACCGCAAAACGCCTAAACCAGGACAGATAGCCATGCCCCCACTCATTCAACATACTTTCCACTTGCCCAAATAACTTTAAATAATTTAAGTCATATAATTATTCCAGCCTATTGGTTATTTGAATCCCTAGATGCCGAATTGGCCCCCGAGCCCACCTAAATGGATATTTCTTCTGTAATGTTTCCTGTACTTCCTTTTTTATTGACAAATTCAAAATTTCAGATTTTGCCCAATTTATAGTAAATCCAGACAGGCTACCATACTCTTCTAATTCCCACATTAATATTGGTATAGTGATTCTCGGTCTAGTCACACTCATAATAATATCGTCTGCAAACAAAGATATTCTATATTCTTTCTGTCCTACAGCTATACCCTTCAGATCTGCCTGGTCTCTTACCCTGGCCACAAACGGCTCTACTGAGAGCGCAAATAAAAGGGGTGATAAAGGGCACCCTTGCCTCGTCCCCCTCCCCTGTTCAAAGAAAGTTGAATAAGCTCCATTGACTCGGATGCATGCTTTCGGGTTATGAAATAGTGCCTGTACCCAGCCCATGAATTCATGTCCCAGCCCCATTTTCTCCATGACCTGAAATAGAAAAGACCAAGACACCTGGTCAAAAGCCTTTTCCGCATCCAGAGATAACAGTAGCGCCTCCTCTTTACTTTTTCCAACCGACCAAATTGTATTTAAGATTTTACGAATATTATCTGCTACCTGCCTACCGGGGATAAATCCCGCTTGGTCCTGATGAATTAGTTTCCCTATGACACTATTCACAACAGTCACAACAGAGTAGTAATAATGGGTGATTTCAATTACCCCGGTATCGACTGGGTCAGTGTCACAGCAGGACAAGCTAAAGAGATAAAGTTTCTAGATGGAATAAATGACTGCTTCTTGGAGCAGCTGGTTCATGAACCGACCAGAGGGGAAGCAATACTGGACCTAGTCCTTAGTGGAACGCCAGATCTGGTGCAAGAAATAAGGGTGTTGGGACCACTTGGCAATAGTGATCATAGTATGATCATGTTTGATTTAATTAGTGGAGGACAGATTAGTAAAGGCATCCACAGTACTACCTTTTAACTTTCAAAAGGGAGACTATGATAGAATGAGGGAATATAGTTAGGAAAAAACTAAAAGGAGCGGTTCCAAAGGTTAAAGACTTACAGCAAGCTTGGGTGTTATTTAAAAATACTATCCTCGAAGCCCAGACCAGCTGTGTTCCACGCATTAAGAAAAGTGGAAGAAAGTCCAAAAAACTGCCAGCATGGTTTAAAGGTGAGGTCAGAGAGGCTGTTGCTGCCAAAAAAGCAACCTTCAGGAAATGGAAAAAAGAGCCAAATGATGAAAACTGGAAACAGCACAAGCACTGGCAAGTTAAATGCAAAGCATTGATAAGGCAGGCAAAGCGGGAATTTGAGAAGAAACTTGCTACGGAAGCAAAAACACGAAATAAAGACTTTTTCAAGTACATTCGTAGCAAAAGGCCTGTGAGAGAGTCAATTGGACCATTAGATGATAGAGGGGTAAAAGGGGCAGTAAGAGGAAACAAGGCTATAGCAGAGAGACTGAATGAATTCTTTGCTTCGGTCTTTACTGAGGAAGATGTAGGGATGTTACCCAAGACTGAAGTGGTATTTAAAGGTGATACTGCAGAGGAATTGAGAGAAATATCGCTACACCGGGAAGATATATTACAACTATTTGATAAACTGAATAGTATCAAATCACCTGGACCGGATGGTATACATCCCAAAGTGTTGAAAGAACTGAAATATGAGATTGCAGACCTGCTATTGGTAATCTGTGAACTTTCATTAAAATCATCTGTAATACCTGAAGATTGGAGGGTCGCCAACGTAACACCAATTTTTAAAAAGGGTTCCAGGGGTGACCCAGGAAATTACAGACCGGTGAGCCTGACGTCAGTACCAGGGAAAATGGTAGAAACCATCATAAAGAACAAAATTACACAGCATGTAGATAGTCATGGCCTAATGGGAGACAGCCAACATGGCTTTAGACAAGGAAGATCTTGTCTTACTAATCTGATATGTTTTTTTGAAGGTGTGCATAAACAGGTAGACAAAGGTGAGTCGGTTGATATAGTGTATCTGGACTTTCAGAAAGCTTTTGACAAAGTCCCCCATCAGAGACTTTTGGCGAAGCTAAAAAGTCATGGGATAGGAGGCAGTGTACTATTGTGGATCGGGAACTGGTTAAAAGATAGAAAGCAGAGGGTAGGGCTAAATGGCCAATATTCCCAATGGAAAAAGGTGAATAGTGGAGTACCCCAGGGATCTGTACTGGGTCCGCTGCTTTTTGACATATTCATAAATGACCTGGAAAAGGGAATAACTAGTGAGGTTATCAATTTTGCAGATGACACAAAACTGTTTAAAGTTGTTAAAACCCAAGAGGATTGTGGAAAACTGCAGGAGGATCTGGATAAATTGGAAGACTGGGCATCCAAATGGCAGATGAAATTTAATGTGGACAAGTGCAAAGTTATGCACCTAGGAAAGAACAACCCACACTATAGTTACACGATGCAAGGCTCCACATTAGAAACCACCACCCAGGAAAAAGATTTAGGAGTCATTGTGGATAACATGTTAAAACCCTCCGCCCAGTGTGCAGCGGCGGCCAAGAAAGCAAATAGAATGCTAGGTATCATAAGGAAAGGGATGGAGAACAAAACAAAGGATATTATAATGCCTCTGTATCGCTCCATGGTACGACCGCACCTTGAATATTGTGTGCAATTCTGGTCACCGTATCTTAAAAAGGACATAGCGTTATTAGAAAAAGTACAGAGAAAAGCCACCAAATTGGTGAAGGGGATGGAAGGCTACTCCTATGAAGAGAGGCTAAGAAGGTTAGGGCTCTTTAGCCTGGAGAAGAGACGGCTGAGGGGAGATATGATAGAGGTCTATAAATTAATGAATGGAGTGGAACGGATAAACGTGGATCAATTGTTTACGCTATCAGAGTATAGAAAGACTAGGGGACATGTAATGAAGCTACAGGGTAAACTATTTAAGACAAATAAGAGAAAATATTTTTTCACTCAACGTGTAATCAAACTCTGGAATCTGTTACCGGAGGATGTAGTAAGGGCTGTTAGTATAGCTGGGTTTAAAAAAGGTTTGGACAAGTTCCTGGAGGAAAGGTCCATAAACCACTATTAAAAAGGGATCCAGGATATCAATGCTTGACCCAGTACAAGCATTGTGGAACCTGTGTCTTTTGGGGATATTGCTAAGTACGTATAACCTAGATTGGCCACTGTTGGAAACAGGATACTGGGCTTGATGGACCTCGGTCTGACCCAGTATGGCATGTCTTATGTTCTTTTGTTCTTAGTCGCGTGGCCAGTATTTTAGCCAATAGTTTGGCGTCCAAATTTAATAATGAAATAGGTCTATACAATGAGCATTCTTGCGGATCCTTCCCTGCTTTATGTATTACTGTGATACCTGCCCACTTCATAGTCCCTGCTAGCAAACCTCCCTCCCTTGGTATATTGAAAAGTCGCACTAATGGGTTAATCAGTATCTCTCCAAACGTTTTGTAAAACCGTGCAGTTAATCCATCCAATCCCGGTGCCTTATCTACTTTCAACAGCTTTATAGCTTTCCATACTTCCTCTTCTTTTATGGCTCTATTTAGCTCTATTTGGTCCTCCCCCTCCAATTTTGGCAGCTATATGGAATCTAAGTAGCTTTGTACTCTCTCAACCTCTGGTGGAGTTCTAGCCGCATACAATGATTGATAAAATTTCTTAAAGGCTTCCCTTATTTCCCCATCTTTAGAGACTAGTTTCCCTCCATCATCTCTAACTTTCAATATGTGTGATCTTAACTTCTGTTGTTTCAATTTCGGTGCCATATATCTCCCCGCTTTATTGCCCCCCCTCAAAAAATTCCTGTGTCAAAAGCTGCATGCGGTACCTTATGGCTTCTGCCTGCATTGCATTTATTTGCGCTCTTACTGCCAGCACTTGTCCCCTATAGGATCCTTTTCCATCTTGTGTATCAAGTTCTTCCAGCTGTAATAATCATTCTCTCAGTTCCCTATCTCTTTTCTCCCTTTCCCTCCTTTTTCGCGCCCCCCATTTAACCAGCACACCTCTCACTACTGCCTTATAGCCATCCCATACGCCACCCCATCTCCCCATTATCATTCCATCGGAAATATTCTCTAGTTTCCTGCTCTGTGTCTTCTCTTACCTGCGCGTCTTCTAGTAAGGATTCATTTAATCTCCAAAATTGTATGCCCTTCTCCTCCCCCTCCATTGCCATTCTGATTTCCACTAAAGCGTGATCCAACCACGTAACGGGATCCATCTCCACCCCTTTAATTCTTCCCACCATCTCCTTAGTTATCCAAATGGCGTCTATTCTGGAATATGACCCATGCACTGGGGAGTAATATGAAAACTGCCTTTTCTGAGGATGCTGAAATCTCCATGCATCTATCGAACAATGTTGTGTTACAAACTGATGGTATTTACGTCTATCAGCCCTCTTTGCTCTCTCTTTTCCCTGTGGTATTTCTAGCTGGGTTCCAGGTTAAATTAAAGTCACCTCCACATATAAGAATTCCCTCGCCTAGTTTTCCCACCTCTTCATGGAGCTTTGTCCAAAATTCTCCCTGCGTCCCTGTAGTCGCATATACATTGATTATACAATACCACTCGTTCCCTATTTTGAGACGCAGTAACACATATCTCCCCTCTTTATCCCTGACTACTTTCTGTATTTCCATCTTGACCTTTGAATCTATTAAGATTGCAACTCCCCCTTTCTTTTTTTCTATTGTGTTTGATGCATTAACACATACCCCATACCCTTTAGGTTTAAGCAAGTGTTCTGTCACCCTAGTGAGATGTTTCCTGTGTAAGTACTACCGATGCCTTTTGGCGTGTTATTTCTTTATATAATTTATGCCTCTTAAATGGTGAATTGAGCCCTTTGACGTTTAAGGTTACTATTTTTAGCTCTTCTTTGAAATTTGTTGCACGTCCCCTCTCTTGCCCTTCTGCCATTTAAATGACGAATGAAGCCTTTTGGCATTTGATATGATTTTTAACTTACCTTGCATATGTGCTGCACCCCCCTTCCTGTGCCCCCCCCTCTTCCCCCCTCCCTAGTCCCCTGCTGGGAGACTCGACTTCCATGTATCGTGACTCACAATCAGTCCTTAGCCTAACCTTACTTCCCTATTCCCCTTCCCACCGCATCATGTACTGCCCCCCTCTCCCCTATCATGGCCTACCCCTCCCATCTCATCCCTCCCACCTTCATTCTCCCCCCTCTCTATCTAAAATTAAACCCCCCTTCTCTCCTCTTACCCTTCTCCCCTCTCACCACCCTCCCCCTTAACTACTCCCTTGCTTCACTCCCAGTTCACCCAAAGCCCTCGCCCCCCTCGCCTGTCCAACCTCCTTCCCCCCCTTCTCTCTCCGCCCACCTCCCTTACCCTGCCCATAACAACCCTTAAAAGCCTCTTGTGAATGTCCCACATTTGTCTATTGGTGGTTCATCTGGAGGCTGATTTCACAGGGTCTATCCCCTCAGCCAATGTCCTTCGCCTTCTCCAGTATGCTTTGGTTGCTTTTGATCAGTCTCGCTGCTCGCTGGCCTGTGGTTGGTACTCTGTGCCATCTCCGATTATCTGCCCGAGACCCAGGTGGCATGGCCTTCTTGGTTCTTGCTGAGTTCCCGTTGCCACCCGGCAGATTAGTTAATCCCATGTCTCCAAGTGCCCCCCAGGCTTCCTCACAAGTCTTGACCTTTCGCGAGACTCCATTTGCGGTGATTAAAAGACCAAATGAGTAGAGCCATCTGTATCTCGCCTCCTCCCTCCTGAAATAGGCTGTTACTTCCTTCATCTCTCTCCGACGCTGCAATGTGCCTAAGGATAGATCCTGGAACAACTCCACCGCATGACCTTCCCATTTAAAATGTCCCAATTTCCGTGCCACTTTCAATAAGTTTTCTTTAGTTTTAAAGGAACTCAGGCACACTACAATGTCTCTTGGTCTATTATCTCTTATTGGCCCTAGTCCCCTATGCGCCCTTTCAATTTGCAAACATTCACCTTCTGCACTATCTTTGAGTGCTGCCTCTTGTAATAATGCTTCAAACACTTTTGTAATAACATCTTCACAATTTTTGTACTGAGGCTCCTCCAGCACTCCTCTCACTCGTATATTACTTCTCCTTTACCGATCCTCCAGATCCTCCATCTTCTCTTTCAATTCCTCATGAATTTGCTTTAACTCTTCTCAGCCTTTTTGAAGATCGTCCAATGTATTCCCATGTTGTTCCAGCTGTGTTTCCGTTTCTTCTACCCGGGAGCCCAGGTACGCTATATCTTGCCTCAAGGATTGCAATGTCTCTCTTAATTCATTTTTAACTCCACTAATTTTCACTTTGATTCTTCTTTTAGCTCATTCGACCACGTCTTAATCATGTCTGCTACTCCCGGCCCCCAGGGATTCTCTGTCTCCTCCACCTGCTCATCCTCTTGCTCCACCAAAGCTTTGCCCTCCTTTTCCCCTTCCTTACCTCCTCTCAGAGTGGCATATGGAGATCTGAATTCTGCCAATTTTTTCTTTATAGAGGACCCTGCCTTAGACTTGTCCATCTTGCCCCTTTTCGCCTCCCTGGGCCCCTGCAGGCCGCCGTCTGGGATTTACGCTCCCGAGTCGGCCGCCTACGTCTCCCAGGAGGCTCTTCTTTACTGACCCCCAGATTACTTTTCCCCCTTTATTTTCTTACCACAGATTTATCAATTCCTGTGCGTTGTAGTTAGCTGTTCCTGGTATTTCTTGTATATCTCTGTATGGCTGGAGCTTTCTATGATTTTCTCCCTTCTTCATCCGTCATTAAATAAAGTCTTTTTTTAGTAATTTTATTTATTTTTTTATTTTATTTATAGCAGCGCTATTTTCTCATCCTGCTCTCTCTGTCTTCTGCCTGCCTGGCTCCTTTCCTCTCCTCCTCCTCTGTCTTCACCCCCATCCTTGCCGGGGCTGTTATGTCGGGTTCACTCCCTCCAATATGTTTGGGCCTCCGCTGCCCTGCACCACGTGCTCTTCCATGCATTCTCACCGCTTCACTCTCAGCCTGCCGAGGTTGCTAGCGCCTCAACTCACTCTGCCTGCTTCTTCGTTGCAGTCGGCTCGTCCGCTCCCAATCCCTCCACATACCTCGTGTCAGTACTTTAGGGACGCCGATGGCACTCTCCAGCCCTCTTGCTGTCCGCTTTGTCACCAGGGCTTCTCCGTCCTCCACGCTGCTCCCCACTCCCGCTCTCCTCACCGTCGATCTGCCTGCTCTAGGGGGTGATCGCAGGCCGTTTGCCCCTCATCACAAAGACGGGAGTTGTGTGACTCAGTGCCCCGACTTTACAATGTTGCCTCGCTTCTACTCAGGGTTTTTTTTTCACCTTTATTCAGGCTTCAGCGGCGGAGCTCAGTTACTGCACCGCCATTAGGACCTCTGACGTCACCGGAAGTCCCTTTTGGTTGTTTTTATCAGTAGTGAGGGAACATATTTGAATTTATGCATCACAGAGAAGTCTAATGGTTGTGTTGAAGCCTATGAAGATTGGTACTGTTGTTGCCATTATATATGATATTGCAGTATATGCGTGATATGACCCAGAGGAAGGATTAATGTGTGAAGAACTGAGTGAATTAGGAATGGCCTTATGAAGCACAGTTTCCTAAGAGTAAGGAAGGAGGTTTTAGTTATGACAGAAATGTTAGAAGTGAAAATTATTCTTTATTATAACTTTTTAAGGCAAACTGACAAACCAAATGTGCACATCCTTGTTGTCTGGAGCTGTACAGCGTTCCCCACCATTAAGGATTTATTGGGCATAACCTTTTTGATAGCCTCACTTCAGGTTAACTGAAATATTCAGCAGGGCAGAGCTAGAACTCTGGAACACAGTGCCAGGAGGAGCTAAGTCAGCAACCATCACTGAACATCTTTCAGGCACATCTTGGTGATATTTGTTTCCTTTGTAGCTTGATGTAATTTATCGGTGCTTTCATTTTCAAATCATTTATTAGTTGACTTGTTATTTCTGACAAGATAGCACGTCACAATAAAGAAGGCTGGAATGGATTTAACAGTCATGTTGGATATGTGTACCTACATATTTTTATGGAATTGGTCAGATAATGCTTTGTAAAAGTTACACATGAGAAATTTAGGAAAGAATTCAAGGATGTAACTAGCTAGGAAGGTAGTCATTTTTTATCTATATTTTCTCAAAATGCTTTGTTTCAGTAGAAACTACAAACTGTGGACTAGTCCTGTGGCATAGGGGATCTAGATTTGAATCCCATATCCAGTGAGGTCAGTTGAGCCTGGGAGCAGCAGAGATGTGGTGCACACAGGCCAGGGAGGGAGGGTGGGATTATGGCTGCCGTTATATTGGAAGCCCCTGTGTGCCAGTCAGCAGTGCTAAAGGAACTTCAAGGAAGATGCTCTGGAGCCAACAAGAGATTCCTGGATGTCTAGACATGATCCTTGGGAGAGACCAGGACGACCAAGGCTGCTTAAAGTATCAATGGGGAAAAATATAATTTTGGGAGGAAGAGAGAAGCAAAAAATAATCCCTGTGCCAATTGAAAAAAAAATGTCATGCAAGAAACTCAGTATATGAGACAGGAGTTTGCTTTTCTAATTCTTTTAAAAAAAAATTCAGTTTCTGAACTTCTTGACCTTTTGTCTTTAGACATTTCCAAGCACTACAGTCAGAAAGCAGTCCTTGAACAGGAGCTTCCTACAGCTACAGAGAAACTTAGAACAACCAATGACTGCATCTTGTCTTCTGTAGTTGCCTTAACAAATGGAACAGCCAAGGTAACTTTGATTTGTTCTATATAGATACATGACTGACTTGTGCTGTAATGTTAGTGAATGGGGGAAGGGTATAACAATGTTTTACACACTCAAGTAGTCACTTATATAATTGCCCCAGGGTATACACATAAAAATATAACTACTAGGAAAACATAATATACCCATAGACATTCCCAGGGATGAAGAGTGGGTAGAATCTGCTGTAATTTATTTTATTTATTTTTATTTATTTACAGTCTCTTTTATACCGCGCTATTTGTCATCAGTGCGGTTTACAATGAACATTAAACTACACATCTCAGTTTAGTGATTTGTGCTTACAGTGAAACAGGTATAATAACTTGGGTATACATTAAACAGGTTCCTTAACAGGGAAAACATGATAAATATATACAAGCCACTTTAGGCAGCTATATATTGGGTTATATGAAACTGCATAAGCTTCTCATGGTGGGTGGAGGGTAAAAGTGTGATTGCGAGTGTTCAGTCTAAGAATGTGAGATGCATGAGCTTGAGGTGCTGCCTCGAGGTGTGAAAGTAGGTGGGTGTGAGGGGGAAACTGAAACATCATAGAGAAGGAGAAAAAGGTGATGTTTCAGTGCCTTCTTGAATTGGGAGAGATCACTGATGGTTCTGATAGTCGCTGGTAGAGCGTTCCAGCAGGATGGTGCAAAGAAGGCAAAGGCTCTAGATCTAGTGACTTGGGAACACTTCGTGCTTGCCTTAGGTAGGTAGTATGAGGGTATTTGAGGCATTCAATCTCCTTACTCGGTTAGGAGGTGTGATTGATATTAGGTCAGTAATGGCAGTAGCCGGGTATTTCTTGATGGCTTTATGGGTCATAGTTAGGATCTTGAAAGAGATCCTGGCTTGTATGGGCAGCCAATGCAACTGTTTTAGTATTGGAGTAATGTGCAACTGTTTTAGTATTGGGTAATGCAGTTAGCGCATGTTTTAGCACACACTGTCAGCACATAAGTGCTAATTGCGCATTGTTTCATGGGGCGGGAGATGGATAAGTTATGGGTATGGACTATGCATTGCAGTTAGTGCATTTAACATTTTTGAGGAGTAGAGCACCCCCTCAGTAGATATTTTTGTCACTCCTCAGAATGCTTAGTTGCCTCAGTTCTTCTCCAGAGTGGGGTCACACAGCAAACTAGCCTTGGATGCCTTCTCAATTCTCTGTATGCATATTCTCCAATACTTCTTATTGCAAAGACCCTGAAACCATTGTTCGTTATGGGTCCTGGCAAGCTTGGTTCCCTCTCCTAAACTTTTCCACCAGGGAACCACTACGTCTGGATCAGACGCCAACCCCGACCTTCGCTACTTGGATGTTGAGAGGCTAATGTTCACTCTCAACCTGCCTATTGGTATGGTTCACATTCTCCGGGAACAAGCAGGAAGTCAGTCCTCACATATGGGTGATGTTGGCGCCGATGGAGCCCACATGCGGAGCAAATCCCCAGCTTTCTAAGAAAGCCTTTGGAAATTGCATCACGCATGCGCAGTCCCCTTCCCACCCAAGGGTGCTATCTTGCTCAGTCACCTTTTTTCCACGGAGCCCTTCGGGTGTAGTCCAGTTGTCACCGCAAAAAAAGTGTTTAAAATACTTAAAAGTTTCATCCTTTTCCTCCGGTTCGACACCGGTTCCCCTTCCTGCCTTCGGCTCGGTACACCGGTATCGAGTCCGGTTTGTTTTTTTGTTTTTTTGTTTTTTGTTCTTCGTGACTAGCGTTCGCGCTCTTTTTCTTTTTCACTGGCAGCCCAGGTCTTCGACCACGCAGGGGCCCTTTTTCCCCCGATGGCTGCCAGCGGGTTTAAGAAATGTGATCAGTGTACAAAATTAATGTCCCTCACTGATACACATGACTGCTGTCTCCGGTGCCTCGTGCCTGACCATGATCCGAAGGTCTGTGGCCTGTGTAGTAAAATGTCCTCGAAGGCCCTGAGAAACTGCCAGCAGCAGCATGATAGGATTTTTGCTGAGTCCGTATCTTCGTGGGCCCGGACCTCGTCTGAGGCTTCTACGTCTCTGGAACACTCTGAGCAAGAGGTTTCTCGGAGAAGGGGGTCTCCCTCGCAGGAACATCAAAGGAAGAAAAAATCCTCAAAGGCGACGTCATTGGATGGCTCTGAACAGCCTGGTTTCTCCCGGGACAGATTGTGGAGCCCCGAGCGTGGACCCGGATCCTCGGAGATGGAGCATCCAGCGAAGCTTCCTTGATGGGATACAGAGCAGCCGAGGCAGGTAACAACTGTCCTCGTTGAGGACTCTCCTCTGGGAGAATCAGCATCGGGCCCGACGGTGTCAGGACCCGACCCAGTGGCTGCGGAGCCTTCTGAGATCAGTCTCAGAATGGTGGCCTTGGAGCACAGTATGACTGCCTTCATGGACCAGCAGCGGGCACTGCTAGCCGGTCTCACCAGTCCTTCCACCCCGACCACTGGGCCACCGATGTCCGAGTTGACCCCGGAGGCCGAGCCAATCCTCAAGACCATGCATACTCGTCGATCCTCGGCCGAGGTCTCCCTCGACCTCCCGTTTGGGACCGAGGTTGGGGCGGTCAAAGCCGAAGCCCTCGAGGCTGGAGCCGCTCGATTCCTCTTCGGAGGTAGCGGGCTGGGAGACTGAGGAAAAAGAGTCCCCCGGACACCTGCCGGCACAGGGACGTCCCGTCCGATTCCCTGGCGTCTTAGCCTTGGAGAAGGTCCCCCCCCTCGAGGACACTAGGTTCTTGGAATTCGTCAGGGGCATGTCAAAGGCTTTGGCATTCCCTGTGGAGTCCGAGGAGGATCCTCGAGCCGAAGAGCTTGAGATCCTCCAGTGTGACTCTCCCCCGCGGGAGGCCCTTACTGTACCAGTGCCTCCGATCCTGGAAAGACTGATGCTGTGCTTGTGGGGGACACCGGCGTCTGTGCCGATGATCAGCAGGCGGATCGACTCGATGTATCGGGTCCACAAGAGTCCTGGGTTCCAAAAAGCACAACTGCCGCACAACTCCATGGTTGTGGAATCGGCCATGCGCCGGCTCAAGAGCCAGAAGACGCACTTCTCGGTGCCTCCTGACAGGGAGGCCCGCAACTTGGATGCCCTCGGCAGGAAGTGCTACCAGGGTTCTATGCTGACATGTCGGTTCCAGGCATACCAGCTGTATATGGGCATGTACCTGTGAGACTTAGCAAAGGAAATCGCTGGGTTCTTGGCTGGCCTCTCCGAGGGACCTTTGCAGTGCTTCAAGAGCCTGTCCACTGGAGTCTGTGAGTGCTCAAAATTCATGACTCGAGCTGCCTATGACAGGTTTGAGGCAGTGGCCTGGGTAGCTGCGGCGGGCTTCGGTGCACGCCGCCAGGCATGGCTACAGTCGTCGGACCTTGAGCAATGGGTTCAGGACAAGTTGGTCGATGTCCCATGCCAGGGAGAGAACCTCTTCGGCAAACCCATGACCGAAAAGGCTGCTGAGCTCTAAACCGAGTACATGACCAGGACACGGCTCTCAAAGAAGACTTCTGCCCCTTCTAAAAAGAAGAGCTTGGGTAAGAAGCCCTTTTTCATGAGGAAGGGTGCTGCTTAACGAAGCTACCCCCATTTCAGGCCTCCCCGGCACCCCAACAGGGGCAGCAGGCCAAGGGACAGGGGCATGGCCCACATAAGCAGAAAGCCCCTAAACCCCAGGGACTGGCTCCGGCTCAGCCTCGGAGTGGCTTTTGACAAGGCATAGCCCCTCTCACCACAGGAGACAGGCAATGCACAGGAGGAAGGCTTGCCCTGTATGCCCACAGGTGGCCAGCCATCACCACAGACGCCTGGGTCCTACAGATAGTCCATCAAGGCTATCTGCTCCATTTGACCCAGGTGCCGCCTCCTTACTTTCTAGGAGAGCCTCTCAGGTCTCCTCTTCACCGGGACCTTCTTCTGAAGGAATTAGCAGGTCTTCTCAACAATCAGGCGGTAGAACCGATGCCCCACCACCTACAGGGCAAGGGCTTCTTCTGGTGCCAAAAAGGACAGGGGGCCTCAGACCCATCCTCAACCTGTGCAACTTAAACAAATTCCTGGTGAGGGAAAAGTTCAAGAGGCTTTCACTTGGAATATTGCTGCCTTACCTCCGCCAGGGAGACTGGCTATGCTCCTTAGACCTAAAGGATGCGTATACACGCATCCTAATTCATCCAGACCACAGACAATATCTATGCTTTGTGGTGGGGGGAAACCACTATCAGTACAGAGTGCTTCCCTTCGGCCTGGCCTCCGCCCCCAGGGTATTCACAAAGTGCCTGGCGGTGGTGGCCACCTTCCTCTGAATCCAAGGAGTCTTTGTCTTCCCCTACCTAGACGACTGGCTCATCAGAGTCACGTCAGCCGTGGAGGTCCAACAGGCCACATCTCGCACCATTCAGGTGCTTCAGCATCTAGAGTTTGTAATCAATTATGCCAAGTCTACCTTAATGCCCACTCAACAACTAGAGTTCATTGGGGCCAGACTAGATACCCTTCAGGCAAGAGCTTATCTGCCAGTAGACAGGGCATAGAGACTCCTGGCCCCTAGCATGTCAAGTGAGTCGCATGTCCCATATATCAGCAAGACACTTCCTGCGCCTACTCAGCCACATGGCCTCCACAGTCCATGTGACACCAGATGCCCGCCTCCACATGCGAACAGCTCAGTGGTGCCTCAGGGACCAGTGGACGCAAGCCACAGGTGGACTCCGAGACAGTCACAGTGTCCAAAAGACTACGACAGTCCTTGGAATGGTGGCTTCAACCAAAGCACTTGGAGGCGGGAGTGACCTTCTAGGCTCCTCAACACACGAGAATCCTAACTACGGATGCATCCTTGCTTTGCTGGGGAGCCCATTGCCAGGGATTTTGCACTCGGGGCCTGTGGTCTCTAAACGAGAGCACGCAACAAATCAATTTCTTGGAACTTCGTGCAATTCGCCTGGCTCTACGAGCCTTCTGTCAAACTTTGGCTCATCAGCCTGTCTTGGTGCAAACAGACAACCAAGTAGCGATGTTCTGTGTGAACAAGCAGGGAGGCACAGGGTCCCACCTGTGTCAGGAAATCCTGGACCTGTGCTCCTTTGCAGTCCGGCATGGCATGCATCTGAGAGCAGTTTATCTACCAGGCCAGGAAAATTACTTAGCCAACAGGCTAAGCAGGATTCTGCAACCCCACGAATGGCAACTGGACACGAATGTGGTCCAGTGGCTTTTTCAGACCTGGGGACAGCCAGCACTGGATTTGTTTGCGAATCCACACAATCACCAGTTGTCCTGGTTTTGCTCCAGGCAGGTGCATCCAAACAGAATGGCTGCCGATGCCTTTCTCATCTCATGGTCTGTGGGCCTCCTGTATGCGTTTCCTCCGATGCCTCTGGTGGCCAAAACTCTGCTCAAGATTCTCTGAGACAAAGCCTCGGTCATCCTGGTAGCCCCAAGATGGCCGAGGCAGCCCTGGTTTCCGCTTCTACTTCAACTAGTGGTGGAGACCCCAATCCCCCTGGGGTCCTCTCCAAACCACCTGTCTCAAGAGGGGGCACTCTCCTGCACCCCAACCTCAGCTCCCTCAACCTAATGGCATGGCTGCTGAAAGGGTAGTTATCGCACCACTTCTCCTTCCAAAAAACATGGAAGAAGTTTTGCTGGCCTCAAGAAGGCAGTCAACTAGACGAACCTATGCCTTTAAGTGGCGTAGCATTAAAGTATGATGCGAAGAGCAGAAAGTGAATCCTTTCTCCTTCCAGGTTGCAGTGGTACTACAGTATCTTCTCCACCTTTCGGATTTGGGCCTTAAGTCCAATTCCGTCAGAGTTCACCTTAGTGCCTTGGCTGCACACCACTTTCCAGTGGAGAGAAAGCCTCTTTCTGCACATCCTTTGGTGTCCAGGTTCCTGAGAGGCCTATTTCTACTGAAGCCCCTGGTTTGCCCTCTGGCAAACGAGTGGGATCTGGATGTGGTCTTAGGGCAGCTTACTCGTCCACCATTTGAGCCAATGGCAACCTGCCATCTATGCTACCTTTCTTGGAAGGTATTTTTCTTGGTGGCACTCATGTCGGCTTGATGAGTGAGTGAGCTTCAGGCCCTGGTGTCCGACAGGCCTTATACAAGGTTCTATAGGAACCAGGTGGTGCTCCACACACATCCCAAGTTCCTTCTGAAAGTGGTATCTTCGTTCCACCTCAACCAGGAGGTAGTATTACCTACCTTCTTTCCCAGGCCGCATGCCAGTCGGGCAGAGACAGTTCTGCATACCCTGGACTGTAAGAGGGCGTTAACCTTCTACATTCAATGTATGCAAGGCCATAGAAGGGCTTCTCAGCTCTTTGTATTCTATGACCCCAGTAAGCTGGGGATGGCCATCTCCAAGTGTACGCTCTCCACCTGGGTAGTAGACTGTATTTCCTGAGCATACCGGGTGGCCGATCTTCCGTTGCAGGGTTGTGTTACGGCCCACCGGGTCAGGGCTATGTCGGCATCAATGGCTCACTTCCGCTCTGTTCCGCTGGCAGACATCTGCCAGGCCGCCACCTGGTCTTCGTGTCAGACTTTCGCAACCCATTACTGCCTGGATAAGGAGTCCCAATGGGACAGTGCTTTCGGCCAGGCTGTACTTGGTAATCTTTTCGAGGTCTAGGCAACTCCTACCCTCCAACCCTTTGGTGTCAGGCTACTGGAGTGTTACTCTCTCAGTTAGATTCCTATTGTGGTTGCTTGCGGCTCTCGTAGAGGGAGCCTCTTTTTCAGCTGTGGGTTCTGTCTTGAAGGACTAGAAAAAGGGACTGTTACTTCTGAAGAGAGATCTGCAACTGTGAGTATATACTTCTGGTAATTTTTTAAAAGGAATTCTTTGTATTAAAGCTAATTAATCTGTGAACCCACTATTTTTTGTTAAATCAGTCAGGGCCTAGTAGCAGCAGTTTAAGTTTAAATATAAAACACAGAGGAGAACTTACTGGTTACATTTCATACCCAGCAGAGAGCTTGTAGTTTAAATTTAATAGTCACTCAGGGCCTAGTAACAGCAAAGTACTTTTAGTTTACATTTAAAACACAGAAGAGAGCTTTCTGGTTACATTTGGAACCCAGCAGAGAGCTTGTAGTCTAAATTTAATAGTCACTGAGGGCTTGGCATCAGCAAAGTACTTTTAGCTTAAATTTAAAACACAGAAGAGAGCTTTCTGGTTAAATTTAGAACCAGCAGAGAGCTTGTAGTTTAAATTTCATAAGAAGTTAGAGCCTAGCAGCAGCTAAGAGCTATAATTTAAATCAAATCAGAATTTAGCTTACCTCAGCAGCACAAGACAGGGTACTGTGTAGCAGCCCTCTTTTAATAAGTGTTATTTCCCTCCCTCCCCTGGGATAATCGTAGCTTTATAGGTACTTACACATCTTAAAAGACAGGAGGTGCTCTCAGGTGAAGCTCATTACGCAAATCAGTCATAAACTAAGGACCTGAGATTAGTTAAGCTTCAGGTGAACAAGGTATATTACACGTATTAGGTACAGTTTTATTAGTATAAATATCCATAGCAACCCTTAGTAAGTAAAGAACTTAGATCTAAACACAAACTTAAAACTAAGATGCAGACAGCAGTCCAGCAGCGGGATGGGGGCTTTCCAGTCTTTTGCATTGAGTGTCACATGTATGATTTTTCTCCCAGTTGGTGAGAGGTCCTACGTGTGCACTAGGTGCAAGGAGCTCTTTGCTCTCAGGGAACGAGTCCGTTCTCTAGAGGCTAAAGTAGCAGACTTGGAAAGCATAAGACAGACAGAGAGGTACATAGACGAGACTTACAGGGATATAGTCCTGAAGTCCCACCTCCAGTCTGGCAGCATCCCTGTTGCCATGGAGGAGAGAGGTCACGTGACACGAGAGCATCACCCTGGTGTGGCAGGAAGTGATCCTGTAACTAGGACCTGTCCTCCAGGTGATGTAAAACCCTCTCGCACCGAGGAAGTTTCTCCAGGGCTATGTGCCCATGAGGGAAGGGTTAGGACAGCCGTTATAGTTGGTGATTCGATCATTAGGCATGTAGATAGCTGGGTGGCTGGTGGACGTGAGGATCGCCTGGTAACATGCCTGCCTGGTGCGAAGGTAGCGGACCTCACGCGCCACCTAGATAAGGTCTTAGATAAACATAGAAACATAGAAACATGATGACAGAAAAAGACCACAAGGCCCATCTAGTCTGTCCTTCCATAACTACAACAGTCCACTTTTTACCTTTAGAGATCCTCTGTGTTGGTCCCATGCTTTTTTGAATTCAGTTACTGTGTCCTCATCTCTACCACCTCCACTGGGAGACTATTCCACGGATCCACTACTCTTTCCGTAAAGAAATATTTCCGCATATCACTCCTGAATCTATCTCCCTTCATCCTCATCCCATGTCCCCTCGTAGCAGAACTTGCTTTCAATTGAAAGAGGCTCTCTCCCTGAACATTTATGCCACGGAGGTATTTAAAAAAAACCAGCAGAAACTGCTCTAGTGATCAGGAGTTCAAATCACAGTCACAGCAGCTTAAGTCGAGTTTTTTGGAGAGAGGATATCCGAAGCAGGTAGTTAGGAGAGCGTACCGACGAGCATTGTACAACAATAGAGCTTTACTATTGACCCCTACGTGTCGTGAGGTGGGAGGAGATATGGATACCATTAATTTAGTTACAAAATTTTCCCCTTTGAGTCGGGAGATACAGCGGAGTGTACGGGAGCATAAGAATGTGCTATCTGCTTTGCCTGGTATGGAGGGTAAGAAGTTGAGGTGCGTGTGGCAGAGGCACCGTAACCTGAAAGAATTTGTGAGTCCTACGGTTTTACCTGTGTTGACTAGTTTGGCAGTAGAAAAGGGTCACAAACAATGTGGATCATGCGATATCTGTGCAATCACTTCCGAGACAATTGTGTTCAGTTATCGTCATGTTAATTATGTTGTGTCTTCCTCTACTACGTGCAGCTCTGCAGAGGTGGTTTATGTGGTAAAATGCCCCTGCGAGCTCCTTTACATTGGTAAAACCACAAGGATATTTCGGACACGTATGAGGGAGCACCATAGCCGGTTGCGCTGCAAAGTAGTATCAGCCCCGCTTGTCCAACACTGTATTGATTGTGGGCATACATTTGAACAATTAACCTGTTTTTGTATTGAGCAAGTTACCCATGGTTTTGGTAACCGTACTCAAGATCAGGTGCTTATCCAGCATGAACAGCGCTGGATTTATGAACTAGATACTGTCATACCGAATGGTTTGAATGGTATGATAGAATGGGCGGCATGTCTGTGACCAGGCTCCTGTTTGGAGGGTATGTTTATTTTTCGATCAATGAGTTTGATTGGCTGTTGGGAGTCTTGTGGAGGGTACGGTAGTGATTCATAAGAATGCGGCTTGTTTAGGATCTAAGTATGCACCAGGAGTTATTTTTTTGTGAATGGGGCTGTATGGAGCTTCTTTTTGAGTCTGTGCTATTTAACCCGATCACTTGTAGTTAGTCCGCATGCGCGGCGTCTTTTTGTTTAAGCTTTTCATGAGTTGAGAAAGATTGGAAGCTGGCAAGATTCTATTGTGTTTGACGTGGGCAGCGGTTTTCTGTAAGTAACTGCTGATATTAGTTCTACCCACGGGTTTTTAATTAATGATTTTAGAATGTTTGGTTTTGGGTTATACACGACGTTTGTTTTGCTTGTAGGTGATCCAGTAAATCCCCTGAAGAACCCTCTAAGGAGAAACGCTCTGAAGGCGCTGGGGAGAGGCGTCGGGATGTTTATGGAGTTCGGATCGGTTTGAAAAGTTTGTTTGAGCAGGCTTTTAAGCGGTGTGAAGAGGAACGCTATATACCTGGTCCAGTGTCATCATTAGTAAAGAAGAAAGTTGTATTGATGCATATGGGGCAGGTTATTTAACTATATCACTGCTAGCTACCAATGGGGGTCGTTGATGTTATTTAGCTTCTGTCCCCTTGAGTTTGACCTCTGAGTCTTTGGGGTAGAAGCTATGAAGTTCTGAGACCACCAGGTAGTTGTTAGATATAGTTTATTTAACTATTTTTTGCTCAAATAAGCGATTGTTTTTGGATGGATGTATTTCCCATTTTTTGTTACATTGAACGCCTGATTTTTTTGAAGCACATTGTATAGCGTTTACGAGCTGACCTATTATCACGGAGGTATTTAAACATCTCAATCATATCACCTCTATCCCGCCTTTCCTCTAAGGTGTACATATTAAGATCCTTAAGTCTGTCCTCATATGCTTTATAATGAAGCCCATTAATCATTTTAGTAGCAACCCTCTGCACCGACTCCATCCTGTTCACATCCTTTTGAAGGTGCGGTCTCCAGAATTGCACACCATACTCCAAATGAGGTCGCACCAAAGACTTATACAGAGGCATTATCACCTCCTTTTTTCTGCTAGCCATTCCTCTCCGTATGCACCCAAGCATCCTTCTAGCTTTTGCCGTCGCCTTTTCTACCTGTTTAGCTACTTTAAGATCATCAGACACAACCACGCCTAGGTCCCGCTCTTCTTTAGTGGACAAAAGTACTTCACCTCCTATACTGTATTGCTCCCTTGGATTGCTGCAGCCCAAATGCATGACCTTACATTTTTTAACATTAAATCCCAGCTGCCAAATTCTAGACCATTCTTCAAGCTTAGCTAGATCCCTCCTCATGTTATCTACACCTTCCTGGGTGTCTACTCTATTGCAGATTTTGGTATCATCCGCAAAGAGGCAAACCTTACCCGACAGCCCTTCCGCTATATCACTAACAAAGATGTTAAAAAGAATCGGACCAAGGACAGATCCCTGGGGCACACCACTGGTAACATCCTTCTCCTCAGAGTGAGCTCCATTTACTTGTACTCTTTGTCGCCTCCCACCCAACCAATTTCTAACCCAAGCAGTAACTTTAGGGTCCATCCCTAGGGTGCTCAGTTTGTTTATAAGTCGCCTGTGAGGAACAGTGTCAAAGGCTTTACTGAAATCTAAATACACCACATCTAGAGCTCTCCCTCGGTCCAACTCCCTGGTCACCCAGTCAAAGAAATCAATCAGATTTGTCTGACAAGACCTGCCTCTGGTGAATCCATGCTGCCTCGGATCCTGTAATCCGCCAGACTCCAGAAACCTCACTATTTTCTCTTTCAGCAGCGTTTCCAATAATTTACTCACCACCGAAGTTAAACTAACCGGCCTGTAGTTTTCAACCACATCCTTACTTCCGCTTTTGTGTAAAGGCACCACATGAGCCTCTCTCCAGTCCTTTGGCACCACTCCCGACTCCAACGAGGAATTGAAAAGGTCAGTCAGTGGAGTTGCTAGAACGTCCCCAAGTTCCCTCAGTATTCTAGGGTGTATCCCATCCGGTCCCATCGCTTTGTCTACTTTAAGTTGAGCTAGTTTCTCACGAACACAGTCCTCTGAAAATTGTTCAAGATGTCCCTCGCTTCTGTTCTTATTTGTGGGTGTTTTCTGAGGTCCTGCTCCTGGTTCTTCATCTGTGAACACAGAACAAAAATATTTGTTAAGCAATTCCGCTTTATCCTTATCAGCTTCTACATATTCCCTCCCTGCACCCTTGAGTCTGACAATACCACTTTTGCCCTTCCTCTTCTTACTAATATATCTGAAAAATGTCTTATCCCCCCATTTTATTGCATTGGCTATTTCCTCCTCCTTTTGAATCTTTGCCTTCTTGACTACTTTGCTAGCTTCTCTAAGTTTTTCCAAATACAGATGCCTGTCTTCCTCTCTCTGTGATCTCTTGTATTTCATGAAGGCCTCCCTCTTTTTCTTCACTTTTTCAGCTACTTCCTTCGAAAACCATAGCGGTCTCCTGTTCCTTTTGCCTTTATTTACCATTTTAACAAAAAGGTTGGTTGCCTTTAAAATACCCCCTTTCAGTTTTGCCCACTGTTTTTCTAAATCCCCCAGCTGTTCCCATCCCACTAACGACTCCCTGAGGTATTGGCCCATCTTCGCAAAGTTAGTCTTCCTAAAGTCTAAGATCTTCACCTTGGAATGGATTCTAACAGCCCTAGTCCTAATACTGAACCACACCATCTGGTGATCACTGGATGCAAAATGATCTCCCACTACAACATTAGAAACACTTTCACCATTGGTAAGCACTGGGGATAGTGCTGGGGAGGTGTCTGCTGTCTTGGTACATGTCGGTACCAATGACATAGGAAAATGTGGTAGGGAGGTTCTGGAGGCTAAATTTAGGCTTTTAGGTAGGGAGTTGAAATCCAGAACTTCCAGGGTAGCATTCTCCGAAATGCTTCCTGTTCCACGCGCAGGACCCAAAAGGCAGGCAGAGCTCCGGAGTCTCAATGCGTGGATGAGACAGTGGTGCAGAGATGAGGGTTTTGGATTTGTTAGGAACTGGGGAGCATTCTGGGGAAAGGAGGGGCTCTTCTGAAGGGATGGGCTTCACCTTAACCAGGATGGAACCAGGCTGCTGGCATTAACCTTTAAAAAGGAGATAGAGCAGCTTTTAAACTAGATATTAGGGGAAAGCCGACAGTCACCCAAGAGCAGATGGTTCGGAAGAATGTATCTTTGAAGGATACTACCAAAAGCAGAGAGGTTCCACAAAAGAGTAAAGTAGCCCAAATGCCCTCAAGTATGGAGCAGACTGAGCTTAAAGATCCCAAATTACCCGTGTCTAACAATAGCCAAATTAATATGAGTAAAATACATTTTCTAAAATGCTTGTATGCAAATGCTAGAAGTCTAAATAATAAGATGGGAGAGTTAGAATATATAGCACTAAATGAAAGGTTAGATATGATTGGAATATCAGAGACATGGTGGAAGGAGGACAACCAGTGGGATACTGTGATACCTGGGTACAAACTATATCGTAATGATAGAGCTGATCAAATTGGTGGAGGGGTTGCTCTCTATGTTAGAGAGGGCATTGAGTCAGAAAGGATTAAAGTTTTGCAGGAAACAAAATCTGCTGTAGAATCTATATGGATTGAAATTCCATGTAAAAGGGGGAAGGCAATGGCAGTGGGGGTGTACTATCGAGCGCCTTGCCAGAATGACCAAATGGATGATGAAATGCTCAAAGAAATCAAGGAAGCTAACAAAAGTTACAGTGCAGTAATAATAATGGGTGATTTCAACTACCCCGGTATCGACTGGGTCAGTGTCACGTCAGGACATGCTAGGGAGATAAAGTTCCTAGATGAAATAAATGACTGCTTCTTGGAGCAGCTGGTTCATGAACCGACCAGAGGGGAAGCCATATTAGACCTAGACCTTAGTGGAACACCAGATCTATTGCAAGAGATAAGGTTGTTGGGGCCACTTGGCAATAATGATCATAGCATGATCGCCTTTGATTTAATTAGTGGAGGAGGGATAGTAAGGAAATCCACAGTACTACCTTTTAACTTTCGAAAGGGAAACTATGATAAAATGAGGAAAACAGTTAAAAAAACCTAAAAGGAGCAGTTGCAAAGGTTAAAGACGTACATCAGGCTTGGCTGTTGTTGAAAAATACTATCTTGGAAGCCCAGACCAGCTGTATTCCACGTTTTAAGAAAAGTGGAAGGAAGTCCAAAAAACTACCAGCATGGTTTAAAGGTGAGGTCAGAGAGGCTGTTGTTGCCAAAAAAGCATCTTTCAGGAAATGGAAAAAAGAGCCAAACGACGAAACCTGGAAACAGCACAAGCACTGGCAAGTCAAATGCAAGGCATTGATAAGGCAGGCAAAGGGAGAATTTGAGAAGAAGCTTGCTGCATAAGCAAAAACGCAAAGTAAAGAGCTTTTCAAGTACATTCGTAGCAAAAAACCTGTGAGAGAGTCAATTGGTCCATTAGATGATAAAGCGGTTAAAGGAGCACTAAGAGGCGACAAGGCGATAGCGGAGAGATTGAATGAATTCTTTGCTTCAGTCTTTACTGAGGAAGATGTAGGGATGTTACCCATGACTGAAGTGGTATTTAAAGGTGTGGAAGAATTGAAGGAAATATCGATACATCGGGAAGATGTATTACAACTATTAGATAAACGGAAGAGTAGCAAATCACCTGGGCCGGATGGTATACATCCAAGGGTGTTGAAAGAACTGAAATACGAGATTGCAGACCTGCTATTAGTAATCTGTGAACTATCATTAAAATCATCTCTAATACCTGAAGATTGGAGGATCGCCAATGTAACACCAATTTTTAAAAAGGGTTCCAGGGGTGATCCGGGAAACTACAGACCGGTGAGCCTGACATCAGTACCGGGAAAAATGGTAGAAACCATCATAAAGAATAAAATTACTCAGCATGTAAATAGTCATGACCTAATGGGAGACAGCCAACATGGCTTTAGACAAGGAAGATCTTGTCTTACTAATCTGTTATGTTTTTTTGAAGGAGTGAATAATCAGGTGGACAAAGGTGAGTCGGTTGATATTGTGTATCTGGACTTTCAGAAAGCCTTTGACAAGGTCCCTCATGAGATACTTTTGGCAAAACTAAAGAGTCATGGGATAGGAGGCAGTGTACTATTGTGGATCAGGAACTGGTTAAAAGATAGAAAGCAGAGGGTAGGGCTAAATGGCCAATTTTCCCAATGGAGAAAGGTGAATAGTGGTGTACCCCAGGGATCTGTGCTGGGTCCGCTGCTTTTTGACATATTCATAAATGACCTGGAAAGTGGAATAACGAGTGAGGTTATCAAATTTGCAGATGACACAAAACTATTTAAAGTTGTTAAAACCCAAGAGGATTGTGGAAAATTGCAAGAGGATCTTGATAAATTGGAAGACTGGGCATCAAAATGGCAGATGAAATTTAATGTGGACAAGTGCAAGGTTATGCACCTAGGGAAGAACAACCCAAACTATGGTTACATGATGCAAGGTTCCACATTAGGAACCAGCACCCAGGAAAAAGATTTAGGCGTCATTGTGGATACCATGTTAAAACCCTCGGCCCAGTGTGCAGCAGCGGCCAAGAGAGCAAATAGAATGCTAGGTATGATAAGGAAAGGAATGGAAAATAAAACAAAAGATATTATAATGCCTCTATATCGTTCCATGGTGAGACCGCACCTTGAATATTGTGTGCAATTCTGGTCGCCGTATCTTAAAAAGGATATAGCGATTTTAGAAAAGGTTCAGAGAAGAGCCACCAAAATGGTAAAGGGGATGGAAGGATACTCCTATGAAGAAAGGCTAAAAAGGTTGGGGCTCTTTAACCTGGAAAAGAGACGGCTGAGGGGAGATATGATAGAAGTCTATAAATTAATGAACGGAGTGGAACGGGTAAACGTAGATCGATTGTTTACCTTATCAGAATATAGAAAGACATGGGGACATGCAATGAAGCTACAGGGTAAACTATTTAAGACTAATAAAAGAAAATATTTTTTCACTCAACGTGTAATCAAACTCTGGAGTTTGTTACCGGAGGATGTAGTAAAGGCTGTTAGTGTAGCTGGGTTTAAAAAAGGTTTGGACAAGTTCCTGGAGGAAAGGTCCATAAACCATTATTAAGAAGGGACCCAGGATATCAATGCTTGAACCAATACAAGCATTGTGGAACCTGTGTCCCTTGGGGAAACTGCTAGGTACGTATGACCTAGATTGGCCACTGTTGGAAACAGAATACTGGGCTTGATGGACCTTGGTCTGACCCAGTATGGCATATCTTATGTTCTTATGTTCTCGGTAGCCTATAGCTGGGGAGTCCTATATGTGAGGACTGACTTCCTGCTTGTTCACGGAGAAAGCATAGTTACTCACCTGTAACAGCTGTTGTCTGGGGACAGCAGGAATCAGTCCTCATGACCCTCCCTCCTCCCCTTAGAGTTGCAGTCCTATTATTATATTTTGTTCTTTTTGCCGTCTTTTTAGCTGTGTCATTTGGCTGATCAAGATGGCACCCTTGGGCGGGAAGTGGACCGTGCATGCGTGATGCAATTCCCAAAGACTTTCTTAGAAAGTTGGGGTTTTGCTCCGCATGAGGGCTCCATCGGCACCGACGTCACCCATATGTGTGGACTGATTCCTGCTGTCCCTGGAAAACACCTGTTACAAGTGAGTAACTACGCTTTCTTTGTGAAGGGAACATTCCATAAATCCCTTTGCCTGTCTCACACAAACACTGCTTGAATATCTTCTACATCTGTTAGAGTCTGGACTCCAATTCAGTAAGGGTTTAATTATGCTGAAGTGGAGCTTCTCCAGGACCAAGCAGGAAGTCAGTCCTCACATATGTGGTGACATCGACGTCGATGGAGCCCTTGCAGAGCATTTCCCCAGCTTTCTATGAAAGCATTTGGGAATACTGCACGCATGCGCGGTCCCCTTCCCGCCTAAAGGTGCCATCATGCTCAGTCTTTCTTTTTCCGAGGAGCCCGTCGGACGTTCGTCCTAATCACCCGGAAAAAAGTTAGATTTTTCTTGCGATTTTCTTACGATTTCATCGTGGATTTTGTCCGGTTCGACGCCGGTTCCCCTTCCCGCTGGGTTCGGTACACCGGTATCGAGCCCGTCTCTCGTTTTTTGTTTTTTGCCCTTAGTGACTGGCGTTCGCGCCCTTTTTCCTTTTTCCCTGTTATGCCGGTCCTTTGACCTTGCGGGGGCTCTTTTTTCCCCGATGGCTTCCAGTGGTTTCAAAAAGTGTGATCGGTGCAAGAAACTGATGTCTCTCACCGACACACACGACTGCTGCCTTCGGTGCCTTGGTCCCGATCATGATCCTAAGATCTGTGGGCCCTGTGGGAAAATGTCCACTAAGGCACTGCGAAGTCGACAGCATCAAAAGGAAAGGCTTTTTCCTGATTTGGCCTCCGGCTGGGCTCAGACCTCATCTGAGGCCTCGACGTCTCGGGAGTCTGACCCCGAGCATCATTGGGGTTCCTCGGACAGGGGGTCCCCCGATCGGGAGTGAAAGAGGAAGAAGCGGCTCGCGAGGGCAGTGTCGGAAGAGGTCCCTGGCTCCTCGAGGGCTAGGTCTCGGACCGCCGTCCCGGGCCCTTGGAACAGGAGAAGCCGTCCAAAATGCCTCACGTGGAGCCAGAGTCTGCTGGACACGTAAGTCCTTTTGTCCTCGAGGACTCTCCTCCCAGGGATCCGATGTCGGGCCCGGCGCCGCCGGGGTCCGAGTCGGTGGCTGCTGAGTCTCCTGAGCTTGGACTCAGGCTGACAGCCTTGGAGTGCAGACTGTCTGCCTTCATGGATCAGCAGCGGGCGCTGATGGCCAGCCTTGCAGGCGCATCTACCCCGACCACCGGGACATCGACGTCAAAGTCGACCCCGGAGACCGAGCCGATACTCGAGACCATGAAGGCTCGAGGTCGACCTTGGTCGCTGTCACCCTCGACCTCCCGGTCGGGACCGAGGGCGTCGATGCCGGTGCCTTCGGCGTCGGGGCGGGTGCTGCTGGGCCCCGCGCGGTCGGAGCCCGACTCCTCTTCGGACGAGTCCGCCTGGGAGACGGAGGACAAGGAGTCCCCCGATACCTTCAGGATTCGGTGCGTCCCGTCAGACTCACTGCAGTCCGAGCCCCTGAGTCGATCCCCCCCCGGAGGATACCCGGTTCTGGGAGTTCGTTCGGGATATGGCCACAGCATTGGCGATCCCCCGCGGACCCCGAGGAGGAGCCTCGAGCCGAAGAGCTCAAGGCCCTCCAGTATGACTCTCCTCCGAAGGAGGCCTTTACTGTGCCAGTTCCTCCGATGCTGGAACGGCTCCTCTTCCGGATGTGGGAGGCACCGGCCTCGGCGCAGATTTTGAGCAAACGGGTCGATTCTATTTATCGACTCCGTAAGAGCCCTGGTTTTCAGAAGGCGCAGCTACCACACCATTCCATGGTGGTGGAATCGGCCATGCATCGTCTGAAGAGCCAGAAGATGCACTCCGCGGTGCCCCCCCAGCCGGGAGGCCCGGAACCTGGATGCGTTTGGTAGAAAGTGCTTCCAGGGCTCGATGCTTGCTTGCCGTGTCGAGTCCTACCAGCTGTACATGGGCATGTACTTGCGGGACCTGGCGAAGGAACTTGCCGGGTTCTCTGCTGGTCTCTCCGGGGGAACCTTTGCAGAGGTTCAAGTCCTTGTCTTCGTGGATCCGGGAATGCTCTAAGTTCATGTCCGGAGCAGCCTACGATGGCTTCGAGGCCTCGGCCCATGTTGCGGCAGCCGGCATCGCGGCTCGACGCCAGGCATGGCTGCAGTCATCGGACCTCGAGCCATGGGTGCAAGACAAGTTTGTCGATGTCCCTTGCCGAGGTGAAAACTTTTTCGGCAAGCCCATGGCCGAGAAGGCTGCACAGCTCGAGACCGAGCACCTCACGAGGACAAGGCTGTCTAGAAAGACTTCTGCCCCTTCTCATAAAAAAAAGGGCTCGGGTAAGAAGTCCTTTTACCCGAGGAAGGTGACTGCCTACAAACAGTTCCTACCTTACCATGCCTCCCCAGCTCCCCCACAGGGTCAGCAGGCCAAGGGGCAGGGACATGGGCCCCATAGGCAGAAGGCCCCCAAGCCTCCGGCTCCTTCTCCCACTCAGCAGGGTGGGGGCTTTTGACTCTCAAGGCATAGCCTCTCCATCTCTGCTGTCCCATCCCTGCACAGGAGGTCGACTAGCCCTATTTGCCCACAGGTGGCCACCCATTACAGGAGACAATTGGGTCTTAAGCATAGTCCACAAGGTCTACCTGCTTCATTTTCATCAGTTGCCTCCTCCTTACATCCCAGGAGAGCCTCCAAGGCCTCCTCTCCACACAGACCTCCTCCTGCAGGAGCTTCAGGGTCTGTTGCGAGACCAGGCGGTGGATCCTGTGCCTCCCCACCTACAAGGTCACGGTTTCTACTCCAGGTACTTCCTCGTACCAAAGAGGACCGGAGGCCTCAGGCCTATTCTCGACCTCAGAAATCTCAACAAGTTCCTAGAGAAGGAAAAGTTCAAGATGCTTACTCTTGGAACACTTCTGCCCTACCTCCAGCAGGGAGATTGGCTATGCTCTTTAGATCTAAAGGATGCGTACACTCACATCCTCATTCATCCAGACCACAGAGAGTACCTCAGGTTCATTGTGGGAAGAAACCATTATCAGTACAGAGTGCTGCCTTTCGGCCTCACTTCCACTCCCAGGATCTTTAACAAATGCCTGGCAGTGGTGGTGGCCTAATTGAGAAATCGGGGTATCTTTGTCTTCCCCTATCTGGACGACTGGCTCATCAGGGGTCAGACGTGCCAGGAGGCCAGTCAAGCCACCCTCCACACTATTTCTCTACTTCAACACCTGGGGTTTGTCATAAACTTTGCAAAGTCCACTTTGCTCCCCTCCCAAAACTTGGAGTTCATAGGGGCAAGACTGCAGGCAAAAGCTTGCTTGCCAGAGGACAGAGCACAAAGACTGATCAGCTTGGCAACCCAGTTTCTCAGCGGCCTGCACAGTGGTGCCTCAGAACTCAGTGGACACATGCCGCAGGGAGCCTCAGCGACAGAGTGAGGGTGTCCAGACCATTCTTGAACTCCCTGCGATGGTGGCTGCACCTCCCCAACTTACTGCAGGGGGGTGCCCTTTCAGATGCCTCGGTTCACAGTGGTGTTGACCACCGATGCCTCCCTACAGGGCTGGGGGTCATATTGTCTGGGCAAGTGCACCCAGGGCCTGTGGTCTCCCTGGGAGGCCCAGCAGCAAATCAATCTGCTGGAATTACGAGCTATTCGCTTAGCCCTCAGGATTATCTCCAGGAACAAGCAGGAATTAGTCTTCACATATGAGTCTGCGCGGGAACGCTTCTCAGCGTCCAATCAGAAAGCCTTTGGAAGCATCCCACCACGCCTGCGTGCTGCCTTCCCGCCTTCCCAACTGTCTCTCCTCAGTTTTTGTTTTTCCGCGGAGCCGGCAGGACGTCCTCCTGTCACTGCAGAAAATTCTTCTTTTATTTTTTAGTTTTCTTGTGGTCGGCCTGCCTTCCCCGACGCCACTGGTACCGCCGGTGTTTCTTTTTTCTTTTCTTGTAAAATTTTTCCTTTTTAAGGAATATTTTTCCTCCTTAGTGTCTCACGGTTTCTCAGGCCTGTTAGGCCTCTCCATTTTCCTTCATGGAACCGCCAGCCACTCTCCCCAAGAAATGTACAAACTGTGGCGGTACAACCTTATTTTTAGACACTCACAATTGGTGTCTAACCTGCTTGGGTCCTGACCATTTTCCTCCGGAGCCTTTTGGCAATAATATTGTGGAAAGAAGTTTTCAACATCGAGTTCCCCTCGACACGCGGTCCCCATCCAAGTTCAGGGCACCGACCATATCTTCTTCTACACAGGATCAGGTAACCCAAAAACAGTCTGTTAAGACTAGCCAGTCCTCGAGCGGCAGTTCTCATGCACAGCATAGAGATGCCTCCGGCCTTGCCCTCGAGAATCCACTGGTTTCAAAACCCCGGTGGGAGTCTTCGGCCTCCAAAGCCAGTGTGGGGTTTCACGTTGTTCCTGAGGTTCACCCCTCACAGAACATACCTGAGCCGTGCCCGGTGGTGGCATCCGCTTCGAGCGGTACCGATACCCTGGCATCGGCAATGGTGTTGGATGAAACATTCCTCACCAAGGATCATCGTCTGGCGTCCTCGGTACCTACGGGGCCGGTGGATACGCTCCAAATCGACTTTCCAGTATCGGTACCGGCACTGATACTAGTACCTTTATGTTTATATCTTTATTATAAAACTTTTTATACCGCCTGAACCAAAAAGGCATACAGTGGTGCACAATAAAACAAGGCTACTGAAGAAACAGAAAGGAATGCGAATTATTCATAAAAGAGACAGCAGAGGATAGATTAAGGAAATCAGAGATACAGACCAATCAGCTATGGGCAGGGAGGGAAGGGAGATCAAAAGCAGTACAGAAAAGGTGAGTTTTGAGGGAAGCCTTGAAAGTACTAAAGGATGACTCCAAACGTAGAGCAAGGGGGAGAGAATTCCAAAGGCGGGGGCCGAGGAAGAAAAAGGCAGAAGAACGTGTTGATTCAAGATGAGCCCTGGAAGGGGGTGGAAGAAAAAGACGGTTAGCGTGAATCGACCGAAGTGCTCTGGAGGGACAGTGGAAGTGCACCAAATCAGAAAGATAAAGAGGAACACCGGTGTACAAAGCCCTGTGAACAAAAATCAGAACCTTATATTGAATACGGAAAGGGATAGGCAGCTAGTGTAAACGAATAAGAAGAGGAGTGATATGAGCAGAACGGGAAGAGTTGGTCAAAAGACGAGCAGCAGTATGGTGGACCAGTTGAAGACGACGAAGCTGTGAAAGAGGAAGGCCAGCCAGGGAAGCGTTACAATAGTCTAAACGAGAAACTACAAGAGAAAGAAGAAGTGTGGTCATGGAAGAGAAGGAAAGAAAAGGCTGGATAGCACGAAGTCGACGCAGTGTATAGAAGGAACGCTGGACAACAGAGGAAACGTGCTCTTGGAAAGTTAAAGCCGAGTCCAGGGTAACACCAAGATATCGCATAGAGGAAACAAGGGGGATAGGCTCAACGGGCAGAGAGGGAGCAAGAGAGGGAAGAGGAGCAACAGCAGTGAACCAGATGGCAGAGGTCTTAGACAGATTAACATGCAAAAAGTTCTCAGAAAACCAGGAAGAAACAGCGGAAAGACAGACATTGAGGGGACCAATATCGGGAGAGAGAGGGCAAGTGTGATAGAGAAGAATGATATCATCTGCGTAGTAATACGCAGAGATACCGTGCTGTTGGATAAGTAAAGCAAGAGGGGCCAGAAAAATGTTAAACAACAGAGGGGCCAATACAGAGCCCTGAGGGACACCACAGGGCAGAGGTGAAGGAGAGGATGAAGTAGTACCTGATAGGACTGAGAAAGACCGATCGAAAAGAAAAGAGTGAAACCAGCGAAGGACTGAACCAGAAAGACCAATAGAGCGAAGCCTTGAGAGGAGAGTACGGTGATCAACGACATCGAAAGCAGCAGAGAGATCAAGTGAGACAGCCAGAGAGATAGAACCGTGGTCATGAGCAACGTGCAACTCGTTAAAAAAGGAGATGAGAATAGATTCAGTACTGTGCCCAGAACGAAAACCAGATTGACGGGGGTGAAGAACCAAAGAATCCTCCAAGTGTGAAGATAACTGAGAGAAAACCACCCGTTCAAGAAGTTTTAGAGAAAGGAAAGATTAGAGATGGGACGCCAATTAGAGGGAGAGGTAGGATCCAGAGAAGGTTTCTTCAGGAGGGGACGGATAAGAGCATGCTTCCAGTGGGAGGGGAAAATACCGGATGAGAGACTGGTGTTAAAGATGGAAAGAACAAAAGGGAGGAGAGCCAAAGAGGGCTCAGCAAGCCAGTGAGAAGGTATAGGATCGGACGGACAAGTGGTTTTCCGAGTGGAAGAAAGAACAGTAGAAAGTTCAGAGAGTGTGATGGGCTGGAATACAGACCAACAGTATGAGAGAGGAGGGACAGTAGGGGAAACTGATGCAGAGGAGGGAACTGGGGAAAGAGGAGGAGGGGGAGAGAGAGGGGGGGGGGACAGGAGAGGAAAAGCTGACGGATGGAAAGGACCTTGCCAGCAAAAAATGAAGCCAAAGCATCAGGTGTGGGGTTATTAGAGGAGGATATAGCAGGAAGAGAAGCGGCAGGGGACGAGGAGGGTGCAGAGAGAGAATGGAGGATGCGGTATAGCTGACGAGTGGAGTTTGCCGAAGAAGAAATAAGCCTAGAAAAATAATCCCGCTTAGCGGAGTGCAGAAGGGAGCGATAGTGAGAGTGACAGTAACGGAAATGAGAAAGAGTAGCAGGTGAGGGGGACTTACGCCAGTGATGGAGAGCCCGACGTAGGTAAGAGCGGTGAAGACGAAAACCTGGAAGATACCAGGGGGAATTGGGGCGGTGGCGGACTACAGAAGAAGGGCGCAGGGGAGCAATCCTATCCAAAGCAGTGGAGAGAGAGGAGTCCCAGCACTGGGCTTGAAGGTCAACAGAAAGCAGAGAGAAGTCCTTAGGGAAAAGAGTGTCCGAGGGTGGAAAGAGCTGGATAGAGTCAGGGGTGAGATGACGAGCTGAGCGAGCGGAGGGTAGTAGAGGGGAAGAAGGGGGAGAAGGAGAGAGAGGACAGGGAAGGACAAAACATAAACAATAATGGTCTGACCAGGGAACCCCCCAGACGTACATCGATAGACTCGCTTCCTTCGATGCTGAGTCTGGAATCGATCTCCAGTCTGGAGGACTGGGTACCAACTCGCCTTGGTACCGACACCTGTCGGTACTGACGGCTCGGTTCCGATAATTCGGATCCGCAACTCTCGGTTCCTTCAATACCGTTAGAGTTGCCACCGGCTGGCCTTCATCCACCAGTATCAGATACGGTACCGGAGTCGGTACCGATATCCACATTACCATTGCTGTCGGTGCCTTCCATGCTTCTCTCGTCAGGCTCGCTTCCCTCGATGCCGAGTTTGGAATCGATTCCTAGCATGGTCGATGTGCTACCGACTGGTGCTGGTCCCGACATCCTGCAGTACCAGCGACCATCCTATAAGGATTCCATACTGCACCATCCAGGATCTTCTATTCCTATAAGCTTGGATAGATCCTTCGGTGCCAATGCTAGTTCTTCATCAGATCTAGCCTATCCAGGGGACGTTCCCTCTGAGGATCCTTCTTTTCAGGTTTTTCTCCTAGATATGGCAAAATCCCTTGCCATTTCTATTCCTGGACAAGGTCCTACACAGGGCAATACAGGATCCCTCTATATTCCTGAGGGAGCAAAGGAAGACATCATGCTTCTTGTGCATCAGTCCTTGCAGTATCTCCTCTTACGAATGTGGGAAGCTCCTTTAAAGGTACCCCCACTTTCCAGAGCAACTGATCTTTTATATCAGGTGCCGCCTTCTCCAGGATTTCAAAAGACTCAACTTCCTCATCATTCCATTGTTGTAGAATCAGCAATGAGGCGGGTGAACAGTTCTAAAAAGCACTCTTCTTATCCGCCAGGTCGTGAGTCTAAGACTTTAGATGCCTTTGGACGCCAAACTTTCCAGGCATCCATGCTTTCAGCAAGAATTCTCTCATATATCTTTTATATGGGTTTATCTCTTGAGGAAGTCACAAGGAAATTACATCTTTTGACTCCTTTTCTTCAAGAGCCCAAGAGTGTAGACTATTCCTCACTGGTTAGTCATGCTCAGAATATCTCTAGGTTTCTTACTCGTGCTTCCCTAGACTCCTTTGAGTCTGTTAGCAGGACTTCTGCTATAGCTATAGGAGCACGACGTAAAGCCTGGCTCCAAGCTTCAGACTTGGACAAATGGGCACAAGTTAGACTGGGAAATACTCCTTGCACTGGAGAAAATCTCTTTAACAAGGAGTCTTTATTCCAGGTTGCTCAGTTAACAACTGACTGTCCTGTTTCCAGAGGCTGTTCTACGCCTTCTCCTTTCCCAGTTAGTAGGAAATGTCCTGCCAAAATTTCTTCCCCTAGGGGAAGAAGATTTTATCCATCTTCTGCCCATCATACAGATGTTCCCAGGCAAGGGAAACATTACCCTGGTCTGAAGAATCCACAACCCCAGCAGGGTAAACAAACCCAGCAGTCGCAGGGTTTCAAATAGATCATCATTGCCCCTCTTGGTGGTTAGAGTAGCAGTCTGCTTCTTTTCATTTGCAGTATCTGCACTAAATTTATTCTAACCTTCCTAGATATCTCTTCATGAGACATCTTTTCTTTAACTTTAAGAGTGTTTATGATAATCATGCCATACCAACAGGGTTTTCCTCTTCCTCTTGGAGGAAAGAGAACTAACAACTATTAATAAACAGTTGTTTTTCCCTGTACTGGCAGGTATCATCTCACCAGTCAGAGACTTCCTCCATAGTCAGTCTCTTTCAACCCTGTCTTACCTCCCTCTTACTATAACATTTGGTTTGTAAGAGGGTCCCTTTTACACTGGTAGGCTCCTATGGTCCTCTACCTGTTCTACTGGGGGATTCTCCCATCCGGAGTTGTCTCCCCCTTTATTACCTTAGGGCAGCCCATCAGACAGTAGGAAACCCTACCAGGTCTGTGGTCTCTTTTTCCCAATCTAAAAGAGAGAAAGGAAAAAGAAATGTTCTCCGCTGCCCTGGTACGTTGCTGCAGAGACAGTAATTTCTAGTGGTTAAGCCACTGGTTCTGTTACCACACAACCAGGCATTCTCCTCCACTAGTAATCCTTCTAGCCTCAGTGCTAGGTCCCAAACAGGTTATCAACCTCGTTTGGGAAACCCTCTTATCACAGCCTAGTTGGTTAGCTTCTATTCTTCCCCCCTTGTTCTGGGCTGAATAGTTGGTTACCTGCTGGCTTCCCACAGCCAGTTCTTCTTCTAACCAACCTGCAGCATGCTCTCTGCAACTCTACAGAGTAGCTTTGCACTATGGGCCCTTGCTAGAGAGCATTAGTATCTTGCCTAGCAGATAACCCCAGATGGTTAACAGGGTTCCCCCAGTCATGTTCCCATAACTGGTAGGTATTTCCTACCGTTACCATCTCATCTTAAATTTCTTTTGAGACATCAGTCTCAGGCCTTTCATTACGTGAAACACCTAAAGAAGGGCCAATTACCTGGCTTGGCCCATATTTCCTTTGGTCTTCTTGTCAGAGATAATTTTCTTCACTGGCAGTAAGAGGACGCCCAATACCCCTCTTGCCCTCATAGGCAAGTCACTAGGGTATCTTCCTCCAGTGGCGTCCTCTATCCATTCGCCATATGGCAATTCTGGAGAAATCTAGTCTTCCTGCCTACAGACTGAAGTTATCCTCTGCCTTTTTCACGTAGGCCATCCTGGTTATTCAAAAGCTCACATTCTAAAAAGAATCCAGACTTCTTCTTGTCAGGGAGACCCCTCCTCTGACTCTGCCAATCATAACCAGGAAAAGAGAATTCTCTATATATCTCTTCTTGCTGTTAGATGAATCTTCCTCTCTCCCTATATCCCTAGGGGGGATAAGCTTCTATAGACCTCTCTCCTTCCACATACCTGGAGATATGTGTCTATATGTCTACATATTCATATATATATATATATATATTCATCTAGATCTATCTGTGTATCTTCTGCCCATACATATCTCCTATAGATTTATGCATATATACCCTGTAGGTGTATATATTCAATATATATATGTATATGTACATAGATATACTTATAGATCTACTGAGATATATTTTTAGATAGATATGTATCCATATACTTATCTATCTCTTCTGTTAGGTTCATATGGATAATACCAAGTAAGTTTCCCCATAACCAAACTAGAATTGACAAATGATGTGAAACTCTATATGCTTATTATTCTTAAATGTCACATACAACACTGTATCTGTTACTTATTTTGTTCCCTGTAAATAGTTCTTGCTTGTTCTATTATTGTAATATAGTTGTTATGGAGCTAAGATGTTCACTGTAAAAACAGACACCTGTCTGTTATGTTACCTTGTTCTATGTAAACCGCATTTGATCTTGGGAAGATGCGGTATATAAGAAACTGTTAATTAAATTAATTAAATTAAATATGTCCTTATATTCCTATATGATCCTGACAGATGGGCACTACCCCTATCAGTGCTATGCTAGCATACTTAGGGGGCTACACTTATAACCACTTCCTGTGGTAATTAACAAAATTTTCCCTAACATATAGGTTAGGTACTCCTGAAGCTCTCCATGTACCTTTCTTCTTTCCTAATTGACCCCATTTAGGAAAGACATGGTGGAGCTTCAGTCAATCTAAAGCTTAACGCTTCTGAGCCCCTACATGGACTGATTCCATCCCCAGTCCAGTTAGGTCAGACTCATTTTTTCTTTTGGTCCTAACTTCATACTGTTTGGAGCTAAATAGCTTAAGCTTTCTTTAATGCTACCTTCTGCGTATCCGCTGAAGCTCTACCTCTTATACTACCCCAGTCTTTCCCCTGGGGCTCTTCTCACCCTGAAAGGTTCTGACCTCCACTTGTTTTTTCTCTTCTTTCACTTCCTCTACTTCTCAGTGAGGTACCCCTTCAGCACATTCACTGGCTCTTCTAACAGATCCATATGTACCTCAGTGGACTTGTGCAAGGTCAACAAGGGAGGCCCAGATTACAATTTTTTACTACAAAATACCTTCTATACAGGATTTTCTCTTCAGAAACCCTGTTCTAACCAGCTGTTCTACAGCTCCTCTTCTGTTTTCAACTCCTACCCTCCATCCCCAGGATGCCTGAGGTTTTAAGCAATTGCATGGCTCGTTCTAGACTAGCAACATGCTAGGACTCCCTCTGGGCATCTGAGCTTGGGAGTCCCCATATGTGAAGACTCATTCCTGCTTGTTCCTGGAGATAGCACAGTTACTTACCTGTAACAGGTGATCTCTGGGAACAGCAGAAATAAGTCTTCACAACCCACCCACCTCCCCTAGGAGTTGCTTTTTCTCTATCTCTATCTTTCCCTTCCTTGCTCTCTCTCTCTTTGTCTCAGCTTTCAAACTTAACTGAGGAGAGACAGTTGAGAAGGCGGGAAGGCAGCACGCAGGCGTGGTGGGATGCTTCCAAAGGCTTTCTGATTGGACGCTGGGAAGCGTTCCCGCGCAGACTCCGTCGGTACCGACGTACCCATATGTGAAGACTTATTCCTGCTGTTCCCAGAGATCACCTGTTACAGGTAAGTAACTGTGCTTTCTCTCACACCCTGGCTCACCAGTCTGTCTTAGTACAAACAGACAACCAGGTAGCCATGTTTTATGTGAACAAACAGGGCGGCACTGGGTCCAGGCTCCTTTGTCAGGAGGCACAGGACCTTTGCTTCTCCAGGATCAAGCAGGAAGTCAGTCCTCACATATGGGTGACGTCGGCGCCGACGGAGCCCTCGCTGAGCAATTTTCCCCAGCTTTCAAAGAAAGCCTTTGGGAATTGCAGCGAGCATGCGCGGTCCTCTTCCCGCCCAAGGGTGCAATCTTGCTCAGTCTTCTTTTTTCCGCGGAGCCCTACAGACATTGCCTGTGAATCCCCGCAGAAAAGTTGATTTTTTCTCTATTTTCCTCTTTTTTCTTCGGTTCGACGCCGGTTCTTTTCCCGCCCGGACTCGCGACGTCGGTTGCGAGTCCGTTCCTTATTTCTCGGTTTTTTGTCCTTCATGACAGATTTCGCGCCTTTTTTCTTTTTCCCTGGCAGCCCGGTCATTCGACCTCGCAGGGGCCCTTTTTCCCCCGATGGCTGCCAGCGGCTTTAAAAAGTGTGATCTCTGTAAGAAACTCATGTTTCTTAAAGACACTCATGACTTCTGCCTCCGCTGCCTCGGCCCAGATCATGACTCTCTGATCTGTGTGCCTTGCGGCAAAATGTCCTCAAAAGCTTTGAGGAGTCGGCAGCACCAGCGGGAGCGTATCTTCTCTGACTCCGGCCGGGCTCGGACCTCGTCGGAGGCTTCGACGTCTCGGGACTCTGGTCCTGAGCATCGTCGAAGTTCCTCTGAAAGGGGGTCTCCTACCCGGGAACATCATCGGAAGAAGAAACCCGCGAGGGCGGGATCGGTGGACGCTCCTGGTTCCTCGAGGGCCAGGTCGCATAGCCCCGATTCCCGTCCCGAGTCCTCGGAGACGGAGAGGCCGTCAAAACATCCTCGACTCGAGGTGGACTTGCCCGCTCACGTGAGTACTGTTGTCGACTCGCCTCCGAAGGACCCGACGTCGGGCCCGACGCCGTCGGGGCCCGAGTCGGGGGCTGCTGGGTCTCCTGAGCTCGGACTCAGGTTGACGGCCTTGGAGAGCAGTCTGACTGCCTTCTTGGACCAGCAGCGGGTATTGATCGCTGGCCTCGCCGGTGCTTCTGCCCTGACCGCCGGGACGTCGACCTCCAAATCGACCCCGGAGACTGAGCCGATCCTCGAGTCCATGAGGGCTCGAGTCGATCCTCGGTCGAGGTCTCCTTCGGCCTCCCATTCGGGACCGAGGTCGTCAACGCCGACTGCCTCGGCGTCGGAGCGGATAGCATTGGTGCCCGCCCGACCGGAGCCGATCGACTCCTCCTCCGAGGAGTCGGCCTGGGAATCTGAGGACGAAGAGTCACCTGGTTCCTTTCGGACTCGGTGTGTCCCTTCGGACTCCCCCGAGTCCGAACCTCAGAGACGGTCCCCCCCGGAGGATACCCGGTTCTCGGACTTCGTGAGGGATATGGCCAGGGCCTTGGCCTTCCCTGCGGATCCCGAGGAGGAGCCTCGAGTCGAAGAACTCGATGCCCTCCAATATGACTCTCCCCCAAAGGAGGCCTTTATTGTACCGGTTCTTCCGATGCTGGAACGACTTCTCTTACGCATGTGGGAGAGCCCGGCGTCGTCGCCGGTGTTAAGCAAGCGGGTCGATTCCATTTATCGAGTCCGCAAGAGCCCCGGCTTCCAGAAGGCACAACTACCGCACCATTCCATGGTGGTGGAATCGGCCATGCATAGACTAAAGAGTCAAAAAATGCACTCCTCGGTGCCCCCTGGTAGGGAAGCCCGAAGCCTGGATGCCCTCGGTAGGAAGTGCTTCCAGGGCTCTATGCTTGCTTGTCGAGTCCAGACCTACCAGCTCTACATGGGCATGTATCTCCGAGACCTGGCTAAGGAAATAGTCGGGTTCTCTGCTGGTCTCTCCGACGAACCTTTGCAGAGGTTCCAATCCTTGTCTACTGGTATTCGAGAGTGCTCCAAGTTTATCTCTCGAGCAGCCTACGAAGGTTTTGAGGCGTCGGCTCGAGTAGCTGCGGCCGGCATTGGTGGACGCCGCCAGGCTTGGCTTCAGATGTCCGACCTCGAGCCCTGGGTACAGGACAAGTTGGTCGATGTCCCCTGCCGAGGTGATAACCTCTTTGGCAAGCCCATGGATGAGAAGGCTGCACAAATCGAGACGGAGACTCTCACCAGGGCTCGTCTCTCGAGGAAGACCTCTGCCCCTTCTCAAAAGAAGAAGGCCTCGGGGAAAAAGCCCTTTTACCCGAGGAAAGGTGCTGCCTATAAATACTACCCTCAATATCCGGCCTCAGTGGCTACCCCACAGGGAAAGCAGGCCAAGGGACGGGGTAATGGGTCCCGTAGGCAGCAAGCCCCCAAGCCTGCACCACCGGCCCCTGCTCAGCAGGGTGGGGGGTTTTGACTTCCTCAGCATAGCCTCTCCCCCTCAGCTGGTTTCTCTCAGCACAGGAGGCTGGCTGGTCCACTTTGCCCAAAGGTGGTCCACCATCACCATAGATACCTGGGTACTTCACATAGTTCAAAAGGGTTATCTTCTTCACTTTCACCAGGTACCTCCCTCCTACTTTCCAGGGGAGCCTCCCAGACTGCCTTTGCACAGGGACTTACTACTTCAGGAGTTAACAAATCTTGTTCAGGAACAAGCCGTGGAAACAGTGCCCCACCACCTGAAGGGCCAGGGGTTTTACTCCAGGTACTTCCTGATTCCAAAAAGAACAGGAGGCCTCAGGCCCATCCTGGACTTGCGAAACCTCAACAAGTTCCTTGCGAAGGAAAAGTTCAAGATGCTTACCCTTGGAATTCTGCTGCCCTACCTCCAGCAGGGAGACTGGCTATGCTCCTTGGATCTGAAAGATGCATATACTCATATCCTCATTCATCCGGACCACAGGCAATATCTCAGATTTGTTGTAGGAGGAAATCATTACCAGTACAGGGTACTACCCTTTGGCCTACCCTCCGCACCCAGGGTATTCACCAAGTGCCTCGCTGTGGTGGCGGCTTATCTGAGACTTCAAGGTCTGTTTGTGTTCCCATACCTGGACGACTGGCTCATCAGAGCCCAGTCTTCCCAAGAGGCCACTCACGCCACTCAGCACACTGTGGCCCTGCTCCAACACTTGGGTTTTGTCATAAACTTCGCAAAGTCCACTTTGCTCCCCTCTCAAAATCTCGAGTTCATCGGCGCCCGGTTGGACACACTTCAGGCTTGGGCCTTCCTCCTTCTGGACAGGGCCAGGCGGCTCATGGACCTCGCCGGTCACTTTCACAGCAATGCGCTGGTCCCAGCCAGACATTTTCTGCAACTGCTCGGCCATATGGCTTCCACGGTCCATGTGACACCCAATGCCCGACTGAACATGCGTCCTGCTCAGTGGTGCCTTCGCAATCAATGGCATCAGGCCACGGGGAGCCTAGCGGACTCCGTGCAGATCTCCGACCTGCTGGTCTTTTCTCTACAATGGTGGCTTCATCTGCCCAACCTAGTCCTAGGAGTGACTTTTCAGCCCCCTACGCATTCTCACGTCCTGACGACCGATGCTTCTCTCCTAGATTGGGGTGCACATTGCCAGGAGACCTGTACTCAAGGCCTCTGGACTCCTTGGGAGTCTGCTCAACAGATAAACTTCCTAGAGCTCAGAGCCATCCGCCTAGCTCTCAAAGCATTCTCTCACCTGGTTTCTCACCAGTCGGTGATGATACAGATGGACAATCAGGTTGCAATGTTCTACGTGAACAAACAAGGCGGAACAGGCTCCTTCCTTCTCAGTCAGGAGGCACAAAAACTATGCTCTTGGGCTGCCCACCACGGCATCATCCTCAAGGCTGTCTATCTCCCAGGTCAAGAAAATTACCTGGCCGACAAGCTCAGCAGGATCCTTCAGCCACACGAGTGGAGGTTGGACCCGCTGGTGGTTCAGCGGTTCTTTCTCAAGTGGGGCCTCCCCACCATGGATCTCTTTGCCAGTCCTCTGAACCGGCAGCTGCCCAGATTCTGCTCTCGTCAGCCACATCCTCTCCGGATAGCGGCGGATGCTTTTCTAATTCCATGGTCCACCGGCCTCTTGTATGCCTTTCCTCCCATGCCACTGGTGTCTCGGACGCTCTTCAAGGTTCTCCGAGACAAAGCATCGCTGATCCTCGTGTCTCCCCGGTGGCCGAGACAACCTTGGTTCCCGCTTCTGATGCAGCTAGCGGTGGACACTCCTCTTCCACTGGGGTTTCAGCCCGACCTCCTGTCGCAGGATCAGGGGACTCTCCTACACCCCAATCTCCGGTCCCTTCATCTGATGGCCTGGCTGCTGAAAGGGTAGTCCTTGCTCCTCTGCAGCTACCTCCAGATGTGGAGGAGGTCGTCTTGGCCTCCAGGCGGCCCTCCACCCGGAAGTCCTACGCTCTCAAGTGGCGTCGGTTCTCCGTTTGGTGTACTCAGCAGTCTCAAGATCCTTTCTCCTGTTCAGCATCAGTGGTCTTGCAGTACTTGCTCTCTCTGTCCAACCTTGGACTTAAGTCCAACTCGGTAAAAGTCCACCTCAGTGCTCTTTCTGCGCATCACCTGCCAGTGGATGGTAGACCTCTTTCCAGCCACCCTCTGGTGGCTCGGTTTCTCAGAGGCCTCCTTCTCCTTAAGCCGCCTTTGCGCCCGCCAGCCCCGGACTGGGATCTTAATGTGGTGCTGCAGCGGATCACCTGTCCGCCTTTTGAGCCTATGGCTACCTGCCCACTCCGTTTTCTTTCGTGGAAAACCTTGTTCTTGGTAGCCCTCACTTCGGCTAGACGCGTTAGTGAGCTGCAGGCCCTGGTTTCTGATCCTCCTTACACTAGGTTCTACAAGAACCGGGTAGTCCTACGGACTCACCCTAAGTTTCTTCCCAAGGTGGTTTCCCCTTTTCACATCAACCAGGAGGTGGTACTTCCGACCTACTTTCCCAGGCCGCACTCCAGCCGAGCTGAAATGGTCCTGCATACCCTGGACTGTAGAAAGGCGTTGACCTTCTACCTTGATCGTACGCGGGAGCACCGAAAGGCTGTTCAGCTCTTCGTTTCTTATGACCCCAACAAGTTGGGGCTCCCTGTCTCCAAGCGTACTCTGTCCATCTGGATTGCGGACTGCATCGCTTGGGCTTACGAGGTTGCGGGCCTCGTGCTGGAAGGTAGAGTCACAGCTCATCGTGTTCGGGCGAAGGCTACTTCAGTAGCTTACCTCCGCTCTGTTCCATTGGCAGACATCTGCCGGGCCGCTACTTGGTCTTCAAACCAGACTTTTGCAGCCCATTACTGCCTGGAGAGGGAGTCCCGCAGGGACAGTGCTTTTGGACAGGCAGTCCTCCGTAACCTCTTTGAGGTATAGGCAACTCCTACCCTCCGTCCCGGATGTTGGGCTACCGGTTGGAGACATATTCAGAGAAGATTCCTTCCTTCTGTGCTACTGACCTCGAGGGAGCTCATTTTTGTGCTTAGGGTCTCCGGTAGCCTTAAGCTTGGGAGTCCCATATGTGAGGACTGACTTCCTGCTTGGTCCTGGAGAAAGCGTAGTTACTCACCTGTAACAGGTGTTCTCCAGGAGCAGCAGGAATCAGTCCTCACAACCCTCCCTCCTCCCCTTGGAGTTGCAGTTATATGCTTTCGTTTTTGCTAATTTTTGCTGTCTTTTAGCTATGTCATCTGACTGAGCAAGATGTCACCCTTGGGCGGGAAGAGGACCGCGCATGCGTGCTGCAATTCCCAAAGGCTTTCTTTGAAAGCTGGGGAAAATTGCTCCGCGAGGGCTCCGTCAGCGCTGACGTCACCCATATGTGAGGACTGATTCCTGCTGCTCCTGGAGAACACCTGTTACAGGTGAGTAACTACGCTTTGTTTGCGCTCAAGCGCAACATGTTTCTCAAGGCTGTTTATCTTCCTGGCCAGGAGAATTACCTGGCAGACAGGTCTAGCAGGATTCTGCAGCTCCATGAATGGCAGCTCCATCCCTTAGTGGTTCAGAAGATTTTCCTGAAATGGGGACTTCCATCCATAGAAATGTTTGCCAGTCCCCTGAACAAGCAGCTGCCCAGGTTCTGCTCCAGGCAACCGCATTCTCTGCGGCTAGCAGCAGATGCTTTTCTCATTTCCTGGTCCCAGGGCCTCCTGTATGCGTTTCCTCCCACGCCTCTGGTGGCCCGAACCCTGTTCAAGATTCTACAGGACAAGGCCTCGGTCCTTCTGGTCGCTCCCAGGTGGCCGAGGCAGCCTTGGTTCCCACTTCTGCTTCAACTGGCAGTGGACACCCCACTGCCTCTGGGGTTGCAGCCCGACCTTCTCTCTCAGGATCAGGGTTCTGTTCTGCACCCCAGTCTGAAATCTCTCAATTTGATGGCCTGGAGGCTGCAAGGGTAGTTTTGGCTCCCTGGGGCCTACCTCAGGAAGTTGAGGAGGTCGTCCTGGCCTCTAAGAAGCAGTCCACTAGGAAAACCTATGCCCTGAAATGGAAAAGGTTTTCTATGTGGTGTCAGCTGCGTACAGAAGATCCTTTCTCCTGTGCTATTCCAGTGATGCTTCAGTACCTGCTGCACTTATCCAATCAGGGACTTAAATCCAATTCTGTTCAGGTCCACCTCTCAGCTCTAGCAGCTCACCACTCACTGGTTGAAGGACACTCTCTGTCGTTTCACCCCTTGGTGTCCCGGTTCCTCAGAGGTTTGCTCTTGCTCAAGCCTCCTGTCCGTCCTCCAGCCCATGAGTGGGAGTTGAATGTGGTCTTGCAGCAACTGACTTGCCCACCTTTTGAGCCGATGGCTACTTGTCCTCTGTTTCCTGTCCTGGAAGGCACTCTTCCTAGTAGCCCTAACCTCGGCCAGGTGAGTGAGTGAGCTTCAGGCTCTGGTCTGTGACAGACCTTACACTCGCTTCTATAGGAACAGGGTAGTCCTTAGGACTCATCCAAAGTTCCTCCCAAAGGTTGTCTCCTCTTTCCACCTCAACCAGGAGGTGGTTCTTCCAACATTCTTCCCTAGGCCTCATGCAAGACAGGCGGAAGCGGTCCTGCACACCCTGGACTGTAGAAGGGTCTTGTCCTTCTACCTTGACCGTACGCAGGGGCATAGAAGGGCTACTCAGCTCTTCATATCTTTTGGCCCTAATAATTTGGGGTTAGCTGTGTCCAAGCGTACCTTGTCCATCTGGGTGGCTGACTGTATCACCTGGGCTTACAGGGCGGCTGACCGTCCCTTGCAGGGTCGGGTCACGGCCAATATTCCCTCTAATTTTCTGTAGGGTGTGTGCGCATAAAATATCAGCTGTGCAGCTTTTGAAGGAAGGTTAAATTTTTGTGCGCCACATAATGACACTCGGAGTTATATACTTTAAAATTTGACTACACGTCAGAATACAGTATGTACACCACATTGATTGCACTAGAAAATATTGTAGAACTTGTGAAAACCGTAAATACACAACAACTTTTAAATTTTAAGACGTCTGTTGTTTTCTATCAGAATCAGAACCGTAATTTTTGTGCGTTCTTTTGTAAAGTATGTGCGCTCGCTTGGCAAGGTGTGTGCGCGCGCACACGCGCACAGCTTAGAGGGAACAGTGGTCACGGCCCACCGTGTCAGGGCAATGGCTGCCTCAGTAGCTCATTTCCGCTCTTTACCATTGGCGGACATCTGCAGGGCTGCAACTTGGTCCTCAAGCCAGACTTTTGGTGCCCATTACTGTCTGGGGAGGGAGTCCCGTAGGGACAGTGCTTTTGGCCAGGCAGTACTCCGGAATCTCTTTGAGGTTTAGGCAACTCCTGCCCTCCGTTTGGCTACCGGTGGAGGTTCTCTCAGTAGAAAGCCTTTCTTTGATGCTGGGACTAGAGGGAGTTCTCTTGTTCAGCCTGGGTTCCTGGTAGCCCAGAGCTAGGGAGTCACCCATATGTGAGGACTGACTTCCTGCTTGGTCCTGGAGAAAGAGTAGTTACTCACCTGTAACTCACAGCCCTTCCTCCTCCCCTGGGAGTTGCAGTTGTACATAGTTCATTTTTACATTTTTGTGTGCTGTTTTTTAGCTATGTCATCAGACTGAGCAAGATGGCACCTTTAGGCGGGAAGGGGACTGCGCATGCGTGCAGTATTCCCAAAGGCTTTCATAGGAAGCTGGGGAAATGCTCCGCAAGGGCTCCATCAACGTCGATGTCACCCCATATGTGAGGACTGATTCCTGCTGCTCCTGGAGAACACCTGTTACAGGTGAGTAACTACTCTTTACCATCTACTTCAAGCTCAAAACTATCAAGCACCTTAAACCCTTTCTAACCAACCACAACTTTTGCTCAGTCCTCCAGGCAACCATCTTCCCGCATTTCGACTACTGCAGCACCATTTTCCAAGGCCTTCCAAAAGCAACTCTCCACCCACTCCAACTTGCACGCAACACTGCAGCATGAACCCTCTCCAACTTAAGAAAAACAGACCACATAACACCCTTGCTCAAACAACTCCACTGGCTACCTATAATAGAGAACATAAAATACAAGACTATCCTCACGACCTTCAAGATCCTCAACAACTATTCCACACCACACTTGCAATCCCTACTACAAATCATACCGTATAACAGAAAGAGAAGAACTGGCTCTCAGAACATGCTATGCACACCAGCACTAATCATGAAAACCAGCACCACCAACACAGAGAGCCATCTTGCTCTACGTATGCTTCACAACTATGGAACACCATACTTGAGAAACTTCAGACCACAACAGACACAGCATCATTCAGGAGAGTCCTAAACACATACATATTCAGAAACTTCCTCTCCAGTCAGTCGCCAACCCAAGTTTACACCCCCCCCCTGACCACCATTACATCTATAATGACCCCCTATACTGTATAAATAGTTGAATGTTACCTCCAAGTTAACTTCCCTGTTTAATGTAAAATGTTCTGTTACAATGTAAACTGCTTTGACCGTTGGTTAAAGCGGTATAGAAACACCGCTAAATAAATAAATGTCATAGAAAGTAAGCCTGTATCTGTGCAGTCCTTTGTTGTTCGCTTCATGCAAGGCTTACTTCTTCTGAAACCCTCACTCAAGACAACTGCAGTGTCTTGGGACCTCAATGTGTTTCTCATGCAGCTGATGAAAGCTTATTTTGAGCCACTTGATGTCTGTTCTCTGAAGCTATTTGCTTGGAAGGTCTTGTTTTTGGTGGCGGTCACTTCAGCAAGTTGAGTGAGCGAGCTTCAGGGCCTCGTAGTTAATCCACCTTTCATAAAAGAGTGGGGCTTCGCACCCATCCCAAGTTCCCAAAGGTGGTTTCTGACTTCCTTCTTTATATCAGTCAGTTGTCCTTCCAATCTTTTTCCTGAAACCTCATTCACACAAGGGGGGAAGCTATTCTGCACATATTGGACTGTAAAAGAGCCTTGACCTTTAAGTGGACAAAAGCCCATAGAAAGTCCTTCCAGATTTTTGTTTCTTTTGATCCTAGCAAGCTCTAGGGGTTGCCATCTCCAAACTCTTTCAATTTGGCTGGCAGACTGCATCTCTTTCACTTATGCCAAGGCAGACCTGAGCCTTGAGGGTTATGTAATGACCCATAATATCAGAGCTATGGCTGCACTGGTGGTCCACTTGCGCTCTTGTCTCCATGGAAAAGATATGCAAAACTGCTGTGTGGACTTTGGTCCACACATTCACTTCTCATTACTCTCTGGTTGGGAATTCCTGACATTTTATTTATTTATTTATTTATTTAAGCACATTTTTATACCGCTCCTTCCAGTGATCAGCAGCGGTTTACATTTAACAATTAACTCTGCATAGATTAGCAGTTACATAAAACAGTAAGAAAATAACATTAGAACATTGAAAGGTGGCATTGTTTTAAGATAACTCAATAAATAGTTCAAAACTGTTTACATGAAAGAAGAGAACATATTAACATACATGCTATATAATTAACTATATACAGTATTTGTGAACGAAAATACAAGTAGATTTACTATTTAATTCTTCGTGGATTTGAGGGTTCAAAATGGTAACAGTGGAATGACCTCCGTCTAATTGTTTTCAACACAGAATTACTCTAAGTTATTTCTGTCTGATTGAAATATTCTTGAAATAGATGTGTTTTAAGGCTTTTACGGAATGATGTGAGATCTTTGTTAGCTCTTAAGGTGTCAGGGAGTTTGTTCCATTGTGTTGGGGCGGTGTATGTGAATGCTCTATTACTGGTGAATGCCTTTGCTTTGCAAATGGAGAGGGGGGTTTGTAGTGTATTTAGGTTGTGTGTACGTCTTTTCCTGTTGGTGGTTTGTGGCTTTATGAGTGAGGCAAGGTAGGATGGGGCAGAATTGTGTATTAGTTTGAATGTTGTAATTATTATTTTGTATCGTATGCGTGCATGTATAGGTAGCCAGTGAAGTTCTCTTAGGATAGGTGTGATGTGATCTGAGAAGGGTACGTTCATTAGGATTCGGGCTGTTACATTCTGTGCCATCTGGAGTATGTTTGTTGTTTTTTTGGGCAGGCCTTGTAGTATGCCATTACAATAGTCCAGATGTGGCGTTATGATTGCTTGTATTATTGATCTAAAGTCTGATAGTTCAATGATGTTACGTAAGGGCTGTAGGGTTCTTAGTTTGTAGAAAATGGTTCTATTTAATAGTCTTAGGTGGGTTTGCATGTTAAGTGTCATATCTAGAGTGACACCTAGGTACTTTAGTTCTTGTTTAGTGTTATAGGTTGTATTATTTAGTATGATTGTGGGGGGCTGTTTAAATTCCGGATTTTTAGAGATAAACATTACTTCAGTTTTTTTATGATTGATAAGCATATTGTTTTGTTGGAGCCATTGTTGTGCTTCATTAAAGCAATTTTCTAAGTGGCTGTAATCTGGGTTACATATATCCATTTGTGTATAAAGCATTATATCATCCGCATAGAGATGATAGTCAATTTTGTGTTTTTGGAATATTGTGCAGATGGGTCTTAGGTATAGGTTAAATAATATGGCAGATAATGCTGAGCCCTGTGGGATACCTTGTGTCTGTGGGAAGGTATTGGATAGATTTTTATCAAAGTATACTTGTTGTATCCTGTTGGATATATAAGAAGAGAACCATTTTAGGGGGGTTCCATTTATACCTATTGTTTCTTATCTTTCTATGAGGATCTTATGATTCACTGAATCAAAGGCTGCAGTTATGTCGATGAAAATTAAGACAAACATTTTTTTGCAGTTTTCAATGCCTTTATAAAGTTTATCAAATAGTACTAGTAGTAGTGTTTCTACTCCATGTGATTGTCGAAAGCCATATTGTTGAGCATCAAGTGCATTTGTGTTATCTATGTGGTCTTGCAATTGGTATTGTACGGATTTTTCAATAATTTTGGCTATAAAAGGTATACTTGATATGGGTCTGTATGAAGATGGATCTGCTTTGTTTAGTGATTTGTTTTTTAGTATAGGTCGTATTAGAGATCTTTTTAGTTCTGTTGGCATGTTTCCTTGTATTAGAGATTGGTTTACAATGTTTAGTATTATGGGTGCAATTTCTGCTTTAGTATTCTTGATCCAGTCTACTGGACATGGGTCAAGGGGGTTTGTGATGATGTTTAGAAGCTGTCTGTTATCTATTGGGTAAACGTTTTCCCACACTACTGTGAGGTTAGTATTTTGTGTTACCCTTTGAGATGCATTATTTTCAATTTTATGGGAGATTCTTTCTTCGTTAGGGTTTAATTTTTTAGAGTAGTGATCAGCCAGTGCTTGAGCATTTATAGGATATTTTGAATTAACGTCTTTTGGGGGTTTGGTGAGTGATTTTACAAGCTCAAATAATTCTCTTGGTTTATTTAAAGCATTAGTTAGTTTTTTGGTGTGATAATTCTTTTTTGCCGTATTTACTATTTCTTTATAGGATTTAAGTAGTGATAAGTATTGTTTTTTGGTCTCAGTTGATTTCCTAGCTCTCCATTTTTCTTCCATTTTTCTGAGATCTTTCTTTGCTTTAGCTAGATCTGCTGTCTACCAGGGTTCAGACCTTTTCCTTGGCTTGTTGCTTTCATGAGAGGCGATTTTAGATGTTTGTTTAGAAACTGTTTCTATTCCATTGTTCCATTGTTTTATTAAGTCTTCCAAGTTTGAAGTTTCTGTTTTTACATGCGAAAAGCGAATTTATTAGTGTGTCTTTATCTAGTTTTTTAAACATGCTTTTATGTGTATTAGTAATAGGTTCTATATTGGGTGATTGTAATGGCATTTCAAATGTGAATTGTATAAGGTGGTGGTCTGACCATGGCACGTGTTATTTTTGGGGTTGTACTTGTTACTGTGGTGTTTGAGTATTTTTTGGGAAGAAACACTACGTCTAAGGTATTTCCCTTGTCATGTGTGGGTGTTTGGATTATTTGTCGGTAACCCATTTGATCCATGGCCTCAGTGAATGCATTAGTGTGTATGGTATTAAGTGAAGCAAGGTTTATATCACCTAGTATCATCTGATACTTTTTTATTGAGGTTTCGCATATTGTTTCAAGAGCTGATGCTAATGCTTCATGTTTTCCAGAAGGTGGTCTGTAAATGAGGGAAATAGCAAAGGTTTTAGTTTCCACCTTAAGGATGTCTATTCCTGCGAGTGACTTCTGGGCAGTACAGGTTAGGTTTAGATTTTTTCTTGCTATTATTAGCACCCCACCACCTTTTCTATTGTTACGAGGGCAATTAAATAGATTGTATCCTGGTGCACTTAGTGTGTTGAGGGGGACTGTGTCCGACTCTGAGAGCCATGTTTCTGTGATGCATAATAGATCTGGTTTTTCATCAGTAATTAGGTCCTATATAATGTGTATCTTGTTTTTGATAGACCTAGTATTTATTAGTAGGCATGTTTGAGGGATTAGCGTGCTAGACTTAGTGTATGTAGTATTAAGGGTAGTTTTGATTGTAATTAGTCTTGAGCGTGGTTTCGTTACCTTTGGGTTGGGTGGGTTGGAGTATATTATGTTTAGATTTATATGGAAACCACTGGGTGAATTGTGGTAGTTGATATATGTGCATGTGGCTTGGGGGTGAATAAATGGGATAAGTGTATAGGTATGTTTGGGATGTTTTTGTATGCAGGAAGACGCATAGCAGGGTGATAAGAAGCATAATTAGGAATTCCATCTTTAGCTTTTTGTGAGTAATATCTTACCTGTGTGTTGTGAGAATATGTGTATAAGGGTGATATTTGTATGATCTGGTTGAGATAGTATTTAGGTCTTGTTATCCTTGAGTGTCCAAGAGTGTTACTATTTAAGCCTTGTTATCCTTGAGTGTCCAAGAGTGTTACTATTTAAGCCAACAATGTATCAAAATATTAAAAATTCAATATTGTATCGACTCTAGAGTAGTTTGAGTATTGTATCCACTTTCTAGCAACATAGTAACACTTTTGTGAAAGGCAGTAAATCAATGATAATCAACACAATAGGCTTTGTAACCGGTAGTATAAGAGAGTACAGCAATATCATGATTATTATGTTAAGTTTCAGTTTTGAGCATTTTAGAAATTTTATCAAATTGGATGTTATCACATAAAAGCTTTAGCTTCAGTTATTATAGCAGCATGTACCTGAGAGTTCAGGCCGCGATGGTTGGACCGTTGGTAGGTGCTCCTCTTTTGCAATGATGGGATCTGCCCCAATTGGGCAGTGGAGCACGTAATGAAACGTCCAAGGCAGACCCGTGGTTAGTAGCAGTAGACACACTCACTCGAGGGATCACTTCAAAATTACGTTGCTTTCTCTTGCTAGCAGCTTACTGATTAGAGTTCTCAAGGTTTAAATGTTGGTGGGCATGATTACTTTCTATCTGAAGGACAGCAAATATGTGGATTCGGCAAGTGGTTTCCTCCTTCACTTGCGTTCCCTCCTCCGCCTCGTGCTCCGCCTAAGGGCCACGCCAAAGGGCCCTCTGGCGAGGCCCTCAGGTGCGGGCCCGCCGGCGCGGGTGCGCCTGTTGGTGCCCTTCTTTTAAATAGCTGAGTCTGCCCCGATTGGGCAGCCGGTTCAGCTGGAGGCGGTCCAGTGCAGCAGCAGGGGAAGGCTCGATCCCTCCTGGGAGAGCACGCTGTGATGTAGAGGGCGGCTAGAAGCTGGAGCCCTTCTTTTAAATAGCTGAGTCTGCCCCGATTGGGCAGCCGATTCAGCTGGAGGCGGTCCGGTGCAGCAGCAGGGGAAGGCTCGATCCCTCCTGGGAGAGCACGCTGCGATGTAGAGGGCGGCTGGAAGCTGGAGCCCTTCTTTTTAAATAGCTGAGTCTGCCCCGATTGGGCAGCCGATTCAGCTGGAGGCGATCCGGTGCAGCAGCAGGGGAAGGCTCGATCCCTCCCGGGAGAGCACGCTGCGATGTAGAGACATGACAACAGATTCGGCCAATCAATACTGCAGAATCTTTTCAGGCATCTTTTCAACTCATTCCTCCAGGCCCATTTCTTTCTGTTCAGGCAGCCTCAAAAAAAGGAGAAAATATATGAATCGAAAGGCCTATTGCCACCAAAAATATTTTATAAAGAAAAGTAGATGCTGGCTTTTCTTTATAAAATAGGCTTTAGCTAGGCATATTCTGAGTGCCTACAACTAAGCACCTAGTTATAAAATTACCCTCCTAACATATTATTAACATGAATAACATTTTAGCATTTTAACTTGATTAAAAATTTTAACTCGCTTAGGAACCTGCTGCTTCCCAAATTGCCCCATGAGGAGGAGAGACATGGTGCATAAGTGCACTCTGAGCGGCTGTGCTGCTGCTGGTGTAGAGCTGGGTGATAATAGGTGCATGTGCGAGCTGCCAACACTATGCAGCACCACATCCAATAGTATTTAGTGCAGCTGGAGCCATGCACCTGGGAACTAGAAGCGTCACTAGGAGGGGTGTCAGAAATAGCCTTGGCTGAAATCTCATTTATTTATTTAGCTAGGCTTATATACCGCTTTTCACCAGGTCAAAGCGGTTTACAGCGAACAGAACATTTTACAGTAAACATATGTTGTACAAGGAATAGCATAACGGTTAACACTTGAAACCGTTCAACATTTTGTTAATAAACATACTAGTATTATAACTTTTTTGAACTATATACAAACTTGGAGCTAAATGGCGTATTCGACTATTTACAATTATGAATCAGTTTTGGTGGCATTATGTTGATGTTGGGGGGGTTAGATGGAGGGACCAAAATGTTCAGTGACTAGGTGGGTTTTCAGGTGCTTGCGGTAGGCAGGGAGACTGGTAATATTTCATAGTGTGTCAGGAAGGGAATTGCATAGTGAAGGAGCGTAGAGTTCAAATGCTTTGCGGCATGTTTGTTGGTTGTATTTAGGTTTGGATTGTGGTATGTTAAATTTGTTGATTGTAGTATGTCTTTGTGGTCTGTTTGTAGGTGGTTTCTGTAGAAGGGATTTGAGGTAGGTTTCTTGGTGGGAGTGAAGTGCTTTGTGCATGAAGAGGATGCATTTATATTTTATTCTATTGGTAAGGGGCAGCCAGTGTAGTTTTAGGATGGGGGTGATGTGGTCGCATTTATTGGCTCCTTGGATAGTTCGTGCAGTAGTGTGTAATTCAGTTTAAAGGGGGAGAAGTGTCGATTGGGATAGCCCCTGGTAGATATTGTTACAGTAGTCTGCATGAGGAAGGGGGAGAGCTTGCAGTGCTGATCTAAAATCTGTTGCTTCGAGTAGGGGACGGAGTCATTGTAGGGTCTTTGTTTTGAAGTAGATTGCTACTTGGGATTTGAAGGATAATTGCTGGTCAATGGTGATATCGAGGTATTTCAACTCAGTTTTTGCATTTATCTGTATGTTGTTTAATGTTATAGTGGTTGGAGGCGTAAAGGAGATATCCTTTGTAATGAACATAGCCTCGGTCTTTTTGAAGTTGATAGATAAGTTATTCATTGAGAGCCAGTGTGTGACTTCCCTGAAGCAGTCTTGAATTTGTGTGTAATTGAGTTGATTGGAGAGGAGTAGACAAAGCATAATATTGTCAGCATATATGTGATAATGGATGTTGTGTTTTTTGATAACTGAGCATAGGGGGTTGAAGGTATAGGTTAAAGAGGGGAGCAGATAGAGTGGAACCTTGGGGTACTCCTTTTGTTGGTAAGGTTTGGAGATGGATGAACCTATTTTCATTTATTGTTGTCTTTTTGTAAGATATGATTTGAACCATTAGAGTACAGTATGTTGAATTCCAAATAGGTGTAGTCTCTGTAGTAAGGTGCTATGGTTGACTGTGTCAAATGCGGAAGAGATATCCAGGAATATCAGAATGTAGGCTCGTTTATGGTCTTGAATGCCTTTGATTATGGTGTTAATGTGACTGTGGCAGGTCATTAGGATTTCCACTCCATGCAATGGGCGGAAACCGTGCTATTGAGGATCAAGTAGGTGGTTTTCATCAATATGGTTTTGGAGCTGGAGCTGTACTATTTTCTTGATGATTTTAGCAAGGAATGGGAGGCTGGCGATGGGTCGGTATGATGCTGGGTTTGATGGGTCGAGGTTTGTTTTTTTTCAATGTAGGGCGGATGGAAAAGCGCTTTAGACTGCAAGGCATTATTCCTTGTCGGAGTGCTTCATTTGTTGTCTTGGCTAGAAATGTACTGAATTCATTTTTTGCTGATTTGATCCAGATGGCTGGGCATGGGTCTAGAGGTGAGGTGATGCTGTTTAGCTTGGTTAGTATATGCTCAATATTTTCACTACTGACTGTTTGGAATGTGAGCCAGAAGCTATTGTTAGGAATTGCATCTGTGTGAGGGGAGATGTTATGGTTCGGATGTGGATGTAGTTGTTTGTAGTGTGCAGCTAGTTGTTGATGGATGATATTGGTTGTTTGGTTGGGGGTTTGTGGGGGGGGGGGGTTCAGTGAGGCGTCGGACTAGGTCAAATAGTTTTCTTGGACGATTTATTGCATAATTGATATTTTTTGAGTGATAGTCTTTCTTGGTTTTATCTGCAGTGGTGTGATAGTTCTGTAGAAGTATAAGGTAGCTGTTTTGGTCTTCATCCGAGGTGGTTTTTCGCTATTTCCGCTCGATTTGTCTTAGCTCAGTTTTTAGTTTTCATAGGGCACGGGTGTACCAGGGAGTTTTATGAATATGTTGTTTTTTGGTGGGGTTTTGTAGCTTAGGTGGTAGTTTTGCTGCAGATCCAAGTACTTTATTCCAGTTGTCTGTCAATATTGCGGTGTCTGCCGTGTCCGTGGTTAAATATGGTAGAGTGTTCTCGAGAAAGCTGTCCCTGCTGAAGTTTCTGAATCATCGTGTTGCTTGTTGATCTGTTACCATTATTGGTGATTTCAGAGGCATGTTGAAGGTGAAGAGGCTTTGGTCTGTCCAAGGCAGAGGGTATGTTTTTAGTGAGGGGAGGCTGGTGTGGATTAGGTTGGTGGGGGTAAAGATTAGGTCCAGGGTGTTTCCTTTATTGTGAGTGGGGAATGTCACTCTATGTGCAAGGTCCAATGATTCCATTCAGGAACGACTCTATAATGAGGCGGCGTGAGGCAGTGGTCTCAAGCGGCAAACTATTGGGGGTGTCAAAAATTTCCCCAAAACAGTCTCCTCACTCCGCCTTCAGTTTAATAAAAAAACAAAAAAAAATGTGGGCAAGCTGCTGCGGCCATAATGGTAATAATTTTTAATGAAAGGAAACCAGTGCGGAGCCTCCTGGCCCTATGGAACCTCTGCTGCTGTGTCCTGCTCTAGCATCACTTCTTTTTGGGAGCGGGACACAGCTGCAGGGGTTCCATATGGCCGAGAGGCTCCGCACCGGTTTTCTTTCATTTTAAATTACCACTATCACAGCTGCAGAGGAAGGGGAAGGAGCAGAATGGCGACATGGGCGGCAGGAGAAGGAAACAGAGCGAGTTACATGGGGGAAGGAGAGGAAGTGGAGTGAGCTACACGGGGGGGGGGAGGAGAGGAGAGGGAGCGGAACAAGCTACATGGGGGGAAGGGGAGGGAACGTAGCTGACACGGGTGGCAAGAGGGGAGCAGAACGCTGCTACACGGGGGGGGGGTGAAGCAGAGGGAGTGGAATGAGCTACACTGGGGGGTGAAGCAGAGGGAGCGGAACGAGCTACATGGGGGAAGGAGAGGGAACGGAATGAACTACAGGGGTGGAAAGGAGGGGGATCTAGATGGGGCTGACACGGAGAAGGAGGGGGAGCTGAACAGAGCTACACAGGGGGGAAGGAGAAGGAGCGGAATGAGCTACATGGGGGAAGGAGAGGGAGCTGAATGGAGCTGACAGGGGGAAAGAGGGCTGGAAGGGAACTCACAGGGAGGAAAGAGAGGGAGGAAAGAGAGGGGCTGGAAGAGAGCTGACGGGGCAAAGAGCTGGAAGAGAGCTGACAGAGGGGGGAAAGAGAGGGCTGGAAGGGAGCTCACAGCGGGGGAAGAGGGCTGGAAGAGAACTGACAGAGGGGGGAAAGAGAGGGCTGGAAGGGAGCTGACAGGTGAAAGAGGGCTGGAAGAGAGCTGACGGAGGGGCAAAGAGAGGACTGGAAGGGAACTGACGGGGGAAGGGGAGGACTGGAAGGGAGCTGGCGGGGGGAAAGAGAGGGCTGGAAGGGAGCTGGCAGGGGGAAGGAGAGGGAGCGAAATGGAGCTGACGGGGGAAAGAGAGGGCTGGAAGGGAACTGACATGGGGGGAAGGTGGGGATTGGAAGGGAACTGACAGAGGGGGAAAGAGAGGGCTGGAAGGGAATTGAGAGAGGGGAAGGAGATGGCTGGAAGGGAACTGACATGGGGGGAAGGTGGGGACTAGAAGGGAACTGACATGGGGAAGGAGAGGGAGCGGAATGGAATTGACAGAGGGGGAAAGAGAGGGCTGGAAGGGAATTGAGAGAGGGGAAGGAGATGGCTGGAAGGGAACTGACATGGGGGGAAAGGTGGGGGCTGGAAGGGAAATGACATAGGGGGAAAGAGTGGATGGAAGGGAGCTGACAACTGGGGATGTACTGGAGGGGGACTAGAAGGGATCTGACACTTGGGAATGGGACTGGTAGGTGGCTGAGTAATGGGGAGGAGGCTGGCAGAGAGGGGGGCACTGGGACTGGAAGGGAGCTGATACGTGGGGAGAGTTACTGGTACTGGAAATAGGCTGATGGAAGGAAGTCAAGAAAACAAAAGAAGACACAAGAAATGGCAGAGGGCTAAGAGAAGACAGGAAAGCAGAAGCCTCAGATCAAGACCGGTATGACCAGAGAATAAAATGGTCAGACAACAAAGGTAGAAGAAATAATTGTATTTTCAGTTTAGTGATTGGACTTTGCACTATCTTTATAGTACTTTACACTGTAAGGGGAACTGCATCTCTTATCTGATGTTGCACTCCATACAGAGTCTGGCTTCTTGGGGTTTTGGTTTAATTTTTGTCTAAATATTTTATTTTTACTTTAGGTTGTGATCACTTATTCTGTACTTGATGAGAGTCTGTATTCTGAGTGTGTGACCAAGGCTGTGTGTTCTGTTAACATGAAATTTGTACTCAGGCATCTGTACTGTAGTAATTTGCCTTGTTCAGCTTTACAAATAAGTGTTAGATGTTCTAGGGCCCTCTGCGGTATTTATAGTGCTGCTTTTTTCTGGGTAGGCACCTTGTATGAATTTTGGAAGTTTATGCTGGTAATGGTATGGTAGATTTGGCCTTGTAGATCTTTGATGACTTTTTTATGGTTTTATATTAGTTCCCAATATGCCTGGTACTGGAGAATATTTGTTAGTGAGATGACCAGAGTCAGATTTTTTTTTTTAAGATATTGAGTTATGTGGGTGAATGTCCTAGTTCTTCTCTACAACCACTGTTGAGGGGGTGGGTTCTGTGAATGCAAAATATATGTTCAAAAAGAAAAAGCAAGAACCATAGTGCAGTTTATAACAAAATAAAAATGAGTTATAATTTAGTTTTATAAAGTGTGCTGTGGTTCTCGCTCTTTCTTTTAGCTCGTTGGTGTGCAGACATCTTGCATTTCCTCCATATTATCTAATCGGCATTTTGGTTTGGTTCAGTCACTGACTGGAGTTTTGAGAGAGTGCACCCCCACACACTACAGGGAGGGAGGGTGCTATCTCATCCCTTGCCTCAGGCATCAGATTGCCTTGAGCAGCCCCTGATAACATTGCTGCGAGGAATGTGTCTGCTGTTATAGGTAAGGAGGGGAGGTTGAAGTCTCTGAGGATGAGCACGTCTTTCTTGGATTTGGAGTGTTCAATGCTCTCTTCAATGGCAGATAAGTCTTAACATGTGTACATGCATGAGGAAGTCAGCCCTAGCTTGGAGGCATAGATAGGCTTTTGTTATCACACCTCTCAGCATGGCATGCATCCCATTGACTTAGGACTGGGTGAGAGAAGGAGGCACTCAATGCACTCTTCACTAACAAACTTCCCAATACAAGGTGCTTAAAGTTCAGAAAATGTTTGGGGTTTTTATTCAGCTGTTCTGAGGAGGTGCAGCCCCCCCCCCCAAAAAAAATTTGTTATCCTCCAAAATGAAGTAATAGTTTGACATGGTTTCTAAACGCTCTAAGCTTATCGGGCAGTGGGAGGAGAGGGTGAAAACAGCTCCAAGTGCCAGTGCATGAAATGTTTTTAGTGGTAACGTGTGAGAACAATGTTTGCCAGGAGGCAAAATATGCCAAGTTACGGAGTCCGTTTCAGCACCATCTTGCCTTGAGCAACTTATCTGTTTGTTTGTTTGTTTGTTTTTTAATATAAAACAATTCCTTCTTACCCATTGTTTCCTGAAGTGTTATTGGCTGATAGATTAGTTAAGTCAGATTATTTAAAAGGGTGATGGTTTACATATATACTATGCTTTTCTTAACTAAATTTAATTTCTTTGCAACTGGAAAACACTGGGCGATTATTTGCAATTGATCATGAAATTTAATTTTTAATTACACAACCAATTTCAATCAAAATTTTTGATCGATACCCATCTCTTTTTTTAAGTTTGGCATGAACTTTAATTATTCTTTCACAAGTGAAAGAAGTACATGAAGATTTGATATTTTTATTTTCCTTTTTCCCTTAGAACTATTTCATATACTTAAATAATGTTCAGGCAGTGAACCACAATGGGCTGGATTTTCAGTGAAGCCGATCAGTGTATTCATTTTAAATACCAGTTGTGGCATTTAAATAATACGTATAATTAGTGGCACTGAATATGCATAAACTCCAGGAACAAGCAGGAATGAGTCTTCACATATGGGTACGTCGGTACCGACGGAGTCTGCGCGGGAACGCTTCCCAGCATCCAATCAGAAAGCCTTTGGAAGCATCCCACCACGCCTGCGTATTGCCTTCCCGCCTTCCCAACTGTCTCTCCTCAGTTTTCGTTTTTCCGCGGAGTCGGCAGGACGTCGTCCTGTCACCGCAGAAAATTCTTCTTTTATTTTTTAGTTTTCTTGTCGCGGCTGCCTTCCCCGATACCACCGGTACCGCCGGTGTTTCTTTTTTCTTTTCTTGTAAAGTGTTTCCTTTTTAAGGAATGTTTCCTCCTTAATGTCTCACGGTTTCTCAGGCCTCTTAGGCCTCTCCATTTTCCTTCATGGAACCGCCAGCCACTCTTCCCAGGAAATGTACAAACTGTGGCGGTACAACCTTATTTTTAGACACTCACAATTGGTGTCTAACCTGCTTGGGTCCTGACCATTTTCCTCCGGAGCCCTCGGGCAATAGTATTGTGGGAAGACGTTTTCAACATCGAGTTCCCCTCGACACGCGGTACCCATCCAACTTCAGGGTACCGACCATATCTTCTTCTACACAGGATCAGGTAACCCCAAAACAGTCTGTTAAGACTAGCCAGTCCTCGAGCGGCAGTTCTCATGCACAGCATAGAGATGCCTACAGCCTTGCCCTTGAGAATCCACTGGCTTCAAAACCCCGGTGGGAGTCTTCGGCCTCCAAAGCCTGTGTGGGGTTTCAGGTTGTTCCTAAGGTTCACCCCTCACAGAACATACCTGAGCCATGCTCGGTGGTGGCATCCGCTTCGAGCGGTACTGATACCCCGGCATGGGCAATGGTGTTGGATGAAACATTCTCACCAAGGATCGTCGTCTGGTGTCCTCGGTACCTACGGGGCCGGTGGATACGCTCCAGACCGACCTTCCAGTATCGGTACTGGCACCGATACTAGTACCGACGTCGGTACCCTCCAGACGTGCATCAATAGACTCGCTTCCTTCGATGCCGAGTCTGGAATCGATCTCCTGTCTGGAGGACTGGGTACCGACTCGCCTTGGTACTGACACCTGTCGGTAACGAAGGCTCGGTTCCGATAATTCGGATCCGCAACTCTCGGTTCCTTCGATACCGTTAGAGTTGCCACCGGCTGGCCTTCATCCACCGGTATCGGATACGGTACCGAAGTCGGTACCGATATCCACATTATCATTCCTGTCGGTGCCTTCCATGCTTCTCTCATCAGGCTCGCTTCCCTCGATACCGAGTTTGGAATCGATCCCTAGCATGGTCGATCTGCTACCGACTGGCGCTGGTCCCGTCATTCCACAGTAGCAGCGACCATCCTATAAGTATTCCATACTGCACCATCCAGGATCTTCTATTCCTAAAAGCTTGGATAGATCCCTCGGTGCCAATGCTAGTTCTTCATCAGCTCTAGGCTATCCAAGGGAGGTTCCCTCTGTGGATCCTTCTTTTCAGGTTTTCATCCTGGATATGGCAAAATGCCTTGCCATTTCTGTTCCTGGACAGGGTCCTACACAAGGCAATACAGGATCCCTCTATATTCCTGAGAGAGCAAAGGAAAACATCATGCTACCTTTGCATCATTCCTTGCAGGACCTCCTTCTACGAATGTGGGAAGCTCCTTTAAAGGTACCCTCACTTTCCAGAGCAACTGATCTTCTTTATCAGGTGCCCCCTTCTCCAGGATTTCAAAAGACTCAACTTCCTCATCATTCCATTGTTGTAGAATCAGCAATGAGGCGGGTGAAGAGTACTAAAAATCACTCTTCTTATCCGCCAGGTCGTGAGTCTAAGACTTTAGATGCCTTTGGACGTCAAACTTTCCAGGCATCCATGCTTTCAGCACGAATTCTCTCATATATTTTTTATATGGGTTTATCTCTTGAGGAGGTCACAAAGAAATTACATCTTTTGACTCCTTTTCTTCAAGAGCCCAAGAGTGCAGACTATTCCTCACTGGTTAGTCATGCTCAGAATATCTCTAGGTTTCTTACTCGTGCTTCCCTAGACTCCTTTGAGTCTGTTAGCAGGACTTCTGCTATAGCTATAGGAGCACGACGTAAAGCCTGACTCCAAGCTTCAGACTTGGACAAATGGGCACAAGTTAGACTGGGAAATACTCCTTGCACTGCAGAAAATCTCTTTAACAGGGAATCTTTATTCCAGGTTGCTCATAGAAACATAGAAACATAGAAACATGACGACAGAAAAAGACCACATGGCCTATCTAGTCTGTCCTTCCATAACAACTACAACAGTCCACTTTTTGCCTTTAGAGATCCTCTGTGTTGGTCCCATGCTTTCTTGAATTCAGTTACTGTCCTCATCTCTACCAACTCCACTGGGAGACTATTCCACGGATCCACTACTCTTTCCGTAAAGAAATATTTCCGCATATCACTCCTAAATCTATCTCCCTTCACCCTCATCCCATGTCCCCTCGTAGCAGAACTTGCTTTCAATTGAAAGAGGCTCTCTCCCTGAACATTTATGCCACGGAGGTATTTAAACATCTCAATCATATCACCTCTATCCCGCCTTTCCTCTAAGGTGTACATATTAAGATCCTTAAGTCTGTCCTCATATGCTTTATAATGAAGCCCATTAATCATTTTGGTAGCAACCCTCTGCACCGACTCCATCCTGTTCACATCCTTTTGAAGGTGCGGTCTCCAGAATTGCACACCATACTCCAAATGAGGTCGCACCAAAGACTTATACAGAGGCATTATCACCTCCTTTTTTTCTGCTAGCCATTCCTCTCCGTATGCACCCAAGCATCCTTCTAGCTTTTGCTGTCGCCTTTTCCACCTGTTTAGCTACTTTAAGATCATCAGACACAACCACGCCTAGGTCCCGCTCTTCTTTAGTGGACAAAAGTACTTCACCTCCTATACTGTATTGCTCCCTTGGATTGCTGCAGCCCAAATGCATGACCTTACATTTTTTAACATTAAATCCCAGCTGCCAAATTCTAGACCATTCTTCAAGCTTAGCTAGATCCCTCCTCATGTTATCTACACCTTCCTGGGTGTCTACTCTATTGCAGATTTTGGTATCATCCGCAAAGAGGCAAACCTTACCCGACAGCCCTTCCGCTATATCACTAACAAAGATGTTAAAAAGAATTGGACCAAGGACAGATCCCTGGGGCACACCACTGGTAACATCCTTCTCCTCAGAGTGAGCTCCATTTAATTGTACTCTTTGTCGCCTCCCACCCAACCAATTTCTAACCCAAGCAGTAACTTTAGGGTCCATCCCTAGGGTGCTCAGTTTGTTTATAAGTCGCCTTTGAGGAACAGTGTCAAAGGCTTTACGGAAATCTAAATACACCACATCTAGAGCTCTCCCTCGGTCCAACTCCCTGGTCACCCAGTCAAAAAAATCAATCAGATTTGTCTGACAAGACCTGCCTCTGGTGAATCCATGCTGCCTCGGATCCTGTAATCCGCTGGACTCCAGAAACCTCACTATTTTCTCTTTCAGCAGCGTTTCCAATAATTTACTCACCACCGAAGTTAAACTAACCGGCCTGTAGTTTTCAACCACTTCCTTACTTCCGCTTTTGTGTAAAGGCACCACATGAGCCTCTCTCCAGTCCTTTGGCACCACTCCTGACTCCAACGAGGCATTGAAAAGGTCAGTCAGTGGAGCTGCTAGAACGTCCCCAAGTTCCCTAGGGTGTATCCCATCCGGTCCCATCGCTTTGTCTACTTTAAGTTGAGCTAGTTTCTCACGAACACAGTCTACTGAAAATAGTTCAAGATGTCCCTCGCTTCTGTTCTTATTTGTGGGTGTTTTCCGAGGTCCTGCTCCTGGTTCTTCATCTGTGAACACAGAACAAAAATATTTGTTAAGCAATTCCGCTTTATCCTTATCAGCTTCTACATATTCCCCCCCTGCACCCTTGAGTCTGACAATACCACTTTTGCTCTTCCTCTTCTCACTAATATATCTGAAAAATGTCTTATCCCCCCATTTTATTGCATTGGCTATTTCTTCCTCCTTTTGAATCTTTGCCTTCTTGACTACTTTGCTAGCTTCTCTAAGTTTTTCCAAATACAGATGCTTGTCTTCTGCTCTCTGTGATCTCTTGTATTTCATGAAGGCCTCCCTCTTTTTCTTCACTTTTTCAGCTACTTCCTTCGAAAACCATAGCGGTCTCCTGTTCCTTTTGCCTTTATTTACCATTTTAACAAAAAGGTTGGTTGCCCTTAAAATACCCCCTTTCAGTTTTGCCCACTGTTTTTCTACATCCCCCAGCTGTTCCCATCCCACTAACGACTCCCTGAGGTATTGGCCCATCTTCGCAAAGTTAGTCTTCCTAAAGTCTAAGATCCTCACCTTGGAATGGATTCTAACAGCCCTAGTCCTAATACTGAACCACACCATCTGGTGATCACTGGATGCAAAATGATCTTCCACTACAACATCAGAAACACTTTCACCATTGGTAAGCACCAAGTCCAGTATGGCCCCTTCACGTGTGGGGTCTGTTACCAATTGCCTGAATAGTTCTCCCTGTAGAGAATCCAGGATCTCCTTACTTCTAGATGATACTGCAGCAGGAATGTGCCAATCAACATCTGGCATATTGAAATCTCCTATCAGTAGCACTTCCCCTTTCTTAGCAATGCTGCGTATGTCTTCAATTAACTCTCTGTCCACCTCTTCCTCTTGTGAGGGAGGTCTGTATATCACTCCAATGCAAATAGATTTCTCTTTCCCTCTTTCTAGTTTAACCCACAATGCCTCCTCTCTCCCTTTTAAGCTCTGTAATTCCAAAGCTTTAATAGTAGTTTTTACATATAGTGCCACTCCTCCTCCTCTTCTTCCTACCCTGTCCTTCCTGAATAAAGTATAGCCAGGTATAGTTACATCCCATTCATTGTTTTCTGTGAACCATGTTTCTGTAACTGCCACTAAATCCAAGTCAGCCACTCCCACCAAAGCTTCAACCTCAGGGATCTTATTTCCCATGCTACGGGCATTAATACACACTGCTTTCCATATGTTACCCCTGTTACCCATTTCCATAAAGGTATTTAATGTATCACCTACCTGGGGGCTTTCACTTACCTGGGGGCTTTCTTCACCCATCCCCAAGGAATCTAGTTTAAAGCCCTCTTCAGTAGATTAGCCAGTCTACTACCAAAGATGCGTTGACCTCTCTTGGACAGATGGATGCCATCTCTGCTTTGCAACCCTTGGAAAAGCATCCCATGGTCTAGGAAACCAAAACGCTCTTGATGACTGTCCTGTTTCCAGGGGCTGTTCTACGCCTTCTCCTTTCCCAGTTAGTAGGAAAGGTCCTGCCAAAATTTCTTCCCCTAGGGGAAGAAATTTTATCCATCTTCTGCCCATCATACAGATGTTCCCAAACAGGGGAAACATCACCCTGGTCTGATGAATCCACAACCTCAGCAGGCTCAACAAACCCAGTAGTCGCAGGGTTTCAAATAGTTCATCTTTGCCTTCTTGGTTGGGGGTTAGAGTAGCAGTCTGCTTCTTTTCATTTGCAGTGTCTGCACTAACTTTATTCTAACTTTCCTAGATATCTCTTGTTGAGACATCTTTTCTTCAACTTTAAGAGTCTTTATGATGATCATGCCCATACTTAACAGGGTTTTCCTCTTCCTCTTGGAGGAAAGAGAACTAACAACTATTAATAGATAGTTGTTTTCCCTTTACTGGCATGTATCATCTCACCTGTCAGAGACTTCCTCCATAGTCGGTCTCTTTCAACACTGTCTTACCTCCCTCTTACTATACCATTTGGTTTGTAAGAGGGACCCCTTTTACACTGGTAAGCTCCTATAGTCCTCTACATCTTCTACAGGGGGATCCTCCCTTCTGGAGTTGTCTCCCCCCCTTGTTACCTTAGGGCAGCCCATCAGACAATAGGAAATCCTACTAGGTCTGTTGTTTCTTTTTCCACATCTAAAAGAGGGAGAGGAAAGAGAAATGTTCTACGCTGCCCTGGTACGTTGCTGCAGATACAGCAATTCCTAGTGTTAAGCCACTGGTTCTGTCCACCACACAACCAGGGATTCTCCTCCACTAGCAATCCTTCTAGCCTCACTGCTAGGTCCCAAACAGGTTATCAACCTTGTTTGGGTAACCCTCTTATAACAGCCTGGTTGGTTAACTTCTATTCTTCACCCCCTTGGCAGAATAGTTAGTTGCCTGCTGGCTTCCCACAGCCACTTTTTCTTCTAACCAACCTACAGCATGCTCTCTGCAACTCTACAGTGTAGCTTTGCACTATGGGCCCTTGCTAGAGAGCATTAGTATCTGGCCTAACAGATAACCCCAGATGGTTAACAGGGTTCCCCCAGTCATGTTTCCATGACTGGTAGGTATTTCCTACCCTTACCATCTCATCTTAAATCTCTTTTGAGACATCAGCCTCAGGCCTCTCATTACGTAAAAACCTAAAGAAGGGCCAATTCCCTGGCCATCTCCTTTGGTCTTCTCGTCAGAGATAATCGTCTTCACTGGCAGTTAGGGAACGCTCAATACCCTTCTTGCCCTCATTGGCAAGTCACTAGGGTATCTTCCTCCAGTGGCGTCCTCTATCCATTCTCCATATGGCAATTCTGGAGACATCTGGCCTTCCTGCCTACAGACTGAAGTTATCCTCTGCCTTTTTCACGTAAGCCATCCTGGTTATTCAAAGGCTCACATTCTAAAGATAATCCAGACTTCTTCTTGTCAGGGAGACCTCTCCTCTGACTCTGCCAATCATAAACCAGGAAAAGAGAATTCTCTGTATATCTATTCAAGCAGGTATTAACCTTCTTGCTGTTAGATGAATCTTCCTCCTAGGGGGGGATCAGCTTCTATAGACCTCTCTCCTTCCACATACCTGGAGATATGTGTCTATAGGTCTTCATATTCATATATATATATACACACACATATATATATATATATATATATATATATATATATATATATATATATACACGTATTCATCTATATCTATCTGTGTGTCTTCTGCCCATATATATCTCCTGTAGATATATGCATATATACCCTATATGTGTATATATTCAATATATATATGTATATATACTGCGACGCTCCTGCCCGGGCCCGAGAGCTTACAGGCAGGAGTAGCCTTGTAATGTCCCTGAGGAATAAAGCTTGTACCGGTCCCTGGGAATTCTGGGACTCTACCATTCTGAGAATTTTCTGCTACCAATGCTGTTTTCACGTAACAATTCCTCTGCACATGGCCCTCTTTACCACATTTAAAACATTTTTTCTTGGTTACAGGACCTTTCACTGTTGGCATACACATCTTTACTGATTCCTCATTTAACCTCCAGCTCCTTTCTGATTCTCCTTACTGCTGCACCCTTGGGAGCACTACCACCTTCACAGGCCACTAATTTTGCCTCCATGAAGCGTTCAGAAAGCGTAATAGCCTCTTGCGGGGTTTTACAGCTCTGTAAAATCAGGAAGGTACGGATCTCAGTAGGCAAAGCATTCATATACTGCTCCAATACGAGACTATCTATGATAGCTTCTTTGGACCTTTCTTCTGGATTTAGCCACTTATTCACTAGAGTGTGTATCCTATGACACAAGGCTTTTGGGGTCTCATTTGTCTTTAGCCTCACAGCTCTCAGAAGATTATGATAGACTAGCGGTGTGAGCCCTAGTCTTTCTCTGACCGCTTTCTTAAGCTCATCATAATTTCCTGCAAGTGTGGGTGGCATGGCTCTATAAGCGGCCAAAGCTTCCCCAGTAAGGGATGCCGCAAAGGGCATGGCCCAATGCTCTTTTGGCCAAGCACTAAGGTAAGCCACTCGCTCAAAACCCTCGATGAAATCATCAATATCATCAGTGTCAGTGAGCTGACCAAAGTTAAACATGGTCCCAGTTTGCAAACTCAGAGAAGCTGGCGCGGAGAAACCTGGTGGTGTAACTGGTGGCTCAGTCCGCTTCTTTTGCTTGGATAACCATGTCCCCAGCATTTCCAACAAAGGCTTCTGTTGAGCTCGGATGCTCGCCGCGTTCCTCTCTTGGGTTTCTAAAGCCAAGTCCCTTTGTTTTTCGAATTGTGCTGCCATCCATTTGAAGACCTCTTGCGATTCAAGAGACATCTTTGGTATTTCTGCAAGCACACAAAATCAAAGACCAAAGTGCGATACCACAAACACACAACCCCCCCCCCCCTTTTTTTTTTTAATCAGGGCCTAGCCTTCACCCTTGCCCTGATATCCTAACCTCTCCCGGGTGGATACCCTTTACCTGGCTCAGGTGACGCTTCACGTTTGTCAGCAATGACGAGGGTTGTAGTCTCCTGGTACTGCCTTTCTTCCCCCTTCTTGGACGTTCCACAGCTGGGCTCCTCTTGGGAAGTTGTCTCCTGCAGATCCTCTGGCGTTGCCGCTTTTAGCGCCTGCGCGATATCCTCAAGACTACGCCACTTGCGACGCTCCTGCCCGGGCCCGAAAGCTTACAGGCAGGCGTGGCCTTGTAATGTCCCTGAGGAATAAAGCTTGTACCGGTCCCTGGGAATTCTGGGACTCGTAGTGTACTTGTATTTCCTTCAGGATTAAATTGTAGTCATGACATGAATGGTAAGGCTGCAAGAAATTTATTGTTGTGGGGATATTTTCCAGCGCATCAAAATTCAATGGTACATAACGCAAAAGGTGCAACTTCAACCCAAACAGCTGAAACCAGGAACATAGGAAGTACAACTGAAATTAAGTTAGCTTCTACTTGGCTCTTCACAATCACAGCAGCTTTAACTCAGCAGTGCCTCATGTGGTCTTTCAGAATTATTGCAGCACCAAACAAACAGCTGTTCCTTCCACAGCGTGGCTTCTCAAAAAACAAATGAAAACAATTTGTAAACCTTTTGGCTTGGCAGCAAGTACAGCAGACTCCCTGTATTCTTTTCATACAGTGTTCAAGGGTTTCTTACATTGCTGTCCTCTTTGAGGCAGATTGAGCCATCCATTGGAGAAGGGTCCCCTTCTAAGATAGGCAGGTAATTATCCACTTGCATGCATTCATCAGAGCTAAGGCTATCGCTGTCTCTGTCAGGCCTGCTAAGCTTCCCTGACTTCAGTTCCAGAAACTCTTGAAACTGTTTTAAAAGCAATTCAGCCTGTAAGTGCTCTTTATCCTTGTGAAAGTCTTTGGTAAGGGTAACACCCTTCCCCCACTTGCTATCAGCTTCTGCAGCTGGGTTTACCTTGTGAAGGTTAGCACAAATAAAAGGTTTCTCTAGTAAAGCAGTAAAAAATAGAAAAGTCAGCTTTACCTTTAGCAGGGTTCGAATAAGAACTGGCACCTTTCCTCCAGAAGTCTCTCTGGTTCAAAAACTCAGCAGCCTTATAGCTATTTCCTCTGCTCTGTGAATTTCTCTTTGAAAAGCTTTCTTCCTGCTTCACTTCCTTGCTTCTGTAGCCTTGTTTGCTACCAGACCAGATACCTTCTTTCCATGTGCTGAATTTGCTAGCCTTCCCACGCCCAGGCTCTACCTTGTAGTAAGGTTCTTTCTTAGAGTGTGCTTGGCTCCAAGGTTTACTGCTCCAAGGTTCTGCCTTGCTCCAGGGTTCTAGCATTTTCCTTTTTCCTCTTTCCTCCTTTTCTCTTTTCCTCCTCTCCTCTTCCCTCTCTGCTTGGGGATTTAAAAGGGCTTCATTTCCTGGCACGCCCTGACCTTCCCCTGAGCATGCCCAATCAGTGCCGAAGCCTGTCTCCTCCCCTGAGCTGGGGTGTGTCCTGTGCTCAGCAGAGAGGTGTGTTTTTTTTCAACTCTGCATTGGAAATCCTGTGTGCTAGTGCTGTTTCATTACTTCTACCAGGATTTTCCCCTATCTCCATCTCTTCTGGAGGGCATTCCTCACCACAATACATACATATATTTATACATCTACTGAGATATATTTTTAGATAGATATGTGTCCATATACTTATCTATCTGTTCTATTAGGTTCAAATGTCCTTACATTCCTATATGATCCTGACAGATGGGCACTACCCCTATCAATGCTATGCCAGCATACTTAGGGGTCTACACTTATAACCACTTCCTGTGGTAGTTAACACCTACCATGTAGGTTAGGTACTCCTGAAGCTCTCCATGTACCACCTTCTTTCCTAATTGACCCCATTTATGAAAGACATTGTGGAGCTTCAGTCAAACTAAAGCTTAGCCTTCCTGAGTCTGTCCTTACTTTCTTATCAGATACAAGGGTCTCCATTCCCAGTCCAGTTAGGTCAGACTCAATTTTCCTGTTGGTCTTAAATTTATACTGTTTTGGACCTGATCAGCTTAAGCTTTCTGTCATGCTACCTTCTGCATCTCCGCTGAAGCTCTACCTTTTATACTACCCCAGTCTTTCTCCTGGGGCTATTTCTCACCCTGAAGGATTCTGACCTCCACTGTTTTTCTCTATTTTTACTACCTCTACTTCTCAGTGAGGTACCCTTTTAACACATTCACTGGTTCTTCTAACAGATCCATATGTATCTCAGTGAACTTGTGCAAGATCAACAAGGGAGGCCCAGATTACAAAATACCCTCTATACAGGGTCTTTCTCTTTAGAAACCCTGTTCTAGCAGCTGTTCCACAGCTCCTCTTCTGTTTTCAACTCCTACCCTCCATCCCTAGGATGCCTGAGGTCTTAAACAATAGCATGGCTCGTTCTAGACTTGAAACATGCTAGGACTCCCTCTTGGAATCTGATCTTGGGAGTCCCCATATGTGAAGACTCATTCCTGCTTGTTCCTGGAGATAGCACAGTTACTTACCTGTAACAGGTGATCTCTGGGAACAGCAGGAATAAGTCTTCACAACCCACCCACCTCCCCTAGGAGTTGCATTTTCTCTATCTCTATCTTTCCCTTCCTTGCTCTCTCTCTCTCTTTGTCTCAGCTTTCAAACTTAACTGAGGAGAGACAGTTGAGAAGGCGGGAAGGCAGCACGCAGGCGTGGTGGGATGCTTCCAAAGGCTTTCTGATTGGACGCTGGGAAGCGTTCCCGCGCAGACTCCGTCGGTACCGACGTACCCATATGTGAAGACTTATTCCTGCTGTTCCCAGAGATCACCTGTTACAGGTAAGTAACTGTGCTTTCACCACTGACTACCTCGCTGCTGCCACGTTCTTTTGAATCTGCTAAACTAAACATGTAAACTCTCCATAAAGTGGTGGAATATCACCATTATATGGATAGATTTGGGTTGCTACTATGTCTGCTCTATTTTCGTCCATTCACTGTGGGGTAATTTTATGAAGGCTTTTGCACATGTATATGCCACTATACACACACATGATGCTTCTTATAAAATTGTGCTGCACTTACAAGTACACATGACCAGAACGCACATACTGGTATGCGTCTTTGGTGTAGTGGTGGAGTTTGGGTAGAGCATAGGCAGAGTCGCTATTTATGGGTGTATTTTATAAAATTCTCATGATCACGTGTATTAGAGGTGCCTTATTTACATCTGCTCTCAAGCTGGTATAGATATACAAATAGGCACCTATTCAATATGTCTGCATAGGCAGCCTATTAAATTACCCTCCAGATGGATGGTGGCAGAGTAGTTGGACAGATTTTCAGCCCACCACTCTCCATATAGGGGCTGAAAATCTATGGATAGCAGAGTTCTATGTTCACTGGCCACCAGGGAATGCATAACTCATTAGAATATTGGCTTGAATGTTTTTCTATTTTTATGTCATCTGCATTTGTAAATAAATCATTTCTGTTGTATTAACATTCTGTACTCCAATCATATTCCTTGGAATACAATTGAAAATGTTTAGCTGTTCTGTTAGTAATGAAAAAAAACAAAAATGAGATGAAGTTAGCATATTATGGAATGAATGTATGTTTAAATTTGATCACAACATTTATAAACTCAGTGTTATATACATATATATGCGGGATAATTTTATACAGCTTTTTCAACATATAAAGCGTATTTGTTTTACAGAAAAGGGTTTTTATAAAACTGTGCAGCCTCAAGTGTGCATAAACAGACTGCACCTATTTTTACGTCACCTGCATGTAGGCATTCCCCTGGGGAATACTTTGGAGCTGGCGTGAACATTTGCATGCTATTGGGGCTGGTTCTGAGCGCCTCCTTTTATAAAAACATATAGGCTTCTATGTTACCTTTTTGGGCTTTCATAATAGACGTCCTGTTACAAAATTACTTCCTACATTGAACACAGTATCACTGAGGGAGGAGTTGGCAGGGTGGGAGGAGATATGGGAAGTGGAGACTGCTGTGGGCTAAACTAAAGGAGGCAATAAAAGGGGCAACAGATAGATATGTAAGGAAAGTAAATAAAAACAAGAGGAAAAGGAAACCTATTTGGTTCTCAAAAGAAGTGACACCCCCCAAAAAACCAGCTTTCACAAAATTCAGAAATTCGCAAACAGAGAAACACAGAAAAGAATACAGAATAAAGCTAAAAGAAACAAAAAGAGAAATAAGGATAGCAAAATTTAAGGCATAAGAAAAGATGGCTAAAGATCTAAAGCGTGATGACAAAACTTTTTTCAGGTATATTCAGAAGAAGAGGAAGATCAGAGGTGGAATTGCAAGACTCAAAAGGGCTGAGAACAGATTCGTGGAAAGTGACATTGAAAAAGCGAAAATGCTAAACAAATACTTCTATCCTGTTTTTACTAAAGAAAATCGTGGTGAAGGAGCAGGATTTTCAAATGACTGACAAATATACAAATGGGAATGGTGTAGATGCCACACCATTCACAGAAGATGATGTGTTTGAACAGCTTGCAAAACTGAAAGTGAACAAGGCCATGCAATCGGATGGGATACATCCCAGTATACTGAAAGAGCTCAGAGAGGTTCTGGCAGGGCCTTTGAAGGATATTTTTAATAGATCCTTGGAGATGGGAAAAGTGCCACAGAACCGGAGAAGGGTTGATGTGGTACCTCTTCACAAAAGTGGTTATAGGGAAGAAGTGGCAAACTACAGGCCAGTAAGCCTTACCTCAATGGCAGGAAAAGTAATGGCGCTCCTGAAAGAGAGAATAGTGGGCTTTCTCAAAATCAATAGGTTGCATGATCCGAGGCAACATGGTTTTTAACAAAGGACGATCATACTAAACAAATCTGATTGAGTTCTTTGACTGGGTGACCAGAGAACTAGATAAAGGCCATGCGATGGATGTGATCTACCTAGATTTCAGCAAAGCCTTTGATAGTTCCTCATAGGAAGCTTATAAATAAACTGAACAGCCTGGGGATGGGTCCCAAGGTGGTGAACTGGATCAGAAATTCGTTGACTGATAGACGACAGAAGGTGAAGGTGAACAGAACTCACTTGGATGAAATGAAGGTGCTTAGTGGTGTGCCCCAGGGTTCGGTCCTCAGCCTGGCACTGTTCAATGTATTTGTGAGTGATATTGCTGAAGAACTAAATGGAAAAGTCTGTCTTTTTGCAGATGACACGAAAATTTGCAGCAGAGTGGACTCCCCTGAGGGAGTGGATAACATGAGGAAAGATCTATAAAAGCAGGAAGAATGGTCTAATGCTTGGCAGTTAAGATTTAATGTAAAGAAGTGCAGTATCATTCACTTGGGATGCAATAATCCAAGGAAATTGTATGCGATAAGGAGTGAGAGGTTGGTGAGCACGGACCAGGAGAATGACCTCAGAGTGATTGTTTTGGAGGATCTCAAGGTGGTGAAACAGTGTGACAGGCGGTGGCCAAAGCCAAAAGGATGCGGGATTGCATACAGAAAGGAATTACCAGCAGAAAGAGGGAGGTACTAATGCCACTGTACAAATCGCTGGTGAGGCCTCACTTGGAATATTGTGTTCAGTTTTGGAGACCATATCTTGCAAAGGATATAAAAAGACTGGAAATGGTTCAGAGGATGGCGACCAAAATGATTTGGTGCCACCAGAAGACATATGAGAAGAGACTTGAAGACCTAAATATGTATACTCTAGAGGAGAGGAGGGACAGGGGAGATATGATATAGATCTTTAAATACTTAAAGGGTGTTAATTAACAAACAAACCTTTTTCAAAGATGGGGAAGCTGCAAAACTAGAGGACATAACATGAAGCTTCCAGGGAGTAAACTGAAAGGCAACGTCAGGAAATACGTTTTCTCGGAAAGGGTGGTGTATGCTTGGAATGCCCTTCTGATGGAAATGGTAGGGCAAATACAATGACAGAATTCAAAATGGCATAGGACAGACACAGTGGATCCCTTTATAGCAACAGGATAAAATCAAAATAACCTTAACTGTCTCAGCTATCTCAACAAATAGAGGTGACCTGCACTGAGCGGTGGATACACCCCTAAACAAAGGCATGGGGAGGGGTGACCTGCACGAAGCAGCAGGTGCTTTTGCCGTCTTGCTGGGCAGATTAGATGGGCCATGATGGTCTTTATCTACCTTCATATACTATGTTACATAGTACCACTCAAAAGATCATGCCAATTCAATCAGTTTTGTATGTGTGTCTGAGTAGTTAATTAGATGAAAACACACTCCAGCTATATAAAAAAAAAACTGTTATGACGAATTAATAGTCACAAATCTTCAATTCAACATCGTTTCTTTGTACACTTATTTAACACATAGAGGAGGTCTCAGAACCGACGGGCATTTGTACAGGCACATGGAACACCATATACCATTGCCCTATTGCATCAACGACCGCCACTCTTTATGAAGCAGCTCATAACAATATGTGGTAACATACAACAGATCATATCATCATAACTTAACTTCTGTAGAAAAATACTGAAAAGTGATAAGATCTGTTCCTCTTCCCCAACGCCTCACTTTGGCACCCTTCGAGCGTTTCGCTAGAAAGCTTCGTCAGGGGAATATTGAGAGGCTGTTAACAAAGAAACAAAACACACTTAAAATCTAACCTCACTAAACATCCTCTCAACAACCAAATCAACTCAAGTTCCACTTACCCTAAAACAACATCATGCAGCACAAACATTCACAACCCAGCGTCCCTTCAGCATAGCTGGTGCTCCTCAAAAAACGCCACGCATGCGGGCTCTAGAGGAGAACCTTTTGAGCCTGCTCTACCAAATGACGTCACTGGGAATTCTCTACCTAGAGCAGGGGTCTGCAACCTTTAAGACATAAAGAGCCACTTGGACCCGTTTCTGAAGGGAAAAAAAAAACTGGGAGCCGCAAAACCATTGCGACATTTAAAACAAATCTAACACTGCATATATTGTTTCTTACCTTAATGCTATATACGACCCCCTACTTTTCCTGTTAAAATATAGGTGTTTGGCCTATACTCGCCGTATAAGACTACCCCTCTTCCGTCGCACACCAAAAAAAATACGCCAGAAAATATAACAACAAGAAGTAACAATATTTGATTTCAAAATTATGATGATTTTGTAGTCAAATCACTAATATGAAATAAAATTATTTTTTCTACCTTTGTTGTCTGACCAATTTATTCTTTGATCATGCTGGTCCCGATCTGAGGCTTCTGCTTTCCTGTCTTCTCTTAGCTCTCTTTCTGTGGTCTATGGTCCATCTGCCAGTTCTTATCTCTTCTTTCGTTTTCTTCACTTCTTTCCATCAGCCTATTTCCAGTCCCAGTAACCCTCCCCAATATCAGCCCCTTTCCAGTCCTCACTCCCAGTACCTTCCAATGTCAACTTGCATTCCCATGATTGCCACTGGTGTCCATTTCCTTCCAGTCCCCCTCCTTCCCCACTGACCAGTCCCTTCTAGTACAAATACCATGGCAGCCCCTCTCAGATCCAGTTCCATTCTCCCATCCCCTCATATCAGCCCATTTGTAGCCTTAGCCCCCAGTTATCTTCCAGGGCCAGCAGCTCTATCCTCCCCTCCCCACAATCAGCCCATGCCCAGTCAAAGCCCCCCAATCAGCTCGCTTCCAGTGCTAATCCCCCCTCAACCCCATTACCAGTGCTAGCCTCCCCTAATCAGCCCAATACCAGTCCTATCCCCCATCAGCTCATTACCAGTCCTAGCCTCCCCTAATCAGCTCATTTCCAGTGCTCGTCCCCTCAACCCCATTACCAGTGCTCCATCCCTCCATGTCAGCCCCCTCCCTCCCTCCATCCATATCAGCTCCCTCCCTCCATGTCAGCCCGCCTCCCCAATCCCTCCATGTCAGCCCCCTCCATGTCAGCCCCCCTCCCTCCATGTCAGCCCCCTCCATCCCTCCATGTCAGCCCCCCTCCCTCCATCCATATCAGCTCCCTCCCTCCATGTCAGCCCCCCTCCCTCCATCCATATCAGCTCCCTCCCTCCATGTCAGCCCCCTCCCTCCATGTCAGCCCCCTCCATCCCTCCATGTCAGCCCCCCTCCCTCCATCCATTCATATCTGCTCCCTCCCTCCATGTCAGCCCCCCTCCCTCCATGTCAGCCCCCTCCATCCCTCCATGTCAGCCCCCCTCCCTCCCAGCAGTCAGCCACCTCCATCCCTCCATGTCAGCCCCCCTCCCTCCATCCATTCATATCTGCTCCCTCCCTCCCTGGCCGCCCCCTCCCACCCACCCTGTCAGCCACCCTCGATCCATGCCTCCATGTCAGGCCCCCTCCCTCCATGTCAGCCCCCTCCATCCCTCCATGTCAGCCCCCTCCCTCCATTCATTCATATCTGCTCCCTCCCTCCATGTCAGCCCCCTCCATCCCTCCATGTCAGCCCCCCTCCCTCCATGTCAGCCCCCTCCATCCCTCCATGTCAGACCCCCTCCCTCCATCCATTCATATCTGCTCCCTCCCTCCATGTCAGCCCCCTCCCTCCATGTCAGCCCCCTCCATCCCTCCATGTCAGCCCCCCTCCCTCCTCCATCCATATCAGCTCCCTCCCTCCATGTCAGCCCCCCTCCCTCCATCCATCCATCCATATCAGCTCCCTCCCTCCATGTCAGCCCCCTCCCTCCATGTCAGCCCCCTCCATCCCTCCCTGTCAGCCCCCCTCCCTCCATCCATTCATATCTGCTCCCTCCCTGTCAGCCCCCTCCATCCCTCCATGGCAGCCCCCCTCCCTCCCTCCCTCCATCCATTCATATCAGCTCCGTCCCTCCATGTCAGCCCCCTCCATCCCTCCATGTCAGCCCCCCTCCCTCCCTCCATCCATTCATATCTGCTCCCTCCCTCCATGTCAGCCCCCTCCATCCCTCCATGTCAGCCCCCCTCGATCCATCCCTCCATGTCAGCCCCCCTCCCTCCATGTCAGCCCCCTCCATCCCTCCATGTCAGCCCCCCTCCCTCCATTCATTCATATCTGCTCCCTCCCTCCATGTCAGCCCCCGCCATCCCTCCATGTCAGCCCCCCTCCCGCCATGTACGCCCCCTCCATCCCTCCATGTCAGCCCCCCCTCCCTCCATTCATTCATATCTGCTCCCTCCCTCCATGTCAGCCCCCTCCATCCCTCCATGTCAGCCCCCCCTCCTCCATGTCAGCCCCCTCCATCCCTCCATGTCAGATCCCCTCCCTCCATCCATTCATATCTGCTCCCTCCCTCCATGTCAGCCCCCCTCCCTCCATGTCAGCCCCCTCCATCCCTCCATGTCAGCCCCCCTCCCTCCATCCATTCATATCAGCTTCCTCCCTTCATGTCAGCCCCCCTCCCTCCATGTCAGCCCCCTCCATCCCTCCATGTCAGCCCCCCCCCTCCATCCATCCATTCATTCATATCTGCTCCCTCCCTCCATGTCAGCTCCCTCCCTTCTTCTGCAGCCGCGGCTCCCTGCCTCTTACGGAACCGCAGCTGTGCTTTTAAAATCATCTCGGAGCCCTTCCTGTCTTGACGGGCTCCGTGCAGCATTGTCCCGCCTCCAAAACTTCCTTTAGAGGCGGGACAATGCTGCACGGAGCCCGTCAAGACAGGAAAGGCTCCGAGATGATTTTAAAAGCACAGCCGCGGTTCCCTAAGAGACAGGGAACCGCGGCTGCAGAAGAAGGGAGGGAGCTGACATGGAGGGAGCCCATAACGCGACGTTTAAAGCGGGCAGTGTGCTCCGGAGCCGCGGCAAAGGTGAGAAAGAGCCGCATGCGGCTCCGGAGCCGCGGGTTGCCGACCCCTGACCTAGAGGGCTCCTTTAGAAACTGTTAAGCACAAACTCCCCAATCAATCTGTGCATTTAAACCGCCCGGCAATACCGTTTGCAAACAAAAAAATCCAACGTTGCTCGCACAACAGTAAGGTGTGTTCCCTAGACTTCCCCGCTCTCCCTGCCATTATTTCATCGATACAAAAGCATCTTAAGTCACTAAACACATGCCCAAAATTCAAACAATGTTGTACCAACGGGGCTTCATGTACTTTGCAATTCAACCTACTCTTATGTTCTCCCATTTGTTTCTGAAAGGGTCTAATGGTCTTCCCTACATAAAGCAACCCGCAAGGGCATAAAATCCCATACAAAATAGTAGTTAATTGGCAAAGGGCTATTGTATTTGCAGCTTAATCTGCCCAGTGATTAGGCTTCAGTTACATTTACACTAATTTGTGGGATAGTAGTTCCTTATATATAAGTACATTTATATTTTGTTATTAGATTAATTCACAGCAGATTACAATAGGGCAAAATAAATACAAAACAAACATACACCCATAGGAATATCTGTTTCCAGTTCATACTGCTAGACCAGTCCAGACAAGTGGGTTATGTCCCCCTGCCAGAGAAAAAACTCCAGAGCTGTGATTGGTCAGGCTCTGGGTGGTGTAGGTGTACCCCTAGTGGTCCTAGTCAGTATTTTCTCTGTCTCAGCAGATGAAGGTGTTAAACAAGCTTGTCCCTTACCTGGATGCACCCAGAGTACACAAGAGGTGTTTCTCTGGGTTTCCCAGGTCCCCTCTGTTATAGCTGTATTTAGTTTTAAAATCTAATTAGTGACAATACAGCAGGGTTTGAGCTCCTGATCCCTAGTTCAGTGGAGCTCCCCATATTAAACAGCTCCTAGCCTCTGCCAGAGAGCCTATGTAGCTGGGGTGGATCAATCTGTCAAATTTCTGCCATACAGTCACTGTTATAATTCTTACAGTGTCTTTAAAGCAATTCCCTGCATCTCCATTGAGCCTCAGCGTCTCTGCAGCACAGTGAGTAACTGACTTGGGTTCCCTCGCTGCAATCCTCTTACTTCCGGTTTTAACGGCATGGAGATCAGCGGGTCTGTGTGTCTGCAATTTCTGGCAGCACTCCTCTCCTCTCTCCGAGCAATTTTGCTATGTTTTTGAGATTTTTTAGGCTTGGGAAACTTTTATTCGGCAGTTTTTCAGTGCAGGCGGCCATTTTGAAATCGTGGGAGCGATTTCCCTTCAGCGTTTTTGGCGGGAGCAGCTCTGGGCAGCCACTTCAGTGAACTTAACATTGTGTGAAGGCACAGGGTGATTCAAAAATGTTTCCCTGAAGAGTCTTCTGTTCCCCTAAGCCTACATAGATTTTTGTTTTAACAACAACAAAAAAAGAGTTTTAGGCCTCTGCAATGCCTGTTTCTCTGAACAGGTGCATTGTATGTAATAAGAAGCAGAAAGAGTTAATAGATCGCTTGTGTTCCACCTGTATGATGCATCCAGGGGAATCTTCTTCCTCCATACCCAGTGTGCTGCCGGCTGGGGACATCAGCGCCTTGATGCCTCCCTCCCTAGAGCCGCTGCAGCCGGGTCCACCTGCAGAAAGGACTCATTCAGCTCCCATCTTGCTTCCACAACTGCTGGAAGCCACAGCAGCTTCGGCTGACAGTCAGTTCCTGACGCTCTTCCGCCAGACATGGCACCTGTGGCGTTCGGAGTCCTCTGGAATACCTCCAGCACCCGCCCTGGTACCGGACAAAGATATGGCAGGGTCTCGCAAGCGGTCCCATAAGACCCCTCAGACCTTAAAGCAGTACGTCCTCCCAGGAACATTGCATGGGACTTGCGGGACACGGCAGATATCCAAGAAGACTTTAAATCTTCGGAGGTGAGCCCTGACTCGTCGGAGAGAGAAGATGGGGGTTATTCTCCATCTGATTCTTCACTGACAGTTCAAGAAGACTCTCAAGATATCAGACTCTTTCAGAAAGAGGAGTTGCCGGCCCTAATTGCACAGGTGGTAGAGTCGCTACGCCTAGCCGACATGCCTGATCCACAGAGTTCTCAGACTCTCTTGCAGCCGGCTCCTATTTTGCAGGGCATTTGTAAGCCTACCAAAACCTTTTCCTTTCCAGCCGAGTTACAGCAAATGGTATCTCGAGAGTTGGACTCTCCAGATTCCCCTCTGCGTACGGCATGCCGTATTGGTCAATCATACCCTTGGTCTCCCTCTGACCTGGACCGTTGGCTGACATACGCGAAAGTGGATGCGTTGGTGACCGGGGTCACCAAGCATACCACTATTCCGGTTGAGGGCGGAGTGGCACTTCAAGACCAGCAAGACCGGAAAGTCGAGAGTCTGCTAAAGACGGCTTTTTCATCATCCGCTCTTTCGCTTCAGGCAGCAGTGTGCGGAAGTCTAACGGCACCGGCTTCCCTTCGATGGATTCAGCAGCTTCCAGACGATCCCAAGTTGGCTCGTTTAGAATCCATCACTGCATTCCTGGCGGATGCCTTCTATGATCTCTTGCGGCTGTCAGCTCGCTCTGTAGCAGCGGTGACAGTGGCTCGGAGATGGCTCTGGCTGCGTCAATGGGCAGCAGATGTTGCTTCCAAGACGCGGCTGCCAAAACTTCCTTTTAAAGGGAGACTCCTCTTTGGTGAAGATCTCGATAAACTGGTAAAAGATCTGGGGGAGGTGAAACCGCAATGCTTGCCGGAGGAGGTGTCCTCCCGTCGTGGGTCTCATTCCCAAGGCTTTTGACTATTTTCTAGAACGTGCGACTCTCGGAGATACAGATCCTTTAAGCCAAGTACTTCATCTGCTCCTGCCAATCACTTCGGACAAAGGTCTCAGTCCTTTCATGGAGCCCACAAAGGAACTGATTCCTATTCAGGCCCAGGGATGTTTACTGGAACCTCCCGTCCTTCCCGCTGACGGGACGAGACACCCAATCTAGACGCCTCTGCCTGTCGGGGGGGGCAGTTGGCCCTTTTTTCTCGGCAGTGGGTGCGCATAACTTCGGATCAATGGGTCCTCGACATAGTTTCTCACGGTTACGCTCTCGAATGTTGCCGACCCATTCACGAAGCCTTCCTGGTCTCACCAGGATGCTTGTCAGACAGACGATTAGCCATTAAAGCTACGGTGCAGAAACTCCTTTTGTTAAGAGCCATTCATCCAGTCCTTCTGTTGGAAAGAGGATGAGGCCGTTATTCTATCTATTTCTTGGTGCCCAAGAAAGATGGTTCCTTCCAGCCAATTCTGGACCTCAAAGGCGTCATTCGCAGTCTTCAAATTCCGCACTTCCGAATGGAGACCCTGCAGTCTGTCATTCAAGCAGTACACAGAAGGGAGTTTCTGGCTTCCTTGGATTTAGCGGAAGCGTATTTTCATATTCCCATTCAAGAAGACCACCAGCGCTTCCTGCGCTTCGCAGTCCTCCGGCAACATTATCAATTTCAGGCAACCTCGGTGCCTCGGACCTTCTCAAAGGTGATGGTAGTCGTGGCAGCTGCCTTATGCAAGCAGTGCGTCAGAGTTCACCCTTACTTAGACGATTGGCTCATTCGCGCAGACTACCTCCCGGAAGCCTGCAACACTGTCTCGACAGTAGTGGCATTCCTGCAATCGTTCCAAGAGCTGCCTTCTCCCGTCTCAGCAGATAGACTTTCTGGGGGCACACTTCGATACCTGTCAGGGGGGTGTATTCCTGACTCAGGCAAGATTCCACAAGCTGGCTTTTCAGATCCAAAGGTTTCTGGCTCAAAGAGCTCCCCGGGCATAAGATTATTTCCAAGTCCTGGGGTCTATGGCCACCACCATCGAGCTCGTGCCTTGGGCCAGAGTGCACATGCACTGTCTACAGCATGCTCTCCTGTCAAGATGGTCGACAGTAGCGGAGGACTATCAGATCCAACTTCCAGTACAGCTGGAGGTCTGGCATAGTCTACAATGGTGGCTGTCATCACACAATCTCCTCAAGGAGAGTCCACGCTGGATCTTGCTGACTACAGACGCCAGCCTGACTGGATGGGGAGCACACTGTCAAACCCATTCAACGCAAGGGACATGGACATTGCGCGAGTCACGATGGACAATCAACTGACTCAAGGCAAGAGCAACCCACCTCGCCTTACTAAAGTTTCAGTATTTCCTCCAGGATCAAGCGGTTCAGGTCTTGTGCGACAACGCCACTACAGTGTCCTACCTCAACTGCCAAGGTGGCACCAAATGTGCAGGGGTATCAAAGGAGATGTCCCTTCTCTTCCCTTGGGTGGAAAGACACCGCCAAGCTCTCTCAGTGCAGCATATTGTGGGGACCAGCCGGCATACTCTCGATCTCGGCGAATGGGAACTGGCCCAGGAGGCCTTCCAAAGGATAGTTCAGAAATGGGGATGGCCGGAAATGGATCTCATGGCATCAGCGACGAATGCCAAAGTACCATTATTCTTCAGTCGCTGGAGAGAACGAGGATCTCACGGCATAGATGCCTTGGCGCAGCCATGGCCAAAACACAGGTTGCTTTATGTGTTTCCACCTTGGGCAGTGATCGGAAGAGTCCTTCAACGGATCAGGAGACACCAGGGGCCGGTGATCCTAATGGCTCTGGATTGGCCCCGAAGGCCTTGGTATGCCGATCTCATCAGGTTATCTTGAGGGTCTCCTCTGCGACTAGAAGCACCCTTCGGACTCCTCAAACAAGGTCCCATCTCTATGGACGATCCGGCTCCCTACTTGCTTACGGCCTAGCTCTTGAATGGCGTAGGTTAGACCGTAAGGGTTACTCTGCCAAGGTAGTGGCGACACTCCTGAACGCCTGGCAATCCTCAACGTCGGTAGCGTATGCTAGGGTGTGGCGTGTGTTTGAAGCATGGTGTGAGCAACATCGTCTTTCTCGATGGAAAACAGAAATCCCGGACATTCTCGCCTTTCTTCAAGATGGCCTCGACAAAGGGTTAGCTCTCGGAACGCTATATGTACAGATTTCTACCTTGACATGTTACAGGGGACCGGTTCGCTGTCAATCCCTTGCATCCCACTCCGATGTGTCGCGTTTTCTCAAAGGAGTTAAACTCCTATGTCCACCTATCCGTCCAGTCGTCCCTCCTTCGGACCTTGGGTTGGTCCTCAGGGCATTGATGGCTCAGCCCTTTGAGCTCTAAAAGAGGTGTCGTTGCGAGATTTGACACTTAAAACAGTGTTCTTAGTGGCGATAACCTCGGCTCGTAGGATCTCCGAACTGCAGGCTCTTTCTTGCAGAGATCCCTATCTGTCTTTCTCCATGGAAGGAGTGTCTCTTCGCACTGTTCCCTCATTTTTACCTAAGATGATTACTCCTTTTCATATCAGTCAGCCTCTGTTGTTGTCTGCCTTCTCAAAGGAACAATGTTCAGGTCAACACAAAAGGTCTCCGAGTGGTTGATCTCAAAAGGATTCTCCTTCGATATTTAAAAGTAACCAATTCTTTTCGCAAGTCTGACCATCTCTTTGTTCTTTTTTCGGGACCGCACCGAGGTCTGGCGGCCTCCAAGTCACCTACTGCCAGATGGCTCCGTCGGGCCATAGAATCGGCCTATATAGTTCAAGGCAAGCCGGTTCTGGTGGGTCTTCGAGCACATTCTACCCGGGCTCAAGCCACGTCTTGGGCCGAAAGTTCTCATGTGGTTCCCCTTGATACGGTACCGGTATTGGCATTGGTACCGGTATCCACAGTAGCATCGTGGCCAACTCCTGCCATGCTTTTTTCAACAGGATCGCTCCCTTCTATACCAAACTTGGAGTCGATACCTGGCATGGACAATGTGGTAATGACAGTCGCTGCTCCTGACAGACAGTACCGGCGACCATCCTTTAAGCATTCCACACTGCACTCTGCAGGATCTTCTATTCCTATATATCTGGATAGCTCTGTCGGTGCTCAGGCTAGTTCTTCAGATCTAACCTGTCCAAGGGAGAGTCCTGTTGGGGATCCCTCTTTTCAGAGTTTCCTCCTGGATATAGCAAGATCTCTTGCCATTCCTATCCCAGGACATGATCCTGCACAAGGCTCTGTTTCTACCAAAGCAAAGGAGAACATAATGCTTCCTTTGCATCATTCCTTGCAGGATCTCCTCCTAGGAATGTGGGAAACACCTTTAAGTGTACCCCCACCTTCCAGAGCAACTGATCTCTTATATCAGGTGCCCCCCCTCTCCAGGGTTTCAAAAGACTCAACTTCCTCATCATTCCATAGTAATGGAATCAGCAATGCGGCGGGTAAAGAGTAAGAAAAAGCACTCTTCTTATCCGCCAGGTCGTGAGTCTAAGACACTAGATGCCTTTGGACGTCAAACCTTCCAGACATCTATGCTTTCTGCAAAAATTCTCTCATTTCCTGTTCGTGTCCCCAGCCTAGTCCCGGAACCTCTGGGTTGCCTATCTTATCCAGCAGCTTGAAGACTGAGAAACTCCTCTTTTTCTGTGACATCACCAGTATATCTCCTCGGTGTCCGCCCCCTGTCACCAGTTACCTCAGTCTTCAAGCAGCTGGATAGATGGGAGCCCAGGGGGTCTGGGCTCGTGTGAGAAACCATTAAGGATCACCAGGATTAGTGTACTTTTAATTTTGGGATAGTGTTGGCTGGTCAGTGTCCTGTGCCCTTAAGCCTCTGCAGACTGTCAGATTTCGATAGGCCGGTTTTCTTTTCCTCTCTTACTTTCTTTTTGCTTTAGTCCTCTCCCTTTCTCCCTCCCCTACTGCTCTTACCTTCCTTTGTGGGTCTCCTGACAGGCAGTAGCATTTGTGAGACTGTGGGGGCAGGTTTTGGCGTCCCTTTACTCCTACAAGGCTGACGGTGCCACGCAGATGCTTTGCCTGCTAGCGTGCCTGGGCATGCCTTCGCCGCGACAGCTCTATTTCTACCATTTGAGCTGGTAGGGAGGCCTTAACGGAGCCGCTTCTGCTCTCCTGGCCTTCGGCGAGACCGGACACTGGGGACTAACGGGCAGCGCTTTTCAACGCCGGAGGTAAGCGTTGCAGACGCGCGGCCTATTTTTTTTTTTTTTTAGTCGCGAGGCATTTTGGCGCGCTTTTGACCGGCAGCCCGGCCGCGTGGCGGCTGCGTGCACCTCAGTTTACTTTTTCCCTCGTTTTCCCATTATACCTTGCTTGTGGCTACACCTTCCCGCTGCGTTTTTCAATCCAGAATCAAAATAAAAAGGCAGCAGAGGTTCGGGAAGGCCTAGGCTGCCTATCACCTCCCGGTTTTTGCAGGGCGGGAGGGGGCAGGTGGCTCTGCCTGGTTTGTTATTCTGTCAAGCAGGAGCTAGGGTGCCTGGTCTGCGTTCTCTAGAGTTTCTGAAGGCAGGCATCCGCTTGGCTAAGGGCTTGCAACGCCCTCCAAACCGCAATGTGTGGTTTGCGGTTCCAAAAAGTTCTCCAGCGCGGGGGTTTGCAAAGCCTGCGCGGGGGAGGCAGAAGGCTCACGTCTAGAGACAGGGGTTCTGCCGGGCGCCGCAGAGTGCGTGCCCGATCCTGCGCTTTCGACGGCTCCGGAGTTGTCCCAGGAGGACCCTGCGCCGGGGCCTTCCTCAGTGGGACTCTCACCCTCTGCGCCTGCGGCGCTCCCTGCGGACCTTTCCGCCATTTTTTCTCCGCAGTTTGTGGCCCTTCTGCAGCAGGCTGTGTTGGGTGGCCCTTGTCAGACGGCTGCCTAGGGTGAGAACTTACACAATCTTGACGATGCATATATTCATATGATTCTTGCAAGGTATTGTGGGTATTGTAGTTCATTCACTCCCAAACACAGCTGATGACAATAATTTGAGTTGTGAAACCAAGTGGTAAGATCAATAAAATACTTCTTTTATTGATGGGGTTTAATTCACCCAGCACATGTATGCTTGATAGCACTATAAATGAGGTTACTTGCTTGCAGTGTTTAAAATGGATAACAAAAAGTCACAAAGTAAACCAGAAAACAACCTTCAGCTTGTCAGGCAATTAGCTAATGTTTTCTTAGCAAATAATTACCAAATACAAAGGCACAAAGTAAAGAATAAACTTTGCTGGTTAGGTTAACTTCTGCTTATTTTCCACGCCGATCTCAGCAGTGATTCTCCCTTGCTCACACACACAATCAGGTGCAGCCCTAATTACTATCAATGGACCAGCTGAAAGCCTTTAGCTGGCTGGCTGCTACTGTGTGAGCCCAAATCCTGCTTTAAGAGCTGTTTTCAGTGGAAATAAAGAACAAAGTTAGGTTTCTTTGTGATGGCTGATGTGTTTGCTCATAGAAAACTAGCAATAGCATTTAGATAGAGAACACCTGTTCTCTATTTTCATCTGCTGTATCAATTATCATAGGGTCAATATCATACATTGGCACAGATGAGTCTTTCATTAAGGCACTATCATGAGAATGCTTATTCCCTTGCTGCCATTCTCTATTATAGATAGGGTCTGGATCAGTGTTCATACCTGAGCCTCTCCTGCTATCATTATTCCTCTCTGTATAGCCTGGCCAATAAGTAATCCAATTCTGATGTCCAGCCTTCCAATCTTGATCCCTGGACACTGAATCTTCTCTCACATACCTTCTGGCCTTGGTCTGAAAGTCCCTTCCACATGCAGTCTTCTCTCTTCCAGGTAGCCACTGGTGATTCCTATCTCTGCCACTCCATTCCTCTGGCTGAATCCAGTCCAATGGACTCTGCTGGCTTTTGGAATACCTCCCAGTATGAGTACTGCCTTGGAATCTCCCAGACCTTCCAATGGCCTTTCTTCTCTTCCTTCCAGAGAGTTTCCTTCTCTCTCTATCCGCTTGGCTTGGCTTCTGTTTCTCCAGGTGATACTGGTGCTTGAGCTTGTAGCCGTTGCTGTCTCTGTATCTCTTCCTCCCTCTGTAGCTTTTGCTGAAGCTCTCCCTGAAGCTGTTCTTGGAGCTGGGCTGGAGCTTGTAGTAACTGTTATCTGAAGAATAAGCTCTATTCTTATTCTGTCCTAATGTGTGCTGCTCCCTAACACAGCGCAGCTGTGTTGAATCAGGCCCTGCCCTTTGAGATGAGTGCTTAGGGATTACCTCATAGCTCTCTTGATTGCACACACATTCTCTCACTTCAGCCCCTCTCATGGCTGCTGGAAACCTGGTGCATTCTGGGACTGGTAGTCTTTTATGTGAAAACTCTGTTTTCTCACTTCTACCAGAACTGACAGGTTGCTTGTTCAGAGTCACATCATCTTTTTTATAGCTCCTACCTGAGCTATGATAAGCTTCCTTATCACACCCTGCACAGCCGGGTACATCTCCAGAGAGCAGTGGCGCTAGGAAACGCCCAGCCTCCTCCCTATCGGTGGCTTTGTTCGGTGCAGATAAGCGGCCTCGCCTGGAGGGTGCCTTGCAGGACCCTTCGGAGGTTTCGGAAGCGCCTCTTTCAGATGAGGAGGAGCGCAGTATGCTCCTGGAAGAAGAGCTGGAGGAGGGGGAGATATCAGAGCGGGAGGAACAGGCTAGGGTGGTTCGAGTCTTCCGGAGGGAAGAACTTCCTGCTCTTATTGCCGAGACGCTAAAGGCGCTCAACATGCCTGTGCTGGGGGTGGCCGTGGATGAGCCTCTGGAAGATCCTCTCTTACAGGTGTTCCGTAAGACCCAAACGGCGTTCCCTGTGCACAGGGTTTTCCAAGAGATGATTCAGGAGGAATGGAACCTCCCGGAAGCGCCCTTGAAAGGGGCACGGATAATGGGTCGACTGTACCCGTTGTTGGACAAGGATAAGGAGGTCTTTAAGTCGCCAAAGGTGGACGCTGCTGTTTCGGCAGTGACTAAGAAGACGACTATTCCCGTTGAGGGCAGTGCGGCCCTTAAGGATGTTCAGGACCGGAAGCTGGATGTTTTACTACGGCAAGTCTTCGACATCAATGCTATTTCGCTTCAAGCTGCCGTTTGTGGAGCGTGGGTCGCTAGGGCCTGTCTTCGCTGGGCACAGCAGGTGCAGCAGGATCAGCCGAGTCCGCTGGCAGGGGAAGCTGCCCGTTTGGAGTCAGGGGCGGCTTACCTGGCGGATATTCACTATGATCTTATGCGGGGCCTTTCCAAGAGTATGGCTTCGGCGGTCGCTGCACGGCGATATCTGTGGCTTCGCAATTGGGCGGCGGATAGTTCCTCCAAGGCTAGGCTGAGTAAGCTCCCCTTTAAGGGGCGTTTACTCTTTGGAGAGGACCTGGAGAAGCTTGTGAAGGACCTCGGGGAGACCAAGGGTGGCCGCCTGCCCGAGGATAAGCCTAAGCCGTCCCGGGGTGCACCTGGGGGGCGCAGGCAGCCCCGGGATTTTCGGCGGTTTCGCTCACAGCGCTTCGGGTCCAGTGCGCGGGGGCACCTTTCGTATCGCGCACCGGCGTTTCGAGGATTCCGGGGAGCAGGCAGGGGTTTTGGTCCCTCCTCCGCCGGCGCCTCTAGTTTCAAGAAGCAACAATGAGATAAGGGGGGCCCAGGCGCCCCCGCTACCTGTAGGGGGGTGGCTCTGGGAGTTCTTTCCTGCCTGGGCCCACATCACAACCGATCAATGGGTTCTGGAAATAATTCGAGAGGGCTACGCTGTGGAGTTCGCGAGGCCAGTGCGGGACTCGTTTGTGCTGTCTCCCGGCAAGTCCGTCGCGAAGTGTGCGGCCCTGCGGAAGATGGTTCAACGGCTCCTGGACCTCCGAGCAATCGTTCCAGTTCCCAGAGACCAACTCGGTTGCGGTCGGTACTCTATTTACTTCGTCGTCCCGAAAAAGGGCGGCGGGGTCCGACCGATTCTCGATCTCAAGGGCGTCAACCGTTGTCTGAAGGTATCGCATTTTCACATGGAAACCCTTCGGTCTGTTATCGTGGTGGTGCAGAAGGGCGAGTTTCTCTCGTCCCTAGACCTGTCAGAGGCATATCTGCATATCCCGGTCAGGGCGGAGCACCACAGGTTCCTGAGATTCGCGGTCCCGTGCGGGCATTTTCAGTTTCAGGCTCTTCCGTTCGGTTTAGCGACAGCGCCGAGAGTCTTCACCAAGGTGATGGTGGTGGTCGCGGCGGCCCTGTGCAAGGAAGGGATATTGGTACATCCTTATTTGGACGATTGGCTGATTCGAGCGAAATCCAGGGTCAAGAGCGAGAGGGTTATGGCCAGGGTGATACGTTCTTGGAAAGCCTCGGGTGGATCGTCAACTTGAAAAAGAGCCACCTGGCCCCTTCCCAAAGTCTCGAGTACCTGGGAGCGCGCTTCGACACTCAGGCGGGAAGGGTGTTTCTGACAAACCAAAGGGCGCAGACCCTTCGCAGGCTCGTGCGGAGTTTTTTGGAACTCAAGGCCCCCTCCGCATGGCGGTACCTTCAGTTACTGGGAACCATGGCGGCTGCGATCGAGACAGTGCCGTGGGCAAGAGCGCACATGCGTCCGCTGCAAAGAGCGTTACTCCGGCGCTGGTCGCATCAGCGGGATCCTTTGTCCCGCCGGCTTGTTTGCTCGGAAGAAGCCAGAAATGCTCTGCGTTGGTGGCTAATCCCCGACTCGCTGGAGCGGGGGAGGTCGCTGGAAGCTCCGGAGTGGCTGGCGGTGATGACGGATGCCAGCCTGCTGGGCTGGGGAGCTCACTGCCAGGGCACATTTGTGCAGGGGCGCTGGAGCCTGCTGGAGCAGTCTTGGCCCATCAACAGGTTGGAGCTCCGGGCGGTGACCGGCCTTGTGTTGTCCGACAATGCGACAGCGGTCGCCTACATCAACAAGCAGGGGGGCACGAGCAGTATGGCGCTCGAGGCCGAAGCCGAATCCCTGTGCGCTTGGGCGGAAGCGCATCTCTCGGATCTGTCAGCAGCGCATGTGGCCGGGGTAGACAATACTCAGGCCGACTTCCTCAGCAGGGTACTGGTGGACCCGGGCGAATGGGTCCTGCATCCCGAGGTGTTCGACATGGTGACTCGCAGGTGGGGCTGTCCGGTCATGGACCTTATGGCGACCTTTGCCTCCGCAAAAGCCAGCCGCTTTTTCAGCAGGCGGCGGGAACGAATGTCGGAAGGTCTCGATGCCCTGATACAAGCCTGGCCAGCGGGTCAGCTGTTGTATGTCTTTCCTCCCTGGGTCCTAATCGGGAGGGTACTGCAGCGCATAGCGCGGTTCCCCGGACGCGTAATTCTCATAGCGCCGGACTGGCCGCGGCGTCCCTGGTACGGGACCTGGTACGCTTGCTGGTAGCATAGCCCTGGCGTCTCCCATGCCGGCCGGATCTTCTGACACAGGGTCCCCTCGTGATGCCGCACGTGGACAGATTCTCGCTTACGGCCTGGCTCTTGAGCGGGCTCGATTAAGAGCTAGGGGTTACTCGTCGACGGTGATTACAACGCTGTTGAAGTCCCAGAAGCGGTCCACATCCTTGGCGTACGTGCGTGTGTGGCGCATTTTCGAAGCATGGTGTGGGACCCGGAAGTGCGCAGCTTTGTCTGCTTCTATTTCCCAGATCTTGGATTTCCTTCAGGATGGCTTCGACAAAGGTCTCGCTGCGGCGTCGTTACGTGTTCAAGTGGCGGCATTGGCCTGTTATAGGGGCCGGATTTCAGGTCAGTCGTTGGGGTCTCAGCGGGATATGAAGCGTTTTCTCAGAGCGGTGTCTCTTCTCCGGCCGCCCTCTCGACAGATTGTCCCCAAGTGGCATCTTCCTTTAGTCTTGGATGCCTTGCAGCTGCCTCCCTTTGAGCCGCTGGCTCATGCGACGCTCAAGGACCTTACCCTGAAGGTGGTCTTTCTAGTAGCGATTTGTTCGGCAAGGCGAGTGTCTGAGCTGCAGGCCCCTTTCCTGCCGGGAGCCTTATCTTTCCTTCTTTCCGACTAAGTTCGTTTTGCGGACTGTTCCGGCCTTCCTGCCTAAGGTGGTCTCGGCTTTCCACGTGAATCAGGAAATCTCTCTTCCGGTGTTCTCCGAGGATAGAGGGGCGGCGTCCCGGGGTTTATATCTTTTGGATGTCCGTCGGGCTTTGAAAAAGTACTTACGCCGGATGGAGTCGTTTCGGAAATCGGATCGGCTCTTTGTTCTCTTTGCGGGGCCGCGCCGCGGGGAAGCGGCGTCAAAGGCGTCCATTGCGCGCTGGATCAAGGAAGCTATCTCGTCGGCCTATGTGCTGTCCGGTAAGAGGGTCCCGGAGGGGTTGCGGGCCCATTCTACCAGGGCTCAGGCTGCTTCCTGGGCGGAATTCCGGTCGATTTCGCCGGAAGAGATATGTAAGGCAGCAGCAACGTGGTCGACGTTGCACTCTTTTGCGAGGCACTATCGGCTGGATGTGCAGAGGACAGAGGAGTCCTCTTTTGGATCTGCAGTACTTCAGGCTGTTCTGCCAGGTCCCGCCCGTATATAGGTGTTTTTTTCACTGCTCTGGTACTAACCCAGAGGTTCCGGGACTAGGCTGGGGACACGAACAGGAAGGTGAAATTAGTCTTACCTGCTAATTGTAGTTCCTGGAGTGGAACCAGCCTAGTCCCGTATCCCTCCCGGTGTGGGGCTGGCGATAGCCTGAAGTGTCCATATCCTTACAGGTGAGTCATGTTTCCGTATTGAGCTGTGCATGTCCTTTCGACAAGGGAAGCGGTCTAGTGCCGCGCTACGTTTGTTGGTTGTTTTGGGGGTCTTTTCCTTTTCTCCCTTTCTGTGTTTTCGGGGGGATGAGGAATGGCCTCTACAGGTCTTACAGTCTCGGAGTTGCCTGGGGGGTTTTCTCCGGGGTTCTTCTTATTTAGGCATAGATAAGTGTCTTTGTGTTTTGATATGCTTAATTGTTTCTCCGGGGAGTTTGCTTTGTCAATAGGTCACTGGTGACAGGGGGCGGACACCGAGGAGATATACTGGTGATGTCACAGAAAAAGAGGAGTTTCTCAGTCTTCAAGCTGCTGGATAAGATAGGCAACCCAGAGGTTCCGGGACTAGGCTGGTTCCACTCCAGGAACTACAATTAGCAGGTAAGACTAATTTCACCATATTTTCTATATGAGTCTATCTCTTGAGGAGGTCACAAAGCAATTACATCTTTTGACTCCTTCCCTTCCAGAGTCCAAGAGTGCAGACTATTCTTCACTGCTCAAGCATCTCCAGAATATCTCTTGGTTTCTTACTCGTGCTTCCCTAGACTCTTTTGAGTCTGTTAGCAGGACCTCTGCTATAACTATAGGGGCACGACGTAGAGCCTGGCTCCAAGCTTCAGACTTGGACAAATGGGCACAGCACAGACTGGGACATACTCCTTGTACTGGAGACAATCTTTTCAACAAGGAGTCTTTACGTCAGGTTACTCAGTTGTCCACTGACTTACCTGTTCCTAGGAGCTGTTCTGCACCTTCTTCTGTCACAGTAGGTAGGAAATGTCCTGCCAAACTTTCTTCCCATAGGAGAAGAAGGTTTTATGCATCATCTGCCCATCATACAGATGTTCCCAAACAGGGGAAACATCGTCCTGGTCTGCAAAGTTCAACCTCTCGCCAGGCTCAGCAAACCCAGCAACCACAGGGTTTCTGATCAATCCATCAGATGCTTGTGACTCTTGGGATTAGAATCTGCAGTTGCTTCTTCTCAATAGAGGCAATCCGCTACTGTCATTCTAAATCCTAAACATGGATCTCTTCCCGAAAGACATCCATTCTTTCTATGTTCTATGAGCTGTCAGGATGTTCATGCTTCTAGGTCACAGGGTTCTCCTCTTCTTCCTGCTAGGGAAAGAGGTCTATCCACTATCAAACAATAGTTTCCTGTGCCAGCATGTCTTTTTTCCTTTCTATAACCTTATTACTTTGTAAGTTTTCTTCAGCTCCATTCTCTTTACCCTCTTACCAGGTTTTTCCTCTGTAAGAGCGGTATTGCTTCACTGGAGGGCTTTTTTTTCAGCCTCTCTAGTTTTCTTACTTTTCCAATGCGGAGTTCTCTTCTCTGAGTTGACTCCCCTTTTTCAATCTTGCTTTGAAGCAGTTCATCAGACACGTCCAGAGTTTTCTACTCTTGCTTTGTCTGTTCTTTCTGTTTTTAAACAGTACCATTCTTTCTGCTGTCTGGCAAGCAGCTGCCAATGCAGGAGCCTTAATGTTTGGACCACTGGTTCTTGTCCACCAGCAACCAGATTTGTCCTCCACTAACATTCTCTCTGGTCTTAGTAGTGGCTCCAAGTCAGTGCTGTCATCTGTCTTGGAAATCTTTTCACTACAAGCTTGTTGGATTGTCTTCTCTTTCTGCCATCTCCATTCCCCTGGGTTTGGCAGCATAGTTGACATAGGTACTGGCTCTCCTGCAGCCAGTTCTATCTCCTCATTCTCCTGCATCATGCTCTCTGCAATTCTACAGAGAAGCTCCCCACTATGGGCCCTTGCTAGAGAGCATGGGGGGCTTTTTCTCCAACAGCTATACTAGATGGTTGAAAAAGGCTTTTTCAGTCATGTCTCCCATGACTAGAAAAGTTCTCCTTTTTAATATAAAGGACATAGGCCTCCTCTTACGTTAAAGCTTAAGGAGTTGCTAATTCCCTGCTTTGGTCCATAGTATTTCCAATCGGGAATATGTTTTCTCCTTCCAGCTCGTCCTCATGGTAAGAACGCATGATACCTTTTTGCCCTTAAGCAGGTCAGCATGGTATCTCATTCCTATGCGTCTTCTGTTCACTTACCATGCTAGAGTTCTACAATACTCAGGACTTGTTGGCTGCAGACTGATATCATCCTCTGCTTGTCACGTAACCATCCTGGTTATTCTACTACCTAGCATCCCTGTAGCCATAACCAGTGGGAATTGATTCTCTATATATCTTCTCAAGTAGGTTCCACCTTCTTGTTATTAGATGAATCTTTCCTCTCCACATTTTCCTATGTGAATACCTTTTTGTAGGCATATCTCTGTCTGCTTCATTGCAGACTTCCATATAGAGGCCTATATATTCATACCTATAGCACACATCTTACAGATGTCTATGTCTATCATTTGTGTGTATTTTATGCCATTCATATCTCACTATAGATATATTCTCATATATCTATATGTTATTTATATATATATATATCTGTCGAGATATTTTACTATCGGTAGATATGTATTCTGCTTTATCTACCTGACTGTCGAGGCTCATATAGCTATATGATTCTGACAGATGGGCTTTACCCATACTTATGCTATCCAGCATGTTTTGGGGTCCTACACTCACAACCACTTTGGTGGTAGTTAACACCTACCATAACCTTAAGGTTAGGTACCTCTGAAGCTCTCCATGTTCCAATATCTCTCCCAGCTGACTTCAGTTAGGAGAGACATTGCGGATCTTCAGCTCATCACAGGCTCTAACGCCTCCGGCGTTTGTCCTTTCTTTTGGGATACAAGGGGTTCCCATACCCTTTCTCCCCACTTGGACTGGGCCTGTTTGTCCAAATCGGTTAGCCTTTCTCTTTTTGTTCCTAAGAGTGAGCCACTCTGCCGCCAAAAGAGTTTGGCTTTTATCATAAAGCCTTCCGCTGAAGGCCCACCGTTTTTGTACTACTCCAGTTTTTCCTACTGGGGTTACCTGTTACCTTTCAGGATTCTGACCTCCATTGCTTTTCCTACAAGTTTACTACCTCCACTTACAGGGAGGTCCTTCTCGAGGTTCCTCTACTGGGTTCCCCAGTAGATCCCATGAACCTCCATACTTCTCTGAAGTCCTGTTAGGGGAGGTCCATATTGCAATATTTTTTCTTTGCAATATCATTGATGACAATTATCATCCACACATGAACTCCTTGTCTGCAATCCTATGCTAGGTTAGCTGTTCCACAGCACCTTCTTTCTTCAACTCCTACCCTCCATCCTCAGGATGCCTGGTGTTGTGGGGGATAGCATGTTCCAACCTATGACATGCTGGGACTCCAGGCATCTCAGCTTGGGAGTCCCCATATGTGAAGACTCATTCCTGCTTGTTCCTGGAGATAGCACAGTTACTTACCTGTAACAGGTGATCTCTGGGAACAGCAGGAATAAGTCTTCACAACCCACCCACCTCCCCAGGAGTTGTATCTCTATCTATCTTTCCTTTCCTCTCTCTCTCTTTGTCTCAGCTTTAAAACTTAACTGAGGAGAGGCAATTGGGAAAGGCGGGATGTGAAGACTCATTCCTGCTTGTTCCTGGAGATAGCACAGTTACTTACCTGTAACAGGTGATCTCTGGGAACAGCAGGAATAAGTCTTCACAACCCACCCACCTCCCCAGGAGTTGTATCTCTATCTATCTTTCCTTTCCTCTCTCTCTCTTTGTCTCAGCTTTAAAACTTAACTGAGGAGAGGCAATTGGGAAAGGCGGGAAGGCAGCACGCAGGCGTGGTGGGATGCTTCCAAAAGCTCTTTGATTGGATGCTGGGAAGCGTTCCCACGCAGACTCCGTCGGTACCGACGTACCCATATGTGAAGACTTATTCCTGCTGTTCCCAGAGATCACCTGTTACAGGTAAGTAACTGTGTTTTCCTGTTCATAGGGTCATGAAACAGATGATAGAATCTGAATGGGAATGTCCGGAGGCTACTCTACGAGGAGCACGGGCTATCGGCTGCTTGTATCCATTGCCACAAGAGGAGCAGGATTTATTAAAGATGCCTAAGGTGGATGCCTTGGTCTCAGTGGTCACTAAGAAAACGACTATTACTGTGGAGGGCGGTGCGGCTCTGAAAGATTTACAGAATAGGAAGTTGGAAACCCTGCTGAAGCAGACCTTTGAGTCTTATGCGCTATCGCTGAGAGCAGCTGTCTGTGGAGCGTATGTCTCCCGAGCCTCCATTCGATGGATTCAAGGTGGTGCTGATTCCCGAAAGGAGGAGGAAGAAGGGGCAAAGCTGGAGTCAGCGGCAGCTTACCTAGCGGATGCGTTCTATGATCTAGTAAGGATATCAGCGAAGTCCATGGCAGCAGTGATAGCAGCTAGGAGATTTCTCTGGTTGAGGACTTGGGTGGCAGACACCTCGTCCAAGGCGCATCTGAGTAAGCTTCCGTACAAGGGCACACTGCTGTTTGGGGCGGCCTTGGAGAAACATAGAAACATGATGACAGCAAAAGACCGCATGGCCTATCTAGTCTGTCCTTCCATAACAACAACTACAACAGTCCACTTTTTACCTTTTGAGATCCTCTGTGTTGGTCCCATGCTTTTTTGAATTCAGTTACTGTCCTCATCTCTACCACCTCCACTGGGAGACTATTCCATGGATCCACTACTCTTTCTGTAAAGAAATATTTCCGCATATCACTCCTGAATCTATCTCCCTTCACCCTCATCCCATGTCCCCTCGTAGCAGAACTTGCTTTCAATTGAAAGAGGCTCTCTCCCTGAACATTTATGCCACGGAGGTATTTAAACATCTCAATCATATCACCTCTATCCCGCCTTTCCTCTAAGGTGTACATATTAAGATCCTTAAGTCTGTCCTCATATGCTTTATAATGAAGCCCATTAATCATTTTAGTAGCAACCCTCTGCACCGACTCCATCCTGTTCACATCCTTTTGAAGGTGCGGTCTCCAGAATTGCACACCATACTCCAAATGAGGTCGCACCAAAGACTTATACAGAGGCATTATCACCTCCTTTTTTCTGCTAGCCATTCCTCTCCGTATGCACCCAAGCATCCTTCTAGCTTTTGCCGTCACCTTTTCTACCTGTTTAGCTACTTTAAATTCATCAGACACAACCACACCTAGGTCCCGCTCTTCTTTAGTGGACAAAAGTACTTCACCTCCTATACTGTATTGCTCCCTTGGATTGCTGCAGCCCAAATGCATGACCTTACATTTTTTAACATTAAATCCCAGCTGCCAAATTCTAGACCATTCTTCAAGCTTAGCTAGATCCCTCCTCATGTTATCTACACCTTCCTGGGTGTCTACTCTATTGCAGATTTTAGTATCATCTGCAAAGAGGCAAACCTTACCCGACAGCCCTTCCGCTATATCACTAACAAAGATGTTAAAAAGAATCGGACCAAGGACAGATCCCTGGGGCACACCACTGGTAACATCCTTCTCCTCAGAGTGAGCTCCATTTACTTGTACTCTTTGTCGCCTCCCACCCAACCAATTTCTAACCCAAGCAGTAACTTTAGGGTCCATCCCTAGGGTGCTCAGTTTGTTTATAAGTCGTCTGTGAGGAATAGTGTCAAAGGCTTTACTGAAATCTAAATACACCACATCTAGAGCTCTCCCTCGGTCCAACTCCCTGGTCACCCAGTCAAAGAAATCAATCAGATTTGTCTGACAAGACCTGCCTCTGGTGAATCCATGCTGCCTCGGATCCTGTAATCCGCTGGACTCCAGAAACCTCACTATTTTCTCTTTCAGCAGCGTTTCAAATAATTTACTCACCACCGAAGTTAAACTAACCGGCCTGTAGTTTTCAACCACATCCTTACTTCCGCTTTTTTGTAAAGGCACCACATGAGCCTCTCTCCAGTCCTTTGGCACCACTCCCCACTCTGAGGCATTGAAAAGGTCAGTCAGTGGAGTTGCTAGAACGTCCCCAAGTTCCCTCAGTATTCTAGGGTGTATCCCATCCGGACCCATCGCTTTGTCTACTTTAAGTTGAGCTAGTTTCTCACGAACACAGTCTTCTGAAAATTGTTCAAGATGTCCCTCGCTTCTGTTCTTATTTGTGGGTGTTTTATGAGGTCCTGCTCCTGGTTCTTCATCTGTGAACACAGAACAAAAATATTTGTTAAGCAATTCCGCTTTATCCTTATCAGCTTCTACATATCCCCCCCTGCACCCTTGAGTCTGACAATACCACTTTTGCCCTTCCTCTTCTCACTAATATCTGAAAAATGTCTTATCCCCCCATTTTATTGCATTGGCTATTTCCTCCTCCTTTTGAATCTTTGCCTTCTTGACTACTTTGCTAGCTTCTCTAAGTTTTTCCAAATACAGATGCCTGTCTTCCTCTCTCTGTGATCTCTTGTATTTCATGAAGGCCTCCCTCTTTTTCTTCACTTTTTCAGCTACTTCCTTCGAAAACCATAGCGGTCTCCTGTTCCTTTTGCCTTTATTTACCATTTTAACAAAAAGGTTGGTTGCCTTTAAAATACTCCCTTTCAGTTTTGCCCACTGTTTTTTCTACATCCCCCAGCTGTTCCCATCCCACTGACGACTCCCTGAGGTATTGGCCCATCTTCGCAAAGTTAGTCTTCCTAAAGTCTAAGATCCTCACCTTGTAATGGATTCTAACAGCCCTAGTCCTAATACTGAACCACACCATCTGGTGATCACTGGATGCAAAATGATCTCCCACTACAACATCAGAAACACTTTCACCATTGGTAAGCACCAAGTCCAGTATGGCCCCTTCACGTGTGGGGTCTGTTACCAATTGCCTGAATAGTTCTCCCTGTAGAGAATCCAGGATCTCCTTACTTCTATATGATACTGCAGCAGGAATGTGCCAATCAACATCTGGCATATTGAAATCTCCTATCAGTAGCACTTCCCCTTTCCTAGCAATGCTGCGTATGTCTTCAATTAACTCTCTGTCCACCTCTTCCTCTTGTGAGGGAGGTCTGTATATCACACCAATGCAAATAGATTTCTCTTTCCCTCTTTCTAGTTTAACCCACAATGCCTCCTCTCCCTTTTAAGCTCTGTAATTCCAAAGCTTTAATAGTAGTTTTTACATATAGTGCCACTCCTCCTCCCCTTCTTCCTACCCTGTCCTTTCTGAATAAAGTATAGCCAGGTATAGTTACATCCCAGTCATGGTTTTCTGTGAACCATGTTTCTGTAACTGCCACTAAATCCAAGTCAGCCACTCCCACCAAAGCTTCAACTTCAGGGATCTTATTTCCCATGCTACGGGCATTAATACACACTGCTTTCCATATGTTACCCCTTTTACCCATTTCCATAAAGGTATTTAATGTATCACCTACCTGGGGGCTTTCACTTACCTGGGGGCTTTCTTCACCCATCCCTAACGAATCTAGTTTAAAGCCCTCTTCAGTAGATTAGTCAGTCTACTACCGAAGATGCATTGACCTTTCTTGGACAGATGGATGCCATCTCTGCTCTGCAACCTTTGGAAAGAAGATTGTGAAAGATCTCAGAGACTCTAAGGGTGGTAGGCTTCCAGAGGACCGACCGAAGAGTCAAAAACCTGGCAATTTGCACCGGGGTCCGTCTCGAGATTTTCGTAGATTCAGAGGATTGCGCTTTGCCCCGTATCAGAGGGGGCACTTTGTGGCCAGAGAGCAGTCCTTTTGGGGGGCTCGAGGATTCGGTAGAGGTTATTTCGGAGCCCATCAAAATACCAGTAAAAAGCCACAATGAAAGGAGGCTGGTCCAGACAGAAATCCCAGTGGGGGGGGGGGGGGGGCAGCTTCAGAGCTTCCTGTCTGTCTGGACCATTATAATGTCCGACCAGTGGGTATTGGAAATTATTCGCGATGGGTACGCTCTAGAGTTCGCTCGTCCGTTGGCGGAGGCTTTTGTGGTGTCTCCATGTGGGTCAGCGGAGAAAAAGAGTGCAGTAACAGACACATTTCAACGGTTGCTGTGTCTTCAAGTGGTAGTTCCGGTTCCTCCAGACCAGTTAGGATCAGGTCGATACTTGATTTATTTCGTGGTTCCCAAGAAAGAGGGATCATTTTGACCTATTTTGGATCTCAAAAATGTGAACCACAGCTTGAGGATTCCGCATTTCCGCATGGAGACACTTCGGTCTGTCATACGTTCGGTACAACAGACGGAGGTGCTTACTTCCATAGATCTCACGGAAGCCTGTCTTCACATTCCAATCCGGCCAGAGCATCAAAAGTTTCTACGCTTTGCGGTGCATATGGGTCATTATCAGTTCCGAGCCTTACCGTTTGGCTTGGCCACGGCACCGCGAACCTTCACGAAGGTGATGGTGGTGGTGGCGGCGGCGGCCTTGAGATGAGAAGGGATACTGGTGCATCCATACCTCGACAACTGGCTGATTCGAGCGCCGTCCGTAGCAGAGTCACGGTCGGTGACGGCACGGGTAGTGAGTTTTCTGGAACAGCTTGGTTGGGTTGTAAACCAGACCAAGAGCCAGTTACAGCCGGTGAGGCGGCTCCTTTACTTGGGAGCGGTATTCGATACAGAGATAGGTGCCGTTTTTCTTCCAGAGATCAGGGTGCAGAAAAGTTTGAAACAAGTGACAGAGTTCTTGCGTCTGAAAGCTCCAACAGCATGGCGTTATTTGCCGCTCCTAGGGTCCATGGCGGCTGCCTTGGATCTAGTACTTTGGGCAAGAGCCCATATGCGTCCATTGCAACAGGCTTTGCTCTCAAGGTGGTCACCTCAGGACCATCTGCTGGATCGGAAGTTGTCCAGGTCGCAGGAAGTAAGCGACAGTCTGCAGTGGTGGTTGGATCCCGTCCATCTTCGAGCGGGGATTCCCTTGCTGCAACCAGACTGGGTACTCATCACTACGGATGCCAGACTCTTGGGCTGGGGGGCGCATTATCAGGAGTGCATAGCTCAAGGTTCTTGGCTGCCAGAGGTGAAGGATTGTTCCATACATTTTTTTAGAACTCAGAGCAGTCTTCCTGGCTCTTCGCGAATTTCTTCCTCTCGTAGAGAACAAAGCAGTGCGAGTGTTCTTGGACAATGCGGTGACAGTGTTTTATATCAATCGACAGGATGGAACAGGGAGTGCAGTATTGTTGGAAGAGAGTCAGCGGTTGATGTCCTGGGCGGAGTCGCATCTGGTAGCCCTTTCGGCGGCGCATGTGGCAGGAAGAGACAATGTGCAGGCTGATTATCTCAGCCAGCATGTGATAGACCCCGGAGAATGGGAGTTGAACGCGGCGGTGTTTCATGACCTGACCCGCAGATGGGGTCAGCCGGTGATGGACCTGATGGCTACCTTCGACAATGCCAGAGCGAGTCGGTTTTTCAGCAGACGCAGAGAGCATATGTCGGAGGGACTCGACGGTCTGGCGCAGCCGTGGCCGGCCAGGGGGCTGCTTTATGTCTACCCACCATGGCTGATGATAGGGAGAGTCATTCGCAGGATAGAAGGTCACAACGGTTGCGTAATTCTCATCGCGCCAGACTGGCCCAGGAGAGTGTGGTATGCGGATTTGGTTCGTCTTTTAATAGACAGTCCCTGGAAACTGCCCACTCGAGCAAACCTCTTAGTTCAGGGCCCCCTGCTCATGCCAAATGTGGATCGCTTCTCGCTTATGGCTTGGCTCTTGAAAGGGAAAGGTTAGAACGGAGAGGTTATTCACCTTCAGTCGTGGCCAATCTGTTACAGGCCAGAAGAAGATCGACGTCCCTAGCTTATATCCGCGTGTCGTGGTTTTTTGAGTGCTGGTGCGGGGACCGGAGGCTCCATCCGCGCGATGCTTGGGTGCCACAGGTATTGTCGTTTCTGCAAGACGGGCTGGATAAAGGTTTAGCCCTCAGTACCATCAGGGTGCATTTGGCAGCCATATCATGTTTTTGAGGTACCGTGAGGGGAGCTCGGCTGTTTGCTCATCCGGATATTCTTCGGTTCCTGAGGGCGGTAAAGAACATTCGTCCTCCAGTTCGAGCGGTGGTTCCAGCCTGGGATCTCTAGTTCTTGAGGCCTTGGTGCGACCCCCCCTTTGAACCGGCTATGGAGCTATCGCTCAGAGAGCTTTTCTGGAAGGTTGTCTTTCTGGTAGCCTTGTGTTCTGCTCGGAGAATTTCAGATCTCCAGGCGCTTTCGTGTAAGGCTCCGTATATTCAGTTTTCGGAAGAAAAGGTGATGTTGCGAACGGTTCCTTCTATTCTCCCGAAAGTGGTGTCTAAATTTCATATGAATCAGACTATTTCACTTCCGACCTTTCGGAAACCAGAAGGTCTTCCCATTTGATAGGGTGTTAGAGAGGTTGGATTTAGGTAAAATGCTCAAAAGGTATCTTAGAAGACTAAGCCGTTTCGTAAAACGGACAGGTTGTTTGTGCTATTCGGGGGGCCTCGGAAAGGGGAAGCAGCTTCCAAGGCCCCGATTGTTAGATGGGTAAAGCACACCATAGTAGCGGCGTATCAGGCATCTGGACAGTTGTCTCCGGAGGGGCTCCGTGCTCATTCCACGCGTAGCCAGGCGGTGTCCTGGGCCAAGTTGGCTTTGATTCCGCCTGCTGATATATGCCAGGCGGCTACTTGGTCATCGCTTCACACATTTGCAAAACATTACAGATTGGATGTTTAAGCCAGGGGGGATGCAAAGCTAGGGGCTTCGGCCATCATAGCGGGCCTGGCGGGTTCCTCCCGTAGTTAGGTACTGCTTTGGTACTTCCCTATTGTTTCTGGACTGGCCCGGAGAGTCAAAAAGGAAGAAGAAATTAGACCTTACCTGCTAATTGTCTTTCCTTGAGATCTCTCCGGGCCAGTCCAGGACCCACCTGTATCGTTTGCAGGACTCGTATTGCAGTGGGGCAACTGCCTCTGTTAGGTTCATGGTTCAAATTTGACAGTCAGTAAAACCGTACAGTTGAAGTTCCACTCAAGTAGTCTGGGTCGGTGTGGTCTATGGGGCTTCCTCAGTTTGAATCGGAGTTCACAGTTAGTTAAAAATAAAATAAAATAAAGTTAAAAATAATAGCATAGAAGAAACAAAACCAACAGCGCGTGCGAGTTGTTGACTGGTTGGTAGGTTCTCCAGATTCCTGGCTTGTTTACAGTTTTAGGATACTTTGTTTTTCAAGTTATATCTAATGTTTTTAGACTGCTTGGATAGGAATAGACTGAGGTGCGGCCAGCAGGGGGAGCCAGATACCAGCTCAGCAAAACTTTAGAATTAAGTCCTCAGCTGCTGGACAAGGTTGACAACCCTACTGTTCCTGGACTGGCCCGGAGAAATCTCAAGGAAAGACAATTAGCAGGTAAGGTCTAATTTCTTCTGTTTTCTGCAATTTTTGCTTTTTTCTTCTCTGGTTCGATGCCGGTTCCCTTTCCCGCCTGGGCTAGGTACACCGGTATCGAGTCCGGAATTTCTTTTTTTGTTTTTTGTCCTTCGTGACTAGCGTTTGTGCCTTTTTTGGTTATTTTCACTGGCAGCCCAATCTTTTGACCTTGCAGGGGCCCTTTTTTCCCCGATGGCTGCCAGCGGGTTCAAAAAATGTGATCGGTGCAAGAAACTTATGTCTCTCTCTGACACACATGACTGCTGCCTCCGATGCCTCGGGCCCGACCATGACCCGCTGGTCTGTGGCCTGTGCGGCAAAATGTCGTTGGAAGGCACTTCACAGCCGTCATCATCAACGTGAGAGAATTTTCTCAGAGTCCGTGTCCGGCCCGGCCCGGACTTCGTCAGAGGCCTCGACATCTCGAGAGTCTGATCCCGAACGCCATCGTGGTTCCTCTGAGAGGGAGGTCTCCCACCTGGGAGCACATAAGGAAGAAGCTCGTAAGGGCAGCGTCAGTGGAGGCCCCTGGGTCCTCGAGGGCCAGGTCGCGTAGCCCTGACCGCCGCCCCGGGCTCTCAGAGACAGTCCAAACTACTTCGCATGGAGCCGGAGTCCCCGAATCACGTAAGTTCTGTAGTCCTCGTGGACTCTCCTCCAGGAGAGCCGCCGTCGTGGCCCGAGTCAGGGGCTGCTGAGTCTCCTGAGCTTGGACTCAGGCTGACGGCCTTGGACAGCAGCTTGGCTGCCTTCATGGAACAGAAGCAGGTGCTGATCGCCGGTCTGACCGGTGCATCTGCCCCGACCATCGGGACCTCGATGTCTAAGTTGACCCCGGAGGCCGAGCCGATCCTCGAGTCCATCAAGTCTCGAGTCGATCTTCGGTCAAGGTCCCCCTCGACCTCCCATGCAGGGCTGAGGTCATCGACTCCGGTGCCCTCGGCGTCGGAGCGGGTGGGACCGAGGCCCACATGGCCGGAGCCGCTCAACTCCTCCTCGGAGGAGTTGGCTTGGGAGACGGAGGATGAGGAGTCTCCGGACACCTTTCAGACCCGGTGCATCCCTTCAGATTCCCCGGAGTCCGAGCCTCAGAAAAGGTCCCCCCCCCACCCCCCGGAGGATACCCAGTTCTTGGACTTCGTGAGGGACATGGCCAAGGCTTTGGCATTCCCTGCGGACACCGAGGAGTAGCCTCGAGCTGAGGAGCTCAATGCCCTCCAGTATAATTTTCCTCCGAAGGAAGCCTTTACTGTACCGGTTCCTCCGATGCTGGAACAGCTGCTCTCCCATATCTGGGAGGCACCGGCCTCGGCACCGGTTCTTAGCAAACGGGTCGATTCCATTTATCGAGTCTGTAAGAGCCCTGGGTTCCAAAAGGCGCAGCTACCGCAGAATTCCATGTTTGTGGAGTCAGCCATGTACCGCCTGAAGAGTCAGAAGATGCACTCCTTGGTGCCCCCCGGCCGGGAGGCCCGGAACCTGGATGCCCTCGGTAGAAAGTGCTTCCAGGGCTCTATAATATCTTACCGTGTCCAAACTTACCAACTGTACATGGGCATGTACCTACGAGACCTGGCAAAGGAGATTACCGGGTTCTCAGCTGGCCTCTCCAAGGAACCCTTGCAGAGGTTCAAGGCCTTGTCGACAAGGATCCGAGAGTGCTCGAAGTTTATCTCTCAAGCAGCCTATGATGGCTTCGAGGCTTTGGCCCGGGTAGCCGCGGCCAGCATTGGTGCACGCCATCAGGCCTGGCTACAGTCATTGGACCTGGAGTCTTGGGTGCAGGACAAGTTGGTCGATGTCCCCTGCCGAGGTGACAACCTATTCGGTAAGCCCATGACTGAAAAGGCTGCGGAAATCGAGACTGAGACTCTCATCAGACAAGGCTGTCCAGAAAGACTTCTGCCCCTTCTCAAAAAAAGAAGGGCTTGGGAAAGAAGCCCTTTTTCCTGAGGAAGGGTGCTGCTTACAAATCCTACCCTCAGTATCAAGCCTCTCCAGTTCCCCAGCAGGGCCAGCAGGCCAAAGGGCAGGGGCATCGGCCCCGTAGGCAGAAAACCCCCAAGCCGCCAGCTCTGGCTCCTGCACAGCAGGGAGCGGGGTTTTACTCCCACAGCATAACCACCTCTCTGCCGGTGGCTCCACTCAGCACTGGAGGTCAGCTGACCCTGTACGCCTACAGGTGGCCAGCCATCACAAGGGATTACCTGGGTGCTGAGCATAGTCCAAAAGGACTACATGCTCCACTTCCACCAGCTACCCCCTCCTACTTTCCAGGGGAGCCTCCAAGACTCCCTCTACACAGGAACCTCCTCCTTCAGGAGTTGGCAAGTCTTCTAAAGGAACAGGTGGTGGAACTGGTGCCTCACCACCTGGAAGGGCAAGGCTCTTACTCCAGGTACTTCCCGGTACCAAAAAGGACAGGAGGCCTCCGACCTATCCTAGACTTGCAAAACCTAAACATGTTTTTGGAGAGGGAAAAGTTCAAGATGCTTACCCTTGGGATACTGCTGCCCTACCTCCAGCAGGGAGACTGGCTATGCTCCTTAGACCTAAAGGATGCTTATACTCACATCCTCATTCATCCAGACCACAGACAATATCTCAGATTTGTGGTGGGAGGAAACCATTTTCAGTACAGGGTACTTCCCTTTGGCCTTACCTCTACCCCCAGGGTTTTCACCAAATGCCTGGTGGTGGTGGCGGCTTATCTCAAGAATCGGGGAATTTTTGTCTTCCCATACCTGGACAACTGGCTCATCAGAGGCCAGTCCCTCCAGGAGGCCCAACAAGCCACTCTTCGCACTGTCTCTTATTCAGCATCTGGGCTTTGTCATAAACTATGCAAAGTCCACTTTGCTCCCCTCTCAGAACCTAGAGTTTATAGGGGCACGCTTAGACACCCTTCAGGTAAGAGCTTACTTGCCCGAAGACAGGGCCCACAGACTGATAGACTTGGCCAACCAGTTCCAAAGCAAGTCTCATGTCTCCGCCAGGCACTACCTGCAGCTCCTGGGCCTCATGGCATCCATGGTACATGTGACTCCGAATGCCCATTTGCACATGCGGGCTGCTCAATGGTGCCTCAGAGCTCAGTGGACGCAGGCCACAGGTGACCTCCAAGACAGAGTAAAGGTATCCAAACTACTTTTGGACTGGACTCCTTACAGTGGTGGCTACATCTCCCAAACCTCCTCAGGGGGGTACCTTTTCAGGCTCCAGCACCCGCAAGGGTGCTGACGACCGATGCTTTCTTAAAGGGCTGGGGTGCACATTGCCATGGCATGTGCACTCAAGGCCTGTGGTCTCCTCGGGAGGCCACGCAGCAAATCAATCTTTTGGAGCTGCGAGCAATTCGCTTAGCTCTACAAACATTTTCTCATGCCCTTTCTCACCAGTCTGTCCTAGTTCAGACGGACAATCAAGTGGCAGTGTTCTACATGAACAAACAAGGGGGCACGGGATCCAGGCTCTTATGTCAGGAGGCACTGGATCTCTGCTCCTTTGCGGTCAAACAGGGTATGTTTCTCAAAGCAGTTTACCTACCTGGTCAGGAGAATTTCCTGGCAGACAAGCTAAGCAGGATTCTCCAGCCTCACGAATGGCATTTGAATCCACTAGTGGCCCAGCAGATCTTCCTCCGCTGGGGGCTTCCATCCATTTTCCTGCGGGTGGCAGCATATGCTTTTCTGATCTCTTGGTCGACGGGCCTCCTGTATGCGTTTCCTCCCACGCCTCTGGTGGCCCGAACTCTGTTCAAGATCCTTCGGGACAAGGCCTCTGTGATTCTGGTAGCCCCCAGATGGCCGAAGCAGCCGTGGTTTCCACTTCTGCTGCAGTTGGCAGTGGAAACTCCATTCCCTCTGGGGTTGCAACACGATCTCCTGTCTCAGGAGCAAGGTTCCCTTCTGCACCCCAATCTCAGGTCCCTTAATTTGATGGCTTTGCTGCTGAAAGGATAGTGCTAACTCCCTTACGTCTACCTAAGGAGGTTGAGGAGGTGGTCTTGGCCTGTTGGAGGCAGTCCACCAGAAAATCCTATGCCTTCAAGTGGTGTAAGTTTACAGTATGGTGTGCTCAGCGCAATGAAGATCCTTTCTCTTGCCTTGTGCCAGTAGTACTGCAGTATCTACTTCACCTGTCAGACCTGGGCCTTAAGTCTAACTCTGTTCGGGTCCACCTCATTGCTTTGTCAGCGCACCACTCACCGGTGGAAGGACGGCCTCTGTCGGTTCACCCCTTGGTGTCCTGATTTCTCAGAGTTCTGCTTCTACTCAAGCCTCCGGTTCGTTCACCAGTGACTGAGTGGGACTTGAACGTGGTCTTGCAGCAATTTACTTGCCCACCGTTTGAGCCGATGGCTACTTGCAATTTGCGCTTCTTCTCTTGGAAAGTGCTCTTCCTGGTGGCTCTTATTTCGGCCAGACGTGTAAGTAAACTACAAGTTCTGGTTTCTGATAGTCCATATACACTGTTCTATAGGAACAGGGTGGTCCTACGGACCCATCCCAAGTTCCTTCCAAAAGTGGTCTTCTCTTTCCACCTCAACCAGGAGGTGGTTCTTCCGACCTTCTTTCCCTGGCCGCATACCAGCTGGGCTGAAACAGTCTTGCATGCCCTGAACTGTAAGAGGTCGTTGTCCTTTTACATAGAACGTACGCATGGGCATCGAAGGGCTACTCAGCTCTTCGTCTCCTTTGACCCTAATAAGATGGGGTTACCTGTCTCCAAGCGTACGTTGTCCACTTGGGTAGCAGATTGTATCGCCTGGAAATACAAGGCAGCAGACCTCCCCTTGCAGGGTCGAGTCACGGCCCACCGTGTCAGGGCGAAAGCCACGTCAGTAGCTCATCTCTGCTCTGTTCCGTTGGCAGACATCTGCCGGGCCGCAACTTGGTCTTCAAGCCAGACTTTTGCAGCCCATTACTGCCTCGAGAGAGAGTCCTGAAGGGACAGTGCTTTTGGACAGCTGGTACTCCGTAATCTCTTTGAGATTTAGGCAACTCCTACCCTCCGGCCCTTGTGTTGGGCTACCATACGGGGGCGTTCTCAGAGGATATTCTTATCACGAATGCTGAGGCTCTTGAGAGGGAGCCATTTTTTCAGATTAGGGTTCCCGGTAGCCTAGAGCTGGCGAGTCCCATATGTGAGGACTGACTTCCTGCTTGGTCCTGGAGAAAGAGTAGTTACTCACCTGTAACAGGTGTTCTCCAGGAGCAGCAGGAATCAGTCCCCGCGACCCTCCCTCCTCCCCTGGAGTTGCAGTCATATCATTCATTTAGATTTTTTGCTGTCTTTTAGCTATGTCATCAGACCGAGCAAGATGGCACCCTTGGGTGGGAAGGGGACCGCGCATGCGCGCTGTATTCCCAAAGGCTTTCTTTGAAAGCTGGGGAAATGCTCCGCACGAGGGCTCCGTCGGCGCCAACATCACTCATATGTGAGGACTGATTCCTGCAGTTCCTGGAGAACACCTATTACAGGTGAGTAGCTACTCTTCGCAGACAGATCTCCCCTTTCCCCCCACTCCCCAGAAATTACACTTGCATGCAGTATAAGCCATCCTAAAATAATCTGTCTTAATCCCCTTCCAAAAGGATATCAAATTGTCTCTAATCCTCGGCTCTCTAGGTAGCGCTTTCCACAGAAGCAAGCCCTTCATAGAGAAGGTCTTGTCATGACTGCACACTTTCCTTACATTTTTCACCATAGAGAGAACCAACAATTTATCTCCCTTTGAACACAATGCTCTGTTTGGGGCATATGAGTGCAATTTGTTCTAAATAATTTAAAGCCAATCCATGCAACCCACAGAAAACAAGAACTAAAACCTCAAAATTAATTCTATAACACACAGGAAGACAATTATAAATCCCATTATCACAAGATAATATTCATGGCAGCAATCACTGAATAATATAAACAAAAAATAAAACAATCACATTATATAATAGATGGCAACAGTAAACCATATAAGCAATTAAAAATTATGCCACAGGCCAAAAAAATTATGTTGTAACTTGTCACCATATAAAAATTTGACTCCATTTCATAAAATTAATAATAATAAAATCACTGTGGCACATAGCAAAACACATTGTAGTCAAATCCTATAACCTTTCTTCCTTCTTTGCTTCCGCTTTTGTTAACATGTTCTTTATTGGATTTGGCTTGTTACCTTTAGATTGCAACTTTCTTCAGCAACAATCTTGACTACTTCACAGCTTCTTTGAGTTATGGTCCCAAAGGAGGAGCGGGGTTCATACACCCTCTCTCAGCTGCCTGCATGCTTCAGAACAAGAGAAAAGCAGTCATATATATGAAAGCACTGAAGAAGGTATGTATAATCATGGGAAAAAAAATTGGGACAGGGTAATGAAAAGCAGTTGTGAGTAATTTAGCTTTAGTAGTAAAGTGACTTAGAGTTTTTCAGGTGAAAATGATGAGTTGCTGAACTCAGAGATAACAGATGCTGTATTAGAGCTCAGGCTAAACAGAATTGATCATGGTTATAGGGGGGGGTGCAGTAAGGATCATGCCCATCTATATTTGAAAAAAGAAGCAAAAGTATCATGTAAATTGATTGTTTCTAAATAGCTCATATGGAGTCTGTTCAGACACTGTTCTAATCCCTCTCGTCTAGCAGCTTTCTTTTGACCCCACAGTAGGATCGCATGCCTCACCGGGGAAAAACTGTATGTAATGGTTTTCATTTGGTGTAGAATAGTGCTTTCTTTTTTGTTTCCAGGTATTGATGTTTCCCTTACTTATGAATAAGTGGAGTAATTTGTAAAAACATGTGTGATAATTTCTTGCAGTTTTAGCTGCATTGAATTATAATGTTGGGTTTTGCATATCTGCATCATTCACAGACAAATGCACAATCTAAGCACCGTGAAGGAAAAGCAGCTGCACAGAACACTATCTGGTCATTTGACGCCTATGTAAGAGCTGGTGAGGAGCTACTAGATGCTCACCTAGACTTTGTATAGGAAGTTCTAGCAGAGGCATATGTCAATAGAACAGAAGCTATTCAAAATTGTTGTTCTGTAATAATCAATAAATGTTGAAGAAAAACTCAAGTGTAAGCTAAAAAAGAAAGAGGAACAGCTCAGAAAAGAGAGAAGATATTTTATGAGCAGTATGATATCTTATTACCTGGTAGTTGTGACAGTATTTTCTCTTTATTCCTTTGACCAAAGAGAGACTGGTGAACACATTGATCTTTAAAATGGATTCTTCCCTGATAGCCTAAAAACATGAGCCCACATAGCTGGAATAAGTTTTGATAAAAGCTCTGCTGTTCATCTTACAGCCTTGTCCAGATTCAGTGCCTTATGAAGAGGCTTTGGCGCATCGAAGGGTGCTTCTAAGTTCCACTGAAAGTAGAGAAGGTCTCGCACAACAGGTATGGCACATTTTATATCAGACTAATGAATATGCACCTGATGAGCACATGCCAGCATCCACTCAGAGACTGATCTAGCGTGAGCTGGAAATTTGTGAGCGGTAGCTCCTGTTATCTAGGTTTCAACCCTGCTTGCTAACTATTTGCAGATTTCTCATAGACATTCACAATTCAGCTGAAGTCTTGATAACTGACATGGCTGTTCATAAGTTTCAAACTTGATTTCAATCAACTCCACTGTGTATATATATCACAACATGAATTGAAATGAAGCATGCCACCCTTTCTGCTTATATTGTACTGCCAAATAATATACACACAGGCTGCAGTTGGAATGTATGAGAAACACAGAGCTGTGAATGTTTAATTGGGGCAAGTAATTATGAAGTAGTGTTGATTGACCTTTCAATGATGTTGGCTGCTGCTAATTATGGAATGTTAGGTATTATAGTGAGCTTTAGAAGAACTGTGGTTCTACTATAACATGACTTATATTTTTATATGAATTATATATTGACAAGTGCAAAGTTATATACCTAGGAAAGAACAACCAAAACTATGGTTACATGATGCAAGGTTCCATATTGGGAACCACCACCTAGGAAAAAGATGTAGGTGTCATCGTGGATAACATATTAAAACCCTCCACCCAGTGTGCAGCGACGGCCAAGAGAGCAAATAGAATGCTACGTATCATAAGGAAAGGAATAGAAAATAAAACAAAGGATATTATAATGCCTCTGTATCGTTCCATAGTGCGACCACACCTTGAATATTGTGTGCAGTTCTGGTCGCCATATCTTAAAAAGGATATAGCATTATTAGAAAAGGTACAGAGGGGGGGCGGAGCCTGATGTCCAACGGGTAAGACGCTTCGCGCTGAAGCTCCCGAGAGGCCTACTTAGAATCCTGACATAATACCTATACAAACTTACTATTTCGCTCCGGGCTGACCGGGGTACCTCGGGGGGGATGGCGGCCCATAAACCAGCGCGCTTGGACTTCGGGTCTCCTTCTTCTTCTCACGGAAAACGCTCCAAAACAGAGGTGTCCTCCCCACAGAAGATGGTTCCATTTCGGGAGAACCCCGAAATGCACCTGGAGATTTTAGAGGAAATACGCGGCGTGAAGGAATTGGTGCAGTCCAATGGAGAAGCGCTTAGAGCCCTGCGAGAAGACTTTGGAGTGCTCCAGGACCGACTTGAAAGTCTCTCATTACGGCAGGACAATATGGCGGGGGTCCTCGACTCGCACGCGGTGCGCTTGGGCACACTGGACAAGGCTGAGCGCCAGATACAGAATCTTCAAAAGGAGTTAGAAGATAGCAATAATCGAGCCCGTCGCAACAATGTGAGGCTCATTGGAATACCGGAGGGGGTGGAAGCGGGAGATATGAGAGAATTCCTGCTCAAAACTCTTCCCTCCTTGCTGAAGATCACCTTTCATAAAGAACTGGAAATCGATCGTGCACACCGTGTTCCTACCCACATGGCGCTCAACCGAACGACCCCCCGGCCTATTATCTTTCGCTTGCTACGATATCAACAAGTGGAACAAATTTTAAACGCTGCCCGGGCGAACCATCATTTGGAATTTGAAGGTCACAAAGTCTCCTTCTTCCCTGATTTGGCAAAGCCTACAGTCGACCGACGGAAGAAACTCCTTGCTTTTCGCCCTCGACTTCAACAGCTACAGGCTCGCTTTGGCCTGTTGTATCCCGCGAAGCTTCGAGTGACTCTCCACAACCAAACCAGGACATTCGAAGATCCTGATCTACTATCAACATTTTTGGACTCCAAAGAAGCAGAGCAGATGCGCTAATCCAACGACTTGGACTTTTATTTGCCGGCTCTGTCCGCCATTTTGAAGGGCCCGATGCGGCGGTCATAGTTAAGCACAGAGACTACCTGGACTTTCTTTCTTTCTTTCTATGACTTTTGTTTTGTGGTCTCCTATCCCTCCATGATGTGTGCCTCGGTCGGATTCGGAGCACGCACAGTCCTACAGGTTATGTGTTTTTTCAATTTCGGCCTTCTCTGGGGCTTCTCCCCGCAGACACATGGTCGCCAGTAAATTTTGGGGTTCTGCTTCTTCTCTACCGCGATGCGGTTTTTCTTTTTTAATGTGGGGCGCTTCATTGTATTATCTAAGCTTATTTTCTTTTATGCCATATGTACAGCCAGATACAGTCAATATGAGGGACATTGTGAAATTATGTGCGCTATCATGCTCAGAATTTTTAACTTGTCTGAATGGCTTTATGTAAAATCTTATCACTCAACGTAAAGGGCATTAATAGTCCAATCAAAAGAAAGAAAATCCTTAGCTATCTTAGCCATGAGCATGCTGATTTAGCGTTTCTTCAGGAAACGCACTTAAACTCTGCTGAAACACTGAAACTCAATGTTAAGCCTTACATGGTGGCTGCCTATTCTCCCGCCGTTTCCAAACGGTGCGGGGTAGCCATTCTGGTTAAGAAATCTTTGCAAGCTACTGTAATTGATACTAGCGCTGACAAGGAGGGTAGATGGGCCCGAGTACATCTTAAGGTTGGAGATAGTGAATTTACATGTATTTGCATTTATGCCCCGAATGTGGACAACCCTGCTTACTATGCAAGTATTGCGCAGTTGGCACAGGCCTCTGCCAATACTCCATTAATACTTGGTGGTGATTTTAATCAAGTGTTAGACCCTCTGATAGATAGACAGCCGCCTAGAACGAGTAGTCCACCCAAGAGTCTTGCTACCCTTACAGCTCTGATGCAAGATCTTGCGCTGGTAGATATATGGAGGCTGCTTCACCCCTCCGACTTAGAGTTCACTTTCTTTTCTGCCCCCCATCACTCCCAATCTAGAATAGATTTCTTTCTCATTTCCAAAGCACTGATTTCTCAAGTAGACACGACTAGGACTCATCCTCTCCATATTTCAGATCATGCTGCCATATCTTTATCATTACGTGTCACTGCGCGGGACGATTCTCACCGAGCTTGGTTTTTTGATAGATCTCTACTGGGTCAAAAAGATTTTCAGGTTGATATAAAGGCCGCTATCCAAGATTATTTTCATTTTAACTCACCCCAAGACACAGCGAGCTGGGCTTGGTGGGAGGGTTTTAAAGCATCTATCCGCGCCACTATAACTAGCTATCAAATTCGGCAGGGGAAACAAAGAAAGCAGCATTTACTGATTTTAGAGCAGCAGATACAAGCTGGGGAGCGTCTCCTCACGTCCCGTACTGACCCATGTATTTTACTCCGTTTACAACGCTTGCGTTTTCAATACAATCAGCTTTTGTACACTGCTGCTGTTAAAAATATTGAATCACAACAAGGGCTATATTATCGGGAAAATAATCGTGCTGGCAAATTATTAGCAAATGCCCTAAAAGGTCAAAAAGAAGCCAAGCGTGTTACCGCCCTCCGTAATCCGTCGGGGGGGGGCTTGGTCACTAAAGATACCGAAATCTTAGAACTCTTTCGTGATTTTTATACTCGGCTTTATCAATCTGAATGTGATTTTGAGCCAGATGTATTTGAACGCTTACTTTCAGGGGTACAAAGACCGACCCTATCTGACGAAGATAGAGTGGCCTTGGACACACCATTTACTGTCTCAGAAATTCATTCTGCTATTAAGAAATGTGCCTCAGGTCGAGCCGCAGGCCCAGACGGTCTCCCTGCTGAATTCTACAAAACCTTTTACGCTGACTTAGCTCCAGTTTTGAAAATTTATTTTTCTGCTCTGGCCGAGGAGGGTTCTCCTTCTGGGTCCTTTTCAATGGCAAATGTAGTGGTTTTTGAGAAAGAGGGGAGAGACCCGCAACTAACAGCTAATTATCGTCCAATTTCTCTTCTAAACGCGGACTATAAAATATTTGCCACCATTCTCTCTCTACCCGGCTCTCGGATAGGATGCCTACCTTAATACACCCAGATCAATGCGGTTTCATTCCTGGTAGATCAACTGCTGACAATGCTCGGACTCTATGCCATGTACTGACTACCGCAGTTAATCTTGATCGCCCTTTTGTTGGCCTCTCACTTGATGCTGAGAAGGCCTTTGATCGCTTAGAGTGGCCCTTCCTGTTTGCAGTCCTCCGCTGGTACGGATTCGGGGAAGGTTTTCTCCGTTGTCTTCGCACCATGTACGCACAGCCTACAGCCAGTATATGTGCCAATGCTTTAAAGTCTCAGCCTTTTCCCCTTCAACGCGGCACTCGCCAGGGATGCCCACTGTCTCCACTTCTCTTCGATCTTGCACTCGAACCCTTGGCTTTACTAATCCGGCAATCGGAGGAGATTCATGGAGTCCCCTTCACCCATAGGGAAATCAAACTTTCAGCGTATGCTGATGACCTTATGCTTTTTGTCTCTATAGACTCAGTACCGGCTGTCCTAGAGCAAATTGGTAAATACTCACAACTGTCCGGTTATAAGATAAATTGGACCAAGTCGGTAGCCTTTCCATTAAATCCTTTGCTTCATCAGGCAGATATGCAACCCTTCCCCTTTTTATGGCAACCTTGCATGGTCAAATACCTTGGGGTTCACTATTGTTCTCCTTTGGAAGACACTATCTCCTTCAATGCCAAAGACTTAACCTCTAAAGTCCGGGCGCCTTACTCACCGCTGGACTCCTTTAACACTTACCTGGTGGGGTCGATTAGAAACCATAAAAATGATGATTGTTCCGAAAGTGAATTATATCTTAGAAATGTTGCCCTGTCTCTTCCCTCGACGTATATATAAAGATATAGAGGGCCTTTGACTAGATACTTGTGGCAAAACAAGACACCTAGGATAGCGAAACATAAGCTGCAAGCAGATAAGGAAAATGGGGGTGTCAGATTCCCTGATTTCCTGAAGTATCATCAATCTTTTCTTCTCAAACAAGGCGCTCGTTGGCTGGAAGATCCAGTACCGAGTAGACCTGTGTGGCTAGACATAGAAGAGGACCTTTGCAAACCGATTCCTCTTACTTTTCTCCCTGGTATGACTCTCCCATCAGACTCCCACTTTCCACCAATGCTTTTAGACACCTTAGGTGCCTTTAATAATCTTATGCACTCTTTAGACTCCCGACTCTGTCCGTTAGACAAGCTCCCACTTTGGTACAACACTCGCATTCGAATACAAAATAAGCCGATGGCGTGGAGCCCCTGGTACACTAGGGGCATTTGGATTCCTAGTCAGTTGTTCCATGAAGGTCGCTGGAAAACTTTTAGTGAATTGCAAATTGAATTTGGTCTCCCAGCGAAACACTACTTTCAGTTGGTGCAACTTCAGCATTGCCTTCGGAGTGCTAAGGTGCTCCCGCCATCGGCCTCCCCTACACAAGGTTGGTTGGAGACTATCCGATCTATCGGTAGTTCACCGGGTGTAGCATCCAATTTTTACAAAACCTTATGTAATGCTATAACTAGAGATACCCCTATAGCGCAGAAAGCATGGGAGAGAGAATTGCATGTGACTTTGACCCCGGAGCAATGGAGCCTTGTCTGGAGTAGAGTGACACGGGTCTCCCGATCCGCCTCACTCACTCAGACACTCTTCTTTCTAGCCCACCGGTGCTTTTACACTCCTGACAGATTAGCCAAATGGAACACTACTCAGGGCAATAGTTGTTGGACATGTCATGCGGCCATTGGTTCACTACCTCATGTTATGTATGAATGTCCCGCACTACAGTCTTACTGGCGTCGGGTCTGGGGTCGTATCCAGTCTATTTTGCACTTTCAAGAGCCCCTTTCTTGGAGGATAGTGGGACTTCGCTCAGCTGCGGGGATCCCCTCTCTTCCAAAAACGGCTTACTTCCTTTTGGACTTTATGCTTGGCATTGCTATTTCCCTAATTACGAAATACTGGAAAAATAGCTCCCAGCTGAGCCCCAATGAATGGTGGAATCATGTCTGTCTCTACAGTAAATATGAACAACTACCTCGTATGTTTGCTTCTCCCATTCCGACTCCTCATCATCGGTCTAAATGGAAGATGCTCAATGACTATGTACATTCTGCTCAGTGCTCTCATCTGACTGTCTAAATTTGTATATATCTTTGTCCCATGATTATTCTGTATCGCAGATACTCTTTTGATTGTTTTGATGTATAATCACTGTTGTTTGGAAGCGCTCACATGCTGACATAATCAGCTAGAGAAGAAGCGTGGGGGTGGGGGGTAATTGGGTTTACTTTTCTTTATTGTATACTTGTTTTGTCTCCTTTGGTGTGTTGTTTCTTTTGTTTGTTGCAAAATGAAAATAAAAGTTTAAAAAAAAAAGAATTTAAAAAAAAAAAAAAAAAAAAAAAAAAGGTACAGAGAAGAGCCACCAAAATGGTAAAGGGATGGAAAGATACCCCTATGAAGAGAGGCTAAAAAGGTTAGGGTTCTTCAACCTGGAAAAGAGACGGCTGAGGGGAGATATGATAGAGGTTTATAAATTAAAGAATGGAGTGGAACAGGTAAACGTAGATCGATTGTTTATATCATCAGAATATAGAAAGACTAGGAGATATGTTTATGTTTATATGTTATGTTTATTTATTTGCTTGACCGCCCTTCATTGGGAGGCAGAGCGGTTTACAATAAAAGTATAAACAGTGAGGCACAAGGCCGGAAACTGGAAAAGAAATTACAATGCAAAAAGAAGAGAAAGAGACAGAGACAGGAGCAGATGGGGCAAAGGGAGAGAGAGAGGGGTGAGGTTAGGGAAGGGGTAGGTCAAAAGCGAGGGAGAACAAGTAAGTTTTGAGGGAGCGTTTAAAGGTAGGGTAGTGGGGCTCCAGGCGAAGAGGAGGGGGGAGGGAGTTCCATAAGGCAGGGGCTGCAAAGAAAAAGGCCGAGGAGCGTGTGGACTGGAGGTGTGCATGTGAGGGGGATGGTAGAGCTAGGCGGTTGAGGTGAAATGAGCGAGGAGTGTGGCGGGGAGTGTGAAAGTGGAGTAAATCAGCCAAGTATTGTGGGGTAGAGGTATGTAGTGCTCTGTGGGCTAGTGTGAGGAGCTTGAACTGAACACGGAAAGAGACAGGAAGCCAGTGCAGTTGCAGGAGGAGGGGGGTGACATGGTCTCTGGAGGAGGAGTGGGTGATTAGGCGAGCGGCGGTGTTTTGGATACGTTGTAGGCGTGAGAGCTGTGATTTAGAGATACCAGAAAAGATGGAATTGGAGAAGTCAATGCGAGAGATAACCAAGGTGAGGAGCAGAGTGGTTAAGGCGGAAGGAGAGAGAAAGGGGCGAATAGCGCGGATCTGACGAAGGTGAAAGAAAGAAAGTTTAGAGACGTGAGAGATGTGTGCGGAGAAGGAAAGGTCTGAGTCGAAAAGGACCCCGAGATAGCGGAAAGTGGTGACCAGTGGGACGGGTGCGTTAGAGATGGATGGGGCCAGGGGTGGGGGTTCGCGTCCGTGAGAGAACCAGATGGCTATGGTTTTGGAAAGATTAAGGTGCAGACAATTTTGTGTTAACCAATCGGAGACAGCGGCTAAGCAGGTGTTCAGTGGGGTTAAATCGGGAGAGACAGGAGAGGTGTGGTGAAGAAGGAGAATGTCATCAGCATAGTAAAAGGCTGTGATCCCAAACTGTTGAACAAGCAGCGTGAGGGGAGTGAGAAAGATGTTGAAAAGGAGGGGAGCTAACACAGAGCCTTGGGGAACGCCGCAGGTTAATGAAAAAGACTCGGAGGGGGAGTGGGATGAAGAGGAAGGGGTCATGGCTGCAGAGCGAGAGTAAAGGAATGAATGAAACCAGTGTAGTACAGTACTGCGAAGGCCAATATCGTGCAATCGAGACAGGAGAAGGGAGTGGTCAACTAGGTCAAAAGCAGCGGAAAGATCAAGTGCAACCGCCACCGAAAGATCACCTCGGTCGTGAGCAGAGTGCAGGGAGTTGGAGAAAGCTAGAAGAACAGTCTCGACACTGTGCCCAGAGCGAAAGCCAGATTGACGTGGATGAAGGAGATTTGTGGAGTCTAGATGGTGAGTGAGTTGTGCAAAGACAATTTTTTCGAGCAGTTTGGAAAGAAAAGGAAGGTTGGAAACTGGACGGTAGTTAGTGGGGTCAAGGGGATCGAGGGTTGATTTCTTGAGTATTGGACGGATGAGAGCATGTTTCCAAGAAGTAGGGAAAGAGCCTGAGGAAAGACTGGAGTTCAATAGGGCTTGGAGACTGGGAAGAGAGGAGAGAGATGGAACAAGCAACCAGGAGGATGGAATGGGATCAATGGAGCAAAAGGTCTTGTTGGAAGTTGTGATGAGATGATGAAGTTCAGTGGTGGTGGTAGGGGAAAAAGAAGACCATGTGTGAGAGATAGGAGAGGTGGGTGGAGGGGAGGAGCGGAGAGGGGGGGGATGGTGGGGTAAAGAGGCTCTCAAGGCGGAGATCTTGTTGGAAAAGGTAGAGGCTAGAAGGGAAGGGGCAGGAAGAGGGTGAGCAGATTGGGCTGGGGTGGAGGGGTGAAGAGAGGTGAGAAAGTTTAATGTGGAATACAGGTGGCGCGTCTGATTGGGAGCTGCGGCGATAGCAGTAGAGAAGAACGAGGCCTTGGCGGAGTAAACCTGGGAGCGGTAGTAGGATTGTTGAGTTTTGAAGACGGAGAGAGTTAGGGGTGATGGAGATTTGCGCCAGAGACGTTCGGCTCTGCGAAGTTGGGATCGGAGTAGGTGAAGGCCAGGATGATACCAGGGGTGTGAGGGCCGGCGAGTAGAGGGGCGTGGACGAAGGGGAGCAATGTGATCAAGAGCAGCAGAGAGAGAGGAAAACCAGGAAGAGGCTTGAGAGGTAGGGGACAGGGTAGAGAAATCAGCAGGGAGCAGATCCGTGACTGGGGGAAATTGCAGGGCTAGAGAGGGGGTGATGGAACGGGAGAGAGAAGGGGAGGAAGAGGAGATGGGAGGGGCTGGTGGTGCTCCAGAGTGGTAACAGGAGACCGAAAGAGACAAGGAGGACAGGTTAGAGAGAGAGAGCGTAGAGGATGAAGGAGTCAGAAGGAGATCTAGGGTATGGCCAGCAGAGTGGGTGGGGCAAGAGACGTGCTGAAGTAGGGAGAGGTCCTGAAGGAGGGCAAGGAAAGCATGGTCCCTAGCAGAGGAGGGAGTGTCAAGATGTAAATTGAAGTCGCCCGCGATAAGGAGATGGGGGAAGAGTAAAGAAAGATCAGTGAGGGAGCGAAGTAGAGAGTCCCAGAGATCGGAGCGAAGAGCTGGAGGTGAGTAGACAAGAAGTGCATGAGTTGGAGGTGAGGTGTGAAGATGGAGGAGAAGAGCTTCAGGGTAGGAGAGAGAAGGGGGAAAAAGCTGGGTGAAAGCAAGAGAGGGTCTGAGAATGGCTGCCACCCCGCCGCCCGCACGGCCTAAGCAGGGGACCGAGGCCGCCGAGAATCCAGGGGGAAGACAGCGGCTGAGGAGGGCATCCTCGCCCTCCTTCAGCCACGTCTCGGTAAGGAGAGTGAGGTTGAAACGGGATTGGGAGATGAGATCTTGGACCAATAGAGTCTTGGCTCGGAGGGACCGACAGTTAATAAGGCCGATATGGAGGGTAGCCGGGGAGAGGGTGGAGCCTGGAAAAGAGGAAGAGGCAGAAAGGGGAGAAAGGGAGCAGAGTAGAAGATTGGTGGAGCAGCGAGAGCGATAGCGGGGCCGCGGAGGAAGACGGCGACCCCAGAGCACTGGTATGTGCGACATGGAGCAGAGGGGACTCTGAGTAGGAGAGAGCAGTGAAAGACAAGTAGGTGATACCTGAAAAAGCCAATGAGGAGCGCAGAATACAGGCAAGGGAGTTGTCGAAGAGCCACCAAATTGGTGAAGGGGATGGAAGGCTACTCCTATGAAGAGAGGCTAAAAAGGTTAGGGCTCTTTAACCTGGAAAAGAGGCGGCTGAGGGGAGATATGATAGAGGTCTATAAATTAATGAATGGCGTGGAACGGATAAACGTGGATCAATTGTTTACGCTATCAGAATATAGAAGGACTAGGGGACATGTAATGAAGCTACGGGGTAAACTATTTAAGACAAATAAGAGAAAATATTTCTTCACTCAACGTGTAATCAAACTCTGGAATCTGTTACCGGAGGATGTAGTAAGGGCTGTTAGTATAGCTGGGTTTAAAAAAGGTTTGGACAAGTTCCTGGAGGAAAGGTCCATAAACCACTATTAAAAAGGGACCCAGGATATCAATGCTTGACCTAGTACAAGCACTGCAGAACCTGTGTCTTTTGGGGAAACTGCTAGGTACATATGACCTAGATTGGCCACTGTTGGAAACAGGATACTGGGCTTGATGGACCTCGGTCTGACCCAGTATGGCATTTCTTATGTTCTTATGTCGTGTCCCCAGGTCCGGATGTAGAGACGAGGAGAATGGCTGAAAAGAGACAACAGCATGGAGCAAAGTTAAGGCGGCGACCTGCGCTTCCGGAGCGGCCCCAAGGAGCGCACCTAAGGAGCACGTCGTGCTCCTTAGGTGCGCTCCTTCGGCGCGCGCCTATGTCGCGCGCCGCGGCGACAAGCGCCGCAGGCGCTTCTGTTTTATAGTTGGAAGTTTGAGTACCTCTTCCAATGCGGCCGCGGGAACGCGGTTCCGTCACAGTTGGGGGCGGAGTCAAGGAGTTTGAGGAAGCCAGACAGCAGGAGCCGGGTGAGAGGGCTCTGGGGAGAGAACACAGGGATAAACAGCACAACAGTAAATGCAGCAGGTACAGCAGGGACATGAAGAACAAACAGACTTTACAATTGCAGGCGCTTCTGTTTTATAGCTGGAGGTTTGAGTACCTCTTCCAATGCGGCCGCGGGAACGCGGTTCCGTCACAGTTGGGGGCGGAGTCAAGGAGTTTGAGGAAGCCAGACAGCAGGAGCCGGGTGAGAGGGCTCTCTTCCAATGCGGCCGCGGGAACGCGGTTCCGTCACAGTTGGGGGCGGAGTCAAGGAGTTTGAGGAAGCCAGACAGCAGGAGCCGGGTGAGAGGGCTCTCTTCCAATGCGGCCGCGGGAACGCGGTTCCGTCACAGTTGGGGGCGGAGTCAAGGAGTTTGAGGAAGCCAGACAGCAGGAGCCGGGTGAGAGGGCTCTCTTCCAATGCGGCCGCGGGAACGCGGTTCCGTCACAGTTGGGGGCGGAGTCAAGGAGTTTGAGGAAGCCAGACAGCAGGAGCCAGGTGAGAGGGCTCTCTTCCAATGAAGCTATAGGGTAACCTATTTAAGACTAATAAGAGAAAATATTTTTTCACTCAACGTGTAATCAAACTCTGGAATTTGTTACCGGAGGATGTAGTAAAAGCTGTTAATGTAGCTGGGTTTAAAAAAGGTTTGGACAAGTTCCTGGAGGAAAGGTCCATAAACCAAGGTCTTAGATAGTGCTGGGGAGGAGTCTGCTATCTTGGTACATGTCGGTACCAGTGACATAGGCAAATGTGGTAGGGAAGTTCTGGAGGCTAAATTTAGGCTTTTAGGTAGGAAATTGAAATCCAGAACTTCCAGGGTAGCGTTCTCCGAAATGCTTCCCATTCCAAGCGCAGGACCCAAAAGGCAGGCAGAGCTTCGGAGTCTCAATGCGTGGATGAGACAGTGGTGCAAGGATGAGGATTTTGGATTTGTTAGGAACTGGGGAACGGAAAAAAGGGGCTCTTCCAAAGGGATGGGCTTCACCTTAACCGGGATGGAACCAGGCTGCTGGCATTAACTTTTAAAAAGGAGATAGAGCAGCTTTTAAATTAGATAATAGGGGAAAGCCGACAGTCGCCCAAGACCGCATGATTCGGAACAATGAATCCTTGAAGGATACTACCAAAAAAATGAAGTTAGGGCACTTCAGCAGAGAGGTTCCAATAAAGACAAAGGTAGCCCAAATGCCCTTGAGTACAGAGCAGACAGAGCATAAAGATTCCAAATTACCCCTGCCTACCGATAACCAGATTAATATGAATAAAATACAGTCTCTTAAATGCTTGTATGCAAATGCTAGAAGTCTAAAAAATAAGATGGGAGAGTTAGAATATATAGCACTAAATGAGAAGTTAGATATAATTGGTATCTCAGAGACATGGTGGAAGGAGGACAACCAGTGGGACACGGTGATACCTGGGTACAAACTATGTTGTAATAATAGAGCTAATCAAATTGGTGGAGGGGTTGCGGTTTCTGTTAGAGAGGGCATTGAGTCACAAAGGATTAAAGTTTTGCAGGAAACAAAATTTGCTGTGGAATCTCTATGGATTCAAATTCCATGTAAAATGGGAAGGCAATGACAGTGGGGTTGTAATATGGACCGCCTGGCTAGAATGAACAAATGGATGATGAAATGATCAAAGAAATCAGGGAAGCTTACAAAAGTTACAGAACAGTAATAACAATGGGTAATTTCAATTACTGGGTCAGTGTCATGGCAGTACATGCTAGGGAGATAAAGTTTCTAGATGAAATAAATGACTGCTTCTTGGAGCAGCTGGTCCATGAACCGACCAGAGGGGAAGCCATATTGGACCTAGTCCTTAGTGGAACACCAGATCTGGTGCAAGAGATAAGGGTGTTGGGGCCACTTGGCAATAGTGATCATAGCATGATTGCGTTTGATTTAATTAATGGAGGAGGAATGGTAAGGAAATCCACAGTACTACCTTTTAACTTTCAAAAGGGAGACTATAATAAAATGAGAGAAATAGTTAAGAAAAAACTAAAATGAGCAGTTGCAAAGGTTAAAATCTTATATCAAGCTTGGGTGTTTAAAAATACTATCTTGGAAGCCCAGACCAGCTGTATTCCACGCCTTAAGAAAAGTGTCTTTTGGGGAGACTGCTAGGTACATATGACCTAGATTGGCCACTGTTGGAAACAGCATACTGGGCTTGATGGATCTTGGTCTAACCCAGTATGGCATATCTTAAAGTGGAAGGAAGTCCAAAAAACTGCCAACATGGTTTAAAGGTGAGGTCAGAGAGGCTGTTGTTGCCAAAAAAGCATCTTTCAGGAAATGGTAAAAAGAGCCAAATGATGAAAACGGGAAACAGGACAAGCACTGGCAAGTTAAATGCAAGGCACTGATAAGGCATGCAAAGAGAGAATTTGAGAAGAAACTTGCTGTGGAAGCAAAAACACGTCATAAAAGACTTTTTCAAGTACATTTGTAGCAAAAAACCTGAGAGTCAGTTAGACCATTAGATGATAGAGAGTTAAAAGGGGCAGTAAGAGGGGACAAGGCTATAGTGGAGAGACTGAATGAATTCTTTGCTTCAGTCTTTACTGAGGAAGATATAGGGATGTTACCTATGACTGAAGTGGTATTTAAAGGTGATACTGCAGAAGAATTGAAAGAAATATCGCTACACTGGGAAGCTGTATTACAACTATTTGATAAACTAAAGAGTAGCAAATCACATGGACCGGATGGTATACATCCAAGGGTGTTGAAAGAACTGAAATATGAGATTGCAGACCTACTATTAGTAATCTGTGAACTATCATTAAAATCATCTGTAATACCTGAAGATTGGAGGATCACCAATGTAACACCAATTTTTAAAAAGGGTTCCAGGGGTGATCCGGGAAACTACAGACTGATGAGCCTGACGTCAGTACTGGGAAAAATGGTAGAGACCATCATAAAGAACAAATTACTCAACATGTTGATAGTAATGGCTTAATGGGAGACAGCCAACATGGTTTTAGACAAACTGTTATGTTTTTTGAAGACAAACTGTTATGTTTTTTGAAGATGTGAATAAACAAGTAGACAAAGGTGAGTCGGTAGATATAGTGTATCTGGACTTTCAGAAAGCCTTTGACAAGGTCCCTCATCAGAGACTTTTGGCAAAATTAAAAAGTCATGGGATAGGAGGTAGTGTACTATTGTGGATCAGAAACTGGTTAAAAGATAGAAAGCAGAGGGTAGAGCTAAATGGCTTATTTTCCCAAAGGAAAAAGATGAATAGTGGAGTACCTCAGGTATCTTTGCTGGGTCCACTGCTTTTTGACATGTTCATAAGTGACCTGGAGAAGGGAATAACGAGTGAGGTTATCAAATTTGCAGATGACACAAAACTATTTAAAGTTGTTAAAACCCATGAGGATTGTGGAAAATTGCAAGAGGATAAATTGGAAGACTGAGCATCCAAATAGCAGATGAAATTTAATGTGGACAAGTGCAAAGTTATGCACATAGGAAAGAACAACCCAAACTATGGTTATACGAAGCAAGGTTCCACATTGGGAACCACTACCCAAGAAAAAGATTTAGGCGTCATCGTGGATGTTAAACATGTTAAAACCCTCCGCCCAGTGTGCAGCGGTGGCCAAGAGAGCAAATAGAATGCTACGTATCATAAGGAAAGGAATGGAAAATAAAACAAAGGATTTTATAATGCCTCTGTATCGTTCCATGGTGTGACCGCACCTTGAATATTGTGTGCAATTCTGGTTGCCATATCTTAGAAAGGATATAGTAGTATTAGAAAAGGTACAGAGACGAGCCACCGAAATGGTAAAGGGGAAGGAAGGATACCCCTATGAAGAGAGGCTAAAAAGGTTAGGGCTCTTCAACCTGGAAATGAGACAGCTGAGGGGAGATATGATAGAGATCCATAAATTAATGAAAGGAGTGGAACAGGTAAACGTAGATCGATTGTTTAAGTCATCAGAATATAGAAAGACTAGGGGACATACAATGAAGCTACAGGGCAAACTAGAGAATATATTTTTTCACTCAACGTGTAATGAAACTCTGGAATTTGTTACCGGAGGATGTAGTAAAAGCTGTTAGTGTAGCTGGGTTTAAAAAAGGTTTGGACAAGTTCCTAGAGGAAAGGTCCATAAACCAATATTAAAAGGGACATGGGATATCACTGCTTGACCCAATACAAGCATTGTGGAACCTGTATCTTTTGGGGAAACTGCTAGGTACTTATGACGTTGATTGGCCACTGTTGCAAACAGGATACTGGGCTTGATGGACCTTGGTCTGACCGAGTATGGCATATCTTATGTTCTTATAAACCATTATTAAAAGGGACCCAGTGCAAACATTGTGGAACCTGTTTCTTTTGGGGAAACTGCTAGGTACTTATGGCTGGATTGATCACTTTGGAAACAGGATACTGGGCTTGATGGACCTTGGTCTGACCCAGTATGGCATATCTTATGTTCTTATGTTCATATATTATAATGGATAGTGATATACTATAGGAGTTGCATCCAGGGGTTCATTAGCAATGCATCTTGACATTGCCAGCTTCCTCAGAAGTGGAGCAGTTCTGGCTGTCCTCTAAGCCCAAGTATAAGACCTCTCTAAGGGGATGGCTCCTTATGGAAGCTTATTCTGCATTTCTGTTTCTCAAAAAGAACCATTCTGGTCTTTGACAGCATTTTGAGCTCTGAGGCCTAAGCCGTCCTTCTCTCAAGGGTGCTGCCCTCTTTTTGCATTGTGGATCATTCTATTTTTTTTCCTTCCTTCTCGGAGAAGGATTTTCGAAAGGACCACTCACTGCGTCTGCTAGACATTTGGTGAGTGCTGCATGGTTGGAACATAAAATATGCCATAATGTGTCAAACCAAAGATCCATCAAGCCCAGTATCCTGTTTCCAACAGTGGCCAATCCAGTTCACAAATGCATGTCAGATTCCCAAATAGTGGACAGATTCCATGCTTCTTATCTCAGGGGTAAGCAGTGGATTTTCCCAGTCCACTTTAATAATGGTTTATGGATTTTCCCCAGGAACTTTTCCAAATCTCTTTTAAATCCAGCTACACTACATCCTCCGGAAGCAAATTCCAGAGTTTGATTAGGTGTAGAGTGAAGAAAATATTTTCTCCAATTAGTCTTAAATGCGCTACAAAGAAACTTCATTGTATGACTTCTAGTCTGTTTACTTTTTGAAGGAGTAAACAGGCAATCTTTACCCATTTCACTCTACTCCTCATTTTATAGACCTCTATATCTCCCCTCTGGCCTTTCTTTTCCAAGCTGGAGTCCTAATCTTTTAAACCTTTCCTAATAGGGGTATTCTTCCATCCCCTTCATCGTTTCGGTCACTCTTCTCTGTACATTTTTCTAATTACGCTATATCCTTTTTAAGATATAACAACCAGAATTGCGCACAGTTTTCGAGGTGTGGTCACCCCATGGAGCCATGGCCAGCGCTACCCGGTACATGGGGTAAATGCGGCAGGGTGCCATCCTCTGGGGGTACCGTCACTTGATGCCCCCACCCCTCCAAGCAGGGCCATCCCTAGGCATGTGCAGGCACGAGGGGCCACCTATGCACCTGACCAGCTTCAGAGGCAGCTGGTGGGACCCAAAGCCCGGCGCCCCGGCTTGCCTCTTCACAGCCATTGGAGGAGTGTTTTCTTTTAATCCCACAGCTGTGCTAAGTAGCAGCCGCTGAATGCCTGGAGGTTAAACAGGGCTACTTCCTGTCTTGCACAAGAGACAGGAAGTGCCCCTGTTTAGCCTCCAGGAAGAGCGTCGTCTGTATCTGCAACTTATCACAGCTGCAGGAGTAAAGGAAAACGCTGCTATTTACTCCTTTGGCTGTACAGAGGTGAGCCGGGCTTCGATCCTCACCGGCTCCCTCTGAAGCCAGTTAGGTGCGCGCGAGGCCCCTCATGGTGGTGGTGGGGGGAGCTGCTGGCAATGTAAGAGGACTGGGGACTAGAATGGGGGAATGGGGAGACTGCTATTGAAAGGAAGATAATGCTGGGAAGTGCTGGGTTTGGAGGAGGGCTAATACTGGGGTGCCAGGACTGGAAAAGGGCTGATGCGGAGGGATAGATGGACTGGAACTGGAGGAGGACTGATACTGGGGGGGAGGGCTAGTACTGGAAATGAGATGATTCTGGGGGATGGGGAGGCTGGGATTGTAAGGAAGATGATACTGGGAGGGCCTGGAGGGGGACTGATACGGGGGGGGGGGCTAGGACTGCAAATGGGCTGATGCTGGGAGATGAAGGGACAGGGACTGGAAGGGAGCTGGTGCTGAGAGGGACTGGAACTAGAAGGGAGCTGATGCTTGGAGAGGATTGGAAGGGGTTGGGGCTGGAGCTGACGGAGAAAAAAAAGAATCTGGGGAGTAAGGATGGAGAGGGGGACAGATATTTTGTGTGGGAGGGAAGAAAAAAGAATCTCCAGGAACAAGCAGGAATGTAGTCTTCACATATGGGTATCGTCGGTACCGACGGAGCCTGCGGGGGAACGCTCCCCAGCGTCCAATAGGAACGCTTTTGGGAGCATCCCTCAGCACATGCGTGCTGCCTTCCAACCTTTCCAACTGTCCCTCTTCAGTTCTTCGTTTTCCGCGGAGCCGACAGGACCCATACCCTGTCACCGCAGAAAAATCCGTCTTTAAAATTGTTTTCTTGTGGTCGCGTTTGCCTCCGCACGATGTCTACCGGTACCGCCGGTTCTTTTCTTTTCTCAAAAATTTTGTACTTTGAACTGTTTCTCTTCAGAAACTTTTCTTTTTCAGTGCTAGGTGCCATTTTGGGCATTAGGCCCCATATTCCTGAAACATGGAAAAACCAACTAGTGGTTTTAAAAAATGTACTAAGTGTGGCGGCACCATTTCCGTCACTGACAGCCATGATTGGTGTCTTAAATGTTTAGGGCCTGAACATTCTCCATCTGAATGTCTGTCCTGTATGGGGATGACTAAGAGAGGAAGACAAAACCGGGCTGCAAAGCTCGGTACTCTCTTTTCTTCGGATGCCAGATCCATTGCATCGACATCTTCAAGAGCCTCCTCTTCCTCCGATGGATCTCAGGTAACTAAACAAAAAAGCCGGTCCTCAAAGGGTAGCTCTCCTGCTAAGCATCGAGAGGCCATTGGCATTGCCCTTGAGGGGGAACCACACCGCCAAAACAGCCCGGCGGGAGGCTTTGGCTTCCAAAGCATCGATGGGGCTCCAGGATGTTCTCGAGGCCTCGACCTTGCAAGAACTACTAGTGCCATGCTCAGGGGTCCCGGCCGTTTTCACCGGTACCGACACCCAGGCATCGGCAGTGTTGATATACCAGAGGTTCCTCGCTATCGAGTGCAGCATTGCAGCTCTTCTCACAGCTGCGGTACCGTTGACACCTATGGATCAACGGGCGCCGGTACCTACACTGGTACCGGCCCCGGTGGGAATTCTTCCCACGCCATCTTTGGCTGGAATCGACAGATCGGTACCAGATCAACTCGGTACCGACTTCGATCGATACCGGGACCGTGCTTTGCATGAGCATCGTGGTCAGGAATACTTTGAATCCTCCGATTCCGAAGACTGACAATTCTGCTGGTACCAGAGAGTTTCTCCCAGAAGATCCCTCTTCTCCCCAACGCAGAATGTCACCTCCAGAGGACATGTCTTTTCAGGATTTTATTCGTGATGTGGCCAAGGGCCTTTAAATCACGGTAGCTCCTGAACAGGAACCCAGAGCAAAGGAATTGGAAATTCTCCAGTATCCTAAAGCTCCAAAGGAGGCAGCCACTCTGCCCATCCATGAAATTCTGCATAACTTGATGCTCAGAATGTGGGAGACACCTCTGACTACATCTCCTCATTCTAGGAGGCTTGATACTATGTATCGAGTTCCGCCAAGTTCTGGATTTCAAAAGACTCAACTGCCACACCATAAGAACATAAGATATGCCATACTTGGTCAGACCAAGGTCCATCAAGCCCAGTATTCTGTTTCCAACAGTGGCCAATCTAGGTCATATGTACCTAGCAGTTTCCCCAAGGGACACAGGTTCCACAATGCTTGTATTGGTTCAAGCATTTATATCCTGGGTCCCTTCTTAATAATGGTTTATGGACCTTTCCTCCAGGAACTTGTCCAAACCTTTTTTAAACCCAGCTACATTAATAGCCTTTACTACATCCTCTGGTAACAAATTCCAGAGTTTGATTACACGTTGAGTGAAAAAATATTTTATTTTATTAGTCTTAAATAGTTTACCCGGTAGCTTCATTGCATGTCCCCTAGTCTTTCTATATTCTGATAAGGTAAACAATCGATCTACGTTTACCCGTTCCATTCCGTTCATTAATTTATAGACTTCTATCATATCTCCCCTCAGCCGTCTCCTTTCCAGGTTAAAGAGCCCTAACCTTTTTAGCCTTTCTTCATAGGAGTATCCTTCCATCCCCTTTACCATTTTGGTGGCTCTTCTCTGAACCTTTTCTAAAATCGCTATATCCTTTTTAAGATACGGCGACCAGAATTGCACACAATATTCAAGGTGCGGTCTCACCATGGAACGATATAGAGGCATTATAATATCTTTTTTTTTTATTTTCCATTCCTTTCCTTATCATACCTAGCATTCTATTTGCTCTCTTGGCCGCCGCTGCACACTGGGCCGAGGGTTTTAACATGGTATCCACAATGACGCCTAAATCTTTTTCCTGGGTGGTGTTTCCTAATGTGGAACCTTGCATCGTGTAACCATAGTTTGGGTTGTTCTTCCCTAGGTGCATAACCTTGCACTTGTCCACATTAAATTTCATCTGCCATTTTGATGCCCAGTCTTCCAATTTATCAAGATCCTCTTGCAATTTTCCACAATCCTCTTGGGTTTTAACAACTTTAAATAGTTTTGTGTCATCTGCAAATTTGATAACCTCACTCGTTATTCCTCTTTCCAGGTCATTTATGAATATGTCAAAAAGCAGCGGACCCAGCACAGATCCCTGGGGTACACCACTATTCACCTTTCTCCATTGGGAAAATTGGCCATTTAGCCCTACCCTCTGCTTTCTATCTTTTAACCAGTTCCTGATCCATAATAGTACACTGCCTCCTATCCCATGACTCTTTAGTTTTGCCAAAAGTCTCTCATGAGGGACCTTTTCAAAGGCTTTCTGAAAGTCCAGATACACAATATCAACCGACTCACCTTTGTCCACCTGATTATTCACTCCTTCAAAAAAACATAACAGATTAGTAAGACAAGGTCTTCCTTGTCTAAAGCCATGTTGGCTGTCTCCCATTAGGCCATGACTATCTACATGCTGAGTAATTTTATTCTTTATGATGGTTTCTACCATTTTTCCCGGTACTGATGTCAGGCTCACCGGTCTGTAGTTTCCCGGATCACCCCTGGAACCTTTTTTAAAAATTGGTGTTACATTGGCGATCCTCCAATCTTCAGGTATTAGAGATGATTTTAATGATAGTTCACAGATTACTAATAGCAGGTCTGCAATCTCGTATTTCAGTTCTTTCAACACCCTTGGATGTATACCATCCGGCCCAGGTGATTTGCTACTCTTCAGTTTATCTAATAGTTGTAATACATCTTCCCGATGTATCGATATTTCCTTCAATTCTTCCGCACCTTTAAATACCACTTCAGTCATGGGTAACATCCCTACATCTTCCTCAGTAAAGACTGAAGCAAAGAATTCATTCAGTCTCTCCGCTATCGCCTTGTCGCCTCTTAGTGCTCCTTTAACCCCTTTATCATCTAATGGACCAACTGACTCTCTCACAGGTTTTTTGCTACGAATGCCAGCAGCCTGGTTCCATCCCGGTTAAGGTGAAGCCCATTCCTTCGGAAGAGCCCCTCCTTTCCCCAGAATGTTCCCCAGTTCCTAACAAATCCAAAACCCTCATCTCTGCACCATTGTCTCATCCACGCATTGAGACCCCGGAGCTCTGCCTGCCTTTTGGGTCCTGCGCGTGGAACAGGAAGCATTTCAGAGAATGCTACCCTGGAAGTTCTGGATTTCAACTTCCTACCTAAAAGCCTAAATTTAGCCTCCAGAACCTCCCTACCACATTTTCCTATGTCATTGGTACCGACATGTACCAAGACAGCAGACTCCTCCCCAGCACTATCTAAGACCTTATCTAGGTGGAGTGTGATGTCCGCTACCTTCGCACCAGGCAGGCATGTTACCAGGCGATCCTCACGTCCACCAGCCACCCAGCTATCTACATGCCTAATGATCGAATCACCAACTATAACGGCTGTCCTAACCCTTCCCTCATGGGCACATGGCCCTGGAGAAACGTCCTTGGTGCGAGAGGGTTTTACATCACCTGGAGGACAGGTCCTAGTTACAGGATCACTTCCTGCCACACCAGGGTGATGCTCTCCTGTCACGTGACCTCTCTCCTCCATGGCAACAGGGATGCTGCCAGACTGGAGGTGGGACTTCAGGACTATATCCCTGTAGGTCTCGTCTATGTACCTCTCTGTCTGTCTTATGCTTTCCAAGTCTGCTACTTTAGCCTCTAGAGAACGGACTCGTTCCCTGAGAGCAAAGAACTCCTTGCACCTAGTGCACACGTAGGACCTCTCACCAACTGGGAGAAAATCATACATGTGACACTCAATGCAAAAGATTGGAAAGCCCCCATCCCGCTGCTGGACTGCTGTCTGCATCTTAGTTTTAAGTTTATCCTTCCTATACCCTGCAGAGTCAAACTCAGGGTCAGGTTGCCCAAAAGGGACAAACTAGACAGCAAAAGAAACCAAAAGGCCCGCGAGCCCAACCAGCTCCGCAGGTTCAACCCCCTCAAGGGCTTTGACTCCTTCCTAGAGAGCTTAGCCTTCCTGCCTCTGAGGGGTCCCCAACCCCCCAATATCCCAGGCAGGTTATGCCACTTTGCCAGCAGATGGCATCAGATAACAGCAGAAGATTGGACTCTGTCCATTGTAGGAGAAGGGTACAAGCTCCATTTTCACAGCATGCCCCTTCCTACAATTCTAAGGCAATTCAATTCTCAAACCTCCGCAGACAATCTGCTAGATCACGAGGTCTCAACACTTGTTGCCCAAGGGGCAATAGAAGAGGTACCCATTTTTCAACGGGGTGCAGGGTTCTACTCTCCCTTTTTTCTTATTCCAAAGAAAACAGGAGGACACAGACCCATTCTAGACCTCAGAGAATTGAACAAATACCTGTTCCGAGAGAAATTCAAAATGATTTCTCTAGGAACTCTTCTGCCATACCGTCAAAGCCATGATTGGCTTTGCTCTCTAGACTTAAAGGATGCATACACTCACATTCTGATCCATCCAAATCACAGGAAATTCTTACGATTCCTTTTCAAGGGAAAACATTTCCAGTACAGGGTTCTTCCCTTTGGTCTGGCTTCAGCTGCAAGGGTATTCACGAAATGCATGGCAGTAGTAGCTGCATTTCTGCGAACCCTGGGGATATTCGTCTTCCCTTACTTAGACCACTGGCTCATTCGAGCCCCTACAGTTGCAGAGGCCAGCTCTGCACTGTCTCGCACAATGCGAATCCTCCAATACTTGGGGTTGGTAATAAACTTCCCAAAATCTCAACTAGTTCCTTCCCAATGCCTGGAATTCATAGGGGCCTGTCTAGATACCAGACAGGCAAAGGCTTTCCTTCCACAGGCCCGGTGTCTTCGCATAATGCAACTAGCTTCTCAAGCAGCAGGGAAATCCTCCCTAACTGTTCGAGAGCTACTATAGTTGCTGGGACACATGGCATCCACAGTTCATGTAGTCCCATATGCTCGCCTCCACATGCAAGCAGCTCAGTGGACCCTATCCACACAGTGGACACAGGCTACAGGACATTTATCAGACAAAATAGTAAACTCTCAATGACTAATTTTGTCCCTCCAATGGTGGCAATCACTAGAAAATCTGACAGTGGGGTCTCCTTTCCATCAACCCCTTTTTCAGGCCACCCTAACAACAGATGCATCACAGGTGGGTTGGGGAGCACACCTGAATCATCTCTCTACCCAGGGCACCTGGACTCCACAGGAAGCTGGTCTACAGATAAACCTCCTGGAATTAAGAGCAATCTATATAGATCTTTGAGTATTCCATGCCCAGCTCAGCTACAAGACAATCCTAATCCAGACGGACAATCAAGTAGCCATGTTCTATGTGAGCAAGCAGGGCGGGGACAGGCTCTCTGTCGTTATGCAATGAAGCTTTACAACTGTGGGCCCTCGCCAGAAAGTATCAAATTCACCTTCTAGTGCTATATCTTCCAGGTATTCAAAACCTTTGGGCAGACAAACTCAGTCGAGTACTGCTGCCTCACGAGTGGTCCCTCCACCTAGACCAGGTGGCAAAGATATTTCATCTCTGGGGCACTTCAGACATAGATAAGGTTGCCAACTGTCTCCAGATGCGCCCGACAGTCCTGATCCAGTCCTGTGTTTAACCCATTGCATGCAGGGACTTGTAGTCTTGCTTTTCTTATGGAGTGCAATGGAGAAAGCAGAACTACGTGTCCCTGCATGCAATGGAGTAAACCCAGGACTGGATAAAGCCTGTCGGGCGCATCTGGAGCCAGTTGGCAACCTTAGACATGGACCTCTTTGCAAGTCCACTGAGTGCCAAACTTCCCCGTTCTGTTCCAGAATTCCGGCTCACAATTGTCAGGCAAGGGATGCCTTCCTCCTTCACTGGGGTCAGGACTTCCTTTATGCCTTCCCACCCATTCCCCTCATCCCCAAAACACTCTTCAAGCTTCAGAGAGACAGGGGTATCCCCTGCTTCTACATCTCTCTCAAGCTGCACCTCTGGAGTTAGGGCATGCTCCAGATCTCCTTTCCCAAGAGGACGGGACGCTATGGCACCCAGTCCCCAGTCCCTTCATCTCACGGCCTGGTTGCTGAAGGCTTAGACCTCCAGGATTTCAACCTGTCCCAACAGGTAAAGGACATCCTTCAGGCTTCTAGAAAACTTTCCACAAGAAGATCTTATGCCTTCAAGTGGAAACGTTTTACTATATGGTGCTCCAAAAAGCAATTAAACCCCCTTGTCATACCTTTAGAATCGATATTAGAGTATCTCCTCCACTTATCGAATTCTGGTCTAAAGACCAATTAGGTAAGAGTCCATCTTAGTGCATTTGCAGCTTCTTATAAGCCTCTGAATGGACAACCAATTTCCTCTCATCCATTCATATCCAGATTTATGAGAGGTCTTCTGTTAACCAAACCTCCCATTAAGCCACCACGGGTGGCATGGGATCTAAATCTAGTTTTCGGGCAGCTCATGAAGCCGCCTTTTGAGCCTTTGGCCACTACAACCCTTAAGGTTTTGACCTGGAAGGTCATCTCCCTAATTTCAATCACCTCTGCACATCGCATTAGTGAACTGCAAGCTTTAGTGGCTGATCCTCCTTATACTAGGTTTCATCATGATAAGGTTGTTCTTAGAACTCATCCACACTTTATGCCAAAGGTGGTTTCGCCTTTTCATTTGAATCAATCAATTTATCTTCCTGTATTTTTTCTGAGGCCTCACACCTCTAATGCAGAAAGAAAGCTTCATCCTTTGGATTGTAAAAGAGCCTTAGCCTTTTACCTATAGAGAACACAGCAACATAGAAAGTCCTCGCAACTTTTTATAGCTTTTGACTCTAGTCATTTGGGACTTCCAGTCTCCAAAAGAACTTTATCTAAATGGATTGCCCAATGCATATCCTTTGCTTATGAGAGTAAGGGTCTTCCTCTTCAAGGCCATGTCACAGCTCATAACGTGAGAGCCATGGCAGCTTCCATGTCTAATCTCCACTCGGTGTCTATCGATGACATTTGTCGAGCAGCCACCTGGGCTTCGGTACACACCTTCACAGCCCTCTACTGCCTGGATAAAGCCTCCCATCGGGATGCCTTCTTTGGCCAAGCTGTTCTTCAGAATCTCTTTCAGACCTAATTCAACTCCTACCCACCAACCCTAGTGGAATGCCAGAGATCCATGGGAGGAAGGATGCCTACCTTTCTAGGGTGGCACCTTCCTGGAGCTATCTCCCTGGCATCTTCAGCTAGGGAGTCCCCATATGTGAAGAGTACATTCCTGCTTGTTCCTGGAGATAGCGTAGTTACTCACCTGTAACAGGTGATCTCCGGGAACAGAAGGAATTTAGTCTTCACAACCCACCCACCTACCTCCCCTAGGAGTTGTCTCTCTATCTCTTTGTCTCTTTCCTCTCTCCCTCTATCCTTTCACTCAGCTACAAACTTAACTGAAGAGGGACAGTTGGAAAGGCGGAAAGGCAGTGCGCATGTGCTGAAGGATGCTCCCTAAAGGATTCCTATTGGACGCTGGGAAGCGTTCCCGCGCAGGCTCCGTCGGTACCGACGATACCCATATGTGAAGACTAAATTCCTGCTGTTCCTGGAGATCACCTGATACAGGTGAGTAACTACGCTTTATACAGTGGGAACAGTTGAGAGGGAGGGGCATAAGAATGAATGCTGAAGTAAGAAGGAGGAAAGACAGGATTAATGAATATCGGAGAAGTAAGTAGCTGGGTCGGTGTACTGAAGAGATGTAGGAGACGGTACTAGGGAAAGGGAGATGGGGAGAGACTGGGACTTAGATGGAGACTTTAGAATTGGTTGGTAGAAAAGAAGATGACAGAATCTAAGATTGGCTGGGTATGGGGAGAGTAAGTGGGGTTAGATGATGGGCCCAGGAGCTGGCACAACTCACTGTGCATTTAGCGCCAGTGTCATGCAGCACTATCCCCAGCTTCATCTTTCTTTCTCTGAGTCAGCAATATCGGCCAATACTGCCCATAGCATTCACTTCCAGTGTGCGGGTCAATTCACTGGAAGTGAATGCTACAGGCAGTACTGGCTGCTGCGTGCTGACCCAGAGAAATAAAAATAAAGCTAGGGATGGTGCTATGAGATCTATCTGCCGCTGACTCAGAAAAAGAAAGAAGACACCAGGGATGGTGTCGCATGATACTATTTCCCAGGGGGAGAGGACAGAGAGAGAAAAAGAGAGATGGGATATACTGGATGGGGGGGGGGGGCGCGGGAGAGAGAGTGAGTGGGAATGTGGAATAATGGACCAGGGAAAAAAGAGGTGGGGTATAGGAGGACGAGCGATGGTTGAAAAGTGGTAAGTGGAGTAAAAAAGAGGAGGATTGAGGACTGGATATTAAGAAAGAGTAGTGAAGTCTGAGTAGACAAGAGAGAAAAATAAATGGAAGAAAGCTGAAGGGAAAAGATCAATATCCAAAATGAAATGAAGTGAAGAAAACAAGAGGAGACTAGAATTGGCAGATGGACTAGAGACCATAGAAAGAGAGCTAAGAGAAGAAAGAGGGAAACAGAAACCTCAGATTGGGGCCAGCATGATCAGAGAATAAAATGTTCAGACAACTAAGGTAGAAAAAATAATTTTATTTTCAATGTTTATATTTTATACAGTTCAGGGAAATGCATCTCTTTCTATTTCTCTGGTGTTACTTTGTATGCAGAATATGGCTGCTTGGGGTTGCAGTTTAAGCTTTATCTACATATTTTTATTTTTAGATTGCGGTCACTTATTCTATACTTGGTGCGGGTTTGTGTTCTGAGTGTGTGATGAAGGCTGATGTTCTGTTAACATGGAGTTTGTATGTAGGGATCTGTACTGTAGTAATCTGAATTGTTCAGCTTTTCAAATAGGTGTTTGGATGTTCCAGGGCCTGCTGCAGTATTTACAATCCTCCTTTTTTTTGTTAGGCTCCTTATGGAGTGGGGTGGGGTGGGGTGTAGCCAGCACTAATAATAATGAGGGAAGAGGGCGTCGATCTATAGGTTGCAGGGAGGTGCCAGAAACTCTAGCACTGGCTCTGTATGGAGCAATACAAAGGCATTATAATATATTTTGTTTTATTCTCCATTCCTTTCCTTATGATTCCTAGTATTCTATTTGCTTTCTCTGGGAACAAGCAGGAAGTCAGTCCTCGCATATGGGATGACGTCGGTGCCCGCGTGGAAGCATCTCCCCAGCTTTCAAAGAAAGTCTTTGGGAGATGCACCACACATTTGTGTTCCCCTTCCCACCCAAGGGTGCCATATTGCCTCAGTCTCTTTTTTTTTTTTTTCTGCAGAGACCACTGGACGTCTGTCCCATTTCCCTGGGAAAAGTATCTGTCTTAAATTTTTTTTTTCCGGTATGCGTACTGGTTTCTCTCCTGCCCTTGAGCCAGCTCGCCTCGGCATTGCTCCTCTGATTCATTTTCTTGATTTTTCTTGAGAGGTCCTTTGACCGGTGCTTTCCACCCTTTTTGGCCAGCAGGCCTCGGATCCTCACCTGGGTTCAAGGACACTTTTTTTTTTCCATGGCCTCCAGCGGCTTTAAGAAATGTGATCGGTGCAGTATGATGATATCCCTCACCAACCCACATGACTGCTTCCTTCGTTGCCTCGGGATCGACCATGATGGCTCGGGCTGCAATCTTTGTCAGTCCATGTCTGCAAAGACCATCAGGAGCCTCCAGCTACAGCAGGAAAAGTTCTTCCATAGATCCACCTCTGTGCCAGAGTCCCTGGCGACGTCATGCTCCTGGGCTCCTTCCGCTATCTCGGTGCCCCTTAATGCCAGTGCTGCCTCAGAGTCCCATGGCCGCAGTTTCTCTGAGAGATTACTCCCTGGAGGTAGAATGCAAGAAGAGCTCGAAGCTTGAAGACTACCTCAGAGGACGGGTCTGGGAAAGTGGATAAATCTCACACCAGGCCCCACAGACCCCAGTGTGAATCTGAGGGGTCTGAGTGGGAGTGGCCTCACAAGTTGCCCCAGAAGGAGTTGTCAGAGTCGAGCGACCGACCTCGAACCTCTGAGGCCATCCTGGTCGAGGACGTCCCCTTGACAGAATAGATGCTGGGCCTGAAGCCATTGGTGCCCGCATCGAAGGCTGGGGAGTCATCTGGCACGGAGACCAGAATGGTGGCGTTGGCACACAGTATCACTGCCCTCCTAGCACAATAGTAGGTGCTGATTTCCGGTTCATCTGCTCCGACAACCGGACCCTTGACCTCGAGGATTCTCCTGTCGTCGAGCAAATCCTCAAATGTCTACCACCTTGAGAGACCCATCAGCATCGGACGAGGTCCCAGTCCCATTCCTCAGGACACTGGTCCTCCCCAGTGAGTGCACACAGCTCAAGCTGCAGTTCTCCCGGGGATCATGGGCCTTTGGGCTCTGGACCTGACTACGGGAGCCGTGGAGTCTTGGATTCTTCCTCTGACTTCGAGTTAGACTAGGAGACCGAGGACGAGAAGTCCCTGGACATCCAGCGACACAGAGATGTGCCCTCAGACCCATCTTCACTCATGTCCTGGAGCCATTCCCTGCCCAAGGACATTGCCTTCCTAGACTTTGTGCGAGATATGGCAAAAGTGCTCGCATTCGAGACTGAGTTGGAGGAGGACCCCCACACGGAAGAACTTTAGATCCTTCAGTATGAGGCTCCTCTGAAGGAGACCCTCATGGTGACTGTCCCTCCGATCCTCGAGCACCTCCTTCTCCATATATGGGAAACACCGGTGTCGGTGCCCATTGTGAGCAGACGGCTCGACACCATGTACCAAGTCTGCCAAAGCCCAGTGTTCAAAAAACACAGCTCCATGCAGCAACTCGAGCCAAAAGACTCATTCATTGGTGCCCCCAGGTAGGGAGGCCCGGATCTTGGACGCCCTTGGCTGGAAATGCTACTAGGGCTTGATACTGGTTTGCCGAGTCCAGTCCTACCAGTTGTACATCGGCATGTATCTAAAGAAACAGGCAAGCAGGTCTTGATGGGGAACCCATTCAGCGGTTCAAGTCACTGGCCTCGGCAGTCAAGGAGTGCTCGAAGTTCCTCTCTCGAGAAACATACGATGGCTTTGAATCCTCAGCCAGAGTGGCCACCGCGGGCATCAGGACCCAATGCCAGGTGTGACTGCAGTCGTCTGACCTCGAGCAGTGGGTCCCAGGTCCCTTGCCCTGGAGAGAACCTCTTCGGAAAACCCATGTCAGACAAGGCTGCTGAGATAGAGGCAGAGTTCCTGACCAGGACCAGACTCTCGAAGAAGACCTCTGTGCACCCTCGTAAAAAGTCCCTGGGGAAGAAGTCTTCCCGAGGAAGAAGGGGATGTTCGGTAGTGCACTACAGTACCAGGCCTTCTGTGCCCCACAGCAGGGGCAACAGTCCAAGGGACAAGGGCACAGCCCCCACAAGCCTAAGACCCAGGCACTGGCCCTAGCCCAGCTTGGAGGGAGTCTTTGACTCCTTGGGTATGGTCTTTCCTCCTGGAGGCCCTTAGCAGCCCACAGGGGGGCATCTGGCTCAATTTGCCCACAGGTGGTCCTCCATCACCACCGATTCCTGAGTGCTGAAAGTAATCAAGGAGGGCTACCTCCTCCACCTGCAACAGACACCACCCACGCTCTTCCCAGGAGAATCAATACAGCCTCTCCTTCGCTCTTCAGTGAGCTCACAGGCCTCCTCACGGACAAGACAGTGGAGCTAGTCCCAAACATCTTTGGGGCAAAGCCTTCTACTCCAGATATTTCCTCATTCCCAAGCACACAGAGGGCCTCAAGCCCATCCTGGACCTATGGGACTTGAACGGACTTCTGGTGAGGGAGAAGTTCAAGATGCTGTCCCGTGGAACACTGCTGCCTTATAACCAGAGAGACTGGTTATGCTCCTTAGACCGGAAGGATGCTTATACAAACATCCTGATCCATCCCAGCCACTGAAAATACCTTCGGTTCATGGTGGAAGGAGTCACTATCAGTACAGGGTGCTACCCTTCGGGCTGGCGTCATCGCCAAGGGTCTTCACCAAGTGCCTAGTGGTGGTCGCAGCCCACCTTCGTCTCCAAGGGGCCTTCACCGTTTCCTACCTGGATGACTGGTTCATAAGGGGAGGCACAGCTGTAGAAGTGCACCACGCCACCATGCACACCAACCACATCTTGCAGTGTCTGGGGTTCATCATCAACTACCCCAAGTCCCACCTCTTTCCGGTACAGTGCCTGGAGTTCATAGGGGCTCAGCTGGACACCCTCCAGGCCAAGGCCTTACTCCTTCCAGAGAGGAAAGAGCACCTCAGGGCACTAGCCACAGAAGTGTAATACTGCCGGTCGATGACTGCTCACCTTCTGCTCCACCTGCTGGGCCTCATGGCCTCCATAGTCCATGTAACCCCATATGCCCACCTGCATATGAGAGCAGCTCAGTGGTGCCTCCGCTCCCAGTGGACACAAGCCACAGGCAGACTTCAGGACAGGGTAAAAGTGACCCACCATCTGGCAGATTCCATCCACTGGTGGCAAATTCCCTGCCACCTTCAGGCCGGGATGCCCTCCAGGCAGCCCCCCCCCCCCCCCGAGGGTCCTCACCACAAACGCCTCCCTGCGAGGATGGGAGCTCATTGCGAGGACCTCCGCATCCAAGGCATGTAGTCCCTGACGGGAGTGCCAGTTGAATATTGACTTCCTGGAGTTCCGGGTGATATTTCTTGCTCTCTGAGCTTTTCGCCACTGGGACTATTCATCAACAAAGTTGTACCAGAAGTTGAAAATGTTTGATTCTTCAGTTTTGAGGGATTCCAATGCAACACACTGAACGGGAACTCAGACTGTTCAACATCAGGGCTGGGATGATTGCGATATTGACAGCTGCCTTTTTCTACCCAAGCATCCCAGTGTAGAGGGCCATTAATTCTCTTTAATACAGCGCAAAGTGCAACAGCCTCTTCAGAGCCTGGTTTAAGCCACTGGTTTACCTCAGGTGACCCAAGATGATGACTCCATTCCTAATGTAGGCCCCAAAGTGTCTGCTTCTTACTTTGATATTTTGCATTGAGGCAGGCTCCAGTGCAGCCCTTCTCAAGACTTGTGACCTACCTGGATCCACCACACTAGCATGGCACAGAGATGCATAAGCATCAGTACCGACTACTTTAATACTGATATTCAGTAAATCGGGGCAGGAAGCTGCAATGAGACACTGATCTGAATCAAGGTTTCTACCCATCAGACGAGAATGGCCTTGTTTAGAAGCCTTGTATATTAACCAGGCACAAACTGGGAGTGAGCGTGTTCCTCTGTCTAGGCAATTGGCTTATCACAAACACATCTCAAGAAGGTGCCACAGAATTGATGCACAAAACTATCTAGGTGTTGGAGTCACTAGGGTTCATCATAAATTATCTTGAATCCCAATGAGTACATCACTTCAGTTAAAGTTCATAACTGCTCTGCTAAACACAACTCAAGTGAAAGCATTTCCTCATCAGTAAAGGATCACTAACCTGGTGTACATGATGAAAGCAATATACGAGAATTAGCAGACATCACTGTGGCACATGTCAAGATTGCTGGACCACATGGCCTCTACACTTCGGCTTGCTTTTGTATGAGACAAGCCAGGTGGATCTTATGTTCTCCATGAGATCAAGCCAATCAGAGCTTATAGGACAACATCCAAGTCACTCAACAGCTCAGGGGGTCCCTGTCCTGGCAGCTTACCTATTCCAAATTTCTCAAATTCAAATTGTCTTAAAAATGAATGCATCCAAACTGGGCTGGGTTGTAGATGAGATCCACATCCATGGTCTCTGGTCTGCTCAGGGAAAGCTTCAGCAAATACATTTTCTAAAGCCAAGGAAGATAGTTTAGTTCAAATGAATAATCCAAGTAGCAGTGAAAGAACAAGATCTAACCACTTGTTGAGAAGCTGTCAGATTGTGGAGCTGGGCCATTTCTCGCAGGATAATTCTTAGTCGCATACTTAGTAGGGAGAGACAATATCCTGGCAGGAAAACTGAGCTTAGTCATATAGCCTCAGGAATTGTCTCTTGATAGAGGAGTAGCAAACTGTATATTCTGCCAGATATTCCCTATGATAGATCTGTTTACTTTTCCTCTGAATAGGAAGATTCTTCATTTCTCTTCCACAGTAGGTACTCTTGGCAAACTAGTCTCTGATGCTTTGCTTTCCTCTTAGATTGGGGAAGGTCTTCCGTGTGCATATCCTTCAGTGCCTTTGGTTGTGAGGATGCTACTAAGAAGGAAGCAAGGAACTACGAGTCCCATAGCTCTTTGTTGGCTGAGGCAGGTCTGTTTCCTGCTCCTCTAGGAGTTGCCCATCAGGGAACTGATCCATTTGTGAGCTTTCCCAATCTTAACCACGCAGAATCAGAGAACTCTATTGCACTCCAGCACTGAAGTTTAGACCCCACAGGCTGGACGTTGAGAAGATAACATTAAGTTATCTGAATTTGGCCTCTAAGAAGAAGTAGCTGCTGGAAGGTCTCACAGTTTTAAGTTGAAGAAATCTGGTGGACAAAAAAAAATTCTAGACCCCTTTTCCTGTTCCACAAACAAACTGCTTGAATACGTTCTACTGTATATCTCCAAGTCAGGCCTTAAACAGCTCTGTTAGGGTTCACCTTATGTGATGGATGCTTATCATATACAGTGTAAACCCATCTCTCTTTAGTTGTTCAGTTCATGCAGGGCATGCTTCTGTTGAAAATTCAGTAAGTTTGTTTTTTGCCATTAAGCCTTCTGCCTTGGGACCTCAGCGTGTTACCGAAGAAGCTGATGAAAGTTCCCTTGGAGGTATTGATCCCATGTGAGTTGAAATGCATGACTTGGAAGGTCTTGTTTTTGGTGGTAGTCATCGCAGAATCGGCGCGCTCCAGGTTTTAGTGATTAATCTGCTTAAACAACATTTTTCAGAAATAAGGTGGTTCTGAAAACCACCTTCCTAAGGTGGTCTCGAATTTCCAGCTTAACCAGTCAGTTGTCCTTCCAGCATTTTTTGACAAGCCATATACCTATGATGGGGAATGTGGCTTGCATACATTGGATTGTAAAAGAGCCTTTGTCTTCTACATGGAGTGGACTGAAGCCCTTAGAAAGACTTCTAGGCTTTTTGGCTTTTTGTTTCTTTTGACCCCAACAAACCTGGGATTGCTGTAGTCAACTGCATGCAGTCCTGTCATGTAATAGATTATATCTCCTTCACTTATGCCCAGGCATGAGTGAGCCTGGAGGGAGCATATCAAGACTCCTACGGGGTAATTTTATAAAGCTTTTTCCAAATGTAATGCCTTTTTACATATGGAAAAGAGTTTTTTCAAAAATTGTGCAACCATATGCAAAAATAATGCAATGTGTGCCTTTGAGTCAGTCCTGACTCCTGGCGACCCAGATGCTCCTGGGTTTTCTTGGCAGTGTCACCGGAAGTAGATTGCCAGGCCTTTCTTCCGAGGCAATGGAGGGTTAAGTGACTTGCCCAAGGGCACAATTTTAATTTTAATTAATTTAATTTAATTAACAGATTTTTTATATACCGCTCCTTCCATTGATCAGATACGGTTCCCATAGAACAACAATAAACAGTGCAAGCTGTTTTTACATATAACAATTTGTAACTTAGATATTACAGTTAACAATTAACAATTAGTGAACTATGTACAAATGAAACAGGATTAAACTATATACAGAGTTATTTGTCTTCAATACATTGTTTTAGGGGTATAGTACTTCATTCCTTTGTTAAGTAATGTATTATCTGGCGTAGGGTTATCCTTTATCTAGCTGAGAGGTGAGAGGTGAGTTCATCACGGATCCATAGTGCATTGTAAATAAGTGTGTTTTAAGTTTTTTCCTAAACTCCATAATTTCAGGTAATTGTCTTAATTCTATTGGGATTGTGTTCCACAAGATGGGGGCTGCATGGGAGAAGGCTTTCTTGTTTGTGGATTTTTTGGCCCTAATGAATTCTTTTGGTGGTGGTAGTTTATTTAACTGGTCCCTCCTTTGGAGATTATGGGTGGGTTCTGTTTTGATGAGATTATTTATGGTCAGTGGTGCTGTTTTAGTTATGGCTTTGTAGGTGGTTAAGAGAGTTTTGTATTCTATTCTGCTTTGAATCGGGAGCCAGTGTAAGTATTCTAATATCGGGGTTATATGTTGGAAAGGTGGGGCCTTCGTAATGGTCCTTGCTGCTGCGTTTTGTACTAATTGAAGTTTTTTTAAGGCTTGCTTAGAGACTCCAAGTAGAATTTGATTTGCAAAGTCGAAATGGGGGGTTATAATTGCTTGTATGACTCGTTGAAAATCCTGTAAGTGCATTAGGGGGTGGAGTTGCTTTAATATTTTCAGTTTAAAGTATACTTTTTTCGTTATATTTCTTACATGTGTGTCCATGCTGAGGTGTTTGTCCAGTATAACGCCTAAGTAACGTATTTCAGATTTTAGTTTGATGTCGTTATTCTGCAATGTAATATGTGAGGGGGGAATGAACGTTGTGCTTTTTGTTACTATTAGAGCTTCTGTTTTTGAGTGATTGATGTACAGATTGTTTTCGTTTAGCTAGGTGTTTATTTCATTGAGGCAATCGTTAATGAGTTGTATAGGGATATTTGGTATTTTGAAAGGGACATACATCATAATGTCGTCTGCATATAGGTGATAGTGTACATTGAATTTTTTAAAGATTTTACAGATGTGTTTTAAGTATATGTTAAATAGTAACGCTGACAGTGCTGAACCTTGTGGGAGACCTAGTTCTTGGTTGTATGTTTTTGAGGTGAGATTACCGATTTGTACCGTTTGAGTTCGGTCTGTTAGATAAGAGATAAACCATTTTAGAACAGTAGATTTTATACCTATTTGCCTAAGTTTATTAATCATTGTTGAATGGTGAACACTGTCGAATGCTGCGGAGACATCAATGAATATGAGTAAGAATGCTTGTTTTGAGTTGTCTATTCCCCTTACAAGTGTATCGATTAGGACTGTTAGGAGTGATTCTACTCCATGTCTGGGGCGAAACCCATGCTGCTGGTCATCGAGTGGGGCTGAGCTATCAATGTACTCTTGTGTTTGAATTTGTACGGCTTTTTCAATTAATTTAGCCATAAATGGAATACTCGATATGGGTCTGTAGGATTTTGGTGATGATTTGTCAAGGGTGGTGTTTTTTAGGATTGGGCGGATCTGTGCGGGTTTTAGTGTAGGGGGAAGGTATCCGTTTTTTAAGGAAAGATTTATTATTGGGAGGATGAATTGAGAGAGTATAGGTAGGGAGTGCTTTATCCAGGTTACTGGACAAGGGTCAAGTAGTGAGGTGGTTGTGTTAATGTTTGTGATAATGTTCTTGAGCTCAACCTTGGTTAGGGGTTGGAATACAGACCATTCGTCTGTGTTAAGTGTTTGAGAGGTATTTACTGGTTTAGGTAGTGGGGGATGAGATGTTGTTTTGTTCATGTAGTAGTTTGCCAATGTCTGTGGGGTAATGTCTGTGATTTCGTTGCTGGAGTTGTGAGTATTATTTGTCAGTTTTTGGACTATTGAGAAAAGTTCTCTGGGTCTATTTATCGCGTTATTTAGGATGGAGGCATGGTAGTTTTTCTTGGCATTGTTTATTGCGTCTTTATACTTGTTAAGGAGCGTGAGATATAAATCTTTTGTATTTGTGTTCTTATTTTTCCTCCATTTACATTCAGCTTTCCTTCAATTCTTTTTCATTAATTTTAAATCCTTATTGTACCAGGGGGTTTGGCCAGCTTTAGAATGCGTGTTTTTCTTAATTTGTTTTTTAGTTGCAGCGTTATTGATAGTTTTGTGCCAGTTAGTTACTGCTGCATCTAAGTTTAATGGTGATGTTGATAAGTTAGGAACTATGAGGTCTAGGAATTCTACTTCATTGTATTTTTTAAATCTTGAGGTTGGTGCTTTAGTTGGTATTCGTTTAACTGATGTGTTGTTTATTGTGATATTAAAATTAATGAGGTAATGGTCTGACCATGGGATCGATGTGCAATTGAGGGAGGTGAGGTTATAGAGTTGGTGGAGTACATTTGGCAGGAAGACCATGTCAAGAGTACTACCTTTACTATGTGTGCTAGTATTTATTATTTGGTGAAAATCCATATCTACTGTTGATTCTAGGAAGAGGGAGGCATATGAGGCTGGTAAGGAGGGGAGGTTAAAGTCTCCGAGCATTAGAATTGGGTTTTGATCAGTGGAGGAGCTTAGCAAATCAATTAATGGGTCCAGGTTTTCTGGCTGTTGGTCTGGTGGTCTGTAAATTAGGCAGATTGTTATGTTGCCAATTTTCACAATGACGGTATTTATGTTGATGGGTAGGTTTGATGTTAGTTTTTTAGCTTTTAGTTCTTTTTTTAACATTATTAGTACTCCACCACCTTTTTTGTGAGTTCTATGTGTGTAGAAAGTGTCATAGTCATTGTTGCTTAATTGATTTAAGTAGACGTTGTCTGTGTCTGATAGCCATGTCTCAGTTATACATAATATATCTGGTTTTTGATTGTCTAGTATTTCTGTGAATATAGGTAACTTATTTTTCATTGATCTGGCATTAATTAGTATTATTGATAATGATTCTAGATTTTTGCATAGCTTAGTGTTTTTTGCTAGTGCTAGTGGGAATTGAACCCTAGTTGCTTGGTTACCAAGCCAGTGTTCTAACCACTAGGCTACTCCTCCACTCCTTATATATGCATGTAAAAAGTATATTTATGGAAAATGGATGTCTACTTTTATTCAATCTGCATGTAGCCCAACATGTTAGTGTCATAGTGGCATTAATAGACCATTTGAGGGTGGGTTTCATGGAAGAGCTCTGCAGAGCTGTGATGTGGACTTCTGTCCACACTTTCCATTGACATTACTATTTAGAGAAGTATTTATGATAGTAAATTTGGTTAGTCTCACTTGGAAAATCTTTTTGGGGTGTAAAATCCAACTACAACTTCCTGTGGCCTGTTACCTTTCATTTCATGGTGCCTTTATAAAAAGAAAAATGAATTTAAAAAAAGGCTAGTTGCCACCAAAAATAAATTGTTACCTGTTTGCACTCTGCTCTTTTTGTTTTCTTTCTTTTGTTAAGGTAACCTGTAGATAGAATTTTCCATCAGTGAGGATTTCATGTCCTGCTTGTCCTCTGAGAAAACAAAGTTGCTTACCTGTGGTAGATGTTCTCCGAGGATAGCAGAGTATTAGTTTTCCTAGTACTCATTCACCTTCTCTAAGAGGCTTTTCCTGGATTCCAACTTGGCTATGGAAGTGAGGTGGCCCTGTGTAACAGTGCCAAGCGTAAAGTCCCCACCGTTATGTAGATGACCATGTTGGAAAGCTCTCTAAATTTTGAGAGCTAATTACTACGAGATTTTCCCCGTCAATGAGAAGGATTGAGTCAAGCACACAAGTAGGTGGCTTCATCCGACAGTGCTGGGATGGAACGGCTCTCCCAAAGTTTAGAATTTAGTGTAAAGTGTAGCAGGCTTCATCAGATGATGTTACCTGTCATTAAGGACTTATGTCGTACTGTCCTCAGAAAGTACTTGTTATAGATAAGCAACTGTGCTTTCTCAACCTGAGAGAAATAGAGTAAGTTTAAAAAAAAAAAAGTGTGGGGGGTGGGGGACAGTCAGTTGAGGCTGTCTTCTGGGTCTCAACATAAAGAAGTAGCAGCCTTCTAAGACAAGGCCACCTTAGAAGCTCAGGATAGCCATTGCAATGTGATAGAAAAGGAAACCATCATAGGAACTCATGGTAGTGAAGTAGACAATGATTGTTGCAAGTCAGAGAGGTTATGTGTGACAGTGTAGCCTTCACAGCAAGAATCTGTGGCAGTAAAACTGTGGAACACACCAGAGTTCCACACATAAATGCCACTCACAGGTAGGAGTGCAGCAGTGTTGCTACTAAGTTCTAAAGTTGTAGCAGGGAGCATTAGCAGTACCAGATAGATGGGCCAGGGAACTGTTAGACCTGCCATGATTTCCTCCCTGTGCAGACTCAGTGAGGTTCTCTTCTCTCCCCCACGCAATGTTCCCTCTAATTTTCTGTAGGCTGTGTGCGCATAAAATATCAGCTGTGTGCAGCTTTTGAAGGAAGGTTAAATTTTTGTGCACCACATAATGACACTCGGAGTTATATACTTTAAAATTTGACTACAAGTCAGAATACAGTATGTACACCACATTGATTTTAATCAAATTAAATGAAAATAGATGATTATTAGAAATTTCCCACTTCATTTAGTAATTACAATCATAACTTTTAAATTTTAAGACGTCTGTGTTGTTTTCTATCAGAATCAGAGCCGTAATTTTTGTGCGCTCTGTTGTAAAGTATGTGCGCTCGCTCGGTGAGGTGTGTGCGCGCGCACACGCGCACAGCTTAGAGGGAACAGTGCCCCCACGATCATTGATTCGGCCTTATCATTAGAAGCCCAGGTATCAAGTTGTCTTAAAGTAATTTTTGAAATTGCGAATGTCGAAGAGAATTCATTCTTTGTTAGATGAAACCAATTTTAGGCAGTTAGTCCAGGCAGTAGTCCCCTCACCTTTTGGATTATTGTGCTTTCCTCTATATGGGACTACCAAAGAGAATCCTGCGAAGGTTATAATTGTTGCATGCCATACCATGCCATTCAAAGGAAGAAAGAAATGCCATGGTGGAATGGCTGTTCCACTTGCAGGCAATAGGCCTGGTGCCACCAGCAGGAATGAAAAACAGGACAGTACTCCCTTTGTTTTGTAGTGACCTATTCTGGATCTTAGACAGGCCAGTGCATCTCTCCAAATGCCTCACATAGAAACTTTGCAATTGTTCATTTTGGTTACAAGATCTGGTGAGTTCCTAACTTCTATTAGACCTGTAGGAGGCTAAATCTTTTGTCGAAGCAGGATGTCCAGATAGCTTTAACCAGGGCAATAGAGCACCTCGAGTCTTCAGACCAGTCAGTGAACAGGGCCTAAAGCAGATTGGTTCCATTGCAGAGGCTGGGATATCTGAGCATACTGTTTGACATTCACCAAGGGAAGGCTTTTTATTCGCTGCCAGAATGGAAAACTCCATGTTCAGATTCATGGAGTGTTGGAGGCCTTTTATCTGAGCACATGGGATTATATGTAAGTACTGGATTCAGTAGCAACAATGCAGAAAGCCTTGTTTTCCAACTGGTCATGAGAGGAGAGAAATTTTAAGAGGTTTACCTCCCACTGTTAGAGGTCCAGGAACAGTCAGTAGTGATGGCTGAATGTGGAAAGATGTGTTAGCCTGGAATTCCTATGTTGGATGATGGTGATCAAAGGCTGAGGGGTGCATTGCCTGGGGCAAGTGGTCCAGACTCACTGGACTTTGGAAGAAAGAAGGGGATACATAAATGGATTAGAAACCAGGTTTCAAGTTGGTCCTCGATTTTCAGCCGCTGCTTGGCAGGAGAGCATTGTAGGTGTTTTCAGACAATGCATCACTAGTAGCTTTTGTGGACAAATTAGGAAGTGCCCACATCACTCGGGTAGTGTAGAAAGCAAACTACTATTACTAGTCATTTGTATAGCGCTAAAGGCATATGCAGCACTGTATACAGGCATGTAAGAGACAGTCCCTGCTCCTTGGAGTTTATATTCTAGTCAAGACAACCTCATCACAAGCTGGGTAGAGAGAACAATGTGATGGTTCTATCAGCAGGCCACCTGAGTTGGCATTCCCTGTTTTTGGGAGAATGGAAAATGGGCAATTTTTTTTTTGCTATGATCATGGACAGATGGGGATATGCCCCTTATGGACTTCATGACCGCAAGACAGAATGCCAGAATCACATTTTTATTTTTAGCCTCAAGAGGAGTCCAGGGACATAGGTGCTGTCATACAGGAATGTTCACTAAGCAGGATGGGAAAAAGTCTCCAATGAATGGATTGAGACTGAGTTATGGCAAGTTAAATATTGCTTCTTTTCAAAGGACTTTAAATGCAATAAAAAGCAGTTCCCAGAATTGCATATATGGATGTTTGTGGCGTGAGAACTGATGATCATCATGAATGAAGCATCACTGAAAAATACTTGATCCTTCATGCAATCTGATATTGCTTCTATTTCTCAAATGTGCAGGCTTATAAGACATTTAAGATTGTGGGTTGGCATAGGAAGACAATGCATATGTAGCTGAATTAGTTCTACTGTTGATTAAGCAGGGAATGCATTTCAATAAATGACAAGTATTCCAATAATATTTTGAACATCCACACTTCCAGGCGTATTCATCATGTTTTTTCCTTTTGTAAACTGATTTTGACATTTTCATGTTTTTTATACTGTAGTTTAAAGAGAGTACTGGTAAAGATAGACTAAAATCTTCAAACCATTGTATTTGAAAGTCAAATTCACTTTGAATCTAAGAACCCCGACTTTGCGCATGACCTGCTGAAACCTTTCAATTGTTCATGCCATGTGTCTTTGACGGATGCCCATCATCACCCACTAACAATAGAACCACTGTTTCTCCAGGACCAAGCAGGAAGTCAGTCCTCACTTATGGGTGACGTCGGCGCCGACGGAGCCCTCGCGGAGCAATTTTCCCCAGCTTTCAAAGAAAGCCTTTGGGAATTGCAGCGCGCATGCGCGGTCGTCTTCCCGCCCGAGGGTGCCATCTTAGCCAGTCTTCTTTTTTCCGCGGAGCCCTACAGACGTCCCCGTCTTGTCCCCGCGAAAAAGTTGATTTTCTTCTTTATTTTATCCTTTTTTCTTTCGGTTCGACGCCGATCGTTTTCCCGCCCGGACTCGTGACGCCGGTCTCGAGTCCTCTTACTTTTTTCGGTTTTTTCTGACTTAGTCAGCTTTCGTTTTCGTTTTCCCTGGCAGCCCGGTCCTTTGACCTCGCAGGGGCCCTTTTTCCCCCGATGGCTGCCAGTGGGTTTAAGCGGTGTGGTCGGTGTGACCGAAATATGTCACTAACCGACACACACGACTTTTGCCTCCGCTGCCTGGGCCCGGATCATGAGGAACTGATCTGTGGGCCCTGCAGCAAACTGTCCTCAAAGGCGTTGAGAAGTCGGCGGCATCAGCGTGAGAGGATCTTCGCTGACCCCAGCCGTACCCGGACCTCGTCGGAGGCCTCCGCGTCGAAAGGCTCCAGCTCGGACCGTCGCCGGAGCTCCTCCGACCGGGGTTCTCCCTCCGGGGACCATCGTCGGAAGGAAAAACCCGCGAGGGCGGCGTCGGTGGACGCTCCTGGCTCCGCGAGGGCCAGGTCGCATAGCCCCGACAGCCGCCCCGGGTCCTTGGAGAAGGAACACATCCCGAAGCGACCTCGCCTGGAGTCGGAGATGCCTGCCCGGGTAAGTCCTGTGGTCCTTCTGGACTCGCCTCCGCGACAGCCGACGTCGGGCCCGACGCCGTCGGGGCCCGAGTCGGGGGCTGCTGGGTCACCTGAGCTCGGACTCAGGTTGACGGCCTTGGAGAGCAGACTGTCTGCCTTCATGGACCAGCAGAGGGCACTGCTCGCTGGCTTCGCTGGCGTCGCTGCCCCGACCGCCGGGACGTCGACGTCCAAGTCGACCCCGGAGACCGAGCCGATCCTCGAGTCGATGAGAACTCGAGTCGATCCTCGGTCGAGGTCACCCTCGGCCTCCCGTTCGGGACCGAGGTCGCCGACGCCGACTCCCTCGGCGTCGGGGCGGCTGGCGCCGCACCCTGCCCGGGCCGACCCCACCGAGTCCTCGTCGGAGTCGGTCTGGGAGTCTGAGGAGGAAGAGTCACCTGATTCTTTCCGGACTCGGTGTGTCCCATCGGACTCACCGGAGTCCGAGCCTCGGAAGCAGTCCCCCCCGGAGGATGCCTGGTTCTCGGACTTCGTTAGGGATATGGCCAAGGCTTTGGCCTTCCCGGCGGATCCCGAGGAGGAGCCTCGAGCCGAAGAGCTCGACGCCCTCCAGTATGACTCTCCCGCAAGGGAACACTTTACTGTGCCGGTTCCTCCTATGCTGGAACGACTACTCTTCCGCATGTGGGAGAGTCCGGCCTCCTCGCCGGTCCTGAGCAAGCGGGTCGATTCTATCTATCGGGTCCGCAAGAGCCCTGGCTTTCAAAAGGCACAGCTGCCACACCAATCCATGGTAGTGGAATCGGCCATGCATCGTCTTAAGAGCCAGAAGATGCACTCCTCGGTGCCTCCTGGAAGGGAGGCCCGTAACCTGGATGGCCTTGGCAAGAAGTGCTTCCAGGGCTCTATGCTCGCATGTCGTGTCCAGACTTACCAGCTATACATGGGCATGTATCTCCGGGATCTGGCTAAAGAGCTAGCCGGATTCTCCGCTGGTCTCTCCGAGGAGCCCTTGCGGAGGTTCCTAGCCTTGTCCACGGGCATTCGGGAATGCTCAAAGTTCATGTCCCGAGCAGCCTATGATGGCTTTGAAGCCTCGGCTCGAGTAGCCGCAGCCGGCATCGGTGCCCGCCGACAGGCTTGGCTTCAGTCGTCCGACCTTGAGCCCTGGGTACAGGACAAGTTGGTCGATGTCCCCTGCCGAGGCGAAAACCTCTTTGGCAAGCCCATGGCGGAAAAGGCTGCACAAATTGAGACTGAGACTCTCACCAGGACCAGGCTTTCTAGGAAGACCTCCGCCCCTTCCCAGAAAAAGAAGGGCTCGGGGAAAAAGTCCTTTTACCCGAGGAAGGCGGCTGCCTACAAACAATACCCCCATTATCAGGCCCCTGCAGCTCCCCAACAGGGCCAGCAGGCCAAGGGACGGGGTAACGGGTCCCGTAGGCAGCAAGCCCCCAAGCCTGCACCACCAGCCCCTGCTCAGCAGGGTGGGGGCTTTTGACTCGCTCAGCATAGCCTCTCCCCCCCCGCTGGTTCCCCCCAGCACCGGAGGCCGGCTGGTTCACTTCGCCCACAGGTGGTCCAGCATCACCGCAGATGCCTGGGTGCTTCAGGTCGTGCGAGAAGGCTACCTTCTCCACTTCCATCAGGTCCCTCCCTCCTATTTTCCGGGAGAGCCTCCGCGTCCCCCTCTGCACAGGGAGTTGCTCCTTCAGGAGTTAGCAGGTCTTCTGCAGGAACAGGCGGTGGAACCGGTGCCACACCACCTGAGAGGTCAAGGCTTCTATTCAAGGTATTTTCTGATACCAAAGAGAACAGGGGGCCTCAGACCCATCCTGGACTTGCGCAACCTCAACAAGTTCCTTGTGCGGGAGAAGTTCAAAATGCTTACCCTTGGAATCCTTCTGCCCTACCTCCAGCAGGGAGATTGGCTATGCTCCTTGGATCTAAAGGATGCCTACACGCACATCCTCATCCACCCAAGCCACCGCCAATACCTAAGGTTTGTGGTGGCAGGAAATCATTACCAGTACAGAGTACTGCCCTTTGGCCTGTCCTCCGCACCGCGAGTCTTCACAAAATGTCTCGCGGTCGTGGCGGCCCATCTCCAGCTTCACGGCCTCTATGTCTTTCCGTACCTCGACGACTGGCTCATCAGAGCAGCGTCCGCTCAGGAGGTCACCAACGCCACGTGCCGCACGGTGACTCTGCTGCAGCACTTGGGCTTTGTCATAAACTTCGCAAAGTCCACTTTGCTCCCCTCACAGGATCTCGAGTTCATCGGCGCAAGGCTGCACACTCCTCAGGCGCGAGCGTACCTACCGCTCGACAGGGCTCAGCGGCTCATGGACCTAGCCGACCGCTTTCGCAGCCAGCCCCTGGTCTCCGCCAGGCGCTTCCTGAGACTGCTCGGCCATATGGCTTCCACCGTCCATGTGACCCCCAATGCCCGCCTGAACCTGCGGTCTGCTCAATGGTGTCTCCGCCGGCAGTGGCGACAAGCCACGGGCGGCCTCGCAGACCTAGTGCGCGTTTCCGAGCCGCTGATCTCGTCTCTCCGGTGGTGGCTCCGGCAGCCGAACCTGATATTCGGTATGCCTTTCCAGTCACCTCAGCCGACCCGGGTGCTGACCACCGATGCATCCCTCCTGGGCTGGGGAGCGCATTGCCAAGAGGCGCGTACTCAGGGCCTCTGGACCACGTGGGAGTCTGCTCAGCAGATCAACTTCCTGGAGCTCCGGGCGATCCGCCTAGCTCTCAAGGCCTTCTCCCACCTGACTTCCCAACAGTCCGTCCTTGTCCAGACGGACAATCAAGTTGCCATGTTCTACGTGAACAAACAGGGGGGCATGGGCTCCTTTCTCCTCTGCCGGGAGGCTCAGAAGCTCTGCTCTTGGGCCGTCAGTCACGGCATTCTCCTCAAGGCAGTTTATCTCCCGGGCCAATACAATTGCCTTGCGGACAAACTCAGCAGGGTCCTCCAGCCGCACGAGTGGCGTCTGGATCCCTTGGTAGTTCAGAAGCTCTTCCTCAAGTGGGGCCTCCCCACGATGGATCTTTTTGCCAGTCCTCACAACCGGCAGCTTCCTCGCTTCTGCTCTCGTCAGCCACACCCCCTTCGGGTTGCGGCGGACGCTTTTCTGATCTCATGGTCGGGGAGCCTTCTGTACGCTTTCCCTCCCATCCCGCTGGTCTCTCGGACTCTTTTCAAGGTTCTCCGAGACAAAGCCTTTATGATCCTGGTGGCCCCTCGCTGGCCCAGACAGCCGTGGTTTCCGCTCCTGCTGCAACTGGCGGTGGAGGGTCCGATCCCTCTGGGGGTACAACCGGATCTCCTCACTCAGGATCAGGGGTCCCTACTGCACCCCAACCTCAGGTCTCTCAACCTCATGGCCTGGCTGCTGAGAGGGTAGTCCTTGCTCCCCTTCTCCTGCCGGCGGAGGTGGAGGAGGTCGTCCTGGCTTCGCGACGCCCTTCTACCCGCAAATGCTACGCCCTTAAATGGCGTCGCTTTGCAGTCTGGTGTACCCAACAGTCGCAGGATCCCTTCTCCTGCCCGGTGTCGGTGATCTTGCAGTACTTGCTACACCTCTCTAATCTGGGACTTAAGTCCAACTCCGTCAAAGTTCACCTCAGTGCTCTTTCGGCACATCATGTGCCGGTGGACGGTAGACCTCTCTCCAGCGACCCTCTCGTAGCGAGGTTTCTCCGAGGTCTCCTTCTACTTAAACCACCTCTGCGCCCGCCAGCGCCTGACTGGGACCTGAATGTGGTTTTGCAGCGGATCACCTGTCCGCCTTTTGAACCTATGGCTACATGTTCTCTCCGTTTTCTGTCTTGGAAAACACTGTTCTTGATAGCCCTCACTTCCGCTAGACGCGTAAGTGAATTGCAGGCCCTCGTGTCTGATCCCCCTTACACTAGGTTCTACAAGAATAGGGTAGTCCTACGGACTCACCCAAAATTTCTGCCTAAAGTGGTCTCCCCTTTTCACATCAATCAGGAGGTGGTACTTCCAACCTTCTTTCCCAGACCACACTCCAGCCGAGCTGAAACGGTCCTCCATACCCTGGACTGTAGAAGGGCTTTGAACTTCTACCTTGACCGTACGCGGGAGCACCGTAAAGCTGCTCAGCTTTTTGTCTCTTTTGACCCCAATGAATTGGGGCTCCCGGTCTCCAAGCGTACTCTGTCCATCTGGGTTGCGGACTGTATCTCTTGGGCTTATGGGGCAGCCGGACTCTCCTTAGAAAGTCGAGTCACGGCTCATTGCGTTCGGGCAAAGGCTACGTCAGTGGCTTACCTCCGCTCTGTTCCGCTGGCAGACATCTGCCGGGCCGCTACTTGGTCTTCGAGCCAGACTTTTGCGGTCCATTACTGTCTCGAGAGGGAGTCCCGTAGGGACAGTGCTTTCGGACAGGCAGTCCTCCGTAATCTCTTTGAGGTCTGAGCAACTCCTACCCTCCATCCCGGATGTGGGCTACCGGTGGGTGATAATTCAGCGAAGATTCTATCCTTCTGTGCTGCTGAGCTAGAGGGAGCTCATTTTTGTGCTTAGGGTCTCCGGTAGCCTTGAGCTTGGGAGTCCCATAAGTGAGGACTGACTTCCTGCTTGGTCCTGGAGAAAGCGTAGTTACTCACCTGTAACAGGTGTTCTCCAGGAGCAGCAGGAATCAGTCCTCACTACCCTCCCTCCTCCCCTTGGAGTTGCAATCGTCTGCTTATGTTCTTTTTGCAAATTTTTATGCTGTCTTTTTTAGCTATGTCATCTGACTGGCTAAGATGGCACCCTCGGGCGGGAAGACGACCGCGCATGCGCGCTGCAATTCCCAAAGGCTTTCTTTGAAAGCTGGGGAAAATTGCTCCGCGAGGGCTCCGTCGGCGCCGACGTCACCCATAAGTGAGGACTGATTCCTGCTGCTCCTGGAGAACACCTGTTACAGGTGAGTAACTACGCTTTATCTTCCATTTAAAGGTACAACAAAACTTGGAAAAACTTGCAAAACTAGAGCAAGAAAAAGAACACTGGATGCTGGAAGCCCAACTGGCCAAGGTTAAACTGGAGAAAGAAAACCAGAGAATGGCAAATCTATTAAAGAACACTGGGAGTGGACAACTGCTTGGACTTTCACAGAATAATGCATTATCAAGTCAACTTGAAAATGAAGAAGCCATAGGAGTCTGCAAAGAACCTGTTAAAAGCACAAGTCTGGTAAAAGTTTCTTTAGTGCCTGTATTCATTACTGTGTTTTCTAGTTATGGTTCAGAAAGCTGCTACTGTACTTTTCCTTCAGCCTTTGAAGCTTTAAAAATGAATTTGAAAACAGTATCACTGTTAATCGCATTAGAAGAAGCCTAGAAGAAAATTCCAAATTTAACTTTTCATAGCCTCTCTTGAGTGTAGCTATGTAAATTTAGTTATTTAATGTTCAGTCTAGGTACTTATGCTAGCTTCTTTTCTAAAACTTTCAGGAGACTTTCCAGCTTGAAGTAACGCATTTGATAACTGCAGAGGGATCTAGCAGTATCTCTAGTTTTACACCTGAGGGAGATTTTGACAGGTGGTAATATTTGGTATGTTGACTGTAGAAGGAAGAGAAAGACCAGCTTCTCCATTCAGTCTGCTCCGTATTTCCTGCCTACATTGTTAAGAACATATCCCAGCTATCAGTCATAGAGTGTTAGTTATCCAGGACAGTTCTAAGATAATCCTATAACAAGCCGCGTACAGTTACATGCCAGCAATGCGCAAAAGTCATCCATTACCAATAAGTTACACACACAGTTCAGGTAGATGCAATTCTGTAACTACGCATGTCAGGGTGATGGTGCGTAGCTTTGGAGTAGGTGAGCATTGATGAGGAGTGCAAATTTATGCGCGTAAGTTGCAGAATGCCATGGGTGGCGTTAAGTGCATCTTCATTTTGTGCGCATGCCGCAGGCACGCTTTAGGGTTTGAATTAGTGTGTTATCTGCTGGGACATGCTGTGCACGTCTCCAACAGCTACCCTCAACAAATGCTACCTTCAAAACTATATAGCACACTTCGTCAACATGTCCTAAAGAATCCTCAAAAGTTGGAGCTATATAAAATAGCTTAAACAAAGATACACGTTTCCTAAAGTTGGTAAGCGGTTAATGAATGTGTTAATGCACAGAAACTGGCAGCTGGGAATGCTAACTTGTCAGTGACTGTGCAGTAAAATGCATGATAATCTGCCATCATGCAATGGAGTGGGGAATGGGTGAAGTGTACATTGTTGTTAGTGCAAGGGCAATTGCCACACCCTGAGTGACAACGTGGCAGTTAGTGGAAGTGTACCTAATGACATCTTTGGAGTTGGCAGCGGCTTATCTGGCAGACGCCTTCTATAATTTGGTGAGGATTTCTGCAAAGTCCATGGTGTCAGTGATTGCCGCTAGACGGTTTCTCTGGCTGAGGAATTGGGCGGCGGATGCATCTTTTAAGTCTCACCTCAGTAAGCTTCCCTACAAGGGCAAGCTGCTCTTTGGGGAGGCATTGGAAAAAATTGTGAAGGATTTGGGTGATTCCAAGGGAGGTCAGCTTCCGGAGGACCAACCGAGAGCGGCGAAGCTGGGACCTATGCAGAGAGGTCAGGGTAGAGATTTTCGCAGGTTCCAAGGGCCGCAGTTTGCGCCTTATCAGAGAGGCCAGTTTGTGGCCAGGGGGCAGTCCTTTCGAGGAGCTAGGGGGTTCGGCAGGGGCTATTTTAATGCCCAGCAGAACTCTTCTAAGAAGCCACAATGAAGGTCGGCTGGTCCAGGCGGAGATTCCTGTAGGAGGAGGTTTGCAGGGGTTTCTCTCCGCCTGGGCTGCCATAACTACGGATCAATGGATACTGGAAATTATCCGCTATGAGTATGCGCTGGAGTTCGCGCATCCGCTGGCAGAGGCCTTTGTGTTATCCCCGTGTGGGCCTCAGGCGAAGAGAACTGCGGTTGGTGACATGCTGCAGCGCTTGGTGCGGCTTCAAGCGGTGGTGTCAGTACCACCAGACCAGTACGGCTTAGGTCGATACTCGATTTATTTTGTAGTCCCCAAGAAAGAAGGTTCTTTTCGGCCAATTCTGGATCTCAAACAAGTGAACCGCTGTTTGAGGGTGCCTCATTTTTGGATGGAAACCCTAACATAGTAACATAGTAAATGACGGCAGATAAAGACCAGCATGGTCCATCCAGTCTACCCAGCAACATGGCAGAAGTAGGTGCATCCCTTCCCATGTCTTTTTTAGAGAGTAGGTGCACCCCTACCCATGTCTTTTCTTAGTGGTGCACCCACCAGGAGCAGGTGCACCCCTCCCCATATCTTTGTTTCTTTGTTTGTTTAGGGGCTCCTCCCCCCATTGCTCCATGTAGGACACCCCCCATTTGTTGAGAAATTAGACGGCCCAGTCTATCTAGATTTAATCCTGTTGCTGTAAAGTGATCCACTGTGTCTGTCCCAGGCCACTTTGAATTCCATCACTGTGTTTGCCCCCACCACCTCCATCGGGAGGGCATTCCAAGCATCCACCACCCTTTCAGTAAAAAAGTATTTCCTGACATTGCCTTTCAATTTACCACCTTGCAGCTTCATGTCATGCCCTCTAGTCTTATAGCTTCCCCGTCTCTGGAAGAAGGAGGTTTGTTCATTATTTCTCTTTAAGTATTTAAAGGTCTGAATCATATCTCCCCTATCCCTCCTCTCCTCCAGAGTGTACATATTTAGGTCTTCAAGTCTCTCCTCATAAGGCTTCTGACGCAGACTCCAAATCATTTTAGTCGCCTTCCTCTGAACAGTTTCCATTCTTTTTACATCCTTTGCAAGATATGGTCTCCAAAACTGAACACAGTATTCCAAGTGAGGCCTCACCAGAGACTTATACAGTGGCACTAGTACCCCTTCCTTTCTGCTGGTAATTCCTCTTCGAATGCAGCCCAACATCCTCCTGGTTTTTGCCACCTCCTTGTCGCACTGTTTTGCCACCTTGAGATCTACAGAAATCACACCGAGGTCTTTCTCCTGCTCCATGCACACCAACTTCTCGCCCCCTATCGTGTACATTTCCTTTGGATTTCTGCTACCCAAGTGCATGACACTGCACTTCTTCGCATTAAATCTCAATTGCCAAGCATCAGACCATTCCTCCAGCTTTTGCAGATCCCTCCTCATGTTCAGCACTCCCTCGGGGGAGTCCACTCTGTTGCAAATTTTCGTGTCATCTGCAAAAAGACAGACTTTTCCATTCAGTCCTTCAGCAATATCACTCACAAATACATTGAACAGTGCCGGGCCCAGGACCAAACCCTGTGGCACCCCGCTAATCACCTTCCTTTCATCCAAGTGAGCTCCATTGACCATCACCTTCTGTCGTCTGTCAGTCAACCAATTTCTGATCCAGTTTACCACCTTGGAACCCATCCCCAAACTACTGAGTTTATTGATAAGCCTCCTATGAGTGACAGTATCAAAGGCTTTGCTGAAATCCAGGTAGATGACTTCCATCGCGTGTCCTCGATCCAGTTCTCTGGTCACCCAGTCAAAGAATTCAATCAGATTTGTCTGGCAAGATCGCCCCTCGGTAAAACCATGTTGCCTCGGATCCTCTAACCCTCTGGTTTTGAGAAAGTTCACTATTCGCTCTTTCAGGAGCGTCTCCATTACCTTTCCCGCCACCGAGGTAAGGCTCACGGGCCTGTAGTTTGACACTTCCTCCCTGTCACCACTTTTGTGTAGAAGTACGACATCAGCCATTCCCCAGTCCTGAGGAACCTCTCCTGTTTCCGAGGGTCTGTTGAAAACATCCTTTAACGGCCCTGCAAGAACCTCTCTGAGCTCTTTCAGTATCTTGGGATGTATCCCATCCGGTCCCATGGCCTTGTCCACTTTCAGTTTTGCAAGTTGTTCTAACACCTCATCCTCTCTGAATGGTGTGGTATCTACCTCATTCCCATTTTTATATTTGGGAGTCACAGGGTGTTCCTTCTCCAGGATTTTCTTTAGTAAAAACAGAGCAGAAGTATTTGTTTAGCAATTTCACTTTATCAATGTCATTTTCCACGAGTCCGTTCCCAGCACTTCTGAGCCCTGCAATTCCACCTCTGATCTTCTTCCTTTCCCGAATATACCTGAAGAAAGTTTTGTCGCTGCACTTAACATCTTTAGCCATCTTTTCCTCTGCCTTTGATTTTACTATCCTTATTTCTCTTTTTGTCTTATTGAGTTTGGTCCTGTAATCATTTCTGTGTTCTTCTGTTTGCAAGCTTTTGAATTTTGCAAAAGCTGTGTTTTTTGCCCTTATTTGAGCAGCCACTACTTTGGAAAACCAAATAGGTTTCCTTCTCCTCTTGTTTTTATTTACTTTTCTTATATATTTATCTGTCGCCCCTTTTATTGCCTCTTTTAGTTTAGACCATTGCAATGCCACTTCTCTTATCCCCCTCCACCCTGTCAGCTCCTCCTTTAGGTACTTGGCCATTTTGTTGAAGTCAGTGTTTTTGAAGTTTAGGACTTTGAGCTTGCTATGATTGGACTGCACCTTGGCTTTTATCTCAAACCACACCGTGTGATGATCACTGTTGCTCACAGGGCACTCACCCAGACATTTGACATGCTATCACTGTTGATGAGCACCAAATCCAGCGTTGAGCTTTCCCTGGTTGGTTCCATCACCATTTGTCTAAGTAACGCATCATGGATAGCGTCCACAATTTTTTTGCTTCTTTCCAGATTTGCAGAAGGAGTAATCCAGTCCACATCGGGTAGATTAAAGTCACCCAATATGATCGCTTCCCCCTTTGTTGCTATCTTGGCAATATCTATAATCAATTCGTTATCTCTCTCTCCAATTTGAGTTGGAGGTCTGTAGATTACAGCAGTATGGATGACCGTGCCATCTCCTCTTTCCAACACAATCCAGAGCGCTGCTTCTTTTCCCCATGCACCCTGCATTTCAGTAGCTTTAATATTGGATTTGACATAAAAGGCTACTCCTCCCCCTTTTCCATTTTCTCTGTCTCTTCTGACTAGTTTATAGCCTGGTATGGCTATATCCCAATCATGCGATTCTTTAAACCATGTTACTGTAATGGCCACAATGTCCAAGTCCTTTTCCACCATTAGGGCTTCCAGGTCTGGAAGTTTGTTGGCTAAGCTACGAGCATTTGTGCTCATTGCTTTCCAGCATTTAACTGGCTTGTGTGTATTTTGCATTGATTTTATTCTACCCACTTCTTCCCAGTGTCGCCCACTCACCCCCCAGAGGCCATAGGCATGGGTGGATTAGCAGGGTAAGTTCTTTAATAGCTGTGGAGTATAGTAGAGAGGCTTGACAATGCCCTCTGGGATTTGTAGTTCCACAACTTTAGCAAAAAGAAAGTAGTTGTAGTCGGAGTGATAAGGATTTAAACAGGATTTATTCCCTTCCCAGGGTTGGATTTTCACACAATGAAATAAGGCAACACAAAAACCATACGTCTGGTATCAAAGTTAAAGAAACATTTGAACAAAGGATATGCTTATCTTCAGCTTTCACAATAGAGGCAAAAAATGGTAAAAGAAAACAGTTTCCTTCACAAAACTCTTCCTGTCTGTTTTCTTTATGAATTAGCTCTTCAGCATAGAGAAGATATGCTATCAGATAAGGTATATGTACAGTCCATGTAAATATCACCGTTAGACTCCTCAAATGGATCACATTGCATCTCTTCTATATCTGGGTAAGTTTCCCGGTGAGTGAAACTTCTGTTCTGACTGCTGAGTTCCTCTCTATAGCTTTGGGAGTTCCCTTCCCCCACCAGCCTAGAGGTGGATGGGTAAATACCGTAATCACTATAGTCTCTCTCAGAGGCGGCACATAATTCTTGGTAAGTACAGGGCTGACTGCTATAGTCTAAGCTTCTCCTATTAGGAAGAATAAGGTTACCTTTCAGCAGTTTCCCTTCAACGTTCCTCCCTCGAGCACAGCTCTGCTCGTGGGAAGGCTTTTCACTCCGTGTCTGTTTGAGCTTTCTCCTTGGCACCAAATTATCTTCAGGATAATGGTTTTCCCCTGCTTGGTACCTTGTGCTGGGTGACTGGTCTTGCCTTAGCCTGGCCTCAGAGCTACTACCTCTGCTTCCTCTGTAGCAAGGTTCTCGGAAGCACTGGTCAGCTGTGCACTGCTCTTCCAAACAGCCCTTCCTGGGTTTCTCAGCACTGCACCTCCCTAGTAGTCTCCTTTGGTCAGCAATTGGTTTTAACCAGCATGGAGATCCTTCTCTCCTGCCTCTCAAGTTTCTCTCCCTGCTTGGAGTTCTCCTACTATCGGGACTTCTCTCCCTGCCAGCACGTCTCTCCTCAGCCGTTCTCTCTTTTGCAGTTCTCCCTCTAGCCGCTTCTGCACTACTCTCAGGTGAGTGATTTTTAACTGCGTAGCTTGTGATGTTGGCTCCGCCCCTTGTCAGCTGCCCCTCATCCCCTGATGAGCCACGAGCTAGCTTTGAGTCTGGGCGTTCCCCTACCCCACGTGAAATAGCTTGTGTATAGTTCCTATGGCAACCTTTGGCCATGTGTATCTCCGAGCTGTCAAAGTTAGCTCCGTTTTGTTCAGAATCCCCTATCTCCATGGGCTCTGACCGCTGCACCTCATGACACCAGTTGCTTTTGATGTGTTGTTTAAAAGTGTGGTTTTCTGTTGTTCTGCTTTTGCAGGGGGTGACGTCCAGAACTTGACCTTCCGCGTCCGTCGCCCCCTTCTTCTAGTTTAAATGCAAAATGACATACTGCCTGAATTTTTCATATAGGATTCTTTTCCCTGCGACAGAGATGTAGTCCATCAGCACAGTATAGTTTCTTGTTGGTCCATGTGTTTTCCCAGTTGCCAATAAATCTGAATCCTTCTTGTTTGCACTAGGTCTGGAGCCATGTATTAAAGCAGTTAATGCGATTTAGCCTTTTTGCCCCCTTGCTTAGAACAGGTAGAACTTCTGAGAATGTTATAGTGTTAACAATGGGTTTGAGTTTTCTCCCAGAAATTGGAAGTCCTTTTGGACTGTAGAGGCACTATTTCTAGCCAGGTCATTTGTACCCAAGTGAATTACAACATCAAGTTTGGAGTGTTTGCTTTCCACGCTAAGTACATCAATAATGTGGTTTGTATTCCTGCCGGCTGAGGAGCCTGAGAGGTATTTGACTATCTTCTCTCCTTTGAACTGTGTTCCCAAGTTGGTGTCTCTGATGATGGAATCTACAAGTAGTAGTAGTTTTCTGTTTGGTGAGTTTTTCTTCATGTTTGGTGCTTTAGCAGGAGATTGGGCATTGACTGACTCCTCTAAGGGCTGTTCAGTTTCCTTGGATTGGGCATCCTCAATAACCAAGGCAGAGAATGCATTATGCAGGGATATCTCTTGGTGTATAGGATGTCTTTGTGTCACAGATCGCAGTCTACCCGAATCCATTGTGATCCATTTGTTCCTGGTGTGTTTGACTCTTTGTGGGAGCAGTGGTGGACTTTGTTTAGTCTGTATCCTAGAAGAGGTGAGCTTCATTGCAGCCAGTTCTTCCCTCAGTAGAGACAATTCTTTATGCATGGCAGCTAGGTCTTCTCTTAGTAGAGTCAATTCGTTATGAATGGCCGATGACCTTCGGCACATAGGACATGCTCTTAGGCGCCAAATGATTCTTCTTGGAATGAAAATCGGTTATTTGGGCAGTGCAGCCGGGAGAAGTGCTTTCGTCCATAGATCTAACAGAGGCTTATCTGTACATTCCGATCAGAAGGGATCATCAAAGGTTTTTATGCTTTGCGATTCCCATGGGTCATTTTCAGTTTCGGGCCTTGCCGTTCGGGCTGGCAAGAGCACCTCGGACTTTCACCAAGGTGATGGTGATGGCTGTGGCGGCGCTGCGGAAGGAAGGAATTCAGGTGCATCCCTACCTGGACGATTGGCTGATCCGAGCAGGCTCTGTGGCAGAATCAATCTCAGTGACCTCTCGGGTAGTGGAGTTCCTAGAACAGCTAGGTTGGGTCATCAACCGGGCAAAGAGTCATTTGCAACCAGAGACACGGCTGACATATCTCGGGGCCTTGTTCGACACGGAGATCGGATCAGTATTCCTACCTGTGGACAGGGTGCAGAAGATTTTGTCTCAGGTAGGAGCGTTCTTGCGAATGAAGGCTCCCCACGGCTTGGAGGTACCTACAGTTGTTGGGTTCAATGGCGGCGGCCTTGGACCTGGTTCCGTGGGCCAGGGCACATATGCGTCCGCTTCAGCAAGCGTTACTTTCCATATGGTCTCTGCAAGATCATCCTCTGTCGCGGAGACTGATTTGCCCGGAGGACGTGCGCAACAGTCTGCAGTGGTGGTTGGGCCCGGAGCATCTTCAAGCGGGGGTGCCTCTGGAATACCCGGAGTGGGTGTTGGTCAGAACGGACACCAGCCTGTCTGGTTGGGGGGCTCATTGTCTGTCACAGATCACGCAAGGGGCATGGTCTGCAGAAGAGAGCAGTTGGTCGATCAATCATTTAGAGCTGAGAGCGGTGCGTTTCACCCTACTGAATTTCGTCGGTCTGCTCGAAGGGCGAGCGGTTCAAGTGCTCTCCGACAATGTGGTGACAGTTTCCTACATCAACAGGCAAGGAGGCATGGGCAGTGCGGTGTTGCTGGAAGAGAGTCAGCAATTGTTGCAGTGGGCGGAGGTCCATCTAGTAGCGCCCTCGGCGGTGCATGTAGCAGGGAAGGACAACATTCAAGCCGACTATCTCAGTCAAAATGTCCTGGATCCTGGAGAATGGGAGCTGAACTTGGCGGTCTTTCATGAAATCATGATCCGGTGTGGGTAGGCAGTCATGGATCTCATGGCTATCCTAGCCAATACCAAGGCGGCTTGGTTTTACAGCAGGCGCAGAGAGCACATGTCTGAAGGCCTCGACGGCCTGGTGCAGCCCTGGCCGTCAGGAGTCCTACTGTACGTGTTCCCTCCGTGGCCTCTGATAGAAAGGGTCATTCGGAGGATAGCAGAGTACAATGGAAAGGTTATTCTCATTGCTCTGGATTGGCCCAGATGGCCCTGGTATGCGGATCTGTGTGGCTCTTAGTGGAGCTTCCATGGAGACTACCCGTGCGGATCAACCTGCTGAGCCAAGGTCCTGTGTTAATGCCAGAGGTGGATCGGTTCTTGCTTACAGCTTGGCTCTTGAAAGGGAATGGTTATGACGTAGAGGGTATTCGATGTCGGTGATAGCCACTATGTTAAGGTCCAGGAGAAGGTCAACTTCCTTGGTGTATGTTTGTGTGTGGCGCATTTTTGAAGCGTGGTGTGTAGATTGTAGCGTTAAGCCTTGTTCCGCGAGTTTACCGGTTATCCTGTCGTTCCTTCAAGAGGGACTAGAAAAAGGGCTAGCCCTCAGCACTCTCAAGGTGCATCTGGTGGCGCTAGCTTGTTATAGGGGTAGAGTGCAGGGGGGTTTTCTCTTGGCGCATCCGGACGTCCAACGTTTCCCCAGGGCAGCGAGGAATATTAGACCTCTGGTTAGGCAGGTAGTACCGCCGTGGGACTTGAACTTGGTGCTAGAGGATTTGACGGGGCCTCCTTTTGAGTCGACATCGGCGGTGAGTCTGAAAGAGCTATCGTGGAAAACAGCTTTCCTTGTGGCGGTGTGTTACGTAAGGAGAGTTTCAGATCTGCAAGCGCTCTCATGTAGAGAGCCATACATTCCGTTTACGAGGGAAAAAGTGGTTTTACGGCCGGTGCCATCCTTTCTTCCTAAGGTAGTGTCCGATTTTCACATGAATCAATCGGTTTCTCTTCCCATGTTTGAGGGTTGGGAAGGAAGTAAAATGGATCAGTCACTTAGAAGGTTGAACTTGGGACGTGTGCTGCGTAGGTACCTCAGGGTAACGGAGCCGTTTTGGAGATCAGATAGGTTGTTGGTGCTTTTTAGTGGTCCTCGTAAAGGGAAAGCGGCTTCCAAGGCTTCTATTGCCCGTTGGGTGAAACAGGCTATAGGGGCGGCTTATCAAGCAAAAGGGAAGTCGCCTCCGGAGAGGCTCAGAGCGCATTCTACTAGAGACCTGGTAGCGTCTTGGGCTGAGTTTGCGTTAGTTTTGCCAGTGGATATCTGTCGAGCAGCAACGTGGGTATCCCTTCATACATTCGCGAAGCACTATAGGTTAGATGTTCAGGCAAGGGGGGATGCGAGGTGCGACGCTCCTGCCTGCGCCCTAGAGCTTACAGGCAGGAGTGGCCTTATATTGTCCCTTGAAGAATTAGCTGGCACGGTTCCCAATGAATCTTGGGAACTGTAGTGCTCTTGTATATTCCTTAGGGAAGAATTGTAGTCGTGACCAGATGTGGTTAGGCAAGCAAGAAAATTTATTTGTCTTGGGGATAGTTTCCAGCGCATCAAAAGCTCAAAGCAACAAACGCAAAAAGTGGAACTTTTAGGATAAACAGAGGAAAACAGGAACTCAGGAAGCAGTGAAATCAAATTGGCTTTAACTCAGCTATTCATAAACTTCAGCAGCTTAACTCAGCATTGCCTCATGTGGTTGTTAGAAAATATTGCAGCTTTATATCAATAGCTGTTCTCTTCACAGCTTGACTTGGAAACAGGTGAACACAATCAGGAACTCTTACGATTAAACAACAAGAAAAGCCAATGTTTTATATTCTCTTCATATAAAACTTATGTGCTTCTTTAAACTGTTATTCAATACAGCAGAAAGAGCAATCCATGGCACAAGGCTCAGGATTCAGGGTAGGTAAAGAACTTTCTACCTGCATGTATTCTTCTGAACTAACAGAATTTCTCCAGGACCAAGCAGGAAGTCAGTCCTCACTTATGGGTGACGTCGGCGCCGACGGAGCCCTCGCGGAGCAATTTTCCCCAGCTTTCAAAGAAAGCCTTTGGGAATTGCAGCGCGCATGCGCGGTCCTCTTCCCGCCCAAGGGTGCCATCTTAGCCTGTCTTCTTTTTTCCGCGGAGCCCTACAGACGTACCCGTCGTGTCCCCGCGAAAAAGTTGATTTTTTCTTCAGAATTTCTCTTATTTTCCATTCGGTTCGACGCCGGTCTTTTTCCCGCCGGACTCGCGACGCCGGTCTCGAGTCCTCTTCTTATTTTTCGGTTTTTCTGACTTAGTCAGTTTTTCGTTTCGGTTTTTCCCTGGCAGCCCGGTCCTTTGACCTCGCCGGGGCCCTTTTTCCCCCGATGGCTGCCAGTGGTTTCAAGCGGTGTGGTCAGTGTGACCGAAATATGTCACTAACTGACACACACGACTTTTGCCTCCGCTGCCTGGGCCCGGATCATGAAGAAATGATCTGTGGGCCCTGCGGCAAAATGTCCTCCAAAGCGTTGAGAAGTCGGCGGCATCAGCGGGATAGAATCTTCGCTGACCCCAGCCGTACCCGGACCTCGTCGGAGGCCTCCGCGTCCAAAGGTTCAAGCTCGGACCGTCGCCGGAGTTCCTCCGACAGGGGTTCTCCCTCCGGGGACCATCGTCGTAAGGTGAAACCCGCGAGGGCGGCGTCGGTGGACGCTCCTGGCTCCGCGAGGGCCAGGTCGCATAGCCCCGATAGCCGTCCCGGGTCCTTGGAGAAGGAGCATCTCACGAAGCGACCTCGCCTGGAGTCGGAGCTGCCTGCTCGGGTAAGTCCTGTGGTCCTCCTGGACTCGCCTCCGAGACAGCCGACGTCGGGCCCGACGCCGTCGGGGCCCGAGTCGGGGGCTGCTGGGTCACCTGAGCTCGGACTCAGGTTGACGGCCTTGGAGAGCAGATTGTCTGCCTTCATGGACCAGCAGCGGGCACTGCTCGCTGGCTTCGCTGGCGCCGCTGCCCCGACCGCCGGGACGTCGACGTCCAAGTCGACCCCGGAGACCGAGCCGATCCTCGAGTCGATGCGAACTCGAGTCGATCCTCGGTCGAGGTCACCCTCGGCCTCCCGTTCGGGACCGAGGTCGCCGACGCCGACTCCCTCGGCGTCGGGGCGGCAGGCGCCGCGCCCTGCCCGGGCCGACCCCACCGAGTCCTCGTCGGAGTCGGTCTGGGAGTCTGAAGAGGAAGAGTCACCTGATTCTTTCCGGACTCGGTGTGTCCCCTCGGACTCACCGGAGTCCGAGCCTCGGAAGCAGTCCCCCCCGGAGGATGCCCGGTTCTCGGACTTCGTCAGGGATATGGCCAAGGCTTTGGCCTTCCCTGCGGATCCCGAGGAGGAGCCTCGAGCCGAAGAGCTCGACGCCCTCCAGTATGACTCTCCCGCAAGGGAACACTTTACTGTACCGGTTCCTCCCATGCTGGAACGACTACTCTTCCGCATGTGGGAGAGTCCGGCCACCTCGCCGGTCCTGAGCAAGCGGGTCGATTCTATCTATCGAGTCCGCAAGAGCCCTGGCTTCCAAAAAGCACAGCTGCCACACCATTCCATGGTAGTGGAATCGGCCATGCATCGTCTTAAGAGCCAGAAGATGCACTCCTCGGTGCCTCCTGGCAGGGAGGCCCGTAACCTGGATGGCCTTGGCAAGAAGTGTTTCCAGGGCTCTATGCTTGCGTGTCGTGTCCAGACCTACCAGCTATACATGGGCATGTATCTCCGAGACCTGGCTAAAGAGCTAGCCGGATTCTCCGCTGGTTTGTCCGAGGAACCCTTGTGGAGGTTCCTGGCCTTGTCCACTGGTATTCGGGAATGCTCGAAATTCATATCCCGAGCAGCCTACGATGGCTTTGAAGCGTCGGCTCGAGTGGCCGCAGCCGGCATCGGTGCCCGCCGACAGGCTTGGCTTCAGTCATCTGACCTTGAGCCCTGGGTGCAGGACAAGTTGGTCGATGTCCCCTGCCGAGGCGAAAACCTCTTTGGCAAGCCCATGGCTGAAAAGGCTGCACAAATTGAGACGGAGACTCTCACCAGGACTAGGCTTTCTAGGAAGACCTCCGCCCCTTCCCAGAAAAAGAAGGGCTCGGGAAAGAAGTCCTTTTACCCGAGGAAGGCGGCTGCCTACAAACAATACCCCCATTATCAGGCCCCTGCAGCTCCCCAACAGGGCCAGCAGGCCAAGGGACGGGGTAACGGGTCCCGTAGGCAGCAAGCCCCCAAGCCTGCACCACCAGCCCCTGCTCAGCAGGGTGGGGGTTTTTGACTCACTAAGCATAGCCTCTCCCCCCCCGCTGGTTCCTCCCAGCACCGGAGGCCGGCTGGTTCACTTCGCCCACAGGTGGTCCAGCATCACCTCAGATGCCTGGGTGCTTCAAGTCGTGCGAGAAGGCTATCTTCTCCACTTCCACCAGGTCCCTCCCTCCCTTTTTCCGGGAGAACCTCCACGACCCCCTCTGCACAGGGAATTACTCCTTCAGGAGTTAGCAGGTCTTCTACAGGAACAGGCGGTGGAACCGGTGCCCCACCACCTGGAGGGTCAAGGTTTTTACTCCAGGTATTTTCTGATACCAAAGAGAACAGGAGGCCTCAGACCCATCCTGGACCTCCGCAACCTCAACAAGTTCCTTGTGCGAGAGAAGTTCAAGATGCTTACCCTTGGAATCCTTCTGCCCTACCTCCAGCAGGGAGATTGGCTATGCTCCTTGGATCTAAAGGATGCCTACACGCACATCCTCATCCACCCAAGCCACCGACAATACCTAAGGTTTGTGGTGGCAGGAAATCATTACCAGTACAGAGTACTGCCCTTTGGCCTGTCCTCCGCACCGCGAGTCTTCACAAAATGTCTCGCGGTGGTGGCGGCCCATCTCCGGCTTCACGGCCTCTGTCTTTCCGTACCTCGACGACTGGCTCATCAGAGCAGCGTCCGCTCTGGAGGTCACCACCGCCACGCGCCGCACGGTGACTCTTCTGCAGCACTTGGGCTTTGTTATAAACTTCGCAAAGTCCACTTTGCTCCCATCACAGGATCTCGAGTTCATTGGCGCAAGACTGCACACTCCTCAGGCACGAGCATACCTTCCGCTCGACAGGGCTCAACGGCTCATGGACCTAGCCGACCGTTTTCGCAGCCAGCCCCTGGTCTCCGCCAGGCGCTTCCTGAGACTACTCGGCCATATGGCTTCCACCGTCCATGTGACCCCCAATGCCCGCCTGAATATGCGGCCTGCTCAATGGTGTCTCCGCCAGCAGTGGCGACAAGCCACAGGCGACCTAGCAGACCTAGTGCGCGTCTCCGAGCTGCTGCTCTCGTCTCTCCGGTGGTGGCTTCAGCAGCCGAACCTGATATTCGGAATGCCTTTCCAGTCACCTCAGCCGGCCCGGGTGCTGACGACAGATGCATCCCTCCTGGGGTGGGGTGCGCATTGCCAAGGGGCATGTACTCAGGGCCTCTGGACCACATGGGAGTCTGCTCAGCAGATCAACTTCCTGGAGCTCAGGGCGATCCGCCTGGCTCTCAAGGCTTTCTCCCACCTGACTTCTCATCAGTCCTTCCTTGTCCAGACGGACAATCAAGTTGCCATGTTCTACGTGAACAAGCAAGGGGGCACGGGCTCCTTCCTCCTCTGCCGGGAGGCACAGAAGCTCTGCTCTTGGGCCGTCAGTCACGGCATTCTCCTCAAGGCAGTTTATCTCCCAGGCCAAGAGAATTACCTGGCGGACAAACTCAGCAGGATCCTTCAGCCGCACGAGTGGCGTCTGGATCCCTTGGTAGTTCAGAAGCTCTTTCTGAAGTGGGGCCTCCCCACGGTGGATCTCTTTGCCAGTCCTCACAACCGGCAACTTAAGGTCGAGTCACGGCTCATTGCGTTCGGGCAAAGGCCACGTCAGTGGCTTACCTCCGCTCTGTTCCGCTGGCAGACATCTGCCGGGCCGCTACTTGGTCTTCGAGCCAGACTTTTGCGGTCCATTACTGCCTCGAGAGGGAGTCCCGCAGGGACAGTGCTTTCGGACAGGCAGTCCTCCGTAATCTCTTTGAGGTCTGAGCAACTCCTACCCTCCATCCCGGATGTGGGCTACCGGTGGGTGATAATTCAGCGAAGATTCTTTCCTTCTGTGCTGCTGAGCTAGAGGGAGCTCATTTTTGTGCTTAGGGTCTCCGGTAGCCTTGAGCTTGGGAGTCCCATAAGTGAGGACTGACTTCCTGCTTGGTCCTGGAGAAAGCGTAGTTACTCACCTGTAACAGGTGTTCTCCAGGAGCAGCAGGAATCAGTCCTCACAACCCTCCCTCCTCCCCTTGGAGTTGCAATCGTCTGCTTTAGTTTTTTGCAAATTTTTATGCTGTCTTTTTTAGCTATGTCATCTGACTGGCTAAGATGGCACCCTTGGGCGGGAAGAGGACCGCGCATGCGCGCTGCAATTCCCAAAGGCTTTCTTTGAAAGCTGGGGAAAATTGCTCCGCGAGGGCTCCGTCGGCGCCGACGTCACCCATAAGTGAGGACTGATTCCTGCTGCTCCTGGAGAACACCTGTTACAGGTGAGTAACTACGCTTACTGTCCGTATCAGGTTCTTTATTTTGCCCTGACTTCAGCTCCAGGAAATTCTGAAATTCCTTCAGTAGCAATTCAGCCTGTGTTTGCTTTTCATCTGGTGGATAGTTATTGGCAAAGGTTATGCCCTTCCCCCACTCACTATCTACGTCGGTAGCAAAGTTAGGTTTGCACAGTTCAGCACTATATGAAGGTTTCTTCAGCCAAGCATACAAATTAGGAAATTGTGCTTTACCTTGTTTAGAGGCATTTATAAAAGAACTTCTCTTAAGAAGACTTTCTCCTGGCTGTAGTTCTCTGCCTTTATAGCACTGCTTGTTGGCATTAGAAGTACCTTTTCTCCACGTGCTGCTTTCTCGAGGCTGGCTAGGTCTAGGCTTTACCCGGCAGTAAGAGTTTCTTGCAGGGTACGTTGGACTCCCAGGCTGGCTCTTCCGGGGTTCTGTCTTCTCACAAGGTCCTAGTGCTCTTCTCCTTGCTTCTAGGGTTCCATCACTCTGCACTCCTCTCACAACGTTCTTTTGGACTTGGATATCCTTCTCCACGCTATCCTCTGGGATATTCTCCGTGGTCCTCTCTGCAACAACAACCTGTTCACCCTTCTCCTCCTTCCTCACCCTTCTTTCAGCTCTCTCTGAGGTTTTAAAAAGGGCTTCAATTCCCGGCACTCCCTGCCGTTCCCTTGGGTGTGCCCAATCAGAGCTGAAGCCTAACTCCTCCCCTGGACCTGGGGAGTGTCTTCGGCTCAGCAGAGAACTGAGTTTTTTTCAGGTCAGTTTTGGAAATCCTGTGTGAGTTAGCTCTGCTCTCAGGATTTTCCTCAACGTCCATTTCTTTTGAAGGGCCATCTTCACCACAGAGGGTTGGAACCGTAGCTTTTGTGGCAGGACTCGCAGGACCCTCCCGAGTTTAGGTACTGCCCTATGTCACGCCGCCACCGCTCGTCTCAAGCTAAGAGGGGCGTGGTTATTTTATAGGAACTTTTTGCTGTCTGCTTTTTTGGCCCTTTTCAACTATTTCCCCGTAGTGCCTTCTGGGAAAGGTAGTCTTTGCTTGGCTGTATGTGTGCATCAGACAAAAAAGCTGTAGTTAGGCTCCAAGGGTTAAGGCAAATGACAGAATTTATTTTACACAATGGTTCGTTCTCACCACGTACAGGATATTGGTTCAGGTCTCTGTGAAACAGAGTATTCTCCCAAAAACAAACACAAACTGAAAATGTCTGTTTAAAGGTTTTACATATTGCAGGATACACAGTCTTTTTAACAGAATGGATAATTCACTTCCTTTGTAGCCTTGCTGGCCAAAAGCACAAACAAAAATCACATTCACTGTCCGTGATAGTATAGCTTCTCTTCAGCTGCATAAACCTTCAAGCTGAAAAATAATGTAATTACTCCACCAATGTGAGAATTCTTCACAATTAGTCTTGAATTCCTCAAATAGCCATAGACATGTATTTCTTCAAAAGCAATGTAACTGTTTATAAAAGAACATGGGTCTCAGACTAGCAGGAGCTACGGTAATAGCTTTTCAACCAAATGCTCCAATTTGCATCAATGACCCCTTCTAATTTTATTCATTTTTCTTATATTTTTTCTTATAATCAAAACTTTCATAAAGGTAAAAGTCAGGCTTATCTTTGTTTAAGAGTCCCAACGCCAGACTCAGCGCTGCTATGTTTCACGTTTATATTCATTTCTTCAGGGGCTAACAAGCCGACTTCAAAAGTTTCCATTTATGCTGAGAAAATAGACAAAACATTCTCCCTTTAAAATAAATACTTCAAATCAATTATTACAAAAAGAAGGCAACATATCAGTCTTGGTGATACTGTGTATCACATTCATATGTTGATGAATGATCCTCGATATATCTTTGCTGTAAGGTGAATATCTTAAAGATAAATTATCATGACGAGGTTATCCTAAACGCATAATTGAGTCAGCTTATAAACGCGCTTTATATAATCATCGTGAATTATTGTTGGCTCCAAAACCCTCTGTTCCAGATAATACCTCAATTAATCTGGTGACTCCGTATTCACCTTACAGCAAAGATATATCGAGGATCATTCATCAACATATGAATGTGATACACAGTATCCCCATGTTGAAGGGCAAACATATTCGTTGCGTCTGGACACGTAATCGAAACCTTAAAGAAATTCTAAGTCCTACAATTTTGCGTCCCCTTGCTGCAGCCGCCCCTGAAGAACCTGTGGGTCATGCTCGATGTGGGCATTGCTCATTGTGTGAAGTTAATTGGGAGATTTCTTCCTTCAATTACCATGGGAAAGTTTATTATTTACGCCACTCAACTAATTGCATTACCACACAAGTAATATACGCTTTCCAGTGCCCTTGTCAGCTCTTGTATATTGGGAAAACATCACGTTCTTTTAAAGTGAGACTGGCTGAACATCGGAGTCGGCTACGTTGCAAAATCTTGACTGCCCCGATAGTGGAACACTGTCTCACGAAACATCATGCTTTTGAAGATCTTCGGTGTTTTTGCATAGACAGAGTTTTTAAAGGGAGTGGTGGAAAATCCCTAGATCAAACGTTGATATTTCGGGAACAACGGTGGATTTTTACCTTGCAGACTGTGAACCCTGATGGCCTTAATGTACAAATTGATTGGAATCTCTGTTTATAATTTGATTGCGGTATGGAGGGATCTTCCAATTACCATCTGTATAAATTAGGGGCAATGAATACTCTAAGCCGCATGCGCGGCGTTTTTTTGTGCTAGGGGGAGAATTGCCATGAGAAACATGTTTGGTAAGCCACATCAAGTTACCTTATTTTTCACCAAGACTGATATGTTGCCGCCTTTTTGTAATAATTGATTTGAAGTATTTATTTTAAAGGGAGAATGTTTTGTCTATTTTCTCAGCATAAATGGAAACTTTTGAAGTCGGCTTGTTAGCCCGTGAAGAAACGAATATAAACGTGAAACGTAGCAGCGCTGAGTCTGGCGTTGGGACTCTTAAACAAAGATAAGCCTGACTTTTACCTTTATGAAAGTTTTGATTTTAAGAAAAAATATAAGAAAAATGAATAAAATTAGAAGGGGTCATTGATGCAAATTGGAGCATTTGGTTGAAAAGCTATTACCGTAGCTCCTGCTAGTCTGAGACCCATGTTCTTTTATAAACAGTTACATTGCTTTTGAAGAAATACATGTCTATAGCTATTTGAGGAATTCAAGACTAATTGTGAAGAATTCTCACATTGGTGGAGTAATTACATTATTTTTCAGCTTAACTGCATTATTACTCTGAATAATTTAGACCATTTTGGATTGTCGCATAAACCTTCAAGCAACAAATACAATTCAGGGCACAAGAAAGCTCTGTTACAAAAGCTACTTTCTTACCCCAATGTCCTTGTTCCTGCAGCAGGTGCTTAACAAGCCTTTCACAGTTTCCAGGGTTACTCCTTAGTCTTTGTGACCTTTCCCTTTACCAACATGAGGGAAACAGGGCCACCGGCTTGTGGACTATGGGTTCCCTTCCCTGGTAAACTCTCTCTCAGGATTGGCTTGTTTTCTCCCTGTTCTTCAGGTTTAAAGCCTTGCACACAGAACAGTCCATAGTAATCTCTTCCCCATTTAGCTTTACCTCAGGCTCTCCCAGCTGCATAGGCTCAGACTCTCCCAGCTCACAGTCCTCAGCCACCAGCCTCCCGGGGAATCCTGGAGTCTCTCCTGTTCCTGGCTTCAAACCCTCTGGCAGATGTGCTGTCTTCCACTTAGCACTTTCCTCTCTTGGAAGCTCAAGGGCTCTGCTCTGCTCCGCACCGGTCAAGCTTTGCCAGCTTGCAGCTGTGCCTCGGCTTGTGGCAGTTTGGCTTCCTGCTTCTCCTTCTCCCCTGCTGCTCCTCTTGCTGCTACCTCCGTCCTTGCTGCTTCTCCTCACGACGACGACCCTGCTCTCACACTCTGGCTTCAGTTTATACTTCCAGGGCTCTCTCTTCCACCCCTCCCTAGCCAGGTGATGGCAATCAGCCTGACTTCGTGCACCTGCATACTTGGTGCACTCCCTGCCTAAGGGGTTCTGGGCTCTGTATCCTCTCCCCTCCCTTCTACTAGGGGGAGCATGGAATGTGGGCCATGTGGAAGTTTTCTGATTCCTAGCTGTGTTTGTGTCTTTCCTATTCTGCCTCGGTAAAAGGGGGCACTTTACTAGGGTGAATTCCCTGTCTCTTTGTCCTCCCTCATACTCTGGATAGGCCTCCTTGCCACACCTAATGTACCTGGCCTGGCCCGGAGAGACGAATAGGAAGGAGAAATTAGACCTTACCTGCTAATTGTCTTTCCTTGAGTTCTCTCCGGGCCAGTCCAGGTCCCACCCAGTTCGTCTGCGAGTGAGAGGCAAACCTAGGAGCTGGGCCGGTACTTCAGAGATAGGTTTGTGGTCTCTCTAGGGGCCGGAGTTGGAGAAGTTTGGTTGGTATAAGTGAGGTGGATTTTGGGGGTTCCTCTAGGGTTAGCGGGACTCCTTCTGAGTCTTAAAAAAAAAAAAAAAAAGAGAGAATTCTAAGGATGCTTCTTAGAGATATAGGAGCTGTTCTTAGATACATAGAATATAAGCAGCTCTCTGAGTACTTTTATTGTTTTTTTCATAGTTTATAGTTTATAGTTGAGGTTCCGCTGCTTTGACAATAGAAGACTGAGTCTCTGACACCAGAGGGAGCTGGATAGGCTGTCAGCAAGACTTCGAGATTTTAGTCCTCAGCTGCTGGAGGAGGTTGACTACCCTAATGTACCTGGACTGGCCCGGAGAGAACTCAAGGAAAGACAATTAGCAGGTAAGGATTCATTTCTCCATCCCCCTATTCACCCCCCCCCCCCTGCAGGCCTTGTCAAAAGCTTCCCTTTATGAACCAGGAATTTGTAGGGGGAGATTTAGATGGGGGCAGGAGGAGGCATTGTGGAGGCGGAGTTAGGGTAGGCAGTGGGTGGTCTGCGATCACAGCATACAGGGCTGATTCTGAAGTTGGCCCTGTACATCCGGAGTCGGCAGACTGGATGGGGGACTTATTCCACCTCGGAGGTGGAATAAGTCCCCCTAGACATCCGGAGATGGCAGGCCCAGGCAGTGCAAGGAAGGTGAGGGGTGAAGGGCGTTCCCTACAGCCTGACCCTGACCATGGAAGGCCAGATTGGGGGGGTCAGGCTGTGGGGAAATGACAGAGTTTTCAGCGGCTGGGGATTGCGACTCCTGAATGGAGCAGCGGTGCCATGGCACCATGGCTCCATTCAGGAACCTGACTGAGTTTGCAGAGCATGACTCTGTATGTGCAGGCCGCTTGGAATCGAGTCCCGGCTTGAACATACAGACCCAATTCCAATTTTGCGGGGCACTTCTAGCATCCGTGGGATCAAAATCAGATCTATCATTGTGCGTCCGATTCAGATCGTGTGCACAGAGGCCTCGACGCACATCTTGGAATGTGCCTCAAAGTGTTCATTAAACAGGAATGTCTTCAGGAAGGATTCTCCAACAGAAGATCATAGTTTAAACCGTACAGAGTTTTTGAAACCCTCTCAAGAAGTAACAGTGGGGTCTACTCTCATTGTTACCTTTGTTTTTGAATCTGATCAGGACTTGATTTTAATGAGTTGCAGTATTTTAAGAATAGACAGGGACTGTTTTATAATTTGAAGCCTATGGCATTTCCTGATGTAGCAAGGTTTTCTCAGAAGAGAAAGAAATAATTCTTACATAGAAACATGACGGCAGAAAAAGACCACATGGCCTATCTAGTCTGCTCTTCCATATCAACTACTGCAATAATCCACTCTTTTCCTTTAGAGATCCTTTGTGTTTGTCCCATGCTTTTTTGAATTCAGATACTGTCCTCACCTCTACCACCTCCACTGGGAGACTATTCCACACATCTACCACTCTTTCCATAAAGAAATATTTCCGCATATTACTCCTGAATGTATCCTCTTTCACCCTCATCCTATGATCCCTCGTAACAGAGCTTACTTTCAGTCGAAAGAGGCTCTCCTCCTGTGCATTTATGCCACAGAGATATTTAAAAGTCTCTATCATATCTCCTCTATCCTGCCTTTTCTCTGAAGTATACATATTAAGATCCTTAAGTCTGTCCTCATATGCTTTATAACGCAGACAATTAACCATTTTAGTAGCCACCCTCTGCACCGACCCCAACCTGTTTATAACCTTTTCAAGGTGTAGTCTCCAGAATTGCCCACACTACTCCAAATGAGGTCGCACCAAAGACTTATACAGAGGCACTATCACCTCCTTTTTTTCTGCTGGCCATTCCTCTCCCTATGCACCAAAGCATCCTAATAGCTTTTGCTACCGCCTTTTCTACCTGTTTAGCTACTTTAAGATCATTAGAGACCATCACGCCCAGGTTCCACTCTTCTTTTGTGGACAGAAGTACTTCACCCCCTACACTGTACCGCTCCCTTGGACTTTTGCAGCCCAAATGCATGTTTTAGCATTAAATCTCAGCTGCTAAATTCTAGACCATTCTTCAAGCTTGGCTAGATCCCTCCTCATGTTATCCATGCCTTCCTGGGTGTCTACTCTATTGCAGATTTTGGTATCATCTGCAAAGAAGCAAATCTTACCCGACAGCCATTCGCAACATCACTAGGAAAGATGTTAAAAAGAATCGGACCATGGACGGATCCCTGTGGCACACCACTAAACCTCCCTCTCCTCAGAGTGTGCTCCATTTACCTGTAGCCTTTGTCGCCTTCAACTCAACCAATTTCTAACCCAATCAGTAATTTTAGGGTCCACCCCTAGGGTGCTCAGTTTGTTGATAAGTTGCCTGTGTGGAGTGGTGTCAAAGGCTTTACTGAAATCCCAAGTACACCGCATCTAGGGCTTTCCCTCGGTCCAACTCCCTTGTCATCCAGTTAAAAAAAAAATCAATTAGATTTGTCTGACAAGACCTGCCTCTGGTGAATCCATGCTGCCTTTGATCCTGCAATCCTTTGGACTCCAGGAACCTCACTATTTTCTCTTTGAGCAGAGTTTCCAATAATTTACTCACCACAGAGGTTATACTAACCAGCCTGTAGTTTTCAACCACATCTTTGCTTCCGCTTTTGTGTAAAGGGACCACATGTGCCCCTCTCCATTCCTCTGGTACCACTCGCTTTGTCTACTTTTAGTTTAGCTAGTTCCACATGAACACAATCTTCTGAAAATTGTTCAAGATCCCTGTTGCTTCTGTTCCTATTTCTGGGTGTTTTCTGAGGTCCTGCTCCTGGCCCTTCACCTGTGCAGACAGAACAGAAATATTTGTTTAGCAATTCTGCTTTGTCCTCATCTGCTTCTACATATTCCTTCCCTTCACCTTTGAGTCTGACAATACCACTTTTGCACTTCCTCTTCACTAACTTATCTGAAAAATGTCTTATCCCCACATTTTATTGCATTGGCTATTTCTTCTTCTTTTTGTATCTTTGCTTTCCTGACTACTTTGCTAGCTTCTCTAAGGTTTTCCAAATATAGGGGCCTGTGTTCCTCTGTCTGTGATCTCTTTTATTTTATGAAGTCCACCCTCTTTTTCTTCACCTTTTCAGCTGCTTATTTCGAGATCCATAGCGGCCTCCTTTTCCTTTTACCTTTATTTACCTTTCTAACAAAAAGGTTGGTTGCCCTTAAAAATCCACTTTGAGTTTTGTCCATTGTTTTTCTACATCCCCCAACTGTTTCCATCCTGCTAACTACTCCTTGAGGTATTGGCCCATCTTGGCAAAGTTAGTTTTACTAAAATCTAAGACCCTCGCTTTGGAATGGATTTTATCAGCCCTAGTCCTAATACTGAACCACACCATCTGGTGATCACCGGATGCAAGATGATTCCCCCCCTCTCCCCCGCCCCCCCCCCCACAACGTCAGAAACACTTTCACCATTGGTAAGTACAAAGACCAGTAAGGCCCTTTCACGTGTGGGTTCTGTTACCAGTTGCCTGAATAATTCTTCCTGTAAGAGAATCCAGGATCTCCTTACTTCTAGATGACGCCAAAGCAGGGATGGTGCCAATCAACATCCGGTATATTGAAATCACCTATCAATAGCACTTCCCATTTCCTGGCAATGCTGCGTATGTGTTCTATTAAATCTCCATCGACCACTTCTCCCTGTGAAGGGGATCTACGTCACGCCAATTCAATTTTGATTTCTCTTTTCCTCTTTCTAGTTTAACCCACAGTGCCTCCTCTCTCCCTTTTAAACCCTGTAATTCTATAGCTTTACTATTATTTTTTTTACATATAGTGCCACTCCTCCTCCCCTCTCCTTCCTGAAAAAAGTATAGCCTGGTGTAATTACATCCCAGTCATGGTTGTCTATGAACCATGTCTCTGTAACTGCCACTAAATCCAAGTCAGCCTCTCCCATTAAAGCCTCAACATCTGGGATCTTATTTCCCATTTAGGGCATTTATACATATCGCTTTCCAGATGTTGACCCTTTTACACATTTCTATAGAGATATTTAATGTTTCACTTACCTGGGGGCTTTCTTCAATCATCCCCTAATAAATCTAGTTTAAAGCCCTCTTCAGTAGGCTAGCCAGTCTGCTACTGAAGACGCGTCGACCCTTCTTGGATAGATGGATGCCATCTCTGCTCTGCAGCCCTTGGAATATCATCCCATGGTCCAGGAAACCAAAACACTCTCGATGACACCATCCATACAGCCATGCATTTATCTCCAGGATGCAAGCTTCTCTGCCTCTGCCTTTATCCTCAACAGGGAGGATTGGAGAGAACACCACCTGCAGATCTATCTGCTAAACTCTCTGTCCCAGAGCCATGAAGTCACTTTTGATAGTCTCAGAGGGATACATGGCACTATCATTAGCGCCAACATGGATGAGCAACATTGGGTAATAGTCATTAGGCTTGATGAGTCGGTGCAAACTCTCCATAACATCTTCAATTTTGGCAATTGGCAGACAGCACACCTCTCTGGACATCAAGTCTGGTCAGCAGATGGGCGCCTCAGTAACTCTCAGAATAGAGTCACCAACCACCACTACCCTTCACTTCCTTATGGTCACCAATTCTGCAACTTTGGGGTGCTTGAGCTCTGGTTCTTCCCTTTCATTGGATGCTTTCACCTCCTCCACTTCCAGGACTGCATAATGGTTCTTCAATTCAAGGGCTTCAGCATGCAGGCATCCTGCACATGGAACTGGTCCTTCAACTGGCATAAAGATCTCTGTCTGAACAGAGGCAGAGGCTGTAACGGGCAACTGCTCTGGCAACACAATATTTCCCTGACATTTGTCATTTGGTGGAGCTTTGGTACCTGTTGAAATAAGAGAGACCTACCAAAGTCCAAAATCCCTGCCTGTCCCTCAGCTGTCCTTTCAATAAAAAGCAGTTAACACACTTTTAAGTGTGTTTTAACAGTGCTGTTCTGAGTCCCAGTGTGTAGCTAATTGGGGTATCCTATAAATGTGTAGCAAATTGGGGAGCTGCCTATAAAGCAAAAATGCTCACATGGGGTGGGTGGGAGCTAACACCTAATGAGGTCAGTGGTTTCAAAGAGCTAGCTGTGAATGCAGCAAAATACAATGAACTCTGACAGAGCTTTTTGCCCAACACCACAAAAATTCCCCCCTTTGCAATATAGAAAAACAAGCAAAAGGAATTGGGTTTTACAGATGAAAACTAAAACCCCTTTATGAGCTTTCAGGCAGAGAGATTGTAGTTAAAAGCCACACAGTATTCCCTTGCTTACATCAGAGTCCCTGTTAGGAATGTCAGTGCTTGCAAGGCCCTATAGACCTTTATACAGCACTCAGCTACCCAGCTCCTTTGAAGGCTAAAGCTGTTGCCCCTGTCACAGCTCCTGCCTCTGTCCAGACAGAGGTCCAAATGCCAGTTGAAGGACCAGTTCCATGTGCAGGGTGCCTGCATGCTGAAGCTCTGAGGAAACAAGTGGAGGAACTCAGAGAGGAGGTGGCGAGGCTGAGGAGCATTCAAGACAATGAGAAGTACATTGATGAGATGCTTCTTGAAACATCCAAGCTCTCTAGCAGAGAAGAAGATGGGTGCCAACAGAATGATGAAGGTTGGGCACAAGTCACCAGGGCCTGCAGAATCACCCATCCAACTTTTCCAGCCGTTGAATTGGAGAACCAGTATGCAGCCCTGGAAGTGGAGGAGGTGAAAGTATCCCTGGAAAGGGAAGAACCAGAGCTCAAGTACCCCAAAGTTGCAGAATCAGTGACCACGAGGAAGCGAAGGGTAGTGGTGACTGAGGGGTACTGAGGCGTCCATCTGCCGACCAGACGTGATGTCCAGAGAGGTATGCTGTCTGCCTGGTGCCAAAATCCAAGATGTTATGGAGAGATTGCCGAGACTCATCAAGCCCACTGACTATTACCCAATGTTGCTAATCCATGTCAAAACAAATGATACTGCCAGGTATCCCTCTGAGCATATCAAAAGTGACTTCATGGCTCTGGGACAGAGGGTGAAGCAGTTAGGTGCACAGGTGGTATAATCTTCAATCCTCCCTGTTGAGGGTAAAAGCCAAGGCAGAGAGGCTCGCATCCTGGAGTAGAAAGCATGGCTGCGTGGATGGTGTCATCGAGAGCGTTTTGGTTCCCTAGACCATGGGATGCTGTTCCAGGGGTTACAAAGCAAAGATGGCATCCATCTGTCCAAGAGAGGTCGACGCGTCTTCAGTAGTAGACTGGCTAATCTACTGAAGAGGGCTTTAAGCTAGATTCGTTGGGGATGGGTGAAAAAAGCCCCCAGGTAAGTGATGCATTAAATACCTTTATGAAAATGGGTAACAGGTGTAACATATGGAAAGCAGTGTGTATAAATGCCCGTAGCATGGGGAATATGATCCCTGATGTGGAAGCTTTGGTGGGAGTGGCCAACTTGGATTTAGTGGCAGTTACAGAAACATGGTTCACAGAAAACCATGACTGGGATGTAACTATACCTGGCTATACAGAAAGGACAGGGTAGGAAGAAGGGGAGGAGGAGTGGCTCTGTATGTAAAAAATACTATTTAAAGCTTTGGAATTACAGAGCTTAAAAGGGAGGGAGGAAGCATTGTGGGTTAAATTAGAAAGAGGGAAAGAGAAATCTATTTGCATTGGCGTGATATACAGACCTCCCTCACAAAAGGAAGAGGTGGACAGAGAGTTAATTGAAGACATACGCAGCATTGCTAGGAAAGGGGAAGTGCTACTGATAGGGGATTTCAATATGCCTGATGTTGATTGGCACATTCCTGCTGCAGTATCATCTAGAAGTAAAGAGATAATGGATTCTCTACAAGGAGAACTATTCAAGCAATTGGTAACAGACCCCACACGTGAAGGGGGCCAAACTGGACTTGGTGCTTACCAATGGTGAAAGTGTTTCTGATGTTATAGTAGGAGATCATTTTGCATCCAGTGATCACCAGATGGTATGGTTCAGTATTAGGACTAGGGCTGTTAGAATCCATTCAAAGGTGAGGATCTTAGACTTTAGGAAGACTAACTTTGCCAAGATGGGCAAATACCTCAGGGAGTCGTTAGTGGGATGGGGGAACAGTTGGGGGATGTAGAAAAACAGTGGGCAAAACGGAAAGGAGATATTTTAAGGGCAACCAACCTTTTTGTTAAAATGATAAATATAGGTAAAAGGAAAAAGAGACCGCTATGGCTTTCGAAAAAGGTAGCTGAAAAAGTGAAGAAAAATAGGGAGGCCTTCATGAAATACAAGAGATCACAGAGAGAGGAAGACAGGCATCTATATTTGGAAAAGCTTAGAGAAGCTAGCAAAGTAGTCAGGAAAGCAAAGATTCAAAAAGAGGAGGAAATAGCCAATGCAATAAAATGGGGGGATAAGACATTTTTCAGATATGTTAGTGAGAAGAGGAAGGGCAAAAGTGGTATTGTCAGACTCACAGATGAAGAACCAGGAGCAGGACCTCAGAAAACACCCACAAACAGGAACAGAAGCGAGGGACATCTTGAACAATTTTCAGAAGACTGTGTTCGTGAGAAACTAGCTCAACTTAAAGTAGACAAAGCGATGGGACCGGATGGGATACACCCTAGAATACTGAGGGAACTTGGAGACGTTCTAACAGCTCCACTGACTGATCTTTTCAATGCCTCGTTGGAGTCGGGAGTGGTGCCAAAGAACTGGAGAGAGGCTCATGTGGTGCCTTTACACAAAAGCGGAAGTAAGGAGGTGGTTGAAAACTACAGGCCGGTTAGTTTAACTGTGGTGGTGAGTAAATTATTGGAAATGCTGCTGAAAGAGAAAATAGTGAGGTTTCTGGAGTCCAGCGGATTACAGGATCCGAGGCAGCATGGATTCACCAGAGGCTGGTCTTGTCAGACAAATCTGATTGATTTCTTTGATTGGGTGACCAGGTAGTTGTACCGAGGGAGAGCCCTAGATGTGGTGTATTTAGATTTCAGTAAAGCCTTTGACACTGTTCCTCACAGGCGACTTATAAACAAACTGAGCACCCTAGGGATGGACCCTAAAGTTACTGCTTGGGTTAGGAATTGGTTGGGTGGGAGGCGACAAAGAGTACATGTAAATGGGGCTCACTCTGAGGAGAAGGATTTTACCAGTGGCTTGCCCCAGGGATCTGTTCTTGGTCCGACTCTTTTTAACATCCTTGTTAGCAATATAGCGGAAGGGCTGCCGGGTAAGGTTTGCCTTTTTGCGGATGATACCAAAATCTGCAATAGAGTAGACACTCAGGAAGGTGTAGATAACTTGAGGAGGGATCTAGCTAAGCTTGAAGAATGGTCTAGAATCTGGCAGCTGGGTTTTAATGTTAAAAAATGTAAGGTCATGCATTTGGGCTGCAGTAATCCAAGGGAGCAATATTGTATAGGGGGTGAAGTACTTTTGTCCACTAAAGAAGAGCGGGACCTGGGTGTGGTTGTGTCTGATGATCTTAAAGTAGCTAAACAGGTAGAAAAGGGGATGGCAAAAGCTAGAATGATGCTTGGGTGCATACTGAGAGGAATGGCTAGCAGAAAAAAGGAGGTGATAGTGCCTCTGTATATGTCTTTGGTGCGACCTCATTTGGAGTATAGTGTGCAATTCTGGAGACCGCACCTTCAAAAGGATGTGAACAGGATGGAGTCGGTGCAGAGGGTGGCTACTAAAATGGTTAGTGGCCTTCATTATAAAGGATATGAGGACAAACTTAAGGATCTTAATATGTATACCTTAGAGGAAAGGTGGGATAGAGGTGATATGATTGAGATGTTTAATACCTCCGTGGCATAAATGTTCAGGGGGAGAGCCTCTTTCAATTGAAAGCAAGTTCTGCTACGAGGGGACATGGGTTGAGGGTGAAAGGGGATAGATTCAGGAGTGATTTGCAGAAATATTTCTTTACGGAAAGAGTGATGGATCCGTGGAATAGTCTCCTAGTGGAGGTGGTAGAGAGAGGACAGTAAATGAATTCAAAAAAGCATCGGACAAACAGAGGATCTCTAAAGTTAAAAAGTGGGCTGTTGTAGTTGTTGATATGGAAGGACATACTAGATAGGCCATGTGGTCTTTTTCTGTCGTCATATTTCTATGTTTCTATGGACCACTGACGCCTGATCAGGTCAGTAGCTTCAAAGAGCTAGCTGTGAATGGAACAAAAAAAACAACTCTGACAGAGCCTTTTGTGACCTCAGGTTCTACAGATTGGGGCATTATTTTTTCTCAAATAATTCCCCAATAATATAAAATATGTATTTTTGATCTATTGCAATTAATGGGGAAAAATAGAGAGGAGAGGAAGAGTAGAACCTCCATGTTTAAAAGCAGAATCATTCCTAGCAATGTGGATATAAGCTTAAAATAACAAAATGGAAATAGATGTCTTGAACAAAGAAATGTATCCTGTTTGGTTAAGGGACAAAAGAACAGATACCAAGGACTGGCAAGTAATTCAGGTTTTACAAACTCCTTTTATTGACCCCTACATGTTTCGGCCAAAGGCCTTCTTCAGGGGGATATCTAATGAGGGTGAAAACCTCGGGAAAAACAAATGCAAAATTTAGAAACAAAATCATAATAAAAACACCGTCAGAAGACACACCATTAATGTAAAATATAAATATAAATGAATTAATAATAAAAACAAATTAATGATAAAACATACAAATTATTGCAAATCAATATAATCAATATGACAATAAAACTGTATTGTACAATAAAACATATATGTCATATAAATCATAAAATATTATCTATATGAACTAATATATAGAAGAGATGAGGATATAAAATAAAAATTACTATATAACTAATAAATCATGTTGTGTCATATTCAATCCATAAAGGATAAATGCCAATAAATAAAATCATAAAAACATAAATATGTAAAAATATAAAATATAAACGTATGTATAAATATACATAAAAACGGTACCTTTTTTTTGTAAAACTTCCTTGCAAATAAAAGATATAAAACACTGAAATAAATTATTGAAAAGCGAGTATCTCTCAATTAATAATAAATAATTTAAAAACAGTCATAACAAAAATATGTTATATCATGAATCATCAGAGTAAATATGTCCATGGAAAGTAAACCCAAAAGTGTACCCAAAAGTATATTATCTGTATTATAAATGAAAAGAGAACTCTTCTACTTGAAGATAAAATAAACAAAAAACACGGAGGAGCAACATGTCATGATGTATCAATTGAAAAATAGATTATAACCTGATATTAGCATTATTCAAAAATCGCATAATCATAAATAAGAACAAAGAGAGGGGATTTCTTATAAACATAAGCCTCATTGTTACCCAAGTGAGTTGGGCTTGATAGAACTTCGAACCAATCATTTAATGTTCCTGTTACACAACGTTACAAACATGTGATATGTATAAGAGTATAAAAGGACTCAAAATCAGTAGAATCACAAAATATTTTTAAAAAACAGAAGAATGCCATCTAAAATAACCATATTTAAAAGTGTTCCTTAAAATTACGACCCGCCATGTACGAGCAATGTTCAATGATACGAACGCTCAATAGCTTACTATCACCAGCAAAACAAAATACAAATGACTTAGAAAACCTTTTCGACAAGATCTCCCTATATTATTTATAGAAAACATATGTCACATCTTTTAATGAACATCAAAATGTTTATAAGGTCTAAAGTAAAAGCCATTGCAGTACTAAAGTTCACCTGAAAAAGGCTTTAATGTAGTTTGAAAAACATTATTTTATAAAAACATTATTTTATAAAAATTGTCCTACCAAGACCATGCCAACCAGTGGCAACACTGTTTATAAAAACTTAATAAAACATCAAGTGAACTTTGAAAACAAACAAAGAATGTGAAAGAACATATCGCACCACGGCGTGAGCCTTCCTGCATAGGCAATGTTGTAAATGGAATGACAGTCATAGTGTTCAAATTGGCGTTTTCCCGCCGAATCAAGGTTAAAGTTCACAATTTAAAACTTTTGGAAACAAAATAAAATGCTTAGTTTTTCAAAGATTAATACAAAAGTGTTGTTATGTCAAACATATATACTTCTTTACTGTGATATTTTAAAAAATCCAATGAGCGCTATAGCTTATTTTCCCGGCGTTTTTTTGCCAGCCTGAAATAAAAAGTCATTCCACGATCGTATGGGCATAATAAACTAGTGGCATCTAAATCAGTTTGCAATTTATATCTGTATGTAACCTCACTTTCTCTTTATAACGAATTGTCCAAAATTATGCAAAAGAATAAGGGATGAATAGAAGGGGGGGAGGGAGGAGAGGTTTGGTTAATACAATTATAGCAAGGTAATGACAGAAATTTTAATTAAAATTATAAGAAGATAGATAACAATAAAACTAAATGATAAAAATCAGTAAGCACAATAAAAGAATAAAAATGAGTGGCACACATAATATACATAAGAAATATTGTATCAACAGAATCCTCAAAAAAAATGACACCATATAAAGAATTTAAAAACCTTAAAAAACATGTATGGCACATAGTAAATAAAATGAGTCAATATGCATGTAAAAACATTTCTCCAGGACCAAGCAGGAAGTCAGTCCTCACATATGACGTCGGCGCCGACGGAGCCCTCGCGGAGCAATTTCCCCAGCTTTCAAAGAAAGCCTTTGGGAATTGCAGCGCGCATGCGCGGTCCCCTTCCCGCCCAAGGGTGCCATCTTGCTCAGTCTTCTTTTTTCCGCGGAGCCCTACAGACGCTGTTTGTGATCGCCGCAGAAAAAGTTGATTTTATTTATTATTCTTTTCTTGGTTCGAAGCCAGATCCTTTTCCCGCCCGGACCCGCTACGCCGGTATCGGGTCCGTTCTTTATTTTTCGGTTTTTTGTCCTTCGTGACAAGCGTTCGCGCCATTTTTTTCTTTTTCACTGGCAGCCCTGTCTTTTGACCTCGCAGGGGCCCTTTTTCCCCCGATGGCTGCCAGCGGGTTTAAAAAGTGTGATCGGTGTAAGAAACTTATGTCTCTTACCGACACACACGACTGCTGCCTCGGACCCGATCATGACCCGATGATCTGTGGTCCGTGTGGCAAGATGTCCTCAAAAACGTTGAGGAGTCGGCAGCATCAAAGAGAACGAATCTTCTCTGACTCCGCGTCCGGCCGGGCCCAGACCTCGTCAGAGGCTTCGATGTCCCGGGACTCCGGTCCTGAGCATCGTCGGAGTTCCTCTGAGCAGGGGTCTCCTGCCCGGGAACATCATAGGAAGAAAAAACCCACGAGGGCGGCGTCGGTGGACGCTCCTGGTTCCTCGAGAGCCAGGTCGCATAGCCTCGATAGCCGTCCTGGGTCCTCGGAGTCGGAGAGGCCTTCGAAACATCTTCGTCTCGAGATGGAGTCTCCTGGACACGTGAGTACTGTAGTCCTCGTGGACTCGCCTCCGAAGGAGCCGACGTCGGGCCTGACGCCGTCGGGGCCCGAGTCGGGGGCTGCTGGGTCTTGGAGAGCAGTTTGGCTGCCTTCATGGACCAGCAGCGGGCATTGATCGCTGGCCTCGCCGGTGCATCTGCCCCGGCCACCGGGACGTCGACGTCCAAGTCGACCCTGGAGACCGAGCCGATCCTCGAGTCCATGCGAGCTCGAGTCGATCCTCGGTCGTAGTCTCCCTCGGCCTCCTGTTCGGGACCGAGGTCGTCGACACCAACACCCTCGGCGTCGGGGCGGAGGACATCGGTGCCCGCCCGACCGGAGCCGCTCGATTCCTCCTCCGAGGAGTCAGCCTGGGAAACGGAGGACGAAGACTCACCTGGTACTTTTTGGACTCGGTACGTCCCATCGGACTCGCCCGAGTCCGAACCTCGGAGACGGTCACCCTCGGAGGACACCCGGTTCTCGGACTTCGTGCGGGATATGGCCAAGGCCTTGGGATTCCATTATGACTCTCCCCCGAAGGAGGCCTTTACTGTACTGGTTCCTCCGATGCTGGAGTGACTTCTCTTCCGCATGTGGGAGAGCCCGGCATCGGCGCCAGTGTTAAGCAAGCGGGTCGATTCCATTTATCGAGTCCGCAAGAGCCCCGGGTTCCAAAAGGCACAACTACCACACCATTCCATGGTGGTGGAATCGGCCATGCATCGACTCAAGTCAGAAGATGCGCTCCTCGGTGCCTCCCGGCCGGGAGGCCCAGAACCTGGATGCCCTCGGTAGGAAGTGCTACCAGGGCTCTATGCTTGCTTGTCGAGTCCAGACCTACCAGCTCTATATGGGCATGTATCTCCGAGACCTGGCAAAAGAAATTGCCGGGTTCTCTGCTGGTCTCTCCGAGGAACCTTTGCAGAGGTTCCAGGCCTTGTCCACTGGTATTCGAGAGTGCTCGAAGTTTATCTCTCGAGCAGCCTACGATGGCTTCGAAGCATCGGTGCCTGCCGACAGGCTTGGCTTCAGTCATCCGACCTCGAGCCATGAGTACAGGACAAGTTGGTCGATGTCCCCTGCAGAAGTGAAAACCTCTTTGGCAAGCCCATGGCTGAAAAGGCTGCACAGATCGAGACCGAGACTCTGACCAGGACTAGGCTGTCCAGAAAAACCTCTGCCCCTTCTCAGAAGAAGAAGGGCTCAGGGAAAAAGCCATTTTGCCCGAGGAAGGCGGCTGCCTATAAACACTACCCTCATTATCAGGCCTCAGCAGCTCCCCAAAAGGGTCAGCAGGCCAAGGGACGGGGTAATGGGTCCCGTAGGCAGCAGGCCCCCAAGCCCACAACACCGGCCCCTGCTCAGCAGGGTGGGGGTTTTTGACTCCATCAGCATAGCCTCTTCCCCTCTGCTGGTTTCTCTCAGCACAGGAGGCCGGCTGGTCCACTTTGCCCACAGGTGGTCAGCCATCACATCAGATGCCTGGGTGCTTCATATAGTTCAAAAAGGCTATCTTCTACACTTTCACCAGGTACCTCCCTCCTACTTTCCAGGGGAGCCTCCAAGACTCCCTCTGCACAGGGACTTACTCCTTCAGGAGTTAACAAGTCTTCTTCAGGAACAGGCTGTGGAATCGGTGCCCCACCACCTGAGGGGTCAAGGCTTTTATTCCAGGTACTTTCTGATAACAAAACGAACAGGAGGCCTCAGACACATCCTGGACTTGCGAAACCTAAACAAGTTCCTGGCAAGGGAAAAGTTCAAGATGCTTACCCTTGGAATCCTGCTGCCCTACCTCCAGCAGGGAGACTGGCTATGCTCCTTAGATCTGAAGGATGCCTATACTCACATCCTTATTCATCCAGACCACAGACAATATCTCAGGTTTGTTGTGGGAGGAAATCATTACCAGTACAGAGTACTGCCCTTTGGCCTATCCTCCGCCCCCAGAGTGTTCACCAAATGCCTAGCAGTGGTGGCGGCCTATCTAAGACTTCAAGGCCTTTTTGTGTTTCCATACCTGGACGACTGGCTCATCCGGGCCCAGTCTTCCCAAGAGGCCACTCAGGCCACTCATCGCACTGTGACCCTGCTCCAGCACTTGGGCTTTGTCATAAACTTCGCAAAGTCCACTTTGCTCCCCTCTCAAAATCTCGAATTCATCGGCGCAAGGTTGAGCACACTTCAGGCGCGGGCCTTCCTGCCTCTAGACAGAGCACACAGGCTCATGGATCTCGCCAGCCACTTTCACAGCAATTCCCTTGTCTCTGCCAGGCAATTTCTGAAACTGCTCGGCCATATGGCTTCCACGGTCCATGTGACCCCCAATGCCTGCCTGAACATGCGACCTGCTCAGTGGTGCCTACGCACTCAATGGCATCAGGCCACGGGGAGCCTGGCGGACTCAGTACAGGTATCCGACCTGCTGGTCTCTTCTCTGCGGTGGTGGCTTCATCTGCCAAACCTGCTGCTGGGAGTGGATTTTCAATCTCCTCCGCCTTCTCAGGTGCTAACGACCGATGCTTCTCTCCTGGGTTGGGGAGCACATTGCCAAGGGACATGTACTCAAGGCCTCTGGACTCCTTGGGAGTCTGCTCAGCAGATAATCTTCCTGGAGCTCCGAGCCATCCGCCTAGCTCTGAGAGCCTTCTCCCACCTCACTTCTCACCAGTCTGCGCTGGTCCAGACGGACAATCAAGTTGCAATGTTCTACGTGAACAAACAAGGAGGAACAGGCTCCTTCCTTCTCTGTCAAGAGGCACAAAAACTGTGCTCTTGGGCCGTCCTACACGGCATCCTCCTCAAAGCTGTCTATCTCCCAGGTCAGGAAAATTACCTGGCAGACAAGCTAAGCAGGATCCTCCAACCACACGAGTGGAGATTGGATCCATTGGTGGTTCAGCGGATCTTTCTGAAGTGGGGCCTCCCCACCATGGATCTGTTTGCCAGTCCTCTGAACCGGCAACTTCCCAGATTCTGCTCTTGACAACCGCATCCTCTCAGAGTAGCAGCGGATGCTTTTCTGATTCCATGGTCCACAGACCTCTTGTATGGCTTTCCTCCCACGCCACTGGTGTCTCGCACGCTCTTCAAGGTTCTCAGAGACAGAGCCTCGATGATCCTAGTGGCTCCCCGGTGGCCGAGACAGCCCTGGTTCCCGCTTCTGATGCAGCTGGCGGTGGACACTCCTCTTCCTCTGGGGTTTCAACCCGATCTCCTGTCACAGGATCAGGGGACTCTCCTACACCCCAACCTCCGGTCCCTTCATCTGATGGCCTGGTTGCTGAAAGGGTAGTCCTTGCTCCCCTCCTGCTGCCTCGGGAGGTAGAAGAGGTTGTCTTGGCCTCCAGGCGGCCCTCCACCCGGAAGTCCTACGCACTTAAGTGGCGTCGGTTTTCCGTGTGGTGTGCTCAGCAGTCTGAGAATCCCTTCTCCTGCTTGGTGGCAGTGGTCTTGCAATATATGCTTTTCCTCTCCAATCTTTGGTGGCTCGTTTTCTCCGAGGCCTCCTTATTCTTAAGCCTCCTTTGTGCCCACCAGCCCCTGAATGGGATCTGAATGTGGTCTTGCAGCGGATTACCTGTCCGCCCTTTGAACCTATGGCTACCTGCCCTCTTCGTTTTCTTTCCTGGAAAACCTTGTTTTTTGTAGCCCTTACCTCTGCTAGGCGCGTTAGTGAACTGCAGGCCCTAGTGTTTGATCCCCCTTACACTAGGTTCTACAGGAATAGGGTAGTCTTACGGACTCACCCTAAGTTTCTTCCAAAAGTAGTTTCTCTTTTTCATCTCAACCAGGAGGTGGTTCTTCCGACCTTCTTTCCCAGGCCGCACGCCACCCGGGCTGAAATGGTCTTGTATACCCTGGACTGTAGGAGGGCGTTGTCCTTCTACCTTGACCGTACGCGGGAGCATAGGAGGGCTGTTTCAGCTCTTCGTTTCTTTTGACCCCAATAAGTTGGGGCTACCTGTCTCCAAGCGTACTTTGTCCATATGGGTTGCTGACTGTATCGCTTGGGCTTATGGGGCAGCCGGCCTCTCGTTGGAGGGTCGTGTCACGGCTCATCGTGTTAGGGCAAAGGCTGCATCAGTGGCTCACCTCCGCTCTGTTCCGTTGGCAGACATCTGCCGGGCCACTACTTGGTCTTCAAGCCAGACTTTTGCGGCCCATTACTGCCTGGAGAGGGAGTCCCGCAGGGACAGTGCTTTCGGTCAGGCAGTCCTCCATAATCTCTTTGAGGTTTAGGCAACTCCTACCCTCCGGCCCTGGTGTTGGGCTACCGGTCGGGGGCGTTTTCAGAGAAGATTCCTTCCTTCTGTGCTACTGAGCTAGAGGTAGCTCATTTTTCCGCTTGAGGTCTCCGGTAGCCTTAAGCTAGGGAGTCCCATATGTGAGGACTGACTTCCTGCTTGGTCCTGGAAAAAGAGTAGTTACTCACCTGTAACAGGTGTTCTCCAGGAGCAGGAGGAATCAGTCCTCACAACCCTCCCTCCTCCCCTTGGAATTGCAGTCCTCTCATTTCGTTTTTGCTACTTTTTTTGCTGTCTTTTAGCTATGTCATCAGACTGAGCAAGATGGCACCCTTGGGCGGGAAGGGGACCGCGCATGCGCGCTGCAATTCCCAAAGGCTTTCTTTGAAAGCTGGGGAAATTGCTCCGCGAGGGCTCCGTCAGCGCCGACGTCACCCATATGTGAGGACTGATTCCTGCTGCTCCTGGAGAACACCTGTTACAGGTGAGTAACTACTCTTAATGATGATAAGAACAAAGGGGCATATTAATAAAATGCAGTACTTTACTGCGCAGTAAGCCCCAAAGCTTAGTGCAGGGGTGGCGCCGAACGTTTGCTAAAGAATGGATGCATTCCCATTATCTCTCCATGCACTTGGCGTGGGTCCTGCACCCTCTCCCTACTAAGTGGTTTTCCGCTACTAACGTAGGTGTGAACGCCACTCATTGAGGTGGCAGTACTTAACTGCAACATTGACAGATTGCAGTAAGAATGCCTGTGCTTAATCACAAATGTGCACGCTGTGCCCCTGAACTGCCCAGTCTCCATTCCAACCTGCACTAAGTAGTTAGCGCGGTAATTTTACCACAGTTGCATCTTTAGCATGTGGTAAGGGTTACCGCAGTGTGCTTAGTGCACAGTAAACCTAACACTGTTAGCACACCTTAATATGCCCCATAGATCATAGGGATAACCGGATGCTTTACTTAAATAAAAAACAAAAAAATCGCTTTCCTTAGGCATAAGATATCATGCTTCCTCTCTTGTCTTCACCAATGCATTGATCTCCTCTTGTAGTAAAGGAGTGGGGGACAGAAAAGGATCTATCACTGAGCTGCCGCTTAATTTCAGCAATGTAATCTTTTTTTGTTTAAAACCACATTTGCACCCCCTCTGTCCGTTGACCTAATAACAATGGGCCCGATATTCAGCGGCGAAGGCTATGCGCTGCCGTCGCCGCTGAACCTAGCCCTGGATATTCAATGCTAGGGCCATATCCGGCCACTGACATGGAATATCCCAGTCTCGCACAGCGCCTAGAATGTAGTAGCTAACCAGGCAGTGGCGATATTGAGCTTTTGCCGCACCTATCTTTACCCACAGGTTGCTAACTGGGCAGTGGTTTAATATCGCTGCTGCCTGGATAACTACTGACTCTGCTCTAGAACACCTATGACACGCCCTAATACTACATGGTTAGCATCGCGACGTGTAGCGGCGTTACTCTGGGATATTCAGTGGCACTAACCATGTTCGTGCCACTGAATATCCCTCTAAGCAGCATTTACATGGTTTACAGGTCTGTAAACTGTGTATAAATGCCTTTGAATATTTGGCCCAATATCTTTATTGGCATGGAGGTCTGTGATGGCCTGACTCTCTTCTCTAGACAGATTGTAAAATACATTATTTTTCTTCCTTTCCAACTTCTTTATGTTGTTCAAAACTAACAGGAAAAGTGTGAGTTAGGGCGTACGGGTTGGGGGAGATGGGAGACAGGAGGGACTCTCCATGAGTTGTGTTACTAATGACAGAACGATCAATAGTCCTGGTAATGGATTTGGGAAAAAATGTTGGATTGGAAGTTTTCAAGTGAACTTAAGAAAGTCTGGCTCTAAAGAATTGTAGGGCCCAATTTTCGAAGGCATTTACACAGGTAACTGACCTAGTTACCCATGTAAATGCCTTGTTTAGGATTTTCGAAGGGGACCTGCACAGGTAGTGCTGTTTGAAAATCGATATGTCCCAAACACGCCCAGATGCTATGCGGTTGGCATCGGGACATGTTGACGGCGGAGCAAAAGGCTAACCAGGTAGCACAGATTTTTGATGCTACCCGCTTAGCCCTCTGGGCTTTCTTCAAACAAAAATAAAGAGCAAGTAAGGATGGAAAACAGAAATAGCAAAGTTGTATCTCCAGGAACAAGCAGGAATGTAGTCATCACATATGGGTATCGTCGGTACCGACGGAGCATGCGCGGGAACGCTCCCCAGCGTCCAAACAGAAAGCTTTTGGGAGCATCCCACAGCGCCTGCGTACTGCCTTCCCGCCTTTCCCAACTGCCTCTCTCCAGTTCTTCTTTTTCCGCGGAGCCAGCAGGTTGTGTTCCTATCACCGCAGAAGAATTCTTCTTTTATTTCTTTCTTTTTTGTGGTCGTGTCTGCCTTCCTCGACGCTTTACCGGTACCGCCGTTTTTTTTTCTTCTTATTTCTGTCTTTTAAAAAAAAAAAATATATATATATTCTACTTTTCTTTTCTTCAGGTGTACGCGCCTTTTTGGGCCTTAGGCCCAACAGCTTTTCCTTACAATGGAGAAACCTGCCTCTGGTTTCAAAAAGTGCACCAAGTGTGGCGGTACCATCTCCGTCACCGACACCCATGAATGGTGTCTAAAATGTTTAGGTCCTGACCACTCCATCACGGATTGTATGTCCTGCGCCATGATGTCTAAAAGAGGTCGGCAGAACCAAGCTGATAAGCTCAGTACCCTGTTTCCCTCTGATGCAGCTTCGGTGGCATCGATGTCTTCCAGGGCTGCTTCTTCCTCCCGTGGATCTCAGGTAACTAAACATAAGTCCAGCCGGTCCTCAAAGGGTAGATCTCCTTCTAAGCATTGAGATGCCTCTGGCGTTGTCCTTGAGGATTCTGCACCGGCAAAATTGCCCCGGTGGGAGGCTTCGGCTTCCAAAGCATTATCGGGGCTCCAGGATGTTCTCGAGGCCTCGACCTCGGCAGAACTACTGGTGCCATGCTCTGGGGTACTGGCGGTCTCCTCCGGTACCGACATCCAGGCATTGGCAGCGTCGATAAACCAGAGAGTCCTGGCTATTGAGCACAGTCTGGCGGCTCTCCTTGCGGCATCGACGCCCTCGGAACCGTGACAGACAATTCAGCCAGTACCGGCTCCGTTCCCGGCATCGGTATCGGCATCAGTACCGGTACCGATAGCATCGACATCGGCATCGGTGTCTGCTTTGCCGGTACCCAGTCATCTGATGCCCTCCGGTACCGATACCCCGGTACTGGTTACTCCCGGTACCGACTTCGGTCGGTACGGGTATCGGGCTCTTCAAGAGCATCTGGACAAACGGTACTTCGAGTCCTCAGAGGAATCTGAGGATTCTGACAGTTCTGTCGATGCAGGAATGCTTCTCCCAAAGGAGCCCTCCTCCCCCAAGTGCAGGATGTCTCCTCCAGAGGATGTTTCCTTCCAGGATTTTATCAGGGAAGTGGCTCGGGGTCTATCTATTACTGTGGCCCCTGAAACAAAGCCAAGGGCCAAGGAGTTGGAAATTCTACAATATCCCAAAACTCCTAAGGAGGCAGCTACCTTGCCCATTCATGAGATTTTATATGATCTCATGTTAAGGATGTGGGAGACACCTCTTACCACCTCTCCTCATTCTTGCAGACTCGATACTATGTATCGAGTCCCTCCTTGTCCTGGTTTCCAAAATACTCAGCTTCCTCACCACTCTATTGTAGTGGAATCAGCTATGAGAAGGATCAAGAGTGCAAAGAGGCATGCCTCTTATCCTCCAGGACGTGAGTGCAGAACCCTGGATGCTTTTGGACACCGGGTCTTCCAAGCTTCCATGCTTTCTGCCAGGATCACTTCCTATAATCTCTACATGGGAATGTTCCTGAAGGAGGTCACAGATGATTTAGAAGCTTTAAGTCCTATTCTTCCTGAGGATAGAAGACAAGATTTTCTCACTTTGGTCAAACATGCCCAAGATGTTTCTAAATTTGCCAACCGTGCAGCCTTTGTTTTGAGTGCATAAGCAGGACCTATGCTATTGCCATAGGTGCACGTAGAATTGCTTGGCTCCAGGCATCTGATCTGGAGCTCTGGGTACAAGACAAATTGGGAAACATCCCTTGTACTGGTGAGAACCTGTTTGGTAGAGATTGGCAGGAAAAAGCCTATCAGATGGATGCTGAAAATTCCACCTTGGATAGATTATCAAAGTCCACTGCTGATCCTGCTAGAAAGAAATTGTTTAAGCAACCATTCTTTTCTAAGAAGAAAAGATTTTATCCTGCTTATCTTCAGCAGGGACGTTCTGCAGGTCAGCTTACCAGGAAAGGTCAGCAACCACCCAAACAGAAGAAAGCAAAGACTGCTAGGCCTCAGCCGGCCCAGCAGGCTCAGCCTCCACAGGGCCTTTGACTCTCAACTAGAGAACTTAGCCTTCCTGGCTCTCGGGGGACCAGAGCCTTCCACCATTCCAGGAAGGTTATGTCATTTTGCCCCAGATGGGGGCAGATAACAGCAGAGCATTGGACACTCTCCATCATAGAGGAGGGGTACAAGCTTCATTTTTCAAGCACGCCCCCTCACACAATAGTAAAGCAGTTCAATTCTCCAACCTCTCTCATCAACCTGTTAGGTCAGGAGGTCGCTATCCTTCTTGCCCAAGGGGCAATAGAAGAAGTACCCATTCATCAGCAGGGTACAGGGTTCTATACCCCTTATTTCCTTATACCAAAGAAAACAGGGGTTACAGACCTAACTTAGACCTCAGAGAATTGAACAAATTCCTTGTCAAGGAGAAATTCAAGATGATTTCTCTGGGATCTCTGCTGCCATACCTTCGGAGTCAGGATTGACTTTGTTCTCTAGATCTCAAGGATGTGTACACCCATGTCCTCATCCATCCAACCCACAGAAGGTTCCTTCGGTTCCTTTTTCAAGGAAAGCACTACCAATACAGGGTGCTTCCTTTTGGCCTGGCCTCAGCACCAAGGGTGTTCACGAAATGCATGGCTGTAGTAGCAGCATTTCTGCACACTCTAGGGTTATTCGTCTTCCCCTACTTAGACGACTATCTCATTCGAGCCCCAACAGAGTCATAGACCAGGACTTCTCTATCCTGCACAATGCGTATCCTTCAGTATTTAGGGCTGGTAATAAACATCCCAAAATCCAGTCTGACTCCCACTCAATCTTTAAAGTTCATAGGAGCTTTGCTGGATACCAGAAAGGCAAGGGACTATCTCCCCCAGGCCCGTTGCCTTCGCATGGTGCAGTTAGCTTCTCAAGCAGTGCTACAGCCTCATCTAACTGCTTGAGAAATGTTACAACTACTAGGTCACATGGCATCTACAGTGCATGTGGTTCCCTATGCTCGCCTCCATATGAGGGCAGCTCAGTGGACTTTATCCACCCAATGGACCCAGGCATCAGGATGCCTGTCAGACAAAATAGCAAATACAGGTTGCCTTATTTTGTCCCTCCAGTGGTGGAAGTCCACTCCAAACCTGTTGCTGGGGTCTCCATTCCAACAACCCCAACCCCAAGCAACTCTCTCTCTTTGCGCTCAGAGCAATCTTCCTTGCTCTGCAAGTGTTCCACACCCTGCTCAGCTGCAAGACAGTCCTCATTCATACGGACAATCAAGTAGCCATGTTCTATGTGAACAAGCAGGGGGGAACAGGCTCTCTGTCGCTTTGCAACGAAGCTTTCCGACTATGGGCTCTCGCCAGAGAGCATCAGATTCATCTCCTGGCAGTGTATCTTCCAGGCATACAAAACTCTTGGGCAGACAGACTCAGTCGAGTTCTGCTTCCACATGAATGGTCGCTGCCTGCAGACCAGGTAACCAAGATTTTTCAAATTTGGGGAACCCCGGACATAGACCTCTTTGCAAGTCCGTGGAATGCCAAACTTCCCCGGTTCTGTTCCAGAATTCTGGCTTAGAAGGCTCAGGCCAGGGATGCTTTCCTCCTTCATTGGGGTCAAGACTTCCTGTATGCCTTTCCACCCATTCCCCTAATTCCCAAAACCCTGTTCAAGCTTCAGAGAGACAGAGGCCATATGATTCTCATAGCTCCACATTGGCCACGGCAAGTGTGGTACCCTCTGCTTCTACAGCTCTCTCAAGCTCCTTCCCTGGAGTTGGGGTCGGCTCCAGATCTCCTATCTCAGGAGGATGGAATGTTATGGCATCCCAATCCCCAGTCTCTGCATCTCAGGGCTTGATTGCTGAAGGCCTAGATCTCCAGAATCTTAATCTTCCTCAGCAAGTAAAAGATATTCTTTTTGCTTCCTGGAAACCTTCCACAAGACGCTTTTATGCTTTTAAGTGGAAAAGGTTTACCATATGGTGTTTGCAGAAGGGTCTTAACACCCTTGCGATACCTCTGGAATCATTGCTGGAGTATCTCCTTCATTTATCCAATGCAGGACTTAAGACTAATTCAGTAAGAGTCCATTTGAGTGCTATTGCAGCTTCCTTTAAGCCTCTAAATGGACAACCTATTTCCTCTCATCCTCTTATAGCAAGATTTATGAGAGGCCTTCTTCTAACTAAGCCTCCCATTAGGCCACCACCGGTGGCATGGACTTAAACCTGGTTCTTGGGCAGCTCATGAAGCCACCCTTTGAACCTTTAGCTACTACCTCCTTGAAATTCCTTTCTTGGAAGGTTATCTTTCTCATTGCAATCACATCAGCACGCCGCATTAGTGAGTTGCAAGCGCTAGTAGCTGATCCACCTTATACAAAGTTCCATCATGACAAGGTAGTCCTTAGGACTCATCCACACTTTATGCCAAAGGTGGTCTCGCCTTTTCATCTAAACCAAGCGGTCTACCTACCTGTGTTTTTTCCAAGGCCTCATGCATCAAATGCAGAGAGGAATCTTCATACCTTGGACTGTAAAAGAGCTTTAGCCTTTTACTTACAAAGAACACAGCAACATAGAAAGTCCTCTCAACTCTTTGTTTCTTTTGATCCTTCTCATTTGGGACTTCCAGTCTCCAAGAGGACACTGTCTAACTGGATTGCTCAGTGTGTTTCCTTCGCCTATCAGAGTAAGAACCTTTCTCTGGAGGGCCATGTCACAGCTCACAATGTGAGAGCCATGGCAGCCTCAATGGCTCAACTGCACTCTGTGTCTATCGACGACATCTGTCGAGCAGCCACTTGGGCCTCTGTTCATACCTTCACAGCCCATTACTGCTTGGACAAGGACTCCCGCCAGGATGCCTTGTTTGGTCAGGCTGTTCTCCAACACCTGTTCCATACCTAATCAACTCCTACCCACCATCCCTGGTAGGATGCCAGAGATCCATGGGGGAAGTGGAGCCCTGTTCCGGGACACACAACTTCTGGGGTTTCTCCCTGGCACCTAAAGCTAGGGAGTCCCCATATGTGATGACCACATTCCTGCTTGTTCCTGGAGATAGCATAGTTACTCACCTGTAACAGGTGATCTCCGGGAACAGCAGGAATATTTAGTCCTCACAACCCACCCACCTCCCCTAGGAGTTTTATCTCTCTATCTCTTTCCTTTCCCTCTCTCTCTCTCTTTGTCTCAGCTTTAAAACTCAACTGGAGAGAGGCAGTTGGGAAAGGTGGGAAGGCAGTACGCAGGCGCTGTGGGATGCTCCCAAAAGCTTTCTAATTGGATGCTGGGGAGTGTTCCCGCGCAGGCTCCGTCAGTACCAACGATACCCATATGTGAGGACTAAATTCCTGCTGTTCCCAGAGATCACCTGTTACAGGTGAGTAACTATTCTTTATCTGTAACAGGGTTTCTCTGTGAACAGCAAGGGAATGCAACCATACTTGATGGTGAAAGTCTGTGGGCAGATCCATGGTGCAGAGCTCACTCTCAACTTAGAAGACCCCCCCCCCCCCCCGTACTATGGATAACACCACACTCCTCCCTGCTTCCTCAGCTCGCATCGTTGGGGTCATCTTTGATTCTACTCTCTCTTTTTCTGCACACATCCATTCTTTCTCTATAACATTCATTCCTCCCTTTCTACATACACTACTAATACCCTCATCAACTCAGTAATCACTTCTCGTCTTGACTATTGTAACCTGCTCCTTGCTGATCTCCCTCTGAATCATCTTGCTCCTCTTCAATCTGATCAAAACTCAGCTGCATGACTTATCTTCCGCCAATGTCCATGCTTATGTAACCACTCTTCTGAAGTCCCTTCACTGGCTTTCTATCCATTTCCGCATCCAGTTCAAACATCTCCTACTTATCTATAAGTGCATCCATTCTGCGGTTCCTCACTACTTTTCCTCTGTTATCTCACGCTACACTCCTCCTTGAGAACTCTGCTCCTCTGGCAGATTCCTTTTATCTGTACCCTTCTATGCTACTGCCAACTCCAGACTTTGTCCATTCCTTTGCTCCTTCATGTGCCTGGAACAGATTAACTGAGTCGGTGCATGGGGCTCGTTCTCTGACCCTATTCAAGTCCAGTCTGAAGAACCACCTCTTTAAGGCTGCTTTTGGATCTTGATGCTCCTCATGCTCTTGCCCACTACTGAATTGTATGTCTTGCCATACTCTAGTCCCCAGTTTTGTGATGTTTTTTCATCTTGATTAGACTGTAAGCTCTGATGAGCAGGGGCTGTGTCTTACATCTATATGTACAGTGTTGCGTATGCCTTGTAGGGCTATACAAATTATTATTAGTAGTAAGTAAGCTGTACTTGTTCATGTTAAAGCGCAGCTTTGGAACAGAACTAAAAAAAGTTGGAAATCCTCAACTTCTCTGTTTCTATGGACGGCAGAAAATTATGGCAGATAAAAAACATATGGCCTATTCACTCTGCCCATCTATATCAACTACTAAGGTCTACAGTCTCTTCCTTAGAGACCTTTTGTTCTTGCCTCATGGTTTCTTAAATTCAGATAATTTCCACAACATCGGCTGGGAAGCTGTTTCATGCATCTGCCACCTTTTTGGTAAAGAAATATTTCCTTAGATTACTCCTAAGTCTCTCCCATTTCACCCTTATTCTGTACTCCCTCTTTTCAGAGCTTCCTTTCAATTTAAACAAGATAACTCTCTGTGCATTTATATCATGGAGGTATTTATATAGTAACATAGTAAATGACGGTAGATAAAGACCAGCATGGTCCATCTAGTCTGCCCAGTACGATGGCAAGAGTAGATGCACCTGCCGCTCTGTGCAAGCCCCCCCTCCCCATGTCTTTGTTTTTGTTTAGGGGTGAACCCACCACTCCATGTAGGACACCCCCCATTTGTTAAGAAATTAGATGGTTCAGTTTATTTTGATTTTATCCTGTTACTGTAAAGGGATCCACTGTGTCTGTCCCATGCCATTTTGAATTCCGTCATTGTGTTTGCCCCCACCACTTCCATTGGGAGGGCATTCCAAGCATCCACCACCCTTTCTGTGAAAAAGTATTCCTTATTGTTCCTCCAGTTTAGTCCTCAACCTCTGGGTAGTGAACCTCCTCCTGCAGCCTGGAGACTGGGCATGTCAAAAACTCATGACATCACTGGATATAGCCTGCTAGTCTCTCCCATCAGCCCCCAGTGTGTCCAGTCTCCATGCAGCAGGAGGACACAGTGAGCCTAGTTTCTGGGCTCACTTGGGGGAACAGATAAGGAGCATTTAGTGTGACAAATTTTATTCTGATTTTACTTTTGATTTTTACCTTTATTTTACTTTTAATTTTACTTTTAATTCAGTTACCTTTGGTTATTTGGCAATCAGGGATTAGTTCCCTTTAGTTGTTAGGAGTAAATTTCCTTATTTACAGTAATTTTAAATTTGAGCCTGGCTCTTTAAGTTAGTAGCAGCTCTCGCCTTCCCTCCTTCTCAGTTATTTTCACTTGCTGCAGGCATTCTCTGGTGCGGATCTCTCTCCCTTGACAGTACGGGAGAGAGCTCCGGGACCCGTACAGCCACACTGAAGCTGTGTGAGATTGGAGCCTCTCCGTTGCTGCGAGATTTTAATTTTACTCTGTTGAACCGGCTGAGCATTCCTCGCCGCGGCTGGCAGGCGCATCAGCGCGGCTTGAGGATCGGATGAATCCCCGTGGCTTTCGGCCCTGCAGGTAAGGCCTTCGGGCTCTGTCGGTCTGCTGAGGCCTCCTTTTTGCAGCGGCTGTTCTTGGCGCCAAAATTCATTGGCAAAGGGGCGGCCATTTTCTCTCTAGGTATTTGGACCGCATGGCGAGAGTTGCAGTGAGATGCCTGTGTTAGGAAGACAACAGGCAGAATAGCTAGATTTTTAGGTCTAGTGTTCCTTTCTTTTGTTTGTAGGATTTTTGAGGCTCGGGGGGGTTCCTCGGCTTTAAGGGGGCTGTTGTCAGTCCTCTTTATTTTTAAGTTTATTCTTAGGTTTATAGGACAACAGTTTTGGCATTGATCTCTGATGCCACATGTTCTTTCCCTCCTAATCATGTCTCTGAGGAGCATCTGTTAAGTCCCGGGATATTAGGCAAATTGCCAGCTTTTAGGTTCAAGAGCAGAGCCCTAACTTGTAGTTGGAAAGGGGGACAGGCTGGAAGTGTGCTTTTGTGTATTCTATAGTGAAAGTTGCCCAAACGCCTGTGGTTTCACAGGGACAGGTTTAGGAAACCTTAGGATATAAAAAAATATAATAATGACAGTTAAACTGTCAACCAAGAAGTGCCTGTGCTACGGTCTATGGCCACCAGAGGGCAGCTGATACACTTAATAGTGCCTTTCTGTGACTGTGTGTATGCAGCCATCATCAGATTGATCATTCTCTGCAAGTCAGGGAAGAAATAACCACAGGGCCACCTCATGGGCACTCAGGGGTTAGTGACTAAACAAGCAACTGTAATGTTCTGCAAATCAAGATTATATGACCAAGATTTAAAGCTCTTAACTTCTGTATCGTTTGTCGGGCTCTGGTGCCCTAAAGGCCACCGCATGGCAATGCTGCTCATGAATCACATATAGTATTCAGTGCCCCCATCCCTGGGGGGGTAAAATACAAAATCATATTCCTCATCAGGTTCACACAGGCAGCAACCTCTAAGACCTCCACTTGCAAGGTTGTCTGTGTATCCCACTGCTGTTTCTCTGACTGCAGGAAGGCAGGGGGGGGGGGTGGTGTGCCTGTGTGTTTCATAGCTCCACTTAGCATGCCCTTCCCAGGAAATTCTCATCTATTTCTAGAGCCTGTGCTGTCAGAGCAAGGCTTTAAGCACTTAGTAGGGGCACTGACCCGTCTGTGCCATCTTGTTAAAGGGCCTGTGCTGAGGGTGAAGAGAAGGACGTCTAGGTAGCACAGTCTGGGGCTTAGCGCTCCAGGGCCCTGGAAGGTTTCATAGAGGAAGTCAATACTGTGTGTATGCTCCATGCATTCAGCCTATGTTCAAGTGTGCTCACTGCACTGTGTTTTGGTGACAGCTGCTGGGTCACCCATATATGTAGATGTGCATTTTGTATCTGCTCACAATTGCTTAGGCATGATTTTTGTGTGCACTCTTTGCAGACTGAGACTGCATTTCTTTGCTCAGACTATTATCAGAATAAGGTAATTTCTCCAGTAATGGGGGGATGTCGATTGTAATAAAGTGCTTGAGGTCCTCATGGTGTTACATGGGGTTGGAGATGCAGTCGTGGGATCTGCTGTGGAGGAGCTACAGTGTCACAGTCACCAGTTTCCCTTTCTCTTTGGGCTTTGCTCCCAGAGCCTAGCCCCTCTTTTTCTCTGATGTCCAGGACGCAAGGTCCCCGTCCCACTGGACAATCTATTCTCAGCCTTTTCTCAATGCTGGCAGAAGGACTGGGAGAGCGAGAAAGGAAGACTAGGAACCAGCACCAGCTCTGATGTCTCTCCACTGCCAGTGTTTGCTACGGTCACATATTCCCAGTCAGTTATTTATTTGAGTATACTGATTGCCTAAAGGTCAGGGTGGCATACAGTTGATTACGGTATTTCTATTTCCTTTGTCCCTGAAGGATTCACAATTTATGTTTTGGTACCTGAGGCAGAGGGTTAAGTCGCTTAACGAAGGCCAGTAGGACCACCTGTGGGACCAGAAACCCCAGTTTTTATGGCCCAAGGTTGTTGGTCTTGATTGGAATTCAAACCCTTGGTCCTCTGGCAACTTGCCTCAACCACTAGGCCGCACTGCTCCGTGTGAGCTAGTCACAGGGTCATAGGGCCAGGCGCAGCCTGTTACTTCCAAGGCAGAGACCTTGGGGAGGTTCCATTCATAAGGATATGAGAAATGCCATACTGGGTCAGACCAAGCTCTTTCAGGTCCAGTATCCTGTTTCCTAGGGTAGCCAATCCTGGTCTTAAGGACCTGGCTGGTTTCCAAAAAGATGAATAGGCTACTCAATGCTTGTATCGGGGCAAGCAGTGGATTCATGTATGCTCATATTTTAAGGGTTTCGTTGCATGTACAACAGATGTGACGCTCTGTTGGGTTGTGTGCCTTGTAGAACATCTTGAATTGGTGAAAGTTGGTATAAAAAAATATATATATAATTTTCCAGCTTCTCTCTAATAAAAGGTTATGGACCTTTCCTCCGGGAGCTTGGCCAAAAACTTTGTTAAACTCTGCTACGTTCGGAGATCGTTTCACGCAGGGTTCTTGGAGTACACAGGAGACCCAGTGGTCAATCCACCGACTGGAAATGCGAGCGATACACTGGGCGTTGCAGGCGTTTGAAGCTAAGGTGACAGGTCAAGCGGTGCGAGTACTGTCCGACAACTCTGCGGCAGTGGCCTACATCAATCGGCAGGGCAGAACCGGAAGTGTGGCTATAGAGGCCGTGGCAGAGGGTCTGGGTGTGTGGATAGAGCTTTGGCTGCCAGCGTGTTTGGTGGCGCATGTTGCGGGTAAGGACATTGTGACAGCGGATTTCCTCAGCTGGGTCCGAGTAGATGCCAGAGAATGGAAGTGGCATCCGGAGGTGTTCGCACAGATCGGTCGCATATGGGGACAGCCAGTAATGGACCTCATGGCGGCGTTTGGCAGTGTTTCACTCTGCGTAAACGGGTCGCTTCTTCAGCAGACGACGCGAAAGGAGGTCGGAAGGCATCGGCGCACTGTTTCAACGGCGGCCGGCGTCCGGTCTTCTCTGTCTTTCCACCGGGGGCACTCAGAGGTCGAGTGGTTCTGTGTATCAAAGCGCTTCGGGGAAACGTGTGGTTGGGGGCCGAGGCGCCCGTGGTATGCCTGCCTCATACGGTTGCTCGACGGGAATCCATGGAGGTTTCCGACATTGGAGATTCTATTGCTACGGAGTTCCCTTCCAATGCCTCGGGTGCATCGGTTTTTGCTTACGGGGTGGCCATTGAAAGGGCAAGCTTAAGGAAAAAGAGTTGCTCGACAGCAGTCTTTGCCACCTTGCCGCAAAAATAAAAAAGTCTACGTCCCGTGCATATGTGCGTATATGGCGCATCTTTGAGGACAGGTGCTTGCGGAGGCACGCTCGCACGACAACAGTGTCAGTTCCCTTGGTATTAAGTTTTCTGCAGGATGGGTTTGGTAAAAGGCAGGTCCTGGAAAGTTCAGTTAGCAGCTCTGTGTTGCTATAGGGGCAAAGGACAGGGAGTGGCTCTCATGCACAGGTCGATGTGGTACCCTTTCTCAGGCGGTTACCAGACACTTAGCCCTGTCATAGGATATTAATTCCACCGGGGAAGCTCAAGTTGGTTTTAGGAGCGTTAGCTAGCGTGCCATTGGGGCCCTTGCAACAGGCATAGGTTAAGGGTTTTGCCTTGAAGAAGGTATGTTTGATGGTCATCTGTTCGGCGAGGCGATTTTCGGAGTTGCAGGCGTTGACCTGTCAGGAATCGTTTTTTGTCTGTCTCCAGACAGAAGGTGGCCTGGCGGCTGGTTCCGTCGTTGCCAAAGGTGGTTTCTACATTCACCTAACTAAAATGGTCTCTCTTCCAGCGCTAGGTGCGGCGGAGGGGAGCGTATTGAACCATAGCTTGCGCTGTTTGGACATCAAGAGAGTGCTGTGGCAGTGTTTAAAGGTTTCAGAAACTTTTGCAAAGTGGATCATCTCTCTTTGGGGTGTTCGGAGGGCCCCGCAAAGGGAAGCAGTGGCGAAGGAGTCCATTTCTGGATGGATTGGAGCGGAGAGTGCATCGGCTTTTCTTCTACGGGACTATATAGTCCCAGGGAGCTTATGAGCTCACTCTACCAGAGTGCAAGCATCTTCTTGGACAGAGCACAGTTTGGTTCCGCCAGTGGACATCTGTAGGGAGGCCTCTTGGTTGTCTCTCCATACATTCAGTAAGCACTACCACCTAGATGTTCTGGCAGCTAAGGATGCCGTTTTCAGGGAGGCAGTGTTGAGATCCGGCTGGAAAGGTCCCTCCCAATGATTACTGCTCTGATACATCCCAGAGGTTGAGGACTAAACTGGAGGAAGGATAAGGAAATAGGAATTACACTTACCTGGTAATTGTGGTTCCTTGAGTGACTCCAGTTTAGTCCTCATTCCCGCCCGGGGATGGGGTCATAGCAGTGGTTTTTCTGTTGGGGGAAGTGCAAGGTTAAAAGTGGATATAGGTCTTTCTCCAGGACCAAGCAGGAAGTCAGTCCTCACTTATGGGTGACATCGATGCCGATGGAGCCCCTGTGCGGAGCATTTCCCCAGCTTTCTAAGAAAGCCTTTGGGAATACTGCACGCATGCGCGGTCCCCTTCCCGCCTAAAGGTGCCATCTTGCTCAGTCTTTCTTTTTCCGTGGAGCCCACCGGACGTCTGTCCGTGTCACCTGGAAAAGTTGACTTTTTCTTGCGATTTCATCCTGCTTTTTTCTCCGGTTCGATGCCAGTTCCCCTTCCCGCCAGGTTCGGTACACCGGTATCGAGCCCATCTTCTCTTTTTCGGTTTTTGCCCTTCGTGGCTGACGTTCGCGCCCTTTTTGTCTTTTCCCTGGACAGCCGGTCCTTTGACCTTGCGGGGGTCTTTTTTTCCCCCGATGGCTTCCAATGGTTTCAAAAAGTGTGATCGGTGCAAGAAGCTGATGTGTCTCACCGACACACACGACTACTGCCTTCGTTGCCTCGGACCAGATCATGATCCTAAGGTCTGTGTCCCATATGGCAAAATGTCCACCAAGGCACTACGAAGCCGCCAGCATCAGAAAGAGCGGATTTTCTCTGACTCTGCCTCCGGCCGGGCCCAGACCTCATCCGAGACCTCGACGTCTCGGGAGTCTGACCCCGAGCATCGCCGGGGTTCCTCGGACAGGGGGTCCCCCGATCGGGAATGTAAGAGGAAGAAACGGCTCGTGAGGGCGGCATCGGAGGAGGTCCCTGGTTCCTCGAGGGCCAGGTCTCGGACCCCCGACCGCCGCCCCGGGCCCTTGAAGCAGGAGAAGCCATTCAAGATACCTCGTGTGGAACCGGAGCCCGCCAGACACGTAAGTCCTGTTGTCCTCGTGGACTCGCCTCCTAGGGAGCCGATGTTGGGCCCGGCGCCGCTGGGGCCCGAGTCGGTGGCTGCTGAGTCTTCTGAGCTTGGACAGGCTGACAGCCTTGGAGTGCAGATTGTCTGCCTTCATGGATCAGCAGCGAGTACTGATGGCCAGCCTCGCTGGTACATCTGCCCCGACCACTGGGACATCGACGTCTAAGTCGACCCCGGAGACCGAGCCGATACTCGAAACCATGAAGGTTCGAGGTCGTACTCGGTCACGGTCACCCTCGACCTCCCGCTCGGAACCGAGGGCGTCGACGCGGGTGCCACCGAGGCCTGCGCGGTTGGAGCCCCCCGACTCCTTTTCGGATGAGTCTGCATGGGAGACGGAGAACGAGGAGTCCCCCGATACTTTTCAGACTCGGTGCGTCCCTTCGGACTCACCGCAGTCCGAGCCCCGGAGTAGGTCCCCTCCGGAGGACACCAGGTTCTCGGAGTTCGTCAGGGACATGGCCAAGGCTTTGGCGATTCCCGCGGACCCCGAGGAGGAGCCTCGAGCCGAGGAGCTTGAGGCACTCCAGTATGACTCTCCTCCGAAGGAGTCCTTTACTGTGCCTGTTCCTCCGATGCTGGAACGGCTGCTCTTCCAGATGTGGGAGGCACCGGCCTCAGCGCCGGTTTTGAGCAAGCAGGTCGATTCCATCTATCGACTCCGTAAGAGCCCTGGTTTCCAGAAGGTGCAGCTGCCGCACCATTCCATGGTGGTGGAATTGGCCATGCATCGTCTGAAAAGCCAGAAGATGCACTCTGCGGTGCCTCCCGGCAGGGAGGCCCGGAACCTGGATGCTTTCGGCAGAAAGTGCTTCCAGGGCTCGATGCTTGCTTGCCGTGCCCAGTCTTACCAGCTGTACATGGGCATGTACCTACGAGACCTGGCGAAGGAACTTGCCGGGTTCTCTGCTGGCCTCTCCGGGGAACCTTTGCAGAGGTTCAAGACCTTGTCATCGGGAATCCGGGAATGCTCAAAGTTCATGTCCCGAGCGGCCTACGATGGCTTTGAGGCTTCGGCCCGTGTAGCGGCAGCCGGCATCGGGGCCCGACGCCAGGCATGGTTGCAGTCATCGGACCTCGAGCCCTGGGTGCAGGACAAGTAGGTCGATGTCCCTTGCTGAAGTGAAAACCTTTTTGGCAAGCTCATGGCTGAGAAGGCGGCTGAGCCCGAAACCGAGCACCTGACTAGGACAAGGCTGTCCAGAAAAACTTCTGCCCCTTCTCAGAGGAAGAAGGGCTCGGGTAAGAAGTCCTTTTACCCGAGGAAGGCAGCTGCCTACAAACCTTTCCCTCAGTACCAGGCCTCCCCAGCAGGGTCAGCAGGCCAAGGGGCAGGGACATGGGCCCCGTAGGCAGAAGACCCCCAAGCCTCCGGCTCCTGCTCCCACTCAGCAGGGAGGGGTTTTTTGACTCCCACAGCATAGCCTTTCCACCTCTGCTGTCCCATCTCTGCACAGGAGGTCGCCTAGTCCTGTTTGCCCACAGGTGGTCAGCCATTACAGGAGATGCTTGGGTATTAAGCATAGTCCACAAGGGCTATATGTTCCATTTCCAGAAGTTGCCTCCTACCTACTTCCCAGGAGAGCCTCCAAGACCTCCTCTGCACACTGACCTCCTTCTTCAAGAACTTCAAGGTCTGCTTCTAGACCTGGCGGTGGAGCCTGTACCTCCCCACCTGCAAGGTCACGGGTTCTACTCCAGGTACTTCCTCGTACCAAAGAGAACCGGGGCCTCAGGCCTATTCTCAACCTCAGGAATCTCAACAAGTTCTTGGAGAAAGAAAGGTTCAAGATGCTTACTCTTGGAACACTTCTGCCCTACCTCCAGCAGGGAGATTGGCTATGCTCCTTAGATCTAAAGGATGCGTACACTCACATCCTCATTCATCCAGACCACAGAAAGTACCTTAGGTTCATTGTGGGAGGAAACCATTACCAATACAGAGTACTGCCCTTTGGCCTAACCTCCGCCCCAAGTTCTTTACAAAGTGCCTGGCGGTGGTGGTGGCCTACTTAAGGAATCAGGGTGTTTTTGTCTTCCCCTACTTGGACGACTGGCTCATCAGGGGTCAGACTTCCCAGGAGGCCCGGCAAGCCACCCTCAGAACTGTCTCCCTCCTTCAACACCTAGGGTTTGTCATAAACTTCGCAAAGTCCACTTTGCTCCCCTCTCAGAACCTAGAGTTCATAGGGGCAAGGTTGGACTCCCTGCAAGCAAAGGCTTACTTGCCAAGAGACAGGGCTCAAAGACTCATAGACTTAGCAAGCCAGTTTCTGAGCAGGCCACAGGTCTCCGCCAGACTCTGTCTAAAGCTCCTGGGCCACATGGCATTGGCAGTGCATGTAACCCCCAATGCCCGCCTCCACATGAGGCCTGCACAATGGTGTCTCCGGACTCAGTGGAAACAAGCCACAGGAAGCCTCACAGACAAAGTGCGGGTGTCCAAACCATTCCTGGACTCTCTACAGTGGTGGCTACACCCCCCCCCCCAACTTATTACAGGGGGTGCTTTTTCAGGTGCCTGTTTCCACAGTGGTGTTGACGACCGATGCCACATTGCTTGGACAGGTGCACCCAGGGCCTGTGGTCTCCATGGGAGGCCACACAGCAAATCAACCTTCTGGAACTCCGGGCTATTCGCTTAGCCCTCAAAACCTTCTCTCACACCTTGGCTCACCAGTCTGTTCTGGTACAGACGGACAATCAAGTGGCTCTGTTCTATGTGAACAAGCAGGGAGGCATGGGGTCCAGGCTCCTGTGTCGAGAGGCACAGGCCCTGTGCTCTTTTGCTCTCAAACACAACATGTTTCTCAAGGCTGTTTATCTCCCTGGCCAGGACACCGGCCCCTGCTCAGCAGGGTGGGGGTTTTTGACTCCGTCAGCATAGCCTCTTCCCCTCCGCTGGTTTCTCTCAGCACAGGAGGCCGGCTGGTCCACATGGCCCACCGAGTCAGGGCAGTGGCTGCCTCAGTAGCTCATCTCTGCTCTGTATCGTTGGCAGACATCTGTAGGGCTGCACCTTGGTCCTCAAGCCAGACTTTTGCGGCCCATTACTGCCTGGAGAGGGAGTCCCGTAGGGACAGTGCTTTCGGTCAGGCAGTGCTCCAGAATCTCTTTGAGGTTTAGGCAACTCCTACCCTCTAGCCCTCTGGTTGGGCTACCGGTGGGGGTATGTTTCAGTGAAATCCTTTCTCCAGGACCAAGCAGGAAGTCAGTCCTCACATATGGGTGACGTCGGCGCCGACGGAGCCCTCGCGGAGCAATTTCCCCAGCTTTCTTCCTTTGGGAATTACAGCGCGCATGCGCGGTCCCCTTCCCGCACAAGGGTGCCATCTTGCTCAGTCTTCTTTTTTCCGCGGAGCCCTACAGATGCTGTTTGTGATCGCCGCTGAAAAAGTTGATTTTATTTTCTATTCTTTTCTCAGTTCGACGCCGGATCCTTTTCCCGCCCGGACCCGCTACGCCGGTATCGGGTCCGTTCTTTATTTTTTCGGTTTTTGTCCTTCGTGACTAGCGTTCGTGCCATTTTTCTTTGTTCACTAGCAGCCCTGTCTTTTGACCTCGCAGGGGCCCTTTTTCCCCCGATGGCTGCCAGCGGGTTTAAAAAGTGTGATCGGTGTAAGAAACTTATGTCTCTTACCGACACACACGACTGCTGCCTCCGCTGCCTCGGGACCCGATCATGACCCGATGATCTGTGGTCCGTGTGGCAAAATGTCCTCAAAAGCGTTGAGGAGTCAGCAGCATCAAAAAGAACGAATCTTCTCTGATTCCGCGAACGGCCGGGCATGGACCTCATCAGAGGCTTCGACGTCCCGGGACTCCGGTCCTGAGCATCGTCTGAGTTCCTCTGAGCGGGGGTCTCCTGCCCGGGAACATCATAGGAAGAAGAAACCCGCGAGGGCGGCGTCGGTGGACGCTCCTGGTTCCTCAAGGGCCAGGTCTCATAGCCCCGATAGCCGTCCCGGGTCCTCGGAGTCGGAGAGGCCTTCGAAACATCCTCGTCTCGAGATGGAGTCTCCTGGACACGTGAGTACTGTAGTCCTCGTGGACTCGCCTCCGAAGGAGCCGACGTCGGGAGGGCCCGAGTCGGGGGCTGCTGGGTCTCCTGAGCTCGGACTCAGGTTGACGGCCTTGGAGAGCAGTTTAGCTGCCTTCATGGACCAGCAGCGGGCATTGATTGCTGGCCTCGCCGGTGCATCTGCCCCGACCACCAGGACGTCGACGTCCAAGTCGACCCCGGAGACCGAGCCGATCCTCGAGTCCATGCGTGCTCGAGTCCATCCTCGGTCACGGTCTCCCTCGGCCTCCCGTTCGGGACCGAGTTCGTCGACGCCGGCCTCGGCATCGGGGCGGAGGGCATCGGTGCCCGCCCGACCGGAGCCGCTCGATTCCTCCGAGGAGTCGGCTTGGGAGACTGAGGACGAAGAGTCACCGGGTACTTTTCGGACTCGGTGTGTCCCATCGGACTCGCCCGAGTCCGAACCTCGGAGACTGTCCCCGCCGGAGGACACCTGGTTCTCGTACTTCGTGCGGGATATGGCCGAGGCCTTGGCATTCCCCACGGATCCCGAAGAGGAGCCTCGATTCGAAGAGCTCGATGCCCTCCAGTATGACTCTCCCCCGAAGGAGGCCTTTACTGTACTGGTTCCTCCGATGCTGGAGCAAACTTCTCTTCCACATGTGGGAGAGCCCGGCGTCGGCGCCGGTGTTAAGCAAGCGGGTCGATTCCATTTATCGAGTCCGCAAGAGCCCCGGGTTCCAAAAGGCACAACTACCGCACCATTCCATGGTGGTGGAATCGGCCATGCATCGACTCAAGAGTCAGAAGATGCACTCCTCGGTGCCTCCCGGCCGGGAGGCCCGGAACCTGGAAGCCCTCGGTAGGAAGTGCTTCCAGGGCTCTATGCTTGCTTGTCGAGTCCAGACCTACCAGCTCTACATGGGCATGTATCTCCGAGACCTGGCAAAGGAAATTGCCGGGTTCTCTGCTGGTCTCTCCGAGGAACCTTAGCAGAGGTTCCAAGCCTTGTCCACTGGTATTCGGGAGTGCTCGAAGTTTATCTCTCGAGCAGCCTACGATGGCTTCGAAGCATCGGCTCGAGTAGCCGGAGCCGGCATCGGTGCCCGCCGACAGGCTTGGCTTCAGTCATCCGACCTCGAGCCATGGGTGCAGGACAAGTTGGTTGATGTCCCCTGCAGAGGTGAAAACCTCTTTGGCAAGCCCATGGCTGAAAAGGCTGCACAGATCGAGACCGAGACTCTGACCAGGACTCGGCTGTCCAGAAAAACCTCTGCCCCTTCTCAGAAGAAGAAGAGCTCGGGGAAAAAGCCCTTTTACCCGAGGAAGGCAGCTGCCTATAAACACTACCTTCATTATCAGGCCTCAGCAGCTCCCCAACAGGGTCAGCAGGCCAAGTGACGGGGTAATGGGTCCCGTAGGCAGCAGGCCCCCAAGCCCACAACACCGGCCCCTGCTCAGCAGGGTGGGGGTTTTTGACTCCGTCAGCATAGCCTCTTCCCCTCCGCTGGTTTCTCTCAGCACAGGAGGCCGGCTGGTCCACTTTGCCCACCGGTGGTCAGCCATCACATCAGATACCTGGGTGCTTCATATAGTTCAAAAAGGCTATCTTCTACACTTTCACCAGGTACCTCCCTCCTACTTTCCAGGGGAGCCTCCAAGACTCCCTCTGCACAGGGACTTACTCCTTCAGGAATTAACAAGTCTTCTTCAGGAACAGGCTGTGGAATCGGTGCCCCACCACCTGAGGGGTCACGGCTTTTATTCCAGGTACTTTCTGATACCAAAAAGAACAGGAGGCCTCAGACCCATCCTGGACTTGCGAAACCTCAACAAGTTCCTGGCAAGGGAAAAGTTCAAGATGCTTACCCTTGGAATCCTGCTGCCCTACCTCCAGCAGGGAGACTGGCTATGCTCCTTAGATCTAAAGGATGCCTTTACTCACATCCTTATTCATCCAGACCACAGACAATATCTCAGGTTTGTTGTGGGAGGAAATCATTACCAGTACAGAGTACTGCCCTTTGGCCTTTCCTCCGCCCCCAGGGTGTTCACCAAATGCCTAGCAGTGGTGGCGGCCTATCTAAGACTTCAAGGCCTCTTTGTGTTTCCATACTTGGACGACTGGCTCATCAGAGCCCAGTCTTCCCAGAGGCCACTCAGGCCACTCATCGCACTGTGACTCTACTCCAGCACTTGGGATTTGTCAAACTTCGCAAAGTCCACTTTGCTCCCCTCTCAAAATCTCGAATTCATCGGTGCCAGGTTGAACACACTTCAGGCGCGCGCCTTCCTGCCTCTAGACAGGGCCTACAGGCTCATGGATCTCGCCAGCCACTTTCACAGCAATTCCCTGGTCTCTGCCAGGCAATTTCTGAGACTGCTAGGCCATATGGCTTCCACGGTCCATGTGACCCCCAATGCCCGCCTGAACATGCGACCTGCTCAGTGGTGCCTTCACACTCAATGGCATCAGGCCACGGGGAGCCTGGCGGACTCAGTACAAGTATCCGACCTACTGGTCTCTTCTCTGCGGTGGTGGCTTCATCTGCCAAACCTGGTGCTGGGAGTGGATTTTCAATCTCCTCCGCCTTCTCAGGTGCTGACAACCGATGCTTCTCTCCTGGGTTCCTGGGTTGGGGAGCACATTGCCAAGGGACATGTACTCAAGGCCTCTGGACTCCTTGGGAGTCTGCTCAGCAGATAAACTTCCTGGAGCTCAGAGCCATCCGCCTAGCTCTGAGAGCCTTCTCCCACCTCAATTCTCACCAGTCTGTGCTGGTCCAGACGGACAATCAAGTTGCAGTGTTCTACGTGAACAAACAAGGAGGCACAGGCTCCTTCCTTCTTTGTCAGGAGGCACAAAAACTGTGCTCTTGGGCCGTCCTTCACGGCATCCTCCTCAAAGCTGTCTAGCTCCCAGGTCAAGAAAATTACCTGGCAGACAAGCTGAGCAGGATCCTCCAACCACACGAGTGGAGATTGGATCCGTTGGTGGTTCAGCGGATCTTTCTCAAGTGGGGCCTCCCCACCATGGATCTATTTGCCAGTCCTCTGAACCGGCAGCTTCCCAGATTCTGCTCTACAACCGCATCCTCTCAGAGTAGCGGCGGATGCTTTTCTGATTCCATGGTCCACAGGCCTCTTGTATGCCTTTCCTCCCATGCTACTGGTGTCTCGGACGCTCTTCAAGGTTCTCAGAGACAGAGCCTCGATGATCCTAGTGGCTCCCCGGTGGCCGAGACAGCCCTGGTTCCCGCTTCTGATGCAGCTGGCGGTGGACACTCCTCTTCCTCTGGGGTTTCAACCCGATCTCCTGTCATAGGATTAGGGGACTCTCCTACACCCCAACCTCCGGTCCCTTCATCTGATGGCCTGGCTGCTGAAAGGGTAGTCCTTGCTCCCCTCCTGCTGCCTCGGGAGGTGGAAGAGGTCGTCTTGGCCTCCAGGCGACCCTCCATCCGGAAGTCCTACGCTCTTAAGTGGCGTCGGTTCTCTGTGTGGTGTGCTCAGCAGTCTGAGAATCCATTCTCTTGCTTGGTGGCAGTGGTCTTGCAATATTTGCTTTACCTCTGCAATCTGGGCCTTAAGTCCAACTCTGTCAGGGTCCACCTCAGTGCTCTCTCTGCGCATCACGCACCGGTGGATGGCAGGCCTCTTTCCAACCACCCTTTGGTGGCTCGTTTTCTCCGAGGCCTCCTTCTCCTTAAGCCTCCTTTGCGCCCACCAGCCCCTGATTGGGATCTGAATGTGGTCTTGCAGCGGATTACCTGTCCGCCCTTTGAACCTATGGCTACCTGCCCTCTTCATTTTCTTTCCTGGAAAACCTTGTTTTTGGTAGCCCTTACCTCTGCTAGGCGCGTTAGTGAACTGCAGGCCCTAGTGTCTGATCCTCCTTACACTAGGTTCTACAGGAATAGGGTAGTTTTACGGACTCACCCTAAGTTTCTTCCAAAAGTGCTTTCTCCTTTTCATCTCAACCAGGAGGTGGTTCTTCCGACCTTCTTTCCCAGGCCGCACACCAGCCGGGCTGAAATGGTCCTGCATACCCTGGACTGTAGGAGGGCCTTGTCCTTCTACCTTGACCGTACACGGGAGCATAGGCGGGCTGTTCAGCTCTTCGTTTCTTTTGACCCCAATAAGTTGTGGCTCCCTGTCTCCAAGCGTACTTTGTCCATATGGGTTGCTGACTGTATCGCTTGGGCTTATGGGGCGGCCGGCCTCTCGTTGGAGGGTCGAGTCACGGCTCATCGTGTTAGGGCGAAGGCTGCGTCAGTGGCTCATCTCCGCTCTGTTCCGTTGGCAGACATCTGCCGGGCCGCTACTTGGTCTTCAAGCCAGACTTTTGCGGCCCATTACTGCCTGGACAGGGAGTCCCGCAGGGACAGTGCTTTCGGACAGGCAGTCCTCCATAATCTCTTTGAGGTTTAGGCAACTCCTACCCTCCGGCCCTGGTGTTGGGCTACCGGTCGGGGGCGTTTTCAGAGAAGATTCCTTCCTTCTGTGCTACTGAGCTAGAGGGAGCTCATTTTTCCGCTTGAGGTCTCCGGTAGCCTTAAGCTAGGGAGTCCCATATGTGAGGACTGACTTCCTGCTTGGTCCTGGAGAAAGAGTAGTTACTCACCTGTAACAGGTGTTCTCCAGGAGCAGCAGGAATCAGTCCTCACAACCCTCCCTCCTCCCCTTGGAGTTCCAGTCCTATCATTTCGTTTTTGCTAATTTTTTTGCTGTCTTTTAGCTATGTCATCAGACTGAGCAAGATGGCACCTTTGGGCGGGAAGGGGACCGCGCATGCGCGCTGCAATTCCCAAAGGCTTTCTTTGAAAGCTGGGGAAATTGCTTCGCGAGGGCTCCGTCGGCGCCGACGTCACCCATATGTGAGGACTGATTCCTGCTGCTCCTGGAGAACACTTGTTACAGGTGAGTAACTACTCTTTCTCTGATGCTGCGGCTCAAGGGAGCTCATTTTTCAGCTCTGGGTCCCCGGTAGCCTGAAGCTGGGAGTCCCATAAGTGAGGACTGACTTCCTGCTTGGTCCTGGAGAAAGAGTAGTTACTCACCTGTAACAGTTCTTCTCCAGGAGCAGCAGGAATCAGTCCTCACAACCCTCCCTCCTCCCCTGGGAGTTGCAGTTATACATAGTTCATTTTTACTTTTTTGTGTGCTGTCTTTTAGCTATGTCATTGGACTGAGCAAGATGGCACCTTTAGGCGGGAAGTGGACCGCGCATGCATGCAGTATTCCCAAAGGCTTTCTTAGAAAGCTGGGGAAATGCTTTGCACAGGGGCTCCATCGGCGTCGATGTCACCCATAAGTGAGGACTGATTCCTGCTGCACCTGGAGAACACCTGTTACAGGTGAGTAACTACTCTTCACTGGTGTTCAATTGTTTTGATGCTTCCATTTGTTTTGCGCTATATTGTTGTTTTATTATATTATGATATTGTTGTATATTATATATATTGCTGTATTGCTCTGGATTGTTTAGGATTAGGCATTCGATGGAAAGGGGAGCATGCAGGAAGCATTCCCTTTCCTTCTGGAAGGGGAGTAGCAGGTAGATAGGTTATATGTTCTGCGTGCCCTTGAATATAATAAGTTAAAAAAAAAAAGTTACTGATTTTTTGCTCCTTTGAGTCTGCTTTGTCAATAGTTCACTGGGGGCTGATGGGAGAGACCAGCAGGCTATATCCAGTGATGTCATGAGTTTTTGACATGCCCAGTCTCCAGGCTGCAGGAGGAGGTTCACTACCCAGAGGTTGAGGACTAAACTGGAGTAACTCAAGGAACCACAATTACCAGGTAAGTGTAATTCCTATTTTCCTGCCATTGCCTTTCAATTTACCACCTTGCAGCTTCCTGTTATGCCCTCTAGTCTTAAAGCTTCCCTGTCTTTGCAAGAGGTTTGTTTGTTCATTATTTCCCTTTAAGAATTTAAAGGTCTGAATCATATCTCCCCTGTCCCTCCTCTCCTCCAAAGTGTACATGTTTAGGTCTTCAAGTCTCTTCTCATAAGGCTTCTGACGCAGGCTCCAAATCATTTTGGTCGCCTTCCTCTGAACAGTTTCCAGTCTTTTTACATCCTTTGCAAGATATGGTCTCCAAAACTGAACACAGTATTCCAAGTGAGGCCTCACCAGTGACTTGTATAGTGGCATAAGTACCTCTTCCTTTCTGCTGGTAATTCCTCTTTATATGCAGCTCAACATCCTCCTGGCCTCTGCCACCGCCTTGTCGCACTGTTTTGCCACCTTGAGATCTTCAGAAATAATCACACCAAGGTCTTTCTCCTCCGTGTACACCAACCTTTCGCCCCCTATCGCATACATTTCCCTTGGATTTCTGCTACCCAAGTGTATTACTCTGCACTTCTTTGCATTAAATCTCAATTGCCAAGTATTAGACCATTCTTCCAGCTTTTGTAGATCTTTCCTCATGTTAACCACTCCCTCGGGGGAGTTCACTCTGTTGCAAATTTTTGTGTCATCTGCAAAAAGACAGACTTTTCCATTCAGTGATTCAGCAATATCCCTCACAAATATATTGAACAGTGCTGGGCCCAGGACCGACCCCTGGGGCACCCCGCTAATCACCTTCCCTTCATCCAAGTGAGCTCCATTTACCATCACCTTTTGTCGTTTGTCAGTCAACCAATTTCTGATCCAATTTACCATCTTGGGATCTATCCGCAAGTTACTGAGTTTATTGATAAGCCTCCTATGAGGAACAGTATCAAAGGCTTTGCTGAACTCCAGGTAGATGACATCCATTGCATGCCCCTGATCTAGTTCCCTGGTCACCCAGTCAAAGAACTCAATCAGATTTGTTTGGCATGATAGTCCTTCTGTAAAACCATGTTGTCTCAGATCTTGCAAACCTGTTGGTTTTGGGAAAGTTCACTATTCGCTCTTTCAGGAGTGCCTCCATTACTTTTCCCGCCACTAAGGTAAGGCTCGCAGGCCTGTAGTTTGACACTTCTTCCCCGTCACCACTTTTGTGTAGAAGTACGACATCAGCCATTCCCCAGTCCTGAGGAACCTCTCCTGTTTCCGAGGGTCTATTGAAAACATCCTTTAATGGCCCTGCAAGAACCTCTCTGAGCTCTTTCAGTATCTTGGGATGTATCCCATCCGGTCCCATGGCCTTGTCCACTTTCAGTTTTGCAAGTTCTAACACTTCATCTTCTGTGAGTGGTGTGGTATCTACTTCATTCCCATTTTTATATTTGGGAGTCACAGGTGGTCCTTCTCCAGGACTTTCTTTAGTAAAAACAGAGCAGAAGTATTTGTTTAGCAATTTCGCTTTTTCAATGTCACTTTTCATGAGTGCGTTCCCAGCACATCTGAGTCCTGCAATTCCACCTCTGATCTTCTTCCTTTCCCGAATATACCTGAAGAAAGTTTTCTCGCCACACTTAACATCTTTAGCCATCTTTTCCTCTCCCTTTGATTTTGCTATCCTTATTTCTCTCTTTGTCTCTTTGAGTTTGATCCTGTATTCATTTCTGTGTTCCTCTGTTTGTAAGCTTTTGAATTTTGCAAAAGCTGTGGTTTTTGCCTTTATTTGAGCAGCCATTTATTTGGAAAACCAAATAGATTTCTTCTCCTCTTGTTTTTGTTTACTTTTCTTACATATTTATCTGTTGCCCCTTTTATTGCCACCTTTAGTTTAGCCCATTGCAATTCCACTTCCCTTATCTCCTTCCACCCTGTCAGCTCCTCCTTTAGGTACGCGACCATTTTATTGAAGTCAGTGTTTTTGAAGTTTAGGACTTCGAGCTTGCTATGATTGGCCTGTACCATGGCTTTTATCTCAAACAACACCGTGTGATGATCATTGCTGCTCACAGGGGCACTCACGCAGACATTCGACACTGTTATCACTGTTGGTGAGCACTAAATCCAGTGCTGAGCTTTCCCTAGTTGGTTCCACCACCATTTGTCTAAGTAACGCATCTTGGAGAGCATCCACAATTTTTTTGCTTCTTTCCAGATTTGTAGAAGGAGTAATCCAGTCCACATCAGGTAGATTAAAGTCACCCAATATGATCGCTTCCCCCTTTGTGGCTATCTTGGCAATATCTATAATCAATTCGTTATCTATCTCTTCAATTTGTTTCGGAGGTCTGTAGACTACAGCAGTATGGATGACAGTGCCATTTCCTCTTTCCATCACAATCCAGAGCGCCTCTTCTTTTCCCCATGCCCCCTGCATTTCAGTAACTTTAATATTGCTTTTGACATACAAGGCTACTCCTCCTCTTCCATTTTCTCTGTCTCTTCTGAATAGATTATAGCCAGGTATGGCTATATCCCAATCATGCGATTCATTAAACCATGTTTCTGTAATGGCCACAATGTCCAAATCCCTTTCCACCATTAGGGCTTCCAGGTCCGGAACTTTGTTGGCTAAGCTTCGAGCATTAGTGCTCATTGCTTTCCAGGATTTAACTGGCTTGTGTGTATTTTGCATTGATTTTGTTCTGCCCACATCTTCCCAATTGTTTTTGATATGTGGTTTAAAAGTGTGACTGTTTCTGATTTTAATCTGCTTTTGCAGGGGGTGACGTCCAGAGCTTGACCTTCCACATCCGTCACCCCCTTTTTCTAGTTTAAATGCATATCCACATACTGCTTGAATTTTTCACTTAGGATTCTTTTCCCTGCGACAGAGATGTAGTCCATCAGCACAGTATAGTCTGTTGTTGTTCCATCTGTTAACCCAGTCGCCAATAAATTTGAATCCTCCTTGTTTGCACCAGGCCTGGAGCCATGTATTAAAGCTGTTAATGCGATACAGCCTTTTTGCCCCTTTCCAAGAACAGGTAGAACCTCTGAGAATGCAACAGTGTTAACAATGGACTTGAGTTTCTCTCCCAGAGATTGGAAGTCTTTTTGGACTGTAGAGGCACTGTTTCTAGCCAGGTCATTTGTGCCCAAGTGGATAACAACATTGAGTTTGTTCACTTTCTGTGCTAAGTGCTTCAATAACTTGGTTTGTATTCCTGCTGGCTGAAGAGCCTGGGAGGCACTTGACTATCTTCTCTCCTTTGAACTGTGTTCCCAAGTTGGTGCCACTGATGATGGAATCACCAAGTAGTAATAGTTTGCTGTTTGAGGTTTTCTTCATATTTGGTCCTTTAGCAGGAGATTGGGCATTGTCTGTCTCATTTAAGGGCCCTTCAGTTTCTTTGGATTGGGCATCCTCATTTGTCAAGGCAGAGAAGGCAATATGCAGGGATATCTCCTGATGCATAGGATGTCTCTGTGTCACAGGTCACAATCTACCAGAACCCACTGTGATCCATTTGTTCCTGGGGTATTTGATTCTTTGTGGGAGCGGTGGTGCACATTGTTCAGTTTGTATCCTAGAAGAGGTGTGCTTCATTGCAGCCAGTTCCTCCCTCAGTTCCTCATCCTCATTAGCCAAAGCAGAGAAGGCATTATGCAGGGATATCTCTTGATGCATAGGATGTCTGTGCGTTACAATCTACCAGAACCCACTGTGATCCATTTGTCCCTGGGGTGTTTGATTCTTTGCGGGAGCGGTAGTGGACATTGTTCAGTTTGTATCCTAGAAGAGGTGCGCTTCATTGCAGCCAGTTCCTCCCTTAGTAGGGTCACCACTTTATGTATGGCAGCTAGGTCTTCCCTTAGTAGAGTCAGTTCTTTATGCATGGCAGCTGACCTGAGGCACAAAGGACAAGCTCTTAGGTTCCAAATGATTCATCTTGGAATGAATGTACTGCAGTTATTGCACTGAATACAAGACATGCTGAATAAGCAGTCCTAGAAGGAGAAGAGGAAGAAGGAGAAAGGAAAAAGATGATGTGGGCTTTTAACCCAAGTTCAAAGGATAGATGGCAATATATGCGATCACTATATAGGCAATGCAGCCCCTGGGGTGGGCGGGGTGAGGGGTAGGGTGGGCGTTAACCTAAGTGTCTCTGGCCAGTAGGCTGTTCCTGAACTGGGAGCATCCACAGATATCTGCTCTAAGGCTACCCAAGAAAGCAGTCAGTCAGTCAGAATATCCCCAAGCTTAATGTATAGCCACAGTTAAACTTTATATTAGCAATATACCCAAAACAGTTAAACTCTATATTGGTAGCTAGAAACCAGCAGAGATAAGAAAGAAAATTATAGTCTGAGCTTTTGGCTTTGTGAGGCTCCACAGCTCATGCAGACTGCCTCAGACCGGTATGTGTGGCCAGGTGTAAGATGGTCTAAAATTACCCCCTCCCTGAGAGCAAACTTTCACCCCCTCCTTGAGAGCAAGTTTTATCCAGCAGAGCAAAATAATTAAACTGTTGTTATCTGCATACTCAGGTCCCAGTAGGCTGAATATCCCCAAGCTTTAATGTATAGCCACAGTTAACCTTTATATTAGCAATATCCCCAAATCCAACAGTTAAACTTTATATTAGCAATATCCCCCAAAACAGACAATTAAACTCTACTGTATATTGGTAGCTAGAAACCAGCAGAGATAAAAGAAAGAAATTATAGTCTTAACTTTTGGCTTTTTGAGGCTCCACAGCTCATGCAGACTTCCTCAGACCGATATCTGCCCCAGACTGGTTGGGTAAAGAGTTTTAGACCTGGTAGTATATAGTTACTCTGTCCCATATTATTGGTTTAGGGGTTTCACATTTATTGTTGAAAGAGTTTCCTTTGTTTCAACTTCTTACCCCTTCGCTAGTTCTTAATTTACAACCTTGTTTTTTACTTGTATATTATAAACATTCTGTGCATCTTCTGGTTCTACAAAGATATGCTGGTATCTGTTTAGAGGCACCCAGGTTTTGCCGGATAGGAGTGCAAATTGAAATGTCTCTTGTATCTTAACTCTCCTGCCTTTCTTCAAAAGTGTACATATTTAGATTTTGGAGTCTATCCCATATGCTTTATGACAAGGACCACTGACCATTTTGGTAACTGCCCTCTGCACTAACTCCATCCTATTTATACCTTTTTGAAGTGATCTTCAAATTTGCACGAAACACTCCAAATGAGGTCTCACCAGAGACTTTTACAGAGGCTCTATCGCCTCTTTATTCCTGCTGGCCATACTTCTTTCTATGCACCCAAGAATCCTTCTGGCTTTTGTTGTCATCCTCTCTACTTGTTTGGCCACCTTAGTCATCAGATATGATCACCTTAAGTCACGCTCTTCTTTTGTGCACTCTGTACTGTACTGCTTCCTGAGGATTTTTGCAGCCCAAATGCCTGACTTTACATTTGCTTTTTTTTATAGGATGAAATCTTAGTTGCCACATTCTAGACCATTCTTCATGCTTCACTAGACCTTCTACACTGCGCAAATCACAGTAGCAATAATATAAGATTTAATTTTCACATTATGTGTTCGAATATAGAGCAGTTGTGTTATGATGAACTTGGAAAGATGTTCTTGCACTGCCAATTGCATTTAAGGACAGGTTTCATGTTACACACAGTACTTAAAAATGTAAGAGATTTCTTCTCTTGAGTCCGTAATGGAGCATGCCAAGTAAGGTTTAGAATGCAAAGCTAGCATATTTCTTGCCACAACCCATAGTATTTCAGATTAGCTGTCTAAAACCATGCCAGCATGGTGGCTTGATACACTGGAATGTCCTGTTGGAAAAAATTTAAGTATTTGTTTAATGAAATTAAAGTGGTTAGAAAATATAAGCCTTCTTGTATTTCTTATCATTAGTACTACACACCTATTATATAGTAACTTTATTCTCCTGTCATTTTGTAATAGGCATTTTTAGAGCAGTTTTTCTTAAGAGGTGTGAAATATACTTGATCAAGCAGGTTTCTAAATAGTGCTTCTCCATCTCTGACTGTGTTGTGATTCAGAAAATGTTAGCTTGCACAACTTACACAATTTGCATATTTACTGCATATTTATTTATAGTCTGATTATTTCAGTTCTGTTCTAATTGTATTGTTTTCGACTTGATTTTTCCTAGATTGGAATTTTGACTATAAGTGTGGACACCGAGGTACAGTATGGCCTTTTGAATTTTTACATTATTTGTTGTGCAAAACAAATGCTTGTTTTCCATAATTCTAGATAGTTTTTATTCATTGTACTCAACAATAAAAAAGGTATTGATCAGAAATAATACAAAATGTATCAACTTTCTGGCCTGATCTCTAATGGATTAGAGAGAGTCTGCACCCTGCCCTCTGCTTTTAAGAAGATCCTGTGGGACTTTATGGAGCAGTTAGAAGAGGAAACAAAATGTGTTTTTAAATGGCAGTGTATTGTCAGTGACTAGAGGTCATATATATCTTTCAGCCTCATAAAACCCATTTAAAATAACTCACTTACATAGAAATCTAGATTTATTCAAGGAATGGAGAAGGGAAAAATCTCATATAAACAACACACTTGGATAGTTTACACTGATCCAGTAAAAGAGTTAGCACAGTGTATCCAGCTTTTAAGAAAGAGAATCATTAATGAATTGTAATAGATGGAAGCTAATTGATTTGAACGGTCACACAAACATGAGGAGCTTCTCCAGGAACAAGTCAGTCTTCACATATGGGCGACATTGGTGCCGACGGAGCCTGTGCAGAAGCATTTCCCCAGTTTTGAAAGAAAGCCTTTGGGATATGCTACCATGCACGCATGGTCCCCTTCCCGCCTAAGGGTGCCATCTTCCTCAGTCTCCTTTTTTCTGCAGAGCCCAAAGGACGTGAGTCCTGTTTCCCCGGAAAAATTCCTGTTATTTTCCTTAAAAGTTAAGCTTTTCCTGGTTAGCTCCCTTTTTCATCAAGCTCTTCATCAACTGGCGTTCGCACTTTTTTTCGCTCAGGAGTCGTTGACCCATTTCGGGTGCTACCCACTATGTCTCCCGGTGGGTTCAAAAAATGTGACTGCTGCAGTCAAACCATGTCAGTAACCGACACCCATGACTGCTGCTTGTGCTGCCTGGGGTCTGGATCATAACAGTACCTCCTGCGACCTGTGCCAAGCCATGATGCCTAAAACTAACAGAAAAAGGTCTGAGTTGCAGGAGAAATTGTTCCTCAGGTCTGACTTGGCCCCAGCCTCCCCGACCCTGAACACCAAGCCCAGCACTTCCCGTGAGTCCTGAGCATCCTCAGAGTCCCACAGTGGCAGCTCCTCCAAGAAGGCCTCGGACCCAAAGAAAAAGAATAAGTCTTCAAAGTCCACCGAGGTTGCACTGGAGAAACCCGGTAAAAACGCCCAGAGTGACTTGGGCAACTCTGAGACGTGCCCCACCAAGGTCCTCAAGAAGGATTCCTCAGCTGGTGGAGGCCATGCGAGGTTCCTTGAGGCCATAGTCCTCATCGAGGACAACACTCATAAGAGTACTGGGGCCGGCCTGAGATCCTCTGTAGCCATGCCAAAGACTGTGGAGCCTTCTAGTCTGAAAACCAGAATGGCGGCCTTGGAGCAGAACATCACTGCTCTCCTGGCCCTGCAGCAGGCAAAGATGGCCAGTTCGTCCGCCTCATCCACCCCAACGACTGGACCCTCGAGTGCGAGGAAGTCCCCTGTTGTCAAGCCGAGTTCAGAGTTCCACTGGCCTCAGGTAAGCTCTCAGCACTGGTAGAGGTCCCGGTCCCATTCTCCGGACATCCAGTCCTTGCCGTCTATTGTCTGTTATTCGGACACCAGGTCCTCGACAGGCTGCCAACCCTTTGACACCAACCTTCAGACAAAGAGTCGCAGAGCCTTGGACTCATTGTCACCACTTGACTCTGAGTGAGAGACAGACGATGAGGCCTCTCTGGAAATCAAGTGGTTCCGAGATATTCCCTCACACCCATCGCCCCCAGTGCCACTCTCCTGAGGATGTGGCCTTCTGTGACTTCATCAGGGACATGGCCAGAGCCTTCTCAGTGCAAACCGAGGTGGAGGAAGACCCGCTTACCGAGGAGTTGGAGATTCTTCAGTATGAGTCTCCATCCAAGGAAACACTCATGGTGCCCATGCAGCCGATCCTCGAGAGGCTACTACTTCAGATGTGGGAAACGCCAGCATCTGTGCCGGTGGTGAGCCTGCACCTCGATACCATGTACCGCATCTGGAAGGGCCCACGGTTCCACAAACACCAGCTCCCGCATAACTCCATGGTCGTTGAGTTGACTATGCAGAAACTCAAGAGCCAGACGACCCACTCCTCTGTTCTCCCCAGGAGGGAGGCCAGAGCCTTTGAGGCCCTCTGGCACAAATGCTACCAAGGCTCGATGCTCGGGTGCCGGATCCAGGCCTATGAGCTTTACATAGGCATGTAGGTAAAGGCTGTGGTCCAAGAGCTGTCGGGCTTTGCGGTAGGCCTTGTGTTGGGGAACTCCTCCAACAGTTCCAGGCCCTGATCTCAGGGATCAAGGATTGTTCCAAGTTCTGGGCAGCCTATGATGGCTTCGAGTCAGCGGCTCGGGTAGCTGCAGCCGGCATTGGAGCCCGATGCCAAGCCTAACTACAATTCTCCAACCTCAAGCAATGGGTCCAAGACAAGCTGTTAGACATCCCCTGCACTAGGGAAAACCTGTTCGGCAAACCCATGGCCAACAAAATGGCTGAGATCAAGGCCAACATTGTTGACCCACCAGAGGCTCTCTAAGAAGACCTCATCCCATCCCCACAAAAAAACATCAGGGAAGAGGCCCCTTTTCCCAAGGGGTCTTTTGGGCAGGGTCACCAGTATCAGCCCTTCTCAGGCCAGCAGCATCAGGCTTCTCACCCCAGAAGGCAAGGGCACGGGGCTCAGAAGACAAAAGCACCTAAGCCCCAAACCACAGCTCCCACCTAGCCTGGGGGGAGATTTTGACTCCTAGGGCAGGGCCTCCCCTCGCCCCAGGAGACCTTCACCAGCCCACAGGGGGGCGCCTGATGCTCTTTACCCACAGATAGGCTACAGTCACTTTGGACCAATGGTTACTGCAGGTGGTCAGGGAAAGATACCTTTTCCACCTACAGCAGATTCCACCCAGGTTCTTTCCCAGAGAGCCAGTGCGACCCTTCCTTCACCAGACCCTACTGCTCACAGAGCTCATAGGTCTTCTCAGGGACAACGCAGTAGAGCCTATACCCAAACACCTATGGGGCAGGGGCTTCTACTCCAGGTACTTCCTCATCCCAAAGAGGACTGGAGGATTCAGGTCCATCCTAGACCTGCAAAACTTAAACCGGTTTCTGGTGAGGGAGAAGTTCAGGATGTTGTCCCTTGGAACACTGCTGCCTTACCTCTGCTAGAGAGACTGGCTGTGCTCCTTGGATCTAAAGGATGCATACACACACATCCTAATTCACTTCTTCCACAGGCAGTACCTAAGGTTCGTGGTAGGAGGAAAACACTACCAGTAGAAGGTGCTACCTTTTGGCCTCACATCCTTGCCAAGGGTCTTCACAAAATGCCTAGCAGTGGTAGCTGCCCACCTGCGTCTGCAAGGGGCCTTTGTCTTCCCCTACCTAGACAACTGGCTGTTCAGAGGCAGCACAGCCGCAGAGGCCAGTCAGGCCGCAGGACGCGCATCCTCCTGCTGCAGCACCTGGAAGTCATCAACTACCCCAAATCCCATCTCTCTCCAGCCCAGAGTCTGGCATTCGTAGCTGCTCAGCTTGACACATTACAGGCCAAGGTCATCCTCCCCAGGGAGAGGGCAGAACACCTCAGAGGCTAGCGGTGGAAGTTCAACACTGTCGATCAGTGCCAACTTGATGACTGCTTTGCCTGCTGGGTCTTATGGCCTCCATGGTCCACTTGACCCCGCTAGCCCACTTACACATGCGGGACGCTCAGTAGTGCCTCCGCACGCACTGGACACAAGCCACAGGCAGTTTGTGGGACAGGATCAGGGTAATCAGCCAGCTGACTCCCTCGGCCTGGTAGCAACTTCTCCACTACCTATTGGCAGAGATGCCCTTCCAGGCATCTGCGCACCAGAAGATCCTGATGACAAACGTCTCCTTCCTAGTTGGAGGGTGCATTGCAGGGACAACTGCACACGAGACAGCTGGTCCCTGGCAGAATATCGGCTTCAGATCAGTCTCCTGGAGCTCAGAGCGATCTCCCTAGCTCTATGGGTGTTTCGCCACCACATACGGCACCGGTCCGTATTGATTCAGGCAAACAACCAAGATGCCATGTTTTTGTTAACAAGCAGGGGGGCATGGGGTCATACCTCCTCTGCCAGGAAGCGGTGACCCTCCTTTCCTTTGCAGTGCACAACAACATGCTTCTGCAGGCGGTTCACCTCACAGACCAGGACAACCTCCTGATGGACAAGCTGAGCAGTGTCCTTCATCCACACGAGTGGCGCCTGGACCCCAGAGTGGCCACTTGGCTCCTCTGTGGCAGGCACGTGATGGACTTATTTGCCACCCCCGACAACACCCAACTGCCTCGCTTCTACTCACGGCAACCACACCCAGAAAGAGTGACGGCAGATGCCTTCCTGATCTCCTGGACGGAAGGCCTCCTCAATGCTTTTCCGCTGATCCCTCTGGTCGCCAAGACCCTTTTCAAGGTCCAGCGTGAGGAGGCATCTCTAATACCAATTGTCCCTAGTTGGCCCAGACAGCTCTGGTTCCGACTGTTGCTCTCCCTGTTGGCGGCACTCCCGATCCCGCTGGGTCATGCCCCGAACCTCCTGACACAGAAGGAGGGCTCCCTCCTGCAACCCAATCTGGGGTCTCTAATGCTAACGGCATTACTGCTGAAAGAATAGCATTGGCCCCTTTCAGCCTCCCAAAGGAACATAAGATATGCCATACTGGGTCAGACCAAGGTCCATCAAGCCCAGTATCCTGTTTCCAGTAGTGGCCAATCTAGGTCATACGTACCTAGTAGTTTCCCCAAAAGACACAGGTTCCACAATGCTTGTACTGGGTCAAACATTGATATCCTGGGTCCCTTCTTAATAATGGTTTATGGACCTTTCCTCCAGGAACTTGTCCAAACCTTTTTTAAACCCAGCTACACTAACAGCCTTTACTACATCCTCCGGTAACAAATTCCAGAGTTTGATTACACATTGAGTGAAAAAATATTTTCTCTTATTAGTCTTAGTTTACCCTGTAGCTTCAGTGCATGTCCCCTAGTCTTTCTATATTCTGATAACGTTAACAATCGATCTACGTTTACCCGTTCCACTCCGTTCATTAATTTATAGACTTCTGTCATATCTCCCCTCAGCCATCTCTTTTCCAGGTTAAAGAACCCTAACCTTTTTAGCCTTTCTTCATAGGAGTATCCTTCCATCCCCTTTACCATTTTGGTGGCTCTTCTTTGAACCTTTTCTAATAACGCTATATCCTTTTTAAGATACGGCGACCAGAATTGCACACAATATTCAAGGTGCGATTTCACCATGGAACAATATAAAGGCATTATAATATCTTTTGTTTTATTTTCCATTCCTTTCTTTATGATAACCTAGCATTCTATTTGCTCTCTTGGCCGCCGCTGCGCACTGGGCCGAAGGTTTTAACATGTTATCCACAAAGACGCCTAAATCTTTTTCCTGGGTGGTGGTTCCTAATGTGGAACCTTGCATCGTGTAACCATAGTTTGGGTTGTTTTTCCCTAGGTACATAACTTTGCACTTGTCCACGTTAAATTTCATCTGCCATTTTGATGCCCAGTCTTCCAATTTATCAAGATCCTCTTGCAATTTTCCACAATCCTCTTGGGTTTTAACAACTTTAAATAGTTTTGTGTCATCTGCAAATTTGATAACCTCACTCGTTATTCCCTTTTCCAGGTCATTTATGAATATGTCAAAAAGCAGCAGACCCAGCACAGATCCCTGGGGGTACACCACTATTCACCTTTCTCCATTGGGAAAATTGGCCATTTAGCCCTACCCTCTGCTTTCTATCTTTTGACCAGTTCCTGATCCACAATAGTACACTGCCTCCTACCCCATGACTCTTTAGTTTTGCCAAAAGTCTCTGATGAGGGACCTTGTCAAAGGCTTTCTGAAAGTCCAGATACACTATATCAACTGACTCACCTTTGTCCACCTGTTTATTCACACCTTCAAAAAAACAACAGATTAGTAAGACAAGATCTTCCTTGTCTAAAGCCATGTTGGCTGTCTCCCATTAGGCCATGACTATCTGCATGCTGAGTAATTTTGTTCTTTATGATGGTTTCTACCATTTTTCCCAGTACTGATGTCAGGCTCACCGATCTGTAGTTTCCCGGATCACCCCTGGAACCCTTTTTAAAAATTGGCATTACATTGGCGATCCTCCAATCTTCAGGTATTACAGATGATTTTAATGAAAATTCACAGATTACTAATAGCAGGTCTGCAATCTCATATTTCAGTTCTTTCAACACCCTTGGATGTATACCATCCGGCCCAGGTGATTTGCTACTGGTTGAGGAAGTCCTTCTGGCATCCCGAAAGCCATCCACCAGGCAAGCTTATACCTTTAAATGGCGAAGATTCTCCGTATGGTGTGCGGAGAGACAGGAGAACCTGTTCTCCTGCCAGGTGCAGTTAGTGCTCCAGTACCTACTGCATCTGTAGCACACCGGGCTGAAGGCTAACTCAGTAAAGGTGCACCTGAGTGCAATAGCCGCACACCACCACCCTATCGAGGGAAATCCCCTCTCAAGTCAGCCGCTGGTCTCTCGGTTCCTCCAGGACCTCCTGTTATCTAAGCTCTCTGTCCACCCTCTGGCAGCGGAGTGAGACCTCAATGTGGTTCTCTCACAGTTCACTAGACCGCCATTCGAGCTGCTAGCCACTTGCCATCTGCAGTATCTTTCATGGAAGGTTGCCTTCCTGATGGCCCTCATGTCTGCTGAGAGAGTCAGCAAACTTCAGGCCTTGTTGGCGGAACCACCATATACAATATTTTACAAGAACAGGGTGGTGTCTGCACCCACCCCAAGTTCCTTCCAAAGGTGGTATCTCCTTTCCACCTCAACCAGGAAGTGGTTCTTCCCACTTTTTCCCATGGCCTCATGCCAGGTCGGGAGGAAATTGTACGCCATACACTGGATTGCAAACGGGCCCTGTCTTTCTACCTACACCGGACTCGGGGCCATCACACAGCTCCTCAGCTTTTCGTTTCTTATGACCCCAGCAGACGGGGGCTTCCAGTGACTAAGCGGACTCTGTCCACTTGGGTTGCGAACTGTATTGCCCTCGCCTATGAGCGAGCTGGGCTCTCTCTGGAACACCGGATCACAGTGCATTGCGTGAGGGCGATGGCCACATCAGTGGCGAACCTCGCTCAGTGACGGTGACAGAGATCTACAGGACTGCCACATAGTCTTCAGTTCACACATTTGCGGCTCACTAGGAGTGGAGGAGTAGCCTAGTGGTTAGAACACTGGCTTGGGAACCAAGCAACCAGGGTTCGATTCCCACTAGCACTCCTTGTGGCCTTCGGCAAGTCACTTAATCCTCCACTGCCTCGGAGGAAAGGCCTGGCAATTTACTTCCAGTGACACCGCCAAGAAAACCCAGGAGCTTCTGGGTCGCCAGGAGTCAGGACTGACTTGAAGGCACACATTGCATTTTTTACTGCCTGGAGAGTTAGTCCCGTCGGGACAATGCCTTCAGCCAGGCGGTACTGCGCAGTCTTTTTGGGGTGTAGGCAATTCCTGCGTTCCAACCTTTCTGTGTTCATGCTACCAGAGTGATGGTACCATTGGATATTAGGGTCTTACAGAGTCTCAGTGGGGGACTCAACTTTTGCAACTCACGGCTACCCGACTTGGCCGCCGTTGGTGCTGTCGTGGTTCGGTCCTCAGCAGCCTGGAGCTAGGGAGTCCCATATGTGAGGACTGACTTCCTGCTTGTTTCTGAAGAAAGAGTAGTTACTCACCTGTAACAGGGGATCTCCAGGAACATGCAGGAATGTAGTCTTCACATATGGGTATCGTCAGTACTGACGGAGCCTGCGCGGGAACGCTCTCCAGCGTCTAAGAGGAACGCTTTTGGGAGCATCCCTCAGCACATGGGCGCTGCCTTCCCGCCTTTCCAACTGTCCCTCTTCAGTTCTTCGTTTACCGCGGAGCCGACAGGATCTATTCCCTGTCACTGCAGAAAATTCCGTCTTTAAATTTGTTTTCTTGTGGTCGCGTTTGTCTACCGCACGACGCTTACCGGTACCGCCGGTTCTTTTCTTTTCTTTTCAAAACAAAAACGTATGCTTTAAACTGTTTCTCTTCAGAAACTTTTCTCTTTTGGTGCTAGGCGCCATTTTGGACACTAGGCCCCATATTCCTAAAACATGGAAAAACCAACTAGTGGTTTTAAAAAATGTACTAAGTGTGGCAGTACCATTTCCGTTACTGACACCCATGATTGGTGTCTTAAATGTTTAGGGCCTGAACATTCTCCAATTGAATGTCTCTCCTGTATGGGGATGACTAAAAGAGGAAGACAGAACCGGGCTGCAAAGCTCTGTACCCTCTTTTCTTCGGATGCTAGATCCATTGCATCGACATCGTCAAGGGCCTCTTCTTCCTCCCATGGATCTCAGTTAACTAAACATAAAAGCCGTCCTCAAAGGCTAGCTCTCCTGCTAAGCATCGAGAGGCCATTGGCATTGCCCTTGAGGGAACCACACCGGCAAAACAGCTTCGGCGGGAGGCTTCGGCTTCCAAAGCATCGATGGGGCTTCAGGATGTTCTCGAGGCCCCAACCTCGCAAGAACTACCTGTGCCATGCTCAGGGGTTCCGGTCATTTTTACCGGTACCGACACCCAGGCATCGGCAGCGTCGATAGACCAGAGGTTCCTCGCTATCGAACGCAGCATCGCAGCTCTTCTTTCAGCTGCGGTACCGTTGGTCCAATGGGCACCGGTACTGACATTGACACCGATACCGGTACTGGTACCGACAGTACCGGCTCCGGCGGGAACTCTTCCCATGCCATCTCTGGCTGGAATCGACAGATTGGTATCGGGTCAACTCGGTACCGACTTCGATCGATACCAGGACCGTGCTTTGCATGAGCATCGGGGTCAGGAATACTTCGATTCCTCCGATTCCGAAGACTCTGACAATTCTGCTGGTACTAGAGGGTTTCTACCAGAAGATTCCTCTTCTCCCCAACGCAGAATGTCACCTCCAGAGGACATGTCTTTTCAGGATTTTATCTGTGATATGGCCAAAGGTCTTTCAATCACAGTAGCTCCTGAAAAGGAACCCAGAGCAAAGGAATTGGAAATTCTCTAGTATCCTAAAGCTCCTAAGGAGGCAGCCTCTCTGCCTATCCATGAAATTCTGCATAACTTGATGCTCAGAATGTGGGAGACACTTCTGACTACTTCTCCTTACTCTAGGAGACTTGATGCTATGTATCGAGTTCCGCCATGTCCTGGATTTCAAAAATCTCAGCTGCCACACCATTCAGTGGTAGTGGAATCAGCCATGCGTAGGATGAAAAGTACAAAGAGGCATGCGTTCAATCCTCCATGTCGTAAATGCAGGACTCTGGATGCTTTTGGGTGCCGGACCTTTCAAGCTTCCATGCTTTCAGCTAGGATCAGTTCATATATTCTATATCAGGGGTCTCAAACACGCGGCCCGCGGGCCGCATGCGGCCCGCGAGAGACCTTTGTGCGGCCCGCGATACACAGGGGAAAAAAAAAAACCCGGCTTCTGCTGCCGCTGCTGTGGCAGCGGCAGAATCAACTGTCCCGCAGCCCCTTCCCATCTGCCCGGCAATAGCGGCAATAGCAGCAATACCGCATGTCCCGCGGCCCCCCGATCCCTTCCTGCTTGCCTGTCAGTTCTTCTCTGCTTCGGCTTTCAGAGCCGCGAAGGGAGAGCTTCTCCCTTCGCGACTCTGTTAAGCTCGCCGGGGCAGATGGGAAATTTCCCATAAGCCCCAGCGGGCTTAACAGAGTCACGAGGGAGAAGCTCTCCCTTCGCGGCTCTGAAAGCCGAAGCAGAGAAGAACTGACAGGCAAGGGGGGGCCGCGGGACATGCGGTATTGCTGCTACCGCCGCGGTAGCGGCAGGAGCAGCAGCCAGCTGTTTTCTAAAGTTTAAGTTTCCCGGGGGGGGGGGAGCAGGATTGATGTGGGCTGCTGGGGGGGGGGAGCAGGATTGATGTGGGCTGCTGGGGGGGGGGGAGCAGGATTGATGTGGGCTGCTGGAGGGGGGAGCAGGACTTGATGTGGGCTGCTGGGGGGGGAGCAGGATTGATGTGGGCTGCTGGGGGGGGGAGCAGGACTTGATGCGGGCTGCTGGGGGGAGCAGGATTGATGCGGGCTGCTGGGGGGGGAGCAGGACTTGATGTGGGCTGCTGGGGGGGTAGGACTGGAAATGGGGTGATGGGGGGATAGTACTGGTAATGGACAGATGGGGGTTAGGACTGGAGGTGGTCTGATTGGGGGGCTAAGAATGAAGATGGGGCGATGGAAGGGTTAGGCCTGGAAGTGGGCTGTTGGAGGGCTTAGGACCGATAATGGGCTATGGGGGGGTGGGGCTAGAACTGGTAATGGACTGGGGGGGGGGTGCTATGACTGGAAATGGGCCGAGTAGAAGGGGGAGCTTGAACTGCAAATAGCTGATGGGGACAGGGTCTTGGAATGGTAATGGGCTGAGTGGAAGAGGGCTTGGAATGGAAATGGGCTGATGGGGAGGGGGGCTTGGAAAGGAAATGGGCTGTGAGGGGAGGGAGCTAGGACTGGAAATGGGCTGATGATGCGGGGACTAGAAGGGAGCGGATGCTGGGTGGGGCAGGAGCTAGAAGGGAGTTGATGTTGGGGGACGATTAGAATGGGATGGGGCTGGGAGAGTGAAATGGAGAGGGGAAATATATTTTGTGTGGAGGGAAGAAAAATCTACAATTGGCCGGGTATTGGGAGAGTAAGTGGGGATTGAGGATGGAGGGGTAAAATTTGAGTGGATGAAATAGGAATGAGGAAAGAGCAAAAGGAGAATGATAAGTATGTTAAAGCAGATGTAGAGAGAATGGAAAAAAACTGGGAAAGAAGAAAGGACAAATGGACAGCAGACGATGGAGAGTTAGCAGAAGACACAAAGAAACCAGAAGAAAGTGGCTGGAACAATTGCAACTGAAAAAAAAATGCACAAAAGGTAGAAAAATATCTCTTTATTTTGAATTTATTAACTGAAATATGTCAGCACTTGTAAATGTGCATCTTTAACGTCTGCACTTTATTTAATACAAGAGGAAATCAATGTATAGTTTTATTTCTACAGTGTTGTACATTCTAAGTTTGGCTTTTGGGGTTCCCAGTTTAATTGTCTTCCTGTTTCTAAATTGTGATTCCTTGTTTGGTGATGGTGTATGTTCTGCATGTGTAACTGAGCTGAGGTATTCTGTTTATGTAATTCCTATTTGACATTGCCACTTGTTCTCTTTCCCGAGTAGGTCATGTATTGTTATTCTCTGAAATGTGTTGATTTAATATTTGCAGTGTTCCTTTTGATAGTTAGGGTATGGTGCTTTGTGAGTCCTGGTAGTGCTGTTAGGACATGGCAGGTTTGCTATGGGTTCTAAATGAGCAGTGTTTCTAGTAGTTCCTAATGTGCCTGGCGGTTGGCACTGGTTTATAGTAATGTAGAAATCTTTTAGTCTTTCTTTATCCATACACTCATTAAGAGGCATGTTTACTCAAAGTTAGTGTATGGTAACATTATGCAAATATTTATGCAAATGATGCCCTTATGCAAATGAGGCCTGCGTCTTGTGCGGCCCCCGGGTTACTCTACAAGTCCTCATTTGGCCCTCAAAGCAATTTGAGTTTGAGACCCCTGTTCTATATGGAATGTTCCTCAAGGAAGTCACAGGAGACTTGGAACTTATGAGCCCATTTCTCCCAGATGACAAGAGACAAGATTTTCTTGCTCTAGTTAAGCATGCTCAAGGTGTCTCCAAGTTTGTTAATTGTGCAGCCTTTGACTGCTTCGAATGCATCAGCAGAACCTCTGCTATTGCCATTGGCGCACGATGGATTGCCTGGCTACAGGCATCAGACTTGGAGACCTGGGTACAGGACAAGTTAGGCAACATTCCTTGCACGGGGGAGAATCTCTTTGGCAAGAACTGTCAGGAGAAGGCTAACGAGTTAGATGCTGACAATACTACTCTAGATAGGCGTCATTGTGGATACCATGTTAAAACCCTCAGCCCAGTGTGCAGCGGCGGCCAAGAGAGCAAATAGAATGCTAGGTATGATAAGGAAAGGAATGGAAAATAAAACAAAAGATATTATAATGCCTCTATATCGTTCCATGGTGAGACCGCACCTTGAATATTGTGTGCAATTCTGGTCGCCGTATCTTAAAAAGGATATAGCGATTTTAGAAAAGGTTCAGAGAAGAGCCACCAAAATGGTAAAGGGGATGGAAGGATACTCCTATGAAGAAAGGCTAAAAAGGTTAGGGCTCTTTAACCTGGAAAAGAGACGGCTGAGGGGAGATATGATAGAAGTCTATAAATTAATGAACGGAGTGGAACGGGTAAACGTAGATCAATTGTTTACGTTATCAGAATATAGAAAGACTAGGGGACATGCAATGAAGCTACAGGGTAAACTATTTAAGACTAATAAAAGGGAGTCACGTGACACATGAGCAAGTGAAGACGCGTTTTCACTTGCTCCGGGGCCGCCTCGGCGATATTGATATAAAATCAGCGGTTTCAGAGCCCGGTGCGGGTGCCGGTGGTGGGAATACCTACCCCAACATAGTATTTCAACCTTGTGGTGTGTTGTGCTTCGGATGCCGCCCCCGGTTCGACGGGAGAAGGAGAAGGAAAAGGCGCCAAAGCTGCGGGCCTCAGCCTCGGCGGCGATGCAACCCCCGTCTCCAGGAACGGAGAGTGGGGACTCGGCTACAGAGGAGCTGGCGAAGGAGGTGGCCCGACATCTGGATCCCAAGTTAGACCGGATTCTGTCTAAGCTGGAGGTGATGGGGGAAACGCTGGCAGCACAAGGACAAAGGATCGAAGAATTAGAGCACCGCGTGTCTGCCATAGAAGATGATGAAGGACGGCAGGAGAGAGTACATGCTGACACACGTGCGCAACTTGCGGCCTTGCAGAGTAAGCTGGACGATTTGGAAAATCGTTCCCGGCGAAATAATATCCGTCTGGTGGGCATTCCGGAGACAATGAATGACCAGCAACTTATATCTCTCATTGAGAAATGGCTCCCGGAAGAACTGTGCTTACCCACTTTGGTTGGTGATCTTAAGGTAGAGAGGGCCCACCGGATTGGACCGAGGCAGGAGAACCGCTTAAGGCCACGAGTGGTGATCGCCCGTGTACTGAATTTTGCACATAAAGAAAGACTGTTGCGAGCGTACCGGCAACACGAGGGACTTTTGCTGCAGAACACCAAAATCCTCCTGTTCCAGGACTATTCTACAGTCGTATCGGCGAAGCGCAAGGAGTTTTCTCCGGTCTGCACGGCCCTGTTTCAGAAGAAGATCCGCTTTACCCTTGCCTTCCCGGCGACGCTACGTGTCCACCACTTAGGAAAAAACCTGGTTTTTGCATCTGTAGGAGAGGCCAAGGCTTACATCGAGCGGCTGAGTGAGGAACTGCCTATGCGAGTGGATGAGAGTACCGGGACTGATGTGTCGTAAGTGCGGCTGGTCCCGCTTGGACAGAGTCTCGATGCTGTGCATCTGCAGTGAGGCCTACGGAGTGGGGGTTCTCCCACGGGATCCTGCGGGTGTAGTTCGTGAGGGATTTACTGGCCCACCCATGGACCTTGTTCAGACTTGCTATGGAGTTGGATGGAGTGCGCTAGGCCCTCCGTTGATAAGTCTTCTTTAATTAATCTGTTATAGTGTTTTCTGTTAGAGGGGTTAGCAGAATTGCCCTGAGGCAGGGGCCCTGCCATGGTTCTCTGTTACTATGCTTTGTGGGGTGCAAGTTATGATTTCTTATGCGGAGATGTGTGCATTATTTCTGCCCCTTCCCTGTCTCTCTTTCTGCTTCTTCTCTCTTCCTGCTTCTTCTCTCTTCCATATTCTGAGTGAGCGGCCTGGGCAATTTGGCGGAGTGTAGCCTGTACATCGCAGTGCTGTGAATTTGGTGGGTGGGAGAGGATAGTAAGGGGGGAATGTGTGGGTTGGGAGTTTAGTCGTTGAGGGTTTAGGGGTTGGGGGTGGCACTGGCACTGGGTAGGAGGCCGGGGCAGCCCCGCGGTGCACATTAGTGACTTCTGCTCAGTTTTTAGGCTGAGGTGGGATGTGTGCTTTTACAGGGGTTGGGGTGCAGAGGGGGGTGGGGTGCAGGGGGATGGGGGGGAGGGAGGGGGGATGGAAGAGGGGCAAGATTTTCTGGGGGGTGGGGGGGAGGGGGCGGAGAGGGGGAAGGGAGGGGGGAACAGACACAAAGGGGATGCCTAGGGACCTATGGACCCCAAGGTTGAATAGCGGACAGGGTTGAGTCTCTCTCAGGGGCCGAGGCTGGGCGGCTCCGGGAGTAAGTTTGGGATCTTCTGCAGTGGAAGGCCAGAGCTTTGAACTAACTTAATCAAACTGTTAAATTAATCTCCTGGAATGTGGGCGGCATTAGCTCTCCTGTCAAGCGCACAAAAATTTTGCAGGCATTAAAAAGGAAAGGAGCTCATTTAGCATTACTGCAGGAAACCCATTTGAGCGAGCAGGAACATAAAAAGTTGGTGCGGGATTGGGTGGCAGGTATGTATGGGGCCTCCGCGGAGGGGAAAAAGGCGGGAGTGGTGGTATTGGTGAAAAAGGGTATCCCATTTGAGGTAATGCAGGTTGACTCGGACCCACAGGGGCGCTATGTGTTTCTCCAAGCCAAACTGTATAACGAAGAGATATGGATTGGCAATGTATATGCCCCCAATGTTTATGATCATGCTTTCTTTAAGTGTTTGTTGGGTTTTGTGCAGAGGGTGGGGGATGGTAAATTAGTGCTGGCCGGGTACTTTAACTGCCCTAGCGACCCCCGCCTAGACAAATCGGTGGCAGGTACAAGGGGGGCCTGGACTAAAAAAGGAGTGGGTTATTTGTGTAGATTGGGGGGCCTCTTGGATGTGTGGCATACATTACATCCGGGGGAGCGTGCGTATACTCACCAGTCGAGGGCCCACCTTACCTGGTCTCGGATAGATTATATCCTGGTGAGTGAGCAAGCGATCTCCAGGGTGGAACGGGCGGACATAGAGCCCATAGCTATTTCCGACCACGGAATGGTTTGGATGACCTGGGAGTGCCAGGGGGTGGGTAGGGGGGGATGGCGCTTTCCGGCCTACCTGTGGGAAGATAAAGATTTTCGATGTTTTTTAGAGAAGCACTGGGAGGAATACGTTCTTTTCAATGATACTCCCAAATGTTCCCCTCTTTTATTTTGGGAAGCTAGTAAAGCGGTTATGAGAGGCGCAATTATTGCTTACACTGCTCAAAGGCGGCGCCATTTGGATCACAGTATTGTGGTTATGGAACGTAATCTTCAGGCCCTGCAGTCCAAGTTAACTGCCCTGCATGGGGGGGGGGGGGGAGCTAGGACTGGGCAGCAGGAGTTTGCTCATGCCCAGTTGGCTCTAAATGAGCTTTTTCAGAGAAGAGCTAAGATGTCCCTGCAGTATTATCAGCATAAGCTATATAGGTATGGTAACCGATCTGGCAAGCTACTAGCAAGGTTGGTACGGGACCCGGGCGGGGCGCGTTTTGTCCCGGTCCTTAGAGATGAGCAGGGACAGTTGCAACACCAGCCACAGCAGGTCGCGGACATTTTTCGAAGGTTCTACGCCCGCTTATACACGGAGGAAGATCGTGCTGCGGCACTTGGCAGAGCGTTCCTGGATAAGGTGGCATTGCCACAACTAACGGAGGAGGAATTGCGAGAGCTAAATGCTCCTCTGACAGGCTCGGAAGTCCAAGCTGCCATAAAGCGAGGGAAACCGCACAAGGCCCCTGGCCCTGATGGGTTCGGCGGAGAGTATTATAAAATGCTGTCCCCTCGGTTAGTCCCTAGTATGATAGCTATGTACAATGAGGCGTTGCAAGGGGGCTGCTTTCCCAGAGACATGCGCTGTGCAAATATTACTGTTATTCCGAAGCCGGGTAAGGACCCGCTTGATCCCGCGTCGTTCCGGCCTATCTCGCTAATCAACACTGATGCTAAGATTCTGGCCTCGATATTAGCCCAGCGCTTAAACCCTTTACTTCCATCTTTGATAGGGGATAGACAGGTGGGCTTTGTCATGGGGAGGGACGCCACAAAGAATATTGCTAAGCTCCTTTTGGGAATGGAGTATTGTCTTGGAAAGGACTCCCCATTGCTTCTAGTAAGTCTGGATGCGGAAAAGGCGTTTGATAGGGTTGCATGGGCGTATCTCTGGGAGGCGCTAAATAGTTTCGGGATTCGAGGGGAGTTTGCCCAGTGGATTCAGGTTTTGTACCAGCTTCCAGTGGCGAGGGTTGGTGTGAATGGGGTCTACTCGGCCCCCTTTATTTTAGAACGGGGTACGCGACAGGGCTGCCCGCTATCACCGCTCTTATTTGTGCTTGCGCTGGAACCCCTCCTGCAGGCTATCCAACAGGACCACCGTGTGGTGGGAATTAAGATGGGGAGGGAGGAAATGAAGATAAGTGCGTTTGCAGATGACATGCTTCTTTGCTTGGCTGAACCGCAGGACTCATTGCAGAAGGTTTTGCTCCTTATCCAGGAATTTGGTAGTTTCTCTGGGTTGAGAATCAATATGTCTAAATCCATGGCGTTAGATGTGGGAGGGAAGGTGCGACCGGTATGGCGGGGAGCCTTCCCTCTGGCGTGGGCCGCAGACTCTATCAAATATTTAGGTATACAATTGCCGGCGAACCCGGAACGGCTGTATCAAGCGAACGTGGAGGGTAAACTATTTAAGACAAATAGGAGAAAATATTTCTTCTCTCAACGTGTAATCAAACTCTGGAATCTGTTACCGGAGGATGTAGTAAGGGCTGTTAGTATAGCTGGGTTTAAAAAAGGTTTGGACAAGTTCCTGGAGGAAAGGTCCATAAACCACTATTAAAAAGGGACCCAGGATATCAATGCTTGGCCTAGTACAAGCACTGCAGAACCTGTGTCTTTTGGGGAAACTGCTAGGTACGTATGACCTAGATTGGCCACTGTTGGAAACAGGATACTGGGCTTGATGGACCTCGGTCTGACCCAGTATGGCATTTCTTATGTTCTTATGTTCTTATGCTTGGCAGGGCGCAACTTATGTTTCAGCGCTGGCGAACTTTCCCGTTGTCTTTACGTAGCCGCATTGCTTTGTTCACTATGGTGGAACTTCCTCGATGGCTATATATGCTTCGTCTGTTGCCGCTTTGGGTGCGCGCGAGGGACTGGAAATTGTTCGATAGATATTTGACTGTTTTTTTGTGGGGGGGGCCGTCGTCCTCGGATACCCCTTCGGGCTCTGCGACGAAGGAAGGAGGAAGGGGGGTTGGAGCTCCCCTCGCTGAGACATTACAATCTCCGCTATTTGGCGCGGCATATTTGGGGCTTACTCGGGGTTGAGGGTGGATGTGCTCCTGTCCAACAGTTGAAGGAAGTCTCCTCCCCTTGCCACAGTCTGTATCTCCTGCATAACGTACGCAAACAACGTCTGGGGGCCGGGAGGGACACTACTTATTTGAGAACTTTGCGGTTGGCCTGGCGGGAGGTTTGCTGGAGAGTTGGGTGGGATTTGTCATGCTCCCTCCTTTTACCTTTGGTGGGGAACCCGGACTTTATGCCGGGCTATACGGATTCTTCGCTTTTCCATGCTTGGCAACAGAAAGGGATAGTGTGTTTGGGGGATCTGGGTAGAACAGAGGGGGGAGCCTTGGAGAGCTTCCAAACCCTGAGCCATACTTATCGGTTGGGCCCCAGGGATTTTTATGGCTATCTCCAACTTCGGCATTATATTGATCAGTTGCGGAAAAGAGCCCCTACTTTATTGCTCGCGAAAGATCCGCGTAAGCTGCTTGGGGGTTGGGTGGAGAAAGACCTCCTTGACTGGGAGGAGCGGAAGCAACTGCTCTGCCCGCTAGTCGACTCTGCCTATCTTCAGACTTTAGTTCAACGTTGGACCGCGGACGGGCTGCCTGCCTTGACAGTGGAGATCCTGCAGTCTGCTTTTGAGTGGATTCCTAGGGGGGCAGTGTGGATCTACTTGCAGGAGATGCAATTCAAATTTCTGTGGAGGGCTTATGCTAGTGATAAGTGGGCCCATAAGGTGGGATTACGGGATACCTCACTATGTGGCTGGTGCCAGCGGGCTGAGGGGACCCTGTTCCACAAGTTTTGGCTATGCCCTGGAGTTCAGTGTTTGTGGCAGCAGGTGAATGCTACACTGGGAGAGTGGTTGGGCGTGGGGGATTTTGGGCAATGGCAGGTCTGCCTCTTTCATTGCTGGGGGGAGGTTGATGTTGTGCCCCCAGCACCTCATCGAGCTTTGATTGATCGGGGTGTATTGCTGGTCAAGAAGGTGTTGTTGGGAGGTTGGCTCGGGTGCACCCCTCCGCACTTTGCGGTTTGGAGAAAAACCCTGATAAACTTGATGTATATGGAAAAGCTCACGGCTAAGCAGTTAGGGGGGACTTGGTGGGACCGGTTCCTTGAGATTTGGCTGCCCCTCATCAATACATTACCTACCCAGGAGCGCAGCGCAGTGTTGAATGTCTAGCGTTCTGGCTCATGTTGGGTAGCTATCCGTATTGGCTTCCCCTGGCCTTGTGCCTAAGTTTGAAGAAGTGGGGGTCCTGGCATTGGGGTGGGTAGTGGGAGGGGGGGGAGGAGGGGCTGGGAGGGTGGGGGGAGGAGGGGGGGTGGGTGAGAAGTGTGTGTGTGTGGGGGGGGGTTAGCGTTACTGTATGTGTATGGCACAGCGGATACTAGCTTATTGCGATGCTGGTCTCTCCAATCATGTTCCCTTCCGCCCAATATCAGTATGGAACTATTTTGATTGTATCTCTTTGGGACTGTGTATGCCGAGTTGAGGGAGGGGGGTATACCTTTAAAGATGTTAAAATAACCACTTTGGGATGCGCCAGTTGTTTTGGTTGTTTGCACTGCATTCAATGACTGTTCTGTATGTACTGATGTTGTAGCATGTATTGGCTGTGTTTGTCTACATGAATAAAAAACAATTTTGAAGTAAGACTAATAAAAGAAAATATTTTTTCACTCAACGTGTAATCAAACTCTGGAATTTGTTACCGGAGGATGTAGTAAAGGCTGTTAGTGTAGCTGGGTTTAAAAAAGGTTTGGACAAGTTCCTGGAGGATAGGTCCATAAAGCGTTATTAAGAAGTGACCAAAGATATCAATGCTTGACCCAGTACAAGCATTGTGGAACTTGTGTCTCTTGGGGAAACTGCTAGGTACATATGACCTAGATTGGCCACTGTTGGAAACAGAATACTGGGCTTGATTGACCTTGGTCTGACCCATTATGGCATATCTTATGTTCTTATGTTATGTTCTTAGATTGTCAAAATCTACAGCCACTCCAGCCAAAAAGAAGCCTTATAAAAAACCCTCTTTCAGCAAAAAGAGGAAGTTTTATCCTTCCTATACCCAGCAGAGTCAAACTCCAGGTCAGGTTGCCCAAAAGGGACAAACTAGACAGCAAAAGAAGACAAAAGGCCCGAGAGCCCAACCAGCTCTCCAGGTTCAACCCCCTCAAGGGCTTTGACTCCTTCCTAGAGAGCTTTGCCTTCCTGCCTCTGAGGGGTCCCCAACCCCCCAATATCCCGGGCAGGTTATGCCACTTTGCCAACAGATCAGTCCAAAAAACTTCCCCCAAACGGTTATCAAAATAGATACCACAAAACCAAGATACCGTTGAAATCCCCAAAATAAATTTTTTTAAAAATATTTTTGTCGGACATAAATCACGAGGAGGAGGCACTATGAACCAACCCCCAAACGCGATACATATCCCTTTTATTCAACCACATGGGTTCAAACTATCTAAACTTCGAATACTCCAAAGCAGTTCAGCAATAAAAAAGCATATTGCACTTATCTTATGACACGCGTGCTCATAAGATAAGTGCAATATGCTTTTTTATTGCTGAACTGCTTTGGAGTATTCGAAGTTTAGATAGTTTGAACCCATGTGGTTGAATAAAAGGGATATGTATCGCGTTTGGGGGTTGGTTCATAGTGCCTCCTCCTCGTGATTTATGTCCGACAAAAATATTTTAAAAAAAAATTTATTTTGGGGATTTCAACGGTATCTTGGTTTTGTGGTATCTACTTTGCCAACAGATGGCATCAGATAACAGCAGAAGATTGGACTTTGTCCATTGTAGGAGAAAGGGTACAAACTTCATTTTCACAGCATGCCCCCTCCTACAATTCTAAAGCAATTCAATTCTCAAACCTCCGCAGACAATCTGCTAGATTACGAGGTCTCGACACTTCTTGCCCAAGGGGGCAATAGAGGAAGTACCCATTCTTCAACGGGGTGCAGGGTTCTACTCCCCCTATTTTCTTATTCCAAAGAAAACAGGAGGGGACAGACCAATTCTGGACCTCAGAGAATTGAACAAATATCTGTTTCGAGAGAAGTTCAGAATGATTTCTCTAGGAACTCTTCTGCCATACCTTCAAAGCCAGGATTGGCTTTGCTCTCTAGACTTAAAGGATGCATACACTCACATTCTGATCCATCCAAATCACAGGAAATTCTTACGATTCCTTTTCAAGGGAAAACATTTCCAGTACAGGGTTCTTCCCTTTGGTCTGGCTTCAGCTCCAAGGGTATTCACGAAATGCATGGCAGTAGTAGCTGCATTTCTATGAACCCTGGGGATATTCGTCTCCCCTTACTTAGACCACTGTCTCATTCGAGCCCCTACAGTTGCAGAAGCCAGCACTGCACTGTCCCGTATAATGCGAATCCTCCAATACTTGGGATTGGTAATGAACTTCCCAAAATCCCATCTTGTTCCTTCCCAATGCCTGGAATTCATAGGAGCCTGTCTAGATACCAGACAAGCAAGGGCTTTCCTTCCAGAGGCCCGGTGTCTTCGCATAATACAACTAGCTTCTCAAGCAGCAGGAAAATCCTCCCTCACTGCTCGAGAGCTACTACAGTTACTGGGACATATGGCATCCACAGTTCATGTAGTCCCATATGCTCGCCTCCACATGCGAGCAGCTCAGTGGACCCTTTCCACACAGTGGACACAGGCTACAGGTCATTTGTCGGACAAAATAGTAAACTCTCAACGACTAATTTTGTTCCTCCAATGGTGGTAATCACTAGAAAACCTGACAGAGGGGGTCTCCCTTTCATCAACCCCTTTTTCAGGCCACCCTAACAACAGATGCATCACAGGTGGGTTGGGGAGCACACCTGAATCAGGGATCCTGGACGCCACAGGAGGCTGGTTTACATATAAACCTACTGGAATAAAGAGCAGTCTATTTAGCTCCTCGAGTATTCAACGCCCAGCTCAGCTACAAGACAGTCCTAGTCCAGACAGGCAATCAATTAGCCATGTTCTATGTGAACAAGCAGGGCGGAACAGGCTCTCTGTCATTATGCAACGAAGCTTTATGACTGTGGGCTCTCGCCAGAGAGCATCAAATTCACCTTCTAGTGGTATATGTTCCAGGCATTCAAAACCTTTGGGCAGACAGACTCGGTCGAGTACTGCTGCCTCACGAGTGGTCCCTCCACCTAGACCAGGTGGCAAAGATATTTCATCTCTGGGGCACTCCAGACATAGACCTCTTTGCAAGTCCACTGAATGCCAGACTTCCCTGGTTCTGTTTCAGGATTCCGGCTCACAATTGTCAGGCAAGGGATGCCTTCCTCATTCACTGGGGTCAGGACTTCCTTTATGCCTTCCCACCCATTCCCCTCATCCCCAAAACACTCTTCAAGCTTCAGAGAGACAGGGGTCGCATGATTCTCATAGCACCACGATGGCCACGCCAAACGTGGTATCCCCTGCTTCTACATCTCTCTCAAGCAGCACCTCTGGAGTTAGGGCATGCTCCAGATCTCCTTTCTCAAGAGAACGGGACGCTATGGCACCCAAATCCCCAGTCCCTGCACCTCACAGCCTGGTTGCTGAAGGCTTAGACCTCCAGGATCTCAATCTGTCCCAACAGGTAAAAGATATCCTTCAGGCTTCTAGGAAACTTTCCACAAGAAAATCTTATGCCTTTAAGTGGAAACGTTTTACTATATGGTGCTCCAAGAAGGGATTAAACACCCTTGTCATACCCTTAGAATTGATACTAGAGTATCTCCTTCACTTATCAAATTCTGGTCTAAGAACCAATTCAGTAAGAGTCCATCTTAGTGCAATTGCAGCTTCTTATAAGCCTCTGAATGGACAACCAATTCCCTCTCATCCACTCATATCAAGATTTATGAGAGGCCTTCTATTAACCAAACCTCCCATCAAGCCACCACCGGTGGCATTGGATCTAAATCTAGCTCTCGGGCAGCTTATGAAGCCGCCATTTGAGCCTTTGGCCACTACAGCCCTTACGTTTTTGACCTGGAAGGTCATCTTCCTAATTGCAATCAACTCTGCACGTCGCATTAGTGAATTGCAAGCTTTAGTGACTGATCCTTCTTATACTAGGTTTCATCATGATAAGGTTGTTCTTAGAACTCATCCACACTTTATGCCAAAGGTGGTTTTGCCTTTTCATTTGAATCAATCAGTTTATCTTCCTGTATTTTTTCCGAGGCCTTATGCCTCTAATGCAGAAAGAAACCTTCATACTTTGGATTGTAAAAGGGCCTTAGCATATTACATACAAAGAACACAGCAACATAGAAAGTCCTCGCAACTTTTTATAGCTTTTGACCCTAGTCATTTGGGACTCCCATTCACCAAAAGAACTTTATCTAAATGGATTGCCCAATGCATATCCTTTGCTTATGAGAGTAAGGGTCTTCCTCTTCAGGACCATGTCACAGCTCATAATGTGAGAGTCATGGCTACTTCCACAGCTAATCTCCACTTGGTGTCTATCGATGACATTTGTCTAGCAGCCACCTGGGCTTCGGTGCATATCTTCACAGCCCACTACTGCCTGGATAAAGCCTCCCGTCGGGATGCCTTCTTTGGCCATGCTGTTCTTCGAAATCTCTTTCAGACCTAATTCAACTCCTACCCACCAACCCTGGTGGAATGCCAGAGATCCATGGGAGGAAGGGTGCCTATCTTTCTGGGTTGGCACCTTCCTGGGGCTATCTCCCTGGCATCTTCAGCTAGGGAGTCCCCATATGTGAAGACTACATTCCTCCTTGTTCCTGGAGATACCTTAGTTACTCACCTGTAACAGGTGATCTCCAGGAACAGCAGGAATTTAGTCTTCACAACCCACCCACCTCCCCTAGGAGTTGTCTCTCTATCTCTTTGTCTCTTTCCTCTCTCCCTCTACCCTTTCACTCAGCTACAAACTTAACTGAAGAGGAACAGTTGGAAAGTCAGGAAGGCAGCGCGCATGTGCTGTGGGATGCTCCCAAAAGCGTTCCTATTGGATGCTGGTGAGCGTTCCCGCGCAGGCTCCATCGGTACGACGATACCCATATGTGAAGACTTAATTCCTGCTGTTCCCGGAGATCACCTGTTACAGGTGAGTAACTATGCTTTCTCCAGGGACAGCAGGAATCAGTCCTTACAACCCTCCCTCCTCCCCTGGGAGTTGCCTCCCTACCTTGTTTTAGTTTTTTATTACCATCCTAGCTATGTCATCTGACTGAGCAAGATGGCACCCTTGGGCGGGAAGAGGACCATGCTTGGTAGCATATCCCAAAGGCTTTCTTTGAAAGCTTGGGAAAATGCTTCTGCACGGGCTCCGTCAACGCTGATATCACCAATATGTGAGGACTGATTCCTGATGTCGCTGGAGAATACCTGTTACAGGTGAGTAACTACGCTTTATTATAAATGAAAAGAAAAGACAAGGTGAGGAAAAATTGTTTGACAAATTTGTATGATCCAGGCAAAATTCCAAATCTGCAGCCCTAATGATGGAGATGGATTCAGATACTGTTATCATGAGGACATAATTCAATGAGTTTTTTGAATGAGGTACAGCCATACTGAGTCCTAATCAATTTAGGACGGACAGGATGGCAAAGAAGGAGGTAGAGAAGTAACTTTCTATGTTTAAAAAAAATCATCAAAGCAACTGAAATGCAGGGGAACAAAGGGAGAAGGAAGCACTGTGGCATGGTGGGGAGTGTCAAGATGGCAGATGCAAACAGAGCAGTATGAGACTCTCCCTACCTGACATGGTGGAAATGAAGGCCCCAGATGAAGCCCCCCAAGTTCGGTACCGCCACACTGCATATGGTCCTTAGCCCGATGAATACTTATGTGCTCCAGGCAATGTTGTTTGAAGCCCCAGGGAAACCACAGCTGATGGGTGGTGGAATGTTGGAAACCTTGTTCTTGTCTTTGGTGGAGGCTTCTTTGTATCCTGGGGTGCCATTGCCTCCTACACCACAAGCAAGAGGAAGATTGATTTTACTGCGTGGGTTGTCCCTGAGCGATGACATGCACCCTGTGCCAAGATTTGAAGGGAGAAAAGAGAAGTGATGGTGGAAATACCGAAGTCAGTGGAGCCCAAGCTGTAGGAAAAAATAACCCTTGGACATGCATGCTCATATAGACAATACCATCAGGACAATCTACCATAAACTACGGACACTACGCCTCATAAAGAACACTCTTGAACCAAATGAATTCAGAACAATCTTCCAGGCCATAATCATGCCCCACTTCGATTACGCCAATTCCATCCTACTTGGCCTCCCAAAGAGCTCATTAAACCCCTTGCAGCTGGCGATGAACACCGCAGCTAGAACCCTCTTTGGAGCGTCCCGCAGAGACCATATCACCCCCATTCTGAAGAGCCTTCACTGGCTCCCCGTCCAATACAGGATCACATTTAAGATCCTAACCATGACCTTCAAAGCAATCAACTGTATCACCGCAACTACCCTGTCAGATCTGATTCAACTTACTCTAAACAACAGATTAAGAAGAACCACGTCCTGCAATACCATCCTCCTTCCAAAGGCCATCACAAAATGCAACGAATCCACTAGGAAGCGTGCCTTTGCCCTGTTTGCCCCTTCATGCTGGAACTCTCTCCCAACAGAAATCTGGTCCATAACCAACTCCCCCAGTTCAGAAAAGCCCTCAAACAGCACCTATTTATACAACACTTTGGTAACTCCGACAGCATCACCTAGACAGTATCACGTGACCCTATAGCCTATCAATCCAACGCTGCCTAACCAATCCCCTATGATAACTCCCCACCTCATCCAACTATCCCCTTTAGGGCCTGTATCATAAACTCAGATATGATGCAATCCCCTTTTGTATATAATGTACAAAGTTCTCCTGTTATCCTTGTTTAAATCTCCCTATTATTTATTATGTATAAAGTTCACCTGTTATCCATGTTTAAATTCCCTGTTCTATGTAAGTTCAATGTACGGCGGTTCCTCATTGTTCAAACCTGTTCCTTGTAAACCGTGCTGATGCCGAATAGTGCGGTATAGAAAAGTGTTAAATAAATAAAATAAATAACCCTACAGAACTGCATTTGTTTCGACTGAAACAAGGCTGCCAGACTGTGGACTTGAGCACAGCAGAAGTGAATGCATCAACCCTGGTTGGTAATTCTATCATTTATTCCTCTGAGTTAAGCTGCCCTCCTGTTATTAATCTTAAAAAATTCTGGAAAGTGGTACAGGATTTGAAGTACTGTGATTCTAAAAATATATATATACTGTATATCTGAGACCGATGGATTAAATCTTTTTTCCTTATTGGCAGCATTGAATTGCTGTAAGGGAATGGTTATATTTCTGAGAGGCTTAAAATACTGTTGTATAATTGAATCACTTGGTTACTATTACTCTGTAGTCACCATTGTTCACTGTGGATGTTTTTGGATTTTGACCTTTTAGTTTTATTCATCTAATGGCTCAACTGACTTCCACACATGTTTCTTGTATTATCCATTCCTTCTTTGACAGGTCTCTCCTCATATTCTGTCTTGGCTTGCTTTATTAATGTCTTATGTCTAATTTGCAAGTATCTATGCACCTTCCTATATTCCTGTTTTGGTCTTGCTTATTTTCTAAATGGCCACACCATCCCCAGTGTGCCTGATGTTGTCTGATTTCAGAGACTAAGCAGGATTGAGCCTGGTTAGTACTTGAATGGGAGACCCCCCTTGAAATACCAGGTGTTATAGACATACTGCGTGGAAGAAAGACCTGGCAATCTACTTCTGGAAGCACTTTGCCAAGAAAACTCAGGGGATGGTCAAAACATAGACAATTACCTACAGGGTTGCCAGGAGTCAACATCAGCTCATTGGCACTTAGCAACGATCTTTTTCGAAAGGATGCCTTTTTGGCTTTAATATCTTCCTTATCGTCATGCCAGATGAGTTCAAATGCCCTTTACACCTGCCATTCCCCAACTTAGCGTACCTAGCGTCTGTGCGTCACTGAGCAATCTCTTTTTACGTGCCCACCTTATGGAATTTCCTGCCTCGATCCCTTCGCCTTGAACCTTCCCTTGCCTTCTTTAAGACTCAACTTAACACTTATCTCTTTTCCCAGGCTTTTGGAGCCTAGGCTGCCTGGAACATTGACTAATCTCCTAATTTTACTATTGTCTTCTTGTTTCCACTATCTCCAGGAACAAGAAGGAATGTAGTCTTCACATATGGGTATCGTCGGTACCGACGGAGCCTGCGTGGGAACGCTCCCCAGCGCCCAATTAGAAAGCTTTTGGGAGCATCCCACAGCGCCTGCGTGCTGCCTTCCCGTCTTTCCCAACTGCCTCTCTCCAGTTCTTCGTTTTCCGCGGAGCCAGCAGGTCGTTTTTCCTGTCACTGCAGAAATTATCCCATCTTTTTCATTCTTTTTTGTGGTAGTGTCTGCCTTCCTCGACGCTATACCGGTACCGCCGGTTCTTTCTTTCTTCAAAAAAAAAGTTGGGCCTAGTGCCCAAAATGGCGTGTGGCACCCGACAGAAAAAAGGCTGGAAAGTCCAGAAAAAAAATTACAAATTTTTTTTTCTGGACTTTCCAGCCTTTTTTCTGTCTGGTGCCACACGCCATTTTGGGCACTAGACCCAACTTTTCCTTCAGAATGGAAAAACCCGCTTCGGGTTTTAAAAAGTGTTCCAAGTGTAGCGGTACCATCTCCATCACCGACACTCACGAGTGGTGCCTTAAATGTTTAGTTCCTGACCACTCCATCTCGGAGTGTGTTGCCTGTGGGATGATGTCAAAGAGGGGTCGGCAAAACCAAGCTGCTAAGCTTAGCACCCCTTTTCCCTCCGATGCAGCATCCGTGGCATTGATGTCTTCCAGGGCTTCGTCTTCCTCCTATGGATCTCAGGTAACCAAACATAAATCTGGCCAGTTCTTAAACGGTAGATCTCCTTCCAAGCATCGAGATGCCTCTAGCTTTGCCATTGAGGGACTTGTACCGGCAAAATTGCCCCGGCAGGAGGCTTCGGCTTCCAAAGCACTATCGGGGATCCATGATGTTCTCGAGGCCTCAACCTCGGCAGAACTACTGGTGCCATGCTCTGGGGTACCGGCCGCTTCGTCCAGTACCGATACCCAGGCATCGGCAGCGTCAATAGACCAGAGGTTCTTGGCTATTGAACGCAGTCTGGTGGCTCTCCTTGTGGCTTCGGTGCCTTTGGGACCGCTTCAGATGGTTCAACCGGTATCGACACCGATATCGGTACCGACAGCATCGACATCGGCGACTGTGTTGCCAACACCGAGTCATGCTGTTTCCTCCAGTATCGACAGGCTGGTACCGGATCCCTCCAGTACCGACTTCAATCGGTACCAGTATCGTGTATTGCAAGAGCACCCAGACAGGAGATATTTTGAATCCTCCGATGAGTCTGAGGATTCTGACAGCTCTGTCGGTACCGGAATACTTCTCTCTGAGGAGCCTTCCTCTCCTAAACATAGGATATCTCCTCTAGAGGATATATCCTTTCAGGATTTCATCCGGGAGGTGGCTAGAGTCTTTCCATCACAGTGGCTCCTGAAACAGAGCCCAGAGCAAAGGAATTGGAGATTTTACAATATCCTAAAGCTCCCAAGGAGGCAGCTACTTTGCCTATTCATGAGATCTTACATGATCTCATGCTAAGAATGTGGGAAACACCTCTTACCACCTCTCCTCATTCTCGTAGGCTTGATACCATTTATCGAGTACCTCCTTGTCCTGGATTTCAAAAAACTCAGTTACCACACCACTCCATGGTAGTGGAATCAGCTATGAGAAGGATCAAGAGTGCAAAAAGACATGCATCTAATCCCCCAGGACGTGAATGTAGGACTCTTGATGCCTTTGGGCGTCGAACCTTCCAGGCCTCTATGCTTTCTGCAAGGATTAGTTCCTACATTTTATACATGGGAATGTTCCTTAAGGGAAGTTACAGGAGATCTAGAGCTTATGAGCCCTCTCCTTCCTGATGATAAGAGGCAAGATTATCTTACACTTGTCAAACATGCCCAAGATGTTTCCAAGTTTGTTAATCGTGCAGCTTTTGACTGCTTTGAGTGCATAAGCAGAACCTCTGCCATTGCCATAGGTGCTCATAGGATTGCCTGGCTCCAGGCATCTGACTTAGAACTCTGGGTACAGGACAAACTGGGGAATATCCCTTGCACAGGCTGAAATTTCTTTGCAAAAATTGGCAAGAGAAAGCTAATGAGCTGGATGCTGATAACACCACTTTGGATAGACTATCCAAGGCTACAGCTGATCCTGCAAGGAGAAAATCCTACAAGAAACCATTCTTCTCTACAAAGAAGAAGTTTTACCCCTCCTATACCCAGCAGGGGCATTCTGCAGGTCAGTCTGCCTGAAAGGGACAGCAGCCACCAAAACAAAGAAAAACAAAGTCTGCTAAGCCTCAACTGGCCCAGCAGACTCAGCCTCCACAGGGGCTTTGACTCCCATCTAGAGAACCTGGCCTTCCTGGCCCTCAATGGGCCAGAGCCCTCCACCATTCCAGGAAGGTTGTGTCATTTTGCCCCCAGATGGAAGCAGATAACAGCAGAAGAATGGACTCTCTCCATTGTAAAGGAGGGGTACAAGCTTCATTTCCTCAACATGCCCCCTCCTACAGTTGTAAGAGGGTTCATTTCTCAGACTTCACTCGAAAATCAGTTGGGTTTTACTCCCCCTATTTCCTTATTCCAAAGAAAACAGGGGGACACAGACCCATTTTAGACCTCAGAGAATTGAACAAATTCCTGTTCAAGGAGAAGTTCAAGATGATTTCTCTAGGAACTCTTCTGCCATACCTTCAGAGTCAGGATTGGCTTTGTTCTCTAGATCTCAAGGATGTGTACACTCATGTTCTCATCCATCCAACTCACCGAAAATTCCTTTGGTTTCTATTTCAGGGAAAATCTCTACCAGTACAGGGTTCTTCCTTGTGGCCTGGCCTCAGCACCAAGGGTGTTTACAAAATGCATGGCTGTAGTGGCAGCATTTCTTCGCACTCTAGGGATATTCATCTTCTCCTACTTAGACGACTGGCTCATTCGAGCCCCATCAGAGTCAGAGGCCAGAATTTCCCTGTCTTGCACAATGCGTATACTTCAGTATTTTGGCCTGGTTATAAACATCCCAAAATCCAACATAGCTCCCACTCAATCTCTAGAGTTTATATGCTGGATACCAAAAAAGCAAGGGCCTATCTTCCACAGCCCCGCTGCCTTCGCATTGTGCAGTTAGCTTCCCAAGCAGTGTTAAAAACTCATCTCACTGCTTGGGAAATGTTACAATTGCTAGGCCACATGGCATCTACCATACATGTGGTTCCCTATGCTCGCCTCCATATGAGAGCAGCCCAATGGACTCTATCCACTCAGTGGACTCAAGCATCAGGCTGCCTATCAGACAAAATAGCAAGCTCAAGTTGCCTTATTTTGTCCCTACAATGGTGGCAGTCAACCCAAAACCTGTTGATGGGGTCCCCTTTCCAACAGCCCCCACCACAGGTCACTCTAACAACAGACGCCTCACAGGTGGGTTGGGGAGCTCACCTGCAAGATCTCTGTACCCAAGGCACCTGGACTCCACAGGAGACCCATCTACACATCAGTCTCTTGGAACTCAGAGCAATCTTCCGTGCTCTTCGAGTGTTCCACACCCAGCTGAGCTACAAGACAGTCCTAATTCAGACGGACAATCAAGTAGCTATGTTCTATCTGAACAAGCAGAAAGGAACAGGCTCTCTGTCACTTTGCAATGAAGCTTTGCGACTATCAGAGAGCATCAGATTGATCTCCTTGCGGTGTATCTGCCAGGCATTCAAAACTCCTGGGCAGACAGACTCAGTCGAGTTCTGCTTCCACACGAGTGGTCTCTTCGTGCAGACCAGGTAGCAAAACGTTTTCGAATTTGGGGAACTCCGGACATAGACCTCTTTGCAAGTCAGTTGAATGCCAAACTTCCCCGATTCTGTTCCAGAATTCTGGCTCAGGGTTCTCAGGCCAGGGATGCTTTCCTCCTCCATTGGGGTCAGGACTTCCTATATGCTTTTCCACCCATTCCCCTAATTCCCCAAACCCTATTCAAGCTTCAGAGAGACAGAGGCCATATGCTTCTCAAAGCTCCACATTGGCCACGGCAGGTGTGGTACCCTCTGCTCCTACATCTCTCTCAAGCTCCATCTCTGGAGTTAGGATCTGCTCCAGATCTCCTGTCTCAGGAGGACGGGATGTTGTGGCATCCCATTCCCCACTCTCTGCATCTCAGGGCCTGGTTGCTGAGAACCTAGACCTTCATGGTCTTAACCTGTCTCAACAAGCAAAGGATATCCTTTATGGTTCTAGGAGGCCTTCCACAAGACGCTCTTATGCTTTCAAGTGGAAAATGTTTTCCATATGGTGTTCGCAGAAGGGTCTTGAACCCCTGGCGATACCTCTGGAAACATTATTGGAGTATCTCCTTCATTTATCTAATGCAGGGCTTAAGACTAACTCAGTAAGAGTCCATTTAAGTGTTATTTAAGCTTCTTTCAAGCCTTTAAATGGACAACCTATTTCCTCTCATCCTCTCATATTTATGAGGGGCCTCCTTCTAACTAAGCCTCCCATTAGGCCACCACCGGTGGCATGGGACCTAAATCTGGTTCTTCGACAGCTCATGAAGCCGCCTTTTGAACCTCTAGCTACTACCTCCTTGAAATTCCTTTCCTGGAAGGTTGTCTTTCTCATTGCAATCACATCAGCACATCGCATTAGTGAGTTGCAAACGTTAGTGGCTGATCCTCCGTATAGAAGGTTCCATCATGATAAGGTAGTCCTTAGGACTCATCCACACTTTATGCCAAAAGTGGTCTCACCTTTTCATTTAAACCAAGCAGTTTACCTTGCCTGTATTTTTTCCCAGGCCTCATGCTTCAAATGCAGAAAGGAATCTTCATACTTTGGACTGTAAAAGAGCATTTGCTTTTTACTTACAAAGGACACAGCAACATAGAAAGTCCTCTCAACTCTTTGTTGCTTTTGATCCTTCTCATTTGGGACTTCCAGTCTCTAAGAGAACATTGTCCAATTGGATTGCACAGTGTATTTCTTTTACCTATCAGAGTAAAACCCTTTCTCTGGAAGGCCATGTCACAACTCACAATGTGAGGGCCATGGCAGCCTCAATGGCTCATCTACACTCTGTGTCTATTGACGACATCTGTCGAGCAGCTACTTGGGCCTCGGTTCATACCTTCACAGCCCATTACTGCTTAGACAAGGACTCCCGCCTGGATGCCTTGTTTGGTCAGGCTGTTCTACGACACCTGTTCCATACTTAATCATCTCCTACCCACCATTCCCAGTAGGATGCCATAGATCCATGGTGGGAGGTCGAGCCCTTTCACAGGGGCACACAACGTCTGGTGTCTCTCCCTGGCATCTGTAGCTAGGGAGTCCCCATATGTGAAGACTACATTCCTGCTTGTTCCTGGTGATAGTATAGATCTCCAGGAACAAGCAGGAATGTAGTCATCACATATGGGTATCGTCGGTACCGACGGAGCCCGCGCGGGAACGCTCCCCAGCGTCCAATCAGAACGCTTTTGGGAGCATCCCACAGCGCCTGTGTGCTGCCTTCCCGCCTTTCCCAACTGCCTCTCTCCAGTTCTTCTTTTTCCACGGAGCCAGCAGGTCGTGTATCCTGTCACCGCAGAAGAATTTCTTTTTTATTTCTTTCTTTTTGTGGTCGCGTCTGCCTTCTTCGACGCTCTACCAGTACCGCCGGTCTTTCTTTCTTATTTCTGTAAAAAAATATATATATTTCTTTTTTCCTTTTCTTCAGGTGCACGCGGTTTTTTTGGGCCTTAGACCCAAAAACATTTTCCTCAACATGGAAAAACCTGCTTCAGGGTTTAAAAAGTGCACCAAGTGTGGCTGTACCATCTCCGTCACCGACACCCATGAATGGTGTTTAAAATGTTTAGGTCCTGACCACTCCATCACGGATTGTGTGTCCTGTGCCATGATGTCTAAAAGAGGTCGGCAGAACCGAGCTGCCAAGCTCAGTACCCTGTTTCCCTCTGATGCGGCTTCGGTGGCATTGATGTCTTCCAGGACTGCTGCTTCCTCCCGTGGATCTCAGGTAACTAAAGATAAATCCAGCTGGTCCTTGAAGGGTAGATCTCCTTCTAAGCATTGAGATGCCTCTGGCATTGCCCTTGAGGATTCTTCACCGGCAAAATTACCCCGGCGGGAGGCTTCGGCTTCGAAAGCATTATCGGAGTTCCAGGATGTTGTAGATGACTCGGCCTCGACAGATCTCCTTGTGCCATGCTCTGGGGTACCGGTGGTCTCCAACAGTACCGACATCCAGGCATTGGTGGCGTCCATGGACCAGAGAATTCTGACCATGGAACGCAGTCTGGCGGCTTTCCTTGTGGCATCGACGCCCTTGGTACCGCAACAGACAAGTCCACCGGTACCGGCACTGGCACCGGCATCGGTATCAGTATCGATACCGGTACCGATAGCATTGGCATCAGTGTCTGCTGTGCCGGTACCCTGTCCTCCGATGCCCTCCAGTACCGATTCTCCGCTACCGGTTATTCCCGGTACCGACCTTGGTCGGTAGGGGTATCGGGCTCTGCGGGAGCATCCGGACAGACGATACTTCGAGTCCTCAGAAGAATCTGAGAATTCTGAAAGTTCTGTCGATGCAGCGATGCTTCTTCCAGAGGAGTCCTCCTCCCCTAAACGTAGGATGTCTCCTCCAGAGGACATGTCCTTCCAAGACTTCATCAGGGAGGTGGCTCGGGGCCTGTCCATTACTGTGGCCCCTGAAACAGATCCAAGGGCCAAGGAGTTGGAAATTTTACAATATCCCAAAACTCCTAAGGAGGCAGCTACCTTACCCATTCATGAGATTCTATATGATCTCATGTTGAGGATGTGGGAAACACCTCTTACCACCTCTCCTCATTCTCGTAGACTGGATACTATGTATCGAGTCCCTCCTTGTCCTGGGTTCCATAAGACTCAGCTTCCTCACCACTCTATTGTGGTGGAGTCAGCTGTGAGAAGGATCAGAAGTGCAAAAAGACGTGCCTCTAATCCTCCAGGACGTGAGTGCAGAACCCTGGATGCTTTTGGACGTAGAGTCTTCCATGCTTGCTGCAAGAATCAGTTCCTATAGTCTCTACATGGGAATGTTCCTAAAGGAGGTCACAGATAATTTACAGACTAAGTCCTTTCATTTCTGAGGATAAAAGACAGGATTTTCTCACTTGGGTCAAACATGCCCAAGATGTTTCTAAGTTCTCCAACCGTGCAGCCTTTGACTGCTTTGAGTGTATAAGCAGAACCTCGGCTATTGCCATAGGTGCACGTAGAATTGCTTGGCTCCAGGCATCTGATTTAGAGCTCTGGGTACAAGATAAATTGGGAAATATCCCTTGTACTGGTGAGAACCTGTTTGGTAAAGATTGGCAGGAAAAAGCCAATGAAATGGATGCTGAAAATTCCACCTTGGATACAAACAGTACCCACAGTACCAGGCCTCCCAAGCTCTTCCTCAGGGTCAGCAGGCCAAGGGGCAGTGTAATGGGCCCCGTAGGCAGAGGACTCCCAAGCCTCCGGCCCCTGCTCCTACTCAGCAGGGTGGGGGTTTTTGACTCCTTAGGCATAGCCTCTCCGTCCCTGCTCTCCCAACCCTGCACAGGAGGTCGACTTGCCCTGTTTGCCCACAAGTGGCCACTCGTCACTGGACACAGTTGGGTGCTAAGCATCGTCCACAAGGGCTATATGCTACACTTCCAACAGCTGCCTCCTCCATACTTTCCAAGGGAGCCTCCAAGGTCTCCCCTGCACACAGATCTTCTTCTTCAGGAGCTCCAAGGTCTGTTGTGGGACAAGGCAGTGGAGCCTGTGCCTCCCCACCTCCAAGGGCAAGGGTTCTACTCCAGGTACTTTCTCGTACCCAAAAGGACCGGTGGCCTCCGGCCTATTCTCGACCTCAGAAATCTCAACAAGTTCCTAGAGAAGGAAAAATTCAAGATGCTTACTCTTGGAACACTTCTGCCCTACCTCCAGCAGGGAGATTGGCTATGCTCCTTAGATCTAAAGGATGCGTACACTCACATCCTCATTCATCCAGACCACAGAAAGTACCTCAGGTTCATAGTGGGAGGAAACCATTATTAGTACAGGGTACTGCCTTTTGGCCTCACCTCCGCTCCCAGGGTCTTTACCAAATGCCTGGCAGTGGTGGCGGCCTACTTGAGAAATCAGGGAATCTTTGTCTTCCCTTATCTGGACGACTGGCTCATCAGGGGTCAGTCGTGCCAGGAGGCCAGACAAGCCACCCTCAGAACTATTGCTCTTCTTCAAAGCCTAGGGTTTGTAATAAACTTCGCAAAGTCCACTTTGCTCCCCTCCCAGAACTTGGAGTTCATAGGGGCAAGGTTGGACTCTCTGCTGGCAACGGCATTCTTGCCAGAAAACAGAGCCCAAAGACTGATAAACTTGGCAAGCCAGTTTCTCAGCAGGTCACTGGTCTCCACCAGCTCTGCCTGAGGCTTCTTGGCCACATGGCTTCAACAGTACATGTGACCCCCAATGCCTGGCTCCATATGAGGCCTGCACAGTGGTGCCTTCGGACTCAGTGGTCACAGGCAGCCTCAGAGACAGGATAAGGGTGTCCAGACAATTTCTGAACTCCCTCAGCTGGTGGCTGCACCCACCCAATCTGCTGCAAGGGGTGCCTTTTCAGATTCCTGGGTTCCCAGTGGTGTTGACCACGGACGCCTCCCTGCAGGGTTGGGGAGCTCATTGTCTAGGCAAGTGCACCCAGGGCCTGTGGTCTCCCTGGGAATCCGCACAGCAAATCAATCTATTGGAACTCAGGGCTATTCGGTTAGCCCTCAAAACTTTCTCTCCAACTGTGGCTCATCAGTCTGTCCTAGTTCAAACAGACAACCAGGTAGCCATGTTCTATGTGAACAAGCAGGGCGGAACTGGGTCCATTGTCTGTCAGGAGGCACAGGACCTTTGCTTGTTTGCTCTCAGGCACAACATGCTCCTCAAGGCTGTGTATCTCCCTGGCCAGGAAAACTACCTGGCCGACAGGTTGAGCAGGATTCTACAGCCCCACGAGTGGCAGCTCCATCCTTTGGTGGTTCAGAAGATTTTCCTGAAATGGGGACTTCCATCCATAGATCTGTTTGCCAGTCCACTGAACAAACAGCTGCCAAAGTTCTGCTCCAGGCAACCGCATCCTCTGCGGATAGCAGCAGATGCTTTTCTGATTCCATGGTCTCAGGGCCTCCTGTATGCGTTTCCTCCCATGCCCTTGGTGGCCCGGACCCTGTTCAAGATTCTTCAGGACAAGGCCTCGGTCCTGCTGGTAGCTCCCAGGTGGCCGAGACAGCCTTGGTTCCCACTTCTGCTTCAGCTGGCGGTGGATCCTCCACTGCCTCTGGGGTTGCAACCCGACCTTCTCTGTCAGGATCAGGGTTCCCTTCTGCACCCAAATCTCAAAGCTCTCAATTTGATGGCCTGGAGGCTGCAAGGGTAGTTTTGGATCCCTGGGGCCTTTGTGGCCTTGGGCAAGTCACTTAACCCTCCATTGCCTTGGAAGAAAGGCCTGGAAATCTACTTTCGGTGACACTGCCAAGAAAACCCAGGAGTTTCTGGGTTGCCCTGAGTCAGGACTGACTCGAAGGCACACATTGCATTGCATTGGGGCCTACCTCAGGAAGTTGAGGAGGTTGTCCTAGCCTCTAGGAAACAGTCCACTAGGAAAACCTATGCTCTCGAATGGAAAAGGTTTTCTATGTGGTGTCAGCTACGTACAGAGGATCCTTTCTCCTGTACTATACCAGTAGTGCTTCAGTACTTACTGCACTTATCAAATCAAGGACTTAAGTCCAATTCTGTTCGGGTCCACCTCTCAGCTCTAGCAGCTCACCACTCACTGGTGGAAGGACATTCTCTGTCAGTTCACCCCTTGGTGTCCCGCTTTCTCAGAGGCTTGCTTTTGCTCAAGCCTCCAATCTGTCGTCCTGCTCCTGAGTGGGAGTTGAATGTGGTCTTACAGCAACTGACTCGCCTACCTTTTGAGCCAATGGCTACTTGCCCTCTACGCTTCCTGTCCTGGAAGACAATCTTCTTGATAGCCCTAACCTCGGCCAGGTGAGTTAGTGAGCTTCAGGCCATGGTCTGTGACAGGCCTTACACCCGCTTCTATAGGAACAGGGTAGTCCTTAGGACTCATCCAAAGTTCCTCCCAAATGTTGTCTCCTCCTTCCACCTTAACCAAGAGGTTGTTCTTCCAATATTCTTCCCTAGGCCTCATGCAAGCCAGGCTGAAGCAGTTCTGCATACCCTGGACTGTAGGAAGGCCTTATCCTTCTACCTTGACCGTACGCAGGGGCATAGAAGGGCTACTCAGCTCTTCATATCTTTTGACCCTAATAATTTGGGTTTAGCTGTGTCCAAGCGTACCTTGTCCACCTGGGTAGCTGACTGTATCACCTGGGCTTACAGGGCGGCTGACCTTCCTTTGCAGGGTCGGGTCACGGCCCATTGTGTCAGGGCAATGGCTGCCTCAGTGGCTCACCTCCGCTCTGTACCATTGGTGGACATCTGCAGGGCTGCAACTTGGTCTTCAAGCCAGACTTTTGCAGCCCATTACTGTCTGGAGAGGGAGTCCCGTAGGGACAGTGCTTTTGGCCAGGCAGTACTCCGGAATCTCTTTGAGGTTTAGGCAACTCCAGCCCTCCGTTGGGCTACCGGTGGAGGTTCTGTCAGTGAAAACCTTTCTTTGATTCTGGGACTAGAGGGAGTTCTCTTGTTCAGCCTGGGTTCCTTGGTAGCCCAGAGCTAGGGAGTCACCCATATGAAAGGACTGACTTCCTGCTTTGTCCTGGAGAAAGAGTAGTTACTCACCTGTAACAGGCGTTCTCCAGGAGCAGCAGGACTCAGTCCTCACAACCCTCCTTCCTCCCCTGGGAATTGCAGTTGTACATAGTTTACTTTTACATTTTTGTGTGCTGTTTTAGCTATGTCATTTGACTGGGCAAGATGGCACTTTTAGGCGGGAAGGGAACCGCGCATGCGTGCCTGCATTCCCAAAGGCTTTCTTGGAAAGTTGGGGAAATGCTCCGCAAGGGCTTCATCGGCGTCGATGTAACCCATGTGTGAGGACTGATTCCTGCTGCTCCTGGACAACACCTGTTACAGGTGAGTAACTACTCTTTCTGGTTCTGGAGGGACCAGAACCTTCCACCATTCCAGGAAGGTTATGTCATTTTGCCCCCAGATGGGGGCAAATAACAGCAGAGCATTGTACACTCTCCATCATAAAGGAGGTGTACAAACTTCATTTTTCAAGCATGCTCCCTCACACAATAGTGAAGCAGTTCAATTCTCCGACCTCTCTCATCAACCTGTTAGGTCACGAGGTTGCCATCCTTCTTGCCCAAGGGGCAATAGAAGTAGTGCCTCTTCATCAACAGGGCACAGAGTTCTATTCCCCTTATTTTCTTATCCCAAAGAAAACGGGGATACAGACCTATCTTAGATCTCAGAGAATTAAACAAATTCCTTGTCAAGGAGAAATTCAAGATGATTTCTCTCGGAGCTCTGCTACCATACCTTCAGAGTCAGGATTGGCTTTGTTCTCTAGATCTCAAGGATGCGCACCCATATCCTCATCCATCCAACCCACAGAAGGTTCCTTCGGTTCCTTTTTCAAGGAAAGCACTACCAATACAGGGTGCTTCCTTTTGGTCTGGCCTCAGCACCAAGGGTGTTCATGAAATGCATGGCTGTGGTAGCAGCATTTCTCCGCAATCTAGGAATATTCGTCTTCCCTTACTTGGACGACTGGCTCATTTGAGCTCCAACACAGTCAGAGGCCAAGACTTCTCTATCCTGCACAATGCGTATCTTTCAGTATTTAGGGCTGGTAATAAACATCCCAAAATCCAGTCTGACTCCCACTCAGTCTTTAGAGTTCATAGGAGCTCTTCTGGATACCACAAGGGCAAGAGCCTATCTTCCCTAGGCCCGTTGTCTTCGCTTGGTGCAGTTAACTTCTCAAGCAGTGCTAAAGCCTCATCTAACTGCTTGAGAAATGTTGCAATTGCTAGGCCACATGGCATCCACCGTGCATGTGGTTCCATATGCTCGCCTCCACATGAGGGCAGCTCAGTGGACTTTATCCACCCAATGGACCCAGGCATCAGGGTGCCTGTCAGACAAAATAGCAAACACAAATCGCCTCATTTTGTCTCTCCAATGGTGGAGGTCCACTCAAAGCCTGTTGCTGGGGTCCCCCTTTCAACAACCCTTACCCCAAGCAACTCTCACAACAGATGCTTCCCCAAAGGGTTGGGGAGCTCATCTACAAGACTTCTCCACCCAGGGCACCTGGTCTCCTCCACCCAGGGCACCTGGTCTCCTCAAGAGAGTTGTCTGCATATCAATCTCTTGGAACTCAAAGCAATTTTCCTGGCTCTGCAAGTGTTCCTCTCCCTGCTCAGCTACAAGACAGTCCTCATTCATACGGACAATCAAGTAGCCTTGTTCTATTTGAACAAGCAGGGGGGAACGGGCTCTCTGTCGCTTTGCAGCGAAGCTTTGCGACTATGGGCCCTTGCCAGAGAGCATCAGATTCATCTGCTAGCAGTATATCTTCCAGGCATTCAAAACTCTTGGGCGGACAGACTCAGTCGAGTTCTGCTTCCACACGAGTGGTCTCTGCATGCAGACCAGGTGACCAGGATATTTCAACTTTGGGGAACCCTGAACATAGACCTCTTTGCAAGTCCGTGGAATGCCAAACTTCCCCGGTTCTGTTCCAGAATTCCGGCTCAGGGGACTCAGGCCAGGGATGCTTTCCTCCTTTACTGGGGTCAAGACTTCCTGTATGCCTTTCCACCCATTCCCCTAATTCCCAAAACCCTCTTCAAGCTTCAGAGAGACAGAGGCCACATGATTCTCATAGCACCACATTGGCCACGGCAAGTGTGGTACCCTCTGCTTCTACATCTCTCTCAAGCTCCCTCCCTGGAGTTAGGGTCTGCTTCATATCTCCTATCTCAGGAGAACGGAATGTTATGGCATCCCAATCCCCAGTCTCTGCATCTCAGGGCTTGATTGCTGAAGGCCTAGATCTCCAAGATCTTAATCTTTCTCAGCAAGTGAAAGATGTTCTTTATGCTTCCAGAAAAACTTCCACTAGACGCTCTTATGCTTTCAAGTGGAAAAGGTTTACTATTTGGTGTTCGGAAAAGGGTCTTAACCCCCTTGCGATACCTCTGCAATCTTTGCTGGAGTATCGCCTCCATTTATCTAATGCAGGCCTTAAGACAAATTCAGTAAGAGTCCATTTGAGTGCTATTGCAGCTTCTCTTAAACCTCTAAATGGACAGCCTATTTCCTCTCATCCTCTCATAGCAAGATTTATGAGAGGCCTCCTTCTAACTAAGCCTCCCATTAGACTACCTCCGGTGGCATGGGACTTAAACCTGGTTCTTGGGCAGCTCATGAAGCCACCTTTTGAACCTTTAGCTACCACCTCCTTAAAATTCCTTTCTCGGAAGGTTATCTTTCTCATTGCAATCACATCAGCAGGCCGCATTAGTGAGTTGCAAGCGCTGGTAGCTAATACACCTTATACAAGGTTCCATCATGACAAGGTAGTCCTTAGGACTCATCCACACTTTATGCCTAAGGTGGTCTCGCCTTTTCATCTAAACCAAGAGGTCTACCTACCTGTCTTTTTTCCAGGACCTCATGCATCAAATGCAGAAAGGAATCTTCATACCTTGGACTGTAAAAGAGCTCTAGCTTTTTACTTACAAAGAACACAGCAACATAGGAAGTCCTCTCAACTCTTTGTTGCTTTTGATCCTTCTCATTTGGGACTTCCAGTCTCCAAGAGAACACTATCTAACTGGATTGCTCAGTGTATTTCCTTCGCTTATCAGAGTAAGAACCTTTCTCTGGAGGGCCATGTCACAGCTCACAATGTGAGAGCCATGGCAGCCTCAATGGCTCATCTGCACTCTGTGTCTATTGACGACATCTGTCGAGCAGCCACTTGCGCCTAGGTTCATACCTTCACAGCCCATTACTGCTTGGACAAGGACTCCCGCCGGGATGCCTTGTTTGGTCAGACTGTTCTCAAACACCTGTTCCATACCTAATCAACTCCTGCCCACCATCCCTGGTAGGATGCCATAGATCCATGGGGGGAAGTGGAGCCCTTTTCAGGGACACACAACTTCTGGGGTCTCTCCCTGGCACCTAAAGCTAGGGAGTCCCCATATGTGATGACTACATTCCTGCTTGTTCCTGGAGATAGCATAGTTACTCACCTGTAACAGGTGATCTCTGGGAACAGCAGGAATTTAGTCCTCACAACCCACCCACCTCCCCTAGGAGTTGTATCTCTCTATCTGTCTCTTTCCTTTCCCACTCTCTCTCTTTGTCTCAGCTTTAAAACTCAACTGGAGAGAGGCAGTTGGGAAAGGCGGGAAGGCAGCACGCAGGCACTGTGGGATGCTCCCAAAAGCGTTCTGATTGGACGCTGGGGAGCGTTCCCGCGCGGGCTCTGTTGGTACCGACGATACCCATATGTGAGGACTAAATTCCTGCTGTTCCCGGAGATCACCTGTTACAGGTGAGTAACTATGCTTTAATCACCTGTAACAGGTGATCTCCAGGAACAGCAGGAATTTAGTCTTCACAACCCACCCACCTCCCCTAGGAGTTGTTTCTCTCTTTTCTTTTCTTTCCCTTCTCTCTCTCTCTTTGTCTCAGCTTTAAAACGCATCTGGAGAGAGGCAGTTGGGAAAGGCGGGAAGGCAGCACGCAGGCGCTGTGGGATGCTCCCAAAAGCTTTCCAATTGGACGCTGGGGAGCGTTCCCGCGCAGGCTTCGTCGGTACTGACGATACCCCTATATGAGGACTAAATTCCTGCTGTTCCCGGAGATCAGCTGTTACAGGTGAGTAACTATGCTTTCCTGTTAATTTATGGTGTTCCTTCTTTTCCTTCTGTTATTTTGTAGTTGTGCTTGTAAACTGCTTTGCCTTTACACAGAAAAGCTGTATATAAAGTTCTAAATAAACATAAATATAAATTTAGATCTAATTTATAGACCCTTCCCAAAACATTTTTGTAGCATCCTTTCCACAAGAATTAAGCGGTTATGCTTTTTTTAAACTTAATTTTAAATACTTGTATTGCACTTCATTATTACAGGGGGGGGGGGGAACTACACATCCATACCACAGAAGAGAAAACCAGAAAAATATAGAACATTAGTCCATGTTAGTGAGAAACAAGCACCAAAAATAAGGAAATCAAGAAAGAATTGGAAAACATTACTATTGAGAGACCCCACCAATAAAATTTATTGAGAGAACATATATATCTAGGACTACATTAACAATCACTAACACACAAGATACAAAATTAAGAGAAAAAAACATAAAACAGAGGAGTTTTCTTTTAGGAAATTCTCCAATTGCATGGGATCAGCAAAAACATAGAAATTCCCCCTGAAGGTAACTAGGCACTTAAAGAGAAATCAACAAAGAAACTCGCTCCTATAGCTAAAACAGGTTTCAGCTGCAGGATAACCTTCCTGCGAAAAATACTAATCTTCTGACCACAAAATTAAAATCTGTATTTTAACAAAATGCAACTTTAACCCAGAAAGTTTTTCAAGCTCTAAAGAGACAGTTACTAGTAAGGTAGCACAAGAGGAAATATTATCCTGTGAAGACTCCAAAAATATGGTCAGCTCTAAACTATCCCCATATGTTAAAGGATCAAATGTCCCCTCTTCTGAAACAACCCTGGAACCCCCTAGGAAGGTAATACAAATTGGCAAAGTTCAGAGTCTCTGTCTGAAGATGATCCAAAATCCTTCACTCCACCAGAAGCTATTAAGATAAAAGATGTAAGCATCCAAGTCAGAAAAGATGTGAGATATTTGGGCATCACGTTAGATCAGCAGCTTTATTTCACCAAGCATGAGAGCAACTTAACAAAAGCCATCTACGCCAAGCTAAAGATGCTGCAACATCTAAGACCTCTACTCTCCACAAGTGATTTCAGAGCAGCAGTCCAGGCAATAATATTCCCACACTTCGATTTCTGTAATGCCATTTTAATGGGCCTCCCAAAGCAAAGCATCTGCCGCCTTCAGCTAGCTCAAAATACAGCGGCTAGAGTAATCTCACAAGCCTCAATCAAAGATCACAGTACCCCGATATTAAAACAGCTGCACTGGCTACCAATTGAGAGTAGAATAAATTTCAAAGTTATTCACACTATATTCAAATCCCTCCAAGCAGAACCAGCCACTTGCCTGAAAGCGTTTATTCGAGTCAGTCCGGAAAACAGTTCACGAAGAAGTAACAATAAAAATTCTCTTGAGGTACACACTGAATTCAGAAGCTGCAACTCAACAACGTCCAAGAGAGCCTTCTCCCTTTACGCTCCACTCTTATGGAATTCACTTCCTGCCTACATAAGAGACGCTAAGGATCCTAAATCTTTCCGTAAACTGCTAAAAACATTTCTGTTCAAGAAACACTTTGGTGAACTAATCACTTAGTTTAAAATTCTCCAAGTAAAGCAACAATCCTTCTCACAGTTTAAGATGCTTTCAAGTTCAGCGTACTTAAATAATCTACATGCTTAGTTCTCTGTTTATAGTTATTGCTTAAATTGGCTGACACCTGGACACACAATACCGGTCTAAGGCAGACTGCATGAGCTCTGGAGTGCTCAGAAAGCCAAAAGCTAAGACTTTAAATTTCTTATTATCTCTGCTGGTTTCTAGCTACCAATATAGAGTTTAAGTGGTTTTTTGGGGGGGATATCGCCAGTATAAGGTTAACTTTGGCTATACGTTAAGTTTGGGGATATTCAGACTACTGGGGCCTAAGAATCCATATATTAAAGGGTTAAAGAAGAAAGAACCTCAATTCCATTCTAGTGCCAGATTCAATAAGAAAGACAAAACAAATAACAAGCAACAGCGTATTCTCATATGTAGCACCTACCCTATGGAATAACCTCCCAGTCCAGCTAAGGGAGATAAAAGATCTCCAAACATTCCGAAGAGAACTAAAAACATATTTATTCACCCAGCACTACTACAATATAGACCATTATTCGGATCCTGCCCCCCACCCCCCATAGCACAACCTGACAATGCTACCCAACCTATTCCCATTTAGCTAGCACTGTTCAAATTTGAACCTCAGATTGACGCCGCAAGTTGCAAATATTTTAAAGTTTGTTGCAAGTTGTAAATAGTTGCTGTATTTATGCTGTTTTTGTATATAGTTGATTAATATTCTATGTATTTTATGTTGGAAAGAGGAGGTGACACTGTCATCTACACTGCTGTAGTATACAGACCTCCGACACAAACTGAAGAGATAGATAACAAATTGACTATACATATTGCCAAGATAGCCACAAAGGGAGAAGCTATCATATTGGGTGACTTTAATCTACCTGATGTAGATTGGATTACTCCTTCTGCAAATCTGGAAAGAAGCAAAAAAAATTGTGGCTGCTCTCCAAGGTGCATTACTTAGACAAGTGGTAATGGAACCAACTAGGGAAAGCTCAATGATGGATTTAGTGCTCACCAGCGGTGATAGTGTGTCGAATGTCTGTGTGGGTGCCCCTGTAAGCAGCAGCGATCATCACACAGTGTGGTTTGAGATAAAAGCCATGGTACAGGCCAGTCATAGCAAGCTCAAGGTCCTAAACTTCAAAAACACAGACTTCAATAAAATGGCCAAGTACCTAAAGAAGGAGCTGACAGGGTGGAAGGAGATAAGGGAAGTAGAATTGCAATGGGCTAAACTGAAGGTGGCAATAAAAGGGGCAACAGATAAATATGTAAGAAAAGTAAGCAAAAACAAGAGGAGAAGAAAACCTATTTGGTTTTCCAAAGAAGTGGCTGCTGAAATAAAGGCAAAAAACACAGCTTTCGCAAAATTCAAAAGCTTGCAAACAGAGGAACACAGAAATGAATACAGGATCAAACTCAGAGAGAAATAAGGATAGCAAAATCAAAGGCAGAGGAAAAGATGGCTATATTGGGGAATATATTGGGGAAAGGAGGTGGATCAGAGGTGGAATTGCAGGACTCAGAAGTGCTGGGAACGCACTCGTGGAAAGTGACATTGAAAAAGCTAAGTTGCTAAACGAATACTTCTGTTCTGTTTTTACTAAGGAAAGTCCTGGAGAAGGACTACCTGTGACTCCCAAATATAAAACTGGGAATGAAGTAGATACCACACCTTTCACAGAAGATGATGTGTTAGAACAACTTGCAAAACTGAAAGTGGACAAGGCCATGGGACCGGATGAGATACATCCCAGGATACTGAAAGAGCTCAGGGAGGTTCTTGCAGGACCGTTAAAGGATGTTTTCAACAGATCCTTGAAAACAGGAGATGTTCCTCAGGACTGGAGAATGGCTGATGTCGTACCTCTACACAAAAGTGATGACAGGGAAGAAGTGTCAAACTACAGGCCTGTGAGCCTTACTTTAGTGGCGGAAAAAGTAATGGAGGCGCTCCTGAAAGAGCGAATTCTGAACTTTCTCAAAGCCAACAGGTTGCAAGATCCGAGGCAACATGGTTTTACCGAAGGACGATCTTGCCAAACAAATCTGATTGAGTTCTTTGACTGGGTGATCAGGGAACTAGATCAGGGGCATGCGATGGATGTCATCTACCTGGACTTCAGCAAAGCCTTCGATACTGTTCCTCATAGGAGGCTTATCAACAAACTCAGTAGCTTAGGGATAGATCCCAAGATGGTAAATTGGATCAGAAATTGGTTGACTGACAGACGACAGAAAGTGATAGTACAAGGAGCTCACTTGGATGAAAGGAAGGTGATTAGCGGAGTGCCCCAGGGGTCGGTCCTGGGCCCGGCACTGTTCAATGTATTTGTGAGGGATATTGCTGAAGGACTGCATGGAAAAGTCTGTCTTTTTGCAGATGACACGAAAATTTGCAACAGAGTGGACTACCCCGAGGGAGTGGTTAACATGAGGATCTACAAAAGCTGGAAGAATGGTCTAATGCTTGGCAATTAAGATTTAATGCAAAGAAGTGCAGAGTCATGCACTTGGGAAGCAGAAATCCAAGGGAAATGTACGCGATAGGGGGCGAGAGATTGGTGTGTATGGATCAAGAGAAAGACCTTGGAGTGATTATTTCTGAAGATCTCAAGGTGGCAAAACAGTGCTACAAGGCGATGCCAAAAGCCAGGAGGATGCTGGGCTGCATACAAAGAGGAATTACCAGCAAAAAGGAAGAGGTACTTATGCCACTGTACAAGTCACTGGGGAGGCCTCACTTGGAATACTGTGTTCTGTTTTGGAGACCATATCTTGCAAAGGATGTAAAAAGACTGGACGCTGTTCAGAGAAAGGCGACCAAAATGATTTGGAGCCTGCGTCAGAAGCCTTATGAGAAGAGACTTGAAGACATAAACATGTACACTTTGGAGGAGAGGAGGGACAGGGGAGATATGATTCAGACCTTTAAATACTTAAAGGGAAATAATGAACAAACAAACCTCTTCCAAAGACGGAGAAGCTGCAAAACTAGAGGGCATAACATGAAGCTACAAGGTGGTAAATTGAAAGGCAATGTCAGGAAATACTTTTTCACTGAAAGGGTGGTGGATGCTTGGAATGCGCTCCCGATGGAAGTGGTGGGGGCAAAAACAGTGACGGAGTTCAAAAGGGCATGGGACAGACACAGTGGATCCATTTACAGCAACAAGAAAATATCAAAATAATCTGAACCATCTAATTCCTTAACATATAGGGATATCCTACATGGAGTGGATCACCCCTGGACAAAGACATGGGGAGGGGGGGCCTGCACGGAGCGGCAGGTGTACCTACTCTTGGCATCGTACTGGGCAGACTAGATGGACCATACTGGTCTTTATCTGCCGTCATTTACTATGTTACTACTAAGTTATTTCTTTCCTTATCTCCCATCACTCCTTGTTCACAATGTTACATGTATTTTTTGTTAAATGTACTGTTTAATTCTTCGAGTTCATTGTAAAACGCTTTGATTCATGAAAGGTGGTAAATAAGCACAAATAAATAAAAACAAATAATAAAATGTCCCTCAAATACTGACATAAAACTATCTGGTCTCCTCCCTCCAGCTAAACAGGAAACACAGAAACATGATGGCAGAAAAAGGCCACATGGCCTATCTAGTTTGCCCTTTCATATCAACTACTATTATCCTTTTTTTTCCCTTAGAAATCATCTGCGTTTGTCCCATGCTTTCTTGAATTCAGATACTTGCTTCGTCTCCATTACCTCCATTGGGAAACTATTCCATCCATCTACTACACTTTACATAAAGAAATATTTCCACATATTACTCCTGAGTCTGTCTCCTTTCACCCTTATCCTATGTCTCCTCATTGCAGAGCTTATTTTCAATTGAAAGAGGCTGTCCTTCTGTGCATTTATGCCACAGAGGTATTTAAATATCTCTGTTATATCTCCTCTATTCTGCTTTTCCTCTAAAGCAGCAGTTCTCAACCTGTGGGTTGCGACTCCCAGGGGCGTCGCCACAGGATTTAGCGGGGGTCGCCTCACTCCGCCGTTAAAAAAAAAAAAAACGCACAAGTTGCTGCTGCTGCCGAGTCCGGCAAACTCACCGCCTCCCTTCTAATGCAGCCGCGGCTCCCTGTCTCTTAGGGAACCGCAGCTGTGCCTGTAAAACCGTTGCCGAGCCTTCCTTCATTGTCCCGCCTCCAAAGGAAGTAGTTTACCACGTCCTTTGGAGGCGGGACAATGCTGCACGGAGCCCGTCGAGAGACGTGAAGGCTCCACAACGGTTTTGCAGGCACAGCTGTGGTTCCCTAAGAGACAGGGAACCGCGGCTGCAGAAGAACAGGGCAGTAGCAGGCAGACAGGGAGAGGGGAGGAGGGGGCAGGGAACCTGCAACAGGGCTGACATGAGGGAGGGGGCTGACATGGAGGGATGGATAGAGGGAGGGGGGCTGACATGGACAGGGAGGCTGACATAGATAGAGGGAGGGAAGGCTGACATTGATGGAGGGAGGGAGGGGGCTGACATGGACAGGGGGATGACATGGAGATAGGGGGGCTGACATGGATGGAGGGAGGGGAGGGCTGACATTGATGGATGGAGGGAGGGGGCTGACATTGATGGATGGAGGGAGGAGGGCTGACATGAACAAAGGGAAGAGACAGGGGGACATACTGGACAGACGGGGGATAAATGCTGGACAGAGGGGAGAGACAGTGTGGGTTAGGATTATAATGAACAGATGGGGGGGCTAGGACTGGTAATGGGTTGATTAGGGAAGGCTAGGACTGGGAATGGACTGAGCAAGGGGGGGGGGTTGGGACTGGTAATGTGCTGATAGGGGGGTAGGACTGGTAATGGACTGATGGGGGCTAGCATTGGAAATGGGCTGATCGGGGAGGTTAGGACTGGAAATGGGCTGATTAGAGGAGGCTAGGACTGGTAATGGGCTGATGGGGGGTAGGACTGGTAATGGGCTGATTAGGGGAGCCTAGCACTGGTAATGGGGTTGAGGAGGGACTAGCACTGGAAATGAGCTGATTAGGGGAGGCTAGGACTGGTAAGAGCTCATGGGGGGGGGGTAGGACTGGTATTGGGCTGATTAAGGGAGGTTAGCACTGGTAATGGGGTTGAGGGGGGACTAGCACTGGAAGCGAGCTGATTGGGGGGCTTCGACTGGGAATGGGCTGATTGTGGGGAGGGGCGGATAGAGCTGCTGGCCCTGGAAGAAAACCAGGGTCTAAGGCTACAAATGGGCTGATACGAGGGGATGGGAGAATGGAACTGGAAGGGAGTGGATCTGAGAGGTGCTGCCATGGTATTTGTACTAGAAGGGACTTGTCAGTGGGGAAGGAGGGGGACTTGGAAGGGAATGGACACCAGTGGTAGTCATGGGAATGCAAGTTGACATTGGAAGGTACTGAGAGTGAGGACGGGAAAGGTGCTGATACTGGGGAGGGTTATCGGGACTGGAAATAGGCTGATGGAAAGAAGTGAAGAAAACAAAAGAAGAGATAAGAAATGGCAGATGGACCATAGACCACAGAAAGAGAGCTAAGAGAAGTCAGGAAAGCAGAAGCCTCAGATCGGGACCAGCATGATCAGAGAATAAATTGGTCAGACAAGAAAGGTAGAAAAAATAATTTTATTTTATATTAGTGATTTGACTACAAAATCATCATAATTTTGAAATCAAATATTGTTACTTGTTATTGTGATTAATTATTGTGGTTTAAATAAGTAAATGTTATAAATAAAAACATATTGCAAAGGCCTATAATATATTAATAATTCAACAAATGATTACAGAGACAATGTGTTAACAGTAAAGGAAGAGAGATGCATTTGATTTTATCATTGGAGGTCACCACAAGTTGACCAGTGGTAAAAGGGGTCACGGTACAAAAAAGGTTGAGAACCACTGCTCTAAAGTATACATATTGAGATCTTTACGTCTGTTCCCATATGGTTTATATCAAAAACCACTGACCATTTTGGTAGCCACCCTCTGCAGTGACTCCATCCTGTTTATATCCTTTTGAAAATGTGGTCTCCAGAATTGCACATAATATTCCAATTGAGGTCTCACCAAAGAGTTATACAGAGACACTATCACCTTCTTTTTTCTGCTGGCCATTCTTCTCCCTATGCACTTGAGCATCATTCTGGTTTTCGCCATTGCCTTTTCTACCTGCTTAGTCACTTTAAGATCATCAGAAACAATCATGCCCAGATCCCGCTCTTTTTTCATAGACAGAAGTACTTCACCCCTTATACTGTACCGCTCCCTTGGATTTTTGCAGCCCAAATACATGACTCTGCATTTTTTAGCATTAAATCTCAGCTGTCAAATTCTGAACAAGTTTAGCTAGATCCCTCTTCATGTTATCTACTCCTTCCAGGGTGTCTACTCTATTGTAGATTTTGGTATCATTCGCAAAGAGGCAAACCTTACACATAGTAACATAGTAAATGACGGCAGATAAAGACCAGCATGGTCCATCTAGTCTGCCCAGCACGATGGCAAGCGTAGGTGCACCTGTCGCTCGGTGCAGGCCACCCCTCCCCTCGTCCCTGTTTAGGGGTGAGCCAACCATTCCATGCAGGACACCCCTATTTGCTGAGAAATTAGATGGTTCAGTTTACTTTGATTTTATCCTGTTGCTGTAAAGGGATCCACTGTGTCTGTCCTATGCCATTTTGAATTCTGTCACCGTGTTTGCCCCCACCACTTCCATTGGGAGGGCATTCCAAGCATCCACCACCCTTTCTGTGAAAAAGTATTTCCTGACATTGCCTTTCAGTTTACCACCTTGCAGCTTCCCGTTATGCCCTCTAGTTTTACAGCTTCCCTGTCTTTGGAAGAGGTTTGTTTGTTCATTATTTCCCTTTAAGTATTTAAAGGTCTGAATCATATCTTCCCTGTCCCTCCTCTCCTCCAAAGTGTACATGTTTGTACAGGTCTTCAAGTCTCTTCTCATAAGGCTTCTGACACAGGCTCCAAATCAATTTTGGTCACCTTCCTCTGAACAGTTTCCAGTCTTTTTACATCTTTTGCAAGATATGGTCTCCAAAACTGAACACAGTATTCCAAGTGAGGCCTCATCAGTGACTTGTACAGTGGCATAAGTACCTCTTCCTTTCTGCTGGTAATCCCTCTTTGTATGCAGCCCAACATCCTCCTGGCTTTTGCCACCGCCTTGTCGCACTGTTTTGCCACCTTGAGATCTTCAGAAATAATCACGCCAAGGTCTTTCTCCTGATCCGTGCACACCAACCTTTCGCCCCCTATCGCGTACATTTCCCTTGGATTTCTTGCTACCCAAGTGCATGACTCTGCACTTCTTTGCATTAAATCTTAATTGCCAAGCATTAGACCATTCTTCCAGTTTTTGTAGATCTTTCCTCATGTTAACCACTCCCTCGGGGGAGTCCACTCTGTTGCAAATTTTCGTGTCATCTGCAAAAAGACAGACTTTTCCATTCAGTCCTTCAGCAATATCACTCACAAATACATTGAACAGTGCCGGGCCCAGAACCGATCCCTGGGGCACCCCGCCAAATCAACAGCTCTTCCGCAATATCACTAAAAAAATGTGTCCTCTGCCTTCCCTGGGTGCCTGTTCATATCATAAACAGCTCTTAGTTGCACCGCCTTATAATAATGCTTGAGATCTGCTTTGAATGGTACAAAATGCTCTGAATTGTTCTGAAAGTATTCTAGGCATTTCAGTAGGGAGTGCCTGAAAAAGTTATAAAGATTGGGAAGGGCATCATCTTAATGCAGACACTCCTACATAGCCAAGAAGGGTTCAATTGGTCCATTGTTTCAACTCTCCATCCAGCCTTCTTACAATTTTCCCCAAAGTTAACCTTCTGTAGTTGGGAGGCATCTGCCTTTATTTGTACCCCTAGATATTTAGTGCTAGAGGTTGACCATTTAAATGGGACAGTCTTCCCTAAATGCATCTCCAAATCCTTGTCTAATTTGATCTTCAAAATATCGAACTTTCTCAAGGAACAAGCAGGAAGTCAGTCCTCACATATGGGTGACATTGGCACTGACGGAGCCCATGCGGAAGCATCTCCCCTGCTTTCAAAGAAAGCCTTTGGGAGATGCTACCACGCATGCGTGGTCCCTTCCCGCCCAAGGGTGCCATCTTGGTCAGTCTCCTTTTTTCTGCGGAGCCTAACGTTCGCACATCCAGTGTCCCTGGAAAAATTTCTCAAAACTTAGTAATTCAGTTTAGCTTTCCAGTAAGCAAACCGGTTCCTCTTCCCTCCCTGAGCCGGCATTTCCGACGCCATCCTCAGGCCTATCCTTTTTCACCTTTTTTCCTCAAGGTTCCCTCGACCGGCGCTTCATGCACTTTTTTGCCCAAGGGTCGTCGATCCCGTTTGGGTGCATCCAACCATGTCCCCCAGTGTGTTCAAAAAATGTGACCACTGCAGTCAAGCCATGTCCATCACCGACACCCATGATTGCTGTTTGTGCTGTCTGGGACTGGACCACGACAGTTCCTGTTGTGACCTTTGCCAGGCCATGTTGGCAAAAACCAACAAAAAGAGGTTGGAATTGCAGGAAAAAAATGTCCCCGAGGTCTAACTCTGCGCCCATGACCCCGGCACCCAGCTCCAAGGCAAGCACATCCCGCGACGCCCGGGCGTCCTCGGAATCCCGCGGCTGTGGATCCTTCGAGAGGAACCCGGAGCAGGAGCAGAAGAAAAACGTCCTCAAAGATCCCGGAAATTGGTCCAGAGAAACCTTGTTAATCACAGTAAATTGCATCGGAGGAGTCTGAGAGATGCCCGGCCAAGCTTTATAAAAGGGGCTCTTTGGCAGGCAGAGACCAGCCAAGGGTATTTGATGCCGTGTTGGTTATCGAGGACACATTCTCTGGAGTGTCGCCATCGGGCCCGAAGCTGTCTGTGCTCATGCCGAAAGCTGCGGAGCCTTCTGGCACGGAGACCAGAATAGCGGCCTTGCAGCAGAACATCACTGCTATCCTGGCCTGCAGCAGGCGCGATGATGGCCGGTTTGCCCGGCTCATCTGCCCCTGACAACTGGCCCCTCGACTGCGAGAGGGTCACCGGTCATTGAACCGAGCATAGAGTGCCGCTGGCTTCATGTAAGCCCTTGGCGCGTCCTGGTCCCATTCCCATTCCTCAGGTATCTGGTCCTTACCGGCAGTTGTCCTCAACTTGGATGTCAGGTCCCTGACAGGCCTCCGGCCCCCAGGCACAGGCCTCGACATCGGAGTTGCAGGGCCTCTAAATCCTCGTCACCACTATTCTGAGTGGAAGACTGAGGACGAGGCATCCCCAGACACCCGGAGACACTGAGACGTCCCCTCGGACCCGTCTCCACCGGTGCCTCGATGCCACTCTCCACCAGAGGACGTGGCCTTCCACGATTTCGTATGGGATATGACTAAAGCGCTCTCTGTCCAGCCCAAGGCCAAAGAGGACCTGCGCACCAAGGAACTGGGGATCCTCCAGTATGAAGCCCCTCCCTGTGAAGACCCACTTACAGCAGGCACCTCCAGACTTTTCTAGGAGAACCATGGAGGCCTCTCCTTCACAGATCTTGTTCTTCACAGTGCTCGCAAGTCTCCTCAAGAACAAGGCAGTAGAGCCGGTACCCACGCATTTTTGGGGCAAAAGCTTTTATTCCAGGTAGTTTCTTGTCCCAAAAAGGACTGGAGGCCTCAGGCCCATCCTAGACCTGTAAAACTTGAACACATTTCTGTTGAGGGAGAAGTTCGAGATTCTCTCCCTTGGAACACTGCTGCCTTACCTCCACCAGGGAGACTGGCTTTGCTCCTTGGACCTAAAGGATGCTTACACACACATCCTAATCCATCCCTCCCATAAGTAGTACTTGAGGTTCGTGGTGGGAGGAGGGCCACTACCATTACAGGGTCCTGCCCTTCGGACTGGCCTCCTCACTAAGGGTGTTCACCAAATGCCTAGCAGAGGTCGCAGCCTACCTCCGTCTACAAGGGACCTTCGTCTTCCCCTAACTGAATGACTGGCTCATAAGAGGCAGCACAGCCATAGAGGCACACCAGGCCACAAGATCAACTATCCTCTTACTGCAACACCTGTGGTTTGCCATCAACCATCCAAAGTCTCACCTGACCCCAGCCCAAAGCCTGGAGTTCAAAGGGACTCAACTAGACACTCCGCAGGCCAAGGCCTTTCTCCCCAGAGAGAGGACAGAGCGCCTCAAGAAGCTAGCAACTCAAATGCAGCGCCAGCAATCGGTCCTGGCCCGCTGCCTCCTCCACCTATTGGGCCACATGGCCTCCGTGGTCCACATGACACCACTAGCCCGCTTACACATGCAGGCAGCTCAGTGGTGCCTATGCTCTCAGTGGACCCAAGCCACTGGCAGACTACGGGACAGGATAAGAGTAACTTGCCAGCTAGCAGAGTCCCTCGATTAGTGGCTGCACTCCTGCCACCTCCAAGTCAGAATGCCCTTCCAGACACCCCCCCCCCCAACAGAGAGTCCTGACCTTGCACTCCTCACTCCTCAGTTGGGGAGCCCATTACAAAGACCTTTGCACACAGGGCTACTGGTCCGAGGCAGAGTCTGAGCTACAGATCAATCTCCTGGAACTCAGGATGATCTTCCTGGCTCTTCGGGCTTTCTGCCATTGGTTGTGGCACTGGATAGTACTGGTCCAGATGGACAACCAGCTCACAATGTTCTATGTCAACAAGCAAGGGGGCATGGGGTTGTATTCCCTCTGTCAGAGGGCAGTAGCACTCTGCTCCTATGCAACCCACAACGGCATGCTCCTCTGGGCAGTCTACCTCCCGGGCCAGGACAATGTTCTAGCAGACAGACTGAGCAAAGTCCTTCAGCCGCATGAGTGGCATCTGAACCCTAGAGTAGTCTCTCGGCTCTTCCATCTCTGGGGGCTGCCCCTGATGGACCTCTTTGCCAGCCTGGGCAAAACGCAGCTGTCCCGCTTTTGCTCACGGCAACCGCACCTGCCGAGAGTAGCTATGGATGCATGCCTAATCCTATGGATGGGAAGCCTCCTCTGTGCCTTCCCGCTGATCCCGATGGTCGCCAGGACGCTCTTCAAGATCCAACGCGAGGAGGCATCACTGATACTAATCGCCCCCAAATGGCCCAGGCAGCCCTGGTTCCCACTACTGCTCGAATTGTCGGTGGCACTCCCGGCCCCACTGGGCTGTGCACCAGACCTTCTGTCTCAGGAGGAGGGCTACCTTCTACACCCCAACTTGGGGTCCCTGACACTAACTGCATGGCTGCTGAAAGGGTAGCTCTGGCTCCCTTTAACCTCCCATAAGAGGTAGAGGAGGTCTAGTTGCCCTCCCGCAAGCCCTTGACAAGACAAGCGTATGCCTTTAAGTGGTGCCGGTTCTTAGTGTGGTGCGCAGAGAAGCAGGAGAACCCCTTCTCCTGTATTGCAAGTGGTGCTCCAGTACCTGCTCCATTTGTCGCAGGCTAGACTGAAATCCAACTCAGTCAGAGTGCACCTAGATGCAATTGCAGCAGACCACCACCCCACCGAGGGAAAAACCCCTCTCGGTTCAACCCCTGATCTCTCGATTCCTCCGGGGCCTCTTACTTTCTAAACCCCCAGTCCACCCCCCAGCAGCGGAGTGGGACCTCAATGTAGTGTGCTCACAACTCACTAAACCGCTGTTCGAACCTCTGGCCACTTGCCACCTGCGGTATCTCTCCTGGAAGATTGCCTTCCTGGTGGCTTTCACATCCACTCACAGAGTAAGTGAGCTCCAAGCTCTGGTGGTAGAGCCATCTTATACATGTTCTACAAGAACAGAGTGATGCTCCGCACGCACCCCAAATTCCTCCCAAAGGTGGTATCCTCTTTCCACCTCAATCAGGAGATGGTCCTCTCCATCTTTTTCCCCCAGCACCCATGCCGGTCAGGAGGAGACCGTACACACTTTGGATTGTAAAAAAGCCCTGTCCTTCTACCTTCAATGGACTGAGGCCACCGCAAAATTTCTCATCTTTTAGCTCATTGTGTAAGAGCGATGGCCACTTCGGTGGCGAACCTGAGCTCAGTGCCGGTGACGGAGATCTGCAAAGCCACCACATGGTCTTCAATTCACACATTCGCAGCTCCTTACTGCCTGGAGAGTGAGTCCCATTGGGACCGTGCCTTTGGCCAGGCAGTACTCCGTAACCTATTCAGGGTGTAGGCAACTACGGCCCTCCGACCCTTCTGTGTTCAGACTACCAGAGTGATGGGCCCTCTGGACACTAGGGTCTTGCAGAGTCTCTCAATTGGAGACTTATCTTATGCAACTTGTAGCTACCCTGTCACAGTCACCGCTGGTGCTGTCATGGTTCGGTTCCCAGCAGCCTGGAGCTAGGGAGTCCCGTATGTGAGGATTGACTTCCTGCTTGTTCCTAGAGAAAGCATAGTTTCTCCAGGACCAAGCAGGAAGTCAGTCCTCACTTATGGGTGTCATCGACGCCGATGAAGCCCCAGCGGAGCATTTCCCCAGCTTTCCATGAAAGCCTTTGGGAATGCTGGCACGCATGCGCGGTTCCCTTCCCGCCTAAAGGTGCCATCTTACCTCAGTCTCTTTTTTTCCGTGAAGCCCATCGGACGTGTGTCCTTTTTTTCCCGGAAAAGAGAAGTTTTTTCTTGGTGTTATTTCGCTTTTTTCCTCTGATTCGACATCGGTTCCCCTCCCGCCGGGTTCGGTACACCGGTATCGAATCCCTTTTTTCCTTTTTCGGTTTTTGCCCTTAGTGGCTAGGTGCTCGTGCCAAATCTTTTTCTTTTTCCCTGAAAGGCCGGTCCTTTGACCTCGCGGGGACCCTTTTCTCCCCGATGGCTTCCAGTGGTTTTAAAAAGTGTGATCGGTGTAAAAAGATAATGTCTCTCACCGACACACACGACTGCTGCCTTTGGTGCCTTGGCCCGCACCACGATTCTAAAACGTGCGGGCCATGTGGAAAAATGTCTTCCAAGGCCCTCCGAAGTCGTCAGCAACAAAGTGAAAGGCTTTTCTCGGACTCGGCCTCTGCCCGGGCCCGGACCTCGTCTGAGGCCTTGACATCTCGGGATTCCGATCCCGAGAGGCGTCAGAGCTCCTCGGACAGGGGGTCCCCCGACTGGGAACGTAAGAGGAAGAAGCGGCTCGCGAGGGCGGCGTCGGAGGAGGTCCCTGAGCCCTCGAAGGCCAGGTCTAAGACCCCCGACCGTCGTCCCGGGCCCGTGGACCAGGAGAAGCCAACTAAAGTTCCTCGCATGGAGCCGGAGTCTGCTGGACACGTAAGTCCTGTTGTCCTCATTGAATCGCCTCCCCGAATACCGACGTCGGGCCCTGCGCTGCTGGGGCCCGAGTCGGGGGCTGCTGCGTCACCCGAGCTGAGTCTCAGGTTGACAGCCTTGGAGAGCAGAATGTCTGCCTTCATGGATCAGTAGTGGGCACTGATGGCCAGCCTGTCTGGCGCATCTGCCCCGACCACCGGGACATCGACTTCGAAGTCGACCCCGGAGACCGAGCCGATACTTGAGTCCCTTGCGGCTCGAAGTCGTCCTCGGTCGAGGTCTCCCTCGACCTCCCGTTCGGGACCGAGGGTCTCGATGCCGGTGCCACCGGCGTCGGGGTGGGTGCCTAGAGGCCCCACGGGGTCGGACCTCGACTCGACATCGGACGAGTCTGCTTGGGAGACCGAAGACGAGGAGTCTCCTGACACCTTCAAGACTCGGTGTGTCCCTTCGGACTCACCAGAGTCTGAGCCCCGGAGTAGATCCCCTCCGGAGGATACTAGGTTCTCGGAGTTTGTCCGCGATATGGCCGCTGCCCTGGCTATCTCGGCTGACCCCGAGGAAGAGCCTCGAGCCGAAGAGCTCGATGCTCTGCAGTATGACTCTCCTCCGAAGGAGGCCTTTACTGTCCCGGTTCCTCCGATGCTGGAACGGCTCCTCTTCCGGATGTGGGAGGCACTGGCCTCCGTGCCGGTTTTGAGCAAGCGAGTCGATTCCATCTATCGGCTCCGTAAGAGTCCTGGCTTCCAGAAAGCACAGCTACCACACCATTCCATGGTTGTGGAATCGGCCATGCATCGTCTGAAGAGTCAGAAGATGCACTCCGCGGTGCTTCCTGGAAGGGAAGCCCGAAGCCTTGATGGCGTCGGTAGAAAGTGCTTTCAGGGCTCGATGCTTGCTTGCCGTGTCCAGACTTACCAGCTGTACATGGGCATGTATTTACGAGACCTGGCCAAGGAGTTGGCCGGATTCTCTGCTGGTCTCTCCGGGGCACCCTTGCAGAGTTTTAAGTCCTTGTCTTCGAGGATCCGGGAATGCTCTAAGTTCATGTCCCGCGCCGCCTACGATGGCTTCGAGGCTTCGGCCCGAGTAGCGGCAGTCGGCATCGTGGCCCGACACCAGGCATGGCTGCAGTCATCGGACCTCGAGCCATAGGTTCAGGACAAGTTGGTCGATGTCCCTTGCCAAGGTGAAAACCTTTTTGGCAAGCCTGTGGCCAAGAAGGCCGCTCAGCTCGAGACAGAGCACCTCACGAGGACGAGGCTGTCGAGGAAGACCTCTGCCCCTTCTCATAAGAAGAAGGGCTCGGGTAAAAAGTCCTTTTACCCGAGGAAGGGCACTGCCTACAAACAGTACCCACAATATCCGGCTGCCCAAGCTGCCCCCCAGGGTCAGCAAACCAAGGGCCAGGGTAATGGGCCCCGTAGGCAGAGGACCCCCAAGCCTGCAGCCCCTGCTCCCACTCAGCAGGGTGGGGTTTTTTGACTCCTTGAGTATAGCCATACCTCCCTTGCAGACCCAGCCCTGCACAGGAGGCCGCCTAGCCTTGTTCGCCCACAAGTGGCCCTTGATAACCCAGGACAGTTGGGTGCTGGACATAGTCCATCGAGGCTATGCCCTGCACTTTCACCAACTGCCTCCACCACACTTCCCAGGGGAACCTTTCCGGCCTCCCCTGCATACAGCCCTTCTCCTCCAGGAGCTACAAGGTCTGTTGCTGGACAAGGCGGTGGAACCTGTGCCTCCCCACTTCCAAGGTCACGGGTTTTACTCCAGGTATTTCCTGGTGCCAAAAAGAACCGGTGGTCTTCAACCCATTTTGGATCTCAGAAACCTCAACAAGTTTCTAGTGAAAGAGAAGTTCAAGATGCTTACTCTTGGAACACTTCTGCCCTACCTCCAGCAGGGAGATTGGTTTTGCTCTTTAGATCTAAAGGATGCTTACACTCACATCCTTATTCATCCAGACCACAGAAAGTACCTCAGGTTCATTGTGGGAGGAAATCATTATCAGTACAGAGTACTGCCTTTTGGACTGACCTCCGCTCCCAGGGTGTTTACCAAGTGCCTGGCAGTGGTGGCAGCCTACCTGAGAAATCAGGGCATCTTTGTGTTTCCTTACCTAGACGACTGGCTCATCAGAGGCCAGACTTCCCTAGAAGTTCAGCAGGCCATCAACAGGACCATAGAACTGCTCCAGAAGGTGGGCTTTGTCATCAACTTCGCAAAGTCCACTTTGCTCCCCTCCCAGAACTTGGAGTTCATAGGAGCAAGGTTGGATTCTCAGCTGGCAAGAGCATTCTTACCAGTGGACCGAGCACAAAGGCTCATGGCCCTCACCAGCAAGTTTCTGCACAGGTCCCTGGTCTCCGCCAGACACTGTCTCAGGCTTCTGGGCCACATGGCGTCGACAGTACAGGTGACCCCCAATGCCAGGCTCAATATGAGACCTGCCCAGTGGTGCCTTCGGACTCAGTGGTCACAAGCCTCAGGCAGTCTCAGAGACAGGATCAGAGTGTCCCACCGTTTCCTGGCCTCCCTCAACTGGTGGTTACACCCCCCCCAATCTGCTGGTGGGGGTGCCCTTTCAGATCCTACCTCATACAGTGGTACTGACCACCGATGCCTCTCTGCAGGGTTGGGGAGCACACTGCCTAGACAAGTGCACCCAGGGCCTGTGGTCTCCTTGGGAGGCGTCCCAGCAGATCAGTCTACTGGAACGCAGAGCTATCTGCTTAGCCCTCAAGGCCTTTACTGCTTCCCTGGCTCAACAGTCTGTCTTGATCCAGACAGACAACCAGGTAGCCATGTTCTATGTAAACAAACAGGGCGGAGCTGGTTCCCAGCCCCTTTGCCAGGAGGCCCAGGACCTCTGTTCCTTTGCCCTGATGCACAACATGCTCCTCAAAGCAGTCTATCTTCCAGGCCAGGAGAATTCCCTGGCCGACAGATTGAGCAGGATTCTGCAACCACACAAGTGGCAGCTACATCCTTTAGTGGTTCAAAAGATTTTCTTGAAATGGGGGCTTCCCTCCATAGACCTGTTTGCCAGTCCACTGAACAACCAGCTGCCAAGGTTCTGCTCCAGGCAACCGCATCCTCTGAGAGTAGCAGCAGATGCTTTTCTAATTCCCTGGACTCAGGGCCTACTCTATGCTTTTCCTCCCACCCCTCTGGTGGCCCGAACACTGTTCAAGATTCTCCGAGACAGGGCCTCTGTCCTCCTGGTAGCTCCCAGGTGGCCAAGGCAGCCTTGGTTCCCCCTCCTGCTTCAACTGGCAGTGGATCTGCCTCTGCCTCTGGGATTGCAACCCGACCTTCTCTCTCAGGATCAGGGCTCCTTGCTGCATCCCGATCTCAAAGCTCTCAATCTGATGGCATGGAGGCTGCAAGGGTAGTTTTGGCTCCCTGGGGCCTGCCTCACGAGGTTGAGGAAGTTCTCCTAGCCTCCAGGAAACAATCCACTAGGAAGACCTATGCTCTCAAGTGGAAAAGGTTCTCTGTGTGGTGTCAGCTACGTGCTGAGGATCCTTTCTCCTGTACTGTGTCAGTACTGCTTCAGTACCTGCTGCACTTGTCCAATCAGGGTCTCAAGTCCAACTCTGTTCGGGTCCACCTCTCTGCTTTGGCAGCTCACCACTCCCTAGTTGAGGGCCATTCCTTGTCAGGACTCACCCTAAGTTTCTTCCTAAGGTTGTCTCCTCTTTCCACCTCAACCAGGAGGTGGTTCTTCCTACTTTCTTCCCTAGGCCTCATGCAAGTCAGGCTGAAACAGTTCTCCATACCTTGGACTGTAGGAGGGCCTTATCCTTCTACCTTGAACGTACGCAAGGTCACAGGAAAACTTCTCAGCTCTTCCTTTCTTTTGACCCCAATAACTTGGGGAGGCCTGTGTCCAAGCGTATCTTGTCCATCTGGGTGGCTGACTGTATCTCCTAGGCTTACAAGGCGGCTGACCTTCCTTTCCAGGGTAGGGTCACGGCCCACAGTGTGAGGGCAATGGCTGCATCAGTGGCTCACCTCCGCTCTGTCCCATTGCAAGACATCTGCAGGGCTGCTCTTGGTCTTCAAGCCAGACATTTGCCAGCCCACTACTGTCTGGAGAGGGAGTCCCGTAGGGACAGTGCTTTTGGCCAAGCAGTACTCCGGAATCTCTTTGAGGTCTAGGCAACTCCTGCCCTCCTGCCCTCTGGTTGGGCTACCTGTGGAGGGTGTGTCCTTGCAAAGCCTTTACTGTGTTGCTGAGACTAGAGGGAGTTCTCTTGTTCAGCCTGGGTTCCTGGTAGCCCAGAGCTGGGGAGTCACCCATAAGTGAGGACTGACTTCCTGCTTGGTCCTGGAGAAAGAGTAGTTACTCACCTGTAACAGGTGTTCTCCAGGAGCAGCAGGAATCAGTCCTCACTACCCTCCCTCCTCCCCTTGGGGTTGCAGTTGTACATAGTTTAATTTTTACATTTTTGTGTGCTGTTCTTAGCTATGTCATTTGACTGAGGTAAGATGGCACCTTTAGGCGGGGAGGGAACCGCACATGCGTGCCAGCATTCCCAAAGGCTTTCATGGAAAGCTGGGGAAATGCTCCGCTAAGGCTTCATCGGCGTCGATGACACCCATAAGTGAGGACTGATTCCTGCTGCTCCTGGAGAACACCTGTTACAGGTGAGTAACTACTCTTACTCACCTGTAAAGATGTTCTCCGGGGACAGCAAGAATCAGTCCTCACAACCCTCCCTCCTCCCTTTAGAGTTGCCTCCTTATTTTATATTTATACCTTCCTAGCTATGTCATCTGACTGACTAGGATGGCACCCTTGGGCAGGAAGGGGACCACGCATGTGTGGTAGCATCTCCCAAAGGCTGTCTTTGAAAGCTGGGGAGATGCTTCTGCACGGGCTCAGTCGACGCCGACTTCACACATATGTGAGGACTGATTCCTGTTGTCCCTGGAGAGCACTTGTTACAGGTGAGTAACTATGCTTTCGCATATTTATTATTATTTATTACTATTATTTGGTATACCGCCATTCAAAAAGAAACATTGTGGTGGTTTACAAAGTAAAAAGGGGAGGAAATCCTAAGTGCTTATACATTTAATGAAACAATAAAAGACCAGACGTGATGAAGAGACAAATTAGGATGGAAATGAATGGCACAGCAATAATTCCAAGGACAATGATCCAGCAGAGAGACAAAAGGAAGGGGATCCTTCAGGAGGTACCAGCGCTAAGATTGTTGTTAAAAGGATTCTTCAAATAGCCATGTTTTAAGTCCTTTTTTCACTTATTCCAAGAGAACTCTATCCGGAGATCCATTGGAAGGGAGTCCCAAAGAAAGGGAACCTGGTAACTAAAGGCTGAATTTTGGAAGAATGTCAAACACACATGAGTTTTCCCGGGGAGTGCTAGATAATTTCCTTGGGCTTATCTAAAAGTCTGAGATGGAACATATGGAATTAGAAGAGAATGAAGGTAAGTAAGTAGTCCTGAATGGAAAGCCCAATAAACAAGCATAAGGAGCTTGAATTTAACTATAAAACCAGACAGCCCCCCCATATTCCCTTATTTCCCATACCAGTATTGGCAGAATGATGGGGGGGGGGGGGTTGTGGCTCACTTTAACCAGTATGTCATCTTCAATAAAGTAATATGATAACTCCACCCACTAAATGCTCCTTATATCTGTGCTCATTCTGACCCTAGAAGCCAAACGTTCCATAGAGAGGGCAAACAAAAGCAGTGATAAAAGGCACCCCTGTCATGTACCCCTGCCTAAGGGAAAGAACTCAGAATTGCCCCCATTAACCTTCACACATGATATGTATTTCTTATAATGCTTGAACCTAAGCCAAGAAATGGGTCCCAATTCACATTTGCTCCAGATTTTTAAGCATAAAGGTCCAGTATACTTGATTGAAAGTCTTCTCTCTGTGGACAAGCAGGAAAAAAGCCCTCATCTGATGGAGCCCCTTGCAAAGAACATTTCTAGCTCCTTCTAGAAGCTTTTGAGAGCTCTACTGTGCATGCACTTGTCTTGCCTTCATGGTGCCATCACATCCTTAAGACTGTTTCTTTTTGCAGAACCCCACGGACGTGTTTTTGGACTTGTGTGTTCAGTTGTTCTGAACCAGTTTCAGTATTTTCTTTGGGACTATTTTTCTCACTTGCTGGTGAGGTTTTGTAAATCCTTTCCCGTATTCTTTGGTAGGTTTTCCATGCATTTTTTAAAAATTAATTATTTAAGAAATTTTCAAAATTATATCAAGAACAAAGCTTGTACAGAAAGGTGTATCATCCAACAATATACCCAAAGAAAGCATGGAAAATATAAATAAGGAAAACAATCCAATGACAATATACACCTATAGTCCACAAAAGAGGGCTTATTTAATACAAACATACTTAGAGGGGTAAGGGAACCCCACCAAGAAATATCAAAAGAAGGAAAAAAGAAGGCCACTGAGAGCCCAAGGCTATCTATTAATGACCCATTATCTTACCATCCCAGAAATATCAGAGGGAGAAGAAGCAACAGGAATTCTAGCACTTATAAAAGCAGATAAATCTGAAGGCTGAAAAAAAATAAACCTCTGTGATCTATAAACCACAATGTATTTGCAAGGAAATCTAAGATAGAAAGTAGCCCCCAATTCCAAGGCTCCTGGCTTAATTAAAAGAAAATGCGTCGCTTCTGAGTATCTCTGGAAACATCCGGGAAAATCAAATTTTTTTTGCCCATAAAAAAGCACAGAACGTTTAGCATAATACAAATGAATTAACCAATCTCTATCGGATAATAAGGCAAACTGAAACCACCAAAGTAGCAGTACGCATTGTTGTTAACTCAGGAGACTTCAAAATTTCAGAGATATTAATAACATCTAATGGAAATTACTTATCCATATTACCAGTATCTCTCTTCCCCGTTGGTAAGTAAAAAGCTTTCACAATCAGAGGCATTAACAGAAACAGCCAAATTCTCAGACATGTATTTCTTAGAAAGATCCAAGGGCGAAATACCCGGAAAAACCGGGAAGTTCAAAACCCGAAGATCCAAAGTTTCCAACTTCGCCCGCATCATACTGTTATCCTTTATTAACGCAGCACAGGAATATTCAAGGGCAGCCATTTTAGTCTCATGTTCATCAACTTTCTTCTTAATTAAGTCTGAAGCTCCCAAACATACGTCCACCTTTTGTGCAAGAGCATTTACCTGAGAGGAAAAACCCTCAGCTTGCCTAGTCAAAGTCTGCGAGAGTAAAGTAATTGCTTCCCAAATGTTCCCCAGAGTGATCTTCTGCGGCCACTGAAGAATAAAAGAAGCCGGGACCTCTGAGGAAATGGGGGAAATTCCCAACTTCACCTCTCCTTCCTCCACGGGCAGTACCAAGGCCTCCGAACTACTAGGCAAAGCCCCAGATGGCAAAGGGGCAGCCACTGCACCTCCATCAGCGGCGACTCCCTGCACCTCCATCAGCGGCGACTCCCTGCGAAGACACGAGAGGGGGACCTTCCCAGAATTCCACAATCATGTCCGCCGACGCGGCGGGGGCAGCAGCACCGAGTAGCAAAGGAAGCGTTCGGGTCTCAGGGGACAGGCTGACATCCAATGCTGGCAGGACTGCCGATCCCTCCATTTTGGCTCTCCTGCAAGGCCCGCATGTATCCCCCGAAGCTGAGCCTCGGTCACCGCAACAAACAGGTCCATAGGACCCAAAGTGGATGGAGGGGGCTCCGCAGGGTAAGCTCGAACCTTCCCTTTTCGCTTTGGCATGAGAGAGGAAAACGCTGCACTCTCCTCAAGCAGCCATCTTATTTTTCGTGTGTTTTAAAGTTTCTCCAGGACCAAGCAGGAAGTCAGTCCTCACATATGGGTGACGTCGGCGCCGACGGAGCCCTCGTGGAGCAATTTCCCCAGCTCTCAAAGAAAGCCTTTCGGCCTTGGAGAGCAGTTTGGCTGCCTTCATGGACCAGCAGCGGGCATTGATTGCTGGCCTCGCCGGTGCATCTGCCCCGACCACCAGGACGTCGACGTCCAAGTCGACCCCGGAGACCGAGCCGATCCTCGAGTCCATGCGAGCTCGAGTCTATCCTCAGTCGCTGTCTCCCTTGGCCTCCTGTTCGGGACCGAGGTCGTCAACGCCGACACCCTCGGCGTCGGGGCGGAGGGCATCGCTGCCCGCCCGACCGGAGCCGCTCGATTCCTCCTCCGAGGAGTCAGCCTGGGAAACGGAGGACAAAGAGTCACCTGGTACTTTTCGGACTCGGTGCGTCCCATCAGACTCGCCCGAGTCCGAACCTCGGAGACGGTCACCCCCGGAGGACACCCGGTTCTCGGACTTCGTGCGGGATATGGCCAAGGCCTTGGCATTCCCCGCGGATCCCGAGGAGGAGCCTTGAGCCGAAGAGCTCGATGCCCTCCAATATGACTCTCCCCCGAAGGAGGCCTTTACTGTACCGGTTCCTCAGATGCTGGAGCGACTTCTCTTCCGCATGTGGGAGAGCCCAGCGTTGGCGCCGGTGTTAAGCAAGCAGGTCGATTCCATTTATCGAGTCCGCAAGAGCCCCGGGTTCCAAAAGGCACAACTACCACACCATTCCATGGTGGTGGAATCGGCCATGCATCAAGAGTCAGAAGATGCACTTCTTGGTGCCTCCCAGCCGGGAGGCCCGAAACCTGGATGCCCTCGGTAGGAAGTGCTTCCAGGGCTCTATGCTTGCTTGTCGAGTCCAGACCTACCAGCTCTATATGGGCATGTATCTCCGAGACCTGGCAAAAGAAATTGCCGGGTTCTCTGCTGGTCTCTCCGAGGAACCTTTGCAGAGGTTCCAGGCCTTGTCCACTGGTATTCGAGAGTGCTCAAAGTTTATCTCTCGAGCAGCCTACGATGGCTTTGAAGCATCAGCTAGAGTAGCCGGAGCCGGCATCGGTGCCCGCCGACAGGCTTGGCTTCAGTCATCCGACCTCGAGCCATGGGTACAGGACAAGTTGGTCGATGTCCCCTGCAGAGGTGAAAACCTCTTTGGCAAGCCCATGGCTGAAAAGGCTGCACAAATCGAGACCGAGACTCTGACCAGGACTAGGCTGTCCAGAAAGACCTCTGCCCCTTCTCAGAAGAAGAAGGGCTCGGGGGAAAAAGCCCTTTTACCCGAGGAAGGCGGCTGCCTATAAACAATACCCTCATTATCAGGCCTCAGCAGCTCCCCAAAAGGGTCAGCAGGCCAAGGGACGGGGTAATGGGTCCCGTAGGCAGCAGGCCCCCAAGCCCACAACACCGGCCCCTGCTCAGCAGGGTGGGGGTTTTTGACTCCATCAGCATAGCCTCTTCCCAAGAGGCCACTCAGGCTACTCATCGCACTGTGACTCTGCTCCAGCACTTGGGCTTTGTCATAAACTTCGCAAAGTCCACTTTGCTCCACTCTCAAAATCTCGAATTCATCGGCGCAAGGTTGAGCACACTTCAGGCGCGGGCCTTCCTGCCTCTAGACAGAGCACACAGGCTCATGGATCTCGCCAGCCACTTTCACAGCAATTCCCTGGTCTCTGCCAGGCAATTTCTGAGACTGCTCGGCCATATGGCTTCCACGGTCCATGTGACCCCCAATGCCCGCCTGAACATGCGACCTGCTCAGTGGTGCCTTCGCACTCAATGGCATCAGGCCACGGGGAGCCTGGCGGACTCGGTACAGGTATCCGACCTGCTGGTCTCTTCTCTGCGGTGGTGGCTTCATCTACCAAACCTGCTGCTAGGAGTGGATTTTCAATCTCCTCAGCCTTCTCAGGTGCTAACAACCGATGCTTCCCTCCTGGGTTGGGGAGCACATTGCCAAGGGACATGTACTCAAGGCCTCTGGACTCCTTGGGAATCTGCTCAGCAGATAAACTTCCTGGAGCTCAGAGCCATCCACCTAGCTCTGAGATCCTTCTCCCACCTCACTTCTCACCAGTCTGTGCTGGTCCAGACGGACAATCAAGTTGCAATGTTCTACGTGAACAAACAAGGAGGAACAGGCTCCTTCCTTCTCTGTCAGGAGGCACAAAAACTGTGCTCTTGGGCCGTCCACCAAAGCTGTCTATCTCCCAGGTCAGGAAAATTACCTGGCAGACAAGCTAAGCAGGATCCTCCAACCACACGAGTGGAGATTGGATCCATTGGTGGTTCAGCGGATCTTTCTGAAGTGGGGCCTCCCCACCATGGATCTGTTTGCCAGTCCTCTGAACCGGCAACTTCCCAGATTCTGCTCTCGACAACCGCATCCTCTCAGAGTAGCGGCGGATGCTTTTCTGATTCCCTGGTCCACAGGCCTCTTGTATGCCTTTCCTCCCATGTCACTGGTGTCTCGCACGCTCTTCAAGGTTCTCAGAGACAGAGCCTCGATGATCCTAGTGGCTCCCCGGTGGCCGAGACAGCCATGGTTCCCGCTTCTGATGCAGCTGGCGGTGGACACTCCTCTTCCTCTGGGGTTTCAACCCGATCTCCTACCACAGGATCAGGGGACTCTCCTACACCCCAACCTCCGGTCCCTTCATCTCTTGGCCTTGCTGCTGAAAGGGTAGTCCTTGCTCCCCTCCTGCTGCCTCGGGAGGTGGAAGAGGTCATCTTGTCCTCCAGGCGGCGCTCCACCCGGAAGTCCTACGCTCTTAAGTGGTGTCGGTACTTCGGGTGGTGTGCTCAGCAGTCTGAGAATCCCTTCTCCTGCTTGGTGACAGTGGTCTTGCAATATTTGCTTTACCTCTCCAATCTGGGCCTTAAGTCCAACTCTGTCAGGGTCCACCTCAGTGCTCTCTCTGCGCATCACGCACCGGTGGATGGCCGTCCTCTTTCCAACCACCCTTTGGTGGCTCGTTTTCTCCGAGGCCTCCTTCTCCTTAAGCCTCCTTTGCGCCCACCAGCTCCTGAATGGGATCTGAATGTGGTCTTGCAGCGGATTACCTGTCCGGCCTTTGAACCTATGGCTACCTGCCCTCTTCGTTTTCTTTCCTGGAAAACCTTGTTTTGGTAGCCCTTACCTCTGCTAGGCGCGTTAGTGAACTGCAGGCCCTAGTGTCTGATCCTCCTTACACTAGGTTCTACAGGAATAGGGTAGTCTTACGGACTCACCCTAAGTTTCTTCCAAAAGTGGTTTCTCCTTTTCATCTCAACCAGGAGATGGTTCTTCCGACCTTCTTTCCAGGCCACACGCCAGCCACGCTGAAATGGTCTTGCATACCCTGGACTGTAGGAGGGCCTTATCCTTCTACCTTGACCGTACGCGGGAGCATAGGAGGGCTGTTCAGCTCTTCGTTTCTTTTGACCCAAATAAGTTGGGGCTACCTGTCTCCAAGCGTACTTTGTCCATATGGGTTGCTGACTGTATCGCTTGGGCTTATGGGGCAGCCAGCCTCTCGTTGGAGGGTCGGGCACGGCTCATCGTGTTAGGGCGAAGGCTGCGTCAGTGGCTGATCTCCGCTCTGTTCCGTTGGCAGACATCTGCCGGGCCGCTACTTGGTCTTCAAGCCAGACGTTTGCGGCCCATTACTGCCTGGAGAGGGAGTCCAGCAGGGACAGTGCTTTCAGACAGGCAGTCCTCCATAATCTCTTTGAGGTTTAGGCAACTCCTACCCTCCGGGCCTGGTGTTGGGCTACCGGTCGGGGGCATTTTCAGAGAAGATTCCTTCCTTCTGTGCTACTGAGCTAGAGGGAGCTCATTTTTCTGCTTGAGGTCTCCGGTAGCCTTAAGCTAGGGAGTCCCATATGTGAGGACTGACTTCCTGCTTGATCTCCAGGAACAAGCAGGAATGAGTCTTCACATATGGGTATGTCGGTACCGATGGAGCCTGCGCGGGAACGCTCCCCAGCTTCCCAAAAAGGAAAACATTTGGGAGCATCCCACAGCGCCTGTGCGCTGCCTTCCCGCCTTTCCCAACCGCCTCTCCCCAGTTCTTCTTTTCCGCGGAGCCAGCAGATCGTGTTCCTGTCACCGCTGAAGAAGTTCTTTGTTTTATTTTATTTCTTGGGTCGCGCGTCTGCCTTTTCCGACGTCGGACCGGTACCGCCGTTCGTTCTTTCTTTTCTTAAAAAAAAAAAAAAAAGAACATATTTTTCCCTCACTTAGTGTGTTTTTCCTCTTTTGGGCCTTAGGCCTCACGAAAAATTTTCCTCATGGAAAAACCAGCCTCCGGGTTTAAAAAATGCACTAAGTGCAGCGGTACTATTTCTGTTACCGACACCCATGAATGGTGTCTCAAATGTTTGGGTCCTGACCACTCCATTTTGGATTGTTCGTCCTGCTCCTTGATGTCCAAACGAGGTTTACAGAACCAAGCAGCCAAGCTCCATGTTCTGTTTCCCTCTGATGCAGCTTCAGTGGCATCGACGTCTTCCAGGGCTGCTTCTTCCTCCCATGGATCTCAGGTAACCAAACATAAAACCAGCCGGTCCTCGAAGGGTAGATCTCCTTCCAAGCATCGAGATGCCTCCGGGCTTGCCCTCGAGGATCCTGCACCGGAAAAACTACCCCGGCGGGAAGCTCCGGCTTCCAAAGCTCCACCTATGGGGTTACAGGTTGACATCGATGGCACGGCCTCGACCTATCACCTGTTAGAATGCTCTGGGGTACTGGCACAACCTTCCGGTACCGAATTCCAGGCATTCATGGCGTCGATGGATCAGAATGTTCTATCCATGCAGCAGGCTATCAAGCCCTTCATTCAAGCTGCGACGCCGCTGATACCACAACAAACTCCGTTGTCGGTATCGGCCCAGGTACCGGCACCAATGCCGGTACCGGTACCGACTGCATCGACATCGGCCATGGTGTCATCTGCAGCGGTTCCCTGCCTAGGGATGCCCATCGGTACCGAACCGGTACCGATAACGCCCGATGTCGATACGGCTCGGTACGCGTATCGATCTTTGAAAGAGCATCCTGACAGTCGATACTTTGATTCCTCCGAAGATTCTGATGCATCGGAGGAGTCTGCTGAAGTATCCATAGCCCTTCCTGAAGAGCCGCCTTCTCCAAAAAGAAAAATGTCTCCTCCAGAAGACTTGTCCTTTCAAGACTTCATAAGAGAAGTGGCTAAAGGGCTTTCTATTTCAGTAACCTCTGAATCAGAGCCTAGAGCTAAAAAATTAGATATTTTAGGTTATTCTAAGGCTCCTAAGGAGGCAGTCACCTTGCCAATTCATGAGATTCTTTATGATCACATGATTGACTTATGGGAGACTCTTCTCACTATCTCTCCTCATTCTCGTAGGTTGGACACCATGTACCGTGTCCCTCCTTGTCCTGGTTTTCATAAAACACAGCTTCCTCACCATTCTATTGTGGTGGAGTCAGCTATGAAAAAGATAAAGAGTGCAAAAAGACGCTCCTCTGCTCCTCCAGGAAGAGAATGTAGGACCTTGGATGCTTTTGGTAGGAAAATCTTCCAAGCCAGTATGCTCATTGCCAGAATCAACTCCTATAGTCTTTATATGGGAATGTTTCTGAAAGAAGTTGCAGATAAGCTGCACACTTTCCTCCCTTTTCTTCCAGAGGATAAAAGGGAAGAATTTCTTATTTGGCTTAAGCATACTCAAGATATCTCAAAGTTTTCCAACCGTGCAGCTTTTGACTCCTTTGAGGGTGCCAGCAGAGCTTCTGCCATTGCCATAGCTGCACGCAGAATTGCTTGGCTCCAAGCTTCTGATCTAGAATCTTGGGTCCAGGATGGCTTGGGAAATCTTCCCTGTACAGGAGTGAACCTGTTTGGCAAAGATTGGCAAATAAAAGCCACTCAAATGGATGCAGAAAATTCTGCTTTGGATAGACTTTCAAAGTCAACCTTCATTCCTGCCAAGAAAAAACCTTTCAAGAAGTCTTTTTTCCTCAAGAAAGGCAGATTCCATCCTGCTTCTGGCCAGCAATCTTCTACAGGTCGTTTTGCTGCTAAGCGTCAGCAACCTAAGCAAGCCAGGCCTAAGCCTCCAGGTGCTTCAACTCAGCAGACCCAGCCTCCTCAGGGCTTTTGACTTCATCCTAGAGAACTTGGTCTTTCTGGCTCTTAAACAGCCAGAGCCTCTCACCATTCCAGGAAGGTTAGCTCATTTTGCTCCCAGATGGGAGCAAATTACAACAGAGCAGTGGACCCTCTCCATCATAAGGGAGGGGTACAAACTTCATTTCTCAAACCTTCCTCCTCACACCATGGTGAGACATTTCAATTCTCCAGCATCTCTCCTCGACCTTCTAGGTCAGGAGGTGGCTGCCCTTCTTGCCCAAGGGGCAATAGAAGAAGTGCCCCTTCTTCAACAAGGGTCAGGGTTTTACTCCCCCTACTTTCTGATCCCAAAGAAAACAGGGGGCTACAGACTCATATTAGATCTCAGAGAATTGAACAAATTTCTATGCAAGGAAGAAATTCAAGATGCTTTCTCTGGGCACTCTCCTTCCATACCTTCAGAGTCAGGATTGGCTTTGTTCTCTAGATCTCAAGGATACGTACACCCATGTTCTCATCCATCCATCTCACAGAAGGTTCCTCCGTTTCCTTTTCCAATGGAAGCATTACCAATACAGGGTGCTTCCTTTCGGTCTGGCCTCTGCTCCAAGAGTGTTCACCAAATGCATGGCAGTAGTAGCTGCATTTCTACGCACTCTGGGGATATTTGTATTCCCATACCTGTACGATTGGCTCATCCGAGCTCCATCTCAGTCAGAGGCCCAGACTGCCCTGGACTGCACAAGGTGCATTCTGCAGTATCTGGGACTTGTGGTAAATCTCCCAAAGTCCCAGCTCACCCCTACTCAGTCCCTAGAGTTCATAGGGGCCTGGCTAGATACTACCACTGCAAGGGCCTATCTTCCTCAGGCCCGTTGCCTACGCCTAGTGCAGTTAGCCTCCCAGATTCAGTCAAAGAGCCATTTAACTGCCCGGGAGATGCTACAACTGCTAGGCCACATGGCATCCACAGTGCATGTGGTCCCCTATGCTCGCCTTCACATGAGAGTGGCTCAATGGACTTTGTCCACCCAGTGGACTCAAGCTTCAGGGGGTTTGACAGACAAAATAGCAACCTCCAGGCGCCTCTTTTGCTTTCTACAGTGGTGGAAGTCCACCCAAAATCTGTTGCTGTGGTCCCCCTTCCAACTGTTGTTGCCCCAAGCAACCCTCACAACAGATGCCTCCCCAACAGGTTGGGGAGCTCATCTACAAGACCTCTCCACTTATGTAGAGAGGTCTCCTGTGGAGACCAAGTGCCCTATCAACCACTTGGAGCTCTGAGCAGTTTTCGTAGCTCTCAAGGTCTTTCATACCCTGCTCAGCTACAAGACAGTCCTCATTCATACGGACAATCAGGTAGCCATGTTTTACATAAACAAGCAAGGAGGAACTGGCTCTCTGTCGCTTTGCAACGAAGCTTTAAGATTGTGGGCCTTCGCCAGAGAGCATCAAATCCATCTCCTGGCCGTATACCTTCCAGGAATCCAAAACTCTTGGGCAGACAGACTCAGTCGAGTTCTACTTCCACACGAATGGTCCCTGCACATGGACCAGGTACTCAGAATCTTTCAAGAGTGGGGAACCCCAGACATAGACGTCTTTGCAAGTCTGTGGAATGCCAAACTTCCCCGGTTCTGTTCCAGAATTCCGTGTCAGGGAGTTCAGGCCAGGGATGCCTTCCTCCTTCACTGGGTTCAAGACTTCCTGTATGCCTTTCCACCCATTCCCTTAATTCCCAAGACTCTATTCAAGCTCCAGAGGGATCAAGGATCTATGTTCCTCATAGCTGCACGCTGGCCACGCCAAGTATGGTACCCTCTACTTCTGCATCTCTCTCAAGCTCCCTCCCTAGACTTTGGAGCTGCTCCAGACCTCCTGTCCCAGGAGGAGGGAACCTTGTGGCACCCAAACCCCAAGTCCCTTCACCTCAGGGCTTGGTTGCTGAAGGCTTAGACCTTCAAGATTGGAATCTTTCTCAGCAGGTGAAGGATATCCTTCGTGCTTCCAGAAAACCTTCTACTAGACGTTCCTATGCTTTTAAATGGAAAAGGTTTTCCATTTGGTGTGCTGAGAAGGATCTTGACCCTCTAGCACTACCTTTGAATTCTCTATTGGAATATCTCCTGCATCTCTCCAATGCAGGCCTTAAGACGAATTCAGTAAGAGTCCATTTGAGTGCTATTGCAGCATCCCTTAAGCCTCTCAATGGACAGCCTATTTCCTCTCATCCTCTTATTGCAAGATTCATGAGAGGCCTAACTTTAACTAAGCCTCCCATTAGGCCTCCGCCGGTGGCATGGGACTTAAATCTGGTTCTTGGTCAGCTTATGAAGCCACCTTTTGAACCCTTAGCCACCACCGCCTTGAAATTTCTTTCCTGGAAGGTTATTTTCCTCATTGCAGTCACATCAGCTCGCCGCATCAGTGAGCTACAGGCCTTGGTGGCTAATCCTCCTTATACAAGGTTTCATCATGATAAGGTAGTCCTCAGGACCAATCCACACTTTATGCCTAAAGTGGTCTCACCTTTTCATCTGAACCAAGAGGTATATTTACCTGTCTTCTTTCCAGGTCCTCATGCATCAAGTGCAGAAAGGAATCTTCATACCCTGGATTGTAAAAGGGCCCTTGCCTTTTACTTACAAAGGACTCAGCAACATCGAAGGTCTTCCCAACTATTTGTTGCTTTTGTTCCTTCTCATTTAGGACTTCCAGTCTCTAAAAGGACACTGTCCACTTGGATTGCTCAGTGTATTTCTTTCGCCTACCAGAGTAAGAACCTTTCTCTGGAGGGCCATGTCACAGTTCACAATGTGAGGGCCATGGCAACTTCTATGGCTCATCTAAATTCTGTGTCCATCGACCAGATCTGTCGAGCAGCCACATGGGCCTCGGTTCATACCTTCACAGCCCATTATTGTTTGGACAAGGACTCCCGCCGGGATGCCTTGTTTGGTCAGGCTGTCCTAAAACACCTGTTCCATACTTGAACAACTCCTACCCTCCATCCCTGTTAGATGCCTGAGATCCAAGGGGGAGGTAGAGCCCTTCTCAGGGTCTACAACCCTGGGGATCTCCCCGGCATCTCTAGCTGGGGAGTCCCCATATGTGAAGACTCATTCCTGCTTGTTCCTGGAGATAGCACAGTTACTTACCTGTAACAGGTGATCTCTGGGAACAGCAGGAATAAGTCTTCACAACCCACCCACCTCCTCTAGGAGTTGTATCTCTCTATCTATCTTTCCTTTCCTCTCTCTCTTTGTCTCAGCTTTAAAACTCGAACTGGGGAGAGGCGGTTAGGAAAGGCGGGAAGGCAGCGCGCAGGCGCTGTGGGATGCTCCCAAACGTTTTCCTTTTTGGAAAGCTGGGGAGCGTTCCCGCGCAGGCTCCGTCAGTACCGACGTACCCATATGTGAAGACTTATTCCTGCTGTTCCCAGAGATCACCTGTTACAGGTAAGTAACTGTGCTGTCCTGGAGAAAGAGTAGTTACTCACCTGTAACAGGTGTTCTCCAGGAGCAGCAGGAATCAGTCCTCACAACCCTCCCTCCTCCCCTTGGAGTTGCAGTCCTCTCATTTCGTTTTTGCTAATTTTTTTGCTGTCTTTTAGCTATGTCATCAGACTGAGCAAGATGGCACCCTTGGGCGGGAAGGGGACCGCGCATGCGCGCTGCAAGTCCCAAATGCTTTCTTTGAAAGCTGGGGAAATTGCTCCGCGAGGGCTCCGTCGGCGCCGACGTCACCCATATGTGAGGACTGATTCCTGCTGCTCCTGGAGAACACCTGTTACAGGTGAGTAACTACTCTTTCTATAGGAACAAGCAGGAATGAAGTCCTCACATATGGGTGGTGTCACTGATGGAACCCATGCAGGAATGCCTCCCAGCTTCCATAGGAAGATTTTGGGAGCTCCACCATGCAGGCATGCCTGTCTTCCTGCCCAAAAGAGCCATCTTACCTCAGTCGTCTTTTTTCTGCGGAGCCTCTCAGAAAACTGTTGACACCCTTAAAATGCTTTTTTATGTTTCTTCTTATGATTTTTCGGAAGTTTGCTTGTCACTCATCGTCCTGCCTCTTTCCAGGAGTGTCAGTGCCTCTGCGCCATGTTTTTCTCAGGACCCATTTTTCTTTTTCTTTGTCAGTGCACGGGTTTTCTCTCTCACGCCTTCCTGGTCGGCAGGGACGTTGGAGTCCTTTGACTTGGCAGAAGCCGTCTTCCCCAACATGTCAAAGCCTCCAAGAAGCGCTCCCAGTGCGGCCGCACCATTTTGGTGATGACCCACCAACCGTAGCTGGTGCCTTCAGTGCCTCGGGCCTGACCATGAGCCTTCCACCTTCTCTCTCTGTTTGCAGATGATGTGCAAGGGACTCCAGAATCAAGAGAAGCAGTGGGAACCGCTGTTCACTTCCTCAGAGTTAGCGGCATCAGCGCCGGCGCCCTCGAGTGCCTCTGCCAAGTTTTCGGCTCTGACTCCGATGGCTGAAAGATTGAGGAGGAGTCTCTGCTGCCTAAACGCCATCGGGACATACCCTCTGACTCCTTGCCACCTTATGAGCGCCGTACGTCTCCACCTGAGGACATCTCTTTCCACGAGTTTGTCCGAGACATGGCGAAGGCCCCCCTTTACCATTGAGGTAGAGGAAGAGCCCAGGGTGGAAGAGTTGGAGATCCTTCACTGTCTTCTCCCCCCCCCCCCTCCAAGGAGGCCATTATGGTTCCCATCCACCGTTTCCTGGAGAAGTTGCTCTTTCGTATGTGGGAGAACCTACTTACAATACTTCTAGTCAGTCGGTAGCTAGTCTAGGAGCACTGGGTTTGAAAAACCTCAGCTTCTGCACAACTCTATGGTCATGGAGTTGGCCATGCAGAGTTAAAAGTTCTAAAACCCATTCCTCGGTTCCTCCAGGCTGGGAGGCCTGGACTCTGGATGACATCAGGAGGAAGTGCTACCAAGGCTTCATGCTAGTAGCCTGCATATGTGCGTACCAGCTTTACATGGGTATGTACTTAAAGATGTTATGGGAGACTTGGCTGACTCCTCAGCCCTGCTCTCTGGGGGCCACCTGGACCGCTTCCGCACCCTGGTGTCCAAATGTAAAAACTGCTCTAAGTACTTGACCAGGTCTGCCTACGAGGCCTTTGAGTCTATGACCGGGGTTGCTGCTATCGGCATTGGAGCCCGGCACCTTGCCTGCCTGCAATCCTCAGACCTGGAGCAGTGGGTGCAGAATAAGCTGGCAGATGTCCCCTGCTGTGGTGAGAATCTCTTTAGCAAGCCCATGGAGGCAAGGTCAGCAAGCTGGGGAGAGTGCAATAAACTTTGAACAGGCTTTCCAGAAAGACAGCTGATCCCTTGAGAAAGAAGTCTTCGGGCAAAAGGCCTACTATCCCAATAAGCGGAGATATTGTGGTGGGTACCCGCCCTATCAAGCCTATCAGGGGCCTCAGCAGGGACAACAGCAGAAGGTCAGGGGGCAGTATCAGCAGCGCTGTCAGCCCACACCACAATCTCAGCCAGGAGGAGGCTTTTGACTCCTTCCTGGGGAGCATGGCCCTACTTTTCTTGTGGAATGTTCCCCTGCAGATTGAGGGGAGGTTGGTTCATTAAGCCCAACGGTGGCCATTCATAACATCTGACACCTGGGCGCTGAAGATATTACAGGACGGCTACCTGTTGCACTTCGATCGGCTGACCCACTCGTACTTCCCAGGGAGTAGCCCCTCAACCCTTACCACCCAGAGCTCCTCCAGCTGAGGTCCAAATTCTCCTGGCTGATCTAGCCGTGGAGCTGGTACCACCTTCTTAGGCCAGGAAAGGGTTCTACTCCCATTATTTCCTAGTTCCCAAGAAAACATAGTAACATAGAGACATGAAGGTAGAAAAAGACCACATGACCTATCTAGTTTGCCTTTCCATATCAACCACTACAACAGTCCCCTTTTTTCCTTTAGAGATCCTCTGTGTTTGTCCCATGACTTTTTGAATTCAGACACTGTCCTCATCTCTACCACCCCCACTGAGAAGCTATTCCATGGATCTACCACTCTTTCCATAAAAAAAGTATTTCTGCATATTACTCCTGAGTCTATTCCCTTTCACCCTCATCCTATCTCCCCATGTGGCAGAGCTTGCTTTCAATTGAAAGAGGCTCTCTTCCTGTGCATTTAAGCCATAGAGGTATTTAAACGTCTTAATCATATCACAATAACAGCAGCTACGGGTACCAGTCTGTCAACAATGAGCCGCCTGACTCAAGACCGAACAAAATTTAGGATGGCTATCCAGAGGGTCGCCATGAGTCGACTCCAACTCGACGGCACTTAACAACAACAACAACAATCATATCACCTCTGTCCTGCCTTTCCTCTAAAGTATACATATTAAGATCCTTAAGTTTGTCCTCATATGCTTTATAATGAAGACCACTAACCATTTTATTAGCCACCCTCTGTACCAACTCCAACCTGTTTATATCCTTTTAAAGGTGCAGTCTCCAGAATTTCACACAATACGCCAAATGAGATCGCACCAAAGACTTATACAGAGATACTGTCACCTCCTTTCCTCTGCTGGCCATTCTCTCTATGCACCCAAGCATCCTTCTAGCTTTTGCCATTGCCTTTTCTACCTGTTTAACTACTGTTTAACTACTTGTGTCATGAGACACAATCACCCCTAGGACCCCTCTTCTTTTGTGGACAGAAGTACTTCACCCCCAATACTATATTGCTCCCTTGGATTGCTGCAGCCCAAATGCATGACCTTGCATTTTTTAACATTAAATCTCAGCTGCCAAATTCTAGACCATTCTTCAAGCTTAGCTAGATCTCTCCTCATGTTATCTACACCTTCCTGGGCGTCTACTCTATTGCAGATTTTGGTATCATCCACAAAGAGGCAAACTTTACCCAACAGCCCTTCCGTAATATGACTAACAAAGATGTTAAAAAGAATCTGACCAAGGACAGATCTCTGGGGCACACTACTGGTAATCTCCTTCTCTTTAGGGTACAGGTAAATGGAGCTCACGTTTTGTCGCTTCCCACTCAGACTACTTCTAACTGAAGCAGTAACTTTAGGGTTCATCCTAGGGTGCTCAGTTTGTTTATAAGTTGCCTGTGCAGAACGGTGTCAAAGGCTTTACTGAAATCTAAATACACCACATCTAGGGCTCTCCCTCGGTCCAACTCCCTGGTCACCCAGTCAAAGAAATCAATCAGATTTGTTTGACAAGACCTGCCTCTGGTGAATCCATGCTGCCTCGGATCCAGTAATCTGTTGGACTCCAGAAACCTCACTATTTTCTCTTTCAGCAGTGCTTCTGATAATATCTCCAGGAACAAGCAGGAATGAGTCTTCACATATGGGTACGTCGGTACCGACGGAGCCTGCACGGGAATGCTGCCCAGCTTCCAATCAGAAAGCTTTTGGCAGCATCCCTCACGCCTGCACATTGACTTCCCGCCTTCTCCACAGCCTCTCTTCAGTTTTCGTTTTTCCGCGGAGCCGGCAGGACGTCCTCCTGTCACCGCAGAAACTTTTCTTTTTAATCACTTTACTTACTTTAGTTTTTGTTTTCTTGTGGTCGCGGCTGTATTTCCCGCTGCCACCGGTATCGCCGGTGGATTTTTGACTAAATTCTGAGAAACTTTTCTTCAGTTTTTTTGCCTTAACTTCTTGGACCTACTAGGCCTTTTCATTATGGAGCCTTCTTTTCCTAAGAAGTGCATTCAATGTGGAAACACCTGTTTCTTTTTAGACACCAATAGTTGGTGTCTCAACTGTGTGGGTCCTGACCCTTTTTCCCCTGACTTGTCAGGAGATAATTTTGTGAAGAAACCTTCAGTATTTAGAGTTTCCCTCGATACCGTTTTTTCCTCGGCAGTGAGGGTACCCGGTTTCTCTACTTCACAGGATCAGGTAACCCAAAAACAGTCTGTTAAGACTAGTCAATGCTTGAGTGGTATGTCCCATGCCCAGCATGGTGACGGCTCCGGCCTTACCCTCAAGAATCCATTGGCTTTACCCCTGTGGGAGTCTTCGGGCTCCAAAGCGTTAAAGGGGTTTCAGGATGTTCCTGGGGCTCACCCCTCACAGAACATGCCTGAGCCATGCGCGGGGGTGGTATCCGCTTCGAGCAGTACCGAGCCTCCGGCATCGGCACCGGTGTCGAGTATTCCACTCTTCACCAGGGATCGTCATCGGGCATCCTCGGTACCTTCGGGACCGATCGATACGCACCGCATTGACTTCCCTCAATCTCAGCCATGCTCCGGGACGATACCGGCGTCGATCGGTTCCGATACCCTGGCATCGGCATCGAGATGGACCGCCTTTGCAAGAGGTGCTCATTGGGTATCCTCGATACCGTCGGTATCGATCGATGTAACCCAGGCTGCCTTGGTGGTATCGGTATCGCCGATACTGCCACCGGCGTCGGAACCCTCGCGACATGCATCGATAGCCTCGCTTCCTCCGATGCCGAGTCTTGAGCCGATATCTAGTGTCGAGGACTGCGTACCGTCGCGTCCCGGAACCGACTCCTGTCGTTTCCAGATAGGCAGTTCCGAAGATCCTAGCCATAACTCCCTTATGATCTCGGTACCACTGCAGCAGTTCCCGATGGCGACTTCACCTGCTAATCCTGTATCAGTATCCATGTCGATGCCTGTTCTTGCACCGATGCCTAGTTTGGAACCGATACCTGGCATTGGTGCAGTACACTGTGAGCCCTCTGGTGCTCAGGCTCTTTCTTTAGCCTTACCAGGGATGGTTCCCATAGGAGATCAGGCTTTTCTCCTGGATATGGCACCTTTCTTAATATTTCTATCCCTGGTTGTGATCCTACCCATGGCTCACCGACACAAATGCAAAATATAAAGCTTCCTTTACATCCTGCTCTGCAGGATCTCCTCCTCAGGGTCTGGAAATCGCCCTTACGACTTCCTCTAGTTTCTACAGACATTGAGGTTCGGTACCGGGTGCCACCCTCTCCAGGGTTCCAAAAGCCTCAACTTTCTCATCGTTCTCTTGTAGTGGCATTGGCACTGAGGAAAGATAAGAGCAAGAAGAAGCATTCTTCTTATCCGCCGGGTCGTTCTTCAAGAACACTCAATGCTTTTGGTCGTCAGGCCTTCCAAAACTCTATGCTGGCCTCCAGAGTTCTTTCATATATTTTTCACATGAGTCTAACACTCCAGGAAGTCACAGAGAAATTGTCTCTTTTGACCCCTTTTTTACCAGAGCCCAAGGCTACTGATTATAATTATAATTATTCCTTGCTCATCAATCACAGCCGGAATATATCCTAGTTCCTGTCTCGTGCTTCTATAGACTCTTTTGAGTCCGTTAGCAGATCCTCTGCTATTGCCATTGCAGCACGTCGCAGAGCCTGGCTTGAGGCTTCAGACTTGAGCAGATGGGCACAAACTATACTAGCTCATTCTCCTTGTACAGGAGAAGGTCTCTTCAATAAGGAGGCTTTACGTCAGGTTGCTCAATGCTCCACTGACTCTCCTTCCACTAAAAACCATTCTAAGCCACCTCCTTCTTAGAAACATAGAAACATGATGACAGAAAAAGACTACAAGGCCCATCTAGTCTGTCCTTCCATAACAACTACAACAGTCCACTTTTTACCTTTAGAGATCCTCTGTGTTGGTCCCATGCTTTTTTGAATTCTGTTACTGTCCTCATCTCTACCACCTCCACTGGGAGACTATTCCATGGATCCACTACTCTTTCCGTAAAGAAATATTTCCGCATATCACTCCTGAATCTATCTCCCTTCACCCTCATCCCATGTCCCCTCGTAGCAGAACTTGCTTTCAATTGAAAGAGGCTCTCTCCCTGAACATTTATGCCACGGAGGTATTTAAACATCTCAATCATATCACCTCTATCCCGCCTTTCCTCTAAGGTGTACATATTAAGATCCTTAAGTCTGTCCTCATATGCTTTATAATGAAGCCCATTAATCATTTTAGTAGCAACCCTCTGCACCGACTCCATCCTATTCACATCCTTTTGAAGGTGCGGTCTCCAGAATTGCACACCATACTCCAGATGAGGTCGCACCAAAGACTTATACAGAGGCATTATCACCTCCTTTTTTCTGCTAGCCATTCCTCTCCGTATGCACCCAAGCATCCTTCTAGCTTTTGCCGTTGCCTTTTCTACCTGTTTAGCTACTTTAAGATCATCAGACACAACCACGCCTAGGTCCCGCTCTTCTTTAGTGGACAAAAGTACTTCACCTCCTATACTGTATTCTTCAAAGAGTAGGAAATGTCCTACCAAACCTTCTTTCCCTAAGAAAAGAAAGTTTCATTCATCTCCTGCCCATCATTCGGCTGTACCTAAACAAGGGACGCCTCAGCCTAGCCTGAAGTCCACCAGCTCTGGCCAGTCTCAGCATTCCCAGCAACCATAGGGGCCAGGAATTGTAATCTACAGTTCACTTCTTACCATTAGAAGTTTATTCACTGTGCTCTCTTTCTTTCAACCTGTCGGAAAATTTTTGTTCAGGGACTACAGATTTCTCCTCTTCTTACTTTAGAAGAGCAGTTGCAACTATCCCCTGATAGTTCTGTCCCAACTGAACATTTTTTCCTTCAGTTGACTTACCCTATGGGTACGTCACCCTCAAATTACTTACTCTACCCTCTCAACCGGGTTTTTTCCTGACTGAGGGGTACCATACTGAAAAGCTTCTCTAGCAAGCTCGTTCCTCAGACAGGGAGAAGGGATATCTCCTCTCTTTTCCTGTCTGTTTTTCTTTATTGAGCACAGGACAATCTCCCTGCTGTTTTCCGTCAGCAGCTGTGCCTGCAGGAGTTACAGTAATGATATTACTGGTAATTTTTCCAAGTTCCAGTCCCTTGTTCAAAATTTTGTCTAGCCTCAGTAGTGATTCCAAGCTATTCGTCGTCTATCTTGGATCCTCCTACTCGTTTAGGCTTTCTCACATTATTCTAACCATCTCCACTCCTAGGCTATGGCAACACACCTGACTTCAATCAGTTTGTCTCATATCTCTCCTGCACAATGCTCTCTGCAGTCTTCAGAGAAGCTTTCTACTATGAGGGCCTTGCTATAGAGCACTGACCTTGTCTCTGAAGCTTCTCTATTAGTAGGGAAAAGCTTTTATACCCTTCCCATGCCTCTGAGGGTTCTCCACACCCTCTAGCCTAGGGTGTTAACACGAGATATCAGTTCTTCTGCGTGAAAATCCAAGGCTGATGTTTACGCATGCTACCTTTGGGTCCCTTCAGTAGGTCCCTCTGGTATCTTCCCTGCGTTTCTCCACATCTGCCATGTCAGTGTTCTGTGGAACTCCCGCCTTGTTCTTTACAGATTCATATGTTCATCTGTTCTCACGCGAACATCACGGTTATCTGGTTAGATTGCCTTTCTGCATCGCTCAATCCATGAAAATAGATTCTCTATACATATCTCAAGTGGGTTCACCCTCTTGTGGAGCACATAATCTTTTTCTTTTATATTCCCCATGTACAATTATGGGGCTGGGTGGTAGACATCTATCTTCAACCTGTTGTCTCGTATGTAGCATCTCCATATATGTCTACATACCTATATCATTACTCTGGTGGTGCTAGACCATGCCCCACAAATTTACATATATTCAGGTATATCATATATATATATATATTTGATATATTATGTGTTTCATGGGGGGCCTCTTAAGGGTTGGTCTGTCTTACACACTATCACCCTTACTGTCTATACTACATGTTTTACCTCCTAGAGGTTTTAGACAGTCTGTCGCCCTACGTCCCATGCCATATTACGATGCAGAAACTGTTAGGCAGCAATAACCACTTTGGTGCTAACATCTTCCATTTTTTCTTTAAGTCCATGAAGCATCAAGCTTCAATATTTTTTCCTATCTCTCGCCAGCTAGGAAAAACAGTCTACCTCTTTATCTTGAGTACACAACTGTTTTCAGTGGGCATAGGGGGTTTTTCCAGTCCCCCTCTTCCCGCCAAGACTGGGCTAGTTGTCCAACTCCATCAGTCTTCTTCCTTTAGTCCTCAATGTTAATGACCTTATGCCTAAAGGAGTTTTCAGCTTTTCCCATAAAGCTTTCCATTGAAGACCTGACGTCAAATCCTCCCAGTTGACACCTGGATCATCTACTACCTCCAGGTCTGGACCTTCATCCTCACTACTGAGAGGTCACCTTGAAGATTCCGCCGCTGCTTATCCAGTAGACTCTATCATGCTTTCTACTTCCTACAATACAGTAGGTAAGCTGCATATTTTAAGTGTACATTAAATGTCTTTAATGCTACTCATCATATCCACCAAGGACTCCTGTAGTTTGTAGAACCCTCTAGTCCTTGGCTCTGCTGTTTCTTTCCTCACAGCTCCTTTATTGTCAACTCCTGCCCTCCATCCCACATTGGATGCCGGGGATTCCTGGAGACAAAATGCACCCCTGATCCAGGTACTTGCATTTTTATGGGATCTCCCCCTGGCATCTCCAGCTCGGGAGTCCCCATATGTGAAGACTCATTCCTGCTTGTTCCTGGAGATAGCACAGTTACTTACCTGTAACAGGTGATCTCTGGGAACAGCAGGAATTAGTCTTCACAACCCTCCCACCTCCCCTAGGAGTTGCATCTTTTTTATCTTCTTCCTTTTCTCTCCTCGCCTTTGTCTAAGCTCTGAAACTCAACTGAAGAGAGGCTACGGAGAAGGCGGGAAGTCACTGCGCAGGCGCGAGGGATGCTGCCAAAAGCTTTCTGATTGGAAGCTGGGCAGCATTCCCGTGCAGGCTCCGTCGGTACCGACGTACCCATATGTGAAGACTAATTCCTGCTGTTCCCAGAGATCACCTGTTACAGGTAAGTAACTGTGCTTTACTCACCACCGAAGTTAAACTAACCGGCTTGTAGTTTGCAACTACATCCTTACTTCCAGTTTTGTGTAAAGAGACCACATGTGCCTCTCTCCAGTCCTCTGGCACCGCTCCCAACTCCAGTGAGCATTGAAAAGATGAGTCAGTGGAGCTGCTAGAATGTCCCCAAGTTCCCTCAGTATTCTCAGGTGCATCCCATTCGGTCCCATCGCTTTGTCTACTTTAAGTTTAGCTAGTTTCTCACAAATACAGTCTTCTGAAAATTGTTTAAGATGTCCCTCACCTCTATTCCTGTTTCTGGACATTTTCTGAGGTCCTGCTCCTGATTTTTCATCTGTGAACACAGAACAGAAATATTTGTTAAGCAGTTCTGCTTTATCCTCATCAGCTTCTACATATTCCTCCACTTCACCTTTGAGTCTGACAATACCACTTCTGCCCTTCCTCTTCTCACTAACATATCTGAAAAATGTCTTATCTCCCCATTTTATTGCATTGGCTATTTCCTCCTCTTTTTGAATCTTTGATTTCTTGACTACTTTGCTAGCTTCTCTAAGTTTTTCCAAATATAAATGCCTATCTTCCTCTCTCTGTGATCTCTTGTTTTTCATGAAGACCTCCCTCTTTTTCTTCATCTTTTCTGCTACTTCTTTCAAAAACCATAGCGGTCTCCTTTTCCTTTTATCTTTATTTACCATTTTAACAAAAAGGTTGGCTGACCTTAAAATATCCCCTTTCAGTTTTGCCTACTGTTTTTCTACATCCCCCAGCTGTTCCCATCCCGCTAATGACTTTCTGAGGTACTGGCCCATCTTGGCAAAGTTAGTTTTCCTAAAGTCTAAGATCCTCACTTTTGAATGGATTTTATCAGTCCTAGTACTGAATCACACCATCTGATGATCACTGGATGCAAAATGATCTCCCACTATAACATCAGAAACACTTTCCCCATTGGTAAGCACCAAGTCTAGTATGTCTCCTTCACAAGTGGGTTCTTTTACCAGTTGCCTGAATAGTTCTCCCCATAGAAAATGCAGGATCTCCTTACTTCTAGATAATACTGCAGCAAGGATGTGCCAATCAACATCTGGCATATTGAAATCCCTTATCAGTAGAACTTCCCCTTTCCTGGTAATGCTGCGTATATCTTCAATTAACTTTCCGTCCACCTCTTTTTGCTGTGAGGGAAGTCTGTATATTACACCAATGCAGATAGATATCTCTTTCCCTTTTTCTAATTTAACCCATAGTGCCTCTCTCCCTTTTATGCCCTGTATTTCTGTATTCTTAATATTATTTTTTACATATAGTGCCACTCCTCCTCCCCTTCTTCCTATCCTGTCCTTTCTGAATAAAGTATAACCTGGTATAGTTACATCCTAGTCATGGCTGTCCATGAACCATGTCTCTGTTACTGACACTAAATCCAAGTCAGCCTCTCCCATTAAAGCCTCAACATCTGGGATCTTATTTCCCATGCTACGGGCATTTATACACACTGCTTTACATGTGTTTCCCCCTTTACCCATTTCCATAAAGGTATTTAATGTTTCACTTACCTGGGGGTTTTCACTTACCCGGGGGCTTTCTTCACCCATCCCCAATGGCTTCTGGCACATACTGGATCTTTGGAACATAAACCGGCTCTTGGTGAAAAAAATTCAAGTTGGTCTTCCTTGGAACGTTATTACCTTACGTCCAACGGGAAGATTGACTTTGCTCCCTGGATCTCAAATATGCCTATGCTTATATTCCCATTCATCCCCTTCATCAGCGATACCTCCGCTTCATGCTTAGTGGGAGGCACTAAGTATCAGATACTACCCTTCTATGTGGCCTCTGCCCCAAGTGCCTTCACAAAGTGCCTGGTGGTTGTTGCCGCCTTCCTCCAAATCTCCTACTTGGATGACTGGCTGATCAGGGGTGTGTCTGGCAGTCTGCCAGTCGCACCATTCAGATTCTGGAACATCTGAGCTTTGTGATAAACTATCCAAAATCTCACCTGCAGCCCTCTCAACGCCTAGAGTTCTTTGGGGCCTTCCTAGATACTACCCTAGCTCGAGCCTATCTGTCCGTATATTGGTCCCAGTGGCTTCTAGCACTGGTCTGCAAACTGCAACACAGCCAGATCATGACAACTCGATGAAGGCTTTGCATCCTTGGCCACATGGCTTCCATGGTCTGTCACTCCTCTGGCCTGTCGACACATGAGACAAGCGCAGTGACACTGCATACAGTGGCGCCAGGTTACAGGCCGACTCAGGGACATGTTGGTAGTTAGGTTACCGTTCAAGGAGTCCCTCTCCTGTTGACTACAGTTGAAGAACCTGCTCGAGGGGCTACCTTTTCAGGTCCCTCCACACCAGCATGTCCTAAATACAGATGCCTCTAAGCTAGGTTGAGGAGCCCATCTCGATGGCCTGCAAACGCTGGGTCTGTGGTCAGCTCAGGAAGCCTATACCAGATCAACTTCTTGGAGCTCCAGGCCATCTCCAGTGCCCTCTGGACTTTTCAGGATCAGCTAACCAACCAGGTCATCCTTATCCAAACTGACAACTAATAGCGATGTCCTACATCAACAAACAGGGTGGTACGGGTTCATACCTTCTCTGTCGGGGAACGGTACTTCTCTGGAAGTTTGCCATGTCACAGAGCATGATCCTCAGGGCTATGTTTCTGGCCAGGGCCGTGTTTCAATGTCCTGGTGGACCGGCTGAGCTTGGGTCCTTTAACCACATGAGTGGACCTTCAGCAGGCAAGTGACCAACTGTATCTTCCGGCTCTGAGACACACCAAGGATAGATCTCTTTGCATTCCCACACTGTGCCCAAGTGCCTCAGGTTTGTTCTTGGATCCCATGCAGCACTCAGCCTCCGAAGCTGGTGGCCAAAACCCACTTCAAGCGGACAGAGCTACCATGATTCTCATTGTGCTCCATTGGCTCAGACAGCCCCACTGGCCTAGACAGCCTCTCCTGCTCCATCTGTCTCGGAGGCCACCCCTCCAAATTGGCTGCGACCCGGATTTCATCTCGCAGGACGGCGGGTCTCTTCTTAACCCCAAAGTCTGTTCCCTAGCCCTCCTGGCGTGGATGCTGAGCAGGTAACAAGCAGGAATGTAGTCTTCACATATGGGTATCGTCGGTACCGACGGAGCCTGTGCGGGAATGCTCCCCAGCGTCCAATAGGAAAGCTTTTGGGAGCATCCCATAGCGCCTGCGTGCTGCTGCCTTCCCGCCTTTCTACCTCTCTCACTTCAGTTCTTCATTTTCCGCGGAGCCGACAGGACGTGTTCCCTGTCACCACAGAAAATGTATACTTATTCTTTGTTTTTTTGTGGTCACGTCTGCCTTCCCTCGACGCCTACCGGTACCGTCAGTTCTTCTTTTTCTCTTTTAAAAAAAAAATAAAAAATACTAGCTTTTGTATCTTTCTTCAGGGGCCTTTCCCCTTTTTCGGTGCTAGGCACCGTTTTGGGCACTAGGCCTATTTTTTTCTTCAGACATGGAAAAACCAGCTAGTGGTTTTAAAAAATGTTCTAACTGTGGCGGTACCATATCCGTCACTGACACCCATGATTGGTGTCTAAAATGTTTAGGTCCTGAGCATTGTCCATTGGAGTGTCTCTCCTGCAGAAAGATGACCAAAAGGGGACTGCAGAACAGAGCTGCAAAACGCGGTACCCTTTTTGCTGCAGATACGATGTCAGTTGCATCAACGTCTTCCTCCCATGGATCTTAGGTAACTAAACTTGTCTTCCAAGACTGGCCGGTCCTCAAAGGGTAGATCTCCTTCTAAGTATCGAGATGCCACTGGCGTTGCCCTCGAGGAAAATTCACCGGCAAAACAGCCCCGGCAGGAGTCTTCGGTCTCCAAAGCATTAACGGGGCTCCAGGATGTTCCAGAGGCTTCCACCTCTGCAGAACTACTGGTGCCATGTTCTGGGGTCATGGCCGCTTCCACCGGTACTGACACCCAGGCATCAGCAGGAGCGATGGATAAGAGGATCCTCACTATCGAACGCAATCTAGCGACCGTCTTAGCAGCTTCGGTACCACTAAGACCGCTACAAACGGTTCCACAGGTATCGGTACCAACATTGGTACTGGTACCGAGTGCACCTGCCTCGGCAGGTATGCTTCCCTCCATGCCGAGCCTTGAGTCCATCTCAGGTATCGAGGGACAGGAACCGAGACACTCTGGTACCAACTTTGAGCGCAAGCGGTACCGGTACTGTGTGTTACAGAAGTACCCGGTACAGAGTGATTTTGAGTCTTCCGATTCCGATGACTCTTACTCGACCAGTACCAGAGCGATCTTACCGGAGGATCCAACTCCCTCTCCTCAACGCAGAATGTCTCCTCCAGAAGACATGTCCTTCCAGGATTTCATACGTGATTTAGCCAAAGGTCTTTCAGTCATGGTGATTCCAGAAAAGGAACCTAAGGCGGAAGAATTAAGAATTCAGAATTCTACAATATCCTATGGCTCCTAAGGAAGCAGCTATGCTTCCCATTCACAAGAACGTACATGATCTTATGTTAAGGATGTGGGAAACTCCTTTAACAGTGTCTCCACATTCCCGACGACTCGAGTGCCAAGTTGTCCTGGCTTTCAAAAGATTCAATTACCACACCAGTCAATGGTAGTGAAATTGTCCATGCGTAGAATTAAGAGTGCTAAAACACATTCTTCTAATCCTCCAGGCCGTGAATCGAGGACTCTTGATGGCTTTGGGCGTCAGTGCTTCCAATCCTCCATGTTATCAGCCAAGATCAGCTCCTACATTCTTTATATGGGAATGTTCCTGGAAGAAGTCGCACGGGACTTAGAGCTCATGAGCCCTAATCTTCCTGAGGACAAAAGGGGAGATTTCCTTGCCCTAGTTAAGCACGCCCAGAATGTCTCTAAATTCATGAACCGTGCAACCTTTGATTGCTTTGAATGCATAAGCAGAACCTCTGCTATCTTCATAGGTGCACACCGTATTGCCTGGCTTCAGGCATCAGAGCAGTGGGTGCAAGACAAGCTGGGAAACATTCCTCGTACAGGAGAAAATCTCTTTGGCAAGAACTGGCAGGACAAGGCTAATCAACTTGAATCTGAAAATGCTACCTTGAACAGACTATCAAAGTCTACAGCCAACCCAGCAAAGAAAAAGTCATTCAAGAAACCCTTTTTCAACAAGAAAAGAGGTTTTACCAATCATACACCCATTTGGGCCACTGTCCAGTTCATGTTCCCCAAAAGGGACAACAACAGAAGAGACAGCAAAGAAAGCCGCAAGCTCAAAGAGCTCAGCAGACTCGGCCTCCTCAGGGGCTTTGACTCTTACCTAGAGAACTTAGTCATTCTACCCCTGAAAGGACCAGAACCTTTAACCATTCCAGGCAGGTTATGCCATTTTGCCAAGAGATGGCAACAAATAACATCAGAAAACTGGACTCTGTCCATTGTACGTCTGGGGTACAAGCTTCACTTTCTCAACATGCCCCCGCCTACAATAATCAAACAGTTCAATTCTCAGGGCCCTGCCACCGACCTCTTGTGGCAGGAGGTCACATCACTTCTCGCTCAAGGAGCAATAGAAGAAGTACCCTTATCCCAACAGGGTATGGGGTTCTACTCCCCCCTATTTTCTCATTCCAAAGAAAACAGGGGGACACAGACCTATACTGGACCTCAGAGAATTAAACAAATATCTTTTCTGAGAAAAGTTCAAAATGATCTCCCTCGGAACACTCCTACTATATTCCTTCAGAGTCAGGACTGGCTATGTTCTCTAGATCTAAGAGATGCGTACATGCAAATTCTCATCCACGCAAATCACAGGAAGTTCCTTCAATTCCTGGTCCAGGGAAGACACGTCCAGTACAGAGTTCTTCCCTTCGGTCCGGCTTCTGCCCTAAGAGTCTTCACAAAATGCATGGCAGTGGTAGCAGCATGTCTGAGAACTCTAGGAATATTCGTCTTCCCTTACTTAGCCGATTGGCTCATTCGAGCATCAAGAGCTCCAGAGGCCAATTTCGCTCTTTCTCGAACAATGAGAATCCTTCAATACTTGGGATTGGTCATAAACCTCCCAAAATCTCATCTCATCTCATCCCCTCTCAATCTCTCGAGTTCATAGGGGCTCATCTAGACACACGGCAGTCAAAAGCTTTCCTGCCACAGCCGCGCTGTCTGCGTATAATACAGCTGGCATCCCAAGCAGTTATGAAGGTCTTCCTGACTGCTCGGTAGATGCTTCAGCTTCTGGGGCATATGGCATCCACTGTCCATGTGGTTCCCTATGCTCGCCTTCATATGCGAGCTGCCCAGTGGACCCTATCCTCTCAGTGGACACAGTCCTCGGGTCGGCTAACTGACAAAATAAGAAACTCCACACATCTAATATCGTCCCTGCAATGGTGGCACTTACTGGAAAACCTCCTCGTAGGCTCTCCTTTCCAGCAGCCTGTGTGCCAAGCAACCCTAACAACAGATGCGTCCAAGTTGGGTTGGGGGGCCACTTGCACGATCTCTCAACTCAGGGTCTCTGGACCCCACAGGATGCTTCTCTTCACATAAACCTCCTAGAGCTGAGAGCCATTTTCAATGCTATTCGAGTATTTCAGGCCCGTCTTAGCCATAAGACAGTTCTGGTCCAGACCGACAATCAGGTAGCCATGTTCTGTCTGAACAAGCAAGGCGGAACGGGCTCTCTGTCACTATGCAACAAAGCTTTGTGACTATGGGCCCTCGCCAGAGAGCTTCAAATCCACCTTATTGCAGTATACATTCCAGGCATTCAAAATTCATGGGCAGAAAAACTCAGTCGAATACTGCTGCCACACGAGTGGTCTCTCCACTCAGACTACCTTGCTCGAGTGTTTCAAGTCTGGGGAACACCAGATATAGACCTCTTTGCAAGTCCACAGAATGCCAAATTTCCCCGATTCTGTTCCAGAATTCTGGCTCACAACTGTCAGGCAAGGGATGCCTTCCTACTCCACTGGGGTCAGGACTTCCTCTATGCCTTCCCACCCATTCCCCTCATTCCTAAAACTTTATTCAAGCTTCAGAGAGACAGAGGTCGTATGATATTCATAGCTCCACGTTGGCCACGGCAAACGTGGTACCCTCTGCTTCTGCGTCTCTCTCTCAAACCACTCCTCTGGAGTTGGGAAATGCTCCAGATCTTCTTTCCCAGGAAAACGGATCCTTACTGCATCTGAATCCCCAGTCCCTGCATCTTAGAGCCGGATTACGGAAAGCCTAGAATTCCTGGATATCAACCTTTCTCAACAGGTAAAAGATATCCTTCTGACTTCCAGAAAACCTTCCATGAGGCGTTCCTACGCTTTTAAGTGGAAAAGATTCTCTGTCTGGTGTTCGTAAAAGGGACTTAACCCCCTTTTCGTGCCTGTGGAGTCGCTACTGGTGTATCTCCTCCAGTTATCCACTTCTGGTCTTGACCAGTTCAGTGAGAGTCCATCTTAGTGCTATTGCTGCTTTTCGCAAACCTTTCGATGGACAACCTATTTCCTGTCATCCACTTGTGTCAAGGTTCATGAGAGGCCTACTCTTAACAAAACCTCCCATTAAACCACCACTGGTAGCATGGGATCTGAATCTTGTTCTTGGGCAGCTCATGAAACTGCCCTTTGAACCTTTAGCCACTTCAGCCCTAAAGTTTCTTTCATGGAAAGTCATTTTCCTAATTGCTATCACCTCTGCAAGATGCACTAGTGAATTGCAGGTTTTAGTGGCTGACCCTCCTTATACAAGGTTCCACCATGATAAAGTAGTCCGCAGGACTCATACTCACTTTATGCCAAAGGTGGTTTCGCCTTTTCATTTAAACCAGTCGGTTTATCTTCCTATATTCTTCCCTAGGCCTCGTGTCTCCAGTGCAGAAAGGAATCTTCACACTTTGGATTGTAAAATGGCCTTAGCCTTTTATCTTCAAAGAACTAAGCAAGATAGAAAATCTTCTCAGCTTTTTGTTGCTTTTGACTCTAGTCATTTGGGTCTTCCAGTTTCCAAAAGAACTCTATCTAAATGGATTGCAGATTGCATATCCTTTACATATCAGAGTAAAGGACTTTCTCTCGAGGGCCATGTCACAGCTCACAATTTGAGAGCAATGGCAGCCTCTATGGCTAATCTTCTTTCTGTGTCTATTGACGACATCTGTAGAGCAGCCACTTGGGTTTCGGTACACACCTTCACAGCCCACTACTGCTTAGACAAGGGCTCCCGTTGGGATGCCTCATTTGACCAAGCTGTTCTCCAGCATCTCTTTCATACTTAATACAACTCCTACCTGCCGTTCCCGGGTTTTGATGCCAGAGATCCATAGAAGGAAGCATGACCCATCTCACCTGGGTTCGCAGCTTGCTGGGGTCATTCCCCTGGCATCTATCAGCTGGGGAATCCCCATATGTGAAGACTACATTCCTGCTTGTTCTTGGAGATAGCATAGTTACTCACCTGTAACAGGTGATCTCCAGGAACAGCAGGAATTTAGTCTTCACAACCCACCCACCTCCCCTAGGAGTTGTCTCTATCTATCTATCTCTTTTTCTCTACTCCTCTCCTTTGGTCTCAGCTATAAACTCAACTGAAGTGAGAGAGGTAGAAAGGCGGGAAGGCAGCACGCAGGCACTGTGGGTTGCTCCCAAAAGCTTTCCTATTGGATGCTGGGGAGCGTTCCTGCGCAGGCTCCGTCGGTACCGACGATACCCATACGTGAAGACTAAATTCCTGCTGTTCCCGGAGATCACCTGTTACAGGTGAGTAACTACGCTTTCCTGTCAGTGTGGAGAATGTGTTTCTTGCTTCATGCAAGGACCCCACACACTGCTCCTATGGTTTCAGATGGCAAAGGTTTTCTCACTGGTGTGCCGACAAGGCTCTAGACCCCTTCTCCTGCTCTGTGGAGGCACTTTTGTCTTATCTCCTCCATCTTTCCAACTTCAGTCTAAAATCAAACTCAGTTCACGTCAATTTAAGTGCCGAGGTGGCGTACCATCGTGGCTCTGATGGAAAACTCATCTTTGCTCATCCTCTCATGGGCCGCTTTATGAGAGGACTCTTGCTCTTGCGTTCCCGTCAAGCCCTTCCTGTGGTGTGGGATCTTAACGTGGTGTTGGGACAGCTCCTTTTGGCCCCTTTTGAGCACGCTCAACTCCTGCCTATTTAAATTCCTCACCTGGAAGGTCATTTTCCTGGTGGCAGTCACCTCTGCGCACAGAGTGAATAAGTTATAGGAGCTGGCGTGCACCCTCTATACATGAGATTTCATCGTAAAAGAGTGGTCCTACGGACTCACCCTAAATTCCTGCCTAAAGTGGTTTCTGCCTTCCATCTCAATCAGTAGTACTGCCCACATATTTCCCCAAGCTTCAGGCCAGCCAGGCTGAGGCTTCTCTTCACACCCGAGATTGTAAGAGAGCTCTCACTTTCTATCTTAAGAGAACAAAAGCACATCACCGTTCCTGCCAGCTCTTTGTCTCTTTGACCCCAATAGGCTGTGTGTGGCTGTGTCAAAACACACCCTTTCACTATGAGTGCAGATTGCATCTTCTTTGCTTATGCTAAGGCTGGACTAAGCTTAGAATGCCATGTCACGGCTCATAATGTCTGAGCTATGGCTGCATCTGTGGCGAACTTGTACTTGGTCTTCACAGTGGGATCTGTAGGACTGCTTCATGATCTTCCGTCCACACTTTCACAGCCTATTACTGTCTGAATGGTGATTCCCAGCGTGACAGCAACTTCAGCCAAGCCATACTCTGGCACCGGTTTGGGACCTAGCTTCAACTCCTTCCCACCAGCCCTTCTGTCTGTCCAGGCTACCGTAGAGTTGACCTGATGTTACTGTGCAAGCTGGACTATAACTCTCAGAACCTTACAGAGATTACCCACGCTGTTTCTTTTGGTTTTTTTCTCTGGTTGTCCTGTTGAGCTGTTTACAGGGTTTTTTCAGTAGCCTGTAGCTTGGGAGACCCATATGTGAGGACTTCATTCTTACTTATTCCCGAAGAAACTGTAGTTACTCACCTTTAGCAGATGTTCTCTGGGAACAGCAGGAATAAGTCCTCACTACCCTCCCTCCTCCCCATGGAGTTTTTCTTTTTGGGCTTGATTAAGCTATGTCATCCTACTGAGGTAAAGATTACTTCTTTGGGCAAGAAGACAGGCATGCATGTGTGGTGGAGCTCCCAAAAACTTCCTATGGAAGCTGGGGAGCATTTCCACATGGACTCTGTCATTGACATCACACTTATGTGAGGACTTATTCCTGCTGTTCCCGGAGAGCACCTGCTACAGATGAGTAACTACCTTTCCTTTATTTTCCACGATACTTAGGTTCTTGGTGTTTCGGCCGTTTTTACTTTTTTTGAAAATTGAGACATTTGGTTTTTCTATGGCTATTTTTCTAGACGACATGTCCCAAAACGTGCCAGCAGGTTTAAAAAGTGTACCAAGTGCTTGAGGACCATATCCATTACAGACGCACATAAATGGTGCCTCCAATGCTTAGGACCTGATCATAAGCCCTCCTCTTGTAATTTGTGTTTGCAGATGACAAAAAGATGATTCAAAGGTCTAGAGAAGCATATGACAAGATTTTTAGCATTTCTAAGTCCTATCAATTGGCATAGACTGCATCAGTCTCAATGGCTTCCAAGGCTAAACCAAACGCTGGTGTTGCATTGACATCGAGGAGCTCTTGAGCCCATTTGCAACAATAGATCTATATATCGCCTAAGCATCAATCATCCATTGACATTCTCCCGAGGACAAGGAAGAATTCGACATTGAAGGACAAAGATGTGAAACATTGGGCAGAGGCTCTGGTGCATCAATGTCAGTCCTCTGAGGCATGGTGCTGAGAGCATCGAGGGCTCACAAGAGTGCCCCTCCAAGCTGTCCCAAAGGGAGGCAAGCCTCAACCTCACCGGTTCCATAGGGGCAGTGATGGCCTTCCCTTAACTCAGATCAGTCTGCTGATGTTCCCCTTCAGACACTAGAAACATCTGCCTTTTCTGTTGTGCCCCCTGTGTCTTTGCAGATGGCAGCTCTGGAGAATCATCTTCTGAAAGCTGTTGAGAGAATCAAGATGCTCTTCACCGTGCGCCATATCAGAGCCTCACTCAATGTTTCTATCCTGCCTCATGGCATTGAGCCTATCTGCAAGAGAGGCATTGACAATGGAGCATCAAAGGGCCTCAATACCAATTCCTGCCAGGCTGATATCACTCTCCAGTGTATCAAGGACCAATGCACCTCCATTGTTTAGGAAGACATCAGTGCATTAACACTCCCAGAGGAGCTCCAGATGCTCGAGGAAAGGAGAGTTGATCAGGCAGAATCTGAGAAATACTTTGACTTCCTCACAGAGTCTGATTCGAAAGGCTGGAATAACAGATGAGAAGTCCATTGGAGGATAGATTCCAGAGCTTCCATCTAATCCGTCTCCTCATGAAATACACAAGTGTCCTTTTGAGGAAATGACATTCCAGGATTTTGTGAGGGATATGGCTGTGGTCATACCATTTTCTTTGGAGACTGAGGATGAGCCCAGGGCAGAAGAACTGGAGATCTTTCAGTACTCCACAGCCCCCTAGGAGGCAGTGACCATGCCTGAGCACCACTTCCTTCAAAGGTTATAGATGAGATTATGGGAGAACCCCCTCGCTGTCCCTCCAGTTAATAGAAAGATTGACTCAATGTACCAAGTTCAGAAGTCTCCCAGATTTGGGAAACCTCAGCTTCCGTACCATTCTCTGGTCATCGAATCCTCTCTCAAAAGATCCAGACGTTCCTAGACACACTCCTTGGTGACCCCAGAGAGGGAAGCTATGACACTGGACTCTTTTGGAAGGAAGGAAGAGCTAAGAGAAGAGGTGGCAAGACTGAGAAACATCCATGACAGCAAGAAGTACATTGATGAGATGTTTCTTGAGGCATCCAAGCTCTCCAACAGAGGTGAAGATGGCATGCTACCAAAAGAAGAGAGTTGGACATGGGTCACCAGAGCCTGCAGAATCAATAGTCCAACTCCACCATCCCTCAAATTGAAGAACCAGTATGCAGCCCTGGAAGTGGATGAGGCAAAAACATCCCAAGAACAGGAAGAACCAGATTTCAGGCACCCTAAGTTGCCGAATTGGTGATCACAAGGAAGTGAAGGGTAGTGATGTGACTTTCTTCTGTGGTATTGAGGAGTCCATCTGCCAACCAGATTTGTTGTCCCAGGAGGTATGCTGCCAGGTGCCAAAATCTGAAATGTTACGGACAATTTGCAAAGAATCATCAAGCCTACTGAATATTATCTGATACAGCTCATCCGTGTCAGCACAAATGATACTGCTAGGTATCCCTCCGAGCATATCAAGAGCGACTTCATGGCTGCGGGGGAGAAGGTGAAGCAGATAGGTGCACAGATGGTGTTCTCCTCAATCCTCCCTGTTGAAGATAAAGGCCGAGGCAGAGAAGCTTGCAAACTAGAGATAAATGCTTGGATGGTGTCATTGAGAGCATTTTGGTTTCCTGGACCATGGGATGATTTTTCCAGTGCTGCTGAGATGGTGTCCATCTATCCAAAAAGAGTCAACGTATCTTCTGCAGCAGACTGGCTAACCTACTGAAGAGGGTTTTAAACTAGATTCATTGAGATGGGTGAAGAAGCCTTCAAATAAGTAAAACATTAAATACCTCTGTAGAAATGGGTAAAAGGGACAACATCTGGAAAGTAGTGTGCATTAATAATGCCTTTAGTATGGAAAATAAGATTCCAGATGTTTAGGCTATAATAGAAGATGCTGACTTGGATTTATTGGTGGTTACAGACATATGGATGACTGAGAACAATGACTAGGATGTAATTATACTAGGCTATCACTGATTCAGGAAGTACAGAGTAGAAAGAAAGGGAGGAGAAGTAGCAGTATATATAAAAAATAAATATCCAAGAGCAGGGAAAAACTTAAAAGATTTAAAACCAAGCTCCCTCAGGCAGCCCCACAACTAAGGGCCTCACCAGAGGGCCCTTTGGTGTGGCCTTAGGCACAGGCCCAAGAACATGCCATCACATCCAAGCTTAAGTCACTGTCATACAAGACAAGATTCCAGAGGAGCCTGATTGCATTACAATACTGCCTGTGGAGCCCCAGGATCCATCTAACAGAGTCCTGATCATTGCCTCTTCCACAAATATTAGAAGCCTCCATTTGACAACAATCCCAGGCAACTCGGCAATTATCTATCACCCCAAGGGTCCCACAAGCACCACAGGTGTAAGTACACTACAGACATACGGGCAACCCCTGACACACCAATGGCAATTCCAAACCATATTTTAGACGAACCATCCAGACAGCAACAAATAAGTGCACAAGGCCTCTAATAGACAAACCCACAGCAGGCAAACATCAGCAATCTTCCAGTATACTGATTTTCAGCATACCATCACAAGCTAACAAGTACTTTACCACACCTGCCACGCATCAAACATGCAACTTCAAGGTTTGTACCTAGCCCTTTTTGGACTACTCATCATTGTCCTCACAGGCAGCTCTTCATCTCTTTATTACTATGCCTCCATCCCGATACTATACTACCCCAGGCACATCAAACCACCCAAGTTCTGATCATTATGGCACCCCCCAGGCAAGTTAACCACTCCAACCTCATCAAAATCGTCACACACAGCACACCAAACAATGACGACAAGTAACCCAAGCACAGAGGAGACCACAACATAATGAAATGTGCTCTAATTAACTCCAGATCCAGTAGAAACAAGGTCCACCTAATAAAAGAACTTATTGAAGACAACAGCATCAGCGTTTTGTGTATCACAGAAACTTGGTTCTTTGAAACTGACAACGTGCTCCTAAACCAACTAAATAAAGACCTAAAAGCAATAAAGCAATCTCTTTATGGAATACTATGGACCACCCTATGAGCACATTGCATAAACATAATTATTACAGTCTTTAGCTACAATCTTAGTGAATCTCTCCCATGGACCTGTACCCTCAACCCATAAATAACTACATCTTGTATAAACCATTGCTGCTTTAATGTTAATAGTTGTTCTTTAACACACTCCTTTGAACCCCATATAATCATCCAAGTTCAACACCCTGTTCTGTGTAAAAGTTTTGTTTTGGTGATATGTTTTCTGTAAACTGCCTTGAATTAATGATAGGGTGGTATAAAAATCCTGTTAAATAAATAAATACAGTTACCCACAACATCCACAACTGCCCATGAACCACTGGTAGAGGCAGAGGAGTCTGTATACTAACAAATAAAAGGCTTCAATTCAACACAATAGAATTCACTTCCACATACAATTTACAAATGATTACCATATCAAACACCACACACACAGTCTGATCTACAGATCACTCTCCTCCAGCCCAAATGATCTCTCCTCTATTCTGGACACAGTATGCACTCCTACCAATAACCAGAACATGCATATATTGCTAGGAGACTTTAACCTAGCCTCACTAACCATACAGCAAGCCACAGGATTCATGGAGGCCATGAAAGACCTCCAGTTTTCACAAATCTTCAACAACCCCACCCACAACAAAGGTGGACCATTGGACCTTATACTCGCCCCTATCTTCCCAACAGACAGAACCAACCTTTTGTCCTCCTTCATCCATATATCACCAATCCCCTGGTCTGACCATCACCAAATATCATTTGAAGTCACCCAACAAAAAACTACAAGCAACACAACATAACCAATAACCTAACTCACAGATTCCTGCCTTTTGAAAGCCAAGACTGCATCAGCAAAATCACCCCCATGTTTATTTTGCACTCCCCTGATGACCACATAGACTCCATGATATTAAAATGGAATGCTGCCTTAACAGCCGCTGCTAAAGCACCCCCCACAACCAACAAATGTAAACGCTCAAACACTTTTCCCTGGTACTCAAAAAAACGTACAAGACCAGAAGACCAAACTTCGTCGACTTGAACAAATGTGGAGAGCCTCAAACAGCACCAGCACTCAAGCAACATCACATACAAAGCAAAGCAAGAATATTACACAAACCTCATCAAGACCTCTATCAATAAGCCAAGAGAATTATTCAACATAGCCAACTCATTCATAAAGAACCCCACCATAACCCACATGAACCCCCCTATAAACCCACATCAGATGGCTCAATACCTCTAAGGCAACCAAACACATCACCAGCTTGAGCTTCCCTCCTCACCCACCAACTCAAACCAAGAGCACCTATGGAACAGTTTCAACCTTGTCAACCACAAGCACACAGAAAATATATTCTCAGCAATCAACACAACCCCTGCCCAGTGTCTTGGATTAAAATGAAAAAAGCACAACTCATACCCTACATAAGCAACATGATAAATGACTCATTAAGACAAGGAGCCCTCCCCCTCCCACTCAAATAATCCTCCATCCGCCCTGTGATCAAGAAACCAAACCTGGATGCTGCCTGCCCAACATTTTACCGGCCAATCTCTAGCATCCCATCCTTCATTAAAATCATCGAAAAGGTGGTTCAGCAGCAGCAGCTGCAAGATCACTTGGATGAACATTTTCCACTAGACACTCACCAGCATAGTTTCCGCCTCCAGCACATTGTGGAAACCCTCATGATTTCCTTTCTCAACACTCTGATTAAAGGCACTGAAATCATAACACAAGGTTTCATACTCATTTTCCTAGACATATCTGCTGCTTTCGACTCAGTCTCACATCAACTCCTACTGAATCGACTATATGACATAGGAATTCAAGGAACTCCTCTGAAATGGTTCCACTCCTATCTATCAGATCGCATCCAGCACATAAAAATTGGCAACCTCACATCTGCGCCTTTCCCCTTCAGTCACAGAGTACCACAAGGGTCTGCACTCTCCTCATTCCTGTTCAATATCTACATCCAAACCCTCTGCAAAATCATCAAGAGCCACGGCGTCAGTTACCTAATCTACGTTGATGATATAATGATCTTCACCTCTTTCTCAACCAAAGCACCAGACTACACACAAATCTCCAACTGCTTCACATCTATCGACTTCTGGTTCAAAGAACACTACCTTAAAATCAATCAAAAGAAATCAGAAGCTTTTACACATCACAAGAAACAAGATGTTTAATCCCCCTCCATTAATCACAATAAACAATACCCCACTCATGGTCAAAACCCACCTTTAAACCACAAATAAAATGAATTACCAATTCTGTTATTTCAAGCTCTGCACCTTAAGGAGCCTTCGCAAACTCCTCTCCCCAATGGACTTCCGTGCAGTATGTCAAGTACTAATCACCCCAGTATTTAATTATTGCAATTTCATCTACCAGAGCCTTTCCAAGGGCACATTATACCCCTTACAACCAACGTAAAATACGGTAGCTAGAACCATCTTGGCACAATCTCAACATGTGCACATTACCCTACTCCTTAAACAGCTCCACTGGCTGCCCATCACAAGCAGTATCAAATACAAGATCATCTTTAAACACCCACAAGATCCTAACCAAACAATCAGCAGACAGCCTCACCCCACTAGTAAAGATCAACAACTCCGACAGACCAAAGAGAAGAGCTACAGCCAACAAACTTGAGATTCCCACAGACAAACCGTCCAACAGCCAAAGAACCAACAGCAGAACATTATCTCTACACGCCCCCACCCTCTGGAACGCGCTGCCCCGCAGATCAGATCCATTCAGCTCACCAGCCAATTCCAAAAACACCTGAAGACTGCAATTCCTAGAAAATTATGGTTCAGATACTGAATATGAAGCACCCGGCTAAGCAAAACCACAACCCACTTACATTTTATAAATAGCTGTACTATAACCATTTGATGTTGAACTATATGCTCCCTGTAATGTGCACCTTACTGTTAAAGCGTTATTGTTACTGCACCGAGTTCAGTGTAAACTGTATTGACTTGTAGAAAGACGGTTTAAAAAAAGATGTTAAATAAATAAATATATATATTAAAGCTACAGAATTAAAGGGCTTGCGAGGGAAGGAGAAGGTACTATGGGTTAAACTGGAAAGAGGAAATGGAGCATCCATTGGCTTTGGTGTGATGTACAGACCTCCTTCACAGGCAGAAGAACTGGATAGAGATTTAATTGAAGACAGTCGCAGTATTGAGAAGTGTTGTTGATAGGTGATTTCAATATGCTGGATGATGCTTCGCACATTCTCCATGAACAAGCATGAAGTAAGTCCTCATGTATGGGTGACATCATCAACTGAGCCTTGCACAGAATGCTCTCAGCTTTCAAAGGAAGCCTTTGGGAGGTACACCGTGCCTGCACTCCTGCCTTCCCGTCTGCCGCAGCACCATCTTTTCCAGTCTTCTTTTTTCCACGGAGCCTCTAGGACATGTTTCTGCATTCCAAAAAAAATTTGTCTGTCCTTTGTGAGCCATTTTGTTTTTTGCATTTTCTTTGCTGCTTGTTGTCGGCTCAATTGGTCTTACCGACTTAGATTTCTTTTTTTGTTTTCTTTTCTTGCTTTTAGTGGCATTTATCCCTTCGGGGTTGTTTTTCTGCCCACAGCAGATCTCCAGTTTAACTTTGCCATGGCAGTATTTTTCAGCATGTCTAAGCCAGCTAGTGGCTTTAAAAAATGCATCAAGTGTGGCAAGACTATCTCGGCCACCATCCGCCACAACTGGTGCTTACAATGTCTTGGACCCGATCATCAGTCAGAGTCCTGTGAGCTTTGCTTGCAGATGACACATCGAGGACTGAAAAGTTGGGAAAAACAGGAGTCCATCTGGCTCATCTGATTCAGCATCCTTAGCCCTGACCCTGTTGTTAGTGCCCTCCAAAGTTCCTGAGGCATCCGAGGGAAAGGAGCTCCGTGCCCAGTCAGAGTCGAAGGGCTTAAGCAACAAGAGGAGATTCTCCGACGAGATCCCATTGATATTAAATGGTGAGCACCGGGAGATAGTTCAGGTGCACCATCATCACAGTCCTCAACACATTGTGGAGAGCAGTGGCTGAGAGCGACCGGCCAAGTTTGTCCGGTGGGAGGAATTGACCCAAACAACGGAGTCGACACCCATTACCTGTGAGAGTAGCCAGATGTGTCCCGATGCACCAGTCATCATGGTGTCCCTGCCCGAGGTGTCGACGCCGGTGTCCATGCCTGCAGCATCGGTCCCCTTGCAAGTGGCAGTTCTGGAGGAACGCCTTTGAACCCTCGAAGATCATTTGGTGGTGGTTGTAGCCTTGTGAAACACAGGCTTTGCGGTGCCAAGAGCATCATTGCCGCACTCTGTCCAGCCCTTTCTGGAGACCCCTGCCTTGCCCACCGAGGTAGGGACATCGGGTGGGAGATCGGAATTGACCCTGGTTCCCAAGGCGATCTCCCTGTCCTGCATGTCAGAATTTGATGCCCAGTGGCACCAGCGCACCGAGTGACATGGGGGCCACTGGCGTCCATCCTCTCCCATGCCGAGGAGCAGGCGGGAGGAGGAGACCCAGCGCTACTTTGACTTTCTCTCAGAATCCGAGTCAGAAAGGGAGTCCGAGGAGGAATTGATGACTTCGGACTTCCGGTTTCCAGACCTCCCATCTCGTGGGATGGTCTCGTGGGATACTGCTCCTGTACCTTTTACAGGACGATTGGCTATGCTCCTTGGATCTAAAGTAGGCGTACACACACACATCCTGATCCACCCAAGTCGCAGAATGTATCTATGGTTCATGCTGGGCAGCCATCATTTTCAGTACCAAGTGCTTCCCTTCAGGCCTCAGCCCCCTAGAGCACAGCCTGGCCAAAATTGCTGTCCCGTCAGGAATCCCCTTCCAGATAGTAATGGGCTGCAAAGGTATGGACCGAAGACCATGTCGCAGCCCTGCAGATTTCCTCTGCAGAAACAGAGCGGAGGTTGGCTACCAATGCAGCCATCGCACAGACACTGTGAGCTATCCAAAGGGATAGTGTGTGCTTCAAGACAGCTGGCACCCTGCCTACTGAAGTCGAAGGAAATGAACAGCTGGATGGGCTGGTGGTGTGCCTTCGTGCACTCCAGGTAGAAGGCTAGTGCTCACTTGCAGTCCAGTGCATGCAACGTGTCAGACGGCTGCCTGGGTGAGAATCTTCACGGCAAGTGCATATATCTATATGATTTGCAAGGGATTGTGGGCAATGCAGTTCATTCACACCAGACACAGCTGCTGACAATAATTTAGTTGTGCTCAAGTGTTAAAGCCAATAAGATATTTATTTATTGGGTTATTTCTCCCAACACAGATATGCTTGGTAGCACATAAATCAGGTTACTTGCTTCCAGTGTTTAACTTGGAAAAACAAAGTCAAAATCAGGAAAACAACATTCAAACTTGTCAGGCATTAGCTAATGTTTTCTTAGCATATATCAAACAACAAACGAAAAGCCACAAAGAAAGAAAAAACTGTTCTTTTCAGGTTAACTTCTGATAACTTCCCACATAGATTCAGAAGTGATTCTCTACTAGCTCACAAGCAATTAGGTAAGGCTCAATTGCTAGCAGTTATCCAGCTGAAACCCCTTAGCTGGCTTGCTTTCTACTGTGTGGGTCAAATCCTGCTTCAGGAGCTTTTCTGAGTAGATTAAAGAACAAGTTTGTATTTCTTTGTGATGGTTGCTGTACTTTATAACAGAAAATCACCAAAGGAGTTTGGACAGAGAGCAGTCCATATAAACACATTCTTCATCTGCAATCATTCCCCCTTCTTCAACAAGCATGGGTTCAATATCATGGATAGGCACAGATGAATCTCTCAATGGAGCACTTTCAGGAGAATACTTGTTTCCCTGCTGTCTTTCAAGGTTATAGCTAGGGCATAGATCAGTGTTCATACCTGAGCTTCCATTGCTGTTAGAGTTCCTCTCTATATAGCCTGGCCAGTATGTAGTCCAGTTCTTATGTCCAGCCTTCCAATCCAGATCCCTGGACACTGGATCTCTCTTCACATACCTTCTGGCACGGGTCTTAGGGTCCCTTCCACGTGTAGCCGTCTCTCTCACAGGTACCGTCTGGAGATTCCTAGCTCTGCAGCACCATTCCTCTGGCTTTCCCCAGTCCAATGGTGTATGCTGGCCCTTGGAATGCCTCCCAGTATATGTACTGTTCTGGACTCTTCTAGACCTCTTAAAGGCTTTTCTCCTCTTTCTTCTTCCAAAGGGTTTCTTTCCCTCTCTGTCCGTCCGGTTTGGCTTCTGCTTCTGATGATCCTCCTGATGATGAAGATGATCAAGCTCAAGCTGATTCTCAGGATAATGAGGATAATTCTCTGTAGAATAAACTCTACCTTTATTCTGCCTAGATGAGTGCTCCTCCCTAACACAGCGCAGCTGTGCTGAATCAGGCCCTGCCCTTTGAGATGAGTGCTTAGGGATTACCTCATAGCCCTCCTGATTGAACACACGCTTCCCCACTTCAGCTCCTCTAATGGCTGTTGGAAACCTGGTGCATTCTGGGACTGGTAGTCTTTTATGGGAAAATTCTGTTTTCTTATTTCTACCAGAACTGACAGGTTGCTTGTTCAGAGTCACTTCACCTTTTCTATAGCTCCTTCCTGAGCTATGATAAGCTTCCTTATCACAAACGTTGCTTCTCCCTGGTGGTTGTAATAAATTGAGGAATTTTGGATTGGGAATAACGAAGAACATCTAATAAAAAAATTTCATGCTTTTATAAGTGACAATTTTTGATGAATCGGACTATTTTTTGCACATCAGTTGTGATATATGGAAGAAGGGTTGATGAAATATACTGTAATTATTGTGGGAAGAAATATATCAATATTTTTTTTTGAAATACGAGTAATTTTTCATGAAATAACTAACATAATAAAATGGAATGTGTTCTAGATCGATGACGGATGCTAAGCCTAGCATATGAAATATACAGTTGTGGTCAGCATTATTGGCACCCTTGCAGTTCATCCCCTTAATGTCCAATATCGCCTACAAAAAAGTGGCCAGTGAAATGGCTTTAGATTATATGTACACACATATTTGACACACAAAAGAATCAAATAAAAGAAGACCAATTTAAAAAAGTAATAATAGAAAATAGTATAAAAACTGGGAAATTGCCAGGGCATGATTATTCCCATAAATAAAGTGAAAACCCTTCAAAAACAATTTTAATCCCTGAAACTATGCTTGCAGTTCTTTAGAATTCTAATTTTTGTCAGCTTACTTGCCTGGAGAGGAAGACCCTCTCTTGTAGCATGCCCTTCTTTTTATCTTTTAATACAGGCTACAAAGCCTAAAAAGTAATCACGGGGACAACGCAAACATGTGATCCCTCAGATGTACTTAGCTTTTTAAACTATCTTCTCAGGTGCCTTCGTAATTTAAAATACTCTCCAAAGACTTCTTTCCGCCTCACTGAAAGAGCACTCCGACCAGGGGTCCCCTGAAGTGGAGAGGCATAAGAAGAAGAAAACCTCGAAGTCACTGTTGGGGGGCCCCAGACAAGGGCGAGCACTCCCGCACTTGGTCGCTCAGCCCTCCTTGGCGTTCCTGAGATTCGGACAAGGAGCGGTCTCGTAAGGTACCTCATACAGATATGGAGGCCTCCGGCCATAGCGCCCGGTCTCCTGAGGGCCGTCCCGGTGAGCACCCCCTCTCCTCCTCCACCCCAGACCCGGAAACGCCGGTGTTGGCATCGCAGGGACCCACGTCCATGTGGAAGTGCCATATACTGGCGCAGCATTTTTGCCTTTTTAGCTGCCCAGCAGGCGCTCATGGCCAGCACTGCTGGCTTGTGCCTTGACACCGATGTTCCCTCGAGAGGGACACCGAAACCCGCCCAGGAAACCCCCGAGAGCCGTGTTCCTCGTGAGGGTCCTCGGCATCGGTCTTGCTCACCTTCCCGGTCCTCGGGAGCGTAATCCTCCAAGGCTGGCTCCAAGTGGGCCTCGACCTCTGGACGGGGCGACCAGCCTGAGTCGGACTCCTCCTCGGACCTCTCAGACTGGGAGTCAGACGGGGATACCTCCCCTGAGACCCGCGCCCACAGGGACCTCCCTTTGGACCCATCCCTGCCCATCTCTGAGACGTTCGCCGCCTGAGGACACATCATTCCTCGTGTTCATGCGGGACATGGCACGAGCCCTCAGCCTGGCTATGCAGACTGAAGAAGAGTCGCGAGCTGAAGAGCTCGATATTCTGCAGTATGAGTCCCTGCCTCAGGAGTCTTTTACTGTCAAGTTCCCCCCCATTTTGTCAAGGCTGCTTCTCCGCATGTGGGAGACACCTGCTTCAGTCCCCATAGTGAGCAAGCGCCTCGACCCCATGTACAGGGTCCAACATGGCCCAGGGTTCCACAAGGCCCAGCTCCCAAACATCTCAGTGGTAGTGGAGTTGGCGATGCGGAAGCAAAAGAGCCCAAAGTCGCATTCTTTGGTCCCCCTGGGCAGGGAGTCGAGAGCTCTCTACGCCCTTGGGCACAAGTCCTTTCAGGGGTCCATGCTCACATGCCGCATCCAGGCATTCCAATTGTATATGGGCATGTTCCTGCATGACCTTGCCAAAGAGCTTGGCGGGTTCTCTGCAGGCCTCGGGGGTGAAGCCCTTCTCATGTTCCAAACCCTCCTGAAATCCGTCACGGAGTGCTCAAAGTACTGCTCCCGTGCTGAATATGATGAGTTTGAGTCCTCTGCCCGAGTGGCAGCAGCTGGCATCGGGGCCCAATGCCAGGCATGGCTCCAGTCCTCGGACCTGGAACAGTGGGTCCAGGAGAAGCTCCTGGACGTCTCCTGCCTCGGCGAGCAGCTGTTTGGTACACCCATGGAGGATAAGGCTGCTGAGATATTAATGGATTTGTCATTCAAACCCGTCTCTCGCGTAAGACCTCCTCCCTCCCTCGGAAGAAACAGCAAACAAAGAAGCCATTCTTCCAAAGGAAGGGACTCCCCTATCGGGGCTACCCTCCTTTCCTGCCCACCCCCGTTCCAGCCTCCGGCACGCTGGGAAAGGGAGGTGCGCATAGCCACCGCAAGCCTAAAGGGCCTAAGGCCCAGCAACCGGCACCACCCTAACCCGCTCAGGGATTTTGACGCCGACGGCATAGCCTCTCGCCCCACGGCAGCTCTTCTGCTGGTGGCAGGGCGCCTGTCCCTATTCACCCTGCAGTGGGCGTCGATCACGTCAAACGCCTGGGTCCTCTGAGTGATCCGGGACGGATATCGTCTCCACCTGGACAGGCATCCTCCTCCTTTCTCGCCAGCGGAGTCTACTCGGCTCCTTTCGCACCAGGCCTTATTGCAGCAGGAGCTGTCCAACCTCCTCACCCAACGGGCAGTTGAGAAGGTACCGCTGCACCTTCAAGGCCGTGGGTTCTACTCCTGCTACTTTCTTGTTCCGAAAAAGACGGGGCCTGCGCCCCATCCTTGACCTCCGGAACCTAAACAAGTTCCTGGTGCTGTCAATTGGCTATCTCCTTGGACCTCAAGGACACTTACGCCCACATTCTAATCCACCCTCAACACAGGCAATACTCACGCTTCAGGGTGCAGGGGGACCACTACCAGTACAGAGTGCTCCCCTTCGGGCTTGCGTCTGCACCACGGGTTTTCACAAAGTGTCTCTCCACGGCCGCCGCCTCCCTCAGGCAGCAGGGCATACCCGTCTTCCCCTACCTTGACGACTGGCCTGTCACGGGGTTCTCGATCGATGAAGCCTGCCTAGCTTCGTCACGAACAATCTTCTTCCTCATACGCCTCGGCTTCTTGGTCAACTGCTCCAAGTCCCATCTCGAGCCGGTGCATTCCCTGGAGTTCATCAGCGCCTGCCTCAACACGGAGCGAGCAACCGCCTTCCTGCCCACAGACTGGGCGAACAATCTCCAGGCTGTGGCGGCCCAGGACCAGAGCAGGACTTGGGTTATGGCACGGGTCATGCTGCGCCTCCTAGGGCACATGGCCTCCATCGTCCATGTGGTCCCTCATGCCCGCATGCACATGCGGACAGCTCGGTGCCTCAGGGCACAATGGAGCCATGCCTTCGGCCACCTCAGGGACCCTATCTGGGTCTCCTGCAGTCTCCATGACTCCCTGAGTTGGTGGCGGCCCCTCAAAGTTTCCTTCAGGGAATGCCCTTCCAGATCCCACAGCACTAGCTCGTCCTAACGACGGATGCTTCCCTGCTGGGGTGGGGAGCCCACTGCGGTGCAATGTGCACCCAGGGGCAGTGGTTTTCTGAGGAGTCTCAGTCGCAGATCAACCTACTTGAGCTTCGGGCGGTCCGATGGGTCCTGAGGGCCTTCGAGGGCTATCTGAGGGGGAAGTCAGTTCTCGTGCAGACCGACAACAGGGTGGCCATGTTTTATATAAACAAGGAGGGGGGAACAGGATCACGCCTCCTCTGCCGAAAGGCGATCCTCCTTTGTTCCTTTGTGTCTCGCCGGGGGATGACCCTGCGAGTGGTCTACCTCCCAGGCCAGGAGAATGTCCTCACAGACAAACTCAGCAGGATCCTCCGCCCACACGAGTGGCGCCTGGATCCGGAGGTCGCCAGCGCCTTGTTCCATCGGTGGGGGATCCTATCCATGGACCTGTTTGCCAGTCCAGTGAATGCGCAGCTTCCCCACTTCTGTGGCCCGGTTCCGCACCCAAGCAGGGTGGCCCTTGATGCGTTCCTCTTTAACTGGACCTCCAGCCTTCTTTACGTTTCTCCTCCCACTCCTCTAATTGCGAAGACCCTCCACAAGGTTCAGCGGGACCGAGCTTTGGTGATCCACGTGGCCCCCTTGTGGCCTCGACAGCCTTGGTTCCCGCTTCTGCTCCGGCTCTCGTCTGAGCCTCCAGTCCCCCTGGGCTGTACCCCGGGTCTGTTGACACAGGATGAGGGTCAGGTGCTCCACTCAAACCTGGTCTCGCTATCCTTTACAGCCTGGTGGCTGAACGGGTCACCTTAGCTCTGCTGCACCTCCTGGAGGATGTCGAGGAAATTCTCATCGCATTGAGGAAGGACTCAATGATTCAGGTGTACGCCTTTAAGTGGTGACGCTTCTCGACCTGGTGCTCCGAGCTCCAGATTGACACATTCTCCTGCTCTACCCGGTGGATTCTCCAGTATCTCCTCCACCTATCGAAGGGAGGGTTGAAATCCAATTCGGTCAGGGTGCACCTGAGCGCCATTTCAGCGAACCACCTCCCCATCGAAGGGAAACCCCTCTCGGGGCAGCCCTTGGTCTCCCGCTTCATGCGCGGTCTCTTGCTTTCGAAGCCTCCCCTCCGGCCTCTTCCGGTGGAGTGGGACCTCAATGTGGTGCTGATGCAGCTTACACAAGCACCCTTCGAGTCGATGACAACGTGCTCGAGTCTCCTGGAAGGTGGTCTTCATGGTGACCTGGAAGTCGGCTCGCCGAGTCAGCAAACGTCAGGGCCTCATGGCTGAGGCTCCATGCACCAGGTTCTATGTGAACAGGGTGGTTCTCCACACCCATCCCAAGTTCCTATCGAAGGTGGTCTCAGACTTTCCTCTCAATCAGGAGATAATCTTGCCGACCTTCTTCCCAAGACCGCATGCCGACCAGGCATCGGCGGTGTTACATACCCTCGACTGCAAGAGGGCTCTTGCCTTCTACTTGCAGAGTATCCAGGTTCCATCGCAAGTCTGACCGGCTCTTTGTCGCCTGCAACCCCAATCACCTGGGGCAGGCAGTCACCAAACACACCATTTCCATCTGGGTAGTGGACTGCATTGCCTTCGCCCAGGCAAAGGTGGGCTCTTCACTGGCTCGGCGGGTCACCGCGCACAGCGTCCAAGCCAAGGCGGCTTCGGTGGCTTCGCTGCGCTCAATGCCTCTAACGGACATCTTCCAGGCTGCGAACTAGTCTTCAGCAAACACTTTCGCTGTACACTACTGCCTGGAGAGGGAGTCCTGCCGGGACTGTGCCTTCGGCCAGACTGTACTTCGTAACCTGTTCGGAGTATAAGCAACTCCTGCCCTCTGACCCTTCTTCAACGGCTACTGAGAGCTTTGTACCAGGGACCCAAAGACTCAGGCTCCTTCGGGCATCGACATCTACTCACTGCCTCGCGGAGGCGTTTTTGGGTTACTGGCCAGTAGCCTGTAGCTGGGGAGTCCCATAAGTGAGTACCGACTTCCTACTTGTTCCTGGAGAAAGATAGTTACTCACCTGTAACAAGTGTTCTCCAGGGACGGGAGGAATCAGTGCTCACTACCCTCCCACCTCCCCTGAAGAGTTGCTATTTTTGTCCTTCCCTTGCCATCTGATTAGTAGGGCTCTAGCTAGGGGACCTGACTGAGCAAGATGGCACCCTTGGACGGGAAGAGGACCACGCATGTGTGGCAGCAGTCCCAAAGGCTTTCTTTGAAAGCTTGGGAATTGCTCCGCGTGGGTTCCATCTGTGCCGACGTCACCCATAGGTGAGGACTGATTCCTGCTGTCCCTGGAGAACACCTGTTACAGGTGAGTAACTACACTATATGTACATCTATTACAGAATTTCATAAACATGCAAGGGCCCTGGAGAATCGGTTAAGACACAGAGATTTTCTTTCTGCATTAATACAAAAAGCCTATAAAAGAGTGCTATACAACCATCCAGAATGGTGGCCAGATCAACAGAAGCCAATCACGGAAAAGGAAGCTCCTACACAATTTTTGGGAGTTCTTCCCTATATGCCAAACACTGCAGCGGTCACTCAGATTCTGAAAAATCATTGGCATATACTAGCTCTCCACTCTTGTTTCCAAAGGCCTCTGATGTTAGCTTATAAGCGAGGCCATAATATAGGAGACATGGTAGTACACACTGCCTCAGAACAGACTCAAGTGGGCCAGTTCAAAAATGATTCAGGCCACTTTCTATGTACATCAGGTGAATTTTGTATTAACACACTGTCAGGAGCTGAATAGACTGATCCAGTTGCTAATAGAACATATATGATGCGCTTTACTACATCCTGTTTGACCGCATTTGTAGTCTACTTGATTTTCTGCCCATGTCAGTTTAAGTTTGTAGGGAGGACTACTAGAATCATGAAAAAAACATTTGCAAGAACATAGATCTCGAATAAATTTGAGGGTGTTGTCCATTCCAATGGTATCTCATTGCATACAGTTAGGTCATTCATTTGAGGATTTGAAATAGAGGATCATTGATCATGTCCCTGCAGACCGACAAGGTCCCTCATGAGAGACTTTTGGCAAAATTAAAAGTCATGGGATGAAAGGCAGTGTACCATTGTGGATCAGGAACTGGTTAAAAGATAGAAAGCAGAGGGTAGGGCTAAATGGCCAATTTTCCCAATGGAGAAAGGTGAATGGTGGAGTACCCCAGGGATCTGTGCTGGCTCCGCTGCTTTTTAACATATTTATAAATGACCTGGAAATGGGGAAAAACGAGTGAGGTTATCAAATTTGCAGATAACACAAAACTATTCAAAGTTGTTAAAACCCATGAGGATTGTGGAAAATTGCAAGAGGATCTTGATAAACTAGAAGATGGGTCATCCCAATGGCAGATGAAATTTAATGTGGACAAGTGCAAAGTCACAGGGTAACCTATTTAAGACTAATAAGAAAAAATGTTTTTCACTCAACATGTAATCAAACTCTGGAATTTGCTACCAGAGGATGTAGTAAAGGCTATCAGTGTAGCTGGGTTTAAAAATGGTTTGGACAAGTTTCTGGAGTAAAGGTCCATAAACCATTATTGAAGTGGACCCAGAATATCCACTGCTTGACCCAATACAAGCATTATGGAACCTGGGTCTTTTGGGAAAACTGATAGGTACTTGTGACCTAAATTGGCCACTGTTGGAAACAGGATACTGGGCTTGATCCAGTATGGCATATCTTATGTTCTTAGATGATCGAACTTCTAAATTGCATTACCTGGAGAAACAATGGATAGTCAGACTAGATACGATAACACCCCAAGTTCTGAATGCAGAAATTGATTGGTGGGGTTTGTTATAAAGATTGCCAGGTGTATCTTAGCCTTTTAAATCCTGTCGTGGGATCTTTTTGAGAATGTATTTAATCATCAATTCCTGGCGCCTATGTTTGACTGTGAGTCACCGTCTTGGCTAGACAATAGGGAGGAGTATAAATAGAAAGGAGGATTATGACTGGGCAGCTCGCTTGAAGAGCCTAGAATTCCTATAGGCTTGAAACACGGCGTTGTGTCGTGGTTCCCAGCTAGCATTTATTCTTTTTGTTAGAGACCCAGTGATGCCTCCTAAAAAGGAAGGAAAGCAATAAGAGCTGAATGGAGGAAGATAAGACAAGATAAGAACAGTTCTAGTCCATGAAAACCTTTTCTAAGAATAACACGGATGATGAGACGGACTTCCAGCGCTGCTTGAATTGTGGTGTTCAGTGTGGCTGGAAGAAGTCTTTGGAGAGTATTTTAAATTACGGAGGCACCTGAGAAGATCGTTTAAAAAGCTAAGTACATCTGAGGGATGACATGTTTGTGTTGTCCCCCTGATTACGTTTTAGGCTTTGTAGCCTGTATTAAAAGATTTAAAAAGGAGGTCTTGCTACAAGAGAAGGTTTCCTCTCCAGGCAAGTAATCCAACAAAAATTATAATTGTAATGAATTACAAGTTTCAGGGATTATAATTGTTTTGGAAGGGTTGTCACCATATTTATTAGCAGTGAACCTATATAGCCTTTTTGGAGATATAAGGACATGATTATTGGCACCCTTATAAACAATTCAAATCAGTTTGAACAGAAGAACTGCATTCCCATTGGAGTAAAATTAGACACACCTGTGATCAATTGTCAGTACTCATATGACTTGAATCCAACCAATTGATGGCTGTAATGTTCAAAATTGCCACATTGATTCCCTGCTCCATTTTCACAATGATGAAGACATGAGTGCTGCCTGAGACAGTCAGAAAAGCCATTATCATCAAACTTCAAAGGGATACAAGGCCATCTCTTGGGATTCCTGTGTCTACAGTTTGCAGTATTATTAAGAAGTTTTCTGCTCATGGAACTGTCAAGAACATCCCAGGACATGGTAGGAAGAGGAGAATTAATACAGTAAGTCTTCAAAAGTTAATGCGAACTGTTGGAAAAACACCATGTACAACAGGGGTCTCAAACACGCGGCCCGCGGGCCGCATGCGGCCTGCGAGAGCATTTTCTGCGGCCCGCGACACCACGGAGTATTGTTTACATTGCATTTTTGTCCTCCTGCTGTTTCTATATTTTTTTTTACCTCGCGTGATTCCCGGGGCTGCATGGTGTTCCTCACGTCCGCGTCACACGCCTGCCCTCCACCAATCAGCGACAGGCAGGAGGAGAAAAAGGAGGGGGGGGCCGGGCCCAGAAGCAGTCTGAACAGCCTTGAAGAATCGCCTGCTTGGATCGCCTGTTGGAGGATCGCCAGGGTGCACAGCTCTCCGCGGCAGGTAAGGAAGCAGTCTGCCCAGCCCTGCCTCCCTCTGTCCCTCTCCTCTTCGGCTTTCAGAGCCGCGAAGGGAGAGCTTCTCCCTCGCGACTCTGTTAAGCTCGAGGGGGCAGAGGGGAAATTTCCCATAAGCCTCAGCCGGCTTAACAGAGTCGCGAGGGAGGAACTCTCCCTTCGCGGTTCTAAGCCCGAAGAGGAGAGGAGGGAGGGAGCGAGCCTGCCTGCCTCCCTGCCTGCCTGCGATTTTAGGGAGGGAGGGAGAGGGGGGGGCCTGTGATTTTTGCCAAGGAGGGAGGGGAGGGGGGGCCTATGATTTTTGCCAGGGAGGGAGGGAGGGAAGCAGGCCTGTGATTTTTGCCAGGGAGGGAGGGAGGGAGGGCCTGTGATTTTTGCCAGGGAGGGAGGGAGGGGGGCCTGTGATTTTTGCCAGGGAGGGAGGGAGGGAGGCCTGTGATTTTTGCCAAGGAGGGAGGGAGGGAGGGAGAGGGGGGCCTGTGATTTTTGCGAGGGAGGGGAGGGGAGAGGGGAGGGGGGCCTTGATTTTTGTGAGAAAGGGAGAGGGGGGGCCTGTGATTTTTGCGAGGGAAGGGAAGGGAGGGGAGGGGGGGCCTGTGATTTTTGCCAGGGAGGGGAGGGGAGGGGGGGCCTGTGATTTTTGCCAAGGAGGGAGGGGAGGGGGGGCCTATGATTTTTGCCAGGGAGGGAGGGAAGCCTGTGATTTTTGCCAGGGAGGGAGGGGGGGCCTTTGTTTTTTGCCCGGGTGGGTGGGAGGCCTGTGATTTTTGCCAGGGAGGGGAGGGGGAGCCTGTGATTTTTGCGAGGGAGGGGAGGGGGGGCCTGTGATTTTTGCCAGGGAGGGCCTATGATTTTTGCCAGGGAGGGAGGGAGGGGCCTGTGATTTTTGCCAAGGAGGGGCCTGTGATTTTTGCCAAGGAGGGAGGGAGGGAGGGGGGCTGTGGGCTGGAGGGAGTCAGAACAGGTAATGTGCTGTGGGCTGGGGGGGGGGGGGTCAGAACCATTACCTGTTCTGACCACCCCCCCGCCCACAGCACATTACCAGTTCTAAACCCCCCAGCACATTACCAGTGGACTGCATGAAAAAAAAACTAGAAGAGAGAAGAGAGGACAAATGGACAGCAGACGATGGAGAGTTAGCAGAAGACACGAAGAAACCATAAGAAAGTGGCCGGAACAATTGCAACTGAAAAAAAATGCACAAAAGGTAGGAAAATATCTCTTTATTTTGAGTTTATTAACTGGAATATGTCAGCTCTGGGAAATGTGCATCATTTATGTCTGTGCTTTAGTACAAGAAATTAATTTATAGTTTTATTTCTACAGTGCTGAGGTATTCTGTGTAATTCCTATTTGACATTGCTACTTGTTCTTTTTTCCCAGTAGGTCATGTATTGTTCTCTGAAATGTATTGATTTAATATTTGCAGTGTTGCCTTTTGATAGGTAGGGTCTGGTGCTTTGTGAGTCCTGGTAGTGCTGTTATGATACGGGGGGTTTGCTATGGGTTCTAAATGGGCAGTGTTAGTAGTAGTTCCTAATGTGCCTGGCGGTTGGCACTGGATTATAGTAATATAGAAATTTTCTAGTCTTTCTTTATCCATGCACTCATTATGCAACATTATGCAAATATTTATGCAAACAAGGCCCCTTATGCAAATGAGGACCCGTGTCTTATGCGGCCCCCGGGTTACTTTACAAGTCCTCATTCGGCCCTCAAAGCAATTTGAGTTTGAGACCCCTGATGTACAACATCCAAAAAGCTTAAGACTGACCTGGAGTAATTTGGAATGGTGGTTTCAACCTACACCATATGCCATGCACTAAACAAAGAAGGATTTCATGGGCGAAGGCTAAGGAGGACCCCATTGCTCAATGATAGACATTAAAAGGCACACCTGATCTTTGCCCAAATCCTTCTGGGGAAATGTTCTGTGCACTGATGAAACCAAACTTGAGCTCTTTGGCAATGCAGACCAGCAATACATTTACAGGCAAAGAAATGAAACTTATAAGGAAAAAAAAACACCCTTCCTACAGTTAAATCGAGAACCTTTGGAAAGAGCTAAATCTGGAAACATTCATGAACTAGAACAAATCTCAGTTGAAGAGTGGGAGAAGCTACTAGCAGACAGATGTACAAAACTTTATAGATGGCTACAAGAAATGTTTGGAGGCTGTCATCACTGCCAAAGATTGTGCAACCAAATATTAATAAAGGGTGAAAACCCAGGAGCTTCTGGGTCGCCAGGAGTCAGGACTGACTCAAAGGCACACATTGCATTTTTGCCATTAATTCTGTCCAGATCATGTTTTGTTTTTTCTTAGAAATTACTATGTCTAAGTTCCACAGATATCTTTTTTTTGTTGTATACCTTTGAACATACTATTAAAATATTATGATGACATACTGTTGAAATATTTTCAATTATTTCTGAATATATTGTACATAACATACCTAAAATGCAAGGGTGCAATAAAGTTGACCACAACTGTCTGTCAGATCGCCTGGGAAACTCTGAGGTCCCTTTTCTCCTTTGCTAAATTATTTCCAAAGATTTTTGGGTTTTTAGTTTCATAGGCTTCTGGGCCATTTGCAAGGAAAGATCATGGCGTGATCATAATGTACTTCCTATATCTAAATCTTTGTCATTCCTTAAGTTGGTTGTGGTATGTGCCATGTTGGACCCTCCACAAAAATGTTTTTCTTTATTTTTTTTAAATATTTAAAGAATTTCTGTATTGCCATGGGAGAAGCCATGTTGTAAAGTGCCACACGAATTCACAGCATTTGGTTTTATTCCATATGTGATTCAGGCTGTTAGGGCCAGCATGTAGTTTGTCTTTCCTGACGTTCTTTGCCAGTATGACTTTCTCCAGCAGAGCGGAGGCAAGGCACAATAACTGCTTAAAGAATTTCAGCTAAAGCTTATGAGGGTAACTTTATAAGGTGTGCCTTATTTATGCATGTGTGCATATGCATAAAAAATGTTAGGGTTTGATTTTCGAAGGCATTTACATGGGTAACTACCCTAGATCTCCAGGAACAAGCAGGAATGAGTCTTCACATATGGGTATGTCGGTACCGACGGAGTCCGCGCGGGAACGCTTCCCAGCGTCCAATCAGAAAGCTTTTGGAAGCATCCCAACACGCCTGCGCGCTGCCTTCCTGCCTTCCCAACTGCCTCTCCTCAGTTTTCGTTTTTCCGCGGAGCCGGCAGGACGTTTTCTCCTGTCACCGCAGAAAATTCTTCATTTATTTTTTTAGTTTTCTTGTGGTCGCGGCTGCCTTCCCCGACGCCACCGGTACCGCCGGTGTTTCTTTCTTATTTTCTTTTAAAATTTTTTCCTTAAGAAATATAAAATTTCTATCTTAGTGTTCACGGTTCTTAGGCCTTCTAGGCCTCGCCATTTTTCCTCATGGAACCGCCAGCCTTTTTCCCCAGGAAATGCACAAACTGTGGCGGTACAACTTTATTTTTAGACACTCACAATTGGTGTCTAACCTGTCTGGGTCCTGACCATTGTCCTCCGGAGCCTTCGGGCACCAGTGCTGTGAGAAGCAGTTTTCAACATCGAGTTCCCCGCAACACGCGGTCCCCTTCCAACTTCAGGGCACCGACCATATCTTCTTCTACACAGGATCAGGTAACCCAAAAACAGTCTGTTAAGACTAGCCAGTCCTCGAGCGGCAGTTCTCATGCACAGCATAGAGATGCCTCCGGCCTTGCCCTCGAGAATCCACTGGTTTCAAAACCCCGGTGGGAGTCTTCGGCCTCCAAAGCCTATGTGGGGTTTCAGGTTGTTCCTGAGATTCACCCCTCACAGAACATACCTGAGCCATGTCCGGTGGTGGCATCCGCTTCGAGTGGTACCGATACCCCGGCATCGGCACCGGTGTTGGATGAAACATTCCTCACCGAGGATCGTCGTCTCCGGTACCTACGGGGCCGGTGGATACGCTTCAGATCGATTCTACAGTATCGGTATCGACACCGATACGAGTTCCAACGTCGGTACCCTCCAGACGTGCATCGATAGACTCGCTTCCTTCGATGCCGAGTCTAGAATCGATCTCCAGTCTGGAGGACTGGGTACCGACTCGCCTTGGTACCGACTCCCGTCGGTACCGGAGGCTCGGTTCCGATATCTCAGATCCGCAACCCTCGGTTCCACCGATACCATTAGAGTTGCCACCGGCTGGTTTTCTTCCTCCGGCATCAGTTTCGGTACCGACATCGGTACCGACATCCACAGTACCTTTACAGTCGGTACCTTCCATGCTTCACTCATCAGGATCGCTTCCCTCGATGCCGAGTTTGGAATCGATTCCAAGCATGGATGACATGTTACCGACTGTTGCTGGTTCTGTCCCGCAGTACCAGCGACCACTATCTAAGGATCCCATTCTGCACCATTCAGGATCTCCTATTCCTATATACTGGAATAGATCCCTTGGTGCTAAGGCTAGTTCTTCATCAGATCTAGCCTATCCAGGGGGAATTCCCTCCAAGGAACTTTCTTTCCAGACTTTCCTCCTGGATATGGCAAAATCACTTGCCATTCCTGTCCCTGGACAAGATCCTACACAAGGGAGTACAGAATACCTCTCTGTCCCTAACGAAGCAAAGGAAAATACAATGCTTCCTTTGCATCATTCTTTGCAGGATCTCCTTCTCCGAATGTGGGAATCTCCTTTAAATGTACCCCCACTTTCCAGAGCGACTGATCTCCTATATCAGGTGCCTCCCTCTCCAGGGTTTCAAAGGACTCAACTTCCTCATCATTCCATTGTACTGGAATCAGCATTGAGGCGAGTGAAGAGTACTAAAAAGCACTCTTCTTGTCTGCCAGGTCGTGAGTCTAAGACACTAGATGCCTTTGGACGTCAAACCTTCCAGACCTCCATGCTTTCAGCAAGAATTCTTTCATACATTTTTTATATGGGTCTATCTCTTGAAGAGATCACAAAGCATTACATCTTTTGACTCCTTTTCTTCAGGAGCCCAGATGTACAGACTATTCCTCACTCATTAGTCATATTCAGAATATCTCCAAGTTCCTTACTCGTGCTACCCTAGACTCCTTTGAGTCTGTTAACAGGACTTCTGCTATAGCTATAGGGGCACGACGTAGAGCCTGGCTTCAAGCCTCTGACTTGGACAAATGGGCACAGGAAAGACTGGGAAATACTCCTTGTACTGGAGAGAATCTCTTCAACAAGGAGTCTTTACTTCAGGTTACTCAGATCTCCAGGAACAAGCAGGAATGAGTCTTCACATATGGGTATCGTCGGTACCGATGGAGCCTGCGCGGGAACGCTCCCCAGCGTCCAAAAGGAAAGCTTTTGGGAGCATCCCACAGCGCCTGCGCACTGCCTTCCCGCCTTTCCTAACCGCCTCTCTCCAGTTCTTCTTTTCCGCGGAGCCAGCAGGTCGTGTTCCTGTCACCGCTGAAGAAGTTCTTTATTTTATTTTATTTCTTTGGTCGCGCGTCTGCCTTCTTTGACGTCGGACCGGTACCGCCGGTCTTTCTTTCTTTCTTCTTAAAAAAAAAAAAAAAGACTACTATTTTCACTTCTGTGCATTTTTCTTTTGGCCTTAGGCCTATGAGAAATTCTCCTCATGGAAAAGCCCGCTTCCGGGTTTAAAAAGTGCACGAAGTGCAGCGGCACTATTTCTGTCACTGACACCCATGACTGGTGTCTAAAATGTTTGGGTCCTGACCACTCCATCACGGATTGTGAGTCCTGTTCCATGATGTCTAAAAGAGGTCTACAGAATCGAGCAGCCAAGCTCAGTACCGTTTCCCTCTGATGCAGCTTCGGTAGCATCGACGTCTTTCAGGGCTGCTTCTTCCTCCCATGGATCTCAGGTAACCAAACTCAAGTCCAGCCGGTCCTCGAAGGGTAGATCTCCCTCTAAGTATCGAGATGCCTCCGGGCTTGCTCTCGAGGAATCCGCACCGGCAAAATTACCCCGGCGGGAGGCTTCGGCTTCCAAAGCTTTATCTATGGGGTCACAGGTTGACATCAATGGCTCGGCCTCGACCGATCACCTGTTGCCATGTTCTGGGGTACCGGTGGTTCCCACTGGTACCGACATCCAGACATTGGTGGCGTCGATGGATCAGAATATTCTGACCATGCAGCGTGCCATTACGGCATTCATACAAGCTGCGACGCCTCCGGTACCGCAACAAACTCCGTTGTCGGTACCGGTTCCGGCACCGGCACCGATATCGGTTCCGGTGCCGGTACCGATTGAATCGACATCGGCTTCGGTGTCGACTGCAGCGGTACCCTGTTCTGTGATGCCCATCGGTACCGAATCGGTACCGATCACTCCCGATGTCGATACCACTCGGTACGCGTATCGGGCTCTGCAAGAGCATCCAGATAGGCGATACTTCGATTCCTCTGAAGACTCTGATGAATCAGAGGTTTCTGTCGAAGCATCGGTACTCCTTCCTCAGGAGCCCTCTTCTCCAAAAAGAAGAATGTCTCCTCCAGAAGACTTGTCTTTTCAAGACTTCATTAGAGAAGTGGCCCATGAGGCAGAGCCTAGAGCCAAAAAATTGGATATCTTACAATATCCTAAGGCTCCTAAAGAGGCAGCTACTTTACCAATTCATGAGATCCTTTATGATCACATGTTGGGCATATGGGAGACACCTCTCACCACCTCCCCTCATTCTCGTAGGTTGGACACCATGTACCGTGTTCCTCCTTGTCCTGGCTTTCATAAGACTCAGCTTCCTCACCACTCTATTGTGGTGGAGTCTGCTATGAAGAGGATAAAGAGTGCAAAAAGGCACTCATCTAATCCTCCAGGAAGAGAATGCAGAACCTTAGATGCTTTTGGCAGGAGAATTTTCCAGGCCAATATGCTTGTGGCTAGAATCAACTCCTATAGTCTCTATATGAGGATGTTTCTAAAAGAAGTTACAGATCACCTACAAACTTTATCCCCTTTTGTTTCAGAAGATAAAAGAGAGGAGTTTCTCACCTGGCTTAAACATGCCCAGGATGTTTCCAAGTTTTCCAACCGTGCAGCCTTTAACTCTTTTGAGTGTGCTAGCAGAGCCTCGGCTATTGCCATAGGTGCACACAGAGTTGCTTGGCTACAAGCTTCTGATTTGGAATCCTGGGTTCAGGATGGACTAGGAAATCTTCCTTGTACAGGTGAAAACCTTTTTGGCAAAGATTGGCAAGCAAAGGCCACTCAGATGGATGCTGAAAATTCTGCTTGAGATAGATTTTCAAAGTCTTCTTCTGCTCCTGTTAAGAAAAGGTTGTTCAAAAAGGGATTTTTTCCCAAAAAGGGGAGATATTATCCTGGTTATGGTCAACAGGCATCTTCTGCAGGTCGTTTTGCTGCAAAGCGACAGCAACAACCTAAACAGGCCAAGCCTAAGGCTGCAAGGGCTGCTACGACCCAACAGCCTCAGCCTCCTCAGGGCCTTTGACTTTCAACTAGAGAACTTAGCCTTTCTGGCTCTAAAAGAACCAGAGCCTCTCACCATTCCAGGAAGGTTAGCTCACTTTGCTCCCAGGTGGGAACAAATCACAGCAGAGCAATGGACCCTCTCCATCATAAGGGAGGGCTATAAGCTTCATTTTTTAAACCTTCCTCCTCACTCCATGGTGAGACAGTTCAATTCTCCAACATCTCTCCTCGACCTTCTGGGTCAGGAGAATGCTACCCTTCTTGCCCAAGGGGCAATAGAAGAAGTACCCCTTCTTCAACAGGGCTCAGGGTTCTACTCCCCCTACTTTCTTATCCCAAAAAAAACAGGGGGCTACAGACCCATATTAGATCTCAGAGAATTGAACAAGTTTCTATGCAAGGAGAAATTCAAGATGATTTCTCTCGGTGCTCTCCTTCCATACCTTCAGAGTCAGGATTGGCTTTGTTCTCTAGACCTCAAGGATGCGTACACCCATGTCCTCATCCATCCAACACACAGAAGGTTCCTTCGGTTCCTTTATCGAGGAAAGCACTACCAATACAAAGTGCTTCCTTTCGGTCTGGCCTCTGCAGCAAGAGTGTTCACAAAATGCATGGCAGTAGTAGCTGCATTTCTATGCACTCTAGGGATATTCGTATTCCCATATCTGGACGACTGGCTCATCCGAGCTCCATCCCAGTCAGAGGCCCAGAGTTCCCTAGCCTGCACAAGGCGTGTTCTTCAGTATCTGGGACTTGTAATAAACATCCCAAAATCCCATCTCACCCCTACTCAGTCTCTAGAGTTCACAGGGGCCTTGCTGGATACCACAACTGCAAGGGCCTATCTTCCCCAGGCCCGTTGCCTACGCTTGGTGCAGTTAGCCTCACAGATTCAGTTAAAATCCCATTTAACTGCTCGAGAGATGTTACAACTGTTAGGCCACATGGCATCCACTGTGCATGTGGTTCCTTACGCTCGCCTTCACATGAGGGCACCTCAATGGACCCAGGCATCAGGGTGCCTGTCTGACAAAATAGCAACCTCCAGTCGCCTCTTTTGCTCTCTCCAGTGGTGGAAGTCCACTCAAAATCTGTTGCTGGGGTCCCCCTTTCAACAGTGTTACCCCAAGCAACCCTTACAACAGATGCCTCTCCAAGAGGTTGGGGAGCTCATCTACAAGATCTCTCCACTCAAGGCATCTGGTCTCCACAGGAGACATCTCTACATATCAACCTCTTAGAGCTCAGAGCAATTTTTCTAGCTCTGAGTCTTCCACACCCTGCTCAGCTACAAGACAGTCCTCATCCACACGGACAACCAAGTAGCCATGTTCTACGTGAACAAGCAGGGCGGGACTGGCTCTCTGTCGTTTTGCAACGAAGCTTTGAGATTGTGGGCCTTCGCCAGAGAGCATCAAATTCATCTCATGGCAGTGTATCTTCCAGGGGTTCAAAACTCTTGGGCAGACAGACTCAGTCGAGTTCTGCTTCCACACGAATGGTCCCTCCATGGGGACCAGATAGCCAGGATCTTCCGAATTTGGGGAACCCCGGACATAGACCTGTTTGCAAGTCCGTGGAATGCCAAACTTCCCCGGTTCTGTTCCAGGATTCCGTGTCAGGGATTTCAGGCCAGGGATGCCTTCCTCCTTCATTGGAGGCAAGACTTCCTCTATGCCTTTCCACCTATTCCCCTAATTCCCAAGACACTGTTCAAACTTCAGAGAGACAAGGGGTCTATGATCCTCATAGCACCACATTGGCCACGCCAAGTGTGGTACCCTCTACTTCTGCATCTCTCTCAAGCTCCCTCCCTGGACTTGGGATCTGCTCCAGACCTCCTGTCCCAGGAGGAGGGAACGTTGTGGCACCCAAATCCCCAGTCTCTTCACCTCAGAGCCTGGTTGCTGAAGGCCTAGACCTTCAAGATTTGCATCTTTCTCAGCAAGTGAAGGATATCCTTCACGCTTCCAGAAAGCCTTCCACTAGATGTTCCTATGCTTTTAAATGGAAAAGGTTTACCATTTGGTGTGCAGAGAAGGGTCTTAACCCTCTTGCAATACCTCTGAATTCTTTACTAGAGTATTTGCTGCATTTATCCCATGCAGGCCTTAAAACGAATTCAGTAAGAGTCCATTTGAGTGCTATTGCAGCATCCCTTAAACCTCTCAATGGACAGCCTATTTCCTCTCATCCTCTTATAGCAAGATTCATGAGAGGCCTTCTTTTAACTAAACCTCCCATTAGACCACCTCCAGTGGCATGGGACTTGAATCTGGTTCTTGGCCAGCTTATGCAGCCACCCTTTGAAACCTTAGCCACTACCTCCTTGAAATTCCTTTCCTGGAAGGTTATTTTTCTCATTGCAGTCACTTCAGCTCGCCGCATCAGTGAGCTGCAAGCCTTGGTGGCTAATACTCCTTATACAGGGTTCCATCATGACAAGGTAGTCCTCAGGACCAATCCACACTTTATGCCTAAAGTGGTCTCACCTTTTCATCTTTTTTTCCAGGACCTCATGCATCAAGTGCAGAGAGGAATCTCCATACCCTGGATTGTAAGAGAGCGCTTGCTTTTTACTTACAAAGTCCACTCAAAACACTAATACCCTATTCCCGGTAAAACCAACCAAGTAAATAACTAACCCGGAAAATCCTAACACCGGTGAAATTAAGCAAATTATTTTTGTTGGAAGAGCCAACCCAGTCAAGGGGAAGAAAACCCCATACCGCCGTGGCAGATTCCTTTTTAATAAATATTTCTTTTTTAGAAAATTTTTCTTTGTTTTAAAAAAATCAGTGAGCACTTAACTGAAGTAACAGTCCTTCTTCATCCAGAGAGCAATGTAGCAGATGACGTGGCACGTTTCGGGGCCAATCATAATGTATGCCCCTGCTTCAGATCTAAGACTTCGAAATAATTTGCTTAATTTCACCGGTGTTAGGATTTTCCGGGTTAGTTATTTACTTGGTTGGTTTTACTTACAAAGGACACAGCAACATAGAAAGTCCTCTCAACTCTTTGTTGCTTTTGATCCCTCTCATTTAGGACTTCCAGTCTCTAAGAGAACTCTGTCCAATTGGATTGCTCAGAGTATTTCTTTTGCCTACCAGAGTAAGAACCTTTCTCTGGAGGGCCATGGCAGCCTCTATGACTCATCTAAATTCTGTGTCCATCGACCAAATCTGTCGAGCGGCCACCTGGGCCTCGGTTCATACCTTTACAGCCCATTATTGCTTGGACAAGGACTCCCGCCGGGATGCCTTGTTTGGTCAGGCTGTTCTCAAACACCTGTTCCATACCTAATCAACTCCTACCCCCCATCCCTGGTTGGATGCCAGAGATCCATAGGGGGAGGTAGAGCCCTTCTCAGGGACTCACAACCTTTGGGATCTCCTTGGCATCTCTAGCTGGGGAGTCCCCATATGTGAAGACTCATTCCTGCTTGTTCCTGGAGATAGCACAGTTACTTACCTGTAACAGGTGATCTCTGGGAACAGCAGGAATTAGTCTTCACAACCCACCCACCTCCCCTAGGAGTTGTATCTCTCTATCTATCTTTCTTTTCCTTTCTCTCTTTATCTCAGCTTAAAACTCGAACTGGAGATAGGCGGTTAGGAAAGGCGGGAAGGCAGCGCGCAGGCGCTGTGGGATGCTCCCAAAAGCTTTCCTTTTGGATGCTGGGGAGCGTTCCCGCGCAGGCTCCGTCGGTACCGACGATACCCATATGTGAAGACTTATTCCTGCTGTTCCCAGAGATCACCTGTTACAGGTAAGTAACTGTGCTTTCTCCACTGACTTTCCTTTTTCTAGAGGCTGCTCTGCGCCGCCTTCTTTCCCAAATGTTCTACCAAACGTTCAACCCCTAAGGGGAGAAGGTTTAACCCATCATCTGTCCATCATTCAGATGTCCCTAAACAGGGGAAACATCATTCTAGTCTGAGCAATCCACAACCCCAACAGGGTCAACAAACTCAGCAGTTGCAGAGTTTTAAATAGATCATTGCCCCCTTTGTCTGGGGGGTTGGGATAGCAGTCTGCTTTTTTTACTTGAAGTATCTGCACTAAATTTATCCTAACCTACTTAGATATCTCTTCATGAGACATCTCTTCTTAAGAATCTTCATGATGATCATGCCCATGCTTAACAGATTTTTTCCTCTTCCTTTTAGAGGAGAGGGAGAGGTAACAACCATCAGTAGACAGTTGTTTCCATCTATTGACATGTATCATCTCACCTGTTGGAGATTTCCTCCATACTTGGTCTCCTGCAACTCTTTGTAAGAGTGACTTTTATACGGGTAAGCCCCAATGGTCCTCTACCTCTTCTACCGGGGGATTCCCCTTCTGGAGTTGTCTCCCCCTTGTTACCTTAGGGCAGCTCCTCAGACAGTAGGAAGTCCTACCATGTCTGTTGGTTTTTCTTTTTTCCCAATCTACAGAGTAGGGGAAAGAAATTCTCCAGGACCAAGCAGGAAGTCAGTCCTCACATACGGGTGACGTCTGCGCCGACGGAGCCCTCGTGCGGAGCATTTCCCCAGCTTTCAAAGAAAGCCTTTGGGAATTGCAGCGCGCATGCGCGGTCCCCTTCCCGCCCAAGGGTGCCATCATGCTCAGTCTTCTTTTTTCCGCGGAGCCCGATGGACGTAGTTCGTTTTTCCCCGAGGAAAAAGTTGATTTCCCTGTTTTTTCTTTTTCTACCTTGGGTTCGACGCCGAATCCTTTTCCCGCCTTGGCCCGATACGCCGGTATCGAGTCCACTCTGTCTTTTTCGGTTTTTGTCCTTTGTGACTAGCGTTCGCGCCATTTTTCTTTTTTCACTGGCAGCCCGGTCTTTTGACCTCGCAGGGGCCCTTTTTCCCCCGATGGCTGCCAGCGGGTTTAAAAAGTGTGATTGGTGTAAGAAACTTATGTCTCTTACCGACACATATGACTGCTGCCTCCGCTGCCTCGGACCCGATCATGACCCGATGATCTGTGGTCCGTGTGGCAAAATGTCCTCGAAGGCGTTGAGGAGTCGGCAGCACCAGAAGGATAGGATCTTCTCTGACTCCACGTCCGGACGGGCCCGGACCTCGTCAGAGGCCTCGACGTCTCGGGACTCCGGCACCGAGCAGCGTTGGGGTTCCTCTGAGCGGGGGTCTCCTTCACGGGAACATCGCAGGAAGAAGAAACCCGCGAGGGCGGTGTCGGTGGACGCTCCTGGTTCCTCGAGGGCCAGGTCGCATAGCCCCGATAGCCGTCCCGGGTCTTCGGAGTTGGAGAGGCCTGCCAAGCATTCTCGTATCGAGATGGAGTCTCCTGGACACGTGAGTGCTGTAGTCCTCGTGGACTCTCCTCCAGGGGAGCTGAGTCGGGGGCTGCTGGGTCTCCTGAGCTCGGACTCAGGTTGACGGCCTTGGAGAGCAGCCTCGCTGTCTTCATGGAACAGCAGCGGGCATTGATCGCCGGTCTCACCGGTGTATCTGCCCCGACCACCGGGACCTCGACGTCCAAGTCGACCCCGGAGGCTGAGCCGATCCTCAAGTCCATGCGGGCTCGAGTCGATCCTCGGCCACGGTCTCCCTCGGCCTCCCGTTCGGGACCGAGGTCGTCGACACCGGTACCCTCGGCGTCGGGGCAGATGGCATCGGTGCCCACCCGACCGGAGCCGCTCGATTCCTCCTCCGAGGAGTCGGGCTGGGAGACGGAGGACGAAGAGTCACCCGACACTTATCGGACTCGGTGTGTCCCATCGGACTCGCCGGAGTCCGAACCTCGGAGATGATCCCCACCGGAGGATACCCGGTTCTCGGACTTCGTGCGGGATATGGCCAAGGCCTTGGCCTTCCCCGCGGATCCCGAGGAGGAGCCTCGAGCCGAGGAGCTCGAGGCCCTCCAATATGACTCTCCCCCGAAGGAGGCCTTTACTGTACCTGTTCCTCCGATGCTGGAACGGCTGCTCTTCCGCATGTGGGAGACCCCGGCCTCGACGCCGGTGTTAAGCAAGCGGGTCGATTCCATCTATCGAATTCGCAAGAGCCCCGGGTTCCAAAAGGCACAATTACTGCACCACTCCATGGTTGTGGAATCGGCCATGCATCGACTGAAAAGTCAGAAGATGCACTCCTTGGTGCCTCCCGGCCGGGAGGCCCGAAACCTGGATGCCCGAAACCTGGATGCCCTCGGTAAGAAGAGCTTCCAGGGCTCTATGCTTGCTTGCCGTGTCCAGACTTACCAGCTCTACATGGGCATGTATCTCTGAGACCTGGCAAAGGAGATTGCCGGGTTCTCTGCTGATCTCTCCGAGGAACCTTTGCAGCGGTTCCAGGCCTTGTCCACTGGTATTTGAGAGTGCTCGAAGTTTATCTCTCGAGCAGCCTACGATGGCTTTGAGGCTACGGCCCGAGTAGCCGGGGCCGGCATCGGTGCCCGCCGACAGGCTTGGCTACAGTCATCCGACCTCGAACCATGGGTGCAGGACAAGTTGGTCGATGTCCCCTGCCGAGGTGAAAACCTCTTTGGCAATCCCATGGCTGAAAAGGTTGCAGAACTCGAGACCGAGACTCTGACCAGGACTAGGCTGTCCAGAAAAACCTCTGCCCCTTCTCAGAAGAAGGGCTCGGGAAAAAAGACCTTTTACCCGAGGAAGTCCTCTGCCTATAAACAATACCCTCATTATCAGGCCTCTGCAGCTCCCCAACAGGGTCAGCAGGCCAAGGGGCAGGGAGGGTCATGGGCCCCGTAGGCAGAAGGCCCCCAAGCCACCAACACCGGCCCCTGCTCAGCAGGGTGGGGGTTTTTGACTCAGCATGCATAGCCTCTTCTCCTCAGCTGGCTCTCATCAGCACAGGAGGCCGGCTGGCCCACTTTGCCCACAGGTGGTCAGCCATCACATCAGATACCTGGGTGCTCCATATAGTCCAAAAGGGCTATCTTCTCCATTTTCACCAGGTACCTCCCTTCTATTTTCCAGGGGAGCCTCCAAGACTCCCTCTGCACAGGGACCTACTCCTTCAGGAGTTAGCAAGTCTGCTAAAGGAACAGGCTGTGGAACCGGTGCCCCACCACCTGAGAGGTCACGGCTTTTATTCCAGGTACTTTCTGGTACCAAAAAGAACAGGAGGCCTCAGACCCATCCTAGACTTGCGCAACCTCAACAAGTTCCTGGAGAGGGAAAAGTTCAAGATGCTTACCCTTGGAATCCTGCTGCCCTACCTCCAGCAGGGAGATTGGCTATGCTCCTTAGATCTAAAGGATGCTTATACTCACATCCTTATTCATCCAGACCACAGACAATATCTCAGATTTGTTGTGGGGGGAAACCACTACCAGTACAGAGTACTTCCTTTTGGCCTAACCTCCGCTCCCAGGGTGTTCACCAAGTGCCTGGCGGTGGTGGCGGCCTACCTGAGTCTTCAAGGTCTTTTTGTGTTTCCATACCTGGACGACTGGCTCATAAGGGGCCAGTCTTCCCAGGAGGCCAGTCAAGCCACCCTTCGCACTGTGGCTCTGCTTCAGCACTTGGGGTTTGTCATAAACTTCGCAAAGTCCACTTTGCTCCCGTCCCAGAACTTGGAATTCATAGGAGCAAGACTAGACACTCTTCAAGCGAAGGCTTTTCTGCCTATGGACAGAGCCCACAGGCTGATGGATGTAGCCAGGCAGTTTCACAGCAATTCCCTGGTCTCCGCCAGGCAATTCCTGAGACTTCTCGGCCATATGGCTTCCACGGTTCATGTAACCCCCAATGCCCGCCTGCACATGCGGCCAGCTCAGTGGAGCCTTCGAACTCAGTGGCATCAGGCCACAGGGAGCCTTGCAGACTCGGTGAGAATATCCACCCTGCTCCTCTCTACAATGGTGGCTTCATCTTCCGAATCTGGTACTCGGAGTGGATTTTCAATCCCCTCCGCATTCTCGAGTGCTGACGACAGATGCTTCTTTTCTAGGTTGGGGAGCACATTGCCATGGGGCATGTACTCAGGGTCTCTGGACTCCTTGGGAGGCTGCTCAGCAGATAAACTTCCTGGAGCTACGGGCAATACGCCTAGCTCTGAGAGCCTTCTCCCACCTCACATCTCACCAGTCTGTACTGGTCCAGACGGACAATCAAGTTGCCATGTTCTACGTGAACAAACAAGGAGGCACAGGCTCCTTCCTTCTCTGTCAGGAGGCACAACGCCTGTGCTCTTGGGCCATCAATCACGGAATCCTCCTCAAGGCTGTCTACCTCCCCGGTCAAGAAAATTACCTGGCAGACAGACTGAGCAGGATCCTGCAACCACACGAATGGCGATTGAATCCATTGGTGGTTCAGCAGATCTTTCTCAGGTGGGGTCTCCCCACCATGGATCTCTTCGCCAGCCCTCTGAACCGGCAACTCCCGAGATTCTGTTCCAGACAACCGCATCCTCTGAGTAGCAGCGGATGCCTTTCTGATTCTGTGGTCCCAAGGCCTACTGTATGCGTTTCCTCCCAGGCCACTAGTGTCTCGAACACTGTTCAAGGTCCTCAAGGACAGGGCCTCAATGATTCTGATAGCCCCCAGGTGGCCGAGGCAGCCGTGTTTCCCACTCCTGCTGCAACTGGCGGTGGACACTACCCTGCCTCTGGGAATTCAACATGATCTCCTGTCTCAGGACCAGGGGTCTCTCTTGCACCCCAACCTCCAGTCCCTTCATCTGATGGCCTGGCTGCTGAAAGGGTAGTCCTGGCTCCCCTACTCCTGCCTAGAGAGGTGGAAGACGTAGTCTTAGCCTCTAGGCGACAATCCACCAGGAAATCCTACGCTCTTAAGTGGCGTAGATTCTCCACATGGTGTGCTCAGCATAGCGAGAATCCCTTCTCGTGCTTGGTAGCGGTAGTATTGCAATATTTGCTTTACCTCTCCAATCTAGGCCTTAAGTCCAACTCTGTCAGGGTTCACCTCAGCGCTCTCTCAGCGCACCACTCGCCGGTGGACGGGAGGCCTCTTTCCAACCACCCTTTGGTGGCTCGTTATCTCCAGGAAGAAGCAGGAATAAGTCCTCACTTATGGGTACGTCGGAACCGACGGAGCCTGCGCGGGAAAGCTCCCCAGCTTCCCAGAAAGGAAGCTTTTGGGGCCTCCCACTGCACATGCGTGCTGCCTTCCCGCCTTCCTGACCAGCTCTCCTCAGTTTCTCTTTTTCTGCGGAGCCAGCAGGTCGTGTTCTTGTCACCGCTGAAGAAATTGTTATTTTAGTTTCTTTTTTTAGACTGCGTACCTGCCTTCCCCATACCGAAACCGGTACCGCCGGTCTCTTTTCTTTTCTTTCTTAAAAAAAAAAAAAAAAAAAAAGCTTTTATTTTTTAGCACAACTTGGTGACTTCTGTTAGGCCTCAGGCCTACACAAAATCTCCTCATGGAGAAACCAGCTCCTGGTTTCAAGAAGTGTACCAAGTGTAGTGCTGTTATTTCTGTTACAGACACCCATGACTGGGGTCTTAAATGTTTGGGGCCTGACCACTCCATTCCGGACTGCCCATCCTGCTCCCAGATGTCTAAACGTGGTTTGCAGAACCGGGCCAACAAATTCCATGTGCTGTTTGCTTCAGATAATCCAGCATCACAGTCATCCAGGTCTTCCTCTCCGGATGGATCTCAGGTAACCAAACCTTCTTCGGGCAGGTCCTCAAAGAGCAAATCTCCTTCAAAGCATCGAGAGGCTCTCAATTTTGAATCTGAGGACCATGCCCCAGCCAAACAACCCCGGCGGGAAGCTCTGGCTTCCAAAGCACCATCTATGGGGTTCCAGGTTGACATCGATGGCACGGCCTCGACCGATCACCTGTTAGACTGCTCTGGGGTACCGGCCCATGCCGGTACCGACATCCAGGCAGCAGTGGCGTCTATGGACAGTACTGTTCAGACCATGCAGCAGGCCATCCTGGCTTTCATTAAGGCTGCGACGCCCTCGGTACCGCATCCAGCGGTTCCGGGTCCGGTTCCGGTATTGGCTTCCATACCGGAACCGAGGCCATCGTCTTCCAAACGCAGATCGGTGCATGCCGGATCCGGGTTTTCACCCGATATCGATCCCATGCCCGGTACGCCCGATGTCGATACCGACCGGTATGCGTATCGTGCGTTGGAAGCGAATAGAGGATACTCTGATTCCTCTGAGGATTTTGACTCCTCTGATGACTCTGATGAGCTCTCTCTTGTTCTTCCTGAAGAGCCCTCTTCCCCAAAGAGGAGAATGTCTCCACCAGAGGATTTGTCCTTTCAAGACTTCATTATAGAAGTAGCTAAAGGACTTTCTATTACTACATCCTCTGAGAAAGAACCTAGATCAAAGAAATTGGATATTTTAGGATACCCTAAGGTTCCTAAAGAGGCAGTTACCCTGCCTATCCATGAAATCCTTCAAGAAGATGGACTTATGGGAGGCTCCTCTAACATTGTCTCCTCATTCTCGTAGGTTGGACACCATGTACCGGGTCCCTCCTTCTCCTGGTTTTCAAAAAACTCAGCTGCCTCACCATTCCATTGTGGTGAAGTCTGCGCTGAACAAAGATTAAGAGTACCAAAAGGCACTCTTCTACCCCTCCAGGGCGAGAATGTAAGACCCTAGACTCTTTTGGTAGGAAAATCTTCCAGGCTAGTATGCTTATAGCCAGGATTAATTCATACAGTCTGTATATGGGCATGTTTCTAAGGGAACTTGCCCTAAAGGTAAAGCATTTTGCCCCCTTTATCCCTGAAGATAGAAAGGAGGAGTTCATTTCTTTAGTGAAACAGCTTCTAGATGTTTCTAAGTTCTCCAACAGAGCAGCCTTTGATTCCTTTGAGGGTGCCGGTAGAGCTTCGGGCATTGCCATTGCAGCCCGACGACTTGCTTGGCTCCAGGCCTCTGACCTAGAACCCTGGGTCCTAGATGGCTTACGGAATCTGCCCTGTACAGGTGAGAACTTATTTGGTAAAGACTGGCAAATTAAAGCCACTCAAATGGACGCAGAAAATGCTACCTTAGATAGACTTTCTAAGTCTACCTCTACTCCTGCCAAGAAAAAGTCTTTCAAGAGGCCTTACTACAAGAAGGCCAGATTTTCCACAAATACTGGCCAACAATCTTCTCAGCCTCGCTTTGCTGCTAAACGTCAGCAGCCTAAACAGGCAAGGTCAAAGCCTGCAGTGTCTGCCACTCCTCAGCAGGCTCAACCCCCTCAGGGGTTTTGACTTGCCCCTAGAGAACTTAACCTTTCTGGCTCTAGAACAACCAGAGCCCCTCACCAGTCCCGGAAGGTTAGCTCACTTTGCTCCCAGATGGGGGCAAATTACATCAGAGCAATGGACCCTCTCTATCATCAGAGAGGGCTACAAACTTCATTTTTCCAACCTTCCTCCATATACCATGGTGAGGCACTTCAATTCTCCCCCATCTCTCCTGGACCTGTTGGGTCAGGAAGTCTCTTCTCTCCTTGCCCAAGGGGCAATAGAAGAGGTTCCTCTTCTTCAACAAGGGACAGGATTCTACTCCCCTTATTTTCTCATACCAAAGAAGACAGGGGGATTCAGACCTATCCTAGATCTGAGAGAATTGAACAAATTTCTGTACAAGGAGAAATTCAAAATGCTTTCTCTAGGCATTCTCCTTCCATACCTTCAGAGTCAGGATTGGCTTTGTTCTCTAGATCTCAAGGATGCGTACACACATATACTCATCCACCCATCCCACAGAAAATATCTAAGATTTCTGTTTCAGGGAAAACATTTCCAGTACAGAGTACTTCCCTTCGGTCTAGCCTCTGCTCCAAGAGTGTTCACCAAATGCATGGCAGTTGTTGCCGCATTTCTAAGAGGTCCGGGAATTTTTGTATTCCCATATCTGGACGACTGGCTCATCCGAGCTCCATCTCAGTCAGAGGCCCAGATTTCCCTGGACCGCACAAGGCACATTCTGCAGTATCTGGGACTGGTGGTAAACCTTTCCAAGTCTCAACTTATCCCTACTCAGTCTCTGGAATTCATAGGGGCCCAGTTGGACACCACCACTGCAAGGGCCTACCTACCTCAAGTCCGGGGCCAACGTCTGGTGTGCTTGGTCTCCCAAGCTCAGTCCAGCAGTCACTTGACAGCCAGAGAAATGCTTCGACTTCTGGGCCACATGGCCTCCACGGTACACGTGGTGCCCTATGCTCGTCTTCATATGAGAGCAGCTCAATGGACCCAAGCATCAGGAGCGCTCTCCGACCAAATACTCACCTCAAAGCGTCTGTTTTGGTCCCTCCAATGGTGGATGTCCACCAAGAATCTGTTGTTGGGGATCCCCTTCCAACCTTTGTTGCCCCAAGCAACCCTCACAACAGATGCCTCCCAAACAGGGTGGGGAGCCCATCTTCAACACCTCTCCACTCAGGGTGCTTGGTCTCCACAAGAGACCACCCTTCACATCAACCTCCTGGAACTGCGAGCAATCTTCTTTGCCCTCAAAGTCTTCCATACCCTCCTTGTCAACCTGACCGTCCTAGTCCATACAGACAATCAGGTGGCCATGTTCTACATAAACAAACAAGGAGGGACAGGTTCTCTGTCGCTTTGCAACGAAGCTCTCAGATTATGGGCCTTCGCCAGAGAGCATCAAATTCATCTTCTGGCAGTGTATCTTCCAGGGGTTCAAAACTCTCGGGCAGACAGACTCAGTCGAGTTCTGCTTCCACACGAATGGTCCTTGCATATGGACCAGATACGCAGAATCTTTCAGGAATGGGGAACCCCGGACATAGACCTCTTTGCAAGTCCGTGGAATGCCAAACTTCCCCGGTTCTGTTCCAGGACTCCGTGTCAGAGAGCTCAGGCCAACGACGCCTTTCTCCTACATTGGGGTCAGGAATTCTATATGCCTTTCCACCCATTCCCTTGATTCCCAAGACTCTGTTCAAACTCCAGAGGGATCACGGATCGATGATCCTCATAGCTCCACGCTGGCCACGCCAAGTGTGGTTCCCTCTACTTCTGCATCTCTCCCAGGGACCCTCCCTGGACCTGGGAGCTGCGCCAGACCTTCTGTCTCAGGAGGAGGGGACTTTGTGGCACCCAAACCCCAAGTCCCTACACCTCAGAGCTTGGTTACTGAAGGCCTAAGCCTTCATGACTTCAATCTTTCTCAACCAGTGAAAGATATCCTTCATGCCTCTAGGAAACCCTCCACGAGGCGTTCCTATGCTTTCAAATGGAAACGCTTTTCCATTTGGTGTGCTCAACAGGGTCTTGACCCTCTAGCACTTCCTTTGAATTCTCTATTAGACTATCTCCTGCATCTTTCCAATGCAGGCCTTAAGACGAATTCAGTACGAGTCCATTTGAGTGCTATTGCAGCATCTTTAAAACCTATAAATGGACAACCTGTCTCCTCTCATCCTCTTATTGCAAGATTCATGAGAGGCCTGACTCTAACTAAACCTCACATCCGGCCTCCTCCGGTAGCATGGGATTTGAACCTAGTTCTAGGTCAGCTTATGAAGCCACCTTTTGAACCGTTGGTTTCTACCTCCTTGAAATTTCTTTCCTGGAAGGTCCTTTTCCTTATTGCAGTCACTTCGGCTCGCCGCATCAGTGAACTACAGGCCTTACTGGCTCATCCACCTTATACCAGGTTTCATCATGATAAGGTGGTCCTTAGGACGAATCCCCACTTTATGCCCAAAGTGGTCTCGCCTTTTCATCTTAATCAAGAGGTATATCTACCTGTCTTTTTCCCGGCTCCTCATGCATCCAGTGCAGAGAGGAACCTTCATACTCTAGACTGTAAAAGAGCTCTCGCCTTTTACCTCAACAGGACTCAACCACATCGAAAGTCTTCCCAACTTTTTGTGGCTTTTGATCCTTCTCATTTGGGACTTCCAGTCTCCAAACGTACACTTTCCAGTTGGATTGCTCAGTGTATTTCCTTTGCTTACCAGAGTAAAAACATTTCTCTGGAAGGCCATGTCACAGCTCACAATGTGAGAGCCATGGCCACTTCTATGGCTCATCTTCACTCTGTATCCATAGATCAGATCTGTCGAGCAGCCACCTGGGCCTCGGTTCATACCTTCACAGCCCATTACTGTTTGGACAAGGACTCCCGCCGGGATGCCTTGTTTGGTCAGGCTGTCCTCAAACACCTGTTCCATACTTGAACAACTCCTGCCCACCTTCCCTGGATGGATGCCTGAGATCCATACGAAGATGGTGAACCCTTGGGAGGGGATCTCGCAGGCATCTTAGCTAGGGAGTCCCCATAAGTGAGGACTTATTCCTGCTTGTTCCTGGAGATAGCACAGTTACTTACCTGTAACAGGTGATCTCTGGGAACAGCAGGAATTAGTCATCACAACCCACCCACCTCCCCTAGGAGTTGTATCTTCTATCTATCTTCCTTTCCTCTCTCTATTGTCTCAGCTATAAACTCGAACTGAGGAGAGCTGGTCAGGAAGGCGGGAAGGCAGCGCGCATGTGCAGTGGGAGGCCCCAAAAGCTTCCTTTCTGGGAAGCTGGGGAGCTTTCCCGCGCAGGCTCCGTCGGTTCCGACGTACCCATAAGTGAGGACTAATTCCTGCTGTTCCCAGAGATCACCTGTTACAGGTAAGTAACTGTGCTTTCTCAGAGGCCTCCTTCTGCTTAAGCCTACTTTGCGTCCACCAGCCCCTGAGTGGGATCTGAATATGGTCTTACAGCGGCTTACTTGTCTGCCATTTGAACCTATGGCTACCTGCCCTCTCCATTTTCTCTCCTGGAAAACCTTGTTTCTGGTAGCTCTTACCTCTGCTAGGCGAGTGAGTGAACTTCAGGCACTAGTGTCTGATCCCCCTTACACTAGGTTCTACAGGAATAGGGTAGTCTTAGGACTCACCCGAAGTTTCTTCCTAAGGTTGTCTCCCCTTTTCACCTCAATCAGGAGGTGGTTCTTCTGACCTTCTTTCCCAGGCCGCATGCCAACCGGGCTGAGATGGTCCTGCATACCTTGGACAGTAGGAGGGCGTTATCGTTCTACCTTGACAGTACGCGGGAGCACCGGAGGGCTGTTCAGCTCTTCGTTTCTTTTGACCCCAAAAGTTGGGGCTATCTGTCTCCAAGCGTACTTTGTCCATATGGGTCACTGACTGTATCGGCTGGGCTTATGGGGCAGCCGGCCTCTCGTTGGAGGGTCGAGTCACAGCTCATCGTGTCAGGGCGAAGGCTGCGTCAGTGGCTCATCTCCGCTCTGTTCCGTTGGCAGACATCTGCCGGGCCGCTACTTGTTCTTCAAGCAAGACTTTTGCGGCCCATTACTGCCTTGAGAGGGAGTCCCACAGGGACAGTGCTTTCGGACAGGAAGTACTCCATAATCTCTTTGGGGTTTAGGCAACTCCTACCCTCCGGCCCTGGTGTTGGGCTACCGGTCGGGGGTGTTCTTAAAGAAGATTCCTTCCTTACGTACTGACGAGCTAGAGGGAGCTCATTTTTCCGCTTGAGGTCTCCGGTAGCCTTAAGCTGGGGAGTCCCATATGTGAGGACTGACTTCCTGCTCCTGGAGAAAGAGTAGTTACTCACCTGTAACAGGTGTTCTCCAGGAGCAGCAGGAATCAGTCATAAGAACATAAGATATGCCATACTGGGTCAGACCAAGGTACATCAAGCCCAGTATTCTGCTTCCAACAGTGGCCAATCTAGGTCATATGTACCTAGCAGTTTCCCCAAGGGACACGGGTTCCACAATGCTTGTATTGGTTCAAGCATTGATATCCTGGGTCCCTTCTTAATAATGGTTTATGGACCTTTCCTCCAGGAACTTGTCCAAACCTTTTTTAAACCCAGCTACACTAACAGCCTTTACTACATCCTCCGGTAACAAATTCCAGAGTTCAATTACACGTTGAGTGAAAAAATATTTTCTTTTATTAGTCTTAAATAGTTTACCCTGTAGCTTCATTGCATGTCCCCTAGTCTTTCTATATTCTGATAAGGTAAACAATCAATCTACATTTACCCGTTCCACTCCATTCATTAATTTATAGACTTCTATCATATCTCCCCTCAGCCGTCTCTTTTCCAGGTTAAAGAGCCCCAACCTTTTTAGCCTTTCTTCATAGGAGTATCCTTCCATCCCCTTTACCATTTTGGTGGCTCTTCTCTGAACCTTTTCTAAAATCGCTATATCCTTTTTAAGATACGGCGACCAGAATTGCACACAATATTCAAGGTGCGTTCTCACCATGGAACGATATAGAGGCATTATAATATCTTTTGTTTTATTTTCCATTCCTTTCCTTATCATACCTAGCAATCTATTTGCTCTCTTGGCCGCCACTGCACACTGGGCCGAGGGTTTTAACATGGTATCCACAATGACGCCTAAATCTTTTTCCTGGGTGGTGGTTCCTAATGTGGAACCTTGCATCATGTAACCATAGTTTGGGTTGTTCTTCCCTAGGTGCATAACCTTGCACTTGTCCACATTAAATTTCATCTGCCATTTTGATGCCCAGTCTTCCAATTTATCAAGATCCTCTTGCAATTTTCCACAATCCTCTTGGGTTTTAACAACTTTAAATAGTTTGTGTCATCTGCAAATTTGATAACCTCACTCGTTATTCCACTTTCAAGGTCATTTATGAATATGTCAAAAAGCAGCGGACCCAGCACAGATCCCTGGGGTACACCACTATTCACCTTTCTCCATTGGGAAAATTGGCCATTTAGCCCTACCCTCTGCTTTCTATCTTTTAACTAGTTCTTGATCCACAATAGTACACTGCCTCCTATCCCATGACTCTTTAGTTTTGCCAAAAGTCTCTGATGAGGGACCTTGTCAAAGGCTTTCTGAAAGTCCAGATACACAATATCAACCGACTCACCTTTGTCCACCTGATTATTCACTCCTTCAAAGAAACATAACAGATTAGTAAGACAAGATCTTCCTTGTCTAAAGCCATGTTGGCTGTCTCCCATTAGGTCATGACTATCTACATGCTGAGTAATTTTATTCTTTATGATGGTTTCTACCATTTTTCCCGGTACTGATGTCAGGCTCACCGGTCTATAGTTTCCCGGATCACCCCTGGAACCCTTTTTAAAAATTGGTGTTACATTGGCGATCCTCAAATCTTCGGGTATTAGAGATGATTTTAATGATAGTTCACAGATTACTAATAACAGGTCTGCAATCTCGTATTTCAGTTTTTTCAACACCCTTGGATGTATACCATCCGGCCCAGGTGATTTGCTACTCTTCAGTTTATCTAATAGTTGTAATACATCTTCCCGATGTATCGATATTTCCTTCAATTCTTCCGCACCTTTAAATACCACTTCAGTCATGGGTAACATCCCTACATCTTCCTCAGTAAAGACTGAAGCAAAGAATTCATTCAATCTCTCCGCTATCGCCTTGTCGCCTCTTAGTGCTGCTTTAACCCCTTTATCATCTAATGGACCAACTGACTCTCTCAAAGGATTTTTGCTACGAATGTACTTGAAAAGGTCTTTACTTCGCGTTTTTGCTTCCATAGCAAGCTTCTTCTCAAATTCTCCCTTTGCCTGCCTTATCAATGCCTTGCATTTGACTTGCCAGTGCTTGTGCTGTTTCCAGATTTCGTCGTTTGGCTGTTTTTTCCATTTCCTGAAAGATGCTTTTTTGGCAACAACAGCCTCTCTGACCTCACCTTTAAACCATGCTGGCAGTTTTTTGGACTTCCACTTTTCTTAAAGCGTGGAATACAGCTGGTCTGGGCTTCCAAGATAGTATTTTTCAACAACAGCCAAGCCTGATGTACGTCTTTAACCTTTGCAACTGCCCCTTTTAGTTTTTTCTTAACTGTTTTCCTCATTTTATCATAGTCTCCCTTTCGAAAGTTAAAAGGTAGTACTGTGGATTTCCTTACTATCCCTCCTCCACTAATTAAATCAAAGGCGATCATTCTATGATCACTATTGCCAAGTGGCCCCAATACCCTTATCTCTTGCACTAGATCTGGTGTTCCACTAAGGACTAGGTCTAATATGGCTTCCCCTCTGGTCGGTTCATGAACCAGCTGCTCCAAGAAGCAGTCATTTATTTCATCCAGGAACTTTATCTCCCTAGCATGTCCTGACGTGACACTGACCCAGTCGATACCGGGGTAATTGAAATCACCCATTATTATTACTGCGCTGTAACTTTTGTTAGCTTCCTTGATTTCTTTGAGCATTTCATCATCCATTTGGTTTTTCTGGCCAGGTGCACGATAGTACACCCCCACTGCCATTGCCTTCCCCCTTTTATATGGAATTTTAATCCATATAGATTCTACAGCAGATTTTGTTTCCTGCAAAACTTTAATCCTTTCTGAGTCAATGCCCTCTTAACATAGAGCGCAACCCCTCCACCAATTTGATCAGCTCTATCATTACGATATAGTTTGTACCCAGGTATCACAGTGTCCCACTGGTTGTCCTCCTTCCACCATGTCTCTGATATTCCAATCATATCTAACCTTTCATTTAGTGTATAAATTCTAACTCTCCCATCTTATTCTTTAGACTTCTAGCATTTGCATACAAGCATTTTAGAGAATGTATTTTATTCATGTTAATTTCGCTATTGTTAGACATTGGTAAATTGGGATCTTTAAGCTCTGTCTGCTCCATAGTTGAGGGCATTTGGGCTACTTTACTCTTTTGTGGAACCTCTCTGCTTTTGGTAGTATCCTTCACGGATACATTCTTCCGAACCATCCGCTCTTGGGCGACTGTCGGCTTTCCCCTAATATCTAGTTTAAAAGCTGCTCTATCTCCTTTTTAAAGGTTAATGCCAGCAGTCTGGTTCCATCCCGGTTAAGGTGAAGCCCATCCCTTCGGAAGAGCCCCTCCTTTCCCCAGAATGTTCCCCTGTTCCTAACAAATCCAAAACCCTCATCTCTGCACCATTGTCTCATCCACGCATTGAGACTCCGGAGCTCTGCCTGCCTTTTGGGTCCTGCGCGTGGAACAGGAAGCATTTCGGAGAATGCTACCATGGAAGTTCTGGATTTCAACTTCCTACCTAAAAGCCTAAATTTTGCCTCCAGAACCTCCCTACCACATTTTCCTATGTCATTGGTACCGACATGTACCAAGACAGCAGACTCCTCCCCAGCACTATCTAAGACCTTATCTAGGTGGCGCGACAGTCCTCACAACCCTCCCTCCTCCCCTTGGAGTTGCAGTCGTATGATTTATTTTTGCTACTTTTTTGCTGTCTTTTAGCTATGTCATCAGACTGAGCAAGATGGCACCCTTGGGCGGGAAGGGGACCATGCATGCGCGCTGCAATTCCCAAAGGCTTTCTTTGAAAGCTGGGGAAATGCTCCGCACGAGGGCTCTGTCGGCGCTGACGTCACCCGTATGTGAGGACTGATTCCTGCTGCTCCTGGAGAACACCTGTTACAGGTGAGTAACTACTCTTTCTCTATGCTGCCTTCATACTTGCTGCAGATGCAAAAATTTCTAGTGATTACGCCACAGGCTTTGTTCACTACACAACCAGGGCTTCCTCTCCACTAGCAATCCTCCTAACCTCAGTACTAAGTCCCAAACAGGTTATTAACCTCGTTGGGAAACCCTGTTTCACAGTTTGGTTAGGTTATCTTCTATTCTTTGCCTTTGTCCTTGGCAGAATAGTTGGTTACCTGCTGGTTGTCCACATTCCTCACCAGGGATTGTCCACAGCCAGTTTTTCTTCTAACCAACCTGCAGCATGCTCTCTTCAACTCTACAGGGTAGCTTTGCACTATGGGCCCTTGCTAGAGAACATCAATATCTTCCCTGGCAGATAACCCCAGATGGTTTAAAAGGGTTTTCCCCAGTCATATTCATGCCTGGCAGGTATTCTACCCTTTCCATCTTATCTTAAATCTCTGTTAAGGCATAAGCCTCAGGCTTTTCATCACGTGAAAGCCTAAAAGAGGGCCCAACTCCCTGGCTTGGCCCATATTGCCTGGGATTTTTCCCATCAGGGATAAAAATTTTTCTATCAACTAGAGGACATCTAATACCCATCTTGCCCTCATAGGCGGATCGCTAGGGTATCTTCCTCTAGTAGCCTCCTCTATCCAATCTCCATACCACACCTCTGGAGATATCTGGACTTCTGGTCTGCAGACTAATGTATCCTCTGCCATCTTCAGGTAGGCCATCCTGGTTATTCAACAGCTCAAATTCTACAAAGAATTAAGCCACCCTTTTGTCAAGGACAACCTTCCTCTGACTATAACATGCATAACCGGGAGGAGAGGATTTTTTCCTGTTTATCTACTCAAGTAGGTGTCAACCTTCTTGTTGTCAGATAAATCTCCCTCTCTCCCTATAAGGGTGAATGGGATCTTTGAACATCTCTCCATCCATATACCTGGAGACAGGTCTCCGTATGCTGACCTACACTTCTGGGTATATATATATACAGATATATACTATCTATATCTATCGGTGTGTCTTCTGCCCATATATATATATATCTTTGGGATATATGCATATATGCCTCTATATGTGTATATATTTCGGTATATATATATATATATATATATATTTATTTATAGCCATATGAGATATATTTTTAGATAGATCTGTATCCATCTACTTATCTATCTATCTGTTAGGTTCACATATCCTTACATTCCTATATGATCCTGATAGATGGGCGCTACCCCTATCAATGCTGTTCCGGCATATTTAGGGGGCTATACCTATAACCACTTCCTGTGGTAATTAATAACCCTTTTCTTTACCTTAACCTTTGGGTTTAGGTACTCCTGAAGCTCGCTATGTACCTTCTCTTTCCTAAATGTGACCTCATTTAGGAAAGACATTGCGGAGCTTTAGTTACTCTAAAGCTTAGTGCTTCTGAGTCTGTTCTTACTTCCTTATCAGGTACAAGGGTCTCCATACCCTTTCTCCCTATATGGACTGATCCAACCCCAGTCCAGTTAGGTCAGACTCATTTTTTCTCTTAGACCAAAACAGCTTAAGCTTTAATTCAATAGTACCTTCTGCGTGTCTGCTGAAGCTCTATTTTTATACTACCCCAGGTTTTTTTCCCGGGGGCTATTTGTTCTAACCCTGAAGGGTTCTGACCTCCACTTGCTTTTGATCTACTTTGTTACCTCTACTTACAGTGAGGTACCCCTTAAGCATACTCACTGGCTCTTATCAGATCCATATGGAGCTCAGTGCTCCTGTGCAATGCCAACAAGGGAGGTCCAGATCACAATTTTTTACTACTAAATGCCCTCGATACAGGGTCTTCCCTTTGAAGCCCTGTTCTAGCCAGCTGTTCTACAGCTCCTTTTCTATATTCAACTCCTGCCCTCCATCTCCAGGATGCCTGAGGTCCTGAGGTATAGCATGGCTTGTTCTAGACTTGCAACATGCTAGGACTCCCTCCGGGCATATGAGCTGGGGAGTCCCCATATGTGAAGACTCATTCCTGCTTGTTCCTGGAGATAGCACAGTTACTTACCTGTAACAGGTGATCTCTGGGAACAGCAGGAATAAGTCTTCACAACCCACCCACCTCCCCTCGGAGTTGTTTTTTCTCTATCTCTTTCTTTCCCTTCCTTGCTTCGCTCGCTTTCTCTCTCTCTCTTTGTCTCAGCTGTAAAACTTAACTGAGGAGAGGCAGTTGGGAAGGCGGGAAGGCAGCGCGCAGGCGTGTTGGGATGCTTCCAAAAGCTTTCTGATTGGACGCTGGGAAGCGTTCCCGCGCGGACTCCGTCGGTACCGACGTACCCATATGTGAAGACTTATTCCTGCTGTTCCCAGAGATCACCTGTTACAGGTAAGTAACTGTGCTTTACCTGTGTAAATGCCATATCCGGGATTTTCAATGGGCACCTACATGGGTAGTGCCCTTCGAAAATCCCGTATAAGTCTCTAACGCGCCCAGATGCTATACGGTTAGCATCGGGGCATGTTAGGGGCATTCCGGGGCAGAGTGGGGATGGAGGAAAGGGCTAACTGGGTAGAAACGTTTTTCGATGCTACCCGCTTAGCCCTATCCGCTTTAAAGATAAGCGAGGTTTTTCCTTGCCTACCTTTCAGGCGCAGGGGCTAAGAGGGTAGCATCAAAAATCAGTGCTACCTGGCTAGCTCCTGCAGCTTCCACATTGTGCGGTGAGACCCGGATTTTCAGTGTCAGGGACGCATAGGACCCTGGCATTGAAAATCCATGTTAGGCGGAAGGGGGCGGGCTATCCGCCGACGCGGCACATAGCACCACCCAATTGAAAATCGGGCCCCTAGTGATTTATATGTGTTAAATTACCACTTTTGTTTTGTTGTCAATTTCACAGATACAGTTAAGTAACACAAGAAGAAAAAGTACACAGGGTCTTGAACAAAAAAAAAACCCAAATGCAACATCCATTAATAATATCCACAATTTTTACCCCTGTATACTATAGCTCACTAATAAGAAACCAATTTGGAGGGTCCAGAAAACAATCTTCCTTAGCAGTATTTTTCAAGGAAACATAATAAACTCAAAATGGCAACCAGATCTCTAAAATACAGTAACCCCATAAACCCCCAGCAAGAATTACACACAGAGGAAAAAGAAATCAAGAAACATTCTTACCATCAAGAAAGGCAGTTAACTGTGTAGGGTCAAAGAATGTAAAGGTGTTCCCCTGATGCCATACCACACACTTACAGGGAACCTCAACAAAAAGGACCCCCCCCCCATCGCAAGCTCTCTAGGTTTTAAAACGAGAAAACATTTAGCGGCCCTAGCAACATCAGGGAATATCTGAACTCTTTGACCACAAAAGGAAACATCTTGCAATTGAAAATACAATTTAAATAACTTAGACTTATCAGCTTCCGAGGACAACACAGCAATCAAAGTAGCCCTAGTAGTGATATTCTCCAGGACCAAGCAGGAAGTCAGTCCTCACATATGGGTGACGTCAGCGCCGACGGAGCCCTCGCGGAGTAATTTTCCCCAGCTTTCAAAGAAAGCCTTTGGGAATTGCAGCGCGCATGCGCGGTCTCCTTCCCGCCCAAGGGTGCCAACTTAGCCAGTCTTCTTTTTTCCGCGGAGCCCTACAGACGTACCCGTCGTGTCCCCGCTGAAAAAGTTGATTTTCGTGATTTATTTCTCTTTTTTCCTTCGGTTCGACGCCGGTCTTTTTCCTGCCCGGACTCGCGACGCCGTTGCGAGTCCTTCTCTTATTTTTCGGTTTTTCTGATTTTGGTCAGTTTTGTTTTCGGTTTTTCGCTGGCAGCCCGGTCCTTTGACCTTGCAGGGGCCCTTTTTCCCCCGATGGCTGCCAGTGGTTTCAAGCGGTGTGTTCAGTGTGACAGAAATGTGTCACTCACTGACACACACGATAATTGCCTCCGCTGCCTGGGCCCGGATCACGAAGAACTGATCTGTGGGGTCTGTGGCAAAATGTCCTCCAAAGCGTTAAGGAGTCGGCGGCACCAGCGGGAAAGAATCTTCGCTGACCCCGGCCGTACCCGGACCTCGTCGGAGGCCTCGGCATCCAGAGGTTCCAGCTCTGACCACCGCCGAAGCTCCTCCGACAGGGGTTCTCCCTCCGGGGACCATCGACGGAAGGTAAAACCCGCGAGGGCGGCGTCGGTGGACGCTCCTGGCTCCGCGAGGGCCAGGTCGCATAGCCCTGATAGCCGTCCCGGGTCTTTGGAGAAGGAGCACCTCCCGAAGCGACCTCGCCTGGAGTCGGAGTTGCCTGCTCGGGTAAGTCCTGTAGTCCTCCTGGACTCGCCTCCGAGAGTTCCGACGTCGGGCCCGACGCCGTCGGGGCCCGAGTCGGGGGCTGCTGGGTCACCTGAGGTCGGACTCAGGTTGACGGCCTTGGAGAGCAGACTATCTGCCTTCATGGACCAGCAGCGGGCACTGATCGCTAGCCTCGCTGGCGCCACTGCCCCGACCGCCGGGAAGTCGACGTCTAAGTCGACCCCGGAGACCGAGCCGATCCTCGAGTCCATGCGAACTCGAGTCGATCCTCGGTCGAGGTCACCCTCGGCCTCCCGTTCGGGACCGAGGTCGTCGACGCCGACTCCCTCCCTCGGTGTCGGGGCGGCCGACGCCTCCGCCTGCCCGAGCCGACCCCACCGATTCCTCCTCGGAGTCGGCCTGGGAGTCTGAAGAGGAAGAGTCACCTGATTCGTTTCGGACTCGGTGTGTCCCCTCGGACTCACCTGAGTCCGAACCTCGGAAGCAGTCCTCTCCGGAGGATGCCCGGTTCTCGGACTTCGTCAGGGATATGGCCAAGGCTTTGGCCTTCCCTGCGGATCCGAGGAGGAGCCTCGAGCCGAAGAGCTCGACGCCCTTCAGTATGACTCTCCCGCCAGGGAGCACTTTACTGTACCGGTTCCTCCCATGCTGGAACGACTACTCTTCCGCATGTGGGAGAGTCCAGCCTCGTCGCCGGTATTGAGCAAGCGGGTCGATTCCATCTATCGAGTCCGCAAGAGTCCTGGCTTCCAAAAAGCACAGCTGCCACACCATTCCATGGTAGTGGAATCGGCCATGCATAGGCTTAAGAGCCAAAAGATGCACTCCTCGGTGCCTCCTGGCAGGGAGGCCTGTAACCTGGATGGCCTTGGTAAGAAGTGTTTCCAGGGCTCTATGCTTGCTTCTCGTGTCCAGACCTACCAGCTATACATGGGCATGTATCTCCGAGACCTGGCTAAAGAGATAGCCGGATTCTCCGCTGGACTGTCCGAGGAACCTTTGCGGAGGTTCCTGGCCTTGACAACTGGTATTCGGGAATGCTCCAAATACATGTCCCGAGCAGCCTATGATGGCTTTGAAGCATCGGCTCGCGTGGCCGCAGCTGGCATCGGTGCCCGCCGACAAGCTTGGCTTCAGTCGTCTGACCTGGAACCCTGGGTGCAGGACAAGTTGGTCGATGTCCCCTGCCGAGGTGAGAACCTCTTTGGCAAGCCCATGGCTGAAAAGGCTGCACAAATCGAGACGGAGACTCTCACCAGGACTAGGCTTTCTAGGAAGACCTCCGCCCCTTCCCAGAAAAAGAAGGGCTCGGGAAAGAAGTCCTTTTACCCGAGAAAGGCGGCTGCCTATAAACACTACCCACAATATCAGGCCTCCGCAGCTCCCCCACAGGGCCAGCGGGCCAAGGGACGGGGTAACGGGTCCCGTAGGCAGCAAGCCCCCAAGCCTGCACCACCAGCCCCTGCTCAGCAGGGTGGGGGTTTTTGACTTCCTCAGCATAGCCTCTCCCCCTCCGCTGGCTCCTCCCAGCACCGGAGGCCGGCTGGTTCACTTCGCACACAGGTGGTCCAACATCACTTCAGATGCCTGGGTGCTTCAAGTCGTAAGAGAAGGATATCTTCTCCACTTCCATCAGGTCCCTCCCTCTTATTTCCAGGGAGAACCTCCACGACTCCCTCTGCACAGGGACTTACTCCTTCAGGAGTTAGCAAGTCTTCTTCAGGAACAGGCTGTGGAACCGGTGCCCCACCACCTGAGAGGTCAAGGCTTTTATTCCAGGTATTTCCTGATACCAAAAAGGACAGGAGGCCTCAGACCCATCCTGGACTTGCGCAACCTCAACAAGTTCCTCGTGAGGGAAACGTTCAAGATGCTTACCCTTGGAATCCTTCTGCCCTACCTCCAGCAGGGAGATTGGCTATGCTCCTTGGATCTAAAGGATGCCTACACGCACATCCTCATCCACCCAAGCCACCGCCAATACCTACGGTTTGTGGTGGCAGGAAATCATTACCAGTACAGAGTACTGCCCTTTGGCCTATCCTCCGCACCGCGAGTCTTCACAAAATGTCTCGCGGTGGTGGCGGCCTATCTCCGGCTTCACGGCCTCTATGTCTTTCCGTACCTCGACGACTGGCTCATCAGAGCATCGTCCTCTCCGGCAGTCACCAATGCCACACACCGCACAGTGACTCTTCTGCAGTACTTGGGCTTTGTCATAAACTTCGCAAAGTCCACTTTGCTCCCTTCACAGGATCTCGAGTTCATCGGCGCAAGACTGCACACTCCTCAGGCACGAGCTTTCCTGCCTCTCGACAGGGCTCAACGGCTCATGGACCTAGCCGGCCGTTTTTCGCAGCCAGTCCCTGGTCTCCGCCAGGCGCTTCCTGAGACTACTCGGCCATATGGCTTCCACCGTCCACGTGACCCCCAATGCCCGCCTGAATATGCGGCCTGCTCAATGGTGCCTTCGCAAGCAGTGGCAACAAGCCACCGGCGGACTAGCCGACTTAGTGCGCATCTCCGGGCCGCTGGCCTCTTCTCTACAGTGGTGGCTTCATCGGCCGAACCTGGTGCTCGGAATGCCTTTTCAGTCGCCTCAGCCGGCTCAAGTGCTGACGACCGATGCTTCCCTCCTAGGTTGGGGAGCACATTGCCAAGGGGCATGTACTCAAGGTCTCTGGACCGCGTGGGAGTCTGCTCAGCAGATCAACTTCCTAGAGCTCAGAGCAATCCGTCTGGCGCTCAAGGCTTTCTCTCACCTGACTTCTCACCAGTCCGTCCTTGTCCAGACGGACAATCAAGTTGCCATGTTCTACGTGAACAAACAGGGGGGCACGGGCTCCTTCCTTCTCTGCCGAGAAGCTCAGAGGCTCTGCTCTTGGGCCATCAGTCACGGCATTCTTCTCAAGGCAGTTTATCTCCCAGGCCAAGAAAATTGCCTGGCGGACAAACTCAGCAGGATACTCCAGCCGCACGAGTGGCGTCTGGATCCCTTGGTAGTTCAGAAACTTTTTCTGAAGTGGGGCCTCCCCACGATGGATCTCTTTGCCAGTCCTCTCAACCGGCAACTTCCTCGCTTCTGCTCTCGTCAGCCACATCCCCTTCGAGTAGCGGCAGATGCTTTTCTACTCTCATGGTCGGAGAGCCTTCTCTATGCTTTTCCTCCCATCCCGCTAGTCTCTCGAACTCTTTTCAAGGTTCTCCGAGACAAAGCTTCCATGATCCTGGTGGCTCCTCGCTGGCCCAGGCAGCCGTGGTTTCCACTCCTGTTGCAATTAGCGGTAGAGGATCCGTTCCCTCTGGGGTTTCAACCGGATCTCCTAACACAGGATCAGGGGTCCCTGCTACACCCCAACCTCAGATCTCTCAATCTAATGGCCTGGCGGCTGAAAGGGTAGTCCTTGCTCCCCTTCTCCTGCCGGCAGAGGTGGAAGAGGTCGTCCTAGCTTCTCGGCGACCTTCTACCCGCAAATGCTACGCCTTTAAATGGCGTCGCTTTTCCGTTTGGTGTGCCCAGCAGTCTCAGGATCCCTTCTCCTGCTCGGTGTCGGTGATCTTGCAGTACTTGCTCTACCTCTCTAACATGGGACTTAAGTCCAACTCCGTCAAAGTTCGCCTCAGTGCTCTTTCAGCACATCATGTGCCGGTGAACGGCAGACCTCTTTCCAGCGACCCTCTCGTGGCAAGGTTTCTCCGAGGTCTCCTTCTACTTAAACCACCTCTGCGCCCGCCAGCACCTGACTGGGATCTGAATGTGGTTTTACAGCGGATCACCTGTCCGCCTTTTGAACCAATGGCTACCTGTTCTCTCCGTTTTCTGTCTTGGAAAACCTTATTCCTGATAGCCCTCACTTCCGCTAGACGCGTAAGTGAATTGCAGGCCCTCGTGTCTGATCCCCCTTACACTCTGTTCTACAAGAATAGGGTAGTCTTACGGACTCACCCAAAATTTCTTCCAAAAGTGGTCTCCCCTTTTCACATCAATCAGGAGGTGGTACTTCCGACCTTCTTTTCCAGGCCACACTCCAGCCGAGCTGAAATGGTCCTGCATACCCTGGACTGTAGAAGGGCGTTGAACTTCTACCTTGACCGTACGCGGGAGCACCGCAAAGCTGCTCAGCTCTTTGTGTCTTTTGACCCCAATAAATTGGGGCTCCCTGTCTCCAAGCGTACTCTGTCCATCTGGGTTGCTGACTGTATCGCTTGGGCTTATGGGGCAGCCGGACTCTCGTTAGAAAGTCGGGTCACGGCTCATTGTGTTCGGGCGAAGGCTACGTCAGTGGCTTACCTCTGCTCTGTTCCGCTGGCAGACATCTGCCGGGCCGCTACTTGGTCTTCGAGCCAGACTTTTGCGGTCCATTACTGTCTCGAGAGGGAGTCCCGCAGGGACAGTGCTTTCGGACAGGCAGTCCTCCGAAATCTCTTCGAGGTTTGAGCAACTCCTACCCTCCATCCCGGATGAGGGCTACCGGTGGGTAATAAGTCAGTGAAGATTCCTTCCTTCTGTGCCGCTGAGCTAGAGGGAGCTCATTTTTGTGCTTAGGGTCTCCGGTAGCCTTAAGCTTGGGAGTCCCATATGTGAGGACTGACTTCCTGCTTGGTCCTGGAGAAAGCGTAGTTACTCACCTGTAACAGGTGTTCTCCAGGAGCAGCAGGAATCAGTCCTCACAACCCTCCCTCCTCCCCTTGGAGTTGCGATTATCTGCTTTAGTTGTTTTGCATATTTTTACGCTGTCTTTTTAGCTAAGTCATCTGACTGGCTAAGATGGCACCCTTGGGTGGGAAGGAGACCGTGCATGCGCGCTGCAATTCCCAAAGGCTTTCTTTGAAAGCTGGGGAAAATTGCTCCGCGAGGGCTCCGTCGGCACCGACGTCACCCATATGTGAGGACTGATTCCTGCTGCTCCTGGAGAACACCTGTTACAGGTGAGTAACTACGCTTTATCCATAGAGTACTCCAGGAAGGCAGACAGGTCCAAACTGTCTGTAGGTACTAGTGAGTCTAAGCCACCCTCTTCATCAGGCTCAACCTTCTTTCTAGGCGGTAAATATAGCTGGCTGAGGGGAATTTCATCGGGATTCATGATCTTTAAAACATCCTTCAAATACATTTTCCAAAGTTCCTTAGCCGACAGTTGCCTCATCTTAGGGAAGTTCAAGAGCCGGATATTTTTGGCTCTGTTAGCATTCTCCATTGACTCTACTTTATAATGCAGAGACAGACTGTCTTTAATAAAGCTTCCTATAGCTGATTGCATAGAGGTCGGCTGAGCCTCAACAATACCAGCTCGATTATACAGTACATTAAAACCTTCCTCATATTCTTCCATCTTAGTGACCACTTGCCATGAAAACACCAAAACCTAGGAAATGTTAGTACTCACTGAAGCCTCGATTCGCCACAAAACACCAAAGATATCTTCCAGCCTTATTTTCTTGGGCTGCATATCCACTGCGCCAACAGAAACACTGTTAGGCTGCGGCATGGGGAGCGGGGCCAAGGATTTCCAAGAAATTCCCAACACCAAGGTTACTGCATGTAGGCTCTTACTCTGATGCAAGGAGGGAACTGCTTCCACCACACCAGGTCACCCCTCTCCCCTCCTCGCACAGCCTAGGAGAAGACTGCAATTGAGACTCCGTGCCCACAATCAGCTGCAGAGACCCTTGAACCGCCAGAGAACCATCAGGTGCCACTCCAGGTTGTGGTGGGGGTGATGGCCCACCTGAGCTTAGGGAAACCCCCAGCTCTTCTGGAGGATGCTCCAACTCCGGATCCGCCAACGATAATGAGGACGCTGCAGACACCACATGGCGATCAATAGGGCCTCTAACAATTAATCGCTTGCTGCTGCTGTTAGCCTTTCTTGCCTTTCCCCTTTCTTTTCAGAGCCATAAAGAAACAAAATAGCAGGTAGCAATGTTTACAGCAGGAAAGCATCTCAGCTTGCTTCCATTCTGGTTGCCATCTTGGGACCCCTCTAAATGATCACTTAAATGCATAATGCCATTGGTTGCTATTCTGAAAATACATGCATCAAACTGATGATATGTACTTTCATTGTCGGCATGTCCATGGGTGTAGTATAGGAAGCTGAAGACTCAGAAACCTCAACCACCAGTTCCCACCCAGCCTGGAGGGAGCTTTTGACTCCCCGGGTGGGGCCTCTTCCCCCACCTCCGTGAGACCCTCCCCAGCCCACAGGGGGCCGCCTGGCGCTCTTCACCCATAGACCAGTGGGTTCTACAGATGGTAAAGGAGGATTATCGCCTCAGGTTCCAGCAGACATCCCCAGGATTCTTTCCAGGAGAGCCGGTGCGGCCTCTCCTCACCAGACCTTTCTCCTCTCAGAGCTTGCAGGTTGCTCACAGACAGGGCAGTAGAACCTGTACCCAGGCATTTGTAGGGGAAAAGGTTTCTTCTCCAGGTATTTCCTTGTCCCCAAAAGAACTGAGGACCTCAGGCCCATACTAGACCTGTGAAACCTGAACAGGTTTCTGGTGAGGAAGAAATTCAAGATGCTCTCCCTTGGAACCTTGCTGCCCTACCTCCACCAGGGAGACTGGCTGTGCTCCTTAGACCTAAAAGATGCATATACCCACTTCCTGATTCACCTCTCCCACAGACCGTACCTACAGTTCGTGGTGGGAGAAGAGCACTACCAGTATAGGGTGCTTCCATTCGATCTGGCGTCCTCGACAAGGGTCTTTACAAAATGCCTGGCGCCTACAGGGGGTTTTCATCTTCCTCTGTCTGGAAGACTGGCTCATCAGAGGCAGCATAGCCTCCGAGGCCAGTCAGGCTGCAGGGCGATCAGTTTGCCTCCTGCAGCACCTAGGGTTCGTCATCAACTACCCAAAACCTGGAGTTCATAGGTGTCCAGCTGGATACGTTACAGGCCAAGGCCTTCCTCCCAAAGGACAGGGTACATGCCTCGTGCAGCTGGCGGAAGAGGCGCAGACTCACTGGTTCGTACTGGCCCACTTCCTCCTCTGCCTACTAGGCCACATGGCCTCCACAATCCACATCACACCCCTAGCCCGCTTGCAGATGCGGGTAGCCAAGTGTTGCCTCCGCTCCCAGTGGACTCAGGCCACAACAGGTTGCATGACAGGGTCAGGGTCACCTGCCAACTGGCGGACTCCCTCAACTGATGGCAGTCCCTATGCCACCTCCAGGCAGGGATGCCCTTCCTGGGACCTGCACCGCAGAGGGTCCTGACCCATGGACGCTTCCCTCCTGTGTTGGAGGGCACACTGCTGAAACCTCTGCTCTCAAGGCAGCTGGTTGCAGGAGGAGTCGCTCCTGCAGATCAACCTCAAGGAACTCTGAGCCATCTTCCTGGCCTTGCGAGCATTCCACCACCTCCTGTGCAACCGACCTGTGCTGATCCAGATGGACAACCAGGTTGCCATGTTTTATGTGAACAATCAGGGGAGCATGGGTTTGTACTCCCTTTGCCAGGAAGCAGTGGTTTTTCTGTCCTTTGCGGTACGCCACGGAATGCTCCTATGAGCAGCATACCTTCCAGGTCGGTACTCTTGCTTAGCGGACAAACTCAGCAGAGTCCTCCACCCACACAAAAGGAGTCTGAAACCCAGGGTGGTGCAAAGACTCTTCTGCCTCTGAGGTAAGCCCGTAATGGATCTGTTCGCCTCCCCGGACAACATGCAGCTGCCCCACTAATGCTCACGCCAGCCGCACCCGTGAGGGTGGCAGTGGATGCCTTCCTGATCTCATGGTCTGAGAGCTGCCTCTAATGCCTTCCCACCAACACCGTTGGTGGCCAAGACCCTCTTCATGGTCCAGAACGAGCAGGCATCAGTAATTCTAATCGCCCCCAGATGGGCCCAACAACCCTGGATCTCCAGGAACAAGCAGGAATGAGTCTTCACATATGGGTACGTCAGTACCGACGGAGTCTGTGCGGGAACGCTCCCCAGCGTCCAATCAAAACGCTTTTGGGAGCATCCCAACACGCCTGCGTGCTGCTTTCCCAACTGCCTCTCCTCAGTTTTCGTTTTTCTGCGGAGCCGGCAGGACGTCCTCCTGTCACCGCAGAAAATTCTTTCTTTATTTTTCTATTTTTCTTGTGGTCGCGTCTGCCTTCCCTCGACGCACCGGTACCGCCAGTGTTTTTTTCTTTTCTTTTCCTTACTTTTGTAGGAATTTGTTTATTTTTTCCTTGTTGGTGCCTGACGGCTTTCAGCCTGTTAGGCCTCCTTAGTTTCCTTCATGGAAACGCCAGCCACTAGAATATGTTTTAACTGTGGCAGTACCAAATTGGTATTAGACACCCATAATTGGTGCCTTCCATGTTTGGGACCTGAACACCATCCACTTCAGTGTTCTTCCTGTAGTATTAACTCTTCAAGAAGTTTTCAGCATCGAGCTCCACTCGATGCGCAGTTCCCCTCTGGCCAGAGGGCACCAGCTACATCTTCTTTCTCACAGGATCAGGTAACCAAACAAAAGTCTGTAAAGACTAGCCAGTCCTCGGGTGGTAGATCTCATATGCAGTCAGTTTTTTCTTCTAAATGACCTGCAACATGCTCTCTGCATCTCTACAGAGCAGCTCTTCACTATGGGGCCTTGTTAGAGAGCATATAATTCTAGATGATTAGGAAGGGCTTTACCTAGTTATGTCGACTGGGTTCCCCTGCCCTTACCATTTTCCATTAAAATCTTCTTAAATAAAGGACACAGACCTTTAATTAAGCGAAGACCTGGACAATCATCCAATTCCCTGGATTGGTTCACATCTCTAGTGCACCCCTCCACCAGGGATGTGTTTTTTTTTTCAGTACAGCCAGTCCATGTCTGCTATTTCCTTCCATCTTCAATTCTTCATAGCAGAATTCATATTCATCTTTTTCTCCAGCTGCCTGCTGGAGTTATGGAAGGATTCAGACTTATTGTCTGCATATCAACAACATCCTCTGCAATTTTCATGTAGGTTTCCATTCCTGGTTATTTAAGGGCAAGAGTTCTTACAGGACTCTGAGCTTCCCCTTATCAGTGAGGGAACTCCCTTTGCGTTCCTACTCATAACCAGTAGCAATGGATTCTCCAAAGATTCCCTCAATCAGGTAATACCCTCTTGTTAGTGGAATCTTCTCTCGCCACATACCCCATGACAGGACATGGATATGTGTATATATTTATATGTATATATATATATATATATATATTTATATGTATATAGACATATGCAGGTATGTGCATATATATATATATGTATATGTATATTCACACAGACAGATATATCTGTACTTGCCTATCTATATATCCATATCTTAATAGGATAGTACGTACATGTTTGTCTATATACTATTCTATCTCCAGGAACAAGCAGGAATAAGTCCTCACATATGGGTACGTCGGAACCGACGGAGCCTGCGCGGGAAAGCTCCCCAGCTTCCTAGAATGGAAGCTTTTGGGACCTCCCACTGCACATGCGCGCTGCCTTCCCGCCTTCCTGAACAGCTCTCCTCAGTTTCTCTTTTTCCACGGAGCCAGCAGGTCGTGTATCCTGTCACCGCTGAAGAAATTGTAGTTTTTTGTTTTGTTTCTTTAGACCGCGTACCTGCCTTCCCATACCGATACCGGTATCGCCGGTCTTCCTTTTTCTTTCTTGAAAAATTATTTTCTTTTTCTTTTATTATTTTTCAGCACTTGGTCACTTCAGTTAGGCCTTCAGGCCTACTTGAATTCTCCACATGGAGAAGCCAGCCCCTGGATTTAAGAAGTGTACCAAGTGTACTGCTGTAATATCAGTCACAGACACCCATGAATGGTGTCTTAAATGTTTGGGGCCTGACCACTCCATTCCGGACTGCCCTTCCTGCTCCCAAATGTCTAAGCGTGGGCTGCAGAACCGGGCCAACAAATTCCATGTGCTGTTTGCTTCAGAGAATCCAACATCACAGTCATCCAGGTCATCATCTCCGGATGGATCTCAGGTAACCAAACCTTCTGTGGGCAAGTCCTCAAAGGGCAAATCTCCTTCAAAGCATCGAGAGGCTCTTAGTTTTGAGGACCCTGCCCCAGCCAAACAGCCCCGGCGGGAAGCTCTGCCTTCCAAAACGCCAATTCAGGGGCTACAGGTTGACATCGATGGCACGGCCTCGACAGATCACCTGTTGGACTGCTCTGGGGTACCGGCCCATACCGGTACCGACATCCAGGCAGCCGTGGCGTCTATGGGCAATACTGTCCAATCCATGCAGCAGGCCGTCATGGCTTTCATTAAAGCTGCAACGCCATCGGTACCGCTTCCAGCGGTTCCGGGCCCGGTTCCGGTATCGTCCGCCATGCCAGAACCCAGGCCTTCCTCTTCTAAACGCAAATCGGTACCGTATGGGCTTTCGCTCCATACCGCTTCCATACCCGGTACGCCCGATGTCGATACCGATCGGTATGCGTATCGTGCGTTGGAGGAAACTAGAGAATACACCGATTCCTCTGAGGATTTTGGCTCCTCTGATGAGTCTGCAGAGCTCTCCCTTGACCTTCCTGAGGAACCTTCTTCTCCAAAAAGGAGAATGTCTCCTCCAGAGGATTTGTCCTTTCAGGACTTTATTTTAGAAATGGCTAAAGGCCTTTCTATCACTACCTCCTCTGAAAGGGAACCAAGGTCAAAAAGATTGGATATTTTAGGATACTCTAAGTCTCCTAAAGAAGCAGTTACCCTGCCTATCCATGAAATCCTTCAGGAACAATTGATGGATTTCTGGGAGAACCCTTTAACTCTGTCTCCTTATTCCCGTAGGTTGGACACCATGTATCGGGTCCCTCCTTCTCCTGGTTTTCAGAAAACTCAATTGCCTCACCACTCCATTGTGGTAAAGTCTGCAATGAAAAAGATCAAGAGTACTAAAAGGCACTCTTCTACACCTCCAGGAAGGGAATGTAAGACACTGGACTCTTTTGGTAGGAAAATCTTCCAGGCTAGTATGCTTATAGCCAGGATTAATTCCTACAGCCTCTATATGGGCATGTTCCTAGGGGAACTTGCCAAGAAAGTGCGGCATTTTGCCCCCTTTATCCCTGAGGATAAACAGGAGGACTTCCTTTCTGTAGTGAAACAACTTTCAGATGTTTCTAAGTTCTCCAACAGAGCTGCCTTTGATTCCTTCGAGGGAGCCAGCAGAGCTTCTGGCATTGCTATTGCAGCCAGACGTCTGGCTTGGCTCCAGGCTTCTGATCTGGAACCCTGGGTTCTAGATGGCTTACGGAATCTGCCCTGTACAGGTGAGAACTTATTCGGTGCAGAGTGGCAAGTTAAAGCCACTCAAATGGACGCTGAAAATGCCACCTTAGAGAGACTTTCTAAGTCCACTTCTACTCCCACTAAGAAGAAGTCTTTCAAGAGGCCTTATTATAAGAAGGCCAGATATGCTTCCAATACTGGCCAGCAATCTTCTCAACCTCGTTTTGCGGCTAAACGTCAGCAAACGAAACAAGCAAGAGCAAAGCCTGCAGCAGCTACTACAGCTCAACAGGCTCCACCCCCTCAGGGGTTTTGACTTGCCCCTAGAGAACTTGCCATTCCTGGTTCTGGACCAACCAGAACCTCTCACCATACCTGGAAGGTTAGCTCACTTTGCTCCCAGATGGGAACAAATCACAACAGAGCAATGGACCCTCTCTATCATCCGAGAGGGTTACAAACTTCATTTCTCCAACCTTCCTCCTCATCACATGGTGAGACCCTTCAATTCTCCATCTCCTCTCCTAGCCCTGTTGGGTCGGGAGATCTCTTCTCTGCTTGCCCAAGGGGCCATAGAAGAGGTTCCTCTTCATCAACAAGGGTCAGGTTTCTACTCCCCCTATTTTCTCATTCCAAAGAAGACAGGGGGATTCAGACCAATCCTAGATCTGAGAGAATTGAACAAATTTCTGTACAAGGAGAAATTCAAAATGCTCTCTTTGGGCATTCTCCTTCCATACCTTCAGAGTCAGGACTGGCTTTGTTCTCTAGACCTGCAGGATGCGTATACACATCTACTCATCCATCCATCCCACAGAAAATATCTTCGCTTTCTGTTCAGGGGAAGTCATTACCAATACAGAGTACTTCCCTTCGGTCTCGCCTCTGCCCCAAGAGTCTTTACCAAATGCATGGCAGTCGTAGCCGCATTTCTCAGAAGCATGGGGATTTTCGTATTCCCATATCTGGACGACTGGCTCATTCGAGCTCCAACTCAGTCGCAGGCCCAGATTTCCCTAGACCGCACAAGGAGCCTTCTGCAGTATCTGGGACTGGTGGTAAACCTTCCCAAGTCTCAACTCAGCCCTACTCAGTCTCTAGAATTCATAGGGGCCCAGTTGGACACCACCACTGCAAGAGCCTACCTTCCACTGGTTCGGGGTCAGCGTCTGCTGAGCTTGGCCTCCCAAGCCCAGTCCAGTACTCACTTGACAGCCAGGGAAATGCTACGCCTCCTGGGCCATATGGCCTCCACAGTACATGTGGTGCCCTATGCTCGTCTTCATATGAGAGCAGCTCAATGGACCCTGGCCACCCAGTGGACTCAGGCGTCGGGAGCACTCTCAGACCAAATACAAACCTCAAACCGTCTGTCTTGGTCCCTCCATTGGTGGATATCCAACAAGAATCTGTTGTTGGGGGCTCCCTTTCAGCCCTTGCTACCCCAAGCAACCCTCACAACAGATGCCTCCCAATTGGGGTGGGGAGCCCATCTGCTAACTCTCTCCACTCAGGGCACTTGGTCTCCACAGGAGGCCACCCTTCATATCAACCTCCTGGAACTGCGAGCAATTTACCTTGCCCTCAAGGTCTTCTATACCCTCCTTGCCAACCTGACTGTCCTGGTTCAGACAGACAATCAGGTGGCCATGTTTTACATAAACAAACAAGGAGGGACGGGCTCTCTGTCGCTTTGCAACGAAGCTCTCAGATTATGGGCCTTCGCCAGAGAGCACCAAATTCATCTGCTAGCAGTGTATCTTCCAGGAGTTCAAAACTCTCGAGCAGACAGGCTCAGTCGAGTTCTGCTGCCACACGAGTGGTCCCTACACGTGGACCAGATAAGCAGAATCTTTCAGGAATGGGGGACCCCGGACATAGACCTCTTTGCAAGTCCGTGGAATGCCAAACTTCCCCGGTTCTGTTCCAGGACTCCGTGTCAGGAAGCTCAGGCCACGGACGCCTTTCTCCTCCATTGGGGTCAGGCGTTCCTATATGCCTTTCCACCCATTCCGCTGATTCCCAAGACTCTGTTCAAACTCCAGAGAGATCACGGCTCTATGATCCTCATAGCTCCACGCTGGCCACGCCAAGTGTGGTTCCCTCTGCTTCTACAGCTGTCCCAGGGATCCTCCCTGGACTTAGGAGCTGCACCAGACCTTCTGTCTCAGGAGGAGGGGACTTTGTGGCACCCAAACCCCAAATCCCTACATCTCCGAGCTTGGTTACTGAAGGCTTAAGTCTTCAAGACTTTAATCTTTCTCAACCTGTGAAAGATATCCTTCATGCCTCTAGGAAACCTTCCACGAGGCGGTCTTATGCTTTCAAATGGAAACGTTTTTACATTTGGTGTGCTCAGCAGGGCCTTGACCCTCTGGCACTTCCTTTGAATTCCCTCTTAGACTATCTCCTGCATCTTTCCAATGCAGGCCTTAAGACGAATTCTGTAAGAGTCCATTTAAGTGCTATTTCAGCATCCCTGAAACCTATAAATGGACAACCTATCTCCTCTCATCCTCTTGTTGCAAGATTCATGAGAGGCCTGACTCTCACTAAACCTCCCATCAGACCCCCCCCCGGTCGCATGGGATTTGAATCTAGTGCTTGGTCAGCTTATGAAGCCACCTTTTGAGCCGTTATTTTCTACCTCCTTGAAATTTCTTTCCTGGAAGGTACTATTCCTAATTGCAGTCACTTCCGCTCGCCGCATCAGCGAACTGCAGGCTCTAGTGGCTAATCCACCTTATACAAGATTTCATCATGACAAGGTGGTCCTTAGGACGAATCCCCACTTTATGCCCAAAGTGGTCTCGCCTTTTCATCTTAATCAAGAGGTATATCTACCGGGTTTTTTTCCGGCTCCTCATGCATCCAGTGCAGAGAGGAACCTTCATACTCTGGATTGTAAAAGAGCTCTAGCCTTTTACCTTAATAGGACTCAGCCACATCGAAAGTCTTCTCAACTTTTCGTGGCTTTTGATCCTTCACATTTGGGACTTCCAGTCTCCAAGCGTACACTTTCCAATTGGATTGCTCAGTGTATTTCCTTTGCTTACCAGAGTAAATACATTTCTCTGGAAGGCCATGTCACAGCTCACAATGTGAGAGCCATGGCAACTTCTATGGCTCATCTGCACTCTGTTTCCATTGATCAGATCTGTCGAGCCGCTACCTGGGCCTCGGTTCATACCTTTACAGCCCATTACTGTTTGGACAAGGACTCCCGCCGGGATGCCTTGTTTGGCCAGGCTGTCCTCAAACACCTGTTCCATTCTTAGACAACTCCTGCCCACCTTCCCAGGATGGATGCCTGAGATCCATACGAAGATGGCGAACCCTTGGAGGGGGATCTCCCAGGCATCTCAGCTAGGGAGTCCCCATATGTGAGGACTTATTCCTGCTTGTTCCTGGAGATAGCACAGTTACTTACCTGTAACAGGTGATCTCTGGGAACAGCAGGAATTAGTCCTCACAACCCACCCACCTCCCCTAGGAGTTGTATCTTCTATCTATCTGTCTTCCTGTCCTCTCTCTATTGTCTCAGCTATAAACTCGAAACTGAGGAGAGCTGTTCAGGAAGGCGGGAAGGCAGCGCGCATGTGCAGTGGGAGGTCCCAAAAGCTTCCATTCTAGGAAGCTGGGGAGCTTTCCCGCGCAGGCTCCGTCGGTTCCGACGTACCCATATGTGAGGACTAATTCCTGCTGTTCCCAGAGATCACCTGTTACAGGTAAGTAACTGTGCTTTATCTGTCTGACTAAATGTATCTGTATATACTCATATATATCCATATATTTCCCTATGGGCCCATCAGATAGTCTCTATCCCTTTCTATGCTGTTCCAGCATACTAGGGATCCCCATGAACAGCCACTACTCGTGGTAGTTAGGGGGCTTTTGCACCATGACCTTCACTTTTGGTACACCTAAAGCCCTCCATATCCTCTCTATTACCTATGTAATTTTAAATGCAAAGGACCTTCTGAACCCTCAGAAAATGAGAGGCTACTATGCCTCATGTTCCTGTCCTTTTTCATCTCGAATATAGGAGTCTTCACAGCTCTTTCTCCCATGGGAACTATGTCCTTTTTAGGTCAACAGAGCTTCACTTTTATCCATCTACGGACTTTCGCATCTCCTGCAAAAGTCCTACCTATTTGAACCACCCCAGTTCCACTGGGCTTTCTTCTCACCCTAAGGGTTCTGACCTCAACCTGTTTTTGCACAGTGTATCTACCTCTCCTTTCATTGAGGTACTCTCTGGAGATATTTTCCTGGTTCATATTACCAATTTCATATGAACCCCCATAAAACCCTTGCATTCCACCAGTTGAGGTCCATATGGGTTATTGCACTTCAATGTTTTCACTAGATAGCACTTGTCCAGAGACTCCTTTCCAGGTGTCCTGTTTGGTCCAGCTGTTCCACAGCACATCTTTTTAGTTCAACTCCTACCCTCCATCCCTAGGATGCCTGAAGTTCTTTAGAATAGCATGGCTCTCAGATTTGCAACATGCTGGGACTCCCCCAGGCATCTCAGCTTGGGAGTCCCCATATGTGAAGACTCATTCCTGCTTGTTCCTGGAGATAGCACGGTTACTTACCTGTAACAGGTGATCTCTGGGAACAGCAGGAATAAGTCTTCACAACCCACCCACCTCCCCTAGGAGTTGTATTTCTCTATCTCTACCTCTCTCTCTCTTTGTCTCAGCTTTCAAACTTAACTGAGGAGAGGCAGTTGGGGAAGGCAGCACGCAGGCATGTTGGGATGCTCCCAAAAGCGTTTTGATTGGACGCTGGGGAGCGTTCCCGCGCAGACTCCGTCGATACCGACGTACCCATATGTGAAGACTTATTCCTGCTGTTCCCAGAGATCACCTGTTACAGGTAAGTAACTGTGCTTTCCCTCTGCTGCTCTTTTTGTTGATGGCACTTCCAGTCCCGCTGGGTCAGGATCCGGACCCCCTGTCCCAGGAGGAGGACTTCCTCCTGCACCCCAACTTGGGGTCCCTAGCGTTGACGGCTGGCTGCTGAAAGGGTAGCCTTAGATCTCTAGGAACAAGCAGGAATAAGTCTTCACATATGGGTACGTCTGTACCGACAGAGTCTGCGCGGGAACGCTCCCCAGCGTCCAATCAGAACGCTTTTGGGAGCATCTCAACACGCCTGCGTGCTGCCTTCCCGCCTTTCCCAACTGCCTCTCCTCAGTTTTCGTTTTTCTGCGGAGCCGGCAGGACGTTCTCCTGTCACCGCAGAAAATTTTTCTTTTATTTTTTGGTTTTCTTGTGGTCGTGTCTGCCTTCCCCGACGCCACCGGTACCGCCAGTGTTTCTTTTCTTTTTTCTTGTAATTTTTCCTTTTTAGTGCCTGACTGTTTTTTCGGCCTCCTAGGCCTACTCACTTTCCTTCATGGAAGCACCAGCCACTATCCGTAAGAAATGTTCAAACTATGGCGGTACAAAATTGATTTTAGACACTCATAATTGGTGTCTACCCTGCTTGGGTCCTGTCCACTATCCGCTGGAGTGTCCCTCCTGCAACAGTATAGTCGGAAGAAGTCTTCAGCATCGAGTTCACCTCGATACGCGGTCCCCATTCAACTTCAGGGCAACGACCACCCTTTCTTCTTCGCAGGATCAGGTAACCCAAAAACAGTCTGTTAAGACTAGCCAGTCCTCGAGTGGTAGATCTCATGCACGGCATAGAGATGCCTCTGGCCTTGCCCTCGAGGGCACACTGGCTTTAAAACCCCGGTGGGAGTCTTCGGCCTCCAAATCCTTAATGGGGTTTCAGGTTGTTCCTGAGGTTCACCCCTCTCCGAATATACCTGAGCCATGCTCGGTGGTGGCATACGCTTTGAGTGGTACCCATACCTTGGCATTAGCAATGGTGTTGGATGAAACATTCCTCACCAAAGATCGCAGTCTGGTGCCCTTGGTTCCTTCGGGCCCGTTAGAGATGCTGCAGACCGATCTTCCAGTATCGGTACCTGTACTGGTACCGACGTCGGTACCCTCCAGATGTGCATCGATAGACTCGCTTCTTTCGATGCCGAGTCTGGAGTCGATCTCCAGTCTGGATGACTGGGTACCGACTCGCCTTGGTACCGACACCGGATGGTACCGAAGGCACGGTTCCGATGATCCATGTTGGGCACTCTCAGTTTCTTCGGTACCGTTAGAGCTGTCACCGACTGGTCTTCATGTATCGGTATCGGATACGGTACCGGAGTTGGTACCGGTATCGGCATTAGCATCGCTGTCGGTACCTTCCATGCTTGTTTCAACAGGCTCGCTTCCTTCGGTACCGAGTTTGGAATCGATCCCTAGCATGGACGATGCACTACCGACTGCTTGTGGTCCCGACCTCCTGCGGTACCGGCGACCATCCTGTAAGGACAGTCCGATGCTCCACCCCTTAGGGTCTTCTATTCCAATGAATTTGGATAGATCCCTGGGTGCCAATGCTAGTTCTTCAACAGATCTAGCCTGTACTCCTCTTTGTAGAGGACTTCCCTCTGGAGATTTTTCTTTTCAGGCATTCCTGCTTGATATGGCAAAGTCACTTGCCATTTCTATACCTGGTCAAGATCCTGCACCAAGGAATACAAAATCTCTGTATATTCCCTGGAGTCCAAAGGAGGACATCATGCTTCCTTTGCATCAAACCTTGCAGGATCTGCTCTTTCGAATGTGGGAAACTCCTTTAACGGTATCCCCACCTTCTAGGGCAACTGACCTTCTATACAAGGTGCCCCCTTCTCCAGGTTTTCAAAAGACTCAACTTCCTCATCATTCCATTGTTGTAGAATCAGCAATGAGGCGTGTTAAGAGTACTAAAAAGCACTCTTCTTATCCGCCAGGTCGTGAGTCTAAGACTTTAGATGCCTTTGGACGCCAAACCTTCCAGACATCCATGCTTTCAGCAAGAATTCTCTCATATATTTTCTATATGGGATTATCTCTTGAAGAAGTCACAAAGAATTTACTACTTTTGACCCCTTTTCTTCAAGAGCCCAAAAGAGCAGACTATTCCTTATTGGTCAGTCATGCTCAAAATATCTCTAGGTTCCTTACTCGTGCTTCCCTAGTCTCCTTTAAGTCTGTTAGCAGAATTTCTGCTATAGCTATAGGGGCACGACGTAAAGCCTGGCTCCAAGTTTCAGACTTGGACAAATGGGTACAAGAAAGACTGGGAAATACTCCTTGCACTGGAGAAAATCTCTTTAACAAGGAGTCTTTACTCCAAGCTGCTCAGTTAACCACTGACATTGCTGTTTTCAGAGGCTTGTCTACGCCTTCCTCTTTCCCAGTTTGTAGGAAATTTCCTAACAAACTTTGTTCCCCTAAGGGGAAAAAGTTTTATCCATCTTCTACCCATCATACAAATGTTCCCAGACAGGGGAAACATCAGACCGGGCTAAAGAAACCACAACCTCAACAGGTTCAGCAAACCCAGCAGCCGCAGGGTTTCTGATAGATTATCATTACATCTCCTGTTTGGGGGTTAGAGTTTGTAGTCTGCTTCTTTTCACTTGAAGCATCTACACTAATTTCATCCTAAATTCTCATGGATCTCTTTTCACGAGACATCCTTTCTTTTTGCTCTAAGAGTTTTTATGATGATCATGCCTATAGTTAACAGGTTTCTCCTCTTCCTCCTACTGGGAAAAAGAGGTGTAACAACTATCAATAAGACAGTTTTCCCTGTACTAGCATGTATCATCTTACCTGTCAGAGACTTACTGCATCGTGAGTCTCCTTCAACTCTGTCTTACCTGCCCTCTTACTACAACATTCGGTTTGTAAGAGTGGTTCTATTACACTGGTAAGCCCCTATGGTTCTCTGCCTATTCCAGGAAGGGGTTTCCTTTCCAGAGTTGTCTCCCCCTTTCACACTCTTACTTTAGGGCAGCTTATCAGACAATAACGAAGTCTTACCACTCCTGCTTATGTCTGTTGTTTCTTTTTCCAATCTGAAAAAAAAAAAGGGATTTTTTTTCCGCTGCCCTGGTAATTGCTGCAAATGCAGCAGCTCCTAGTGGTTAAACCACTGGTTCTGTTTTCCCCACACAACCAGGGTTTGTCCTCCACTAGCAATCCTTCTGGCCTGGGTAGTAAACCCAAAACAGGTTATCAACCTTTTTTGGAAACCCTATCATCACAGGCTTGTTGGTTTGACTTCTATTCTTCGCCATCTCCAATTCCCTTGTTTTTGGCAGAATAGTTTGTTACCTACTGGCTTTAACCGGCCAGTTTTTTCTTCTAACCAACCTGCAACATGCTCTCTGCAACTCTACAGAGTAGCTTTGCACTATGGGCCCTTGCTAGAGAGCATTAGTATCTTGTCTAGCAGATAATCCCAGATGGTTAGGAGGGGTTCACCCAATCATGCTCCCACGACTGGTAGTTGTTCCCTACCCTTACCATCTCATTTAAAGTCTCTTTTCAAAACAAAGGACACAGGCCTTACATAACGTGAAAACCTAAAGAATGGCCAATTCCCTGGCTTGGTCCACCTCTTCTTTGGACGTCTCACCAGGGATAGTTTTCTTTTCGTTGCAGCTCGTCCTTATATGCTTCCTTCCCAATACTTCATGGGAAGCTCATGTTCAACTGAAGGACGCATGATACCCATCTTGCCCTCATAGGCGGGTCAATATGGTATCTTATTCCATTGGCGTCTTCTATCCATTTACCATACTGGAGTTCTAGAGAGATCTGGACTTGCTGCCTGCAGACTGAAGTTATCCTCTGCATTTTTCACATAGGCCATCCTGGTTATTCAAGAGCTCAAATTCTTAAAGGAATCTAGACTCCTCCTTGTCAGGGAGACCATTCCTCTGACTCTGTCAATCATAACCAGGGAAAGAAGATTCTCTATGCATCTATTCAAGCAGGTATCACCCTTCTTGCTATTAGATGAATATTTCTCTCTCCCCATATTCCTATGGGGATCTAGTTATATAGGCATGTCTCCATCTACATACGTGGAGACATGTGTCTATATGTCTACATGTTTATATATATCTATATCTTATATGTATCTGTGTATCTTCTGCCCATGTATATCTCTGTATATATATATCCATATATACTCCTATATGTATATATATTTATAAATATATATATATATATATATATAAATATGTGTGTATATATATATTTTTATATATACAGTCAAACCTCGTTTTTCATGATTAATCCGTTCGAAAAAGTCTGACTAAAACCGAAACGTATGAAAACTGAAGCAATATTTCCCATAAGAAATAATGTAAATCCAATTAATCCGTTCCAGACACCCAAAAATATTCACAAAAAATACATTTTATAGAGAATAACTATATTTTTACATACAGAAAACAATGAGAAATAAATATAAATGACTAATGAAATGGATAAATGAACATTTAACATCACTGAAAGCAAGCTAAGTACAGTACTGTACAGTACAGTATGTTAACATCTGGCCTTAGCCACCCCTGACAAGCTGCTGTGCCCAGCTCTCTTCGGAATCACATTGAATTCAGTCCATTAAAATACCTTTACATTATCTGCTCAATGCTTCAGAATGGCAGAAAATCTTAATGATATAGCTTCAGACGTACCCTGCAAGAGAAAGAACTGCCTCCCACATTCATGCAACATCTCCTGCTTACGTTGACAGCTTTTCTTCCCTGCTACCGGGACAAAATCTCAGTCAAAAGACGTTGAAAACCGAAGCAATGCATGAAAACCGGGACAAAATCTCAGTCAGAAAAGACGTTGAAAACCGAAGCGTATGAAAACCGGGGCAAATGAAAACCGAGGTTTGACTGTATATATATCGAGATATATCTTTTAGGTAGATATGTATCTACGTACTTATCTATCTGTCTGTTTAGGTTCATATATCCATATATTCCTATATGACTCTGACAGATGGGCACTACCCCTATCAATGCTGTGCCAGCATGCATAGGGTTCTACACATACAACCACTCCCAGGGTTAGGTACCTCTGAAGCTCTCCATGTACCTTTTTCTTTCCTAATTGACCTCATTTAGGAAAGACATTGCAGATCTTCAGTTAATCTAAAGCTGTAACGCTTCATAAGTCTGTCCTTACTTTGTAATCGGATACAGGGGTCTTCCATACCCCTTCTCTCCTACATGGACTATTTCTATTGTCTATCCAAATCGGTCAGACTTATTTTCCTTTTGGTCCTAGGATTGTACTGTTCTTCGGCCAAAAGAGCTTAAGCTTTGTCTAATAGTACCTTCTGCGTTTCCCGCTGAAGCCCTACCTCATTGTACTACCCCAGTTTCCCCTGGGGCTATTTCTCACCCTGAAGGGTTCTGACCTCCACTTGTTTTTTTCTACAGTTTATTACCTCTACTTCACAGTGAGGTACTCCTTGAGGATCTTCTACTGGCTCTTCTAACAGATCCATATGAACCTCAATAGACTTTTTACAATACCACCAAGGGAGGTCCATATTAGAATATTGCACTCAATATTTTTACTACTAAATTTCATCTCACAGGGTCTTCCTCTATAGAAGTCCTGTTCTAGTCCAGCTGTTTCACAGTCCTGTTCTAGTCCAGCTGTTCCACAGCACCTTTCTGTAATAAGAACATAAGATATGACATACTGGGTCAGACCAAGGTCCATCAAGCCCAGTATTCTGTTTCCAACAGTGGCCAATCTAGGTCATATGTACCTAGCAGTTTCCCCAAGAGACACAAGTTCCACAATGCTTGTACTGGGTCAAGCATTGATATCTTCGGTCACTTCTTAATAATGGTTTATGGACCTTTCCTCCAGGAACTTGTCCAAACCTTTTTTTAAACCCAGCTACACTAACAGCCTTTACTACATCCTCCGGTAACAAATTCCAGAGTTTGATTACACGTTGAGTGAAAAAATATTTTCTTTTATTAGTCTTAAATAGTTTACCCTGTAGCTTCATTGCATGTCCCCTAGTCTTTCTATATTCTGATAACGTAAACAATCGATCTACGTTTACCCGTTCCACTCCGTTCATTAATTTATAGACTTCTATCATATCTCCCCTCAGCCGTCTCTTTTCCAGGTTAAAGAGCCCTAACCTTTTTAGCCTTTCCTCATAGGAGTATCCTTCCATCCCCTTTACCATTTTAGTGGCTCTTCTCTGAACCTTTTCTAAAATCTATATATCCTTTTTAAGATACGGCGACCAGAATTGCACACAATATTCAAGGTGCGGTCTCACCATGGAACGATATAGAGGCATTATAATATCTTTTGTTTTATTTTCCATTCCTTTCCTTATCATACCTAGCATTCTATTTGCTCTCTTGGCTGCCGCTGCACACTGGGCCGAGGGTTTTAACATGGTATCCACAATGACGCCTAAATCTTTTTCCTGGGTGGTGGTTCCTAATGTGGAACCTTGCATCGTGTAACCATAGTTTGGGTTGTTCTTCCCTAGGTGCATAACCTTGCACTTGTCCACATTAAATTTCATCTGCCATTTTGATGCCCAGTCTTCCAATTTAACAAGATCCTCTTGCAATTTTTCACAATCCTCTTGGGTTTTAACAACTTTAAATAGTTTTGTGTCATCTGCAAATTTGATAACCTCACTCGTTATTCCACTTTCCAGGTCATTTATGAATATGTCAAAAAGCAGCGGACCCAGCACAGATCCCTGGGGTACACCACTATTCACCTTTCTCCATTGGGAAAATTGGCCATTTAGCCCTACCCTCTGTTTTCTATCTTTTAACCAGTTCCTGATCCACAATAGTACACTGCCTCCTATCCCATGACTCTTTAGTTTTGCCAAAAGTCTCTGATGAGGGACCTTGTCAAAGGCTTTCTGAAAGTCCAGATACACAATATCAACCGACTCACCTTTGTCCACCTGTTTATTCACTCCTCCAAAAAAACATAACAGATTAGTAAGACAAGATCTTCCTTGTCTAAAGCCATGTTGGCTGTCTCCCATTAGGTCGTGACTATCTACATGCTGAGTAATTTTATTCTTTATGATGGTTTCTACCATTTTTCCCGGTACTGACGTCAGGCTCACCGGTCTGTAGTTTCCCGGATCACCCCTGGAACCCTTTTTAAAAATTGGTGTTACATTGGCGATCCTCCAATCTTCAGGTATTAGAGATGATTTTAATGATAGTTCACTGATTACTAATAGCAGGTCTGCAATCTCATATTTCAGTTCTTTCAACACCCTTGGATGTATATCATCCGGCCCAGGTGATTTGCTACTCTTCAGTTTATCTAATAGTTGTAAGACATCTTCCCGATGTATCGATATTTCCTTCAATTCTTCCGCACCTTTAAATACCACTTCAGTCATGGGTAACATCCCTACATCTTCCTCAGTAAAGACTGAAGCAAAGAATTCAACTCCTACCCTCCATCCCCAGGATGCCTGAGGTTCTGAGGAGTAACATGGCTCATTCTAGATTCGCAACATGCTAGGACTCCCTCCGGGCATCTTAGCTTGGGGAGTCCCCATATGTGAAGACTTATTCCTGCTTGTTCCTAGAGATAGCACAGTTACTTACCTGTAACAGGTGATCTCTGGGAACAGCAGGAATTAGTCTTCACAACCCACCCACCTCCCCTAGGAGTTGTATCTCTCTATCTCTATCTTTCCCTTTCTCTCGCTCTCTCTCTCTTTGTCTCAGCTTTAAAACTTAACTGAGGAGAGGCAGTTGGGAAAGGCGGGAAGGCAGCACGCAGGCTTGTTGGGATGCTCCCAAAAGCGTTCTGATTGGACGCTGGGGAGCGTTCCCGCGCAGACTCCGTCGGTACCGACGTACCCATATGTGAAGACTAATTCCTGCTGTTCCCAGAGATCACCTGTTACAGGTAAGTAACTGTGCTTTCCTTTCGTTCTCCCAGGGGAAGTCGAGAAGATCCTCCTGAAAACCTCCACCAGGCAGGCGTACGCTTTTAAATGGAGAAGATTCTACATCTGGTGTGAGGAGCGAGGAAAGAACACTTCCTCCTGCCGTGTGCAACTAATGCTGCAGTATTTACTGCACCTCTCACACACCAGCCTGCAATCTAATTCGGTGAGGGTGCACCTGAATGCCATAGCCGCTCAACATCACCCTGTAGAGGGGAAATCCCTCTCAAACAGCCCCTGGTCTCCAGGTTCCTCCGGGGTCTCTTGCTATTGATGCCCCCTCTCTGCCTCCTGGCTGCGGAATGGGACCTTAATGTGGTGCTCTCCCCAACTCGCCAGACCGCCGTTTGAGCCTCTGACCACTTGCTATTTGAGATACCTCTCCTGGAAAGTGGTCTTCCAGGTGGCCATCATGTCTGCTCGGAGAGTGAGCGACCTCCAGGCCTTAGTGGCAGATCCACCATATACAAGGTTCTATAAGAACAGGGTAGTGCTCCGCATACACCTCATATTCCTCCCCAAAGTGATATCTCCTTTCCACCTCAACCAGTGGGAGTGGTGGTCCTCACCTTTTTTCCATGGCCCCATGCTGGCAGGGAGGAGATCAAATTGCATACGCTAGATTTATAAGCATGCCTTATCCTTCTATCTGCAAAAGACCCATGTCCATCGCAAAGCTCCTCAGCTCTTTGTGTCATATGACCCCAGTAGACCGGGGCTCCTAGTGACAAAGTGAACTCTGTCCACGTGGATGGCGGACTGCATCGCCCTCACCTATGAGCGAGCAGGCCCCTCCCTTGAGCGCTGGATCATGTGCATTGTGTGCAGGTCATGGCCATGTTGGTAGCTACCCTCCGCTCAGTGCTGGTGACGGAAATCTGCAGAGCCGCCACGTGGTCTTCAATTCATACATTAGTAGCGCATTACTGCCTGAAGAGTAAGTCCCACAGGGAGATTGCCTTTGGGCAGGCAGTACTCCGTAATATTTTCGGGATGTAGGCAACGCCTGCCCTCCGACCCTTCTGTGTTCAGGCTACCAGAGTGATAGTGTCACTGGACGCGAGGATCTTTCAGAGTCTCCCTGTTGGGTCTCACCTTCTGCAACTCAGGGCTACCTGTTCGTGTGCCGTTGGTACTGTTGTGGTTCGGTCCTCAGCAGCCTGGAGATAGGGAGTCCCATATATGAGTACTGACTTCCTGCTTGTTCCTGGAGAAAGCATAGTTACTCACCTGTAACAGGTGTTCTCCGGGAACAGCAGGAATCAGTCCTCACAACCCTCCCTCCTCCCCTTGGAGTTGCCTCCTACATTGTTTTATGTTCTTTTTCACTAGGTCATCAGTCTGACCAAGATGGTACCCTTGGGCGGGAAGGGGAGCACGCATGCATTGTAGCATTCTCAAAGGCTTTCTTTGAAAACTGGGGAAATGTTCCGCAGAGGATCCTGACCCATGGACGCTTCCCTCCTGTGTTGGAGGGCACACTGCTGAAACCTCTGCTCTCAAGGCAGCTGGTCGCAGGAGTCGCCGCTCCTGTAGATCAACCTCAAGGAACTCTGAGCCATCTTCCTGGCCTTGCGAGCATTCCACCACCTCCTGTGCAACCGACCTGTGCTGATCCAAATGGACAACCAGGTTGCCATGTTTTATGTGAACAATCAGGGGAGCATGGGTTTGTACTCCCTTTGCCAGGAAGCAGTGGCTCTCCTGTCCTTTGCGGTACGCCACGGAATGCTCCTATGAGCAGCATACCTTCCAGGTCGGAACTCTTGCTTAGCAGACAAACTCAGCAGAGTCCTCCGCCCACACAGTATGTGAGGACTGATTCCTGCTGTTCCAGAGAACACCTGTTACAGGTGAGTAACTACACTTTCTCAACAGTGTATTGCCTCTGTCCTCTGTCTAGTGCTATCTGACTGCACATTTAGGTGTGCTTTTTTTCTCTCCTTATCACTATTCCTCTACAAAGCCTCTCTTGTAGGTATTCAAAGTCTTCAGTTTTTTACCTTGCCTGAGCTTTACTAGGGCACTTCCTGTGGACTACCAGCTTTCACTTGCTTGCATTCATCACTTGCCCCGCCCCTCTTGTTCAGTTCTGCCTTTCTGTTTTCAGCTGTGTGTGTGTGTGTGTTTGTGTGTGTGTCTCTCTCTCTCCTCTTCCTTATTTATTTATTTTATTTATTTATTTTTATTTCTTATATACCGCGCTATTATAATCAGTGCGGTTTACATTTGAACAGAACATACAAGAATGTAACAAGTTACATCGAGTTTTTACATTGAACAGGGAAAAGTAAACATGGAGGAAAAAAACCGAGGGAAAACTATGTACAAGTTATATACAAATTATATACATATTATGGATACTCTTACGAATAAAATCTAAAAAAACTTTACCTAGAGGCCTGGGCTAGTGGGTCAAGGAAGCAGATAGGGGAAAAAATGGTTAGCCGTTATCTACAGGAGGATGATCTAAGGGACGGACTAGGAAGGGAGGTAAGGTGATGGCAGTGTGAGTGTCTGGATTGGTGTCAGGGTAATGTTGTAAGAATAGGTGGTATTTGAGGGCTTTTTGGAATAGCGCCAGGTTTGAGATGGCCCGGATTTCAGCAGGGAGGGCATTCCATGCCAAAGGTGCAAAAATGGAGAAGGCTCTACTTGCTGTTGCCTTCCTACATTTTATCAACAATTTTGTGACTTCGAGTGTATTCATCGATGTAGATCTCCTGGTTCTGTTGTCTGGTGTGCTGTGGAGAAGATCACTGATGGGCATGGGGGGATGGTTCTTAAGGGCCTTGAATGTCATGACCAGAGCCTTGAAATGGATTCTGGCCCGCAGCGGAAGCCAGTGTAGGTTCTTTAGAATTGGCGTTATGTGGTCTGATCTTGAGAGCCCTGTCAGTACCCTTGCAGCTGAGTTCATGGCAAGACGTAGCGGGTTAAGAGTCGACTGTGGGAGTCCGAGTAGGATAATGTTGGCAAAGTCGAGGTGTGGGATGACTAATGCTTGGAATATTGAACGGTAGTCAGAGAAGTCAAGAAGTGGGCGGAGATGGCGTAGTGATCGGATCTTATGGTATATTGCTTTAGTTGTGTTTATGACGTGCTGACATGTCAAGACGCTGGTCGAGGGTGATGCCCAGGTAGCAAATTGTAGATTTGGACTTCAGTTCACTGTTATTGACTAGAAGTGAGGAAGGTGGCGTGAACTTCTGGTTTCGCGAGATGAATAATACATCTGTTTTGCTGTGGTTAATACATAGATTTTGAGAGAGGAGCCAATCCGCTACCGCTTCAAAGCATCTTGTAATTGGAGAAACGTCAGGCTGATCGATTTTAAACTGTGTGTACATTAGGATGTCGTCCGCATATGCAAGGCATTGGACATTGAAGGAACGGATTATCTCACACTCCCTCCCCACAACCCCCCCCCCCCCCGGCTTATAGTCTCATAGCCGCCCTGTGCTTATTACCACGTTCACTCACAGTTGCATCTTTCCCCTGCAATCTTACCACCTATCCTTTTACTACTTCTGACTTTTGTGCTCCTCCCAGTCTCTCTCTTTATGGCTTCTCAACACTTTTTCTTCCTATTGCTCATGCTCCCTAATTGTCTCCCCTCCTACCAACACCTTCAATCACCTCCTCCTTATCTCCTCTTTACCATCCTCGCTTCCCCCACCATCTTGTCATCTACCCTATCATCAGCTTTTGAGCTTCACCACTTTCTCCCTCTCATTCAGCCATCTCCTCTCTCTCTCTCTGAAACATCCTCACCCTTGTTACCACTGTGCTGTCTCCTTTTTACCCCACACTCTTCTCCTGCTCCTTCTCTCTTCTGGAGATATCAACGCCAACCCTGGTCCCCTAGACTTCTGTCACACTCCCAGAACAGATCCTCATGCAACAACTCAAATCTTATTCATATCCCTCTCTGCCCCCCTCTTCTATTGTGGATCAGGAACTGGTTAAAAGATAGAAAGCAGAGGGTAGGGCTAAATGGCCAATTTTCCCAATGGAGAAAGGTGAATAGTGGTGTACCCCAGGGATCTGTGCTGGGTCCGCTGCTTTTTGACATATTCATAAATGACCTGGAAAGTGGAATAACGAGTGAGGTTATTAAATTTGCAGATGACACAAAACTATTTAAAGTTGTTAAAACCCAAGAGGATTGTGAAAAATTGCAAGAGGATCTTGATAAATTGGAAGACTGGGCATCAAAATGGCAGATGAAATTTAATGTGGACAAGTGCAAGGTTATGCACCTAGGGAAGAACAACCCAAACTATGGTTACACGATGCAAGGTTCCACATTAGGAACCACCACCCAGGAAAAAGATTTAGGCGTCATTGTGGATACCATGTTAAAACCCTCGGCCCAGTGTGCAGCGGCGGCCAAGAGAGCAAATAGAATGCTAGGTATGATAAGGAAAGGAATGGAAAATAAAACAAAAGATATTATAATGCCTCTATATCGTTCCATGGTGAGACCGCACCTTGAATATTGTGTGCAATTCTGGTCGCCGTATCTTAAAAAGGATATAGCGATTTTAGAAAAGGTACAGAGAAGAGCCACCAAAATGGTAAAGGGGATGGAAGGATACTCCTATGAAGAAAGGCTAAAAAGGTTAGGGCTCTTTAACCTGGAAAAGAGACGGCTGAGGGGAGATATGATAGAAGTCTGTAAATTAATGAACGGAGTGGAACGGGTAAACGTAGATCGATTGTTTACCTTATCAGAATATAGAAAGACTAGGGGACATGCAATGAAGCTACAGGGTAAACTATTTAAGACTAATAAAAGAAAATATTTTTTCACTCAACGTGTAATCAAACTCTGGAATTTGTTACCGGAGGATGTAGTAAAGGCTGTTAGTGTAGCTGGGTTTAAAAAAGGTTTGGACAAGTTCCTGGAGGAAAGGTCCATAAACCATTATTAAGAAGTGACCGAAGATATCAATGCTTGACCCAGTACAAGCATTGTGGAACTTGTGTCTCTTGGGGAATCTGCTAGGTACATATGACCTAGATTGGCCACTGTTGGAAACAGAATACTGGGCTTGATGGACCTTGGTCTGACCCAGTATGGCATATCTTATGTTCTTATGTTCTCATGTGCCTTGTGGAACGCACACTCCATCTCAAATAAACTCTTGATCTCTATCTCTAATGCTTTCCATCTCCTTGCTCTAACTGAGTCTTGGCTCCTCCCTGAGGACTCTGCTTCATTTGTTGCTCTTTGTCATGGCGGTTGTCAATTCTCCCACATGTCTGTCCCACTGGCCGTGGTGGAGGTGTTGGGCTTCTACTCTCTCCTTCCTGTCAATTTCAACCACTTCTGCCTCATTTTCACTCCTTTCCTTCATTTGAAGTCCATTCCATCCGGCTTTTTACTCCAGTACATCTTCGATTAGCTGTTATTTATCATCCCCCTGACAAGTCCACCTCTACCTTTCTCTCTGACTTTGACTCATGGCTTTCCATCTTTCTGAATTCCCGGGGATTTTAACATTCATGTTGATAACCCCTCTGACCCTTATGCTTTAAAGTTCCTCTCCTTTACCTCATCATGCAACCTCCAGCTTTGCTGTACTGCCCCTACTTACCAGCAAGGCCACTGCCTTGACCTTGTATTCCTCTCTAATTGCTTACCCTCAAACTTCTGTACCTCAGTTCTTCCCTTATAGGACCATCATCTGCTAAACTTTACTCTTCATCACTCATCGCCTCAACCTCATCCTGTCTCCTCCAACCTTTTTGGAAATCTTCATGCTATTGACCTGTTGGCTCTCTCCTCCACTGTCTCATGACCTCTTTCCTCCATTATGTCATCTGAGTCTGTTGAGGCAGTAACCTCCTATAACTCTGCACTCTCCTCTGCTCTGGATGCTCTTGCTCCGCCCATGCCACATCCTTTGAGGCATTCTGTACCTCAACCCTGGCTGTCTTCCACTACCCACTATCTACTTTCCTGTGCCCACTCAGCTGAGCGTGCTTGGCTCAAATCCCACACCCTTGCGAACTCTACACTTCAGATTCATGCTTGTCTCTTTCCAGTCAGCCATAGCACTTGCCAAACATTACTATTATGTCCATCTGACTAACTCTTTGATCCTCGCCTTCTCTTTACAACTCTCAGCTTTCTCTTCAAGGTGCTTCTGCCTTCAACCTCTCCCTCCCTTTCTGCCCAAAATCTAGCTGACTACTTCCATGACAAAATCCACAAGATAACACTCCAATTCTCCTCAAGGCCAGCTACTCCCTCTCCTCCCTCTCTTGACTCCTAACTTTCCCCACTACCTCTACCACCCTTTCTTCCCTTTCTGTGATCTCTGAGGAGGAAACCATTCACTTTCTTTCCTCATCCAAACTCACTACCTGCTCCTCTGATCCTATTCCCACCCATCTCCTTAGCTCCATCTCCTCCACTGTAGTCCTTTCCATCTCTCAACCTATCGCTCTCCACTGCAACCTTGCCTGCAGCCTTCAATCATACTGTGGTCACTCCTCTCCTCAAGAAACCCGCACTAGACTGTACCTGTCCTCCTCATTATCGACCTATCTCCCTCCTCCTTTCATTTCTAAACTACTTGAATGTGCGGTTCACTGCCATTGCTTTGACTTTCTCTCCTCTCAAGCCCTTCTAGATCCTCTACAATCTGGTTTTTGTCCTTTACATTCTACCGAAACACCTCTTGCCAAAGTCTCCAGTGATCTGTTCCTGGCAAAGTCCAAGGGCCTTTACTTGATCCTCATCCTTCTTGACCTTTCTGCTTTTCTTCCATGCCTGCAGAGGTACTTTCCGTCTGAGCTGCAGATGCAGCCTAAGGCCCAAATCTCCCATTCACAGCAGAGGGAGAAAATCACGAAAGCACAAGCCACCTCCCAGCCAAAACCAGGTGAGGTTTTTCATTCAAGTGAACTACAACATCTGAGACCCGTGGATAGACAGCATTGCAAGATTGGATGTTGTAGTTCACTTGAATGAATTGTATTTTGTGGAGTGCTGAGAAGTATTCATTCACAGAGTCAAGACCCTATAAGTGGTTTAGGTGAGGTTTTTCAACATGGTCTTCAGGAGCATATCCAGCTGACATCGTCTGCTAAAACTCCCCTACAGGTGAGGGGGAGGCTTGTTCACTTTGCCCTCTGGTTGCCTCTCATCACCTCAGGTGCCTAGGTGCTACACATTGTCCAAAGAGGCTGTTACCCAGCTGCATCCTCTTCACAATCCCAGGGAGTACCCCGTGGATCCCAGTCACCAGAGCCTCCTGCAGACCAAGGTCATGGCCTTATTGGCCAACCTCGCCATCAAGCCGGTTCCCCTAGCCCAGAACAGGCAGGACTTCTACTCCAGATAGTCCTGGTCCCAAAGCAGACCGTCTGGTTCCGCCCCATTATAGATTTGCGAAACCTCAACCAATTCTTGGTGTGTGAAAAGTTCAAGATGGTCTCATTGGTGGCGCTGCTCCTATTCCTCCTATGAGATGACTGGCTATACTCCTTGAATCTGAAGGATGTGTACATGCATATTCCGATCCACCTGCATCAGAGACAGTACCTTTGGTTCATGCTGGGTGACCAGCACTATCAGTACTGGGTGCTACTCTATGGGCTGGCTGCAGCCCCCGGGGTCTTCACAAAGTGCCTGGTGGTCACAGCCGCCTTCCTTCAGACCCAGGGTTTTTTTGTCTTCTCTTACCTGGATGACTGGCTCATGTAAAGTCCCATGCCGGCCAACATATGGCAGTCCACCAAGCTCACTATTTAGGTCCTCGAAGGACCCGGCTTTGTGATCAACTATCTGAAGTCACCTCCAGCTGTTACAACAACTGGAGTTTATTGGGGTCCTCCTTGATACCACTCAGGTGAGAGCTTTTCTGCCAGTGTCTCATCAAAGTGGTGGACATGTTACAATGCCAGCACCACATCACATCCCATGGTCTGCTGAGAGCCCTCAGACACATGGTGACCACAGTGCATGTCACCCCTCAGACCCACCTTTGTTCAGTGGACCTTGCAAATGCAATAGCAGCAGGCCTCAGGCCACCTGCAGGACAGGGTGGTGGTCACTGTGCCACTCGCACCGTCACTGTTCATGCCCACAAACTTGTGTTGGGGCCTTCTGTTCCAACCAGCAGCACCCTGTAGGCTGCTCACGATGGATCTTTATCTTTATTTGCACACTTTCTATACCGCCCTTTATGATGTCAGGGCGGTTTACAATATTGTAAATTACATGAAAGGAGGCCGAAAGGCCGGAGAAAAGAAAGGAATTACAACATTCGACAAGACAGAGGGCAGTCAGTCATACAACTAGAGGAGGAGAAAAATAGCAAAGGAAAGGTCAAGAGGCAGTAGGAGGTAGATCAAAAGCAAATAGAAAGAAGTGAGTTTTGAGAAGAGACTTAAACCGGGAAGGAAGGTTCTAGGCGGAGAGCAGTTGGGAGGGAATTTAATAGGGAGGGGCCCAGGAAGAAGAAAGCAGAGTGGTGATGCCTCAAAGCTCAGCTGGATCACGCACATGGATGGTCTCTGCACCCAGGGCCTGTGGTTCGAGAGCGAGAGCCTTCATCAGATCAACTTCCTCGAACTTAGGGCCATTGCAAATGCTCTTCATGCCTTTCAGGTGCACCTGGCGAATCCGGTGGTCCTGATCCAGATGGACAACTAGGTGACCATGTTCTGTGTGAACAAGCAGAGAAGCACGGGCTCGTACCTCATTTGCTGGGAGGCTGTTTGCCTTTAGAGGTTTGCTCTGCTCCACTGCATGGATCTCCAGACTGCCCGCTGAGAGCAAGCACTTAGTGGATTGCCTCTGCCAGGTTCTTCAGCCACACAAGTTGTCCCTCAAGAGGGAGCTGGTGGACCAGATCTTTTGGGAGTGGAGTACTCCCGATGTGGACCGCTTTTTATTATTTATTTATTTACATTTTCTTCTATACCACGCTATTCGGCATCAGTGCGGTTTACATATAACGAAATCATCAGAACAACAAGCCGTTCTGTGTTTACAGAGAACAGGGACACGAAACTTGGATAACTTAGGGGTAACTATATACATACAGGCGTCACAACATCACATGTTACACAGAGTTCAATAGTCATGGATAGCTTGCTGGGAATGTTGGTGTAGCTAACTGGGAATGTTGGTGTAGCTACATTCATTGGACATTCAGAATGCCCAGGTAGCTCAGTTCTGCTCCCGGTAGCCAACCAGCGATTGCCTGGCTCCGGACGCCTTCCTTGATAACTGGGGGAAAGGACTGCTTTATGTCTACCCTCTTATTCTGCTCATCGCAAAGATGCTCTTGCAGCTCCATGCTGAGAGGGGATCCATGATTCTCATCGCTCCTTACTGGCCTCTGCAGCCATGGTTCCTGTTACTGCTCTTGTTCTCGCAGAGGGATACTCTTCACCTGGACTCCGACCCAGACCTCATCTCGCAGGAGAGCAACTCCTTGTTGCATCCCAACATCCACTCCCTTGCGCTCATGGCATGGATGCTGAGTGGGTAGCCCTTGCAGAACTTGCCCTCCCAGAGAACATCACCAAGATCCTGCTAGCATCCTGCAAGGAGTCAATGCATAAAGCCTACTTGTTCATATGGCAGCGGTTTGCCATCTGGTGCACTGGTCAGCGATGGACCCCTTTTCTGCCCTGTAGACCAGCTGTTTGAGTACCTCTTGCACCTCTCCAATTCTGGGCTCAAGTCCAGCTCAATGTGTGTTCACCTCAGCGTGATAGGAGCATTCCATCACGGTTGTGAAGGGAAGTCTGTGTTGGCTCATCCCCTGATAGGTCAATTCATGTGGAGTTGCTTCTCTTGAAGCCTTCAGTTAAGCCCCCTATGGTCTCTTGGGATATGAACGTGGTCCTTGACCAGCTCACGCGGGCTCACGTTTGAGCTGCTGGACACGTGTCCGCTGAAGTTCTTAACCTGGAAGGCCCTCTTCCAGGTGGTCACGTTGACCTGACGTGTGAGTGAGATCCAGGCTCTGGTCACACACTCTCCATATACCAGGTTCCATCAGAACTGGGTGGTGCTCCACACACACCCGCGTTTTCTGCCAAAGGTGGTCTTGGTTTTTCACCTCAGCCAGTCCATTGCCCTTCCAACATTTTTTTCCTCTGGTCTCACGCCAATCACAGTGAGGTAGCGTTGTATACGCTGAATTGCAAGCCTGCATTGCCTTCTACCTGGAGCGCACAAAGACACACCATCAATCCTCTCAGTTGTTCGTCTCCTTTGACCGCAATAGGCTGGGGGTCACTGTTTCAAAGCATACACTATCCCTCTGGCTCGCTGATTGCATTGCCCATGTGTATTCGTTGGCTGCTTAGAGCCTCGAGGGTCATGTCATGGCTCACAATGTCCATGTGATGGCTACATTGGTAGCCAACCTCCGTTCTGTTTCTGCAGAGGAAGTCTGCAGGGCTGCGACATGGTCTTCAGTCCATACTTTCACAGCCCATTACTGTCTGGATGGGGATTCCTGATGGGATAGTAATTTTGGCCAGGCCATGTTCCGGCATCTCTTTGGGTTTTAAGAGTCAACTCCTGCCCTTCTGTCCATCCAGGCTACCAGCTCAAAATTCCCTTGGTCGATGTCAACTGTGGATACTGCATTAGATGAGTCCCTTGGCAGGACTATCTCTCTGGTCTTCCTGGCTTCTCCATTTCTCGATGCCCGGTTAGGTTAGTCTTTCTCCTCTGGTTCTGGTAGCCTGTAGCTTGGGAGTCCCATACGTGAGGACTTATTTCCTGCTTGTTCACGGAGAAAGTGTAGTTACTCACCTGTAGCAGGTGTTGTCCATGAATAGCAGGAATAAGTCCTCACAACCCTCCCATCTCCCCAAAGAGTTGCCTTTTTGGCTCCTGCTAAGTGCTCATACCAGAGAATATGGTGCTGATGCAGGTGGGGAAGGCAGGCACGCATGCACAGCAATACCTCCCAAGAGCTTCCTTTGGAAGCTGGGGAGTGTTCTGTATGGGGCTCCCTTGGTGACATCACCCATACGTGAGGACCTATTCCTGCTATTCACGGAGAACACCTGCTACAGGTGAGTAACTGCATTATAGTATTCATGAGTATTCTTGCACATAGTATTTTGAGATGTCTTTTTTTAATTGCAAGAATTTAAACATTTTTTGGAGCAACATTCATTTAAATACGATCACTTGAACATTCACTGCCCAGTTACATGTGAGACCTCCACTAAATGCATCAAGTGGATATACGCTCTCATACTAACTCGAAGTAGCTCACTGTGAGTTCCAGGTGCCTGTCTTACACACTTCTATAACTCTGTAAAAGTTATTTATGCCTTGTAAGGTCACAGCTCTGTTAATAAAAATGATTGCATACCTTTGCGGAAAGGCAGTTTAGCTCACCTGCGAGTTGCCTCTGTTGAAATGATGCGGTAAGCCTTTTCTTTAACATTTCAACTTTTTTGATCTCACACTTGCGATCTACAAAGTCCATGGATTCTTGTTCATGGATCATATATCTTTCTTTACAATACCTATTACTAGCATTTGCAATTACAATTATGGCTCTACCTAGTAAGAGTGCAGCTAGATAAGCATATCAGTTATGGGAACATTCAGTAATGGAAAGGGCGGATTAATGACACTAGGGTCAATGCAGAAACCCTGCACTAAAGCTCTAATGCTCAGTTTCCTGTTGCAGGTTTAGCGTAGATGTTTTGCTCAGTGATGCTGTAAGCAAACATCCCAAAATATAAAAAATCCCCAAAAGAAAAGTAGAATGACACAATTACGCAAGCATAAAAGATCGAACCACCAGAGCATAAACTCAAACATTGATGTGTATCATACCATACATTGTAATTTTTGTTGGACCGTTCATGATGAGAATACTGCCTCAGTTTACAAGTGTTCCTTTTTACTATTTTTATTTAACTTGTCATGCAAAAATGTACATTAAGGCTGCTTAAAGCAGTTCATTTATCTGAGGTAATGTCATTGAGGGAGAATAGGAGTCAATCCACTCAACTACATTGATGCAATACCATGTTTCGAACCATCTACTTGATTAGGTTCTGCATCAGGATGTATTCAAAGATTCCCTCCACAAGCTCCTCAAGAATCCAAATATTACTGGTGCCAACAAACTACCATCATGGAAAACATAGCATTCTTCATTAAAGACAGTATCCTACACCTTAAGACTTTATGCTGATGTGCCACCGACTTCCTGGGAACCAGTGGCCAATCAACAACCAATCTGTTCCGGTTGTGGAAACCAACCCGGAAATCCAAAGATCATAAAATTACAAAATTGAATGCCATTCAATTTTAAGGTTAAGCCCCTAAGAATTGACTAAGTCCAAATTGAAAATCCACCTTTACTCACATGTTTGTAGATGGGCTGTCCGGTCCATCTCCAATGTTGCGGTACATAATCTATAACACACCACCTAAATTGAGAAAATGAATGTCCATACGCCATACAATGGGAGACCGGGGGGGGGGGGGGCAGTAAGATTGCGGGTTGTAATCTGAGATGTATGTTCTGCAAGGTGAACCTTGACAGGACGAGTTGTATGTCCCACATAAGACCACAAGGGCAGATTAACAAATACACTGCAAAATCAGAGGCACAATTTGTATACATTCTAGCCATATAAGTTACTGAAGTCGAGTCGTCTGTCAAACTATTACCACTTTAGGTCTGTTCACAAAATTGGCACTTGCCACAAGTAAAGTGGCCCTTCAGCTGTTGGTTAGAGGAGGAAGAAGTGGACACCCCAATAGAAAAGGTTCGTAGCACATGATCACGAATGTTCTTGCCCCTGGCGAATGCAATCATCAAATCCTTCCGAAAACACTCATGAATTTGAAGAACATGCCAATGTTTCCTAAAAATAGAGGCCACTTGGGTTGCTCTATTTGTGTACAGCAGAACCCCCCACCAGCTTATTATCTAAAGGCTTACACTGAGAAGTTAAAAGCCACTCACGATGTACATTGGAGGCTCTCTTGTAAGCTTTTAAGATCACATCCTGCGGGTAGCCCGATTCTTAAGTTGGACTATTAGGTCCATTGTTTGTCTATGAAACTCACTCACTGATGATCATACCCTTCGTAATCATAAAAATTGTCCAAATGGTAGGCCCTTCTTTAAACTGGTAGGATGATGACTGTGATAACATAGTAGATTGATCACCACATTATATAGGAAGCGTATTTTGGACAATATCTTTTTCACAAAGAACAAATTCAGGGTTTAGCTTCCTCAGGCTCCGTTTATGAGCAGTTAAGCCAATCTCACCTGTAATTCAATAGTTTCATTAGAATCATTTTTATTGAACAGAGTTCAGATGCAAAGTCCCGTGAAGATCTAATAAAAAGTCACTACATGGCAAGAATAGTGGAACTTACAACACAACTACAACTGGCTGACAGCAAAGCAGTGAATTTTCATGCAGAGGTAAGCATAGGTACAGAGTTCTTTGACTAATATTTAAGCAGTGTCTCAGTGTATACAGCCATGGTCCATGTAATGAAATAGATGCTTATTTTTCTTTTTCCATAATAGCTCCTAGTGAGGGGCCCAGGAAACTATTATTACTGCTAAGCATTTTATATGCCTCTGTACATGTACACATAAGAGAGTCCTTTTTCGGTGGAATTTACTGTACAATCTAATGAATACAGGTAGACAAGGCAAATATGAATTTGGGACAATTAGGAAGAATATTTAAAGTCTCAATGGTGGGTTAGTATGTGTGGTTTAAGTGAAGATAAGGCACATTTCTAATTGGGTAAATCTGTAAAACTGAAGCTTTGCACAATCTAAGAAAAAAAGGAAAATTAGGTAGGTGGGTGAGGGGTTGTGTAGGAAGGCCTCTTAGTCCGACAAATGCTTTCACGTTCCATTTGCTAGTATGTAATGCATTTCAAAAGACACTAACTTTCACACACTTAAACAAAATAAGAAAAGGCACAAAACCCCAAAAGCAATCAGATATTGCTATAAAATCAGTAATTTTCAGAGCACATTTTGAGAACACCATAGTTTTATTTTTATATTATTTTTAGTGTCATGATTTTCAAAACAAACTAGCAGAAGAAAACACAAGAAGTGCTACATCCGCTATTAATATGTAGAAATATTTTTCTGCTATTGGCCCACAAGACGTTGGAGAAATTACTAATCTCCAGGAACAAGCAGGAATGAGTCTTCACATATGGGTATCGTCGGTACCGACGGAGCCTGGGCGGGAACACTCCCCAGCGTCCAATCAGAAAGCTTTTGGGAGCATCCCACAGCGCCTGCGTGCTGCCTTCCCGCCTTTCCCAACTGTCTCTCTCAGTTCTTCTTTTTCCGCAGAGCCAGCAGGTCGTGTTCCTGTCACCGCAGAAGAATTTCTTTATTTTTCTTTATTTCTTTTGTGTCGCGTCTGCCTTCTTCGACGCTCCACCGGTACCACCGGTCTTTTTCTTTTCTTCTTGTTTAAAAAAACAAAAAAAAAATCTTTTTTCCGTTTCTTTTTTCTTCAGGTGCACTTGCGTTTTGGGCCTTAGGCCCAAAACATTTTTTCCTTAGCATGGAAAAGCCTGCCTCAGGATTTAAGAAGTGCACAAAATGTGGCGGTACAATCTCCGTCACCGACACCCATGACTGGTGTCTAAAATGTTTAGGTCCTGACCATTCCATCACAGATTGTATGTCCTGTTCTATGATGTCTAAAAGAGGTCGGCAGAACCGAGCTACCAAGCTCAGTACCCTGTTTCCCTCTGATGCGGCTTCGGTGGCATCGACGTCTTCCAGGGCTGCTTCTTCCTCACATGGATCTCAGGTAACTAAACATAAATCCAGCCGATCCTCAAAGGGTAGATCTCCTTCTAAGCATCGAGATGCCTCTGGCGTTGCCCTCGAGGATTCTGCACCGGCAAAATTACCCCGGCGGGAGGCTTCGGCCTCTAAAGCATCATCATCGGAGTTCCAGGATGATCTCGATGGCGTGGCCTTGACAGATCTCCTGGTGCCATGCTCTGGGGTACCGGTGGCTTCCACCGGTACCGACTTCCAAGCATTGGCGGCGTCGATGGATCAGAGGATTCTGTCCATGGAACGCAGTCTGGCGGCTTTCCTTGTGGCATCGATGCCCGTGGTATCGCAACAGACTACCCCACCGGTACCGGCTCTAGCATCGCCATCGGTACCGATCCCGGTACCGGTGGCATTGACATTGGCATCGGTGTCCGCTATGCTGGTACTTTGTCCTCTGAAGCCCTCCGGTACCGATACCCCGGTACCGGTTATTCCCGATACCGATCCCAGTCGGTACGGGTATCGGGCTTTGCAAGAGCATCCGGACAGACGATACTTCGATTCCTCTGAGGATTCTGAAGAGTCGGTCGATGCAGTGATGCTTCTTCCACAGGAGGAGTCCTCTCCTAAACGAAGGATGTCTCCTCCAGAGGACTTGTCTTTTCAAGACTTCATCAGGGAGGTGGCTCGAGGCCTTTCCATCACGGTGGCCCCTGAGACAGAACCCAGAGCCAAGGAGTTAGATATTTTACAATATCCTAAAACTCCTAAGGAGGCAGCTACCTTGCCTGTTCATGAGATTTTGTATGATCTCATGTTGAGGATGTGGGAAGCACCTCTGACCACCTCCCCTCATTCTCGCAGGTTGGATACCATGTATCGTGTCCTTCCCTGTCCTGGTTTCCATAAAACTCAGCTTCCTCACCACTCTATTGTGGTTGAGTCTGCTATGAGAAAGATTAGAAGTGCCAAAAGACATGCCTCTAATCCTCCAGGATGTGAATGTAGAACCCTGGATGCTTTTGAAAGAAGAGTCTTCCAAGCTTCCATGCTTGCTGCGAGAATTAATTCCTATAGTTTTTACATGGGAATGTTCTTAAAAGAAGTCACTGATCATTTGCAGACTTTAAGTCCTTTCATTTCTGAAGATAAAAGGCAGGACTTTCTCACTTGGCTCAAACATGCCCAAGATATCTCCAAATTCTCCAACCGTGCAGCTTTTGACTCCTTTGAATGTGTAAGCAGAGCCTCAGCTATTGCCATAGGTGCACATAGAATTGCTTGGCTTCAAGCATCTGATTTGGAGATCTGGGTTCAAGATGAATTGGGAAATATCCCTTGTACAGGTGAAAACCTGTTTGGTAAAGATTGGCAAGCAAAAGCCAATCAGATGGATGCTGAAAATTCTGCCTTGGATAGACTATCCAAATCCACAGCTGCTCCTGCTAAGAAAAGGTTGTTCAAGAAAACACCTTTTTCTAAAAAGGGAAGATTCTATTCTGCTTATGGTCAGCGGGCATCTTCTGCAGCTCAGTTCCCTACCAAACATCAGCAATCATCCAAACAGAGCAAAGCAAAGGCTGCTAGGCCTCCACCAACCCAGCAACTTCGGCCCCCTCAGGGCCTTTGACGTTCCGCTAGAGAACTTAGCCTTCCTGGCTCTGGAAGGACCAGAGCCCTCCACCATTCCATGTCATTTTGCTCCCAGGTGGAGGCAAATTACAGCAGAGCATTGGACAGTCTGCATCATAAGAGAGGGGTACAAACTGCATTTTTCAAGCTTGCCCCCTCACACAAGAATGCACCAGTTCAATTCTCCAACCTCCCTCCTCAACCTACTGGGACAGGAGGTTGCCACCCTTCTCACCCAGGGGGGCAATAGAGGAAGTGCCTCTTCAACAACAGGGCACAGGTTTCTACTCCCCCTATTTTCTTATTCCAAAGAAAACAGGGGGCCACAGACCCATCTTAGATCTCAGAGAATTGAACAGATTCCTAGTCAAGGAAAAATTCAAAATGATTTCTCTGGGAACTCTGCTGCCACACCTTCAGAGTCAGGATTGGCTTTGTTCTCTAGATCTCAAGGATGCGTACACCCATGTTCTCATCCATCCAACTCACAGAAGGTTCCTTCGGTTCCTTTTTCAAGAGAAGCACTATCAATACAGAATGCTCCCTTTTGGTCTGGCCTCTGCACCAAGGGTGTTCACAAAATGCATGGCAGTTGTAGCTGCATTTCTGCGCACTCTGGGAATATTCGTCTTCCCATATTTGGACGACTGGCTCATTCGAGCTCCCACTCAGTCAGAGGCCAAGAGTTCTCTAGCCTGCACAATGAGTATCCTTCAGTATTTAGGGCTGATAATAAACATCCCAAAATCCAATTTAACCCCTACTCAGTCCCTGCAGTTTATAGGGGCGTTGCTGGATACCACAAGGGCAAGAGCCTATGTCCCCCAGGCCCGTTGCCTTCGCTTGGTGCAGTTAGCTTCTCAAGCAGAGTTGATGCCTCACTTAACTGCTTGAGAGATGTTACAGTTACTAGGCCACATGGCATCCACCATGCATGTGGTACCATATGCTCGCCTTCACATGAGAGCAGCTTAGTAGACTTTATCCACCCAATGGACCCAGGCATTAGACTGCCTGTCAGACAAAATAGCAAACACAAGTCATCTCATTTTGTCCCTCCAGTGGTGGAAGTCCCCTCAAAACCTGTTGCTGGGGTCCCCCTTTCAGCAGTCTCTACCCCAAGCAACTCTCACAACAGATGCTTCTCCAATGGGCTGGGGAGCTCATCTTCAGGACCTCTCCACCCAGGGCATCTGGTCCCCACAGGAGAGTTGTCTACATATCAATCTCTTGGAACTCAGAGCAATCTTCCTTGCTCTGCGAGTGTTCCACACCCTGCTCAGCTGCAAGACAGTCCTTTTCCACACGGACAATCAGGTAGCCATGTTCTATGTGAACAAGCAGGGTGGAACTGGCTCTCTGTCGCTTTGCAACAAAGCTTTGCGACTGTGGGCCCTCGCCAGAGAGCATCAGTTTCATCTTCTGGCAGTTTATCTTTCAGGCGTTCAGAACTCTTGGGCAGACAGGCTCAGTCAAGTTCTGCTTCCACACGAGTGGTCCCTACATGTGGACCAGGAGGCCAGGATTTTTCAGATCTGGGGAACCCCGGACATAGACCTCTTTGCAAGTCTGTGGAATGCCAAACTTCCCCGGTTCTGTTCCAGAACTCCGGCTCAGGGAGCTCAGGCAAGGGATGCTTTCCTCCTTCACTGGGGTCAAGACTTCCTGTATGCCTTTCCACCCATTCCCCTAATTCCCAAAATCCTGTTCAAGCTTCAGAGAGACAGAGGCCACATGATTCTCATAGCTCCACATTGGTGACGGCAAGTGTGTTACCCTCTGCTTCTACATCTCTCTCAAGCTCCCTCTCTCGAGTTAGGGTCTGCTCCAGATCTCCTATCTCAAGAGGACGGAATGTTATGGCATCCCAATCCCCAGTCTCTGCATCTCAGGGCTTGGTTGCTGAAGGCCTAGATCTCCAAGATCTTCATCTTTCTCAACAGGTGAAAGATGTTCTTTATGCTTCCAGAAAACCTTCCACTAGACGTTCTTATGCTTTCAAGTGGAAGAGGTTTACCATCTGGTGCTCTGAGAAGGGTCTTAATCCCCTTGCCATACCCCTGGAATCTTTGCTGGAGTATCTCCTCCATCTCTCTAATGCAGGCCTTAAAACAAATTCAGTAAGGGTCCATTTGAGTGCTATTGCAGCTTCCCTTAAGCCTCTAAATGGACAACCTATTTCCTCTCATCCTCTTGTAGCAAGGTTCATGAGAGGCCTCCTTTTAACAAAGCCTCCCATTAGACCACCTCCGGTGGCATGGGACTTGAACCTGGTTCTTGGTCAGCTTATGAAGCCGCCTTTTGAACCTTTGGCTATCACCTCCTTGAAATACCTTTCTTGGAAAGTTATCTTTCTCATTGCAATCACATCAGCATGTCGTATTAGTGAATTGCAAGCACTCGTAGCTGATCCACCTTATACAAGGTTCCATCATGACAAGGTAGTCCTTAGGACTCATCCACACTTTATGCCTCAACCAGGAGGTCTACCTTCCTGTCTTTTTTCCAGGGCCTCATGCATCAAGTGCAGAGAGAAATCTTCATACCCTGGACTGTAAAAGAGCTCTGGCTTTTTATTTACAAAGGACACAGCAACATAGAGAGTCCTCTCAGCTTTTTGTTGCCTTTGATCCTTCTCATTTGGGACTACCAGTCTCCAAAAGAACACTATCCAACTGGATTGCCCAGTGTATTTCTTTTGCCTATCAGAGTAAGAACCTTTCTCTGGAGGGCCATGTCACAGCTCACAATGTGAGGGCCATGGCAGCCTCAATGGCTCATCTGAACTCTGTGTCTATTGACGACATCTGTCGAGCAGCCACTTGGGTCTCGGTTCATACCTTCACAGCCCATTACTGCTTGGACAAGGACTCCCGCCGGGATGCCTTGTTTGGTCAGGCTGTTCTCAAACACCTGTTCCATACTTAATCAACTCCTACCCACCATCCCTGATGGGATGCCAGAGATCCATGGGGGGAAGTGGAGTCCTGTCCCAGGGACACACAACTTCTGGGGTTTCTCCCTGGCATCTAAAGCTAGGGAGTCCCCATATGTGAAGACTCATTCCTGCTTGTTCCTGGAGATAGCACAGTTACTTACCTGTAACAGGTGATCTCTGGGAACAGCAGGAATAAGTCTTCACAACCCACCCACCTCCCCTAGGAGTGTTATCTCTCTATCTTTCCTTTCCCTCTCTCTCTCTTTGTCTCAGCTTTAAAACCCAACTGAGGAGAGACAGTTGGGAAAGGTGGGAAGGCAGCACGCAGGCGCTGTGGGATGCTCCCAAAAGCTTTCTGATTGGACGCTGGGGAGTGTTCCCGCGCAGGCTTCGTCGGTACCGACGATACCCATATATGAAGACTTATTCCTGCTGTTCCCAGAGATCACCTGTTACAGGTCAGTAACTGCTCTATGGATGCACCCAGAGGTTACCTAGAAATTCTCAAATGAACATTTGGAAATAATAAGCATTATGTTTGTGATGCATCTTTATTTATATAGTTGCAATGTCCCATGCTTAGGTAAACCTTAATGAGACAGTATGTGGATGATTGCTTTATTGGTTTTTACAGTTTGGAAACCTTTTAAAGACTTCATGAACAACTTGAGAATAACCCACTTGTTGAAAAATTGTTCTCTTTAAAAGTGGACACCCAATTAATGCTGTCTGCTTACAATTGTTTGGTAGTAAAGGGGGTTAAAGATTCTAAGAAAGGAAGGAGCAAGGCTATATGATAAATGCTTGAAAAATATGATGACAAGATCTATGTGGATAAGTAAAGAACAGAATACCTGTATGTTAGACTATTTGGCATAAGTTGGCAGATGTCAGAAAGGTACACAGTAATAAAAGCAGAGTTTGCCCATGTGGTATGGTCTGACAGGCTGATCAGCTACCACTGGAGAAACATAGTAAAAATAATATATAATCCAGATAAATATAAAGTGTGCTTTCAATTTCTGAACATTTCAAACAATGGAACTGGGATAAACACTATGTTCAAGGTAGTTTTGGAACATTACCAAAATAGCCCATTAATAAATCATGAAAAAAGGAAATATATGTAATGCTCACATGGGGATGCAAAATACAATTGGCATTCTGTGACTTGAAACGGTGGTATATGAAAATAGAAACAAGATGTGTTTGATAATATTCATTAATACTACAAAGAAAGCGTATGTAATGACCGCTGTGGATTTGCCATTGTCATAAGAATAGCATGTTGGAAGATAAACTAGAGTTTATATCACTGCGCATGATTGTGGGCATGCTTTGTATGTGATGTATTTTTCTTTGTTGTAAGTGTTCTATAAACATGGCCAGGGTTTTCATTTGTCTATAATGCACCATCGCTTAATCTGTTTTGGGATTATTCTTTCTGTAACTTAATGTCAGTTTACTCATGCCTTTACACAAGGCAAGCCTGCATGCATCCAGCATACTTTATGATTGTCCTAATGTATACAAAAATAATAAATCATTAAATATAACATCATCAAAAATACATAATGCAACAACAAAATCCATACTACAAGAGGTTATTTTAGAAGCCCTATTTGCATTTTAAGTGTGGATGAGGCACCAGAAAAATGTGGAAGCTGTGCCCATATATAAAATGCTATTTTAGAAAAGCCACAAGGTGGCTGTGTCCTTGTTGGGCACAGCAAACTTTGCATGTCTTCGTGAGGGCCATTCCTGGGCGTGGTCTGGGCAGTGCAGGTCCCTGTATGTCCATGACATATTTCACATAGGCTGGCAGCATGCAGGGCAGATTTTTTTAACATGCCAATCTACACCTGTTATAATTCACAAATAAGGATGAGACTTTGTCTTTTGGACTGCTTGTAGCGTTGGTGACTAGAGGTGCTCGGCTTGAGTTTTTGGCTTGACTGTCCTCTTGTATCTACATAGGTATTTATTGAACTGCTGTTCCTTATCATCCCTCCAGTCCGGTCCCGCACCTCTGGGTAGTGCCCCTCCTCCAGCAGCTTGGAGATTGAGCATGAGCAAAACTGAAGTCACCAGTACAAGTACCGCTGGCACCGCCCACTGGCTCCCAGTATGCTCAGTCTCCAAGTAGCTGGAGGTGGTGAGCTTGGGGCTCACTGAGGAGCAAATAAGTTGTTAGGGGTTTCCCTTTATTTGGGGTTTTATTTCCTTTGCTTTCCTTTGATTTCTGTGTTGCTTACACTTAAAAACATAAAAAGCAGCAGGAACCCTTGGTGTAGGAGGATCTCCCCTCTTTTTCATCCCCCCTCCCTCTGGAGGCTCGGGGGGTATTGTGAAGGCGTTTGGCGGCTCCCGATCCCCTGATCGGGTGAGGAGCCACCGTTTCTGTGCTGCAGCGCTGGGAAGTGAGTGCTCAGTTCCTGCTCTGTCCCCTCAGTGCCGAAGCAGTTGAGAGGCTGAGTGCGAGATGACGATTCCTCTTCTTTCATCTTCGGGAGCTCCCTCCACATCAGTACGCATAGAAAGAGGCGGCAGGTATGTGGGGGAAGTCCCTTTTCTTGATTTACTCTATTTGAGCGCGAGATGGCAGAGTTCTGAGGCTGCGTTGTGCTGGTAGCTGCAGCCGTGGCTCTTGCTAGAGCGTGGGAAACAAACGGTTTCAGTTTCCTGTGTTTCTCCAGGACCAAGCAGGAAGTCAGTCCTCACATATGGGTAACGTCGGTGCCGACAGAGCCCTCGTGCGGAGCATTTCCCCAGCTTTCAAAGAAAGCCTTTGGGAATTGCAGAGCGCATGCGCGGTCCCCTTCCCACCCAAGGGATCCATCTTGCTCAGTCTTCTTTTTTCCGCGGAGCCCGACGGACGTAGTTCATTTTTCCCCGAGGAAAAAGTTGATTTTCTCTATTTTTTCTCTTTTTTCTCCGGTTCGACGCCGGATCCTTTTCCCGCTCGGACCGATACGCCGGTATCAAGTCTTTTCTCTCTTTTTCGGTTTTTGTCCTTTGTGACTAGCATTCGCGCCTTTTCTCTTTTTTCCCTGGCAGCCCGGTCTTTTGACCTCGCAGGGGCCCTTTTTCCCCCATGGCTACCAGCGGGTTTAAGAAGTGTGATCGGTGTAAGAAACTTATGTCTCTTACCGACACACATGACTGCTGCCTCCGCTGCCTCGGACCCGATCATGACCCGATGATCTGTGGTCCGTGTGGCAAAATGTCCTCGAAGGCATTGAGGAGTCGGCAGCACCAAAAGGATAGGATCTTTTCTGACTCCGCGTCCGGACGGGCCCCGACCTCGTCAGAGGCCTCGACGTCTCGGGACTCCGGCCCCGAGCAGCGTCGGGGTTCCTCTCAGCGGGGGTCTACTTCGCGGGAACATCACAGGAAGAAGAAACCCGCCAGGGCGGCGTCGGACGCTCCTGGCTCCTCGAGGGCCAGGTCGCCTAGCCCCAATAGCCGTCCCGGGTCTTCGGAGTCGGAGAGGCCTGCCAAGCATCCTCGTGTCGAGATGGAGTCTCCTGGACACGTAAGTGCTGTTGTCCTCATGGACTCTCCTCCAAAGGAGCCGACGTCGGACCCGACGCCATTGGGGCCCGAGTCGGGGGCTGCTGGGTCTCCGGAGCTCGGACTCAGGTTGACGGCCTTGGAGAGCAGCTTCGCTGCCTTCATGGAACAGCAGCGGGCATTGATCACCGGTCTCACCGGTGCATCTGCCCCGACCACCGGGACCTCGACGTCCAAGTCGACCCCGGAGGCCGAGCCGATCCTAGAGTCCATGCGGGCTCGAGTCGATCCTTGGCCACGGTCTCCCTCGGCCTCCCATTCGGGACCGAGGTCGTCGACACCGGTACCCTCGGCGTCGGGGCGGAGAGCATCGGTGCCCGCCCGACCGGAGCCGCTCTATTCCTCCTCCGAGGAGTCGGGCTTGGAGACGGAGGACGAAGAGTCACCCGATACTTTTCGGACTCGGTGTGTCCCATCGGACTCGCTGGAGTCCGAGCCTCGGAGACGATCCCCACCGGAGGATATCCGGTTCTCGGACTTCGTGCGGGATATGGCCAAAGCCTTGGCCTTCCCCGCGTATCCCGAGGAGGGAACCTCAAGCCGAGGAGCTCGAGGACCTCCAGTATGACTCAACCCCGAAGGAGGCCTTTACTGTTCCGGTTCCTCCGATGCTGGAGCGGCTGCTCTTCCGCATGTGGGAGACCCTGGCCTCGACGCCGGTGTTAAGCAAGCGGGTCGATTCAATCTATCGAGTCCGCAAGAGCCCCGGGTTCCAAAAGGCACAATTACCGCACCACTCCATGGTTGTGGAATCGGCCATGCATCGATTGAAAAGTCAGAAGATGCACTCCTTGGTGCCTCCTGGCCGGGAGGCCCGGAACCCTGGATGCCCTCAGTAAGAAGTGCTTCCAGGGCTCTATGCTTGCTTGCCGTGTCCAGACTTACCAGCTCTACATGGGCATGTACCTCCGAGACCTGGCAAAGGAGATTGCCGGGTTCTCTGCTGGTCTCTCCGAGGAACCTTTGCAGAGGTTCCAGGCCTTGTCCACTGGTATTTGGGAGTGCTCGAAGTTTATCTCTCGAGCAGCCTACGATGGCTTCGAGGCTTCGGCCCGAATAGCCGGGGCCGGCATCGGTGCCCGCCGACAGGCTTGGCTACAGTCATCCGACCTCGAGCCATGGGTACAGGACAAGTTGGTCGATGTCCCCTGCCGGGGTGAAAACCTTTTCGGCAAACCCATGGCTGAAAAGGCTGCTGAGCTCGAGACAGAGACTCTCACCAGGACTAGGCTGTCCAGAAAAACCTCTGCCCCATCTCAGAAAAAGAAGGGCTCGGGAAAAAAGACCTTTTACCCGAGGAAGTCATCTGCCTATAAACAATACCCTCATTATCAGGCCTCTGCAGCTCCCCAACAGGGTCAGCAGGCCAAGGGGCAGGGTCATGGGCCCCGTAGGCAGAAGGCCCCCAAGCCACCAACACCGGCTCCTGCTCAGCAGGGTGGGGGTTTTTGACTCAGAAAGCATAGCCTCTTCTCCTCAGCTGGCTTCTCTCAGCACAGGAGGCCGGCTGGCCCACTTTGCCCACAGGTGGTCAGCCATCACTTCAGATACCTGGGTGCTCCATATAGTTCAAAAGGGCTATCTTCTCCATTTTCACCAGGTACCTCCCTCCTATTTTCCAGGGGAGCCTCCAAGACTCCCTCTGCACAGGGACCTACTCCTTCAGGAGTTAGCAAGTCTGCTAAAGGAACAGGCTGTGGAACCGGTGCCCCACCACCTGAGAGGTCACGGCTTTTATTCCGGGTACTTTCTGGTACCAAAAAGAACAGGAGGCCTCAGACCCATCCTAGACTTGCGCAACCTCAACAAGTTCCTGGAGAGGGAAAAGTTCAAGATGCTTACCCTTGGAATCCTGCTACCCTACCTCCAGCAGGGAGACTGGCTATGCTCCTTAGATCTAAAGGATGTTTATACTCACATCCTTATTCATCCAGACCACAGACAATATCTCAGATTTGTTGTGGGGGGAAACCACTATCAGTACAGAGTACTACCCTTTGGCCTGTCCTCCGCTCCCAGGGTGTTCACCAAGTGCCTGGCAGTGGTGACAGCCTACCTGAGGCTTCAAGGTCTTTTTGTGTTTCCGTTCCTGGACAACTGGCTCATAAGGGGCCAATCTTCCCAGGAGTCCAATCAAGCCACCCTTCGCACTGTGGCTCTTCTTCAGCACTTGGGGTTTGTCATAAACTTCGCAAAGTCCACTTTGCTCCCGTCCCAGAACTTAGAATTCATAGGAGCAAGACTAGACACTCTTCAAGCGAAGGCTTTTCTGCCTATGGACAGAGCCCACAGGCTGATGGATCTGTCCAGGCAGTTTCGCAGCAATTCCCTGGTCTCTGCCAGACAATTCCTGAGACTACTCGGCCATATGGCTTCCACGGTTCATGTCACCCCCAATGCCCGCCTGCACATGCGGCCTGCTCAGTGGAGCCTTCGCACTCCGTGGCATCAGGCCACGGGGAGCCTAGCAGACTCAGTAAAAATGTCAGACCTGCTAGTCTCCTCTCTGCAATGGTGGCTTCATCTTCCGAATCTGGTACTCGGAGTGGTTTTTCAATCCCCCTCCGCACTCTCAAGTGCTGACGACAGATGCTTCTCTTCTAGGTTGGGGAGCACATTGCCAAGGGACATGTACTCAGGGTCTCTGGACCCCTTGGGAGGCTGCTCAACAGATAAACGTCCTGGAGCTACGGGCGATACGCCTAGCTCTGAGAGCCTTCTCCCATCTCGTCTCTCACCAGTCTGTACTGGTCCAGACGGACAATCAAGTTGCCATGTTCTACGTGAACAAACAAGGAGGCACAACGACTGTGCTCTTGGGCTGTCAATCACGGAATCCTCCTCCAGGCTGTCTACCTCCCAGGTCAAGAAAATTACCTGGCGGACAGACTGAGCAGGATCCTGCAACCACACGAATGGAGGTTGAACCCGTTGATGGTTCAGCAGGTCTTTCTCAGGTGGGGCCTCCCCACCATGGATCTTTTCACCAGTCCTCTGAACCGGCAACTCCCGAGATTTTGCTCCAGACAACCACATCCTCTCAGAGTAGCAGCGGATGCGTTTCTGATCTCGTGGCCCACAGGCCTACTGTATGCGTTTCCTCCCACGCCACTAGTGTCCAGAACGCTGTTCAAAGTCCTCAAGGACTGGGCTTCATTGATCCTGATTGCCCCCAGGTGGCTGAGGCAGCCGTGGTTCCCGCTTCTGCTGCAGCTAGCGCTGGACACCCCTCTTCCTCTGGGGTTTCAACACGATCTCCTGTGTCAGGATCAGGGGACTCTCTTGCACCCCAACCTCCAGTCCCTTCATCTGATGGCCTGGCTGCTGAAAGGGTAGTCCTGGCTCCCCTACTACTGCCTCGAGAGGTGGAAGATGTGGTCTTGGCCTCTAGGCGACAATCCACCAGGAAATCCTACGCTCTTAAGTGGCGTAGATTCTCCGCATGGTGTGCTCAGCACAGCGAGAATCCCTTCTCGTACTTGGTAGCGGTAGTATTGCAATATTTGCTTTACCTCTCCAATCTCGGCCTTAAGTCTAACTCTGTCAGAGTTCACCTCAGTGCTCTCTCAGTGCACCACTCGCCGGTGGATGGTAGGCCTCTTTCCAACCACTCTTTGGTGGCTCCTTTTCTCAGAGGCCTCCTTCTGCTTAAGCCTCCTTTGCGTCCACCGGCCCCTGAGTGGGATCTGAATGTGGTCTTACAGCGGATTACTTGTCTGCCCTTTGAACCTATGGCTACCTGCCCTCTCCATTTTCTCTCCTGGAAAACCTTATTTCTGGTAGCTCTTACCTTTGCTAGACGAGTAAGTGAACTTCAGGCACTAGTGTCTGATCCCCCTTACACTAGGTTCTACAGGAATAGGGTAGTCTTACGGACTCACCCTAACTTTCTTCCTAAGGTTGTCTCCCCTTTTCACCTCAGTCAGGAGGTGGTTCTTCCGACCTTCTTTCCCAGGCCGCATGCCAGCCGGGCTGAGATGGTCCTGCATACCCTGGACTGTAGGAGGGCGTTGTCCTTCTACCTTGACAGTACGCGGGAGCACCGGAGGGCTGTTCAGCTCTTCGTTTCTTTTGACCCCAATAAGTTGGGGCTTCCTGTCTCCAAGCGTACTTTGTCCATATGGGTCGCTGACTGTATCGCCTGGGCTTATGGGGCAGCCGGCCTCTCGTTGGAGGGTTGAGTTACAGCTCATCGTGTCAGGGCGAAGGCTGCGTCAGTGGCTCATCTCCGCTCTGTTCCGTTGGCAGACATCTGCCGGGCCGCTACTTGGTCTTCAAGCCAGACTTTTGCGGCCCATTACTGCCTTGAGAGGGAGTCCCGCAGGGACAGTGCTTTCGGACAGGCAGTACTCCATAATCTCTTTGGGGTTTAGGCAACTCCTACCCTCCGGCCCTGGTGTTGGGCTACCGGTCGGGGGCATTCTCAGAGAAGATTCCTTCCTTACGTGCTGACGAGCTCTAGAGTGAGCTCATTTTTTCCGCTTGAGGTCTCCGGTAGCCTTAAGCTGGGGAGTCCCATATGTGAGGACTGACTTCCTGCTTGATCCTGGAGAAAGAGTAGTTACTCACCTGTAACAGGTGTTCTCCAGGAGCAGCAGGAATCAGTCCTCACAACCCTCCCTCCTGCCCTTGGAGTTGCAGTCATATGATTTGTTTTTGCTAATTTTTTGCTGTCTTTTAGCTATGTCATCAGACTGAGCATGATGGCACCCTTGGGCGAGAAGGGGACTGCGCATGCGCGCTGCAATTCCCAAAGGCTTTCTTTGAAAGCTGGGGAAATGCTCCGCACGAGGGCTCCGTCGGCACCTTCCTGCTGCTCCTGGAGAACACCTGTTACAGGTGAGTAACTACTCTTTTTTGGCGCTGCTTGTGTTAAGAGAGGACAAGGCCCGTCCGTCAGGATTCCCTAGGGGGTTGTTGGCTGTCTGGGAGCATTCTTTTTGATTCAGCTGCCTGTTTGGAATACCAAACAAAGAAAGAAGAATTTTTGGGGAGAACAGTTTCTGCATGTTACTTTGGAGAGGCGGGTAGAAGGGCTGTAAATTAAAATTAGATCGCTTCAGACTCTTCTTTCCTGGTGAGAGCGCCTAGGCAGGTGGAGCCCAGGAACAGCGGCCTACACTCCATGCCTGCGCGTCTGCAGTGTTTAGTCTGTGGATCCCGCCACGGGACAGTGTCCAAAACAGGGGTCTGTCGCAGCTGTACGTCACAAGCTCTGAGTATGGAGCAGGCATTGCAGGATAAGCCTACCAGTACCTCATCTCAGGAGGGTCAGGTCTCCATGGACTCTACTCCTCCGTTGTCGGATGTGTCTGCAGAGCTTCCTGGCCCCTCGACCTCCCAAGGCCTTTCGGTTGGGGGGCTTCTGGGAGAGTTCTCCCCTGAGTTTGTGCTTCTACTGCATCAGGCCTTTCGCCTGCATCAGCAGGGTACAGGGCAGGTGTCCTAACCTACCGTGGCCGGTGTGAAGCGCGGTGTTGTGGAGCAGAGAAATAACATGGTAGACATTCCGGCCAAAAAGGTCAAGTCCGCGGTAGGTGCACCAGTGCAGTCTCCTCTTTCTGTGACTGGGAGCTGGAGCCAGAGTTGGAGGGCGAGGAGCTCGAGGAAAGTGAGATTCCGGAGCCAGAAGACCAGGCACAGGTGGTCCGTGTTTTTAGGTGGGAAGAATTGTTGGCACTGATCGCGGAATCGCTTAGGGCGCTCAATTTGCCAGCTAGCTTCGCTGCAGAAGAGGACTCTCTGGAGGATCCTCTTATTCAAGCGGTGCAAAAGATGCAGTCTGTTTTCCCGGCGCACAGGGTGGTCAAGCAGATGATACAGGATGAGTGGGACCTGCCCGAGGCTGGTCTGAAAGGGGTCAGGACCACTGTTCCCTCTGAGCTGTGCGCGTGTGCGCGCGCACACACCTCGCCGAGCGAGCGCAAATACTTTACAACAGAGCGCACAAAAATTACAGCTCTGATTCTGATAGAAAACAACACAGACGTCTTAAAATTTAAAATTTATGATTGTAATTACTAGAAATTTCCCGCTTCATTTAGTAATTGTCTATTTTCATTTAATTTGATTAAAATCAATGTGGCGTACATACTGTATTGTGACATGTAGTCAAATTTTAAAGTATATAACTCTGTCTCGCGGGCAGCGTTGGTCGACCACGGACTGCCTCCCTTTGCTTGGGAACCGTAGCTTTGTACCTGGCAGAGGGGGGGGAGTGGCTCGGGCCTGGCAGCATGCCGGAGTGGAATACTTGGGACAGCTGCGGATGGAGACCTCCGACCAATTGGACTCCTTCACGCAATTATGTGGGCGTTATCATTTGCAGAAGACAACCTTCTATTTTTATTTGCAAGCTCGCCACTATGTGGCTAGCATGGCAAGGGATGGATCGCCCTGGTCTAGAACAACTAGTCTTTGGCTACTGATGGGCCGGCTGCAGGAGTCCACGTCTGCCAGTGTGCTGCGGGCTGAGTTGGCTCTCCCGGCAACTTTGCAATGTTTGTCTCCTCTGGTGGCCCGCTGGAGGAGCGATGGGCTAGAGGGCCTTACATTGGAGACTCTGGGACAGGCTTTTCGACAGCTCAAGGGTCTGGTGGAGGCTGTGCGCTACCGTGAATTGCAATTTAAGTTGTTGTGGAGGGCTTATATCTCGGAGGTGCGAGCGAAACGGATGGGTATCGTGTCGGTGGATGTGTGCAGTCTCTGCAAGGCGGAGGTGGGAACCTTGTTACATAGATTTTGGTCCTGTCCCCTTATTCAATTATTTTGGGAGGGCATGGGGAAACACATTGGTCATTGGACAGGAGTACAGTTTCCCCTTCACCCGCTTTGGTGCTTGTTCCACCTGGCTTGCCCGGGGGCCCAGGGTGCACAACCCCAGCGCCAGCTTTATGAGAAAGGTTTCTTAGTGGCCAAGCGCTGTATCTTACGCCATTGGCTGTCTGAGTTGGGGCCGGGTTTGGAGGAATGGGAACACCACCTCCGAGACTTAATGCAGATAGAACGTCGCACAGCCAAACTGCTTGGGCCTAAGCCCTGGGAACGATTCCAAGCAATTTGGGAGCCCCTGTTTGGCTCTGTTAAGTGGGTCTCCGATGAGCATTCAGAGGGTTGCCCTGGGAGTCTCGCACCTTAGGGACCTTGACAGTGGGGTGAGCCTTGGATACGCCAGTATGACGAGCTGGGAGTGGTTTTCGTGGTCTCTCTACTGGGGTAAGTGGTAGGGCTTGGGGAAGTTAGGGGTGGGGGGGGCTTATAGGGTGGGTGGAGGGGAGATGGGGGGGAGGGCCGGGGGAGTATGGGAGGGGTGGACTTGCTCTTATGTTCTATTATTGCTGTTTTGGGTCAGACCCCTGTGAGTCTGCTTTTGCTTTGGGGTCCATCAGGGATCTCGAGTATTTAGCTGCAACGGTTAGGGGTTACCCCCTGTCTGACTGTTACTTTCCTGTACGGCGCTTCCCGAGCGGGATATACTCTGCAGTTGAGTACTTTTCTATACTTCTCTGTTAGCCTTCGTACTTGTTCTGATTTAGTAGCATGATGGACCTCCCTGGTTGGGAGGGCCTTAGTCACTGTTTGTTTATATATGAAAAACAATAAAAATGATTTTACATAAAGTATATAACTCTGATTGTCGTCATGTGGCGCACAAAAATTTAACCTTCCTTCAAAAGCTGCACACAGCTGATATTTTATGCACACACAGCCTACAGAAAATTAGAGGGAACATTGGTCAGGACCATGTCGCGCCTCTACCGGCTGTTGGAGCAGGAGCGCAAAATGTTTTGGTCCCTGTGGGTGGATGCAGCAGTGTCTGCGGTTACAAAGAAGACCACCATTCCCGTGCATTGAAGTGCGGCATTGAAGGATACGCAGGATAGAAAGCTGGACATGCTGTTAAAACAGGCCTTTCATATCAATGCCCTGTCTATACAAGCCTCCATTTGTGGGGCCTGGGTGGCGAGGGCCTGTTTCCTTTGGTCTCAGTGACTGCAGCAGACGGAGCAGTCGGCACCGGAATAGCTGATGGAGGTCGCTAAGTTGGAATCGGGAGCAGCTTATCTCTCTGACATCCATTATGACCTCATTAGTGGACTCGCGAAGAGTATGGCGTAGTGATTGCGGCTCGTCATTATCTCTGGAAGCGCAATTGGACAGTGGATAGTTCATCCAAGGCATGGCTTAGCAAGTTGCCCTTTAAAGGGAAACTGCTGTTTGGGGAAGATTTAGTTAAGATGGTGAAGGATTTGGGGGGAGTCTAAAGGAGGATGTCTTCCTGAGGACAAGCCGAAGCAGAGTTGCAATGCTTCCTCTTCCCGAGGTCCGCCTTGGGATTTTTGATGGTTTCGAATGTCCCGTCTGGTTTCCTGCCCTCGGGCAGGGGTTTCGTGGCTTCCGAGGGGCAGGCTGGGGTTTTGCTTCAGCCTCTTCCTCGTGTTTTAGGAAGCCTCAATGAAGCGAGGGGGACCCAGACAGGGTTTCAGCCTGTGGGTAGTCGGCCACAGGACTTTTACCCTGTTTGGGCCCAGATTACATCCGACCAGTTGGGTCCTGGAGATAATCCGCGAAGGCTATGCCCTCAAGCTGGCAAGACCGGTGGGTGAGTCTTTTGTTCGGTCCCCTTGCAAGGCCCTGAGCAAGGCGGCGGTGGTTGTCAGAGACACGCTAGCTTGCCTGCTCCAGCTCGGAGCGGTGGTATCCGTTCCCCGGGAATAATATGGTTGCGGTCGATACTGCATCTATTTTGTGGTTCCCAAAAAGGACGGCGCCTTTTGCCCTATCTTGGATCTCAAGCGGGTGAGTCGCTGTTTGCGGGTTCTGCATTTTCGCATGAAAACTTTGAGGTCTGTTACAGTGGCAGTAAGGAAGGGGGAGTTTCTTACGTTCCTCGATCTGACCGAAGCGTACCTTCATATTCCCATCTGGCCAGAACATCAACATTTCTTGCGGTTTGCGGTGCCAATGGGACACTTCCAGTTTCAGGCCTTGCCGTTTGGGCTGGCGACGGCGCCTCACACTTTCACCAAGATCATGGTAGTTGTTGCTGTGGCTCTCCAGAAAGAGGGGATTCTGTTACACCCCTGCCTCGACGATTGGTTGATTCGAGCAAAGTCCGTGGAGGAAAGCCAGCAGATGTTGGCGCGAGTGGTGCAGCTCCTGGAAAATCTCGGCTGGGTGGTCAACCGAACCAAGAGCCGCTTAGTACCAGTTCAGGAGTTAGAGTATCTGGGGACGTGCTTCGACACCAGGATGGGGATGGTATTTCTCCCAGAGCAGCGGGCTCAGGGACTGCGTCGCTTGGTGCAGGATTTTCTGCGCCGGCCGGAGTTGACAACGTGGCAGTACTTGCAGCTGTTGGGAACCATGGTGGCTTCGCTGGAATTGGTACCATGGGCGAGAGCGCACATGCGACCCTTACAGCGGGCCCTGCTTCGACGGTGGTCGCACCAGTCGGGTTCGCTGTCTCAGTGGCTCCCATATCCTCGGCAAGTTCACAGGGCGCTTCGCTGGTGGCTGTGTCCGGAACGCTTGTTGGCGGGCATGCCGCACGAGGCACCTCTGTGGATCCAGTTAATGACCAATGCCAGCCTGGCGGGCTGGGCGCCCCACTGCGAGGGACGGTTTGCCCAGGGGACCTGGAACAAGCAAGAGGCTAGTTAGTAGATCAACAGGTTGGAGCTGCGGGCAATAGCCCAAGCGCTCAGAGCTTTCGAGGCACAGGTGCCCGGAATGGCAATATGGGTCCTCTCAGACAATGTGACCGCAGTGGCCTATGTCAACCGACAGGGGGGACAGGCCGTGTGGCCTTTGAGGAAGAAGCGGAGCAGTTGTTCACCTGGGTGGAGCCTCGGCTCCAGGCCCTGTCGACGGCTCACGTGGCAGGAGTCGAGTGACAGCGGATTATCTCAGTCAGGTCCAGGTGGACTCCGAGGAATGGGAGCTTCACTTGGAGGTCTTTGCGCAGGTGGTCTGTCGGTGGGGGACACCGACCCTGGACCTGATGGCGACGGTCACAAACGCCAAGGCCAGCTGTTTTTTCAGCAGAAGACGAGAAAGAATGTCCGAAGGACTAGATGCTCTCCTGCAGGTTTGGCCCACAGGGGGGAGTCTTTGTTTTCCCTCCTTGGGCTCTCATAGGTCGGGTGGTGCAGCGGATCGAAGTGTACCAGGGGCGAGTCATTCTGATCGCTCCAGACTGGCCACGGCACGCATGGTATGCCGACATGATTCAGTTGTTGGAGAATCGGCCTTGGTGGCTGCCAATTCGGGAAGACTTGCTAACACAAGGGCCAGTGTGCATGCCTTAGGTGGATCGATTCTCACTAATGGCCTGGCTATTGAAAGGGCAAAGTTGCGAAAGAAGGGGTATTTGGGTCCGGTGATCTCAACCTTGTTGAAGGCGCGGAAGAGATGTACGTTGCCGGCCTACGTTCGGGTCTGGCGTATTTTTGAGGCTTGGTGTTCTGAACGGTGAGCTCGACCTACCGCAGCGTCCGTTCCGGAGATTTTAGCCTTTTTGCAAGACTGATTTGACAAAGGTCTAGCGGCTAGTTCCTTAAGAGTGCAGTTGGCGGCAATTGCGTGCTATTATGGGAAGGTTCACAAAGTTCCTCTGGGGTCCCATCCATATATTTTGCGCTTTCTTCGGGCGGTTGCTAGACTTCGCCCTCTGCGTAGAACAGTTGTTCCGTCATGGAATCTCAATCTGGTTCTGAGGGCTTTGACGAAGGAGCCTTTTGAGCCATTGAGCCGAACTTCGCTAAAGGATTTGACACTGAAGACTGTTTTCCTGGTGGCAGTTTGTTCCGCACGTAGGATCTCAGAGCTGCAGGCCCTGTCGTGCTGGGAACCTTTTCTTTATTTCTCTCGGGAGAGGGTTGTTTTGCGGCCTGTTCCTTCCTTTCTTCCTAAGGTGCTCTCGAATTTTCATGTCAATCAGCCTGTCTCCTTGCTGGTGTTGGAAGGGACTAGAGACAGAGCAGATGGTCTAGGTCTGCACAGGCTGGATGTTCGCTGAGTTCTCAAGCGTTATTTGGCGGAAACAGCGGCATTTCGCAAGTCGGAGCATTTGTTTGTACTTTTTGGAGGTCCGTGTAAGGGTGAAGCGGCGGCAAAAGCTTCCATTTCTAGATGGATTTGGGAGGCCATCATGTCAGCGTATCTCCTTAATGGACGGGAGGTGCCTCTGGGTTTGCACACCCATTCCACTAGGGTGCAGGCAGCGTCCTGGGCGGAGTTTAGTCTGGTGCCTCCTGTAGAGATTTTTAAGGCGCCACTTGGTCCTCTCTGTATACCTTTACTAAGCATTATCGTTTGGCTATCCAGGCGAATAGGGAGGCCTGCTTCGGGGGCGGCAGTTCTTCGTGCTGGGCTGGCGGGCGCTCCCATTAGTTCTGATACTGCTGTGTTACATCCCAGAGGTGCAGGACTGGACTGGAGGGACAATAAGGAAAGCAAAATTAGACTTGCCTGCTAATTGTTGTTCCTTGAGGAACTCCAGTCCAGTCCCGGATCCCACCCGGGTTGAGTCGGCGCTTTTCGGGGCTCAGGGGCAGATCGTGGATTTGTTTTTGTTTCCCAGTCAGCTGTTGGATTTCGGAGTTTCCTTGGGTCAGCCTCTTTATAGCTTTCCCCTCCAATGGGGGGGAGGTTTAGTTCCTTCTCTAGATTGGGGGGAGGGAGTTCCTGTCAGTGCAGTTCTGAGATAGTTTGCTGTGTTATTTTTGTTTATCTACTTATTTGTTGCTCCTGCGAGTCTGCTTTGTCAGTAGGTACTGGAAGACAGTGGGCAGTGCCAGCGGTACTTGTACTGGTGACTTCAGTTTTGCTCATGCTCCAGCCTCCAAGCTGCTGGAGGAGGGGCACTACCCAGAGGTGCGGGACTGAACTGGAGTTCCTCAAGGAACAACAATTAGCAGGTAAGTTTAATTTCGCCTTTGTTTCTCTGTGGAAAATCCTGTGTCTTTCTCAAATCTATCCTCCTCCCCCGTTCTAAGACCCCTCTAAACTCCCCCCTCCCCTCAGCTCTGCCAATCCCCAGAACTTCCCTGGCCCTTGGTGTGTTTATCTCCCTGTTTCCCAGTTCCCCTGCTGCTTGTCTGCAAGTACCCCACTGTTCCCTGCATCTTCTGTGTCTGAGTGGTTCCTTGTAATTGCGTGTGTGTGTAGAGGTTCATAAGTTGTGCTGTCAGTGCTGATGACAGGTGTCAGTGGTTACTGGAGGAAGGAGGCAAGAGCCAGGTGCTAACAACGCATAATTTGTGCTGGCCGTAATGCATGAGGCCCACAGGGAGCACAGGACAGCCACCATATGAGAGCATCTATAGGCCCAGGACTCAATTCCTTGACCTCACAGTTGGGTAGTGCCTCACCAGATTCCGCTTTGATAAGGCAACTATTTATTTATTTATTAGTATCTATCATCTCTGCCAGCAGCTAGAGCGTCATCTCTGCTCTACCACACAGAGGGGCCAGCTTTTGTCCATCCGCCTTAGCCACCACAGCCCTTGCCTTCCTAGCCACCGGGAGCTTCCAGTGTGTGTTGGCTGCCACTGTGGAGGTCTGACCCACATAGCCATATCACAGTGCATCTCTCAGTTCCTGAGAGCCTTTCTAACCCACGCTGCAGAATATGTAGCCTTCCCATAGGCTATGCAGCAGAGGCAACAAACCATGATCCATTTCCACAAGGTGGCTAGATTTCCATCTGTACTGGGGGTCATCAGTTGCACACATGGCCCTCAGGCCTTCACAAGAGAGGGATGCAACCTACTGCAACAGGAAGGCATTCCACTCACTCAGCATGCAGGTAATCTGCAATACATAGGGGGAGATAACCAATATTTTCCCAGGGTCCAGTTTCCTGCCGCGACTCCTATATCCTGACCCACTCTGACATTACAAGAGATTTGAGAGCGAAGAAAACCCCAGTGAATGGCTGTAGGTAAACCCCGCCAGCCCACCTCATCACCTAGATGTGCATATACCTGGAGGTTCTACTGTTCCCTGGGGGCTGCAGCACTTGGCAAACAAAGCCTAGGGCTGTAGTATCCATCTAGCACATGAAACACCTAGGTACAGTATCTTCATATGCGTCCACTCTCTGTCTATCTACGCGGATGATAGAAGTTACCCTCGGAGGAGATGGTTGTTGACTCTCCTCATGCACTCACAGACACAGGCAGAGGAGTAGTACAGTAGGGCCCCACAGGCACATGTGTGTCATCATTGAGAGGATATTTGGCCAGTTCAAGCTTCTCTTCCAGTTCCTTGACCAATCTGGGGAGTAAATTGCTGTACCTCTCTGCCAGGATATGTTAGATCTTCATGGTCTGCTGCCTGCTTCACAATCTGACATTGAGACCCCGACAAGCCCTCCCTAAAGGACAGGATACAGCAGACCCAGATCATGATGCAGATGCTGAAGGCCCATGGATGGAGGATACCGACCAATCATATCCACTATATATGGGCTGATTTGTCAACTAGATGTACCGTACTTAGATGTATTCACAGGAGGATTACCCCTTCGCAATAGGAGATTGGGTGTTGGGGGAGGAAGAAGAGGTGGTGAGTTGCAATGTAGGGATGCTAGATGCTAACACTGGTTTTCTGCTGTGTAGTTCTGCTGAATGCAGACCTTTAATAAATGTCACCTACATTGAAATTGCATATCCTGTCATCCTTCATCATGTGTGCATGTGCAGTGCATGCTATTTTGACATTCCCTCTATAGGATATGGTGTTGTATCCCGCTGCACATACTGTGGGCATAGAGGCTGCCAAATAGGGATCCAGTAGCTGTGGGCTGCTGCAGGGTGGATGGATGAGCAGCCAGTGACAGTCCACAGACATGGTAACACCTGCGTAAACATTGAGGCCTCCAACCCACTCCACTATCAGCCCTAGCTGGGCATGGATGACCCGTGACACTGGCGCCATGTCTTGCAGTATACTATGAGGTAAATAAAGAGCTATAGTCTGGGGAAATGGTGTGCAACACAAGACAAAGTGTGCATGCTGGCGTGGATGTAGGTAGATTCTTGTCAAACCTGTACCTGCATACTAGTGTCATTTCTTTGGGTTGACCAGTAGATGATGGCAGTAACCATATGCTACTGAGAGAGGGGGCTTCAACCATGGGGAGGTGTGCATGGCTTGTGCATCTGGAGAGTGGTTAGGAGCAGTGTGAGGGAAAGGAACATAGAAATGATGACAGATAAAAAAAAAAACATACCACCTATTCAGTCTGCCCTTCCATACCAGCTACTAAGCTTTACAGTCCTTTTTTTTCCTCTTAGAGATCTTCTCATCTCCAGGAATAAACAGGGTGACGTCAACTGATGGAGCCCGCATGGAAACACACTCTAGCTTCCAGTATGAAACCTTTGGGAGCATCCCTCTGTGCATGCGTGTATGCATTCCCAGTCTTCGTTTTTCCACAGAGCACAACAGACGCTTGTCCTGACACCGCAGATAAACTTTTTTTTTTCTCCAGGAACAAGCAGGAAGTCATCCTCACTTATGGGTGACATCAGCACTGATGGAGTCCACGCGGAACAATTCCCCAGCTTTCAAAGAAAGCCTTTAGGATTGCTTCCGCGCATGCGTGGTCCTCTTCCCACCCAAAGGTGCCATCTTGCTCAGTCTCCCTTTTTCTGCGGAGCCCTTCGGATGCACGTCCTCGTCCCTCGGAAAAAGTGTTTCGTTTTCCGCCTCTAGCCTGTGTTTTTCTGATAGCACCGGTCCTCTACCCGTCCTCCCCTGCTCTGCTTCTTCCCCTTGAGCGAGGGAACGTCTTTTTCTGTAAACGCTTTTCCTTTTGCGGGCTTCACACCCTTTTTTCCCTCAACCACTAGCCACAAGGGTCTTCGACCTAGTGGGGGCCCGTTTTGCCCCAGTGGCCACCGGGTTTAAGAAATGTGACAGATGCTCCAAAAACATGTCTTCACGGACACCCCCGATTGCTGTATTCGGTGTCTTGGGGCAGACCATGACCCAGAGCTCTGCTCTCTTTGCATGAAAATGTCCTCCAAAGCCCTGCTAAGTCGTAAATAGAAGTCCAATGACATTTTCCGGAAGGTAGCCCCGGAATCCCCAGCGGCACCCTCGGTTGTCTCTCCGCTAGTGGGATCCCCCACATCGGTCCTGCGCTCTCAGCAGCACTCCAACCAGGGCTCCCCTGAAGTGGAGAGGCGTAAGAAGAAGAAGACCTCGAAGTTGCTGTTGGGGGCCCCAGACAAGCACAAGCGCTCTGCCCCCCTCGGCATTCCTGAGAGTCGGACAAGGAGTGGCCTAGAAAGGTAGCTCGTACAGATACAGAGGCCTCCAGCGATGGTGCCCGGTCTCCTGAGGGCCGTCCCAGTGAGCACCCCCTCTCCTCCTCCACGCCAGACCCGGTAACCCTGGTGTCGACATTGCAGGGACCCACGTCCGCATGGGAGTACCGTATGCTGGCACTAGAGCTCAGCGTTTCTGCCTTCTTAGCTACCCAGCAGGCGCTCATGTCTGGCACGGCTGGCCTGCATCTCGACACCGAGGTTCCCTCAAGAGGGACACCAAAACCCACCCTGAAAGCCCCTGAGAGTAGTTGGGCATTGTGAGGGTCCTCGGCATCGGTCTTGCTCGCCTTCCCGCTCCTCGGGAGCGAGATCTTCAAGGCCTCTAGCTCCAAGCGGGCCTCGGCCTCTGGACGGGGCAACCAGCCCGAGTCGGACTCCTTATCAGACCTCTCGGGCTCGGAGTCAGATGGGGATACCTCCCCGGAGACCCGTGCCCACAGGGACCTCCCTTCAGACCCCATCCCTGCCCGCCTTTCAGAGGCGTTTGCCTCCCGAGGACACATCATTCCTAGTGTTCGTGGGGGGCATGTCATGGGCCCTCAGCGTGGCTATGCAGGCTGAAGAGGCGCCACGAGCTGAAGAGCTCGATATTCTGCAGTATGAGTCCCCGCCTCGGGAATCGCTTACTGTTCCAGTTCCACCCATTTTGTCAAGGCTGCTCCTCCGCATGTGGGAGACACCCTCTTCGGTCCCCATAGTGAGCAAGCACCTTGACGCCATGTACATGGTCCATCGTGGCCCAGGGTTCCGGAAGACCAAGCTTTCAAACACCTCTGTGGTAGTGGAGTCAGCGATACGTTAGCAAAAGAGCCTGAAGTCACACTCTTCAGTTCCCCCGGGCAGAGTGTCGAGAGCCAGAGCTCTCGACGCCCTTGGGCGCAAAGCCTATCAGGTGTCCATGCTCACATGCCGCATCCAGGTATACCAATTGTATATGGGCATGTTCCTGCGTGACCTCACCAAAGAGCTTTGCGGGTTCTCCGCAGGCCTCGGGGGTGAACCCCTTCTTAGGCTCCAAACCCTCCTGTGATCCATCACGGAGTGCTTGAAGTACTTCTCCCGCACTGCGTATGATGGGTTTGAGTCCTCCACCCAAGTGGCAGCAGCCGGCATTGGGGCCCGATGCCAGGCATGGCTCCAATCTTCGGACCTGGAGCTGTGGGTCCAGGAGAAGCTCGACAGGCCCACTGTCCCCTGGCTCAATGGGCAGCTTTTTGGTAAACCTATGGAGGATAAGGCTGCTGAGATGTAAATGGAGTTCATCACCTGAACCCATCTCTCGCGTTAGAACTCCTCCCTCCCTCGGAAGAAGCAGCAAGCAAAGAAGCCATTCTTCCAAAGGAAGGGGCTCCCCTACCGGGGTTACCCATCTTTCCCGCCCAATCCCGCTCTGGCTCCCGGCACACTGGGGAAGGGAGGTGCGCATAGCCACTGCAAGCCTAAAGGGCCTAAGGCCCAGCAACTGGCGCCACCCCAACTCGTGCAGGGCTTTTTTTTTTTTTTTTTTAATTTGTTTATTTTCAAAAGTAATATAGAAATAAACACAAACCAACAGCATCAACCATCCAAACATAACTATTACAGCAACACATATCATCCATAACCCCACCCGCGGTCCCCCCCCTCTCCCCCCCCCTACCCACTGCCCTAATCCCCTTGGCTCGAAGTGCGAGTCCCCCCCGCCCCCCTCCATCCCGCCACCCCTCATACCAGCCCCATACAGCCTTAAAGGCCTTCACATTATGTCGCTGATGTGCTGTTATGGCACTCATAGTCCACAGATGGTCAATACGCTGCAAGACCATACCCATTGTCGGGGCATGTTCACTGCGCCATCGGGCCATAATGGCCCCTCGCCCCGCCCCTATACACAATCCCACAAACATCAGGGTCTCCCGCTCCCCCCATTCCGGCATATCATTTAATAAAACCATGGATGCCGTGAGACATACCTCCCGACCTAGCAGGGTCTGGAGCCAATCCTCCAAGCCCTTCCACATCAATTGCACCCTCTCACAACCCCAAACTATGTGAAACAAATCCCCCCACTTCCCACATCCCCGCCAACATTCCCCACTCTCCTGTGCCCTAAAAGCCTTCAACTTCCCCGGAGTCCAGTACATTTGGTGCCGTACTTTTAGACTATTTTCGGAGTAGGTTGGACCCGGGGCTAACCATCGGCACCACCGGTTAATATGTTCCCAGCGCTCCTCTCCCCACTGTCCACCCATTTGCTTCTCCCATGCCAACTCCCCTTTGCTCCTCCCCTCCGCCCCCCTGCCTTCCCCCCGGGTCCGTAATTCCCCATAAAGAAGGGTAATAATCCCTCGCCGTCCTCCCCCCCCTCGCAGGGCTACTTCCAGGGGAGCAGCTGCCTTCCGCAGATCAAGCATTACCCCCTTTCGCCTAATATACGACACAATTTGCAAATACGCAAAATAGTGTCGGTCTTGCACCCCATACAGCTCCTGCAGGGCAAGAAAGGATCTTACTTCCCCACTGTTCAACAGCTGCCCCAGGGTATGCAGCCCAAGTACCCCCCACTCCTGAAACACTCCCCCCTCCAGCGCTGGGCGGAAATCCTGCATTCCGCGCAAAAAAGTAGTCCTTGTATACCGCTTCCCTCGTAACAGGAGACTCTTCGCCCTCCCCCATATCATCTGGGTATAATCACGGAAGTGGTTTCCCCCCCCCTCAACCTTCCCTTCTCCCCCCCGGATCCCACAGCCACATCTGCAGGGACGTGTTGGGCCCACGTAACTGTTCCAACTCGACCCAAATGGGTATCTCCTCCCCCCATGCCAGCTCACCACAGCTTTTAACTGCGCCGCGAGATAATACTTTTCCAGCCACGGCACCCCCAGACCCCCCTCCCTTTGCCCCCGATACATAGTGCTCTTAGATACCCGGGACCTCCCCCCGGCCCATACAAAATCGTATATCTGTCTCTGAGCCTTGCGCAGATAACTAAGCGGTACCCTACCGGGGATAGAGCCAAACAAAAACAGCCACCGAGGCAGGACATTCATTTTAATAACCGCTATACGCCCAAGCCATGTTAAATACACATGCCGCCAGCGCAACATATCGGCCTGTATCGCCCGCAAAAGATTACTAAAATTTCGCTCCCAAAGCTGACGCCAGTCCTTCCCCATTTGAATACCTAGATATCTATATGTCGTGCAGGGCTTTTGATGCTGATGGCATAGTCTCTTGCCCCCTGGCAGCACTTCCGCCGGTGGGAGGACACCTGTCCCTATTTGTCCTGCAGTGGGTGTCGATGATGTCGGACACCTGGATCCTTCGAGTGGTCCGGGACGGATATCATCTCCGCCTAGATAGGCGCCCTCCTCCCTTCTCGCCAGCCAAGCCTACTCGGCTCCTTTCGCACCAAACCTTCTTGCAGCGGGAGCTGTCCAATCTCCTTGCCCAACAGGCCGTCAAGAAGGTACCGCTGCACCTCTGAGGCCATGGGTTCTACTCCCGCTACTTTCTTGTTCCGAAAAAGACGGGGGGCCTACGCCGCATCCTCAATCTCTGGAACCTCAACAAGTTCCTGGTGCGGGAGAAGTTCAAAATGTTATCGCTTGGCGTCCTGCTGCCCTTCCTTCAGCAGGGCAATTGGCTATACTCCTTGGATCTGAAGGACGCTTACACCCACATCCTAATCCACCCTCAACACAGGCAATACCTGCGCTTCAGGGTGCAGGGGGAACACTACCAATACAGGGTGCTCCCCATCGGGCTTGCTTCTGCACCGCAAGTTTTCACAAAGTGTCTCTCCACGGCCGCCGCCTCCCTCAGGCAGCAAGGCATAACCGTCTTCCCCTACCTCGATGACTGGCTCATCACGGGGACCTCGATTGACGAAGCCCGCCTGGCGGCATCGCGCCCAATCCTTCTCCTTGAACGCTTCGGCTTCTTGGTCAACTACTCCAAGTCCCACCTTGAGCTGTTGCGGACCCTGGAGTTCATCGGCGCACACCAACACGTGGCGAGCGACCGCCTTCCTGCCTGCGGACCAGTCAGACTGCCTCCAGGCTGTGGCATCCCAGGTCCAGAGCAGGGCTTGGGTAACGGCACAGACTGTGCTGCGCCTCCTAGGACATATACACTCCACCATCCATGTGGTCCCCCACGCCCGCATGCACATGCAGACAGCCCAGTGGTGCCTCAGGGCACAATGGAGCCAGGCCTTCAGCCACCTCAGAGACCATATCCGGGTCTCCCACAGTCTCCACAACTCCCTGGGTTGGTGGCGGGACCCCCAAAGTCTCCTTCAGGGAATGCCCTTCCAGATCCCACAGCATGAGCTCATCCTAACGACGGATGATTCCTTTCTCGGATGGGGAGCCCATTGCGGCGCATTGTGTACTCAATGGTCTCCTGAGGAGTCTCGGCAGCAGATCAATCTGCTCGAGCTTCAGGCGGTACAATGGGCTGTGAAGGCCTTCGAGAGGGCTATGTAAGGGGGAAGTCGGTGCTCGTGCAGACCAACAACAGGGTAGCCATGTTTTACATCAACAAAGAGGGGGGAACAGGATCATACCTCATCTGCCATGAGGCGATCCTCCTTTGTTCTTTTGCATTTCGCCGGGGGATGACCCTGCGAGCGGTCTACCTCCCAGGCCAGAAGAATGTCCTTGTGGATAAACTCAGCAGGATCCTCTACCCACATGAGTGGTGCCTGGATCCAGAGGTCGCCGGCATCTTGTTCCATCGGTGGGGTACCCCATCCATGGCCTGTTTGCCAGTCCGGTGAATGTGCAGCTTCCCCGCTCTGCAGTCCGGTTCCACACCCGAGCAGGGTGGCCCCAGATGAGTTCCTCTTGAGCTGAACCTCAGGCCTTCTTTACGCGTTCCCTCCCACTCCTCTCATTGCGAGGACCCTCCACAAGGTTCAGCGGGACCGAGCTTCAGTGATCCTCATAGCCCCCTCGTGGCCTCGACAGCCTTGGTTCCCACTTCTGCTCCGTTCTGAATGCACTAGCAGAGCAAGTTCTATCTGTATAGGTGCATGTAGGATTGTCTGACTTCAGGCATCCAACCTTTGACAAGGAGTTCAACACAAGCTGGGTAATATTCCCTGTACTGGTGAGAACCTGTTTGGAAAGGATTGGAAAGATAAGGCTTCTCACTTAGAATCTGACACTACTACCCTCAGTAGTCTGTCCAAAACTACTACCAATCCTGCCAAGAAACAAGCAGCCACAAAAGAGCCTTTCTGCAGTAAGAAGAAGAAGTTTTGCCCTTCTTGCCCCCCTCCCCCCAGCTTCTCAGTACCAATCTCAGGGTACCCAGAGGAAGCAACAGAAGAAGCCACAGGCTCCTAAACCCCAACCAGCTGTGCAGACCCAATCTGGAGGGAGGAGTGGTCTAGTGGTTAGGACAAGGCACTTCAGGCCGGAGGGCCGGGGGTTCAAGTCCCACCTGGGGACAGCAATCTCAGGCCGGAGGGACTGGGATTTCTAGTCCTCTAGGCACTCCTTGTGGTCTTGGGCAAGCCACTTAACCCTCCATTGCCCATGTTCCCTATAAGTATTAGTGTATGTGTCTCATATCCCCTCGTGTTAAATGTATCCCCCAATTGACCGCTTTGACACGGTGAAAAGCGGGATATAAATACAGCTAAATAAATAAATAAATCTGCGCCTGGTTTTTGGCTTCTTCCTACAACATAGTCACCCTGCCTCTGAAGAACCCCCACCCCCTTCATATAGCAGGCAGGCATTGCCATTATGCCCACATGTGGCATCTTATCACCTCAGAGCAATGGACACTATCCATAGTGCAAGATGGGTACGAGCTTCATCTACAAAGTATTACCCCCCTCTAATCTAGTGGGGGAATATCATTCTCAGCCCCCACTCACTGCTCTCCTGCAGCAAGAGATCACCTCTCTTCTGTCAGAGTGTGCCATAGAAGAGGTCCCAACATCCCAACAGGGAAGGGGGTTCTATTCCTCTTTCTCATACCAAAGAAAAATGGAGGGTTCAGACCCATCTTGGATCTCAGAAACCTCAACAAGTTTCTAGTCAGAGAGAAATTCAAGATGATCTTACTAGGCTCTGTTCTCTAAATCTAAAAGAAGCATATACACATCCTCATTCATCCAGAACACAGGAGGTATCTACACTTCATCTTCCAGGGAAATCACTATCAATACAGTCCTTCCCTTTGGACTCGCCTCTGCCCCAAGAGTCTTCACAAAGTGTATGGCAGTCATAGCCGCATATTTAAGGACTCTCGGAATACTCGTCTTCCCTTAGACTACTGGCTTATAAGGGCAGCCACTTCTCAGGAGGTTCTTCTATCCCTCCTTCATACAATACAGGTACTGCAGAATCTGGGATTTGTGATAAACCTTCCAAAATCCCATTTAGTTCCCACTCAAACACTAGAATTCATAGGAGCTCTTCTAGACACTCGATGGTCAAGGGCATTTCTGCCCTAGGACCGTTGTACTCAACTAGTACAGCTAGCATCTCAAGTAAAGCTCGGAGACAATCTCTCAGCCACGGAGATGCTGCAACTGCTAGGCCATATGGCCTCTACAGTGCATGTAGTTCCATATGCTCATGTGCACATGCGGACAGCTCAATGGACTCTTGCCTCCCAGTAGAAGCAGGCCTCCGGGACCCTCAGAGACAAGATCCAAGTCACAGACATTCTCATAGACTCCCTTCTGTGGTGGTCTATCCCAGAAAATCTTCTCATAGGGTCACCTTTTCAGATGCCTCCACATCAATGCATCCTAACAACGGATGCCTCCAAGCTGGGCTGGAGAGCCCACTTGAACTCTCTCTCCACTCAAGGCCTCTGGATGGAGCAGGAGTCACAGCTCCAGATAAATTTACTGGAGCTTCGTGCTATCCTGAATGCCCTCAAAGTGTTTCAACAACAATTACAAGACGACAGAGTTCTTATCCAGACAGACAATCAGGCAGCTATGTTCTACGTGAACAAGCAGGGGGGAATGGGCTCTTGGGCCCTTTGCAAGGAAGCTCTCCATATTTGATCCTTTGCTATTGCTCATCAAGTACATCTCCAAGCAGTGTATCTGCCAGGACAGCAAAATGTCTTAGCAGACAGGTTGAGTCAGACCCTCCTTCCGCACGAAAGGTCCCTCCATCAGGAGACAATCTCCTACATCTTTCAGACCTGGGGAACTCTGGAGATTGGCATTTTATGGAGTGGCAAAAAGGTCTAACTAACTCATTTTTGCACCAGAACCCTGATGTCCAGCTTCCAACAGGTGGATGCTTTCCATCGTCACTGGGGTAAGGATTTCCTGTATGCCTTTCCTCCTATACTCCTGATTCCCAAAACGCTTTTGAAACTTCAAGCAGACAGGAGCCACATGATCCTCATAGCCCACGCTGGCCATATCAACTATGGTTTCCTCTCCTACTACGTCTGTCCCAGACTTGCCCCCTGAGACTCGGGTCAGCTCCCAATTTCCTCTCACAGTAGGGAAGGATGCTATTCCCTCCCAACCACAAGTCTGTCCATCGCATGGCTTGGCTGCTGAAAACATAATGCTGCAAGATCTTAACCTTCCTCAGGAAGTAAAGGAGATCCTGCTAGCCTCCAGGAAACCGTCCATCAGATGTTCCTATGACTTCAAGTGGCATAGGTTCTCCACTTGATGTTCCCAAAAGGATCTTAATCCCTTCTCAGCTGCTATGGAGGCGCTCCTTCAGTATCTCCTCCATCTTTCATCTTCTGGTCTCGACAAACTCGGTGAGGGTTCACCTTAGTGCTATTGTTGCTTCTCACCATCCCTTGGATGGGCAACCTATCTCTTCATAACCGCTTATGGCGCGTTTCATGAAAGGGCTGTTATTAACCAAGCCTCCCATCAAGCCATCACCGGTGGCATGGATGGGATCGTAATGTTGTGTTAGGGCAGCTCCTTAAGCCGCGTTTTGAACCCTTAGCCACAAGCTCACTAAAGTTTCTCTCTTGGAAGGTCATCTTCCTTGTTCCTTCAGTGAGCTTCAGGCGTTGGTGGCAGACCCACCTTGTACCTTCTTACATAAGAACATAAGATATGCCATACTGGGTCAGACCAAGGTCCATCAAGCCCAGTATTCTGTTTCCAGCAGTGGCCAATCTAGGTCATATGTACCTAGCAGTTTCCCCAAGAGATACAAGTTCCACAATGCTTGTACTGGGTCAAGCATTGATATCTTCGGTCACTTCTTAATAATGGTTTATGGACCTTTCCTCCAGGAACTTGTCCAAACCTTTTTTAAACCCAGCTACACTAACAACCTTTACTACATCCTTAGGTAACAAATTCCAGAGTTTGATTACACGTTGAGTGAAAAAATATTTCTCCAGGACCAAGCAGGAAGTCAGTCCTCACTTATGGGTGACGTCGGCGCCGACGGAGCCCTCGCGGAGCAATTTTCCCCAGCTTTCAAAGAAAGCCTTTGGGAATTGCAGCGCGCATGCGCGGTCCCCTTCCCGCCCAAGGGTGCCATCTTAGCCAGTCTTCTTTTTTCCGCGGAGCCCTACAGACGTACCCGTCGTGTCCCCGCGAAAAAGTTGATTTTCCTTCATAATTATTCTTTTTTCTTTCGGTTCGACGCCGGTCTTTTTCCCGCCTGGACTCGCGACGCCGGTCCCGAGTCGTCTCCTACTTTTTCGGTGTTTCTGAGTAGGTCAGTTTTCGTTTCGGTTTTTTCCCTGGCAGCCCGGTCCTTTGACCTCACCGGGGCCCTTTTTCCCCCGATGGCTGCCAGTGGTTTCAAGCGGTGTGGTCAGTGTGACCGAAATATGTCACTAACTGACACACACGACAATTGCCTCCGCTGCCTGGGCCCGGATCATGAAGAAATGATCTGTGGGCCTTGTGGCAAACTTTCCTCCAAAGCGTTGAGAAGTCGGCGGCATCAGCGGGATAGAACCTTCGCTGACCCCAGCCGTACCCGGACCTCGTCGGAGGCCTCCGCGTCCAGGGGGTCCAGCTCGGACCGTCGCCGGAGTTCCTCCGACAGGGGTTCTCCCTCCGGGGACCATCGACGGAAGGTGAAACCCGCGATGGCGGCGTCGGTGGACGCTCCTGGCTCCGCGAGGGCCAGGTCGCATAGCCCCGATAGCCGCCCCGGGTCCTTGGAGAAGGAGCACCTCACAAAGCGACCTCGCCTGGAGTCGGAGCTGCCTGCTCGGGTAAGTCCTGTGGTCCTTCTGGACTCGCCTCCGCGACAGCCGACGTCGGGCCCGACGCCGTCGGGGCCCGAGTCGGGGGCTGCTGGGTCACCTGAGCTCGGACTCAGGTTGACGGCCTTGGAGAGCAGACTGTCTGCCTTCATGGACCAGCAGCGGGCACTGCTCGCTGGCTTCGCTGGCGCTGCTGCCCCGACCGCCGGGACGTCGACGTCCAAGTCGACCCCAGAGACCGAGCCGATCCTCGAGTCGATGCGAACTCGAGTCGATCCTCGGTCGAGGTCACCCTCGGCCTCCCGTTCGGGACCGAGGTCGCCGACGCCGACTCCCTCGGCGTCGGGGCGGCAGGCGCCGCGCCCTGCCCGGGCCGACCCCACCGAGTCCTCGTCGGAGTCGGTCTGGGAGTCTGAAGAGGAAGAGTCGCCTGATTCTTTTCGGACTCGGTGTGTCCCCTCGGACTCACCTGAGTCCGAACCTCGGAAACAGTCCCCCCCGGAGGATGCCCGGTTCTCGGACTTCGTCAGGGATATGGCCAAGGCTTTGGCCTTCCCTGCGGACCCCGAGGAGGAGCCTCGAGCCGAAGAGCTCGATGCCCTCCAGTATGACTCTCCCGCCAGGGAACACTTTACTGTACCGGTTCCTCCCATGCTGGAACGACTACTCTTCCGCATGTGGGAGAGTCCGGCCACCTCGCCGGTCCTGAGCAAGCGGGTCGATTCTATCTATCGAGTCCGCAAGAGCCCTGGCTTCCAAAAAGCACAGCTACCACACCATTCCATGGTAGTGGAATCGGCCATGCATCGTCTTAAGAGCCAGAAGATGCACTCCTCGGTGCCTCCTGGCAGGGAGGCCCGTAACCTGGATGGCCTTGGTAAGAAGTGTTTCCAGGGCTCTATGCTCGCATGTCGTGTCCAGACCTACCAGCTATACATGGGCATGTATCTCCGAGACCTGGCTAAAGAGCTAGCCGGCTTCTCCGCTGGTTTGTCCGAGGAACCCTTGCGGAGGTTCCTGGCCTTGTCCACTGGCATTCGGGAATGCTCAAAATTCATGTCCCGAGCAGCCTATGATGGCTTTGAAGCATCGGCTCGAGTGGCCGCAGCCGGCATCGGTGCCCGCCGACAGGCTTGGCTTCAGTCGTCTGACCTTGAGCCCTGGGTGCAGGACAAGTTGGTCGATGTCCCCTGCCGAGGCGAAAACCTCTTTGGCAAGCCCATGGCTGATAAGGCTGCACAAATTGAGACGGAGACTCTCACCAGGACTAGGCTTTCTAGGAAGACCTCCGCCCCTTCCCAGAAAAAGAAGGGCTCGGGAAAGAAGTCCTTTTACCCGAGGAAGGCGGCTGCCTACAAACAGTACCCCCACTATCAGGCCCCTCCAGCTCCCCAACAGGGCCAGCAGGCCAAGGGACGGGGTAACGGGTCCCGTAGGCAGCAAGCCCCCAAGCCTGCACCACCAGCCCCTGCTCCGCAGGGTGGGGGTTTTTGACTCCTTAAGCATAGCCTCTCCCCCCCGCTGGTTCCTCCCAGCACCGGAGGCCGGCTGGTTCACTTCGCCCACAGGTGGTCCAGCATCACCTCAGATGCCTGGGTGCTTCAAGTCGTGCGAGAAGGCTATCTTCTCCACTTCCACCAGGTCCCTCCCTCCTATTTTCCGGGAGAACCTCCATGACCCCCTCTGCACAGGGAACTACTCCTTCAGGAGTTAGCAGGTCTTCTACAGGAACAGGCGGTGGAACCGGTGCCCCACCACCTGAAAGGTCAAGGCTTTTATTCCCGGTATTTTCTAATACCAAAAAGAACAGGAGGCCTCAGACCCATCCTGGACTTGCGCAACCTCAACAAGTTCCTCGTGCGGGAGAAGTTCAAGATGCTTACCCTTGGAATCCTTCTGCCCTACCTCCAGCAGGGAGATTGGCTATGCTCCTTGGATCTAAAGGATGCCTACACGCACGTCCTCATCCACCCAAGCCACCGCCAATACCTACGGTTTGTGGTGGCAGGAAATCATTACCAGTACAGAGTACTGCCCTTTGGCCTGTCCTCCGCACCGCGAGTCTTCACAAAATGTCTCGCGGTGGTGGCGGCCCATCTCAGGCTTCACGGCCTCTATGTCTTTCCTTACCTCGACGACTGGCTCATCAGAGCAGCGTCCGCTCTGGAGGTCACCAACGCCACGCGCCGCACGGTGACTCTTCTGCAGTACTTGGGCTTTGTTATAAACTTCGCAAAGTCCACTTTGCTCCCCTCACAGGATCTCGAGTTCATCGGCGCAAGGCTGCACACTCCTCAGGCACGAGCGTACCTACCGCTCGACAGGGCTCAACGGCTCATGGACCTAGCCGACCGTTTTCGCAGCCAGCCCCTGGTCTCCGCCAGGCGCTTCCTGAGACTACTCGGCCATATGGCTTCCACCGTCCATGTGACCCCCAATGCCCGCCTGAACATGCGGCCTGCTCAATGGTGTCTCCGCCAGCAGTGGCGACAAGCCACAGGCGGCCTAGCAGACCTCGTGCGCGTCTCCGAGCCGCTGATCTCGTCTCTCCGGTGGTGGCTTCAGCGGCCGAACCTGATATTCGGCATGCCTTTCCAGTCACCTCAGCCGACCCGGGTGCTGACTACAGATGCATCCCTCCTGGGCTGGGGAGCGCATTGCCAAGGGGCTCGTACTCAGGGCCTCTGGACCACGTGGGAGTCTGCTCAGCAGATCAACTTCCTGGAGCTCAGGGCGATCCGCCTGGCTCTCAAGGCCTTCTCCCACCTGACTTCTCACCAGTCCGTCCTTGTCCAGACGGACAATCAAGTTGCCATGTTCTACGTGAACAAGCAGGGGGGCACGGGCTCCTTCCTCCTCTGCCGGGAGGCACAGAAGCTCTGCTCTTGGGCCGTCAGTCACGGCGTTCTCCTCAAAGCAGTTTATCTCCCAGGCCAAGAGAATTGCCTGGCGGACAAACTCAGCAGGATCCTTCAGCCGCACGAGTGGCGTCTGGATCCCTTGATAGTTCAGAAGCTCTTTCTAAAGTGGGGCCTCCCCACGGTGGATCTCTTTGCCAGTCCTCACAACCGGCAACTTCCTCGCTTCTGCTCTCGTCAGCCACACCCCCTTCGGGTTGCGGCGGACGCGTTTCTACTCTCATGGTCGGGGAGCCTTCTGTACGCTTTCCCTCCCATCCCGCTCGTCTCTCGGACTCTTTTCAAGGTTCTCCGAGACAAAGCCTTCATGATCCTGGTGGCCCCTCGCTGGCCCAGACAGCCATGGTTTCCTCTCCTGCTGCAATTAGCGGTGGAGGATCCACTCCCCCTGGGGTTTCAACCGGATCTCCTCACTCAGGATCAGGGGTCTCTGCTACACCCCAACCTCAGGTCTCTCAACCTAATGGCCTGGCTGCTGAGAGGGTAGTCCTTGCTCCCCTTCTCCTGCCGGCAGAGGTGGAGGAGGTCGTCCTAGCTTCGCGACGCCCTTCTACCCGAAAATGCTACGCCCTTAAATGGCGTCGTTTTTCCGTTTGGTGTACCCGACAGTCTCAGGATCCCTTCTCCTGCCCAGTGTCGGTGGTCTTGCAGTACTTGCTTTACCTCTCTAATCTGGGACTTAAGTCCAACTCGCTTTGCCGCCCGCAAGCCCGGCTCTCCCCACTTGCAACTCCTGCCCTATCGGGGCAGTGGGAGTGCTCCTGCCCAATCCGGGCAGTGGCAGCGAGAGAGCCCGCCCAGCACCGCATTCAAATAGCGGCGTCCCTACCGAGAGGGACCCGCTTTGCCGCCCGCAAGCCCGGCTCTCCCCACTTGCAACTCCTGCCCTATCGGGGCAGTGGGAGTGCTCCTGCCCAATCCGGGCAGTGGGAGCGAGAGAGCCCGCCCAGCACCGCATTCAAATAGCGGCGTCCCTACCGAGAGGGACCCGCTTTGCCGCCCGCAAGCCCGGCTCTCCCCACTTGCAACTCCTGCCCTATCGGGGCAGTGGGAGTGCTCCTGCCCAATCCGGGCAGTGGGAGCGAGAGAGCCCGCCCAGCACCGCATTCAAATAGCGGCGTCCCTACCGAGAGGGACCCGCTTTGCCGCCCGCAAGCCCGGCTCTCCCCACTTGCAACTCCTGCCCTATCGGGGCAGTGGGAGTGCTCCTGCCCAATCCGGGCAGTGGGAGCGAGAGAGCCCGCCCAGCACCGCATTCAAATAGCGGCGTCCCTACCGAGAGGGACCCGCTTTGCCGCCCGCAAGCCCGGCTCTCCCCACTTGCAACTCCTGCCCTATCGGGGCAGTGGGAGTGCTCCTGCCCAATCCGGGCAGTGGGAGCGAGAGAGCCCGCCCAGCACCGCATTCAAATAGCGGCGTCCCTACCGAGAGGGACCCGCTTTGCCGCCCGCAAGCCCGGCTCTCCCCACTTGCAACTCCTGCCCTATCGGGGCAGTGGGAGTGCTCCTGCCCAATCCGGGCAGTGGGAGCGAGAGAGCCCGCCCAGCACCGCATTCAAATAGCGGCGTCCCTACCGAGAGGGACCCGCTTTGCCGCCCGCAAGCCCGGCTCTCCCCACTTGCAACTCCTGCCCTATCGGGGCAGTGGGAGTGCTCCTGCCCAATCCGGGCAGTGGGAGCGAGAGAGCCCGCCCAGCACCGCATTCAAATAGCGGCGTCCCTACCGAGAGGGACCCGCTTTGCCGCCCGCAAGCCCGGCTCTCCCCACTTGCAACTCCTGCCCTATCGGGGCAGTGGGAGTGCTCCTGCCCAATCCAGGCAGTGGGAGCGAGAGAGCCCGCCCAGCACCGCATTCAAATAGCGGTGTCCCTACAGGGCGCGCCCACGCCTGGCGGGCCCGCGCCTGAGGGCCGCGCCAGAGGGCCCTTTGGCGTGGCCCTTAGGCGGTGGCCACTGGCGGTGAAAGAGAGGAGTGCCTCCCCACCAAGACGTCAACATCCTTAACCGACCACGCCGAAAGCTGCGACGCGTCCACCTATCCCGGGAACGTACCCCCCACTTCACTGGAATACACGTGCGAAAGGCAGCCACGGCTTGAGCTCCCCAAACGGGTCTGAGATCGCCAACCACGAGCCTCACGCACCTCAAGCTCCCCAAGCTGGGTAGAGCACACCAACTCTGCACAGCAACAAAACCGACCAGGTGAGTCTCACAAACTCATTCAACGAGGACAGTGAACTGCATGAAATCTGTGCACACATCATCAGACACCAGAAAACTACAAACAAACTTCACACAAAACACCACAGCACACCACCATGATCACAACATGGTTTCTACCATTCAGCCTCCTCCTCACACATATCCTCTCACCATACCCCCACCTCCACTACCTACCCCATAACCCACAATGGCACTCACCCTCCACCTGGCATTACATAGTTCCACAACGCAATCAGCCCGCCACACACAGCACATCAACATCTAGTAAAAAAGAAGCACACAAATCTCACCCCCTCGCACACTGTTCAACAGAGTCACACAACACAACAGAGCAAATTGCCATAGAACTCATAAACGCAAGGTCCATATGCAACAAGATACACACACTAGCGGACCACATAGAAGATCACCGACCAGACATTCTCTGCATTACAGAAACCTGGCTCAATACTACCGACACAGTTCTACTCAATCAATTAGTACCAGACAGCCACACAGCTTACAATTGCCCACGCACCCACAAACGTGGAGGAGGGGTACTTATAATTGCAAAGAAAAACCTGAAGTTCAAAACACACAGCTCCACCGCTACACCACAAAGCAACACGCTCAGCATCATGAACAAACACATGGCACTCTGCCTAACCTACAGAGCACCCCGAGCCCCTCCTGATGAACTGGCAGCAACGCTCGAAACAGCATGCGCCCTCATAGCAACTAACAAACCCACACTCATGCTAGGTGACTTCAACCTCAAGACCACCAACACCAAAGATGCCGATGCCTTTCTCCAAGCAATGACATCACTTCAATACACCCAAATCATCAACGCCCCTACACACAGGCACGGATCTACACCAGACCTCATATTCGCAACCAACTCCCTAACTTCAAGAGGTCTAATCTCAACTCCTTCCGTCACCCCAGTCCCCTGGTCAGACCACCACATAATCAAGATCACACTGCAACTTCAAAAAGACAACCACAACGAACAAACCAACATTTCCCACACACAAAGGCGATTCAAGAAATTCGACAGAGACACCTTCCTACTGGACACGTTAAATCAACTGTCAACAGAAACAGACAACCTGGAGTCTCAAATCATCAACTGGAACAACACAATATCCAACGCCGCCACAGCCACTGTTACCAGACCAGAGGAACACTGCAACAACAAGAGACAACACAAACCCTGGTACTCCTCAACCATACGACAAAAGAAAAGAGAACTCAGAAGGATGGAACGGAGATGGAGAAAATCCAAGACACCGGAAAACCAGCAAACATACCTAACAAACCAAAGACTATACACCGAACACATCAACCAATCCAAGAAAGAATACCACACAAACATGATAAACACATCCATAAACAAACCCAGGGAGCTCTTCGATATAGTGAAAATCCTCACAAAGGAGCAGAAAACTGAGGAGGAAATACAAATAGACCCGCAAAAATTTGCTGATCACATCAAAGACAAATTTCACTCCACAGAACCAACTGAAACCAGCTCTTCAACCCAGCCTGATTCATACCCTACGACATGGGACACCTTCTACCCTCCCTCAACAGAACAGCTCTGCCGCATCATCTCAGCAATCAGAACAAGCACCACCCCCACGGACCCCTGCCCAGTATCATGGATAAAGGCCACCAAATCAAGCCTCATCCACATCATACACGACATTGTGCTCAATTCACTCACCCATGGTCTCCTGCCAGCTCAACTAAAACTGGCTACAGTACGCCCAATACCGAAGAAAACAACCCTCGACAAGAGCAACCCCGCAGCATACAGACCAATATCCAGCATACCTTTCCTGGCAAAAATCATAGAAAAAGCAGTGCAACAACAACTTCAGGAACATATTGACAACCATGCCCCTCTAGACGACAACCAGCACGGCTTCCGCCCCCAACATGGAGTCGAAACACTGCTGATCTACCTCATAGACAACATCATCAGAGTCATAGACAACAACAACAAAGGCATCCTAATGATCTTCATCGACATCTCCTCCGCCTTCGACACAGTTGACCACCCAACCCTCCTGGAAAGACTAAAGAAAATTGGGCTTCACGGTACCACGTTAAAATGGTTCCAATCCTACCTCACCGACAGGCAGCTACAAGTCAAGATAGACCACAACACCTCTCAACCCATAAAAATCCGCCAAGGAGTACCTCAAGGATCCGCCCTCTCGGCCCTTCTGTTCAACATATACATCCAGCCAATATGCGACATCCTGAAAGCGAACAACATTCAATACACCATCTATGCAGACGATATCATGATATACACACCCATCTCAACCGACAACCCAGACTACAATAGAATAACTGACTGCCTAACACAAATGACAAACTGGTGCACGAACAACTACCTCTCAATCAACTACAGCAAGACTGAGGCTCTAATAATCACTCGCAACCCCAACTTCATTCACCCACCAGACATCAAAATAGCAGACACAACCATTCCAATGAAATCCGAAGTAAGATACCTGGGAGTAACCCTGGACAACAAACTAAATCTCATGTCTCACGTCAACAAAACGGTCAAGAATGCATACTATAGAATGAGAATCATCAGACGGCTTAAACCCCTCCTCGACGCAGAACACTTCCGCACAGTATGCCAAGCGCTCATCACCCCATTATTGGACTTCTGCAACCCCATCTACCTTGGCCTACCAAAGCAAACTCTCAAACCGCTCCAACTAGCCCAAAACACCGCCGCACGCATAATTTCTGGCTCAACAAGACATGAACACATTACCCCGGTTCTCAAAGATCTACGCTGGCTCCCAATCAGCTCACGTATCAAATACAAAACAATAATGAACATATTCAAAATCAAGCACCACATTTCAGCAAACAGCCTGCACACCCTCATTCACCCAGACACCAGCACCCGCCCGAGAAGAAAAGGAACCTCCAACAGAGTCAATACACCAAAAGACTTCAGAAAAACACGAAAGGACACCACAGAGAGAGCCCTCTCCCTGGCAGCCCCAACCATCTGGAACTCCCTCCCAGATGATCTGAGATCGACAACGGACCTCAAAGACTTCCGCAAACAGCTGAAGACAACTCTGTTCATAGAACATTATGGACACATCACGTAATCAACAAAGCCTGATCAACAAAAACCCCGACGAGAGATTATAAGACACCGACAAGAGATTGTATATCGGCACAGGATCTAGCTCAAGCCCTATCTGGACAGTACCTTGTATTATAGAACTTGCTGTATTATAGCGCACACTGTACATAGCTCACCCTAATCTAGAAGCCCCCTCCCCCCACACACTTCACTCCACTGCCCCCTGCACCAACCCCCCCCCTCCACACTATTCTTCCTGCATGATCCCCCCGCACCCTACTCCTCCCTCACTGCATGACCCCCCCAGCACTCCATCTGATTGTATTGTTGTGACACCGCCTTGATTTTTAGGATAAGACGGTTTAGAAATACTTTTAAATAAATAAATAAAATAAAACTCCGTCAAAGTTCACCTCAGTGCTCTTTCAGCACATCATGTGCCGGTGGACGGCAGACCTCTCTCCAACGACCCTCTCGTAGCGAGGTTTCTCCGAGGTCTCCTTCTACTTAAACCACCTCTGCGCCCGCCAGCGCCTGACTGGGATCTGAATGTGGTTTTACAGCGGATCACCTGTCCGCCTTTTGAACCTATGGCTACCTGTTCTCTCCGTTTTCTTTCTTGGAAAACACTGTTTTTGATAGCCCTCACTTCCGCTAGACGCGTAAGTGAATTGCAGGCCCTCGTGTCTGATCCCCCTTACACTCGGTTCTACAAAAATAGGGTAGTCCTACGGACTCACCCAAAATTTCTTCCAAAAAGTGGTCTCCCCCTTTCACATCAATCAGGAGGTGGTACTTCCAACCTTCTTTCCCAGACCACACTCCAGCCGAGCTGAAACGGTCCTCCATACCCTGGACTGTAGAAGGGCTTTGAACTTCTACCTTGACCGTACGCGGGAGCACCGTAAGGCTTCTCAGCTTTTTGTGTCTTTTGACCCCAATAAATTGGGGCTCCCGGTCTCCAAGCGTACTCTGTCCATCTGGGTTGCGGACTGTATCTCTTGGGCTTATGGGGCAGCCGGACTCTCCTTGGAAGGTCGAGTCACGGCTCATTGCGTTCGGGCAAAGGCTACGTCAGTGGCTTACCTCCGCTCTGTTCCGCTGGCAGACATCTGCCGGGCCGCTACTTGGTCTTCGAGCCAGACTTTTGCGGTCCATTACTGTCTCGAGAGGGAGTCCCGCAGGGACAGTGCTTTCGGACAGGCAGTCCTCCGTAATCTCTTTGAGGTCTGAGCAACTCCTACCCTCCATCCCGGATGTGGGCTACCGGTGGGTAATAATTCAGCGAAGATTCTTTCCTTCTGTGCTGCTGAGCTAGAGGGAGCTCATTTTTGTGCTTAGGGTCTCCGGTAGCCTTGAGCTTGGGAGTCCCATAAGTGAGGACTGACTTCCTGCTTGGTCCTGGAGAAAGCGTGGTTACTCACCTGTAACAGGTGTTCTCCAGGAGCAGCAGGAATCAGTCCTCACAACCCTCCCTCCTCCCCGTGGAGTTGCAATCATCTGCTTTAGTTTTTTTTTGCAAATTTTTATGCTGTCTTTTTTAGCTATGTCATCTGACTGGCTAAGATGGCACCCTTGGGCGGGAAGGGGACCGCGCATGCGCGCTGCAATTCCCAAAGGCTTTCTTTGAAAGCTGGGGAAAATTGCTCCGCGAGGGCTCCGTCGGCGCCGACGTCACCCATAAGTGAGGACTGATTCCTGCTGCTCCCTGTTACAGGTGAGTAACCACGCTTTTCTTTTATTAGTCTTAAATAGTTTACCCTGTAGCTTTATTGCTTTCATCATGATAAGGTGGTCCTTCAGACTCACCCACATTTCATGCTCAAGGTGGTGTCTCCTTTCCATTTGAATCAGTCAGTCTACCTTCCTGTCTTTTTACCTAGACCACATTCCTCTAGGGCAGAGGCAACTCTCCATACCTTTTACTGCAAACGAGCCTTGGCATTCTATCTTCAAAGGACAGCTGAGCACCGTAAAGGCTCTCAGTTATTCATCTCCTTAGATCGCAGTCACTTGGGGTTGCCAGTATCCAAACGTACTCTTTCTAAATGGATAGCAAATTGCATCTCATTGGCTTATGATAAAGCAAGACTATCCTTTGAAGGTCATGTCACTGCCCATAATGTTCGTGCCATGACTGCCTCCATGGCAAACCTAGGTTCTGTAGCCATTCATGAAATCTGCAAAGCAGCCACCTGGTTTTAGATACATACCTTTGCTGCTCATGCCCGCCGGGATGGGCATGTTTGGTCAGGCTGTACTCCAGCACCTCTTTCAGACTTAGAGCAACTCCTACCCTCCATCCCGGGACTTTTGATGTCAGACGTCCATGAAGGATCCATGCCCTTTTGAGGCCTGCTCTGAAGCAAATCTACCAATTCTGGGGACATTTCTCTGGCATCTGGGAGCTAGGGAGTCCCATATGTGAAGACTACATTCCTGCTTGTTCCTTGAGATAGCGTAGTTACTCACCAGTAACAGGTGGTCTCTGGGAACAGCAGGAATTTAGTCTTTCTCCAGGACCAAGCAGGAAGTCAGTCCTCACATATGGGTGTCATCGGCGCCGATGAAGCCCCAGCGGAGCATTTCCCCAGCTTTCCATGAAAGCCTTTGGGAATGCTGGCACGCATGCGCGGTTCCCTTCCCGCCTAAAGGTGCCATCTTACATCAGTCTCTTTTTTTCCGAGAAGCCCACCGGACGTGTGTCCTGTTCTCCCGGATAAAAGTGATTTTTTCTAAGGCGATTTTTTGCTATTTTTCTCCAGTTCGACGCCGGTTCCCCTCCCGCCGGGTTCGGTATACCGGTATCGAGCCCGCTTATTTCTTTTTCGGTTTTTGCCCTTCGTGGCTGGCGTTCGCGCCCCTTTTTTCATTTTTCCCTAGAAGGCCGGTCTTTTGACCTCACAGGGGCTCTTTTTTCCCTGATGGCTTCCAGTGGTTTCAGAAAGTGTGTTCGGTGTAAAAAACTTATGTCTCTCACTGACACACACGACTGCTGCCTTCGATGCCTCGGCCCTGACCACGACCCCAAGTCGTGTGTGCCATGTGGGAAGATGTTTTCCAAGGCACTTAAAAGTCAACAGCATCAGAAGGAGAGGTTTTTCTCGGACTCTGCCTCCGGCTGGGCCCGGACCTCGTCTGAGGCCTCGACATCTCGGGATTCCGATCCCGAGCGCCGTCGAAGCTCCTCGGACAGGGGGTCCCCCGACCGGGAACATAAGAGGAAGAAACGGCTCGCGAGGGCGGCGTCGGAGGAGGTCACTGGTCCCTCGAGGGCCAGGTCTAAGACCCACAACCGCCGTCCCGGGCCCGTGGACCAAGAGAAGCCTGCCAAAGTTCCTCGCGTGGAGCCGGAGTCTGCTGGACACGTAAGCCCCGTTGTCCTCGTGGACTCTCCTCCCAGAGAGCCGACGTCGGGCCCGGTGCCGCCGGGGCCCGAGTCGGTGGCTGCTGCGTCTCCCAAGCTGAGTTTCAGGATGACAGCCTTGGAGTGCAGATTGTCTGCCTTCATGGAGCAGCAGCGGGCACTGATGGCCAGCTTGTCTGGTGCATCTGCCCCGACCACCGGGACGTCGACTTCGAAGTCAACCCCGGAGACCGAGCCGATACTCGAGACCCTCGTGGCTTGAAGTCGTCCTCAGTCGAGGTCTCTCTCGACCTCCCGTTCGGGACCGAGGGTGTCGACGCCAGTGACCCCGGCATCGGGGCCCCACGGGGTCGGACCCTGACTCCTCCTTGGATGAGTCCGACTGGGAGACGGAGGACGAGGAGTCTCCCGATACTTTTAAGACTAGGTGCGTCCCGTCGGACTCACCGCAGTCTGAGCCCTGGAGTAGATCCCCTCCGGAGGACACTAGGTTCTCGGAGTTTGTCCGGGATATGGCCTCTGCCTTGGCTATCCCTGCCGATCCCGAGGAAGAGCCTCGAGCCGAGGAGCTCAATGCTCTACAGTACGACTCTCCTCCGAAGGAGGCCTTTACTGTCCCAGTTCCTCCGATGCTGGAACGGCTCCTCTTCCGGATGTGGGAGGCACCGGCTTTGAGCAAGCGAGTCGATTCCATCTATCGACTCCGCAAAAGCCCTGGTTTGCAGAAAGCACAGCTACCACACCATTCCATGGTTGTGGAATCTGCCATGCATCATCTGAAGAGCCAGAAGATGCACTCCATGGTGCCCCCCGGCCGGGAGGCCCGCAACCTCGATGGCGTCGATAGAAAGTGCTTCCAGGGGTCTATGCTTGCTTGCCGTGTCCAGTCTTACCAGCTGTACATGGGCATGTACTTGCGAGACCTGGCCAAGGAATTGGCCGGATTCTCTGCTGGTCTCTCCGGGGAACCCTTGCAGAGATTTAAGACCTTGTCCTCGGGGATTCGGGAATGCTCAAAGTTCATTTCCCGTGCCGCCTATGATGGCTTCGAGGCTTCGGCCCGAGTTGCGGCTGCCGGCATCGCGGCTCGACGCCAGGCGTGGCTGCAGTCATCGGACCTCGAGCCATGGGTTCAGGACAAGTTGGTCGATGTCCCCTGCCAAGGTGAGAACTTTTTTGGCAAACCCGTGACCGAGAAGGCCTCTCAGCTCGAGACCGAGCACCTTACCCGGACAAGGCTGTCAACTAAGACCTCTGCCCCTTCACATAAAAAGAAGGGCTCGGGTAAAAAGTCCTTTTACCCGAGGAAGGGCACTGCCTACAAACAGTACCCTCAGTATCAGGCTGCCCAAGCTGCCCCCCAGGGTCAGCAAGCCAAGGGCCAGGGTAATGGGCCCCGTAGGCAGAGGACCCCCAAGCCTTCTGCCCCTGCTTCCACTCAGCAGGGTGGGGGTTTTTGACTCCTTGAGCGTAGCCACTCCGTCCCTGCTTTCCCAGCCCTGCACAGGCGGTCGCCTTGTACTCTTTGCCCACCAATGGCCTCTCATTACCACCGACAGTTGGGTGCTGGACATAGTCCAAAAGGGCTATGCCCTGCATTTTCATCAACTGCCTCCTCCTTACTTCCCAGGGGAGCCCTTGAGGCCTCCCCTGCACACAGACCTTCTCCTTCGAGAGCTCCAAGGTCTGTTGGTGGACAGGGCGGTGGAGCCTGTGCCTCCCCACTTGCAAGGTCACGGATTCTACTCCAGGTATTTCCTGGTACCCAAGAGGACCGGTGGCCTTCGACCCATTCTGGACCTCAGGAACCTCAACAAGTTCCTAGAGAAAGAAAAGTTCAAGATGCTTACTCTTGGAACACTTCTGCCCTACCTCCAGCAGGGAGATTGGCTATGCTCCTTAGATCTAAAGGATGCGTATACTCACATCCTCATTCATCCAGACCACAGAAAGTACCTCAGGTTCATTGTGGGAGGAAACCATTATCAGTACAGAGTACTACCTTTTGGCCTGACCTCCGCTCCCAGGGTCTTTACCAAGTGCCTGGCAGTGGTTGCGGCCTACCTGAGAAATCAAGGCATCTTTGTCTTTCCCTATCTGGACGACTGGCTCATCAGGGGTCAGACGTCCCTGGAGGCCAGACAAGCCACCCTCTGAACCATTGCTCTGCTTCAAAACGTGGGCTTTGTCATAAACTTCGCAAAGTCCACTTTACTCCCCTCCCAGAACTTGGAGTTAATAGGGGCAAGGTTGGATTCTCAACTGGCAAAGGCATTCTTGCCAGAAGACAGGGCTCAAAGACTGATGGACGTGGCCAAACAGTTTCTAAACAGGTCCCTGGTCTCCGCCAGACTCTGCCTCAGGCTTCTGGGCCACATGGCTTCGACAGTGCATGTGACTCCCAATGCCAGGCTCCATATGAGGCCTGCACAGTGGTGCCTTCGGACTCAGTGGTCTCAGGCCACAAGGCCACCTACGAGACAGGATAATGGTGTCCAAACCTCTTTTGGCCTCCCTCAGCTGGTGGCTACATCCACCCAATCTGCTGAATGGGATGCCCTTCCAAATGCCAGAATACTCAGTGGTCCTCACCACCGACGCCTCTCTGCAGGGCTGGGGTGCTCATTGTCTGGACAAGTGCACTCAAGGCCTCTGGTCTTCCTGGGAGGCAGCCCAACAGATCAATCTCCTCGAACTTCGAGCTATCCGCTTAGCTCTCAAGGCTTTTTCTCCTGCCCTAGCTCACCGCTCAGTCTTGATTCAAACAGACAACCAGGTAGCCATGTTTTATGTGAACAAACAGGGAGGGACTGGGTCAAAGCTCCTTTGTCGGGAGACTCAAGACCTTTGTTCCTTTGCCCTAAAGCACAACATGCTTCTCAAGGCGGTGTACCTTCCAGGCCAGGAGAACTGCCTGGCCGACCGGTTGAGCAGAATTCTGCAGCCCCACGAGTGGCAGCTGCATCCCTTAGTCGTTCAGAAGATCTTTCTGAAGTGGGGTCTCCCTTGGATAGATCTCTTTGCCAGTCCGCTGAACAAGCAACTGCCCAAGTTCTACTCCAGGCAACCGCATCCTCTGAGGATAGCACCAGATGCTTTTCTGATGTCCTGGTCTCAGGGCCTCCTGTATGCGTTTCCTCCCACACCCTTGGTGGCCCGAACTCTTTTCAAGACTCTTCAGGACAAGGCCTCAGTCCTGCTGGTAGCTCCCAGGTGGCCGAGGCAGTCTTGGTTTCCACTTCTGCTTCAACTGGCAGTGGATTCCCCACTACCTCTGGGGTTGCAGCCCGACCTTCTCTCACAGGAGCAGGGTTCCCTTCTGCACCCCAATCTCAAAGCTCTCAATTTGATGGCCTGGAGGCTGCAAGAGTAGTTTTGGCTCCCTGGGGCCTGCCTCAGGAAGTTGAGGAGGTTGTCCTAGCCTCTAGGAAACAGTCCACTAGGAAAACCTATTCCCTCAAATGGAAGAGGTTTTCTGTGTGGTGTCAGCTTCGTACAGAGGAGCCTTTCTCCTGTACTGTGCCAGTAGTGCTTCAGTACTTACTGCACTTATAAAATCAGGGACTTAAGTCCAATTCTGTTCTGGTCCATCTCTCAGCTTTAGCAGCTCACCACTCACTGGTGGAGGGACATTCTCTGTCAGGTCACCCCTTGGTGTCCCGCTTTCCCAGGGGCTTGCTTTTGCTCAAGCCCCCCATCCATCGTCCTGCTCCTGAGTGGGAGTTGAATGTGGTCTTGCAGCAACTGACTCTCCCATCCTTTGAGCCGATGGCTATTTGCCCTCTACGCTTCCTTTCTTGGAAGACTCTCTTCCTGATAGCCCTCACCTCGGCTAGGCGAGTGAGTGAGCTTCAGGCCCTGGTCTATGATAGACCTTACACCAGGATTTATAGGAACAGGGTAGTCCTTAGGACTCATCCAAAGTTCCTCCCTAAAGTTGTCTCCTCTTTCCACCTCAACCAGGAGGTGGTTCTTCCAACATTCTTCCCTAGGCCTCATGCTAGCCAGGCTGAAGCAGTCCTGCATACCCCGGACTGTAGGAGGGCCTTATCCTTCTACCTTGACCGTACGCAGGGACATAGAAGGGCTACTCAGCTCTTCGTTTCCTTTGACCCCAATAAGTTGGGGTTGGCTGTGTCCAAGCGTACCTTGTCCATCTGGGTGGCTGACTGTATCACCTGGGCTTACAAGGCGGCTGACCTTCCTTTGCAGGGTAGGGTCACGGCCCATCGTGTCAGGGCAATGGCTGCATTCAGTGGCTCATCTCCGCTCTGTGCCCTTGGTAGACATCTGCAGGGCTGCAACTTGGTCTTCAAGCCAGACCTTTGCGGCCCATTACTGTCTGGAGAGGGAGTCCCGTAGGGACAGTGCTTTTGGCCAAGCAGTACTCCGGAATCTCTTTGAGGTTTAGGCAACTCCTGCCCTCTGTTGGGCTACCGGTGGAGGTTGTGTCCTTGAAAAGCCTTTCTTTGATGCTGTGACTAGAGGGCGTTCTCTTGTTCAGCCTAGGTTCCTGGTAGCCCAGAGCTAGGGAGTCACCCATATGTGAGGACTGACTTCCTGCTTGGTCCTGGAGAAAGAGTAGTTACTCACCTGTAACAGGTGTTCTCCAGGAGCAGCAGGAATCAGTCCTCACAACCCTCCCTCCTCCCCTTGGAGTTGCAGTTGTACATAGTTTGTTTTACATTTTTGTGTGCTGTTCTTAGCTATGTCATTTGACTAAGGTAAGATGGCACCTTAAGGCGGGAAGGGAACCGCGCATGCGTGCCAGCATTCCCAAAGGCTTTCATGGAAAGCTGGGGAAATGCTCCGCTGGGGCTTCATCGGCGCCGATGACACACATATGTGAGGACTGATTCCTGCTGCTCCTGGAGAACACCTGATCTCCAGGAACAAGCAGGAATCAGTCTTCACATATGGGTACGTCGGTACCGACGGAGTCTGCGTGGGAACGCTTCCCAGCTTCCAATCAAAGAGCTTTTGGAAGCATCCCACCACGCCTGCGTGCTGCCTTCCCGCCTTTCCCAACTGCCTCTCTACGCCTGAAATCTCTCTGGCAATCCAGACCCAGATCTCTGCCTGCCTTTATCACCGCCGCTTGAAACTGAACATGGCCAAGACTGAACTTCTTATCTTTTCCCCTAAAACCTCCCCTCCTCTTCCCCCTTTCTCAGTCTCTGTGGATAACTCTGTACTCCTTTCTGTTTCCTCAGCCTGCAATCTGGAGGTTGTCTTTGACTCCTCTCTCTCTTTCTCCACACATATCCATCTGATAGCTAAGACCTGCCATTTCTTTCTCTATAACTTCAGCAAAATCCGCCCTTTCCTTTCTGAACACACTACTAAAACGCTTATCTACTCCTTAATCACCTCCCGTCTTGACTACTGTAACCTACTACTTGCTGGTCTCCCTTTGAATCTATCGCTCTCCCCTTCAATCTGTTCAACACTCTGCTGCGCGGCTAATCTTCCACCAGCCTCGTCATGCCCATATTGCTCCACTTCTCAAGTCACTTCATTAGCTCACTATCCGTTTCCGCATCCAGTTCATACTTCTCCTGCTGACCTATAAATGCATTCACTCTGCGGCTCCTCACTACCTTTCTTCTCTTATCTCTCCTTACAACCCCACTCGGGAACTCCGCTCTTCTAGCAAAATGCTTCTATCTGTGCCCTTCTCTTCTACTGCTAACTCCAGACTTCGCTCCTTTCACCTTGCTGCGCCTTACGCCTGGAACAAACTACCTGTGTCTGTACGCCAGGCACCTTCTCTAACCCTCTTCAAATCCAGGCTGAAAACTCACCTCTTCACTGCTGCTTTTGGATCTTGACTCACCTGATCTCCTTTTTCTTTCCCCTTGCTTTATCCCTGCCTACACCTTCTGTGTTTGTCTTGACTAGATTGTAAGCTCTGATGAGCAGGGACTGTCTCTCACCTGGCTGTGCAGTGCTCCGTACGACTTGTAGTGCTATATAAATGCTCAGTAGTAGTAGTACTCTTTCCTTTCTCTGTATTTTGCTGTGTCAGCATTTTCCTCTCTCTCCCTATTGTTCAGCATCCCCTCAAACATAATCTGTCCCATCTCTTCCCATGCCCACTGTCCTCCCAGAATGTCCAGCACCTCTCCTCTCTCCCTATTTCCACCCATGTACACCATCTCTGCTCCATCTCCCCTTTGTCTCCGTATGCCCCTTCTTCTCACTATCTCCCTGACCCTCCTGTATCTAGCATGTCCCCTTTGCCTCCCTGTGACCCCCCCCCCTGTGTCAGCAGGTTTCCTCTCTCCCTGTCCCCTCTGTCTCCCCTGTATCAAGCTTCTCTCCTCAGTCTTCCTATTATTCCTCCCTTGTGCCTAGCATACCTCTTCCATTTCCTTATGATCACCTATGTCCAGGTCCAGTATGTTCCCTCTATATCCCTACCTTCTCCCTCTCCTATGCCAAGTATCTTCCCTCTGTCTCCCTATTCCTCTTTCCCTGTGTTCATTGGCTCCTGTCTCTTCCCTTCCCCTGCCATGTGCTCTTGCACATACCTTCAATGTCCAACCTAACATTCCCCCAGTGCATTTCTTTTTCTTTAAAAATTTGCCCCCCCCCCCACCATCCCAGTTGACCAGCAACCAACTTTCTTAGCTCTGCAGCCATGATTTACGTGGGGCCTCAACCTCTATCTCTACCGTAGTGGTGCTACAGTAGGAATCATAATATATAAGTGCAGGGCCTCCAATACTCACGTCCACCTCTGAGGACCTGTTTTTCACGCCTCCTATGATGTGTGCTTTTAGCAATACACGGGACACGACCAACAGGTCCTCTGAGACAGATGTGAGTATCAGAGGCTCTGCACACGCCTCTAGTGCAGAAAGGAATCTTCACACTGTACATTGTAAAAGAGCTTTAGCTTTTTACCTTCAGAGGACTAAGCAACATAGAAGGGCTTCACAGCTTTTTGTTGCCTTTGACTCCAGTCACCTTGGTGTACCAGTTTCCAAGAGAACTCTCTCTAAGTGGATTGCAGACTGCATATCCTTTACCTATGAGAGCAAGGGACTTTCTCTCGAAGGTCATGTCACAGCTCACAATGTGAGAGCAATGGCGGCCTCTATGGCCAACCTTCGCTCAGTGTCGATTGACGATATTTGCAAAGCAGCCACTTGGTCTTCGGTCCACACCTTTGCAGCCCATTACTGCTTGGACAAGGATTCCCACTGTGATGCCTCGTTTGGCAAGGCTGTTCTCCATCATCTCTTTCAGTCTTAGAACAAGTCCTACCTGCCATCCTGGGTTTCGATGCCAGAGATCCTTGGGAGGAAACACGACCCACTCAAACCTGGGTTTCGCAGCTTCTGGGGGTCATCTCCCTGGCATCTCTAAGCTTGGGAGTCCCCATATGTGAAGACTACATTCCTGCTTGTTCCTGGAGATAGCATAGTTCCTCACCTGTAACAGGTGATTTCCGGGAACAGCAAGGATTGAGTCTTCACAACCCACCTACCTCCCTTAGGAGTTGTATCTCTATCTCTCTCTCTTTTCTTCTTTCCTTTTGTCTCAGCTACAAACCCAACTGAAGAGGGAGAGTTGGAAAGGCAGCAGCGCAGGTGCAGTGGGATGCTCCCAAAAGCTTTCCTATTGGACGCTGGGGAGCGTTCCCGTGCGGGCTCCGTCACTGCTGACAATACCCATATGTGAAGACAATTCCTGCTGTTCCCGTATATCACCTGTTACAGGTGAGTAACTACGCTTTCTCTGTGCACTGCAGTTGGGTCACCTCTTGTAACTCATGATGCATCTCTAGAGTAATGGCAGACAACCTCTGGGAGACTTCCAACTGATGATCCCTCAACTTGAAGCACCTCTTTTTCCTCACCTATTGCATTACCTGCTCCTTGAGCTTGAAATCATGGATGCATGCCGCTATGTCCTGCAGCTGGTTGACTCTTCGCAGCCCCAAGCAACTGTGCACCTGATCCACCTTTATAGCTTGTGGCTGCAGTGGGCTGCCACCTTCCCCACTTTGCAAACTTCTTGCACTGTAGCAAATATGTCCACAGAACCTTCCTCGGAAACTCCTAGCACCCAGATATTATTCTGACGGGAAAAGTTGTCCAAATCTTCAACCTTATTTTCCCATTCATGTTGCTTGTGTTGTAGGTTTTGCACCTGTCTCTGCACCTTGCCAGTGGGCTCCGAATGCTCATCAACCCTCTTATCGAGCTCTGCTGTGCGCTAGCCCATCTCTGGAACCTCCTGCTGCAGCCTGGCCACTGCACTCAGCACCACGGTCAAATCTGTCTTAATCTCCTGCTTCAATTCAAGAAGCCATCCCTGCAGCTCTTTCTGGAGAATCAGCCCACACCTTTGGAAACATCTGTGTTGGCCTCACACACTGTTGGTGCCTGCCACCACCATCTTATTGCCGTAGAGCTGCTGATGACAGTTCGAGCTGCAATCTGCCTCCTCGTTGCTGAACTTACATTTCTTCAACCTCTTGCGCACGGACATGTTTGCCACTCCACAGCTGGGTGTCTGCTGCCTTAAGAACATAAGATATGCCATACTGGGTCAGACCACGATCCATCAAGCCTAGCATCCTGTTTCCAGCAGTGGCCAATCTAGGTCCCACGTGCCTAGCAGTTTCCCTAAAAGACACAGGCTCCCCAATGTTTGTACTGGGGCAAGCAGTGGATATCCCGGGTCCTCTTTAATAATCGTTTATGGACCTTTCCTCCAGGAACTTTCCAAACCTTTTTTAAACCTGGCTGCACTAACAGCTTTTACTATATCCTCCGGTAACAAATTCCAGAGTTTGATTACACGTTGAGTGAAAAAATATTTTCTCTTATTAGTCTTCAGTAGGTTACCCTGTAGCTTCATTGCGTGTTCCCTAGTCTTTCTATATTTTGATGGCGTAAACCGTTGATCTGCGTTTACCTGTTCCACTCTGTTCATTGATTTATAGGCCTCTATCATATCTCCCCTCAGCCGTCTCTTTTCCAGGTTAAAGAGCCCTAACCTTTTTAGCCTCTCTTCATAGGAGCATCCTTCCATCCCCTTTACCATTTTGGTGACTCTTCTCTGTACCTTTTCTAATAACACTCGTATCACAAAGGTATTTTGCTAATTTAAATTTGCTTTAGTTGCCGGCTCATGTTGGAACTCAGTGTTCTTGCAGCCATCTCTCTGGTGATGTCGCTTCCTCTATCTCTTTTTAGTAATATATTGTTTCTAGAAGGTTATATTTTCTGTAGCTTCACCTTACCTCTGGAATTCAGTACAAAGGGAGCTTGGAGCAGGCCAGGTTCCATCAGCACTGCTTACTATAAAGTGTGCATTTCTTCACGTTTGGCCTGAAGGTTTTGGGGTTTATTCTTTGATGCATCAATGGCAGTGATGGTGCGTTTTTACATAGTACTTCATTATAATGTGTACCACATTAAAATGTTTGTTTTAAACAACATTTTCTTGATGAGCATGACCTATAGTTCTTTGTTCAGGACAGTGATGTCGTATTTCATATAAAGAAATACTGCTGGTTGAAGAGGCCCCACCTTTTGAGCCCTGTGATGTTTTCGGGATGATTATGGGAAAGGGCACTCAACTCATATAATTTTTATTTTTAGTGCTTTGCATAACCAACAGAAGAATGTTGTTTTCATAAAAAACTAATCTTAATCCTTATAGAGCTGCTGCTTCAGAATGACTGAACTTAACAAAACACATTTGTCTGCTGGAATTACTGAGATATATAAATGTCATTTATGCATGGAACCATGGGTAGGGTGCATAATTAAGGGTTATAGCTTTCATAATACAGTTGGCCTTTTATAGAATATTCTTCTTGTGATAGTCTTATGTGAATTACTGCACAAATGGTTTTTTCACCAAAAGAATGTTTTGTTTTTGTCTGCTATAAAGTAGGAACTGTGAATAACTAAACCATCAAATGTTCAAGATTAATGTGGATAGGATTAACTGAATATTTATTTTAATTAATAGTGTCGAGCACTGGCCAAAAGGTTATCTTTGGCTGAGAAGTCTAAGGAGACTCTCACCGAGGAGATGAAATCATCTGGCCTGAACATCAGCAGACTGCAGGTACATGTAATTGTTGTTGTTTTTTTTGTACAAGGCATTCACACTATTTGCTTTCCTGGATAGGGAAACGAGCCTTTAGACTGTAGCACTGGAAAAAGTACTACACATATATTGAGCTGGAAGCTATTGCTCCCATATAGTTTGCTTCTACTGTAACACCGGTCATATAATCTTTATTTGTGAGTGCTGCCACTAAAGCCACGTTCCTGAGGATAGACGATACCAACCTGGTGCACCTGGAGGCTGGATGCCATTGTCACTGATGTAAGAGGTTTCTGGGCATGGCTCAAGTATGGAGGGTATGAGCCAGTTGGAAGCACAACAGTTCTTCATGTTTGTGTAAACATACACACTCCATGCCCTTGGAAACTGATTCGGCCAACATTCAGGTTATTAAGTCCAAGTTATGTGTCACTTTAGTATCAGGATCCAGCCCGTCCACTAGGCAGATTGGATAGCAGACCTCTGTGGGCGGCATGGCATCCCTAGCAGGCCATGTGTTTCAGCATATATGGCCTGACGCTTCTGACCCATCTCTGACAGGAAGTTGTGTCGAAGGGGGTTAGAAACAGCAGGCCATGTGTGCCAAAGCATATTGCCTGCCACCGCGCCACGCCACACCAAGCTGAGCTATTCCTCCCACCCACAAAATCAGCGGCAGCAGCAGAGAGGAGAGAGTGACTTGGAAAGGGAGGTGGCACAGCCGGGGCTGCTTCCTTGGGCAGCAGAAACCCTTGGGCTGGCCCTGCCTAGTATTAACACGTGTGAGTGATTGTCATTCCTATTGTTGCTATCCTTCCAGAAGTTCTTCAGATTAGCATAGACAGACCATCAAATGTCATAGTATGAAAGCCGGTAGTGTTTTGAGCCTGATCTTTTTTTTTTTTTTTTTATTATAACTTTATTTTTATTGAAAGAAGAAACAAGTTTTTCCCCCTCCCCGCCAAATGGGGAGCGGGTACTAATTAACAGCACATTCAAATAGTAATCATACAACTATAAAGAGATCACAAAGTACATACCCAACAATCATATAACCCTATTAAACATTCTAAAGAGCCTGATCTTTTGAGAGGATCCATACACAGATCCATAGCACACACAGTTTGCAAGGGGGTGTGTTTTGGGCAGGCCAGAAAATGATACATGTATTTTAAGATTCTGCATACATCATGGTTTATTTGACTCTTTTAGGCGCCCAAAAGGTTTTGTGCAGGCAAATCATTTGTGCACAAATTTGCCTATGTGTATAGTCAGTTTGTGCATACAAAAAAAGTTGTAGCGTTTATAAGAAGGTGCACAATTAAGACAAATATGCACAGAAAAATGAATGCAGGAAAGTTTAAAAAACAATATTTAAATCAAAGGCTAACAAAACTTTCTTGGTTGTGCACATCCCAGTGGCATAAAGGGGAGGGTAGGGGGAGCCATGACCCATGGCCCTCAGCCCTTAGCCCTCGAGTGTTAGCCTGGAGTGGGTGTTGAGTGGGTTGGAGCAATGAGTGTGGAAGAGGGATGAACTACAGAAGCCAGGTGCAAATTTAAATGTCTTTCTTGCTCCTTCTCTCCCACCCGCCTGCACACTGCTATCAAATAGCTGAGCCAGGACCTGAGAGCTGAGAGAATGATAAAAATTAAATGATCCCCACAGAGCCATTGTGCTCATGTGCTTTAAGACTTGTTGCATCCTGCTCCCATGGAAACAGGAAATATTGTCAGGGACAGAACTCAACCAAGCTTCACAGAGTGCAGGAACAAGACAGCTGCACGGCACTCATTTAGTTTTTAGGGTAACTTCTGCTCTCGGGCCCTCGCTCAGTTAGTGGATACCGGTAAGAGGGCAGGGAGATGCTGGCCCTTTTACCCGTGGAAGGGCACTGCCTACAAACAGTACCCACAGTACCAGGCCTCCCAAGCTCCCCCTCAGGGTCAGCAGGCCAAGGGGCAGGGTAATGGGCCGCGTAGGCAGAGGACTCCCAAGCCTCCGGCCCCTGCTCCCACTCAGCAGGGAGGGGGTTTTTGACTCCTTAGGCATAGCCTCTCCGTCCCTGCTCTCCCAACCCTGTACAGGAGGTCGACTTGCCCTGTTTGCCCACAAGTGGCCACTCGTCACTGGAGACAGTTGGGTGCTAAGCATCGTCCACAAGGGCTATATGCTACACTTCCAACAGCTGCCTCCTCCATACTTTCCAGGGGAGCCTCCAAGGCCTCCCCTGCACACAGATCTTCTCCTTCAGGAGTTCCAAGGTCTGTTGCGGGACAAGGCAGTGGAGCTTGTGCCTCCCCACCTCCAAGGTCAAGGGTTCTACTCCAGGTACTTTCTCGTACCCAAAAGGACCGGTGGCCTCCGGCCTATTCTCGACCTCAGAAATCTCAACAAGTTCCTAGAGAAGGAAAAATTCTAGATGCTTACTCTTGGAACACTTCTGCCCTATCTCCAGCAGGGAGATTGGCTATGCTCCTTAGATCTAAAGGATGCGTACACTCACATCCTCATTCATCCAGACCACAGAAAGTACCTCAGGTTCATAGTGGGAGGAAACCATTATCAGTACAGGGTACTGCCTTTTGGCCTCACCTCCACTCCCAGGGTCTTTACCAAATGCCTGGCAGTGGTGGCGGCCTACCTGAGAAATCAGGGAATCTTTGTCTTCCCCTATCTGGACGACTGGCTCATCAGGGGTCAGACGTGCCAGGAGGCCAGACAAGCCACCCTCCGAACTATTGCTGTTCTTCAAAATCTGGGGTTTGTCATAAACCTCGCAAAGTCCACTTTGCTCCCCTCCCAGAACTTGGAGTTCATAGGGGCAAGGTTAGACTCTCTGCTGGCAAAGGCGTTCTTGCCAGAAGACAGAGCCCAAAGACTGATAATCTTGGCAAACCAGTTTCTCAGCAGATCGCTGGTCTCCGCCAGACTCTGCCTGAGGCTTCTTGGCCACATGACCGACAGTACATGTGACCCCCCCAATGCCAGGCTCCATATGAGGCCTGCACAGTGGTGCCTTCGAACTCAGTGGTCTCAGGCCACAGGCAGCCTCAGAGACAGAATAAGGGTGTCCAGACAATTTCTGAACTACCTCCACTGGTGGCTGCACCCACCCAATCTACTGCAAGGCGTGCCTTTTCAGATTCCTGGGTTCACAGTGGTGTTGACCACGGATGCCTCCCTGCAGGGCTGGGGGGCACATTGTCTAGGCAAGTGCACCCAGGGCCTGTGGTCCCCCTGGGAGGCCGCACAGCAGATCAATCTACTAGAACTCAGGGCTATTCGGTTAGCCCTCAAGACTTTCTCTCAAACACTGGCTCATCAGTCTGTCCTGGTTCAGACAGACAACCAAGTAGCCATGTTTTATGTGAACAAGCAGGGCGGAACTGGGTCCAGGCTCCTTTGTCAGGAGGCACAGGACCTTTGCTTGTTTGCTCTCAGACACAACATGCTCCTCAGGGCTGTGTATCTACCTGGCCAGGAAAACTACCTGGCCGACAGGTTGAGCAGGATTCTGCAGCCCCACGAGTGGCAGCTCCATCCTTTAGTGGTTCAGAAGATTTTCCTGAAATGGGGACTTCCATCCATAGATCTTTTTGCCAGTCTACTGAACAAACAGCTGCCAAAGTGCTGCTCCATCATAAAGCAAACAAAATGAGCCCTCAGAACGTAGAAAAAGTAAGTCCACATATAATGAACTGCTCTTCTTAACTTTTCACTGGAAAATAACCAATGGTCTCAGACTAGAATTGGCACCTCTTCTGGGTAATCTGTCCCTAGAGGTTGTGATAAGGAAGCTTATCATAGCTCAGGAAGGAGCTATAGTAAAGGTGAAGTGACTCTGAACAAGCAACCTGTCAGTTCTGGTAGAAATAAAAAAACAGAATTTTCCCATAAAAGACTACCAGTCCCAGAATGCACCAGGTTTCCAACAGCCATTAGAGGAGCTGAAGTGGGGAAACGTGTGTTCAATCAGGAGGGCTATGAGGTAATCCCCAAGCACTCATCTCAAAGGGCAGGGCCTGATTCAGCACAGCTGCGCTGTGCTAGGGTGGAGCACTCATCTAGGCAGAATAAAGGTAGAGTTTATTCTACAGAGAATCATCCTCAGAATCATCCTCATCTTGGAGATCCTCAGATTCTTGGGGATCCTCAGCTTGGACATCCTCATCTTGGACAGCTTCATCATCTGGAGGTTCATCAGAAGCAGAAGCCAGAGCGGACGGACAGAGAGGGCAAGAAACCCTTTGGAAGAAAGAAGAGAAAAGCATTTGGGAGGTCTAAAGGAGTCCAGAGCAGTACGTATACTGGGAGACATTCAAAAGGCCAGCATACACCATTGGACTGGGGAAAACCAGAGGAGTGGTGCTGCAGAGCTAGGAATCTCCAGACGGTACCTGTGAGGGAGACGGCTGCACTTGGAAGGGACCCTAGGACCCGTGCCAGAAGGTATGTGAAGAGAGACCCAGTGTCCAGGGATCTGGATTGGAAGGCTGGACATAAGAACTTGACTACATACTGGCCAGGCTATTTAGAGAGGAACTCTAACAGCAATGGAAGCTCAGGTATGAACACTGATCTATGCCCTAGCTATACCCTTGAAAGACAGCAGGGAAACAAGTATTCTCCTGAGAGTGCTCCATTGAGAAATTCCTCTGTGCCAATCCATGATATTGATCCCATGATTGTTGAAGAAGGGGGAGAGGTTATAGATACAGGATGTGAATACATGGATTGCTCTCTGTCTAAACTCCTTTGGTAATTTACTATTACCAAGTACAACAACCATCACAAAGAAATACAAACTTGTTCTTTAATCTACTCAGAAAAGCTCCTGAGTAGGATTTGAGCCACGCAGTAGAAAGCAAGCCAGCTAAGGGGTTTCAGCTGGGTAACTGCTAGCAATTGAGCCTTACCTAATTGCTTGTGAGCTCTGAGGAAATCACTTCTGAGTCTGTGTGAAGATATAAGAAGTTAACCTGAAAAGAACAGTTTTTCCCTACTTTGTGGGTTTTGTTTGTTGATTAAAGCACTGCTAAGAAAATATTAGCTAGAGCCTACAGAAAAGACCAGTTTGTTACCAACCAGGTCTTTATTCTTTACTTTGATTGCCTGACAAGTTCAGCTGTTGTTTTCCTGATTTTGTTTTTCTAAGTTTAACACTGAAAGCAAGTATCCTGTTTTATGTGCTACCAAGCATATCTGTGTTGGGAGAAATAACCCCATAAATAAATATCTTATTGGCTTTACACTCAAGCACAACTAATTATTGTGAACGGCTGTGTCTGGTGTGAATGGACTACATATCCCACAATCCCTTGCAAATCATATTAATATATGCCTTTGTCAAGACTGTGAACATTCTCACCCAGGCACCCTTCTGACAAGGTTTATGACCTTTTGCATCAATGACCAAAAACCGGTTCTTAAATCTGTAAGTTATTCTTTTTGTTATTCTTGAGCAGTTTCATAGTAATTGAGATTACGCTTCATACTTTCTCAAAACACGAATGATTTAAAGAGATTGTGCTTATCTTATAGCATGATAAGGAACTTCCCCAACGCCACCATATAGGTACCAGTTCTGCGTTTCAATTCTTCCTCAGGGGGTTACTAGTTCGTCCATCTGCAATCTCTATAAATAGAGGATATAAGTCAAAGATAAATCCACAGCCAACTAGCAAGTATCAAGTAGGTGTTGGAATATCATCAAACAGTATACACTCACCATCAAATTGTGGGTAGAAATATTAGCGGCATATAGCCATACGGCTTAACATCTTCCCGAACGAATAGCTTCTCACTAAGACGCCGCGCATGCGTTTTGAGAAGTCAGCTGGAATTGTTCAGTTTAAATAGCTTAAAGGGAACATACCTGAATATCCAAAGGGTTTTCCACCCCTCCCCCATTTAGACGTGGTCATATGCAGGCGCCCCATTCTATCATATTGTTCAAACCTCCCGGAGCTACCGTATTTAATCTATAAATCCATTTTTGTTCTTGGATTATCAACGCTTGTGATCTGGACTTGCCCTGTTTTCCACCCATCACAGAAGCAATACCAAAACATCGTAACTCTTCAAATGTATGGCGAAATTGGATACAATGTGCCACTAGTGGATCCTCTAGCACTTTACATTTAAGTCTGCTCCTGTGTTCGTTTATGCGGACTTGTAATTGTCGTGTGGTTTTTCCAACATATAAAGAGCCGCAAGGACAACGAATCCCATATACTATATGATCTGTAGTGCAGGAAGTAGAATCCCTCAGTGTATATGTTCGGCCATGATATTGAAAATTCTCAGTTTCCTCAGAAATTGAACAGATATTACAATGGCCACATCTAATGTGTCCAATCCGTTCCCGTGGTGGGTTTATTGTTGTGGATCTTAAACACGCTGGGCTAAGTTTCTCCTTTAAATTCTGATGCCTCGTCCACACACAGCGTATCATTCAGTTCTGTAAACCAGGGAGAATATTCAACACATTCTGGTGCCGTTTAATAATGCGTTTGATATCTCCACTGAGCGGAGAGAGCTTTGTAATGAAGTTAATATTGGGATCCTCCAAATGATTGGTTTTCTCCCGGGTCTGTAACAATAGCTCCCTATGGTTATAGAGTGCTCTTCTGTAGGCAGTTTTAACCACCTGTTGAGGATACCCTCTATTTTGAAAATTTTGCTGTAAAATTTTAGCTTGTGCTTTATAGTCTTCCACTCGAGAACAATTCCTTCGATATCGAATAAACTGGGACAGGTGCAAGCTGTCCCGCAACTGTTTAGGATGCTTGCTATGGTAGTGTAAAATCGTATTTCTATCCGTGGGTTTCTTATGGACAGAGGTAACCCACCCTCGTCTGCCCTTCTGAACTACTGTGTCAAGGAAAACGATTTGTTGCTCATGAGAAGTAGAAGTAAATTGGATTTGAGGATCCACTCCATTCAGCCAGGTGAGAAAATCCTGTAATTCAATGATGGGTCTATTCCATATCATGAACACATTGTCTATGGATCTCTTCCATAATATTATCTGATTCTCATATGGTGACCCTTCTAGCCACTGTTGTTCAAAGGCTCTCATAAATAAATTTGCCACTGACGGGGCAAATGTGGCCCCCATAGCCACTCCAGACATTTGCTGGTACAGGGTGCCTTTGAATTCAAAATAGTTTTGAAAGATAGTGAGCTTGACCAGATGAGATATAAACTCCATGTGTTCCAAAGACAAATCAGCATAAACTTGCAGAGATGAAATTACCACTTCATATGCTGCTTGTTGGGGAATGTTAGTATATAGCGCTGAGACATCCAGTGTAACTAATAATGTGTTCTCTCAAGAGGCCCATTCTGAGTATTCAGTTAGCATACTCAAAAAATGGGACGTATCTCTTATATATGAAGGGATAGTAACCATCAAAGGTCTCAGAAAGGAATCAATATACTTAGAAAGCGGTTCAAGCACTGACCCCTTCGTAGAAATGATTGGTCTACCAGGTGGATTGGTAACATTTTTATGGATTTTAGGCACCAGGTATAGATGTGCTATAGATGGAGAGGATTCATTCAAAAAATTCCATTCCTTCTTAGTGATCAGACGACGTTCCAGAGCTTGAGATGTAATATCTTTGATCTCTTCCTGTAAACATCCTGTGGGATCCTGAGATAACACCTGATAAATATCCGTGCATGATAACTGATGATCCGCTTCTTTCAAATATTGGGTCCTATCCATGACCACCACAGCTCCCCCCTTGTCTGCTCGACGTATAACTATGTCTGGATTGGTTTGCAATTCTTTCAGAGCAATTTTCTCAGTCGTGGTAAAAACACATGAACTTAATTTTTGCTCCCGTTCAAGTTTAGTTACGTCTTGTAGAATCAAATCTTTAAAAAGAATTAATGCCAGGGGCACAGGCCCTGGAGGTGTCCAATTAGATTGAATCGGTAATGGAATTCGTCGTAATTCAGAAGAGGTGCCCATCTCTCTTGCATTCCAATCTGATTCAGTCGCCGCCAAAAACATTTTAAGATGGAGTTTCCTCAATAGATTTTCCACATCAACCCTGAACTGAAAACTATCAAACTTGATCTCGGGGACAAAGGACATGCCTTTATTTAATACCCTCAGATGGTCCTCAGTCAAGGATAGATTTGAGATATTGACGACCAAATTCTCTATTTCCATTGTCCTGGTGGGCACTGTGGTATGATTCCCCCGGAGTGATGGCATCACCGTTGCCGGCTTGTGCCTCTGCCACGTCTTCCTCGGCCCCCGATTTTCTTCTTTGTTTTGTCGTCCTCTTCGTCGGAAAAATCCTGTCGCGATAGAAATACGATTTTACACTACCATAGCAAGCATCCTAAACAGTTGCGGGACAGCTTGCCCCTTTCCCAGTTTATTCGATATCGAAGGAATTGTTCTCGAGTGGAAGACTATAAAGCACAAGCTAAAATTTTACAGCAAAATTTTCAAAATAGAGGGTATCCTCAACGGGTGATTAAAACTGCCTACAGAAGAGCACTCTATAACCATAGGGAGCTATTGTTACAGACCCGGGAGAAAACCAATCATTTGGAGGATCCCAATATTAACCTCATTACAAAATTCTTTCCGCTCAGTGGAGATATCAAACGCATTATTAAACGGCACCAGAATGTGTTGAATATTCTCCCTGGTTTACAGAACCGAACGATACGCTATGTGTGGACGAGGCATCAGAATTTAAAGGAGAAACTTAGCCCAGCGTGTTTAAGATCCACAACAATAAACCCACCACGGGAACGGATTGGACACATTAGATGTGGCCATTGTAATATCTGTTCAATTTCTGAGGAAATTGAGAATTTTCAATATCATGGCCGAACATATACACTGAGGGATTCCACCTCCTGCACTACAGATCATATAGTATATGGGATTCGTTGTCCTTGCGGCTCTTTATATGTTGGAAAAACCACACGACAATTACAAGTCCGCATAAACGAACACAGGAGCAGACTTAAATGTAAAGTGCTAGAGGCTCCATTAGTGGCACATTGTATCCAATTTCGCCATACATTTGAAGAGTTACGATGTTTTGGTATTGCTTCTGTGACGGGTGGAAAACAGGGCAAGCGTTGATAATCCAAGAACAAAAATGGATTTATAGATTAAATACAGTAGCTCCGGGAGGTTTGAACAATATGGTGGAATGGGGCGCCTGCATATGACCACGTCTAAATGGGGGAGGGGTGGAAAACCCTTTGGATATTCAGGTATGTTCCCTTTAAGCTATTTAGACTAAACAATTCCAGCTGACTTCTCAAAACGCATGCGCGGCGTCTTAGTGAGAAGCTATTCGTTCGGGAAGACGTTAAGCCGTATGGCTTTATGCCGCTAATATTTCGACCCACAATTTGATGGTGAGTGTATACTGTTTGATGATATTCCAACACCTCCATGATACTTGCTAGTTGGCTGTGGATTTATCTTTGACTTATATCCTCTATTTATAGAGATTGCAGATGGACGAACTAGTAACCCCCTGAGGAAGAATTGAAACGCAGAACTGGTACCTATATGGTGGCGTTGGGGAAGTTCCTTATCATGCTATAAGATAAGCACAATCTCTTTAAATCATTCGTGTTTTGAGGAAGTATGAAGAGTAATCTCAATTACTATGAAACTGCTCAAGAATAACAATAAGAATAACTTTCAGATTTAAGAACCGGTTTTTGGTCATTGATGTAAAAGGTCATAAACCTCTAGGGACAGATTACCCAGAAGAGGTGCCAATTCTAGTCTGAGACCATTGGTTCTTTTCCAGTGAAAAGCTAAGAAGAGCAGTTCATTATATGTGGACTTACTTTTTCTACGTTCTGAGGGCTCATTTTGTTTCCTTTATGATAGTAAAAACCCTTAATAATTAGGCCTGTTACGTGGGGTAATGTTCTGCTCCAGGCAACCGCATCCTCTGCGGATAGCAGCAGATGCTTTTCTGATTCCATGGTCACAGGGCCTCCTGTATGTGTTTCCTCCCACGCCCTTGGTGGCCCGAACTCTGTTCAAAATTCTTCAGGACAAGGCCTCGGTCCTGCTGGTGGCTCCCAGATGGCCAAGACAGCCTTGGTTTCCACTTCTGCTTCAGCTGGCAGTGGATCCCCCACTGCCTCTGGGGTTGCAACCTGACCTTCTCTCTCAGGATCAGGGTTCCCTTCTGCACCCCAATCTCAAAGCTCTCAGTTTGATGGCCTGGAGGCTGCAAGGGTAGTTTTGGCTCCCTGGGGCCTCCCTCAGGAAGTTGAAGAGGTAGTCCTAGCCTCTAGGAAACAGTCCACTAGGAAAACCTGTGCCCTGAAATGGAAAAGGTTTTCTGTGTGGTGTCAGCTACGTACAGAAGATCCTTTCTCCTGTGCTGTACCAGTAGTGCTTCAGTACCTACTGCACTTATCAAATCAGGGACTTAAGTCCAATTCTGTTCGGGTCCACCTCTCAATTCTAACAGCTCACCACTCATTGGTGGAAGGACATTCTCTGTCGGTTCACCCCCTGGTGTCCCGGTTTCTCAGGGGCTTGCTCTTGCTCAAGCCTCCAATCCGTCCTCCTGCTCCTGAGTGGGAGTTGAATGTGGTCTTGCAGCAACTGACTCGCCCAGCTTTTGAGCCGATGGCTACTTGTCCTCTCCGCTTCCTGTCCTGGAAGACACTCTTCTTGGTAGCCCTAACCTCGGCCAGGCGAGTGAGTGAGCTTCAGGCCCTGGTCTGTGACAGGCCTTACACCCGCTTCTATAGGAACAGGGTAGTCCTTAGGACTCATCCAAAGTTCCTCCCAAAAGTTGTCTCCTCCTTCCTCCTTAACCAAGAGGTGGTTCTTCCAACATTCTTCCCTAGGCCTCATGCAAGCCAGGCTGAAGCAGTTCTGCATACCCTGGACTGTAAGAGGGCCTTATCCTTCTACCTTGACCGTATGCAGGGACATAGAAGGGCTACTCAGCTCTTCATATCTTTTGACCCTAATAATTTGGGGTTAGCTGTGTCCAAGCATACCTTGTCCACCTGGGTGGCTGACTGTATCACTTGGGCTTACAGGGCGGCTGACCTTCCTTTGCAGGGTCGGGTCACGGCCCATCGTGTCAGAGCAATGGCTGCCTCAGTGGCTCACCTCCGCTCTGTACCGTTGGTGGACATCTGCAGGGCTGCAACTTAGTCTTCAAGCCAGACGTTTGCGGCCCATTACTGTCTGGAGAGGGAATCCCGTAGGGACAGTGCTTTTGGCCAGGCAGTACTCCGGAATCTCTTTGAGGTTTAGGCAACTCCTGCCCTCCAGCCCTCCGTTGGGCTACCGGTGGAGGTTCTTTCAGTGAAAAGCCTTTCTTTGATGCTGGGACTAGAGGGAGTTCTCTTGTTCAGCTTGGGTTCCCTGGCAGCCCAGAGCTAGGGAGTCACCCATATGTGAGGACTGACTTCCTGCTTGGTCCTGGAGAAAGAGTAGTTACTCACCTGTAACAGGTGTTCTCCAGGAGCAGCAGGAATCAGTCCTCACAACCCTCCCTCCTCCCCTGGGAGTTGCAGTTGTACATAGTTTATTTTTACATTTTTGTGTGCTGTTTTAGCTATGTCATTTGACTGAGCAAGATGGCACCTTTAGGCGGGAAGGGAACCGTGCATGCGTGCCTGCATTCCCAAAGGCTTTCATGGAAAGCTGGGGAAATGCTCCACAATGGCTCCATCGACGTCGATGTCACCCATATGTGAAGACTGATTTCTGCTGCTCCTGGAGAACACCTGTTACAGGTGAGTAACTACTCTTTATTCTAATGGTAGTCTAATGCTAGTACAGAAAAGTTATCTTAAAAAGAATCATTCCATTTTATGACTTCCCCCCCTTACCATGTTCAGTTTACTAGACCTTTGTTTCTCCTGAAGTAGCAGCACACAGCAGTTGTTTTCAGTAAAATGAGTGATTTTCTGTTTGGTTTATTTACTTATGAAAAAAAAGTTATGTTTAGCAGATGGCACAATGGATATGGTATGCCATGAAGGATTTTGATCCTTTTCTTTAACCTCTGCTCCGGAGAACACATTAATTTGCATAGTGCATACAGTCTATTTTCTATGCTTTCTCTCTGTGGCCCCCATGTTAATGGAAAAGAAGCATCTTCCAAGGCCAAACTCTTTCTCCGGTTTCTCAGGACTGCCTGTTCTTTCCTGCACCTTACACACCTCAACTGCATTTTACAGGCATCAGAAGTACTCTTAGTAAACTTGCCTAGTTACCAGTCTCATTCACATCTTCCTTCAGCTCTTCTCAGTAACTTGTAGTTTTGGATTTGGATTTTAGATTTATTTGCCTTTCTAAATCCAAGCTTCCAGCAACTTACATTCTATTAAGACAGTTTACAGTCTAATTTTTTTTACCTGAGGCAATGGAGGGTGCCCATGGTCACAAGGACCATCAATAGGAGAAGTGAGATTTCAGCCTACTCCCCTGGTTTTCAGCCTACTCCTCTAACTACTATTTACTTATTTAACATTTTTTTATACCGCTTTATCATTTCAATCGAAGCGGTTTACATTGTTTAATGTTTAATGTACGTTTACCAACTTAAACTTGGTAAACGTACATTAAACATGGACATTGATAACTTGGATTTTTCTGAGCAATGGCGGGTTAAGTGACTTGCCCAAGGCCATAAGGAGTGCTAGTGGGAATCGAACCCTGGTCTCTTGGTTCCCAAGCCAGAGCTCTAACCACTAGGCTACTCGTCCACTCCAGATAAATGGGTGAGGTTTGTGGACTCTAATCAACGGAGATAATTAAAACTGACTTGCATAATATTAAGTCTGCTAGTATTTATATATTTTTATCCTTTCTCCTCCATTGTGTGTTGTGTTTTTGTTTTGTTTTGTCTTTTTCATTTTTTCAATAACATACTTTTACTTGATAGAGCCTTGCTCCAGTTTCTTGGGGTCTGGCAGTTATAATTAGCTAAAATTCTTCTGGTGTGTTTTGCCTTTTTCTTGATCACCATGTTACTACTATTACGACTACTTATCATTTTTGTAACGCTACAAGGCATACGTAGCACTGCCCAGAGACATGTAAGAGACAGTCCCTGCTCATAAGAGCTTACAGTCTAGTCAAGACGGGCAGCACAACTGGGACTCAGTTTATATGAGCTGTGTAACTACCCTTTACTAATGCTTCTATTGCCCATCCACCAACAGTCATTGGTACTAGTTTGTACCCTCTCCAGCATTTAATTTTAAATGATGTCTGAATGAATTCCATTGAAGTATGGTTTCATTTGGATGAATGAGGACGATCATTTGATTCGACTTATTGGGGAGGTGTTTGGTTTTGGTAGAATGCAGATCTCTTCCTGGGTGTTCTTTTATCTAGATTTTTATTCCCCTGTTTAGCTGAATAGACAGGGGATCAGAGTCTCTCTGAAAACAGACATTGTAACAATTTATAGGAGCAGACCCAAAGTATTAACTTACTAATTTATTGTCTCGATTTCCTTTTGTGGTCTTATGACTTCTATTCTTAGGTGCTGGTATTTATTTTCCAGCTAATTAGGCGTTCTTGGAAGGTCCATAAAAAACGTGTTTATAAAGAAACAATGCAAACTGCAGCATTCCATCCCACTACAAGGTATAATTATTAATAATTTCCCCTCCCTTCCCTCCCCACCTCCCCCCCTCCACCACCACCCTCCCCACCTCCCCCCCTCCAATCCCCCTCCCCCCTCCAATCCCCCCTCCCCTCCACCATCACCCTTATCTCCTCCTCATCCTTATTGTGATGTTTTCAATGTTTCTTTATATATACTGTGATGTTCACAATTTGTTGCAGTTTTGGCTATTAATAATAAAAAAAATATTTAAACATAAAACCGTGTTTATTAGTGTTTTTGTGGTACAGGTATTGTTGCTGAGTATCTTCATCGTTTGAATCAAATACATAAATTTGTGCAGTCGTGGCGTAATCAACAAAGAAATGTCACAAAAACAGAATGGAGAGGTAGAAGAGTACTAGGGGATGTGATATTTTTCCTTTGTTTAACCAGTAAACACTCTTATTTTATTTTGCATTAGGGCTGTTATATGGGTATTTATTGGTTAAAGCTTAAGATAAAAAGCCCTATTTATAAGTCTCCTTTTTTTTGGAATGGAGGAGTAGCCTAGTGGTTAGAACACTGGCTTGGTAACCAAGCAACCAGGATTCGATTCCCACTAGCACTCCTTGTGGCCTTGGGCAAGTCACTTAACCCTCCATTGCCTCGGAAGAAAGGCCTCTGACAATCTACTTCCGGTGACACTGCCAAGAAAACCCAGGAGCTTCTGGGTCGCCAGGAGTCAGGACTGACTCGAAGGCACACATTGCATTGCATTATCTGCTAAAGAGCCTAACAATGCAATGTGTGCCTTCGAGTCACTACTAAATTAGCAAAGTCTGCTATTAATGCATGTTGTTTACCTAAGGTCCCACTTTATGCATTGTAACTTAATTTAATAATACTATGTGTTAATAATGTTAGTGCACAGTAACATGGTAGCACATGTTAGTAACATTGGCTGTATATTTCTTAAATTGGCACTTTTTACAAATGTATCACAGGCTTGAACATGTTTGACCTTTATTTGTACTCCACTTGTACCATTGTTATGCCTGCATGGGGCTATGAATTGGTTATTGCCTCTAATTACTTGAGTCCATAATGGTGGATATGGTAAAGCTAGAGGAGGAGCTTTCAAAATCTTTAAGCACTCTTAATAAAAATAATAAATAAATGGAAGAGGCTGAGTTTTAGTCAAGTGAATTACATAAGCTTAGTTTGTGAGTACTGTGACTTCTGTTGTGAATTCTAGTACTTTGGGCATCGCCCAGCTTTACAGTTCAGGTTCTCACTAAATTGAAGGGGCTTAAGCTATACAACATAGGACAGGGCTCCCAAACAATGGACCAGATTCACAGGTACACTGTCGCTGAGCCCAACCCTCCAGATCTACCTGTCCAGTCGGGTTTTCAGGATATCCAAAATTAAGACATATAAGATACAGTACATGCATTGCCTTCATTGCAGACAAATATATCTTATGCATACTATTGCAAATATCCTGAGAATCAGGCCAGCTGGATGGATGCTGAGGACTAGATTAAAGAGCCATTACACTGATGATTTTGATAGACCGGCTGGTGAGTCCTGACACTACCCAGAAATCAAGAATGGAAACCAAAGAGCAATAAGAGGCTGTAAAGGCTTTTGCTGTGGACTAAAACTTTAAAGAAAAGACCTGGCAATCTACTTCTGGTCATTGCCTCAGGTACACTTAGATTGTGAGCCCTTCGGGGACAAGGGAATAAAAAGTACCTGTTAGTATATAAATGTAAACCGCTCTGATGCATAAGTAAAGGGCGGTATATCAAATGCCTAAACTATAACCATAACCATACATTGCCAAGAAAACCCAGGGACTGCTGGGTCGCCAGGAGTCAGCATTGACTTGAAGGCACTTGAAAAAGAAAAAAAAACCCTTTGAAATAAGGGATGATGGAAACAGGATTGGTTAGTAATGATTTGTATTAGGGAAGGCTTTTGTAATTTTATTGTATTGTTTTAACATGTTGGAAATCCTTTTGAGTTTAAACATAGAGATAAGTAAAAATAATTCTAAAGGATTTATTTATTTAACATAGTGGTAAAAAAAAGATGTTTTGATATGAGTTGTAAAGTAATTTTTAATTTCTTTAAAATTACATTTTCTTATGGATTATTTAATATTTTGGTGAACATTGCAATTTTGCTGTCCAATAGATCATAAAGTAGGGCTCAGAAGCAAAAGTTTGAGAACTACCAGTGCTAAGATAACAAGTAGTATTCTCCAGGAACAAGCAGGAATCGGTCCTCACTTACGGGTGACGTCGGCACCGACGGAGCACGCGCAGAGCAATTCCCCAGCTTTCAAAGAAAGCCTTTGGGATTGCTGCCATGCATGCGTGGTCCTCTTCCCACCCAAGGGTGCCATCTTGCTCAGTCTCCCTGTTTCCGTGGAGTCCTTCGGATGCACGTACTTGTCCCTCGGAAAAAAAAATTTGATTATGGCCTTTTGGCCTCTTTTTTCCGGTTACACCAGTCCTCTCCCATCCTCCCCTTCACCCCTGCTTCAGCGGTGGGCTAGGGGATCCCTTTTCTTTACTCCTGTCTCTTTTCGCCCCCGAATGGGTGCTATCACATCGGATGCCTGGATCCTACAGGTGATTCGAGACAGGTATCGTCTTCGCCTGGACAGATCCCCTTCCTCCCTTCTTTCCGGCGGAGCCTACTTGGCTTCCCTTGCACCAGGCAAGTTGGAGATTTTATTCCCGGTACTTTCTCTTTCCGAACAGGACGGGAGGCCTCTGCCCCATCCTCGACCTCAAGAACCTGAACAAGTTTTTGGTGCAGGAGAAGTTCAAAATGCTATCCCTTGGCATCCTGCAGCCCTCCCTCCAGCAGGACGATTGGTTATACTCCTTAGATCTCAGAGATGCTTACACTCACATTCCTGTCCACCCCAAGCACAGGAAGTACCTGCGTTTCAGGGTGCAGGGAGAGCCCTTTGGGCTTGCGTCTGCCCTGCGAGTCTTCACCAAGTGCCTGACGGCGGCCGCAACCCACCTCCAGCTGCTGGGCATATCCGTCTATCAGTACCTAGACGATTGGCTTCTCTTGGGCACCTCAGCAGAGGAGGCTCATCTCTCGGCATCACGCACAGTTCTCCTCAAGCGCCTCAGTTTTCTGATCAACTACTCCAAATCCCTGTTTAATTTATATGCAGAACAAATCATCAGAGAAGCAGGATTGTATGAAGATAACAGAGGTGTGAAGATTGGTGGAAGACTCATCAACAACCTTCGCTATGCTGATGATACCACATTACTGGCTGAAAGTGAAGATGATCTGAAACATTTGCTTCTCACAATCAAAGAACATAGTCTCAAAATGGGCCTGCACCTTAATGTAAAGAAGACAAAGATCATGACAACTAGCATAATCAACAGGTTCATCGTTGAAGGAGAAGAAATTGAAATTGTGAACAACTTTAACCTACTTGGATCAACTATCAATAAAGAAGCAACAAGCAGTCAAGAAATCAGACGACGCATTGCTCTTGGCAGAATGGCTATGAAAGACCTAGATAAGATTCTCAAGAGCAGAGATGGCTCTCTCCATACAAAGATTCGACTTGTTCAAGCCATGGTATTTTCAATAACATCATATGGATGTGAAATCTGGACAGTGAAAAAGATAGACAGGAAGAAAATTGATGCCTTTGAATTATGGTGCTGGCGGCGAATACTGTGTATACCATGGACTGCCCGAAGAACAAACCAGTCGGTACTAGAGGAGATCAAACCTAAGCTTTCTTTAGAAGCTCAGATGACAAGACTTCGACTTTCATACTTTGGACACATCATGCGAAGAGAGAGATCATTAGAGAAAGACATTATGCTTGGCAAGATAGAAGGTCAACGCAAAAGAGGAAGGCCAGCAATGAGATGGATCGATACAATAACAGCAGCTACAGGTACCAGTCTGTCAACAATGAGCCGCCTGACTGAAGACCGAACACAATTTAGGATAGCTATCCAGAGGGTCGCCATGAGTCGACTCAGACTCGACGGCACTTAACAACAACACCGATGCGAACCCTGGAGTTCATCGACGCTCTTCTTGACACAGAGTGTGCGTCCGCTTTTCTCCCTCGAGCATACACAGTTTGACTCCACGCTCTGGCTGCCGAGGTCCAGGGCCAGCCCAGAGTCTCAGCACGGGCCATGCTGTGCCTCCTGGGATACATGGCCTCGACGGTGCACGTCATTCCCCATGCTCACATGCACATGTGAGCAGCCCAGTGGTGTCTCTGGGTGCAATGGACCCAGGCCTCGGGCCACCTCTGGGACCCCCTCCAGGTGTCTCGCAGCCTAGTCGAGTCCTAGTCTGGTGGCAAGACCCCAAGAGCCTCCTTCGGGGCATGCCTTTCCAGGCTTGTCCACACAAACTCATCTTGACAACGGACGCCTCGCTGTTGGGCTGGGGAGCCCACTGTGACTATCTCTGTACCCAGGGAAGGTGGCTACCCGAGGAATCTCGTCATCAGATCAACCTGCTCGAGCTTTGAGTAGTCCGGTTGGCCTTGAAGGTCTTCGAGCACCACCTGAGGGGCAGGTCGGTGCTCATGCAGACCGACAACAGAGTCGCTATGTTCTACATCAACAAGGAGGGGAGCACAGGCTTCCACCTCCTTTGCTGATGGCGACGTGCTCGCTCCGGCACCTCTCCTGGAGGGTAGTCTTCCTGGTGGTACTGATCTTGGTGCGACGAATCAGTGAACTTCAAGCCCTCATGGCCGAGACCACCTACACTTGGTTTTACAGGAATAGGGTGGTCCTCCGCACACATCCCAAGTTCCTATCGAAGGTGGTATCTGATATCCACCTCAATCAGGAGGTGGTCCTGCTGACTTTCTTTCCGAGACCTCACGCCGACCGGGCATCGGAGGTCCTGCATACACTCGATTGCAAGAGTGCTCTCACCTTCTACCTGCAACACTCCCAAGGACATCACAGGCCTGCCCAGCTCTCCATCGCCTACGATCCCAAATGCCTGGGGCTGGCAGTCACCAAGTGCCCTCTCCATCTGGGTGGCGGACTGCATCGCTTCGCCCAGGCAAAGGAAGGCACCCCGCTGGATCTTCGGGTCACCACACATGGCATCCACGCCAAGGCGGCGTTAGTGGCTTCGCTGCGCTCAGTGCCTCTAACGGACATATGCCAGGCGGCGACCTGGTCTTCAGCGAATACCTTCGCCTCGCACTACTGCCTGGAGAGGGAGTCCCGCCAGGACAGCGCATACGGCCAGGCTGTATTCCGTAGTCTGTTCGGGATATAAGCAACTCCTGCCCTCCGACTCTTCTTCTGCGGCTACCGAGAGCTTGCCCCGAGGACCCAAAGACTAGGGCTCCCTTCGGACATCGGCTTCTGCTCACAGCCTTGCAGAGACATTTTTGGCTTACAAATTCGGTAGCCTGTAGCTGGGGAGTCCCATAAGTGAGGACTGACTTCCTGCTTGTTCCTGGATAAAACGTAGTTACTCACCTGTAACAGGTGTTCTCCAGGGACAGCAGGAATCAGTCCTCACTACCTTCCCATCTCCCCTGAGGAGTTGCAAATATTTTGTCCTTCCCTTGCCATTCTGCTTAATAGGGCTCTAGCTCTGGGACCTGACTGAGCAAGATGGCACCTTTGGGTGGGAAGAGGACCACGCATGCGTGGCAGCAATCCCAAAGGCTTTTTTTGAAAGCTTGGGGAATTGCTCCACGTGGGCTCCGTCGGTGCCGACATCACCCATAAGTAAAGACCGATTCCTGCTGTCCCTGGAGAACACCTGTTACAGGTAAGTAACTATGTTTTATCCTTCATGGGTTTGGAAGCAGTGTAGCATTGTGGATTAGGAACTGGTTAAAAGATAGAAAGCAGAGGTTAGGGCTAAATGGCCAATCTGAATGGAGAAAAGTGAATAGTGGAGTACCGCAGTGATCAGTGCTGGACCTGCTGCTTTTTAACATACTCATAAATGACCTGGAAATGGGAATAATGAGTGAGGTAATCAAATTTGCAGATGACACAAAAGTATTCAAAGTTGTTAAAACACACGAGGATTGTGAAAAATTGCAAGAAGACCTTGATAAATTGGAAGTCTGGTCATCCAAATGGCAAATGAAATTTAATGTGGACAAGTGCAAAGTTATGCACCTAGGAAAGACAACCTAAATTATGCTTACATGATGCAAGGTATCACCTTAGAAACCACCACCTAGGAAAAAGATTTACGCGTCTTCGAGGATAATATACTGAAACCCTCCATCCAGTGTGCAGCAGCGGCCAGGAAAGCTAATAGAATGCTAGGAATCATAAGGAAAGGCATGGAGAATAAAACAAAAGATATTATAATGCCTCTGTATTATTCCATGATGTGACTACACCTTGAATATTGTGTGCAGTTCTGGTCGCCATAGCTTATAAAGGATATAGCAGAATTAGAAAAGGTACAGAGAAGAGCAACAAAACTGGTACAGGGGATGGAAGGATACCCCTATGAGGAGAGGCTTAAAAAGTTAGGCCTCTCCAACTTGGAAAAGAGATGGCTGAGGGGGGCATATGATAAATTAATGAATGGAGTGGAACAGGTAAATTGGTTGTTTACGCCATCAAAAAGTAGAAAGACAAGAGGACACACAATTAAGCTACAATGTAACCCATTTAAGACTAATAGAAAATCTTTTTTTCACTCAATGTATAATCAAATTTTGGAATTTGTTACCAGAGGATGTAGTAAAAGCTGTTAGTGAAGCTGGGTTTTGAAAAAGGTTTGGACAAGTTCCTGGAGGAAAGGTCCATAAACCATTATTAAAGAGGATCTGGGAAATCCACTACTTACACTGGGGGGTGAGCATTGTGGAACCTGTGTGCCTTTTTGGAATTTGCCAGGTTCTTGTGACCTGGGCTAGCCACTGTTGGAAACAGGATACTGGGTTTTGATGGACCTTGGCTGACCTAGTATGACAGTTCTTATGTTCTGCACTATTAAAAATGGATAATGATGCCATTATATTTTTGTAAACTGGCAATAAGTTCAATAGCTGTATTTCTAGAACTAAAAAGTGCACTTGTTTTAATTAAGCAATTAAACCCAATGGAGTGGTTGTGTAGGATAATAGCTGCTGTATAGTTAATTGCATGAGTGGAAGGCAAGGATTGCTGAACAGTACTAGAGTCCTAGCCTTTTTGTTTCAGGTGTGCCTCAGAAGGATTTATAATCAAATTTTTATAAATGTAAATTATGCAGAAACTTCAAACCTTTTTTCACTGATGGAATTAGATAACAGGAAGTATATGGTTCTGTTTCTTAATTCCATGTTGGTATACCACAAGGTTTGTCACTGCTGGCTGTATTCTTTCTTTTGTAACTTGCCTGGTATTCAATGCATGTTTTTGGAATGCAATGCTGAGAAAAATGTTTTTGAGCCGCAAGTATAATTATGAGAATTACAAGTTGTTACCATGATGCCTTTGTTTAATTGAAGCCAATCTTTAGTCAATAAAAAAAAAAGGGTGTAAATTAAACAATCCCAGGTTTCTGAGGACACAAAAAATGTATTTAGTGCAATAGCAGAGACTTGGTATACAGGGTCATGACTGGGATATAGTTACACCAGGGTATATCTATTCTGAAATAGTAGGGTAGGAAGACTGTGAGGAGGAGGGGCGCTACATATACAACTAAATCCTAGCGCAACAGAAATCCAGGGCTTACGAAGTATAGAAGAGTTGCTGTGGTTTAAACTGGATAGAGGGAATGGAGCATCTTTGTGTATTAGTGTAAAATACAGACAACTTTCAGAGGCAGAAAAATTGATACAGATATAATTGAAGGTATTCACAAAATTGCTGTGAAAAGAGAAGTGCTATTTCTAGTTTATTTCAATTTGCGTGAGTTGATTGGAACATCCCAGCAGCAGTGTTGTCTAGAATTAGTGATATCCTGGATTTTCTACAAGGAAAATTGTTCTGATGAGTGGTAAAGGAGCCCATGCAGGAGGGGGGTGATAGTGAGTCTGGTGTTTAAGAATAGAGAGTTTATCATGTCATGGTGTGGTTCATAGTTCATTCAAAGACAAGAGTCCTAGAAGAAGACTAACTTTAAGAAGGAAGAATACCTCAAGGAGCTGTTAGCTGGATGGCAAAATCTGGTGTAGCAGAAACATAGTGGGCAAAACAAAAAGGAAGTATTTTGAAGGCAACAAAACGGTTTGTAAAAAATTGAATAAAGGTAAGGGAAAAAGGTTTCTCAAGGACCAAGCAGGAAGTCAGTCCTCACATATGGGTGACGTCGGCGCCGACGGAGCCCTCGCGGAGCAATTTTCCCCAGCTTTCAAAGAAAGCCTTTGGGAATTGCAGCGCGCATGCGCGGTCCTCTTCCCGCCCAAGGGTGCCATCTTGCTCAGTCTTCTTTTTTCCGCGGAGCCCTACAGACGTTGTCTGTGAATCCCCGCCGAAAAGTTGATTTTTTCTCTTTTTTCTTCGGTTCGACGCCGGTTCTTTTCCCGCCCGGACTCGCGACGCCGGTTGCGAGTCCGTTCTTTATTTTTCGGTTTTTTGTCCTTCATGACAGATTTCGCGCCTTTTTACTTTTTCACTGGCAGCCCAGTCTTTCGACCTCGCAGGGGCCCTTTTTCCCCCGATGGCTGCCAGCGGCTTTAAAAAGTGTGACCTCTGTAAGAAACTCATGTCTCTTACAGACACGCACGACTTCTGTCTCCGCTGCCTCGGACCCGATCATGACCAGATGATCTGTGGTCCGTGTGCAAAATGTCCTCTAAAGCGTTGAGGAGTCGGCAGCATCAGCGGGAACGTATCTTCTCTGACTCCGGCCGGGCTCGGACCTCGTCAGAGGCTTCGACGTCTCGGGACTCTGGTCCTGAGCATCGTCGGAGTTCCTCTGAAAGGGGGTCTCCTACCTGGGAACATCATCGGAAGAAGAAACCCGCGAGGGCGGGATCAGTGGACGCTCCTGGTTCCTCGAGGGCCAGGTCGCATAGCCCCGATTCCCGTCCCGGGTCCTCGGAGGTGGAGAGGCCTTCAAAACATCCTCGACTCGAGATGGACTTGCCCGCTCACGTGAGTACTGTTGTCCTCGTAGACTCGCCTCCGAAGGATCCGACGTCGGGCCCGACGCCGTCGGGGCCCGAGTCGGGGGCTGCTGGGTCTCCTGAGCTCGGACTCAGGTTGACGGCCTTGGAGAGCAGTCTGACTGCCTTTATGGACCAGCAGAGGGTATTGATCGCTGGCCTCGCCGGTGCTTCTGCCCTGACCGCCGGGACGTCGACCTCCAAGTCGACCCCGGAGACCAAGCCGATCCTCGAGTCCATGAGGGCTGTCAGACGGCTGCCTGGGTGAGAATCTTCACACTCTTGGCAAGTGCATATTTCTATATGATTTGCAAGGTATTGTGGGCAATGTAGTTCATTCACACCAGACACAGCTGCTGACAATAATTTAGTTGTGCTCTTGGGTAAAGCCAATAAGATATTTATTTATGGGGTTATTTCTCCCAACACAGATATGCTTTGTAGCACATAAATTAGGTAACTTGCTTTCAGTGTTAACTTGGAAAAACAAAGTCAAAATCAGGAAAACAACAAATGAAAAGTCACAAAGCAAGAAACAAACTGTTCTTTTCAGGTTACTTCTGATTACTTCCCACATAGATACAGAAGTGATTCTCTCCTAGCTCACAAGCAATTAGGTAAGGCTTAATTGCTAGCAGTTACCAGCTGAAACCCCTTAGCTGGCTTGCTTTCTACTGTGTGGGTCAAATCCTGCTTCAGGAGCTTTTCTGAGTAGATTAAAGAACAAATTTGTATTTCTTTGTGATGGTTGCTGTACTTTATAACAGAAAGTTACCAACGGAGTTTAGATAGAGAGCAGTCCATATAAACAGTATCCTCATCTGCTATTATTCCCCCTTGTTCAACAAGCATGGGTTCAATATCATGGATTGGCACAGATGAATCTCTCAATGGAGCATTTTCAGGAGAATACTTGTTTCCCTGCTGTCTTTCAAGGTTATAGCTAGGGCATAGATCAGTATTCATACCTGAGCTTCCATTGCTGCTAGAGTTCCTCTCTATATAGCCTGGCCAATATGTAGTCCAGTTCTTATGTCCAGACTTCCAATCCAGATCCCTGGACACTGGATCTCTCTTCACATACCTTCTGGCACAGGTTTTAGGGTCCCTTCCACGTGCAGCCGTCTCCCTCACAGGTAGCCTCTGGTGATTCCTAGCTCTGCAGCACCATTCCTCTGGCTTTCCCCAGTCCAATGGTGTATGCTGGCCCTTGGAATACCTCCCAGTATACGTACTGCTTTGGACTCTTCTAGACCTCTCAAAGGCTTTTCTCTTCCTTCTTCCAAAGGGTCTCTTTCCCTCTCTGTCCGTCCGGTTTGGCTTCTGCTTCTGATGATCCTTCAGATGAAACTGATGATCAAACTCAAGCTGATTCTCAGGATACTGAGGACAATTCTCTGGATATCCAAGGTGATCATGAAGATGGTTATCTGTAGAATAAACTCTACTCTTATTCTGCTTGGATGAGTGCTCCTCCCTAATACAGCGCAGCTGTGCTGAATCAGGCCCTGCCCTTTGAGATGAGTGCTTCGGTATTACCTCATAGCCCTCCTGATTGAACACACGTTTCCCCACTTCAGCTCCTCTAATGGCTGTTGGAAACCTGGTGCATTCTGGGATTGGTAGTCTTTTATGGGAAAATTCTGTTTTCTTATTTCTACCAGAACTGACAGGTTGCTTGTTCAGAGTCACTTCACCTTTTCTATAGCTCCTTCCTGAGCTATGATAAGCTTCCTTATCACAGGGCTCGAGTCGATCCTCGGTCGCGGTCTCCTTCGGCCTCCCGTTCGGGACCGAGGTCGTCGACGCCGACTCCCTCGGCGTCGGGGCGGACGGCATCGATGCCCGCCCGACCGGAGCCGCTCGACTCCTTCTCCGAGGAATCGGCCTGGGAATCCGAGGACGAAGAGTCACCTGGTTCCTTTCGGACTCGGTGTGTCCCATCGGACTCCCCCGAGTCCGAACCTCGGAGACGGTCCCCCCCGGAGGATACCCGGTTCTCGGACTTCGTGCGGGATATGGCCAAGGCCTTGGCCTTCCCCGCGGATCCCGAGGAGGAGCCTCGAGTCGAGGAACTCGATGCCCTCCAATATGACTCTCCCCCGAAGGAGGCCTTTATTGTACCAGTTCCTCCGATGCTGGAACGACTTCTCTTCCGCATGTGGGAGAGCCCGGCGTCGTCGCCGGTGTTAAGCAAGCGGGTCGATTCCATTTATCGAGTCCGCAAGAGCCCCGGGTTCCAAAAGGCACAACTGCCGCACCATTCCATGGTGGTGGAATCGGCCATGCATAGACTTAAGAGTCAAAAAATGCACTCCTCGGTGCCCCCCGGTAGGGAGGCCCAAAGCCTGGATGCCCTCGGTAGGAAGTGTTTCCAGGGCTCTATGCTTGCTTGTCGAGTCCAGAACTACCAGCTCTACATGGGCATGTATCTCTGAGACCTGGCTAAAGAAATTGCCGGGTTCTCTGCTGGTCTCTCCGACGAACCTTTGCAGAGGTTCCAAACCTTGTCAACTGGTATTCGAGAGTGCTCAAAGTTTATCTCTCGAGCAGCCTACGATGGTTTTGAGGCATCGGCTCGAGTAGCCGCAGCCGGCATCGGTGGACGCCGCCAGGCTTGGCTTCAGACGTCCGACCTCGAGCCATGGGTGCAGGACAAGTTGGTCGATGTCCCCTGCAGAGGTGATAACCTCTTTGGCAAGCCCATGGATCAGAAGGCTGCACAGATCGAGACCGAGACTCTCACCAGGACTCGTCTCTCCAGGAAGACCTCTGCCCCTTCTCAAAAGAAGAAGGGCTCGGGGAAAAAGCCCTTTTACCCGAGGAAGGCGGCTGCCTATAAATACTACCCTCAGTATCAGGCCTCACCAGCTCCCCCTCAGGGTAAGCAGGCCAAGGGACGGGGTAATGGGTCCCGTAGGCAGCAAGCCCCCAAGCCTGCACCACCGGCCCCTGCTCAGCAGGGTGGGGGTTTTTGACTTCATCAGCATAGCCTCTCCCCCTCAGCTGGTTCCTCTCAGCACAGGAGGCCGACTGGTCCACTTTGCCCAAAGATGGTCCAACATCACCACAGATACCTGGGTGCTTCACATAGTTCGGAAGGGCCATCTTCTTCACTTTCACCAGGTACCTCCCTCCTATTTTCCAGGGGAGCCTCTGAGACTCCCTCTGCACAGGGACTTACTCCTTCAGGAGTTAGCGAGTCTCCTTCAGGAACAGGCTGTGGAACCGGTGCCCCACCACCTGAAAGGTCAGGGGTTTTACTCCAGGTACTTTCTGATACCAAAAAGAACAGGAGGCCTCAGACCTATCCTGGACTTGCGAAACCTCAACAAGTTCCTTGCAAAGGAAAAGTTCAAGATGCTTACCCTTGGAATCCTGCTGCCCTACCTCCAGCAGGGAGACTGGCTATGCTCCTTGGATCTAAAGGATGCGTATATGCATATCCTTATTCATCCAGACCACAGACAATATCTCAGGTTTGTGGTGGGGGGAAATCATTACCAGTACAGAGTACTGCCCTTTGGCCTGTCCTCCGCCCCCAGGGTGTTTACCAAATGCCTGGCAGTGGTGGCGGCCTATCTAAGACTTCAAGGCCTTTTTGTGTTTCCCTACCTGGACGACTGGCTCATCAGAGCCCAGTCTTCCTACGAAGCCATTCAAGCCACTCATCGCACTGTGACTCTACTCCAGCACTTGGGCTTTGTCATAAACTTCGCAAAGTCCACTTTGCTCCCCTCTCAAAACCTCGAATTCATAGGCGCCCGGTTGGACACTCTTCAGGCGCGGGCCTTCCTGCCTCTGGACAGGGCCCAAAGGCTCATGGATCTCGCCAGCCACTTTCACAGCAATTCCCTGGTCTCGGCCAGGCAATTTCTGAGACTGCTCGGCCATATGGCTTCCACGGTCCATGTGACCCCCAATGCCCGCCTGAACATGCGACCTGCTCAATGGTGCCTTCGCACACAATGGCATCAGGCCACTGGGAGCCTAGCGGACTCCGTACAGATCTCCGACCGGCTGGTCTCTTCTCTGCAATGGTGGCTTCATCTGCCCAACCTAGTACTAGGAGTGACTTTTCAGCCCCCTCCACATTCTCAGGTCCTAACGACCGATGCTTCTCTCCTGGGTTGGGGAGCACACTGCCAAGGGACATGTACTCAGGGTCTCTGGACTCCTTGGGAATCTGCTCAACAGATAAACTTCCTGGAGCTCAGAGCCATCCGCCTAGCGCTCAAAGCCTTCTCTCACCTGATTTCCCATCAGTCGGTGCTGATACAGACAGACAATCAGGTTGCAATCTTCTATGTGAACAAGCAAGGCGGGACAGGCTCCTTCCTTCTCTGTCAGGAGGCACAAAAACTATGCTCTTGGGCTGTCCACCACGGAATTATCCTCAAAGCTATCTATCTCCCAGGTCAAGAAAATTACCTGGCCGACAAGCTGAGCAGGATCCTCCAGCCGCACGAGTGGAGGCTGGATCCGATGGTGGTTCAGCAAATCTTTCTCAAGTGGGGCCTCCCCACCATGGATCTGTTTGCCAGTCCTCTGAACAGGCAACTTCCCAGATTCTGCTCTCGACAACCGCATCCTCTCAGAGTAGCGGCGGATGCTTTTCTGATTCCATGGTCCACAGGCCTCTTATATGCCTTTCCTCCCATGCCGCTGGTGTCTCGGACACTCTTCAAGGTTCTCAGAGACAAAGCCTCGATGATCCTAGTGGCTCCCCGGTGGCCGAGACAACCTTGGTTCCCGCTTCTAATGCAGCTGGCGGTGGACACCCCTCTTCCTCTGGGGTTTCAGCCCGACCTCCTGTCACAGGATCAGGGGACTCTCCTGCACCCCAACCTCCGGTCCCTTCATCTGATGGCCTGGCTGCTGAAAGGGTAGTCCTTGCTCCCCTCTGCCTACCTCCAGAGGTAGAGGAGGTCGTCTTGGCCTCCAGGCGGCCCTCCACCCGGAAGTCCTACGCTCTTAAGTGGCGTCGGTTCTCCGCCTGGTGTGCTCAGCAATCTCAAGATCCCTTCTCCTGTTCAGCATCAGTGGTCTTGCAGTACTTGCTTTCCCTCTCCAATCTTGGCCTTAAGTCCAACTCGGTCAAGGTCCACCTCAGTGCTCTTTCTGCGCATCACATGCCGGTGGATGGCAGACCTCTTTCTAGCCACCCTCTGGTGGCTCGTTTTCTCAGAGGCCTCCTTCTCCTTAAACCACCTTTGCGCCCCCCAGCCCCGGACTGGGATCTCAATGTGGTTTTACAGCGGATTACCTGTCCGCCTTTCGAACCTATGGCTACCTGTCCTCTTCGTTTTCTTTCTTGGAAAACCTTGTTCTTGGTAGCCCTCACTTCTGCTAGACGCATTAGTGAACTGCAGGCCCTGGTGTCTGATCCTCCGTACACTAGGTTCTACAAGAACCGGGTAGTCCTACGGACTCACCCTAAGTTTCTTCCCAAAGTGGTTTCCCCCTTTCACATCAACCAGGAGGTGGTGCTTCCGACCTACTTTCCCAGGCCACACTCCAGCCGAGCTGAAATGGTCCTGCATACCCTGGACTGTAGAAGGGCGTTAACCTTCTACCTTGACCGTACGCGAGAGCACGGAAGGGCTGTTCAGCTCTTCGTCTCTTATGACCCCAATAAGTTGGGGCTCCCTGTCTCCAAGCGTACCCTGTCCATCTGTATTGCTGACTGTATCGCTTGGGCTTACGAGGCAGCCGACCTCTCGTTGGAAAGTCGAGTCACGGCCCATCGTGTTCGGGCGAAGGCTACGTCAGTGGCTTACCTCCGCTCTGTTCCATTGGCAGACATCTGCCGGGCCGCTACTTGGTCTTCAAGCCAGACTTTTGCGGCCCATTACTGCCTGGAGAGGGAGTCCCGCAGGGACAGTGCTTTCGGACAGGCAGTCCTCCGTAACCTCTTCGAGGTATAGGCAACTCCTACCCTCCATCATGGATGTTGGGCTACCGGTTGGAGACGTATTCAGAGAAGATTCCTTCCTTCTGGGCTGCTGAGCTTGAGGGAGCTCATTTTTGCGCTTAGGGTCTCCGGTAGCCTTAAGCTTGGGAGTCCCATATGTGAGGACTGACTTCCTGCTTGGTCCTGGAGAAAGCGTAGTTACTCACCTGTAACAGGTGTTCTGCAGGAGCAGCAGGAATCAGTCCTCACAACCCTCCCTCCTCCCCTTGGAGTTGCAGTTCTATGCTTTCTTTTTTTTGCTAATTTTTTGCTGTCTTTTAGCTATGTCATCTGACTGAGCAAGATGGCACCCTTGGGCGGGAAGAGGACCGCGCATGCGCGCTGCAATTCCCAAAGGCTTTCTTTGAAAGCTGGGGAAAATTGCTTCGCGAGGGCTCCGTCGGCGCCAACGTCACCCATATGTGAGGACTGATTCCTGCTGCTCCTGGAGAACACCTGTTACAGGTGAGTAACTACGCTCTCTCTCCATACAAAGATTCGACTTGTTCAAGCCATGGTATTTTCAATAACATCATATGGATGTGAAAGCTGGACAGTGAAAAAGACAGACAGGAAGAAAATTGATGCCTTTGAATTATGGTGCTGGCGGCGAATACTGTGTATACCATGGACTGCCCGAAGAACAAACCAGTCGGTACTAGAGGAGGTCAAACCTAAGCTTTCTTTAGAAGCTCAGATGACAAGACTTCGACTTTCATACTTTGGACACATCATGCGAAGAGAGAGAGATCATTAGAGAAAGACATCATGTTTGGCAAGATAGAAGGTCAACGCAAAAGAGGAAGGCCAGCAATGAGATGGATCGATACAATAACAGCAGCTACGGATACCAGTCTGTCAACAATGAGCCGCCTGATTGAAGACCGAACACAATTTAGGATAGCTATCCAGAGGGTCGCCATGAGTCGACTCCGACTCGACGGCACTTAACAACAACAACAACAACAAGGGAAAAAGGAGGCCACTATGCAGGGCTGATGCAGGCACCTTAGGTAAACCTTCAGCCTTTTGCCCCCTCACAAATAGATTTTAAATCCCCTTGCCCAGGCCTTGACAATTTTGTGCGGATTTAGAAGCCAGGCCAAAATCTTAGGAGTCAATGCTTGTGACCTCCTTGTGCACCCGCCCAGTTCTTTCGCACTGGTCTTGTTCTCAATTCTTCTGAGACCAGATCCAGAGTTCTTCCTACACCATGCATCATCTTTAGATAACAACAGCTGTAGCTTCAGATTGCATGTGTCTGTGTGGGTGTGTGGTGCAATGGTGGTGTGCTAGTCTGTGCGTGGGATGCGGTATGGGTGGTATGCAGGACTGCGATTCATGTGTGTGTGTTCTGCAGAGCTGGGCAGTCTTTGTATGCAGTGCAGATGCACAGTTTCTCTGTGTGTACGTGTATATGTAGTGTGGAGCATGGGGATCCCATCTCTCGTGGACAAACAGCTTGCATCTGTGCTGCGATCGTGGCTATCCCCTTCTCTTCTGCTCAGAAATCTGATCCCCATGGGCAGCCAGCACCGGTCCCCACCACGGTCGCAACACTAATGCCTGCTGGGATGGGATCCCCGGGCAGCCAGGGCTGATTCTTGCTCCAATCGCAGCTTTCCGTGGCCCTTCTGCCCACGGGGGATGAGATCACCGTGGGCACCCAGGGCCGATTCCCACCGCACTTCTGCCCATGGGGGATGGGATCTCCATGGACTGCCAGTGCCAGTCGTGCTACAAGGGTTCCAAGCGTCAGGTCCAGTTTTTGTTTTTTTTTGTCGCCATGGCGACGTGATGCCTGGGTTTATTGAGCCCTGCCCTAACTCCTCCTCTTCCCAAGATTTTATTATTACACTCAATTTATAACCATCTCAGTACCATCCCTCCAATAAAATGCCTATAAAAAATGCATATTTGGACATCATACTTTTAAATATTAAATATTATTTTCTAAATATATATATAAGGAGGGGGATTTCAAAGTGTCACAAGGGTAAATAGACTATTTGGATAGTGGCAGTTCTTCATGCAGGTAAAAGTACGCACTGTTGACTCTTTGCATGATTGCCAGGACCCATTGCTTTATCTTGACTGTAGCTGCACTTTGCTGTCCCATGCTCCCTTCCCCCCTCCCTCACAAAAGCTGTTGTGTTAGGTGACTGTATTGAGACATTTAAATACCTCTGTGGCATAAATGCACAGGAGGAGTCTCAATTTAAAGAAAGCTCTGCAATGAGGGGGCAAACGATGAACGTGAAAGGAGATAGACTCAGGAATAATTTGTGGAAATATTTCTTTACGTAGAGTGGTAGATGTGTGGAATAGTCTCCCAGTGGAGGCAGTAGAGACAAAGACTGTATCTAAATTCAAGAAAGCATGGGACAAATGCAGAAGATCTCTGAAGGGAAAAAGGGACTGTAGAATTTAGTAATTGGTATAGAAGGACAGACTGGATAGGCTGCATGGTCTTTATCTGCCGTCATGTTTCTATAGTTTGCGTAGTAGTTGGGCCAGCCCTGCTACTATGGTTTTTGAAAGAAGTAGCTGAAAGGTAAGTTAAAAAAAAGGTTAAAGTTCATAAATTACAAGCGGTGATATTAAGAGGAAGATAGACAACACTATCAGGTAAAGGTAAAAGAAAGTGTGAGCGTAGTCATGACAGTGAAGTTTCTAATAGAAGAAAAAATAGCTGAAGCTTTCAGATAGTCCAAACTGCCTGCGATGCCAGACCCATAGAGGCATTATTGTGTACACATTTTTAGAATGTAGACATCTGCACCGATACTGGCACACAGTGCTGACAAACATGCACAGGGTGATAGAAGAACAGATGGAATGAACGTATACTGCTCTCCTGCTGGGAGAGGACACCCCACTGAAGGAGAGGGGGGGTGGGTGCACAGGACACATGCTTTGCAAAAGTCGCTTTAATGGCAACGAAGAAAATTATACTTCAACAGTGGATAATGCCGGGGGCACTCGAGGAAACAAACTGGGTAAACCGCACGTGAGAATTGACGGATTGGGAACGCATGGCATGTAGACCTGGGACATCTCCAGGTAAACGCACATACCAGGGACAAATTCGTGCAGGGACTCTAAAACTCCCCTGGGAAGGAAAACAAAACAAATCAAAACAAAGAAACTGTGCCAAGACAGGGGATGTGCATGGGCGGGGGGACAAGGGAAGGGTTGGGGTCAGGCAACAGTGGGATGGGCTATAAGGGGAGGGAGGGGGAATGGGTCCCATAGATGGCTATTGTTGGCATGCTCTTGGCTACCATACTGAACTGTTTGACAAGTTTGCATTATTACTGTTGATCTGTTTACTCCGCCAAGGGGTGTATGATTCAAATTGTACCAATGCTTCAAAGAAAATGGCACCAATGTTGTGATGTCTCTATGGTTCTGCCAATAAAGAGATATAAAAGAAAAAAAATAGCTGAAATGGTCAAACAAGGAGATGACTTTTTTAAAAATGTTAGTGATGATGGAAATGGAAAAGTGACACTGTGAAACTCAGATGTGAAAGAGGAATATCTGGATGCTGCTGAGGGAAAAGCATACTTATTTAACAAATATTTCTCCGTGGACAAGCAGAATAAATGCTTACATATGGATGGCAGAGACCCATACAGGAACCTTTCCCCAGCTCCTAGAAGCGTTTGGAAAGCTTCTGCCGCCCATGCTCACGATTTCCTGCCTGCTGCCACCATTCTCAGTCTCCCCAGTCATCGTTTTTCTGTGGAGCCCCATGAACATATTTTTGTTGTGTGTCTACTTGTGGCGATTTTTCTATGTTTGGCTTTCTGCCAGATTTTTGTGAGTTCCTTGCCTGCCACTGCCCTATTTAGGCTCTTCTTGTTCCCTAGATTAGAGTTAGCGTAGTATTCACTTGTAGCAGGTGTACTCTTTGGACCGCAGGAAAAGTCATCACATATGGGTGATGTCATCCAACAGAGCCCCATTTGGAAGCTTTCCCAGCTGCTCCTAGAACTTTTTGGAAGCTTGATCATGCATGCGCACACCTTCCCGCCTGCTGCTGCAGCACCATCTTATCCTCAATCCTATTAAGAGCTGAGGAGAATTCAACTCTAAAGGGAGGAGGGAGCACGTTTCCTGCTGTCTGTGGAGAATACCTGTATAAGCAGGCATAAAGTTCTCATATATGGGAATCCCTAGCTATAGGCAGCCTTGAACAAAAAAGGGGAAATATATAAGCCCAACTGAGGCTGATAAACAAATGCCTTTTCTTAAATTTTTTTCTTCTTTTTTTATGGCAGCCTGAACAGAAAGAAAGAAATAGGCCTAGGGGGGATGGTGTTGGATTCTACTCCCCGAAAAGATTCTGCAGTACCGATTGACCAAATCTGCTGTCATGTCAGAAATCCCCATCCAAACAGTAGTGAGACGTGAAAGTGTGAACCAAAGTCCAGGTTGCAGCTTTGCATATCTCCTCCAAGGAGACTGAGGGCAAGTGGGCCACTGACACAGCTATGACTCTGACACTGAGTCCTCTGACACTGACAGTCAAGTCGCTTGAGACAGGGGATGGCTCACTTTTATTTTCTTTGTCTATTTATTTACAGAGATTTTGTATACTGCTAATGGTTTAGTATGTCAAAGCGGTTTACAGAAATACTTGGTTTCCTGATTGCAGGGAACAAAAAAGGTCATAAGACAGAGAAGACAAACAATGAAATATTAAAGGAGGGAGCAGAGATGTAGCACAACATTTTCAACCTAAAAAAAACAGCTATTAAAACAGATAATTCCCTGGATCATGGCATAATTTTACTTTCACGTTCCCATTCAGGAGGATCAGCAGCGGTTTCTGTGTTTTGCTGTTCTGGGTACTCAGTTTCAGTTCTGTGCCCCACTCTTTGGCCTCATCACAACCTCAAGGACCTTCTTCAAAATCCTGGTGGTCGTGGCCATGGCTGTGCGGTGCAAGAGCAAGTGTGTTCAACCTTATCTCAACCCTCTTTATGTAAATAGTGTATAAAGTTCACCTGTTATCCAAGTTGAAATTCCCTGTTATATGTAAGTTCAATGTCTGATTGTTCCACATTGTACAAACCTGTTCATTGTAAACCGCGCTGATTCCGAATAGTGCGGTATAGAAAACTAATAATAAATAAATGTTAAATAAATAAATAAATAAATGATTGGTTTATCAGGCAAAATCTCAGTCAGAAGCAGTCAGGGTGACTGCCAGTGTGGTCCAGTTTCTGGTGGGCCTAATTGGTCACAGTAAGAATCACGTGGGACTCTCACAGTCGGAATATCTCGGAACCCTTTTCAATACCTACCCTGGCAGGGTCTTTTTGACCACCAAGGGAATAGCCACGTTTCTGGCGCTGCTGACAGCCTTCTGGCAGCGGGACGTTTTTCAATTCCTGGGTTCAATAGAGGACACTATAGAGTTTAGTCCCTTGGGCATGGACACATTTGAGATCACTCCAAAGAGCATTTCTGTCACATTGATCACTTCACTTGCAAAATCTTGATCAAGCTTCCCCTTCTGTCATCTATAATGGTGGTCTCGGCCCGCCAGTTTGAATAAGGGCATGGCTCTTGGAGGATCATGAGTGGCTCATCATGAAGTCTGATGTCATCCTGTTTGGCTGGGGTGCTAATTATGAGAAGCAATTGGCTCAGGGATGGTGGAGCAACCACAAGTTGGCATAGTCCATCAGTTGCCTTGAGGTGTGAGCCATTTGCTTAGCCCTCTGGTGCTTTTGCCACCTTGTCAGCGGCTGAGTGGTCTGGGTCTTCTTGGATACGGCAGTGGCATATGTCATCATCCAGGATGGCACCATAAGAATGTAAGATATGCCATACTGAGTCAGAGCAAAGGTCTATCAAGCCCACTGTTCTGTTTTGAATAATGGTCAATCCAGGTCACGAGTACTTGTCAGTTTTCCAAAAAGTAGACAAATTTGATGTTGTCTAAGTAAAACATTCCTCTTCAGTGGTGTGATATTTTCCCTGAGGGACTGTTTTTTGTTGCCAAGTTCGATGGTTTTGCACATGTGTAATGTAAAGAGCTGTGCAAGGCTGAGAAAACAGTTTTTGAGAGAAACTTGGACACTGAGCTGGTGCTGAAATTTAACTTCTCGTTTAAGAAGTGCTAATTTCTTTTGGGGTCTCACTACATACCAGTTCTGCTGCTCCATAAGATTTTAAAGCCTGAAGGAAAAATTCTTAGAAAATAAAAGGCTTCAGCAGAGAGCTGTTACAGTTTAACATTAAGCTCTGTTTCTAGTGGCCTATACCCTGGAATTCCAAAGTTGACTGATTAGGTTTGAGTGGGAAGTGCGACTGTGTATATAGAAGCAAAGGTGAGGGGAACAGACAGGAGAATATAATATATCTTTTATTTTCTATTTAGCTAGAAAAATTCCTACGCTGAAATTTGCAGTTCAGGTTGCTGTGCTAGAGCAAGAGCCAGCTCTATTTATAGGAAAAAAAAAACTAAGGAAGTAGGAATTCTTTTATTGATTTGCTTAAAGATAGGTATAGGGTACAGACAGGCCTGTGCTGGATCTGGGAGACGATTGAACCAGAAAGGACCTAGATCTGATCTTGACCAGAGTAGTTGAAGTACTTCTCTGGCCCCAATTCAAGATCTGAAGGAAAGAAAGCAGCCCTATAAAGGTTTGGTGCACTTACAGACTATTTTTTTTAGTTATTTCAGCTCAAATAAAGGGAGCATTGTTATTTAAATAAGAGAAAAAGCCTAATAGTGAAAGGAAAAAAATGAAGTATACTTACCTGGGAACCCTGTCAAAGATAGCCCTGAAGAACTGGGAAAACAAAAGTGAAAAAGAAAGCTAGAACTACTGTGATGAGGAGAGCTCTGCTGAGCCCATGGAAATAGAGGAAAATTGTAAATATACCTTTAAGGAGAGAGACAGGCAGGGAATTCACAGCCTTCAGAGTACAGTAACGGAAGAAAGCACGCAGTCACTGAAGTCAGGCCACACCCAAGCTCTGCTAACCTAAGTGCAAGCTTGGGGAGTAATGAAAAACACCTGAGTAGGAAGCAGTGTACGCTAGTTAAGAAACAGCCTTATAAACCCAGGGGAGAAAAAGAAAGAGAGTCAGCACCTAGGAGCAGAAAGGAGATCACCAGGGAGGAGAATGGTGAAGACTTTGGTGAGGAACTCAGCAGTGAAAGTAGCAGCCATAAACAAAGCCCGGCTTGCAGGAGGAGTGCTGTTAGTCCTGAAGCCAGCCGAGGTGTGGCTAGGAGAATTGCTGATGAGGGTCAGGCTGCAGTTCAAACAGTTCGTGGACCAGCTCAAAGGGTGGGTGGACAAACTCACAGCTAGAAGTGACCAGAACCCAGCTGGGTGGAAAGAACAAGGGCTGAACAAGTTAGAAGAACTGAGGCAGTTGATCCAGAGAAGGAATCGTCACATTCCAGGTACAAACATTCCTTATTGTGGAGAGCACCTGTGGAGAGAAGTTCAGGAGCTTTTACAAAGCATTAAGCCAGAAACAGTTCATGAAAGCTCAGAGTCAGACGTACATGCTGAAGAGCAGGAAGAGATGCAGGTAGACTGTCCTGAGCAGGATTCCATAACTGAGGAATTAGCAATGGACTGTTCATTGTGCCAGATTACAGATTGAAAGCTTTCTGATAAAAAGTCTTTAACCAAGAAAGCACTGAAGAAACAGGGTGAGTTAACCTATCTGTGTTAATGCTAGGAACCGCTTCTAATGAAAAGAATATATGCATAACTTGTATTTGAATTACCAAAGAAGCAGAAGATAAAAAATGGACACTTTGGAGAGGTCACGTGATGCGGTCAGGGTAGTGGTCGCATCTTGAGTGTGCTCCGATACCCCCAGCCCGGACCGGCGAATTAGTACCGTATAGTACCGCAATACCCAGACGGGAGTGTGCCCACGGTGTGTTGGATTGTTTGTAGAATCCCACAGTGCGGTTTCTTCGGCGAAAGGCATGGCGGCCGCGGTTAAAACGATGAGGTGAGACCGGGAGTGGGTGGCCAGCACGAGTAAAATGGCAGAGTCAGCCCCATCGCCCAGCTCGCCCAGATCCCCTGTCTCTCTGGATGAGATGTCGGCAGCAGTAGTAGTGGCCCTGTCACCTCAGTTTGAAGCCTTACATGAAAAAATGGATGGGCTGCGCTCTTCGGTGGACACCCTGGGGAGCAGACTACGTGAGGCCGAAGATCGCCTGGGACAGGCGGAAGAAAAAGTGGAGGGGCTGGTATCAGAGGTGGCAGGCCTAAAGACTCAACTTGGCCTGCAAGAAGCAAAGCTCGATGACCTAGAGAACCGGTCAAGGCGCAACAACCTTCGATTTATGGGGATCCCAGAAACTGTCTTGGACAAGGAGCTGAGGAGCTATCTGGAAGAGTTAATTATGCACATCTTGGGCGATGTTGCGCTTGGAGACAAATTGAACATTGAAAGAGTGCACCGTGTAGGTGCCAAACAGGCCCGAGATATCCGCTCCAGAATTGTGATCGCGAAGTTTTTATACTACCCACAGAAAGAACTGATTTTACGGGCCGCTCGACAAAAGGGGGAAGTTGTTTATAATAATTGCAAAATTTGCGTTGCACAAGATTACTCCGTAGCGCTGAGTCAGAAGCGTCGGGAGTATGCCCCCCTCTGTGAGAAACTCATCGGCGCAGGAGTCCGGTTCTCCGTCCAATACCCCGACAAATTGCATGTGATGCATGAAGGGGCTCACCGGGCCTTTGCAACGGCTGCGGAGGCTGAAGGCTATGTGAACCAGCTCATCGCTCGAGAGGCGGCAGCGGCGGCGTCTTCATCATGAAACATAAAGGAGCTGCCGGTTTGTGATGCTTCGGCTCCTTTTTGGGAATGTAGACTGTGGCATGTGATTTACCAGACTTGTGGGTTTGGAATAGGGACATTGTAGCCAAGCTACTTTGTGTCCCTTGAACTGCCTTGATCGCTACAAACTTGCCATGCTATGAAATGTTAACATTGTTACAAGTGATGCATGTCTTGCTAATAACATTTGCTACTGACGTTGCCTGTTGAATCCTGGCCGGGGTTTTTCTTCTTTTCCCCCCCCCCCCTTTTTTTGTGTATTTTTGTATTTTTTAGGAGTACGGCTAAGTCTGGGCGAGGGGAGATCTCAGAAGTATTGAGCCTCTCGGACATTGTTTTTTCTTTTTCCCCCCATTTTCTTAGCCTTTATATGTGGGCGTTGAGAGTGGTGGTGTGAGTTTCTAACAGCCATGTCTGCCCAGTATGTGCAGCCCATTTTTTGTTTTTCCCTGTTATGTTTTTTTGTTGTTTTCCTGTTGTTTTTACCGTAGCCGTAGCCATGATGCTGGACAGCAGTGTTTTCTTTCTCTTTAAAGGCGCAGTGGCCCAGAGAATAATGGCAGGCAATGCGGACGGAGGGAGTGCCTGTGATTTGATAGGAAAGGGTGGGGCAGGGCCTGATGATGGGGTAACTTCTTCCCGGATGGTCCTAGTGCTGTGGGGGAGGGGATCCTTTAGCGTGAATATCTCCATATCCTGTTTCGCCGCGTTGCCTGCCTAAGATTCTCTCCTCTGTTCCCAACAGTGGGGGTCGAGGGGAGGCCCCGGGTGTTTTAGTGCGCGTGGGTGTAGCGTCCTGATGCCTCCTGGGTACGTGTGATTCCGGGGTGCTTTCCCCCCTCCCCCTAGTTCCGCTAAGATGTTGGAGAGAACGTTGCAGGGATTGATGGGGGGAATGTGGAGAGAGGGGTGTGGGAGCGGCTCACATAGGACCTGCTGGGGTTGGTGGATGACTCTGGAACTTGATCTTGGGTGGTCTAGCACTCTGGCACTGCCGAAAATCAAGGGTTGTGAATCCAGGAGGCACTCTATTCCTATACAGTCCTACTCTGTGGTGGGATGTCACTCCTGGATTAAATAGTTGCAAGGGCAACTTTGTGCCCACGCGACATCGGTTTTGGGTTAACAATATTAAGACACTGTTTAGTAGCGAGTATGTTATAGTTGAGGTGTGCTTGGTCATAGCTGCGGAACTTTGCACTTTCTGCTGCTATGGTTCATCAAAGCGGGGAAGGGTAGTAGGTGGGGCTGGACTAATTGCAGTAGGCTAGCTCTGCACAGCGGGGGCTCAGTGAGGCCTTGGGCCTTATGGGAGTGGGGTCAGTTGGGTAAGTAGGGGTGGGCACAGTGTGTAACGGGAGTGTTGGACCACATGCGGGATTGCGAATTGACTCAGGTGGGCGAAGGGGGGTTGGTCGCACTCAGAGGGGCCTCTGTGGGGCTTTCTCTGAAGTGGGTGGGTGGAGAGAGCCATGAGGGTTAAAGGAGGGGATCGGGGAGGAGAAAGGGGTGGATATAGTGTAAGGGGTTGGGGAGGGTCAGATCTGGGTGGGGAGGGGGCTCTGGGGGGGGCTAGAGAGAGGGGGAGGTTATGGGTGGGGAGAGACTACTGGGCCACAGGTGTTGGGGAGCTCGAGATTCTTATAGTTAGCAGGTGTGGACCCCCAGGCTGGGGGGGTTCACCTAGGGAAGATCTGGAATATCGGATTACTTGCTGAGGTGTACTATGTTTTAAGCTAAAGCTTGTTTCTTGGAATGTGTGTGGGATAGGTAGCCCGGTTAAATGTCATAAGGTCTTGCAGGCTCTGGCTCGACTGCAGTGCGATATTGCCTTTTTGCAGGAAACCCACCAGACTGCTGAGGAACACGCGAAATTGCAGAGAGTTTGGGTAGGGCAGAGCTGGGGTGCCCCGGCGATCGGGAAAAAAGGTGGAGTGGTCCTACTGATTCATAAAAGGCTGCGTTTTGAACTTGTACAACAATATGTAGATCCTACGGGTAGATACCTCTTGGTACATGGCAACTTGGAAGGGAGGCCTGTGGTGTTGGGTAACCTATATGCCCCGAATGTCCTGGACAAATCTCTATATGCCCGCCTGGCTTCCAGGGTTGAACAACTGCCGGATGTTCCTCTGATATTGGCGGGAGACTACAATGGGATGTTGGATATTGATTTGGATACCTCCGGGGGTGGGCGGGACGGTTGGCGGGTCCCGGCTACCTGGGCACTTCAGGATTTACGGCGCCGGCTGGGGCTGGTGGATCCGTGGCGCCTGCTCCATCCTTTGGAGCGAGATTTCACTCATCAGTCGCGAGCTCACGATTCAAGTGCGCGCATTGATTATGTATTGGTTTCTGAGCGGCTGTTTGCACAAGTCGGGGAAGCGGAGATTGGCCCAGCAGCGGTATCGGATCACGCACCGGTTTGGGTGGACTTACAGTGGGGGGGCCTTCCTACTCTGCAGCGAATTTGGCGGTTTCCCCTGGGGCTGTATACAGATACCGAATTTCATACCTATCTGGCACAGCGATGGGGGGAGTTTATTGACATTCACGAACGACATAGAGAGGAGCCTGAACTACTGTGGGAAACAGCGAAGGTGGTCTTACGCGGTGACATTTTTGCCTATGGAGCGCAGAAGCGAAAATTAGTAGCGTCACGAATAGTCCAACTGGAAAAACAGGTCGTGAAAGCCCGGCAGCGGTGCGCGGGGAATCCCACAGGGGCTAATAAACGGTTATACTGGGAGCTGCAGTCGTCTCTTAGTGAGCTGCTTCATCAAAGAGCAAAGAAGTCTTTGATGTATTATAAATATCAGCTTCACCGTTTTGGAGACAAGCCGGGGAAGCTTCTAGCGCGGTGTCTTCGGGGCAGTAGAGGGTCTCGCTCCATAGTGGCATTGCGTGATGAGCAGGGCCGTTTGCATAAACACAGCCAGGCGATAGCCCAATATTTCGCTCTTTTTTTCAGAAGCTCTATAGGGGAACTGCAAGCTCCACGACATTAATGGAAAATTATCTTCAGGGGCTGCGGCTGCCTAGGCTGACTGTGGAACAGCGGTCAGCTTTGGATGCACCAGTAACAGAGGAGGAAGTCCACAAAGTTATTCTGGGGGCCAGCTGTTATAAGTCGCCGGGTCCAGACGGGTTTGGGGCGGAGTTCTATAAGCTCTTAGTTGAACGAGTTGCCCCTGTGCTGACTGCGGTATACCGCCGGAGGGTAGAACAGGGGAGCTTCGGTTGGGGGACGAACCATGCATTTATTACCTTGATACCTAAACCCGGTAAAGACCCTACACAGGCGGCTTCTTATCGACCCATTTCGCTACTGAATTTTGATCTGAAAGTGTTGGCGAAGGTGTTGGCTGACCGGTTGGCCTCCGTGTTGGGGGGCTTGTTGCATGAGTCGCAGGTGGGTTTTGTCCAGGGGCGATATGCAGTGCGGAACCTGCGGAAGATTTTAGCTTCCATAGAATGGGTGCGCGCGCGAGACGAACAATCATTGCTGATCAGCTTTGATGCGGAGAAGGCATTCGACCAGGTCAACTGGGATTATATGAAATTTCTTTTGCCCCAGTATGGGCTAGGCGACTCCTTCATTAGGATGGTGGAGCTGCTGTATGCCACCCCTACGGCTGGCATTCTATGTAATGGAGTGCTGTCGGATAATTTTAACCTTGAGAGGGGGACTCGCCAAGGTTGCCCGCTCTCTCCGCTGCTGTTTGTGCTGACACTGGATCCACTGCTGTGGAGTATAGCGGAGTCCAACGATATTCGTGATGTTTGTATTGGGTCCTGTGGTTTTAAAGTCGCTGCCTTTGCGGATGATATCCTTGTCCGTTTACGAGACCCTCAGCAGTCGTTGCCGTGTTTGCTGGCTGAATTTTCCCGTTATGGTGACTTCGCGGGGCTGCGTATCAACCGAGATAAATCGGAAGCCTTGGACATTGGGGGTCGGCTTCAGGGGCATTGGGGAGGGAGCTTTCCCCTGAGATGGGCCGGTGATTCCTTTGTCTATTTGGGGATCGAGTTAACTAAAGATATGTCGGCATTGTATAAGCGGAACTTTGAGCGCATCCTGTCTAGGGTTCGCTCACAGCTCCAAGCTTGGTCCCCCCTTCCGTTGTCTTTACTGGGTAGGGCGGCAGCATTGGGGATGGTGATATTGCCGCGGGTCCTCTACTGGCTACAAACCTTGCCGGTTTGGTTATTACGCCGTGATCTGCGCATAGAACGTGAGTTTCGCGGGTTTCTTTGGAGGGGGGCCAGAGCACGCATACCGATGAACCGCCTGAGAGGGGGATGGAGATCTGGGGGAGTGGGTGTGCCGGACCTCTGGACCTATGCTCTGGCTTGCCAGGCCTGGCACCTGGGGGATTGGCTGGGTAGTACCGAGGGGTATACCCCGAGGGCATTTGAGGAGGCCCTGGTGGCGCCGCATTCTTTGCTGGCGGTCTTACATTTGCGGCGTGCAGTTCTGCCGGATCGAGTGACGAATAGTGTGCTGGTCCAGGCAGCGCGGCATACCTGGCAATGGCTGAATAAATCGTGGGGATGTTCGCCGGAGATTTCGAGTTGGCTGCCGCTGCAGGGTAATGCCCAATTTCCTCCGGGATCAGATTCAGTTCCCTTCCGTCGGTGGGTGCAGGTGGGGATACGGTTGCTGGGACATGTAATTGACTTGGAGGGGCGGTGTAAGTCTTTGGCGGTGTTGTGTCGGGAGTATGATCTGTGCCCCGGAGCTTCCCTGTTTGCGTACTTGCAGCTTTCTCATTATGTGGGTTCAGTGATGGGACGAGAACTGTTGGGGGACCATTCCACGCGGATATTAGAATTTTTCGCTCTTGGGACAGGGACCCCGCCTACTATAGCATTCTTCAAAAAAGCATTGGAGCCTTTTGTGACGCCGCCGGATTACTCGGCAGAAGAAGCTTCCTGGGCGCTGGAACTGGGGTGTGAGGTGGCTCCGGGCTCTGTTCGGGCCGTGCTGGGCCGTGTCGCTCGACTAGCGGAAGGCACTCATTGGCGGGAAATTCAATTTAAATGTATTTTGCGAGCCCATTTCTCCCCGAGGCATGCACTGCGTAGTCGCCTCACCGCTTACGGTGGGTGTCCGAAATGTACTTGTACGTTAGCGGACTTGGGCCATATGTGGTGGGGTTGTCCCCCTATACGTCGCTACTGGCTTCGGATAGCACACTAGGGGTTTTATTACAGCAGCAGATTTGCTGGACGGGGCAATTAATGGCATTGGATCAGTTGGGACCACTCCACCCGAAGGGCCGATGGCAGCAACTACTGATACGGAAGGCATGTCTGGTGGGGAAGAGCCCTGTGTTGCGGCGATGGCTAGAGCCGGCGGCCCCTTCCTTCTGGGAGTGGCGTAACGGGTTCCACCAGTTTATGCTCTTGGAAAGGAGGAGTGCGCAGCGTCAGCCCCGGAGCTGGGCCTCCTTTCTTTTGGTGTGGACACCTTACATTCAAACATTGAGGCCTAAATCTCGCAGTGCTATTCTGTGCTTGGAGTAAGGTGCTGAGGGGTTCGCCGGTGGCCTCTGATGCATAGATACGTTAGGTCCCCATGGTCTCGGGAGGGGGGATGGGGGGGAGGGGGAAGGGAGGAGTTCAGGTAGGAAACTGCTAAATTTCTATTTGTATCATTGTTAACCCTCGGGCAGTGGACAAGATACAGCCCTGCCCGCGATATGTCTGCTTATTATGCCTGTAAAATGGAAAACTGATATCGTTTGTGTAGTTTTGTACTTTACTGTGTGTTCTCAATAAATAAATCTTTGAAAAAAAATGGACACTTTGCTTTGCTTGAAGGAAGAAGCTATGTTTTGTTTGCTGAACGTTTGATGAAAACAGCTACATCTGTTAAAAGGCTTATGAAGTAGTTTCAGTTCTAGATTGTGTATAATTTTCTGATGTTATTGCTTGGAGAAGAATCCTAACGTTTGTATTGAGCCTTAGTGCTTTGGGGAAGATAAATAAATTTCTTGTTTGCCTTTAAAAACTATCGGTTTCACACTACTATCTTTAAATAAGGAGAAACAACTACAAGTCCCAGAAGTCCAAGCCGTGGACAAGAATAGTATAATTCTTTATTTAAGGACTAACATTGGCAGCCCTGCACCCTATAGGCCTTTGGCCTAGGCTAGGGTGACGACACTACCTAAAAAAATAAATTTAAAAAAAGCCCTACAAAGGTTAAGGAATCAATTTACAAGAACAGTTTACGGTTGCTTATATGCTTACCTGTTCTCTGGTGAGAAGATATTTTTCCTGGTATCAGTATCTGAATGGAAAAAAAAGGTTTCAAAACTAACCAGTTCCATGCAGGGGCTGCCCAAGGGGGGGTGAAGGGCCATGTGCGGAGACTCAGTGTGGGGCCTCATTTGCATAAGGTACCTCATTTGCATAAATATTTCCATAATGTTACTATACACTAACTTTTAGTAAACATGCCTCTTAATGAGTGTATGGATAAAGAAAGACAAAGATTTCTACATTACTTTAATCCAGTGCCAACCGCCAGGCACATTAGGAACTACTACAAACACTGCCCATTTAGAACCCATAGCAAACCCGCCGTATCCTAACAGCACTACCAGGACTCACAAAGCACCATACCCTACCTATTAAAAGGCAACACTGCAAATATTAAACCAATACATTTCAGAGAATAACAATACATGACCTACTGGGGAAAGAGAACAAGTGGCAATGTCAAATAGGAATTACATAAACAGAATACCTCAGCTCAGTTACACATGCAGAACATAGACCATCACCAAAAAAGGAATCACAATTTCCTGATCATGTCCCCAGTCTAGTCCCGAAACCTCTGGGTTCCCCATCTCATCTAGCAGCTTGGAGACTGAGAAACTCCTCCTTTTTGTGACCTCACTGGTATATCCTCCTGGGATCCGCCTCGTGTCACCAGTTACCTCAGTCTCCAAGCAGCTGGATGGATGGTGCGCCCGGTGGCCGGGCTCACTGGAGAAACAATTAGGGATAGTGTTAGTTAGTTAAAAAGGGGTTTTGTCTTAAGTGATTACAAAAAAAAAAAAAAAAAAGAGACTGACTTTGAAACAAGGTGCCTGTGCCTTTAAATTTTGTCAAGTCTATACTTTGTCAGGGGCTCCTCTCCCACGCTTCTCCTTATTTCCCTTTGGGGTTTTAGCTTCAGGAGGGGGACCTGAGCCCTTCCAGAGGGAGAGAGGGGGCCCGTTTTTTTGGACTCCCGAAGGAGCGTTGCCTCAGGGTCTAGGTAACGCCAAGCAGAAATCTTGCCTGCAAGCGCGTCTGGCCGACTCACATCGCTCGCACAGCGACTCCAAGCCTGTCCCCTGGGGGCCATTCAGTCAGCCTCTCCCGGCGCAGTATCGTGGTCCGGAGTTCAGCAGCAGGCGAGGTAAGCCTCCCAGCACAGACTTGTTCGTTCTGCCGCCAAAGAAGGTAAGGAGGCCCGCTGCAGCGCTCCAAGGCCGCGGCGCGAATTTGGCGCGAAAGCAGTTTTCGGCCTGGCCACGTGCGTCCGGCGCCGGCAGCGAAGCGGGACGCCGTGCAAGCGGGCGGGAGAAGCTTCGGGTGGGTGGCAGAGACCCTCCGGGGTGATATCTCTCGGCGCACTGGGCTTTCGGGGCAATGAATTGGTGTTTTTTTGTTATAAAGGTATAGTTAAAGAGCGTTGGATTTTCAGACCGGCTTGCGGTTCAGGACAGGGCCGCTCCCCGTGCCTAGGGGCCTTTCCTTTCATAATCCCTAACTCGGCAGTCTGACGGGGAGGACTATGTCCTGTGGCAATGCCCTATAAACCACTGTGTGTTGTGTATGGGGCCAAGAAGTCCATGGAGGCAGGGGTCTGCAAGGCTTGCATGAGGGATGCTTCTGCTTCAGAGCAGGGCAAAAAGGGGACCTCGGGGGGCCGATGCAGGGGCCTCGGTCTTACAGTCTCCCGTGGGGGAGCAGGAGGACCCGGTGGCAGGGCCCTCCTCCGCCATGGATCCCCCCTCTCCTCCAGTGGTTTGGTCTAAGCAGCTAGCCTCCATTTTTTCACAGGATTTTATTTCCTTGCTGCGGCAATCAGTGTTAGGTAGCGCTCAGCAACTGACAGGTCCTACAGGAGGGGGCGCAGTAAAGAGATCCGCCTCCCACTGTCCACTTGAGGGCCTCCCACTTGGGGCCAAGAGGTCTCGTACTGAGGGGGACCTAGGAGAGCATTCATTGGCTTCAGAGGGCCTGGGGTCAGACGAGGAGGGCCTTAGCATGGGTTGGGGGGAAGAAGAACTAGAGGAAAGTGAGATTGACGAAAGAGAGGACCAGGCCAGGGTGGTCAGGGTCTTTAGACGGGAAGAATTACAAGCGCTCATCGCGGAGACGTTGAAAGTGCTCAATATCCCCGTCCAGGGGACAAAAGAGGATGAGACATTGGAGGATCCCTTGTTGCAGGTGTTCCGAAAGAGTCAGAGTGTTTTCCCAATCCACAGAGTGTTTCGCGAGATGATCCAGGAAGAGTGGAATATCCCAGAGGCTCCGCTAAAAGGCTCGCGGGTTATGGGTCACCTGTATCCTTTGTCGGAGCAAGACAAGGAGGTGTTTAAATCTCCCAAAGTGGATGCCGCCATCTCTGCTGTTACTAAGAAGACTACGATTCCTGTGGAAGGCAGTGCGGCCCTGAAAGACTCTCAAGATAGAAAGTTGGATGTGCTCTTAAGGCAGGTGTTTGATGTGAATGCTCTGTCGCTCCAGGCGTCCATTTGCGGGGCGTGGGTAGCCAGGGCTTGTCTGCGCTGGTCTCAGCGAGTGCACACTGGGCAGGTGAGTGACTTGTCAGATGAAGCAGCCAGGTTAGAGTTGGGAGCGGCCTACTTGGCGGATATTCATTATGACTTGATGCGTGGACTGTCCAAGAGCATGGCATCGGCCTTGGCCACGCGGCGTTACTTGTGGCTGCGCAATTGGGCGGCAGATACCTCCTCCAAGGCCCGACTGAGTAAGCTTCCCTTTAAAGGACGACTGTTGTTTGGAGAGGATCTAGAGAAGCTGGTTAAGGATTTAGGGGAATCCAAGGGTGGCCGATTGCCTGAGGACAAGCCTAAGCCGGGGCGGGTAATCCCGGCAGGCAATCCCGGCGGGCAGAGGTCAGCAGCGGGACTCGCACCGGTTTCGGGCGCAGAGGTTCAATTCTTTTCCACGGGGACGTTTTCCCAGCTGGACTCAGGGTTTCCGTGGGTTTCGCGGAGCAGGAAGGGGTTTTGGGGCTTCTTCCTCGGCCGCCTCCTCTTCCAAAAAGACCCAGTGAGATAAGGGGGGCCCAGTTGCCCTTAGTTCCCAGATGATTGTTCGCAGGTGGGGCGAGCCTTTTATGGACCTCATGGCGACTTTCGACTCGGCAAAGGCAAATCCTTTTTTCAGCAGGCGTCGCGAAAGAATGTCGGAGGGCCTGGATGCGCTAGTTCAAGACTGGCCGGTGGGGCAGCTGCTCTACGTGTTTCCCCCGTGGGTGTTAATCAGCAGAGTGGTTCAACGGATAGAGAAGTTCAGGGGTCAGGTAATCCTGATAGCCCCAGATTGGCCGCACAGGCCCTGGTACGGAGGTTACTGGTGGACAGACCTTGGCGGCTCCCGCCAAGAGCGGATCTGTTGTCTCAGGGGCCCCTGTTCATGCCCCACGTGGATCGGTTCTCGCTTACGGCTTGGCTCTTGAGAGGGCGCGTTTCATGGCCTGGGGTTATTCGTCGGCGGTCATTTCTACCTTGCTGCAGGCCAGACGACGGTCGACCTCGTTTGCGTATGTTCGCATATGGAGAGTTTTTGAGGCCTGGTGCAGGGAAAGAAGGTGCACGGCGTTGAAGGCTACCATTCCCCAGGTGTAGGGGTTTTTGCAGGACGGTTTCGACAAGGGTTTGGCGGCCGCGTCCCTGTGGGTGCAGGTGACTGCGGTGTCTTGTTACAGGGGCAGAGTAGTGGGTCAGTCCATTGGCAGTCAGCGGGACGTTAAGCATTTTTTAAGGGCGGTTTCCCTTATGCGTCCTCCGTCTAGGCAGATCATCCCTAAGTGGCATCTACCGTTCGTGTTGGACGCGCTGGAGCGCGACCCGTTTGAGCCGTTGGCTCGGGCGACCCTGAAGGATCTCACACTGAAGGTGGTTTTTCTGGTGGCGATCTGTTCAGCGAGAAGGATTTCAGAACTGCAAGCATTGTCCTGTAGAGAGCCCTATCTCTCCTTTTTTGAGTCCAAGGTAGTTTTGCGGACGGTGCCGGCCTTTCTTCCGAAGGTAGTCTCGCCGTTTCATATGGGGCAGGATGTTTCCTTGCCGGTGTTCTCGAGCGGGGTCCCAGGATCAGCGTCTAGGAGGCTGCATTGGTTGGATGTCGGCAGGGCCTTGAAGAAGTATCTCAGGCAGACGGAGCCGTTTCGGAGATCGGACAGACTGTTTGTTCTTTTCGCAGGTCCGAGAAAGGGAGAGGCGGCTTCGAAGGTGTCTATTGCTAGGTGGATTAAAGAAGCCGTTGCCTCAGTGTATGTCTTGAAGGGAAAGCCGGTACCGGAAGGGTTGCGAGCCCATTCCACTAGAGCACAAGCCGCCTCTTGGGCGGAGCACAGGTTGGTGTCTCCAGGTGACATTTGTAAAGCGGAAACCTGGTCGTCTCTGAATCCCTCTGTGAAGCACTATCGGTTAGACGTACAAAGGGCGGAGGAGGCCTGTTTTGGAGCGGTGGTGCTTCAGGCTGGGCTTCAGATTCCCCCCCTGTGATTGAGGTCTTTGTTGTCACTGCTCTGGTACTGACCCAGAGGTTTCGGGACTAGACTGGGGACACGATCAGGAAGGTGAACTTAGTTTTACCTGCTAATTGTGGTTCCTGGAGTGGACCCAGTCTAGTCCCGTATCCCCCCCTTTTTCTTCTGCACAGCCTGAAGCGGGAGAGCTAATTCACAGGTAAGTCCTGAGAATCATTGCAGGACCTTGATGTCTAGGTGTTATTTTCTTGGCAGCGTAATGTTGCGAGTTAGGGAGTACACTTTCCTTCCCTTTACATGGGGGTGCAGCCTGATTGGATTTGAAGTCACAGATTCATGTCTCTTTTGGGGGGCTAGTTAACATTAGTTTATACTTGTTCTTAATTCTTACTTGTTGCTCCGGTGAGTCTGCTTTGTCAATAGGTAACTGGTGACACGAGGCGGATCCCAGGAGGATATACCAGTGAGGTCACAAAAAGGAGGAGTTTCTCAGTCTCCAAGCTGCTAGATGAGATGGGGAACCCAGAGGTTTTGGGACTAGACTGGGTCCACTCCAGGAACCACAATTAGCAGGTAAGACTAATTTCACCTTAGAAACAGGAAGACAATAATTAAACTGGGAACCCCAAAAGCCAAACTTGGAATGTACAACACTGTAGAAATAAAGCTTGTGGCAAGGTCATCTATCCTGAGTATGGGGGAGGTGAGAAACGTAAAGAATTCACCCTAGTAAAGGGTTCCCTTTTAGGAGTGCAGGGTGAGAAAGCCATAGCCACACCTAAGAACCAGAAAAACCCCAGCTGGAACAGGTTTCATGCAGTGTCTAATAGAGTAAGAGAGAGAGATTACGGGCATGAGGTCCATAATCCTTACTTCAACAAGTTCCCTGATTACTCAAATACCAGAAGGCAGGGAGATTGCCAACACCTGGGAAGGAAGGAGGTGGGGCTAGAACCCTGGACGTATAAGCCTATGCTAGAGTATACAGACCAGGAGAAAGGAGGAGAGGGAGGAGAAGGCAGAGACCGGAGAAGAGAAGAAGGTAGGGAAGGTGCTGACTCATGCAGAAGAGCCGAGCTACCAGGAGCTGAGAGGGCTGAATTCCCTGCAACAGGTTGGCAGCAGAGGTTGGAGCCAGGAAGTGGAGAAGCTCTCAGAGCACCGGAGAGGTTGTCAGCTGAGCAGTCTGACCGGGTGGGTGAGTCAGAACCCATGCAGCTGGGAGAGCCAGTGGCAGAGTTGGGGGAAGAAGACATCCTCATGAATTGCTCTCTGTGCCAAGCTTTAGACATGGAGTCTTGAGGAAAAGCCAGCCCTGAAAGAATTATCCTCCTTGAAAAGGTAGCCATAAGAAACAGTCAGTGTGGTGGTAAATTCCCATATGTTTTTAAAAGGGAAGTTTACTGAAATTTAAGGATAAGCAGGAAGCTGTGATTCATGCTTGTTATCCACCTGTGGTTTGAACCGTGAAACGGCCAGAAGCCAATTTACCTGCTAGAAATGTTTTTCTTTGCTCCTCTGTTATGTGAAAAGCCTGTTGAGAGTTTTTGATGGCAGTCTGAATGTTTGCTTCTTGTTTTGAGTTCTGTTGTACCTGAAATGCAGCCTAGAAGGAATTGAGGCTGATAGAAGCCAAACTGCCACAGAAGATTAAGCTTGTTTGGACTTTATGCTGTAAATTAGCAAGGACTAAAAGGAATGTGGCAGCCTTGCTATCAAAGGCTGTGCTTCTGAAAGTAAGAAGACTTTCGACAGCCATTTTTGGGTTCTTTTGTTTACTTTGCCAACCATCTGCTGTACTTTGAGCAAATCCTACAGAAATAATCCTGTATCTGGTACTTTGAATCTTTTTGTGCGAAATAAATTTTCTGTTATATGCCTTACCTCGATGGCCTTAACTACAACTTTCTACCTGAAGCACAAACACATCTTAGCAGTACTACATTTCCCAGAAGACACCACAAGGAAATAGGCTGCTAAGGGGAAGGTTCCTCCAATAACCACGCCCCTCTAAAAGTAGAGGCGAGTGGTGAGGGCGTTGACAAACTAAATTAATTTCCTCTTGTACTAAACAAAGCGCAGATGTTAATGATGAGCTGACATATTCCAGTTAATAAATTCAAAATAAAGAGAGATTTTTCTACCTTTTGTGCATTTTTTTTCAGCTGCAATTGCTCCAGCTACTTTTTTCTGGTTTCTTCGTGTCTTCTGCTAACTCTCCATCGTCTGCTGTCCATTTGTCCTTTTTTATCTCTACTAGTTTTTTTCCATCCTCTCTCCACATCTGCTTTAACATACCAATTTTTCTCCTTTTGCTCTTTCCTCATTCCTATTTCATCCACTCAAATTTTACCCCTCCATCCTCAATCCCCACTTACTCTCCCAATATCCGGCCAATTGTAGATTTGACTTCCCTCCCACACAAAATATTTTTTCCCTCTCCATTTCGCTCTCCCAGCTCCATCCCATTCTAATCCTCCCCGAACATCAGCTCCCTTCTAGTTCCAGCCCCACCCAGCATCCGCTCCCTTCTAGTCCCTGCATCAACCCATTTCCAGTCCTAGCCCCCCATCAGCCCATTTCCAATCCTATCCTAGCCCCACCATCAGCCCATTTCCAGTCCTAGCTCCCCCATCCATTTCCAGTCCTATCCGAGTCCCTCCATCAGCTCATTTCCAAATCATCCCCCCATCAGCCCATTTCTAGTCCTTTCCTAGCCCCACCATCAGCCCATGTCAAATCCTAGCTCCCCTCCACTCAGCCCATTTCCAATCCAAGCCCCCCATGAGCCTACTTCCAGTTCTAGCCCCTCCATGAGTGCATTTCAATTCAAGCCCATTACCAGTCCTAAGACCCCCATCAGCCCACTTCCAGTCCTAACCCCCTCATCAACCCATTTTCATTCTTAGCCCCCCCATAGCCCATTACCAGTCCTTGCCCCCCATAGCCCATTACCAGTCCAAATCCCCTCCATTTCCATTCCAAGCCTCCTCCCCATCAGCTATTTGCCGTTTAAGCCCCCCTTCCTATCAGCCCATTTCCATTCCAAGCCCCCCTCTCCATCAGCTATTTGCAGTTAAAGCCCCCCTTCCACTCAGCACATTACCAGTCCTAGCCCCCCCCACAACCCATTACCAGTCCTAAGACCACCATCAGCCACTTCCAGTCCTAACCCCCCATCACCCCATTTTCATTCTTAGCCCCCCCATAGCCCATTACCAGTCCTAACCCCCCATCAACCCATTTCCAGTCCTAGCCCCCCCATAGCCCATTACCAGTCCAAATCCCCCCATCAGCCCACTTCCAGTCCTACCCCCCCATCAGCCCATTTCCAGTTTTAGCCCCCTGCCCCCATAGCCCATTACCAGTCCTAACCCACCATCAGCACGCGTCCAGTCCTAACCCCCCCCATAACCCCATTACCTATCCTAGCCCCCATAGCCCATTACCAGTCCTAACCTCCCCATAGCCCATTACCAGTCCTAACCCCCCCATCAGCCCAATTCCAGTCTTAGCCCCCCCATAGCCCATTACCTGTCCTAACCCCCCCATAGCCCATTACCAGTCCTACCCCCCATCAGCCCATTTCCAGTCTTAACCCCCTGCCCCCATAGCCCATTACCAGTCCCCTAACCCCCCATCAGCCCACGTCCAGTCCTAACTCCCCCATAACCCCATTTCTCCAGGACCAAGCAGGAAGTCAGTCCTCACATATGGGTGTCATCGGCACCGATGAAGCCCCAGCAGAGCATTTCCCCAGCTTTCTATGAAAGCCTTTGGGAATGCAGGCACGCATGCGCGGTTCCCTTCCCGCCTAAAGGTGCCATCTTACCTCAGTCTCTTTTTTTCCGTGAAGCCCACCGGACGTGTGTCCCATTTTTCCCGGTTAAAAGTAGATTTTTCAGCGATTTTTATTTGCTCTTTTTTTTCCGGTTCGACGCCGGTTCCCCTCCCGCTGGGTTCGGTACACCGGTATCGAGCCCGATTCCTCTTTTTCAGTTTTTGCCCTTCGTGGCTGGCGTTCGCGCCCTTTTTTCTCTTTTTCCCTGGAGGGCCGGTCTTTTGACCTCATGGGGACTCTTTTTTTTCCCCGATGGCTTCCAGTGGTTTTAAGAAGTGTGATCGGTGTAAGAAAGTAACGTCTCTCACCAACACACACGACTGCTGCCTTCGGTGCCTCGGCCCTGACCACAATCCTAAGTCGTGCGGGGCCTGTGGAAAAATGTCTTCCAAGGCACTACGAAGTCGCCAGCAGCAAAAGGAAAGGCTTTTCTCGGACTCAGCCTCCAGTCGGGCCCGGACCTCGTCTGAGGCCTCGACATCTCGGGATTCCAATCCCGAGTGCCGTCGAAGCTCCTCGGACAGGGGGTCCCCCGACCGGGAACGCAAGAGGAAGAAACGGCTCGCGAGGGCGTCGTCAGAAGAGGTCCCTGGCTCCTCGAGGGCCAGGTCTAAGACCCCTGACCGTCGTCCCGGGCCTGTGGAACCGGAGAAGCCTGCCAAAGTTCCTCGTGTGGAGCCGGAGTCTGCTGGACACGTAAGCCCCGTAGTCCTCGTGGACTCTCCTCCCAGGGAGCCAACGTCGGGCCCGGCGCCGCTGGGGCCCGAGTCGGTGGCTGCTGTGTCTCCCGAGCTGAGTCTAGCCTTGGAGAGCAGAATGTCTATCTTCATGGAGCAGCAGCGGGCACTGATGGCCAGCCTGTCTGGCGCATCTGCCCCGACCACCGGGACATCGACGTCTAAGTCGACCCCGGAGACCGAGCCGATACTCGAGTCCATCGTCGCTCGGAGTCGACCTCAGTCGTGGTCCCCCTCGATCTCCCGTTCAGGACCGAGGGTGTCGACGCCAGTACTTCCGGCGTCGGGGCGGGTGCTCCAGGGCCCCGCGGGGTCTGACCCCGACTCTTCCTCGGATGAGTTGGCTTGGGAGACGGAGGATGAGGAGTCTCCTGACACCTTTAAGATTCGGTGCGTCCCTTCAGACTCACCGCAGTCTGAGCCCCGGAGTAGGTCCCCCCGGAGGACACCCGGTTCTCGGAGTTCGTTCGGGATATGGCCACTGCCTTGGCTATTCTGGTGGATTCTGAGGAAGAGCCTCGAGCTGAAGAGCTTGAGGCGCTGCAGTATGACTCTCCTCCGAAGGAGGCCTTTACTGTCCCGGTTCCTCCGATGCCGGGACGGCTCCTCTTCCGTATGTGGGAGGCACCGGCCTCGGCGCCGGTTCTTAGCAAGCGAATTGATTCGATCTATCGGCTCGGTAAGAGCCCTGGTTTTCAGAAGGCACAGCTACCACACCATTCCATGGTTGTGGAATTGGCCATGCATCGTCTGAAGAGTCAGAAGATGCACTCCGTGGTGCCTCCTGGCAGGGAGGCCCGAAACCTAGATGGCGTCGGTAGAAAGTGTTTTCAGGGCTCGATGCTTGCTTGCCGTGTCCAGTCTTACCAGCTGTACATGGGCATGTACTTGCGGGATCTGGTCAAGGAGTTGGCCGGATTCTCTGCTGGTCTCTCTGGGGAACCCTTGCAGAGATTTAAGTCCTTGTCCTCGGGGATTCAGGACTGCTCGAAGTTCATGTCCTGCGCCGCCTACGATGGCTTTGAGGCTTCGGCCCGAGTTGCGGCAGCCGGCATCGCGGCTCGACTCCAGGCATGGCTGCAGTCATTGGACCTCGAGCCATGGGTTCAGGGCAAGTTGGTCGATGTCCCTTGCCGAGGTGAAAACCTTTTTGGCAAGCCCATGACCGAGAAGGCCGCTCAGCTCGAGACCAAGCACCTCACCCAGACAAGGCTGTCGAGGAAGACCTCTGCCCCTTCTCATAAAAAGAAGGACTCGGGTAAAAAGCCCTTTTACCCGAGGAAGGGCACTGCCTACAAACAGTACCCACAATATCAGGCTGCCCAAGCTGCCCCCCAGGGTCAGCAAGCCAAGGGCCAGGGTAATGGGCCCCGTAGGCAGAGGACCTCCAAGCCTCAGGCCCCTGCTACCACTCAGCAGGGTGGGGGCTTTTGACTCCTTGAGCATAGCCTCTCCTCCACTGCTCTCCCAACCCTGCACAGGCGGTCGTCTCACCCTCTTTACCCACCAGTGGCCCCTTATCACTGGGGACAGTTGGGTGCTGGAGATAATCCACCAGGGATATGCCCTCCATTTCCACCAACTGCCACCCCCATACTTTCCAGGGGAGCCTCCAAGGCCTCCTCTGCACACAGACCTTCTCCGTCAGGAGCTTCAGGGTCTGTTGGTGGACAGGGCGGTGGAGCCTGTGCCTCCCCACTTGCAAGGTCACGGATTCTACTCCAGGTATTTCCTGGTGCCCAAAAGGACCGGTGGCCTTCATCCCATTCTGGACCTCAGGAACCTCAACAAGTTCCTAGTGAAAGAAAAGTTCAAGATGCTTACTCTTGGAACCCTTCTGCCCTACCTCCAGCAGGGAGATTGGCTATGCTCCTTAGATCTAAAGGATGCGTACACTCACATCCTCATTCATCCAGACCACAGAAAGTACCTAAGGTTCATCGTGGGAGGAAACCATTATCAGTACAGAGTGCTGCCTTTCGGCCTCACCTCCGCCCCCAGAGTCTTTACAAAGTGCTTAGCAGTGGTGGCGGCCTACCTGAGAAATCAGGGCATCTTTGTCTTCCCCTATCTGGACGACTGGCTCATCAGGGGTCAGACAGGTCAGGAGGCCAATCAAGCCACCCTCAGGACCATTGCTCTTCTACAACGCCTGGGCTTTGTCATAAACTTCACAAAGTCCACTTTGCTCCCTTCCCAGAACTTGGAGTTCATAGGGGCAAGATTGGACTCTCTCCTGGCAAAGGCATTCTTGCCAGAAAACAGAGCCCAAAAGTTAATGGCCTTGGCAAGTCAGTTTCTCAGCAGGTCCCTGTTCTCTGCCAGACTCTGCCTGCGGCTTCTAGGCCACATGGCTTCGACAGTACATGTGACCCCCAATGCCAGGCTCCATATGAGGCCTGCACAGTGGTGTCTTCGGTCTCAGTGGTCGCAGGCCACAGGCAGCCTCAGAGACAGGATAAAGGGTGTCCAGACCATTTCTGCACTCCCTCAACTGGTGGCTACACCCACCCAATCTGCTGAAAGGGGTGCCCTTTCAGATTCCAGGTTACACAGTGATGCTAACAACCGATGCCTCCCTGCAAGGCTGGGGAGCGCATTGTCTGGACAAGTGCACCCAGGGCCTCTGGTCTCCCTGGGAAGCTGCACAGCAGATCAATCTCCTCGAACTCAGAGCTATTCGATTAGCACTCAACGCTTTCACTCCCACCCTGGCTCAACAGTCTGTCCTGATTCAGACAGACAACCAAGTTGCCATGTTTTATGTTAACAAACAGGGCGGAACTGGGTCCAGGATCCTTTGTTGGGAAGCTCAGGACCTTTGTTCTTTTGCCCTCAAGCACAACATGCTCCTCAGGGCTGTGTACCTTCCGGGCCAGGACAACTACCTGGCAGACAGGTTAAGCAGGATTCTGCAGCCCCACGAGTGGCAGCTGCATCCTTCAGTAGTTCAGAAGATCTTCCTGAAATGGGGTCTCCCTTTGATGGATCTCTTTGCCAGCCCCATCAACAAGCAACTGCCAATGTTCTGCTCCAGACAACCACATCCTCTGCGGACAGCAGCGGATGCTTTTCTGATATCTTGGTCTCAGGGCCTCCTCTATGCGTTTCCTCCCACGCCCTTGGTGGCCCGAACACTATTCAAGATTCTCCAGGACAAGGCCTCGGTCCTGCTGGTAGCTCCCAGGTGGCCGAGACAGCCTTGGTTTCCTCTTCTGCTTCAACTGGCGGTGGATCCTCCACTGCCTCTGGGGTTGCGACCTGACCTTCTCACACAGGACCAGGGTTCCCTTCTGCACCCCAATCTCAAGTCTCTCAATTTGTTGGCCTGGAGGCTGCAAGGGTAGTTTTGGCTCCCTGGGGCCTACCTCAGGAAGTTGAGGAGGTTGTCCTAGCCTCTAGGAAACAGTCCACTAGGAAAACCTATGCTCTCAAATGGAAGAGGTTTTCTGTGTGGTGTCACCTACGTACGGAGGATCCTTTCTCCTGTACTGTGCCAGTAGTTCTTCAGTACTTACTGCACTTATCAAATCAGGGACTTGAGTCCAATTCTGTTCGGGTCCACCTCTCAGCTCTAGCAGCTCACCACTCATTGGTAGAGGGACAATCTCTATCTGGTCACCCCTTGGTGTCCCGCTTTCTCAAGGGCTTGCTTTTGCTCAAGCCTCCCATCCATCCTCCTGCCCCTGAGTGGGAGCTGAATGTGGTCTTGCAGCAACTGACTCGCCCTCCTTTTGAGCCGATGGCTACTTGTCCACTACGCTTCCTCTCCTGGGGGAGACACTTCCTGATAGCCCTTACCTCGGCTAGGCGAGTAAGTGAGCTTCAGGCCCTGGTCTGTGACAGGCCTTACACCAGGATTTATAGGAACAAGGTAGTCCTCAGGACTCACCCAAAGTTCCTCCCAAAAGTTGTCTCCTCTTTCCACCTAAATCAAGAGGTGGTCCTTCCAACATTCTTCCCTAGGCCTCATGCAAGCCAGGCTGAAGCAGTTCTGCATACCCTGGACTGTAGGAGGGCCTTATCCTTCTACCTTGACCGTACACAGGGGCATAGAAGGGCTACTCAGCTCTTCGTATCCTTTGACCCCAATAAGTTGGGGTTGGCTGTGTCCAAGCGTACCTTGTCCATCTCCGTGGCTGACTGTATTACCTGGGCTTACAGGGCGGCTGACCTTCCTTTGCAGGGTAGGGTCACGGCCCATTGTGTCAGGGCAATGGCTGCCTCAGTGGCTTATCTCCGCTCTGTGCCCCTGGTAGACATCTGCAGGGCTGCAACTTGGTCTTCAAGCCAGACGTTTGCGGCCCATTACTGCCTGGAGAGGGAGTCCCATAGGGACAGTGCTTTTGGCCAGGCAGTACTCCGGAATCTCTTTGAGGTTTAGGCAACTCCTGCCCTCCTGCCCTCTGTTGGGCTACCGGTGGAGGTTGTGTCCTTGAAAAGCCTTTCTTTGCAGCTGGGACTAGAGGGAGTTCTCTTGTTCAGCCTGGGTTCCTCGGTAGCCCAGAGCTAGGGAGTCACCCATATGTGAGGACTGACTTCCTGCTTGGTCCTGGAGAAAGAGTACTCACCTGTAACAGGTGTTCTCCAGGAGCAGCAGGAATCAGTCCTCACAACCCTCCCTCCTCCCTTGGGAGTTGCAGTTGTACATAGTTTATTTTTTTCATTTTTGAGTGCTGTTCTTAGCTATGTCATTTGACTGAAGTAAGATGGCACCTTTAGGCGGGAAGGGAACCGCGCATGCGTGCCTGCATTCCCAAAGGCTTTCATAGAAAGCTGGGGAAATGCTCCGCTGGGGCTTCATCGGCGCCGATGACACCCATATGTGAGGACTGATTCCTGCTGCTCCTGGAGAACACCTGTTACAGGTGAGTAACTACTCTTTCCAGTCCTAGCCCCCCCATAGCCCATTACCTGTCCTAACCCCCCCATAGCCCATTACCTGTCCTAACCCCCCCATCAGCCCACTTCCAGTCTTAGCCCCCCATCAGCCCATTACCTGTCCTAACCCCCCCATCTGCCCACTTACAGTCTTAGCCCCCCCCCCCCCTAGCCCATTACCAGTCCTAACCCCCCTCCCCCCATCAGTCCAGCTAGATCATAAAAAAACACAAACCGGTTGTTGCTACTGCTGCCGCCGTGGCAGCGGCAGAATCGAGCACCCCGCGGGGCCCCCCTGCCCTGCAGAGTCCTCCTTTCCCATCAGCCCTGCGGCGGGATTAACAGAGCCGCGAGAGGAGAAGCTCTCCCTTCGCGGCTCTGGCAGCCGACGCTGAGGGAGTTGATGCTGAAAGGAGGATTCTGTAGGACAGGGGGGGCCCCGCGGGGTGCTCGATTCTGCCACTGCCACGGTGGCAGCAGCAGCAGCCGGTTTGTGTTTTTTTTTTAATCTAGCTGGGCTGATCGCTAATGCAAGATGTTTTTTGCGCGGGGCCCCCTGAAACGCGGGGCCCTGTGCAAAAAACATTCTTGCTCAATGGACGTGCCGGCCCTGGTTCCATGTGTAATAGAAAATTAATATTTGTTGATGAAACATTCTAGTTTAGCACGTATTTGATAAGTTAATCTTATGTTTTGTGATGAATAATAGTCCTGTAAGACACAAACAAGCATGTTTTCTAAAGTGCGATAACCAGAAGCACGGGGTTTTGTACACTGCCAAAATGCAACTGTCCTAAAAATACTTGAGTAGTGCGCAAATAGGCAAGTCTAGGGTAGAGTAGGGGCGGAGAGTAAGATGTAGCAGCCGCACTAATGGTGTGTCTGGGCTTGAAAGATTCCACTAGTGTGGATGGAACTACTGCCAGCCTCCGACTGGGTAGTAGCTGCACACTCGCCTTGCTAGTGTGCCACCAACAGGCAGCCGTGGCACAAATTTCAACTGATTTAAAGTCCTGAACCTTCCCACACATACACCATTATTGACAATGCTGGATGGCAACGTTTAGAAATGAGGGGAACAGAAAAGAGGAAATCCTCCACAATAAGCAGTAGCAGTCCAACAGAGGATTCTGACCAGAGCCACACCAGTAAAGTCGTCGTAAAACCAGTTTTATTAAAAGGACCCGACTTGGCCAAGTTTCAGCATGAAAGCCTGCATCAGGGGTCTAAAGCATAAGAACATATACATACATTAAACTATAAGAAGAAACAATAAAAACATCCCAAAAAGATACAAATATTAAAATTATATCATAACACAAACAATGAAAGTACCAAAATGTGTAAAGGAATAAAGTAGACAGCAAAATCAACAGTGATAAAAAATGCTTAGTGCCTAGAAGTGAACCAGGCACTCGCCTAGAGCATCGGTATTGAAGGGGCAACATGAGGCAGCTGCCATGGCAGCAGAATTCTGCAGCTTGATAGCCACAAAACTAGGGTCTGCAGCACATGAGTGTATACCTGCTGGGATTCGGTAGAGTGGACATATATCTACATGCACAGCATCATCTATCTGGACAGTATGCTGGTCACATCTGCATATGCACTGGATCGATGTGGGAGGACTGCTGGTGTGATGAGCAGTGGAGGAATTGGGAGATAGGGTCTGTGCTCGGTGAAACAGGCAGAACTGGCCATCTAGCTAGGGTTGGAGATGGCAAAGTATTATTGGGGAAGGGCATGCAAATGAGGTGTTGTAACTTGCAAAATTAAGGTTTAGCACCACTATGTGCTATCAGACCACCACCTCCCCTGCATAGGGAGCCATGTAGTGGTGCATATATGTGCTGTGCTGGTGCCATGGGCTCTGTTCCTGTGGACAGATAGCCCCTCTCAACCTGACCATTGGAGGGTGTGTCTTTGGCCTAATGGCTCATGAGCAGATACCTACATTTCCAACACCGAACGTGGACTAGCTTGGTTGCAGTTCCCCTGATCAGTGTTCCCTCCCTTGGCTCCTTCCCTAGGAGATGAGGCATTCCACAGATCTAGGGAGTTCATGTAGGCTCCTAAGAGCCTGTGGGCTTTCATTTCCCCAAAAGCTGGCATGCTCTGGCTAGGAGATGCATGTGGTTGCCTGTCTTCATGGAAGTGTGTAGGGTAGTCTATGGTATGTCCACAAAGCTTTCCCTATGATGGAAGCATGGTTGCCTCCCTGGCTAAGGTTAAGTCACAGGGCTGGATGTCCTATTTGGTGGGCCAAGAAGTTGCATCTGGATACTGTGGGCTCCCATGTGGCAAAAGGGATGGGCAAAGGGTGCCCCTAGCCATATGTCCCCCACATCTGTGTGATCACAGTGTTCAGCCTGCAGATGCACAGGCTCTAGTGCTCCCTGTCTCACACATGGAAGCAGCATTCCTCACTAGGAAGGGTACTGTGCCAGATGTATAAGTGGAGTGACAGGGAGTGATCCCAACCCCTTTCTACACTAGAGGCCTAATAATCTGTCCACTGCAGCCTAGGTAATCTGGCACCCTGTGTGGTTCATATGTTCATTCCACATGGAAGGCACTGCTGATACCCTACCCAAACCCACACAGGGCCCTCCTGTTCATTTATATGCATTTCCACCCTATCTCCCACAAAAAGGGCTGCAGGATGGTCTCCTATGCATGTATTTCCTTTCCTGATTTGCATGCCCTACCCCTTTGTACTTTAGCCCATTATTCTGAGCTGTGCAGCAGGGTGTACCTATTCCTAGGTCGGCACTCTCTATCCTTCACAGCCCACTTACTACGTGCCCTATTAGTGTGGTAGAGGGCCACTGATCTCTCTAGGGGTTTGGCAGCCTACTGCCACCAATAACATCACCTTGATAGCAAGCAAGTGCCTTTGCAATATGCATGAACTCCTGCCATGCTTTTGCTACTACTGTCACAGTGAGATGTCTAGTGCAGCAGTACTTCACTAATGAACCCATGCCCCCTCATCTATCGTGGCAGCTATGCCCCTAGCACTGTGAAAACATGTACTAACCATGCATTTGTCCTGTGCTACATGCAGCACTTTCGGGGCTGGCCCTAAGCATGTGCGAGCATATTGTTGTCAGAGGGTCTTGCTGTACAGGACACCCTGTGTTAACCTCATGCTGCACATACCAATCTTACTCCTGCTGTGCCTGCTGCTATATTGCCTTGCTACATCCTGCTAGATCTGGCCCCAGCCCTGCCACGTTCTACTTTGTTCTACTTCTGGCCACACTGCATCCCAATTGTTCCGACCCTGGCCCCACCACATCCATTTCTGCTCACCTCTGGCTGTATTAGAATTGTTGTCAGGTCCACCACAAAAAACAGCAAACTGCCACGAAGAGCCAAAGAAACCAACCAAGACCGTGGCAGAGAGTACAAAAAACGCCTTTATTAGTCCAGAGGATGAGTGTCGCCAACCCAACACAGGCCGTGTTTCGTAAGAAACTTCTTCAGGGGTGTGTGGCTCTAACACAAATAAATACATTAATATCAAAAAAGAAAATAATTAAAACCGATCGTTAATTAAAAAACAATCAAAAGTTAATATACAACTCACAAATTTGTAAAATATAAAAACAATTAGGGAACATCCATCACAAATGTGTTGTTTCCATAAATAATGACATATATATAAAAAATATTATCTATAACTATAACAGATTAATAATAAATGATTATAGATAAATATAAACCAAAATGACAACAATAATGAACATCAAAAATGCATAAAAACCATAAAAACAAGCACATTAGTTAATCATAAAACAAATATAAAATATCATTTTAAATACCTAATAAAAAAAACAACATCAAAATACTACCAAAAAAGAAAGAATAAGAAGAAGAACAAGAACAATGGCCATAAAGAACAGGAGAGGAAAACAATAATAGAGCTATGTACTAAATAAGTTATTAAAATTATATAGTACAATAAATATAATCAATAAATTAAAAACAATAAGAAACAAAACAATCAATAAAAGACATCAGTAAAAGTAATCAATAAAAACAGAAGAACACGAGAAAGCTGGAGCAGGAGCAGATCAGGCAGATTAATCGAACCTTATTGTCATATCATAGAGATATTACTTATGAATATACTAATAAATAGTTCTAAAAACTGAATAGATAAAAACAATGAAACCTACCACTATGTTGTGTACTAAAAGGACACAACCATGAATTTTGAAAGGGACCCCAAATGGATCATAAACCTTAAAAACATAAATAAATAATTGTTTCATAAAAGAGAACTCAATTGTTATGAATACTAATTAAAGTGCAAATATTTCATTTTAAAATGAAGGCATACAACAGACATATTCAAAATTAAAAAATTGAAAAGGAAGAAAAAGGACTTTTCTAAACAACATTCCTCTAAATGCACCAATTATAACTTTTTGGTTATACACCGCTGGCTAAATGGGCCATAGGAATATGTAGCCATTTTTAATTCTAATAGCGGGTAAGACAACATGAATAGAGGCGCTTGGATACACTGTGCTTCATAATTCCAAATAATGTCATAATATTAAAAACAAAAGACTAAAAACAAAAATCTGACATGAATAGTAATAAAAAATAAAGAAAAAAGAAACCGAGGTGATATTTTTACCGACTGTTAATGTAAAAAACAAATCTGTAAAGAGTTATTGAAAACCTTTAGGAAAGATTTTTGTTTTTAGTCTTTTGTTTTTAATATTATGACATTATTTGGAATTATGAAGCACAGTGTATCCAAGCGCCTCTATTCATCTTGCTTACCCACTATTAGAATTAAAAATGGCTACATATTCCTATGGCCTATGTTTAGAAAAGTCCTTTTTCTTCCTTTTCAATTTTTTAATTTTGAATATGTCTGTTGTATGCCTTCATTTTAAAATGAAATATTTGCACTTTAATTAGTATTCATAACAATTGAGTTCTCTTTTATGAAACAATTATTTATTTATTTATGTTTTTAAGGTTTATGATCCATTTGGGGTCCCTTTCAAAATTCATGGTTGTGTCCTTTTAGTACACAACATAGTGGTAGGTTTCATTGTTTTTATCTATTCAGTTTTTAGAACTATTTATTAGTATATTCATAAGTAATATCTCTATGATATGACAATAAGGTTCGATTAATCTGCCTGATCTGCTCCTGCTCCAGCTTTCTCGTGTTCTTCTGTTTTTATTGATTACTTTTACTGATGTCTTTTATTGATTGTTTTGTTTCTTGTTGTTTTTAATTTATTGATTATATTTATTGTACTATATAATTTTAATAACTTATTTAGTACATAGCTCTATTATTGTTTTCCTCTCCTGTTCTTTATGGCCATTGTTCTTGTTCTTATTCTTTCTTTTTTGGTAGTATTTTGAAGTTGTTTTTTTATTAGGTATTTAAAATGATATTTTATATTTGTTTTATGATTAACTAATGTGCTTGTTTTTATGGTTTTTATGCATTTTTGATGTTCATTATTGTTGTCATTTTGGTTTATATTTATCTATAATCATTTATTATTAATCTGTTATAGTTATAGGTAATATTTTTTATATATATGTCATTATTTATGGAAACAACACATTTGTGATGGATGTTCCCTAATTGTTTTCATATTTTACAAATTTGTGAGTTGTATATTAACTTTTGATTGTTTTTTAATTAACGATCGGTTTTAATTATTTTCTTTTTTGATATTAATGTATTTATTTGTGTTAGAGCCACACACCCCTGAAGAAGTTTCTTACGAAACACGGTCTGTGTTGGGTTGGCGACACTCATCCCCTGGACTAATAAAGGCGTTTTTGTACTCTCTGCCATGGTCTTGGTTGGTTTCTTAGAATTGTTGTCATGCATGCTGTCACTGCCTGATGACGCCACCATCCGTGGGCTTGCCGACATAGCCCAATCAGCACGGAGAGACCTACCACTTCTCCCACCCAGCGTGTCCGTGTGGCTCCATCTGTACTTGCTGCTTCCTTTGTGCAGATTGACTTAATGCCGGCACAAGAGTAAGGCATTGTTGCAGCCAGGCACCAGTTTGTGTGGGTAGCACAATTGAGCAGGCTTTAGGTCTGGGAGGCCCCTCACACTATCCAGCCATTCCAGCCAGATCAGATTCTGCCAAGGTAATGTTTCTCACCTATCATCCTCTCCTTCTCTTTTTTTCTTTTCAATAAACTGTATTGAAACCCTTGTGTGCTTTGTTAGATCTGAGTTGCCAGATGTTAGGACTAATTTACAAAACATAAAGGGGTTTTTCCCCCTCTTCTTCCATGCTCACTTGTTGATGAATGTTGTCATTAGATCTGCCTATGTTAAAAAGTTTGTTTAATATTTTCTCCCTCTTGATTTTTTAAAAATGTTTTTAATTTGTTTTAACTTTTAAATTTAGAGATGAATGTCCCTTAGGTTGCCAACTGGCTCCAGATGTTCCCAACAGGTTTGATCTAGTCCTGAGTTTACCCCATTGTATGCAGGGACTTGTATGTTTCCTTTTCCTATGGAGTGCAATGGAAAAATTAAAACATGTCCCTGCATGCAATGTGATAAACCTAGGACTGGATCAAGCCTGTTGGGCGCATGTAGAGCCAGTTGGCAACTCTAAATATTCCCAAACTCCACTCAACAGAATGGGCTTTGAAAGCTTGAGAATGAGGGGATGAACCTAAGGGAGTGAACCTGGGGAACTGTAAGAGAGGTGATAAGTCAAAGGTGAATGGATGAGTGAATCTGGGGATGGATGAGCCTGTGGTGGGAGGGTAGGGATAAAAGGAGGGGATAAGTCTGAAGGGACACGAGGAAAGAGAAAAGAAGTTAGATGGCTAGGATCGAGCACATCCCTTCCTTTCTCCCTCAAACAAGGTGTACCACAGGGATCAACGCTTTCTTATATCCTCTTCAACATCTTCATGGAACCAATACGTGATGTGATCAAGAGCTTTGGCATACGATGCTTAATTTATGCAGATGACATCATGTTCTTTACTTCATTCACTACGAACACCCCCGATTACACAAAACTCAACAATTGTATCATAGCAATGTCTAAGAACATAACATAAGATAAGAACATAAGATATGCCATACTGGTTCAGACCAAGGTCCATCAAGCCCAGTATCCTGTTTCCAACAGTGGCCAATCTAGGTTATACGTACCTAGCAGTATCCCCAAAAGACACAGGTTCCACAATGCTTGTATTGGGTCAAGCATTGATATTCTGGGTCCCTTTTTAATAATGGTTTATGGACCTTTCCTCCAGGAACTTGTCCAAACCTTTTTTAAACCCAGCTACACTAACAGCTCTTACTACATCCTCCGGTAACAAATTCCAGAGTTTGATTACATGTTGAGTGAAAAAATATTTTCTCTTATTTGTCTTAAATAGTTTACCCTGTAGCTTCATTACATGTCCCCTAGTCTTTCTATATTCTGATACCGTAAACAATCGATCTACGTTTACCCGTTCCACTTCATTCATTAATTTATAGACCTCTATCATATCTCCCCTCAGCCGTCTCTTTTCCAGGTTGAAGAGCTCAAACCTTTGTAGCCTCTCTTCATAGGAGTAGCCTTCCATCCCCTTTACCATTTTGGTGGCTCTTCTCTGTACCTTTTCTAATAATGCTATATCCTTTTTAAGATATGGCGACCAGAATTGCACACAATATTCAAGGTGCGGTTGTACCATGGAATGATACAGAGGCATTATAATATCCTTTGTTTTATTTTCCATTCCTTTCCTTATGATACCTAGCATTCTATTTGTTTTCTTGGCCGCCGCTGCACACTGGGCGGAGGGTTTTAACATGTTATCCACGATGACTTCTAAATCTTTTACCTGGGTGGTGGTTCCCAATGTGGAACCTTGCATCGTGTAACCATAGTGTGGGTTGTTCCTAGGTGCATAACTTTGCACTTGTCCACATTAAATTTCATCTGCAATTTGGATGCCCAGTCTTCCAATTTATCCAGATCCTCCTGCAGTTGTCTACAGTCCTATTGGGTTTTAACAACTTTAACACTAGTTATTCCTTTTTCCAGGTCATTTATGAATATGTCAAAAAGTAGCGGACCCAGTACAGATCCCTGGGGTACTCCACTATTCACCATTTTCCATTGGGAAAATTGGCCATTTAGCTCTACCCTCTGCTTTCTATCTTTTAACCAGTTCCCGATCCACAATAGTACATTGCCTCCTATCCCATCACTTTTTAGTTTTACCAAAAGTCTCTGATGAGGGACCTTGTCAAAGGCTTTCTGAAAGTCCAGATACACTATATCAACCGACTCACCTTTGTCTACCTGTTTATTCACACTTTCAAAAAAACATATCAGATTAGTAAGACAAGATCTTCCTTGTCTAAAGCCATGTTGGCTGTCTCCCATTAGGCCAAGACTATCTACATGCTGCGTAATTTTGTTCTTGATGATGGTTTCTACCATCTTCCCCGGTACTGACGTCAAGATCACCGATCTGTAATTTCCCGGATCACCCCTGGAACCCTTTTTAAAAATTGGCGTTACATTGGCGACCCTCCAATCTTCAGGTATTACAGATTATTTTAATGAAAGTTCACAGATTACTAATAGCAGGTCTGCAATCTCATATTTCAGTTCTTTCAACACTCTTGGATGTATACGATCAGGTCCAGGTGATTTGATACTATTCAGTTTATCAAATAGTTGTAATACATCTTCCCGGTGTATCGATATTTCTCTCAATTCCTCTGCAGTATCACCTTTAAATACCACTTCAGTCTTGGGTAACATCCCTACATCTTCCTCAGTAAAGACCGAAGCAAAGAATTCATTCAGTCTCTCCGCTATCGCCTTGTCTCCTCTTACTGCCCCTTTTACCCCTCTATCATCTAATGGTCCAATTGACTCTCTCATAGGCCTTTTGCTACGAATGTAATTGAAAAAGTCTTTATTTCGTGTTTTTGCTTCCGTAGCAAGTTCCATCTCAAATTCTCGCTTTGCCTGCCTTATCAATGCTTTACATTTAACTTGCCAGTGCTTGTGCTGTTTTCAGTTTTCGTCGTTTGGCTCTTTTTTCCATTTCCTGAAAGATGCTTTTTTGGCAGCAACAGCCTCTCTGACTTCACCTTTAAACCATGCTGTCAGTTTTTTGGACTTTCTTCGGACTAAATGGCTTCATGCACACAATCTTAACATAAACCATGACAAACTGAACTACTATACATCACAAGAGACCAGAACTTCACCCAACCACGAACAATCCCACTGGACAATATCCAAATCAAAATAAAGACTAAGATTAAATACTTAGGCGTAACACTGGACCAGCAGCTCACGCTCCTTCCACACATAAAACACACAACTCTAATATATTACAAGCTACAAATAATCTATGCCCACTCCTTTCACTAGTGGATTTCCGATCTGTATGTCAAGCCATTATAACACCTCTGCTTGATTACAGCAGTTCAAGATACTACGGTATTCCAAAGAGTTCACTATACCCACTGCAGCTAGCACAGAATACCGCTGCAAGGATTATCCTGGGACAAGCTCACAAACTTCACTGGCTGCCCATATCACAAAGAATCACATATAAGGTCCTTATCAACACACACAAAATCATATACAACTATTCTCAATCTTAATGCCTTAATCTCAATCCGCAGCTGTGATAGACCAGCAGGACAGAGCATGTCCAAGACACTAAGCATACCAACAGAAAGAACAAAATCTAGCCAGCAAACCAATAACAGGGCCTTTTCATTATATTCCCCTGCATTATGGAATTCACTTCCTCCAAATATAAGAGATATTCATCAATTGCAAGACTTCAGAAAATGCTTGAAAACCTTCCTATTCACAGAACACATATCCCAACTATAGACTTGTAGATTCCCCTGTTTACCTACTATAACATGATGCAATGTACCTTCTCGTCAATGCTGACTCCTGGTGACCTGGCATCTCCTGGGTTTTCTTGGCAGTGTGACCAGAAGTAAATTGCAAGGCCTTCCCTCTGAGGCAATGAAGGGTTAAGTGACTTGTCCAAGGCCACAGGGCGTGCTAGTGGGAACTGAACCTTGGTCTCTTGGTTACCAAGTCATTGCTCTAACCACTAGGCTACTCCTCTTCTCCATACCTACTGTAACACACCACACTTAATAACTCGGCCACCCACCCTATCCACCCATACATATACCAACTACACACTTGTAAACATCCCTCCTACTCACTCAAATATACTGACCCATTTTCTCATCTCCCCCCCCCCCCCCCCCGAAATCCATTTGGTCATAAATACTTGCACACAGAAGCCACTGTTATAAACTTATAGGTGCCCTCCCCCCCCCCCCCCTATTCCTTATACTCCATCTAAAAAATCTCAGTGCTTGTGCTGCAGAAATAGTTTGAGAAGCTGAATCTATGTGTGTTTGCAAGTCTGTGTGCATCCAGCATGATGAGTATATCAGATAGTTACTTTTAAAAACTAAAGATTTACATATTTATATCTTACTGAATATTTAAGAGACACAGTGAATTTTCTTATTATGTTTGAGTAATAATTTGCTTTGTTTACATTCTGGGGTGCATTTTTGAAACTTAAACTGGGGTCACATTAGAAAAGAGTTTGGGAAGCACTGGTCTAGCATGTGAAGAAGGTTTATAATGCTTTTACTGAGATAAAACCAGAATTGGACTTTTTTTGTATGTTGAGTTTACTAAACACTGGTGTGCACTATCTGCTGCAGCACCCATGTTATCCCCTATGGGCACGGTGGCAGATGGTGTATCCTAATGTTTAATAGGCATGGCTCTTTATATATTGAATAGTACAGGGGAAAACACATCAGTGTTTCTATTTCTCGGGTGTTACCTTGCATGAGGAGTCTGGCTTCTTGAGGTTTCAGTTCAATTTTTGTATATATATTTCTATTTTTAGTTGTTTGTCCCTTATTCTCTACTTGGTGAGAATCTACCTATATTATAAGTGTATGATTGAGGCTGGGTGTTCTGTTAGCATGGAGATACTATGTAGGAATCTGGCTGTTCAGTTTACCTAGTAGGTGTATGGATTTTCTAGGGCCCATGGCAATAAGGGTGCGGGGCCATGTGGGGAGACTCATTGCGGGGCCTCATTTGTATAAATATTTGCATAATGTTAACATGCGCTAACTTTTAGTAAACATGCCTCTTAATAAGTATCTCGATAAAGAAAGGCTACCAGATTGCTACATTACTATACTCCAGTGCCAACTGCCAGGCACATTAGGAAGTACTATAAAGACTGCCCATTTAGAACCCATAGCAAACAGATCGTATCATAACAGCACTACTAGGACTCACAAAGCACCAAACCCTACTTATCAAAAGGCAACACTGCAAATATTAAACCAGTACATCTCAGAGAATACCAATACATCCCCTACTGAGGAAAGAGAACAATTGGCATTGTCAAATAGAAACTACATGAACAGAATACCTCAGCTCTGTTGCACATGCAGAACATAGACTGTTGCCAAACAAAGAACAAGGGATCACAATTTAGAAATACGAAGACAATAATTATTCTCCAGGAACAAGCAGGAAGTCAGTCCTCACATATGGGGTGATGTCGGCACCGACGGAGCCCGTGCGGAGCATTTTCCCAGCTTTCAAAGAAAGCCTTTGGGAATGCCACCACGCATGCCTGGTCCCCTTCCCGCCTAAGGGTGCTGTCTTGATCAGTCTCCCTTTTTCCGTGGAACCCTTTGGACGCACGTCCTGTACCTCAGGAAAAAATCTCCAATTTTCTCTGTAATTCCGGTTTTCCGGTCCTCTTCCCTTGCTTCGGCAGCGGGCCCTGGGACTTTGTTGTTTTTTTTTTCATTTTTTCTTGAGTTTGTCTCCAGCGCGTTTTCGCACCCTTTTCAACTGCTGTCCAAGTCGAAGGTCTTCAACCTTGCGGGGATTCTTTTTGCCCTCATGGCCTCCGGTTTCAAAAAGTGTGACAGATGCTTCAAGAATATGTCGCTCACGGACACCCATGACTGTTGTCTTAGGTGCCTAGGAGCTGACCACAACCTGGAGCTCTTCTCCCTTTGTAAAAAAAAATGTCCTCCAAAGCCATCCAGAGCCATAAGCAGAAACTGAACAATATTTTCTGCAAGAGGGCCCCAGTGTCCCCGGTAGCTTCCCACTCCACCGACCTTCAGCCTTTGGGGTCCCCTGCAGCCACTGCATGACCCCAACATCACTCTGAGCAAGGGTCCCTTGAAAGGGAGCAGAAGAGGAATAATGAGGCCTCGAGAACCCTGTCAGGGGCTCTGGACAAGCATGAGTGTTCTCACGCTCATTTTCTCAGCCTTCCTCAGCAGTCCCAAGAGTCGAAGAAGGAGCAGCCTTGAAAGGTACCTCATAAGGATATGGAGGCCTCCGGCGATGGCGCTCAGTCTCCCGAGGGTCGTCCCGGTGAGGACCCCCTCTCCTCCTCAACTCCCGACCCAGTCATCCTGGCATCAGCGGATGCCCGAATGCTGGCACTGGAGTGCAGCGTTTCTGCCATCCTTGCTCCCAGCAGGTACTGGTGCCAGGTCCTGCTGGCACAGGCCCTGAGACCTCTAGAGCGATGCCTGTGATGGCTCCCCAGACAACCTCCGAGAGCCAGAGGCCTCATGAGGGATCCCGGCAGAAGTTTCGATCTCCATCCCGGAATTTGGGTGCGAGATCTTCTCAAGCTAGCGCCTCTGGCTCCAGGCAGGCTTCAGCCTCGGGAGCCTAGCGCAAGGCACAGGCTCTGCTCGAGCAGCCTAGCTCTGAGTCTTCCTCAGAATTCTCAGGCTAGGAGTCCGAAGGGGACACTTCCCCTGAATCCCGGGCTCATCAGGACCTCCACTCGGACCCTTCCCTGCTGGTTCAGAAGCGGCGGTCTCCCCCCAGAAGACACCTCCTTTCTGGAGTTTGTGCGGGACATAACTCAGGCCCTAGTGCTCTCCACATAGTCCGAGGAGGAGCCTCGTGCGGAGGAACTTCATATTTTACAATATGAGGCCTCAACCAAGAGAATCCCTCACAGTCCCGGTTCTGCCCATCCTAGCCCAGCTGCTTCTCCATATGTGGGAGACACCTGCATCTATCCCCATTGTCAGCAAGCGCCTGGGCACCATGTACAGGATCCAGCGGGAACCCGGCTTCTGGAAGTCCCAGCTTCCTCATACATCGATGGTGGTGGAGTCCACCATGTGGAAGCAAAAGAGCCCAAAACCCCCCACTCCTCGCTTCTTCCGGGTAGGGAATCTTGTGCCCTCAATGCCCTTGGGCGTAAGGCCTACCAAGGCTCCATGCTGGCATGCCACGTCCAGGCTTACCAGCTATACATAGGTATGTTCCTTCGTGATCTCACGAAGAAGCTCAGAGGTTTTGAGGCGGGACTCGACGGTGATTACCTCTGCCGTTTCCAGTCCCTCCTAAAGTCAATGGAGGATGGTTCAAAGTACCTTTCTCTTGCTGCATATGACAGCTTTGAGTCCTCTGCTTGCATAGCGGCTGCTGGTATCGGGGCCAGGCAGCAGATCTGGCTGTAGTCCTTGAATCTCAAACAATGGGTCCAGGAGAAACTGCTCGATGTACCGTGCCTGGGTGAGCAATTGTTTGGCAAACCGATGGAGGACAAAGCAGTGGAGATTGAGACGGAGTATGTCATCCACGCCCATCTCTCCCAAAAGACTTCGTCCCTCCCGCGGAAGAAACAACAGGGCAAAAAGTCTTTCTTCCAGAGGAAGGGTCTCCCCTACCGGGGCTACCCACCTTACCCTCCGGCGCTGGTGCCGCCCCAAGGAGGACAGAGCAAGAGCAGCCTCCAGGGCCCGCATAAGCCAAAGGGACCCAAAAGCCAGACCCCGGCACTGGCCCAGTCGGTCCGGGCTTTTGACATCAGATGCATAGCCACTTGCCCTCCGACGACCCAGCTACTGGTGGGAAGACGCCTGGTCTGCTTTGCTCCCCAATGGGAGTCTGTCACCTCAGACACCTGGGTCCTCCAGGTCATCAGGGAGGGTTACCTCCTTCACCTGGACCGGCTTCCTCCACCCTTCTGCCCCGAAGAGCCCCCTCAGCTCCCCGCGCACCAGGTCTTTTTGGCATAGGAGCTTGCCAACCTCCTCAAGGAACAAGCAGTGGAAGTGATCCCGCCACACCTCAGAGGTTGCGGGTTCTACTCCCATTACTTGCTTGTGCCAAAGCGGATGGGCGGTTTCCGACCCATCCTCAATTTAAGAAATCTCAACAAATACCTGGTGCGGCAGAGATTCAAAATGCTCTTCCTTGGTGCCTTGCTGCCCTTCCTCCGGCAGGGCAACTGGCAATGCTCCTTGGACCTTCGGAATACATATGCTCACATCCTCGTCCATTCCAAGCAGAGGAAATACCTGCATTTCAGGGTGGAAGGGATCCACTATCAATACAGGGTGCTTCCCTTCTGCCTTGCATCTGCCCTGTGAGTGTTCACCAAATGCCTTGCGGTGGCCGCGGCCCACCTTTGATTGCAGGGCACCTTCGTCTATCTCTATCTAGATGACTGGCTCATTACAGGGGGGGCGGCCGACGAAGTACAGCGGGCCATGGCCCGGCCCGTCTACCTCCTCGAGCACCTCAGCTTCCTAGTCAATTACCCGAAGTCTCATCTCACTTCAGCCCAATCCCTGGAGTTCATCAGCGCATGCCTCGACAATCAGCGGGTGACGGCCTTCCTTCCCCAGGACAGGGCAGACCGCCTCATCGCTCTAGCATCCACAGTGCAACGCCACGACGCGGTATCAACCCGAGTGATGCTCCGTCTCCTCGGCCATATGGTCTCGACTGTTCATGTCATCCCCGACGCCCGACTGCACATATGGCGGAACAGTGGTGCCTTCGAGCTCAGTGGTCTCAGGCAACAGATTGCCTCCAAGACTCTGTCTCCGTCATCCTCTACTCACCGAGTCCCTCGACTGGTGGCGGGACGCTCAGAACCTGCTCCGAGGCATGCCGTTCCAGACCCCACAACACAACGTGGTCTTGACCCTGGATGCCTCACTCATGGGCTGGGGAGCTCTGCACACAGGGGACTTGGACCCTGGCAGAGTCCTGGCAGCCGATCAACCTTCTCGAACTCCAGGCAGTCCTCCTTGCCCTCCAGGCAGTCGGGCGCTGCATTCACCACCAGGTGGTGCTCGTCCAGATGGACAGTCGAGAAGCAGTGTTCTGTATGAACAAGCAAGGGGGCACCGACTCTTAGAGCCTCTGACTGGAGGCAGTAGCCCTGTGGTCCTTCACAGTTCACCAGGGTGTAGCCCTGCAGGCCATCTATCTCCTGGGCCAGGATACCATTCTGGCAGACAGGTTAGGCTGGCTCCTCCAGCCGCACGAGTGGCGCCTGCTCGCAGACAGCGCAGTGACAGTTCCGACGTTGGGGAACTCCGGGCCTAGATCTCTTCGCCAGCCCAGCGAACTTGCAGCTCCCACAGTTCTGCGGCCCAGTTCCCTACCTGACCAGGGAAGCCCCCGATGACTTCCTCCTGTCGTGGATGCACGGCTTCCTGTATGCGTTTCCCCCCACTCCGTTCATAGGGCGAACTCGTCTCAAAATACAGCGGTCGGGGCCTCAGTGATTTTTGTGGCCCCGCCATGGCCTTGACAGCCCTGGTTCCCGCTGCTGCTCCACCTCTCATCGGAGCCTCCAATTCCCCTCAGCGATGCAGCAGGCTTGTTGATGCAGGAGGAGAGTCTGCTATTTCACCCGAACTTGAGGTCCTTATCCCTCAAGGCCTGGCAGTTGAGCGGGTCACTTTAGTTCCCCTTCATCTCCCGGTGGAGGTTGAGGACATACTGCTGGCCTCGCGCAAGTACTCGACTAGGAGGGCTTACGCCTTTAAATGGCGTCTGTTCTCAGTGTGGCGCTCGGAGATACTGGCCAACCAGTTCTCTTGCCCCACCCACTTGATCCTGCAGTACGTGTTCCATCTCTCGCAAGCAGATTTGAAGTCCAACTTGGTCAGGGTCCACCTGAGTGCTATCTCGGCTAACCACCACCACCTTGTCGGGGGTGGACTTCTCTCGGGTCAACCACTGGTTTCCCACTTCATGCGCGGGCTGCTTCTATCCAAGCCCCCCATCCGGCCACCTCCAGCGGAGTGGGACCTCAGCATCTTCCTCACGCAGCTAACTCAGCTGCCCTTTGAGCTGATGGCGTCCTGCTCGCTTCGACACCTTTCCTGGAAGGTGGTTTTTCTGGTGGCTCTCACCTCGGCCTGAAGGGTCAGTGAGCTTCAGACCCTGATGGCCGATGCCCCCAACACGAGATTCTATGGGAACCGGATGGTTCTCGAACGCATCCCAAGTTTTTCCCGAACGTTGTCTCGGATTTTCACCTTAACCAGAAGATAGTACTGCCGACCTTCTTCCCAAAGGCTCACACCAACCGGGCGTTGGCAGTCCTCCATACCCTTGACTGCAGGAGGGCTGTCTTCTACCTGCAGCGTTACGCAGGTTCACCGCAGGTCTGAGTGGCTTTTCGTCTTCTATGACCCTGCCTGCATGGGGCTCGTGGTCACTAAGTGGACCCTTTCCATCTGGGTGGCAGATTGCATTGCCTTCACTCAGGCCGGGCTGCCCCTGGACCGCCGAGTCACAGTGCATGGTGTTCATGCGAAGGTGGCGTCAGTGGCCCACCTGTGCTCTGTGCTGTTGGTGGACATCTATCGAGCTGCAACCTGGCCCTTGGCTAATACCTTTGCGACACATTACTGCGTGGAGAGGGAGTCCCATCAGGACAGCGCCTCTGGCCAGGCCGTACTCCATAATTTGTTTGGGATTTAAGCAACTCCTGCCCAACCCTTCTTCTGCGGCTACCGGGAGCATGGTCTTCTGGGGACCTGGGGTCCTCTGGCTGTCTTTGGTTACCAGTGACTACTCACGGCTCGCCATGGCGCTTTTCTACAGGTCCTCGGTAGCCTGTAGCTGGGGATTCCCATATGTAAAGACTGACTTCCTCCTTGTTCCTGGAGAAAGCGTAGTTACTCACCTGTAACAGGTGTTCTCCAGGGACAGCAGGAATCAGTCCTCACAGCCCGCCCACCTCCCCTTGGAGTTGCCCACTGTCCTTGGTATTTTTTTGTCTTTGCCAGAGCTATGTCATCTGATTGATCAAGATGGAACCCTTGGGCGGGAAGGGGACCATACGTGTGGTGGCATTCCCAAAGGCTTTCTTTGAAAGCTGGGGAAATGTTCCGCGCGGACTCCGTCGGTGCTGACGTCACCCATATGTGAGGACTGATTCCTGCTGTCCCTGGAGAAAACCTGTTACAGGTGAGTAACTACGCCAACTGAGAACCCCAAAAGTCAAACTGGGAATGTACAGCAATACTGGAGAAATAAAACTATAAATTAATTTCCTCTAGTACTAAACAAAACGCAAAGATGTTTGCAATGCACATTTCCCAGAGATGACATATTGTATTTAATAAATTCAAAATAAAATAGTTTTTTTTATCTTTTGTTGTTTGAGCATTTTATTTTTCAATTGCAATTATTCCAGTCACTCTCTTCTGGTTTCTTTGTGTCTTCTGCTAACTCTCCATTATCTGCTGTCCATTTGTCTTTTCTTCTCTCTTCTAGTTTTTTCCATTCTTTTTCTATATCTGTTTTAACATACTGATCTTTCCTCTTTTGCTATTTCCTCTATTTCTTTATTTATTCCTTTTTCATCCGTTCAGATTTCACCCTTCCATCCTCAATCCCCACTCACTTTCCCAATACCCAGATTTTTCTTCCCTCCCACACAAAATATCTTTTCCCCTCTCCATCCTCATTCCCCGTCCCGCTCCCTTCTAGTTCCAGTCCCACCCAGCATCCACTCCCTTTTAGTCCCATTCTCCCGTGCCCCCCCATCAGCTCATTGTCAGTCCCAGCCCCCCTCCATCTGCCCATTTTCAGTCCAAGCTCACCCCCCCAATCAGCCATTTTAAGTCGTATCCTAGCCCCCCATCAGCCCATTTCCAGTCCAGCCCCCCCTTTCAGCCCATTTCCAATCCTAAACTCCCATCAGCCATTTCCAGTGCTATCTTAACCCCCTATCAGCCATTTTCAGTCCTAGCCCCTCCCATCAACCTATTTCCAGTCCTATCCTAGCCCCCCATCAACCTATTTCCAGTCCTATCCTAGCCCCCCCATCAGCCCATTTACGTTCCTTGCCGAGCCCCCATCAGCCGTTTCCAGTCCTAGCCCCCCATCAACCTATTTCCAGTCCTATCCAAGCCCCCCATCAGCCCATTTCCATTCCTATCCTAGCCCCACATCAGCCTTTTCCAGTCCTATCCTAGCTCCCCTCCCCCGAAGAGCCTCACACCTGTCGGAGCGGATTCAGAGAGAGCCGACAAGTCATGGCTCACTTCTGCACAGTGCTGGAGTGAAGAGCAGCTTGTTCCTTCACTCCTGTATATCCAGGAGCAAGCAGGAATGTAGTCTTCACATATGGGTATTGTCGGTACCGACGGAACCTGCGCGGGAATGCTCCCCAGCGTCCAATTAGAAAGCTTTTGGAAGCATCCCACAGCGCCAGCGTGCTGCCTTCCCATCTTTCCCAACTGCCTCTCTCCAGTTCTTCGTTTTCCGTGGAGCCAGCAGGTCGTTTTTCCTATCACCGCAGAAATTATCCCATCTTTTTCATTCTTTTTTCTGGTAGCGTCTGCCTTCCTCAACATTATACCGGTACCGGTACCGGTATACTGAAGACAGATGAATTTACTAATGGCGGCACTTGAAACAGGGTTTTCACCCGAAACGTGCATGTCGTGCCTGAGCATGCCTGAGTAGTCTGCAATTGATCAAGCTAAGTGAAGTTTTTCAAAGTTTTATAATAAAATGGATGTGACTGTGTGGTGAACATAGTTTTGATACAATGTTCCGCCTCCATATGAGAGCAGCCCAATGGACTCTATCCACTCAGTGGACTCAGACATCAGGCTGCCTATCAGACAAAATAGCAAACTCAAGTCGCCTTATTTTGTCCCTGCAGTGGTGGCAATCAACCCAAAACCTGTTGGTGGGGTCCCCCTTTCCAACAGCCCCCACCTCAGGTCACTCTAACAACAGACGCCTCACAGGTGGGTTGGGGAGCTCACCTGCAAGATCTCTCTACCCAAGGCACCTGGACTCTACAGGAGACCCATCTACACATCAATCTCTTGGAACTCAGAGCAATCTTCCTTGCTCTTCGAGTGTTCCACACCCAGCTGAGCTACAAGACAGTCCTAATTCAGATGGACAGTCAAGTAGCTATGTTCTATCTGAACAAGCAGGGACAAACAGGCTCTCTGTCGCTTTGCAATGAAGCTTTGCGACTATGGGCCCTCGCCAAAGAGCATCAGATTCATCTCCTTGCGGTGTATCTGTCAGGCATTCAAAACTTCTGCTTCCATACGAGTGGTCTCTTCGTGCAGATCACGTAGCAAAAACTTTTCAAATTTGGGGAACTCCAGACATAGAGTCCGCAAGTCCGCTGAATGCCAAACTTCCCCGGTTCTGTTCCAGAATTCCGTCTCAGGGTTCTCAGGCCAGGGATGCTTTCCTCCTCCATTGGGGTCAGGATTTCCTATATGCCTTTCCACCCATTCCTCTAATTCCCAAAACCCTATTCAAGCTTCAGAGAGACAGAGGCCATATGAATCTCATAGCTCCACATTGGCCACGGCAGGTGTGGTACCCTCTGCTCCTACATCTCTCTCAAGCTCCATCTCTGGAGTTAGAATCTGCTCCAGATCTCCTATCTCAGGAGGATGGGATGTTGGCATCCCGATCCCCACTCCCTGTATCTCAGGGCCTGGTTGCTGAGAGCCTAGACCTACATGGTCTTAACCTGTCTCAACAAGTAAAGGATATCCTTTATGCTTCTAGGAAGCCTTCCACAAGACGCTCTTATGCTTTCTAGTGGAAAAGGTTTTCCATATGGTGTTCGCAGAAGGGTCTTGACCCCCTGGCGATACCTCTGAAATCATTATTGGAGTATCTCCTTCATTTATCTAATGCAGGGCTTAAGACTAACTCAGTAAGAGTCCATTTAAGTGTTATTTAAGCTTCTTTCAATCCTTTAAATGGACAACCTATTTCCTCTCATCCTCTCATAGCGAGATTTATGAAGGGCCTTCTTTTAACTAAGCCTCCCATTAGGCCACCACCGGTGGCATGGGACCTAAATCTGGTTCTTGGACAGCTCAAGAAGCCATCTTTTGAACATCTAGCTACTACCTCCTTGAAATTCCTTTCCTGGAAGGTTGTCTTTCTCATTGCAATCACATCAGCACGTCGCATTAGTGAGTTGCAAGCATTAGTGGCTGATCCTCCTTTAACGAGGTTCCATCATGATAAGGTAGTCCTTAGGACTCATCCACACTTTATGCCAAAGGTGGTCTCACCTTTTCATTTAAACCAAGCAGTTTACCTGCCTGTATTTTTTCCAAGGCCTCATGCTTCAAATGCAGAAAGGAATCTTCATACTTTGGACTGTAAAAGAGCACTTGCTTTTTACTTACAAAGGACACAGCAACATAGAAAGTCCTCTCAACTCTTTGTTGCTTTTGATCCTTCTCATCTGGGACTTTCAGTCTCCAAGAGAACATTGTCCAATTGGATTGCACAGTGTATTTCTTTTACCTATCAGAGTAAGAACCTTTCTCTGGAAGGCCATGTCACAGCTCACAATGTGAGAGCCATGACAGCCTCAATGGCTCATCTACACTCTGTGTCTATCGACGACATCTGTCGAGCAGCTACTTGGGCCTCGGTTCATACCTTCACAGCCCATTACTGCTTAGACAAGGACTCCCACCGGGATGCCTTGTTTGGTCAGGCTGTTCTACAACACCTGTTCCATACTTAATCAACTCCTACCCACCATTCCCGGTAGGATGCCAGAGATCCATGGGGGAAGTGGAGCCCTTTCACAGGGGCACACAACCTCTGGGGTCTCTCCCTGGTATCTGCAGCTAGGGAGTCCCCATATGTGAAGACTACATTCCTGCTTGTTCCTGGAGATAGCATAGTTACTCACCTGTAACAGGTGATCTCCGGGAACAGCAGGAATTTAGTCTTCAAAACCCACCCACCTCCCCTAGGGGTTGTATCTCTCTTTTCTTTTCTTTCCCTCTCTCTCTCTCTCTCTTTGTCTCAGCTTTAAAACTCAGCTGGAGAGAGGCAGTTGGGGAAGGCAGCACACAGGCGCTGTGGGATGCTCCCAAAAGCTTTCTAATTGAACGCTGGGGAGCGTTCCCGCACAGGCTCCGTCGGTACCGACGATACCCATATGTGAAGACTAAATTCCTGCTGTTCCGGAGATCACCTGTTACAGGTGAGTAACTATGCTTTCCTGGCACTCAGCGCCCTTCACAAGAACAGAGCGGGAGTGAAGGAATATGCTGCCCTTCACTCCAGCGCTGTGCAGAGGTGAGCCGGAGCTCCCCGGAACTCTCTGAAGCCGGTACTGCAAACCAAGCAGAATGAAGTTTGCACAGGGCTCCTGAAGCATGATGCCCTGTGTGAACAACATTCTCGCACAGTGGATGGGCAGCCCTGTATGTACCATGCTGCCCTTTTCCGGGCAGGCTCCTTGTGTGAGTTTTGGAAGTTTGTGCTGTTTTTGAATGGTAGATTTGCTCTAAAGATCCTTTGCTGTTTCTTTTTCTTTTTGTTTCCTGCCTGGAGACAACTATAGTGTGTTGGTGAGGAGTACTGGACGTCTTTAAGATATGCAGTTTTGTTATGCTGATGCTGCTGGCCTTAAATTTAAAATATTTGGTCAGTTCACATTCAAGGAAATCTTCACTGTTGCTGATTTTGGAGCGTTTTCAGTTCTGGTGCATTCTAATCCAGCCTGTGCACCATAATCTTAAATTCACAGCTATGAGGATTTTTTTCTCATTTTATATCTTCCTTCCTCATTAATCTAGTTATAGCACTGACTAAATAAGTCCAGTATGTAAACAGTTATGTAAATAAGACCCAGTAGCTAGGCAAATGAGACCTCACAATAAGTCTCTGCACATGGCCCCTGAGCACTTTAGTAAACATGCCCCAAAAAATAGCTGTGATTGGTTTTTCTTCTAAGCTGTGCAAGTGTCATTAATCTTTTTGTTTTAAAAGTATTTTTAATTAGCTGTGTTGAATTTATCAGACTGCAGCTTCAGAATGTTAAAATATTTTAAACTCTTATTTAAATAAATATTTCTGTAAACTTCCATTGTAAGGTGTATTCAGCACTTCATTTATCATCTGGTACTATACTAATCTATTCCATCTAGCTTTAAAAAACTATAACGTCATATTGATCCTGGTCCTTTTGAAGGAAAAAAACAAATTTAAACTTCTTTCCTCCAGTTGTCTCTTCTCCGAATTCTGGAGGATGATTCAGTTGGATGTGGTTAGTGTTTTTTTCTGGAATTCCCTCGCTGCCAGAGTTTTGTAGTCTGAGCTACTTTCTCTGCCACTGACTACATTTATTTGCTTTTATCATCTAACAAGGGTCAAAATAGGACTGCATTGCTTCTCAGAGCCTGGGTTACAGTAGGAGCATACCAAGGGTCAAAGGTTTAGTGGGGTGCTGTCAGATGTACTCAATTTTTAGGAGGTAGGATTGATAACGGTCTGACTGTTTAAAGGATTCTACAGATTTTTGACCTTTCTGCTGCCTTTGATACTGTTAACTACGACCTTCTCCTCATCACCCTGTCCTCGCTTGGCTTCAAGGACTCCGTACTATCCTGGTACTCCTCCTACCTCTCCCATCGCTCATGCAGGTGGCTCCTCCTCCTCCCCTACCCCGCTCCATGTAGGTGTACCCCAGGGATCTCTCTTGGGTCCCCTCCTCTTCTCTCTCTGTACCCAAGGCCTTGGCGTGCTTAGCTCCTCCCATGGCTTTCAATACTATCTCTATGCCGATGACTCCCAAATCTACCTCTCTACCTAATATTTCTCCAGTAACCCAGTCCAAGATCTCTGCCTGTCTTTCGGACATCGCTGCCTGGATGTCTCATCGCCGATTGAAATTGAACATGGCCAAGACTGAACTCCTTGTCTTTCCACCTAACTCCTCCCCCCCACTTCCCCCTCTCTCAATCCATGTGGATGGATCTACTATCCTTCCTGTTCCCTCGGTCCGCAATCTAGGGGTTATCTTTGACACCTCTCTCTCCTTCTCCACTCATATCCAGCTCGTAGCGAAGACCTGCCGCTTCTTTCTCTACAACATCAGCAAAATCCACCCCTTCCTCTCTGAACACACTACCAAAATGCTTATCCACTCCTTAATCTCCTCTCGCCTTGATTACTGCAACCTACTCCTCGCTGATCTTCCCGTGAGCCACCTCCTTCCCCTTCAATCTATACAAAATCACGCTGCTCGACTAATCTTCTGCCAGCCTCGCCATGCCCACATTACTCCTCTTCTCAAGTCGCTTCACTGGCTCCCTGTCCAGTTCCACATCCATTTCAAGCTTCTCCTGCTGACCTATAAATGCATTCACTCTATGGCCCCTCAATACCTCTTATCTCTTATCTCTCCCTACGTCCCCTCTCGAAATTTGCACTCCACTAACAAATTACTTCTATCAATGCCTTTCACCCGCACCGCGAACTCCCGACTGCGCTCCTTTCACCTTGCTGCACCTTACGCCTGGAACAGCCTACCTGTGTCTGTGCGCCAGGCATCCTCCCTGGCCATCTTCAAATCCAGGTTGAAGACCCACCTCTTCACCGTTGCATTCAGATCCTGACTCCTTCCTCATCTTACCCTAACCCCATCAACGTTTATGACCAAAGTACAGACCAAACTGTACTACACCGTACCTTGCGCAGAACTGACTAATGCTCTGTACTGTTCTAACTAATGTACTGTTCTAACTAGATTGTAAGCTCCAATGAGCATGACTCTGATGGGCAGGGACTGTCTCTTGTATGTTGGCTACCTCTTGTAGGTTAGCTGTGCAGAGCTGCGTGTGTGGCGCTTTACAAGTGTTGAATAGTAGTAGTAGCAGGGCCGGATTTACCTATACGCCCATTACGCCGTGGCGTAGGGCCCACAGCTGGCAAGGGCCCACAAAAATCGAACAAATTAGCTTTTTTAAAAAATAAAATGTAAAAAAAAACCTGCTGGCTGCCGCTGCGGGGCCCCCTCTGCTGCCGCGGCAGCATGGACTGACCCGCGGGGCCCCCTCTGCAAGCTGAATCAATCGGTCCGTCCGTCCCTCCCTCCCTCCGTGCAGGCTTTGAGAGGCGCGAAGGGATAGTGTCTCCCTCGCGTCTCTGTTAAGCCTGCAGGGGCTGCGGGCTTAACAGAGACGCGAGGGAGACACTCTCCCTTCGCGCCTCTAAAAGCCTGTACGGAGGGAGGGAGGGACGGACCGATTGATTCAGCTTGCAGAGGGGGCCCCGCGGGTCAGTCCATGCTGCCGCGGCAGCAGAGGGGGCCCCGCGGCGGCAGCCAGCAGTTTTTTTTTTTTAAATTAAATTTTACTTTAGGCCGATGGGGGGGGGGGGTAGGACTGGTAATGGGCTATTGGGGGGGCTGGGGCTGGGACTGGAAATGGGCTGGGGGGGTTAAGGCTGGAGGTGGGCTGATGGGGTTAGGACAGGTTGCAGACAGGTTAGGACAGGACAGGTTGCAGACAGGTTAGGACAGCTGTGGGCTGTTGGGGGGGGTTAGAACTGGTAATGGGCTATGGGGGGGGTTAAGACTGGTAATGGGCTGTGGGCTGATGGGGGCTGTCCGGTAATGGGCTATGGGGGGGCTAGGACTGGAAATGGGCTGGGGGGGTTAAGGCTGGAGGTGGGCTGATGGGGTTAGGACTGGTAATGGGCTGTGGGCTGTTGGGGGGGGGGGTTAGAACTGGTAATGGGCTATGGGAGGGGTTAAGACTGGTAATGGGCTGTGGGCTGATGGGGCTGTCTGGTAATGGGCTATGGGGGGGCTAGGACTGGAAATGGGCTGGGGGGTTAAGACTGGAGGTGGGCTGATGGGGTTAGGACTGGTAATGGGCTGATGGGGTTAGGACTGGTAATGGGCTGTGGGCTGTTGGGGAGGGGGTTTAGAACTGGTAATGGGCTTTGGGGGGGTTAAGACGTAATGGGTTGTGGGCTGATGGGGGGCTAGGACTGGTATTGGGTTGGGGGGTTGCTAGGACTGGAAATGGGCTGATGGGTGGCTAGGACTGGAAATGGGCTGATGCAGGGACTAGAAGGGAATGGATGCTGGGTGAGGCTGGAACTAGAAGGGAGCTGATGTTGGGGGAGGATTAGAATGGGATGGGCCTAGAAGAGTAAAATGGAGAAGGGAAAAATATTTTGTGTGGGAGGGATAAAAAATCTACAATTGGCCGGGTATTGGGAGAGTAAGTGGGGATTGAGGATGGAGGGGTAAAATTTGAGTGGATGAAATAGGAATGAGGAAAGAGCAAAAGGAGAAAGATTAGTATGTTATAGCAGATGTAGAGAGAGAATGGAAAAAAAACTAGGAGAGAAGAAAGGACAAATGGACAGCAGACGATGGAGAGTTAGCAGAAGACACGAAGAAACCAGAAGAAAGTGGCTGGAGCAATTGCAGCTGATAAAAATGCACAAAAGGTAGAAAAATATCTCTTTATTTTGAATTTATTAATTGGAATATGTCAGCTCTGGTAAATGTGCATCATTAACTCTGCGCTTTGTTTAGTACAAGAGCAAATTAATGTATAGTTTTATTTCTACAGTGTTGTACATTCCAAGTTTGGCTTTTGGGATTCCCAGTTTAATTATTGTCTTCCTGTTTCTAAATTGTGATTACTTGTTTAGTGATGGTCTATGTTCTGCATGTGTAACTGAGCTGAGGTGTTCTGTTTATATAATTCCTATTTGACATTGCCACTTGTTCTCTTTCCCCAGTAGGTCATGTATTGTTATTCTCTGAAATGTATTGGTTTAATATTTGCAGTGTTGCCTTTTGATTGGTAGAGTATGGTGCTTTGTGAGTCCTGGTAGTGCTGTTAGGATACGGCGGGTTTGCTATGGGTTCTAAATGGGCAGTGTTTGTAGTAGTTCCTAATGTGTCTGGCAGTTGGCACTGGATTATAGTAATGTAGAAATCTTTTAGTCTTTCTTTATCCATACACTCATTAAGAGGCACGTTTACTAAAAGTTAGTATATGGTAACATTATGCAAATATTTATGCAAATGAGGCCCCTTACGCAAATGAGGCCCCGCACCCCCCTTGGGCCGCCCCTGCTGGGGGCCCACAATTTTTGTTGGCGTAGGGCCTCACTCAAGGTAAATCCGGCCCTGAGTAGTAGTAGTAGATTTTTACAGTAATGTCTAGGAGCTAGAGGGAAGGCTAACATTTCTGGACATTTTTCAGCATTTAAAACCTCTATCTGCAGTTCTCTAATTTTCCTCTCTGTGAGAGTGAGCCTGCCCAGTCTGTTTCCAATATGACTAGCAGTAGAGATTGTGGGAAGGGCCCAGCCAATGGGAGGGCTGGGAGGGGGAAGCACTGGAATGCTGCTATAGTCACAGAAAAAGGGAGTACATGAGCTGGGGGAGGTTTGTGATGTACAAGTTAAGATTCTGTGTGTGCTGGGAAATGGAAGAGAAATGAAGCCCTCATTCCTCAAAGTATTTCTATAGAAAAAGCAGATAGACATCCACAGCATGCTAACACTGATTCACAGTAGCATGGCAATTATGGAATTGCACTTATCAAATAGCCTTCCCCTGTTATCTCCTCTCCTCTCCTCACAGAGAGTGGCCAGAGATATAAATATACACCTGCATGCACACAGGGCCAGCCCTTCCATTGTGTGGGAATGTTGTTCGCACAGGGCCCTGCACCATGGTGTTCAGTTTGTAGGGCTGGTTTCAGAGGAAGATGGGGAGGTCGGAGGCCCTTGCTCACCTCTGCACAGCAGCCAAAGTGAAGAGCAACGTGCTCCTTCACTCGGCGGCTGTGTTCTCGTGAAATGCACTGAGTGCTGGGAAGCAGGAAATGCCCTTTAACTTTGGGCATGCCAATGGGCTTCATAAGAACACAGCTGGAGAGAAGGAACATGCCACTCTTCACTCTGGCGGCTGTGCAGAGGTGAGTCAAGGCTTCATACCTCCCCGACTCCCTCTAAAGCCGGTCAGACAGGCACGGGGCTCTTTGGGGGGTGGGGGGGCTAGGACTGGAGATGGGCTGATGGGGAGGCTAGGATAGGACTGGAAATGGGCTGATGGAGGGATTAGATTGGAAATGGGCTGATGGGGGGCTTGGACTGGAAATGGCTGATGGGGGGCTTTGAATGGAAATGGGCTGATGGGGAGCTTTGAATGGAAATGCGCTGATGGGGAGCTTTGAATGGAAATGCGCTGATGGGGGGCTAGAATAGGACTGGAAATAGCTGATGAGGGGACTAGAATTGGAAATGGGCTGATGGGGGGGCTAGGCTAGGACTGGAAATGGCTGATAGAGGGATAAGATTGGAAATGGGCTGATGGGGGGCTTGGACTGGAAATTGCTGGTGAGGGGGCTAGGATTGGAAATGGGCTGATGGGGGGGCTAGGATAGGACTGGAAATGGGCTGATGGGGGGCTAGGATAGGACTGGAAATGGCTGATGGAGGGGTTAGGGTTGGAAATGGGCTGATGGGCTAGGACAAGAATGGAAATGGTTGATGGAGAGATTAGATTGGAAATGGACTGATGGGGGGGCTTGGACGAAATGGCTGATGGGGGGCTTGGACAGGACTGGAAATAGTTGATGAGGGGACTAGGATTGGGAATGGGCTGACGGGGGGCTTGGACTGGAAATGGCTGATGGGAGGCTTTGAATGGAAATGAGCTGATGGAGGGGCTAGAATAGGACTGGAAATGGCTGATGGAAGGGTTAGGATTGGAAATGGGTTGATGGGGGGGCTTGGACTGGAAATGGGCTGATGGGGGGCTAGAACAGGACTGGAAATAGTTGATGAGGGGGCTAAGATTGGAAATGAGCTGATGGGGGGGGATAGGATAAGACTGGAAATAGGCTGATGGGGAGCTAGGACAGGCCTGGAAATTGCTGATGGGGGCTTGGATTGGAAATGGGCTGATGGGGGGGCTAGGACTGGAAATGGACTGATAAGGGGGCTAGGAATGGAAATTGGCTGATGGAGGGGCTAGGATAGGACTGGAAATGGGCTGATGGGGGAGATATGAGAATGGGACTAGAAGGGAGCGGATGCTGGGTGGGGCTGAAACTAGAAGGGAGCTCATGTTGGGGGAGGACTATAAGGGGATGTGGTAAGGGGAGTGGGGATAGAGAAGGGAAAAGATATTTTGTGGGGGAGGGAAGAAAAATCTATGATTGGCCGGGTATTGGAAGAGTAAATGGGGATTGAGGATAGAAGGGTGAAATTTGAGTGGATGAAAAAGGAATAAAGAAAGAAATGGAGGAAAGAGGAAACTGGGAAGGATAAGTATATTAAAGCAAATGCAGAGAGAGAATGGAAAAAAAACTAGAAGAGGGAAGAAAGGACAAATTGACAGCAGACAGGAGAGTTAGCAGACGACACAAAGAAACCAGAAAAAAAGTGATTGGAGCCATTACCACTGAAAAATAAAATGCCCAAACAACAAAAGGTAGAAAAAAACTATTTTATTTTGAATTTAACAACTGGAATATGTCATCTCTGGGAAATGTGCATCACTAGCATCTTTGCATTTTGTTTAGTACAAGAGGAAATTAATTTATAGTTTTATTTTTCCAGTGTTGTATATTCGAAGTTTGACTAAATTGTGATCCCTTGTTCTTTGCTTGGTGACAGTCTATGTTCTGCATGTGTAACTGAGCTGACGTATTCTGTTCATGTAGTTTCTATTTGATAGTGCCACTTGTTCTCTTTCCCAGTAGGAGATGTATTGGTTTAATATTTGCAGTGTTGGCTTTTGATAGGTAGGGTTTGGTGCTTTGTGAGTCCTGGTAGTGTTATGATATGGTGGCTTTTCTATGGGTTCTAAATGGGCAGGGTTTATAGTACTTCCTAATGTGCCTGACGGTTGGCACTGGAGTATAGTAATGTAGAAATCTGGTAGCCTTTCCTTATCCTCGCTGCCCATGAAAATAGTATTCAGACACTTATTAAGAGGCATGTTTACAAAAAGTTAATGCAAATTCATAAATTTTAATGTGTATTAAGTGCAGGAACACCCATTTATTTCTATTGATGCAGTGGCACTCAACACACATTAATGTTTAGTAAACATGCCCTGAAGTCATTGCCAGGAGAAAAAAAGAGGCTTGTGATGGGCTCCTTTGAAAGCCGCCCAAAATTTTAGATGGGCAACATATACATTTTAAAATAAAATAAATTAAATGTATCCAAATGAGGTCCAGTGGATATGCAAATGAGACTCTGCGATGAGTCTTTGCACATGGCCCGCATCACCAAGGAACATAGTCTTAAAATGGGCCTGCACCTTAACATAAAGAAGACAAAGATCCTGACAACTGGCAAGATCAATAGGTTCATCATTAATGGAGAAGAAATTAAAATAGTAGGCACCTTTAACCTGCTTGGATCAATAATTAATAAAGAAATGACAAGCAGTCAAGAAATCAGATGATGCATTGCTCTTGGCAGAAAGGCTATGAAGGACCTAGACAACCTTTTCAAGAGCAGAGATGTCTCTCTCCATATAAAGATTTGACTTGTCCAAGTCATGGTATTTTCAATAACATCTTATGGATGGAAAGGTTGGATAGTGAAAAAGACAGGAAGAAAATTGATGCCTTTGAATTATGGTACTGGCGAAGAATACTGTGTATACCATGGACTTCCCGAAGAACAAACCAGTAAATATTAGAGGAGATCAAATCAAAGCTTTCTTTAGAAGCTCAGATGACAAGACTTTGCCTTTATACTTTGGACACATCATGCGAAGAGAGGGATCATTAGAAAGAGACATCATGCTTTGCAAAGTAGAAGGTCAACGTGAAAGAGGAAGGCCAGCAGTGAGATAGATCGAAACAATAACATCAGCTATGGATGCTACTCCATCAACAATGAGCCATGTGACTGAAGACCGAATACAGTTTAGGACAGGCTGCTATCTAGAGGGTCGCCATGAGTCAACACCAACTGAACGGCACTTAAAAACGACAACATTTCCTTGGAAATTACCCCACAGAAACTGCATGCACATATTTACATCTACTGTATAATACACCCATATTTTCCAATTTAATTTACATGCATATGAATGTATTTTTTAACATGTGCACATAAATGCAGACCTCTTCCCAATTCCACCCTTGTAAACACTTCTGGTTAGTTTAGGTAAACCTTTGTGCATACAGACTGCACATCTTTACCTACATATAGTCAGGGGAATTTTAAAAAAAGCAATTTCTGGATATAAATTTGTCTTATGAGTTATGTCTTTTAAAATTACCTTTATAGAAAACCATGTTCAAAGTCATTTCTGTAGCTGAAAAAGCACTTTGCACCATCTTCAATGTAGGCAGAATTACCTGCATTGTTCAGCTGTGCTGATAATTTTGCTCTAGATGTTTGGAGACATTTCCAGAGGCCTGGGGGTAGGAGGGGAGGTTCATATTAATGTGCATAGTTTTACATAATCAAAGTTATGTGCATGTGTTCTGGTGTTAAAAATGACCATCAATGAAAGGTGTTGCAAATTTCTGAGTCATTTTTTCCAGGGGCAATAAAGGAAAACAACCTTCATAGATGTGCTTTGAATATTGGCACAAATATTGCACCTTATTATCATTTTCAGTCTATGTAGTGTAATAGAGCATTGTAAGCATATAATTCCACTTGATGCCAATATGTCTTCTGCAGTGTTTACAAATTAAAACCATAAAATGAGTCATTACAACAGCAACAAATCTTTGAAAAGTGGGTAACAGAAAATTGATCAGGTTTTCTAAAGACATGACTGAAAGATAAGGCAAAATATTAATCCAAAAGGTACAAATGTTTGTAGAACTAGGAGAACTGGAATGAATATCTAAAATGATTGCAAGAAGCAAGGAAGGTAGTCAAGACAACAAAGATGCAAGTGGAGAAGAAAATAGCTACAGCAGTAAAACAAGATGGCAGGACCTTTTTATTTTTTAGGTATGCTATTTAGCTCTGATATAGCCTGCAGGACAGCTTATCCTCAATATAATGTAGCTAGTGATAGTTTACCAAATGTGTCATTCTGTGGCTATATGAGGTATGTAGCTGACATATCAAATGGGCAATCCCTAAAAGTAAGCTTAATGGTTAGAACAACAGCATGAGCACAGTGGATTCGAAGTTCAGATTCCAGTTTTCCCACTGATGCTCCTTGTGACGTTGAACAAGTCGCTTCACCCTCCATTGCTTCATATACGGTCTTAGATTGTAAGATGCCTGTGGAAAGAAAATACTGATTCCATTTGACTATAGTTTATCTTGATCTCAAATTTGGAAGGCAAGTAATTAACTAGCTCCTTTAGTATTTACCTCATACCTTTCCAGTGGTAGTTCATGGTGAATTACAGTTGGGCACAGTAGGTATTTCCATGTCCCCAGAGGGCTTACAATCTAAGTTTGTACCTGAGGCAATGGAGGGTTAAGTGACTTGCCTAAGGCCACAAGGAATGCAAGTGGGATTTGACCCCTGGTCTCTTTGGTCACCAGACCAATGATCTAACCACAAGGCTACTGAATCCAAATCAAAATATTTTTTTGATTTGAAATGTTTTTTGATGTATCTTATTTTTTTTCCTTTTTCTCAGTATCCTATTCTGGTTTTTGTCCTGCTGAAAACTTGAAAGAAAATGCTCTTTTGTTTTCCTGCTGAAAGCCCCAAATAGATTAATATAATTTTGTAATCCTGGGATTTTTGTTATGTCAGACAATCTATATATATTCAATATATACATGCAACCGATCTGTAAGATCATCCGGTGGTCCTTCAATGTAAGTTGCATGATTTATGCGGATGATGTACTCCTTTATATGCCTTTCGACTTAGACAAATTAGACCTAGCCCCCCTGACCAATTGCTTTAATGCCATATCGGAATGGCTCACGTCACAAAACCTCAGGATCCAACATAAGAAGACAGAGGTGCTCTTCATATCGAAGAATCCAAATTTCATCCCCCCACAATACTTGAAGGTGAAAGAATCTGATCTACAAACAAAGCCCACAATAAGGTACACTTGATCAGAACCTCGACATGAAGGCACATATAGCCAATACTGTAAGATCTATATACTACAAGATCCGTTCACTCAGACATCTTCGCCCCATTCTTGAACCAGAAGACTTCCGTACCATCTACCAGGCTCTGATCATGCCTCACTTGGATTATGCAAATGTCATTTTACTAGGCCTACCTCAAGCCACCTTGAACCCCTTACAGCTCGCAATGCATAGCGCAGCGAGGGTTCTATACGGGGCATCTAGGAATGACCATGTGATGCCCCTTTTGATGAAGTTACACTGGCTTCCTATTCATGCTAGGATCATCTTCAAGACATTGTTAATGACCTTCAAGGCAGTAAATAATCTCTCCTCCACATCTTTAACCGACCTCATCAAACCCATAACCCCGAATAGATCAAGAAGATCAATAGCTGTAAATATGCTAACGATGCCTCGAGAACTCACAAGATGTACCACAACGACAGCAAACAGGGCTTTCAGTCTCCGTGCTCCAAAACTCTGGAACGCCTTGCCAACAAACATTAGAGAAATCACTAGCCTAATTCAATTTAGAAAGGCCCTCAAACACTACTTATTCCTCAAATACTTCCCAACGATCACAGAAGCATGCCCCCGCTCCAAGACTGATAGTGACACCAAATCACCTAGTGAGCCATGATACCGCACGTAGTAAGGTGTCCTATGACCATTAATCATACATCTATTTTCTCCAGGACCAAGCAGGAAGTCAGTCCTCACATATGGGTGACGTCGGCGCCGACGGAGCCCTTGCGGAGCAATTTTCCCCAGCTTTCAAAGAAAGCCTTTGGGAATTGCAGCGCGCATGCGCGGTCCCCTTCCCGCCCAAGGGTGCCATCTTAGCCAGTCTTCTTTTTTCCGCGGAGCCCTACAGATGTGGTCTTCTTGTCCCCGCAGAAAAAGTTGATTTTCGTCGTTTATTTCTCTTTTTTCTTCGGTTCGACGCTGGTCTCTTTCCTGCCCGGACTCGCGACGCCGTTGCGAGTTCTTCTCTTATTTTTCGGTTTTTCTGATTTTTCTTGTCAGTTTCGTTTTTCGGTTTTTCGCTGGCAGCCCGGTCCTTTGACCTTGCAGGGGCCCTTTTTCCCCCGATGGCTGCCAGTGGTTTCAAAAGGTGTGTTCAGTGTGACAGAAATATGTCACTCACTGACACACACGATAATTGCCTCCGCTGCCTTGGCCCAGATCACGAGGAACTGATCTGTGGGGCCTGCAGCAAAATGTCCTCCAAAGCTTTACGGAGTCGGCGGCATCAGCGGGGAAAGAATCTTCGCAGATCCCACCCGTACCCGAACCTCGTCGGAGGCCTCGGCGTCCAGAGGCTCCAGCTCTGAGCATCGCCGGAGTTCCTCCGACAGATGTTCTCCCTCCGGGGATCATCATCGGAAGGCGAAACCCGCGAGGGCGGCGTCGGTGGACGCTCCTGGTTCCGCGAGGGCCAGGTCGCATAGCCCCGATAGCCGTCCCGGGTCTTTGGAGCAGGAACGTCTCCCGAAGCGACCTCGTTTGGAATCGGAATTGCCTGCTCGGGTAAGTCCTGTAGTCCTCCTGGACTCGCCTCCGAGGGGTCCGACGTCGGGCCCCGAGTCGGGGGCTGCTGGGTCACCTGAGGTCGGACTCAGGTTGACGGCCTTGGAGAGCAGACTATCTGCCTTCATGGACCAGCAGCGGGCACTGATCGCTAGCCTCGCTGGCGCCTCTGCCCCGACCACCGGGACGTCGACGTCTAAGTCGACCCCGGAGACCGAGCCGATCCTCGAGTCCATGCGGGCTCGAGTCGAGCCTCGGTCGAGGTCTCCCTCGGCCTCCCGTTTGGGACCGAGGTTGTCGACGCCGACTCCCTCGGCGTCGGGGCAGCCGACGCCTCCGCCCGCCCGAACCGACCCCACCGATTCCTCCTCGGAGTCGGCCTGGGAATCTGAAGTGGAAGAGTCACCTGATTCTTTTCGGACTCGGTGTGTCCCCTCGGACTCCCCTGAGTCCGAACCTCGGAAACAGTCCCCCCCGGAGGATGCCCGGTTCTCGGACTTCGTCAGGGATATGGCCAAGGCTTTGGCCTTCCCTGCGGATCCCGAGGAGGAGCCTCGAGCCGAAGAGCTCGACGCCCTTCAGTACGACTCTCCCGCCAGGGAGCACTTTACTGTACCGGTTCCTCCCATGCTGGAACGACTACTCTTCCGCATGTGGGAGAGTCCGGCATCGTCGCCGGTATTAAGCAAGCGGGTCGATTCCATCTATCGAGTCCGCAAGAGCCCTGGCTTCCAAAAAGCACAGCTGCCGCACCATTCCATGGTGGTGGAATCGGCCATGCATAGGCTTAAGAGCCAGAAGATGCACTCCTCGGTGCCTCCCGGCAGGGAGGCCCGCAACCTGGATGGCCTCGGTAAGAAGTGTTTCCAAGGCTCTATGCTTGCTTGTCGGGTCCAGACCTACCAGCTCTACATGGGCATGTACCTTAGAGACCTGGCTAAAGAGATAGCCGGATTCTCTGCTGGGCTGTCCGAGGAACCTTTGCGGAGGTTCCTAGCCTTGTCCACTGGTATTCGGGAATGCTCCAAATTCATTTCTCGAGCAGCCTATGATGGCTTTGAAGCATCGGCTCGAGTGGCCGCAGCCGGCATCGGTGCCCGCCGACAGGCTTGGCTTCAGTCGTCTGACCTTGAACCCTGGGTGCAGGACAAGTTGGTCGATGTCCCCTGCCGAGGTGAGAACCTCTTTGGCAAGCCCATGGCTGAGAAGGCTGCGCAAATCGAGACGGAGACTCTCACCAGAACTAGGCTCTCTAGGAAGACCTCTGCCCCTTCCCAGAAGAAGAAGGGCTCGGGAAAGAAGTCCTTTTACCCGAGAAAGGCAGCTGCCTATAAACACTACCCTCAATATCAGGCCTCCGCAGCTCCCCAACAGGGTCAGCAGGCCAAGGGACGGGGGTAACGGGTCCCGTAGGCAGCAAGCCCCCAAGCCTGCACCACCGGCCCCTGCTCAGCAGGGTGGGGGTTTTGACTTCATCGGCATAGCCTCTCCCCCTCAGCTGGTTTCTCCCAGCACAGGAGGCCGGCTGGTCCACTTTGCCCACAGGTGGTCCAACATCACATCAGATGCCTGGGTGCTTCATGTTGTGAGAGAAGGCTATCTTCTCCACTTCCACCAGGTCCCTCCCTCCTATTTCCCGGGAGAGCCTCCACGACTCCCTCTGCACAGGGACTTACTCCTTCAGGAGTTAGCAAGTCTTCTTCAGGAACAGGCTGTGGAACCGGTGCCCCACCACCTGAGGGGTGAAGGCTTCTATTCCAGGTATTTCCTAATACCAAAAAGAACGGGAGGCCTCAGACCCATCCTGGACTTGCGCAACCTCAACAAGTTCCTCGTGCGGGAGAAGTTCAAGATGCTTACCCTTGGAATCCTTCTGCCCTACCTCCAGCAGGGAGATTGGCTATGCTCCTTGGATCTAAAGGATGCCTACACGCACATCCTCATCCACCCAAGCCACCGCCAATACCTAAGGTTTGTGGTGGCAGGAAATCATTACCAGTACAGAGTACTGCCCTTTGGCCTATCCTCCGCACCACGAGTCTTCACAAAATGTCTCGCGGTGGTGGCGGCTTATCTCCGGCTTCACGGCCTCTATGTCTTTCCGTACCTAGACGACTGGCTCATCAGAGCATCATCCTCTCCAGAAGTCACAAAAGCCACACACCGCACTGTGACTCTTCTCCAGTACTTGGGCTTTGTCATAAACTTCGCAAAGTCCACTTTGCTCCCCTCGCAAGATCTCGAGTTCATCGGCGCAAGATTGCACACTCTTCAGGCGCGAGCTTTCCTGCCTCTCGACAGGGCTCAACGGCTCATGGACCTAGCCGGCCATTTTCGCAGCCAGTCCCTGGTCTCGGCCAGGCGCTTCCTGAGACTACTCGGCCATATGGCTTCCACCGTCCACGTGACCCCCAATGCCCGCCTGAATATGCGGCCTGCTCAGTGGTGCCTTCGCAAGCAGTGGCAACAGGCCACGGGCGGCCTAGCCGACTTAGTGCGGATCTCCGGCCCGCTGGCCTCTTCTCTACAGTGGTGGCTTCATCGGCCGAACCTGGTACTCGGAATGCCTTTTCAGTCTCCTCCGCCTGCTCAAGTGCTGACGACCGATGCTTCTCTCCTAGGATGGGGAGCGCATTGCCAAGGCGCATGTACTCAAGGTCTCTGGACCACGTGGGAGTCTGCGCAGCAGATCAACTTCCTAGAGCTCAGAGCGATCCGTCTGGCTCTCAAGGCTTTCTCCCACCTGACTTCTCACCGGTCCGTCCTTGTCCAGACGGACAATCAAGTTGCCATGTTCTACGTGAACAAACAGGGGGGCACGGGCTCCTTCCTTCTCTGTCGAGAAGCACAGAGGCTCTGCTCTTGGAACATCAGCCACGGCATTCTTCTCAAGGCAGTTTATCTCCCAGGCCAAGAAAATTTCCTGGCGGACAAACTCAGCAGAATCCTCCAGCCGCACGAGTGGCGACTGGATCCCTTGGTAGTTCAGAAACTTTTTCTGAAGTGGGGCATCCCCACGATGGATCTCTTTGCCAGTCCTCTCAACCGGCAACTTCCTCGCTTCTGCTCTCGGCAGCCGCATCCCCTTCGAGTAGCGGCGGATGCTTTTCTGCTCTCATGGTCGAAAAGCCTTCTGTATGCCTTTCCTCCCATATCGCTAGTCTCTCGAACTCTTTTCAAGGTTCTACGAGACAAAGCTTCCATGATCCTGATAGCTCCTCGGTGGCCCAGACAGCCGTGGTTTCCACTCCTGCTGCAACTAGCGGTGGAGGCTCCGTTCCCTCTGGGGTTTCAACCAGATCTCCTAACACAGGATCAGGGGTCCCTGCTACACCCCAACCTCAGATCTCTACATCTGATGGCCTGGCTGCTGAAAGGGTAGTCCTTGCTCCCCTTCTACTGCCGGCAGAGGTGGAAGAGGTCGTCCTAGCTTCCCGGCGACCTTCTACCCGCAAATGCTACGCCCTTAAATGGCATCACTTTTCCGCTTGGTGTGCCCAGCAGTCTCAGGATCCTTTCTCCTGCTCGGTGTCGGTGATCTTGCAGTACTTGCTCTACCTCTCCAATCTGGGACTTAAGTCCAACTCCGTCAAAGTTCACCTCAGTGCTCTTTCAGCACATCATGTGCCGGTGGACGGCAGACCTCTTTCCAGCGACCCTCTCATGGCAAGGTTTCTCCGAGGTCTCCTTCTACTTAAACCACCTCTGCGCCCGCCAGCACCTGACTGGGATCTGAATGTGGTTTTACAGCGGATCACCTGTCCGCCTTTTGAACCTATGGCTACCTGTTCTCTCTGTTTTCTTTCTTGGAAAACCTTATTCCTGATAGCCCTCACTTCCGCTAGACGCGTAAGTGAATTGCAGGCCCTCGTGTCTGATCCTCCTTACACTCGGTTCTACAAAAATAGGGTAGTCCTACGGACTCACCCTAAATTTCTTCCAAAAGTGGTCTCCCCTTTTCACATCAATCAGGAGGTGGTACTTCCGACCTTCTTTCCCAGGCCACACTCCAGCCGAGCTGAAATGGTCCTACATACCCTGGACTGTAGAAGGGCGTTGAACTTCTACCTTGACCGTACGCGGGAGCACCGTAAAGCTGCTCAGCTTTTCGTGTCTTTTGACCCCAATAAATTGGGGCTCCCTGTCTCCAAGCGTACTCTGTCCATCTGGGTTGCTGACTGTATCGCTTGGGCTTATGGGGCAGCCGGACTCTCGCTAGATAGTCGGGTCACGGCTCATTGTGTTCGGGCGAAGGCTACGTCAGTGGCTTACCTCCGCTCTGTTCCTTTGGCAGACATCTGCCGGGCCGCTACTTGGTCTTCGAGCCAGACCTTTGCGGTCCATTACTGCCTCGAGAGGGAGTCCCGCAGGGACAGTGCTTTCGGACAGGCAGTCCTCCGAAATCTCTTCGAGGTTTGAGCAACTCCTACCCTCCATCCCGGATGGGGGCTACCGGTGGGTAATAATTCAGTGAAGATTCCTTCCTTCTGTGCTGCTGAGCTAGAGGGAGCTCATTTTTGTGCTTAGGATCTCCGGTAGCCTTAAGCTTGGGAGTCCCATATGTGAGGACTGACTTCCTGCTTGGTCCTGGAGAAAGCGTAGTTACTCACCTGTAACAGGTGTTCTCCAGGAGCAGCAGGAATCAGTCCTCACAACCCTCCCTCCTCCCCTTGGAGTTGCAATCATCTGCTTTAGTTTTTTGCAAATTTTTATGCTGTCTTTTAGCTATGTCATCTGACTGGCTAAGATGGCACCCTTGGGCGGGAAGGGGACCGCGCATGCGCGCTGCAATTCCCAAAGGCTTTCTTTGAAAGCTGGGGAAAATTGCTCCGCGAGGGCTCCGTCGGCGCCGACGTCACCCATATGTGAGGACTGACTTCCTGCTGCTCCTGGAGAACACCTGTTACAGGTGAGTAACTACGCTTTCTGTAACTTGATGATGTAAATAGTTATACTCGTATGCCAAGTTGGCTGTTCCTGTTACTTGTAATTACCTGTTATCCAAGTTTTGTAATCCTGTTTTATTGTAAACTCAGACACATGTATATGTTCTGAAATTTTTTGTTCGATGTAAACCGCGCTGATATCGAATAGTGCGGTATATAAGAAATGTAAATAAAATAAATAAATAAATAAAAATAAATATCCACAGCTAAAATTTGTAATGGATTGAACTGATCTTGCTGTAATAATCTATTTTCAGTTTGTAGGAAATTTGCATTTTTTTCAGTGTTATTTTAAGATAATGTATATAACATATCTCCCAGAACTATTGGATGTAATAAAGTACACTAAAATAAGCATACCTTACTATTCCAGTTTTTGTGCACATTTTGCATACTAAAATTCTTATGTAGGAAGGATTTTAGCATTCAAAAAATGTGCTTTAATTTTAGAATACTTTCCATGCAAATGCATGGAAAAGACCTGCAGATTAAATTACTTGCAGTGCAGGAAGCTGCTCTAAAATGAAAACAATTTTTACTTCAATAACACTGATTATTAACTACAACTCTAGAGATGAAGTTAAGTTTTTAACTTCCATTTGACTTAGCGGACATAAACGGTGGTATTCAAAGGTCTGCTAACTATGTTAATTTCTCTATTTGGGATATTCAGCGGCACTAACATGATTAGTGGCGCTGAATATCCCCAGGTGCTACTGCTGCATGCCCCGCTGCTAACTGGTTAGCATCAATGTGTTCTAGGGGCAGCACCCGGCCATATCCAGGCAGTGGTGATATTGATCCGCTGCCTGGTTATGGCAAAGGGACAAACGTAAGGCACAACAAAGGCTGGCCTAAATTTCACTGTGGAAGCTAACTAGGCAGTGGCTGAATATTGCTGCTGCCCATTTAGCTTCCTGCCAATCTGGGCAACCCGGATATTCAGTGCTGGGGCTGGATAAACTCGGATATTTAATGTTGGAGTCATAAGTTTCAGCAATTGTGGCTAGTTGTGTTAAAACAGATAGCCACCACCGATGAATATTCCCGTTGTAAATTTGAAAACACAGCCATCTACCAGGGTGGGCTCCCCAGTTAGAGACTATAGGTCCCAGGAGACCCAAATCTAAGACCCCTGAGACACATCCTCTGATTCTAATACTCCGAGCTAGTGAATTTACCCTCCTGACTCACTAAACTTCCAACCCCAACATACCCCATGAACCCCCATTCTTGGCTCATCCACCCACTGAGCCCTCAACATAACACCATCTCGTATTGACCCCAAAGCAGTTTAGGGGAGGAGGATCAGTGGAATACAGCAGTGACTTTCAGGGCCAGTATTAATGTAGTACATTGACTCTCAACCCTGGAATCAAAACTAATTGCCTTCCAAAACCCATAAATACAATCCATTGACCCACTAATATATCCACTGAATTCCTAAACCCATTTATGCACTCCACTGAATCTCTAAATATAGTAACGTAATCCACTGTGGCCCAATTCGCTAGTAAACCCTCTGTGCTCCCAACATATTAACAATCTCCCATTGTTTCCACAACCCACCAGCACAGCTTACTGTGCCCACCAAATCACTCCACTTTGGACAACAACCCTAATGCCTCCACACCCACATACGCATGCTATTTATTCTTTAAAAGGCTTTACAAATTAAAGACTTCTGTACCAGCTGGATAGACAGGTACATGATAAGCACAGTACTCACAAATTGTTCATGAAGGAATTTGTCAACTGGCTCGGTGAATACTTTCAGGGATTGAATAATGTGAATGTGGAGGGGGGATTAGGATTGTTGGGTACAGTGGGTTGCACTGGTGGGTTGAGGGAATGGTGGGGGATCATTGATATGTTGAGGGACAAAAGGAGTTACTAATGGGTTGGGGCACAGTGGGGTACATTAGCAATTACAGTGAAGTATGTTAGTTGAAGGGGTCAGTGTGGTACATTAGTGGATATGGAGAGACAGTGTTGTTTCTAGTTTTGGGAGTCAGTGCAATGCATTAATAGATTTAGGAGAGTTATAACTGACTCCTTCAAATCCACAACTTTGCTCTGTAGACACCACAGATTCTATGTCTTTCGTTGACAAATTAGTTAGAGGGTCAGCTTGGTGTAGTAGTGGGTTTAGGTGCTCAGGGGTGGGTGAGTGAAGTGTGGGCATATATTAGGGGATGAGTATGTTGAGTAAAGTTACATTAGGAATTAGAATAAATAACTGACTGAGTTGAGTGGGGTGCATTAAGAAGGGGGGCTTAGTGGGTGCAAGGCTAGAGTTGGGGGTCAGAGGGCTTGTGACATTCTAGTCTCTGGCTTGGGGTCCCAGGGCAGAGTTCCTGTAGCTCAGTGGTCCTGGACTAGATCAGAGAGCCTCTAGTTTTTAAAATAGTAAAGTTAGTTCACTTTTTAACTTCAGCACTGTTCGTAACACACCTGAATGATGCAAAAATATTCTCTTAAGCTTTAGTGCACATTTTTTTTATGTTCGAAGTCACTTTTTTAATGCTTATTCTAATTCATCCTACTAGACCAGCCCAGACAAGTGGGTTAAGTCCCCCTGCCAGCAGATGTTGGAGACAGAGAAAAATACCAGACGCTTGATTGGCTCAGCACTGGTAGATATAGCTGTACCCCTAGGGGTCGCCTTCAGTATTTTCCTAACAGTTTCTGAGATTGCTCTTTGGGAACATTCTTTTGACTGGATGTCTCCAGGGAGCGCACAGGAGGTGCCCCACTGGAGTTTCCCAGTACCTGAGCAGTATGGTTGAGCTCCTGGTCAGGAGGACCAGTAGAGTTCCCCTCAGGGGGGATGGACTCATGCAGGCCATCTGCAGGGAGAGCCTTCAGTTGCCCTAACTTAGCTTTTTTATTTTACAAATAAAACTGGTAGAACAAGCCTCAGTTGTCTGTGATGCCTTGGCTCCCTGCTACTTCTGCCTGTCTGTCAAGCTCACAGTGAATTGTTTCCATCCACACTCCTTTCCCCCTTCCTTCCGGGATTAACTACCCTCAACTGTCTCCTACTTAATGACGGAGCCTGCTTAAAGACGCTACGGTCCACTGCCTCTGCTTCCTGTCTCTTTCTCCGGCTTCACTCACAGCCCGGCTCTACTGACAGCCACATGGAATACTTCTGCTGCAGCGAACATTTTCTTCAATGGGAAACCAGCGTCTCTCTTCTCTCAGGTGGCTGCGTGGCATGCTGAGGCTACGGTAGCCATTTTGGGTACATCACACCTTCACTTCTCTCAGAGGGGTTTTGTGGGGCTTGGACCAGCAACAATCAAGGGATCATTTCTTTAAAATGCCCTCAACCCTGCAGAGGTGCATTGTTTGCAGCTGCAAATGCCTTAATTTAGAAGACAGGGTATGCTCCGCTTGCCTGAATGGTGCAGTCTGAGCTCTCCCCTCCCATGGTGCATCCAGCAGCTTCGGGGGCCACAACCTCCCCAATCTCAACTCCAGGGCCATAACTTAGGTGGATGAGGCTCCTTCCCTATCTCTTCTCTGCCCAGCCTGCAGGGCCTCCAGCTCAGGTGCTGTTGCTGCCAGACCATGATTCCCAACAGTTTCTCGTGCTGTTCAGGCTTGGAACCTCTGGAGCTCTGATTCTGCCTCCTCCTGGGTGGGCACCCCTGCCCAGAAATCCGTGCTAGTATGCCTTGGGGCCCCAGGAAGCGCCCTTGCAAAGATTTGGCTCCCAAGGCCAAGAGACACCTGCCCAAAGAGGTTTCCTAGGCCTCAGGAGACTGGGCAGCTGTTCTTCCAGGGGAGGAAGTGATTTTGGGAGAGGACAGCCTGGATGCCTCTGACCAGGAGGATGGTGAATGGTCTCCCTCCAAAGTCTTGGGCGAGGAGCAGGAGGGACACACAGAATATATGCCTTTTCTGCAAGGACATGCTTCCAGCTCTGATTGCTCAAGTACTGAAAGCCTTACACTTCTCCAATCCTCCTGAGCAGGAGCCTTCCCAGGCTAAATCTCAGGCAGCCCTCCAGAGCTTTGCCTTTCCTGCCAGAACTCCAACAGATGGTATCTCTAGAATGGGAGGAGTCTGACGCCGCCTTACGAATGGCTCAGCATTTGGGTCAGCACTATCTTTGGTCACTAGAGGATTTAGAGAGATGGCTCGTGTTTCCGAAGGTAGATGCTCTGGTGACCAGTGTCACCAAGCACACAAGTATTCCGGTAGAAGGCAGAGCGGCACTCCGGGATCAACAAGACCAGAAGGTTGAGGGGCTTTTCAAAACGGCCTTTTCCTCATCCATTCTTGCTCTACAAGCCTTAGTTTGTGGAGAACTGGTGGCACGGGCCCTCCTGAGATGGATTCAGCTATTGCCCGAGGATCCAGCATTGGCCTGCTTAGAATCAGTCACAGCTTTCTTGTCAGATGCCTTTTACCTGCTTTGCCTCCCGGCACATTCAGTGGCAGCTGTGACAGTGGCTCATCACTGGCTATGGCTTTGATAGTGGTCGGCAGATGCGGCCTTCAAGTCTTGCCTCACCAAGCTCCCCTTCAAGGGCAAGCTATGGTTTGGTGAAGACCTCGACAAGCTAGTCAAGGACCTGGGGGAAGTCAAGCCTAAACAGCTCTCAGAAGACGAGCCTCAGGGCAGCAGACCTACCCCTCCTCTACCCCATGGTCCAGGTTTCATGACTCCCGGTGCTACCAGCTCGGCAAGTCATTTGCAGCGGCCTTGTCAGGGCACTCAGAACAGCAGCCCAGCCTTTTCATGGCATCAAGAAGGAGAAAGACGCCTATTCAGCCCCAGCTACGTTTTTTGGCTCCTCCCGTTCCCCCTGCTGATGGGTCCAGGAGCCACTCCAGGTCACCGCCATCGGTGGGAGGATGGTTGGTGCTGTTTTCCCAAGAGTGGGCCCAGATAACCTCCGATCAATGGCTCCTCAACATTGTCTGTCACATCTGAGATGCTTTCCTTGTGTCGCCCTGCAGATTCCCTCAAAAAAGAGCCGCCATACAGACCACCCTTTGGCGTCTTCTGATGCTGCGGGTCATTTGGCAGGTTCCTTCTTCCGAGAGGTGTTCCGGTCGCTGCTCCAGATACTTTGTGGTACCCAAGAAAGATGGCTCATTTTGTCCTATTTTGGATATAAGGGGGTCACTCAGGCCCTTTGAGTGCCTCGATTTTGCATTGAAACGCTATGGTTTGCAATATCTTTAAGAAATATGGTGTACTCTATCATCTATATGCAGATGATATTATGATGTACATCCCATTCACTATCCCTAACATACCGTTGCAACTCCTTTCAGATTGTTTTAATGAAATAACATTATGGCTAAATGCCCACAATCTCCTAATAAACCATTCAAAAACTGAAGTGCTAATAGTCACCAAAAACCAAGATTATACCCCACCAACACATATAACACTTCAAAACCAAGAAATTAAAATAAAGAATGAAGTGAGATACTTAGGAGTCATTTTAGACAAACATCTCACTCTAGATACCCATATCAGAAATACCACAAAGAAAATTTACTACAAACTTAAAATACTTAAACAACTTAGACCTCTTGTTTACATACATGATTTTATCAGTATAATCCAAGCCACTATAACCCCCCACTTTGATTTTGCGAACCTTATATTATTAGGTACATCAAAACAAAACATCAAAAGACTGCAACTCGCACAAAACTCAGCAGCTAGGATAATAACAAAAACACACTCTCATCAACATATAACACCAATTCTAGCATCCCTTCACTGGCTTCCAATTCAAAACCGAATAACATATAAAACACTAATAACAGTATTTAAATCACTATTTGATTTGACACCATCTACTTTAAGTAACTTAATTACCAAAGAACATCCAAAACCTACTCAAAGAAAAAATCAACTAAACAAACTTAAAACCCCATTAGATTTCATAACAACAAATAAATCAACAAACATCAGAGCGTTCTCACATGCAGCCCCAACAGCCTGGAATTCCCTCCCTGTTGAACTAAGAATATTAACAGAGATTAATGAATTCCGAAAAAAACTGAAAACACACTCTTTACAATGCACTACAACACTATAGAACAGCCATCAAAAGAATTAGACAAAGGCTAAACAGTTTTATCTACATCTCACTATAACAGAAAAGAAAACCTGCCCTATCTGCATCTGTACTACTCATAATGATTATATCCCACATAACTTGTATATGTATTTAATAATATAATGTTAATGTACATAATGTATATAGTGTTGCACTGTTCAGTGCTATCTGTTCAACATTTCTGTTTACTGTACATTGGTTATAGTTATATGACGTTATATGTAAAACAAATCCATGATTTGTTGCCTGTTGTTATTTGTGAACCGCAGCTGATCTTAGGAAGCTGCGGTATATAAGAGATTGTTAAATAAATAAAATAAAATAAATAAATGGTCAGTTATTTAGGCAGTCTGAAAAGGAGAGTTCCTTGCCTCTCTCGACCTGGCGGAAGTGTACTTCCAAATTCCCATCCTTGAAGATCGGCACTGTTTTCTGTGCTTTGCCATTCTCGGGCGGCACTTTCAGTTTTACGCTCTACCATTCGGCTTGGTGTCCACTCTGCACACCTTCTCCAAGGTCATGGTGGTGGCCGCGGCTGCCCTATGAAAACAAGGCATTCAAGTCAACCCGTATCTTGACGACTAGTTCATCCACACAGGTTCCTTGTCTAAGGCCTCTGAGACAGTCTCCCGTGTAGTGAACTTCCTAGAGAGCCTTGGATGGGTTGTCAGTCATGCCAAGAGCTGCCTGTGGAATTTCTCGGGGCCCATTTCGATACCCAACAGGGCAAGGTTTTTCTAACACAGGAGCGTTTCCAAAAACTTTCATTTCAGCTCCGAGTGTTTCTCAGCCAGAGCTGTTCCAGAGTATGGGACTATCTTCAGATCCTCAGCTTCATGGCAGCCACCATAGAGGTTGTTCCTTGGGCCCGAGCGCACATGCAGGACCTTCAACGGTCACTCCTCTCCCACTGGTTCCCTGTTTCAGAGGACATTGACCATTGGCTTCCATCCCCTCAGTCGACAAGAGGCAGTCTTCGCTGGTGGCAGTCCCCAGGCCTTCTGCTCTGGGGCATCCCCCTTGGCGACCCCTCGCTGGATTCTAGTGACCACTGAAGTCAGCCTCTCAGGCTGGGGAGCTCATTGCCTGAACCAGATTACTCAGGGCTCTTGGGATTCCACAAGAAGCCGGCTGGACGATCAATTGCCTTGGAAGCCCAGGCAGTCTGTCTTGCTCTTCTACACTTTCTGCCTCACCTTCGCTCCCAAGCGGTCAGAGTCCTTTCAGACAATATCTTTATCTTTATTTGGTTATTTAATATACTGCTTAACCCTTTGAAGGCCTACTTTAAATTTTTAATCCACATTCTGCAGCCGGGTTAATTTTTGCATATTTCAGGAAAATTGTACCTGTCTTATTCAATATGTTCTAATAGTGATTTTCCTTCTGCTATGGTCATTATTATATACCATTTGATAGGAATATTTAGTCAGAATTTTGGATCCCGAGAGTTTTGGGCTCGGCCTGGAAAGGGTTAAGCAAGAACAGAAAAGCGATACATAATACAAAAATAACTGCTTATAGAGGGGAAAGGAACGCCAATAATTAATAGGACAGAGGAAAGAGAGACTAGATAGGAGCAGGGAAGAGAAGAGCAGAAAGAGGAGAACAGACAGGACGATCAAGGGCTAGTATTTATTTAGACAGACAGACAGACAGTTTTGTATACCACCTTATCCTTCAATCAAAGTGGTCACAACACAATTGGGGGATACATTTTTAACACGAGGGGATATGAGACACATACACTAATACTTACAGGGAACATGGGCAATGGAGGGTTAGTGGCTTGCCCAAGACCACAAGGAGCACCTGTGGGACTAGAAACCCCAGTCCTTCTGGCCCAAGGTTGCTGTCCTCTAGTGGGATTTGAACCCCCGATGTTCCAGCCTGAAGTACCTTGCCCCAACTACTAAGCCACTCCTCCACTCATATATAGGGAAGATTAAAAGCTAAATGAAAAATAGGGAAAAAAAACAGAGGAGCGGGTGTGTTCAAGGTGGGCCTGGGTAGCAGAGGGGAGAAACAGATGGAAATTATGGATAGAACAGAGGAGGCGATGGGAATTATGGTAGTGGAGAAGGTCTGCAAGGTACTGAGGTATGGAGGAATGGATAACTCGATGGATAAAAATGATTATTTTAAACTGAATCCCTGAAGCACATGGGTAGCCAATGAAGATCAACCAGGAGGGGAGACACATGGTCATAATGGGATAAGGAGGTTAGAATACGGGCAGCTGTATTTTATAAGAGTTGGAGTCTATGGAGTTGATACTGTGGGAGACCGGCAAATGAAACATTGCAGTAATCCAACCTGGAAGTAATGAGGGAAAGAAGGAGGGTAGTCAGCAAGGCGTGGAAAAGAAAGGGGTGGATTGCATGTATCTGTCGGAGATGATGAAATGCATGGCGAGTGACAGTAGAGATATGGTCAGAAAAGGAGAGAGAGGAATCGAGTATAACCCCAGGGTACCTGAAGGGATGACACCATGGGAATAGAAGTGGAGGCATAGGAAGGAGTCAAGATCCGGAGGAAGGGGAACCACAAAGGTGATACAGGTTGCCATGGATTTAGAGGGATTCAAGTGAAGGAAGTTGGAGGTCATCCAGTTGTGAATACGAGACAGGCAGGCATCAAGAGGGGTAATATCAGGAGAGGAAGGACTAGTGCAGTGGAGGAGGATAATATTGCCTGCGTAGTAATATGTGGAAATACCAGATTGTTGTATAAGAAGAGCAAGCGGGGCCAGGAAGACATTGAAGAGGAGAGAGGACAGAACATATCCTTGATTGACACCTCAGGCAGGAGCAAGAGAGGGGATATGGAGGCAGAGGACTGAACAGAGAAAGAGCGAGCAATGAGAAAGGAGTGGAACCATCTCCAAGGGACACCAGAAACTCCGAGGTCAGAGAGACACAAGAGAAGGGTGCGATGGTCTATCAAGTTGAAGGCAGCAGAGAGATCTAGAGAAATGAGAAGCATGAAGTCACCTTGATCATGAGTAGTGTGCAATTCATTCAGGAGGGCAAGGAGAATAGACTCGATGCTAGAACCTGTCGAAAACCGGATTGTCGGGGACAAAGGGCATTGGTAGAAGCAAGATGGGAGGACAGTTGGGCAAACACAAAGTGCTCAAGAGGTTTGGAAAGAAAAGAGAGATTTGAGACAGGACACCAGTTGGCCAGAGTGGTGGAATCAAGGGAGGGTTTCTTGAGAAGGGGACGGACCAGGGCATGTTTCCATAGGGAGTGAAAGTGGCCAGTAGAAAGGCTGGCATTGAGAATGGTGAGTAGCGGTGGGAGAAGGGTAAGTGATGGTTCCAGAAGCCACTTAGAGGGATAGGATCCAAAGGACAGCTAGTTTTCCGGGAGGATGAGATGACCTTGTTCAATTCAGTGGCAGTAATTTGCTGAAAGGAGGATCAATTATGGGAGAAGGGAGGCAACAGGGGCAAAGGTGAAGAAAGGGAGGGAGAAAGAGGTGGGGGACAGGGCGGGAAGGCTGAACGAAGGAACAGAATCTTATTTGAAAAGAAGTTTGCCAAACTGGCAGAATTGGGGTACAGAGAGAGAACAGGAGAAGAAGTAGAGGGAACAGTTAGAGACTGGAAAACGGAGAAGAGTTGTCTAGAAGAATTGGAGGATCCAAAAATCAGATTAGAAAAATACTCCCACTTTGCAGAATGAAGCAGGGATCATTATTCCCAGTGACGTTGGCGGTAGATGTGTAAATTAAGAGGGGAGGGGTGGGAGCACCGGCGACACGTAGCACGGTGGAGATGGAAAGGGTGGATGCGCAGCCTGGGGAGCACCAGGGGTGACGAGAAGGGTGACCTGGGACTGGGAGGGGAGGGGCCAAAAGATCAAGGGCAGTAGACAGGACATTATTCCAAGTATGAACCCTGGGAGTCAGGAGAGAGCAAAGCAAAATTGGAGGGAAGAATCTGGTAAGCCGAAGGAAAGTTCTGAAGAGTCAGTGGTGAGATTGGCCAACAGAGCTGAGGAGGGTGGGAGATGGAGGGGGAGGGACAGGCAGGGTGGGGCAGCTGGAGAGAAAAAAAGACACAAAAGTGATCAGTCCACGGTAGCTGAAGAGAGGAGAGGGATATGAAAGGAGTAAGAGAGGCAATCGGTGTGATAAGGAGATCAAGGATATATCCAGCGGAATGGGTAGGAAAAGGGACATGCTTTAGAAGGGAAAGATTGTCTAAGAGAGAGACGAAGACCCTGTCCCTAGACCAGAGTGGAGAGTCAAGAAGGAGATTAAAGTCACCTAGGACCCAAACATGCGGGTAGGACAAGGAGACCTCCAAGATGGTCAGAAGGAGATTGTTCCAGCCCTGAGTTGAGAGGGAGGGGAGAGCATAAATCAGTAGGCAGTAGAGGGGAGGGGTGGAGTCAATCAAATTAAGAAGGGATTCATGATAGTAGAGAGCTGGGGAGTGAATAACCCGACACTGGATTGAGGAGCGATGAAGGACAGCCACACCACCTCCCGACCACCCAAGGCAGGGGGTAAAAAAGGCAGAGTAACAAAGAGGCAGACACTGGGTAAGAAGAGGCTCTTCTTCCTCACGGAGCCAGATCTCAGTCAGAAATAAGGCATCTAGTGAGTGCTCAAGATCCAGGTCGTGTATTAAAATAGATTTAGAATGGAGAGAATGGCAATTAAGGAGGGCAAGGTTAAGGAGAAGCTGGGAAGGCAACAGCTGTGAGACAGGGTTCCTAGAGCAAGTAGGACGACAAGGCAGTAAATTGGAAGCAACCTGGGACAGGTGGGGTGGTACCGGAGGACATGAAGGGCCAGGGTGCCAGCCCCAATGAACTGGAATAGAAGCCATGGGTAGGACCCCAAGAGGGGGAGTGGATGGTAGCCCTAACAAAGCAAATGGTAATAAAATGAAATACAACTTACAGGTAGACAGCCCCTGAAGTGTGAAGAGGGTTTGGAGCAATAGCCACACAGTCGAGCCCCGACAGAATAAGTACAGGAAGGACTCCCCGGGCACCAAGGCGTCACCCCAAGGAGCACATCCTGCCCCTTGGGTGCGCGGAACGTCGCAGGAGGCAAATTTAAATATCCAGAACACTCAAAGGAAACGCGATCGTGTTCCAGCAGCCTCGTCACTTCCAGGTGTGCGGGAGGCAGCAAAACATCAGTCTGGAGAGCCAATGAGAGTACCTGGAGCAGCAAAAACAAAGGAGAGCCAATCAGGGAGGGCATGGTAGCAACAGCAGGAAACAAGCAATGGGTTGTACAGACAGCAGCAGCAGCAGAGAGGTACAGTAGTAGCACTGGAACATCACAGGAGGCAGATTTAAATAGCCAGGACACCCAAAGGAAACATGGCTGTGTCACTTCCAGGTGGGCAGGAGGCAGCAAACTGGCAGTCTGGAGAGCCAATGAGGGTACCTGGAGTAAAAACAGAGAAGAGGCAATCAGGCAGGACACGGTAGCAACAGCAGGAAACAAGCAGTGGGTTATACAGACAGCAGCAGCAGTGTGGTACAGTAGCAGCACCGGAACGCCACAGTAGGCAGATTTAAATAGTGAAGACACTTAAAGAAAACACAGCCGCGTCACTTCCGGGTGGGTGAGTGCTACGACGGTGGCTTATCTAAACCAGCATGGCGGTACAAAGTGTCCGGGAGTGGCCAGGGAAATAGCCATGCTCTTTCCCTAGGTGGAACGACATCTACAGGCTCTGTTGGCTCAGCACATTGCGGGAGTGGACAACATTCATGTGGACTTCCTCAGCCATCACACTGGACCCCAGTGAATGGGAACTTGACCCCTGGGCTTTTCAGCAGATAATTTGGACCTGGGAACAGCCCAGTGTGGATCTGATGGTGACAGTGGCAAACGCAAAAACACCTGCATTCTTCAGTCGGAAGAAGGAGCATGAGTCACAGGGCCTAGACCCACAACGCTTCTGTTGTAGTTATTCCCTCCCAGGGCAGTGATCGGGAGAGTTCTCTGGCGCATCAAATCTCACCCCGACGTGGTGATTCTAGTGGTGCCCGACTGGCCCCAGCGGCCATGGTATCTGACCTTGTCCGCCTGCTCCAGATGTCTCCTCTGGCCCACTGGTCCCGCCGGGGTCTCTTGAGGCAAGGGCTGATCATGATGGCTCTATTCACAGCCTGGCTCTTGAGAGGCACCACCTGAGTCGCAAGGGCTACTCGAGACAGGTGGTAACTACTTTTTTAACATTTCTTAACATTTCTTATATACCGCCTTTCATGATATCAAGGCTACCCTTTTAAAAAAAGGTTTGGAAAAGTTCTTGGAGGAAAGGTCCATAAACCATAATTAAAAGGGACCGGGGATATCACTGCTTGACACAATACAAGCACAGTGGAACCTCTGTATTTTGGGGAAACTGCTAGATACTTATGACCTAGATTGGCTACTGTTGAAAACAGGATACTGGGCTTGATGGACCTTAGTCTGACCGAGTATGGCATATTTTATGTTCTTATGTTCTACCTCCTTGGCATATACGAGGCTCTGGCTTCTTTTTGAAACCTGGTGCTCTCGGACAGGCCTCTCACCTTGGCAGGTGCAGGTACCAGATATTCTGGCCTTCCTTCAGGAGGGCTTTAATAAGGGCCTGGCCCTCAGCTCTCTTATGGGTCCAGGTCTCCCCACTCATGTGTTTCTGCGGGCCCATCGCAGGCCACTCGATTGCATACCATTCAGATGTTAACAGATTTCTCAGGAGCGTACACGCACTTCTCCCTCCCGTCCATCCCTGGGATCTCTTCTTGGTGCTCAGAGGCCTCATGGGGCCCTCATTCAAGCCACATAAGCAAATCGCCCTCTGGGACTTGTCCCATAAGATAGTATTCCTAGTTGCCATAACCTTGGCTAGGCAAATCTCAGAGCTGCAAGCTCTCTCTTGTCAGGATTCCTTTTTTCCTTCTCCTCAGAAGGGGTGACCCTTTGGGTCGTTCCTTCCTTTTTACCAAAGGTTCTTATGCCTTTTCACATGAACCAGACTGTGTCACTCCCTGCTGTTTCCAAGGAGCAATGTTCTGGGCCCAACAAGGGCCTTCATATCGTCGATCTCGGTATAGTACTACAGTGCTATCTGAAGGTCATAAATACCTTGTGCAAATCTGATTGCCTTTTTGTCCTGTTTGCCGGGCCTCTAAGGCCATCATTGCCTGCTGGCTCCACCGGACCACTGAGTTGGTCTACATGCTGCAGGGTGAGCCTGTGCCCCAGGGCTTCGGGCACACTCCACTCAGTCTCAAGCGACCTTATGGGCGGAACTGTTGCAAGTCGCCCCCTCGACATTTGTCAAGCGGCTACCTAGTCATCCTGGTCCACCTTTGTCTGTCACTATCGCCTCGATCTCCAAGTTCGAGATGTGGCGCACTTTGGGGCCAGTGTGGTGGCCGCAGCAATCTCTTCCTGCCCTGAGGGGGGGTGTAGCTTGGGTACATCCCACTTGTCTGGACTGGTCTAGCAGGATGAATTGGTAGGAGAAATTTCACTTACCATTAATTTATTTTCCTGGAATCCTGCTAGACCAGTCCAGGACACACCCATGTGTATGCTTTCGGACAGCCTTATAGCAGAGCCGCTTCTCTCGCGCCCCAAAGAAAGCTGCTTGTACGTAGTTTTATGGTTGCACGTTAGCACATGGGTGCTAAGTTTATCGTTCTTTTGCTTGTCAAATTCTCCTTTGCTTTGCCAGAGTATCCTGAAGGGGTATAGCCAGGGGCGATCCAAGGGGGGTGCGGGGCCATTTGCAGGACTTCATTTGCATAAATATTTGCATAATGTTAACATGCGCTTTTAGTAAACATGCCTCATAATGAGTGTCTGGATAAAGAAAGACTACCAGATTTCTAAATTACATACTATATTCCAGTGCCAACCGCCAGGCCCATTAGGAAGTACTATAAAAACTGACCATTTAGAACCCATAGCAAACCCACCATATCATAACAGCATTAACAGGACTCACAAAGCACCAAACCCTACCTATCAAAAAGGCAACACTGCAAATATTAAACCCCAATACATCTTGGAGAATACCAATACCTCTCACTGGGGGAAAGAGAACAATTGGCATTGTCAAATAGAAACTACATGAACAGAATACCTCAGCTTGGTTACACATGCAGAACATAGACCGTCACCACACAAAGAACAAGGGATCACAGTTTAAAAATAGGAAGATAATAATTCAATTGGGAATTCCAAAAGCCAGACATGAAATGTACAACACTGGAGAAATAAAACTACAAATTAATTTCCTCTTGCACTAAACAAAAACGCAAATATTTATTTATTTATTTATTTTTATTTATTTAGCTGTATTTATATACCGCTTTTCGCCGGGTCAAAGCGGTGTAACATAGGGGGAGGGGGAATTAAATAGAGGGTAGGGCCATCACCGGGAGGCAACATTGAAGATTTTGTCATGGGACAGACTTAGGTCAAGGGACAGACGTTGGTCAGACATAAGACATGGGGCAGGCATTGGACATGAACAGGTTGGGGTGGCATTGAGTTAGAGGTTCATTGTGTTGGGATCAGGGGTTTGTGGGTTTTTCGGTGGGGTCTGAGTTGAGGTATTCTTGGAAAAGGATGGTTTTGAGCTGTTTTCTGAAGGATAGTAGGTCGGCATTGTTTCTAAGGTAGCTCGGCAGAGAGTTCCATAAGGTTGGAGCATAGAGTTCAAAGGCTCGATTGCAGGTCCGTTGCGAGCATTTGGTTCTTTTGTGAGAGACGGTGAGGGAAACGCTGGAGGCTTGTCTAATAGATCTGCCATGAGCTGGACGAGCCAGTAGGGCGCGAAGCTGTGTGTCCTGTGTTTGATGGATAGCTTTGTGGGTGAGTAGGAGGGCTTTGTATTTAGTCCGTGCTTCGAAGGGGAGAATGTGTAGTTCTCTCAGAATTGGGGTGATATGGTCGGTTTTCTTTGCGCTCTGGATGATTCTCGCCGTGGTGTTCAATGCAGTTCGGAGGGTGTTGGTCTGTGTTGCTGGAAGGCCATGGTAGATTATATTGCAGTAGTCAAGATGTGGGAGTGTCATGGCTTGCATCACTGTTCGGAAGTCTTGGTGTTCCAGGAGGGGTCTGAGCCGTTGCACTGTTCTTGCCTTATGAAATATAGTTCCGGAGGTTTTGGTGATCTGTTGCTTTAAGGTGAGGGCTTGGTCAATGATAATGCCCAGGTATCGTATCTGTGGTTGTATTTTGATGCTTGTAGTTCCAATGTTGAGGTGTGTGGGTGGTGTAAAGTCTGGGTCCTTTGTTACTATGAGGGCTTCAGTTTTCTTTATGTTGATGGATAGGTTGTTTGTAACCAGTCGGATACTGCGGTGAAACATGCTGATAGGTGGATGTTTGTTGGGTTCGTGGTGGTAATGGGGGCGTAGAGCATGATATCGTCAGCATAGATGTGGAAGCTGACGTTGTGGGTGCGTATGACTGTGCAGAGTGGCTGGAGGTAGATATTGAAGAGCATAGCTGACAGTGTGGATCCTTGGGGTACTCCCTGGTGTTACTGGAATGGGGGGGAGGTTGAGGCGCTGTTGCGGATTAGTTGTTGTCTGTTAGTTAAGTAGGATTGAAACCACTTCAGCACGGTGTCTTTGATCCCAATAGTCTATAGTCTGTGTATGAGGATGTTGTGGGAGATGGTGTCAAAGGCTGCAGATATATCGAGGAAGATCATGGTGTATCCAGAGTGTCTTCCTTGAGTTCCTGTGGGGAGGGTGTTCATCAGCGTGGTCATGAGGGTCTCGACTCCATGTAGCGGGCGGAAGCCGTGTTGTTGGGGGTCCAGTATGTTGTTAACATCCAAGTGTTCCTGAAGCTGCTGCTGGACGATTTTCTCAATTATTTTGGCTGTGAAAGGTAGACTTGCTATGGGTCTGTAGGATGCAGGGTCCAGGGGATCCAGGTTTTGCTTTTTCAAGGAAGGACGGATGATCGTGGTTTTGAGGGCGTCAGGCATGTGACCTCTGGAGAAGGATTCACTAACAATACGGGTTAATGGTGTGCTCAGTTCGTTTTTTGATTTCTTTATCCAGTCGGTAGGGCATGGGTCCAGCGGGGAGGTGGTGGTATGGAGGCAGGAGATCGTGGTTGAAATTTCTTCTGTTGATGTTTCTTTGAAGGTGGTCCAGTCACTGCGCAAGTTGGGGTGGAGGTTCTCTGTAGTTGACTGTGAGGTTGGTTGTGGGTTTTGTGGTCGTTGGAGTTGGAGTTGTTTGTATTGGCGGGCCAGTAGTTCTGGTGGAATCTGCAGTAATTGGTCGGAGTTGTGTGATGTTTTTGTCAGCTTTTTGATTATCTGAAAGAGCTCATGAGGTTTGTTTATGGAGGTATTGATGATTTTCATATGGTAGATTTTCTTTGCTTTGTCAGTCTCATAGTGATATGCGTTGAGTTCGTATAGGTATTTTATTTTGTCATTTTCGTTGTCGGTTTTTCTCCATTTTCTTTCAGTTCTCCTGAGTTTTGTTTTTAGCCTTCGGAGACTGGGAGTATACCATCTGGCTCTTGAGGAGGGGGGTCTGGTGATGGTTATGTTTGTTGACGCTGCAGACGCTGTGGAGATCGTAGTGTTCCAGTTGTCTATGAGGTCATTGATGTCATTGGAGTTTGTTTGTAGTTTTGGGTTATGTTAGCGATACACATTTCCCAGACCTGACAAATTCCAGTTAATAAATTCAAAATAAGTATTTTTTTACTTTTTGTTTGGGCATTTTATTTTTCAGTTGCAATTGCTCCAGTCACTTTCTTCTGGTTTCTTTGTGTTTTCTGCGAGCTGTCCATTTGTCCTTTCTTCTCTCCTAGATTTTTTCCATTCTCTCTCTATATCTGCTTTAACATACTAATCTTTCCCCTTTTGCTCTTTCCCCCATTTCTTTCTTTATTCCTTTATCATCCACTCAAATTTCACCTCTCCATTCTCAATTCCCACTTACTCTCCCAATACCAGGTGTCATCCCTCATCAGCCCCAGCGGTGAAGACTGGTATTGTTGGGCTTTCTGAGAGTGGTAGTTGTGCCTTACTTATATAGATCACACAGAAAACTTCTTTTCTTTTTAGGGTTTTATTCCCCGTCCCTTGAGGTTTCTTCTTCCAAAGATAACAGAAATTAACAGCCCATTTTGGCTTATAACAAAAGATAAATGAACAACAAAACAGCTTCCTTCAGCTTATAACTTTGAACAAAACAAAATAACCAACAGCCTAACTGTCTGCTTGGCTGGAGAGAGAGAGTAAGCTGCAGCCTTGCAACTCATACACTGGAGTTAAGGTCACACAATCACGTTTACCTCAGTGAGAATTCTGGCTCTGTTACAGTGAGAGAACACTCCATCAATTCTGGATTTTCTAATACTTCTGAGTTTTCATATTCCATTAATTCCTGTTCATTAACTTCTCCATTATCAGCTTCAGACGTGGGGTAAAAGTATGGCAGGCTTGCCTCGTCCCCTAGGAAGTTTCTTTTCCCTTCTGAAGCACTGCCTCTCTGGGAAGTATCGTATAACCCTGAGCTGTGCCTTCCAGAGCTCTGCCCCCGCTGGTGTCTTAATAGATAGCTCAGGTCCTTGTTTGACCTGCTAGCTGGGTAATTACGGCAGGCTCCTTGCCGGGTCTGCACTGGCTTCCTAGACTCAGCTGGGCTAGATTGGAAAGCTTGTAACGGAGTTTCCCTAGAAGCTGGGAGCTCACAGTGATAAGGGAAATCTTCAACTTTTCTGGGTGAGTGAAACCCTCTTCTCTTAGTATTTTTATAACCAGGATAAAAGCTATTGTCAGCCTCTAAATATCTGGGCTTTATGTGGTTATTTCTATGCTTCCAGGGCTCCTCCCTCTCAGATAGCAAATAGCCCTTGTATTCACTCCTTGCCCCTGTACCTGCTGTTGCAGTCTTCTTATATTTCTCTCGTCCTCCAAGCACAAACACGCTGTCAGGGTGTTGCTTTCTCACCGAGCCACACAGGTCTCTGGATTCTTTCCAACTTTCACACCGGCTCCCTTGTTGCCTCACTGACTCACTCTCACTGTCACACCAGCTCCAGGCTTTCCATGGCTTCAACCGTATCTGCTGTTGCCTTTCAGCTTGTGACCTCTGTTGCCTCAACTCATCTCTCAAGGATTCCCTCTCTCTCAAGGATTCCCCATCTCTCAAGGATTCTCTCTCTCTCAAGGATTCCCTATCTCTAATTGTTTGGGAGTCTATTTTATCTGCGTGTCTCCTGACTCCACCTTCACTCAGCTGCACTCTATTGGGCAAAACAAATTCCCTTGCTTTGCTCTCTGGGTGTGTCTTTCTGGGCTCTGTGCACGTGTGCCTAGGTTGTCCCTGGCAACCATCAAACATTCCTCTGTTTACCTTGTCACTTTTATTGTGATCATTCACACTGATCTGCCCTTTCTCGGGTTGCCTTAAGTCTACCCTGTGACACCGGCCAATCATAGATTTTTCTTCCCTCCCACACAAAATATCTTTTCCTATCCCCATCCCTTTCCCCTTCTAGTCCTCCCCCAAAATCAGCTCCCTTCTAGTTCTAGTACCTTTCAGCATCCGCTCCCTTCTAGTCCCATTCTCCCATGCCCTCACATCAGCCCATGTCGTCCTAGCCCTCATATGCTCCTTTCCAGTCCCATTCCAGCCCCCCCCCCCATCATCCCATTGCCAGCCCATTTCTAGCCCTATTCCAGCCCCCATCAGCCCATTTCCAGTCCATGCTCCCCATTAGCCCATTTGCAGTCCAAGCTTCCCCATCAGCCCATTTCCAGTCTTGGCCCTCCCCATCAACACATTTCCAGACTTATTCCAGCTCCCTCAGCCCATTTCTAGTCCAAGATCCCCCTCATCAACCCATTTCCAGTCCTATTCCAGCTCCTCATCAGCCCAATTCCAGTCCTAGCCCCCCCCCCCCCATCAGCCCATTTCCAGTCCAAGCTTATCCTCCCATCTGCCCATTTCCTATCCTGTGCTAGACTCCCCCCCTCCCGAAGAGCCCCGCGGCCGTCTAAGGGTCTTCAGAGGGAGCTAGGGAAGTCTGTGTGAGGCCCCAGCTCCCTCTGCACAGCTGCCAGCGTGAAGATTGTTTTCCTTCACGCTGGCGGCTATTTCTGTGAAGCGCGCTGAATGCCGGGAAAGGTTAAAGGGCATTTCCCGGCATTTGTGCGCTTCACAGAAACAGCTGCCAGAGTGAGGGAAAACACACTTCACACTGGCAGCTGTGCAGAGGGAGTCGGGGCCTCGCGCAGGCTTCCCCGGCTCCCTCTGCAGCCGTCCATCTGTGCGAGAATGAAGTTCGCGCAGGACCCCTGAAGCATTGGGCCCTGTGCAAACAACATTTTCGCAAAATGGACAGGCTGGCCCTGGGTATATCTACCAGAGCTGACCCAATCAAGCTTCTGGTATTTTTCTCTGTCTCAAACATCAGTTGGCAGGGGGACTTAACCCACTTGTCTGAACTGCTCTTGCAGGATTCCAGGAAAGGAAATTAACGGTAAGTGAAATTTCTTCATAAATTGGTATATTATTAGCACTGTTTTTTTAAACGTGAGTAAAATAAAAGGTGCACAAAGTTTTAGCAGACATTTTAAATCTTGTTTTATTACATAGGGTCATAGTGTTTATACATAAACTAAGTCTATCTATGATAGGTTAACAGGAGAAATATGTTGGTTTGTATAGTATTAAGATAATTGCCTGTATTTCAATGTTCAGGATGAATTAACCACCACAAAGAGGAGCTATGAAGATCAGTTAAGTATGATGAGTGACCACCTGTGCAGTATGAATGAAACTCTATCTAAACAAAGGGAAGAAATCGATACTTTAAAGATGGCTAGTAAGGTAGGTTGGCAAATATTGGATTTACGCTGTAGAAATGTAAGATTTCTGTAAGCAACATAATGAATTTGTAATCAGGATTACATCACTTAAGTTGACTCTGGCTCAGATGGTAAGTGCTGTGCACTTCCATTTCAAAAGTCCATGGTTCGATTCCTGGGTCGGCCAGGGCTGGGAATAACATAAAGGTAGGATTCACAGCCCCGGCGGGAGAGGGAGTTGTGGCCATTGTGTTGAGTGATACTTAGATGGCCAAGAAGATCTCATGGTGGTCAGGTTTCAAAGAAAGCCAGGCAACATGCCCTCTGGCCCAGAATGATTGCTGCAGTGACCCAGTAAGAAAATATATATATGGGTGGGGGATATCAGATCGATGGCGAAAATTCCCTCGGTTGCGTGAATGAAGGATCATGGCATCATATCCCAGCCTGGTTTTGACTGACCTAGAAAAAAATTGCATCATTCTATTCAAAAGTCAGACAGATACACTTTGGATATAATATAATAAAGTGTGGTTAAAAAAAAACTAATACATTTTTTTTGCACTGATGTAGTAAGTGAAGTATTTGCAGATTGCATTGTACTAAAAAAAGTGTGTTAAAAATGAAAGTAAAAGGGAAAGTGTGCTTAAGTAGAAGTAATTTCTCTTTTGTCTGTGCTCTGTTGTATAGTATCTCTTGAGGGTCCTGAGTCAGGACTTGGGACTCTCTGATCCAGGACCCTTGGAAACAGAAGATACTTGTTAGCTTTCTATCCATAGATTCCCATTATGGAAAAAAGTGTTTTAAACTTTTAACTTCACCTTTGAAGATAAAGTTAACCTTTCTGGGCCCAATATCCAGCAGCAGTGGCTATCTGTGCTAGCAGGCTAGCCATCGTCGCTGAACTAAAAACCCAGATATTCAGTGCCAGGGCCATATCCTGCCACCAGCATTGATTATCTGGATCAGCTGGATAGCAGAGAAACTAACCAAGCAGCAGCAATATTCAGCCGCTGTCTGGTTAGCTTCTGCCGGGAAGGTTAGGCCACTCTTTAAGGCTCCTAACTTTCACTGCTTAATGATAACTGGGCAAGGGCTAAATATTGCTGCTACTCGGTCAGCTGGCTAGCATCGGGGCATTCAGTGGCGACACCTGCGGATATTCAGTGCCACTAACTGCATTAGTGCTGCTGAATATGCCGTCACTGTGGATGATCATGTTAATCGCTTTCAATATCAGGCCCTCTGTATTTAAATAAATAGTGTTATATTTGAAGAATCTTTTGCTTTGGTAGTACAAGCTAATTTCATTATTAGTACTTAATTTGCACAAAAAGTATAGTGATGGACATTTTGTGTTAAAGCTTTCAGTTGTTTTAAAGAGCAATAAAATTGTAGTAAAATAAAAAAAAGTGTGCTTTGCCCCTAGTATTTTATAGCAATCATGTTTACTAAATGTTAGCATGCGCTTTGTGCCACTGTGGCCATAGGAATAACATGGGTGCTGCAGCAGATAGCATGCACGCTTACATTTAGTGTACATTGCTCATGTGCCTTTATAAAGTAGGCTTGAAATAGGTGCCTACTTGGCCTTCATGCATAGGTGGCCTGTTATAAAATTACCCTCTTAGGGCCCGATTCCATCCCGCACATCTGGGCCCTCTGTGCATCTGTTCGGAATCGGATGCACAGAGGGAGTCGCGATTCTGATTCCGCGGGGCACATCTAACCCCCCGGAATCAGAATTGCAAATAGGCACCTGTACGTGCAGGCCGGGACCCCGATTCCGTCCGGCCTGCACATACAGGCCTTCCCCAGCTAACTCAGTCATGGCAACCGTGGTGCTATGGCGTCCGGTTGCCATGGCACCACGACTCCATTGAAGAGCCACAATCCCCGGCCGCCGGCTGCAGCAGTGATTTCCCCACAGCCCAACCTCCGATCTGGCCTCCTAAGGTTCCCTGCCCCCATTTGTGCCTGGGCCCACCGATCCCTGGCAACTAGGGGAACTTATTCCACCTCAGAGGTGGGGAATAAGTTCCCTGTGCAGGTTGCTGGCCCCGGACATGCAGGGCCGACATTAGAATCAGCCCTGTACGTCCGGGGCCGATGACTGCCCACTGCCTGCCCCCGTCTACCTTTCCCATAGAAGATGCGGAGAAGGTAGACGGGACCAGGAAAAGGCCTCAGAAATGACTCTGTTAGTGACTATGGCTAAATGTATAAGTGCATTTGATTATTGGGCCAGTAACTGTAAACAAACTGTACAATGTTTTGTAAATAGAATGGTAATTGTCACTTCTCCCTTGTACTGACTATGGACATTCAGGTGCCATCATAGGTCTCTTTCTTGTTTACAGTGTCATAGACAATATGTGGCCTTGTTATAGAAATGTTTTCAACGGTTTTCACTGTTTTTTCTTTTCACACTAGGGAAATTCCAAAAAGAATAAAAACCGATAATTCCTGGTGACTAGCCAGTCATTGACCATACTGATTAAACAACAGATGCTGACACATCTGTACCCAGTCCTTGGATTAATGCTTTGCTGGAAGATTGTATTTCATAGAGCCACCTAATAAAAGGTCAGCACCTGGAACCTTTAAAACATATTTATATCAGGAAATGCAAATATAGAATTTCACATTAGTAGTAACACAGTATACACATCTTAAGGATAATTTACTTATGAATTTCCCTGTTTTTACAGTGCACTTTTTAATTGAATTTTAATTTCATTTCAGAGGTTTTGTATATTTTCAGGTCCAATTCTGTGATGATACAATTGGTATCGATAATTTTTTGTAACTAGTTAATATGTTGGAATTGTCTGTACTTCACTGAAATTCTAAACACAGTATCTCAGTTTATTTGGAAACTTTAATTTTTATTGGGCCATGTAACTTGTGCACTTAATGTAAAAGTGTGTTCTGTATTATTCAGAATGAATGCTTAAGGAAGTGAATGTCAATAAATTTACAATCACTGTACTGACACTGAGCTTTATTTAAAAGAGAAAGCAGAGTAATGAATTGGAAATTCTGTGGCAACACGTTTTCTAGCACCTTTTCAATATGTTGGACAAGTTTTTTTCATTAAAATGAGCATTTTTAAAAATATGTTAATTTTTCTTCTATTTAATCACATCTGAACAGGGGGCTCCTCTGTGGTCTGAAAAGTTCATCTTTGGATAATTCTTCTATCTGTCTAATAGAAGGACAACAAAGTCAGTTTTCAGTCAGACCTGTGTCAAACTGCACTATCTATGTATGAGAAAAAAATATATTACACCCCAGGAGATTACGTAACCAAAAATTTCAAAATTATGTGCCAAAAACATCAGAATTATACCAAAGCAAATGCTTTTATTTTTCATACAATAGATTAAAAAAAACAGTACAGTACTTGCTTACAAATCAATGCAGGTACATTTACAGCAATTACAAGAATATGTATTCTTGGAACCAGATGCCTCAGGCCACTTATTTCCCCCACAGCTACCAGTAACTTTAAAAAGTGTGATCAGTGCTCTAAAATAGTGTTCTTAACCTACACACACGACTACTGCCTCTGTTGCCTCAGGCCAGACCATGACCCGGCGGCTTGCGATCTCTGCAAAAGGATGTCCAGCAAGGCCCTGAAGAGCCGCCAGCAGCAGCACAATAAGTTCTTCCCTGAATTCCTGATGCCTCCGAAGGCCAGAGCCTCTTATGAGGCCCCGACATCTCGGGAGGAGCTTTCCGAACCCGAGCATTGTCGTGGGTCCTCAGAGAGGGGGTCTCCCTCAAGGAAACACAGGAAGAAGAAGAAACCCTCGAAGGCGGCATCCTTGGATGGTTCCGACTGGCCGGGAACCTCTCAGGCCCGGTCCCACAGTCCGAGGCATAGGAAAAGGAGAGACCTGCCAAGGTCCCATGGAAGGACCTGGCTGCAAACTGGCCTCAGTCTCCAGACACTGTCCTCGTCGAGGATTCCCCTTCGGGTGAGCCAGCATGGGCCCGAGTTCCTCAGTGCCCGTGCTGAAGGCTGAGGTACCTTCTGGCCTGGAGTCCAGAATGGCAGCCCTGGAGCGCAGTTTGTCTGCCTTTATCGGCCAGCAGCGGGCACTGTTGTCTGACACATCCGGTTCATCTGCCCTGACCACCGGGCATTCGACGTCCAAGATGTCCCCAGAGGCCGAGCCGATCCTTGGCCGAGGTCACGCTCAGCGTCCTGCTCCATTGGAGCTCAGTCACTTCCTGCCCAAGGACCGGGCCAATCGTCTCAGATCACTGGCTCGAGATATACAACATCGTCCCTCGGTGCCTACCCGGCACCTTCTGCGTCTCCTCAAGCACATGGCCTCCACACTCCATGTCACCCCAGATGCTCGCTCGCCCCCCACATGAGGGCGATGCAGTGGTGTCTCCGGGACCAGTGGTCTCAGGCCACAGGCCGCCTCCGAGACAGGGTTGCGGTGACCCGCCAGATGGCAGATTCCCTGGTCTGGTGGCAGTCGCCCCAACACCTAGAAGCAGGCATGCCCTTCCAGACTCCCAGCCACTCGAGGGTCCTCACCACGGATGCCTCCCTGCTCGACTGGGGAGCCCACTGCGGAACCCTCCGCACTCAGGGCACCTGGTCGCCAGATGAGAGCGCCCAACAGATCAACCTCCTGGAGCTCTGAGCGATACACTTCTGTCTAAGGGTTTTCTGTCACCACCTGTGCCACCAGCCGGTCCTGGTCCAGGCGGACAACCAGATGACTATGTTCTTCATGACCAAACAAGGGGGAACGGGGTCCCAAGTCCTTTGCCAGGAGGCACTGGGTCTCTGTTCGTACGCAATCCAAGAGGGTATCCTCCTGAGGACAGTGTACCTGCTAGGTCAGGACAACCTGCTGGCTGACAGGCTCAGCAGGGTTCTCCAGCCGCACGCGTGGCAGCTGGACCCCAAGATAGCCAGTCACCTTTCCGGCTCGGGGGGGGAACCCATGATGGACTTGTTCGCCAGTGCGGACAGCTTTCAGTTGCCTCGCTTCTGCTCCTGGCAGGCCCACCGCTCCAGGGTGGCGGCAGATGCATTTCTAGTCCTGTGGTCAGAAGGCCTCATGTACACCTTTCCTCCGACGCCGCTGATCACCAAGACCTTGTTTAGGACCCTCCATGACAGGGCCTCGTTCATCCTGATAGCTCCTAGGTGGCCAAGGCAACCGTGGTTCCCGCTGTTTCTACAGTTGGCAGTGGAGGCCTTCATCCCCTTGGCCACCACCCCAGAACTCCTATCTCAGGAGGGGGGGCTCTCTTCTGCACCCCAACCTGGGGTCCCTCTCTTTGACAGCGTGGCTGCTGAGAGGGTGACTCTCACCTCCCTCAACCTTCTGTTTGAGGTCGAAGACATTCAGCTGGCCTCCCGCAAGGCCCTCTACAAGGAAGGCGTACACCCTCAAATGGCACAAGTTCTCTGTTTGGTGTGCCAATCATGGGGCCGATCCCTTCTCCTGCCCGGTGGCTTTGGTGTTTCAGTACCTTCTCCACCTCTCCCAATCCGGGCTCATGAGTGCACCTTAGTGCCTTGGCAGCTTACCACCACCAGGTGGATGGTAAGCCCCTCTCGGTCCAACCTTTTGGTGACCCACTTCCTTTGGGGCTTGCTCCTGTCAAAACCCCCGGTTTGCCCTCCAGCGACTGAATGGGACCTCAGTGTGGTGTTGGGGCAGCTTACCCGCCCGCCCTTTGAACCTCTGGTGACCTGCCACCTTCGCTACCTCTCTTGGAAGGTGGTTTTCCTGGTTGTGCTCACCTCCGCTTGCAGAGTTAGCGAGCTCCAGGCCCTCGTGGCAGAGGCACCCTACACCAGGTTCTACAAGAACAGGGTGGTGCATCGCACGCACCCCAAGTTCCTGCCGAAGGTAGTGTCTCCCACCTTCTTCCCAAGACCTCATTTCTGTCAGGCAGAGACAGTCCTTCACTCATTGGACTGTAAGAGGGCCTTATCCTTCTACATCCAATGCACCCAAGGCCACCACAAAGCTTTGCAGCTTTTCATCTTCTATGACCCCAGTAGGCTGGGGGAGGCGGTGACCAAGTGTACGCTGTCCACTTGGGTGGTGGACTATATCGCCTTTGCCTATGGGCAGGCGAGGCTCCCACTAGAAGGCCGTGTCATGGCGCACCGTGTCCGGGCCATGGCGACTTCAGTGGCAAACTTGCGCTCTCTCCCAATGGTGGACATCTGCCGGGCGCCACCTGGTCAGTCCATACTTTCGCAGCTCATTACTGCCTGGAGAGAGAGTCCCGACGGGATAGTGCCTTCAGCCAGGCTGTGCTCCATAACCTTTTCAGGGTCTAGACAACTTCTACCCTCCGACCCTTCTGTGTTCAGGCTACCGGACCGCTAGTTTCATTGGACACAGGGGTCCTACTGTGGTCTATGTGCACGGACTCAAATTGCTACTGCTTGCTGCTCTCCTCACGGGAACCCTGTTTTTGCTATGTTTTTTTGGTAGAAGGAGCTGTGGAGTCCCATATTTGAGGACTGACTTCCTGCTTGTTCCCGGAGAAAGCGTGGTTGCTCGCAGGTGTTCTCCGGGGACAGCAGGAATCAGTCCTCACAACCCTCCCTTCTCCCCTTGGAGTTGCTACTGTACCATCTTTTATTTTTGCCGTCTTTTAGCTAGGTCATCTGACTGAGCAATATGGCACCTTGGGCGGGAAGGGGACCGTGCATGCGAGGTGGCATATCCCAAAGGCTTTCTTTGAAAGCTGGGGGGATGCTTCCGCGAGGGCTCCGTCGGTGCCGACATCACCCATATGTGAGAACTGATTCCTGTTGTCCCTAGAGAACACCTGTTACAGGTGAGTAACTACACTTTCCCTATCCTCCTTTCCATTCCCATGCCACCTTGTACCAGTGGGACACTTTGTTAAGCTGTGCAGGGGTGGAGAGAAGTTTTTTCTAGGGCAATGTAACCTTGCGTTCCACACCCTCCCTTGACTTCTCCAGTACATAAGACTGGCACTACATGTAAGTCAGGAAATGCTTGTTGGGGGATCTGTCATTTCTCCTTCACCCTATCAAAAGTGGGGAACTGCCTGCCTCCAGCCTCCAGGAGCTGCCCCACATACTGACATCCCTGTTGCTCCCAAAATTTAAAAACATCACCCTCCACGCCTGGAGGGATCTCCGGGTTTCCAACGAGCATGCGAAGGGGAGTACTGCCCTGTGCCCCTCACAGTTCGCTCCTCCACTACACCCATGCCTTCTGCAAATGCCCTAGGAACCGGTTGCCCCCTCCCAACTTGTTGCGCCATGCTTGTGTGGTTTGCAATAAATTTAAGCAGCGATAAGGTGCACAGCCACCATCAAAGCACCCACCTCTCCCCCCCTCCGGCGCATACCATCCCCCTGGAATACACAGTTCATGCACCCATCTTAGAAGAGTGGTGATATTGTACAGTCTCAAATCAGGCGGCCCCATTCCTCCTTGCTCTCTATCCCTCACTAGCTTAGCATAGCTAATTTTAACCCCTTTATCCTGCCACAAAAAGGATTAGATCACACTCTTGTAAAGCTGTTCCTTCTGCCCCGCACCCATACCTGCAGTATCTGCAGGGGTATAACAGCCATGGGAGCATAACCATAACTCCCCCAAAAGGGACCAGAGGCAAGTCCTTCCATTGAGCGCACAGGCCTCTTATATGTTCTAATTTGTCTCCCATGTTGCGTTGGTAAACCCTTCTTGGGTCAGCATGTAAGTAGATCCGCAGGTATTTGAGGTATTCCACCGCCCACACCAAGGGGAAATCCCCCTCATCCTTGACAGGCACAAGGCTGCAAGGCCGGCATAGCTTCAGATTTCCCCCAGATAATTTGGAAGTCCAAAAAGGCCCCAAATCTAGTGATAATATCCATCACCTTGCCAATGTCCTAACTGGCATTGCTAAGAAACAGCAGCATATCATCAGTGTAAAGATTAATCTTGTATTCTACACCCACCTCCCTCTCAGAGTTCTGGCGAACCCATGCTGCCAAAGGCTCTAAAGTAAACAAAAAAAGCATGAGGGACAGCAGGCACCTCTGGCGCATGCCATGCTTCAACTAAAAAGTCTCTGAAAGCCCATTGTTCGTCTGAATCTGCATCATGGGCCTGTTATAAAGCACCTTCACCCATTCCAGGAACTCCCCCTGATGCCAAATTTTTCCACCGCCCAAAACAAATAGTCCAAAGAGACATTATCAGATGCCATTTCAGCATCTAAAGTCATGATGATTTTTTCCTCCTCCTTCTCCCTGCTCTCAGTAAGACTGCTAGCACCCGTAAAATATTAGTGGATGCAAAATGCCCTGGCACAAACCCCACCTGATGCAGATGGACCAGTCCGGACAAAATCCAAGCCAGATGCCGGGCTAAAATGGCCACCACCAGTTTAACATCCTGATTCAACAGTGAAATAGGTCTAAAGGACCCCACCAGTGCCGGGTCCCTTTTCAGCTTTTAGGCAATACCACCACCGTGGCATGGTTTTGACGATCCCTCAAGTCTCCCTTCTCTAAAGCTATGGCACATTGTGCCAAAAAGGGCTTGACCACTCCCTCCGCTAGTCTCTTATAAATTTCTGCATCTAGCTCATTGGAGCCTGGAGCCTTTGCCAGCTTTAGAGACTTAATAGCCAGCAGCACCTCCGCGCTAATAAATAGGACATTCAGGGCTTGAAGATCACCGCCCCTCACTTTGGGTAGCTCTAAGTCTCTGAAAAATTCACCCCGATCTGCCTCATTATGTGGCCCTGTGTCATATAACGTGCTATAATATTGGTGGAATTGTTGCCGCACCACTTGTGCTTTATCGTGCACCCCCGCTCAAGTCCCATATCCCATTGATGATAATCTTCTTCTTCACTGGGCTCACCAACTTGGCCAAAAGCTTCCCACTTTTATTACCCCAACAATGGAGCTAGTACTTATAGAGCCTTATGTCCCCCTCTGCCCTTTGCTTTAGCAAATTATTAATCTCTTTGTGCACTTCCAGATATCGAGCTCTCTCCTCTGGTTGCAAGCTCCTAATATTCCTCTGTCGGAAGCAGTGCAACTGTTTGGAAAGCATGAGCAATTTCTCATTCCCCTGCTAATTCCGCTAAGTGGCATAGGCCACAGTCTCCCCCCCTTATGGTCGCTTTCACTGCCTCCCAGAGCACCGTCCTATCCATCCCTTCACACTCATTTTCAATCCAATACCTGTCTCAGGCTGCCAACAAGTGGGTGTGAAACCCAGGGTCATCATATAATGTAGGCTTCATCCGTCAAGATCGGACTCCCATCCCCCTGCTCCCCTCCCCCCCCCCCTCAATTGAATCTCCATCCAAATGAACACATAGAATAGGACGGTCCCTGCTCATCAAGAGCTTACAAACTAATCAAGACACGTGTACAATAGATAAGAACACCCTCCCATGGTTGAAACATGCTCTGAAACTGACTGATCTGGCTGACAACAACTGCCAGCATGGGAAAACCTTTGCAAGCTCAGAAGACTTGACTAGAGTTTTCTGATCTAGTGAAAAAGGATACGTTTGTGTGCGTAGCTGTAAGATCCTGCTATCCACCGAGAACACCGTTACAGGTTTGCAATTTTGTTTTTTTCTCCCAAATGAAGAGAATGCATGGTTGCTAACTTTCAAATGAATTCGTTAGTTCAGTGCTTGACTTCCATATGTCACTGATGAAACACAAGGCAGTTTTAAGCATTAAATAGTAGGCTTTATCTGACAGCCCACTTTGAAGTTCACAATGAACTTGGTGCCAAGTTTCCACACAGCATCATTTCTTCAGGAGAATGTTGATTGAATTCAAAGTGCTTTGCAGGAAACTAAAGAGCAGCAAACCAGCTGTTCCATGCTATTTGCTTAATAAGTCAGGTGCCATTGTTGCTTGAGGGAGTTTAAGCCCCTCTTCTTCCCACTCCTGCCATATAGAACATTTGTGAAAAACACAATACCACTACATTCACATGATCAAATGGCCTTCAAAAACTTTCCTGTTAGTTTGATAATGTGAGCAAAGCATGTTATGTACATACTATTATTAAACAGTCCAGACATTACCATTTTTATGCCTCCAATGATGACATAGTGCACAGTTACACTTCCGCTTTTAAAGTTAAATAATGAAGAGATGATCCAATTCTAACCTGATGATGCAGGAGGAGGGGGAGAGCTGTGGCTGAGAACACAGTGGTCTGAAAAGACTGAAGAGGCGGTAGCGCAGGCTGGCAAGGCGGGAGTGGAGTTCTCTGAGCTTGGGGAGAGCCAGCATCTTGTGCTGTCAGAGACATCACCTATGGAGTGTGGCTGCATACTCCTGCTGTCAACGGAGAACCTCTGTTACAGGTAACAAACTGTTTTCTCCATGAAATGTGTGACAGCAAGATAGCAGGCCATCTTTCTAGTAGCATTTGTTTGGTTGAGTGGTGCTAGTAGAATATTGAGTACATAGCGGTGTTCATTGTCAGACATTTTATCAAATGTAACGGAGATGTTCTTATATTTCAATTTGTTCTTAAATTTATTTATTTCTGTGCTGTAAACATCTGTAAGATATCCATCCTGAGGTTTGTAGGCTCTTGGTATTGCAGTGTTAAGAAAAATACAAAAGGGTCATCTGTTTCAGATAACTTCTGCCGTTTCAAACATACTGTTAAGACCCAGTTGTAGCAGCATCCATTCATTCACATTGTGTTGTTGTGGTTTATTTGAAACCTGTTAAAATTGTCTGCTGTACTTTTTATGACTCTGTCACAGCTTTCTTCTTCATATGTTGATTTGATTTTGTGAGGTGGTTTGCAACAGTTGAGTTCTTCTGCTGATCCAGAACAGTGTTGTACATTTTGCAAAGAGTTTGCTACCATCTTCAAAGATTTTGTGATGGAAAACTTTACAGTGCTTTTGCTAATAGTTAACTGGTTTATATCCCGCTCAGTCGCAAAAGGTCTAAGCAGGTTACAGGCAACATATATAGCTTTAAGACAAATATTTACATACATGATAATTACACATCTTGAAAAAAACACAATTACAAATCCTCACCATAATATTCAGTGCAATTCCTGTTTTATCTCTCTGTAGATCCCTTACTTGCACACGTCTGGCAGGGAATTCCATAATCCTGTAGCATAAAGGGAAAAGGCTCCTAGTACAAGTAAACTGGGCTTTATACATGCCTAAGGGAAAAATGATGTCAGTATATTTGCCAAGTGAGACTTTCTCATGGTGTGTATGCCACAAAATCAAGCAATGATTCTTTGTTGACTGCCCGAGGCATGCAATCTGAGACCATGACACTGCTTCTTGCATTGATTAGTGCTGTTAGACCACATTTTTGGAAAACAGTATATCTGCAGTGCAGTTGCTGCCATTATGGTTTTTACATCTTCCTCTGCAACTGCTCGCTCCTTCCAGCCACTGCCACTATAACCACACTCTTATCACTGCCTCAGAAGCTTAAATTTTTTTGTTTCAATGACCGAGTTAAAACTGTGCAGAAGATTAATAGCAGGAAAGTAATATACCCTTTTCTTAAACCTCTGCTGCATGGTGTTTCTTTGCAGCCATGTCATCCTCTCTCAATCATTTATCACTGTAATACCTGAATATAATATGTTGTTTCATGACTATGAAAATTAAATTTAACCCTACCAAATACATAGTAGCATAGTAAATGATGGCAGTTAAAGACCAGTATAGTCCATCTAGTCTGCCCAGCAAGGTGGCAAGAGTAGGTGCACCTGCCACTCCATGCAGGCCACCCCTCCCCATGTCTTTATTTAGGGGTGAACCCACCGCTCCGTGTAGGGCCACTCCTGTTTGTTGAGAAATTAGATAGTTAAGTTTATTATGATTTTATTCCTGTTGCTATAAAGGGATTCACTGTATCTGTCCCATGCCATTTTGAATTCTGTCACTGTATTTGCCCCCACCACTTCCATCGGGAGGGCATTCCAAGCATCTACCACTTTCAGTAAAAATGGAAAGCAACCAGTGGGAATTGAACCAGCTCCCTAGTGTGTCCAAACACACGTCTGTAACCACTATGCTAACCTTGCACGGCTGTTGACTGTTGCACATACAATCACATTTCAGCAACCTAAGAACACAAAAATAAATAATTAAGATGTTTAAAATAACCAAAATAGAAACTGGGCCAAAGCATAATTGAATAAATGCATAATTGTGCTAAATGTATGACACACTAGTGCATTTCTGATTGGAAAGATTAAGTACACAATATTTTGGCAGTGGACAAGATACATGGGTGATTGTTAGTTTGGAGGTAGGAGAATGGATGGTGAGGGATTTCTCTGGTATGTTGGACTCTGTATGCTCAAGAGTATATATGGAAACAGTACACATGGAGAGGGAATGTGACTGAGTGTAGTGTTCAGGGCTGGCTTGCCATTAGATGGACTAGGCAGCCATCTAGGGTGACAGATCCTGGTAGGCAGCACTGCAGCCCCTTCATGCTTTTTCAAAGTGGTGACTTTGTGCCCCTGCTTTGGCACTCATGGCAGGCCTTAAAGCACCTACATATGTACTCATGGCCTGCGACTCCTCCCCACCCCCCACATTGAATGAAACATATTTTAGGCCATTGTATGATCAAAAAGCAACTGTTTGAACCGAACAAGGAGAAACAGAATGGTTTAAAATAAGCAAAGGTGTAAGACAAGGCTGCATACTTTCCCCCTACCTGTTTAATTTATATACAGAACAAATCATCAGAGAAGCAGGATTGTATGAAGACAACAGAGGTGTGAAGATTGGTGGAAGACTCATCAACAAAGATCTACAAAAGCAGGAAGAATGGTCTAATGCTAGGCAGTTAAGATTTAATGCAAAGAAGTGCAGTGTCATGCCCTTGGGAAGCAGAAATTCAAGGGAAATGTACGCAATAGGGGGCAAGAGGTTGGTGTGCATGGACCAGGAGAAGGACCTTGGTGTGATTATTTCTAAGGATCTCAAGGTGGCAAGGCAATGGCAAAAGCCAGGAGGATGTCGGGTTGCATACAAAGAGGAATTACCAGCAGAAAGGAAGAGGTACTAATGCCACTGTATAAGTCACTGGTGAGACCATATCTTGCAAAGGATGTAAAAAGACTGGAAACTGTTCAGAGGAAGGCAACCAAAATTATTTGGAGCCTGCATCAGAAGCCTTATGAGAAGAGACTTGAAGACTTAAATATGTACACTCTGGAGGAGAGGAGGGATAGAGGAGATATGATTCAGACCTTTAAATACTTAAAGAGAAATAATGAACAAAACAAACCTCTTCCAAAGATGGGGAAGCTGTAAAACTAGAGAGCATGAGACTTCCGGTGGCATGGTGAGCTGAGTAGGACGCTTCCTTCTTAGCTCCGGAGCCCGCTCCTTCCCCCCATCGATTTTATTAGTTTTGGCTGATAGTTTACTGCTCCAAAGTGGGGGAGCTACTTTGCAGGGTATGGGGGTTCCTTTGAGTCGCCCACCTGCTTCGGGGAGAGAACCATGGCGACTAAAATTCCTCGCCGAGAGCGCACACGTGGAGGAGAGACCAAAATGGCGGAAGGCGCTCAAGATGACTCGGTGCCAATGGCCGCGGCGGCGATGGTGGCAGAGGTCTCTAAGGCGGTGGTGGAAGCGTTAGAAGATCGCCTGGGGGGCTTGGCTACAAGATCACTGCGGTGGCCCAGGCGGTCTCAGACTTTACCCGCCGAGTGGACCACGCGGAGAGCCGCATTGGAGCCCTCAAGGATACGCGGGTGCAAGACGAGGCTCGGATTAAGAAGTTGGAGGAGGCCTTGGTGAAACAGCAGGACAAGTTGGAGGACTTGGAGAATCGGAGCAGACGCAATAATTTAAGGTTCATTGGCATAGAGGAGTCTGTGCCTGAGAGGGCTTTGCGACAACACCTGGAAAAGTGGATGCCTGCTAACCTGCCCCTAGCTGCTGATATGGGGGAGATTGTTTTGGAACGAGCGCACCGGTTGGGGCCTTACCGGTCTGGAGATCGTAGGCCGAGGGCGGTGATTGCCCGTTTTTTGAATGCGGCGCAGAAAGACAGCGTTTTACGCGCATCGTGGCAGTCGCGCCGTACTGGAGCCAATACCTGCAATGTATTGATCTTCCAGGACTATTCAGCAGGTGTATCATTGAGGCATAAGGCTTTCAAGGAGGCTTGTAGCCGGCTGATTGAGCGCAGCCTCCGATTTACTTTGGCCTATCCCGCGATCCTGCGAGTGAACTGTGACGGTGGCAACCGTGTATTCTCTTCCCCGGCGGAGGCGATGGACTACTGCAACAGCCTGGGTTGAGTGTTGAAACCACGAGGGCGGTGAATGCGGCGTTCCTTCTCAGGTTATGGCTCCCCTGAATACAGGCCTGTGGATACTGTCTCTTGGTGCTTGCAAGATCCTGCATTTGGACTTTTAGCCAGCGAGGAGTATTTCTCCCTTGTGGGGAGCTGGCGTACCGCCCGCCCTCATGCTGGTAGGGGGCTTCAGGAGGATTCTGACATTGTTGGACTCAGCATTATGCTCTATAATTTGACTTAATTTTATGTTTTGGGGACTTTGGTTGTCCCCTTCTACGGATGTGTTGCAGTCCATGCTGTGGGCTGGACGGTAGCGGGCATGGGTTTTCCTTTTGTCTGGGGGGGGGGAGAAATACTTTCCTTTATTTTATTTTATTTTCTTTATTTTATACTGTACTTGATTTTATTCGATTATATTTATTTTTATGTAATTCCAATCTGTTGCCTTGGTCTCCTTCTGTTTTTGCTTTTTCTTTTTGTTTTTGATTATTTTCCTCCCCTTACGCACTTCTTATTCTCTCCTTTCCACTCCGCTCAACTTAATTGTAATTGCACTGTGCTACTTTGAAGTTATGTTACACATGCGTCTACAATATAGTGCCAGATGTTTTTCTGTTATGGATAAGTGGGTATGGTGGACCCTGCCTTGGAGAATCGGGGGGGAGGGCTACTCCAGGTCCCGCCAGCTCCGTGTGAGGTGTGGCAATATGGCCCCGGGGCCCCCTCTCCAAGTCCGGGACAGGGACTTTCTGTTATCTCGCTGGATCTCGTTCTTCTCTCCTCCATAACGCTGGAGTTAGTAAATTGGGAGCGGTTTCTTGGCACTTGCCATATCGCTCTGGCATGGAAGTAGGAGAGACGAACGGTAGTCTGGGTAGCGAACCTGGGGAACATGAGCCACAGACCTGTATGCCCCTGATTATTGGGGCTGCCCCTATTCTTATTGCTAGTATTCTTCTTGTTAGGGTAATTCCCTGGAGGGGCTCAGTGTGGAGGTTTTGCGGTTATGCTATTTGGGGTTTGTTTTTTTTTGATAGCTGTTGTCTAATTCAGGGGGGCGGGTTAGCTGGTGGTTTAGCATGGGGTTGGGGTTGATCTAAGAACTTCCTAGGTTTGGTAGAGTAGGGATAGCTGGCAGGGAGCGGTTGTGTGGATGGGGGGTGGGAGGGGGGGGCTCTGCATGTCCAGGGAGTCAAGGTGGGGCCAGAGGTGGTAGACTGGCGGAGGGTGGCTGGTAAGGCTGCTGGCTTGTTTGGGGGGGGAGGAAAGGAGAAGGTAGTTGGGGGGGGGGGTTGGGGTAGTAGGGGTACTGGGTTGGTAGAGGGGAGGGTTGGGGGGTAGGGGGGGTTAGGAATGAATGTTGCTGGATGGGTTTTGCTTGAGACGATGGACGGAGGTCAGTGTTTTTGTGTGTCGGCTTGGCTGCTTTGGGGTGCTTGGATGTTGCTGGTGTGGAGGGGGGGCCCTTGGCTGGGGGGGTCTCCGTCTAGCGGAGTCGTGGATTCTTGTTTTATGGAGCTTCTGTTATATCTTGTGTTATGAGTAGTGGTACTCGGTTAGCATCTTGGAATGTTTGTGGTTTGGGATCTCCGGTGAAGCGCTATAAAGTGCTTCAGCATCTGAAACGTCAGCGGCTTGGTGTTATAATGTTGCAGGAAACCCACCAGACGGCAGCGGAGCATGCGAAGTTGGGTAGGGGTCACATAGCTCATGTCTATGGGGCTCCCGCTGTTGCGAAGAAGCGGGGTGTGGTCATACTAATTGCCAACTCGGTTAACTGGATTGAGGAGCGCGTGGTTTCGGATGTGGAGGGTAGATATGTTTGTGTATGGGGGCTGTTAGATGGCAGGAAAGTTGCATTGTGTTCAATGTACGGACCCAATGTGTATGAGGCCCGCTTTTATCAGGCTATCACCCGTGTCTTGGCGGACACAAGCGGGTACCAGGTCATACTGGGAGGAGATTTTAATGAAGTAATGGATGTCGGTATGGATCGTTCGGGTTTGACTGTGAGTGGGAGCAAGCGGGCCCGTCGGCGCCTGTGGGGGATCTGTGAAGCGCATAAGTTATTGGATATATGGAGAATTCTACATCCTGGGGACCGGGATTATACCCATATGTCTAGAGCTCACGGAACATGGTCCCGCATTGATTATTTTTTGATTTCGGATTCGCTATTCAGCTGTGCCTCGAAGGCAGAGATTGGGCCTTCCATCCTTTCGGATCACGCGATGGTAATCTTGGAATTGCGCGGTAGTAGTCCATCTCGGAGTCGGCTTTGGAGATATCCGTTGGACCTTTGTGGGGATGTGCACTTTGAAGCGCATCTGCGGGACCGTTGGAGGGAATATGTGGCTTTTAATGCTCAACCGGAGATATCTCCCGCCCTCCTTTGGGAAGCGGGCAAGGCCGTTCTGCGTGGGGAAATCATTAGCTATCATAGTCTCCGCCGAAAGCGGCTGAATCAGAGGATTCTCTTGTTAGAACGGGATTTGGGCAAAGCACGGAGGGTGGTGGCTGGGCTTAAAACGGTCGCAAATCAACGTAAGCTGCGGGAGCTTCAGACTGAACTGGAGATGCTCCTCCATCGGAGGGCCCAAAAATCCATGTTGTATTATCGATATAAGTTGTACCAACACGGGAATAAGGCGGGAAAGCTGATGTCTTCTCTGGTGAGGCCCGCAGGGGGTTCTCGGCAAATTGGGCCCATTCGGCATGTTGATGAGACACTTCGACGGGAAGCGGTGGATATTGAGAATGTCTTTACTGAATTTTTCAGGCAGCTTTATGCGAGTGATGGGGATAAGGAGCTAGAGGGCCGTAATTTTCTTGACGGCTGTACCTTGCCGCGGCTCTGCGCGGAGCATTTGGAGGTCCTTAATCAGCCCATCACGGGGCGGGAGGTCCAGGTGGGGATCAAGAATCTGAAGAATGGGCGGGCGCCTGGGGTCGATGGATACCGTAGCGAATTCTATAAGGTTTTGGGTGATGCCATCGTGGCTCCACTGGTGGGGTATTTCGAGGAATTGGTGCAGAGGGGAAGGTTTCCGTTTGAGGCCAATAAGGCCTTGGTCACTATCTTGCCTAAACCGGGGAGGGACCCGCTTCTGCCGGGCTCCTACCATCCTATTTCGCTTCTTAATGTCGATATTAAGCTCCTAGCTAAAATTATGGCAGATAGGCTAGCACTGTACTTGCCGACTCTGATCCACCGGGATCAGGTGGGCTTTGTGCGGGGGCGCCATGCGGCGTATAGTCTACAATGTATTTTACTCTCTATCGGTGCGGGACAGGTGGCGGGGGACCAATCTTTACTTATCAGTTTTGACGCCAAAAAAGCGTTTGATCGGGTAAATTGGGGCTTCATGTATCAAGTACTAGAGGCGATGGGGTTCACGGGTTTCTTTGTGGATGTGGTACGACTATTATATGCAGACCCCATAGGGGCCGTTATGGTTAATGGGGTTATGTCCGCTGACTTTAGTATTCAGAAAGGTACTCGTCAGGGTTGCCCGCTGTCCTCACTTTTATTTGTTCTGACGCTGGAACCCCTTCTGATTCAGATTCGGAACACATTGCAATTCTGCGGCATTCGGATGAGGCGGGAGGAGTTCCGTGTGGCAGCTTTCGCTGATGATTTGTTGGTGCATTTGGGGGACCCCTATACTGGGTTGCCTAGATTGTTGCAGCTCATTCGGGACTATGGGATGCCCTCCGGGTTTAGACTTAATCTTGACAAGTCGGAGGCATTGTTAATAGGGTCTGAAGGACAGCCGAGCTGGCAGGGCAAATTCCCTTTGAAGTGGGCAGTGGGGTATTTCAAGTATCTGGGAATCTACCTGCCGGCGAACTTAGGGGATATCTATCGTCTTAATGTCTCCAAAATACTTAGTGCAGTGACGGTCAGTGTTGATAAATGGCATGACCTGCCGTTATCATTAGGGGGTCGGGTAGCTTTGTGCAAGATGGCAATCTTCCCTAAGATACTATATCCGCTTCAGATCCTCCCGTTGTTTTTAAAGCATTCAGATCTTCGCCAGTTGACGCACCTATTCAACCGGTTCCTCTGGCAGGGCCGTAGGCCCAGGGTGCGCTTGGAGATACTCCGGCAACCTTGGTCATTAGGTGGAATAGGATTCCCGGATATAAGGAAATATAATATTGCTTGCTTACTGCGATATGTTCGGGACTGGATGTGGGACTTGGAGGATTGTTCCCCACTAGGGTTGCTCAGGGCTGCAGTGAAACCTTTACATTTGCGCTACCTTTTACATGCTAAAAACGTTAGGGGGGTGCCTGGTGACTTTTGGGGGATCATATTGGATCCTATGCGGAAAGCGTGGAGATATTTTTGCTCAGGGCGTCAGATCTCGGTGAACCATACACCCTATCTTCCCATTAGGGGTAATGCCGAGTTTGCGCCGGGCGTGGGAGGGTCTTACTTTGCTCCGTGGGAAGAGTTAGGAATGGTAAATCTGGAGCATGTGTTGACCTCGGACGGGGGGATGATTGAATTTTCCATGCTCTGTCAACAATACCCTTTGGGGGGCAAGGATGTTTTTCAGTATGCGCAACTCCGGAGTTACATTCGCAGGGTTCCTGTGGAGGCTTTACGGGGGGAGGTATGCTCGGCAATTGAGTTGGCGCTCTTGGGGGGAGAGTCTGGGGCGCGAGTGTCCGGGTTATACAAAATGTTATGGGACGGGGCTTCGCCCATTGCTGTGGATGCGTTGGCGGTGGCTTGGGCTATGGATCTTGGCGAAGGGGTTAGTGCTGATGAGCTATTAGGTGGTCTGACCGCTATTCTGTCCTTAAGCGCGATGGTGCTCCATAAAGACACCCAGTATAAGATACTGCGTCGACTATACTTTGCCCCTCTTCGGGCGTGGCGTGCAGGGGTGGGTGAAAGCCATTGTTGTCCTCAATGTGGCAAACCCAGAGCCACGTTGGGACATATGTTTTGGCGTTGCTCGCGGGCTCAGGTTTTTTGGGGGCAGGTACTGACTTATCTGACCAATTGTTTGCAGCAGCCTATACTTTTGAAAGCTAAAAATATTGTGTTAGATCTTTGGAAGGATACGTGGGGGGGAGATTTGGGGCAAGTGGGCTTGCGATGGCTACGGTTAGTGCTGGTGATTGCTTGTATGACTGTGTTACAACAATGGTTAGATGCACGGGGACCCACTCATGGCGTTTGGAGGATACAGCTGCATAAGGTTTTGATTATGGAAAAGCTACATGCTTGTGGGAAGGTGCGGAGATGGCAGTGTTTCCTGGAGGCCTGGGGACCCCATCTAAATTTGCTACCTTGGAGGGCTCGTAGCCGAATCCTGAGTGGGCTCTGAAGGATTAGGTTTTTTGTTTTTTTTTGTTTTTTTGGGGGGGATGGCCTGCCGGTCCAGGGCTGGATGCAAACCCTGTTGTGTAGAGAGGCGAGGAGGGGGGGATACAGTGGGAATCAATCGGTAGAGCAGCTGTTCAGCTGATGATGATGGGCTCAGGAGAAGAGTTCACCCTGGGCCTGTCCATGTTTCTACTTATATTATATTACTCTATTGGGCTTGCTGGGACATGTGCGCTGGTATGCTTGGGATTGGGGGGAAGGGAGGGGGAGGGATGGGCGGGGGGCCTGGTACAGTTGTATTTTTGTATCCTTTGTGCTTACATATTTGCGTCTCTGTTTCCTTGTGCTCTGTATTCTGCCTTATTGCAATATGATTCTTACTGCAGAGTTGTATCTGTTGTTTTCTGGTTGGTTGAATAAAAAGATTTAAACATAAAACTAGAGAGCATAACATGAAGCTGCAAGGGGGTAAATTGAAAGGCAATGTCAGGAAATACTTTTTCACTGAAAGGGTGGTGGATGCTTGGAATGCCCTCCCGATGGAAGTGGTGGGGGCAAATACAGTGACAGAAATCAAAATGGCATGGGACAGACACAATGGATCCCTTTACAGCAACAGGATAAAATCAAAATAAATTTAACTATCTAAATTATCAACAAACAGGGGTGTCCTACACAGAGCGGTGGGTTCACCCCTAAACAAAGACATGGGGAGGGGTGGCCTGCATGGAGCGGCAGGTGCACCTACTCTTGCCATCTTACTGGGCAGAGTAGATGGATCATACTGGTCTTTATCTGCCGTCATTTACTATGTTACTATGTAATCTTCGCTATGCTGATGATACCACATTACTGGCTGAAAGTGAAGACGATCTGAAACAATTGTTTCTCACCATTAAAAAACATAGTCTTAAAACGGGCCTGCACCTTAATGTAAAGAAGACAAAGATCATGACAACTGGTAAAATCAACAAGTTCATCGTTGAAGGAGAAGGAATTGAAATCGTGGACAACTTTAACCTACTTGGATCAACTATCAATAAAGAAGCAAAAAGCAGTCAAGAAATCTGACGACGCATTGTTCTTGGCAGAATGGCTATGAAAGACCTAGACAAGATTCTCAAGAGCAGAGATGTCTCTCTCCATACAAAGATTTGACTTGTTCAAGCCATGGTATTTTCAATAAGATCATATGGATGCGAAAGCTGGACAGTGAAAAAGATAGACAGGAAGAAAATTGATGCCTTTGAATTATGGTGCTGGTGGTGAATACTGCGAATATCATGGACTGCCCGAAGAACAAACCAGTCATTACTAGAGGAGATCAAACCTAAGCTTTCTTTAGAAGCTCAGATCACAAGACTTCAACTTTCATACTCTGGACACATCATGCGAAGAGAGAGATCATTAGAGAAAGACATCATAATTGGCAAGAGAGAAGGTCAATGCAAAAGAGGAAGGCCAGCAATGAGATGGATCGATACAATAACAGCAGCTACGGGTACCAGTCTGTCAACAATGAGCCGCCTGACTGAAGACTGAACACAATTTAGGACAACTATCCAGAGGGTCGCCATGAGTCGACACCGACTCAACGGCACTTAACAGCAACAACATGTATGGATGATGAGGAAAGCAAAGACAATAAGGACATGTCTCTGCCTACAGAACCCATAATCTACCTATATGAGACAGGTTTTGCTTTAGACTCAAGTGCTTAAGTAAAACTATGCTGATAACTGCATCTAAAAATGTCAGTTTTGCCAGTACTAGAATATAACAGTGTTGCCCTTCAGTCTCCTGATTTCCTGAGCTAAAGCAAAAGATTGGCACCACTTGGGACATGCGGCACTTATTAGCTGGTGAGCATATCTCACACAGCATCCTGCTCCAAACTCAATAATATTTGTGGGCCAGAAGAGGTATAGCAACTCTTGATATTCCAGTAAAACTCTCTACTTTGCACATCAATGGCTGACAAGGGGTTATTCACTCACCGTTGACCCTTACTATTTGCCTCCCAGAGCCCTCACTATTGAATCTAGTTCAGGGTAGACGTCTGCTCCAAGCCTTCTGGAACCAGAGATTCCCAACTTTTTTGGTTGTGTGGATTCCTTTTTAACTTTCAAAAACTTCATGGACACCCCCTCCCCTCCTTTTCTTTCTCACCATTATTGCTGGATTCTTTCTCCTCGGCACCAAGTTTGTCCCCACTTGCTCTATCTTCCATGTCCTTCCTGTCTCTAGATCTCTCTCCTCTGCTAATTCCCTGCAGACCAGCTGTCTCTCTCGAGCCAGTTCCTACCAATCTCTCTTTTCCCCATGACCAACCCCCTCCTCTCCACATAGCCTTGGGTTTTTTTCTCTATCCTGCAGATACCTTGTAATACACTCACGGGCCCCAAGTTGGGAACTACTGTTTTAAGAGAAACATTTTTTAAAGAATTTTCTTCACGTTAAAAAATCATGGGAACTGAATTGGGCTGTGTCACCTTGAAAAGCAAAAGAAGTGTCGGGGAAAAACAAACAAAGTTTCATTCCAGAAGTTTTTCCTTCTGCTTTTAGAGAGACAGTATTGTTTTCTGCTGGTGCTTAAACCTCTAATCATCTAAAAAGATCTTTGTCAATCCAACACATTCAGTACACACACCCTTCTCTTTCAGTGTTACCTCCTCACATGTAAACATTTTCTTGTATTCAAACAGTATATTATATGCTGCTACACACATACCATCATTGGTGCTAATAGATACCACATAATATATGTGTGAAAATGAAAACCCTGACTGAGAAAGATTATCAAGAAATAAATCTTAAGATTTGCAGCTGGAATCCTATCTGGGAGATGGTAAGTCCTACAGGATCCTGTTAATGATGGGAGAATCTTCCTCCTCTAGTCCAGTTCTGGTTGACATATCATGAAGGAGCTGAAAGAATAAAAAAGGTCAAATCAAAAATCATGCTTTGCAGACAAACCTGAACTTGAAATACAAAATGGCACAATACAGTGCATATAGAGCCAACCGGTGAACCTGATCAAAGTAATAGGACAAATTGACAAAAAAAAGAACAAAAAATAACTGTGATTGGATGGTATTATATACCCCAGAGTTTAAAAAAGCTCAAAAATGAAATTGCAGACTTATTACTAATAGTTTGTAATCTATCATATAAACTGACTGTAGTACCTGGTGTTTGTTCAATGCAAGCCCACTTCAAAAGGGCTCTAGGGAAGCTCTGGAAAACTACAGGCAAGTGAGTCTGATTTTGGTGCTAGGCAAAATGATAGAAGGTATTCTGAAAACCAAAATTATGGCCCTTATAGCAAGACATGGCTTAATGGGACAGAGCGAGCCAAAATTTAATTTACTAAAGGGAAGTCCTGCTTTTCCAGATTTTTTTTTAAAAAGGATGAATTTGTGATATAGTATATCAGGATTTTACAGAACATATTTGACAAAATTTCTCAAGAGAAACTCCTGAAGCAATTCAAAAGTCATGGGATAGGAAGCACTACCCTGTGGTGGATTGGTAACTGTAGATGTTATTTTCTAATCCTCTAAGTTCAGTGCTCATTGGATTGAATATAATTTAACTGAAAAATAGAAATCAAGTAGAATGTTTTATCCAAGTTCTCTGACCTTGTTCTATGTAAAAACCAAACAATGTGTTGTTATGGTATGTTGTTTATATTGTGAACCGCGCTGATGCTGAATAGAGCGGTATATAAGAGCCTGTAATAAATAAATAAATAAATAAATAAATTAAATCAGGCCTTGAAAAATTTTGTGCAGATTTAAGAGCCAGTGCTTGTGACCGCCTTATATCCTCCTCACTCTGTTGTGTCTCATGCTGGTCTCATATTCTCAAGTCTCATGATCACTAGAGTTCCTACTCCATGCGTCATCTTTAGATAATAACAGTTATAGCTTCAAATAGCAAGTGGGTGTGTGGTATAAAGGTGGTGTGCCTTTCTGTGCGTGGGATGTGGCAGTGGGTTGGGTGCAGGGTCGCGGTTCGTGTGTGTGCTGCAGAGCTAGGGAGACTTGTGTGTGTGATGTGCGAGGTGGGATGCCTATGTCTGCGTGTATATGCATGTATGTGTATGTGTATATGCATACAGTATGGAGGTGAGGTGCCTGTATGTGTGTACAGTGTGGAGCTAGGGTGCGTGTCTGTTCTACGGAGATAGGATGCCTGTGTGTGTAATATGGAGCTGGGGTGCATGTCTGTTCTACAGAGTTGAGGTGCCTGTGTGTATTGTATGCACTAGAGTGCGAGTCTGTCCTATAGTTCTTGTGTGTGTGTTCTGAGGGCGGGGGGGAATGCACCCATTGGCAGACAAGTATTGTGCTCTTTTGTCCCTGGACATTCATCACTTTAACCTCCAACACTTTGCATTTTTCCTTCTCCCATCCCCACACTCTGTTCCCCTTCTAGACTTTCTCCCCTTCTCCCAGGTACTCTCACCCCCCTGACCTCCATCCTCTTTGACCCCCCCCCTTTTTTTTAAGTTACTGGTCCTTTATGTTTCTGCAGCTTTACTCCCCCCCCCCCCATCTAACTTTTTTTTTTCTAGTGCAGGCCCCAATTGGCTCTCCTCTTCTGCCCATGGAAGATGGAATCCCCATGGGCAGCCTGCTGCCATGATCATGACCTTCCCCTCATATTCTACCAGTGGGGATCTGATCTCCTGTGGCAGAAGAGAAGAGGAAGACAGTGATCATTGCCCAGTTGCAAACTGTCTGCCCAAGGGATTCCATCTTCTGAAGCACAGACAGCTTGCATCTGGGCCCCTTCTGCCCATGGGGATCCAATCTCCTACAGGCAGACAGAAGGGCTCTGGACTGGATGGTATACATCTGAGGGTACTGAAAGAACTGAATTATGAGATTGCAGACCTACTATTAGTAATCTAATGAACTATCATTAAAATCATCTGTAGTACCTGAAGAGTGGACAATGGCCAATGTGACACTAGTATTTAAAAAGAGTTCCAGGAGTGATCCGGGCAATCTGTAGTTTCCCGGATCACGCCTGGAACTCTTTTTAAATAGTGGTGTTACATTGGCCATTGTCCACACTTAAGGTACTACAGATTATTTTAATGATAGTTCATAGATTACTCTTCCTCTTCTCTTCTGCCACAGGAGATCAATTCCCCACTGGTAGAATATGAGTGGAAGGTCATGATCATGGCCTGAAAGGCAGCAGGCTGCCCATGGGGATTCCATCTTCCATGGGCAGAGGACCGGGCAAAATGGTAGAAACCATTATAAAGAATAAAATTACTGAACATGCAGATAGTCATGATTTAATGGAAGAAAGCCAACATGGATTTAGCCAAGGAAAGTCTTGTCTAATTAATCTGTTATATTTTTTGAGGGTGTGAATAAACAGGTAGATAAAGATGAGCCAGCTGACATTGTATATCTGGATTTTCCAAAAGCCTTTGACAAGATCCCTCATGTGAGTTTCTTGAGGAAATTAAAAAGTTATGGAATAGAAGGCAGTGTACTATTGTGGATAGGAACTGGTTAAAAGAAAACGGAGAAAAGGACTAAATGGCCAATTTTCTCAGTGGAGAAAGGTGAATAGTGGAGTACCACAGGGATCTGTGCTGGGCCTATTGCTTTTTAACATTTTCATAAATGACCTGAAAATGAAAACAAGTGAGGTGAGCAAATTTGTAGATGACAGAAAATTATTCAAAATTGTTAGAACACAAGAGGACTGCAGAAAAAATGCAAGAAGACCTTCAGAAATTGGGAGACTGGGCATCCAAAAGGCAGATGAAATTTAATGTGGACAAATTTAAAGGTGACTATTGTAGTTGATATGGAAAGGCAGACTAGATAGGCTATGTGGTCTTTTTTCTGCTGTCATGTCATGTTTCTAAGTGCAGTTATACACTTAGGGAAGAACAACCCAAACTACAATTACACGATGCAATGTCCCACATTAGGAATTGCCACCCAGGAAAATGATCTGGCTGTCATTGTGGATATGTTGAAACCCTCTGACCAGTGTGCAGCGGTGGCCAAGCAACCAAATAGAATGCTGGAAATCATAAAGAAAGGAATAAAGAATAAAACAAAAGAGATTCTTTTTTGTGTTGTAATTTATATTTTATTCATTTCAACATATTCTTACAACTTAATTCAAACCTTTGACAGTTTGTCATATCAGTTTACAGTAACATATTGATAACTGCTCCTTTGGAACTCCCTTCCACATGAGCTGCGCAACTGCGTGAGCCACACTGATTTCCGGAAAAAGTTAAAGACCCATCTCTTCCTTGATCATTTTTCTCTCCCACCCTAATACCTATACCCCTTATTTTTACCTCCCTGCCCATTTTCCATCAAACCTTACAATGCCCCCTTCCGTAGCTTTACACATACATATGTAAATATGTAAATAGTTGATCATTATTGTTCACTGTAATTAATTGTATATTATAATTTAGTTCTTCATGTTGTTTTATTCTGTATCTTGTTATTCTATTCGTTCCTTGTAAACAGTTGAAATACACTGCTTTTTATTGTTCTATGTAAACCGTTTTGATTCGTAGAAAGACGGTATATAAAAAATGTTAAATAAATAAATAATAAATAACTTAAGGTGTTCTATTCCTCCCCCCCCCCCACTTACCCCCACTTCTCTCCTCTTCTTACCCCTCCTTTACACAGATTATCTTATTTAGTACTATATTGTATTGTTTATTCATTTAGTGTATTATATTTGGTTCCTTTGTCTTCCCCCATCACTTTCTGTACCCCTTCCACCCTCAACACTATCTTCCTATATTTTCTCATAGTGTGTTTTCTATATGCTACTATTGCGCATAAACTCCATACTTGTTCCAATTTTCCTACTATTTCTTTTTCTTTTAGTGGTGGTATTTCTACATTCTTCCACCATCTGAGAAGACTCATACATGCTATTATTATACAGTATTCTAAAAAGGATGCTATGTCTTCGTGTCCTTCCCGCATTGCCTCATTTAAGGCTACTATGGCTGGAGTTAGTTTAACTTGTATCTTGGTAATTTCCTCATACAATCTCTCTACCTTTTCCTAGTATGTTTGTACTTTTGGACAGTCCCAAAGCATATGTAATAGTTCCCCTCTTTCCCCACATCCCTTCCAGCACTCATTTGAGCTATCAGGATAAATGGCTTGTAATTTGGCTGGCGTCCAGTACATTCTTAGCTGGACCTTTAGACTATTCTCCAGGAACGGTGTCCCGGATGCTAGTTTATATGCTCTTTCATATATGTCTTTTTCCATCTATTTGTTACAAGGCCCTGGTATTTCTTCTTCCCATCTCTTCTGGCTTTTTGACTTCTCTCCCTTTTTGGTTATCATTTTATATAGTTTAGATATTAATCCTTTCTGCAAGCTTTGTTTCCCCATCAGCTCCTCAAATGATGAGGGTTTGGCCAGTAAGTTTAGTTTTATCTCTTTTTTGTTGAAGGAAGTACCATATTTGCACATATGCATCGTGATTTATCGCCTCTAACTGATATTCCAGTTGTAGCTCCTTGAACACTCTGATTTCTCCCCCCCCTTCCTATCATTTGGCCTAGCCTTTCCAGCCCTTTACTTGCCCATATCGCATACATCTTTGTTGTTTTCCCCGGTCTAAACTCTTCTATACCTTGAATAAATGTGTGTCTAGAGTATTTTTTCCCACCCATAAGATGTCTTTTCTATTTTCTCCACACTTGAAAGGTGAGTTCTCTGTATGGATTTTCATCCTCTTCTCCCCTTTTCCTTTCCGTGGGATCCCACATCTTTGCTTCCCTACTTTCTTCCTTTCCTGTTTCAATATGTGCCCAGCTTGGGGTGTCCCTTCCCTCTCCACATGCAAATAATGATCTAAGTTGTGCAGCTGTGTAGTAGTTAGCTATGCAGGGTACTCCCAATCCCCCTTCTTCTTTTGGCTTATGCATGATATTCTTTGCTACCTTTGGGAATTTTACTTCCCAAATAAATTGCATAATTTTGCAACTTTCCCATTTCCTTTTTAGACTCCTTATATGGCAAGGACGCAAACAGAATTTATTTATTTTATTTATTTAGCTGTATTTATATCCCGCTTTTCACCGGATCAAAGCGGTGGAACATACAATAATCAAGTACAAGGGTTTGGGGCCGTCACCTGGTGGCCAACAATAATGATTGTTAACAATTAATTGGGACGTAGACATAGACATTGTGTTATGGTTACATATGACATATGTTCAGGGGGACGAAATATGGTGGTTGGGAGGGAGTCAGTGGTGGGTGCTTGTCTCTGTTCCGAGGAATTCTTGGAATAGTGCAGTTTTAAGTTGTTTCCTGAAGGATAAGAGGTCTGTGTTGCTTCTGATGTGATTTGGTAGAGAGTTCCAGAGGGATGGTGCATATAGTTCGAAGGCTCTGTTGCAGGTCCGTTGCTTGTATTTCGTTCTTTTGTGTGGGATGGTGAGTGAGTTATTGGTGGTTTGTCTGGTTGTTCTGCTGTGCTGAATATTGTTCAGAAACAATATTCATAGTAATACATTCATTTTTACTACTGCTATGTGTCCCAACCAGGACCGATATAGTCCCATCCATTTGGAGAGGTCCCTGCTAATATTTTCTGTCATTACTTGGTAGTTCCACTGTTTAATATTTTCAAACGGTTTCCCTAGCTGTATCCCTAGATATCTAAAGTGCTGTTTAACCCACTTAAATTTAAAGTATGTTTTTAATCTTTCTTCCAGGTTCTGTGTTAGATTGAAACCCAACACTTTTGGTTTGATTTATTTTATATCCTGCTATTCTGCTATACCTCTTTATAACTCCTATCAATATTGGTAGTGTACGAGGTAGTTATAGGTTGTCTCAAAGTAAAAATGACATCATCTGCAAAGAGCATGATTTTTTTCTCCAGGAACAAGCAGGAAGTCAGTCCTCACATATGGGTGATGCCGATGGAGCCCCACATAGAGCATTTCCCCAGCTTTCAAAGAAAGCCTTTGGGAATGCTACCATGCATGCGTGATCCTCTTTCTGCCCAAGGGGTGCCATCTTGTTCAGTCTCCTTTTTTCCATGGAGCACAACAGATGTAGTCCTCTACTCCCCCAGAAAAAGTTCTAAAAATCCTTCTGTATCTCTGGTTTGCATACTGGTTCCCTTCCCACCTCGAGCCGGCACCCTCGGTGCCATCCTCTGCTCTCCTTTTCATTTTTTTCCTTGAGGTTCCTCCTCGACTGGCCTTAGTGCCAATTTTCACATGGGGTCATCAACCCCGGCCGGGTGTTCTCTCACCAGGACTCCCAGTGGGTTCAAGAAATGCAACCGCTACAGTCAGACTATTTCAGTTAAAGATACCCATGATTGCTGTCTCCACTGCCTGGGCCCAGACCACAACAACTTCACCTGTGACCGGTGCCAGGCCAAGACCCCCCAAACTAATAAAAAGCGGTCGGAGTTGCAGGGGAAGCTGTTCCCAAGATCCGACTCTGCCCCAGCTTTCCCATCACCGAACCCCAAAGCCGGCACTTCACGTGAGGTCTGGGCGTCCTCGGAGTCCTGCGGCGGCAGTTCCTCTGGCGTGGTCCCGGACCCTCCCACAAAAAAAAAAGAAGGCACCGAAGCCTGCTGAGGTGCCCCCGATGAAACCTGGCAAAGTCCCGCGACAGGACTCAGGCAACTCCGAGTAGCGCCCTCAGAAAATCTCAAGACAGGAGTCCTTGGCTGGCAGAGACTGCATCAGGACCCGTGATCTCGTAATCCTCCTCGAGGATGCACTTCGGAGTGCCAGTGTCGGACCCGAGGCCCTAGGGGTCCACACCAAAGGCTGCACAACCATTGGGCCATGAGTCCTGAATGGTGGTCATGGAGCAAAGCATTTCCTCCATCCTGGCCTTGCAGCAGGCATTGATGTCTGGTTTTCCAGCATCATTGGCCCCGACACCAGGCCCCCTGACCTCAGGGGAGTCCCAGGGCATCGAGCTGGGCACCGAGTGCCATCAGCCTCAGGTAAGTCCTCGGCGTCGACCAAGTCTCTGTCATGCCCCTCGGGAATTTGGTCCTCCCTGGTGAGTTTACGGAGAGTCCGACCCTAGATCCTCTGGGGGACCCTGGTTCTTCGGGGCTACCCCAGAGGCCGATTCCTCAACACCCTCGGGATCCGAATGGGAGACCGAGGACGAGGCCTCCCCGGAGACCTCTCGACACAGGGACATTCCCTCTGAGCCCTCTCCCCCAGAGCTTCGGCACCACTCCCCACCTGAGGATGTAGCCATTCATGACTTTGCGACATGGCCCAGGCTCTTTCGGTCCAGTTGGAGTCTGAGGAGGATCCACGCACCAAGGAACTCGAGATCCTGCAATATGAATATCTTCCAAGGAGACTGTCAGTACCGGTTCCGCCCATTCTTGAGAGGCTTCACCTCAGGATGTGGGAGAACCCAGCCTTGGTGCCGGTGATCATTCAGCATCTGAACGCTATCTACTGCCTCCGGAAGGGCCCCGAGTTCAATAAACAGCAACTTCCCCACAACTCCATGGTGGTTGAGTCCTCCGTACATAAACTGAACAGCCAAAAAACGTACTCTTTGGTTCCCCCCAGCAGGGAGGCCCAGACTCTTGACACCCTGGGCCGCAAGTGTTAGGGCGCCATGCTCAGGTGCTGTATCCAGGCATACGAACTGTACATGGGAATGCACTTAAAAGGCCTGATCCAGGAGCTGTCAGGGTTCTTGGCGGACCTTGCTGGGGAAACCCTGCAGAGGTTCCCTTCCCTGGCGGTAGGCATCTGGGACTGTTCCAAATTCCTCTCTAGGGCCGCCTATGACGGGTTCGAATCTGTGGCCAGGGTGGCAGCCGCCGGCATCAGCGCCTGGCGCCAGGCATGGCTACAAACCTCGGACCTCAAGTAGTGGGTGCAAGAAAAGCTGCTGGATGTCCCCTGCAATGGCAAGAACTTGTTCGGGAAACCAATGTTCAACAAGGCAGCTGAAATCAAGGCCGAGGTAGTGACCTGGCAAAGGCTGTCCACAAAGATCTCGACCCTCCCCAAGAAAAAATCCTCAGGGAAAAAGCCCTTTCTCCTGAGAAAAAAGGGCTATCACCAGGCTGGACCCTACTAGTCTTACTCGGGGCAGCAGCACCAGGCCTCACAGCCTAAAAATCCAGGGGCATGTGCCCCGGAAGCCCAAAGCCCCCAAACCCCAGACAGCAGTCCCCACCCAACAGGGGGGAAGCTTTTGACTCCCTGGACAGGGCCTCCCCTTCCCCAGGAGTTCTACCAGCCCACAGGGGGTCGGCGGCCTCATTTGCCCACAACTGGTCCAGCATCACCACAGACAAGTGGGTCCTGCAGGTGGTGAGGGTGGGTTACCACCTCCATCTACAGCAGAACCCTCCAGACTTCTTCCCAGGAGAACCATCACAGTCTCTCCTCCACCAGGCCCTGCTATGAGGCAGAACTCACAGGCTTACTCAGGGATAGGGCAATGGAGCCTGTATCCGAACACCTCTGGGGAAAGGGATTCTACTCAAGGTATTTCCTTGTCCCAAAAATAACAGGGGGCCTCCACCCCATCCTGGTGAGGGAGAAGTTCAAGATACTCTCCCTTGGGACACTGCTGCCCTACTTCTGCAAGGGAGACTGGCTCTGCTCCTTGAACCTCAAGGACGCATACACTCACATCCTGGTCCATCCCTCCCATAGACAGTACCTTTCATGGTGGGGGGGCAGCACTATCAGTACAGGGTACTACCATTCGGCCTTACCTCCTCTCCAAGGATCTTCACAAAGTGCTTAGTTGTGGCCGCCCATGTGCGTCTCAAAGGGGCCCACATCTTCCCCTCTGTGGATGACTGGCTCATAAGAGGCAGCATGGCCCTCGAGGCCAGCCAAGCCGCAAGGCTTACAATTCACACCCTGCAGAAGTTAGGCTTCGTCATCAACTACCCCAAGTCCAGCCTCTCTGCAGTTCAAGACCTGGAGTTCATAGGAGCCCAGCTGGACACTCTGCAGGTCAAGGCCTTCCTCCCGATAGAGAGGACCCATCGCCTGATGCAGTTAATGGAGAAGGTTCAAAGCTGCAGGTCGTTGCTGGCTCGCCTACTCCTCCGCTTGTTAGGCCACATGGCCTCAACGGTTCATGTCACGCTCTGGGCTCGCCTGCACATGCAAGCAGCCCAGTGGTGCCTCAGATCCTAATGGACAAAGGCCACAGGCAAGCTAAGAGACAGGGTAAGGGTCACCTACCAACTGGCGGTCTCCCTCAACTGGTAGCAGTCCCCACAATACTTCAGGGCAGTGATGCCTTTTCAAGCACTAGCACCAGAAAAGATCCTGACAATAGATGCCTCCCTGGTGGGCTGGGGTGCAAATTTCAAGGGCCATTGCACTCAGGAAAACTGGTCCCCAGACGAGTCTCGGTTACAAATTAACATCCTCGAGCTCAGGGCCATTTTCCTGGCCCTACAGGCCTTCCGCTACCTCCTGAGCAACCTCTCGGTCCTCATACAGATGGACAATCAGGTTGCCATGTTCTGTGTGAACAAGCAGGGAGGCATGGGCTCCTACTCCCTCTGTCAGAAGACAGTAGCCCTCCACTCCTTTGCCGTGTGTAACAGCATGCACCTCAGAGTGGTATATGTGCCGGGCCAGGACAACCTCCTGGTGGACAGGCTCAGCAGGGTCATTCACCCACACAAGTGGCATCTGGATCCCAGGGTGACACAGAGGCTTTTCCACCTCTGGGGCCAGACCCTGGCTGGACCTGTTCACTTCCCCAGACAATGCACAGCTGCCCAGATTCTGGTCACCTCAGCCACACCACAACAGGGTGGCAGGGTGGATGCCTTCCTCGTCTCATGGTCGCGGGGCCTGCCTTATGCATTCCACCAACCCCTCTAATAGCCAGGTGCCTTTTCAAGATCCAGAGTGATCATGCCGCAGTAATCCTGGTTGCTCCCAGGTGAGTCAGGCAGCCCTGGTTTCCCCTGCTACTCTCCCTGTCAGTGGCCCCCGGGTGGCACTGGGCCATCAGCCGGATCTTCTTTCGCAGGAGAGGAGCTACTTTCTCCACCCCAACCTGGCATCCCTGATGTTAACTACATGGATGCTGAAAGGGTAGCACTGGCCTCCTTCAGTCTCATAGACGAAGTGCAAGAGATCCTCCTGGCCTCCTGGAAACCTTCCACCAGGAGCGCCTGTACCTTCAAGTGGAAGGAGGTTCTTTTGTTGGTGTGCAGAGCAGAATGTGAATCCCTTCTCCTGCCATCTACAGCTCATTCTGCAGTACCTGCTACATCTCTCCCGCTCAGGGCTGAAATCGAATTCGGTCAGGGTGCATCTCAGCACCATAGCAGCTAATCATCACCCTGTGGAGGGTAGGCCCCTCTCCAGCCAGCCCTTGGTCTCCAGGTTCCTTAGAGACCTGCTGCTATTGAAGCTCCCCTCCGTCCACCTTCACCAGAAGGGGATCTCTGCCCGGAAAGTGAGTGAGCTGCAGACCCTGGTGGCATATCCACCTTTTACCAGGTTCTATATGAACAGGTTTGTGCTTTGCAAGCACCCAAGTTCTTCCCAAAGGTGGTTTGTACTTTCCACCTCACCTTGAATCAGGAGGTGGTCCTCTCCACCTTCTTCCCACGACTTCATGCCGGTAAGGCAGAGTCAGTCCTGCATATCTTGGATTGTAAGAGGGCCCTGTCCTTCTATCTACAGAGGCCCACCACAAAGCTCCTCAACTCTTTGTCACTTATGACCCCAGCAGACCTGGGCTGCCTGTGACCAAGCGAACCCTGTCCACTTGGGTGGTCGACTGTATTTCTCTCGTTTATGAGCGAGTCGGCCTCTCCCTGGAGCACTGGATCACTACTCATCGTGTGAGGGCTATGGCCACATCGGTGGCCAACCTACATTCAGTGCCAGTGACAGAAATTTGTAAAGCTGCCACGTGGTCTTCAGTACATACGTTCACAGCTCACTACTGCCTCAAGAGTGAGTCCTGCAGGGACAGTGCCTTGACCAGGCAGTAATCTGAAGCAACCTCGGTGTATAGGCAACTCCTGCCTTCCAACCCTTCTGTGTTCAGGCTACCGGAGTAATGGTGATGCTGGATGATGGGGTCTGCAGAGTCTCTTAGTAGGGACTCACCCTCTGTGACTCACGACCTCCTTATTTATTTATTTAAACAGATTTGTATTCCGCCTTTTCCTTCAATCAAAGCGGTCACAAAACAATACAATACAAGTATAAACATAGGAGACTATAACATGTACAACATATACCACTTTTCATACAATCAAAGCAGTAGTAAAACACAGGGTGTACATTACATTACATGCATAGGATAAATACATAGAACAAACACAGGATAGGTTACATTCCATTACATACGATCTAGAAGGGGTGGAAACTGTCCATGCCACCATACCTCGCCCAAAGGCCATACCCGCTGGGAACTACAACAAATATAGACGCCACGGACCAACGCCTAAGGGCCACGCCAAAGGGCCCTCTGGCGAGGCCCTCAGGCGCGGGCCCGCAAGGCGCGGGCGCGCTTCAGAGTCGGCGGTTTAGAAGCCGGTGTCCAGGGCTGTGTAAGGCTGCTGATTGGTGGGGCATGGAGGTGAGGAGGAGCTCCCGCTCACTCCCTCCGTTGATGGCTGTTTCCCCTCGTTCTGCCAGCGCGCCTCAGTCGGCGGTTTAGAAGCCGGTGTCCAGGGCTGTGTAAGGCTGCTGATTGGTGGGGCATGGAGGTGAGGAGGAGCTCCCGCTCACTCCCTCCGTTGATGGCTGTTTCCCCTCGTTCTGCCAGCGCGCCTCAGTCGGCGGTTTAGAAGCCGGTGTCCAGGGCTGTGTAAGGCTGCTGATTGGTGGGGCATGGAGGTGAGGAGGAGCTCCCGCTCACTCCCTCCGTTGATGGCTGTTTCCCCTCGTTCTGCCAGCGCGCCTCAGTCGGCGGTTTAGAAGCCGGTGTCCAGGGCTGTGTAAGGCTGCTGATTGGTGGGGCATGGAGGTGAGGAGGAGCTCCCGCTCACTCCCTCCGTTGATGGCTGTTTCCCCTCGTTCTGCCAGCGCGCCTCAGTCGGCGGTTTAGAAGCCGGTGTCCAGGGCTGTGTAAGGCTGCTGATTGGTGGGGCATGGAGGTGAGGAGGAGCTCCCGCTCACTCCCTCCGTTGATGGCTGTTTCCCCTTATGGGTTGCTGTTGGTGCTGTTGTGGTTTAATCCCTGGCAGCCTGGAGCTAGGGCGTCCCATATGTGAGGACTGACTTCCCACTTGTTCCTGGAGAAAGCATAGTTACTCACCTGTAACAGGTGTTCTCCAGGGACAGCAGGAATCAGTCCTCACAACCCTCCCTCCTCCCCTGGGAGTTGCCTCCTTTACCTTTCTTTACCCTTTCACCGTTGCCTAAGCTATGTCATCTGACTGAACAAGATGGCACCCTTTTGCAGGAAGAGGACCACGCATGCATGGTAGCATGCCCAAAGGCTTTCTTTGAAAGCTGGGGAAATGCTCCGCGTGGGGCTCCATTGGCGTCGACGTCACCCATATGTGAGGACTGATTCTTGCTGTCCCTGGAGAACACCTGATACAGGTGAGTAGCTACGCTTTTCCTCCTGTCCCCCTATCTGAACTCCCTTTATGTCCGTTTCCTGTCGTACATACTCTGCCAATGACTCAATCATTAGAGCAAATAGGAATGGTGACAGTGGACACCCTTACCTTGCTCCCCTTGCCAGGTCAAAACTCTCAGAATATCCTCCATTTACTCAAACCTTCACTCTTGGATGCTCGTAAAGTGCCCTTATCCATCTTAAAAAAATTCTCTCTGAAGCCCATTTGTTCTAGCACTTGAAACATATACTACCATTCCACCCAGTCAAACACTTTCTCTGCATCTACTGTTACCAGTATTGCTTGTTCTTTTGATTTCTGGAGATGCCAGGCAATATTTAGTAGTTTTCTAATGTTGTCACTCCCTTGTCTCCCCTTTACAAACCCTGTTTGATCTTTATGAATCGATTTAGGTACTACATCCTGGATGCGATTCGCTAATACCTTTGCTAGTATTTTTGCATCTGGATTAATCAATGATATAGGTCTGTAAGAGCCACACCCCCTCTATCTTTACCTGGTTTTGGTAAAATTGTGATACCCGCCTCCTCAATGGTTTTCGGAATCCCTTCCCCTTGGAGAACTTTATTAAAAACTGGGGTTAGAATCAGTGTTACCTGATCCATCATTACTCTGTAAACTTTTGCCGTAAACTCATCTAATCCAGGGGCTTTCCCTATTTTGAGAGTTTTAATGGCTCTCTTAACTTCTTCTTCACTAATTCCCTGCCCTATTCGTTCTTTATCTTCTGGTTCTGCTTGTTTCAAGTTGCATTAGTCTAGGAATGTTGTTGTCTCTTCCTATCCATTTATGCTTTTACTTTTTATATAAATTTCTATAGTATTCTTGAAATACTTTACTATTTACTTTACTATTATGGATCCCAACTATGTATGCTGCTTGCCTTTGGGTTTTCAAGCTACTGTCTAGAATTTTGCCCGCTTTATTACCTCCTTCAAAGTGCATTTGTTTCAACACTGCTAATCTGTAGACTATTTCCTGAGCTCTTAACTTGCTTAATTCTCCTGGTGCTTTAATTAACTGCAATTATAACCGGATCCTGGTCACTCTGATGTTTTCCTTCTAATTCTGCTTCCACTTTCCCTTTCTCTTTCTTTATTCTTGCTGCCAAGCTAATTAGCTTCCCCCTAATTACTGCCTTCAGCCCATCCCACACCGTTCCCAAGGATACCTCATCATTTAAATTGAAGTGCAAGTATTCTTGTATATCTTTTCAAAGCTTATCCACTTGATTATCCTCTTGTAGTAGTGAGTCATTTAGTTTTCAAAATTTAATTCCCTCATCTTCCTCACCTAACTCAAATGTTACACTAACTGGGACGTGATCTGTCCAAGTTATCATGCCTTGTTCTGCCTTCTGTGCCCTTCATAACCACTTCCCACTTCCCCAAATCATGTCCAGTCTACTATACATTCCATGTACGTGTGAATAGAATGTGTACTTGCGCTCTCCTGGGTGTCTGCTTCTCCAGATATCTACCAACCCTAATCTCTCTTTCAGTTTCTTCAAACTCTGCCTGTCCCCTCGACCCCCACATGCCTGACCTCCACTATTGTTTAGTCTTGGATTACTAGTTAAGTTAAAATCTCCTCCCAAGATTATGGCGGTATCTCCCAATTCTTCTAGTTCTTTTAGTATTTTCCCATAGGATTCCCCTTGACATTCATCAGGGACATATAGGCTTATCACCCAAACCACCACCTCTGCTATTAATAGGCGGACCTGTACCTATCTCCCTTCTTTGCCTCTGCTCAGTTCTACTACTGATTGGCAGTATGCTTCACTTATCAGAATCCCCACCCCTCCTTTGCGGGGTTTTTCTCTTCGTCCTGCTAATACTGCTGTTGGGTAATGCTTTGAAGTTAACATGTATTCTTGCCCTACCCGGAGATGTGTCTCCTGTACACAAAGGATGGCTGCAATTTAGCATCTGCCTTTTTTTTTTCTAATAGTTGTCTTTTGCGCCAGGTGCGCAATCTCTTAGCATTTATTGTGACTATCGTTAGTTTCTTCTTTTTCTTGTTCTTATTTATGGCAATGTTCCCTCCTTTTCCTCCTATTCTCCTTCCTCCCCCTTCAGTTACTCTCCCTCCTCCCTTCCTCCTACCCTCCTCCTGTCCCCCTCCTTCTCTCCCCCTCCTTCTCTCCCCCTCCTTCTCTCCTTACTCCTTCCCTTCCATGCTTCCCCCTTTCCCCCTTTCCCCCTCCTTCCCCTTCTCCACCTCCTCCCCATCCCCCTTCCCCCTCCCCCCTTCCTCTTTCACCTCCATGTCTAGAGGCGTTGTCTAGAGTAGTGCATCCCTTGCCTCCCCTGCCTTCCTGTCTGTCTCTTCTTCCCCCTCTTCTTCCCACCCCTTCCCTATGTCGTCTGTATACCCTTTGATCCCTTACCTAACTACCCCCTTACTTCCTTTGCACTCTTACTCCCTCCCTTCCGTGTATCCTACCCCTTCTGCTCTTTCTTGCATTTTATTCTTTTTGCACTTGTTACCTTCCTTCCTTCCCCCCTTAATATGGATGCATTGCACATAAACCATTATTCAAGCATTTCAAACATTTCAACCCAACATTTCAAACATTTAACCCTTTCAGTAACAGCTCTATTCCCTTTTTACCCTTTTTCTTTCTCCTCCATTCTTCCACCTCACTTTATTATTATTATTTATAGTATTTTTGTTATTTTAGTGTGTCTCATCTTTTAGATCCATCATTGCAGTCTTTGCTTTTTCCCTCTTTTTGTTCTTGCTATAATCCTCTTGTTTTGCTTATTTCATGTCGTCATCCTTTTTGCTGTTTTTGTCCCGTCACCTCTATTCCTTGCTCGTTTAAGGCTCTCCGTTGACTCACCCCTGATTCTTGGAGTGCTACTTTGGCGGCCTCAATTGATTGCACTCGCCATGTTTTCCCATTCTGGGTAAATGATAGTCCAAAAGGATGTGTAATCATCTGTATTTAATTTCCGCTCTTCTCAGGGCTTGTGTTGCTGGTTGCATAGCCCTTTTGCGTTGTAGGGTCCCTGCAGATAGATCCTCGTATATATTCACCAGGTAGCCCTGCCAATTAAAGGTCCCAAGGCTTTTCATTTTAGTCTTGATGCGTTCCTTCATTTTATACCTTGTCAGACAGATAATAATGTCTCTCAGTGTATTCACTCTTGGTACTCCTAGTGCTCTATGCACTCTTCTATTAATATGTCCTCGGGGGTTACTGCTTCCCCCCCCCCCCCCTTTCTTGAGCACTTCAGAGCACACTGAGACTGCCACTTTTGCACTGTCCTGAAATTCTTTATCCTCTGGTATTCCCAGAATCTCTAGATTGTTCCTTCGGAAGCAGTTTTCCAAGTCTTCCAGCTTATATTGAATTGTGTCTTGCCATTTTTGTGTTTTGGATATCCACTGTTGTGCTTCTTGGTGGTATTCTCTCTTGTAAGCGGTTCTCATGGTTTCATGCTTTCTGTGTTAGCTCCGCTATGTCCTCTTTTAAGTTGCCAATGAGTTCGCTCAATTCTGTTTTCACCGCTTGGACCTCTGTTTTTATCTCTGTGAACCACTTTTGTAGTTCTGGTTTTGTTATTCCTGATCCTGAGTGTTCATTTGTGCCTGTGACTTAGCATGCTCTATATTTCCAGTCTGTCTCATGCTGCTTTCCATCATTTTCATTTCACTACTGCTCATGCTTGGCCCCGCATATGCGTACTCTTAAATCCGCTGCCTTTCTTCTTGTTGTCATCTTGTCCTTTTTGGCCCAGTTTCCCAGAATTGTATTGCTGCGTTTGTTTTTTTTTCCCTTTTTGCATGGATCTAACTGCTTGATTTGGCTTTGTTTCTGTAGCTCATATTTTAAATTAGCACTGCATCCAGTCATTCCTTTTTACTTGCATGTGCTTTTCAGCTGCCTTCTCCCCCCAGCTCTGCTGTTTCTGCCTGCTTCCATGCCATGTTTTATGTTGCAGACCTTATTTCTGAACTTTCACTTTTACCTTTGCTCTCCGGTTGTAGATTTCGAGCTCTTACTTCCCCCTCTTATTGTAGTTTCACTCTGCCCTTGTTGGTGCTTCTGGTTCTCCTCTCCTCCGTTCGCCATTTTGCTTTTCTTGTGCTTTTCTGGCGGAACTCTGTTTTTTGGCATTTGCTTACTGCTGTGCACCACCACGTCTCCTCCTTTCCTCTCTTGTTCTCGGAGCTCTCCGCTGTCCGTTTTGCTTTGCTCCATGATCTCGGGAGGGTTTTTGTTATGTTTTAACAGGGTTGGCGCTGGAGCGGTTCCCTTACACTGCCATCAGGTTCAGTGACGTCACTTCCTCCCCCAAAACAAAGGATATTCTTATGTATCTGTATCACTCCATGGTACAATTCTGGTCACCATATCTTTAAAAAGTGTCACCACGTGGCCAGCCCTCCGCCTAGGGCGCAGAGGATTGGTCTGCCATGATAATTTCTCTATGCAGAAAGTGAGACTACGGCTAGGGCTCTTGCAAGGCCTCTTGGGATTTGTAGTCCCTTATTAGCTCTCTGATAAAGAAGCAGTTGTAGTCTGAGTGTTTAAGGCAAAATGACAAGGATTTATTTCCCTCACAAACAGAACTTCGGTGCAGAACAAATAAGAACAGTGTCCAGGAGTTTAGCATGAGGATTATATACAATAATTAAGGTAAGTGCTTCTTCACTCTCTGGTTCCCAAAACAATACAGTGCTGGTAGTAAGTACAAACTGAAAATAAACAGCTTCTTGGAACAAAGAAAAATACCTCCTTTTTCTTTGCTATTAACTCAGCACTCTTACTTCCAGGTTTTAACACAGTGACTCAATGTGGTCAGCCAAACACAGCGTGCAATCCATTCGCATATCTGCTATGTCCTCAACATTAGAGTCTATCTGCATATCTTCTATATCAGGGCTGGCAGTGTTTGTTTGCAGACGGTTACTAAGGGATTTAAAATAACTTCCCTCTTTATACCCAGGTGTTTTCCCTTTATACAACTCTACACCACACGGGTTTAAAATACCTGTTATACTGGAGTTTCTTCTGTGGCTCTCCTCTAACTCTTGGCAGTTATAAGGGAAGGTTTCTGTGCTGGGCTCCCATCTGTATAAACTCTGAAGGCTCCCTTCTGATTGCAGAGCTCCCTGCTCTCTCCGTTCCAGCAAGTTCATGGACACAGGGCGTGCCTTCCTTCCTTCAAGTCTGTTGGCTTTTCTCACAGACCGGTAAGAAGTTTCTCTATCAGGTCTCCAACTCCCTGGAGTTTCTGAGACTCTCCAAGCCTGCCTTAGAGGAGCTCTCTCTTCTCTCCTGTCTTCCCTTCCTTGAGCTGCTTCTCTGCCACCACTCCAACTCTCTCTGCTGCCACGGCTCCAACTGCGTTCAAGCTGCAATTATCCGTCCAGCTTGCCCTCTGGCCTCTTCTCCAGCCTGTGTCTGCTACTTCTCCACCTGGCGTGGCTTCCTTCTCTGCCTCCCTCGTGGCTCTCCTCCTGGGAGCTAATGAGGACGTTTTATAATTCTGTTCCCCTGGGCTTGGCTCTGCTCCCACCCTGAACAGGTGTGCTTGATTAAGCTCAGGGCTTGTTATTAGGTCAGAGTCTGGGCCTGTCAATTCAGCTCCTGTCTTTCCCTGTTTACTTTTTCTATGTAAACAGTGAGCCATGTGCTCTAGCTGCCTGTCAGTTTTAAAGGTGGAATCTTCCTTTCTCTCTAATTCCATGGGTTCGGTAGGGGTCTCTACATCACAAAAGATATAGAGGAATTAGGAAAGGTACAAAGTAGAGTGACCAAAATGATAAAGGGGGATGGAATGATACTCCTATGAGGAAAGGCTTAACAAGTTAGGGCTTTTTAGCCTGGAAAAGAGATGGCTGAGAGGAAATACAATACAGCTCTATGAAATGATGAGTGGAATGGGTAAATGTAGATTGGTTGTTTACTCCTTCAAGAAGTAGAAAGACATGGGGACAAGCAATGAAGCTACAATGTAGTGCATTTACGACTAATCGGAGAAAATATATTTTCACTCAATGTGTAAGCAAACTCTGGAATTTCTTGCCAGAGGCTATAGTATATGTTCTCCGGGATCAAGCAGGAAGTCATTTCTCACATATGGGTGATGTTGGCGCCAGCGGAGCCCGTACAGAAGCATTTCCCCAGGTTTCAAAGAAAGTCTTTGGGAGATGCACCATGCATGCATGGTTCCCTTCCCGCCCAAGGGTGCCATCTTGCCTCAGTCTCTTTTTTTGCTGTGGAGCCCACCAGACATCTGTCCTGTTTCCCCAGAAAAAGTGTCTTTTTTGCCTTAAAATTTTCCTTTCTGGTACGCATACCGGTTTCCCTCCCGCCCCCGAGCCAGCTTGCCTTGGCATTGATCCTTAGGTTCATTTTCTTGTTTTTTCTCGAGGTGTCCCTTGACTAGCACTGCACCCTTTTTGGCCGGTAAGCCTCAGATCGTCGCCTGGGTTCAAAGACTCATTTTTCCCCATGGCCTCCAGTGGCTTAAAAAAATGTGATTGGTGCAATAAAATGATGTTCCTCACCGACCCACATGACTGCTGCCTCTGTTGTTTTGGGCCGGACCACGATTACTCGGGATGCAACCTTTGCAAGTCCATGTCTGCAAAGGCCATCAAGAACCACCATAGATCCGACTCTGCACCGGAGTCCCCAGTGACACCACACACCAGGACGCCCTCCAGAACCTCAGTGCCCCGCGATACCCAGGCTGCCTCGGAGTCCTGCAGTCGTGGCTTCTCCAAGAGGAACTCCCGAAAGGCAGAATGAAAGAAGAAATTGGAGCCCTTAAAGAGCGCTTCGGACAATGGGTCTGGAAAAGTTGGTAAATCCCACACCAGGCCCCGTTGTCACCGGTGTGAGTCCGAGGGATCAGAGCAGGAGCGGCCTGACAAACTGCCCCGGAAGAAGTCGTTAACATCAGGCAATCGGCCTCGGACCCCTGAGGCCATCCTAGTCAAGGACTCCCCCTCGACAGAACAGATGCCGGGCCTGAGGCCATCGGTGCCCGCGTCAAAGGCTGTGGCGCCATCTGGCATGGAGACCAGAATGGTGACCTTGGAGTGCAGTATCACTGCTCTCCTGGTACAGCAGGAGGTGTTGATGTCTGGTTCCTCCAGTTTATTTGCCCCAACGACCGGACCCTCAACTTTGAGAGCTTACCCAGTCGTTGAGTCGATCCTCAAACACCACCCACCTCGAGAGACCCATCAGCATTGGACAAAGTCCCAGTCTCGTTCCTTGGGATGCTGGTCCTCTCCGGCAAGTGCACGCAGCTCGGACTGCAGGTTCCCCTGGGGTTGCACGGAGCCTTAGATTCTTCCTCTGGCTTCAAGTCAGACTGGGAGACTGAGAGTTTCCAGACACCCGGTGACATCAAATGTGCCCTCGGATCCGTCTCCACTGGTGTCCCGGTGCTGTTCCCTGCCCGAGGACGTTGCCTTCCTCGACTTTGTGTGGGATATGGCAAAGGCACTCTCATTTGAGACCAAGGTGGAGGAGGACCCCTACATGGAGGAACTTGAGATTCTCCAGTAGGAGGCCCCTCTGATGGAGGCCCTCATGGTGCTCGTCCCTCCGATCCTCCAGCACCTCCTTCTCTGTATGTGAGAAACACTGGTGTCGGTGCCCATTGTGAACAGACGGCTCAACTCCATGTACCAAGTCTGCTGAAGGCCAGGGTTCCAAAAATCCTAGGTCCCTCACAATTCTATGGTCGTCGAGTCAGCTATACAGCAACTCAAGAACCAAAAGACTCATTCATTGGTGCCCCTGGGTAGGGAGGCCCAGACCTTGGATATCCTCTGTCGAAAATGCTACCAGGGCTCGATACTGGGTTGCTTAGTCTAATCCTACTAGTTATACATCATTATGTACTTAAAGGAACTGGTGAGGGAGCTTGCCGGTTTCTCTGCAGGCCTCGATGGGGATCCTCTTTAGCGGTTCAACTCTCTGGCCTTGGCAGTCAAGGAGTGCTCAAAGTTCCTGTCTTGAGCAGCTTATGATGGCTTTGAATCCTCAGCTAGAGTGGCTGCCAGGGGCATTTGGGCCTGACGCAGGCATGGCTGCAGTCGTCTGACCTCGAGCAGTGGGTCCAGGACAAACTCATTGATGTTCCTTGCACCGGAGAGAACCTCTTCGGAAAACCCATGTCAGACAAGTTTGCTGAAATAGAGACTGAGTTCCTGACCAGGACCAGTCTCTCTCGAAGACCTCAGTGCACCCCTGTAAGAAGGCCCCGGAGAAGAAGCCTTTCTTCCCAAGAAAGAAGGGGTGTTTGGTAATGCCCCACAGCAGGGGCAACAGTCCAAGAGGCAAAGGCATGGCCCCCGCAAGCATAAGACCCAGGCACCAGCCCCAGCCTGGAGGGAGCTTTTGACTTCTTGGGTATTGCCTCCTCTCTCCCAGAAGACCCTCAGCAGCCCAGGGAGGGTTTCTGACCCTGTTTGCCCACAGGTGGTGTTCCATCACCACCAATTCTTTGGTGCTGCAGGTAGTCAAGGAGGGATACCTCCTCCACCCGCAACAGACACCACCCTCGTTCTTCCCAAGAGAACCTATAAGGCCTCTCCTTCATCACTCTGCTCCTCACTGAACTCACAGGCCTCCTCACAGACAAGGTGGTGGAGCCAGTGCTCAAACATCTCTGTAGCAAAGGCTTCTACTCCAGATATTTCCTCATTCCCAAGTGAACAGAGGGCCTCAGGCCCATCCTGGACCTATGGGGCTTGAATATATTTCTGGTGAGGGAAAAGTTCAAGATTCTGTCCCTTGGAACACTGCTGCCTGACTTCAAGCAGGGAGGCTGGCTATGCTCCTTAGACCTGAAGGATGCTTATATACACATCCTGATCCATCCCAACCACTGACAATACCTCCTGTTCGCAATGGTAGGAGGTTACTACCAGTACAGGGTGCTACCCTTCGGGCTGGCATCATTGCCAAGAGTCTTCACCAAGTGCCTAATGGTGGTTGCAGCCCACCTTCGTCTTTCCCTACCTGGATGACTGGCTCATAAAGGGAGGCACAGCTGCAGAGGTGTGCCACGCTACCAAGTGCACCATCCATGTCCTGCAGTGTCTGGGGTTCGTTATCAGCTACCCCACCTATTTCTAGCACAATGCCTGGAGTTCATAGGGGCTCGGCTAGACACCTTCCAGGTCAAGGCCTTCCTCCCTCTGGAGAGGACAGAACGCCTCAGGGCACTAGCCACAGATGTGCAACACCGTCAGTTTGTGCCTGCTCATCTTTTCCTCTGCCTGCTGGGCCACATGGCCTCCACGGTCCATGTAACCCCATACACCTGCCTGCATATGAGGGTGGCTCAGCAGTACCTCCACTCCCAGTGGACAGAAGCCACAGGCAGGCTTCAAGACAGGGTAAAAGTGACCAACCAACTGGCAGACTCCCTTGACTGGTGGCAGATCCCCCACCACCTTCAGGCTGGGATGCCCTTCCAGGCACTCACCCCCAGAGGGTCCTTAGTAGAGATGCTTCCCTGCGAAGATGGGGAGCTCATTGTGAGGACCTCTGCATCCAAGGCATCCAGATGGAGTGCCACTTGTAGATCAACCTCCAGGAGCTCCGGACGATATTTCGGGCCCTCTGAGCCTTTCGCCACCGGTTGCTGCACCAATCGGTGCTTGTCCAGATGGACAACCAGGTCGCAATGTTCTGTGTCAACAAACAAGGAGGCATGGGGTTGTACTCCCTCTGCCTCCCGGGCCTGGACAACGCCCTGGCGGACAGGCTGAGCACATTCCTCCAGCCACACGAGTGGTGCCTGGACCCCAAAGTAGCCTCCTGGCTTTTCCAATTCTAGGGCATCCCCCTTGTGGACCTGTTCACCAGCCTGGACAACATGCAGTTGCCCCGCTTCTGCTCCTACCAACCGCACCCGCCCCAGGTGGCAGCAGATGTGTTCCTCATCCCATGGATAGTCCTCCTTTATGCCTTCCCACTGATATCGCTGATTGCCGACCCTCTTCAAGGTCCAGCGCAATAGGGCATCTCTGATTCTGGTAGCCCCCTGGTGGCCTAGGAACCTTGGTTCCTGTTGCTTCTCTGTCTTTCGGTGGTGTTTCTGATTTCCCTGGGCTGCGCCCCAGGACTACTTTCACAGGAGGAGGGCTTTCTCCTGCATCCCAACCTGGGGTCCCTCTCACTCATGGTTTGGCTGCTGAAAGGATAGCTCTAGCTCCCTTCAACATCCCACATGACGTGGAGGAGGTCCTTCTGGTCTTCCTCAAGGCCTTCAAGAGAAGGGCGTATGCCCTCAAGTGGTGGTGATTTTTGGTGTGGTGCAACAAGAGGCAGGCAAACCCGTTCTGCTTGATGCATCTGGTGCTCCAGTACCTACTCCACCTGTCCAGGTGGGACTGAAATCCAACTCAGTCAGAGTGCACCTGAACGCTATTGCAGCGCACCAACCCTCTGTCAAGGGCAAACCCCTCTTGGCTCAGCCCCTTTATCTTCCATTTCCCATGGGGGTCTTATGTTGTCCAAGCCCCCGTCCGTCCACCAACGGCGGAGTGGGATATCAATGGGGTGTTCTCACAGCTCACTAAGCCACTGTTTGAGCTCCTGGTTACTTGCCACCTGCGGTACCTCTCCTGAAAGGTTGTTGTTTTTCTCATACCACTCACGTCAGCTCGCAGAGTCAGCGAGCTCCAGGCTCTGATGACAGAGCCACCCTACATGAGGTTCTACAAGAACAGGGTAGTGCTCCGCACACACCCAAGTTTCTGCCAAAGGCGGTGTCCTCCTTCCACCTCAATCAGGAGGTGATGCTATTCACCTTCTTCCCAAGGCCTCACGCCAGCAAGGCGGAGACTGTTCTCCATACTCTGGATTGTAAGAGTGCCATGTCCTTCTATCTGCAACGGACTTGGGGCCATCGCAAAGCGCCTCAGCTCTGTCTCCTATGACCCCAGCCATTTGGGGCTTCTAGTAACCAAGCAAACTCTATCCGCTTGGGTGGTGGACTGTATTGCTCTTGCCTATGAGCCATGGCTACCTTTGTAGCAAATCTGCATTCCATACCTGTGACAGAAATCTGCTGGGCCGCCACCTGGTCTTCAGTCCATATCCTTGCAGCTCACTACTGCCTGGAGAGGGAGTCCCAATAGGACAGCGCCTTTGGCCAGGCCATGCTCCGTAATCTCTTCAGAGTGTAGGCAACTCCTGCCGTCCGATCCTTCTGTATTCAGGTTACCAGAGTGCTGGTTCCCCACTGGACACTTGGGTCTTGCAAGAATCTCTCAGTTGGGACTCAACTGCTGCAGCTCACAGTTCACCTTCTCTGGTCACTCACGTTTTGTATAGATTCTCAGTAGCCTGTAACTGGGGAGTCCCATATATGAGGACGGACTTCCTGCTTGTACTCACTCACCTGTAACAGGTGTTCTCAGGGACAACAGGAATCAGTCCTCACAACCCTCCCTCCTCCCCGTGGTGTTGCTTCTTTACCTTATTTTATTTTTATGTCATTAGACTGAGGTAAGATGGTACCCTTTGGTGGGAAGGGGACCACGCATGCCTGGTGCATCTCCCAAAGGTTTTTTTGAAATCTGGGGAGATGCTTCTGCATGGGCTCTGTTGGCACCGATGTCACCCATATGTGAGGACTGATTCCTGCTGTCCCCGGAGAAAACCTGTTACAGGTGAGTAACTATGCTATATTGCCATTCTGGTGTTTTTCTCCTTTACCACTATATATGGTTTCCAGTTTATCTGTCGGAATGTGACTGTCCCAGGTGATCATAACCTCTTCAGTTTCTAATTCTCTTAGTGTCATGGTCCCAGTACTTTTCAAGCACAGTGATGTTGTAGTGTTTACAGAGTTTCCAATTTATGAGGCATGCTACTTTGTTGGGCCTTTCTGTATAGAATTTTTCACCATCAAAACTTCACAGCCAGCTAGGAGGTGAGTCATGTTTCCAGATTTTTCTTACAGAATTGACATATGTCTGTTTTGCCAGTTTTTTTAATGCTTTCTGTAAACCATCTTGTCTGCAATTCACTGTCCTGGGGTGCAACTACCAATCTCTCATCCTTTCGTTTCAGTTCACCTCTCCTTAGCCATACATATATCTATTCTTTTTATTTTTTTTTTAATTTCTGAATTTTGAAAAACAAATGCATACAAACACAGTATACAGAAAAATACCAATAAACAATATCAACAAAGCAGTATTATAAATGGAGAATAACACCAAAACACAATGAATAAGGTTACATAGTCCCCATTTCGGAGAAGGAGGGTCAGTTAAGGAAGAAGAAAATCTATTAAATCAAGCTACAAACCACTCATAATCCTAACAAAGAAATTAAGATAAGGAAATTAACATAGATTAACCAAAACTTCCCCCTATCTATTATCGAGCAATGACTCAAGCTGAGAGTGATCAGTAAATACATACCTAACATCATTATATGTTACTAAACATTTGCATGGAAAACGAAGAAAGAACATCCCCCCTGCAGCCAAAACACGAGGTTTCAGCTGCAGGACGGACTTCCTCCACTGCTGAGTGGCCTTCGCGACATCCAGAAAAATGGAAACTTTTTGACCATGAAAACTAAAATCCTTTTTTGAGAAGAAACTTTTCTAAATCCTCGCTTTATCTGAAACTGTGGACAAAGAGACAATTAGAGTGGCATGGGAGGAAATAACCTTGTTTGCAGACTCAAGAAACGTTAAATCTAAAACAGACTCACCTTCCACGCGTGTCAGATCCTCATCTCTGACCACACTACAAACTGGCAAGTAATAAATATTTGAAACAATCATAGCATCAACATCAGACAGTAGCAAAATCTCCTTGCAATACTTCTTGAACATCAATAACGGAGAGTAAAAACGAGTTATAAGAAAATTAAGTAACCGTAGGTTTTTAACACGATACATATTCTCCAAGGACTCAATTTGCCTATATAATAGATAGGTATCCTTCAAACTTCGCACATTTGCTGACTGGAGTGTTTCAGCCTGAGCCTCACCCTTCTCCAGGCATTGAGTAATAGTACTTACAAAAGTATCTACCTCAGAAAATCTTTTTACCATCTGCTCAGAGAATTGCACAGTCTGATTAATAAAACTATGTAACAAGGAGTTTGTATTAGTAACCACCTTCCAGGCATCAGACAGAGTCAGCTCCGATGAATGAGTCCTAAGCAAATTTTGATTAATTGAAACACCATCAGCCTGTATAGGTAACACAGAAATTCTTTCTCCAGAGATACAGCTTGGATCCTGAATGATGCCAAATCCTTTGCTTCACCCAGATCCACTAAAAGGGGTAATCTCACCCCTTCCGCCGGCGATCAACCTGGATTCAGTGGGGGAGTCCTGATGATGGGACTAAGTGAGGCGCAGGAAGAGACTCCTTTCCTACCTTCTGCTCCATTGTTGACCGCACATGGTAATCCATAGGGCCAATAACCAACTTAGGCGTTGATATTGCCATAACCGCCTTCTCCTCCACCAACTTGACCTTTCTCTTGCCACATCCTTTCTGCATCTCCTACATGTAATACCTCGGGATAAGCCCCGAGATGGCCCCGAAGGGGCACCAAAGGGGCGTACTCCTTTGGTCACGTGCCCCTTCAAGCAAGTGCCCGTGGGTCACGGAACAGCTGCAAAGGTTTAAATAGCATTGCCGGGTCCCCACATGATGATGTAGTAAAGGGGAATCTCCCAGGCACCAGGTAGATTTGCAGGTAACAACCAGCATAGGAAGCGTCTCCACAACCAGCCTCTCGTTCTCCCATGTGTCCATTCTTGATCAACAAGATTCCTGGATTAACACTTTATATTTCCCACTGTATTTGTGCATTTGCCCCTTGTTTTTCCTCGTTTGCTTATCTAATTCTTTGAAGAGTTTTTTCTCTTGTTTTGTAGATTCTGTTACTTCCTTTCTTTGTGTGCTTGAGAATTCTTGCTCATTTCTTCTAGTCATTGGAATGCTTGTCCAAGTTTGACAATGGAGGCAGATTCTGGACATGTACTTTCATATTTCAGCACTTTTTGCATATTTGGATCTGATGATGCTGTTAGGTAGGACTGGGGACCTATGATTGTAGGCCCTGTAGGTGTTATCAATCTCTGAGGCCTAGCCCTCCTTCAGCTCTAGGAATGTACAGTCTTGGCATACACTGATTCTTGTAAATGACTTCATGGGCATGGAGGAGTTTTCTTGTTCATACATCTAATTTTTCAAGATCTTTAAGAGGCCAATCTACAATCCCAAAGCTGTATGAGAGTACAGTAAGTGCCTGCTTGTATCTTATTCCGTGATGTTAAGGCACATTTCAATAATTATTTTAACCTTCTATTGTATTCTTTACTGATCTTTTTACTCAGTAATTTCTGCTTGAGTGCTGTTCCTTCCTCTACTCCAAGATATTTATATACACCTTCCTGTTCAAGTTATTTGATGTCACAGCCAGGGAGATGTTTTCCAATTTGCTCAATTTTCCTCTTAAAAAAAAAAGTTTCCTTAGCACATTTGTCAAGGCCAAAAGTCATCCTTATGTTGTGGTTTTATTCAGGGCAGTTTCTCCAAATGGGTGAGTTTTGCACATACCATGACAGTCATGACCCTCACTTCTAAGCCAGGGTATGTGGAGTATGATCTCAGTCTCAAATTTACTGCTAATGCTCGGCATAGTTCTTGCATCATGCCAAAGAGATCCTGCCTCTGGAATTCGTAAGATGTTACGTGTATGAGTAATTTATCAAGGTGGGCTTGGCAATTTCTCTTAATTAGGCCTGTGACACCCAACACGATGGAAAATAACTCGGTATGTGGCTGGGTGGTTATACTGCATAATCATATGATTATACTCCATGATCGTGATACTAGTGGTGGAGGCGATGTGTTTGAGAAGCTAAAAGGAAAAATGTCTTTGCCTTTGCTAGAACAAAAAATCCTGCATTTCAGTGTCTGCCTTCCTACCATAATGAATAAGATTGAATAATCCAACAGTAGAATGAACTGAAAATGGGCAGAGTACTGGATGATGATCTTCAAATTGCATGTACAGTTGTGGTCGACATTATTGGCACCCTCACAGTTCAACTCCTTAATGTCCAATATCTCCTAAACAAAAAGTGGCCAGTGAAATGGCTTTGGACTATATATGCACACATATTTGACATATAAAATAATCAAATAAAACAAAAACAATTAAAAAAGGAAATAATAGGAAATAGTATAAAAACTGGGACATTGCCAGGATATGATTATTGGCACCCTTATAAATAATTCAAATCAATTTGAACAGAAAAAACACATTCCCATTGCAGTAAAATTAGACACACCTGTGATAAGTTGTCAGTGCTCACATGATTTGAATCAACCAATGAATGCTGGCTCTAATGTTTAAAATGGCCACATTCATTGGTGAAGACAAGAGAGCTGCCTGAGATCGTCAGAAAAGCCATTATCACCAAACTTCAAAGGGATACAAAGCCGTCTCCAAAGACCTTGGGATTCCTGTGTCTACAGTTTGCAGTGTCGAAAGGAGGTTTTCTGCTCATAGAACTTTCAAGAACCTCCCTGGATGTGGTGGGAAGAGGAAAATTAATCCAAGAAGTCTTCGAAGGTTAGTAGTAACTGTTGGAAAAATATTATGTACAACATCCAAAGAGCTTAAGGTTGACCTGGAGCAATCTGGAGAGGTGGTTTCAACCCACACAATATGCCAACTAAACAAAGAAGGACTTCATGGGCGAAAGCCAAGGAGAACCCCACTGCTCAAAGATACATAAAAAGGCACGGCTGATCTTTTCCTAAACCCACCTTGAGAAACCACAGTCCTTTGGGGAAAATGTTCTGTGGACAGATGAAACCAATGTGAGCTCTTTGGCAATGCAGACCGGTGATTTATAGGTGAAGAAATGAAGCTTAGAAGTTTAAAAAAACACTCTTCTAACAGTTAAATATAGTGGATGTTTCATAATGTTGTGAGGCTGTTTTGCTGCCTCAGGAACTGGAGGCCTGGAATGTATTAAAGTAATCATGAAGTCAGAAGACTACCCAGATATTTTGGAGCAAAATGTGCTACCAGAAAGCTAGGTCTGGGTTGAAGGTCATGAGTCCTCCAGCAGTACAGTGACCCAAACATACATCCAAAAGTACAAAAGAATGGTTAAAAAGGAAAGAATGGACTGTTTTAAACTGACCAGCATTAAGTCCTGATCTCAATCCAATTGAGAACCTTTGGAAAGAGCTGAAATCTTCCATTGGTAAAAGGAATCCTGCAAACATTCATGAGAAGGAACAAATCACAATTGAAGAGTGGGAGAAACTACCAGCAGACAGATGTACGAAACTTATAGATGGCTATTGTGCAAATAAATATTAGTGAAGGAAGCCATTAATCCTGTCCAGGTTATATTTTGGTGTTTTTTTCTCTGAAATTACTACATCTATGTTGCACAGACATCTTTTTTTTAGTTGTATTTATTTATTTTATTTATTTATTTAAAAGCTTTTCTATACCGCACTCTTTATTATCAGTGCGGTTTACAATTAACAATTCTCGAACAGTCAAGGCAGAACTGCCTTGTGTTTACATTGAACGGGAGCGGTAACTTGGAGTTGTAACTGTGTGAACTATTTACAATTTACTGGGTAGACTATTTACATTGGACCATCAAAAGATGTGGCAAGGTGACTATTTACATGTTAGGTGTTAGACCCAATCCTCATGGTTAGGACTGGGTCTTATCGGTTGTTTACAATAAGCGTTATAGCATATGTATCGACACACATTGATTGTTACAGTTTAGGTATTGGTAGTATTCATAGTGTTACTATAGTTTATCTTTGAACATACTATTAAAATATAATGATGACATACAGTTGGAATATTTTCAATTATTTCTCAAGATACTGTAAACAACGTACCTAAAATGCAATGGTGCAAATAATGTTGGCCACATCTATATATTATAATGTGAAATTACTGCTCACCATAATGTATAAAACATAGGTTACTTATTCTGAAGATGACTAACAATTGGAAAACAATCCTAAGGCATTTATCTTGTTTCTTTTTGGGGCCCTGGCAGTTTCCTCCTGCTCCTTGGGCTCCTACTGCAACCGGCCTTTGTTGGGTTATAGTGCTAGGAGCCACTCGACGGCACTTAACAACAACAACAATCTGGAAAAATGTTTCGCTATTTACCTTCAGCCCATCTGTGATATCTTCAAAAGATTTAAAGTAGGATACCATATGTATGCAGATGATATAATGCTATATCTCCCCTTTGACATTGCAAACCCCATCCTCCACCAGATCACAGCCTGCTTCAGTGAAGCATCAAAGTAGTTTAACTCTCATAACCTAAAGATCAGCTATTGTAAAAATGAGGTACTATATGTAACAAGGAACCATGAATTCACTCCACCCCCAACATTCCACCTAAGTTAAAAGCTGACCTAACACTAAAAAATGAAGTAAACCATCTTGGGGTCACCATAAATCAAACCCTCAGTATGGTCACTCACAAAACTCACTACAAGAACAATATATTATAAGCTCAGAATGGTCTAGCAACTAAGACCCCTGCTCTCAAAGTTTGATTTCACATCTGTGCTCCAGGCAATGATTACCCCACACTTTGACTATTGCCACAGCATTCTACATGGTTTGCCTAAACAAGCACTAAACCAATTACAGATGGCCCAGCATGTTGCTGCACGCATTGCATGGAAGGCCCCCATAACCGATCACCTCACTCCCATCCTATATAACTGCTTACCAATTCAAAGTCATATTAACTACAAATCATTTATAACCACATTCAAACTTTTCAGGGATTTAGCCCCGTTGCACCTCACTTCTCTCATTACAAAACCAACAAATGAAAGAATAAGAAGAGGATGGACACACAACACACTGGTAGTACCCTCTTGACTTCCGTAAATCTAATCGCACCACAAGTAATAGGGTATTTTCATTCTTTGCACCCATACTCTGGAACGCCCTCCCTGAAAAACTGAGATCTATGAAGGACCTCTCCACTTTCCACAAGGCAATTAAAATGCACCTCTGTGTGGAGCATTTTTGATAATACATTAGAACCAGATAAAGTTGATCCAACCTAACTTCCCAATCTCACAACCCTTAAACAAGCAGGTGATCTCTCTCACCACATAATTCTGCTCAGACTCAATACCACTTGTAAATATGTCCTGTATATAGTTCATAACCTTACTCTCTCAATATCTCTAGGTTAAAGTCTCAGGGCTTTACTTACTGTAAATAGTTCATGATAGAATCCTATGTACATCTCGATGATTAATGTTATGAATAATTTGTTCTGAACAGTTTCATGTAAACCGCTTTTGATCTCGGGAAAAGACGGCATAGAAATGCTAATAATACAGCAAGTGCCATATGCTAGTGCTCCCTGTAGAGGCCTGCAATTGTTAACCATTGAGTTACTAAGGGGCCTTTTACTTCAGGGTACTGGGATATTGCACCTAAAATGTCAATAATGTGCAAATCCAGTGTGTCAGGGCAACACCACAAAGTTAACTGCCAGGAGCATGGAAAGCATATTCCCAGTAGTTATCATTGTACATGCAGCCCTGCTACGGCACAATAGCATGTGTGCACTCAATGCCTCTTATGGAGGTGGCGGTGAGTACACCCATGCTACTTGCTGACCATGCAAGTAGCACAAGTGCGCTGCCTGTACGGCACTCACCCTGCCAATCTCTGCCCCTAACCCTCCCACTTGCAACCCCAATCCACCATGGACAGTTAAGCACTGCTGTATTTTGGCACTAACTGTCACGGCCCTGCCCTAGCTATCAATGTGCCTTTAGTGTTTAAGGTTTAATAATTTGATAAAAACCGCCTTTCAGTCACGTGATGCGAGCACGGTAGTGGCCGCATCCTGAACGAGCTCCGCTCCCCCCTTAATTACACCGGCGAAAATTGACCGTTTCCCACCGGAGAGGTGTGGGAGCCTTCAGAGCCACGTGCATTTAAGAGCCGCACGCAATATATCACTTGCGGTGGACGGAGTTGGCCATGGCTTCCGCGGTAAAATCCGCCCGAAAAGAAAGAGAGCGACTGGCGGGTGCGAGCAAGATGGTGGAGGCTGCTGGGGCACCGCACTCACCGAAGTCGACGGCCTTCCTTGATGAAGTGTCGGCTGCAGTAGCGGAGGCATTGTCTTCTCAATTTGCAGCACTGCATGAAAAAATGGATGGCTTGCAGACCTCAGTGGATACATTGGGGGGTCGACTTAGGGAAGTCGAGGAACGTTTGGGACAGGCCGAAGATGGCGCCGCAGCGTTGACACACGTGGTAGAGGGCCTGAAGACGCAAGTTGCTCAACAAGCGGCCAAACTCGATGATCTCGAAAACCGCTCACGCCGGAACAACTTACGGTTCATGGGTGTCCCTGAAACGGTGGCGGACAGAGATCTCCGTGAGTACCTGGAGACATTGGTGACGGAGCTCCTGGGTGAGGCCAACCCCGCAGAGCGGCTCTGTATTGAGAGAGTGCACCGGGTAGGGAACGCTCAGACCCGAGATCGCAGGCCGCGGATTGTGCTGGCCAAATTCCTGCGGTTCCCTCTCAAAGAGAAGATTCTGCGGGCAGCGAGACAGAAGGGAGACTTCACCTACGATAATGTTAGGATTCGGGTGGCACAGGACTACTCGGTGGCTCTCAGCAAGCAAAGGCGAGAGTATGCGCCCCTCTGTGAAAAACTTATTGCTGCGCAAATACGCTTTTCGGTGCAGTATCCAGCCCGACTACATGTTTTCCATCATAACACACACAGAGTATTTGAGTCGGCGGCAGCGGCTGGGACTTACGTGGATCAAGTAGTGTCCCAAGCGCGGGAGACTCAGTCGGTTCCATAATGGACTTGGGACAATGTCCTTGTCTATTTAAATGTTTCAGTTTTAACATAGCATGTCTCTTGCTCTGGGGTAAATCCCGCCGTATTGGTGTTGACAGCGCAGCGGGCCTTAGACCCATCCGATGTCAAGAGCTTGGCCTTGCCGCTCTTTTAAGGGGGTTGGTGTAGGGGGTCCCCTATTAACGACAGCGGGAGGTGCGCATTGCCTTTTACCAAGATCTGGGCCCTGACGGTTATTCCATTTTTGTTAACTACCTGGCCTAGTTTGATGCCTGGTTCCCAGGGGCCCCACAGCGATACCGTGGGAGGATATCGGTAAGTGTGCTTGGCCTCCCTGAGCGACATTACGAGGGGCGTGTTGGCGCTCTGTGGCTCAGCACATATTTTTGTCTACAGCTGTAATCATCTTTGCGTTAACCTGATATGCATGATAATGCTGCAGCTTTCTGTTTCTCATGGGATTCTGTTTGATTGTATTAGTGGTAATTACCCAGCTATTGTGCTATTTCTCAGTGGGCTGTGGTCTGGGGAAAATCTAGACCCCGCTCCCCCCCCTTTTTTTTTACAGATTCCCCATGCTATGGGCCCTGACAGTCACCCCTGTTTTATTGTCTATCTGGTGGCCTGGCCCAGTTTAGTGCCTGGTCACTTACGTTGGCAGTTTTATGCCTGCGTGGGGGCCTAGAAGGCCTGCCTGTTTTGTTTTGTTTTTCTTTCTCCGGGGGGCCTGCGAGATACCTTGGGATGACGTCAATTGGTATGCGTGGCCCGTGAGCGACGACACGTGGGGTGTGTCGGCGCTCTGCGGCTCTGCTCATCCTTTGGTTTATGGCTGTAACTACCCCTGCATTAATATACTGTGCCTGATAATGCCGATACTCTTTGTCTCTCATGGGCTATTAACTTGGTTGCTTTGCTGTAATTGACCCCTATGTTGTGATATTTTTTTTTACTGGGCTGCTGTTCGGGGGAATAATTCCGGGCCCAATTCTTTTTCTGCAGACTGGGCGGGGGGTGGTTCAGTCTGGGTAGTTTATGGTTTGGGGCCAGGTGGGCGGGGACTGCTCCTGTGGTGAGAGGGGGGCGAGGGAAGCGGCGGTGGGTATGGCATTACCTGGCCCCGGGGGGGGGGGGGAGCGGGTGGAGCTCAGTGGGACCTCAATAGTCTTTCTCGAAGGTGGGGAGGGGAGGGAGGCTTAAGGGTAGAGGTGAGTGGGGGGGGGGTATGAGGTTTGGGTGGGGTGGGGGTATGAGTGCTAGGGGTCTTGAGGGAGGGAGGGGGAAGTGGGGGAGCGGGGGTAGGGGGGGTGTGGTTGCCACAACCAGGGATTGGCTCAGGCTACTCAATATTATGGAGGGAGTACTAGGGAACTACAGAAGAGTGTGGGGAGAGACTCTAGGCTGGGGGGGGTCTCTTCATGACCAGGTGGAAAGTACCAAATCGGCAGGGAGGTCAAGAGCAGCTGTATGCATGGTGAGGATTATATCATGGAACGTTTGTGGTTTAGGAACTCCTATTAAGAGATATAAAATACTTAAAGCCCTAGCTAGACAGCGGTGTGACATTGCGCTACTCCAGGAAACTCATCAAACAGCAGAGGAGCATGCAAAACTCGCCCGGGACTGGGTGGGTCAGGTCTGGGGGGCTCCTGCAGTGGGGAAGAAGGGGGGGGGTTGCTATTTTAGTGCATAAGAGAATGCGGTTCACGTTGCTCAAACAGGTCTCTGACCCTCGCGGACGTTTTCTCCTTTTGCATGGAATGCTGGATGCTCGGGAAGTCATTTTAGGAGATATCTATGGTCCTAACGTACCAGACCCTGATTTCTTTAATCGTATCGCGGCAGAAGTCGAACAATTGCCTGACGCCCCTCTCGTTTTGGGCGGTGATTTCAATGGCGTTTTCGAAGCTGACCTAGATACTTCGCGGGAGGCCGGTACTCGGGAGAGACAGGTGTTATCTAAGATTATGCAAAGACTTCGTTCGAGACTTCATCTGGTGGATCCCTGGCGTTTATTGCACCCCACTGAAAAAGATTATACCCATGTGTCCCGGGCACGGGGTACTAGTGCTCGCATTGATTATGTCTTAGTCTCAGCGGCTCAGTTTGCGTGTATTGAGGACGCTCAGATCGGCCCGCTTGAGATATCTGACCATGCCATGGTCTGGATTGAGTGGCAAGTAGGCAGCGGACAAGACTTCACTCGATTGTGGCGGTTCCCTCTCGACTTATATAAGGACGCTCAATTCCGGCAGTTTTTATATGACAGATGGCGGGAATTCGAGGAGAACCATAAAGGTCATCATGACGACCCTGAACTGGTATGGGAGACGGCCAAAGTGGTTCTCCGAGGAGATATTATTGGCTACGTAGCCCGGAGGCGCAGATTATTGAATGCGCAGATTGTTCGCCTCGAACAACAAGTAGCCTGTGCGAGACGCCTAGCGGGGCGTTCCCCCACAGCTTCAAATAGAAAAAACTGGTGGGAGCTTCAGGTAGCGCTTAATGCCTTGCTGCATCAGCGTGCCAAGAAGTCTCTACTATACTACAAACATAAACTGTATTGCTTTGGGAATAAGCCAGGTAAATTGTTGGGGAGATGCCTGCAAGGGCAGAGAGGTACGCGGCTAGTGGCTGCCCTCCGCGATGGGCAAGGAAAATTACATAGTAGCAAAGGCAAGATTAGTGTCATCTTTAGAGACTTTTTTCAAGCTCTCTACCAGGCAGAGGAGATCGACCCTATTTGTATGGCCGATTATCTTAGTAAATTGGATCTGCCTCGGGTGACAGAGCAACAACGGGCACTCCTGGATCAACCCATTACCGTACAGGAAATACAGCAGGTGATTTTGAATGCGGCATGCTATAAAGCACCCGGACCTGATGGTTTTGGGGCCGAATTCTATAAGATACTGTCTGAGGGGGTCAGTCCGGTATTAGCGGAGACTTATCGGCAACGGGTGGGAGGGGAAGGGAGACGTTGGGGGGACAATCAGGCTTATATTACCCTGATTCCTAAACCGGGTAAGGACCACCTCCAGGCTTCGTCTTACCGGCCTATTTCTTTATTGAATTATGATATGAAGCTTTTGGCAAAAATATTAGCAGATCGGCTGGCAGTGGTTTTAGGTGATTTAGTACATGACGCACAGGTTGGTTTCGTTAAGGGCCGCTATGCGGTACGCAATTTGCGTAAAATCTTAACATCTTTAGAGTGGGTGCATTTGCATGGCCTGCCCTCATTATTGGTGAGCTTCGACGCTGAAAAAGCGTTTGATAGGGTTAACTGGCGATATTTACACTCTTTACTGCCGCGATACGGGTTGGGAACGTCCTTTTGTGAGATGGTGCAGAGTCTTTATGAGCAGCCTACAGCACGCGTGCTGTGTAATGGAGTTTTATCTGATGCATTCGCCCTCTATCGGGGAACTAGACAGGGGTGTCCGCTGTCTCCGCTGCTATTTGTACTGGCTCTGGATCCCTTGATTCGAAGTGTGGAAATGATCAGGGAGATAGGAGGGGTGGTGGTTGGTGGCTGTGAGTTTAAAATCTCTGCTTTTGCGGATGATATGCTGGTACACCTAACTACGCCCCAAGAGTCTCTTGAGAGATTAATGCGCGAATTCCGGCTTTTTGGTAGCTTTACTGGTCTTCGTATCAACGAGGACAAATCCGAGGCCCTTGACGTGTCGGGCCAACTACGTGGGCATTGGCCTGGGGACTTTCCTTTGAAATGGGCCGATCGGAGTTTTATGTACTTAGGGATTGTCTTAACGCGGCTGCCCCAAGAATTGTATCCCCGTAACTTAGAAAGGATTTTGACTGGCATGAAAACACAGATGAGAGCTTGGCAACCCCTCCCGTTGTCCCTATTGGGAAGAGTGGCTGCAGTGCAAATGGTTATTCTCCCTCGCATCCTGTATTGGTTGCAGACCCTACCAGTTTGGCTATGGAAGCGGGATCTACGCAGATTGGAATCTGAGATTCAGCGATTTCTCTGGAGGGGAGCTCGAGCCCGTGTTCCAATGGCGCGAATGATTGGCTCCTGGCGCAATGGGGGTATAGGACTACCAGATTTATGGCTGTATGCTTTGGCCTGCCAGGCGCGCCATGTGGGGGACTGGCTGGGTGAGACCAGTGTTTTTACCCCCCGTCTAATGGAAGCGGCGGCGGTGGCCCCATTGTCCTTGCTGGGGGTGTTGCATGCGGATCTTGCCCAATTGCCGGTCGGAGCTAAGCGGAGTTTGCTGATATTGGCGGCTCGCCGTACCTGGCAGCAATTGAATAGTTTCTGGAATCGAAATTGGCGAGTTTCGTGTTGGCTGCCTTTCTGGGGGAACGCTAACTTTTTGCCAGGTTCTGAGACTGGTGGATTTTTGCGGTGGCGGGAGAAGGGGATACGTATTTTAGGCCACACAGTCGGATTGACGGGGGCCTGTAAGCCGTTTCCGGAGTTATGTACTGAGTATGACTTACAGCCATTCCACTATTTCACGTATATGCAGCTTTCCCATTATGTGGCCTCCTTACCTAGAGAAGAGCTTGCGGTGGAGCGTTCCGCGCAGCTTATAGAATTTTTTGGACTTGGGGAAGACTCCCCTCCCTCGATAGCCGGCTTTAAGAAGCGGCTTGAGGGCTTTCGGGTTGCGCAGAGCTATGGTAACATGGAGCGGACCTGGGCGAGGGAGCTGGGCTTGGAGATACCGTTGGGGTCCATCCAGAAGGCCCTGGGACGGATTGCCAGGCTGGTTGAGGGGGCCCGCTGGCGGGAAATTCAATTTAAGGCAGTAACTCGGGTACATTTCTCACCTCGACGAGCCTTGAGGAGTCACCTTACCCAAGACGGGTCGTGCCCTCGATGCTCTGAGCCTCTGGCGGATTTAGCCCATATGTGGTGGGTCTGCAAAAGAATTCACCCCTATTGGAGGCGTATACATCTTTATTTAGTGGAACTGTTACAACAGCGCTTCCCGTGGTCGGGGTCATTGGTAGTGGTGGACAATTTGCCTCAGTCTTGCCCTAGTGGGCGGGGAGCCCGCCTCCTGGTGCGAAAGGCATGCCTAGTGGGGAAAGGCCCCATCCTACACCGATGGCGGGAGTCCCTCCCGCCGACTTTTCTGGAGTGGCGCAATAGTTTTCACCAGCTGATGTTGGCGGAGTGTTGGCGGGCTAGGAGCCATGTCAGACGCTGGACCACTTTCATGCTGATCTGGGAACCTTACATCCAGCAGTTGGGACCGTATTGCAGGAATGCAGTCTTGCAAGTGGGTCTCTAGCGCATTGGGTGTGTAGTTGGGGCCTTATGGGATAGAGTAAGATACTTTCTTGTAGTTCCCTGGATCCTAGTGGGCTTCCTGGTTGTGGCATGGTACTTTGGGTGGGAGGGGGGGTTGGGGGGATAGAGGCGGGGGGTTATAGCTCAAAAACAATTATAAAAGATTGGTTCTACTTTTGCTCTCCTTGGTTATTGTTTATGTGGGTTTATTTGTGCCGTGTCCTACGGCGGGGATAAGAGTACACCCTGCCGTGGGCCTTGTTGTCTTGTTAATGTATTGCCTGTTCTCTGGTGCTGAACCATAAATAAAGTTTATAAAAAAAAAAAACCCGCCTTTCAAAGCAATCAAGGCGGTGTACAATAATAAAATACATAAAAAGTCATAAAATACATAAATCACATAATACGTATAGACAGTACATAGTACATAAAAACTGTGACCAATGGTGAAACAGATAAAAAGGTCATAAAATGTATAAATCACAAAATACATATAAACAATACATAGTACATAAAAACGATGGCCAAAGCCAGAAAAGGAAAAAAGAAATGTACATATTTTATAAAGGACAGAAGAGTGAAAGTAGGGGAGCACAGGACAGGAAACAAAAGGCAGATAGATACAGTGGAAAAGAACTCACACAAATGGGGAGGGAACATTAAAGGCTATGGAGAACAGATGGGTTTTGAGATTTTGCTTAAAGATAGAGAATTGTGGTTCCAGACGGAGGGAGGAAGGGAGGGAGTTCCAGTGTGCGGGGCCAGCGAAGTAGAATGCAGATGAGCGTGTGAATTGGAGATGGGCATGGGAGGGGGAGGGAAGAACAAGACGATTAAGGTGAAAAGAACGGGGTGTGTACCGAGGGGAGTGGAAGGATAGAAGGTCGGACAGGTAGGATGGAGTACCAGTGTGATAAACCTTGTGAAGGAGGGTCAATAGCTTAAACTGTGAACGAAAAGAAACAGGCAGCCAGTGAAGATTGAAAAGCAAGGGAGTAACGTGATCTCGAAGGGTGGAGTATGTGACAAGACGAGCAGCAGTGTTCTGTATCCTTTGAAGCCGCACCACCTGATTCTTAGGAAGACCAAGGAAGAGAGCATTAGAAAAATCCACCCGTGACATGACTAAGGATAATACCAGTGTCGACAGAGCGGAGGAAGAGAGAAAAGGACGAATTGACCGAATTTGTCGAAGAAAGAAAAAAGAAGTTTTGGTGATATGGGAGATATGAGAACGAAAGGAAAGATCTGAGTCAAAGTGAACACCTAGATATTTAAATGTGGAGACCAATGGGACAGGGGAATTGGAAAAAGAAGGGGCCAAAGTGGGGGGGGGGGGGTTACCATAAGTAAACCAGATGGCAAGAGTCTTAGTAAGATTAAGATGGAGACAATTAGTGGTAAGCCAGTTTGCAACAGAGGAAAGACAGGAATTCAGAGGGGTGAGGTCAGGACAGGAAGGGGAGGTGTGATGGAGCAGGAGGATATCATCGGCGTAGAAAAAAGCTGAAAGACCTGACTGTTGAATAAGAAGAGCTAGAGGGGCAAGAAAGAGATTAAAGAGAAGAGGGGCAAGAACGGAACCCTGGGGGACCCCACAAGGAAGGGGCTGTGGATCGGAGGAGGAGGCCGTAGACGAAGAAGAGAGGACTGTGCAGGAGCGAGAGGAGAGAAAAGAGTGAAACCAATGGTGAACAGTGCCGCAAAGACCAGCTTCCCGGAGCCGGTGAAGAAGAAGAGAGTGATCGACTAAATCAAACGCCGCTGAAAGATCCAAGGCAACCGCCACCGAAATATCACCTCGATCGTGAGCTACGTGAAGTGCATTGGTGAAAGCCAAGAGAACGGTGTCGACACTGTGCCCTGAGCGAAAACCTGATTGACGAGGGTGAAGAAAATTAATAGAGTCAAGATGGTGTGAAAGTTGTGCGAAAACAAAACTTCTCTAAGAGCTTAGATAGAAAAGGGAGATTAGAGACAGGACGATAGTTAGATGGAAGGGAAGGGTCAAGTAAAAGAGCCCCTAAGTGATAAGAGCTCCTAAGTGTCAGCAATGTATGACGACTAGAACTTCCTTTCTCCGGGGACTGTGAATGCAGCCACAATGTGCCCAGCATGGGCTAACTGAGTGAGCAGAAGACCTGAGCTGGGAATTGAATGCAGGTCTTCCACAGGACAGTTGGCTTTGTGAGTTGGGGGGCTTGTTTAAAAGCTGTTTATGCATTTAAATGACTTTTTATAAAGTTTCCAGCATATATGTGGGCAAACGTTATGCATGTAATACCATTTCACACATAATTTTACCCACAACAGAGGTATTCTCAAGGGTGGCATTGAGGTAGGGTTTAGACTTAAATGCTTTGATTTTTCAAAAGAATGTGCATAAACGATGAAAATTTGGGCATATTGAATAACAGATAAATGTGTGTGTTTGTAGTTTCAGTAATGTAATTTTCAAATAGAAAATATGCAAAGAATGTTAGTCACTTTAGCTTGTACATAACTCAGTCCAAGATACCAAGAAAGCAGATTTAACTAGGATTATACAGTGCAATAAATGTTTCTACACCAAATTTAATGTTCTTTGAGTTATCTGCTGATGATATGACTAACACTGTGTCTGCTATAGTTAAAACCACTTAACAAACTAAACTAAAAGTCTGCATACTGTGTGGATGTTTACAGCTGAGTGCAACTGGATTACATGATTGTGCTTAACCATCAAGGGCATAATTTTGATTGCAGTTAACTGTTTTGAGACCAAGGAATGTGAATGGTTCTTTCAAGTGGAGCAATCATGAAACATAAAGTCTTTTCTGGTTGCAGGCCAAGTTGGGAAGGTCAAGAGTATGTGAAGCCAGCTGCATCAGCAAGAAATATTCCCAAAGAATGTGGTGTGAATATACTTTGTGTCCAGCTACTTCAGCCCACGATCAGATTACATTGTTTGGAAAGTGCATGTTTATAAATTTTAACTGCAGTGCTTGTGTCTAAAGAAATAAACTTTCTCTCTGGCTCTAATATATAATTTGAAATCATAATCTGTCTTTTCAATTGAAATGTTCCTTAAGAAGATCTGTTGAAATATATCCTTCCCCCTTCCCAAATAGAAATTACATGTGGTGGTCCATTTGGTAAAGCATGAGAATAACTAAACCCTGCATGCTTCAGTTTGCTTCTGCCTTATACTAAGACCCCTCAGTCTAGTAATATAATGAATGGTAAAAAATGTCTTTACCATGAACGAGTAAAATAACTAGCTTATTTTTCCTATGTAATAATATCCCTGTTTTGCAGGGCCAACCTGAGTTAGTTCAAGGTGTTGGCACCCTTGGCAAACCTTAAGCCCCCCACTTCTTGGCTGTAAGAATCTATTGTTTAGCTTTCAATTCCCTGCTCCTTGCTCCACCCCACCCCCCCCCCCCCCCCCCCCCCCCCCACAATTTGCCACCCTAGGCGGCCACCTAGCTTGCCTGATGGCTAGGCCAGCCCTGCCTTTTTCAAAAAACATTGCTTTCTCTAAGTATGAATATCAACGTAATTAAAATAATAAAGAATAAAATAGCTATGACATGAATGAAAATAACTTTAATCACAAAGACTTGATGTGAACTGATTATTATCATAATGTTTATATTTGTCTTTAATTATGCCTGCTTGATCTGATTTGATTCCATATAAAAACCTAAATGTAAAACACAGAATGTCAGCTGTACAGTTCACTTTCCTGCTATCTGAATCAGCATTGTGACTTCACAGGTGAGTGATGGCCATTGTCAGTTTTACAGTCCTGCAGCACTGAACCAGGCTGAAAATGCTGGAACTGAGTCCCTGCAGGAATAACCTATCACGGGCATTCACTTTTTACAACAGTACTTCTCAAACCTATCAAGTATCACCCATTTTAACTCTTCAAAATTCACATAATCCCAAGATGATGATGAAGAAAACAAATAGCAGACCACCACTTTCCTCTCCTTCCTCATTCACTTTCTCTCCCACTTATTCAAAGCAGGAAGGTAGCAATAATAGCCGCAGACAGTACAAGACCCTCTATTAGTGTGCAGTCACAAATCTCAATACGCTGCATGGGTTTCGAGGCTAACAGAAAGCAGGCCTCTGAACATCACTGCCTCACAGGCCCCATACTGACTGTCACTACTGGGAGTAGATCATAATGGAGGCTCACAAGGAGGGGGAACAGCCCTGATTCCATGATCCCATCTACTGATGATATGACCCTATCTGGGGTCCCAACACACAGTTTGGTTACCTCTGACCTAGGGCATCAGATATCCTTGGTCCAACCATGTCTTCTGTTGTCTGTCAGTAAACCAATTTCTAATCAAGTTCACTACTTTGAGATTCAAAGTTTATTGATAGGCTTCCTCTCGAATATATCTGAAAATATTCAAGAGGAAGCCTATTTGGTCTGCCATTGCCTCGTTAGGTGAAGCTTTACTTCCTAGAATGTCCTCTTTAGCTACTAAGGTTTTGACTACTATGGGAGCGGTTTCTGTCTTGGAGAAGAAGATGTCTGATATTGGTGTGAGTGGAGAGGACTCTCGGAATAGACTTTCCAGTTTGGAAGATCAATTTGCTATTTCTCAAAAAGACTCTATGACGTTACATATGAAGCTGGAGCTGTTAGAGAATCTTTCAAGAGCTAATAACTTGAGAATAGTTAATTTTCCCAGGTCACCCTCCATTTGTGCAAAAGATATGTTTAAAGATTATCTATCAGATGTTTTAGGGGTAACACCTGACTTGATGCCCCCTTTAGTGAAAGTTTTCTATTTACCTAAATCAAAGTCTGTTACTTCTGAAAAAGTACAAGAGGGTGGCTTGTTGCATGGGGATGTATTGAATGTTACTGATATTTTGGAAAATACTGGTTCTGATTCTTTTGAACCTTCTACTCTTTTGGTAACATTTGCCTTATTATCAGACCGAGAATGGCTGTTGAAGCTCTTTTTCCGTAAACGGAAATTGCTTTTTCATGGGTTTGCGGTCCGTATTTATCCTGACCTGTCGAGGGAGACGCAGAAACGCCGTAGAGAGTTTCTTTTGTTACGTTCTGGGGTCTTGCAGCTGGGGGGACTCTTTTTTCTCAAACATCCTTGTAAATGCTTGGTGAAATACCAGGCAGTTTCTTATGTGTTTTTTGAGCCCTCCCAGCTGCTGGCCTTTATTAGTACTCGACGAGCAGTATCCTCTATTGTTTCCTCCTAAATGTACTCTGTTATATAGATTCTGAACTGGAGTGCTGTTTTTTTTTTTCTTCTTAAAGTTTGGTATTGTGTATTAATTCTTGGATTGTCCCCCTTTCTTGTGGACTAGTTTGGCTATTCATTTTCTTTTTCCTATTTCTTACTAATGAGAATTTTTTTTTCTTTTTACTATGGCTTTGTTTTCAAATGAATAACCTGTTTCTTCAAGAGAGTGCGTTGTTGCCTTTCTTGGTGTATTGTAAAATTGCATAAATAAATAAATAATAAAAAAAAAGCGGGCAATAGCGGTGATTTGGGAGGCTAGGCAGGAACAAGAGGACTTCCTACTGATGTCAATAGACGCAGAGAAAGCTTTTGATAGGGTCCACTGGGTTTTTTTAATGAGGGTGTTGGAAAAAGTTGGGTGTGGGCTGAATTTTGTAAACTGGGTGAAGGGATTGTATAAGGGATCTAGGGCAAGGGTTAAAATTAATAGGAGGTACTCTAGGGACTTTGGGTTGGGACGTGGGACTAGGCAGGGGTGTCTGTTATCCCTGCTGTTATTTGCACTGGCGGTGGAGCCGTTAGCGGAAAGTATCAGGGTGAATGAATGGATAGTAGGTCTAGTAAGGGGAGGGTTGAACCATAAGATTTCTTTATATGCGGATGACATCCTCTTATACTTAAGAAGGCCTCAGGATTCCCTGCCTGAGGTGATGGAGGAGGTGGGTAGGTACGGAGCAGTGTCGGGGTTTAAAATGAATACAGATAAAACTGAGGTGATGAAGGTCCAGTTGAACAGGGAGATAGAGGAGAAGTTGAAGAGGTTATATCCATTGCGGTGGGTTAGCAAATCCTTAGGGTATTTGGGGTTGAGGCTCACGGATAGATATGAGGACTTATACCGAGAAAATTATCCTAGGCTTTTAGGACAGATTAGCAAGGACATGAGGGGTGGATGCATTTAGAGATTTCCTGGGTAGGAAGGATAGCGGCGCTCAAAATGAATGTATTACCACGTTTGCTGTATCTGTTTCAGGCTCTCCCGGTAGAAGTGCCGAAGGGAGTGATGAGGATGTTGCAAAGGCGAGTGTTTGGCTATATCTGGAAGAGGAAGCCCCCAAGAATAGCAAGGGCGGTGATGTATGCATCCAAGGAGGAGGGGGGGTTAGGAGTACCTAATCTGAGGGACTATTATAGGGCGGCACTGCACCTCAACCCCTTTCCCTTCCAGATATCAAACCTACCCCCTTCCCACCCTGGTTTAAAGGCTTTCCACCCCCTCCATGGAGTCATTACTGAAAATACCATCCCCCTCTCAGCAATCTCAGGCTCTCTAACCTTATCCCAAATCTTCAGTACCTGTCTCATCGCCGGCGTTCCCCCCTCTAGTTCCGCCCTCTCCACCTTTGGGGCCCAAACCCATGCATCCAAATGTCCCCCCCCCCCCCCGAACCCTTAGTTTCTCTAGACTAACCCACGGTTTCTCCTCCCCTCTCTCCCTCCACCGTGGGTTAGTCTAGAGAAACTAAGGGTTCGGGGGGGACATTTGGATGCATGGGTTTGGGCCCCAAAGGTGGAGAGGGCGGAACTAGGGGGGGGGGGGGAACGCCGGCGATGAGATAGGTATTGAAGATTTGGGATAAGGTTAGAGAACCTGAGATTGCTGGGAGGGGGGTGGTATTTTCAGTAATGACTCCATGGAGGGGGTGGAAAGCCTTTAAACCAGGGTGGGAAGGGGGTAGGTTTGATATCTGGAAGGGAAAGGGGTTGAGGTGTAGTTTGCAATTGCTGGAAGAGGGGGCGCTTAAAAGTTTTGAGGTGGTGAAGGAGGAGTTTAATTTGGGGGAGGCGGATAGGTATTCATATGTGCAGGTGTGCTCTTTTTTACAAAAGGTATTGGGGAGGGTGGGGATGGAGGGGGAGGCCTCTAATATGGAGCTCATCTGGTATGGGAAGAGAGGTTCGAGGGGGATGATCTCGGGATTATATAAGGGGAGGGGGAGGGAAAATTTCAGTATATGGTGGCGTGGGAACGGGATTTGGGGGTGACTTGGACAGCGAAAGATTGGAAAAAGGTGTGGGATCAGATAAAGCGGGGGCCCAGTGCGAGTAGAATCAAAGAAAACTGCTATAAAGTGATGATGTGCTGGTATTACACGCCAGAGAGATTAAGCCGGATTTACCCGAGGGTCTTTCCCCTATATTGGAGGGAGTGTGGGGAGGTGGGGACTTTCTGGCATATTTGGTGGAGCTGTGAAAAGGCCCAGGGGTACTGGAGGCGGATACAGGAGTGGATACAGGGGAAACTAGGAGTGGTGGTGGACTTAGAGCCAAATATCTGTTTACTATCCTGGTGGGGGGATGGGCAGGTGCAACGGGGGGAAGAATGGTGCTGGCGTGTCTAAGTGCAGCACGGTGTGAGGTGGCGAAAGCGTGGAAACAAAAAGAGATGCCCATGGTGGAGCAATATGAGACAAGGCTTAGGGCTATGGTTCTTATGGAAAATCTTATGGCAGCAAGGCAGCAAAGGATGGGGGGGGGGGAAGTTTGAGGAGGTATGGGGTCAGCTGTGTCTAGCTCTGGGGGAGGGATAGGGACTGGGGAGGTAGTGGAGGGAGGAGGGGGGGATGAGGAGGAGGGGAGAAGGAGTGGTGGGGGGGGGGGGTAAAAAGGGGGATAAACTTTAAATCTCAACAACCAGAGGGTAACGGGCTATATTTTAAGGGTAGACTGGGGTTGGGGGGTAACAGGCTTGGTATTGTAGGTTACATTTAGTAATGTTACCAAAGAATGGAGATAAGATAGGGGGGAAAGGTTTATTCTAAACTGTATTAGGTAGGGAATAGGAGTGTCAAATGAGGCCTTATGGCTAAAATGATGTGGGAGCACCTTGATGTATAGAAATATTGTTTGTTAGTTACCCAATGTATAGTTGAAGGAACGTTTTTGTTTTTCTTGATAAATGTATATGGTTGTGTTAAAGAGGTGGTGACAGTAAAAAAACTTAAATACAAGAAAAAAGAAAAGATACAGAGAAAAGCAACAAAAATGGTAAAGGGGATGAAAGAATATTCCTACGAGAAAAGGCTTAAAAGGTTAGGGCTCTTCAGCCTGGAAAAGAGACAGTTAAAAGGAAATATGATAGAGGTTTATAAAATAATTAATGAAGTAGAACAGATAAATGTAAATCAGTTGTTTACTCCTTCAAAAACTAGAAAGACTAGGGGATACACAATGAAGCTACAATGTAACACTTTCTAATCATCCCTCGTCCAGTACTTCTGGGTTATCTTCGTCCACCAGCAGCTAGGAACTGAGCATGTCAGATTTCTGATGTCACAGTAGAAGAGCCTCCCTCCTTAAGCACCAGAAACCAATATCTTAGTTCCTAGCAGCTAGGACAGGCGCTTCCACATGGCTGAGCTCCTCTGGATGGACATTGACTCAATCTAAACAGACCAAACTACTCAAATTTAAAAAAAAAAGAGAGAATGGGAAAGCAGACAGCACAGGAGCAGAGCATACAGGTGGATTTGCCAAAGACATACCTCAGTTTGCTAGGTCACTGCTTTACTTGTAGCAGAGGAGGAAAGCAGGAGCCAGGGCCTGCTTACCTAATCCCGGGTCAAGGTGCAGAGCAGGGGTCAAAAACCAGATGGTCTGGGTCCCTTTCCACCCCAGCTGGACTGGGCAGTACTTTATATCAGGTTCTGGCTGCCCTCCTATGTGCTGATACCTGGGAGAGCTCTTTGGTGTACTGTGCCTTTAAAGTTTCACTTAAAAAAAGAAAAAAAAAAGAGCACAGCCAACTTCACTGCTTCAAGCAGCAGTGGTCCCGAGCTGTTCTCCTTCTCTTGTGGGCCTTTTTGGTAAGTACCTCCAGTGTGTGGCTCCTTTCTGTTTTCCCTCGGTCTTCTCTCTTCGGGCCGTCAAGCACAGGGGGATTTTTGGAATGGTTGGCGGCTGCTTCAATTGGGCTGTGGCTCCCTGTTTGTTGTTGGTGAATGGCTGTGATCTTTACCACTGAGGGGTTCTTTCAGCTTTGAGGGAGCCACGGTTGTGTATTTTGTGGTCAATTGGCATGGAGGGAGAGTCAGATACACCCAATGGGGGATTTCAGCAGGTTTCAGGGCCCGCTGTTTTGGCAGGAAGTGTGGCCATCTTGTTGTCTGCCTCCATGTGAGCTCTGGATTTAGATAACAGCCTGCAAAGCCTCATCAGACCAATTCAGCACCAAGGACAGTGGACTCAGGGGATCCTGAGCTGTCATCTGTCTCTTTTTCGCCAGACTTTATTTTAAAGCTGCACCAAGCCTACTGTCTATCCCAGAGGTTGGGCATCGCTTATCATATTCCACCTCAGGCTCCCAAACATGATCACTTGATCCTGCTGGAGAGGACTCCCTGAGGGGTGGGGCTCCCCTATCTAAGAGGTGGATACTCAAAGCTTCCTGGACTAAGCAGAGCCCTCTGCACTCTCCAGCTTCTTAAGATCCTATGGAAGGTCCTTCCGACCTCTGAGGGGAAGTGGCCGGGCCTGAGCTAGAGGAGGGTGAGATTCCCCAGGGGGAGGACCGCAATGTGGTGTGGGTCTTTCACCGGGAGGAATTATCAGCCTTAATTAATCATTCACTGGCAGCATTTAATATTGTACTGGCTCCTCTGGCAGCTGAGGAACCTTTGGAGGATCCTTTGCTTCAGAGCTGTAAGTCTGCCCAGGTCTCCTTTCCGGTGCACCATGTGATTAAGCAGATGATAGAGGTAGACTGGGAAGTCCCAGAGGCAGGTTTGAAATGTGGCAGGGCCATTGGGCGGCACTATCCCATCCCACAGGAGGAGAAGGACCTCCTCAAGATGCCTAAAGTGGATGCCTGGTCTCGGCAGTGACCAAAAAGACTACGATCCCTGAGAAGCGATCAGCAGCACTGAAGGAGTGCAGGACAGCAAGCTCATGATGCTCCTGAAGAGAACTTGTGATATCAGTGCTCTTGCTCTCCAGGCCTTCATCTGTAGGGCCCGAGTCACCAGGGCTTCCATTCATTGGATCCAAGACCTAGTGTCAGCAGACATGGACCCTGAAACTGCAGCTCCGGAAGCAGCTAAGCTAGAGTCTGCTTGGGTTTATCTGGCTGATGTCTTTTATGACCTAGTTAAAGTCTCAGCCAAGACTATGGTCTCTGTTGTGGCTGCTTGCCATTTCCTTTGGTTGAGAAATTGGGCGGCAGATGTGTCTTCCAAAACTCGCTGAGTAAACTCCCCTTCAAGGGCAAGTTGTTGTTTGGGAAGGCTCTGGATAAGCTGGTCAAGGACCTGGGGGAGTCTAAGGACCATGTTTGCTGGAGGATCATCCAAACATTCCTAAGCAAACCACCACTCCCAGGGTTCAAGCCAGGGACTGTCAAATATTCGGGGCTACCTGTTTTGCACCTTACCAGTGGGGATGTTACGCTCTGCAGGGGAGCCCTTTCAGGGTTACAGAGATTCTGGTAGGGGCTATTACTCCGCCCCTCCAGCTACCTCTAACAAAAAATCCCAATGAAATGAGGCAAGCCCAGGTGGAGGTTGTACCAATAGGAGGTTTATTGCAGCAGTTTTACTTCACCTAGGTCAGTATAACCACCGACCAGTGGGTTCTGGAAGTAATCAGGGAAGGATATACATTGAAGTTTGCATTTCTCCTGCCCAACAGATACGTTCAGTTACCTTGCAAGGCCCCAGCCAAGCGACAAGCAGTCTGGTCCATGCTGCTTCGCTTACTGGCTCTGGAAGTGGTGGAGCTGGTTCCGAGCAACCAATGCAGGTTAGATTGATACTCCATCTACTTCGTGGTACCCAAGAAGGATGGATCCTTCCATCTTGTCTTGGATCACAAACATGTCAACCACACTCTGAAAGTCCCTCATTTTCACATGAAGACATTGCACTCCATTATTATAGCGGTCCGGAAGGGAGAGTTCCTTTTGGCCCTGGACCTCACAGAGGCATACCTGCACATTCCAATCTGACCAGATCATCAACAGTTCCTGTGATTAGAGATGCCGCTCAATTATTTTCTGTTCCGGGCATTGCCCTTTGGTCTGGCCACCACTCCATGCACCTTATAAGAACATAAGATATGCCATACTGGGTCAGACCAAGGTCCATCAAGCCCAGTATCCTGTTTCCAACAGTGGCCAATCTAGGTCATACGTACCTAGCAGTATATCCCCAAGAGACACAGGTTCCACAATGCTTGTATTGGGTCAAGCATTGATATCCTGGGTCCCTTTTATTAATAATGGTTTATGGACCTTTCCTCCAGGAACTTGTCCAAACCTTTTTTAAACCCAGTTATATTAACAGCCTTTACTACATCCTCCGGTAACAAATTCCAGAGTTTGATTACACGTCGACTGAAAAAATATTTTCTCTTATTAGTCTTAAATACTTTACCCTGTAGCTTCATTACATGTCCCCTAGTTTTTCTATATTCTGATAGCGTAAACAATTGATCTATATTTACCTGTTCCACTCCATTCATTAATTTATAGACCGCTATCATATCTCCCCTCAGCCGTCTCTTTTCCAGGTCGAAGAGCCTTAACCTTTGTAGCCTCTCTTCATAGGAGTAGCCTTCCATCCCCTTTACCATTTTGGTGGCTCTTTTCTGTACCTTTTCTAATAACGCTATATCCTTTTTAAGATACGGCAACCAGAATTGCACACAATATTCAAGGTGCGGTCGTACCATGGAACGATACAGAGGCATTATAATATCCTTTGTTTTATTTTCCATTCCTTTCCTTATGATACCTAGCATTTTATTTGCTTTCTTGACCACCGCTGCACACTGGGCAGAGGGTTTTAACATGTTATCCACGATGACTCCTAAATCTTTTTCCTGGGTGGTGGTTCCCAATGTAGAACCTTGCATCATGTAACCATAGCGTGGGTTGTTCTTTCCTAGGTGCATAACTTTGCACTTGTCCACATTAAATTTAATCTGCCATTTGGATGCCCAGTCTTCCAATGTATCCAGATCCTCCTGCAGTTTTCCGCAATCCCCTTGGGTTTTAACAACTTTAAAAAGTTTTGTGTCATCTGCAAATTTGATAACATCACTAGTTATTCCCTTTTCCAGGTTATTTATGAATATGTCAAAAAGCAGCGGACCCAGTACAGATCCCTTTGGTACTCCACTATTCACCTTTTTCCATTGGGAAAATTGGCCATTTAGCCCTACTCTCTGCTTTCTATCTTTTAACCAGTTCCCAATCCACAATTGTACACTGCCTCCTATCCCATGACTTTTTAGTTTTGCCAAAAGTCTCTGATGAGGGACCTTGTCAAAGGCTTTCTGAAAGTCCAGATACACTATATCAACATTTGTCTACCTGTTTTATTCACACCTTCAAAAAAAACATAACAGATTAGTAAGACAAGATCTTCCTTGTCTAAAGCCATGTTGGCTGTCTCCCATTAGGCCATGACCCTCCATTTCACTACCTCCTCTTCTTACCCCCCCCCTTTTCCCAACTCTCCCCCCTTACTTCTGCTTCCCTTTCTTCCTTCCCTCTGGTCTCTGATGAGGAAACAACACTCCTCCTTTCTTCCTCTAAGCTGACTACCTGCCCTTCTGATCCTATGCCCACCCGCCTCCTTAGCTCCATTTCTTCCACTATCGTCCCCTCCATCACTCATATTCTCAACCTATCGCTCTCCACCGCTACCTTCCCTTCTGACTTCAAGCATGCTATTGTCACACTCCTCCTCAAGAAACCCTCACTCGATCCCTCCTGTCCTTCTAACTATCGTCCCATCTCTCTCCTTCCCTTCATTTCTAAATTACTTGAGCGTGCTGTCTACCACCGCTGTCTCAACTTCCTCTCCTCTCATGCCCTCCTAGATCCTTTACAATCCGGTTTCCGTCCCCTACATTCTACTGAAACTGCTCTTACCAAAGTCGCCAATGATTTGTTTCTGGCTAAGTCCAAAGGCTTTTATTCTGTCCTCATTCTTCTGGATCTCTCTGCTGCCTTTGACACTGTTGACCACAATTTCTTCTTATCACCCTGTCTTCACTCGGTTTCAAAGGCTCTGTACTTTCTTGGTTCTCCTCCTATCTCTCCCACTGCTCTTTCAGTGTGTACTTCGGTGGCTCCTCCTCCTCTTCTACCCCTTTACCTGTGGGTGTATCTCAAGGTTCTGTCTTAGGTCCGCTCCTCTTCTCTCTCTATACCCAATCCCTTGGTGCCCTTATCTTTTCCCATGGCTTTCACTATCATCTCTATGCTGACGACTCTCATATCTACCTCTCTACGCCTGTTATCTCTCCTGAAATTCAAGCTAAGATCTCGGCCTGCCTCTCTGACATTGCTTCCTGGATGTCCTACCGCCGCTTGAAGCTGAACATGGCCAAAACTGAACTCCTTGTCTTTCCCCCTAATGCTTCCCCTCCTCCTTCCCCTTTCTCAATCTCTGTGGATAACTCTCATAGAACCTTGGTATTATCTTTGACTCATCTCTCTCCTTCTCTTTACATATCCAAAACATTGCTAAAACATGCCATTTCTTTCTTTACAATATCTCCAAGATTCACCCTTTTCTCTCTGATAACACTACTAAACTGATTGTCCACTCTTTAATCACCTCCCGCCTTGATTACTGTAACCTTCTCCTTGCTGGCCTCCCTGCTAACCACCTCTTTCCTCTCCAGTCTATTCAACATTCTGCAGCTCGTCTGATTTTCTGTCAGTCTCGTTTTTCACACATTACTCCTCTTCTCATGTCACTTCACTGGCTCCCCATCCGCTTCCTTATCCAGTTCAAACTCCTCCTTCTAACCTATAAATGTATTCATTCTTCTGCCCCTCATTACCTTTCATCCCTCATCTCTACCTACACCCCCTCACGCCTACTCCGCTTATCTAATTGTCTTTGTTTATCTATGCCTTTTACTTGTACTGCTAATTCTAGACTTTGCTCCTTTCAACTGGATGCACCCTTTTCCTGGAATTCTCTACCTGTCTCTGTCCGCCAAGCCTCCTCCCTGGCCATCTTCAAATCCAAATTGAAATCCCATTTCTTCACTATTGCTTTTTGTTCCTAACTCGTCCTATCTTGTTCTCTCCATAAACGTTATTTGTATTATCTAATTTATTTCATATTTTGTCTTGACTAGATTGTGAGCTCTAACGGGCAGGGACTGTCTCTTTTTATGTTTGTATAGCGCTTCATATGTTGCAGCGCTTTATAAATGCTTAGTAATAATAATAATAATAGTAACTATCTACATGCTGAGTAATTTTGTTTTTTATGATGGCTTCTACCATTTTTCCCGGTACTGACGTCAGGCTCACCGGTCTGTAGTTTCCTAGATCACCCCTGGAACCCTTTTTAAAAATTGGCGTTACATTGGCGATCCTCCAATCTTCAGGTATTACAGATGATTTTAATGAAAGTTCACAGATTACTAATAGCAGGTCTGCAATCTCATATTTCAGTTCTTTCAACACCCTTGGATGTATACCATCTGGTCCAGGTGATTTGCTACTATTCAGTTTATCAAATAGTTGTAATACATCTTCCTGGTGTAGCGATATTTCTCTCAATTCCTCTGCAGTATCACCTTTAAATACCACTTCAGTCTTGGGTAACATCCCTACATCTTCCTCAGTAAAGACCGAAGCAAATAATTCATTCAGTCTCTCCGCTATAGCCTTATCTCCTCTTACTGCCTTTTACCCCTCTATCATCTAATGGTACAATTGACTCTCTCACAGGCTTTTTGCTACGACTTGAAAAAGTCTTTATTTCGCGTTTTTGCTTCCATAGCAAGTTTCTTCTCAAATTCTCGCTTTGCCTGCCTTATCAATGCTTTCCATTTAACTTGCCAGTGCTTGTGCTGTTTCCAGTTTTCGTCGTTTGGCTCTTTTTTTCCATTTCCTGAAAGATGCTTTTTTGGCAGCAACAGCCTCTCTGAACTCACCTTTAAACTATGCTGGCAGTTTTTTGGACTTTCTTCCACTTTTAATGCGTGGAATTTAGCTGGTCTGGGCTTTCAGGATAGTATTTTTAAACAACACCCAAGCTTGATGTAAGTCTTTAACCTTTGCAACCACTCCTTTTAGTTTTTTCTTAACTATTTTCCTCATTTTATCATAGTCTCACTTTCGAAAGTTAAAAGGTAGTTCACCAAGATCATGGTGGCGGCGGCTATGCGAAGCAAGGCATTCTAGTCCATCCTTACCTAGACGATTGGCTGATCAGAGCAAAGTAACAGAACAAGAGTGCGTCAGCCACTCAGAAATTAGTAATGTTTTTTCAGAGTCTAGGATGGGTCATCAATCTGGCAGTCAGATTGACCCGGTTCAAGATCTGGTGTCCCTGGGGGTGTGCTTCAACACCAAGCTCGGTTGCATGTATCTTCCACTGGAGAGGGTGCAGAAGCTCCAATCCCAGGTGTGGAGCATCTTGAACATGTTGGCACCCTTGGTGTGGCACTACCTGCAGCTCCTGGGATCCATGGTGGCAGCCTTGGACCTGGTTTTGTGGACACAGACACACATGAAACCGTTGCAGTCCACCCTCCTCTCTCGGTGGTCACTACAGTGCCATTCAATGTCGTGATGGCTGATTTGTCTCCCGACCGCGCGAGTGTAGCTTGTTTGATGGTTGCAGCAGGCCCACCTTCTGGTGGGTATGTTGCTGGAACCCCCAGATGGGTGCTGGTTATGACCAGAGAAGAGTGCTTGGTCCATCAATTGACTGGAAATGAGTGGTCTTCCTGGCGCTGCAATTCTTCCTTCCTGTAATCTCCAGGAGAGTGGTATGAGTCTGCTTCGACAATGCAACAATGGTGGCATACATCAGCCACCAGGGGGACATGGGCAGTGCGGTGCTGGTGGAGGAGGTGTTTCCCCTTTTTCTATGGGCAGAGGAGCATCTGACGTCTCTCTCTGTGGCTCATGTAGCTGGGAAGGAGAATGTCAGGTAGATTATCTCAGTCAGCACCAACTGGACCCGGGATAATGGGCGTTAAACGCGGCAGTGTTTCACAATCTAACGGTCTGCTGGGGCATACCGGTCATGGATCTCATGGCCTCAGTGGCACCAAGGTAGCTCGGTTCTTCAGCAGGCACATGGAACCCATGTCTGAAGGGTTCAATGCCCTGGCCCAGTCGTGGCCGATTTGCTTTATGTGTTTCCCCCGTGACCTCTTATAGGATTTCTGCTACAACGCATAGTAGCGCACCAAGGAAAGGTGATCCTGTTTTCTCTGGATTGGCCTCATCATCTGTGGTATGCCAGCTTGCTACAGTTTGTGGTGGCAGCTCCCCAACAGACTCAACCTGCTCTCACAGGGATCGATCCTCCTTCCCCAGGTGGCTCTGTTCTTGCTTATGACCTGGCTCTTGAAAGGGCACGGCTAAGGTGTAAAAGCTATTCAATGGCAGTGATAGCCACCATGTTAAGATCTCACAAGTGCTCTATCTCACTGGCCTATATTACAGTCTGGTGGGTGTTTGAAAGTTAGTGTGAGGCCAGGGAGGCTCTGGCCCCCTGCTGCTTCACTACTGGACATCCTGGCCTTCTTTCAGGTGGGACTCAAAAAGGGATTAGCCTTGAACTCCTTGCATGTCCAGGTGGCAGCTCTTTCATGTTGCCGGGTGGAGGGCCATTTGTTGGCATCTTGTTCAGACTTTATCTGTTTTCTCTGGACGGTGAAGCAGATCCGTTTGCCCTTGCAGTCCACCCTACCACCATGAGATCTCAACCTTGTCCTAGCAGTTTTAATGGAAGCACCCTTTGAGCTGCTGGCTCGGTCCTCTCTGAAGGACCTCACTCTGAAAATTATTTTCTTGGTGGCCATTGCTCGACACGTCACATTTCTGAGTTGCGAGCCCTGTCGTGCAGAGTCCCCTTTTTGCTCCTGTCCAAGGAAAAGGTGGTTCTGTGGCCCATTCCATCTTCTTTGCCTGAGGTGGTGTCAAGTTTTCATCTGAATCAGACGGTGACCATGACGGGTTGTCCACAGGTTGCGAAGACCGAGGAGGGGCATCAGCTTCACCAGTTGGATGTGCGCAGAGTCCTGTGGCAGTATCTGAAGTGAAACAGAATCCTTTCTTAAGACAAATCATTTATTTGTCTTGTTTGGCGGCATCCAAGGCCTCGGTGGCACGCTGGATAAAGGAAACTATAACTTCAGCTTATCTTCTCAAAGGGAAAACGATACTGAATGGTCTAAAAACCCATTCTATGAGGTCACAGGTGATGACCTGGGTGGAGCCCAGGCTGTTTCCGCCTGGGGACCTCTGTCGGGTGGCCACATGGTTGTCTCTTCACACTTTTACGCAACATTACTGCCTAGATGTGCAAGCGTCTAACAATGTGTGATTTGGGGTGAATGTGCTCCAAGCTGGACTTGTGGGTCCTTCCCATTCTTAGTCACTGCTCTGGTACATCCCGCAAGTACTGGACTGGAGGGACGATTAGGAAGGCAAAATTAGACCTTACCTGCAAATTGTCTTTCCTTGAGTCCCTCCAAGCCAGTCCAGAATTCACCCTGGTTTGGCATGAACTCCTTTTTGTATATTTGTAGGATTTTGTGGAGTAAGCATGTCTGGCTGTTTGCATTGGCGGGCTCTCTGAAGAATTCCTGCAGGGTTTTTTTTGTCTCATCAGGATCCTTCTGGAAGGGAATCGGCGGATGGGCAAGTATGAGTCTGACTTCTGACTTTTCTTCTCATAGTGTATATAGTTTCATACTGTTTATTCAGTGACGGTTCAACCCTGACAAAAGAGCAAGCAGCAGAAAGAGAAATACAAGTGGATCCACAGATATTCGCCGACCACATCAAAGACAAATTTCACTCCACAGAGCGCACAACACCCAGTAGAACCAACAGAACGAACGTCCACCCCAAAACCTGGGGCACATTCCACTCACCCTCAAAAGAGCAGATATCAGACATCATCTCCACAATCAACACAAGCACTGCTCCTACAGACCCTTGCCCAGTGTCATGGGTCAAAGCCACCAAAGCAAGCCTCATACCAAACATTCATAAAATGGTACACAACTCACTCACTCAAGGACTCATGCCACAGCAATTAAAGCTTGCCTCAGTAAGACCAATCACAAAGAAAACTTCTCTCAACAAAAAGGACCCAGCAGCATACCGACCAATCTCCAGCATACCCTTCCTCACAAAAATAATCGAAAAGACGGTCCAACTACAACTTCAGGAACACATTGACGAACACGGAACTCTCGACGACAACCAACACGGATTTCGTCCCAACCATGGAGTCGAAACTCTCCTGATCTACCGCTTCGACAGCATCATAAGAATAATTGACGACATCAGGAATGGAATTATAATGATCTTCATCGACATCTCCTCAGCGTTCGACACAGTTGATCACAATATACTCCTGGAGAGACTGAAGAACACTGGTATACACGGTACCACTCTAAAATGGTTCCACTCGTACCTAACAGAAAGACAGCTACAGGTCAAGGTGGGACAGGACACCTCCCGGCCCATAAACGTCCAACAAGGAGTACCACAAGGATCCGCACTCTCAGCACTCCTTTTTAACATCTACATCCAACCAATATGCAACATTATGAAAGAGAACAACATCCAATACACAATATACGCAGACGATATAATGGTATACTCCCCGATATCAATCGAAAACCCGGACTTCTCTAAGATAGCAGACTGCCTTACCCAAATGGCGAAGTGGTGCCAAAACAACAATCTAGCTATAAACTACAACAAGACTGAAGCTTTAATCATCACTCGAAACCAAAGCTTCACACACCCACCAAACATAAAGATACAAAGCACCACGATACCGATAAGATCGGAGGTGAGATACCTTGGGGTTACTCTGGACAGTAAACTCAACCTCAAACCACACATAGACAAAACAATCCAAAAAGCATATTACAGGATGCGAATCATCAGGAGACTGAAACCACTCCTCGCTCCAGAACACTTCCGTACAGTCTGTCAAGCACTGATAACCCCAATACTGGACTTCTGCAATCCGATATACCTCGGACTACCAAAACAAGCTCTCAAACCACTACAGCTGGCACAAAACACTGCAGCTCGAATCATATCCGGAGCCGCAAGGCAGGAGCACATCACACCTACACTAAAGGACTTACACTGGCTCCCAATCATTGCTCGCATCAGATACAAGACTATCATAAACCTATTTAAGATAAAAGAACACACATCAGCCAACAGCCTCCACCTGATCATACAACCGGAAACCAGCGCACGTCCCAGAAGAAGTCAAACACGCAACCGAGTCAGCACCCCAAATGAGTACAAGCACACACGCAAGGACACAACAGACAGAGCTCTCTCCATGGCTGCTCCAACAATATGGAACAATCTACCGGACGATCTAAGGGCAACTCCAGACCTCAAAGACTTCAGAAAACAACTGAAAACCATGCTGTTCATAGAGCACTATGGTCACATCACATAACCTAAGAGAATGGATAACAGCACTCCAATCCTCCCAAACAACTGAATATATATAAAATATGATTCTAGCACCACTGTAAATAGCCCACCCTGTATATAGCTCAAACAAATCAAGCACCCAACACAACCCTCACACAACTAAGTTTTATCCTCACTGCATGTACAACACACACACTTTACCTGATTGCTTGCTGTGATACCACCTTGATTATTAAGATAAGGCGGTTTAGAAATACTGTTAAATAAATAAATAAATAAATTATTCTTTTCTGGGGTAGCTGGAGGTGTTACATCACATGTGTGCCTAGCTATGCTCTTTAGAGGTCTGCTTTGTCAACAGGATACTGGTTTCTGGTACCTAAGGAGGGATCTCTTCTACTGTGACATCAGAAATCTAACATGCTCAGTTCCTAGCTGCTGATGGACGGAGATAACCCACAAGTTCTGGGCTGGACTGGAGAGATTCAAGGAAAGGCAATTAGCAGGTAAGGTTTAATTTCGCCTTTTAAGACTAATTGGAAAAAATATTTTTCCACTCAACGCATAATCAAGCTCTCAAATTCATTACCAGAGGATATAGCAAAAGCTGTTAGTGTAGCTGGATTTAAAAGAGGTTTGAACAAGTTCCTGAAGGAAAGATCCATAAACTACTATTAAAGAGGACTGGGGAAATCCACTGCTTACCCATTGGACAAGCAGCATGGAATCTGGATACCTTTTGGGAACCTAACAGGTACTTGTGACCTGGATTGGCCATGGCTGGAAAAAGGATATTGGGCTAGATGGACCTTTGGTCTGACCCAGTATGGCATTTCTTATGTTCCTTCTCCAGGATTTTTTTTTTTTTGTGGATAGGGTACAGAGGTATTTGTTTAGCATTTCCTCATTTTTCTTGTTACTTTCCACAAATCAATCCTCTGCACCTCTGATTCTTGCAATTCCACCTCTGGACTTTCTCCAATATATCTGAAAAAGAGTCTTCTCATTTCACTTTACATCTTTAGCCATTTTTTCTTCAGTAGGTGCTTTTGACATTCTCTCTTTGCCCCATTCAACTTTATCAGATATATTTTTCTGTGTTCCTCTTTTTACGACTTTCTGAATTTTGTGAATGCTGCCTTTTTTGCAGCCACTTTGGAGAACCATATCAGTTTTTCCCCTCTTGTTTTTATTTACTTTCCTTACATAAATATCCATTACCCTTTTTACAACCTCTTGCAGTTAAGATCACTGCCTTTCCTCCCATCTCCTCCCACTCTCCCAGCTCCTTGTTCAGGTATTTTCCCATTTTACTGGGGCCAACGTTTTTAAAATCTAGGATTTTGAATTTCTGGCCCCAGATTGGACTCTGCCTTGGCTTTTATCTCAAACCACATTGTGTGGTGATCACTGCTGCCCACCTAGACATTAGATATACTATCTCCATTGGTGAAAAAGTACTAGATCACAGACCTAATAAATTACCAAACAAGTAAAATGGACAGGCAAAATATTTCACAAAAACACCCATAAAAAAATCTTAAAATAAGCCCAACATGTTTTGCCCAGAGCCTGTCAGGAGAAAATGTTAGACAATGTCAGGTGCTGCTTCTTGTGTGCAAGCCAGAACCTACAAACCCTAGTTAGACATGAGGGATGAAAAAACACAATCTTAAAACATAAATGATTACAATCAAAAATGTGGCATTAAAACTTATAAATACAAAATAAAGCATATATAAAAGACACAAATTAAGACTTCTGGTGACATCGGAGAGCAAATGGCTGCAGATTAGCCAAGCTCCGTACTATTCCCATTGAATTTGCAAATAAAGCTAGTCCCCGGTAGAGAGAGCGGTGTGGAGAGCAGTAGCGGAGGAGGAGATGTCTGTCCGGAAAAAGTTGGCGAGCTTTCAGTCGGCGTACGCCCGCAAAGAGGAGTGTGCTCGGATGAACTCCGATGACACGGAGGGCCTAGAGAGCGTGGAAGATGGTGCGGTGGGAGGAGAGCTGGAGCACGATGCAGCGGATCTTAAAGAATGGCTCCGAGAGTTCAAGCGAGAGATGGAGGAGCTGCTCGCCATGCGAGGGGACTTGAAAGAGACCCTCAATTCAAGGATATGAATAGCATGGGCCAGCGGATAGAGGACGTGGAGGAGCAGGTCGAGAGCCAGGCCAGTGAGCTCCAAGAATTAATGGAGGTGCAGAGCAAGATGGTAAAAGCGCAAGAGGAGCTGCAAGAGAAGATTGAAGAAATAGAGGACCGAGCTCAGCGAAACAACCTGCGCATACGGGGGATCCCTGAATTGGAGAAATTTAAAGAATGCAGCCAGGTAGTCAAGGGGCTATGTGTGCATATCCTGAAGCTGGCTGGGAGTGCAGAGGACAGGCTGGAAGAGATCGGAGTAGAAAGAGCACACCGGAGTTTAGGCCCAAGGCGGGAGAAGGAGTGCAGAGACATTATAGTCTGTATGAGCAAATTTCCCACCAAAGAAAAGGTGCTTGCATCCGCACGAAGGTTTGGGCGGATAGCGTGGGAGAACTGTGAGGTTGAGGTGTACAATGACTTGTCCCGTGGCACGCTGGAGAGGCGAAGAAGACTGAGGGATGTGACAGCGTTTCTCAGGGACAAGAACTTGTGCTGCAGATGGATGTTTCCTTTTGAGTTGATGCTGTAGGTTGGGGGAGCCTCGCGGAAGGTGAAGACAGCGGAGGAGGCATGGCGGGCTCTGGAAGAGCTGGGATGTGATCAGGTGCCACGGGCTAAGACGGGTTTCTAATAGCTACTGGTGATTTCTGTAATATTCCAGGCACATATCTCTAGCCCTGGCTCAAAAGACCAAACAATCAAAACGCTAGACAAAATATTCTTACACTGTTCAGCTTTTCTGCTATATTTTCATCCTAATTACAAGGTCAGTGCACAATCAGCAAAGATACAGTGGCGCGGCATTCTACTGAAACAGACATCTGGCTAATCTAAACAATAGACAGTAAGAAAGTTTTAATTCTCTTATCTCCAGGAGAGCAGAACATGTTATCAAACTAGAATAGAACGGTATTTCTTTCTAATAGCTAGCTAACAGCATTCTGTAATTTTCCAAAGTCAGCAATAACATTCTAAAGCAGGGGAAAAAGGGCTTCAGGCCTAGCTCTGCTACATACTAGGCCATCGCCTATCACACCTTGGTCGTGGGAAAAGCCTCTGGCCACTTTGAAAACCTATCTACAATGACCAACAAATACTTATAACCCCCTATCGATCGTGGCATACATGTGAAATCTACTTGTAGGGCCTGAAACATGCCTTGGGGTGGCGGTAAATGTTGCAATTGTCCTATTGCTTTTCCCTTCTGAACATTATTCCTAGCACATACTAAGCATTGACTCAGTTGTGATTCTACTAAATGAGGCAAATCTCTGCAAACAAATATTTCCTGTAACTCTTAAGAACCATCTTTCTGTTTTTATGCCCTACCCCATGTACTTGACCAATTAAGAGAGGGGCTGCCGCTTTCGGTAGCCCTCTTATTTTTATTTACATTCTCTTTATATACCGCGCTATTCTGCATCAGTGTGGTTTACATTGAACAACTGAAATTACATTGAACAGGGCATTATAACTTGGAGATAACTATTTTACAGGGAACATGGGCTATGGAGGGTTAAGTGGCTTACCCAAGACCACAAGGAGCACCTGTGGGACTAGAAACCCCAGTCCTTCTGGCCCAAGGTTGTTGTCCTCTAGTGGGATTTGAACCCCCGACCTTCTGGCCTGAAGTACCTTGCCCCAACCACTAGGCCACTCCTCCACTCTTCCCCCCCCCCTTTTTTCCTGCCAAATCTGTGCTGAATTTAAACTCATATTATGCTGTTCCCAATACATAATATCCTCGGGATCTGCAGCAGCCTGCAAGTGGTGCAGAGGAAAAGAATGCTCAAGAGGGGAAACATAATACTCAGACAGTAAAGGATCAGACAAATAATAAGAAACTGTCGGCATGCCCTGAGAGATATTATTACTACGTAAAAGTTCAATTTGGGCTTGTGCACACTGTTTGGCTGCAAGATCAGCTAAGGCATTACCTTGAGAGGCAATAGAAGTGTCATATCTGTGTGCGGTACATTTAATAACGGCGACTTCTTTGGGTTTACATAAGGCGGACAGCAGTTCATTAACGAATTGTGCATGAGAAATTGGTTTACCGTCTGCCGTTTTCCAACCCCTATGCCCCCATAAGAGACCAAAATCATGCACCACCCCAAAGGCATACCTGGAATCTGTATAAATGTTAACACATTTATCAGCAAATAATTCACAGGCTCTAGTAAGCGCTACCAATTCTGCAGCTTGTGCAGAACCATAAGGTAATAACTGGGCTTCATGCAAAATATTTAGGAGTTCTACAATGGCATAAGAAGCAATGTAGGCGTTATCTGCGGGACGGACACAGCTCCCGTCCACAAATATATGTGGAGCGTCCGGGAGCGGGGAGGAGGGCAAATCGGGACGTACTGACGTCTCAAAGTTAATCAATTTTAAGCAATCATGTTTTTCTTGGGGCAACTTGGAATCATCTACTGGGCGCATTAAGGGGTAAAGGCAGCAGATTGCTGTTTAACCGACAACCCTTCAGTAGTTGTTAAAATCACCTCATACCCACTAAGGCACTGGGCTGTCATGTGTTGCGTAGTAAGGTTCTTTAACACATTCAAAACAGAATGGGTAGAAAACAGAATAGTCTCATGAGACAGGGTAATCGGGATAGTCATCTGTACGGCAATAGCCGAAGCCGCCAGGGCTCGCAAACATGCAGGCATACCCTGTACCTGGAGGGGCAATTTTTTTGATAAATATGTGACTGGGCGCATTCCCCCCCCCCCTGTGGTTTTGAGCCAAAATAGCTGCCATAGTTCCTCCCTCTTCCCTTACATATAAGTAAAACATTTTCCCATAGTCAGGTAGTCCAAGTGTAGGAGCTGAGATAAGCAGCTTTTTCAAAGTGGCAAATGCAGAAAGCATTTCTTTGGTCTATTCAATAGATGCAGAGCCTGGTAACCGCAAAGTAGCCCTTCGTAATATGGAATCCCAATAAGCACAGTCTGGGATCCAAGCGCGACAGAAGGATAACGAGGAAAAGGAAAGCCAGCATTTGTGTCACTGTTGTTGGAGGAGATAATTTTATAATTGCATATACTCGGGCGGGAGAGAGCGCCCGATTTCTGGGGGACAGCACAAACCCCAAGTAGGTAACATGCTTACAATACCACTGGAGCTTTTTTAAAGAAGCCTTATGTCCATGGGAGGCTAGATTGCAGAGCAAGGATACAGAGTCTGTGATAAGGAAGCTTATCAAAGCTCAGGGAGTAATGACAAAAGAGGAGAATTTACTCTGATTAAGGGACCTGTGCTGGCAGGTTATAGACATAAGACAGCTTGTTTCCCTAAAAGACTACATCACCTTTTCATCAAATATTTCCCAGAAAACACAATAACACAAGATCACTCAAATAGCACCAGTTCCGTTCTTAACACGCCACCTCTGCTAACCCAATAACTTTTCACATCTCTCTCTCATACTATGAAAATTCTTTTAGGCTTTATTCCATTCATATGTAAATAGCCAATGTGTTGTATTCATTGTAAATAATTGCCCCGGTTATCCAAGTTTTTGTTCCTTGTTCTATGTAAAAAACAGATAACATGTACCTTATCTGATGTTTTCTTGTTCTATGTAAACCGCGCTGATTATAAATAGAGCGGTATATAAAAGATGTTAAATAAATAAATAAAATGTTCCAGAATGCACCAGTATGCAGAAAGTCCCTAGGAGAGCTAGATTGGAAAAGCATGAGTCTAATCAGAGAAAGCATTATGTCATCCCTAATCAAACAGCCTCTAGGAGAGAGCTTAATCCACAACACCTGAGGAATGCAAGGGTGGAGTTTGTCAGACGGCTGCCTGGGTGAAAATCTTCACAGTCTTGGCAATGCATATATCTATATGATTTTGCAAGGTATTGTGGGCAATGTAGTTCATTCACACCAGACACAGCTGCTGACAATTATTTAGTTGTGCTCAAGTGGTAAAGCCAATAAGATATTTATTTATTTATGGGGTTATTTCTCCCAACACAGATATGCTTGGTAGCACATAAATTAGGTTACTTGCTTCCAGTGTTTAACTGGGAAAAACAAAATCAAAATCAGGAAAACAACCTTTAAACTTGTCAGGCAATTAGCTAATGTTTTCTTAGCATATCTCTAACAAACGAAAAGCCACAAAGAAAGAAATAAACTGTTCTTGTCAGGTTAACTTCTGATCACTTCCCACATAGATTCAGAAGTGATTCTCTCCTAGCTCACAAGCAATTAAGCAGGCTCAATTGCTAACAGTCACCAGCTGAAACCCCTTAGCTGGTTTGCTGTTACTGTGTAGGTCAAATCCTGCTTCAGGAGCTTTTCTGATTAGAATAAAGAACAAGTTTGTATTTTTCTTTGTGATGGTTGCTGTACTTTGAAACAGAAAGTTACCAACAGAGTTTGGATAGAGAGCAATCCATGTAAACAGAATCTTCATCTGCTAATATTCCCCCTTCATCAACAAGCATGGGTTCAATATCATGAATTGGCACAGATGAATCTCTCAATGGAGCACTTTCAGGAGAATACTGGTTTCCCTGCTGTCCCTTCAAGGTTATAGCTAGGGCATAGATCAGTGTTCATACCTGAGCTTCCATTTCTGCTAGAGTTCCTCTCTATATAGCCTGGCCAGTATGTAGTCCAGTTCTTATGTCCAGCCTTCCAATCTAGATCCCTGGACACTGGATCTCTCTTCACATACCTTCTGGCACAGGTCTTAGGGTCCCTTCCACGTGCAGCCGTCTCCCTCACAGGTAGCCTCTGGTGATTCCTAGCTCTGCAGCACCATTCCTCTGGCTTTCCCCAGTCCAATGGTGTATGCTGGCCCTTGGAATACCTCCCAGTATACGTACTGCCTTGGACTCTTCTAGACCTCTCAAAGGCTTTTCTCCTCTTTCTTCCAGAGGGTCTCTTTCCTTTTCTGTCCGTCCGGTTTGGCTTCTGCTTCTGCTGATCCTTCAGATGAAACTGATGATCCTTCTCTGGATATCCAAGGTGATCATGAAGATGGTCATCTGTAGAATAAACTCTACTCTTATTCTGCCTTGATGAGTGCTCCTCCCTAACACAGCGCAGCTGTGCTGAATCAGGCCCTGCCCTTTGAGATGAGTGCTTAGGGATTACCTCATAGCCCTCCTGATTGAACACACGTTTCCCCACTTCAGCTCCTCTAATGGCTGTTGGAAACCTGGTGCATTCTGGGACTGGTAGTCTTTTATGGGAAAATTCTGTTTTCTTATTTCTACCAGAACTGACAGGTTGCTTGTTCAGAGTCACTTCACCTTTCCTATAGCCCCTTCCTGAGCTATGATAAGCTTCCTTATCACAAGTTGCAATCTAAGCCCTTTAAAACTAGAGGGGAATCTTCAGGAAGGCAGAAGGGGGCGGAGAACCAGACGGAGACCAGGAGGAACAGAAGCAGGAAGAACAACCTGAACCTGAAAGAACAAGGACAAGGAAACAGACGGTCCAAGAGAGGAGCTCAGAGAAGTACGTATGCCTGGAGAGATTCCTGGGGGAAACAACCTTCAGAGGACTGGAGAAAGCCAGAGGTCTGGAGATCCACAGCCATGGACCCTCAAGCAGCGCCTAGGAAGGGGTCTGCTGCAGCTAAGGAGAAAAGGAGCCCAAATACCTCTTGGAGGACATCTGGAGAGAAGATCCTGAGGTCCAGAGATACCAACTGGAGGACAGGACACAGAAGCTCTATTGCATACTAAAAAGAAGTTTTCCTTTTTAGTTTTGTTTCACCTCAGCTCTGCTAAGGAGTTGATTAGCAGTGGCTTTAAGAAAGCCTTTCTGTTCCATAAAGGACTTTGATACTTATTTACATAAGCATTTTTCAGTTGCCTTGTTTGTATTGCATAAACCCTGGAGAAGTTATCCTGGATGTGTTACCAAGTATATCTGTGTGTGGAATAATCACCCCATAAATAAACTCTAATTTTGCCTTACACTCGACCAACTACAAGTTTCTTCATTTATTTAAAAGGCAAGCTTTGTGTGAATGGACTTCAATAACCACAATCCTTTGCAAGACAGTTAATTTACATACTTGCCAAGATGGTGGTACCTTCATAACAAGCACCCCCTTTTACAAGTCGTTTTCACATTCTGTGATTGTTTTAGAACATAACAACAAATCGTCCATATACTGGAGAAGGGTGGAGGAACAAGGCACATGCCACATTTTAATCGATGCCTTAAGAACAAAAGAATACGCCGCTGGGGAATCAATGTATCCCTGCGGCAGGCGAGTCCAGGTATATTATTTGCCTACATGTGTGAAAGCCATAAGAGGCTGCGTGATGGGGTCCAGGGGTACACTAAAAAAGGCATTAGCTAAATCAATAACCGTAAAGCATTTGGCTTCCGTAGGAATAAGAGTAAGTAGCCCGGAAATATTGGGTATCACGGGTGCCAGTGGGACAACAAGCTGATTTACCGCCCGTAAATCCTGGGTAAAACGGAACCCATCCCCCTTAGGGACGGGATTCACGGGAGTATTATAAGAAGAAACAGTAGGAACTACAATACCTGCTGCGACAAAATCCTGGACCATGGACTGCAAGACAGTTTCCTTAGGGCCAGACGAAGGGTACTGTTGAATACAGACGACAGCTTGAGGATCCTTCAAACGTGCCACATACGGCGTACAGGGGACCAACCCGGCATCAGTTGGGGAGGTGGCCCAGAGTTTAGGAGGAACCTTAGACAACCCATGTACCTCTGTAGAAATCATATTTAATAAAAAAGGAGAGTGCAAGGCAAAAGAGTCATCTGAATTACTAATAGTTACTGCTTCTAAGCGACACAACAGGTCCCGCCCCAGGAGACTCACTGGACAGGAGGGAATAATTGTAAATGAATGTGTAAACAGAACAGTATTGTTACCAAGCGCGGAGACAGACAACGGGGGTGTAATCCATGTGGGGGTAGAGGTTCCATTTATCCCAACTGAGGCAGGACCTGGCGTTAAGGGTTCCCTACAAACAGAGGCATGCAATGTAGAGCAAGTCGCTCCCGTATTGATTACAAAGGAGACTTGCTGGCCATTAATGCACAACGTACAACAAGGGGGCTCCTTCCATCCACCCGTTAACTGAACCCAGATTGGAACCGTTGCCTCAGGGCAGCCCTATGGGCATTACGGGGGCTGTTGCCATGTAATAGGGATAACAGGAGTTGCGGAGCTACTAGATGGGGGAGGGAGTGGCGCCGATGGTGTCGCGAGAGGGGGCAAGGCCCACTCCCCCCCTGAGTCGGCACGGAGCCGCTACCTGCCGCATAGGGGCACTCATTTTTCCAATGTCCTTGTTGCTTACAATGAAAACAAATCTGATTCCTAGATATTCCCTGCCCTATTCCTCTTCCACCACCCTGCCCGCCTCGAAACAGGCCCTGCTGTCCCCTCCACCCCTGAGATTGCGACCACTGAGGCCCCAGGGGTTGATATCCCCCGGGGTAGGATTGCTGGCAACCAATATCCTGCTGCCAAGCATGAGAAATGTTACCTTTCTTAACATCCATATCTGCAAAGCATCCCGCCGCTTCCTTCGTTAATATTACCTTCTCTAATTCTGCTGGAGTCATGCTAAACCAAGCATCTATCATTCGCTTACATGCTACAGTTACTTCGGGGCACATAGCCCCAAACAGCGTCTGAATATACATCGAAGTCATCAGGCCTTCCTGTGATAAACCTGTCTCCTCCTTCCAACACTTACGAAATCTTCACAAACTGTGAAACTCCTTCCCCTGGTTCCTGCACGCATGCAATAGATGCAGCAAGATTCTGTTTTGCCGCAAATAAACGCTCAAACTCTTCTAACACTTCGTCCCACATATTTTTATCACCTCGGAATATCGGAGGGGGCAATTAGAATCATCTGGCGTCTCATAAGGATTCGCCAGTGACTTAACTCTAGAAAAATCAAATGGGGTTTCTTCATTATACCCCAGGACACCCTCAATAATGAGGCGGTAGTCCTACGCCGTACACTGCAAACCACGAGTCATACGTTGCAAGTAGTGCACAGTGGCAACTGGTGTTTTCATAGGGTTCGGGGCATGCTGTAAAATAGAAGAAAGGATGGCGGGATCCAGGGGCTTAACAACAAGCTGGTTACCAATAGTTAGAAAAGGATACTGGGTGTATATATGGCCCTTAGAGGTAGGGTCTCCTGTCACTCTATCACTGTTAGAAGTTCTCATGTCATTTGAATCCAGCTTATGAAAGGGGTTATGAGGGCTAAGCCCATCCCTATGAGCCCTAGCCCTACTCTGTTCCTGTTCCCCCACCCAATCTTCGGTTGAAGGCATCGGAAGGGGAGAATTAGGGGGGGGATAAGGGACTCCAGCGGGGCAAAAGGGACCAGGGAAGCAGCGGACCCTCCGGCCCCTGCTCGCATCCCCAAACCCCCGGTAGAGACGACCTGAGATGTCTTACACAATTGGCGATACATGTTTTCCCTGGGCGCGTCCTGACCATCAGGGGCAGGCCCAGATTCGGTCAAGCATGGGCTTGAGTGAGAAGGTAGGGCAGGAGAAGGTAGCCAGGTAGCAGGCGGCAGTGGAGGTGAACCGGCAGGCTCCTCCACCTTGCCACCCATAGCCTCATAAGTGGTACATATCTGATGGAACATTTTATCTATAGGTAATTCCCGGTGGGTGGGGGCACGCTCCGCCATTACTACCGGGGGTGCGCGGTAGAAGCAGCTGCCGCCAGAACAATATCCTCTAATGAATCAGAGTCTCTGGCTGGCTTTACAACGGCAGCCAATCCAATCAGGGAGGGGTAAATGGGCTGATACGGCAGAGGGGCCGTGGGCACCCGGGGGGAGGACACCTGGGATTGGGGTGATTTTGGAGGCAGTTCCCGGGGCGAGTCAAGCACCGGTAGGTGCTGACCATTATAATAAGGAGCCAGTTGTATCCATACAGTACCACATTCCTTCATATAAGATTTTGGCCATTTCGGGTCTCCGGAATAAAAGGGAAAAGCTTTCTTATCCCCAGACACAATCCCCGAATCATATCTAAATGTTAGGAAGAGAAGCTACCCTCCCTGGGAAAATGATTTGAGCTATGTAAACCTTCTGTCCACCCCGCCATATTATCCACCCAGGGATTAGTATAATAACCCCCTGCCACTCTGTCTATGTATTCCTTCGGTGTCTCCCCATCTGCCGGGGATGCGCCGGGAGGGACCGGGCTACGACGAGAATTGGATGCCTTCTTAGCGCAGTTTTAAACCTTATCACAACATTTGGCTGCACACGCACTCCTGCGGATTCTGGAGCGGTCCCCTTACCTTGGGACCCCCCCCATCCTCTAATTAATATCCAACAATCGCACGCTTGGCCACTTGCTTTCTGCCAACAACCATCACTAGCGCTATCGCTTCAGGCTGAGGCAGGGGCGTCTTGCCAAGCTCACACAATCACACAAGACACAGAGAAGGAAAAGGGTATTACCACAGATCCAGCGGGACGTCCCCATTATGCATAGCGCTACCAAAATGCATTCCCGAGACGAGCTACCAAAGCTACATCAATTTAGGAAGCCAGGAAATCCCAGTGCACTGGGGAAATCCTCACTTCTGACACCAAATTGTAAGTGTGGGTTATTCCTTTCCCAGCACTATATACCACTTACGTCCGTTAATCCCCTGGGCCGAGGAATCACCTTACCTTCTCTGACTGGAATTCCAGGGGAACAAACACACACACTCGCATATAAGTAGTATGTAAGTTTATTCCACAGGTTAGAGGGGCTGTCTGTCTTTTATACATTAACAGAAACATATACATACGTCATCAACTCATCCCCCGAGGCCCACCACAGCTTATCAGTAACTTCACAGATGTTAGTCGTCTCTGTGTAGAACAATCAATTTGTCTTAGCACAGCACATTCCTTTCCATATATAGATATGTACAAAATTCCCATTTTCCCCCTGCGGGCCTCTTAGTCCTGCTGTACACACACACTTTAAACCTTATTTTCCCCTATCAGTATCGAGGGATTTGTCAGAGTTTAACACCTTGTTGCCCCCTGACAAGCAGGTGGCTCATCAGGTCTTAGTGACACATGCCCAGAATACATCAAAGTTCTTGACAAGAGCAGCATTTGATGCATTTGAGGCTAATAGCAGATCTGCTGCAGCCTGCATAGGGGCTAGAACAGCATGGCTCCAAGCATCTGACCTGGAGCAGTGGGTCTAGGACAAATTAATAAATAGACCCTGTAATAGTGACAGCCTCTTTGGCCAGAAGTGGAGGGAGAAGGCTGGTGAGATAGAAACTGACGACCTTACCATGAAGAGGCTGTCAAGGAAGACAGCAGACTCTTCTAAGAAGAAGGCTACCACTAAGAAGAAGGGGTTTTATCCTCCATATCAGGCCTATTCTGGCTACTCTGCCCCACAACAGCAACAGAGACAGCAAGGCCAGAAACAGGTCAGCAAGCCTAAAGTTACCAAACCAAGCCTACAACAACTACTCAAACTCCTCAGAGTTTGACTGCTTCAAAAAGAACAGGGCAAAACTTTTCCATAATATTCCCGCCTCCTCCCATGATTTCAGGAAGACTGGTGCATTTCGCACACCGCTGGATCAACATTACTTCTGAGCCCTGGACCCTACATCTAGTCAGCCAGGGCCTAAAATGAAAGTTCCAGACTCTTCCTCCCACCCACTTTGTGAGCCAACCTTCCCTGGATCTCCTTCACTCCTCCCTGCTTCAGCAGGAAATCCTCTCACTGCTGAGACAAGGAGCTATAGAGGAGGTTCCCTCAGCCCAGCAGGGCCTGGGATTCTACTCCATATATTTCATAATTCCAAAAAGGACGGGAGGTCACAGGCCTATATTAAATTTCCGAAATCTGAACAAATTTTTCAACAAGGAGAAATTCAAGATGATTTCTTTAGGCACTCTTCTGCCTTACTTCCAACAAAATGATTGGCTATGCTCTCTGGATCTAAAGGATGCCTATACACATATCTTGATTCACCCAGACTATAGAAGGTTTCTCAGGTTTGTTTTTCAGAACAACCACTATCAGTACCGAGTTCTCTTATTTGGACTGGCCTCAGCACCCAGAGTCTTCACAAAGTGTTTGGCTGTTGTCGTGGCCTACCTATGAACTTTGGGGATCTTTCTGTTCCCTTACTTAGACGACTGGCTGCTAAGGGCAGACTCCGCTTCAGCAGTCACCTCTGCCCTAAACCAAACCATTTATGTCCTCCAGGAGTTAGGTTTTGTAATAGATTATCCAAAATCACATCTCAGGCCAACTCAGGACCTCAAGTTCATAGGAGCTTGTTTAGACACAGTAAGAAGCGAGCATTTCTGCTAGAGGAAAGACGCCTCTATCTCATTGCTTTAGCCACACAGGTCCAACAGCAACCATCAGTTATGGCAAAAACATTTATACGCCTCTTAGGCCACATGGTTTCCACAATCCATGTCGTGCCCCATGCACATCTCCACATGAGGTTCAGGCAGTGGACTCTCTCACGGCAGTGGAAGCAGTCCACAGATTGCCTAACTGACCACTCTGTAAATGAGAGCAGACCGTCAGTGGTTATGCACATCACAGAATCTAGTCAAAGGATCACCTTTTCAGAAGTCTGCACCACAATCTTCTAGAGCTCAGAGTGGTCTTCAATGCCATCAGAGTCTTCTCTCTCTAATTCAGGGGATGTTCTCTTCTCATACAGATGGACAAACAGGTGGCTATGTTTTATATAAACAAGCAAGGGGGGAAAGGCTCTCAAGCCCAATGCAGGGAAGCCATTTGCCTTTGGAACTGGGCAATTCCCCAAAGAATTCACCTTCAGGCAGTCTACCTTCCAGGAGCAGAGAATCACTTAGCCAACAGGCTAAGCCAGATCCTCCATCCACATGAGTAGATGCTGGAACCTGTGATAAGGTGAGATGTGTGGATGAGATGGAATGGGAGAGAAGTGAGGAATGTACCTTTAAAGACAGATGTAAACAGGGTTCCCATAGAAACCACAAGCCACCGGAGCATGCAGTAGCTAGAGCTAAGCTCTGCCCAAGCAGTGACGTAAGAGCTAGGTTGAGCCCTAACAGCTCTCACGTGTGCAGAGAGGAGGGTGTGGCTGAAAAGAAGCACCATTTTAAAACTGCTTCAGAGTTTGAGGAAGAGGCAAGCGAGAGTCAGGAGGAGAAAGGAAGCCACGGGAAAAGGGAGCACGAGGAGCGAAGGAGTGGAGAAGGAAGGACAGCGGATTCTTACTCTCAGAAAGCAGTGGAACCAAGGTTGGAACCTGTCCTAAAGCACCCCAGAGAAAAGAAGCTGGAGAGGTTTGTTTCCACGTGGGGAAGCAGCTCAGAGAGCCAGCCAAGTAAGAGGGGTGGGGAAGACAAGTTTGCTACAGTTCCTAACAGAGGCTTTTCTGAAGACGTGGTCAGAGAGCTGAGGAAAAGCGCTGAACGCTGTGCTAGCCAAAAGGCAGTGAGAGCAGCTCCAGGCAGGAACAGGAACAGTTCAAGTAAGTGCCATGAATCAGCTTTAGAGGCTGTTGATAAGCTATTCTATGAGAGAGAAACTCCTTCTTTAACCTATGCTGGCGCAGAGCAGAAAGAACACTTTGTAGGAAAGCTGAAAGAGTTTCTGCAGAGTGTAAAATTCAAACCTTCTGATATAAGCTCCCAGGAAGATGACTCAAGTGAAGCTGTTGAAGAAATGCAGATAGAAATGTATGAAAGTCTTTGTGATAGTGACGTAGCAGAAATGGAATGCTCATTCTGTAAGACAAACAAACTAAACATGTGCTAGGATCAGGCCATGAGAAGAAGTTTGTTTAACCTGGTTTTTGTCAAGCTGAGTGAGAAAGAAAACTCTTGCTAGAAGTTTTAAGTTTGCCTGATGTGATTAACAGCCATAGCAGTGAAAGGCATTTATCTGAAGAAAGCTGAATGCAGCTGCTGTGGAAAGAATATTCCTGACTTTGATGTTTAAGCCTGTTTTGTTCCTCTTCTTCATTTACTGTGGAGAATTTATCCTTGCCTTGTTTTGGCGCTATGAATTTTGATGCGAGGCAGAAACCCAGAAATAAATTTCTTTGTTTTGCCTAACAAACTGTGTGGTCACACTACTTTGCTTGGAGAGTATCTGAAACTACAAGTCCCAGCATTCAGTGCTGGCAGCCAAAGACTTGGAACAGTACTCAAAAGGGCAAATAAGGCAGCCCTTTTGCTTATCAGCCATTGGCCTAGGCAGGGGGTCCGACAAACCTCATGTAACCCAACACTTGTTCCATTCTGGGGGATGCCACTATCGACCTCTTCGCATCTCCCTTCACTGCCCTGCTACCTCATTTTTGCTCAAGGATTTCTTCTCACAGGGAGTCGTTGGATGCATTCCTCATCCATTGGGGTCAGGATCTCCTTTATGCTTTCCCTCCACTTCCACTAATAGCAAAAACACTATTCAAACTCCAGGCTGACTGAGGACAAATGATTCTCATTGCCCCTTACTGGCCCAGACAACCCTGGTTTCCTCTGCTTCTTCAAGCACCTCCCCTCAGGCTCGGTTATTCACTGACCCTACTCTCACAGGATCAGGGGACCCTTCTGCACTCCAGCCTCAAGCCTCTCTGCTTGACAGTGTGGAGGCTGAGTGCTATCTCCTCTCACATCTTCAAGAGGATGTGTTGCATGTCCTTTTATCTTCAAGAAAGGATTCAACCAGATGTTCTTATGCTTTTAAATGGCACAGGTTTACCATCTGGTGTTCTCATAAAACACTGGATCCATTCATATGTCGCATTCCGAACTTGCTCCAGTACCTGCTACATTTGTTCACTTTAAGACTGGTTAGCAGATTGCATATTCTTTGCTTATTTGCAAGCTGGACTGTCTCTCCCACACTGTGTGACAGCTCATAATGTCAGAGCTATGGCTACTACTGTAGCTAACCTTTGCTCTGTCCCTATCTCAGAGATCTGCCAAGCGGCAACATGGTCTTCTCTGCATACCTTCGCAGCGCATTATTGCCTGGACAAAGATTCCAGAGCTGATGCTCAATTCGGACAAACTGTTCTGCGTAACCTTTTTCAAATTTAGACAGCTTACCCACTGCCCATCTGACTGCCTCATGAGGAGTGCTCTGACCGAGCTAAGTCTGTCGGATCCCTGCTGCAACATCTAGCTGTGCTGGGATTCTTTTCTCACTCAGTTGTCTTGGGCTAGGGAGTCCCATATGTGAAGACTGACTTCCTGCTTGTTTCTGGAGCTAGCATAGTTACTCACCTGTAACAGGTGATCTCTGGGAAGAGCAGAAATCAGTCTTCACAATCCACCCACCTCCCCATTAAATTGTCCCATTTTTGTTCTCATTCCTGGTATACAATATTTTATTTCTCTACTATGCACCTGCCTGATGAGACCAGGAGGGAAGGCAGCCATGCATGTGTGGAGGAACACTCCCAAAAGCATTCCTATTGGATGCTGAGGTGTGTTCCTGCGCCGGGCTCTGTCAGTGCTGATGTCACCTATATGTGGACTGATTCCTTCTGTTCTCGGAGATCACCTGTTACAGGTGAGTAACTACGCTATTTCCATGCACATCTTGACAAATTACCCATACATGTTGCATCTTATGAACTGCAGATGGAAGCTCTCTTTGGCACGATGCAAGTATTACGCTGAGCATTAGCAGAAAATTTTGAGAAACTGAGATCATACTCCACATCCCCTGGCTTAGAAGTGAGGTTCATAACTGTCATGGTATGTGCAAAACTAATCCATTTGGAGAAACTGTCCCCAAATTGTTAATATGAACAAAAAAATAAAATTTTGAAATGGCTGTATGCGAATGCTAGAAGTCTAAAACACAAGATGGGAAAGTTAGAATAAAAAGCATTGAATTAAAGGTTAGATATAATTGACATCTCAGAAACCTGGTGGAAGGAGGATAACCACTGGGACACAATGATACCAGAGTACACATTTTATGGCAATTAGAGGGTAGACTGAATTGGTGGAGGGATGTTGCTATAAAGAGGGCATTGAGTCAAATAAGATAAATGTTTTGCAGGAACAAAATATACTGTAGAAATCTCTATGGATAGAAATTCCATGTAAAAAAGGGAAGCAATGGCAATGAGGCAAGGTTGACCCATCCACTAGGCAAGCTAGGTGGCTGCCTAGGTTGTCTGACCTGGGTGGGCAGCTTTATGCTGCTGCTTTGTTGCCTGCAGTGGGTCCTATGCTTCAGCATATATGACCGGTCATTTCTGATCCCCCTCCGAAGCAACTTACTGATGGAGGAGTCTCAGAAGCGGCAGGCCATGTGTGCTGAGGCACATAGTCTGCTGTGGGCAACAAAGTGGTGGCACAAAGCTGCCGCTTTTAAAATACTGCTGCCACCACTCCCCTCCCTAAGATGGAATTGGCAGCTCGGTGGGAACAGCTCAGTGTGAGGTGGAGAACAGCAGAAACCCTTGGACCGACCCTGCAGTGAGAAGTGTACTAGTCTGCCTGACCAGAATGAACAGACGGATGATGAAATGCTAGCAGAAATTAGGGAAGCTAACAGTTTACAACTGGGTCAATGTCATATCAGGACCTGCTAGGGAGATTGTTTATAGATGAAATAAATGACTGCTTCATGGAGCAGCTGATTCAGGAACTGACCTGATGGGAAGCTGTTTTAAATGTAGTCCTTAGTGGAACGCAGGATCTGGTGCAAGAGGTAATGGTGTTGGGGGCCACTTGGCAATAGTGATTATAACCTGATTATATTTGCTTTAATACATGGAAAATAGCAAGGAAATCCACTATGCTAGCATTTAACTTTCAAAAATTGAAAATGTGAAAAGTTTGAAAATGAGGAAAATTTGAAAAAATTTAAAAGAGCAACTGCAAAGGTTAAGAATTTACATCAGGCCTGGGCATTATTTAAAATACTATCTTGGAAGCGCAGATCAGGCTTTAAGAAAGGTGGAAGGGAGACAAATGACTGCCAGCAAGGCTCAAAGGAGGTCAATGTGTCTTTGCATCTGATTTGCCCCCATGCCACATTTCATTCCATTAATTTTTCAAAGTTATTTTGCCCCTCCCCCTTAGTTGGTCTTCCCAACCTATCTCCCCTCCCCAGCAGTTCTGACTTTTTATCTGGTTTAAGGTAGGGTTGCCAACTGGCTCCAGATGCGCCCGACAGGCTTGATCCAGTTCTGGGTTTACCCCATTGCATGCAGGGACATTTAGTTCTACTTTCTCCATTGCACGCCATAGGAAATGGAAAACTACAAGTCCCTGCATGCAATGGGGTAAACCCAGGACTGGATCAAGTCTGTCGGGCGCATCTGGAGCCAGTTGGCAACCCTAGTTTAAGGTCATACCCTCCTTGCTTACAAGGAGCATTGGAGCTTCCCTTGCAGTTCCTCAATGTGTGTGCAGTCAGCTCTCTATCAATAGAGTTCCCACCTAGCTCTTACTGGGTGGAAGAACCTGTGTGTGCACTCCAGTGCATCACACCAGGTCAGTAACCCAATAGTCGGCTACTATTTCTAGTCAAGTGCCCTGCAAGGTGCGGCTATCTTGTTTGTAGACTGATGCACCACACAGGGTCAGGTGTCACCATTTTTCAAGATGGCAGTACAAAGGCAGGAGTGTGTGGGCATTGCTTCTGCCTCCTACCAATGGAGGTATGGGGCGTGGGGCTAGAATGGGAGGGGTCCTATGGTTATCGATCATATTTTTTTTGAGGGGGGGGGGGTGCAACCTCGCTCACCAATAAAAATGTCTTGGGGGGAAGGGAGGCAGGGTTAGAGGGGTCACTTGCATCAATGATGAAATTGGGAGAATCCTACCAATGATGTGTTATGAGGCGGAGCAGGGTGGGGGTGGAAGACCCACTTGGGCCACCAAGGATTTTGGGGTAGGTGAGAGTGCTAGCAGCCACTGTGCCAGTGATTTTTTTGGGGGGTGGCGCCACCAGTGCTTGTATGGGTATAGGTGAGTGAGAAAGGCCATCAATGATTTTTTTGAGGGGGGACTTTTGGAATGGGTTGGCAGGGGATCAGAGGTCTGGGCTGATTAGATCAACTGAGGGGAATGAAGTGCCCAAAGCAAGTGTAAGGATCCAGCATTAAGAATAGTGTAAAAAAAAAACTGTGTTAAAATTTTAGCACTTTTTTTTACATCAGGCATAATTAAATAGTATTTTGTTTACACAAGATTAGCATGCCCACTGCACTATGCTTTATCACAGTGGTTTTTCTCAAGATTTTCCTATTAGCTAGCTTTCAGCATCGGGAAGCAAGACTAGCCTATGAAAATCTCAGGCAAATGCTGCGCCAGAGTGTAGCACACTCTGCTGCTGCCTCTAGGCCTAAAGCAGCAAAATCTCGAGCAAACCTCTGTACTAAAACATAACGCAGTTTACTGCATTGGCCCATCACTGCACGAAAATGATCGTCTACTTCAAGTTTGGCAGACTTTTTTTATGTACTCCACAGAAAGCAATCGGAGTGTAGTGCATGAAAATTGTTTTCGGTCCAGAATAATGACGATTCTAATTCCATTCATAACTGGGACTCTGTTCCAAAGCAATATTGTGGAAGATGCTGGCTGCCAGTCAGACTATCGGACCTCTCCTTCCAAGCCTGCGCCGTATCCTAATCCTAAAGGGACCGACATTATCCGACTCTGGGAAAGCGGCAGCTTCCTGCAGTGGTTTGCCGCTCGCGAATAGCCAAGCCCGCCTCCTCCTCGCCCCTTTATTTTCCATTTACACCACTTCCTTTGTGAGCCCGAAGCCTCAAGTTGATGGAAGGCAGTTGCACTCGGTGGGAGTCTTCTCTGCTTCGTGCTCCGCGGTGGCTGTGAACTCCTGGGCGCGAGCTCTCTCGCGAGCCGCTCTTCAGTGCTGTAGGACGGCCAGTAAAGTAGCCGCCTTTTAAAAGTCTTGCCAAACAAACCGCATCCCTTCTCTTAGCTGCGCTATATTAAAAGGACTTATGCTTGCTGGTCTGTATCGAAGTCCACTTTCCCGTAAATGTCGGGCGATCCCACTGTGAGCGTTTTTGGAAGGAAGATGGAATCGGTAACAAAATAAAGGGGGTTAAATCGGTTCCGTCAAGAACTGGCACGACGTCGGGCGAGGAAGCTCTTAGCTCAATCATCTACCCTCTAGCACCGCTTTGAGGTGGATCCCTGCCCCCTCCCTCCTTTGAAAGTGACGTGTCAGCCGCCCCCCGGCACTGAGGTTGTCCCTGGGAGCAGTAACAGCGGTAGCTTTTAACGGACTCTCGGCCTGACTTGTGCCGGGAAGTCGTTGTACAGGGCTGAGGGCGAGTTAGTCGTCGTGGAGCTCAGCGCGCCTGGAAAAGGGAGGATCTCTTCTCTCCCTCTGAACTAACGAGTTTTTCAGCAAGTAAGTTCGAAAAACGAATGCTTGTCGCTTTTTCTTACAGTAGCAGTAAGCAACAGCGTGTCTTAAAAAAAGTTTTTAACGCTCATCTCCAAAAGTCTCGACAGAATAAATAAACGCGGAGCTCTTCGGCGAGAAAACCAGATGTGAGTTCCTGCCGCTTTGTTTTCGTTGCTTCCTGGGCACAAAGCTGTTCCCTTTTGGCTGCAGTGCCTCCACTGAAAAACGAACCTCCCTCCTTGAGTCTAAAACAAGTAGCTCATGAAGCAACAAGTGAAAAGTTCGTTTGTTATTCTCAGTGTTCTGGGTGGCTTTAATTTGTAGTCAGATCTTCTCCTCGGGGACTGGCAGTGTGTTTGCTTCTGTAGCCTGGATGGCTTTCGGAGTTTTGATGGGGATGGATAAAGTAGTGCGGTTGCCATGTCAGTCCACTTACATACTTAGAAACATAGGATAAGAGAGATCTTTACCTGAGCAAAAAAACCGCATGCATCCCTTAAGTAGCAAAAGGTAGTGCAGGGAGTAGAGAAACTTACCCATAATTCGTTTGTTATTCTTGCTACTAACTTAGATGAAACAGAAATAAGGATTAAACAAAACCTGATTTAACCTATTTAGCTATTAAAGCATGTGACTCCTGTAATCTCCTTCATCCCAAAATATATTATCAGTCAGAAAATCAGAGTATGATTTTTGGCAATTGCCCAAATGGTTGTACCTAAAGCTACACACACAAAAAGTTTACTTGGAGTAAAACTGGAGATACCATAAGGGACAATGTGTTTAATAATATTAGAGCAAGTTAGGCCGAAATATTTACTGGTGCCCTGAGAAGCCTGGTCTGTGAAAGAAAGTGTCCAGGAACAGGTGATTTGTGGATGAGCAAAGGGTGTAATTGCATTGTGGAAACTTTGCATCAGGAAGAACTATGTGTAAAGGATGAGGCACTTATAACAATTTGTATATCTTGTCTCTCTTTAACAGGCTGATTTATATTATTATTTATTATTTATTTATTACAATTTCTTATATACCGCACTATTGTCAGCGCGGTTTACATACAACAAAATGACCATAACAAACTGCTTGGCTTCACATAGAACAGGAGTAACAACTTGGATAACATGTTTTGCTTTACAGAGAACAGGAGTAACAACTTGGATAACACGGCGGATATTAAACTGTTTTCCATTTGTTTTCAGTCATTTTTTTAAATAAGACTTCATTCTCTTTGATAGATACAGCTATTAAACCTTATGCATTTTAGATCTGTTAAATACTTTCCCTGTCCAGGACTCTAGAACTGTAAACACGTAAGTAGCTGTGTGTTCAAATACTGTTGTATAAATGTGTTTTTTTTATTAAGAATTTCTATTTAATACAATAGAAACATATACAAAGAAATATGTGAAATACATCAAAAGAAGGAAAAACAAGGGGAACCATATCCCCCCAAAGGATTACCAAAAAGAAAAAAAATATGTAGTGCAATTAGACCACATCCAGGAGCGCAGAGGGCAACAATGACCTAGGGCAAATTACTTTGTCAAGCTCTAAATTCCTAAATCCCAATAACAAAACAAAATCACATATAATATACATAAGAAAACTACCCATTAGGTACCACTATGTACCCCACCTTCTCTGCTCTTCAAAAACCCCTCTAACTCTTGAGGGTCCATATAAACATAACGGACACCCAACAGAGATACCACACATTTGGAAGGAAATCTCATAAAAAGTGGCTCCCAGTGCTATCACCCAGGGTTTTAACTGAAGGAAACTCTTACGTCAAATTTGAGTAGCCCTAGCCACATCTGGAAAAACCTGAACCAGCTGACCACAAAATGAAAGTCTTATTCTTAAAATATTACTTCATAACCTGAGATTTCTCAATATCAGTAGCAAAAGAAACTACCAAAGTGGCCCTCCCAGGAATATCATCCACTGACTGTTCCAAAAATTGGGACAAATCAATGGAAACTGGAGAGGACCCCGCTGGTATATTAGCTGGCTTATCCAGCAAACAATATAACTTAGTAACCTGTATCTTTTCCACATCTTCCATTTTTAAACATATCTTAATGTGTTTTGAAAAGGGGAGCTGCTGTTAATCTACAAAATTAACTTTTCACTCATGACTTGTGCTCTAAGTTTCCATGATGATGGAATCATAAATGTCTGTACTTTTTGCAGTTGATTGGCGTTAGGGCTAAGGAGTGTTTTTGAATGGGAGGATACTTTCCAGATGGGCTCTATGCACATGATGAAATACATTACTTTTTTTAAAATTAATGTTGTAAATTTCTTCCCTACTAGCAAACTGCCCAAGGTGGTGTGTAGTAAAAATACATATGCAACATAACAAAAAAATAGCAAGTACAAACTTTTACTAGAAATCATAAATAAAAATGCTCAAACAAGAACAACAAATGATTTGACATAACCACGCCTATCATTTCTCAGATATTAATCAACTTCTCCACCTCCTATGCCCCCACTACTCTCCAAGCCACAAATCATCCACCTCTAATTTAATCACTACTCTACACTACACTTGATGTCTTTGGACATCGCTCTTAAAGTTTGTCGGTTATCCATCTACACGTGGTGTGATCGGCTCACCCACTTTTTTAAATTTTTTTTCCCTTTCTCTGTAAGGATACTTTCATCTCCTGCAACAAAATGCTCATTCTGCCTTATCTCATTGGCAGCCTCCATCCAAACTCCAACTTCTCAGCCCATAGGAAATAATCAAGATTTCATTTCCTTTATGAAGGTTAGATAAACTCAGCTTAATTCTGATGAGAGACTGTTGCAAAGGAGTGGGGCTGTCACAGAAAATGCCCTGGCTCTGTGATGTGCCCAGTAGTCAGATCTTTGGTGTACAGAAATAAGCTCCCTGGCTAGTTCTGAGCTCACTAGGGGTGTACAAATTCCACCTCTTGGTGCAAAGCACCTTGGCAATAAGCTAAAATCCCAAAAGGTGACCAGGCTGTAAATATTTTATAGTATATAATGTGATAGAAAGCTCTTATCTTAAGTCCTGTCTGGTCCAATTGAAAGTGTCCTGTCTTCATTTCAAAAGTTAGTTCCTAGACTGACCTTTAGGATCCTTGTCATAAAGTCATTGATGCTGTGTTTTGGTAGTAAGAAGTGCTCTCCAACAGTTGAGGTGACAGAAGTGATCTTTTGTCATTAGGCCAAATGTTATCTCTCCAGTGTAGCATACCATTTCACATTTTTGCATTAAGTAATAATATTTCCTTAGCGTCCCTCCAGGCTAGTCCTGAACGTTTGGGTCTTGCACTTCCTCCAGCAGCTTTGGAGACTGAGAAACGTCACTTCTTTTGATGTCACCGGTATAAGTACCCCGGATCCGCCTCCTGACATCAGTATTCTCAGTCTCCAAGCAGCTGGATGGCTGGTGAGCCCTGGGTTAGGGCTCACTTAGAGGAGCAATTAAGCAGCGAGGGTTAAGGTTTGGAAAGTTTTGGAAGGTTTAGCTTCTAGGGCAGTCACTGTGCTGAGCTGCGTATTTCTGCTGGTGTTCAGCTGTTCTTTATCTGCTTCGCTCTTTCTCCCCCCCCCCCCCCCCCGATCACTCTACCTTACTGTGTTTTTTGGGGAATCTAATTAAAGAAAAGTGCTTGGGGAGGTGTGCTGCCCTCCGGTTCCCGAACTCACCGAGTTGGGTGAGGAGCCGGCAGAAGGAGTCGCAGAGCAGACGGGAGACAGCCTGCAAGTCGTTTGCCGAGGCTTGATTCCGGCAGGACTTGGCAGGCTGTGTGGAGGACGGAAGACTCTGCTTAGCTCTGGGCGCCGAAGCTGCGATCTCGGCTGAGTGCAGAGAAGCTGGACACAACAAAGAGAAGTGCCTCTGACAAGGTAAGGGGCCGGGGTCATCGAGATTCTCTTTTTCCTTGTTGTGGGGATCTCGAGCCGCGTGTGTAGCCTGCGGTAGGCTGCGCTTTGGCGAAATCGTGCGCGCGGGGGAAAGTTTAAGCTGTCAACAGCAGAGTGTTTTTCTCGGGCTATTTTTAGTCACGGAGGCCTCAATTTTAATTTTGCCTTGTGAGCACGGGGTGTAGACAGTGAGAGAGAGAGACCACTCTGTGTAGAAAAAAAAAAGAATAATAAGAGAGAGGCTCTGCAGGTGATTTGAGACAGGAGTGGAAGGTTTGACTTTTCTTCTGTTCAGGCGGCATGCCGTCTAAATGCCTCTGTTTGTTGTGTGGGTCCAAGAGAGGGTCTGTATCCGAAACAGGAGTCTGCAGAAACTGTTTTAGGGAAGCAGTTTCCATGGAGCAGGGCCTCCCGGAGAGTGGTGAGAGCCCCGGGGAAGGGCCTTCGGGCCTCTCTGAACCAAAGGTATTGGCTGAGTCATCCCTGGAGCCGGTGGGGGAGCCGTCTTCCCTTCCGGGGAGTCGGGTGTCGCAGAGGCAAGTCCCGGGGGGCTTGGAAGCAATTTTCTCCCTGCAATTTGTATCTCTCCTTCAGCAAGCATCGGCTGGGGCGCAGTGTAAGCCGTCCCCTAGTTCGGCAGAGGGGAGTCTGAGGGAAAAGCGCCCGAGTACCCCGCTAGGCTTAGCGGGTTTGGGTATTCCAGCGAAGAGGCTACGGTCCGGAAAGGAGCCGTCGGGTCAGTCTGTGTCGTCCGAGGGAGTGGACTTGGAAGACCTAGGGCAGGACTTGGAGTTTGAGGAGGATTTGGAGGAAGGAGAGTTTACCGAGCAGGAGGACCAGGCTCGTGTGGTTCGAATTTTTAGAAGGGATGAGTTGCCGGCGCTCATAGCTGAGACGCTTAAGGTGCTTAATATGCCCACAGGCGGTCAGGCTGAGGAGTCGGAGTTGGAAGATCCCTTGTTGCAGGCCTTTCGTAAGTCACAAAAGATTTTCCTGTGCACAGAGTGTTTAAGGAAATGATACAAGGTGAATGGGATATGCCGGAAGCTGGGCTAAAGGGATCCAGGGTCATGTCTCGGCTCTATCCTTTAGCAGAGCAAGATCAGGAGTTGTTCAAATCTCCTAAGGTGGATGCCACGGTTTCGGTAGTTGCGAAGAAAACTACTATTCCGCTGAAGGATATGCAGGACAGGAAATTGGACACCTTGCTGAAGCAGGTCTTTGATGTGAATACGCTGTCCCTACGGGCGTCCATTTGTGGAGCTTGGGTAGCCATAGCGTGTCTGCGTTGGGCTCAGGGTGTGCAGTCTGGACAAGAGGTAGATTCGACGGCTGAGGCGGCCAGGATAGAGACGGGGGCAGCTTATCTGGCAGATATTCATTATGATCTCATTCGAGGTTTGTCCAATAGCATGGCTTCGGCGGTAGCGGCCAGGAGGTATCTGTGGTTGCGGAATTGGGGGGCGGATACTTCTTCAAAATCTAGGCTTAGCAAGCTGCCGTTTAGAGGTAAGCTTCTGTTTGGGGAAGACCTGGAGAAGCTAGTGAAGGATTTGGGGGAGTCAAAAGGAGGAAGGCTCCCGGAGGATAGGCCGAAGCAAGGTCGCTCGGGGCCGCCAGCTAGAGGGCAATAAATGGACTTTCGGCGTTTTCGTTCTCCTAGATTTGGCCAGGCACAGAGGGGGCGGTTTCCCTATCATAGCCAGGGCTTTCGAGGTTTTAGAGGAGCGAGCAGAGGGTTTACCTCCTCGTCGGCCTCCAGTTCCCGAAAGTCGCAATGATGCCAGGGGGGTCCAGGCGGAGCAGGAGCCGATAGGGGGGGCGCCTGCGGAAGTTTTATGCTGCCTGGACCCAGATCACGTCCAATCAGTGGGTGCTGGGGGTTATCCGAGAAGGTTATGCCTTGGAACTGCGGCGTTCAGTGACCGACTCTTTTGTGCTGTACCCGTGCAGGGCACAGGCCAAGTACGCTGCAGTGGAAGAGACTCTGAACCATCTGCTTGCCCTAGAGGCGGTGGTCCCAGTGCCCCCAGACCAATGCGGCTGCCGTTGGTACTCCATTTATTTCGTGGTCCCAAAAAAGGAAGTTTTCGGCCGATTTTGGATCTCAAACACATAAATCGCTAAGAGTGTCTCATTTTCGGATGGAGACATTACGATCAGTCATAGTAGCGGTGAGCAAGGGCGAGTTCCTTACGTTGCTCGATCTGTCGGAAGTGTATCTACACATTCCCATTCGGCAGGAACATCAGAAGTTTTTGAGATTCGCGGTTCCGATGGGGCACTTGCAGTTTCAGGCTTTGCCGTTTGGCTTGGCGACAGCGCCGCGGGTCTTCACCAAGGTGATGGTGGTGGTGGCCGCGGCCTTGAGAAGGCAGGGAGTCCTAGTACATCCTTATCTGGACGATTGGTTGATTCGGGCAAAGTCCATAGAGGAAAGCGAGGCGGCCACGAGCAGAGTGGTGGCGTTCTTGGAGAGCCTTGGTTGGGTAGTCAATCGGGCCAAGAGCAAGTTAAAGCCTTCTCAGATCCTGGGATATCTAGGAGCATGGTTCGATACGAGGGTTGGAAAGGTGTTTCTTCCACAGAGCCGTGCGCAAGGTTTGAGGCGTCTGATCCGCAAGTTTCTCCGCAGCAGGTGCCCGACGGCCTGGGACTACCTACAGCTGTTAGGCACCATGGTAGCGACGATCGAGGTGGTGCCCTGGGCGAGGGTGCACATGAGACCTCTACAGAGAGCGTTACTCCGACGGTGGTCCCATCAGAACGACAGTCTTTCTCAACGGTTACACTGTCCGCAGGGGGCACGCCTATCTCAGCTATGGTGGTTAAGGGCAGAGTCGTTGGAAAACGGGATGCCATTGGAGGTGCCGGATTGGGTCCCCCTGACGACGGATGCAAGCCTCTCAGGTTGGGGGGCACATGTCCAAGGAAGGTTCGCTCAGGGGGTGTGGTCTGCTCAGGAAAAGACGTGGTCCATCAACCGGTTGGAATTGCAAGCGTTTTTTCTGGCGCTGAGGGCGTTCAGGGAGTGTCAGCACAGGAAGGCCATAAGAGTATTCTCCGACAATGCGACGGCGGTGGCCTATATCGACCGCCAAGGGGGCACCAGCAGTCAGCCTCTGGAAGCCGAAGCCGACCAGTTGTTCATGTGGGCAGAGAGGCATCTGTTGGCGGTGTCAGCGGCGCATGTGGCAGGAGTAGAGAATGTAGAGGCCGACTTTCTCAGTCGGGTAAGAGTAGATCTGGGGGAATGGGCCCTTCACCCGCAGGTGTTCGAGATGTTAGTTCAGCGGTGGGGCTCCCCGGTCATGGATCTAATGGCGACCTTTCAAACCGCAAAGGCCGGTCAGTTCTTCAGCAGAAGGCAGGAGAGAATGTCAGAGGGTCTGGATGCCTTAGTTCAGCCGTGGCCGGAGGGCCGTCTGCTCTGTGTTCCCACCGTGGGTCTTAATAGGCCGGGTCCTACAACACATCGAGCTTCACAGAGGTCCCGTGTTTTTAATCGCGCCGGATTGGCTGAGGAGACCGTGGTATGCAGATCTGGTCAGACTCCTGGGGGACAAGCCTTGGAGACTGCCGGTTTGGAGGGACCTGTTGCTGCAAGGTCCTCTGATGCCTCAGGTGGATCGGTTCTCGCTTACGGCTTGGCTATTGAAAGGGCAAGGTTGACGGCGAGAGGCTATTCGGCAGCGGTGGTGGCCACGTTGCTGAAGGCTCGGAGATCAACTTCTTTGGCGTATGTTCGTGTTTGGCGCATATTCGAGGCTTGGTGTGCGTTCCACAAGGTTGCGGCCTTACAGGCTTCAATTCCGCAGGTACTAGCGTTTCTGCAGGATGGATATGAGAAGGGATTAGCGGCTGCTTCTCTGAAGGTGCAGTTGGCGGCTTTGTCTTGTTACCACGGTAAGATTCGAGGTCAGGCGAGTGGCGTACACCCAGATGTCAAGAGGTTTTTGAGAGCGGTGGGGTTATTGCGCCCACTGTGTCAGCAGCTGGTTCCAAAGTGGGATTTGCATTTGGTTCTAGAGGCTTTGGTGCAAGTGCTGTTTGAGCCTTTGACGAGGGCGTCGTTGAAAGATCTGACCTTGAAAGTGGTGTTTTTTGTAGCGATTGCTTCCGCCAGGAGAATTTTGGAGCTGCAAGCTTTATCCTGTAGAGAGCCCTTTCTGGTTTTCAGTGAATCCAAAGTGGTGGTGCGGACGGTGCCATCCTTTTTGCCCAAGGTGGTGTCGCCGTTTCATGTAAATCAGGTGGTGTCCCTGCCGGTGTTTGCAGAAGGTGGGGGTGCTACCGCTGGTCAGCAGTTGCATAGATTGGATATTAGGAGAGTCCTGAAGAGATATTTGAAAGCTACCGCTTCGTTTCGGCGTTCGGATAGGCTGTTTGTGTTTGGGGGTCCCAACAAAGGTCAGGCTGCCTCGAAAGCTTCCATTGCTCGGTGGCTTAAGGAGGCGATTGCGTCAGCTTATCTTTTGCAGGGTAGGCCAGTTCTGGCTGGTTTCCGAGCGCATTCGACTAGAGCGCAGGCGACGTCTTGGGCGGAGCGTAGTTTGGTTCCGGCGGTATAGATTTGTCGGGCGGCTACTTGGTCTTCCTTGCATTCCTTTATCAAGCATTACTGGCTCGATTTGCAGGCCCAGGGAGATGCCTGTTTTGGTTCGTCAGTGCTTCAGGCGGGTTTGGCAGGTCCCTCCTGTTGATTCTTGGCACTGCTCTGTTACATCCCCAAAGGTTCAGAACTAGCCTGGAGGGACGCTAAGGAAGATGAAATTAGACTTACCTGCTAATTGTTGTTCCTTTTTGGAACTCCAGACTAGTCCTGTATCCCTCCCAGTTTTTACATGGACAAGCACCTGAAGCAGTGTAGGTGTGACAGGTAAGCTACTTGGGGGGGGGGGGGGGGGTGTCCCCGGAGGGAGTCCCCGGAGGGAGTCCCCGGAGGGAGTCCCCGGAGGGAGTCCGTCCATAAGGGGAGGTGTTTGTCGGGTAGGTAAAGCTACAGACACTCTATTTCTTTTGCTATCAGACAATGGGGATCTCAGCACTGAAGATGATAGGTGTGGTGGGCGCAAGGTTTCTGTATAGTGGCGCCCCTTTTGGGTTTTCTTATTGATTCAGTTGTAGATAGTTGGATAGAGTTACTACTTAATTGTTGCTCTGGTGAGTTTGCTTTGTCACTAGGTTACTGATATCAGGAGGCGGATCCGGGGTACTTATACCGGTGACGTTTCTCAGTTTCCAAAGCTGCTGGAGGAGGTGCAAGACCCAAAGGTTCAGGAATAGCCTGGAGTTCCTAAAGGAACAACAATTAGCAGGTAAGTCTAATTTCATCATATATCACATTAGAGGAACAGCATGAGTGTGATCCCTTTATGATGAATGTTTTTTTTCCTATGTGGGTAACTTTGGAGTCCTGTGATATGTGTTGATGTAATTTGCAGCTTGGTATATTGCAGGAATTGTGCCATTCTCTTCTTTTTGAGCTTCTGTTGGGAGCCTGCTTCACTAATTTTCTCTTATGTTCAGTGGCTGTTGGAAGGACAGGATTGGTGGAGCAGAGAATATCTCTCTCCAGTAATTTTGTCTTCCTGGAGTAGTGGTTGTAAGTTCTCTCTCCTCCTCCTTTTTTATTGATTTGATTTTTCTCAGTTTTTGCAGCTCTGTATTGTGGACTGACTCGAAGGCACACATTGCGTTGCATTTGCATTGTATGTCACTACAAGGGGAGCTCTCTTTGAGGTTTTCTTTTTTCTGTATTGTAACAGGTTCAACCTGAGTGTTTTGAGTGAAGACATTAATCTTTTTGAAGATTATTTTGGAATTATTACCTTTTTGAAGGGATTTATCCCTGTCTTTGGGTCAGAGCATATGTGGTGATACAGTGTTGCTTGGCTGTATATAATTTATTTATTTGGCTGGATTCATATATTGCTTTTCACAGAGGTCAAAGCAGTTTACATGGAACATTTCAAACAACGATTACATTAAACGTTCAACTTTACAATAATTATTAAAACAGAAAGTGTTACAAATTTAGGCATGCTAAGTTGCCTTTTACTATTTACATGATGCTCTTCCGGGGGGGGGGGGGGTGGGATGTTGGGAGGGGGTGAGCCCAAAGTGTATTGTGAAGAGGTGGGTCTTGAGGAGCCTGTGGAAGATGGGGAGATCTGTGGTCTGTGGTATTTCTTATGGGATCGGGGGGGGGGGGGGAGGAGAGCAGAGGATCTGGCACAAGCCTGTAGTGTGCTTCTTATTCTTGCTTGGGGTCAAGGTGGTCAAGGTGCTTATTGTGGAGGATCTGCGTGATCTGTCCATCTGTAGTGGAGTGATGAGGGATTGGAGGTGGGGGGATGACTGGTGGTTGAGGGTTTTGTGTATCATGAGTAGAACTTTGTAGAGCATAGGTTTTCAACCCAGTCCTCGGGGAACCCTAGGCCAGTCAGGTTTTCAGGATTCCCACAGTGAATATGCATAAGATAGATTTGCATACAATGAAGGCAGAACATGCAAATCTTTCTCATGCATATTCATTCTGGAAATCCTGAAAACCTGACTGGGTTGAAAACCCCTGTTCTGCTGTGGAGTGGAAGCTAGTGAAGATGTTGGAGGACGGGGGTGATGTGATCATGTCTGGAGGCGCCTTGGATAGTCTGGACTCTTGTGTGGAGGGCTGTTTGTAGAGGAAGCAGCGTAGATTTTGGCAGTCCATAGTAGTATATTAAGTTGCAGTATTCAGCATGTGGTATAATGAGAGCCTGTAAGGCCAAGTGGAAGTCAGATGGAGCGAGGAGAGAGTAGAGGCGTCTGGGTTTTATAGTAGATCAATCTTGCTGTGTTCTTTATTTGAGTCTTTAGGGTGAGGTGACTGTTAAGGATGATTCCCAGGTATTTTACTTCCAGCTTGGATTTCTGTGTTGTTGAGAGTGATGGTGATGGGAGGGGTGAATAATTCACTTTTGGTGACGAATAAGGATTCAGTTTTCTTAAGGTTAGCCATTGTGAGAGATCTGAGAAGCATTGTTGGAGTGCATGGTAAGTAGGTGTGTAAAGCATGATGTCATCTGCATAGATGTGATAGTTGATGGTGTGTGGATGATGAAGAGGAGAACTGAGAGAGTGTATCCCTGGGGATGCCTTGAGTTTGAGTATATGGGGTTGATGCTAGTGGTCCAATTCGTATCTGCTGGAATCTGTTGTGGAGGTAAGTTTGGAACCATTTCAGTATAGTGTCTTGTATTCCAACTGACTGGAGGTGTTGAAAGAGGATGTAGTGGTTGACGATGTCGAAAGCTGCTGAGATGTTGAAGAATACGAGGATGAAGCCTTGGTGAATGCTCTGAGTTCCCTTTATGAGGTTGTTAAAGAGAGAGGTTAGGAGGGTTTCCACTCTGTGGTGTGGTCAGAATCCATGTTGCTGTGGGTGTTGAGATATATTCTTGTAACTGGGTTTGGGTAGTCTTCTCAATTTTATTTTGGTTATGAAGGGTAGGCTTGCAATAGGTTTGTATGGGGGGGGGGTCAGACGGGTCAAGATGGGCTCTCTTTTTTTTTTTTTTTTTTAGCAGAGGGCAAATTGATGCGAATTTAAGGCAGTCTGGTAAGTCACCATGCAGTAGGGACCTTAGTGTGAACTTAGCGACGAATGGGGATAGTTCAGATTTGGTGGCTTTGATCCAGCTGACTGGGCATGGGTCAAGGGGAGATGTAGTGGTGTTCAGAGATATCTCTGCTGAAAACACAGAAAGCATCATATCTGTGAAGGTGGTCCATGAGTGCATTGGAGGGGTGAGTTGAGGAGGTGGGTTTATTTGAGCTGAGGATTGAGGATGGTGGGTTGAGAAGTAGTTGGTGAGTTGTTGAGGAGTGATGTAGCTGTCAGTTGAATTGTCTGAGGATGATTTTGTGAGTTCACTTACTAGGCTGAACAGCTCTCTTGGGTGGTTGAGTGATTTTTGAATGAGTTTTTTTTGTGTGGTAGCTCTGTTCTGAGCAGTTTGTAGCGTGGTTGTATTCTCTTAGTAGCGCCATGTAGCAGGATTGGTCTGTGGGTAGCCAGGATTTTCTCCATCTGCATTCTTGTGTCCGTAATTGGGGTTTGAGCTTCCATAGGTCTGGGGTGTACCAGGGAGTCTGCTTGTGATCGGTGTTCTGTAGAAGGGTTGAAGTTGATGTTGTTTCATTGATAATTTGGTTCAAGGTAGTGGTTGTAGAGTCCAGGTTCTGTATTTGACTGCTGATCAATGAGGAGATGTGGGCCAGGAAGGATTCTTTGAACTGTCTGAAGTGATTCTTGTGCAGCTTAGTGGGTGAGGTTTGCTTTTGGGAGGTGCTGATGGATAGATGAAATGTTACTAGCTTGCAGTTGGACCAGGGTACTGGGAGAGTCTGGATTGGTGGGAGGGGGTCAATGTGGGTAGGATTAGTATTTGTGAAGATGAGGTCAAGGATGTTGCCTTTGCTGTGAGTGGGTGGAGTGTACAATTTGTGACATATCCATTGCTACCATGGCTTCCAGGAAGGCTGTTGCTTGTTTGGTTGGGGTGGAGTGGAGGTTGAGGTCTCCTAGTACAGTGAGGTCCTTGTGCTTCGTGTTTTTCATGGGTGATATGGAGCAGATTGGAGAGGTCAGTAGTTGGCGTGGATGGGGAGCGAAAGGCTAGGCAAATGGCGAGTTGTCTGTTGGAGATGGTCGTTGTGGATTCTGCTGCTGCTTTCTTGAAGTTTAGGTCTGATTTAGTGAGGATGAGGATGCCACCTCCTTTTCTGTGGGTGCAAGGGGAGTGTATTTAGGGGGCTGAAGTTGATTGAGGATGACTGTGTTAGTTTCGGTGAGCCAAGACTCTGATGCAGAGTATGTCCAGGTTGCGGGTGAACAGGAGTCTCTTATGGGGGAGGTTTTGTTCTTTGTGGAGCGTGCATTGATGAATTTATTTATTTATTTATTTAACAATTATTTCTATACCGCTCTTTCACAAGTATCAAGTGCGGTTTACAATGAACATTATGTTATATGGTATGGATAGTATCATACCAAGTCATTTTACATAGAACAGGTGAACTAGGTACAGGTAACAGAATAATATTTAAACAGTAAATTATTAGAACGTTAAACTATTAGAACATATGTACATAGTAGATATTTACAATTGTCATATATCGCTTGTAGGTGTAAACATTAATTTAATCTTCAAGGCACGTAGTTATATAATGGTTGTATTTGTTAGTTAACCTGTGTCTCTTTGTGTAGTCTGGCTAGTTTCTGCTCCTTTGTTATAGTGTAATGAGAATAAATGGGTTTTCAGTTTTTTTCTAAATTCCTTTATGTCTGATAGTAGGCGAATGTTGTCAGGAAGGTTATTCCAGAGGATAGGTGCTGAATGAGAGAAGGCTCTCATGTTGGTTTGTTTTCTAGCTTTTGTGTAGTCTTTTGGTACTGCAATAGTGTTTGTGTTTCTACTCCTTTGTGATCTTTTATCTATTTCTACATTGATGAGTGTATTGAGTACTGATGGCGCTAAGTTATTTATTAGTTTAAATGTAGTTAGTAGAATCTTGTATTTTATTCTGCTGTGAATAGGTAGCCAATGGAGTTCAGCCAAGGTCGGTGTGATATGTTCGATTGAGCTTATATTCATTATTATCCTTGCTGCTATGTTCTGAGTTAGTTGTATCTTTTTAATGTTTTGCTTTATGATGCCATTAAGGATTAAATTTGCAAAATCAAAATGTGGGGTTATGATAGCTTGAATTATGGTTATGAAGTCTTGTAAGTGAATTAAAGGTCTTAGTTGTCTCAAGGTCTTAAGTTTGTAGTGTATGTTTTTTGTTAGATATTTTATATGTGAATCCATGTTAAGCTTATTGTCAAGTATCACACCTAGGTATTTTATTTCTTTTTTTATGTTGATCTCATGGTTATCAAGTGTGATGGTGCTTGGAGGTGTGTATGTTTGGTTTTTAGTAATATATAGTACGTCAGTTTTTGAGAAGTTAATGTGTAGGTTCTGATCGCTGAGCCATATTGTTAGTTCTTTAAAGCATTCTGTTATTTGTTGTAGTGGAGGGTGTGGGATTTTAAATGGGAGGTAAAACATTATATCGTCGGCGTATATATGATAATGGACGCCATGACGTTTAAAGATGTTGCTGACTGGTTGTAGGTAAATGTTAAACAAAAGTGCTGATAGTGCGGATCCCTGTGGGAGGCCTTGTGTTTGGTTGAATGTGTTGGATGTTTGGTTAAGAATTCTTACTGTTTGGGTTCTGTTTGATAAGTAAGATTTAAACCAGTTATAGACAGTGGATGTAATTCCTATTTGTTGAAGTCTGTTGAGCATTGTTATATGGTTTACGCTGTCAAATGCGGCAGAGATGTCGAGGAATACTAGTATGAAGGCTTGTTTTGTGTCATCAATTCCTCTTAGTAAGGTGTCGTAAAGGACTGTTAGCAATGTTTCGACCCCATGGAATGGTCGGAAGCCATATTGGTGTTCGTCAAGGAGGTTCAAGGTGTCAATAAAATCCTGTAGTTGGGTTTGAACTATTTTTTCAATAAGTTTGGCCATGAAAGGGATGCTCGATATGGGTCTGTATGATTTTGGGGATAATTTGTCTAGTGTTTTATTTTTAAGTATTGGTCTTATTTGAACATGTTTGAGTGATGGTGGTAAGTATCCTTCATCTAGTGAAATGTTAACCATGGGGAGGATGAAGGGAGAGAGTATTGAGAGTGTCTTTTTTATCCAGTCAACTGGGCATGGGTCAAGATATGATGTGGTTGTATTGATGTTAGATATGGTTGCTTTGAGTGTGGTCTTTGAAATTGGGCTGAAATTGGACCAGTTATGAGAGGTTGTGTGGTTCATTTCAGTGTGTGTTGTTGAGGGGTTATTTGTTTGTATTTTTGTTTTATTGATATAGTATTGAGCTAAGTCTTGTGGGGTAATATCTATGGATATTTCATTTGAATTGTATGTTTTGTTTGTTAGCTTCTGTATTATACAGAACAATTCTCTTGGTCGGTTAATTGAGTTATTGAGTAAGTTAGAGTAGTAGTTTCTCTTAGAATTGTCTATTGTTACTTTATATGTGTGTAGGGTATTTGCACAGTTGAGAGGTCTTGGATTGATATAATGGCTTTTATTGTATGTGGAGAATGAGATTGTGCAAGTAGTTGCGTCTGTCAGTAGCTTTCCTGTATATAAATGTCTGTACATTGTCATTGTTGATTTAAAAAGCAAGACTGTGGTGTCCAAGAAGGCAGTTTTGAATTTGATTGATTGAGGGATGAGATGTATTAAAAGAATTGTGAACTTGTTTGAAAGACTTCTCTCCCTCAGTCCAAATCAGAAATATGTCATCGATTAAACCATTCATGTTTAAAGGGTTTAGTCTGATACTTGTTGAAAAATGCCTCTTCCAGCTTTGCCATGAAAAAGGTTGCCATATTGTGGTGCCATCCTCATGCCTATGATTGAAGATTCTATCATTACTGAAGCTGAAATAGTTGCGGGTAAGGATGAATTTTCTCAATTTTGTAATAGTTTCCGGTGTGTATTGGTGGTCCAGGGTAGATGCCTTTTTAGAAACTTGTCACATGCAGATTCCATTTGCATGGGGAGTGTTGCTTTATAGTGAGTGCCAGATGGAAGTTTGTTGATGTATGTATGTTTTTATTTTTAAGCTTGTTCAGAAAGTCTGTGGTATCTTGTATGAAACTGTTCTGTGTACAAGGGTTTGAGAATCTTCTCTATAAATTCAGATATTCCATCTGTGAGTGTGCCAGTATGATGGGGTTGCCTGGATTTCCAGATTTGTAGATTTTGGGTATCGTATAGAAAGTGCCCACAGAAGGATGGGTTGGTATGAATTCTTTTTTTTTTTTTTAATAAATAGATATGACTGTACTGGTTTGGGAGTATTTTAATAAGATTTTAAATTGCTTTGTGTATTCCTTTTGTGGGTTTCTCAGTTTCTTGTAATATGTACTGTTTGAGAACTGTTTTTGTCCTATGTACGTCTTGTGTATTCATGATTACTACAACGCCTCCTGTATCTGTAGGCTTGATGATGATTTTGTTATTTTGTAGGCTTCATATAGCAGCTTTTTCTAGTGGAGAGATGTACTGAAATTTTCTTTTGTTTGCTGGAAAATTGTGTTTGAAACTCTCAATATAGTTGTCCTAATTTATTGTTTTGCGCATCTTGTGGGGGTGAATTTATTCTTTTGTTTAATATTGTAAGCTGGCCTGTTAGAGGTACTACCTCTTTTTTTGGAAATGTACTCCTAGTTTTCTTTAAAAAAAATTCAAGATGTGAGCATAGTTGAATTTCATCAAATTGACTGGAAGGACCAAGTGAAAGTCCCTTAGTTGAGATCTCATATTGTGATAATTGGTAGAGAGGTTTATTTATTTATCCACTCTTATATACCGCGCTATTCAAAGTCAGTGCGGTTTACATCAAACATAACATTTGCATTCCATCAGAACAGTGATATCAATGCTTACATTGTAACAGGGATAATAAACTTGGGTTGAACGGGGGGTATAAGCTACAATATGAATATGAACTATTTACATATTTACAGGTTGAATTAAATAGTGTAGGGATGTAAAATCAGTGGGGTGTATCTGACGAGATATTTAGGTATATTCTTGGTTCAGAGGCAGGTTGTGAGAGTAAGGAATGGATGATCAGATGTTAGAGTGGAGGGGGGTTAATGAGGTGACTTTTGACTTACATTTACACTTCATCACTGTGGTTAGTGGGAATTTTGTCTGTAGGGCATCTACTGTCTGTTATGTTCCTCTGTTTATAATGGGGTTTTGATCTTCAAATTCCTCAGATGAACCAAAAAAGGAGCTAGTTAAACTAAAAGAAGACAAAGTAATGTGGCCAGATGAGATACATCCAAGAGTATTGAAGGAATTTAGGACGTTCTGGCAGCTCTACTGTCTGACCTTTTCTTAAATTATTCTTTAGAGTCAGAAGTGGTTCCAGAGGACTGAAGAAGGGTGCATGTGGTTCCTCTGCACAAAAGCATAAGTATGGATGAGGTTGGAACTACAAACTGTTTAGTCCGACCTCCTGTAGTAAGTGAATAAATGAATGGAAACACTACTAAAATAAAGGATAGGTTTCTGGAATCCAATGGATTGCAGGATTTGAGATAGCATAGTTTTATTAGAGGCAGGTCTTCTTTGGGTGACCAGAGAGTTGGACTGAGGGAGAGCACTAGTTGTTGGTATACTTAGATTGTGCAGACAGTGCCAAAGGCTTTACTGAAATCAGGACTGATACTGTCACTAGGTAGACTAGGCATCTGCCTAGGGTAGCACACTTTCAGGGGCAGCCTGGCACCAATACACAATCATATGGCAAAAGTAAGCACTAGTGTTAAAAAAACAAAAAACAAACAAAAAACCTAGTGCTGCTTATCTCTATCGCTCATCACTGCTATCACAGATGGTGTTGCTTCCCCCCCCCCCTTGGTAGCATGAAAGATGACATGCATGCTCAGCTCCACCCCTTTCAAATTTTATGTTTCAGAGGGGGGAGGCTTAGAGCTTGCACATGTGCTCAGAGGTCCTGTACTGGTTACCTTGAATTATCTTTAGTGTTGCCAGGAGGGGCAGTAAAAGTGCCTTTGATAGCAGCCACAAGTGACCTGATAAGAGGGTCAGGGAATGGAGATGCAGGACACCAAAGAAGAGGCAGGGAAGGGGAGCAGCAAACTAAAGGAAAGAAGAGATGATGGATGCTTGGAAGGGGGTAGGGAAGGAGAAATTTTGGACTACGGGACGGGGAGACAGGACCCTAGGCCAAAGGGAGGGGTGGAAATGGCTGAAATTTTGCTTAGGGTGGCAGATAACCTTTGGGCTGACCTTTTTTGCCCAGGCAATTTTTATAAATAAATTGTGTGCCCCAGGGATAGGCCCTGAAGTGAGTGACTGGGTTAGAAACTGGTTTGAGTGGGAAGCAACAAAGGATACAGGTAAATGGAGTTCATCCTGAGGAGGACGTTACCAGTTGTTTGCCACAGGTATCTGTCCTTTGATTTTCTTACCATTTTTATAAGTGATTATTGCAGAAGGGCTTTTGGGTAAGATTTGCCTCTTTGCGGATGATACCAAAATCTACAATAGAGTAGACATCCATGAAGGTGTAGATAATGAGGAGGAATCTAGCAAAGCTTGAAGAATGGTTGCAGATTTGTCAGCACTGATTTAATGCTAATAAATGCAATGTTATGTATTCGGGCTACAAAAATCCAAGGGAGTGATATAGTATATGGGGTGAAGTACTTCTGTCCAACTTTATCCTACTTGGATCAACTATCTATAAAGAAACAACTAGCAGTCAAAAAATCAGACGATCAGATGATGCATTGCTCTTGGCAGAATGGCTATGAAGGACCTAGACAAGAATCTCAAGAGCAGAGATGTCTCTCCATACAAAGATTCAACTTGGCCAAGCCATGGTATTTTCAATAATGTCATATGGATATGAAAGTTGGACAGTGCAAAAGATAGGAAGGAAATTGATATCTCTGAATTTTGGTGCTGGCGATGAATACTGTGTATCTCATGGACTGCCCGAAGATCAGACCAGTCGGTACTAGAGGAGATCAAACCTAAGCTTTCCTTAGAAGCTCGGATGACAAGACTTCGGCTTTCATACTTTGGACACATCATGCGAAGAGAGAGATCTTTAGAGAGAGACATCATGCTTGGCAATGCTTGACGAAGGTCAACGCAAAAAGAGGAAGGCAAGCAAGGAGATGGATCGATACAATAACAGAAGCTATGGGCGCCACTCTGTTAACAGTGAACCGCCTGACTGAAGACCGAACACAGTTTAGGACAACTGTCCAGCAGGTTGCCATGAGTCAACACCCACTCGACGGCACTCAATAACAACAACAACTTCTGTCCACAAAAGAAGAGCAGGACCTGGGGGTGATTTGTTCCTGATGATCTTAAGGTGTTCAAACAGGTAGAAAAGGTGGCAACAAAAGCCAAAAGAATGCTTGGGTGCATAGGTAGAGGAATGACCAGCAGGAGGGAAGTGATAGTGCCTCTGTATAAGTCTTTGAGGCCTCATTTGGAGTACTGTGTGCAGTTCAAAATATCCTTTTGAAGGTGTGATCTAACCTGGATGGAGTTGCTGCAGATGGCGACTACTAAAATTGTCAGTGGCCTTTTTGTTATATAGCATGTTGAAATAAATTTATAGATCTCAATATATATACTTTGGAAGAAAGGCAGGAGAGAAGAGATATGATAGACATTTAAATACTTTAGTGGCATAAAAGCACAGGAGAACCTCTGTCAATTGAAAAGGCTCTGAGAGGTCATAAGAAGAAGGTGATAAGATAGACTATGGACTAATCTGAAGAAATATTTATGGAAAGAGTAGTAGAGGTATAGAATAGCTGCCCAAGACTGTATCTGAATTCAAGTAAGCGTGGAACAAACAGAAGATCTTTAAGGAGGGAAAAAGGGACTGTAAAGCTTAGTAGTTGGTATGGAAGGGCAAAGTGATGATGTCATATGATCTTTATCTGCTGCCATTTTTGTATGTCGTCTGTTTAGAAAATACAGACAGGAAGAATCTGTTCAACCAGCTTTAGGAAGATGGGATTTCCGGTAGGGAGTAGGCATCTTGTACTGTCTAGTCCAGAGGATTCCTGTGAGGAGGAGATCGTCTTCATGACAATCGGAGCCTCTAGGCAACAGTGCCTCATACGCCTTGTAGTACTATACAGTGATTAGTAGTTGTGGATAAAGACTTCAGAGAATTAAGCAGTGCTACACATCCCTAGGGGTGCATCTAGAAAAGTAATTTATTTGAGCTCTAATGAATTATGTTAATTTTTTGAAACATCAAAGGACTTGCTGAAAGCACGCACAGGAGTGGTGCTCAACTTGTGCAAATAAATGGAGGTGTTGCTAGTATGGGTATCATGCTGCCCCATGCTCATTATTTTGGTCAAGCAGTGTGGGTGTACTTGCCACTACCTCAGTGGGTGGTGTTAAGTGCACCTGTGCTTAGTGCTACATCACCAGAGAGCGCATGCCAATAATGCCTGTTACCTGCAGTGTGGATTTTCTGCTGTCTCTACTCCAACTCCCGTTGCTTGGCTAGCATGGTATTTTTAGTGGGGTTGCATTTTCAGCACATGGCACTTTTTACCATAGCACACTTGGTAAAAACTGAAGCCTGTGTTACTTGGTATTGCGCTTTATTAAACATGTCCCAAAGTTACATTTCCCAGCAGTAGAAATTCTAGTACATAAGCTTGTGAGAGAGAGGAAAAATAGGATTTATTTAGAAACTAAATTAAAAAAGAAATTTAATCCTCAATTTCAACTCTAAAAATACAGATCTGGAAGAAAGGGTTGTTTGGTAAGTGCCGTCGAGTCAGTGATGACTCATGGCGATCCTCTGGATAGTTGTCTTAAATTGTGTTCTGTCTTCAGTCAGGTGGCTCATTTGTTGACAGACTGGTACCTGTAGCTGCTGTTATTGTATCGATCCATCTTATTGCTTGCCTTTTGCGTTGACCTTCCTTCTATCTTGCCAAGCATGATGTCTTTCTCTAATGATCTCTCTTTTCGCATGATGTGTGCAAAGTATGAAAATCAAGGTCTTGTCATCTGAGCTTCTAATGAAAGCTTAGGTTTGATCTCTAGTACTGATTAGTTTGTTCTTCGGGCAGTCCATGGTATATGCAGTATTCGCCGCCAGCACCATAATTTAAAGGCATCAATTTTTTCCTATCTTTTTCACTGTCCAGCTTTCATATCCATATGATGTTATTGAAAATACCATGGCTTGAATGAGTCGAATCTTTGTATGGAGAAAGACATCTCTGCTCTTGAGAATCTTGTCTAGGTTTTTCATGGTCATTTTGCCAAGAGCAATGTGTCATCTGATTTCTTGACTGCTTGTTGCTTCTTTATTGATAGTTGATCCAAGTAGGTTAAAGTTGTCCACTATTTCATTTTTTTTTATAAACTTAAAAATCTTACAAAAGGAAAATATCAGTACTTTAACAATATTAATAATAATATTATTGAAGAAAAAAGTAACACAGCCCACATTTAGGAGAGCTTCATTCAAAAAGATATTGTAACAAAGCAACCAAGAGGTCCTGAACATAGATTCATAAGCTCAATATACATTGTCAGAAGGAAAAGAAAATAAACTATTTTTCCAGTTCATACTGCTAGACCAGTCCAGACAAACGGATTATGCACCCCTGCCAGCAGATCTTGGAGACAGAGAATTCTACCAGAGCTCTGATAGGCTGGAGCCTGGTGATATAATCCTACCCCTAGGGCCGGGGTCTCCCTCAGTTTTTCTCTGTCTCCAGCAGATCTGGATGCTTTTTTTTTTTGCTCCTTCAAAAAAATTTAAGATGCTTTATTTCTTTGTGATTTCTCTGGGAGAGATTATACCCTGTAGTTGCCAGTGTACTTATCTGGGCACCAGGATGAATTCCAGCTGAGCTCCTGTGTCCTGCGGGTCACAGTAGAGCTCGCTGATGTGCAGATTTCCCAGCACTAGTCAAGAAGACTATTTAGCTGGATGGTAAGCCTCCTAAAATCCAGTCCCTGGGGCTGATTTTAGTGGTGAGGCAGCTGGCAGTGCTCTCAGCAGCGGTCCGTGGATTCTCTGCACTTTCGGTACTGTGAGTACAAAACCTGTCTTTCTCCCACTGCTGTCTGCAACTCTGTGGTGACACGACTTATTTTTCTTGATTTTTCAGCGATTTTAGGCATTTCTCTCATGCCTGCAACCCCCCCCCCCCCACCTTGTCATTTGACTTTTTAAGTTAATTCCTTAGCTTTTGGGGGTTTTAATTCACTCTTTTTGAAGTTTATTTTTGCCAGCGGCCATTTTGAATAGCTAATGAGCCCTGGTTTTTGGCGGGAAGCCAGATTCCTTCTCTCTTTGCTGGCTTCTAGCACCAAAAAAATAAAATTGCTGTTTAAATTTTTCCACAACACTGGCTAGCTGTGAGTTGTGTGGGGGTTCCTTTTTCTCTGCCTATGTATTAACATAATGAATAAAAAGTACGGAAGGCATGATTAGAGAACCGGATGCAATTCAGAGCCACAGTACAATGCTAAGACACTGACCACTGGTGCAGGGCTCATGGGTTCCATCCCCCACTGTGCCCAACAAAGAAGGCTGGCTGAGGCATTACATAGTATGGGGAATATTGTTAAATGCCTGTTCCTCCGGGGCAGAGTTATTATTTTTTTTTTTTAGTTCTCCCTATGCCTTATTCAGGTCTACGCTGCATAAGCTGTCAGAAGACACACAGGGACCTCAGAAATCAACTGTGCTCTTCCCCCAGCGTCTTGATTCCCCAGATAAACTTGGGATCTCCTGAGCCTGGCTTCAGTGGAGCTCTCCATTGGCTTTACGCTGCGCTGAGTCTTTGCCACGGACATCCCCGGGAAGTTCAGGTATCAATTCCTGAAAGGAAACTGTGAGTAGCCTGTTTTTTTCTCACTTGGCTCAGCTACTGCTCCCGGACCGGCTGCCTCTGAGTTTTGAAGTTCCTACTTTAAAATTTTTAATCCACATACTGCAGCCGGGTTACTCTGTACGTCTTACTGAAATATTGTACCTGTCTTTTTCAATATACCATTTGATTGGAATTTTAAGTCAGTGTTTTGGATCCTGACTGTTTTGGGCTCTACCTAATTAAACATACTCACTGTCATCTTCCATACGGCTGGGTTTGAGCTTCTACATCCCTCCCCAGAACCACCTTTCAGCCCCTACCATGGAGGTCTGAATGGCTGCGGAGGAATCAAACTCTAATTTCCCTACTTTCAGTCACTGTAATGGCCTTACCCTGACTTTGAAAGTTTCTCTGTACCAGCACAGTGAATGACTGACAGTTCCCTTCTCAGCTCAGTGAATACCTGACAGTTTTTCTGTGCCAGCGGCCATTTTGTTTTTCTCTTCAGTGTTTCTTTTTGGAGGGAACAGCTCTAGACAGCAGTTTCCACACATTTAAACATGCTGTGGAGGCACGGAGAGTTTCAAAATCCTTTTCTTTGAAGAGTCTTCGGTTTCCCTGAGCCTACCTTGATTTTTGTTTTAAATGCAAAAAAAAGGGAAAAAAAGAGGAAAGGTGGTTTAAGTCTCTACAATGCTTGTTTCTCTGGCTGTATTATATGTAATAAGTAATCAGCCGAATGGGGAATTAAGAGATTGCTTGTGTTCCACCTGCACGCTGCATCCCGGAGACTCTTTCCCCATTCCCACTGCGCTGCTAGATGGGTTCATCAGCACCTTATCTCCTCCCTCCTCAGAGCCCCTGCTGCAGGATCTTCCTGCAGGAAACGATTCAGTCAGCTCCCATGTCACTTCCACAGCCGCTGGAGGTCACAGCAGCCTTGACTGACAGTGCCTTCCTCACACTCTTCCATCTGGCATGACGCCTGTGACTTTTGGAGTCTTTTGGAATATCTCCTACACCTGCCCAGTAGCAGGCAAGCATATGGCGTGGTCTCGCAAGTGGTCCCATAAGTCCTCAGACCTTAGAGCAGTACGTCCTCCTTGGAGCGTTGCATGTGCCTTGCGGGGTACTATGGATATTCAAGAAGACTTTAAATCTTCGGAGGTCAGCCCTGACTCGTTGGAGTACGGAGATGGGGAATATTCTCCGTCTGTTTTCTTCGCTGACGGTTCTCAGCCTTTTTTGGAAAGAGGAGTTGCCGGCTCTAATCACACAGGTGATGGAGTCTGTCAGACGGTTGCCTGGGTGAGAATCTTCACAGTCTTGGCAAGTGCATATATCTATATGATCTGCAAGGGATTGTGGGCAATGCAGTTCATTCACACCAGACACAGCTGCTGACAATAATTTAGTTGTGCTCAAGTGTTAAAGCTAATAAGATATTTATTTATTTATGGGGTTATTTCTCCCAACACAGATATGCTTGGTAGCACATAAATCAGGTTACTTACTTTCAGTGTTAAACTTGGAAAAACAAAATAAGGAAAACAACATTTTTAACTTATCAGGCAATCAAAAGCAAAAGAAATAAAGACCTGGTTGATAACAAACTGGTCTTTTTCTGTAGGCTTAGCTAATATCCTCTTAGCAAGTATCAAACAACAAACCAAAAGCTACAAAGAGAAAAAAAACTGTTCTTTTCAGGTTAACTTCTTATATTTTCCCACATAGATTCAGAAGTGATTCTCTCCTAGCTCACAAGCAATTAGGTAAGGCTCAATTGCTAGCAGTTATCCAGCTGAAACCCCTTAGCTGGCTTGCTTTCTACTGTGTGGGTCAAATCCTGCTTCAGGAGCTTTTCTGAGTAGATTAAAGAACAAGTTTGTATTTCTTTGTGATGGTTGCTGTACTTTGTAACAGAAAGTTACCAAAGGAGTTTAGACAGAGAGCAGTCCATGTAAACAGAATCTTCATCTGCTAGTATTCCCCCTTCTTCAACAAGCATGGGTTCAATATCATGGATTGGCACAGATGAATCTCTCAATGGAGCACTTTCAGGAGAATACTTGTTTCCCTGCTGTCTTTCAAGGTTATAGCTAGGGCATAGATCAGTGTTCATACCTGAGCTTCCATTGCTGTTAGAGTTCCTCTCTATATAGCCTGGCCAGTATGTAGTCCAGTTCTTATGTCCAGCCTTCCAATCCAGATCCCTGGACACTGGATCTCTCTTCACATACCTTCTGGCACGGTTTCTAGGGTCCCTTCCACGTGTAGCCGTCTCTCTCACAGGTACCGTCTGGAGATTCCTAGCTCTGCAGCACCATTCCTCTGGCTTTCCCCAGTCCAATGGTGTATGCTGGCCCTTGGAATGCCTCCCAGTATACGTACTGCTCTGGACTCTTCTAGACCTCTCAAAGGCTTTTCTCCTCTTTCTTCCAAGGGGTTTCTTTCCCTCTCTGTCCGTCCGGTTTGGCTTCTGCTTCTGATGATCCTTCAGATGAAACTGATGATCAAGCTCAAGCTGATTCTCAGGATAATGAGGATAATTCTCTGTAGAATAAACTCTACCTTTATTCTGCCTAGATGAGTGCTCCCCCCTAATACAGCGCAGCTGTGCTGAATCAGGCCCTGCCCTTTGAGATGAGTGCTTAGGGATTACCTCATAGCCCTCCTGATTGAACACACGTTTCCCCACTTCAGCTCCTCTAATGGCTGTTGGAAACCTGGTGCATTCTGGGACTGGTAGTCTTTTATGGCAAAATTATGTTTTCTTATTTCTACCAGAACTGACAGGTTGCTTGTTCAGAGTCACTTCACCTTTCCTATAGCTCCTTCCTGAGCTATGATAAGCTTCCTTATCACAAGTCGCTCCCCCTGGCCGACACACCTGATCCTCCGGATTCTCAAATCCGGTTGCAGCCGGATCCCATTTTCCAGGGCATTCGTACGGCACGCGGTATTGGTCAGTTATACCCTTGGTCTCCCTTTCACTTGGACCGTTGGCTGACATACCCGACAGTTGATGCATTCTGACCAGGGTCATCAGGCATACCACACTTCCGGTTGAGGGCGGAGTGGCGCTCCGCGACCAGCAAGACCTAAAGAGTTGGGAGGCTGCTGAAGACGGGTTTTCCTTCGCCCGCTATTTCCTTCTTGCAGGGGTGTGCAGAGGTCTAGCAGCTCGGGCCTCCCTTCGCTGGATTCAGCAGCTTCCAGGTGTTCCCGAGTTGGTTCATTTTGAATCCATCGCTGCATTCCGGGCAGAGGCATTCTGTGATCTCTTGCGGCTCAGCTCGCTTCCTAGCACCGGTGTCGGTAGCTCGGAGATGGCTCAGCCTGCGGCAATGGGCAGCGGATGTTGCTTCATTTCCAGGCTCCAGCGTTTAGATGCCATTTGTCCCGGTCCACCGTTGGAAGGAGGACTGGGCCGTTACTCTGTCTATTTTGGAATGCTTCAGGTCCTGGATTTTCTAGGGGCTGGGTGCGACACTCGTCGGGGGCGGGTGTTTCTACCTCAGGAACGTTTTCAGAAGATCTCTCTTCAGCTCCGCCGCTGCTTGGATCAAGCGGCACCTCGGCCTTGGGGGCTACCTTCAACTCTTGGGGTCCTTGGCAGCAACGATAGCCCTCGTTCCGTGGGCGGAAGCGCACATGCGCTGCTTGCCGACGGCGCTTCTATCTCGTTGGTCGCCGGTGTCGGACAGTTATCTAATCCGGTTACCTTTTCTTCTGCCGGTGCACCGCAGCCTCCGCTGGTGGCTTCAGGCACACAATCTTCTACGGGGGGTCCCTCTGGAGTCTCTGCGCTGGATCTTGGTGACGCCAGTCGCCGACCTCTCCGGTTGGGGAGCGCCTTGCGGCTTGGCCTCGGCGCAGGGGAGTTGGTCACCTCGCGCAGCCCAAGGGTCTATCAATCGTCTCGAGACACGGAAAGTGCGCTTCGCCCTTCTTCAGTTTCAGCCTCTTCTGCGGCGGCGTGCGGTTCGGTTTCTGTCCGACGCCACGACGGTTGCTTACCTAAGCCGCTTAGGCGGCACGCAATGTCCGGATGTCTCACAGGAGAGGCGTTTGCTCCTCCCGTGGGCGGAGGAACATCTTCAGGCTATTGGCGCAGCACATCGCAGGCGTGAACAATGTGTAAGCCAATTTTCTCAGCCGGCACTCTCTGGAGCCCGGGGGCTGGGCTCTGCAGCCGGATGCGTTCCGGTCCATTGTTCACCTGTGGGCACTGCCGACCATGGATCTAATGGCTACGGCGCAGACTGCCAAGGCTTCGCTGTACTTCGGCCATTGGAGGGACGAGGGAGTGCACGGCATAGATGCTCTCTCTCTCAACCGTGGCTGGCTCATCTTCTCCTGTGTGTTTTCCCTCCCTGATCCGTGATATGCATAGTTCTCCGGCGGCTCCGAGACCGTCGCGGCCCTGTACTCCTGCTGGCTCCGAATTGGGCTCGCGGACCATGGTATGCGGATCTCTTCCGTCTGTCTGGGGCGTGGCTGCTCCGCCTCGAGGCATTTCTCGGCCTTCTGATTCACGGACCGGTGGAGATGGAAGACCCGGCTCCTTACTCGCTTTCGGCCTGGCTATTAACCGCCACCGGTTTGCTTGCTACGGCTCTTCGCCTAGCGTGGTCGTGGAGCTTCTCACGGCGCGGCGGTCTTCCACGATGCTGACTTACGCTCGGGTTTGGCGTCTCTTGATGGTTAGTGTTCGCGAAATAACCTCACACCCTGGCGTTGCGGTATTCCGGACATCCTGTCCTTTTTACAGGCCGGAGTGGATAAGGGATTAGCATTCAATTCCTTGCGAGTACAAATGGTCGCTTTAACTTGTTTTCGGGGTCCTATACCGGGGCGATCGATAGCTTCGTATTCGGACGTGTCTCGGTTTCTCCGCGTAGTTGGGCCTTCCGGCCTCCTCTGCGTTCGCCTGTGCCGGCGTGGGCTCTCGTGCTTGTCCTCTGTGTGCCCTCGTTGCTCCTCCCTTTGAGCCTCTGAGGGCCTGTTCTCTTCTAGATTGGACTCTGAAGGCAGTCTTCTTGGTGGCCATAACTTCGGCACGCCGTGTTTCTGAGCTCCAGGCTTTCTGTGTCGAGATCCCTATCTCTCGTTTTCCTCTGAAGGCGTTTCTCTGAGAACTGTCCCTTCCTTTGTTGCCCAAAGTGCTGACGCCGTTCGCTGTTGACCAGCCTCTTTCCTTTCCGTCTTTTCCAAAGACGCAGTGTGACAGTGGTCGGTCTCCGTTGCGGGCGGTGGACCTTAAGAAGGTTCTTTTTCGGTATCTGGGGGTCGCCAGACCCTTCCATATGACTGTTCCTCTTTTGTCTTGTTCGCGGGTTCTCGTTGGGGATCCGCAGCCTCCGAATCTACCATTTCTAGATGGGTTACGGAGGCCATTGAGGCGGCGTACCTTCTTCAGGGAGAACAAGCTCCACCGGGACTCCGTGCTCACTCCTCTCGGGCGCAAGCAACTTTGTAGGCCGGGAGGTCTCATGTAGTTCCTCTCGATATTCGCCGGGCGGCGACTTGGTCGTCGCTGTCCACCTTTGTCGGTCATTATAGGTTGGACGTTCATGCCCGTCAGGAAGTCCGTTTTGGAGTTGCTGAGCTGTCGGCGGCCTTGCCCCCCCTTGAAAGCAGGTAGCTTGGGTACTGCCCGTTTGTCTGGACTGGTCTAGCAGTATGAACTGGAAGGAGAAATTTCACTTACCGTTAATTTCCTTTCCTGGAATACTGCTAGACCAGTCCAGGACCCGCCCTGCTGTTGGTTGGAGTGCCGCTGGTGCGGTGCAGCCGCCGACCGCGGTTCTTCTCTTTGCCGGTATGCCTCGCCCTGGGCAGTCCATGGGTTCGTAGGTGGATACTGTTTTCAGCTCTAGGGAGTTCTTCGGCTCCCTTGTATATAGTTCACTTGGGACCCTCTGGGGTGATGTTAGTTCATGTTGCATTAGCTTGTGGACGTAACTGAGGGAGACCCCTAGGGGTAGGATTATATCACCAGGCTCCAGCCTATCAGAGCTCTGGTAGAATTCTCTGTCTCCAAGATCTGCTGGCAGGGGTGCATAACCCATTTGTCTGGACTGGTCTAGCAGTATTCCAGGAAAGGAAATTAACGGTAAGTGAAATTTCTCCATCCTTAAGAAAATTCTGTAATTGCTCCACCTCAGAGAATACATAACGATTACATTTACATGGAAACTTAAGGTAGAATGAGGCTCCCAAGGCCAACACCTGCGGTCGCAACTGCAAAAAGTTGTCCACTATTTCAATTTCTTTTCCTTCAACGATGAACTTGTTGATTTTGCCAGTTGTCATGATCTTCGTCTTCTTTACATTAAGGTACAGGCCCATTTTAAGACTGTTCCTTGATCGTGAGAAGCAAATGTTTCAGATCATCTTCAATTTTAGCTAGTAATGTGGTATCATCAGCACAGCGAAGGTTGTTGATGAGTCTTCCACCAATCTTCACACCTCTGTTGTCTTCATACAATCCTGCTTCTCTGATGATTTGTTCTGCATATAAATTAAACAGGTAGGGGGAAAGTATGCAACCTTTGTCGTACACATTTGCTTATTTTAAACCATTCTGTTTCTCCTTGTTCCGTTCTAACTTTTGCTTCTTGATCAATATACAGATTGTGCAAGAGAATGATCAGGTGTTCTGGTATACCCATACTTCTTAATACGGCCCAGAGTTTCTCATGGTTTACACAGTCAAAAACCTTGCTGCCGTCGATAAAGCACAAATAGATATCCTTTTGGTATTCTTTAGTCTTTTCAAGGATCCATCTCACATTCACGATGATGTCTGTCATTCCTTGTTCTTTCCTGAACCCTGCTTGCACTTCAGGTAGTTCTTGTTCCAGGTATGGTTGTAGTCTCTTTTGAATAATCTTCAGTAGAATCTTGCTGGCATGTGGGATCAGAGCAATTGTGTGATAATTTCCAGTCAGTTGGATCACCTTTCTTTAGTATTGGTATAAACAGATCTTTTCTAGTCAGTTGGCCAAGATTTTGTCTTCCAAATTTCCTGGCAGAGCCTTGTAAGTATGGTAATAGCTGCTTCAGATTGCTGTAATACTTCTCTGGGAATGCCATCAATGCCTGGTGCTTTGTTCTTTGATAAGACTTTCAATGCTGCTTCGACTTCTTCTTTCATCACCAATGGTTCCAGATCATAAGATACAGGTTGAAACGGCTGCTGGTCCACTTGATCTTTATCATATAAAAACTGTATATTCTTTCCACCTTTTCTTGATCTTCTCAGCATCATTCAACATAGAATCCTGAGCATCTTGTAACATTCCAATTCGAGGCTGGAATTGTTTCTTTAACGCTTGTAGCTTTAGGAAAGCCGATCTTGTTCTTCCTCTAATAGTTTCTGCTTCTATTTCCTTGCATGTGTCATTGTAGTACTTTTCGTTGTCCTGTCTTGCTGCATGTTGGAAATCTGAGTTCTGCGATTGTATGTCTTTCTCTTCTGGCTTTAGTTCTCTGCGTTTCTGGGCAATTTTCAGAGTTTCTTCGGTCTTCCATTTTGGCCGTTTTTGCATTTTCACCTTTTGTAGAGACGTCTTGCTTTCTTCCAACACAACCTTCTTGATGTCATTCCATAACTCTTCTGGAGCTCTGTTTGTATCTAAAGCAGAAAATCTATTTTGCAGGCGGTTTTTAAATTCCAGTGGTATATTCTCAGGGTCATATTTTGCTACATTCATGAGTGGCTTGCTCTTTTTCAACTTTAGCTTGAGTTTGCATACTAGTAGTTGGTGATCTGTACCACAGTCCACTCCAGGTTTTGTCTTTGTTAATGTGTTAGAGCTTTTCCATCGTTGACTTCCACAGATGTAGTCAATATGATTTTTGTACAATCCATTGGGTGAAGTCCATGTGTACAGTCGCTGCTTGTGTTGCTGGAAGAAGGTGTTAGAATTCTGCAAGACCAACCATCTATTCATCTCAATCAGTCTTTCTCCAGCTTCATTTCTGTTGCCAAGTTCATATTTTCCAACCACTTTGCCTTCTTCTTTGTTGCCAACTTTTGCGTTCCAGTCACCCATGACTATCAGGATATCCTGTTTGCATGTTCTGTCAATTTCAGACTGTACTTGTTTATAGAACTCATCAATTTCATCCTCTTCTGCAGCTGTTGTTGGGGCATATACTTGAAATATAGTTGTGTTGATAGGCATTCCTCGTAGATTAATAGAGATTAAGCGTTCACTGACTGCATTGCATTTCATTACAGTTCTTGCAAGTTTCTTCTTTATTATAAACGCAACACCATTTCTTCTTTCTTTCATTTCCAGCATAGTAGACCATGTGATCATCTGATGCAAAGTGCCTGATGCCAGTCTTTTTCAGTTCGCTGACATCCCAGCAGATCAAGTTGTACATGTTCCATTTCATTTTTGACCATCTCCAACTTCCCTTGGTTCATGCTTCCTACATTCCATTCCCAATATGTAAGACATCTTTACAGCTTCTGACTCTCATTTCATGAGCAGCTACATCAGCAGTCGGAGGTCCTGGGGGCTTTGATCCAACCACATCATAAATGCTGGCTTTATTCTGAAAAGTCTTCAGCTCCTCCCCAGTAGCTAGTTGAGTGCCTTCCGACCTGGGGGGTCTCATCTTCCAGCACTATAGTGCAGTTTGTATTGTTGTGACTATCCACTGGGTTTTCATGGCAAGATACAGAAATAGATTGCCAGGCCTTTCCTCCGCGCAGTTTAAGTTTATTGTTGCCATTGTCACAGAAATGTGATCCTCCGCCGCCAACACTGTCCCATTCTGCTGCCCAGATGGGTGGTTTGTCTTGGTTTGGCACTTCAGCTGAGACATGTCCATCTTGGGAGACCCTGTCAGTAGTTAAACTACCGATAGCTTAGCCCTCAGCATCACTGATGAACACAAGCCCTCGCAGCATGACAAGCTGCAAACCAAGTGAGGGGAAGGGTTGTTTAGTGGCATTTTATTTGGGAAAACAATCCTTCCCAAGATCAGATTTTATTTGAAGGAAAAAAATAAATGAGATGTTTAATTTCTCTCTTACCTGACTGAGGTATTTAGAATTTTTGGCAGAGCAGAATTCCTCTGTAAAGCATTATTTTATGAAGAATTTTCTTTAAAAATAACCCAGAGTACAGAATAATTGATATTTACCTAGATAGTTGTAGTTTAATTCTGCAAAGTTTTATTTCCTCCTCCCACATTATTGTCTTTTAAGTTTAAATTATAATTGATGGAGTTACTTTCTCTTTCTGTTGACTTGATTTTATTGTAAACAGCTTTATTGCTTGCTAAAGGCAGTATAGTAAATACAATAAAACCATAAAAACTGGATATGTGAATTTTCAGATGCTTTTAAATTGCATTAGCACACATTGGGATATGTTTACTAAATGACATTAAGGGAGCATGTGTGCCGTTATATGCCCCTTTTTGGCACCCTAGCACCCTTAACGCCGCAAAAACGCTGCTTTAAGCGGCGTTAAGGGCGCAAGGGGCAGAGAGTGGGCATTAACAGCGTGTGCTCCCTTACCGCCGATTACACAATCGCCTAAAAAGCCCTTTGGGACCCGATCACCAAGTAGAACCTCGTGGAAAGGGTGTTTTGTAGAGTGGAGAGAGACAATTTTAAAAGTCAGCAATGTGATGTGCTGACCAGGGAGCCCATAAATATGAAAGTAGTGCTTCATTAGCAGCAACAGCATGATGCTCAAGTAGGAAAGGGCACCATGCTGATGGGGCACAGGGGATGGCATGGTGATCATGCAATGGGGAGTGCTGGTGGACAGGGTGGACTACGCAGCTGCCCAGGTTGCATATAAGAACATAGGAACATAAGTTCCACATATATGCCACACTGTGTGTCAGACCAAGATCCTGCAAGCCCAGTAACCTCTGTCCAATACTGGCCAATCTAGGGCACAAGTACCTAGCTGGGTCCCTAAAGGAGACACATGTCCAACAGTGCCTGTATTGTGGTAAGCAGCTTACCTTTGGTGTCACCTGAATAATGGTATAATGACCTGTCCCACAGGAATCTGACCAAACCTTTCCTAATCCCAGCTAGATAAGAGCCTTCCCGATATCCTCTGATACTGAGTGCCAGACTGTACCTATGCACTGAAGTAGCATCATTTTTCTGTCCCCTAGTCTCCCATAATGTGATGGCATAAACAACCGAGCTATGTTTATCCGTTCCACGCCATTCAGTAATGTGTAGACCCTTATCATATCTCCCCTCAGCCGCCTAATTTCCAGGGTGAGAAGGCCAAACCTTTGTAACCTCCTCACATAGGGACATCCTACCGTCTCCATCTGTGATGGCCATCATGATGATGCAGTGACAGTGGCGGATCACAAACATACTGCTGCTATGGAAAGGTGATGTGCCACATGGGGCAGTCCAAGGGACATTGCACCCTAGGCAGATATCCCAGAGGGCCCCCCCCCCGCAGCCGCTGACCCCAGGTGTGGAGGATGAGGCCGAGAGCGCCTGCAAATGTAGCCCTTCAGGTAGCTGCAAATGTTGGAGCCTGGGCCAATACCACAGCAATGGCTGCCATCCTATCCCTAAGACTTATCGGTGGCAAGCGCGGACAGGGTCCCAGAGGCGGCAGATGTAGGGGGAGGCTGTGTGGCCATCCATGTGCCTCTGCCCCTCATCTGGGCCCTGTGCCCTAGGCATCTGCCCAACCCGCATGTTGGACATGCTGGGAATACGCATGACCACCACTGTCAGCACATGGGCATGTCAGCATGATGTGGTGATGGTGGTGGCATTGTCAGTGGCACCTGCCTGCAACAGATCAAAGCCTTGTCCTAGTCCTGTGCACCATGTACCAAGGTCTGTATGAAGGGGAGTATATCGGCAACAGGGGCTATCATCCCCATATAACAGAAGTGTGGTGCAACACACAGTCGGTGTGTAGATGTGTGGAGGGTCATAGGTTCACGTCCCTGCTGGGGATCCTTTATTGCATGTCTTTGTGGCTAAGGTTTAGCCAGTGGTGCACGTATAGTACCAGCATGTGCAACTCCCAAGGAGCTGGCCAGCAAGTGTACAAACACCCATCAGCAGCATAGACGGGCTTGACTATCAACAGCTGGCTGGAGAGGGAGGCTGATAGCACACTGAGTGGATGCTAACAACGTGCGTTTTGCGCAAGGAGAGCTAATAGTGCTTGCACATGGAGCGCACCTTAACAATTCTTAAGCTGACATGGAGACATGAGTGGCAGACAGGAATGTCAACCATTCCCACTTTTGCACAGCATGCCAATGTGAGAGTGTGTGTGTGCATGTGTGGCTACCCTGTGGCTTTCTGCACTTCACTTTGCCTTACACTGGCCAAGCTTTTCCCAGCCTTTGTCTGCAAATGTGCATAATGAGAAGCAGAGGAGTGTGGGTATGGCCTGAAACAGGGTGGATGGACCAGGATGTGCCTGCCTTGCCAGTAGGGTCAATGGCTAGGACTTTATGCCTGCCACATGCATGGCCTGGGTGGCCACAGAATGTCATGATGAGGGGGCGCACTCACTCTGACCAAGCAGTGAACATAGCTGTGCCAGTAATGTGCATGCAATCTTTGTGTGGGAATCCCAATCACTGAGTCAAATGCTGAGTGTCTTTGCTGAGTATTACACGGCAGGGTGCGCATGGTCGTTCTGGGCACATGCAGTGTGTACTGACTGGCCACAGTTGGTATGTTCATGGCTGGAACAGCCCAGTGATGGGCAGCAGGTACAGTCTGACTGACTGCACTTGCTGTGGGGCAGTGTTAGTCCTTAGTGGTTGGGAACAGCAGTGGTTCCTGGCCTATTGGCTGTGACAGGACAGTAGCATGAGCCCCACGTGAGCCTATAAGCCCCCACTGCATTTGCTGTCCCTGGCATTGGCTTGTTATCACTGTTCTGGGAGGGTTCTTGTCCATCATTTATTTATTTATTTATTTATTACAGGCTCTTATATACCGCTCTATTCAGAATCAGCGCGGTTCACAATATAACAACATACCATAACAACAAACTGTTAGGTTTTACAGAGAACAAGGTCAGAGAACTTGGATAAAACATGGGACGTCATTACTGCAACTATTTACAAGAGTATTTACAAGAGTATTTACAAGTATACATTACAGGATTTGTTCTTAGTTTGGGTAGTGATTAAGATTGGTTAGTTGGTCAAGTAATATTGGGGGAAGAGGTGGGATTTGAGTGCCTTTCTGAAAAGGGATAGATCATTGATAGCACGAATCTCTGGGGGTAGAGCGTTCCAGTACTTAGGGGCATAGAATCTGATGGCCCTGTTAGATGTCACTGATAGGCATTTTGTCGCTGCTTTAGGGATGATTAGAGTATTTGTTGATATCGTTCTCCTGGATCTGTTGGGTGGGACGGCCTGAATGAAGTCTATTAGAGAGGAGGAGGTGATGCTTTTAGTGGCCTTGAAAGTTAGGAGTAATGTTTTGAATAATATTCTGCCATGTATGGGGAGCCAGTGGAGTTGCTCTAGGATGGGTGTTATATGGTCCCTTCTTGATGCTCCGTAGAGGACTCTAGCAGCGGTATTCATGGCGAGTTGCAGAGGGTTTAATGTGGAGTGTGGGAGGCCTTGGAGAATGGCATTGGCATAGTCAAGGTGTGGTAAGGTTAAGGCTTGAAATATAGTTCTGAAGTCATCAGGATCAAGCAGGGGGCGAAGATGTCGAAGAGTCCGGATCTTGAGGTAGATTGCTCTGACTACGTTGGTTATGTGTTGTTTCAGATCCATGCGTTGGTCAATAGTGACTCCAAGGTAGCGAATGGAAGGTTTTGATTGGAGCTCAGCTTCTTTCACCTTTATATGGGGTGGGGGGGTGAAAAGTGGGTCCCTGGTGATGAAGAGAACCTCGGTCTTTTTGTGTTGAATTCGGAGGTTCTGGGATTGAAGCCATTCGGATACTGCATCAAAACATTTAGCTAGCGGGGAAAGGTCCATATGAACTGTGGAGAAAGGCATATATAGGAGGATGTCATCTGCGTATATCAAGCATTCAACCTTGAAGGACCTGATGATGTTGCAAACCGGTTGTATGTATATATTGAAAAAGAGTGAGGATAGGGATGATCCTTGTGGTACGCCTTGCTTTTGGTGGTACGGTGTGGATGTTGTGGTCCCTGAGGTAACGTACTGCCATCTCTGATCAAGGTATGACTTGCACCACTCCAGGGCAGTGTTATTGATGCCTTTTTCTTTTGGCCAGGACAGAGGGCCCAGCTATGACTGGAACAGACACCATGCTCCAAATGTGCAGTAAACAAGGTGACTAGCATAATACACTGCAGACAATAACTGCCACACACAAGCAGTGATGTGGACCTGCGGCATGTCCAGCAGACACTATCTCTAATGGTGCATTTCTGTGGACCAGGTGCTGGGCGCCCATCCTCGCCCTCAGAGTTACTGCTTAAACTCCGCGATAGCAGGGTTGGCAGCTGTTATGTGCATGTAGCACACGGTCAGTGCGTCTCACTGAGCTGATGTGCTGGCGTAGTGCATTTTCCATTTCTTGATCAGCTGCAGATTGCTGTTTTGCGTTTTGCAGTGCCTCATGGGTAGTGGAGGGGCCAACCTATACTGGCACACACAGCAGTTTGAGCAGAGACCAGCAGGTTCTTTGAATCCAGATATTGCTACATATAGCACTGTGGAGGTGTAGCCTACTGGTTAGTGCAATGTCTCCATAGGCAAAGGTCCAGGGTTTGGTTCTCACTTGTGTTTTTGTTTTGTGCCTGGGTGCTAATCAGGTTACTTCCTCGCCTTTAATAGACCTGACTCTGCTATGACACAGACAATCATCCTTCAACGTTTCTATGTGTTCTGGCCACATGTTGGATAGGCAGACATGATATTACCCATCATGGACTTCTGAGGGCATAACTTTACTGGCTCAGCTGTGGCCCATTGCAGCAGGTCAGTGATGTATACTCAGCAGATGTAGGGGACAGATGGTATGACTGAATTTTATAGTGTGCCATCACTGTGACCTTCCATCTTCATGCAAAGGAGAGATATCTGATACATTCAGGCACATCCCACTCTTTGCATGACCATCTCCTGCACTGTTCTCCCATCATTACTTGTTCCATATGGGATCAACTTGTCCTTTTCAATCATGCACTGTCAGATGTATTATCTTGCAGTTGCACAGACTGAGGCGCCTGTCCCACCCACACAAATGGTGTTTCATGTACCCCAATAGCACTGTTACCTATGGATCTCGCACACCAGATGATCTTGGCCAGTCATATCCCATACATCCACCCAGCACAAACATACTGAACTCTCTGCTCGGAACCTCCATGGCACAGATCTTCAACCAACATCTGGCTGTCGGGTGCATTCTTGTATTTGCTAGTCAGCTCCTCCACCATGGCCATCAAGGGTCCTTTGCAACAATTGGGCAAATCATATATACCTCTCCTATGACTGCTCCACATCACCACTCATGGTCAATCCGCACTTTGCTGCCCACATGAGGTACATGCTGTCTCCACCCAGACACTGTTCAGGCTTATCGCATGCTAGACACTGATAGTACTGATGGATACCTGTCATTACCTCACAGACACTATACTGTAGCTTATGGCAACACCTAGGACTGTACGCCATGCACAGTGCCTCCGCTGCTGTTGCCACCCCTCTGCTGGCTCCGCTACTGCCACCACCTGCCCATGACACTGCCGCCAACCTCACTAGCCTGCATCCCTAGGCAGCCACCTATTCTTCCTAGTCGACTGCACAAACCCATATGTTAGGTCCAACATGCTCATCACACGTACTGCAACAGAGGCGGGCAACAGATCAATCAGCTCCGTCAGCTTCCACCAGTCTTTCCATCCATACCTTTTTCACTGGCTTCCCTGCCCCCCTCTTTCTGCCTTACAGAGGTTATCTCCAGGAACAAGCAGGAATGAGTCTTCACATATGGGTACGTCGGTACCGACGGAGCCTGCACGGGAATGCTCCCCAGCATCCAATCAGAAAGCTTTTAGGAGCATCCCTCGCGCCTGCGCGCTGACTTCCCGCCTTTCCCACTGCCTTTCCTCAGTTTTCGTTTTTCCGCGGAGCCAACAGGACGTCCTCCTATCACCGCAGAAACATTTTTCTTTAAAATTCTTATTTTCCTTGTTTTCTTGTGGTCGCGGCTGTATTTCCCGCCGATACCGGTACCGCCGGTGCTTTATTCTTTTCTTTTCTAAACTTAGAGAATTTTTTCTCCTCAGTTTTTGTTTTAACATTTTGGGCCTACCAGGCCTCTCCAACATGGAGCCTTCTTCCCCTAAGAAGTGCCTTCATTGTGGAAACTTAGTTTTCTTTTTAGACTCCAATGCTTGGTGTCTAACTTGTTTGGGTCCTGACCCTTTTTTCCCTGATCCATCAGGCTGTATTATTGGGAGAAGACCTTCCCTTTTTCGAGTTTCCCTCGATACGGTTTTTCCTCCTGAGGTGAGGACACCGGTTTATTCTTCTCTCCAGGATCAGGTAACCCACAAACAGTCTGTTAAGACTAACCAATTCTTGAAGGGTAAGTCTCATGCCCAGCATGATGACGGCTCCGGCCTTGCCCTCAAGACCCCATTGGCAATAAAACCCCGGCGGGAGTCTTCGGGCTCCAAAGCATTTACGGGGTTTCAGGTTGTTCCTGGGGCTCACCCCTCACAGAACATACCTGAGCCGTGCTCGGGGGTGGTATCCGCTTCGAGCGGTACCGATAACCCGGCACCGGTGTCGAGTATTCCACTTTTCACCAGGGATCGTCATCTGGTGTCCTCGGTACCTTCGGGGCCGATCGATACAACTCAGATTGACTTTCCTGTATCTTCGCCATGCTTGGGGTTGGTACCGGCTTCGAGCGGTACCGATACCCCGACATCGGCGCCGGTGTCGAGTGTTCCTCTCTTCACCAGGCATCGTCTTCGGACGTCCTCGGTACCTTCGGAACCGATCGATACGACTCCGATTGACTCTCCTGTATCGGCACCGCCGATACCACCACCAACTTCGGTACCTTCTAACATGCATCGATAGACTCGCTTCCTTCGATGCCGAGTCTAGAATCGATATCCAGTCTAGATGACTTGGTACCGACGCGTTTCGGAACCGATCCATATCGGTTCCGACTACGCAGTACCGAGGATATTCACCAAGGTTCTCTGGCTACCTCGGTACCGCTTCAGCAGCCCCCGATTACTGCTTCGATGACATTATCGTCTCCAATACCGGTATCGGTATCGATGTCGATTCCTGCAGTTCCATCGGTGCCATCGATCCTTTCTATGCCTAGCTTGGAATTGATACCGGGCACTGACGATGCAGTACTAACTGCCTCGAATCAGAACTGTCAGTATCACTGTCCATCTAGCAGGATTTCGTTTTCTGCACCAGTCCACTATGTCTTCCGGTGCTCAAGCTGCTCCTTCAACCTCAGCCTACCCAGGAATAGTTCCTATTGGAGATCCTTCTTTTCAGAAATTTCTCCTTGACATGGCAACCTTTCTTGCCATTCCTATTCCTGGCTCTACTCTTGGCCAAGATCCTGCAGAAAAGGAAAATATAATGCTTCCTTTACATCATTCTTTGCAGGATCTTCTTCTGAGGATGTGGGAATCACCTTTAAAGTTTCCTTCGCCTTCTACAGCCATTAATGTTCTGTATCAGGTGCCTCCCTCTCCGGGATTTCAGAAAAACCAATTTCCACATCATTCCATTGTAGTGGAATCAGCAATGAGGAAGGTAAGAAGCAAGAAGAAGCATTCTTCTTATCCGCCAGGTCGTGCATCTAAAGCACTTGATGCCTTTGGACGTCAAACCTTCCAAACTTCTATGCTGGCTTCAAGAATTATTTCATATATTTTTTATATGAGTCTGACACTTCAGGAGGTCACAGAGAAATTATCTCTTTTGTCCCCTTTTTTGTCAGAACCTAAGGCCACTGACTATTCCTTGCTTCTTAATCATAGCAGGAATATCTCTTGATTTCTTTCTCGTGCTTCTCTAGACTCTTTTGAGTCTGTTAGCAGATCCTCTGCTATTGCCATTGGGGCACGTCGTACAGCCTGGCTGCAAGCTTCAGACTTGAGCAGATGGGCACAACATACACTGGGTAATTCTCCCTGTACTGGAGAAAATCTCTTCAATAAAGAGGCTTTACGTCAGGTTGCTCATTGCTCCACTGACTTCCCTGGTTCTGGAAACCATCCTAAGCCTTCTTTTAACCTAGGAAGTAGGAAATGTCCTGCCAAACCTTCTTTCCCTAAGAAAAGAAGGTTTCACCCTTTTCCTGCCCATCCTCCAGATGTACCTAAGCAAGGGACATCTCATCCTAGTCTGAAGTCTCCAGACTCTAGCCAGTCTAATCATAACCAGCAACCATAGGTTCCTGTATGTTGCAATCTACAGTTAACTTCTTCTTAGCAGAAGTTTATTCTCAAACCCTACACTGGTTTTTTCCTTTTCAGTATGCTAAGCTGTTAGGATACTTTTGTCCATGGGTTACAGAATTCTCCCCTTCTTACTACTACGAAGGGAGGTTACAACTATCCCATGATAGTTTCTGTCCCCACATGGACATCTTTTCCTTCAGCTGACTTGCCATATGGTAAGTCACTTTCCAACCCCCTCTCTTCCAGGGTTTCCCCTGCTTGGGTTGGTACCATACTGAAGCACTTCTCTTTCTTCCAGTGTAGACTTTTTTTGTTATCCTTCAATGCATGCTCTGAACAACTCATCAGACAGGGACGGGAATATCTCCGCTCCCTTTGCCTGTTTTCTCTCTGTTTTATACAGGAGAATCCCCTCTGCTGTTTTGTTCAGCTGCTGAGTATGCAGGAGTTCCAGTGATTACTTTAATACTCATTGCAAGCTACTTTCAACTATCTTGCATAATACTACTCACTGCAGGTTATCTTCTTCTAGCCATATCCTTTCCTAGGATGTGGCAACACACCTGACTTCTGTCAGTATTATCTTATAATTCTCTTGCACAATGCTCTCTGCAATCTTCAGAGAAGCTTTCTACTATGGGCCCTTGCTACAGAGCATTGAACTTTGTCTCTGGGGGTTTTTTCCATATAGTAGAAAAAGCTTATATAATCATTCCATAACTATATGGGTTCTTTATACCCTCTTGTCTCCTGTTGTGATACAGAAGACAAGCTTTTTCTGCGTGAATGTCCAAGGAGTTCCCAATCTTGCAGGAATACATCGTCCGCCTGGCCAGAATGAACAAATGGATGATGAAATCCTCAAAGAAATCAAGGAAGCTAGCAAAAGTTACAGTGCAGTAATAATAATGGGTGATTTCAATTACCCCGGCATCGACTGGGTCAGTGTCACAGCAGGACATGCTAGGGAGATAAAGTTCCTAGATGAAATACATGACTGCTTCTTGGAGCAGCTGGTTCATGAACCGACCAGAGGGGAAGCCATATTAGACCTAGTCCTTAGTGGAACACCAGATCTAGTGCAAGAGATAAGGGTGTTGGGGCCACTTGGCAATAGTGATCATAGCATGATCGCCTTTGATTTAATTAGTGGAGGAGGGATAGTAAGGAAATCCACAGTACTACCCTTTAACTTTCGAAAGGGAGACTATGATAAAATGAGGAAAACAGTTAAGAAAAAACTAAAAGGAGCAGTTGCAAAGGTTAAAGACGTACATCAAGCTTGGATGTTGTTGAAAAATACTATCTTGGAAGCCCAGACCAGCTGTATTCCACGCTTTAAGAAAAGTGGAAGGAGGTCCAAAAAACTGCCAGCATGGTTTAAAGGTGAGGTCAGAGAGGCTGTTGTTGCCAAAAAAGCATCTTTCAGGAAATGGAAAAAAGAGCCAAATGACGAAACCTGGAAACAGCACAAGCACTGGCAAGTCAAATGCAAGGCATTGATAAGGCAGGCAAAGAGAGAATTTGAGAAGAAGCTTGCTGCGGAAGCAGAAACACGAAATAAAGACCTTTTCAAGTACATTCGTAGCAAAAAACCTGTGAGAGAGTCAGTTGGTCCATTAGATGATAAAGGGGTTAAAGGAGCACTAAGAGGCGACAAGGCGATAGCGGAGAGACTGAATGAATTCTTTGCTTCAGTCTTTACTGAGGAAGATGTAGGGATGTTACCCATGACTGAAGTGGTATTTAAAGGTGCAGAAGAATTGAAGGAAATATCGATACATCGGGAAGATGTCTTACAACTATTAGATAAACTGAAGAGTAGCAAATCACCTGGGCCGGATGGTATACATCCAAGGGTGTTGAAAGAACTGAAATATGAGATTGCAGACCTGCTATTAGTAATCTGTGAACTATCATTAAAATCATCTCTAATACCTGAAGATTGGAGGATCGCCAATGTAACACCAATTTTTAAAAAGGGTTCCAGGGGTGATCCGGGAAACTACAGACCGGTGAGCCTGACGTCAGTACCAGGAAAAATGGTAGAAACCATCATAAAGAATAAAATTACTCAGCATGTAGATAGTCACGACCTAATGGGAGACAGCCAACATGGCTTTAGACAAGGAAGATCTTGTCTTACTAATCTGTTATGTTTTTTTGAAGGAGTGAATAAACAGGTGGACAAAGGTGAGTCGGTTGATATTGTGTATCTGGACTTTCAGAAAGCCTTTGACAAGGTCCCTCATCAGAGACTTTTGGCAAAACTAAAGAGTCATGGGATAGGAGGCAGTGTACTATTGTGGATCAGGAACTGGTTAAAAGATAGAAAGCAGAGGGTAGGGCTAAATGGCCAATTTTCCCAATGGAGAAAGGTGAATAGTGGTGTACCCCAGGGATCTGTGCTGGGTCCGCTGCTTTTTGACATATTCATAAATGACCTGGAAAGTGGAATAACGAGTGAGGTTATCAAATTTGCAGATGACACAAAACTATTTAAAGTTGTTAAAACCCAAGAGGATTGTGAAAAATTGCAAGAGGATCTTGATAAATTGGAAGACTGGGCATCAAAATGGCAGATGAAATTTAATGTGGACAAGTGCAAGGTTATGCACCTAGGGAAGAACAACCCAAACTATGGTTACAGGATGCAAGGTTCCACATTAGGAACCACCACCCAGGAAAAAGATTTAGGCGTCATTGTGGATACCATGTTAAAACCCTCGGCCCAGTGTGCAGCGGCAGCCAAGAGAGCAAATAGAATGCAAGGTATGATAAGGAAAGGAATGGAAAATAAAACAAAAGATATTATAATGCCTCTATATCGTTCCATGGTGAGACCGCACCTTGAATATTGTGTGCAATTCTGTTCGCCGTATCTTAAAAAGGATATAGCGATTTTAGAAAAGGTTCAGAGCAGAGCCACCAAAATGGTAAAGGGGATGGAAGGATACTCCTATGAGGAAAGGCTAAAAAGGTTAGGGCTCTTTAACCTGGAAAAGAGACGGCTGAGGGGAGATATGATAGAAGTCTATAAATTAATGAACGGAGTGGAACAGGTAAACGTAGATCGATTGTTTACGTTATCAGAATATAGAAAGACTAGGGGACATGCAATGAAGCTACAGGGTAAACTATTTAAGACTAATAAAAGAAAATATTTTTTCACTCAACGTGTAATCAAACTCTGGAATTTGTTACCGGAGGATGTAGTAAAGGCTGTTAGTGTAGCTGGGTTTAAAAAAGGTTTGGACAAGTTCCTGGAGGAAAGGTCCATAAACCATTATTAAGAAGTGACTGAAGATATCAATGCTTGACCCAGTACAAGCATTGTGGAACTTGTGTCTCTTGGGGAAACTGCTAGGTACATATGACCTAGATTGGCCACTGTTGGAAACAGAATACTGGGCTTGATGGACCTTGGTCTGACCCAGTATGGCATATCTTATATTCTTATGTAATCTACCCCTTTTTTCCTTACAGCTTGGCATTATGCTTTTCTGTTCCACTTGGACTACGCATACTCTTTTAGTGTACATGATACCCCTGTGTCCCTTGGCTGGGTCATCCTGGTGTATTAGTCTATGCGTTTTTTTGTCCTTTGGACATGTCAGAGTCCTAAGGTACTCCTGACGTGCTCTTGCCAGACTGCTATTATCCTCTGTTTTTTCACGCAACCATACTGGTTATTCCACTGAACTACATTCCTGCACCGTAGAAATAGATTCTCTATATATCTTCAGGTGGTTTTCACCCCCTCATTATTAGATGAATCTCTTCCCATCACATTCCCCATGTGAATGTTTTGTGGGTCTCAGTTGCAGGCATGTGTCCTCAGACATATATTCATGTATGTATATGTCCTATACATACATATTTCTGTAATCTGTGTGGGCATAAGTCATGCCCATATATATCTATATCTATCTATCTATCTATCTATCTATCTATCTATAGATAGATAGATAGATATATCTCACATATCTGGGCATATATGCACATATATATGCCGATTGGGAGATGTCCATAGGACGCTATGTATTACCTACTATCTCCCTAGCTGTCTGTGCTATAAAGCTTTTACCTTCTTAAGAGGTCCAGACAGTCAACGTGCCTATTCTCATACGGCTCAGTAAGTGGGAGCGGTTATACACACAATTATTGCTGTGATGTCAACAGCTTCTATTTTTGTTATAGATCTCCCTGTCTATGAAGTATCAAACTTCAATGTCTTCCTATCTCTTACCAGCTAGGAAAGACAGTGTACATCTTCAGTATTTCTGAGTACACTTCTGTTCTCCTTGGGAATAGGGGCTTTTTTCCATACCCCCTCTTCCCTTCAGGACTGGGTTAATTCTCCAGATTGGTCAGTCTTCTTCTTTTAGTCCTCAATGTTAATAACTCTGTACCTAAAAGAGTTTCAGCTTTTTCCCATAAAGCTTTCCATTGAAGGCCTGCCGTTCTTCTCCTACCCCAGTTGACACCGGGGTCACCTGCCCATTCCAGGTTTGGAACTTCATCCTCACTGCTGTGAAGTTCCCTTGAGGATTCTGCTACTGTGTCTACAGTACACTCCATCACAGTTCTACTTCCTACAATCCAGTAGGTAAGCTCTATATTGTACTAGTTCATTAAATATTTTAATGATACTTGACATACCTTCTAAAGACTCATTTTTCCCTGTAGTCTTTAGATTCGCTGTTCCTCTACAGCTCTTCTCTATTCAACTCCTACCCCCCATCCCTCAGGGGATGCCGGGGATCCAGGTTTGGGAAATGCCGTCCTGTTCCAGGGATATGCATTTTATGGGATCTCCCCTGGCACCCACAGCTAGGGAGTCCCCATATGTGAAGACTCATTCCTGCTTGTTCCTGGAGATAGCACAGTTACTTACCTGTAACAGGTGATCTCTGGGAACAGCAGGAATTAGTCTTCGCAACCCACCCGCCTCCCCTAGGAGTTGTATCTATCTCCTTTCCTCTTTCTCTCCTTCTGTCTCAGCTATGAAACTCAACTGAGGAGAGGCAGTGGGAAAGGTGGGAAGTCGGCGCGCAGGCACGAGGGATGCTCCCAAAAGCTTTCTGATTGGATGCTGGGGAGCATTCCCGTGCAGGCTCCGTCGGTACCGACGTACCCATATGTGAAGACTAATTCCTGCTGTTCCCAGAGATCACCTGTTACAGGTAAGTAACTGTGCTTTCCTGCGTGAGGGTGCATACTTAACACCGTACTGCATACTGTGCAGTAAGTGTCCGATAGCACCCTTAACACTGGAATGCCTCCAACACACCCAGCGCCCTTTCCACATGGAAAACACTTATCGCTGCCCTTAATGCTCGCTAAAGGGTGCTCCTTAGCACCCTTTAGTAAACATACCCCATTGTCACATTAACCTTTGTACACTTTATTTGAATATTAACTAGCCCATCTTCAGAAGCTTTAGCTTTTAATTTATTTACATTTTTAAATGTATTTATTGGAAAATTTAAACATACTTTGAAATACACTTAATTTGTCAGCAACTTTATTGCTTCTTTCTCCTGACTCTCATTCCAAAGTGTGTAACCTCCTGTAACAGCTGACTGATTTCTGTTTTACAAACTTAGGGCCCCTTTTATTAAAACCCATTAGTATGTTGAATATTTATCTTTAATAGGTGAAAACTGGCAGCCAGGAATACTGGCATGTACTGCAATAATCACTTCAAGCAAAAGCATATGCTAACAGATTATCATGGGATGGGGAGGGGGCGAATGGGCAGAGTGTAGGTGTGGAAAATGCATTACTGCTAATGGCAAGGCAATTGCTGTACACTCTGCAGCAATGTGCCCCTTCCTCTTCGTCTCTCTGGGCCAGTCCAGGAACATTAAGGTAGTCAACCTCCTCCAGCAGCTGAGGACTGAATTCTGAAGTTTTGCTGACAGCCTATCCTGCTCCCCCCTAATGTCAGAGAACTCAGTCTATCAGTCCTCAGCAGTGGAAGGACGTGGAGCTGACAGGCTCCCGGAGAGACGAAGGAGAAGTGTAGAAAGGAAAGGGTTTTATTTGCTTTTTGGTTCATTTTGTGAAGAAGGAAATCCGGAGGGGAGAGCCCTAGCAGGGAACTGAACCTCCGTGCCTGGTTTACTGCTGATTGTAAAAACAAAAAAAATAAACTTATACTGGAGCTCGGCTGCCGTGGCTTTCCTAGCAGACAGTAGCAGAGGCAGAACCTGCCTCAGCGAGCAGTTCCGTATACAGGAGCATGGGGGAGAAGGAGCTGGGAGCCCCAGAGACCACCCTCCGGCCTCTGAGATTGAGTGCACTCTTCCGCTAGCAGCAGGGGTGAGTGCCTCATGTGGTCAGCAGTGCGACGTTTCAGGTACGTTGATTTGATTTGAAGGACCGCGAACAGATTGGTAGGCTGTGAGGCAGGCCGCGTTTAGTAGCAAGGATTCGGTTTCAGCGTTTGTGGGTCTTAGCGCATGCTGCCGGGTGCAGCAGTGTGCGTGCAGTGTAACAGCCGGCGGGGTCTCTCTGAAGTGGGTCTCTGCCGGTTTTGTTTCAGAAGCGGCAGCATCATACAGCGGTTGTTCGGGGGCAGCGTGGAAGGTAGGCCTGAAGCTTTAGAGCCGTTAGGGGGACATCACAGCGTGGCAGAAAAGGCGGGAATGGCAGCCATTTTAGACAGGGCGCCCGTTCCTGCAGCAGTTCAAGAAAAGCCCAGGAAGAAGAGAACTAATTCTAAAAAGACGGTTCAGGTGGAGGATGTACCTGCAAAGCCATTGTCCTCGGGGCAGGAAGGCTTAGAGTCTCTCTTTTTTCGGCAGATTTCATTCTGTCACTGCACAAGGCTTATTGCCTGAAGTTGGAGCAGGTTCAAAGCAAGGGGTCTTCTGTTATTTCAGGAATGCAGAGAGGGGATGGCTTCCTTGTGGATCCAGGAGAGGGACCCTCCAAAATTAGGTTTGGGGGTGAGGCGAGCACGATAGCTTCGGTCAGGCCGTCTCAGCTCCTCAGGGTGCTGAGGAGGGAGAAATCCTCTCAGACTCCGGACTGGAGCAGTGGATAGCTGAGTTGGAGGACGGTGAACTTGGACCTGGCGATGATCCCAATGTTTTTAGGGTCTTTAGAAAAGAAGAATTGGGTGCGCTTATTGCTCATTCCCTGATGGCTCTAAATATTGCTCTGCCTGCAGCTCAAGAGGAGCCTCTCGAGGATCCCATGCTACAGAGTTTGAAAGCGGAGCAAAGGTGTTTCCTGGTTCACAGAGTAATCAAGCAGATGGTGGAGTCCGAATGGGAATGTCCGGAGGCTACCCTGCGGGGTGCACGTGCCATCGGGAGACTGTACCCGATGCCACAAGAAGGAAAAGACTTGCTGAAGATGCCAAAGGTGGATGCTTTAGTGGCAGCGATGATGAAAAAGACCACGATTCTGGTAGAGGGCGGAGCAGCCCTTAAGGATTTGCAGGATAGGAAGTTGGAGGCTCTGCTCAAGCAGGCGTTTGATGCCAGCGCTCTGTCACTCCAAGCGGCGATCTGTGGAGCATATGTCTCCAGGGCCTCAGTTCGTTGGATCCAAGGGGATTCTTACTCTGAGGGAGAGGAGGCCTCTATCTCGGAGGGCGCAAAGTTAGAATTGGCGGCAGCATATTTGGCTAATACCTTCTATGATTTGGTAAGGATTTCCGCTAAGGCCATGGCGTCGGTGATTGCCGCCAGAAGATTCCTCTGGCTGAGAAATTGGGCGGCGGACTCGTCATCTAAGACTCGCCTTAGTAAGCTTCCATACAAGGGCCAGCTGCTCTTTGGGGATGCTCTGGAGAAAATTGTAAAGGATCTCGGAGATTCCAGAGGGGGTCGGCTCCCAGAAGACCGTCCGAGGAGCACAAAAACCTGGTAACCTGCATAAAGGCCAAACTTGAGAGTTTTGCAGATTCGGGGGATCTCGTTTTGCCCCCTATCAGAGAGGTTGATTTATTTCCAGAGGTCAGTCCTTTCGTGGGGCTCGGGGGTTCGGAAGGGGATATTTCGGTTTCCAGCAGAACTCCGCTAAGAAACCCCAATGAAAGGGGGGTGCTCCCGGACGGAGGTGCCCGTGGGAGGCCATTTACGGAACTTCCTCTCCGTCTGGGCCACGATAACGACGGACCAATGGGTACTAGAAATTATTTGCGACGGGTACACGCTCGAGTTTGCTCGGCGGGTGCCAGAGGCTTTCGTGGTGGATCTGCGGTAAAGAAGGAAGCGGTGTCCGCTATGCTTCAACGGTTGCTGCGGCTTCAAACGGTGGTGCCGGTCCCTCAAGACCAGTTTGGATTAGGTCGATACTCGATTTATTTTGTGGTGCCCAAAAAGGAAGGGTCCTTTCGACCTATTTTGGATCTCAAGTACGTAAACCGCTGCTTAAGAATTTCGCATTTCCGAATGGAGACCCCCCGGTCAGTTATTCGGTCGGTGAAGCCAGGAGAGGTACTCTCGTCGATAGATCTGACGGAGGCGTACCTTCACATTCTCATCAGGCCAGAGCATCAAAATTTTTGTGTTTTGCAGTACCCATGGGCCATTTTCAGTTCCAAGCGCTGCCGTTTTGGTCTGGCTACAGCGCCTCGCATGTTCACGAAGGTGATGGTTGTGCTGGTGGTGGCGGTGGCGGCGGCGGCATTGAGGAAAGAGGGTATCCTGGTGTACCCTTACCTGGACGATTGGTTGATTCGGGCAAGGTCCACTTCAGAGTCGATGAGAGCGATGCGATGTGTGGTGGAGTTCTTGGAGCAGCTGGGCTGGGTGGTGAACCAGTCCGAAAGTCAGTTATGTCCGGTACAGCGCCATCTTTACCTCTGAGCGGTGTTCGACATGGCGGTGGGGGCGGTATTTCTGCCAGAAGAGAGAGTGCAGAAAATTGTGAGGCAGGTGACGGCCTTTTTACGCATGAAAGCGCAAACGGCGTGGTGCTACTTGCAGCTTCTGGGTTCCATGGCGGTGGCCTTGGACCTGGTACCATGGGCAAGGGCGCATATGCGTCCGCTTCAGCAGGTCTTACTGTTGAGATGGTCGCCTCAAGATCATCCTCTGAATCGGAAGTTGGTGTACTTGGAAGCGGTCATCAACAGTTTGCAGTGGTGGTCGGATCCCAGCCATCTCCAAGCAGGAGTGCCGCTGGAACAGCCAGATTGGGTACTCATCACCACAGATGCCAGCCTCTCCAGCTGGGGAGCGCATTGTATGTCTCAGATGGCTCAGGGTGTTTCCCCCATGGCCGATTGATCGGACGGGTCATTCGAAGGATAGAGCATCACACGGGTCGAGTGATTCTCACTGCCCCGCACTGGCCCAGGAGAGCATGGTATGCGGACCTAGTGCGTCTCCTAGTGGATCGACCTTGGAAGCTGCCCAATTGTGCAAACCTGTTGTATCAGGGCCCTCTTCTAATGCTGAACGTGGATCGCGTCTCTCTTGCGGCTTGGCTCTTGAAAGGGAGAAGCTAAGTTGTAGAGGTTATTCGGCAGCGGTAGGCCAGGAGGCAATCAACCTCTATGGCCTATATTCGGGTTTGGCGTATCTTTGAATTTTGGTGCACGAAGCGGGGTCTTCGCCAGTTACACACATTGGTGCCAGATGTGTTGGCTTTTCTGCAGGAGGGTCTTGGCAAGGGTCTAGCCCAGTGGTTCGCAACCTTTTGTTTTGTACCGTGACCCCTTTTACCATTGGTCAACTTGTGGTGACTCCCAATGATAAAATCAAATGCGTCTCTCTTCCTTTTACCGTTTAATGCATTGTCGCTGTAACCATTTGTTGAATTATTAATATATTATAGGCCTTTGCAATATGTTTTTATTTATAAAATTTACTTATTTAAACCACAATAATTAATCACAAAAACAAGTAACAATATTTGATTTCAAAATTATGATGATTTTGTAGTCAAATCACTAATATGAAATAAAAGTATTTTTTCTACCTTTTGTTGTCTGACCAATTTATTCTCTGATCATGCTGGTCCTGATCTGAGGCTTCTGCTTTCCTGTCTTCTCTTAGCTCTCTTTCTGTGGTCTATGGTCCATCTGCCATTTCTTGTCTCTTCTTTCGTTTTCTTCACTTCTTTCCATCAGCCTATTTCCAGTCCCGGTAACCCTCCCCAGTATCAGCCCCTTTCCAGTCCTCACTCTCAGTACCTTCCAATGTCAACTTGCATTCCCATGACTGCCACAGGTGTCCAGTCCCTTCTAGTACAAATACCATGGCAGCCCCTCTCAGATCCACTCCCAGTTCCATTCTCCCATCCCCTCGTATCAGCCCATTTGTAGCCGTAGCCCCCAGTTTTCTTCCAGGGCCAGCAGCTGTATCCTTCCCTCCCCACAATCAGCCCATTCCCAGTCGAAGCCCCCCAATCAGCTCGCTTCCAGTGCTAGTCCCCCCTCAACCCCATTACCAGTGCTAGCCTCCCCTAATCAGCCCATTACCAGTCCTAGCCTCCTCTAATCAGCCCATTTCTAGTCCTAACCTCCCCGATCAGCTCATTTCCAATTCTAGCCCCCATCAGTCCATTACCAGTCCTACCCCCCTATCATCACATTACTAGTCCCAACCCCCCTTGATCAGTCCATTCCCAGTCCTAGCTTTCCCTAATCAACCCTTTACCAGTCCTAGCCCTCCCATCTGCCCATTATAATCCTAACCCGCACTGTCTCTCCCCTGTCCAGCATTTATCCCCCGTCTGTCCAGTATGTCCCCCTGTCTCTTCCCTTTGTCCATGTCAGCCCCCTCCCTCCATCCATGTCAGCCCCCTCTGTCCATGTTAGCCCCCCTCCCTCCCTCCCTTCCTTCTTTCCTCCCTCCATCCATCCATCAGTCAGCCACCCCTCCCTCCCTCTCTCCCTCCCTCTCTCCCTCCCTGTCAGCACTCCCCTCCCCCCATCCATGTCAGCCCCGTTGCAGGTTCCCTGTCCCCTCCTCCCCTCTCCCTGTCTGCCTGCTACTGCCCTGTTCTTCTGCAGCCGCGGCTCCCTGCCTCTTAGGGAACCGCGGTTATGCCTGTGAAGCCGTTGCGGAGCCCTTCCTGTCTCTCGACGGGCTCCCCTCCGTGCAGCATTGTGTCGCCTCCAAAGGAAGTTGTTTACCACTCCGGATGAGTGTTTGTTACAGTAGGTTGGATCATGGAAGGCAATAATTTATCAGACTGCTTTGACAGGAGTATACTGAGTTCTCTGACACCAGGGGGAGCAGGATAGGCTGTCAGCAAAACTTCAAAATTCAGTCCTCAGCTGCTGGAGGAGGTTGACTACCCTAATGTTCCTGGACTGGCCCGGAGAGATCTCAAGGAAAGACAATTAGCAGGTAAGGTCAAATTTCTTCTTAATGCAAATTCACCAAACAGTACCTCTGTTGGTGTCAGTAAGTGAACATACGTTAATGGAATGCATTTTACAGTGGTCTGTCACTCATTAGCTGCTGGGGGCATACATTTCACGCTCTGACAGCTAACATAGAGGCTTTGCACTTAACATGTGTTGATAACGCATGTTAATTGCAAATCCTTAGCAGACCTTAGAATAAAACTAAGGGACCCTTTTTACTATCTTGCTGAATGTTGGGTTTTCTGACCCCTAAATATCTTCCCTCTTTCTTCTTGGGTTTCAAATGACCCCACATTATCTTGAAAGTTTTTGCCATAAGTGGCATTACAACTTCCATGCTAGTGTCCGGTTGTTATAATACATCTGTATCTCACATTTCGCCACTACAATAATCATTTGCCTCCACTGAGGTATGCTAGGTCTTCTCTCTTCCAACCAGGAACAAAGAATCACTATGCACCATAAAAATCCTTTCCTTATCACTCTATTCCACTCCTAACCTGTGGATTGTCTTGCCTCACCAGCAACTTGGAGACTCGAGCATGTCGATTCTCATGACATCGCAACACATAGGCAGCTGGCACCATCCACCAACCCCTAGAATCTCTGTCTCCAAGCAGCTGGAGAGGCGTGATCTCATTGATCTGGATTCACTGAAGGGACAACTAAGAGCGATTTTTACCATTTCTATGCTAAATTTTGGTTAAGGGGTGAATTCATTTGCATTGGGTGCCCGGTCTCTGTTGGGGGGACTCTGGCCCTTTAAATTCAGAGCGATTGCAATTTCTGTTTTGTTTTTTTTAAAAAGGAACCACGAAGAGAGGCAATTACACTTTTTACAGGCAGCGAATTCCTTCTGGTTCAGGAGAAAAGACTCTTGCTTGGAGGGAGGAGTGGTTGGCGCAAGTTACCTCAGGCTGGAAGATCGGGGGTTCAAATCCCACTAGAGGACAGCAACCTTGGGCCGGAAGGACTGGGGTTTCTAGTCCCACAGGTGCTCCTTGTGGTCTTGGGCAAGCGTTGCCCATGTTCCCTGTAAGTATTAGTGTATGTGTCTCATATCCCCTTGTGTTAAATGTATCCCCCAATTCCTTATCGCTTCTCCGGGCCAGTCCAGGGAAAGGTAGGGTTGTCAATCCCCTATAGCAGCTGAGGACTGAAGACTTCAAGTTTTCTTGAGAGGTGAAGCCACTCCCCCTTAGGGAAATCCAGCAGTCTTTCAGTCCTCAGCAGCTAAGGGGGATCGAATCTCTATTTCTCCCTCATATATACACCTACCGGTTGAATTTTTACTTTCTTATTTTTTTTGAAAACATATCTATTAGCTCTAGCAGAGCTGAGTTCTTCTATAGTCCTGAGAATAATTTTTAGTACACTGGTCCTTTAAAGAAATTTGAGACGTCGAGTGACTCATTCTGTTCCGGTGTGAGGTAGAGCCTGCCTCTTTCACCGGCTCCGTCTCTAACGGCACTGTAATTCTGGGAGCCCCAGTTATTTCCTCTGCCGGGACCTCTGTCAGTTTCGGGTGCTTCCCGCTAGCAGTGGCACTACTTCAGTACTCGGCGATTGACTCTCTTGTTTCCGGTGAGTCTTTATTTATTTTTGACAGCTATCGCGTTTTTGACGGCTCCGGGCTATTTTTTTCAGCACCGTTGCTATTTCAGCGGTGTTTTTGTTTTTCGCGATACATTTCTACTTTGGGGGTGCCTTTTTGTTTTAAATGGCAGAGAAGCCACTGACTAGGTTAGAGGAGCCGTCTGGGCCTGCCGAAAAGGCGGGAAAGGCGGCCATTTTCTCAGCGCCAGTCACTTCGCCGGCAGAGCAGCCCCGACCGCATAAAAGAAAGGCAAAATCTTCTAAGGATGCCGTTCCCACTGATAAGCCTGCGCGTTCCTTTTCTGAGGCTCAGGAAAGCATGCCATCATTTTTTTCACCAGAATTTATTTTAGCGATGCACAGAGCTTTTTTGCTTAAATCCTCACAGCTGGATCAGCCAGCAGGGCTGACGAGGTCTGTACCACTTCCAATTAATTTTCAGTCAGAAGATCCAGGTGAGGGGTCTTCTCAGTCTAAGGACATCATTAAAGATCCTTTGGATCCTTTTACTTCTCCATCTTCTGTAATCCTGGGTCAGGGGGACGCAAAAGTTTTGGAGGACGCAGGCTTAGATCTGGAAACAGAAGATTTGGAGGAAGGTGAGATTCCTCCTGGGGATGATCCCAATATTTTCATCCGTAAAGAGGAGCTGCCGGCTCTCATTTCTCAATCCTTGTCGGCGCTGCACCTCCTTCTGCCGTCTGAGTCTCAGGAACCTTTGGAAGATCCGTTGTTGCAGGGGTTTAAAACTCAGCAACGGTGTTTCCCTATGCATCGGGTCATTCGTCAAATGATTGATTCTGAATGGGAGTGTCCAGAGGCTACCCTTCGAGATAGTCGAGCCTTAACTCGTCTGTACCCTCTTCCGCAGGAGGTAAAGGACTTGTTGCGCATGCCAAAGGTAGATGCCATTGTGGCTGCAGTGACTAAAAAGACTACCATCCCTATAGAAGGAGCGGCAGCGCTTAAGGACCTCCAGGATAGAAAGTTGGAAGTTCTTCTCAAACAGGCGTTTGATTCTAGCGCTTTGGCGCTGCAAGCTGCAGTTTGTGGAGCTTATGTTTCTCGAGCGTCCATTCGCTGGTTGCAAGGTAACGCTTCAGGAGAGTCCACTTCTGAAGTTTCAGAAAATGCAAAGTTGGAATCAGCCGCTGCTTATATGGCTGATGCCTTCTATGATTTACTGCGGATTGCGGCTAAGACCATGGCCTCACTGGTGGCTGCCAGGCGCTTTCTCTGGTTGCGTAACTGGTCTGCAGATGTTTCCTCGAAGGTGCGTCTCAGTAAATTGCCCTATCAGGGGAAATTGCTCTTCGGAGAAGCATTGGACAAAATTGTGAAGGATTTAGGCGACTCAAAAGGGGGTCGTTTGCCTGAGGATAGACCTAAGCCGGTGAGAAGTACTGGTAGTATTAGAGGCGCCGGTCGAGACTCCGTAGATTTCGAGGAGCCCGTTTTGCCCCCTATTCTAGGGGACGTTCCAGCTTTCGAGGTCAGTCCTTTCGAGGTGCAAGAGGTTTTGGCAGATCCTACTTCAATGCTTCTCAACCCTCAGTTAAAAAGCCGCAATGAAGGTCTGCTGGTCCAGGCGTTGATTCCTGTAGGAGGCCGACTGCAGAATTTTCTCACCGCCTGGACCAAAATCACTTCAGACAAATGGGTGTTGGAGATAATTCAAAAGGGGTATGCTCTAGACTTCACATGCCTCTTGTTGCCCGCCTTTGTCATGTCTCCCTGCCCGCCCGGTCGAAAGATGCAAGCCATTTCGGAAACGCTCTTTTGTCTCTTGCAGCTACGAGCGATAGTTCCTGTGCCTCTCGACCAATACGGCTGCGGTCGATACTCGATCTATTTTGTGGTTCCCAAAAAAGAAGGTTCTTTTCGTCCTGTGCTAGATCTCAAAGGAGTAAACCGTACTTTGCGAGTGCCGCACTTTCGCATGGAAACGTTGCGGACAGTGATTCGGGCGGTAAGGCCGGGGGAGTTTCTCTCGTCCATAGATCTCACAGAGGCCTATCTTCATATTCCCATCAGACCGTCTCATCAGCGATTTTTACGTTTTGCCCTTCCGATGGGACATTTCCAGTTTCGGGCGTTGCTGTTCGGTCTCGCTACGGCGCTGCGGACATTCACGAAACTGATGGTGGTGGTTGCAGCAGCGCTTCGCAAGGAAGGTATCCGAGTTCATCCTTACCTCGACGATTGGTTAATCAGGGCCGATTCTCGTTTGGCTTCAGTAGCGGCGACCGCTCGAGTGGTGCAGCTTCTCGAGCAGCTCGGTTGGGTGATCAATCACACCAAAAGTCACAACCGTTACAACAGCTAACGTATCTCGGAGCCTTCTTCGACACGGAACGTGGTGCGGTCTTTTTGCCCGAAATACGGGTGGAGAAGCTATTACATCAAGTACAAGCTTTTCTCCGCCTGTCAGCTCCGTCGGTGTGGACATATCTGCAACTCTTGGGTTCCATGGCGGCGGCTCTGGATCTAGTCCCGTGGGCCAAGGCTCACATGCGGCCCTTGCAGCAAGCGTTGCTTTCCCGCTGGTCACCGCAACTTCACTCTCTCTCGCAGCGCCTACCCTGTCCCGACCTCGTACGTCACAGTCTGGAGTGGTGGTTAGTTCCGGATCATCTCTTGGCCGGTATTCCCCTACAGGAGCCCTCGTGGATGTTGGTCACTACAGATGCCAGTCTCTCAGGCTGGGGGGCTCATTGTCAGGCACACATCGCTCAAGGTTCTTGGTCCCCGGAGGAGAGCTCGTGGTCCATCAACCGGCTAGAGCTTCGGGCAGCTCGTCTCGCCCTGTTGCACTTCGCGGACTTGCTCAAGGGGACTGCGGTCAAGATTTTCTCCGACAATGCAGTAACAGTCGCTTATATCAATCGCCAAGGGGGAACCAAGTCTCTTGCCCTCCTTTCCGAGTGTCAGGAATTGATGAGTTGGGCGGAAGCCAATCTCCTGGCCTTATCAGCAGCACATGTAGCAGGCAAAGAAAATGTACAGGTCGATTATTTAAGCCGCAATGCACTCGATCCCGGGGAATGGGAATTGAACGCAGCAATTTATCACGAGCTGACCTTGCGTTGGGGGCAGCCGGTGATGGACCTTATGGCAACGTACAGCAATGCCAAGAGCAGCCGTTTTTTCAGCAGGCGCAGGGAGCACATGTCGGAAGGTCTCGATGCTCTCGTTCAGCCGTGGCCACCGGACGCTCTCTTGTACGTTTTTCCACCTTGGCCGATGTTGAGTCGTGTTATCCAGCGGGTAGCGCAACACCGGGGTGTAGTAATTCTCATAGCGCCGGATTGGCCTCGTCGTCCTTGGTATGCCGATCTCGTTCGGCTTCTAATAGCTCCCCCTTGGCCCCTTCCGGTTCGCATGAATCTGTTGCATCAGGGTCCAATTCTCATGCCACGAGTGGATCGCTTCTTACTTACGGCTTGGCTCTTGAGAGGGCTCGCTTAAAACGCAAGGGATATGCGAGTTCCGTTGTGACCACCTTACTTCAGTCTAAAAGGCCGGGGACTTCGCTAGCTTATGTGCGGGTGTGGCATCTTTTCGAAACATGGTGTGGACAGCACAATGTTCCTCCTATGTCGTCTACCTTACCTCAGCTGCTCCTTTTTCTCCAGCATGGGTTGGATAAAGGGTTGGCTCTTAATATTCTTAAGGTTCATTTAGCCGCACTTGCTTGTTTTAGGGGGTCGGTGCAACATCGCCGTCTTTCGGCGCATCCGGATGTACAATGTTTTTTCCGTGCAGCAAAAATTCTCCGTCCTCCCGTGCGCCCAGTCGTACCTCCCTGGGATTTGAATATAGTTTTGGAGGCTTTTACCCAGTCCTCCCTAGCTTCCCTCTGCTCTCGGGATCTCCGGGAGTGTTCTTGGGAAAACGGCTTTTTTGGTGGCCTTATGTTCAGCACGCCGAATATCGGACTTACAGGCTTTGTCTTGTCGGGAACCTTATCTTCAATTTCTTCCGGAACGGGTTTTGCTAAGAACAGTGCCTTCTTTTTTACCTAAGGTGCTGTCTGTTTTTCATGTGAATCAATCGGTTGCTTTACCCGTGTTTTCGGCCAACTCCGGTTCTCCCATAGACCGTGCGCTCAAACGTTTAGATCTTGGCAGGGTCTTAAAGACGTACCTTCGGGTTTCGCAGCCCTTTCGGAAGACGGACAAGCTTTTTGTACAGTATGCAGGGCCTCGTAAAGGTCAAGCAGCGTCAAAGTCCACTATAGCTCGTTGGGTTCGCTGTGCTATTGTAGCGGCTTACAATGACCGAGGAGTCTCTCCTCCGGTTGGTTTAAGGGCTCATTCCACTCGGGCTTTAGCAACTTCCTGGGCGGAGTTTGCCTTTGTTCCGCCGGTCGATATTTGCAGAGCAGCGACGTGGTCTTCCTTACATACTTTTACAAAGCATTACCGGTTGGATGTTCAAGCCAGAGACGATGCGAAAGTGGGGGCTTCGGCTCTTATCGCAGGTCTGGCAGGTCCCTCCCGTGTTTAGGTACTGCTTTGGTACTGCCCTACCTTTCCCTGGACTGGCCCGGAGAAGCGATAAGGAAGATGAAATTAGGTCTTACCTGCTAATTGTCTTTCCTTGAGCTTTCTCCGGGCCAGTCCAGGGTCCCACCTCTTTCGGTTTTTGTTTAGCATACTTTTTGGTAACCATCAGAATTTCAACATGTTTCCGTATTCGTCCGAGAGGGGGGATAATTGGGGCTTCCAGATTTCATTCAGTGCAAATCAATGTTATGGTAAATTTAATTAAAAAAAAACAAAACAAAAAAACCCCCCGGAAAACCCGATCGGAGCATGTTTCTTGGATTACGGGTTTTCAGGGACTATGGAACTTTATCAGTTTGTAAAGGGTTAATCTGGTGTTTTCAGTTCTTTCTCTTAGTTGCTTTGTCAGTAAGGAGACTGCTGGATTTCCCTAAGGGGGAGTGGCTTCACCTCTCAAGAAAACTTGAAGTCTTCAGTCCTCAGCTGCTATAGGGGATTGACAACCCTACCTTTCCCTGGACTGGCCCGGAGAAAGCTCAAGGAAAGACAATTAGCAGGTAAGACCTAATTTCATCTTGTCTTGTGACCACTTTGATTGAAGGATAAGTTAGTATACAAAACTGTCTAAATAAATTGCCTTTTGTTGATTTGCAGCTGTTTCCGATCCCTTTGGTGGGTGAGGAGCTGCTAGTGATACTGAGGCTGGTCATTTTTGCTACCTCGAGGGACTCCTGCCACCGCTGAAGCCAGTAAGGGCAGGACTGAGCGTGCGGGTGGGAGTCTTAACGGCTATACCACTGCCAGGAGGAGAGCCAGCATCGGGCTCAGTTCAGCAGTATGTGAGGCCACTGGGTGAATTCATGAGTGGGGGCTGCCAATGGCTGAGGAGACAGGATGGTAGGCCGCCCCGTCCTGCGTGGGAAAGGAGCCGTTTTGTTTCTCCTCACAGCTACAGTCAGCGGGGAGGGGTTCCCGGGAGGAGACTGATGCTGTGTGGTTTTCTGCCTTTGTGTTTTGTGGTTTTCTTTTTTTTTTCCAGCTGCAGTTTTTTTCAGCTGCAGTTTTCTCTTGCCCAGTCAGGCTTTTGTTTATTGGATTACTATAGCTACCCTTTTTAGCGCCAATGCTCCTTTTAAAAATGCCAGCAGAGTGAGCTGGCAGCTGCTTTTCAATTCGAATGAATTAGACATCAGTGATTGCATAAGGTATGTTCCTTTATTCATTTTTTCTTTTATTCCATCATAGGAAGGATTCCTTAATTTAAAAAAAAGTACTATTGGAGTGTTTTTCGCCACGTTTCAGGCAGGCAATATTCACAGTTAAATGAGAAGCTAGTGGTTCCCAGCTTAGCAGAATGCTGTGTCTTTGGGTTTAAGGTGTTCGTTTAAATAGTTTTTTGCATTTTATAGATTCCTTCCTTGTAAAAATGTAAAATTAAAAGCATTTTTCCACTTTTTTTTTCCTTTTGGTAGCTCACAACATTATGTTGTTTTTATCGCATAGGAGATATCTACCTGACTAAGGCAGGTTAATCTAGTGCAGCGTGAAGTATTTTTTGTCCACATATGTGTTTCCTTCTTTATGTTTTTCTAGTATGTTCTTCATGCTTGGTGTATCCATATCAAATATGTCCTTTTAAAAGTTTTATATCTGTATGACTATGAGGATGTTATTTCGTTCATGTTTTCTCCTTATTGTCTTCATTTATTTGGTGTTTCTGATACATTTTCCTTCATTTTTATATGATTTAATTATTTATGGGCAATGTTGTTTTTTATGAATTTTATATTGTTTTGTTTTATTTTGTTTCTTATATATATATATATATATATATATATATATATATATATATATATATATATATATATATATATATAATATGTTACTTTTACAGTGGCCAATACTTTTACAGTGGCCAATACTCTTGAAAGTAGTACCGAAACACAGCCATGTAGGGTCCTTTGGCCCCTAGTGTTTCCCTCAAAGTACATTTGTATTTCACATCTCGCTCTGGACTGGTTGCTCCAGTCAGGCAGAAGGCCATTAAAAAAAAAAAAATAAACGGAGATTAACAGTACTCGAGAGGGCAGTTAAGGTTAAAGGAGGAGAGAGGCTAAGCAGTTTGGACAGTCTGCAATATGCCTTCAAAGGCCACGTGCCTGGCATGTAAGTCCCGTTGGGTCTCCGACTCAGCTGAGGGGTTTTGCAGCGGCTGTGAGGCGAAGGCCCAATCCATGTAGCATGGCATGGCTCAGAGGGGAGGGGCCTCGGGAGGGCCTGACACGCTCTCTTTCAGTCCTTGGAGCGCCGCTCGCCTGCAGCTGTTTTGGGGGCAGTAGTCCGTGTTGGGGGAGAAGATAGCCCTCCTCTACTTCAGGCAAAAGGTAGAGAGGGCAGATCTCCCCAGCCCTCCATGTCACAGAATTCTGCCACAGAAGGATTCCAGGGTCTCCCCCCCCCCCAAGTTTGTTATCCTCAGGCATAAGGCTTTTTGCCTGAAGCAGCATAGGGAGGATAGGTCCTCATGAGTCTGTGAGAGGGCAAAGACGGAGAGAATTGCCCGAAGCCTTGTCAGGTGTGAGAATGGAGAAGGAGCCTGCTGCAAGCTGTAGATGTTTGGACGAAGCAGAGGCAGATACAAAGTGAAATCCCTCAGGGGAAGGACTCTCGGATTGTGCAGGTCTTCTGCCGAGAGGAAATGGCTGCGCTCATCTCCCAGTCCTTGAAGACTCTGAATATGGCGGCAGGGGTTCCTATGGAGGACGAGCTTCTGAAGGAACCCCTGTTCCAGGCAGTCTGGAAGACACAAACCGTGCTTCCTCTGCATTGGGTGATCAAACAGATGATTCAGGATGAGTGGGACATCCCAGAGGCCAGCTTGAAGGGAAGTCCTGCTTTCATATCAGGAAAACGAGTATTTCCACTCTTAAGAAGAAGACCACTATTTTATTTATTTATTTTAACACTATTCCAATGGAAGGCAGTGCGGTCCTCAAAAATGTTCAGGATAGAAAGTTGGAGACCTTGCTGAAGCAGGAGTTTTATATCAATGCCATGACCTTTCAGGCATCCGTCTGTGGCTCCTTTGTGGCCAGAGATTGTTTGAGATGGGCACAAGGAATCCTGGAAGTGAAGGGTGACTTGTCTCCCCCTCCACCAGACGCGGTTAAGTTCGACTCCAGGTTGGCTTATTTGGCGGATGCCGTTTATGATCTGATAAGGGGCCTGTCCAAGAGTATGGCTTCGGTGGTAGCTGCTAAGTGGTATTTGTGGCTCCGAAACTGGTTGACTGATAATTCCTCTAAGTTCCATTTGAGTAAGCTCTGTTCAAGGGTAAGCTGCTGTTCGGAGAGGCGCTGGAGAAATTGGTGAAAGATTTGGGGGAGTCGAAAGGCAGCAGACTCTCTAAGAATAAACAGAAGCTGGTCCATTTGTCAACTTGCACCCTACCAGAGAGGATGTTTTTTCTCTAGGGGGCATCCTTTTGCAGATTTCTACACCACCTTCTCCACCGCTGCCAAAAAGCTACAATGACGTGAGGGAGGCATGGGCAGGGGTGGTTCTTGTAAGGGGTCAGCTCTGGGACTTTTACCCCGCCTGGGCCTGGATCACTTCATGGTACCCAAGGGAGGAGTGGCCTAGTAGCTGGGGCAAGTTGCCTCGGGTCGGAGAGCCAGAGATTTGTATCCTGCTGGAGGACAGCAACATCGGGCCAGAGGGACTGGGGTTTCTAGTCCCACAGGCATTCCTTGTGGCCTTGGGCAAGCCACTTAACCCTCCGTTGCCTCGGGTACAAAACAGATTGTGAGCCCTTTTGGGGACAAGGGAAATATATATTGTACCAGAATGTATCGCTTTGATCCGGTGAAAAGGTGGTATATAAGCACTGCTATATAAATAAATAGATCACTTCTGACCAGTGGATGATAGTCATCAGAGTTTGCCCGATCTCTTGCGGAAGCCTCCCTGCAAGGCACCCTGCAAGGTCAGGGTGGTGCAGGACACTCTGCTGTGGCCTCGCAACTTTAAATGCCTTGGACGTACCACAAGACCAGTGTGGTTGGGGTCAATACTCCCATATACTTCATGGTATCCAAAAGGAAGGCTCTTTTAGACCCATCTTTGATCTCAAGCATGTGACCCTGTGGGTGTTCCATTTTTCACATGGAGACGCTCCAATCGGTCATCATTGCCGTCGGGGAGGACGAGTTCCTGTCCTCGCTTGATCTAATGGAGGCATACTTGTACATCCTTGTTTAACCAGGCCATCAGCGTTCTCCAGGAACAAGCAGGAAGTCAGTCCTCACATATGGATGACGTTGAGGCCGACGGAGCCCCGTGCGGAGCATTTCCCCAGTTTTCAAAGAAAGCCTTTGGGAATGCTACCACGCATGCGTGGTCCCCTTCCTGCCCTAGGGTGCCATCTTGTTAGGTTTCCTTTTTTCCGCAGAGCACAATGGATGTAGTCCCCTACTCCCCCGGAAGAAGTTCTAAAAATCCTTCTATATCTCCGGTTTGCATACCGGTTCCCTTCCCATCTTGAGCCGCCACCTTTGGTGCTGTCCTCAGCTCTCCTTTTCTGTTTTTTCCGCGAGGTTCCTCCTTGACCAGCCTTCATGCCAATTTTGGCCCGGGGGTCGTTGACCCTGGCCAGGTGTTCTCCCACTATGACTCCCGGTGGGTTCAAGAAATGCGACCGCTGCAGTCAGACTATTTCAATTACCGATACCCATGACTGCTGTCTCCGCTGTCTGGGCCCGGACCACGACAGCTCCATCTGTGACCGGTGCCAGGCCATGACCCCCAAAACAAACAGAAAGGGTCGGAGTGGCAGGGGAAGCTGTTCCCAAGATCTGACTATGCCCCAATTTCCCCATTGCCGAGCCTCAAAGCTGGCACTTCCCGTGAGGGCCAGGTGTCCTCGGAGTCCCGCAGTAGCAGCGGCTGCTCCGGCACGGCCCTGGACTCTCCCACTGAAGCCTGCTGAGGTGTCCCCAATGAAACCTGGCAATGTCCTGTGACGGGACTCGGGCAACTCAGAGTAGCACCCTCAAAGTCTCTCAAGACAAGAGTCCTCGGCCAGTGGAGACTGCGCCAGGATCCGTGAACACATAGTCCTCCTCGAGGACTTGCTCTCTGGAGTGCCTGCGTCGAACCCAAGGCCCTCGGTGTCCATGCCGAAGGCTGCACAGCCATTGGGCTTCGAGTTTTGACTGGCGGCCATGGAGTAGAGCATCTCCTCCATCCTGGCCTTGCAGCAGGTGTTTAATGTCTGGTTCTCCAGCATCATTGACCCCGACACCAGGCTCCCCCCGACCTCGGGAGTCGCTGGGCACCGAGCATCATCGCCCTTGGGTAAGTCCTCGGCGTTGATCAAGGTCTCAGTCACCCTTCTCCAGGGATTCGGTCCTCCTCGGCGAGTTTCCGAGAGTCCGACCCCAGATCCTCCGGGTGACCCTGGTTCCTTGGGGCTACCCCCCCCCCCAGGCTGATTTCTTGACACTCTTGGGTTCCGAATGGGAGACCAAGAATGAGGCTTCTCCAGAGACCACCCAGCACGGAGATGTCCCCTCAGGGCCTTATCCCCTGGAGCCTCTGCGCCACTCCCTGCCTGAGGACGTAGCCCGGGCCCTCAACACTCTGGGCCACAAGTGTTATCAGGGCGCTCTACTCGGGTGCCGTATCTGGGAATGTACCTAAAAGGCCTGATCCAGGAACTCTCTTGTTCTCGGCAGACCTCGCCGGGGAACCCCTGCAGAGGTTCCAGTCCCTGGCGGCAGGCATCCAGGACTGCGCCAAATTCCTCTCTAGGGCTGCCTACAGTGGGTTTGAGACTGCGGCCAGGGTAACAGCCTCGGACATCGAGTAGTGGGTGCAAGAAAAGCTGCTGGATGTCCCTTGCAATGGCGCGAACTTGTTCGGGAAACCGATCTCCGACAAGGTGACTGAAATCAAAGCTGAGGTAGTGACCCGGCAAAGACTGTCCAGGAAGACCTTGACCCTTCCCAAGAAGATATCCTCATGGAGAAAATGCCCTACAATCCTTACTCGGGGCTGCAGCACCAGGCCTCGCAGCTTAAAAGCCAGGGGTATGAGCCCCGGAAGTCCAAGGCCTCCAAGCCCCAGACACCAGTCCCTCCCCAACAGGGGGGAGGCTTTTGACTCCTTGGGCAGGGCCTTCCCTCCCCCAGGAGTCCCACCTCAGCCCACAGGGGGTCGGCTGGCCTCATTTGCCCATAACTGGTCCAGCATCACCACAGACAAGTGGGTCCTCTCCTCCACCAGGCTTTGCTTGTAGCAGAACTTACAAGCTTACTCAGGGACAGGGCAGTGGAGCCTGTATCCCAACACCTCTGGGGAAAGGGGTCTACTCAAGGTATTTCCTTGTCCCAAAAATAACAGGGGGCCTCCAGCCCATCCTGGACCTGTGCAATTTGAACAAGCTCCTGGTGAGGGAGAAGTGCAAGATGCTCTCCCTTGGGACACTGCTGCCCTACCTCCGCCAGGGAGACTGGCTCTGCTCCTTGGATCTCAAGGACGTGTACACTCGCATCTTGGTCCATCCCTCCCACAGATAGTACCTGAGATTCGGGGTGGGGGCAGCACTACCAGTACAGGGTATTGCCATTCGGCCTCACCTCCTCTAAGGGTGTTCACAAAGTGCTTAGTGGTCGTGGCCACCCATGTGTGCCTCAAAGGGGCCCAAGTCTTCCCCTACCTGGACGACTGGCTGATTAGAGGCAGCACGACCCTAGAGTCCAGCCAAGCCACAAGGCCTACAATTCACACCCTGCAGAAGTTAGGCTTCATCATCATCTACCCCAAGTCCAGCCTCTCCCCAGTTCAAGACCTGGCGTTCATAGGAGCCCAGCTGGACACTCTGTAAGTCAAGGTCGTCCCCCCGATAGAGAGGACCCGTTGCCTGATGCAGTTAGCAGAGAAGGTCCAAAGCTGCAGGTCAATGCCAGCCTGCCTGCTCCTCCGCTTGTTAGGCCACATGGCCTCAACGGTTCATGTCACACCCTGGGCTCGCCAGCACATGTGAGCAGCCCAGTGGTGTCTCAAATCCTGATGGACACAGGCCATAGGCAAGCTGAGAGGCAGGGTAAGGGTCACCCGCCGACTGGTGGTCTCCCTAAACTAGTGGCAGTCCCCACAACACCTCAGGGCGGGGATGCCTTTCCAAGCACAATCGCCACAAAAGATCCTGACAACAGATGCCTCCCTGGTGGGCTGGGGCACACATTGCGAGGGTCATTGCACTCGAAGCAACTGGTCCCCAGACAAGTCTCTGTTACAAATCAACCTCCTTGAGCTCGGGACCATCTTCCTTGCCCTACAGGCCTTCCGCTACCTTCTGAGCAACCTCTCGATCCTCATAGAGACGGGCACTCACATTGTCATGTTCTATGTGAACAAGCAGGGTGGCACAGGCTCCTACTAGCTCTTTCAGGAGGCGGTAACCCTCCGCTCCTTTGCAGTGCGCAACAGCATGCTTCTCAGAGCGGTATACGTGTTGGGCCAGGACAACTTCAGCAGGATCCTTCATCCACACAAGTGGCATCTGGATCCCAAGGTGGCACAGAGGCTTTTCCACCTCTAGGGCAGACTCTGGCTGGACCTGTTTGCTTCCCCGGACTATGCACAGCTACCCAGATTCTGCTCACCTCAGCCACACCACAGCAGGGTGGCAGTGGATGCCTTCCTTGTCTCGTGGTCGTGGGGCCTGCTTTATGCATTCCCACGACCATTCTAATAGCCAGGTGCCTTTTTCAAGATCCAGAGCAACCATGCCGCAGTAATCCTGGTTGCTCCCAGGTGGCCCAGACAGCCCTGGTTCCCCCTGCTACTCTCCCTGTCAGTGGCACCCCCGGTGGCACTGGGCCATCGGCCAGATCTTCTTTTGCAGATGGGGGGGCTCCCTTCTCCACCCCAACCTGGCATCCCTGATGTTAACTGCATGGATGCTGAAAGGATAGCACCTGCCCCCTTCAGTCTCGCAGACTAAGTGCAAGAGATCCTCCTGGCCTCCCAGAAACCTCTTCACCAGGAAGGCATATACCTTCATATGGAGGAGGTTCTCTCTCTATGGTGTGCGGAGTGGAATGTGAATCCCTTCTCCTGCCATCTGCAGCTTATTCTGCAGTACCTGCTGCATCTCTCCCACTCAGGGTTGAAATATAATTCAGTCAGGGTGCATCTCAGCGCCATAGCAGCTAACCATCACCCTGGGGAGGGGAGGCCCCTCTCCAGCCAGCCCCTGGTCACCAGGTTCCTCAGAGGCCTGCTGCTATCGAAGCCCCCTCCTTCCACCTTCACCAGAGTGGGATCTCAATGTGGTGCTCTCTCAGCTCACCAGACTGCCATTTGAGCCCTTGGCGACTTGCCACCTGAGGTATCTCTCCTGGAAAGTGGCCTTCCTGGTGGCCTTGACATTCATCAGGAGAGTGAGCGAGCTGTAGGCCCTGGTGGTAGATCCACCTTATACCAGGTTCTATATGAACAAGGTTGTGTTTCGCACGCACTCCAAGTTCCTCCCAAAGGTGGTGTCTGCTTTCCACCTCAATCCAGGAGGTGGTTCTCCCACCTTCTTCCCATGACTTCATGCCAGTAAGGCAGTATTGGTCCTGCAGTCGTTGATTGTAAGAGGGTCCTGTCCTATCTACAGAGGATCCAGGCCCACTGCAAAGCTCCTCAACTCTTTGTCTCTTATGACCCCTGCAGACTGGGGCTACCTGTGACCAAGTGAACCCTGTCCTCTTGGGTGGTGGATTGTATTGCCCTCGCTTATGAGCGAGCTGGCCTCTCTAGGGCACTGGATTACTGCTCATCGTATGAGGGCTATAGCCACGTTGGTGGCCAACCTACGCTCAGTGCCGATGACAGATATTTGTAAAGCCACCACATGGTCTTCAGTGCATACATTTGCAGCTCACTACTGCCTTGAGAGTGAGTCCTGCAGGGACAGTGCCTTTGACCAGGCAGTAATCCAAAACATTCTCGGTGTGTAGGCAACTCCTGCCCTCCGACCCTTCTGTGTTCAGGCTACCGGAGTAATGATGATGCTGGATGCAGGGTTCTGCAGAGTCTCTTGGTAGGGACAAATCCTCTGCAACTCACAGCCTCCCTATGGGTAGCCATTGGTGCTGTCGTGGTTCGTTCCCCAGCAGCCTGGAGCTAGGGAGTCCCATATGTGAGGACTGACTTCCTTCTTTTTCCTGGAGAAAGCATAGTTACTCACCTGTAACAGGTGTTCTCCAGGGACAGCAGGTATCAGCTCTCACAACCTCCCTTCTCCCCTGGGAGTTGCCTCCTTTACCTTTTTCACCGTTGTCTAAGCTATGCCACCTGACTGAACAAGATGGCACCCTTGGGCGGGAAGAGGACCACGCATGCGTGGAAGCATTCCCAAAGACTTTCTTTGAAAGCTGGGGAAATGCTCTGTGTTGGGCTCAGTCAGCGTCGACGTCACCCATATGTGAGGACTGATTCCTGCTGTCCCTGGAGAGCACCTCTTACAGGTGAGTAACTATGCTATTCCTACAATTCATGGAACCCATGGGATACTTTTTGGTCTCGAGCGTTACCATTCGGCCTTGCAACCGCTTCCCGCACCTTCACCAAGGTCATGGTGGTGCTTGCAGCCACCCTTTGGCAAGAGGGGATTCTGGTGCACCCCTGTCTCAATGATTGGCTTCTATGAGCGAAGTCCAGAGGCAAGAGTGAACATGCCACGGCCAGGGTAGTAGAATTTCTGCAGAGCCTCGGCTGGGTCATCAATTTGGCCAAGAGCTGCCTACAGCCATCGCAGGACTTGGTGTACTTGGAGGACTGGGTGTTCTTGCCTGTGGACCAGATGTGCAAGCTTCTGCAGCAGGTCCGCCAGTTTCTCCGGATGAAGACGCTGACGGTATAGCATTATCTACAGGCGTTAGGTTCCATGGTGGTATTCATCAAGTTGATTCCATGGGTGCGGGCTCACATGCGACCGTTGCAGAGGGCATTGTTGTGGAGGTGGTCGGCGCAGTGATACCTGCTGCTGCTGCAGTTGTCATATCCAATAGCTGCCAAGGTGGCTGTCCATTTGGTGGCTGCACCTAGACAAGCTTTTGGCGGTGATGCCCCTGAAGTCTCCCTGTTAGGTCTCATTGATGATGGGCTGGGGAGCTCATTGCGAGGTCCAGATAGTGCATGGCAGCTAATGTAGTCTCCAGAGTGCATAGCCCATCAACCGATTGGAGATGAGAGCAGTGTTCTTGGCACTGCAGGAGTTCCGCAGCTTCCTACAGGGGAAGGTAGTGTGAGTGTTCTCTGAAAATGCCACCACAGTAACCTACATCAATCGGCAGGGCGGCACAAGCAGCGTGCAACTAGAAAGTGAAGTGGGCCTGTTAGGTATAGGCAGAGGAGAACTTGCCATGCCCTTTCGGCAGCTCACGTGGCCGGAAAGGAGAATGTAGCGGCCGACTTCCTCAGTTGGATTCGCGTGGATCTTGAGAATGGACGCTCAATGCCAGCAGTGTTTGAGCAGTTGGTGCGACACTGGGGTCTGCCGATCATGGACCTGATGGCGATCTTTGAGTCTGCAAAAGCGGCAAGTTTTTACAACGGGAGAAGAGAGTGAATGTTGGAAGGGCTGAATGCGTTGGTGTAACGGTGGCCCATGGCGGCTGCTCTGTATTTTCTCCATGGGCGTTCATAGGCCATGTGGTGCAATGGATCGAGGTGCATTGGGAGCTGGTCATCCTGATTTCTCCCGATTGGCTGCACAGACCGTAGTATGCCGAACTGGTCTGGCTGACAGTGGACAGTCCTTGGTGTCTGCCAGCTTCGACGGACTGACCTACTATCGCAGTCCTGATGCCTCAAGTGGATTGATTCTCGCTTATGGCCTGGCTGCTGAGAGGGCTCGCTTGAGAATGTGGGACTACTCGGCCTCGGTAATCACAACCTTGTTAAAGGCCCGTAAACGCTCCATTACTCTGTCCTGTGTGTTGGTATGGAGAGTCTTTTGAAGGCTGGTGTGTGGAGCATAGCTGTCGTCCCCTGGCCACATCCATGCTGGATATGTTGGCCTTTCATCAGGCACATTTTGGAAAAGGGCCTTGCATGCAGTTTGCTTCACGTGCAGCTGGCCGCTATAACCTGTTGTTGCGGTAGGGTCCAGAGGGTATCCCTAGCGGCCCATCTGGATATTGTGTGTTTTTCTGTGAGCGGTAAAGTAGTTTCGGTTGCTGGTAAGATCTGTAGTTCTACCTTGGGACCTCAATCTGGTGGTGTTTGGTACGAAGAGGTACTTTTTGAGCTGCTGAGTGCTTGTACTCTGAAGGATTTGACATATATAGACTGTCATTTTGGTGGCAATTTGTTTGGCCAGGAGAATTTTGGAGCTTTAGGTGCTGCCGTGCCGCGAGCGTTTTCTCTCCATATCGAAGGAGAAGATGGTGCTGAGGCCAGTGATCTCAGCTTTTCCCTGATAACACATCTGGTTTTTTGGGGGTGGGGGCAACAAAGGAGGATCCCCCACCTCTGCCTCCTTGATTTGCACCGGGTGCTTTGGCGTTATTTAAGGAGGACAGAGCAGTTCCACAAATCAGACAGTCTGTTTGTCCTATTCGGGGGTCCATATAAAGGGTAGGCAGCTTCCAAGGCTTCCATTTCCAGATAGGTGATAGAGACAATCAATTTGGCCTGTTTATTGCGGTTCAGTATTGCACATGGGGCTGAGGGCTCATTTGACCCAGGCACGAGCCACATCATGGGCGGAGTCTAGCTTAATAATACTGGCCAGCGACTTGGTTGTCCTTATATACTTTTTGTGAAACATTATTGATTGGATGTGCAAGCAGCGGGGATGTGTGGTTCGTTTCGGTGGTGCTGCGAGCCAGGCTAGTGGGTCCCTCCTGTTTGTACTTCTATGGTACCTCTCACAGTTCAGGACTGGACTAGAGGGGACAATAAGAGAGGTGAAATTAGGCTTTACCTGCTAATTGACTTTCCTTGAGTACCTGCAGTCCAGTCCCGGACCCTCCCTGGTTCTAGCGTTGTGGTGCCTGATGGCAATCTCATGCCTGAAAAAGTTCATCTCTTTGGTGGTGGTCCAGAAGTGAGTAGAGAAGTCATCAGTGAGATGGGACTCCTTTTAGGGGGTGTTGAGGTCTTCTCCCCCATTGAAAGGTGCAACAAACAAAGGAGAGAAAAAAAAAAGAGGACAAGGAAGATTCGGAGGGGGATTGGCAAAGCACCTGGGGAAGACAACTGATTGTACCTCAATCAGGTTTGCGGTGGATTTTGATCTGCCTGTTTGAGGATGTAGTTACTCAGTATTTTGTATTTCTATTCTTAATTGTTGCTCCCATGAGTCTGCTTTTGTCAATAGAATACTTGGGGCTGGTGAGTAGTGCCAGTTGCCTATGTGTTGTGATGTCATGAGAATTGACATGCTCAGTCTACAAGCCGCTGGTGAGGCGAGACAACCCACAGGTTGGGACTAGACTGTGGATACTCACGGAAAATCAATTAGCAGGTAAGGCCTAATTTCACCATATCTAAAACATTTCCTTTGTATATTGGATATTTTGAGGCCTCCAGTTCTGTTACATCACCTAGTAACCAACACACCATAGTTCCACTCTATTTCCATCCCCAGTATCTGGTTTAATTCCTCTAATGCTTGTTCCTAAAAATCCCTTAATTGAATATGTTCTAAAAAGGTATGAATCGATTTCCCTTGTTTCCCACATGTATTATCTATTCATAAGTGCATTCGTACTCTTTCATTACAAAAAAACAGCGTTCTGTGTAGCAGTCTGAATTGGGTTTCTTGTTGTGAGGCATTTGTTAAAAACATATAAACATTATGGAACAATTCATCCATTTCCTCCTCCAAAAGTTATTGTGCAATATCTCTAGAGCACACCTATGCCAATGCCTTAACCCAGGGTTTCTGCCTGGCATCTCTACAAGTTTTGTACTATCGCAATAATTTATTAAAACAAGGCAGCAGGGTCTTGTATCCATAGGAACACAAGAAGCAGATGCTCCAACAGTAGTAGGTTTAATCAGCTTTATTGTGGAAAACTCCCCGATGCATTTTGACTAATGCCTTCGTCAGGGGATACAAGCCTCAATCGTGTAGCTGCTCACCACAGTTTATTCAAACAGTTGCTATTATCGCGGTCTAGTGGTCCTTTAAAACAGAACATATGCACGTGAGACGCCACAGATTTCCCCACCTTCCGCAAGCTCCTCAAGACTCTCCTCCTCACCCTACACTTTGGACCCAGTCCATCCTAATAAACTCCTCCCACCCCTCCCCCCTTAAATGTAGAACATTATGTTAATAGTTAACGGCAACTTAACATGCACAAATTTGTATCACCCATTTCTGTTTTAATCATTTATCATATAAAGTTAATTGTTTCATGTAAACATTATTTTTAATGTTCAATGTTCCGTGTAAACCATTTTGACCACTTTGAAAAGCGGTATATAAGCCCAGCAAATAAATAAATAAATCATCCATTTCTTTTTTACTTACGTTCCTGCCCCTCCCCCCCCCCAAAAAAAAACAGTGTGCTATCCAATAGCATCCCAACTTTTCCACTTTTTTTTTTTTTAAACATTGTCCAATCCCTGGAATAAAATCTGGCTTCCCGCGCAACTGCATAAAAGGGGATATTGTAATTGCTGCATGTTCCAAGCTTTGCCACCACATCCATGCCTTTTTAAAGGTGGTTGGCATTCCCTGCTTCTGACCCTCCATATCTTATTTAACCCTTAGGCCATGCATTAGATTGGCAAATTTAAATGGTGTATACAGTTCATCTAATAAGAGGAGTAGAGGCGTGGCTTAGTGTCTGGGTAACAGCCTAGAGCTAGACGGACCACGGTTCAAATCCCACCGGCACTCCTTGTGGACTTGGGCAAGCCACTTAACCCTCCATTGCCTCAGGTACAAACTTAGATTGTGAGCCCTTTGTGGACAGGGAAATACATTTAGGTACAGTATGTAACTCACCTTGATCTTCTCCTGAAAAGGCATGAGCTAAATACTAAAAATAAATAAATAAATACATCTCTGGAACATATTGGGCACTTCTAATGCACAATTTGTGTATCATGTGGAGCATAGCTGTGCCATTATATAGCCTGATATCCAGCACACCTATCCTCCTTCTGTTCCTTTCTAAAATTTGCTTAGCATGACTCACACAGGCCGCCTTACACCACCATATGAAGTGCTGTATTAAGTCTAAAGATTTTCTCCTCCCTAGGACCCACCCATAGAGAAATCATTTTGGAGAATAGTATAATAATTTTGATGGTAATGTCAAATTCATTAAAGTGGTCCTTCCCAATAATGAGAGGCAATTCCTTCCATTTTTTGCTTTTGAATATTTTCAACTTTTATCTACTATATTAGCTTTATATAATATAGCAGGGTTAGTACTTGGGTATATTCTAAACTATTTTAATTTTTGTTTAGACCACTGCAGTGGAAAATCCTCCCCTTCCGAATGTACTCTTTAAGTTCCTATCGGCAGCGCCTCTGACTTCCCAAAATTTGTTTTTGAAACCCATGAAGGACCTAGATTGCTCCACCAATTTGATCACTCTGGGTATATCCTTCCTGACATAACTTAAGAATAGGAGCATATCATCCGCAAATATATTGAAGTGAAGAGGCACTATATCTCTAGGAACAAGCAGGCATTCAGTCTTCACATATGGGTATCATCGGCACCAACAGAGCCCATGTGGAAATGCTCCTCAGCATCCAATTGGACATCTTTTGGGAGCAATACACTGCGCCTGCGCATCTGCCTTCCCAATTCCTCTCCTCAGTAATTTGTTTTCCGTGGAGCAAGCAGGTGGTTTTCTTCCTCTCAATGCTGAAAGATGTCATTTTTTTGGTTTAAATCTGTGCTTCCATTTCATCCTGCTAGACCAGTCCAGACAAACGGGTTGTGTTCCCCTTCCAGCAGATGTTGGAGACAGAAAAAAGACTTCCAGGGCCCTGATTGGCTGGCCTCTGGCAGATAGTGGCTTACCCATAGGGGGGGTCCTCAGTATTTTCTGCCTCCAGCAGATGAAGGAGTGTTCTGGCTCTCTCTCCTCATATTTAATTTCTTTTATTTGTTTTATTGGTTACCTGTCTTTCTGGATTCTTTGCCCTCTGGATGTATCCGGGCTTCACATGAGGTATTGCCTTGGATTTTCCCAGGAAGTTCTCACATCGGGGTTTTCTCACAGGAGCTCCTGATTTAGATCGGTGCAGCCCTGTCTTCCCCCCCCCCCCCCCGGAGGACTCCAGCCCTAACCAATTTATTTATCATGTATAACCATATATTTATCATGTTTTCCCTGTTAAGGAACCTGTTTAATGTATACCCAAGTTATTATACCTGTTTCACTGTAAGCACAAATCACTAAACTGAGATGTGTAGTTTAATGTTCATTGTAAACCGCACTGATGTCAAATAGCGCGGTATAAAAGAGACTGTAGATAAATAAATAAATAATAAATAAATAAGAGGGTTAGCGAGCGGGGTGTGTGATAAGGAAGCTTATCATAGTTCAGGAAGGAGCTATAATAGAGGTGAATTGGCTCTGAACAAGCAACCTGTCTTTGCTGGTAGAAATAATAAAACAGAATGTTTCCATAAAAGACTACCAGTCCCAGAATGCACCAGGTTTCAAACACCCTATAGAAGAGCTGAAGTGGGGAAACGTGTGTTCAATCAGGAGAACTATGAGGTAATCCCCAATCACTCATCTCCAAGGGCAGGGCTTGATTCAGCACAGCTGGGCTGTGCTAGGGTGGAGTATCCCTCTAAACAAGTTAAAAGTAAAGTCTATTCTACACAGAATCAGAAAGAGACGGAGCAGGAGCAGAAGAACCCAGAGCTCAAGGACAGAGAGAGCAAGAAGCAGCGTGGAAGAAAGAAGAGGAAAGCATCTTGGAGGTCTAAAGGAGTCCATAGCAGTACGTGTGCTGGGAGTCATTCCAGAGGCAAGCATACTCCATTGGACTGGGGAAAGCCAGAGGAGTGGGGTTACAGAGCCAGGAATCCCCGGACAGCACCTGTGAGGGAGACGGCTGCATTTCGAAGGGGCCCTAAGACCAGTGCAAGAAGGTATGTGAAGAGAGACCCAGTGTCCAGGGATCTTGATTGGAAGGCTGGACATAAAAACTGGACTACATACTGGCCAGGATATCTGGAGAGGGACTCTAACAGCAATGGAAGCTCAGGTATGAACACTGATCTATGCCCTAGCTCTTCACTTGGAAGACAGCAGGGAAACAAGTATTGTCTTGAGAGAGCTCCATTAAGAAATTCCCCTGAACCAGTCCCTGATATTGATTCTATGATAGTTGAAGAAGAAGGAGATATTTTAAATGATCAGAGTGAATACATGGATTGCTCTCTATCTAGGCTTCTGTGGTAATATACTTTCACAAATACACCAACCATCAAAAAGAAATATATCCTGTTCTTTTATCTACCCAGAATAGTTTACAAGAAAGCTTTTGGGTAAGATTTGAGCCACGTATAGAAAGTAAACCAGCCAAGAGGTTTGCAGATGGTTAAGTGTTAGCAATTAAGCCTTGCATAATTGCACGTGGGCTCTAAAAGGTCACTTCTGGGTGTGTGTGAAAATACAAGAAGTTATCCTTGAAAAAAAGAACAGTTTTTGATTACTTTTTGGGTTTTGTTTTTGTTTTTGGAGCACTGCTAAAAGGTATTAGCAGGAGCCCACAGAAAGACCTTTCTGTTCCCATCAAGGTCTTTATTGTTTGATTGCTTAAGAAGTTCAGTTGTTGTTCCTGATTTGTTTTTCCAAAGTATAATACTGAAAGCAAGTATCCTTTTTGTGCTACCAAGTAAATCTGTGTGGGAGAAATAACCCCATAAATAAAATATATTTTCTTTGCTTAACACTCGAGCAAGCACAACTCATTTATTTGTGAACGGCTGATTCTGGCATGAATGGACTACATTTCCCACAATCCTTTGCAAGTCATACTAATATTTGCCTTTGCCAAGACTGTGGACATTCTCACCCAGCGCCCCCGTTTACAGGTGGACAACTCATATTCTCGGGGGAGCTGATTCAGGTGTGCTCGGCTCGTCTTCAGAACTGTAAGTGACAGCCTCTCTGATTTTTAAACGCCTCAGTGGCAGCCGAGCAGGGCAAAATACTATTACTAAGCCATCGGGAGCTACAGGCGTAGTATATCTCTCCGGTCTCTCTGTCTCTCACGTTAGCGCCGGGTTCCTGCACCTCAATTGTTTTATTATTTTCTCAGTTTTCTGTCGGCTTTGTTTTTCGCGCGCTTTTTGGGCTGGCGGCCATTTTCGCAATCGCGTGGTCGCGCGCCCGGTAGCCATTTGCTGCACCTGTCTTCCTGCACTGCTATTTTTCTTCGTCTCTGCCTTCGCGTGTCTTTGCAGCGCGTGCGGGGATTGTTAAAGGAACAAAAAAAAAGAAAAAAGAGATGACTCTGCTCATTTGGCGCGATCATGCCTGCTGCGGGGCAGCGCTGCCTGGGATGCAACAAGAAGCAAAAGGAGCTGGCAGATAATATGTGCTCTGCCTGCCTTTCTCATCCTGGGGAGTCTTCTAAGTCTCTGGATGTCCCTCTGAGTCTGTCAGCTTCTGTTCCTGACGCTCTGCAAGTTTTGTCTTCACAGGCTGTTCCCATACTATCCCCTCAGGCCTTGGGCCTGCGACAGGAGTCTCAATCACCTTCAGAGGCCCAGTTTTTGGCGCTTTTTCGCCAAGCTTGGTCTGTCTGGCACTCGGAGTCCCTGGATATGGGGTCTAAGGTGGTACTACCTTCAGGAACTGCTCCTGAGGCGCCTTCCCATCGCAAGCGCACACATAAGAGCTCCACCCACAAATCGGAGTGTCCCTCTAAAAAGGTTTCGGGTACTTTGTCAGACGGAACTGTGGGCCCGGATGTTAGTGGCTCTTCGGCGGATGACAGCCTCTCTGGATCAGAGCGGGAGGATGGTGAATATTCTCAGTCTGATTCTGCCATGGTGACAGTGGATGATTCACGGGATATCCGTCTTTTCTGCAAGGAAGAATTAACGCCCTTAATTGAGCAAGTGGTGGAGGCACTGCGGCTCTCGGATCCCCCAGCCTCTGACATGACGCCTTCGCAGTCTCAAGTGGATCCCATCTTGCAGGGTATTCGAAAGCCTTCCAAGGATTTTCCCTTTCCGGCGGAAATGCAGCAAATGGTGTCTCGGGAGTGGGATGTGCCGGATTCCCCTCTCCGGGCGGTACGCCGTCTTGGGCAACTATATCTCTGGCCTCCGTCTGAGATTGACAGATGGCTGTCCTATCCGAAGGTGGATGCTCTGGTCTCAGGGGTGACTAAACATACCACCATTCCAGTGGAGGGTGGCGCAGCCCTCAAAGATCAACAAGACCGCAAAGTTGTGAATCTTTTAAAGACCGCTTTTTTATCCTCCACTATGGCGTTACAAGCGACGGTATGTGGAGGTTTGGTGGCTCGAGCGTTATTACGATGGATTCAGAGGCTGCCAGACGATCCAGCCGTGGCTCGTTTGGAATCCGCCATGGCTTTTTTAGCAGATTCGTTCTATGACTTATTATGTCTCTCTGCTCGTTCCATTGCATCAATTACAGTGGCGCAGAGATGGCTATGGTTGCGACAGTGGGCGGCGGACGTCGCTTCTAAGTCCCGGCTCTCCAAACTTCCCTTTTAAGGGGAGGTTTTTGTTCGGTGAAGATCTGGAAAAGTTGGTAAAAGACCTTGGAGAGGTCAAACCGCAACAGCTGCTCGAGGATCGCCAAAGGTCTACTCAGCGGCGCTCCTTTCGATCCTCTTCTCAGGGTTCTCAGCGTTATTCACGGTCTGGCGCATCTCAGAGATTTCGGTCTTACAAGCCGTCGGCTGCCTCATTTCCCTCTAGCCGAGGTCAGCAGCGGGGTCAGCCCTTTCACGGGGCACGAAAGGGCGGTGATTCCTATTTCGGGACAGGGAAGTTTCCCGCGTCCACCCGTTCTTCCCGTTGACGGGACGAGCAGCCCACTCGAGATTCTTCCTCCAGTAGGGGGGGCGTTTGGCCCTTTTTTCTCGTCAGTGGGCAGCAATCGCCTTAGATCAATGGGTTCTCAATGTTGTGACCTGCAGGCTGTCTCTCGACTATTGCCAGCCTATCCCCGACACCTTCCTTCTCTCCCCGGCGGGTGCTCCCGAAAAGAGGGCGGCCATTCAAACGACCTTGCAGAGGCTTCTCCTGCTCCATGCCATTCGTCCCGTCCCAGCTTCAGAGCGGGGATTGGGACGTTATTCTATCTATTTCGTGGTGCCCAAGAAGGATGGCTCCTTTCGTCCCATCCTGGATCTCAAAGGGGTCAACCGCAGTCTTCATGTGCCTCACTTCAGAATGGAGACGCTCAGGTCGGTGATTTAGGCAGTCCGCAAGGGAGAATTCCTTGCATCTCTAGATCTGGCAGAAGCTTATTTTCACATTCCCGTTCGGCCGGAGCATCAACGCTTCCTACGCTTCGCAGTTCTCGGGCGACATTTTCAATTTCAGGCAATGCCTTTCAGCCTGGCGTCAGCTCTGCGGACGTTTTCAAAGGTAATGGTGGGGGCATACGAGTACATCCCTACCTGGACGACTGGCTTATTCGAGCCGATTCCTTCCCGGAGGCCTGCAGCATGGTAGCGAAGGTAGTTTCCTTCCTAGAGAGTCTGGGTTGGGTCATCGATCGCCCCAAAAGTTGTCTGCATCCGTCTCAGCAAATTGACTTCCTCGGGGCCACATTCGACTCCGCTCAAGGTCGGGTGTTTTTGACGAGGGATCGCTTCCTCAAGTTGTCAGCTCAGCTCTGCCTCTTTCTGCTTCAGTCCTCTCCTCGAGCTAGGGACTACTTGCAGCTTCTGGGGACGATGGCAGCCACCATCGATCTGGTACCCTGGGCGAGGGCTCATATGCGTTGTCTTCAGAGAGCACTTCTCTCGCGCTGGTCCCCGGTGTCAGAGGATTACCAACTCCGTCTGCCGCTTTTCCCGGATCTCCGAGACAATCTTCAATGGTGGCTCTCGGCACGCAATCTTCTTCGGGGAGTCCCTCTGGACAATCTGCGCTGGATTTTGGTGACGACGGACGCCAGTCTCTCCGGTTGGGGAGCTCACTGCCTGACTCACACAGCGCAGGGTACCTGGACAGCTCAAGAGGTGAGTTGGACCATCAATCAGCTGGAGGCTCGAGCTGTTCGCCTCGCCTTGCGGAGTTTTCTGCACGTGCTCAAGAATCAAGCGGTTCACATCCTTTCCAACAATGCCACCACCGTGTCATATCTCAATCGACAAGGGGGAACAAAGTGTCCGGGAGTGTCGAGGGAGATGGATTGCCTGTTTCCGTGGGCGGAAAGACATTTGCTAGCCATTTTGGCACAGCATATCGCTGGGATCAGCAATGTCACGGCTGACTTTCTCAGTCGGCACACTCTCGATCCTGGGGAATGGGAACTGGTTCCAGAGGCCTTTCAGGACATAGTGCACCGATGGGGGTTACCGGCGATGGACCTCATGGCCTCGGCAAAAAATGCCAAGGTATCCGTCTATTTCAGTCGCTGGAGAGACCATGGCTCCAACGGGATAGATGCGTTAGCTCAGCCTTGGCCGGCTCATGTTCTGCTATACGTATTCCCTCCGTGGGCCATGATCGGCAAAGTTCTCCGTCGCATCATGGATCACAGGGGCCCGGTGATTCTGGTAGCGCCGAACTGGGCTCGACGACCGTGGTACGCGGATCTGGTCCGCTTGTCTTGGGAGGTTCCGCTACCCTTGACCACGACTTCCCCCCCTTCTCCGTCAGGGTCCGGTGTTCTTGGAAAACGCAGATCCCTACTCGCTTACGGCTTGGCTCTTGAACGCCGCCACTTAGTACGTAAAGGCTATTCTTCTGAGGTAGTATCTATGCTTCTCCAGGCTCGTCGGTCTTCCATGTCCCTTGCTTATGCGCGGGTGTGGCGCATTTTCGAATCCTGGTGTTCGCATCGTCAGCTGTCCCCTTGGCGCGCAGCGATTCCTGATATCCTAGCATTTTTACAGGACGGGCTCGAGAAGGGTTTAGCCTTGGGTATGCTGCGGGTGCAGGTATCCGCCTTAACCTGTTTCCGTGGATCAGTGCGGGGCTGTTCGTTAGCGTCGCATTCCGATGTGTCCCGATTTTCTCAAGGGAGTAAAGGTCTTACGCCCGCCCTTTCGGGCATTAGTGCCTCCTTGGGATTTGTCCTTGGTTTTAAAGGCCCTTGTGGTTCGTCCTTTTGAGCCCATCAAAGAGGCTTCTCTTCGGGATCTCACGCTCAAGACCGTGTTTCTGGTGGCGATTACTTCAGCTCGTAGGATTTCCGAGTTACAAGCTCTCTCCTGTCGGGATCCCTATCTCTCCTTTTCGTCGGAGGGCGTGTCGATTAGGCCAGTGCCGTCCTTCTTACCGAAGGTCCTTGCATCATTTCACCTTAATCAACCGGTTTTTCTTCCCGGTTTTTCCAAAGAACAATGCGCAGGACAGCATAAAGATCTCAGAATCTTAGATCTCAAGAGAATCCTTCGTCGATACTTGAAGGTTACTAATTCTTTTCGTGCATCAGATCATCTCTTTGTTCTCTTTGCGGGGCCCCGGAAGGGTCTCGCGGCCTCTAAGTCGACGGTTTCCCACTGGCTTTGGTAAGCCATTGAGGCAGCTTATATTGGACAAGGCAAGCCAGTGCTGGCGGTGCTTCGCGCGCACTCCACTAGGGCTCAGGCGGCTTCCTGGGCTGAACGCTCACAAGTTGCTCCAGTAGATATTTGTTGAGCGGCGACCTGGGCGTCTTTGTCGACTTTTGTGCGACATTACCGCCTGGATGTTCAGGCGCGTGAAGACAGTCAGTTTGGCACTGGAGTGCTGTCTGCGGCTATTGCTTCCCACCTGGGAGGTCATTAGCTTGGGTACTTCCCGTTTGTCTGGACTGGTCTAGCAGGATGAAATGGAAGGAGAAATTTTCCTTACCGTTAATTTCCTTTCCTGGAATCCTGCTAGACCAGTCCAGATCCCGCCCGGCTGTCAGTTGCAGTTCTGGATGTCGTACGCTGACCATCTTTTGGACTTCCTAAAGGGTCTTTTTCATGCAGAGAGGTCCGAGGGTCGGCCCTTTTTTCCGCGCAGGGTTTTAGTGTATATAGTTGAACCAGGCTTTCCGGTCCTGTTGGCCGGGGAGGTTTGTTCTTGGTTTCCTTATCTTAGTTATACAGACTATACTGAGGAGGACCCCTATGGGTAAGCCACTATCTGCCAGAGGCCAGCCAATCGGGGCCCTGGAAGTCTTTTTCTGTCTCCAACATCTGCTGGAAGGGGAACACAACCCGTTTGTCTGGACTGGTCTAGCAGGATTCCAGGAAAGGAAATTAACGGTAAGGAAAATTTCTCCTTTGCCTTTCTGTCAACGCCGGTACCTGCCCTGATATTTATTTCTTTCCTTTTCAAAATATTTTTTCTTTCATTTTTCATTTTTTTTCCAATTTTGGTGGCTTCAACTGCCAAATTAGGCCTTTGTTCCGCCACGATGGAAAAACACAGCAGCTTCAAAAAATGTACCAAGTGTTCTGGTACAATATCAGTCACCGATAAACATGACTGGTGTTTTTTTTTTTTTTTAAACTTTTATTTTCATTTTGCAACAAACAAAAGAAACAACACACCAAAGGAGACAAAACAAGTATACAATAAGGAAAAGTAAACCCAATTACCCCCCACCCCGATGCTTCTTCTCTACCCGATTAGATCAGCATGTGGGCACTTCCAATTAACAGTGATTATACATCAAACGATCAAAAGAGCATCTACGATACAGCATGATCATGGGACAAAGATATATACAAAGTTAGACAGTCAGATGAGAGCATTTAGCAAAATGTACATAGTCATTGAGCATCTTCCATTGAGACCAATGGAAAGGAGTCTGAACAGGGGAAGCGAACAGACGAGGTATTTGTACATATTTACTGTAAAGACAGGCATGATTCCACCATTCATTGGGGCTCAGCTGGGAGCTAAATTTCTGGTATTACTTAATTAGGGAAATAACAATGCCAAGCATAAAGTTCGAAAGGAGATAAGCCATTTTTGGGAGAGAGGGGATCCCCGCAACTGGGCGAAGTCCCACTATCCTCCATAAAAGGGGCTCCTGAGAGTGCGAGATAGACTAAATACGACCCCAGACCCGACGCCAGTGATACTGTAGTACGGGATATTCATGCATAACATGAGGCAATGAACCAATGGCCGCAGGACATATCCAGCAACCATTGCCCTGAGTAGTGTTCCATTTGTCTAATCTGTGAGGAGTGTAAAAACACCGGTGGGCTAGAAAGAAGAGGGTCTGAGTGAGTGAGGCGGATCGGGAACCCGTGTCCCTCTACTCCAGATAAGGCTCCATTGCTCCGAGGTCGAAGTCACATGCAATTCTCTCTCCCATACTTTCTGCACTATAGGGGTATCTCTAGTTATAGCATTACATAAGGTTTAGTAAAAATTGGATGCTACACCCGGTGAACTACCGATAGATCGGAAAGTCTCCAATCAACCTCATGTAGAGAATGCCGATGGCGGGAGTACCCTAGTACTCCGAGGGCGATGCTGAAGTTGCACTGACCAGAGTCGGGAGTCTAAAAGATTGCATAAGAGTATTAAAGGCACCTAAAGTGTCTAAAAGCATTGGTGGATAGTGGGAGTCTGATGGGAGAGTCATACCAGGGAGAAAAGTAAGAGGAATCGGTTTGCAAAGGCCCGCTTCTATATCTAGCCACACAGGTCTACTCGGTACTGGATCTTCCAGCCAACGAGCGCCTTATTTGAGAAGAAAAGATTGAGGGAACACTGGAGTAAAATCGCCACCAAGTATTAATGGAGCATTGGCAGAGGCCTATGCCAACTGCGCAATACTTGCATAGTAAGCAGGGTTGTCCACATTCGGGACATAATGCAAATACACGTGAATTCACTATCTCCAACCTCAAGGTGTACACGGGCCCATCTACCCTCTTTGTCAACGCTAATATCAAGTACAGTAGCGTGCAAAGACTTCTTAACCAGTATGGCTACTCCGCACCATTTGGAAACGGTGGGAGAATAGGCAGCTACCATGTAAAGCTTAGCAGTGAGTTTCAGTGTTTCAACAAAGTTTAAATGCATTTCCTGAGGAAACACTAAATCAACATGCTCATGGCTAAGATAGCTAAGGATTTTCTTTCCTTTGAGTAGACCATTAATGCCTTTTACGGTGATTGATAAGATTTTACATAAGGCCATTCAGAAAAGTTAAAATTCTGAGCATTATAGCACACATAATTTCACTATATCCCTCAAACTGACTGTATCTGGCTGTACACATGACATAAGAAAAATAAGCTAATATAATACAATGAAGCGCCCCACATTAACAAAGAAAACCGCAGTAAGGTAGAGGAGAAGCAAAACCCCAAAATTACTGGCGACCATGTGTCTGCGGGGAGAAACCCCAGAGAAGGCCGAAATTGAAAAAACACATAACCTGTAGGACTGTGCGTGCTCCGAATCCGACCGAGGCACACATCATGAAGGGTTAGGAGACCAAAAAACAAAAGTCATATAGAGAAAGAAAGAAAGTCCAGGCAATCTCCGTGCTTGGCTATGACCGCCGCATCGGGCCCTTCAAAATGGCGGACAGAGCCGACAGATAAGAGTCCAAGATTTGGGATTAGCGCATCTGCTCTGCTTCTTTGGAGTCTAAAAATGTTGATAGTAGATCAGGATCTTCGAACGTTCTGGTTTGGTTGTGGAGAGTCACTCGAAGCTTCGCTGGATACAACAGGCCAAAGCGAGCCTGTAGCTGTTGAAGTCGAGGGCGAAGAGCAAGGAGTTTCTTCCGACGGTCAACAGTAGGCTTTGCCAAATCAGGAAAGAAGGAGACTTTACGACCTTCAAATTCCAAATGATGATTCGCTCGGGCAGCATTTAAAATTTGTTCCACTTGTTGATATCGTAGCAAGCTAAAGATAATAGGCCGGGGGGTCGTGCGGTTGGGCGCCATGTGGGCAGGAACACGATGTGCTCGATCGATTTCCAGTTCTCTATGAAAAGTGATCTTCAGCAAGGAGGGAAGAGTTTTGAGCAAGAATTCTCTTATATCTCCTGCTTCCACCCCCTCCGGCATTCCGAGGAGCCTCACATTGTTGCGACGGGCTCGATTATTGCTATCTTCTAACTCCTTTTGAAGATTCTGTATCTGGCGCTCAGCCTTGTCCAGTTTGCCCAAGCGCACCGCGTGCGAGTCGAGGACCCCCGCCATGTTGTCCTGCCGCAATGAAAGACTTTCAAGTCGGTCCTGGAGCATTCCAAAGTCTTCTCGCATGGCTCGAAGCGCTTCTCCATTGGACTGCACCAATTCCTTCACACCGCGTATTTCCTCCAAAATCTCCAGGTGCATTTCGGGGTTTTCACGAAATGGAACCATCTTCTGTGGGGAGGACACCTCTGTTTTGGAGCGTTTTCCGTGAGAAGAAGGAGACCCGAAGTCCAAGCGCGCTGGTTTATGGGCCGCCATCCCCCCCCGAGGTACCCCGGTCAGCTCGGAGCAAAATAGTAAGTTTGTATAGGTATTAAGTCAGGATTCTAAGTAGGCCTCTCGGGAGCTTCAACGCAAAGCGTCCTACCCGCTGGACATCAGGCTCCGCCCCATGACTGGTGTTTTTAAAATGTTTGGGTCCATACCATTTACTGACTGATTTGTCGTTTGTGCTAATAAATGACAAAAAGAGGCCTATAGAACAGAGCCAAACAATATGATTCTTTGTTTGCTCAGACTCGATTTCAGTGGCTTCCACATGGTCGAGGACGTCTGCCTTCTCTCTTGGTTCTCAGTCTTCTCAGTCCAAATCTAAGACGAAATCTAAATCACTGGCATCGAAAATCGATATTGATCCTCGAGGTAAGTCCTTTCATCATCATCTGGATTCACCAAAATGTGCATTTGATGCAGACTGGGCTTGCCTAACAGCCCCAGTGGGAGGACCAGCTCTCCAAAGCACAACAGGAGCTCCAGGATGCTCCCAAGACCTCCGATTTCCAGAGAGCTGCTGGTTCCATGCTCTGGGAGGGTGGCTCAGTGCCCGATGTGGAATTCCACCCAGGCATTGGCCTCGACTAGCACATCTTGGCTGTCGAGAGGAGTTTGGCAGCACTCCTGGCAGCCTCTGTACCGATGGTATCGACAGCTCCAGCGGTGCAGATGTCGGCCTACAGCCGATACCTCCGGGGCTGATGCCGGACCTCAAACCTGTATCGGGGGGTCTTCTCCCTCCGATGCCTCTTTTGGAACCAACAGACATCGTTGGTACCCAACAGACTCCCGGTGCCACACCCGACTGATCATTGTTTGTTTATGTTTATTTCGCTTGTTAGACCGCCCTTCTGTGGTAATCAGAGCGGTTTACAATACAGTAAATTAAAAAAAAGAGAGGCACAAGGCCAGGAAAATGGAAAAAGAATTTACAATCCTTGACAGAATAGGGGAGAAAAGAGGAAAATAGGACAGTAAACGTAGAAGGAGAGACTCACACGAGAGGGGAGGGAAGATTAAAGGCCAAGGAAAGGAGGTGGGTCTTTAGGTCACGTTTTTAAAGTTGGTATGATGGGGTTCTAAACGAAGGGAAGTGGGGAGGGAGTTCCAGAGGGCAGGGCCTGTGAAAAAGAAAGCTGAGGAGCGGGTGGACTGGAGGTGGGCACGGCACGGGAGGGGAGGGGGAGGAAGTGTAAGGCGGTTAAGGTGAAATGAACGGGGGGTATGTCTGGGCTTGTGAAAGTGGATAAGATCTGCCAAATATTGTGGAGTGTTAGTATGAAGTGCCCTGTGGACAAGGGTGAGCAGTTTAAACTGGGTGCGGAAGGAAACGGGCAGCCAAGGAGGTGGAGAAGAAGAGGTGTTACGTGATCTCGAGGGGAGGAGTGAGTGATGAGACGGGCAGCAGTGTTTTGGATCCTCTGAAGTCTGTTCAGTTGAGCTTTGGAGAGACCGGTGAGAATGGAATTAGAGAAGTCGACGCGTGACATAACAAGTGATAGTAGTAAAGTAGCGAGAGCAGATGGGGAGAGAGAGAGGGTCGAATCGCAAGGATTTGGCAAAGGAAAAAGGAGGTCTTGGTGACATGAGAGACATGTGGTTGAAAGGTAAGATCGGAGTCAGAGTACGCCTAGGTAGCGGAAGGTAGGAAACCAAAGGTATGGGAATACCGGAGAAAGATGGGGCCAATTTCTATGGGTGCAGTGGCATTTTATGAACATTAACTTCATTAACATGACCCTATATTGGATTTTCTGATCTTAATAACTAATTGCTTCAGAGAGAGAGATCATGTAACAGGCTTAAGAGGATAAAAAATGGATGTTGCACAAACATGCTTCAAAACTCTTTCCTGGCCATCTTGTAATGAAAAGTGACAAGCTCAGAAGATATTGCATCAGACTTTGAGATTAATTAATTAAATCTGAAAAACGGACGTCTTTAAACTTGAATTTTTATGTTATCAGCAAAATTGTTTGTTACATCAAAGGCAAAAAATACATATTTTTAGTTTCTTGAACAAAAGTTAATAAAGCATAGTTACTCACCTGTAGCAGATATTCTCCATGGACAGCAGGACTAAGCCCTCACACATATGGGTGATGTTACCAATGCAGCCCAGTATGGGAATGCTCCCCAGCTTCCATTTGAAACCTTTGGGAGGCTCTACCGCGTATACATGCCTGCCATCCTCTCTGTCACGGTGCCATCTTCTCCAGTATTATATCAAAGCTGTAGCATAAGGCAATTCTTCGGGGAGGCAGGAGGCTTGTGAGGACTTTATTATTGCTGTCCACGGAGAACGCCTGCTACAGGTGAGTAACTACGCTTTCTCTGTGGACAAGCAGGAAGTGAGCCCTCATTTATGGGACTCTCAAAGCTAAAGGCTACCAAAAACTGAGACGGCCAAGAAGCCCAACAAGGACAAAAATCCCCCAGGACTGGCACATCAACAGTGAACAGCAAAGGTAGTCCCCAGGGGGAACACAGCTGATTCAGTATCTTCAGCATATATTTGCACTGAGCATCACTCTTGTTGAGCAAGCTCCTTTTTGGTAGCCTGGACCGACAGTAGGGCCTGGTGGGAAGGACTTGGAACCTAATCCCTAAAGAGATGCCAGAATATGGCCTGTCCAAAGTTGCTGTCGTGTCGGGAATCCCCATCCAGACGGTAATGTGATGTGAATGTGCGGACCTAAGACCACATTGCAGACCTACAGATCTCCTCCATAGAGACAGAGTGCAAGTTGGCCACCGACACAGACATGGCTCTGACATGACCATCAAGGCTCAGGCCTGCCTGAGCATAAGTGACAGAAATGCAGTCTGCTAACCAAATTGACAGTGCATTTGGAAATTGCACCCCCCAGCTTCCTGGGATCAAAAGAGACAAACAGCTGGGTGGACTTTCAGTGGGTCTTTGCTCAAGGTAGAAGGCCAAGGCTTGCTTACAATCCAGCATCTGCAGCACCCCCTCCCCCTTGTGGGCGTGGGACCTGGGAAAGAAAGTAGGCAGCACGAGTGACTGAATAAGATGGAAAGCAGAGACCACCTTCGGTAGGAAACATGGACAAGTGTGTAAGACCACTCTATTATGATGAAGCCTGGTATACAGCGGGTAAGCCGTCAGGGCCTGGAGCTCACTGACATGGTGTGCTGAGGTAACCACCACAAGGAACAAGAGCATCGACGTTGGGAGCAGGAAAGAGTTGAGCCAATACCATATTAAGATTCCAAGTCCCCACTGGTGGCTTGAAAGGAGGTTTAGAGAGGAGCATGAACCAAACCACAAAGGGCTGAGCCGATATGGGCTTCTCCGAGCAGCGATGATAGGACCCGATCATGCTCAGATGGACTCTGACAGAATTGGACTTAAGACCCGACTCTGAGAGGTGCAGGAGGTACTCCAGCAACTTTCCACAGCACAAGAGAAGGGATCCAGGACTTGGTCAGTGCACCAGGAGGAAAACCACTTCCGTTTAAAAGCATAAGACCTTGAAGTCTTGCAGGAGGCCAGGAGGACTTCTGTGATGCTCTTGGGCAGGTTAACCTCCGACAGGGCTACCCACTCAACATCCATACCCTGAGGGCCAAGGATTGGATGTTGGGGTGGTCCTTCTTTCTTTAGTAAAAACAGAGCAGAAGTATTTGTTTAACGTTTTTGCTTTTTCAATGTTACTTTCCACAAATCCGTTCCCAGCACTTTTTGAGTCCTGCAATTCCACCTCTGATTTTCCTCTTCACCCGAATATTCCTGAAAAACGTTTTGTCACTACACTTCACATCTTTAGCTGTCTTTTCTTCGGCCTTTGATTTACTATCCTTATTTCTCTTTTTGTCTCTTTTAGTTTGATCTTGTATTCTTTTCTGTGTTCTTCTGTTTGTGAACTTCTGAATTTTGTGAAAACTGTTTTTTTGCCTTTGTTTGTGCAGCCACTTCTTTGGAGAACCAAATAGGTTTCCTTTTCCTCTTGTTTTTATTTACTTTCCTTACATATGTATCTGTTGCCCCTTTTATTGCCTCCTTTAGTTTAGCCCACTGCAATTCCACTTCCCTTATCCTCTCCCACCCTGCCAGACCTCCTTCAGGTATTTGGCCATTTTACTGAAGTCAGTGTGTTTGAAGTCTAGGACTTTGAGTTTGCTGTGATTGGACTGCACCTTGGCTTTTATCTCATACCACACCATGTGGTGATCGCTGCTGCTCACAAAGGCACCCAACCGGATATTTGACACGCTATCTCCTTTCGTGATCACTAAATCCAGCATCGAGCTATCTCCAGGAACAAGCAGGAATGAGTCTTCACATATGGGTACCGGGAACGCTCCCCAGCGTCCAAAAAGAAAGCTTTTGGGAGCATCCCACATGCATGCGCGCTGCCTTCCCGCCCATTCACTTCCCTCTCATCAGTTTTCCGTTTTCCGCGGAGCTGGCAGGACGTATTCCTGTCACCGCAGAAAATTCTTCTTTTTATTCTTAGTTTTTTGTGGTCGCGTCTGCCTTCCCTCGACGCCACCGGTGCCACTGGTGCTTTTCTTTCTTTTTACTAAAGAATTTCTTCTTTTCTTTAGAAATGTTTTCCTGTTTAGTGCCTGACGGTTTCTAGGCCACTAGGCCTCTATCCTTCCATTATGGAAAAGCCAGCCACTATCCTTAAGAAATGCTCAAAGTGTGGCGGTAAAGATATATTTTCAGACACTCATACTTGGTGTCTAAAATGTTTAGGTCCTGACCATTGCCCACTGGAGTTCTCTCCTGCTGGAGCTCAAACAGAAGAAGTCTTCAGGATCGAGCACAACTCGATACCCGGTTCACATCGCACTTGATGTCACCAGCTAGAATATCTTCTTTTTCATAGGATCAGGTAACCAAACAAAAGTCTGTAAAGACTAGCCAGTCCTCGAGTGGTAGATCTCCTTCTCAGCATCGAGATGCCTCTGGCGTTGCCCTTGAGGACATTTTGGCAATAAAGCCCTGGCGGGAGTCTTCAGGCTCCAAAGCATTAACGGGGCCTCAGGTTGTTCCCGAGGTTCTTACCTCGATGAACATACCTGGGCCATGCTCGGTGGTTGTGGCCACTTCGAGTGGTACCGACACCCCGGCATCGGCTATGGTGATGGATGAAACACTCCTCACCGATGAACGTAGTCTAGCGCTCTCGGCTACTTCGTTACTGCTAGAGTTGCTGCAGACCGTTCCTCGAGTATCGGTTTCGGTACCGGTACCGGTATTGACATCGGTGTCGGTACTGTCCATGCTTGCTTCGACAGACTCGCTTCCTTCAATTCCGAGCCTGGAATCGATCTCTAGCATGGAGGATTCGGTACCGACTCATCTCGGTACCGACCTCGGGCGGTACTGAAGACATCGTTTTAAGGAAAATCCGATGCTTCATCCTTTCAAGTCTTCCTATCCCGATGACTGGGATGAATCCATCGGTACCAAGCTGAGTTTTCAACGTCTAGCCTTTACCCCTCATTTTAGAGGGTCCTCCTCAGGGGAGTTTTCTTTTCATGTTTTTCTGCTTGATATGGCAAAGTTACTTGCCATTTCTATACCTGGTACAGAATTCCTACCAGGGGATTCAGAGACACTGCAATTCCCCTGGATTCCAAAGGAGGTGATCATGCTTCCTTTGCATCAGATCTTACAAGATCTACTATTTTTATTTTTATGTAATAAATTTTATTGAGCAAAGTGCAATAACATACATTCCAATATCTTAAACACAACAATGTAATACATTCGCCATTCCTCTGGAACATGACCCACCAGCCATCAGTTAACAAAATATGGTAACAAATCCGGTACATTAGCCTGTTCAACTATTCGAACCCCAAATCAATATCAGGCAACATAAATAAACCATCCCCCGTATACCGTAACTCTGCCCTCCCTTACCCTCCAGATCAGCACCAAGCTGGAGGGGGTCACTACAATACAGAGTCAAAGAGAGAAACAAGTACAGAAGTGTAGTTTGTGATGGGGCCCGTATGTCGGAGCCCTTTAAACCCTAATTAGGCAGTTGCCTAGGGTTGTAGAAATTTTTACCCTGCTCTTGCAATGAAAAACAGAGTCTTGTGGTCAGTGGTAAGGAAAATAAAGCATGGGTTTTATTCCCCGTCCCGCACGGACATTCATCAAGGACAAAACTTTAAACACAGCAGTGCACAAAAATGGTAACAAAACTTTCTTTCTTTGTTATTCTTCACAAAGTATTTCTCTTCCAAAAAGGTTAACACAAAGCAATGCGGTTATTCTTGCAGCATACGTTACAGTCCATTAGAATGGGCTCTGAAAGGTGGCTGCTACTCTCCCAGACCATGCCTTCAGACTCACTTCCCAAACCGTCAGAGTTAGCTTCTTCCCCTATATAGGAGTCTGGCCCAACCTCTTGCGAGAGATCACTGTTGCTTCCTGCATAAGCTTCTATAAACCCAGGGTTGTAATCTCCTGGTCTGAGGAAAGCTCTCTGCTGATCATAAAGTGGGAGTTTAAGATATCTCTCCCTTACAGCATTATTCACTGGGCTACGCCCTTTACAATAGCCATGTGCTTTAAACCTCTCTTTAAAAGCAGAAGGTTCTCTTCTCTGCACCTTGGTGCTATGCTTAGCTCGGGGGTTGTAGTAGCTCCTTTCCCCGGCTTCCCAGTCAGGCTGTGAGTTGAGAAACTCTATGTCAGGCTCCCAGCTGTTCTTTATCTTACAGCTACGTCTGAGGTTCCCTCCTCTGGGTAAACTCCCTCTGAGCTGACCTGTGCTCTGTGACTGTGGATAGCGTCTTCCTGAACTGCTGCCACTTCCTGGCTTCTGGACTTCAGCTTCCTTTCCCAGCTGTCCTCTGCAACTTCCTTTGCAGGTGTCCTGGCAGTTCCCCTGGTAGCACCTCTGGTAGCTCCTCCTACCCTGCCTGAAACTCTCCCTTTTATGGTTCCTAGCCCTGCACGTAACGTCAGAACTAGGGGACAGGTGCTCTTGATGAGCTTTTGGCTTTTCTTGTAGTAACGGTGTTTTCTGCTCATCTGTTTTCCTATGCCCTGCATTCATTCCTACAGCTGAATCAGAGGTAAGCTCTTCACTTTCCTGAACTTGCATACGCTCTGTTTTATCCACTGTATCACAAGTTACATACAGTAAAACCATACAAAACATATCGATCAAATCAGAACATCTTGGAAGAAAGCAGATCAAAACAGTCTTATGAGAAGTAAAACAGGTCACAGCGAACTTTCATACTTTCCCAAACTACAAAGTAGAAGGTACCCACAATGCCTGCTGTAAACAGAGGTAAAAACAGCTCTGCTCCAATAATCTTACTCCCACCTCCTCCCGTATACCCCCCCCGCCTCCCCTTTACTCCTACCCCCCCCCCAACCCTGTTGACCTATCAGCTCCTTCCAAAAGAGAGAGGAAGACAAGTTAGAAAGAAAGGGAGGCAAGCCGAGACCGGAAGACCAGATCCCACCACCTACCTCTTCCAAGAGCTACAACCCCCCCAGGTCTCCCAGCAAAACCAAACGTCAGATCTTCAAAGGTCCTCCTGAAACACCAAGCTCCAGAGATTCTCTTCTAGAAAAGGACGACCCCGAATTGAAGCAGTCATTTTTTCCAGCCGGTACATTTCCCAGCATTTAGCACGCCATTCAATAAGAGAGGGTGCTCTACTACGTTTCCAGAAACGAGCCAACACCGACTGGGCCGCCAACAAAAGTGACTGCACCATTCTTCGGAGAGGACGCCGGGAAGGGAACTCGGGACACATCCCTAATAAACAAGATTCCAGCTCAACTGGGAGAGACACCTGCAATTTTACCGCAATATGTCCCGTCACTGTCCTCCAATATCCCTGAATATACGGACACGACCACCACATGTGATCAAAAGTACCCAGTCGACCACACAGTCTCCAGCAGAGTGAGTCATCAGCTCTCTTCCAATGAAACAGATCAACCGGCGTGACATTTAAGCGATAAAGGATCCGAAGTTGTGTATGACATAATCCCAATGAGAGAGAGCATGAGTGTGTATAAGCATATACTTCCAGCCATAACTCCTGCTCCTTACCCGGCAAGGTCATCTCCCAACGCTGATGGGGTAGCTTCTGAGTTATTGGGGCGTCAATATCACTGATCACATGCCGATACAAAAATATCCTGCTCCCAACCCCTAGGGTGTCAAGCTAGTTCAGCCATCGAGAATTGGGTAGTCAAGCAGTGAGAGAGTTGCAGATACTAAAAGTCGGATAGGGAACGCCCCAAGCGTTTCTCTAAACTTTGCTTAGTGGCCGGCCGCGAATGCACATACAGAGATGCTATTCGCAGCGCTAATAAATCCATATTCGATCCCTTAAACATCTCACGTATAAAACCCAAAACCCCCAAAACAGTAAAGGGTGATTGGAAGATAGAAACCCCCACCTGTTTACAGACCCGCCGCCACGCCATCCAGCAGGGCCCAATAAACACATGCATTTTCACCTGACTAATCTCACAACCCTCAGAAAGAAAGGGTACCGCTGCCAATGGGATCGGGTGTAACCAATCTGCCTCCAGCGAGGCCCATTCAGCTCCGGAGTGAATCCTCCACAATAATAAGGATCTCAAACAAATACATGAATAATATAATTCCGGATCTGAAAGCCCCATCCCCCCAGCCCCTCTAGGTAACGTGAGGAGCCGCCAGCTAATCGTTGGCCTTTTCCCCATCCAAATAAATCTAGTAACAGCTGTCCGCAACTTCTGAAAAAAGGTACGGGGTAAAGCAATAGGTAGTTGCATAAAGAGAAAAAGCAACCTAGGTAAGATCAACATTTTATAGGTATTAATCCGACCTAACCATGTAACTGAGCACGAAGACCAGCGTTCCATATCCGCCTTAATTGATTGTAGAAGAGGAGTATAATTCAAACTATATAATCGCGAAATATCCCGATGAATAACAACACCTAAGTATTTAAAGTGGTCTACCACCGGGAAATCACCTCCCAAGTCCTGAACAGCAATTGGGGAACGGGACATACAGCACAAAAGTGTGGACTTCTGGCGGTTAATAGAAAAACCCGAAACCAAATAAAAGCGTTCTAAGATACCGATCACAATAGGCAAAGCCCTAGAAGGTTCTCTCAAGTAAATTAAAGTATCATCCGCGTACAAAGAAATAGAATGCCATTCCGATCCTAGGTAAATTCCGATGTCCTCTGCTCTTAGCCTAATATGAGCAGCTAATGGTTCCATAGCGAGTGCGAACAACAAGGGAGAGAGCGGACAACCTTGCCTCGTACCTCTCCCCAAACAAAAGGGGGAAGAAGCTGAGCCATTAACTGCCACCACCGCCTGGGGATTGGAGTATAAAGCCGTAATCCATGTACAGAAAATCTGCCCAAACCCAAATTCCCGCAGCACCTGCAACAGATAAGGCCATTCTATTTTGTCGAAGGCCTTCTCCACGTCCAATGAAAGAATGCCATGCGAGCCATCGCCCCGAGCTAGTCTTTGCAAAACATTGATCAGCCTACGAACGTTTTCGAACTCATATCTGTTTTTGATGAATCCCGTCTGATTTGGATGAACTATATCGGGTATAAACTTCCCCAATCTACTAGCCAAAATGGATGTAAAAATCTTGTAATCTATATTTAAAAGAGAAATAGGACGATAATTAGAGCATTGCAGAGGGTCTTTAGTAGCCTTTGGGATTACCACGATAGACGCCTGGTAAAAGGAAGCAGGGAGAGTCTTCCTGGTAAGAATTTCGTTATAAACGGAGAGCAGCGTTGGGGCAAATAAATCCGGGAAAGTCTTATACAACTCAGCAGGTAAAAAATCAGGACCAGCCGCCTTGGCAGACTTAAGATTCTTCATAGCCATCATAACCTCCTCTGAAGTAAATGGTCTATCTAAGTGAGCCTTATCTTCCTCGGAAATCTGCGGGAGAGTAGCCTCTTGCAACCACGTCGAGATGTCCGACGGAGTCGCTGATAACTCACTAGTGTATAAGTGTTTATAGAATCCAGCAAACTCGGTCGCAATATCCCGTGATCTATACAGCGTTTCACCCTGAGGTGACTTAATGGCAACTACTCGGTGCCGCTGCCTCTGCCTTTTCAATTGCCACAGCAACAACTTCCCTGCTTTATTGCCCTGCTCATAATACTGCTGTTTAGTGTGCAACAAAAGCGACGCTGTACGTTCAGCATCCAGCGCCGCTAATTCCCCTCTACATCTGTTCAATAACTTCCACACCTGGGTACCACCCCCTTTCCGATGTTGTTTTTCTAATTTTGTAATTTCTTGTCGTAATAACTCCTGTTTGGCAGACAGCCTTCTCCTAAACGCACTTGACAAAGATATCAATTGTCTCCGTAGGACAGCTTTCCCTGCATCCCATAAGAGAGCCCTAGAAATATTAGAGGAATCGTTGATCTGCAGATATTCCAACCAACCTTTCCTCACCCCCTCCGCAAATTCAGCATTAAGTAATAACTCCCTAGGAAGAGACCACACTCTAGCCGACGAGTCGTCCTCCCCTATGGTAAGACCAATAGATACAATAGCATGATCCGAAGGTCCCATGGTCCCTATATCTGCCTGATTCAACCAAGAAAGCTCTGAGCTGGACAAAAGCCAACGGTCAATATGCGAGTGGCATTGATGTACCTGCGAATAAAATGAGTAATCTCTCTCAGAAACATGTAACTGTCTCCAGACATCACACAAATCAAACTGGGCTGTCCACTCCTCCATAACCTTCTCCATAGGGGACTTTGCAAGTCGAATCCCTGAGCGATCTAGTTCAGAACAAACACAGTTAAAATCTCCCCCCACAATCAAAGGTCCCTGAGAGAAGGTCTGAATCGCCTTCGAGAGGTCCGCTAGAGCACTTCGCACCTCCGCTGGTGGGAGATACGAACGTCAGGGTCAACCCCTGAATAGTACCAACCAATATCAGAAAACGCCCCTCCGGATCACTAACACTATCAACCAATTGAAAAGGACAGGCAGCAGACATCAGTATAGCTACTCCCCGCTTTTTGGAAGAATAATTGGCTAATTTGCGGGAATTTGCCTTTAGCTGAATCAAAGTGATCCCTCTTAGAAAAGTGAGTTTCTTGGAGGAATATGACCTCTGCTTTCTCCCTGTACAACTGATCCAGCACCCTTCTGCGTTTGACGGGACTATTTAAACCATGAACATTCCAGGAAATAGCTCTAACCATACCCAAATCTGAAGAAAAGCCCATGATAAGCGACAATCCAGAGCTGCACCCTGAACCAACAGCGGGCCCGAGCAACCGGACTAGCTCTTCCAACCCCTAGGAGCTCCCCTCCTTAGAAAGTAGAAGTGAAAAGAAGTCGGAGAATTTAATTGAAATGAGCAAAGAAGACCAATAGATGTTAAGGTCAACAAAATTTCCCTCCCACCCTTTCCCCCCCTCCCCCTCCCCCCATCATCTCCCCCACATTCCTATAACTGCAGGAAGTATATTTATCGGAGTGGAGGAGTGGCCTAGTGGTTGGGGCAAGGTACTTCAGGCCGGAAGGTCGGGGGTTCAAATCCCACTAGAGGACAGCAACCTTGGGCCGGAAGGACTGGGGTTTCTAGTCCCATAGGTGCTCCTTGTGGTCTTGGGCAAGCCACTTAACCCTCCATAGCCCATGTTCCCTGTAAAATAGTTATCTCCAAGTTATAATGCCCTGTTCAATGTAATTTCAGTTTGTTCAATGTAAACCGCACTGATGCAGAATAGCGCGGTATATAAGAGAATGTAAATAAATAAATAAATAAATAACCCTAGCAACTCCGATGACACCTTAAGTGCCATCTACTGAGGCCTAAAAGAGAGAAGAGAAGAAAGAGTCTCCTCATCTGCCCCCTCCCCCAGACCGACTCATGGAAAGAGAATCAACCTAATCCCCAGAGATACCCCCAAAGTACATAAGGTGAATCTGTTCCCGCTCCCCCACAAACTCCATCTCTCCCCCATAACCCTCATCCAGTTCCTCACTACCCTCCCCACTGCACCCAACCTCCAAGTCCCTCCAGACAATCCCTGTACCTCATAAAGGACCTTACATCCCTTTTCCCTCCAGCATTAAAGACAGAATATGACCACCCCCAAGTACATCCCTCCTCATGCCTTTAACAAACCAGCAAGCTCAAGTAGGACCAGTAGTGTCCATCACCTTCTGCAGATTGGCATCAGTATCAGAGTTCGATGATCTCCGGGAACCCGGCACCTTGCGCCTCTTTGGTAGAGATGTCTTCCATTCTCCATTAATGCCTCTCTGTCGTAATGGGCGCTCCCCATTTTGCATTATATCAAGAAAGTCCATTGCATCCGACAACTCATTGATTTTTTGAGCACGACTATTCCAATCGAAGAATAAAGCAAAGGGGAATCCCCATCTGTAGGAGATTTCTCTCTTCTGTAAAGCCTGAATTAAAGGTCGAAAGCTCCGTCTACGCTCAAGGGTATACTGAGACAAGTCCTGATAAATCTGAAGCTCCTGACCCTTGAAGAGAACAGATCGCTTCCCCCACAGACTTCTCATTAGTGCCACTTTGTCTGAAAAGAAGCAGAAACAGATGATAATCGCTCTCGGTTTTGAGTTAGAAGATCGGTGAGCCCCTAGAGATCTATGTGCACGTTCCAATCGAACCGGTTTAGGACCATTGGGCAGACAAAAAGCATACAGTTCTTGGACTAACGACATCGTATTCTCCAGCCCTCCCGGTTGTTCTTGAAGACCCAGTATTCTCAAGTTATTGCGTCTTTGTCTATTCTCAGGGTCATCCTGTCGCTCTTTTAGCTCCTTCGAGAGGTGGTCCAATTTCACGATTTTAGTCTGGAGGGCCAAAGAAGTGTCCATTTGTTCCCCAATATTAATCTTAGTCTGAGTAACCCTGTCATCCAGAGATTTTATATCAGAACGAATATCACTCACTGCTTTTGAGAAATCTTGACGAAACAGCTTGAGCTCTTTTAAGATTTCCAGAAAATCCGCTTTGGTAGCAGGAGACTGTGGGCTAGATCCGGTAGCTTTAGAGCTTGAGGGAGTTTCAGTAGTATGAGAGGACTGAGAATTAGTAGAGTCTGAGGACCTCCCAAACTTTGCAAGGGAGGCTGCGTAGGATTTTGCATTAGCCATAGTTGTCAGACAGAAACTGCAGGGTCACCCCGGAGAATTCTTACTTTGTGTGCACTAAGACAATCCAGTGAAACAGACTCCCTCCTGCAGAGTTACCCTTTGGAGGCCACCACTTATTTATAATTTGTCTCCTGTTTAAGTAGGGTAGTTTCCCTTAACAATGAGCAGCGGCGGCTGACATCATTTATTTTAACCCACACTTCTTCCTCAAAAGTCTCCCATCTTCACCAGAGGGTTCTTCTCAGCACTGCAGTCAAGGAAGCAGCTTCAAAATGCAGAGCAATTCAGCTACAGGAACAGTAAATCAAAAAGACCCTGCAGTACCACCTAAAGACACACGAGGGTGCTCCAATACAGAAAACCCACTATAAAGGTATAGCTAAGCACTCACAGCACTCTGTTCCCGACGGTTAAAGCAAGCAGAAACTGCAAACAACGAGCAGCATTATACAGAGCAGACCGGGTCACTTAAAGGGCTGTTTTCTCCACTATCAACTTGCCACTCCATTTCATCTTGGCTGGGATAGCAGCGTTCTTGAGGAGGCATCAGCTGTCAATCACTGAAGGCAGCCATCTTGGAAGAAATATGCGTTCCACTCATGCGTTCCAGGACTCAGCGGCCATTTTTGAAGGACTTACTTGAACACGTAGTACACAGCTGAAGGAGCACTGAGCACGTCGGCACCAGCTTGCGTTCCAGATCTATTTCCCGCCTCCACTCAGCTCCTCATCTGCGTTCCAGCATCAATCGCACAGGTACTGCCATGTTTTGCCCACTTAAACATTTAGAGTTCACTGTACTTAGCTTCGGAGCACCGCGGGTAGGCAGGGGATATCTGAGGCAAAGTCCTTAATTTCAAATATCATTTGCTGAGGAAATCGTCTTCATTAAGCCCTATCCCCCTCGATCTTAAAAACTGGAGCACTTACATTTATTCTGGTCAGCATACAAGGTTTATAGCCAGACAGGGTAGTCAGAGATCGCAATCACCGTTTGTGGAATTATTAATTCTAGAGTTGCTGGGAGAATCGAGGAGACTATATTAGCCACATTTACCAGCTCTGCATAAGTCAGGGCTTTTGCAGGAAGATCGGGAGCTTTAGAGTCAGGTTCCTGCAACTCAGGAAACAGAAAACAGAGGCAGGCGAGTCAGTGTAGGCAGTGCTTTCATTCCGATGGAGCTGTAAAGTGATTCACACTTCAGCAGCCTGTCGATGGTATCAGGCAGCAGCCTTACTTCATTATCACCTCCGATGAGGGAATCGCCGAGGAGAGTTGTAGCCTGGGGCCAGCTTTAGCTATAAATAGCGATCCGGTGGTGGTATTATGATCAGCTAAAGTACCCCTCTTTAATCATGCTATTTCTAGCATAAGAGCTTCAATTTAGCAGCCAAAATTCTGAAGAATAGAAGGGAGCATCTGAGGAGCTTTAAGCAAAAGCAGCCATGTTGGTCGGGCTCACGAGCGCCCCCCCCCCAGCAAAAGCAGCCATGTTGGTCGGGCTCACGAGCGCCCCCCCAAGATCTACTATTAAGAATGTGGGGAAACTTCTTTAACGGTATCCCCACATTCTAAGACACTTGACACTATGTACAAGGTGCCACCTTCTCCAGGTTTTCAAAAGACTCAACTTCCTCATCATTCTATTGTTGTAGAATCAGCAATGAGGCGTATTAAGAGTGCAAAGAAGCACTCTTCTTATCCGCCAGGTCGTGAGTCTTAGGACTTTAGATGCCTTTGGACGTCGATGCTTCCAGGCATCCATGCTTTCAGCAAGAATTATCTCATATATTTTCTATATGGGATTATCTCTTGAAGAGGTCACAAAGAACTTAAAGCTTTTGAACCCTTTTCTTCAAGAACATAAAAGAGCAGACTTTTTCATATTAGTCAGTCATGCTCAAAATGTCTCCAAATTCCTTAATTGTGCTTCCCTGGACTGTTTTGAGTCTATTAGCAGAACGTCTGCTATAGCCATAGGAGCACGACGCATGGCCTGGCTCCAAGCTTCAGACTTAGACAAATGGGAACAAGAAAGGCTGGGAAATACTTCTTGTACTGGTGAAAATCTCTTTAACAAGGATGCTTTATTTCAAGCTAATCAGTTAAACACTGATATTGTTGCTTTCAGAGGATTGTCAAAACTTTCCTCTATCCCAGCTAGTAAAAAATCTCCTAACAAACGTTATTCCCGTAAAGGGAAAAAATTTTATTAATCTTCTACCCATCATGCAGATGTTTCCAAAGAAGGGCAACATCATACCAGGCTAAGAAAACGAAAGCCTCAACAGGCTCAGCAAACTCGGCAGTCGCAGGGTTTCTGATATTTTATTCATTAGATCTCTTTTTCCTGTTGAGCTTCAGAACCACTACTTCTTAACAACAGAAGCATTTACAGTTCTTCTCATCCTTACTGAGAGGTCAGTGATACACTGGCTCAATCCTCCACTTTAGGCATGAATCTCTTGCCAAGAGCAATCTATTCTTTTAGCTCTTAGAGCTATTAAGGATAATCATGCCCTACAGGTAACAGGTTTCTCCTCTCCTTTTAAAGTAAACAGAGGAGTTACAACTAATTACAAGGTATGCTATGCCCTTCACCTTGACAGTTGTCCTGTACGAGGATATCTCATACTTTTGACTGCAGGGGAGCTTCACCTTTTTCAGAGACTTACCAAATTTGTAAGTCTTCCCAACTCTGTATTACTTTCTATCCCTCTTAGTCGAGACTTGCACTCTAAGAGTGATACTATTTGACTGGAGGGCTTACCTTTTAAGCCATAGGATTGTCTTCAGTACCTACTCCAGTAAGTGATTTCCATATAGAGTTTCTCCCCTCTGCAATCTTTTCAAATATTTCTTTAAGACAGCTTATCAGACCATAATTGAGTTCTATCACTTCTAATTATGTCTGTCGGTCCTTTTCCAATCTATAGGACCTAACATCTTCTGCTGCCTTAATAACAGATAATTCCAAGAGAGGTTCCAAAGCCTACTTGGACAATTTATCGTTGCAGGCAACCAGCCTGTCTTCAATTCTTTGGCTCCCACAGAATAGATTAGGTTGTACACTGGTAATTAAACAGCCAGATCTCACCTAAGCAACCTACAACATGCTCTCTGCAATTCTACAAAAAGCTCTGCAACTATGGGTCTTTGCCAGAGAGCGTCAGAGCCATTCCTGGTGGGTAACTTCCAGATGGTTAAAAGGCTTTGCCCAGTCATGCTCCCACATGACCGGTTTCTTCCTACTCTTACCATCTTCCTTAAAATTTCCTTTTAGGGAAAATGAACCAGGGCTTAGATCACGTGAAAGCATAAAGAATTGCTTAATTCCCTGAGTTGTTCCACATCTCCAGTGGAACTCTTCCAACAGGGATGCATTTCTTATCTCCAGGAACAAGCAGAAATGAGTCTTCACATATGGGTACGTCGGTACCGACGGAGCCTGCGCGGGAACGCTCCCCAGCTTCCCAAAAAGGAAAGCTTTTGGGAGCATCCCACAGCGCCTGCGTGCTGCCTTCCCGCCTTCCGTAACCGCCTCTCCTCAATTCTTCTTTGCCGCGGAGCCAGCAGGTCGAGCCCTGTCACCGCTGAAGAAGTTCTTTGTTTTATTTTATTTCTTTGGTCGCGTGTCTGCCTTCCCCGACTCCGGACCGGTACTGCCGGTCTTTTTCTTTCTTTTCTTGAAAAAAAAACAAAAAAAAAACCTATATATTTTTCCCTCACTTAGTGTATTTTTCTCTTTGGGCCTTAGGCCTCACAAGAAATTTTCCTCATGGAAAAACCAGCCTCCGGGTTTAAGAAATGCACTAAGTGCAGCGGTACTATTTCTGTTACAGACACCCATGAATGGTGTCTTAAATGTTTGGGTCTTGAACACTCCATTTCGGATTGTCCGTCCTGCTCTCTGATGTCTAAACGGGGTTTACAGAACCGAGCAGCTAAGCTCCATGTGCTGTTTCCCGCTGATGCAGCTTCGGTGGCATCAACGTCTTCCAGGGCTTCTTCTTCCCCCAATGGATCTCAGGTAACCAAACATAAATCCAGCCGGTCCTCGAAGGGTAGATCTCCCTCTAAGCATCGAGATGCCTCCGGGCAAAACAACCCCGGCGGGAAGCTCCGGCTTCCAAAGCTCCGGCTTCCAAAGCTCCACCTATGGGGTTACAGGTTGACATCGATGGCACGGCCTCGACCGATCACCTGTTAGAATGCTCTGGGGTACCGGTACAACCTTCCGGTACCGAGTTCCAGGCATTCATGGCGTTGATGGATCAGAATGTTCTGTCCATGCAGCAGGCTATCAGTGCCTTCATTCAAGCTGCGACGCCGTTGATACCACAACAAACTCTTGTCGGTATCGACTCGGGTACCGGCACCAGCGTTGATACCGGTACCGACTGCATCGGCATCGACCAGGATACCGACTGCAGCGGTTCCTTGTCCAGGGCTGCTCATCGGTACCGATCCAGTACCGATGACGTCCGATGTCGATACTGCTCGATATGCGTACCGAGCGTTAGAAGAGCACTCTGAAAGACGGTACTTTGATTCCTCTGCTGATTCTGATACATCAGAGGAGTCTGCTGAAGCATCTATAGTCCTTCCTGAAGAGCCTTCTTCTCCAAAAAGAAGAATGTCTCCTCCAGAGGACTTGTCCTTTCAAGACTTCATAAGAGAAGTAGCTAAAGGACTTTCTATTTCAGTATCCTCTGAATCAGAGCCTAGAGCAAAAAAAATAGATATTTTGGGTTATTCTAAGCCTCCTAAAGAGGCAGTCACCTTACCAATTCATGAGATTCTTTATGAACACATGATTGATTTATGGGAGACTCCTCTCACTATTTCTCCTCATTCTCGCTGATTGGACACTATGTATCGTGTCCCTCCCTGTCCTGGGTTTCATAAAACACAGCTTCCTCACCATTCCATTGTGGTGCAGTCAGCTATGAAGAGGATAAAGAGTACAAAGAGACACTCTTCTACTCCTCCAGGAAGAGAATGCAGGACCTTGGATGCTTTTGGTAGAAAAATCTTCCAAGCCAGTATGCTCATTGCCAGAATCAACTCCTATAGTCTTTACATGGGTATGTTTCTTAAGGAGGTTGCAGATAAACTGCACACTTTCCTCCCTTTTCTGCCAGAAGATAAAAGGGATGAATTCCTCATTTGGCTTAAGCATACTCAAGATATTTCAAAGTTTTCCAACCGGGCAGCCTTTGACTCCTTTGAAGGTGCCAGCAGAGCTTCTGGCATTGCCATAGCTGCTCGCAGAATTGCTTGGCTCCAAGCTTCTGATTTAGAACCCTGGGTCCAAGATGGCTTAGGAAATCTTCCCTTTACAGGTGAAAACCTGTTTGGCAAAGAATGGCAAATAAAAGCCACTCAAATGGATGCAGAAAATTCTGCTCTGGATAGACTTTCAAAGTCAACCTCCATTCCTGCCAAGAAAAAACCCTTCAAGAAGTCTTTTTTCAAAAAGGGCAGATTCCCTTCTGCTTCTGGCCAACAATCCTCTACAGGTCGCTTTGCTACTAAACGTCAGCAACCTAAACAGGCCAGGCCTAAGACTACAGGGGCTGCTGCAACCCAGCAGACCCAACCTCCTCAGGGTTTTTGACTTGATGCTAGAGGACTTAGCCTTTCTGGCTTTAAAACAGCCAGAACCTCTCACCATTCCAGGAAGGTTAGCTCATTTTGCTCCCAGATGGGAGCAGATTACATCAGAGCAGTGGACCCTCTCCATCAGAAGAGAGGGCTACAAACTTCATTTCTCAGACCTTCCTCCCCACACCATGGTGAGACACTTCAATTCTCCCACATCTCTTCTCGACCTTCTAGGTCAAGAGGTGGCTACCCTTCTTGCCCAAGGGGCAATAGAAGAAGTTCCCCTTCAACAAGGGTCAGGGTTTTACTCCCCCTATTTTCTCATTCCAAAGAAGACAGGGGGATACAGACCCATATTAGATCTCAGGGAATTGAACAAATTTCTATGCAAGGAGAAGTTCAAGATGCTTTCTCTGGGCACTCTCCTTCCATACCTTCAAAGTCAGGATTGGCTTTGTTCTCTAGATCTCAAGGATGCGTACACACATGTCCTCATCCATCCATCTCACAGAAGATTCCTCCGTTTTCTTTTCCAAGGAAAACATTATCAATACAGGGTGCTTCCTTTTGGTCTGGCCTCTGCCCCAAGAGTGTTCACCAAATGCATGGCAACAATAGCTGCATTTCTACGCACTCTGGGAATATTTGTATTCCCATACCTGGACGACTGGCTCATCCGAGCTCCATCTCAGTCAGAGGCCCAGACTTCCCTGGACTGCACAAGGCGCATTCTGCAGTATGTGGGACTTGTGGTAAATCTCCCAAAGTCTCAGCTCACCCCTACTCAGTCCCTAGAAGTCATAGGGGCCTGGTTGGATACTACCACTTCAAGGGCCTACCTTCCTCAGGCCCGTTGCCAACGTCTAGTGCAATTAGCCTCCCAAATTCAGTCAAAGAGCCACTTAACTGCCCGGGAGATGCTACAACTGCTAGGCCACATGGCTTCCACAGTGCATGTGGTACCCTATGCTCGCCTACACATGAGAGCAGCCCAATGGACTTTGTCCACCCAGTGGACTCAAGCATCAGGAGCTCTCTCAGACCAAATAGCAACCTCCAAACGTCTCTTTTGGTCTCTCCAATGGTGGATGTCCACTCAAAATCTGTTGCTGGAGTCCCCCTTCCAACAGTTATTGCCCCAAGCAACCCTCACAACAGATGCCTCCCAAACAGGTTGGGGAGCTCATCTACAAGACCTCTCCACTCAAGGCACTTGGTCCCCACAGGAGACCTTTCTTCATATCAACCACTTGGAGCTTCGAGCAGTCTTTCTAGCTCTCAAGGTCTTTCATACCCTGCTCAGCTACAAGACAGTCCTCATTCATACGGACAATCAAGTAGCCATGTTTTACATAAACAAGCAAGGAGGAACTGGCTCTCTGTCGCTTTGCAACGAAGCTTTAAAATTGTGGGCCTTCGCCAGAGAGCATCAAATCCATCTCCTGGCAGTATACCTCCCAGGAATCCAAAACTCTTGGGCAGACAGACTCAGTCGAGTTCTGCTCCCACACGAATGGTCCCTGCACATGGATCAGGTACTCAGAATCTTCCAAGAATGGGGAACCCCAGACATAGACCTCTTTGCAAGTCCGTGGAATGCCAAACTTCCCCGGTTCTGTTTCAGAATTCCGTGTCAGGGAGTTCAGGCCAAGGATGCCTTCCTCCTTCACTGGGGTCAGGGCTTCCTGGATGCCTTTCCACCCATTCCCTTGATTCCCAAGACTCTGTTCAAACTCCAGAGGGATCAAGGATCTATGATCCTCATAGCTCCACGCTGGCCACGCCAAGTGTGGTACCCTCTACTTCTGCATCTCTCCCAAGCCCCCTCCCTGGACTTGGGAGCTGCTCCAGACCTTCTGTCCCAGGAGGAGGGGACTTTGTGGCACCCAAACCCCAAGTCCCTTCACCTCAGAGCTTGGTTACTGAAGGGCCTAGACCTTCAAGGCTGGAATCTTTCTCAACAAGTGAAGGATATCCTCCATGCTTCCAGAAAACCTTCCACTAGGCGTTCCTATGCTTTTAAATGGAAAAGATTTTCCATTTGGTGTGCTGAAAGGGGTCTCGACCCTCTAGCACTACCTTTGAATTCTCTATTGGAATACCTCCTGCATCTTTCGAATGCAGGCCTTAAGACGAATTCAGTAAGAGTCCATTTGAATGCTATTGCAGCATCCCTTAAACCTATCAATGGACAACCTATTTCCTCTCATCCTCTTATTGCAAGATTCATGAGAGGCCTAACTTTAACTAAACCTCCCATTAGGCCTCCTCCGGTGGCATGGGATTTAAATCTGGTTCTTGGTCAGCTTATAAAGCCTCCTTTTGAACCCTTAGCCACTACCTCCTTGAAATTTCTTTCCTGGAAGGTTATTTTCCTCATTGCAGTCACCTCAGCTCGCCGCATCAGTGAGCTGCAGGCCTTAGTGGCTAATCCACCTTATACAAGGTTCCATCATGATAAGGTAGTCCTTAGGACCAATCCACACTTTATGCCTAAAGTGGTCTCACCTTTTCATCTTAATCAAGAGGTATATTTACCGGTCTTTTTTCCAGCTCCTCATGCATCAAGTGCAGAGAAGAATCTTCATACTCTGGATTGTAAAAGAGCTCTTGCCTTTTACTTACAAAGGACACAGCAACATAGGATGTCTTCCCAGCTCTTTGTTGCTTTTGATCCCTCTCATTTGGGACTTCCAGTCTCTAAGAGGACACTGTCCAATTGGATTGCTCAGTGTATTTCTTTCGCCTACCAGAGTAAGAACCTTTCTCTGGAGAGCCATGTCACAGCTCACAATGTGAGGGCCATGGCCGCCTCTATGGCTCATCTAAATTCTGTGTCCATCGACCACATCTGTCGAGCAGCCACCTGGGCCTCGGTTCATACCTTCACAGCCCATTACTGCTTGGACAAGGACTCCCGCCAGCATGCCTTGTTTGGTCAGGCTGTTCTCAAACACCTGTTCCATTCTTAATCAACTCCTACCCTCCATCCCTGGATAGATGCCTGAGATCCATAGGAGGAGGTAGAACCCTTCCCAGGGTCTCATATCCTTGGGGATCTCCCAGGCATCTTAGCTAGGGAGTCCCCATATGTGAAGACTCATTCCTGCTTGTTCCTGGAGATAGCACAGTTACTTACCTGTAACAGGTGATCTCTGGGAACAGCAGGAATAAGTCTTCACAACCCTCCCACCTCCCCTAGGAGTTGTATCTCTTTATCTGTCTTTCCTTTCCTCTCTCTCTCTTTTGTCTCAGCTTTAAAACCCGAACTGAGGAGAGGCGGTTAGGAAAGGCGGGAAGGCAGCGCGCAGGCGCTGTGGGATGCTCCCAAAAGCTTTCCTTTTTGGGAAGCTGGGGAGCGTTCCCGCGCAGGCTCCGTCGGTACCGACGTACCCATATGTGAAGACTTATTCCTGCTGTTCCCAGAGATCACCTGTTACAGGTAAGTAACTGTGCTTTCACTGCAGTCAGCCCTTGTCTAGTGCATTCCTTCTAATTCCCAATACTTCATTGGAGCTTATGCTGAACAAAGAACGCATTATACTCATATTGCCCTCATAGACGGGCAACTATGGTATTCCCTTTTATTGCGTCTTTTTCTCCACACTGAAGTTATAGAAGGATCCAGACTTGTTGTCTCAAGACTAAGGATTTCTCTGCACCCCTTCACGTAGATCTCCTTTTCTGGTTATTCAAGGTCTAGAGTTTTAAGGAAATCTAGACCTATCCTTCTGACTAGGAACATTCCACTGGTTTCCATGTAACCTTCTTCATGGTTCTTCCACGTGTAACCAATAAGGGGTTCTCTATCCATATTCTCAAGCAGGTCTTACCCCTTCTTGTTATTGAGTCTCTCTTGAGAGATAGATTATCTATCTATCTATCTATCTATTTATATATATATATATGTATATATATATATATATATATATATATATATCTCGCTCTGAAAGATTTGTTACTGTCCATATTAATGCTGTTCCAGCATGCCATAGGGTTTTAAATGGACAACCAATTTCTATGGTAATTAGAAACTACCTTCTTTTACTGTAACCTCTCCGGTTACGTTACATCTGAAGCTCTCCATGTAAAGTCATCATCCTAAATGACATCACTTAGGGAAGACATTACTGATCATCAAGAAATTGGAGGCTACACCGCCTACTACAAATGTTTCTTTCTTTCATTTGGACAGAGGGGTCTTAAAGACCCATCCTTTTTCTGCAAGCCAGTCAGATTTATCTCCTCTTTCCTAGAGCCTTTTTCTGCTCCGAGGACAAAGAGCTTCAAACTTTTGCCTACAGAAGCTTTAGCTTCTCATCCAAAGTCCAACCCCATTAAATTCCCCAGTTTTTTCTTCTGGGATTAGTTCTAGCCATTTAGGCTTCTGATCTCTGCCTGTATTGCAAAATTTATTTCCTCTACTTCACAGTAAGGTATTTTCTTTGAGGATAATGTACTGGCTCTTAGCACCAGACCCATATTAGCCTCAACAAATACTTTCGCAATACTTTTGACTAAGGTCCACATTAGAACTTTGGAATCCAATATTTACTAACATTTATGATCTACACAAGGACTCCTCTCTAGACGCCTTGTTTAGTCAAGCTGTTCCACAGCACACCCTTTTTAGTTCAACTCCTACCCTCCATCCCCTGGGATACCTGAGGTTCTGGGAAATAGCATGGCCCATGGATTAGATTTGCAACATGCTGGGACCTCCTCTAGGCATCTCTAGCTTGGGAGTCCCCATATGTGAAGACTCATTCCTGCTTGTTCCTGGAGATAGCACAGTTACTTACCTGTAACAGGTGATCTCTGGGAACAGCAGGAATAAGTCTTCACAACCCACCCACCTCCCCTAGGAGTTGTGTGTGTCTCTCTCGCTCACTCGCTCTAATTTGTCTACTTCCCTCCTTCGGTCTCAGCAACAAACCCAACTGACGAGAGGGATGTGAATGGGCAGGAAGGTAGCGTGCATGCGTGTGGGATGCTCCCAAAAGCTTTCTTTTTGGACGCTGGGGAGCGTTTCCAAGCAGGCTTCGTCGGTACCGACATACCCATATGTGAAGACTTATTCCTGCGGTTCCCAGAGATCACCTGTTACAGGTAAGTAACTGTGCTTTCCCTGGTCGATTCCATCACCATTTGTCTAAGTGATGCATCTTGGAAGGCATCCACAATTTCTTTTTTATTTATTTCCAGATTTGCAGGAGGAATACTCCATTCCACATCTGGTAGATTAGTCACCCAATATGATGACGATCCCCTTCGTGACTATCTTTGCAATATCAATAATCAATTCACTATCCATTTTTTTGGTTTGAGTTGGAGGCCTGTGTACTACACCAGTATGAATGACAGTGCCATCTCCTCTTTCTAACACAATCCACAGTGCTTCTTCTTTTCCCCATGTACCCTGCATTTCAGCAGCTTTAATATTGCTTTTGACATATAAGGCGGCGGCTACTCCTCCTTTTTTTCTACCCTCTCTATCTCTTCTAAATAGATTATAGCCTGCTATGGCTATATCCCATTCATGCAACTTTTAAAACTATGTTTCTGTAATGGCCACAATATCTGTCCATTTCCACCATCAGGGCTTCCAGATCAGGAACTTTGTTGGCTAGGGTTCGAGCATTTGTGCTCATTGCTTTCCAGTATTTGTTGACTGACTTGCCTGTATTTTGCATGGATTTTGTTCTTCATGCCTTTTCCCACTTGCCATTGATGTGTGGTTTAAAAGTGTGGCTGTTTCCAATGTTTTGCTTTTGCTGGGAGTGGCATCCTTCTCCATCTGTCACCCCCTTTCCCTAGTTTAAATGCCTGTGTCTACATACTGCCTGAATTTTTCACTTAGGATCCTATTCCCGCAACGGAGAATGTAGTCAATCATCACAGTATAGTCTTTTGTTGATCCATCTGTTTCCTCAGTTACCTATATATCTAAATCCTTCTTGTTTGCACCAAGTTTGGAGCCATGTATTAAAGTTGTTTATGCAATACAGCCTTTCTGTCCCCTTACCAAGAACAGGTAGAACTTCGGAGAATGCTATAGTGTTAACAGTGGGCTTCAGTTTCTCTCCCAGAGTCTGGAAGTCCCTTTGAACTGCAGAGGCACTGTTTCTAGCCAGGTCATTTGTACCAAAGTGGATGACATCAATTTTGGAGTGCTCACCTTCTGCACTAACTATACCAACAATTTGGTTCGTATTCATGCTGGCTGAAGAGCCTGGGAAGCATTTGACCCTTTTCTCTCCTTTGAACTGTGTTCCCAAGTTGGTGTTCTGATGATGGAATCTCCAAGTAGTAGTAGTTTTCTGTTTTCTGTTTTGTGTTTTATTTTTTTCTTCATATTTTGTGCATTATCAGTAGATTGGGTATTGACGCTCTCATTTAAGGTTACTTCAGTTTCCACGGATTGGGCACCCTTGTTATCCAAGGCCGAGAAGGCATAATGCAGAGATATCACTTGATGTATAGGGTGTCTCTGCATAGGAAACCTTTATTTCTCAAAATATATGCCCAAATGCCCGACACAGGCTGTGTTTCGAAGTTTTCTTTGTCAGGGGGATATAGGCATACTATATATATATATAAATACATGAACAATAAATAAACATTTGCATAAAAAATATATATATTAAAAAATATAAAGTTAAAATTATAAATAACTAATTACATTAAATAATATAAACAGTATAAAAAGACAAAATGTTGGAATGCCCAAAAGAAATAATAACATAACCACTTATCCATTAATAAAATTAACTCATGTAATATTGACATACAATTTAAAAAGAAAAGGTATGACCAATAAAAGAAACATCGTTAGAATTATAAAACATAATGAAGATAAAACAATAAATAATACATCACCAGCGTGTTCAACACAGTTAGGCACGTATTTGGCTAAGGGAGAGGAAGAAAAGAGGAATAATGTGACACAAAATCATATAGAACAACATTCAAGAAACGAAGCAGGAGTGATGTCTATTGGCATACATAGCCAACTGTGATAATATTAAAAAATGGATCTTTTAAAATGACAAAAAGGGAATTCAATAAATCGGGAAAAACTTTAAAACACTTCAGATGACCCCTTTGGAAGGAGCAGAGGGTAGTATTCCAGCCAAGAAGACGAAACTGCGAGAGGACAGTTCCGAACAGGCCTTGCCGGTGGAAGTACAGTCCGAGCTTTTAGAGGACTTGGACATGGAACAGGATTTGGAAGAAGGTGAAATACCAGAGCCAGAGGATCACGCGCGGGTAGTCAGAGTGTTCCGGAGAGAGGAACTATCGGCGCTCATAGCGGAGACGCTGAAAGCTTTAAATATTCCGACAGCAGGCCAGGAGGATGATACCGCTTTGGAGGATCCCTTATTACAGGCCGTTCGAAAGTCTCAACGCGCGTTTCCCATTCATAGGGTATTTAAAGAAATGATTCAAGAAGAATGGGATACGCCAGAGGCGAATCTCAAGGGCTCCAGGGTGATGGCTCATATGTATCCGCTTGTGGAACCGGATAAGGAGATTTTTAAATCTCCCAAGGTGGATGCGGCGGTTTTGGCAGTGACAAAAAAAGACGACAATTCCAGTAGTGCCGCTCTTAAGGATTCTCAGGATAGGCGGCTGGATACTCTGCTTAGGCAGGTGTTTGAAGTAAAAGCTTTGATTTGTGGAGCTTGGGTGGCGAGGGCATGCCTTCGATGGTCACAGAGACTGTGAAAGCTCTACAGGTTGAGGAGGCGACCGAGAAAGTGGCTCGCATCGAATTGGGGGTGGCGTACTTGGCGGATAGCCAATATGATCTGATTAGAGGTTTGTCTAAAAAGTATGGCGTCGGTAGTGGTGGCTCTGAGATATCTCTGGCTCCGTAATGGGGCAGCAGATGCGGTCTCTAAGGTGTGACTAGGCAAGTTGCCCTTCAGAGGGAAGCTCCTCTTTGGGGAAGATCTGGAGAAGCTGGTTAAAGATTTAGGAGAGTCAAAGGGGGGCAGGTTGCCGGAGGACAAACAAAAGCAAGGCCTTCCCATGGCGCCCTCCAAGAGTCAACAGCGGGAGTTTCGGTGCTTTCGCCAATCGAGATTTGGTCAATTTCAGAGAGGGCGTTTCCAGTATAGATCCTCGGGGTTTCGAGGATTTTGGGGGGGCGGTCAGAGGTTTCGGGGCCCCTGCTTCCTCTAACATCAAAAAGCCACAATGAAGGGACACGGGTCCAGGCAGGATTGGTTCCGGTGAGAGGTTGCTTAAGAGATTTCTTTCCTGTCTGGGCCCAAATAACATCAGATTGATGGGTGTTGGGTGTTGGGAGTCGTGCAAAAAGGGTATGCGCTCGAGTTCCAACGTCCGGTGAGAGACGCTTTTGTTCGGTCCCCTTGCAGAACGCGATTGAGGGAAATGGTGATTTGGGAGATGTTGGACAGGTTGTTAGCACTCAGGGCAGTGGTACTGGTTCCAGTGGACCAGTGCGGCTGCGGTCGATACTCAGTATATTTTGTGGTGCCCAAAAAGGAAGGGGCATTGAGACCAATTCTGGATCTGAAAAAGGTAAACAGGTGCCTTTGGGTGTCTCATTTTCGCATGGAAACGTTGAGGTCGGTTATAGTGGCAGTTCGACAGGGCGAATTCCTCACATCGTTAGATCTCTCAGAAGCCTATCTCCACATACCGATCAGGTTGGAACTTCAACGCTTCCTTCGTTTTGCAGTGCCTATGGGGCACTACCACTTCCAAGCAATGCCATTTGGTTTGGCAACAGCTCCCAGGATGTTCACCAAGGTCATGGTGGTAGTGGTGGCAGTGTTGAGGAAGGAAGGGGTGTTAGTTCACCCTTACTTAAACGATTGGTTGATTCGAGCAAAGTCGAGACAGGAGAGCGGAAGGGCAACGCGCTGAGTAGTGTTTTTCCTTCAATCCCTCGGATGGGTAGTCAATGTAGCGAAGAGCAAATTGGTGTCGTCGCAGCAGATAGAATACTTGGGGGCGCGGTTCGACATGGACAGGGGCAGAGTGTACCTGCTGCAGGACAGGATTCAGAAATTAAGGGGCTTAGTCCAAGAGCTTCTGAAGAAACAGGCACCCTCGGCGTGGCAGTATTTGCAGCTCTTAGGGACAATGGCAGCCACGCTAGAGTTAGTACCGTGAGCCAGGACGCACATGAGAGCGCTGCTCAGGAGGTGGTCGCATCAATCCGATCAGTTGTCCCAGAAGTTGGTTTGTCCGCTAGAAGCGTGACAATCTCTGCAGTGGTGGCTCGTTCCGGGGTGTCTAGAGAAGGGAATGCCTCTCAAGGCTCCGAATTGGAAGGCGTTAACGACAGATGCCAATCTATTCAGCTGGGGGGCTCACTTGGAGGGCCAGTACGCACAAGACCAGTGAGCGGAACAGGAAAGGAGTTGGTCGATCAACAGGTTGGCGTTGAGAGCAGTTATGTTGGCTCTGAAAGCCTTTCAAAGACGTCTGCAGGGATCGGCGATTCGAGTATTGTCGGACAACGCCACGGCGGTGGCATACATCAGTCGACAGGGCAGCACCAGCAGTCTGGTGCTAGAAGAAGAGGCAGAGGGTCTGCTAAGTTGGGCTGAGTCGCACATAAAAGCGCTTTCAGCGGTACATGTAGCGGGAGCGGACAATGTGACAGCGGATTTTTTGAGTCGGGTCAAGGTGGACCCAGGCGAATGGGTCCTCAATCCGGGGGTTTTCGGCTTGTTGGTGCAATGCTGGGGGCTGCCGGCGATGGATCTCATGGCAACGTTAGAGTCAGCACAGGTGGAGAGATTCTTCAGTAGACGAAGAGAAAGGATATCCGAGGGTCTGGATGCTCTGATGCAACGATGGCCGGAAGAGAGCCTTCTGTATATATTCCCCCCGTGGGTGCTTATCGGTCGAGTTCTACAGCGCATAGAGAAGCACAGGGGGCTGATACTGCTAGTCATGCTGGATTGGTCAAGGAGACCTTGGTATGCTGACCTGGTGCGACTTCTGGTGGAACCCCCATGGAGGCTGCCGAACAGGAAAAATCTGCTGAGGGCAGGGTCCATTAAGTATGCCTCAGGTGGATCGGTTTTTGCTTACAGCGTGGCTCTTGAGAGGGCAAGGATGATGATCAAGGGATACTCGGTGGCGGTGATTTCTATGTTGCTGAGGTCTCGACGTCGGTCGACTTCAGTGGCGTACATTAGGGTTTGGCGCCTTTTGAATCCTGGTGTGAGGATAAGCAGTGGAGAGCGTTAAAGGCCACAATACCACAGGTTTTTGTGTTTTTGCAGGATGGATTTGATAAAGGCCTAGTGGCAGCTATGCTTAGGATGCAGCTGGCAGCACTATCTTGTTTTAGGGAGAAGGTGCAAGGGATATAGCTTGGAACTCATCCGGATATGAAGCGGTTTTTAAGAGCGACTTCCTTGTTGAGGCCTCCCTGCCGGGTTTTGGTGCCGGGCTGGGATCTGAACATTGTGCTGGAGGCGCTGGTAGGAGCGTCGTTTCAGCCGTTGGCGAAGGAAACATTAAAAGATCTCACTCTCAAGGTGGTGTTCTTGGTAGCTATTGCTTCAGCAAGGAGGATTTCCGAACTGCAGACGTTGTCCTATCGAGAACCCTTTTTGTCCCTTGATAGCAAGAGGGTAGTGTTACGGACGGTTCCTTCCTTTTTGCCTAAGGTGGTGTCGTCTTTTCATGTTAATCAGGTGGTATCCTTGCCAGTCTTTGAGAGGACAAGGAAGGATAAGAATAAAGTCAGTTTGCACAGGTTGGATATCAGCAGGGTGCTGAAGAGATACTTGGACAGAACAGCAGTGTTTCGCAAGACGGACAGATTGTTTGTGCTGTTTGGTGGATCCCAGCGTGGGGAGCCAGCATCTAAAGCGTCTATTGCTAGGTGGATTAAGGAAACTATTGCATCAGCGTATCTGTTGAAAGGCAGAGTAGTGCCGAGTGGGTTGAAAGCTCATTCGACAAGGGCTCAAGCAGTTTCATGGGCAGAAGTCAGCTTGGTTCCAGTGGTGGACATCTGCAGGGCGGCGACGTGTTCGTCTTTGCATACCTTTTGTCAAGCATTACAGGATTGATGTTCAGGCGGAAGGGGATTCTAGGTTTGGATCGGCGGTTCTTCAGGCTGGTCTGGCAGGCCCCTCCCATTAAGGTGTTCACTGCTCTGTTTGTTACATCTCCAGAGGTTTGGGACTAGACTGGAGGGATGATAAGGAAGGTGAAATTAGACTTACCTGCTAATTGTTCCTTAAGGAACTCCAGTCTAGTCCCGCATCCCTCCCTGATATGGCCTGCAGGTGGTGGGCCTGAAGCTGAAAGTACCATGGTTACAGGAGCAGCACAGTGGCTAGTCGGACCTTAGTTTAGGTCGAAGGTTGCGGACGTGTGTCTGTATGTGTGTGCGTCCGCAGAGTTGTCTTCTTCAGAAGGAAGAGCCTCATGGAGGAGCTCAGGAGAAGGTGGAGCACACTTATCGGGTACTCGGGGCAGGGGGGGGGGATTGAGTTGAAGTTATCAATGATGTTTAGTTTGGACTTAAAGTTTATCTGTTTATGATCTGCTTACTTATTGCTCTGGTGAGTCTGCTTTGTCAATAGATTACTGAATCATGGAGGCGGTCCCTGGACTACTTCTACTACTGTCACTAAAGATTGTGACATGCTCAGTCTCAAAGCTGTGGGAGGATGTACTTTCCAGAGGTTTGGGACTAGACTGGAGTTCCTTAAGGAAGATCAATTAGCAGGTAAGTCTAATTTCACCTTCTATTCCAAGTAGCTATATATCACAAGTGTTCCTGACTAGTAGACCTTATATGAACTGAGGGCACACCCAGATATGTGGTTTTTTTTTTTTTTTTAAAGCAGACTTTTTACCTAAAAAGAAAATATTCCCTTCCTAAGCGTCCCTCCAGTCCAGTCCCTTTCCTCTGGTTGTGCCCCCCTTCCAGGCAGCATGGAGACTGAGCACGTCATCTTTCTGATGACCCTAGGATATAAATACCACTGGCAGCTCCCACCAGCTCCAGTATGCTCAGTCTCCAAGCAGGTGGAGGGAGTCAGTAAGCCAGGGGATAGGCTTACTAGAGAGACTTTTAGGAATTAATGGGGTTTTTTGGTGTTCCTTTATTTCATTTATTGCATTTTCTGCAAAAGTAAGCAACATCGGGCTGGAGCAGGGCTGAAGAGTGACATCACTACTGCCTTTAGAATCAGCTGTTATCTGTGCTGATTGAGCAGGGCAAGACTGATTGCTCCACTACACACAGCTGATGACTGTTTTTAAAAGTAAGCAACATTGGGCGGGCCCGCACCTGGCAGGCCTGCGCCTGAGGGCCTCGCTAGAGGGCCCTTTGGCTTGGTCCTTAGGCGCGGGACGATTTTGCGCGATATCGGAAGCTCTAACTGACTTGAATAACCCTCTAGAAACCTCAGGGTAAGCCATTAAGATGATAATTTTTACATAACATATTCGGCTTTACTTTGTACTGGAACTTAAATAATCCACAATCTCCTGTATCTAAAGAACCCACAGTAAGAATATAAACCACAATAATATCCTCCGCTCAAAGTCTTAATAGATACTAACAAGTAATCTACAGAAAACAATCTGTCTTGATAACTTCTTACTTTAAATAGTTTTAATAGCTGCAAACATGCATACAATTTACCAATTCGTTCTTCTATATTTCAATATGATATTCTCCAGGACCAAGCAGGAAGTCAGTCCTCACATATGGGTGACATCGACGTAGATGAAGCCCCTGCGGAGCATTTCCCCAGCTTTCCAAGAAAGCCTTTGGGAATGCAGGCACGCATGCGCGGTTCCCTTCCCGCCTAAAGGTGCCATCTTGCTCAGTTTCTCTTTTTCTGTGAAGCCCACCGGACGTGTGTCCTAGTCCTCCCGGAAAATAGTTAGATTTTTTGGCGATTCCTTAGCTATTTTTTCTCCGGTTCGATGCCGGTTCCTCTCCCGCCGGGTTCGGTACACCGGTATCGAGCCCGATCTTCTTTTTTCGGTTTTTGCCCTTCGTGGCTGGCGTTTGCGCCCTTTTTTTCTTTTTCCCTGGAAGGCCGGTCCTTTGACCTCGCGGGGACTCTTTTTTTTTTTCCCCGATGGCTTCCAGTGGGTTCAAAAAGTGTGATCGGTGCAAGAAGCTAATGTCTCTCACCGACACAGACGACTGCTGCCTTCGGTGCCTCGGTCCTGACCACGATCCTAAGACGTGTGGACCATGTGGAAAAATGTCTTCCAAGGCACTTCGAAGTCATAAGAACCTAAGATATGCCATACTGGGTCAGACCAAGGTCCATCAAGCCCAGTATTCTGTTTCCAACAGTGGCCAATCTAGGTAATATGTACCTAGCAGTTTCCCCAAGGGACACAGGTTCCACAATGCTTGTATTGGTTCAAGCATTGATATCCTGGGTCCCTTCTTAATAATGGTTTATGGACCTTTCCTCCAGGAACTTGTCCAAACCTTTTTTAAACCCAGCTACACTAACAGCCTTTACTACATCCTCCGGTAACAAATTCCAGAGTTTGATTACACGTTGAGTGAAAAAAATATTTTCTTTTATTAGTCTTAAATAGTTTACCCTGTAGCTTCATTGCATGTCCCCTAGTCTTTCTATATTCTGATAAGGTAAACAATCGATCTACGTCTACCCGTTCCACTCTGTTCATTAATTTATAGACTTCTATCATATTTCCCCTCAGCCGTCTCTTTTCCAGGTTAAAGAGCCCTAACCTTTTTAGCCTTTCTTCATAGGAGTATCCTTCCATCCCCTTTACCATTTTGGTGGCTCTTCTCTGAACCTTTTCTAAAATCGCTATATCCTTTTTAAGATACGGCGACCAGAATTGCACACAATATTCAAGGTGCGGTCTCACCATGGAACTATATAGAGGCATTATAATATCTTTTGTTTTATTTTCCATTCCTTTCCTTATCATACCTAGCATTCTATTTGCTCTCTTGGCCGCTGCTGCACACTGGGCCGAGGGTTTTAACATGGTATCCACAATGACGCCTAAATCTTTTTCCTGGGTGGTAGTTCCTAATGTGGAACCTTGCATCGTGTAACCATAGTTTGGGTTGTTCTTCCCTAGGTGCATAACCTTGCACTTGTCCACATTAAATTTCATCTGCCATTTTGATGCCCAGTCTTCCAATTTATCAAGATCCTCTTGCAATTTTCCACAATCCTCTTGGGTTTTAACAACTTTAAATAGTTTTGTGTCATCTGCAAATTTGATAACCTCACTCGTTATTCCACTTTCCAGGTCATTTATGAATATGTCAAAAAGCAGCGGACCCAGCACAGATCCCTGGGGTACACCACTATTCACCTTTCTCCATTGGGAAAATTGGCCATTTAGCCCTACCCTCTGCTTTCTATCTTTTAACCAGTTCCTGATCCACAATAGTACACTGCCTCCTATCCCATGACTCTTTAGTTTTGCCAAAAGTCTCTGATGAGGGACCTTGTCAAAGGCTTTCTGAAAGTCCAGATACACAATATCAACCGACTCACTTTTGTCCACCTGATTATTCACTCCTTCAAAAAAACATAACAGATTAGTAAGACAAGATCTTCCTTGTCTAAAGCCATGTTGGCTGTCTCCCATTAGGTCATGACTATCTACATGCTGAGTAATTTTATTCTTTATGATGGTTTGTACCATTTTTCCCGGTATTGACGTCAGGCTCACCGGTCTGTAGTTTCCCGGATCACCCCTGGAACCCTTTTTAAAAATTGGTGTTACATTGGCGATCCTCCAATCTTCAGGTATTAGAGATGATTTTAATGATAGTTCACAGATTACTAATAGCAGGTCTGCAGTCTCATATTTCAGTTCTTTCAACACCCTTGGATGTATACCATCCGGCCCAGGTGATTTGCTACTCTTCAGTTTATCTAATAGTTGTAATACATCTTCCCGATGTATCGATATTTCCTTCAATTGTTCCGCACCTTTAAATACCACTTCAGTCATGGGTAACATCCCTACATCTTCCTCAGTAAAGACCGAAGCAAAGAATTCATTCAGTCTCTCCGCTATCGCCTTGTCGCCTCTTAGTGCTCCTTTAACCCCTTTATCATCTAATGGACCAACTGACTCTCTCACAGGTTTTTTGCTACGAATGTACTTGAAAAGGTCTTTACTTCGCGTTTTTGCTTCCGCAGCAAGCTTCTTCTCAAATTCTCCCTTTGCCTGCCTTATCAATGCCTTGCATTTGACTTGCCAGTGCTTGTGCTGTTTCCAGGTTTCGTCGTTTGGCTCTTTTTTCCATTTCCTGAAAGATGCTTTTTTGGCTACAGCCTCTCTGACCTCACCTTTAAACCATGCTGGCAGTTTTTTGGACTTCCTTCAACTTTTCTTAAAGCGTGGAATACAGCTGGTCTGGGCTTCCAAGATAGTATTTTTCAACAACAGCCAAGCCTGATGTATGTCTTTAGCACCAAAAGGAAAAACTTTTTTCTGACTCTGCCTCCGGTCGGGCCCGGACCTCGTCTGAGGCCTCGGCATATCGGGAATCGGATCCCGAGCACTGTCGGTGTCCTCGGACAGGGGATCCCCCGACCGGGAACGAAAGAGGAAGAAGCGGCTTGCGAGGGCGTCGTCGGAAGAGGTCCCTGGCTCCTCGAGAGCTAGGTCTCAGACCCCCGACCGTCGCCCCGGGTCCGTGGAACAGGAGAAGCCTCCCAAAGTACATTGAGTGGAGCCGGAGTCTGCTGGACATGTAAGTCCTGTAGTCCTCATGGACTCTCCTCGCAGAGAGCCGACGTCGGGTCCGGTGCTGCTGGGGCCTGAGTCAGGGGCTGCTGAGTCTCCAGAGCTGGGTCTCAGGCTGACAGCCTTGGAGAACAGTCTGTCTGCCTTCATGGAACAGCAGCGGGCACTGATGGCCGGCCTGTCTGGCACATCTGCCCCGACCACCGGGACATCGACATCGAAGTCGACCCCGGAGACCGAGCCGATACTCGAGACCATAAAGGCTCGAGGTTGACCTCGGTCGCGGTGTCCCTCGACCTCCCGTTCGGGACCGAGGGCGTCGATGCCGGTGCCTTCGGTGTCGGGGTGGGTGCTCACAGGCCCCGCGCTGTCGGACCCCGATTCCTCATCGGACGAGTCCGCCTGGGAGACGGAGGATGAGGAGTCCCCCGACACCTTCCGGACTCGGTGCGTCCCGTCGGACCCACCGCAGTCTGAGCCCTGGAGTAGATCCCCCTCCCCCCCCCCGGAGGATACCCGGTTTTCGGAGTTCGTCCGGGATATGGCCATAGCGTTGGCTATCACTGTGGACCCCGAGGAGGAGCCTTGAGCCGAGGAGCTCAAGGCCCTACAGTACGACTCTTCTCCGAAGGAGGCCTTTACTGTTCCGGTTCCTCCGATGCTGTAACGGCTCCTCTTCCGGATATGGGAGGCACCGGCCTCGGCGCCAGTTCTAAGCAAGCGGGTCGATTCGATTTATCGACTCCGGAAGAGTCCTGGCTTTCAGAAGGCGCAGCTACCACACCATTCCATGGTGGTGGAATCGACCATGCATCGCCTGAAAAGTCAGAAGATGCACTCCGCGGTGCCCCCTGGCAGGGAGGCCCGGAACCTCGATGGTTTTGGTAAAAAGTGCTTCCAGGGCTCGATGCTTGCTTGCCGTGTCCAGTCTTACCAGCTGTACATGGGCATGTACTTGCGAGACCTGGCCAAGGAGCTGGCCGGGTTCTCTGCTTGTCTCTCCGGGGAACCCTTGCAGAGGTTCAAGTCCTTGTCCTCGGGGATCCGGGAATGCTCCAAGTTTGTCCCGCGCTGCCTACGATGGCTTCGAGGCTTCGGCCCGTGTTGCGGCAACCGGCATCGCGGCTCGACGCCAGGCATGGCTGCAGTCATCGGACCTCGAACACAAAGAGGAGCAACCTCCTGCAGGAAGTACTAGAAGACACAAGGAGCAGGAGATGATGGAAGACAAGGGTCTTTATTGTGCAAAGGGAACCCTTTGCACAATAAAGACCCTTGTCTTCCATCATCTCCTGCTCCTTGTGTCTTGCAGTCATCGGACCTCGAGCCATGGGTTCAGGACAAGTTGGTCGATGTCCCTTGTCGAGGTGAGAACCTTTTTGGTAAGCCCATGACCGAGAAGGCTGCACAGCTCGAAACCGAGCACCTCACGACGACAAGGCTGTCTAGGAAGACTTCTGCCCCTTATCACAAAAAGAAGGGCTCGGGTAAAAAGCCCTTTTACCTGAGGAAGGGCACTGCCTACAAACAGTACCCACAGTACCAGGCTGCCCAAGCTGCCCCTCAGGGTCAGCAAGCCAAGGGGCAGGGTAATGGGCCCCGTAGGCAGAGGACCCCCAAGCCTCCGGCCCCTGCTCCCACTCAGCAGGGTGGGGTTTTTTGACTCCTTAGGCATAGCCTCTCCGTCCCTGCTCTCCCAACACTGCACTGTAGGTCGCCTCGCCCTGTTTGCCCACCAGTGGCCACTCATCACTGGAGACAGTTGGGTGTTAAGCATAGTCCACAAGGGCTATCTACTACACTTCCAACAACTGCCTCCTCCATACTTTCCAGGGGAGCCTCCAAGGCCTCCCCTGCACACAGATCTTCTCCTTGAGGAGCTCCAAGGTCTGTTGGTGGACAGGGCGGTGGAGCCTGTGCCTCCCCACTTGCAAGGTCAGGGGTTCTACTCCAGGTATTTCCTGGTACCGAAAAGAACCGGTGGCCTTCGACCTATTCTAGACCTCAGAAACCTCAACAAATTCCTAGAGAAGGAAAAGTTCAAGATGCTTACTCTTGGAACACTTCTGCCCTACCTCCAGCAGGGAGATTGGCTATGCTTATTGGATCTAAAGGATGCGTACACTCACATCCTCATTCATCCAGACCACAGAAAGTACCTCAGGTTCATTGTGGGAGGAAACCATTATCTGTATAGCGTACTGCCTTTTGGCCTCACCTCCACTCCCAGGGTCTTTACCAAATGCCTGGCAGTGGTGGCGGCCTACCTAAGAAATCAGGGAGTCTTTGTCTTCCCCTATCTGGACGACTGACTCATAAGAGGTCAGACGTGCCAGGAGGCCCGACATGCTACCTTCAGAACTATTGCTCTTCTTCAAAGACTGGGGTTTGTAATAAACTTCGCAAAGTCCACTTTGCTCCCCTCCCAGAACTTGGAGTTCATAGGGGCAAGGTTGGACTCTCTGCTGGCAAAGGCATTCTTGCCAGAAGACAGAGCCCAAAGACTGATAAACTTAGTAAACCAATTTCTCAGCCGGTCACTGGTCTCCGCCAGACTCTGCCTGAGGCTTCTTGGCCACATGGCTTCGACAGTACATGTGACCCTCAATGCCAGGCTCCATATGAGGCCTGCACAGTGGTGCCTTCGGACTCAGTGGTCACAGGCCACAGGCAGCCTCAGAGACAGGATAAGGGTGTCCAGACAATTTCTGAACTCCCTCAGCTGGTGGCTGCACCCACCCAATCTGTTGCAAGGGGTACCTTTTCAGATTCCTGGGTTCACAGTGGTGTTGACCACGGATGCCTCCCTGCAGGGTTGGGGAGCTCATTGTCTAGGCAAGTGCACCCAGGGCCTGTGGTCTCCCTGGGAAGCCGCACAGCAAATCAATCTACTGGAACTCAGGGCTATTCGGTTAGCCCTCAAGACTTTCTCTCCAACCCTGGCTCATCAGTCTGTCCTAGTTCAAACAGACAACCAGGTAGCCATGTTTTATGTGAACAAGCAGGGCGGAACTGGGTCCAGGCTCCTTTGTCAGGAAGCACAGGACCTTTGCTTGTTTGCCCTCAAGCACAACATGCTCCTCAAGGCTGTGTACCTCCCTGGCCAGGAAAACTACCTGGCCAATAGGTTGAGCAGGATTCTGCAGCCCCACGAGTGGCAGCTCCATCCTTTGGTGGTTCAGAGGATTTTCCTGAAATGGGGACTTCCATCCATAGATCTGTTTGCCATTCCCCTGAACAAACAGCTGCCAAAGTTCTGCTCCAGACAACCGCATCCTCTGCGGAGAGCGGCAGATGCTTTTCTGATCCCATGGTCTCAGGGCCTCCTGTATGCGTTTCCTCCCACGCCCTTGGTGGCCCGAACCTGTTCAAGATTCTTCAGGACAAGGCCTCGGTCCTACTGGTAGCTCCCAGGTGGCCGAGACAGCCTTGGTTTCCACTTCTGCTTCAGCTGGCAGTGGCCCCCCCACTGCCTCTGGGGTTGCAACCCTACCTTCTCTCTCAGGATCAGGGTTCCCTTCTGCACCCCAATCTCAAAGCTCTCAATTTGATGGCCTGGGGGCTGCAAGGGTAGTTTTAGCTCCCTGGGGCCTCCCTCAGGAAGTTGAAGAGGTTGTCCTAGCCTCTAGGAAACAGTCCACTAGGAAAACCTATGCTCTTAAATGGAAAAGGTTTTCTGTGTGGTGTCAGCTACGTATAGAGGATCCCTTCTCCTGTACTGTACCAGTAGTGCTTCAGTACTTACTGCACTTATCAAATCAGGGACTTATGTCCAATTCTGTTCGGGTCCACCTCTCAGCTCTAGCAGCTCACCACTCATTAGTGGAAGGACATTCTCTGTCGGTTCACCCCTTGGTGTCCCGCTTTCTCAGAGGCTTGCTTTTGCTCAAGCCTCCAATCAGTCCTCCTGCTCCTGAGTGGGAGTTGAATGTGGTCTTGCAGCAACTAACTCGCCCACCTTTTGAGCCGATGGCTACTTGCCCTCTACGCTTCCTATCCTGGAAGACACTCTTCTTGCTAGCCCTAACCTCGGCCAGGCGAGTGAGTGAGCTTCGGGCCCTAGTCTGTGACTGGCCTTACACCCGCTTCTATAGGAACAGGGTAGTCCTTAGGACTCATCCAAAGTTCCTCCCTAAAGTTGTCTCCTCCTTCCACCTTAACCAAGAGGTGGTTCTTCCAACATTCTTCCCTAGGCCTCGTGCAAGCCAGGCTGAAGCAGTTCTGCATACCCTGGACTGTAGGAGGGCCTTATCCTTCTACCTGGACCGTACGCAGGGGCATAGAAGGGCTACTCAGCTCTTCATATCTTTTGACCCTAATAATTTGGGGTTAACTGTGTCCAAGCGTACCTTGTCCACCTGGGTGGCTGACCTTCCTTTGCAGGGTCGGGTCACGGCCCATCGTATCAGGGCAATGGCTGCCTCAGTGGCTCACCTCCGCTCTGAACCGTTGGTGGACATCTGTAGGGCTGCAACTTGGTCCTCAAGCCAAACGTTTGCAGCCCATTACTGTCTGGAGAAGGAGTCCCGTAGGGACAGTGCTTTTGGCCAGGCAGTACTCCGGAATCTCTTTGAGGTTTAGGCAACTCCTGCTCTCCAGCCCTCCGTTGGGCTACCAGTGGAGGTTCTGTCAGTGAAAAGCCTTTCTTTGATGCTGGGACTAGAGGGAGTTCTCTTGTTCAGCCTGGGTTCCCTGGTAGCCCAGAGCTAGGGAGTCACCCATATGTGAGGACTGACTTCCTGCTTGGTCCTGGAGAAAGAGTAGTTACTCACCTGTAACAGGTGTTCTCCAGGAGCAGCAGGAATCAGTCCTCACAACCCTCCCTCCTCCCCTGGGAGTTGCAGTTGTACATAGTTTATTTTTACATTTTTGTGTGCTGTTTTTAGCTATGTCATTTGACTGAGCAAGATGGCACCTTTAGGCGGGAAGGGAACCGCGCATGCGTGCCTGCATTCCCAAAGGCTTTCTTGGAAAGCTGGGGAAATGCTCCGCAGGGGCTTCATCGACGTTGATGTCACCCATATGTGAGGACTGATTCCTGCTGCTTCTGGAGAACACCTGTTACAGGTGAGTAACTACTCTTTCCTCACCTAACAGACTCTACCCAACAATTTAATACCAAACCCTTTAATACCTATGCACGCGAGTAATAATAACCTCAATAAACAGAAACTCTATAGAAATAAAAACAAAAGACCAACCAAGATTTCTTTCCTCCCATCCAAACCTACCAAAAATAATCCAACTCTTAATTCCCCCATTTGTTTTGTACTAATTAATGCAAGATCTGTAAAAAAACAAGCTAAACGCTATATATGATTACATCATAGACCAAAAAATTGATATTATGTGCATAACGGAAACTTGGTTATAATTCCACCACCTCTTTTGTGCTCTCTATGACAAGTAAACGCTTCAAAGTCATGAGGAGTAATTTGATTGATAATAACCTGGTCTGTATCTTTTAATCATTGCATGTAAAACTTTCAAATTTAAAACTGTTATCAATAAGTCATCTGATACAAATTCAATGGTGATATCTAATCACCATCTCAGTATTTGTCTTGCTTACAGACCACCCAATGCCGCAAAAGATCAACTGTCAGCAATCCTTGAATTAATTTGTTCACACAGCTTGCCCCGTAAACCATGAATTGTTTTGGGTGACTTCAATTTCAGTTCCTTACCGCCTAAGGAATCTAAAGCCTTCCTAAAAGCTTTGGACTCTTTAGATTACAAACAGGTAATTACTCTACCAACACATCAACATGGTACTATTCCAGATATGATTTTCCACCCAAAGCTTCTTACTGCTCTAAACCAAATCTCAATTTCAAAAATATCTCCTGTGCCATGGTCAGATCATTATGTGATATCTATTACTTTACATTTAAAACCTCCTTCTCACCAATTAGAAACTAATTGTAAAACAAGAAAATTTAGAGCCTTTCATAAAGAAAATTTCATAGCAGATGTCATTCCTCACTTGCACCAGGATTGTATTAATTTAGATGCTGCAATAGACAACTGGAATAAAGTCGTTTCTGATGCCTCAGTAAATCTCAACAGAGGCAAGGCACAGGTATGTAGAAAGAATAACGCACCATGGTACTCAAATGATATCAGAGAGGCAAAACGTATACTAAGAAATTTGGAACGTAAATGGAGACAGAGCAAATCTCAGCATACAGAGTTTTTATATAAGGTGAAGCTAATTGAATATAACAATTTGATAAATCACAGGTCTGCAAAAAAATTTTTTTCGAGAGCTGTTTTGGTTATTCCACGTAATCTTTATGTTTTTTGGTGCGCTGAATCCTAAAATGACCTCCATTTTGTCATAGGACATCACGTTTCCTGACAATTTAGGTAACTATGTTAAATAAGGCAATACCTCAAAATAAATGGAAATAGACTTATAAAATTAAAGTTCTATTACAATATTTTCATGAAAATCCTTTTTTGAACTGAAATGAGCTCACCTACACACACTAAACTCGATTCTTCTTCCTTGTTAGGCTCCTCTTGGTGCATTTACACTTGTGAGTAGCATCTGGAATGTCTCTCTGAAGCATCCAAGAGTAGTCTGCCATCATTGTAATGCTCCATTTTCCCTGGTATCTCCTTTCCATCTCTTTAATGTCTTGATGGAATCGTTCACCTTGTTCCTCACTCACAGCTCCCAAATTTTCAGGAAAGTAGTCAAGGTGGGACTGGAGGAAATGCACTTTCAAACTCATCAGGCAACCTAAAGCTTGAAATGCTTTCAGCATTCGTCCGACGATCTTTTTGTAGTGAGGATCTTTGTTATTGCCTAAAAATTTCTGTACGACTTCTTTAAATGTAATCCACCCTTCTATTTGAGGATCCGTCATGGTATTGACAAACTCTTGATCAACTATAAGCTTTCTAATGCCTGGTCCGACGAACACACCTTCCTTCAATTTTGCCTCCAACAGGCCTGAAAACTTGGTGACCAAGTATTTGAAGCATTCTCCATCTCTTGGAAGTGATTTTACAAATTGCTTCATCAATCCCAATTTTATGTGGAGAGGTGGTAGAAGATCTTTATGGGAAGGTACCATAGTTTCTCGGAGGACATTTTTTTCACCGACTGTTAGCACCCTCAGCTGCCAACTCTTCTTGGTCCAGTGATTTTGTCGGTCTCGACTCTCCCATAGACACAGAAAACAAGGATATTTGGTATACCCAGCTTGTTGCCCGAGCAGCATGCACAAGACCTTCAAGTCCCCACACACTTGCCAACCATGGTCTTCATATTTATGTTTACGAAGAACCAATTCCAAGTTCTGGTAGGTTTCCTTCAAGTGTACGGAATGACCTACAGGTATGGAAGCGTAAAAACCGTTGTGGAGTTAAAACTGCTTTGAGACTTCTTTTTGAAGAATCTATAAAAAGACGCCATCGCTCTGAATCATATTGGATTTTAAACTGACCCATCAGACCTTCAACATTGATGCAATAAACCAACTTGTCTTCCTGGGCGAAGTAAGGAACAAACTCCTTTTCACGATATCTGAACCATGAAGAATGACACTCCTGGCAACAATAAATTCCTGTTTTTTAGTCTTGATCCGAGTAACTCAGCGGCATCTTTGGGAAGATTCAAGTCTCTTACCAAATCATTCATCTCCTCCTGAGAAAACAATTTTGGTCTTGTATCATCTTCAAAGTCAGAACTTGATTCGTCATCTGGTTCAGGTATGACTTCACCTTCATCGGAGCTAGGTATCTCTTCCAAGGTAGCAGGGGGCTTGGGTACTGGTATATCTGTGCCATGGGGGATGGGACGAATTGCCGAGTGAAGATTGGGGTATGAAATGGAATGCTTCCATTTGGAATTAAACCGTTTCACATCGCATGACCAAAAGTAACAGTTGTCACTATGGTTCTTTTGCTCTCGCCATACCATAGGAATCCCATAACGGAAAGATTTTTTTCTTACCCTTGAACCAGTTTTGGAGGTCCTCAACATACCGTTTGCACACTTTGAGGCTTCCAGACTTTATCTTGATCTCCAATTTTTAGTCCAAAGTATGCAAAGAATACTTTTTTCACAAAGTCTGTAATATTCTGCTGTTGCTTCAACACTGTATATTCACCACAGATGAAACAGAAACTGTCTGGCGAATTAATACACTTTCGCGGAGCCATAACATAATGGTTGAAGAATGACGAGCTAACACAAATTGTGATGAAAAAGTGTGAACAGCCTAGAACCAAGAACCTGATGATGATTCGTGCACAAGTGTGGCATGCAGGAGAGAGCAGCTCTATGTCTGTACACGAGACGTCACAGTGCTGGCCACGCCCCCCTGCACTGACTGGGGCTGCTGCTATCTGCCCTGTGTCTCCCTCCCACTGGATTCTTCAGGAAAGATTAACCCCTTCTACCATTAGAAGCACGGACTTAAAGCTTGCTTAGCTTATGTATATATTGCTGACCATCAGATTTACAGTGCTATATTTTTTTTTATATAACTCGGACAACCCCTTTAAGGTTTTTTTGGCATTTTATATCTTAAATGCACTTATGTGAATTAATTAATAGTAATTTGAATTAATTAACAGTAATTTGAAAAAATTTGATAAATTTGAAGACAATTTTGCATGTTGTGGCAAATCATGACGTCCAGGAGTTTTTTCAATATTTTATTTGTTTTCAGCACACCAAAATACATGGAAATTAGATGAAAATAATCAAAGAGCTTTTTAGTCGCAGACCTATAATCGCAAACAACAATACCAAACAAACTTAATTTTGAAATCTGCTAATAAACCAAGGGAATTATTTTATATTGTGAAACAGCTTACCAAAAACAACTCTCCTTGTCAAAATCACCAGATAGATCCTCAAGAATATGCAAGCTACTTAATAGATAAAAACGGAAATCAATTAACCTCTATAATATCTTCACAGCCTAATCAATTAACGACAAAGATACTCTCTGATTCCAGACACCTTTGGTCTAATTTTTCAATGCCAACAAAAAACCAAATTGAAAATATAATAAGTACAATTAATACAACAACCTCCCCAACTGATCCATGCCCAGTAGAATGGATTAAAAGTGCAAAGAGTCAAGTAAGCTGCCATCTAGTCAAATTTGTAGAACTTTCACTAAAACAAGGTTCTTTACCTCCTGTCCTCAAAAGAGCCTCAATTAGACCAATCTATAAAGGAAATTCATTAAGCACCTCTGGACCTAAATCATACCGTCCAATTTCTAGTTAACCTTTTATCTCCAAGGTTATAGAGAAAGTAGTATGGGGCAATTACAAGATCACATTGACTCATATGCTCCACTGTATCTACACCAACATGGTTTCAAACCATTTCATAATGTAGAAACTCTTCTTATTTCTTTATTTAATAACCTCTTAATGGGTCTAGATAAGAAAAATAGTGTTTTTCTTTTAATATTTATTGACATTTCAGCAGCTTTTGACACAGTCTCTCATCCTTTAATGCTTCAACGTTTAGAAGATATTGGACTATGCGACAACACACTTAAATGGTTTACATCCTATTTGAATAATCGTACGCAAATAGTAAAATGTGGAGACAAAAAATAATCTCAAATCCCAATTACACAAGGCGTACCACAAGGGTCAGCATTATCATCAATCCTTTTTAACATCTATATTCAACCTATATGTAAAATTATTCAACAATATGGAATAAATTACCATCTATACGCTAATATTATGATCTACACTGCAGTTAACCAGAATACATTTGACACAGAAATAATTAACTGTTAGCTGTGAGCCAATTGTTCATATCAGTCAAACAACTTTAAAATAAACCCAGATAAAACAAAAGCGTTCATTTTTAATAATCAGAACTTAATAACTCCTGAAGAAATCAATATACTAAACAAACCCATAAAGGTCAGCGAGGAAGTAAAATACCTTGGTATAATCATAAACATATTAACTTAAAATCCCATATAAATAAAATTACAGCTAGAGTATACCATCGTTTAAAGATCATTAGGAACCTCAAGCCAATTTTACAACTAAATCACTTTCGAACGGTATGTCAAGCAGTTATAACACCACTCCTCGACTTTGGAAATATCCTATCTCCAGGAACAAGCAGGAATGAGTCTTCACATATGGGTACGTCGGTACCGACAGAGCCTGCGCGGGAACGCTCCCCAGCGTCCAATCAGAAAGCTTTTGGGAGCATCCCACAGCACCTGCGTGCTGCCTTCCCGCCTTTCCAACTGTTTCTCCTCAGTTGTTCTTTTTCCGCGGAGCCAGCAGGTCGTGTTCCTGTCACCGCAGAAGAATTTCCTTATTTTTTTCTTTATTTCTTTTCTGTCGCATCTGCCTTCCTCGACGCTATACCGGTACCGCCAGTTCGTATTCTTTTCTTTAAAAAAAAAACAAAAAAACTTTTTTTTTTCCATTTATTTTTCTTCAGGTGTACTTCAGTTTTGGGCCTTAGGCCCAAAACCCTTTTCCTTAAATATGGAAAAGCCTGCCTCAGGATTTAAGAAGTCCACAAAATGTGACGGTACTATCTCCGTCACCGACACCCTTGACTGGTGTCTAAAGTGTTTAGGCCCTGACCATTCCATTACATATTGTGTGTCCTGTTCCATGATGTCTAAGAGAGGTCGACAGAACCGAGCTGCCAAGCTCAGTCCCTATTTCCCTCTGATGCAGCTTCGGTGGCATCGACGTCTTCCAGGGCTGCTTCTTCCTCACATGGATCTCAGGTAACTAAACATAAATCCAGCCGGTCCTCGAAGGGCAAATCTCCTTCTAAGCATCGAGATGCCCCTGGCCTTGCCCTCGAGGATTCTGCATCGGCAAAATTACCCCGGCGGGAGGCTTCGGCCTCTAAAGCATCGTCATCGGGGTTCCAGGATGATCTAGATGGCGTGGCCTCAACAGATCTCCTGGTGCCATGCTCTGGGGTACCGGTGGCTTCCACCGGTACCGACTTCCAGGCATTGGCGGCGTTGATGGATACGCAGTCTGGCTGCTTTCCTTGTGGCATTGACGCCCATGGTACCGCAACAGACTACTCCGCCGGTACCAGCTCCGGTATCGCCATCGGCACCGATTCCGGTACCGGAGGCATCGACATCGGCATCAGTGTCCGCCATGCCGGTACTCTGCCCTCTGCAGCCCTCCGGTACCGATACCGATCCCAGTCGTTAGGGGTATCGGGCTTTGCAAGAGCATCCCGACAGACGGTACTTCGATTCCTCTGAGGACTCTGAGGAGTCTGTTGATGCAGCGATGCTTCTTCCACAGGAGGAGTCCTCTCCTAAACGAAGGATGTCTCCTCCAGAGGACTTGTCTTTTCAAGACTTTATCAGAGAGGTGGCTTGGGGCCTCTCTATTACAGTAGCCCCAGAGTCAGAGCCTAGAGCTAAGGAGTTAGATATTTTACAATATCCTAAAACTCCTAAGGAGACAGCTACCTTGCCTATTCATGAGATTCTGTATGATCTCATGTTAAGGATGTGGGAAGCACCTCTAACCACCTCTCCTCATTCTCGCAGGTTGGACACCATGTATCGTGTCCCTCCTTGTCCTGGTTTCCATAAAACTCAGCTTCCTCACCACTCTATTGTGGTTGAGTCTGCAATGAGAAAGATTAGACGTGCCAAGAGACAAGCCTCTAATCCTCCAGGACGTGAATGTAGAACCCTGGATGCTTTTGGTAGAAGAGTCTTCCAAGCTTCCATGCTTGCTGCGAGAATTAATTCTTATAGTCTCTACATGGGAATGTTCTTAAAAGAAGTCACTGACCATTTGCAGACTTTAAGTCCTTTTATGTCTGACAGTAAAAGGCAAGAATTTCTCACTGGGCTCAAACATGCCCAGGATATCTCCAAATTCTCCAACCGTGCAGCTTTCGACTCCTTTGAATGCGTAAGCAGAGCCTCAGCTATAGCTATAGGTGCACGTAGGATTGCTTGGCTTAAAGCATCTGATTTGGAGATCTGGGTCCAAGATGAATTAGGAAATATCCCTTGTACAGGTGAGAATCTGTTTGGTAAGGATTGGCAAGCAAAAGCCAATCAGATGGATGCTGAAAATTCTGCTTTGGATAGACTATCCAAATCTACTGCTGCTCCTGCTAAGAAAAGGTTGTTCAAGAAAACATTTTTTCTAAAAAGGGAAGATCCTATCCTGCTTATAGTCAGAGAGCATCTTCTGCAGCTCAGTTCCCTTCCAAACATCAGCAGTCCTCCAAACAGACCAAGGCAAAGGCTGCGAGGCCTGCTCCAGCCCAGCAATCTCAGCCTCCTCAGGGCCTTTGACTTTCTGCTAGAGAACTTAGCCTTCCTGGCTCTAGAAGGACCAGAGCCCTCCACCATTCCAGGAAGGTTATGTCACTTTGCTCCCAGATGGGGGCAAATCACAGCAGAGCATTGGACACTCTCCATCATAAGAGAGGGGTACAAACTTCATTTTTCCAGCTTGCCCCCTCTCACAAGAGTGCACCAGTTCAATTCTCCAACCTCCCTCCTCAGCCTGTTAGAGCAGGAGGTTGCCACTCTTCTAGCCCAGGGGGCAATAGAGGAAGTGCCTTCTCAACAACAGGGCACAGGGTTCTACGCCCCCTATTTTCTCATCCCAAAGAAAACAGGGGGCTTCAGACCCATTTTAGATCTCAGAGAGTTGAACAGATTCCTAGTCAAAGAAAAATTCAAGATGGTTTCTCTAGGAACTCTGCTGCCATACCTTCAGAGTCAGGATTGGCTTTGTTCTCTAGATCTCAAGGATGCGTACACTCATGTTCTCATCCATCCAACTCACAGAAGGTTCCTTTTCCAGGAGAAGCACTATCAATACAGAGTGCTCCCCTTTGGCCTGGCCTCTGCACCAAGGGTGTTCACGAAATGCATGGCAGTGGTTGCTGCTTTTCTGTGCACCCTGGGAATATTTGTCTTCCCTTATCTGAACGACTGGCTCATTCGACTCCCACTCAATCAGAAGCCAAGACTGCTCTAACCTGCACAATGCGTATCCTTCAATATTTAGGGCTGGTAATAAACATCCCAAAATCCAATTTGCTCCCTACTCAGTCCCTGGAGTTTATAGGGGCGTTGCTGGATACCACAAGGGCAAGGGCGTGGGCCTATCTTCCTCAGGCCCGTTGCCTTCGCTTGATGCAGTTAGCTTCTCAAGCAGAGTCAAAACCCCTACTAACTGCTCGAGAAATGTTAGTTGCTAGGCCACATGGCATCCACCGTTCATGTGGTACCATATGCTCGCCTTCACATGAGAGCAGCTCAGTGGACTTTATCCACCCAATGGACCCAGGCATTAGGCTGCCTGTCAGACAAAATAGCAAACACAAGTCGCCTCATTTTTTTCCTCCAGTGGTGGAAGTCGCCTCAAAACCTATTGCTGGGGTGTCCCTTTCAACAGCCTCTACCTCAGGCAACTCTTACAACAGATGCTTCTCCAATAGGCTGGGGAGCTCATCTTCAGGACCTCTCCACCCAGGGCATCTGGTCCCCACAGGAGACTTGTCTACATATCAGTCTCTTGGAACTCGGAGCAATCTTCCTTGCTCTGCGAGTTTTCCACACCCTGCTCAGCCACAAGACAGTCCTTGTCCACACGGACAATCAGATAGCCATGTTCTATATAAACAAGCAGGGAGGAACTGGCTCTCTGTCGCTTTGCAACGAAGCTCTGCGACTGTGGACCCTCGCCAGAGAGCATCACATTCATCTTCTGGCAGTCTATCTTCCAGGTGTTCAAAACTCTTGGGCAGACAGACTCAGTCGAGTTCTGCTTCCACACGAGTGGTCCCTACATATGGACGAGGTATCCAAGATTTTTCAAATTTGGGGAACACCGGATATAGACATCTTTGCAAGTCCGTGGAATGCCAAACTTCCCCAGTTCTGTTCCAGAACTCTGGGTCAGGGGGCTCAGGCAAGGGATGCTTTCCTCCTTCATTGGGGTCAAGACTTCCTGTATGCCTTTCCCCCCATTCCCCTAATTCCCAAAACCCTGTTCAAGCTTCAGAGAGACAGAGGCCACATGATTCTCATAGCTCCACATTGGCCACGGCAAGTGTGGTACCTTCTGCTTCTACATCTCTCTCAAGCTCCCTCCCTAGAGTTAGGGTCTGCTCCAGACCTCCTCTCTCAGGAGGACGGCAAGTTGTTGCATCCCAATCCCCAGTCTCTGCATCTTAGGGCTTGGTTGCTGAAGGCCTAGATCTCCAGGATCTTCATCTTTCTCAACAAGTGAAAGATGTTCTTTATGCTTCCAGAAAACCTTCCACTAGACGTTCTTATGCCTTCAAGTGGAAAAGGTTTACCATCTGGTGTTCTGAAAAGGGTCTTAACCCCCATGCCATACCTCTGGAATCGTTGCTGGAGTATCTCCTTCATCTGTCTAATGCAGGCCTTAAGACAAATTCAGTAAGAGTCCATCTGAGTGCTATTGCAGCTTCCCTCAAGCCTCTAAATGGACAACCTGTTTCCTCTCATCCCCTTGTAGCAAGGTTCATGAGAGGCCTCCTTTTAACAAAGCCTCCCATTAGACCACCTCCGGTGGCATGGGACTTAAATTTGATTCTTGGTCAGCTTATGAAGCCGCCTTTTGAACCTTTAGCTACTACCTCCTTGAAATACCTTTCTTGGAAGGTTATCTTTCTCATTGCAATCACATCAGCACGCCGCATCAGTGAATTGCAAACACTAGTAGCTAATCCACCTTATACAAAGTTCCATCATGACAAGGTGGTCCTTAGGACTAATCCACACTTTATGCCTAAGGTGGTCTCGCCTTTTCACCTCAACCAGGAGGTCTACCTACCTGTCTTTTTTCCAGGGCCTCATGCATCAAGTGCAGAGAGGAATCTTCATACCCTGGACTGTAAAAGAGCTCTAGCTTTTTATTTACAGAGGACACAGCAACATAGAAAGTCCTCTCAACTCTTTGTTGCTTTTGATCCTTCTCATTTGGGACAGCCAGTCTCCAAGAGAACTCTTTCCAGCTGGATTGCCCAATGTATTTCTTTCGCTTATCAGAGCAAGAACATTTCTCTGGAGGGCCATGTCGCAGCTCACAATGTGAGAGCCATGGCAGCCTCAATGGCTCATCTGAACTCTGTGTCTATCGACGACATCTGTCGAGCAGCCACTTGGGCCTCGATTCATACCTTCACAGCCCATTACTGTTTGGACAAGGACTCCCGCAGGGATGCCTTGTTTGGTCAGGCTGTTCTCAAACACCTGTTCCATACTTAATCAACTCCTACCCACCATCCCTCATGGGATGCCAGAGATCCAGGTGGGAAAGTGCAGCCCTGTCCCAGGGACACACAACTTATGGGCTCTCTCCCTGGCATCAAAAGCTAGGGAGTCCCCATATGTGAAGACTCATTCCTGCTTGTTCCTGGAGATAGCACAGTTACTTACCTGTAGCAGGTGATCTCTGGGAACAGCAGGAATAAGTCTTCACAACCCACCCATCTCCCCTAGGAGTTGTCTCTCTATCTCTCTCTCTCCCTCTTTGTCTCAGCTATAAAACTCAACTGAGGAGAGACAGTTGGAAAGGCAGCACGCAGGCGCTGTGGGATGCTCCCAAAAGCTTTCTGATTGGACGCTGGGGAGCGTTCCCGCGCAGGCTCCGTCGGTACCGACGTACCCATATGTGAAGACTTATTCCTGCTGTTCCCAGAGATCACTTGTTACAGGTAAGTAACTGTGCTTTATCAAGGTCTTCCAAAACATACTACCCATCCCCTCTAATTGGCACAAAATACAACTGCAAGAACTATAATGAATTCTCCAAAATTTGATCTTATAACTCCCTTGCTTCAAGAATTGCACTGGCTTCCAATCATTATGAGATCGAAATACAAGGACCTCATGAATATTTTCAAAATTTTACAGGAGTCATCAGCAAACGTTCTAACAACTATTATTTCTAAGGACATAGGCTCAAGGCCCAGACGCTCACAGTCTACTAACAGACTTAATTCCCACTTGAAGTTTAATAGATCCAAACAAATGACATCTAATAGGGCTTTCTCCTTTATGGCACCACAACTATGGAATTCTATTCCTAGTGATTTAAGAAATGGGTATGATATCAAAGATTTTCGAAAGTCCTTAAAACGTACCTATTTATTGAAGCATATGGCAATTAATCTAATTCCAATAGAACAAAATGTTTTAACCCTTTGAATTTCAATTGCAGTTATTTGTTTAATGTAATTGTAATGAATTATGAAATGTAATTTTGCTGTAGTTTATGTATAATTTAATGTAATGTACTGTAGTTTACTGTAATGTACTATCTTGTTGTCTCCCCCCTCGATGTAGTCCCTCTGTTGTCTTGTTGACCACTTTGATTGAAGGATAAGGTGGTATATAAAATGAATTAAATAAATAAATTTGTTTCATTTATTTCTCTTTCTTTGGGTTTTGTTTTTGAGGGCTGCTCTTGGTAGGCGAGATCCCCCTCCCCCTCTATACCTTCGGGGGACAGGAGGAGGCTTCGGGCAGCCTGCACCGGGAAGAAAAAGAAGAAAAAAAAAAGCGGTGCCCGATCGGGATCCCGGCCGCTGCAGAGCGTTTAGCCTGCTTTTTCCATCTGTCCCGCCATGCTGCCGAAGCTCTCTAGGCAGCTGAGTGTGAGGGCGGGAAGACGCAGCCAGTCGGAAGAGCCTGCAGGAGGTAGAAGCAGTCTGCGATCAGCCGGGGGAAGGAATCTGCGGCAGAAGAGGCTCTGTGCAGGAGCACGGTGGCGAGCCGCGTGGTGTACTGAGCAAGCCACGCGGACGCTGGCCACATGTTTCAGCAGGACCTGCTGCCTCCGGGGGAAAAAGTACTGCAGCGGGACAGGTATGCTTCCTCTTTCACGCGCTTTCGTGTGCCTTTCAAGGGGGCAACCCCAAGCAGCTTTTGCTGGGAAAGTTTTATTTTACCTTTTATTTAAGCTGCCTCTAGTTCTAGGATTTGTTTGGAAAAAAAACAAACCCGTAAGGTTTTGATAGATTCTTGTGTACCAGTGCACATATATATATATTTTTAGTGGATATATAGATTGTTGGACATAGGAACTACTGGATTGTGCCACCATGCCGGCGAGACCGCAGTGTTTAGTCTGCGGGACCCGGCGGGGAGCGGTGTTGGAGGCTGGTGTATGCAGAAGCTGCGCTGCAGAGGCAGCCTTTGTGGAGCAGGGAATCCAGGCTGGTATGACCCAGGATCCGCTGCCTTCTGCCTCCCAGGAATCAGGGGAGCCTCTGGAGGCAATGCTCCTGTCGGGGTCTCCTCTGCCCTCAGCCTTGGAACAGTCGGTCCCTCCGCTACCTCAACCCAGGTCCCAACTTCTTCGGGAGGATTGGAGTGGGAAGGCTGGGGGGGCTTCTCCCCAGAATTTGTTCTGCTGCTGCATAAGGCGTTCTGCCTGCATCAGCTAGGAGCGCATGGGCAGTTGTCAGCGCAGGGGCATGCGGCTGCGTGGCTGCCGGAGTCCAAGGGATAGGAGGATGCAGGCTTACCGCCTAAGCGGGCTAGACTCACGAATAAGGAAGTTCTCTGATCCCCCTCTGTCAGAGACTCTGAAAGGGGCAGTCTCGGACCAAGAGTTGGGGGAGGACGAGGAGGAACTCAAGGAAAGCGAGATCCCAGAGGAGGAGCAAACCAGACTTGTTCGGGTTTTCCACCGAGAAGAGTTGCCGGCTTTGATCGGCGAATCCCTGAAGGTTCTCAATATGGCGGCGGGGGTTCCAGCGGAGGAAGATGTGTTGGAGGATCCGCTGATTCAGGCGGTCAGGAAGTCTCAGAAGGTTTTCCCAGTGCACCCTGTAGTTCAGCAGATGATTCAAGAGGAGTGGGATCAGCCGGAGTCCAGGTTAAGGGGGGTGCGGTCTATGTCACGTTTGTACCCCTTGCCAGAGGTGGAGAAGGAATTGCTTCAGTCACCTAGGATGGATGCAGCCATGTCGGCAGTCACTAAGAAGACGACGATACCAATTGAGGGCAGTGCGGCCCTTAAGGATACCCAGGATAGGAAGCTGGACACGTTGATAATAGTATTGTAAACCGCTTTAATGCCTTTTGGCCTAAGCGGTATATCACATGTAATAGATAGATAGATAGATAGATAAAAGCATAAAAGCAAGCAAGCTGTTAACATCAGTGCCCTAGCTCTCCAGGCATCGGTGTGTGGGACTTGGGTAGCCCGAGCTTGCTTGCGCTGGTCCCAACAGCTCCAACTGGCTAGCGACCTCCCATGCGAATCATCAGAGAAGGCAGCAAGAATTGAGTCTGGAGCGGCGTACCTGGCGGATAGCCAATATGATCTCATCTAGAGGTTGGCGAAGAACATGGCTGCGGGTGGTAGCGGCTTGTTACCTCTGGCTCCGCAACTGGGAGGTGGATGGTTCTTCTAAGGCCCGCCTCAACAGGCTCCCCTTTAAGGGAAAGCTGCTTTTCGGGGAGGAGCTGGACAAATTAGTAAAGGAACTGGGTGAGTCTAAGGGAGGCAGGCTCCCTGAGGATAGGCTGAAACAGAGTCACACTCCCGTCCTGCGTGGCCTCAGTCGCAGGAGTCCCAGAGGTTTTGGTCAGCTCGTTCAGCGCCCTTTCAGAGAGGTCGCTAACTCTCTAGGGGATGAGGATTTCGAGGGGCAGAGAAGGGTTTTGGCACCTCTTCCTCTGCCTCTGGTCCTAGAAAACTGCAATGAGACCACGGGAACCCAGGAGGAGGTTCTGCCAGTGGGAGGACATCTGCGGCAGTTCTTCTCCGCCTGAGCCCGAGTCACGTCCTATCAGTGGGTTCTGGAGGTGGTGTGAGAAGGCTGTGCCCTCAGGTTTGCAAGACCAGTTCTTCCATTGTTCGTGCAGTCCCCTTGCAGATCCTCTGGCCAAGGTCGCAGTGGTGGAGGAGACGCTAGCATGACTACTGCTGTTGAGGGCAGTCGTGCAGTAGACCAGTGCGGCTGCGGTCGATACTCCATTTATTTTGTGGTACCCAAAAAGGAGGGCTCGTTTCTCCCGATCCTTGACCTGAAGAGGGTCAATCGTTGCCTCCGGGTTCCTCATTTTTGCATGGAACTCTGAAGTCCGTGATTGTAGCAGTGCGACAGGGAGGGTTTCTGATGTCTCTCGACCTCAGAGGCGTATTTACATATTCCTGTCCACGAGTCACATCAGCAGTTTCTGCTGTTTGCGGTGCCAAGGGAGCACTTCCAATTTCAGGCATTGCCATTCGGCCTGGTGACGGCCCCGTGCACCTTTTACCAAGGTCATGGTCATGGTGGCCGTGGCGCTATGCAAGGAAGGGATTCTGGTCCACCCTTACCTCGATGACTGGTTGATCCGGGCGAAGTCCAAGGACAAGAGTCTAAGGGCAACGTCCAGAGTTGTTGGTCTCCAAGGAGTCTAGGATTCGTGATCAATCTGGCAAAAAGCAGGTTGGTTCCCTCTCAAGAAATAGAGTATCTTGGCAAGGTTCGACACTGGCAGGGGCAGGGTGTTCTTGCTGGTTCAGAGAGCAAGATAGCTAAGGCGGCTGGTGAGACAGTTTCTAACCATGAGGGCGCCCTCGGCCTGGCATTATCTATAGGTACTGGGTACTATGGTGGCAACGATCGAGTTAGTGCCTTGGGCCAGGGCCCACATGCGATCACTTCAGTGGTCCCTGCTCCGTCGTTGGTCCATCAGCATCAGCCCCTGTCCGTGATGCTCCCCTGTCTTTCAGTGACCAAGGAGGCCTTGCAGTGGTGGCTCTGTCCAGGGATTCTGGAGCGCAGCATGCTCCTCGAGCCCCCTCTGTGGCAGCAGTTGACGACGGATGCCAATCTGGTTGGGAGGCTCTTTGCGAGGGACGTTTTGCCCAGGGCCTCTGGAGTGCACAGGAGGCCCAGTGGTCCATCAACAGATTGGAGATGCGAGCGGTAGCTCTGGCCCTCAGAGCGTTCAAGCTTTGGATCCGCCAGAGGGCGGTCCGGGTGCTGTCGGACAACGTGGCCAAAGTGGCATACATCAACTGTCAAGGCGGCACGAGAAATCCTCTCTTGGAGGAGGAGGCAGAGATCCTGCTGGAATGAGCTGAAGCTCATGTAATGGCCTTGTCGGTGCAGCATGTAGCTGGAGTAGAAAACGTCATTGCAGATTACCTGAGCAGGTACAGAGTGGATCATGGCGAGTGGGAGCTCTGTCAGGAGGTGTACGAGCAGGTGGTGCGCCGATGGGGGACTCCCATCGTGGATTTCATGGCACGATGGGAGTCGGCCAAAGCAAGCTGATTCTTCAGCTGAATAAAGGAAATGATGTCGGAGGGCCTGGATGCTCTGGTTCAGAAGTGGCCCACAGAAGGGCTTCTGTATGTGTTTCCTCCGTGGGCTCTCATAGGAAGGGTCCTCCAGTGGGTAGAGGCCCACCCAGGGTGGGTAGTTCTCATAGCCCTGGGCTGGCCACGGCGCCCATGGTATGCCGACCTCATGAGGCTGCTGGCCGATCGTCCATGGCGCCTTCCAGTGAGGGACAATCTCCTGGCTCAGGATCCAGTGCGGATGCTGCAGGTGGATCGGTTCTCGCTTATGGCCTGGCTATTGCTGAATGCCCGCAAACATTCAACCTGCCTCTCCTATGTGAGGGTCTGGTGCATTTTTGAGGGCTGGTGTGCAGACTAGCAGAAGAGGCCCCTCACGGTGTCAGTTCCAGAGGTATTAGATTTCTTACAAGCAGGTTTCGAAAAGGGCCTTGCGGCCAGCTTATTGCATGTTCAGTTGGCAGCTATTTCTTATTACAGGGACAAGATTCAAGGAAAGTCTTTAAGGGAACATTCAGATGTAAGTCAGTTCCTGAGGTTATCTGTCCCTCCTTGGGACCTCAGTCTCGTGTTGGATGCTCTGGCTGGGGAACCTTACGGAACCGATGGAGTGAGGATCTTTGAAGGACTTAACTCTCAAGACAGTTTTTCTGGTTATCTGTTCGGCTAGACGTATTTCGGAGCTTCAGGCTCTGTCGTGTCATCCACCGTTCATCTCCTTCTTTAAGGAGAAGGTGGTCCTGCGGACGGTACCTTCCTTTTTGCCCAGAGTGGTTTCGTCCTTTCATGTGAATCAGCCCATTTCTCTCCCTTCCTTCTCCAAGGCTGGACAGGAGGTGAACGATGCACGGTTACGCCGTTTGGACATGCACAGGGTTCTGAAGCATTACCTGGATCGCACAGCAGCATTTCGCAAGTTGGAGCAGTTGTTTGTATTGTTCGGTGGACCACGTAAAAGAGAGGCGGCAGCCAAGGATTCCATCTCCAGGTGGATCAGGGAAGTCATTGCTTCGGCATATATCCAAAAGGGAAGGCAGGTTCTGGTAGGCTTCCGGGCACACTCTACACGAGCCCAAGCGGCCTCGTGGGCGGAATTTAGTCTGGTCCCACTGCTGGACATTTGTAGAGCAGCTATTTGGTCTTCACTGCATACTTTCACCAAACATTACCAGTTGGATGTTCAGGCTGCAGGAGATGCGGGGTTTTGGGGAGCGGTACTTCGGTCCGGTCTTTTCAGAGTAAAGCCAGCATTTATGGTGTTGGATCAAAACCCTTGATGTCTGACAGCTGACATAGCAGCGCATAAAATGAGAGTTAGGAGCTGCAAAGATATTGCGATATGTAACATACGAAGCATGAACCAAGGGAAGTGGGAGGTGGTCAGGAATGAAATGGAACGTGTACAACTCGATCTGTTGGGTGTCAGCGAACTGAAATGGACTGACATTGGGCACTTTGCATCTGATGATGAGACAAAGAAGAAATGGTGGTAAATTTTATAATCGGGAATAAATTTACAAGAACTCTAATGAAATACAATGCAATCAGTGAACGCTTAATTTCTATTAGTCTACAAGGAATGCCCATCAACACAACTATAATTCAGGTATACGACGCAACAACAGCTGCAGAAGAGGATGAAATTGATGAGTTCTGTCAATTTCAGCTGGTACTTGTTCAAAGAACATGCAAACAGGATATCCTTATAGTCATGGGTGACTGCCTTCTTTGTTGGAACGCAAAAGTTGGCAAAGTGGTTGGAAAATATGGACTTGGAACATAAATGAAGCTGGAGAAAGACTGATAGAATTCTGCAAGACCAACCATCTATTCATCTCAAACACCTTCTTCCAGCTATACAAGCGGCAAATCTTCACATGGACTTCACCCAATGGATTGTACAAAACTCAAATTAACTAAATCTGTGGAAGATGATGATGGAAAAACTCTATAACATCAATGACAAAACCTGGAGCAGACTGTGGTATAGACCACCAACTACTAGTATGCAAACTTGAGCTAAGGTTGAAAAAAAGAGCAAGCCACTGATGAATGTAGCAAAATATGACCTTGAGAATATACCACCAGAATTTAAAGACTGCCTGCAAAAATCAATTTGCTGCTTTAGATGCAAATGACAAAGCTCCAGAAGAGTTATGGGGTGACATCAAGAAGGTTGTATTGAAAGAAAGTGAGAAGTCTCTACAAAAGGTGAAAAAACAAAAACAGCCAAAATGGATGACCGAAGAAACTATGAAAATTGCCCAGAAATGCAGAGAAAGTTAAAGCCAGAGGAGAAAGAAAGGCAATCACAGAACTCAACAGATATTTCCAATGTGCAGCAAGACCAGACAAGACAAGGAGAAGTACTACAATGACGCATGCAAGAAAATAGAAGCAGAAACTATTAGAGGAAGAACAAGATTGGCTTTCATAAAGCTACGAGAGTTAAAGAAAACATTCCAGCCTCAAATTGGAATGTAACAAGATGATCAAGGATCCATGTTGAATTATGCTGAGAAGATCAAGAAAAGGTGGAAAGAATACATAGTCATTTATACCATAAAGATCAAGTGGACCAACAGCCATTTCAACCTATACCTTAAGATCAGGAACCATTGATGATGAAAGAAGAAGTTGAAGCAGCATTGAAAGCCTTATCAAAGAACAAAGCACTGGGCATTTATGGCATTCTCATTGAAATATTACAGCAATCGGATGCAGCTGTTACCATACTTACAAGCCTCTGCCAGGAAATTTGGAAGACAAATTCATGGCCAACTGACTGGAAAAGATCTGTGTTTATACTAATTGTCACCAGCAGGGGCCGAACTGTGGCGTAAGCAGCCAGCCAGACTGCTGGGCCTGACCTTCCATAAAGAAAGTGGTAGTTGTGAGTCAGAGTGGTCAGGTTTTTCAAAAAGGATTTTTATTCCCCTCCCGGGGGTTGGATTTTCAAAAATAGTATAATACAAAAGAACTCAGGATACAACCATTATTTTGGCACAACTGAAGAAAAACTTAAATACAGCGTCTTGCTTCAACCAAAAATCATAAATCACAGTGAGCAGTTTTTATCTAATATGCTGGCAGTCTCTCTTCTTGGCTTTCTCAGCTGTTACAAGGCACTCTTGTCTTTAGCTTCAGCGCAAAGAAGAACTCATATCAGATATAAACAAAGAGCAATCCATTTCTTCAACACATGGACTTATAATACTAACCTCTGTAATCATAGGCTCATCAATTACAGTCTTTTCCTCAGGATAGAAAGTCTGTAGCTTTCTTAATTCCGTCTCTCTCTCTGAGCTCTCTGCACAGCCCTCTTCACAACAAGGCAGATAATTATCATATAGCTTGTAGTAGCAGGAAGGAGAGACACCTCTATCTAAACAAGCTTTCTCTTTAGAAGTTTTGAACCTCCTGCCTTTTATATTGGGCTGTAGCTCATAGCACTGTTCTCTTCTGTTAAAGGAAGACTTTTCCCGTGGAAGTCTTTTGCAGGGTTTTACTGTCATACATTCATCAGGATCAAACATACATACATCCTCAACAGGACTGCTTTCCCTCTCAAGGGCTTGTAACTGTTTTAAACAGCTCTGCTTCTCAAATACATAACGGTTTGTTTCTAGCTGCCTCACGTTCCTTCAACTCAGCCAGGTGCCGGGGAAATTCACACTGCGTCAGAGGTAAGTGTTTCCTGTAGCTGACTTCTCTGGGTGAAACTTTCCTTGTTTCTCTTTGATAATTCCTCTGTGGCTTCCTGCTAGAAGTTTTAGGCAGTTCAAACTCTGTCAGAGTATTCTGAGTATTCTGAGCTTCCCTCCGAGTCCTGCAAGTTTCCCTTGTCTTGCCAAGCTCCTGAAGCTCTCGTACCTTGCCGAGCTCCTGACTCTCCTGAAGCTAACTCTGTTTGCCTTGAGGATTTCTTATACAGCTTCATGGGCGTTCTCTTTCCCAGGTGAAAGCTGTTTTCCTCATCAGTTGGGGAAGGCTCACTAACTAGGCGTGACTGCAGACCTCGTGTCTGAATTTGTTTGTGTTGCCTATGGTAACTAGGAATCGTTTTGCTTGCCTGCCTGTCAGAATCTAAGCTATATCTATCAGCTTTCTGTGTTTCTGAGGCAGAGGGCAGATCTTCCGTGTTACATAATATTAAAGAAAGGTGATCCAACTGTCTGTGGAAATTATCGCACAATTGCCGGCAAGATTCCACTCAAGATTATTCAGCAGCAACTACAACGAGAACTGCCTGAAGTGCAAATAGGGTTCAGGAAAGGTCGAGGAACGAGATGCGTCATTGCAGATGTGAGATGGATCCTTGAAAAGACAAAAGAATACCAAAAGGATATCTGTATGTGTTCTTTGACTACAGCAAGGCTTTTGACTGTGTGAACCATGAGAAACTCTGGGCCACATTGGGTATACCAGAACACCTGAGTTCTCTTGCACAACCTTTACATTGATCAAGAAGTAACAGTTCAAATGGAACAAGGAGAAACAGACTGGTTTAAAATCAACAAAGGTGTACAACAAGGCTGCATACTTTCCTCCTATCTGTTTATACGCAGAAAAAAATCATCAGAGAAGTAGGACTGTATAAAGACAACCGAGGTGTGAAGATTGGTGGAAGACTCATCAACAACATTCACTATGTTGATACCACATTACTGGCTGAAAGTGAAGATGATCTGAAACATTTGCTTTTCAAGATCAAGGAAAATAGTCTTAAAATGGGCCTTCACCTTAATGTAAAGACAAAGATCGTGACAACTGGTAAAATCAATAAGTTCATTGTTTATGGGAAATAAACTGAAATAGCTGACAACTTTAACCTACTTTGATCAACTATCAATAAAGAAGCAACAAGCAGTCAAGAAATCAGATGACACATTGCTCTTGGCAGAATGTCTTTGAAGGACCTAAACAAGATTCTCAAGAGCAGAGATGTGTCTCTATATATAAAGATTCAACTTGTCTAAGACATGGTATTTTCAATAATGTCATATGGCTGAGAAAGTTGGACAGTGAAAAAGATAGGAAGAAAATCGATGCCTTTTGAATTATGGTGCTGGCGAAGAATACTGTGTGTACCATGGATTGCCCAAAGAACACACCAGTTGGTACTAGAGGAGATCAAACCTAAGCTTTCTTTAGAAGTTCAGATAACAACACTTAGGGGCTTGTTTACAAAGCCGCGGTAGCGGTTTGCGATTGTAATCGGAGCCGCGGCCCCATTGATTTCAATGGGGCCGCGGCTGCGATCGCGATCGCGAACCACTACCGCGGCTTTGTAAACAAGCCCCTTAGACTTTCATACTTTGGATACATCATGCGAAAAGAGATTATTAGAGAGAGACATCGTGCTTGGGAAGGTAGAAGGTCAACACAAAAAAGGAAGGGCAGCAATGAGCTGGATCGATACAGTAACAGCTGCTATGTGTGCCACTCTGTCAACAATGAGCCATCTGACTGACTGAAGACCAAACATAGTTTAGGACATGAGTTACACCGACTCAATGGTACTTAACAACAACAACAACAACTAGAGGGGGGAAAAGGATGACAACTGAGCAGTCTGAAAAAAATACAGTCTGCACAGTTTTAGGCACTATCAGGTGATATGGACCCAGACATCTGTAGTGCAGAGTCAATTTGGTGCTGAATACTTTTCTATTTCCTGGTCACTGTGCTGTATTAGGATAATGCCACACTTGCCAATTCCCTGGGAGGAAGAAGTCATAGGCAAGAATGGCAAGATTGTTTCCTGCCTGGCCCCCTTCCTCATCTCCCCCCCCCCAGATGTGCATGCACATTTATGCAAGTCAACAGCTGCCTAGTCTGTCCCAATGTGGGGGTAGCCATGGATTGGTGGGAGGGAGGGGGTGGGGGGCCAATGTTATTCCTCCCTCACTGTGCAACATTCCCCAAAGACAGCTCTGCTCCCCAGAGGCTAGTCCAGCATATACTTCCAGCCTACTGCCTGAAGCTTTAATGGCTCAACAATTCCGAGAGACTAGTCTTTCTGTGCTAATTTCCAACTTCTATTTATTTATTTAACATTTCTTATTTACCGCCCCTTCCAACAATCAGGGACGGTTTACATTGAACAAAAAATTACAGAAAACATTTCAGGCTATAATATAATAAACTATATACAGGTCAGCTAGGCACTTATACAGAAGTATTGTGGCAGCTGCGTCTAAACTATTTACATGATATATTGCGAATAGTGCAAGATATGGGGGCATAGTCATACCAGAGGGGGTGGTGGGTAGTAAATAGTGAATATTTTTATTTATTTAACATTTCTTATATACCACCCCTTTTCCTATGTTTTCTCATTTCCTTCGGATCCTTGTTGCTCCTTTCTCTGTTCCATTATTGTATTTATAGCAGATATTCTGCTTCCCTCATTTGGATTATTAGCTTGAGCTTTGTAAAACACTGGCTTATCCAATGGTAATTGTACTCTGTGGATTGCAATTGTTTTATGTGTGTGTACCTCTTAACTTTGGCATGGTTAGACCTAGCTGGAACAAATTGTGTGTGTGGATGTAGATTCTTGGGGCAGCTGACATTTCCACGTTTCAAGTTGGTGGTGTGGTTTGGGAAGGAGGACAGAGCAGTAGGAAATTAAAGGTTTGTTTGTTCTCCCAGATCTTTGGTTTTGCTCTGTGAGAGGGTGTTTTGCTGTGGGGTGGGGAGGAATGCATCTATTTTTTCATTCTATTTTTAATGTTTCAATTGTGGGGAGATTTTTAGTAATATTTTACATAAGAACATGAGATGCCGTACTGGGTCAGACCAGGGTCCCTGAAGTCCAGTATCCTGTTTCCAACAGTGGCCAAGCCAGGTCACCAGTACCTTTCAGGTTCCCAAAAGGTATACAAAATCCATACTGTTTGTTCCAGGGGTAAGCAGTGGATTTCCCCTGTCCTCTTTAATAATGGTTTATGGACGTTCCCTCCAGGAACTTGTTCAGACCTCTTTTTAAGCACAGCTACACTAACTACCTTTACTACATTCTCTGGTAATGAATTCCAAAATTTGATTGTGTTGAGTGAAAAGAATATTTTCTCCGATTTTGTCTTAAATGTGCTGTAATGTAGCTTCATTCCATGTCCCCTAGTCGTTCTACTTAAGAAGTAACAACTGATCTTCATTTACCCATTCCACTTCCATAGACCTCTTTCATATCTCCCCTCAGCTATCTATTTTCCAAGTTGAAGAGCCCTAACCTTTTTAAGCGTTTCCTCAGAGATAGCTTTCCATCCTCTTTACCATTTTTGGTTGCTCTTCTCTGTGCCTTTTCTAATTCTGCTATATCCTTTTTAAAATATGGTGACCAGAATTGCACACAATGGTCCAGGTGCGATCGCACCATGGAGCGATACAAAGGCATTATAATAACCTTAATTTTATTCTCCATTCCTTGCCTATGATTCCTAGCGTTCTATTTGATCTCCAGGAACAAGCAGGAATAAGTCCTCACATATGGGTAAGTCGGAACCGACGGAGCCCGCGCGGGAAAGCTCCCCAGCTTTTCAGATGAAAAGCTTTTGGGGCTTCCCACAGCGCATGCGCGCTGCCTTCCCGCCTTCCTTACCAGCTCTCTTCAGTTTCTCTTTTTCCGCGGAGCCAGCAGGTCGTGTTCCTGTCACCGCTGAAGAAATTGTTATTTTTTTTTTTATTTTTTTTTTTAAACTTTTATTTTCATTTTGCAACAAACAAAAGAAACAACACACCAAAGGAGACAAAACAAGTATACAATAAAGAAAAGTAAACCCAATTACCCCCCACCCCCACGCTTCTTCTCTAGCTGATTATGTCAGCATGTGAGCGCTTCCAAACAACAGTGATTATACATCAAAACAATCAAAAGAGTATCTGCGATACAGAATAATCATGGGACAAAGATATATACAAATTTAGACAGTCAGATGAGAGCATTGAGCAGAATGTACATAGTCATTGAGCATCTTCCATTTAGACCGATGATGAGGAGTCGGAATGGGAGAAGCAAACATACGAGGTAGTTGTTCATATTTACTGTAGAGACAGACATGATTCCACCATTCATTGGGGCTCAGCTGGGAGCTATTTTTCCAGTATTTCGTAATTAGGGAAATAGCAATGCCAAGCATAAAGTCCAAAAGGAAGTAAGCCGTTTTTGGAAGAGAGGGGATCCCCGCAGCTGAGCGAAGTCCCACTATCCTCCAAGAAAGGGGCTCTTGAAAGTGCAAAATAGACTGGATACGACCCCAGACCCGACGCCAGTAAGACTGTAGTGCGGGACAGTCATACATAACATGAGGTAGTGAACCAATGGCCGCATGACATGTCCAACAACTATTGCCCTGAGTAGTGTTCCATTTGGCTAATCTGTCAGGAGTGTAAAAGCACCGGTGGGCTAGAAAGAAGAGTGTCTGAGTGAGTGAGGCGGATCGGGAGACCCGTGTCACTCTACTCCAGACAAGGCTCCATTGCTCCGGGGTCAAAGTCACATGCAATTCTCTCTCCCATGCTTTCTGCGCTATAGGGGTATCTCTAGTTATAGCATTACATAAGGTTTTGTAAAAATTGGATGCTACACCCGGTGAACTACCGATAGATCGGATAGTCTCCAACCAACCTTGTGTAGGGGAGGCCGATGGCGGGAGCACCTTAGCACTCCGAAGGCAATGCTGAAGTTGCACCAACTGAAAGTAGTGTTTCGCTGGGAGACCAAATTCAATTTGCAATTCACTAAAAGTTTTCCAGCGACCTTCATGGAACAACTGACTAGGAATCCAAATGCCCCTAGTGTACCAGGGGCTCCACGCCATCGGCTTATTTTGTATTCGAAATCGAGTGTTGTACCAAAGTGGGAGCTTGTCTAACGGACAGAGTCGGGAGTCTAAAGAGTGCATAAGATTATTAAAGGCACCTAAGGTGTCTAAAAGCATTGGTGGAAAGTGGGAGTCTGATGGGAGAGTCATACCAGGGAGAAAAGTAAGAGGAATCGGTTTGCAAAGGTCCTCTTCTATGTCTAGCCACACAGGTCTACTCGGTACTGGATCTTCCAGCCAACGAGCGCCTTGTTTGAGAAGAAAAGATTGATGATACTTCAGGAAATCAGGGAATCTGACACCTCCATTTTCCTTATCTGCTTGCAGCTTATGTTTCGCTATCCTAGGTGTCTTGTTTTGCCACAAGTATCTAGTCAAAAGGCCCTCTATATCTTTATATATACGTCGAGGGAAGAGACAGGGCAACATTTCTAAGATATAATTCACTTTCGGAACAATCATCATTTTTATGGTTTCTAATCGACCCCACCAGGTAAGTGTTAAAGGAGTCCAGCGGTGAGTAAGCGCCCGGACTTTAGAGGTTAAGTCTTTGGCATTGAAGGAGATAGTGTCTTCCAAAGGAGAACAATAGTGAACCCCAAGGTATTTGACCATGCAAGGTTGCCATAAAAAGGGGAAGGGTTGCATATCTGCCTGATGAAGCAAAGGATTTAATGGAAAGGCTACCGACTTGGTCCAATTTATCTTATAACCGGACAGTTGTGAGTATTTACCAATTTGCTCTAGGACAGCCGGTACTGAGTCTATAGAGACAAAAAGCATAAGGTCATCAGCATACGCTGAAAGTTTGATTTCCCTATGGGTGAAGGGGACTCCATGAATCTCCTCCGATTGCCGGATTAGTAAAGCCAAGGGTTCGAGTGCAAGATCGAAGAGAAGTGGAGACAGTGGGCATCCCTGGCGAGTGCCGCGTTGAAGGGGAAAAGGCTGAGACTTTAAAGCATTGGCACATATACTGGCTGTAGGCTGTGCGTACATGGTGCGAAGACAACGGAGAAAACCTTCCCCGAATCCGTACCAGCGGAGGACTGCAAACAGGAAGGGCCACTCTAAGCGATCAAAGGCCTTCTCAGCATCAAGTGAGAGGCCAACAAAAGGGCGATCAAGATTAACTGCGGTAGTCAGTACATGGCATAGAGTCCGAGCATTGTCAGCAGTTGATCTACCAGGAATGAAACCGCATTGATCTGGGTGTATTAAGGTAGGCATCCTATCCGAGAGCCGGGTAGAGAGAATGGTGGCAAATATTTTATAGTCCGCGTTTAGAAGAGAAATTGGACGATAATTAGCTGTTAGTTGCGGGTCTCTCCCCTCTTTCTCAAAAACCACTACATTTGCCATTGAAAAGGACCCAGAAGGAGAACCCTCCTCGGCCAGAGCAGAAAAATAAATTTTCAAAACTGGAGCTAAGTCAGCGTAAAAGGTTTTGTAGAATTCAGCAGGGAGACCGTCTGGGCCTGCGGCTCGACCTGAGGCACATTTCTTAATAGCAGAATGAATTTCTGAGACAGTAAATGGTGTGTCCAAGGCCACTCTATCTTCGTCAGATAGGGTCGGTCTTTGTACCCCTGAAAGTAAGCGTTCAAATACATCTGGCTCAAAATCACATTCAGATTGATAAAGCCGAGTATAAAAATCACGAAAGAGTTCTAAGATTTCGGTATCTTTAGTGACCAAGCCCCCCCCCAACGGATTACGGAGGGCGGTAACACGCTTGGCTTCTTTTTGACCTTTTAGGGCATTTGCTAATAATTTGCCAGCACGATTATTTTCCCGATAATATAGCCCTTGTTGTGATTCAATATTTTAACAGCAGCAGTGTACAAAAGCTGATTGTATTGAAAACGCAAGCGTTGTAAACGGAGTAAAATACATGGGTCAGTACGGGACGTGAGGAGACGCTCCCCAGCTTGTATCTGCTGCTCTAAAATCAGTAAATGCTGCTTTCTTTGTTTCCCCTGCCGAATTTGATAGCTAGTTATAGTGGCGCGGATAGATGCTTTAAAACCCTCCCACCAAGCCCAGCTCGCTGTGTCTTGGGGTGAGTTAAAATGAAAATAATCTTGGATAGCGGCCTTTATATCAACCTGAAAATCTTTTTGACCCAGTAGGGATCTATCAAAAAACCAAGCTCGGGGAGAATCGTCCCGCGCAGTGACACGTAATGATAAAGATATGGCAGCATGATCTGAAATATGGAGAGGATGAGTCCTAGTCGTGTCTACTTGAGAAATCAGTGCTTTGGAAATGAGAAAGAAATCTATTCTAGATTGGGAGTGATGGGGGGCAGAAAAGAAAGTGAACTCTAAGTCGGAGGGGTGAAGCAGCCTCCATATATCTACCAGCGCAAGATCTTGCATCAGAGCTGTAAGGGTAGCAAGACTCTTGGGTGGACTACTCGTTCTAGGCGGCTGTCTATCTATCAGAGGGTCTAACACTTGATTAAAATCACCACCAAGTATTAATGGAGTATTGGCAGAGGCCTGTGCCAACTGCGCAATACTTGCATAGTAAGCAGGGTTGTCCACATTCGGGGCATAAATGCAAATACATGTAAATTCACTATCTCCAACCTTAAGATGTACTCGGGCCCATCTACCCTCCTTGTCAGCGCTAGTATCAATTACAGTAGCTTGCAAAGATTTCTTAACCAGAATGGCTACCCCGCACCGTTTGGAAACGGCGGGAGAATAGGCAGCCACCATGTAAGGCTTAACATTGAGTTTCAGTGTTTCAGCAGAGTTTAAGTGCGTTTCCTGAAGAAACTCTAAATCAGCATGCTCATGGCTAAGATAGCTAAGGATTTTCTTTCTTTTGATTGGACTATTAATGCCCTTTACGTTGAGTGATAAGATTTTACATAAAGCCATTCAGACAAGTTAAAAATTCTGAGCATGATAGCGCACATAATTTCACAATGTCCCTCATATTGACTGTATCTGGCTGTACATATGGCATAAAAGAAAATAAGCTTAGATAATACAATGAAGCGCCCCACATTAAAAAAGAAAAAACCGCATCGCGGTAGAGAAGAAGCAGAACCCCAAAATTTACTGGCGACCATGTGTCTGCGGGGAGAAGCCCCAGAGAAGGCCGAAATTGAAAAAACACATAACCTGTAGGACTGTGCGTGCTCCGAATCCGACCGAGGCACACATCATGGAGGGATAGGAGACCACAAAACAAAAGTCATAGAAAGAAAGAAAGAAAGTCCAGGTAGTCTCTGTGCTTAACTATGACCGCCGCATCGGGCCCTTCAAAATGGCGGACAGAGCCGGCAAATAAAAGTCCAAGTCGTTGGATTAGCGCATCTGCTCTGCTTCTTTGGAGTCCAAAAATGTTGATAGTAGATCAGGATCTTCGAATGTCCTGGTTTGGTTGTGGAGAGTCACTCGGAGCTTCGCGGGATACAACAGGCCAAAGCGAGCCTGTAGCTGTTGAAGTCGAGGGCGAAAAGCAAGGAGTTTCTTCCGTCGGTCGACTGTAGGCTTTGCCAAATCAGGGAAGAAGGAGACTTTGTGACCTTCAAATTCCAAATGATGGTTCGCCCGGGCAGCGTTTAAAATTTGTTCCACTTGTTGATATCGTAGCAAGCGAAAGATAATAGGCCGGGGGGTCGTTCGGTTGAGCGCCATGTGGGTAGGAACACGGTGTGCACGATCGATTTCCAGTTCTTTATGAAAGGTGATCTTCAGCAAGGAGGGAAGAGTTTTGAGCAGAATTCCCTCATATCTCCCGCTTCCACCCCCTCCGGTATTCCAATGAGCCTCACATTGTTGCGACGGGCTCGATTATTGCTATCTTCTAACTCCTTTTGAAGATTCTGTATCTGGCGCTCAGCCTTGTCCAGTGTGCCCAAGCGCACCGCGTGCGAGTCGAGGACCCCCGCCATATTGTCCTGCCGTAATGAGAGACTTTCAAGTCGGTCCTGGAGCACTCCAAAGTCTTCTCGCAGGGCTCTAAGCGCTTCTCCATTGGACTGCACCAATTCCTTCACGCCGCGTATTTCCTCTAAAATCTCCAGGTGCATTTCGGGGTTCTCCCGAAATGGAACCATCTTCTGTGGGGAGGACACCTCTGTTTTGGAGCGTTTTCCGTGAGAAGAAGAAGGAGACCCGAAGTCCAAGCGCGCTGGTTTATGGGCCGCCATCCCCCCCGAGGTACCCCGGTCAGCCCGGAGCGAAATAGTAAGTTTGTATAGGTATTATGTCAGGATTCTAAGTAGGCCTCTCGGGAGCTTCAGCGCGAAGCGTCTTACCCGCTGGACATCAGGCTCCGCCCCCCAAGAAATTGTTATTTTAATTTGTTTCTTTTGACCGCGTACCTGCCTTCCCCATACCAAAACCGGAACTGCCGGTCTCTCTTTCTTTCTTTTAAAAACATTTTTTTTTTTTTTTCTCAGCACAGCTTGGTAACTTTTGTTAGGCCTTCAGGCCTACTCAAATTCTCCTCATGGAGAAACCAGCTCCTGGTTTTAAAAAGTGTACCAAGTGCAATGCTGTTATTTCTCTCACAGACACCCATGAATGGTGTCTTAAATGTTTAGGACCTGACCACTCCATACCGGACTGCCCATTCTGCTCCCAGATGTCTAAACGTGGTATGCAGAACCGGGCCAACAAGTTCCATGTGCTGTTTGCTTCAGATAATCCAGCATCACAGTCATCCAGGTCTTCCTCTCCGGATGGATCTCAGGTAACCAAACTTTCTGTGGGCAAATCCTCTAAAAGCAAATCTCTTTCAAAAGATCGAGAGGCTCTCAATCTTGAGTTCGAGGATTCTGCCCAGACCAAAAAACCCCGGCGGGAGGCTCCGGCCTCCAAAGCATCACCTATGGGGTTACAGGTTGACATCGATGGCACGGCCTCGACTGATCACCTGTTAGACTGCTCTGGGGTACCGGTCAATACCGGTACTGACATCCAGGCAGCAGTGGCGTCCATGGGCAATACTGTCCAGACCATGCAGCAGGCCGTTTTGGCTTTCATTAAGGCTGCGACGCCCTCGGTACCGATTCCATCGGTACCGACCCCGGTTCCGGTATCTACACCGGAACCGAGACCATCGACTTCCAAGCGTCGATCGGTTCCGCTTGCTGGATTCAGGCTTTTGCCCGATACCAATCCCATGCCCAATACGCCCGATGTCGATATCGATCGGTACACGTATCGTGCATTGCAAGCACAGAGAGAATACTCAGATTCTTCTGATGAGTTCAATTCCTCTGATGACTCTGCTGAGTTTGATCTTCCTGAGGAGCCCTCTTCTCTAAAGAGGTGGATGTCTCCTCCAGAGGATTTATCCTTTCAGGATTTCATTGTTGATGTAGCTAAAGCACTTTCTATTGCTACATCTGCTGAAAAGGAACCCAGATCAAAAAAATTGGATATTTTAGGATACTCTAAACCTCCTAAAGAGGCAGTTACTCTGCCTATCCATGAAATCCTTCAAGAACACTTGATGGATTTGTGGGAGACTCCTCTAACCCTGTCTCCTCATTCCCGTAGGTTGGACACCATGTACCGGGTCCCTCCTTCTCCTGGGTTTCAAAAGACTCAGCTGCCTCACCACTCCATTGTGGTGAAGTCTGCTATGAAGAAGATAAAGAGTCCTAAAAGGCATTCCTCTACCCCTCCAGGGCGAGAATGTAAGACCCTCGACTCTTTTGGTAGAAAGATCTTTCAGGCTAGTATGCTTATAGCCAGGATCAATTCTTACAGCCTTTATATGGGCATGTTTCTCAGAGAACTTGCCCTAAAGGTACGGCATTTAGCCCCCTTTATCCCTGAGGATAAAAAGGAGGACTTCACTACTCTGGTGACACAACTTTCAGAGGTCTCCAAGTTTTCAAACAGGGCAGCCTTTGATTCCTTTGAGGTTGCTGGCAGGGCTTCGGGAATCGCTATTGCAGCCTGACGTCTTGCTTGGCTCCAGGCTTCTGACCTAGAACCCTGGGTCATGGATGGCTTAAGGAATCTGCCCTGTACAGGAGAGAACTTATTTGGTGAGGACTGGCAAATTAAAGCTGCTCAAATGGACACAGAAAATGCCACTCTAGATAGACTTTCTAAGTCTACTTCTACTCCTGCCAAAAAGAAACCTTTTAAAAGGCCGTACTACAAGAAGGCCAGATTTTCCACAAATACTGGCCAACAATCTTCTCAGCCTCGCTTTGCTGCTAAACGTCAGCAATCTAAGCAAGTAAAGTCAAAGTCTGCAGTGTCTGCTACACCCCAGCAGGCTCACCCCCTCAGGGGTTTTGACTTGCCCCTAGAGAACTTACCATTTCTGGCTCTGGAACAACCAGAGCCTCTCACCATACCGGGAAGGTTAGCTCACTTTGCTCCCAGATGGGAGCAAATAACATCAGAGCAATGGACCCTCTCTATCATCAGAGAGGGCTACAAACTTCATTTCTCCAGCCTTCCTCCCCATACCATGGTGAGGCAATTCAGTTCTCCCCCATCTCTTCTGACCCTGTTGGGTCAGGAAGTCTCCTCTCTCCTTGCCCAAGGGGCAATAGAGGAGGTTCCTCTTCCTCAACAGGGGTTAGGGTTCTACTCCCCTTATTTTCTCATAACAAAGAAGACAGGGGGCTTCAGACCTATCCTAGATCTGAGAGAATTGAACAAGTTTCTATTCAAGGAGAAATTCAAAATGCTCTCTCTGGGCATTCTCCTTCCATACCTTCAGAATCAGGATTGGCTTTGTTCTCTAGATCTCAAGGATGCGTACACTCATATACTCATCCATCCATCCCACAGAAAATATCTTCGATTTCTGTTCCAGGGAAAACATTTCCAATACAGAGTACTTCCCTTCGGTCTCGCCTCTGCTCCAAGAGTATTCACAAAATGCATGGCAGTCGTAGCCGCATTTCTAAGAGGCATGGGAATCTTCGTGTTCCCATATCTGGATGACTGGCTCATCCGAGCTCCATCTCAGTCAGAAGTCCAGATTTCCTTGGACCGCACAAGGCGTATTCTTCAATATCTGGGACTTGTGGTAAACATTCCCAGGTCCCAACTCATCCCTACTCAGTCCCTGGAATTCATAGGGGCTTATCTGGATTCCACCACTGCAAGGGCCTACCTTCCTCTGGTCTGAGGCCAACGGCTAATAAGCTTGGCCTCCCAGGCTCAGTCCAGAAGTCACTTGTCAGCCAGAGAAATGCTGCAACTTCTGGGCCACATGGCCTCCACGGTTCATGTGGTGCCCTATGCTCGTCTCCATATGAGAGCAGCTCAATGGACATTGGCCACCCAGTGGTCTCAAGCATCGGGACTGCTGTCAGACCAGGTACTCACCTCAAAACGTCTGTTTTGGTCTCTCCAGTGGTGGACATCCTCCAAAAATCTGTTGTTGGGGACCCCCTTCCAACCTTCGTTGCCCCAAGCAACCCTCACAACAGATGCCTCCCAAACAGGGTGGGGAGCTCATCTTCAACATCTCTCCACTCAGGGAACCTGGTCTCCCCAAGAGACCACCCTTCATATCAACCTTCTGGAACTGCGAGCAATCTTCCTTGCCCTCACAGTCTTCCATACCCTCCTTGCCAACCTGACTGTCCTAGTTCAGACAGACAATCAGGTGGCCATGTTCTATGTCAACAAGCAAGGAGGGACGGGCTCTCTGTCGCTTTGCAACGAAGCTCTCAGATTATGGGCTTTCGCCAGAGAGCATCAAATTCATCTTCTGGCAGTGTATCTTCCAGGAGTTCAAAACTCTCGGGCAGACAGACTCAGTCGAGTTCTGCTTCCACACGAGTGGTCCCTGCATATGGACCAGATACACAGAATCTTCCAGGAATGGGGGACCCCGGACATAGACCTCTTTGCAAGTCCGTGGAATGCCAAACTTCCCCGGTTCTGTTCCAGGACTCCGTGTCAGGGAGCTCAGGCCAACGACGCCTTTCTCCTGCATTGGGGTCAGGAATTCCTGTATGCTTTTCCACCCATTCCTTTGATTTCCAAGACTCTGTTCAAACTTCAGAGGGATCACGGGTCGATGATCCTCATAGCTCCACGCTGGCCACGCCAAGTGTGGTTCCCTCTACTTCTACAGCTCTCCCAGGGCTCCTCAGCTATAAACTCGAACTGAAGAGAGCTGGTAAGGAAGGCGGGAAGGCAGCGCGCATGCGCTGTGGGAAGCCCCAAAAGCTGGGGAGCTTTCCCGCGCGGGCTCCGTCGGTTCCGACTTACCCATATGTGAGGACTAATTCCTGCTGTTCCCAGAGATCACCTGTTACAGGTAAGTAACTGTGCTTTTTTTGGCTGTCACACACTGGACAAAGGGTTTCAACTTATTATCCATGATGATACCCAGATCCTTTTGCTGGGTGATGATTCCTAATGTAGAACCTTGCATTTTGTAACTGTAGTTTGGGTTGTTCTTTATTAGGTGCATAACTTTGCACTTGTACACATGAAATTTCATCTGCCATTTGGATGCCCAGTCTCGTAATTTTTCAAGGTCCTCTTGCAATTTTTCAAAATACTGTTGTGTTTTAGCAAATTTAAATTTGTGTCATCTACAAATTTGATAGCCTCACTCATCATTCCCATTTCCAGGTCATTTATAAATATGCTAAAAAGCAGTGGGCCCAGCACAGATCTCTGGAGTATTCCACCATTTACCTTTCTTCACTGAGAAAATTGTCCATTTAGTCCTACTGAATTGTTTACATTATCAGAATATAGAAAGACTAGGGGACATGCAATGAAGCTACAGGGTAAACTATTTAAGACTAATAAAAGAAAATATTTTTTCACTCAACGTGTAATCAAACTCTGGAATTTGTTACCGGAGGATGTAGTAAAGGCTGTTAGTATAGCTGGGTTTAAAAAAGGTTTGCACAAATTCCTGGAGGAAAGGTCCATAAACCATTATTAAGAAATGACCCAGGATATCAATGCTTGACCCAGTACAAGCATTGCGGAACCTGTGTCTTTTGGGGAAACTGCTAGGTACGTATGACCTAGATTGGCCACTGTTGGAAACAGGATACTGGGCTTGATGGACCTTGGTCTGACCGAGTATGGCATATCTTATGTTCTTACTCTGTTTTCTATCTGTTTAACCAATTCCTCATCCATAAAGTACACTGCCTCCTATCCCATGACTTTTAATTTCTCCAAGAGTATCTCATGAAGGACCATGTCAAGGCTTTCTGAAAATCCAGATGCACTGTATCAACCAATTCACCTTTATCTACCCGTTTGTTCACACCGTCAAAAAATGAGGTTAGTCTTCAATTACATCACTGCCTGAATACTCAGGCATCAAAGTCAGTTCTGGTAAAACGCCCTAAATGCTGGGAATTCAAACTCTTTGAATCCAGACGATTACCTGAATTCATTGCACGGTTGTACCGTAATTTGTCAGAGGATTCACCTGTGCTCTCTACTTTGAAACTTCCTCAGAGGAGATGGGAAATGACCTTACCAGGGAAAGAACAGGATTTTTGTCTAGAAATTTATCAATACTCACATTCCTGTTCTATTTCGCTGGGATTAATTCATACTCAACTGAGAATTCTATATCGGTTGTCAATCACGCTGCAACATATCTTTGGAAACGAGCTGATGATCTGTTATGTTGGCGGCTGAGTGGCCGTCAGGGTGACTTTGATCATATGTGGTGGTATTGTCCTCGTATCCAAAGCTATTGGAAGAAGGTTTGGGAACATCTTATAGGCTGTCTACAGGTGACCTTCCCCTTGGACATGGAGACTTGTTTGCCGGTAGTGCAGAGGTTGGTTCAGTCACTCTTGCTAGCGGCCAGATCGGTAATAGCTCGTTTTTGGAAGCGCAGCACTGCACCGTCTTTCATAAAGTGGCGTATTAAGTGTTGGGAAATTTATCAGTTGGAAAAAATCACAGCGTCTGTTCGTGGACTTTCCTTCCAGGCAGAGGATATTTGGAGATTAGTTTTGCAAGATGATGTAGGGTAATTGATCCTTCAGGCGGTCATATAGGTACTTATCAGACAATAGTCTCTGATTTCCTTATTATTCTTTACTCCTTCCTTATTTCCGGAGTTCGTGCTCGTTCTCTCATAAATTTCCATTTATCAATGGGATTTAAAGGGGTCAAGGGGGGGGGGGAAGGGCAAGGGTAGGGGGGAGAGGAGGGTTAGGGGCAAGTATGAGCAGTAGTTGTTGAGACTTAGTTCCCTTGAGGGTCTAACTCTCCCTTGTTTGACTCCCCGAGAGAAGGGATAGAAGTTTGGGGGTTTTGGCCTTATTGAGGTGGGGTTCTTATCTTATCTTACTCTATTATACGAGATATATATTGCTACTAGAAGGTTTATCGCACTTGCCTCTGTTCCTTCTGAGATTTTGCAGATGCCTAACTCCATGACTGAGTGAGATATCACATTATACTACATGGTTAGCGGCGTGCTGTTTTTGTGTCGTTTTATCAGGGCATGTACTGCAGGGTTATGGCTTTCTGTAATGTTATCAGTACGGGTTGCATAATAGGATATTCTTCTTCTCTCTTTTTCTTCTTCTCTGCTCTTGTTATCCTGTCAGGCATGCCTGGGAAATATATATCTCCAGGAACAAGCAGGAATGTAGTCCTCACATATGGGTATCGTTGGTACCGATGGAGCCTGCGCGGGAACGCTCCCCAGCATCCAATAGGAACGCTTTTGGGAGCATCCCTCAGTACATGCGCACTGCCTTCCCACTTTTCCAACTGTCCCTCTTCAGTTCTTCGTTTTCCGTGGAGCCAACAGGACCTATTCCCTGTCACCGCAGAAAATTCCGCCTTTAAAATTCTTTTTTGTGGTCGTGTTTGCCTACCGCACAACGCCTACCGGTACCGCCAGTTCTTTTCTTTTCCTAAAAAAAACCAAAAAGAAAAACCCTAGACTTTTACTGTTTCTTTTCAGAAACGTTCTTGTTTTGGTGCTAGGCGCCATTTTGGGCATTAGGCCCCATTTTTCCAAAATCATGGAAAAGCCAACTAATGGTTTTAAAAAAAAAATGTACTAAGTGTGGCGGTACCATTTCCGTCACTGACACTCATGATTGGTGTCTAAAATGTTTAGGACCTCATCATTCTCCAACTGAATGTCTCTCCTGCATGGGGATGACTAAAAGAGGAAGACAGAAGCGGGCCGCAAAGCTTGGTACCCTCTTTTCTTCAGATGCCAGATCCATTGCATCGACATCGTCAAGGGCCTCTTCTTCCTCCCATGGATCTCAGGTAACTAAACACAAAAGCCGGTCCTCAAAGGGTAGCTCTCCTGCTAAGCATCGAGAGGCCATTGGCATTGCCCTTGAGGGAACCACACCGGCAAAACAGCCCCAGCGGGAGGCTTCGGCTTCCAAAGCATCGATGGGGCTTCAGGATGTTCTCGAGGCCTCAACCTCGCAAGAACTACCTGTGCCATGCTCAGGGGTTCCGGCCATCCTTACCGGTACCGACACCCAGGCATCGGCAGCGTCGATAGACCAGAGATTTCTTGCTATCGAATGCAGTATTGCAGCTCTCCTCTCAGCTGCGGTACTGGTGTGGTACAGACACCGACGATGCCGGTACCGGCCCCGATGGTAACTCTTCCCATTCTACCTCCGGCTGGAGTGGATAAAGTGGTACCAGGTCACCTGGGTACCGACTTCAATCGGTACCGGGATCGTGCTTTGCAGGAGCATCGGGGTCAGGAATACTTCGATTCCTCCGATTCCGAAGACTCTGACAATTCTGCTGGCACTAGAGGGTTTCTCTTAGAAGATCCCTCTTCTCCCCAACGCAGAATTTCACCTCCAGAGGACATGTCATTTCAGGATATCATCCGTGATATGGCTAAAGGTCTTTCAATCACAGTAGCTCCTGAAGAGGAACCCAGAGCAAAGGAATTGGAAATCCTCTAATATCCTAAAGCTCCTAAGGAGGCAGCTACTCTGCCTATCCATGAAATGCTGCATAACTTGATGCTCAGAATGTGGGAGACACCTCTGACTACTTCGCCTCACTCTAGGAGACTTGATACTATGTATCGAGTCCCACCATGTCCTGGATTTCAGAAAACTCAGCTGCCACACCATTCAATGATAGTGGAGTCAGCCATGCGTAGGATGAAAAGTGCTAAAAGACATGCATCCAATCCTCCAGGTTGTGAATGCAGGATTCTGGATGCTTTTGGACGCAGAACTTTTCAAGCTTCCATGCTTTCAGCTAGGATCAGCTCATATCCTATATATGGGAATGTTCCTCAAAGAAATCACAAGAGACTTGGAACTTATGAGCCCATTTCTCCCAGATGATAAGAGACAAGACTTTCTTACTCTGGTTAAGCATGCTCAGGATGTCTCCAAGTTTGTCAATCGTGCAGCCTTTGACTGCTTTGAATGCATCAGCAGAACTTCTGCTATTGCCATTGGCGCATGACGGATTGCCTGGCTACAGGCATCAGACTTGGAGACTTGGGTACAGGACAAGTTAGGCAACATTCCTTGCATGGGAGAGAATCTCTTCGGCAAGAACTGGCAGGAGAAGGTTAACGAGTTAGATGCTGAGAATTCTACCTTAGATAGATTGTCAAAGTCTACAGCCACTCCAGACAAAAGAAAGCCTTATAAAAAACCCTCTTTTAGCAAAAAGAGAGAGTTTTATCCTTCCTATACCCATCAGACTCAAGCTCCAGGTCAGGTTGCCCAAAAGGGACAAACTAGACAACAAAAGAAACCAAAAGGCCCGAGAGCCCAACCAGCTCTCCAGGTTCAGCCCCCTCAAGGGCTTTGACTCCTTCCTAGAGAGCTTTGCCTTCCTGCCTCTGAGGGGTCCTCAACCCCCCAATATTCCCGGCAGGTTATGCCACTTTGTCAACAGATGGAATCAGATAACAGCAGAAGATTGGACTTTGTCCATTGTAGGGGAGGGGTACAAACTTCATTTTCACAGCTTACCCCCTCCTACAATTCTAAAGCAGTTGAATTCACAAACCTCTGCAGACAATCTGCTAGATCACGAGGTCTCCACACTTCTTGCCCAAGGGGCAATAGAGGAAGTACCCATTCTTCAACAGGGTGCAGGGTTCTACTCCCCCTATTTTCTTATTCCAAAGAAAACAGGAGGACACAGACCCATTCTAGACCTCAGAGAATTGAACAAATAGCTGTTTCGAGAGAAATTCAAAATGATTTCTCTGGGAACTCTTCTGCCATACCTTCAAAGCCAGGACTGGCTTTGCTCTCTAGACTTAAAGGATGCATACACTCACATTCTTATCCATCCAGATCACAGGAAATTTTTATATTTCCTTTTCAAGGGAAGGCATTTCCGGTACAGGGTTCTTCCTTTTGGTCTGGCTTCAGCACCAAGGGTATTCACGAAATGCATGGCAGTAGTAGTTGCATTTCTACGATCCCTGGGGATTTTTGTCTTCCCTTACTTAGACGACTGGCTCATCCGAGCCTCCACAGTAACAGAGGCCAGCACTGCACTATCTCATACAATGCGAATCCTCCAATACTTGGGATTGGTAATAAACTACCCGAAATCTCAACTAGTTCCTTCCCAATGCCTAGAATTCATAGGAGCCTGTCTGGATTACCAGAGAGGCAAGGGCTTTCCTTCCACAAGCCCGGTGTCTTCGCATAATGCAGTAAGCTTCCCAAGCAGCAGGCAAATCCTCCCTCACTGCTCGGGAGCTACTGCAGTTACTGGGACACAAGGCATCCACAGTTCATGTTGTTCCATATGCTCACCTCCACATGCGAACAGCTCAGTGGACCCTCTCCACACAGTGGACACAGGCCACGGGTCATTTGTCGAACAAAATAACAATCTCTCAACGACTAATTTTGTCCCTCCAATGGTGGCAATCATTAGAAAATCTGACAGTAGGGTCTCCTTTCCATCAACCCCTCTTTCAGGCCACCCTAACAACAGATGCTTCACAGGTGGGTTGGGGAGCACACCTGAATCATCTCTCTACCCAGGGCACCTGGACTCCACAGGAGGTTGGTTTACACATAAACCTCCTGGAGTTAAGAGCAATTTATTTAGCTCTTCGAGTGTTCCACGCCCAGCTCAGCTACAAGACAGTCCTAGTCCAGACGGACAATCAGGTAGCCATGTTCTATGTGAACAAGCAGGGCGGGACAGGCTCTCTGTCGTTATGCAATGAAGCTTTACGACTATGGGCCATCGCCAGAGAGCATCAAATTCACCTTCTAGTGGTATATCTTCCAGGCATTCAAAACCTTTGGGCAGACAAACTCAGTCGAGTACTGCTACCTCACGAGTGGTCACTCCACCTAGACCAGATGGCAAAGATATTTCATCTCTGGGGCACTCCAGACATTGCAAGTCCACTGAATGCCAAACTTCCCCGGTTCTGTCCCAGAATTCCGGCGCACAACTGTCAGGCAAGGGATGCCTTCATCCTTCACTGGGGTCAGGAATTCCTTTATGCCTTCCCACCCATTCCCCTCATCCCCAAGACACTCTTCAAACTTCAGAGAGAGAGGGGTTGCATGATTCTCATAGCACCACGATGGCCACGCCAAACGTGGTATTCCCTGCTTCTGCATCTCTCTCAAGCGCCACCTCTGCAGTTAGGGCATGCTCCAGATCTCCTTTCCCAGGAGAACGGGATGCTATGGCACCCGAATCCCCAGTCCCTGCACCTCACGGCCTGGTTGTTGAAGGCTTAGACCTCCAGGATTTCAACCTGTCTCAGCAGGTAAAAGATATCCTTCAGGCTTCTAGGAAACTTTCCACAAGAAGATCTTATGCCTTCAAGGGGGAAACTGCTAGGTATGTATGAGCTAGATTGGCCACTGTTGGAAACAGGATACTGGGCTTGATGGACCTTGGTCTGACCCAGTATGGCATATCTTATGTTCAAGTGGAAACGTTTTACTATATGGTGCTCCAAGAAGGGATTAAACCCCCTGGTCATACCCTTAGAATCAATACTAGAGTATCTCCTTCACTTATCGAATTCTGGGTTAAAGACCAATTCGGTAAGAGTCCATCTTAGTGCAATTGCAGCTTCTTATAAGCCTCTAAATGGACAACCAATTTCCTCTCATCCACTCCTGTAAAGATTTATGAGAGGCCTTTTATTAACTAAACTTCCCATCAAGCCACCACCGGTAGCATGGTATCTAAATCTAGTTCTCGGGCAGCTCATGAAGCCGCCTTTTGAACCTTTAGCCACTACAGCCCTTAAGTTTTTCACTTGGAAGGTCATCTTCCTGATTGCAATCACCTCTGCCCGTTGCATTAGTGAATTGCAAGCTTTAGTGGCTGATCCTCCTTATACTAGATTTCATCATGATAAGGTTGTTCTTCAAACTCACCCACACTTTATGCCAAAGGTGGTTTCGCCTTTTCATTTAAACCAATTTATCTTCCTGTATTTTTTCCAAGTCCTCACGCCTCTAATGCAGAAAGAAACCTTCATACTTTGGATTGTAAAAGGGCCTTAGCCTTTTACATTCAAAGAACACAGCAACATAGAAAGTCCTCGCAACTCTTTGTAGCTTTTGATCCTAGTCATTTGGGACTTCCAGTCTCCAAAAGAACTTTATCTAAATGGATTGCCCAATGCATATCCTTTTCTTATGGGAGTAAGGGTCTTCCTCTTCAGGACCATGTCACAGCTCACAATGTGAGAGCTATGGCAGCTTCTATGGCTAATCTCCACTCTGTGTCTATCGATGACATTTGTCGAGCAGCCACCTGGGCTTCGGTACACACCTTCACAGCCCATTACTGCCTAGATAAAGCCTCCCATCAGGATGCCTTCTTTGGCCAAGCTGTTCTTCAAAATCTCTTTCAAGCTTAAACCAACTCCTACCCACCAACCCTGGTGGGATGCCAGATATCCATGGGAGGAAGGATTCTCACCTTCGACGGTGGCACCTTCCTGGGGCTATCTCCCTGGCATCTTCAGCTAGGGAGTCCCCATATGTGAGGACTACATTCCTGCTTGGTCCTGGAGATAGCGTAGTTACTCATCTGTAACAGGTGATCTCCAGGAACAGCAGGAATTTAGTCTTCACAACCCACCCACCTCCCCTAGGAGTTGTCTCTCTCTCTCTCTCTTTGTCTCTTTCCTCTCTCCCTCTATCCTTTCACTCAGCTACAAACTTAACTGAAGAGGGACAGTTGGAAAGGTGGGAAGGCAGCGCGCATGTGCTGAGGGATGCTCCCAAAAGCGTTCCTATTGGACGCTGGGGAGCTTTCCCGCGCAGGCTCCGTCGGTACCGACGATACCCATATGTGAGGACTAAATTCCTGCTGTTCCCAGAGATCACCTGTTACAGGTGAGTAACTATGCTATATATATGTATGATGATTGATATCTATCTATCTATCCAAACGAGTATATGTTTTCACAAGATATGTGCTTTTCAGTTGACGTTTGAGTATGTATGTATAATTCTTGATACTGCTCAATAAAATTTGTTAAATAAAAAAAAACATACTATATAAAAGAAAAAAAGAGGTTAGTGAGGCGAGACTTTCCTTTGCTAAATCTATGTTGGCTTTTGCCATTAAACCATGACTATCTACATGTTCATTAATTTTGTTCTTTGATAATGGTTTCTACCTTTTTGCCTGGTATTGACGTCTGGCTTACTGGTCTGTAGTTTTCTGGATCACCCCTGGAACCCTTTTTAAAAATTGGCGATACATTGACCATTTGGGTACTACAGATGATAGTTCACAGATTACTAAAAGTAGGTCCATAGTCTCATATTTCAGTTCTTTCAGCACCCTGGGATATATGCCATCCGCTCTAGGTGATTTGCTACTCTTTAGTTTATCAAGAATCTGTATTATATCTTCCCAATTTTTCAAGATTTGTTATGTTAGTCTAGATCACAATTAATCTTAGTGGAGTATATGTGGGAAAATGTTGTTCCTCCCTCTTGATAATTGAAATGGATGAACCTAGTCCCATTAAATTTATTGCGAAGATGGGCCCTTGGCATGACATCACCTTTTTTGGGGGGGGGGCAGAGGGAGGTTCCTATGTGCGCGTGTGCATGTACTGTGGAACTGGGGTGGCTTTCTAACCTACAGAGGTGGAGTGCCCGTGTGTGTGTGTGTGTGCTGGGGGGGAGGGGACTACACCATTTTGTTTAATACGCATTGTGCCCTTTAGTCCTCATGCATTCATCCCTTTAACCTCCAGTACCTTGCACTCTTCCCCCTCACCCTTCCCACTCTATTCCTCTTTCAGATTCTCTCCTTATCCCTCCCCCCCAGTACTCCTGCCCTCCATTCCCTCCATCCTCTTTCCTTGTGTGGTTTTTTTTTTCTGGTTTTTTTTTTTTGTTACTGGCTCTTCACGTCTCCCCCTCCTCCCCATCTAACCTTTATATTTTTATTTTTTTTATTGCAGGCCAAGACCAGCTCTCCTCTTCTGCCTATGAGAAGTGGGATTGTCATGGGTAGTCTGCTACCTTCAGGCCATGATTGCAGCCTTCCCCTCCTGTTCTGCCTACAGCGGTCTGAGCTCCCACAGGCAAAAGAGGAGAAGGCCATGATTGTGGTCCAGATGCAAGCTGTCTGTGGGGATCTGATATCTCATGGGCAGACAGAAGGGGCCTTTGCCATGATTGCGGCTATCTTTTTGCCCTGTGATTGCTTAAAGGGGGGAGGGGCAAGTAAATCCCAGACTCCAGGTGTAACATTCTGGTTGTCATGATGATCTGGAGCCTGGGATTTGTCAAGCCTGGTTTATATAGTGTGATATAGACTATATATATGTAGTGAAGGTGAAACCAGGTTTTTGTTATCGTTTCTTTAGGTTGACCTTGCTTAACTCAGTAATGTCATTTTATAATCCTTAAAAACAAAACTCTATTCTCCCTACTCCATTACAGAATATAAATCCCATCTGATTCAAGTCAGATGCACCTTTACATCACTTGCTGCTGTTTCTGGAACTTCCCAAGAACCTAGTTACTAGATGGTCATTAGGAGCTAAACATGATATTTGACTTGCTTTTTTTCAGGCATCCCCACCATCTTGAATGCTGGTGTGTTAGTTACATGGAGGCAACAGATTACTACATGTATAGGGGATGTAAAGAGTAGTTCCTTATCGTTCCTCCAGTTCAGTCCTCTACCTCTGGGTTGTCAATCTCCTCGTGCAGCTTGGAGACTGGTATGTCAGAATGATGACATCACTGGATATAGCCTGCTGCACTCCGCCTTCCATCCCAGTGTTACCAGTCTCCATGCAGCAGGAGGATTTGACGAGCCTTGTAGGGGGCTCTCTGGAGGAATGAATAAGGAGCCTTTGGTGTAGTGGTAGCTAACTTGCAAAAAAAAAAAATCTTTTTGGGCTGTTGTTTGGTGGTACCGCTTTAAAAGGACCACAGAGCTGTATAGCTGGCAGGCAGAGCGGTTTACCTAAGTGCTCCAGGCTCTCTTGCTCTCTGCTTAGCCCTGCGGGGTGTTCTTCGGGGGTTCTGGCTCAGGGCTTTCGAGCTTTCCCCCCTGCTGGGCCCAGAGGTCTCTCCCCCAGGACCTTTCAGGGGAGAGCCCTCCTTTCTGCCCGTGGCATACTTCCGACAGCCAGCCTGCCTTTGCCACGGCTTGTCTATCTGCACGGCTTCTCAGAGGGGCCGTTTAAGCCGGCGCTGGGAGCATTCCTCGGCTCCGTTTTGACAGAGCAGCTTCAGGCCGAGCCGATGAGTCTTCTTTCAGCGTCGGTCAGGTTTTTACGACGGTAAAGCCTGCTCTTTCGTGCGGGGACTCTCGCGGTCCTTTTGGCGCCCTTTTTTATCCCACGGAGATTTTGCGGCAGCCATTCTCAGCGCCGTGGAGAGGCCGCGTGCTAGCGGGACGCCTGTCTTTTCGGTGCAGGCCGCCACGAGGGCCCGATTTCTTTAGTTTTCTTTAGTTTTCGTTGCTTTCTTTTGATTAGTTTTTATTTCATTCCGTTTTAATTGGTTCTTTGTTTTGGTTGTTTGGGGCTTCCCTTGCTCGTTGGTTATTCCCTCTTTCAGCCATCCTACCAGGGAGGGGGGTGGTCTGAAGGGGATCTCTTTTGCTGGAGTGGCAGTGTGTTAAACGCAGAAACCAAAAAAAAAAGTACAACAGCCTCTGTCCCTAATCTAATCTAGTGTGCTGACAGCTCTGCCTGCGACTGGATTAGGTGGGGGTGCTTACGATGCGTTTCTGGGGCTCTGGCTAGCAGGCTTTATGGCTGCCAGACCTCAGTGTATTGTGTGTGGCATCAGGAGAGGCACAGTAGCTGATACTGGGGTTTGCCGGGGCTGTGCAACCCTCTCATCAGTGGTGGAGCAGCAAATGGAATTGCAGGAGTCCACGGAGGCACAGGGAGCGTCCGCAGCGGGGCGGGCTGCATCCCCGCGGCCCTTGGCGCAAGGACCGGCGTTGGAAGAGCTCGCGGGGCCTTCCGGGGTCTCTCTGCCGGCTCCGGCGCCGGGTCTCGGTGAGTTTAGTCCTGAGTTTGTGCTGTTGATGCATAAGACTTTTTGCCTGAGGCATCAAGGCGCGGCAGCGGGTCCCGGGTCGCTGGTTCCCCCGATTCCGCAGCAGGAAGCGGTTGAGGAGTCTGCTGAGGGGCCGTCAGCGCCTAAGCGTGCACGAACCAGCGACCCTGCGCTGACGGAGGGCGATTGGCCTGAGGTCTCAGTTCCGGAATGGGACCCAGGAGGACTGTGCCCAAGATCTGGAGGACGGGGAGATCCCTGAACCCGAGGATCAATCTAAGATAGTTCGGGTCTTCCGCAGGGAGGAGTTGGCGGCCTTGATCTCGGAGACCTTGCAGATGTTGAACCTGGCTATGCTGGTAGCGGTCGAGGACGAGGTGGAGGATCCCGTTATCCGAGCAGTGCGACAGACGCACATGGTGTTTCCAGTGCACAAGGTAGTGGACAAGATGATTCAAGATGAGTGGGATAAGCTGGAAGCTGGTTTGAAGGGCTTACGAACGTTGAATAGATTGTATCCTTTAGCCGATAAAGATAAGGAAAGATTCCGGGCTCCGCGGGTTGACGCGGTGGTTTCCGCGGTTACGAAAAAGACCACCATTCCGGTGGAAGGCAGTGCGGCCTTGAAGGATACCCAGGACCGTAAAGTGGATGGTCTGCTCAAGCAGGTGTTTGAAGCGGATTCTATGTCCCTACAAGCGTCCATCTGTGGGGCGTGGGTGGCCAGAGCATCCCTGAGGTGGGCACAGCGCCTGCGTCAGTCCCTACATTTGGATCTCGACGAACTAAAGGAGCTGGATCGTCTGGAGTCCGGAGCGGCCTACTTGGCGGATGTGCATTACGATTTAATCCGGGCTCTGGCTAATAGCACGGTGTCTGTGGTGGCCGCCAGGCGTTCCTTATGGTTGCGCAATTGGGCGGCGGATGGTCCTTCGAAGTCCCGTCTTAGCAAGTTTCCCTTTAAGGGGGGTTTGCTGTTTGGAGAGGATTTGGAGAAGTTGGTGAAGGACCTCGGGGAGTCCAAGGCGGGTCGACTTCCGGAGGATAAACCAAAGTCGGGCAGGTCAAGCCAGGGCGTTCGGGGTCCGTTTTGAGATTTCCGGAGATTTCGTTCCCCGCGGTACGGTGGTTTCCAGAGGGGCCGGTACCCGTCTCGAGCCCAGGGGTTTCGCGGGTTTCGTGGAGCGAATAGAGGTTTCGCCTCAACTCCGAATACCGCTTCACGTAAGTCACAATGATGCGAGGCGGGTCCCGGCGGAGGGATCTCCCATTGGCGGGCGTCTTCGGGAGTTTTTCCGCCTGGACCCACATTACCTCCGACCAGTGGGTGCTCGAAATCATTCAGCACGGCTATGCGCTGGAGTTTTCAAAACCCGTGCGGGATTCCTTTGTCATGTCCCCTTGCCGCGGTTCAAAGAAGACGGCGGCGGTCCGCGGAACCTTGGAGCGACTTCTTCAGTTGGGTGCCGTAGTGGAGGTTCCCAGAGCCGATTATGGCTTGGGTCGGTACTCGATTTATTTCGTCGTGCCAAAGAAGGGTGGCACGTTACGGCCCATTCTAGATCTGAAGGCCGTGAACCGTTGCTTACGGGTGCCGCATTTCCGGATGGGAGACCCTGCGGTCGGTCATAGTGGCTGTGCGTCGCGGGGAATTCTTGACCTCTCTGGATCTTACGGAGGTGTATTTGCACGTTCCCATCCGTTTGGCACATCAGAAATTTCTGCGGTTCGCTCTTCCCTGGGGGCATTCTCAGTTCCAGGCCCTGCCCTTCGGGTTGGCCACAGCACCGCGCACCTTCACCAAGATCATGGTGGTGGTGGCGGCGGCGTTGCGCAAGGAAGGCATTCTAGTTCATCCTTATCTCGACGATTGGTTGATCCGTGCCAAGTCCGAGGAGGAGAGTTACCGTGTGACGGACAAGGTAGTGAAATTTTTACAGAGTCTCGGTTGGGTGGTCAACAAGGCCAAAAGTCATTTGCAGCCCACTCAGGTCCTTGAATACCTCGGGGTCCGGTTCGACACCATCAGTGGGCAGGTGTTTCTGCTGCTCAGGCGGGCTGAGGGATTGCGGCCCCTCGTCCGACGGTTTCGAGCGGTGTCGGCGCCATCGGCGTGGGATTATCTTCGAGTCCTGGGCACGATGGCGGCGACTCTGGAGGCGGTCCCTTGGGCCAAGGTCCATATGCGGCCTCTCCAAAGAGCACTTCTTCGCCGCTGGTCCCATCAGGCCGATTCCTTGAGCATACGGCTTCCTTGCCCGATCTCTGCCAGGCGCTCGCTCCGTTGGTGGTTACTCCGGTCGTCGCTGCAAGCGGGCATGCCGCTGGAACAGCCGAACTGGGTTCCATTGCTGACGGATGCCAGTCTAGTAGGCTGGGGAGCCCACTGCAAGAACCAGTTTGCGCAGGGGCTTTGGTCTCCACTGGAGGCATCTTGGTCGATCAACCGTCTGGAACTGCGAGCCGTCTTCCTGGCCCTTCGAGCGTTCGACATGCTCGGCGGGAGACCCGTGCGGGTGCTCTCCGACAACTCAGCGACGGTGGCCTACATCAACCGCCAGGGGGGCATGGGGAGTGCCGCCATGGAGGCAGAAGCGGACGAGTTGTTTGCCTGGGTGGAGCTTTCGGTTTCCAGCGATCTCGGCGGCGCACATTGCCGGGAAGGACAATGTCACCGCAGACTTCCTCAGCAGAGTTCAGGTCGATGCCGGGGAGTGGGAGCTGCATCCCGACATCTTCGACCAGATAGTAGATCGTTGGGGAACACCGGTGATGGATCTCATGGCGACCTTCCGATCGGCAAAGGTCGCACAGTTCTTCAGCAGGCGGCGCGAACGGATGTCAGAGGGCATAGACGCGCTGTTACGTCCGTGGTCGGACGGTCTTCTGTATGTCTTCCCATCTTGGGCATTAATCGGCAGGATCGTTCAGCGGATCGGAGCGCACAGGGGGAAGTTCTGTTGGTAGCGCCTGACTGGCCAAGGCGTCCTTGGTATGTGGATCTAGTGCGCCTCTTGGACGGCGTGCCCTGGCGGCTCCCGGAGCGGGCAGATCTATTGCGGCAAGGTCCGCTGTTCATGCCTCAGGTGAATCGGTTCTCGCTTACGGTATGGCCATTGAGCGGGCTAAGCTGAGAAAGAAAGGCTATTTGCCGGCAGTCGTTGCAACCTTGCTTAGGGCGCGTAAGCAGTCGACATCCTTGGCGTATGTGCGGGTCTGGCGTGTCTTTGAGGATTGGTGCTCTCGTCGTCAGGTCCGTGCTCTTAGCGTGTCCATTCCGGTGGTCTTGCAGTTTCTGCAGGACGGTTTCGATAAAGGTCTTGCAGCCAGTTCATTGCGCGTTCAGTTGACGGCCCTGGCCTGTTATCGTGGTAAGATCAATGCCGTGCCCTTGGGGACTCACCCGGATGTGGGTCGCTTTCTGAAGGCGGTCGCTCGATTACGGCCGCAGCGTAGGGTGTGCATTCCGCCGTGGGATCTCAATCTCGTTCTCAACGGCGTTGGTCAAGTCACCCTTTGAGCCTTTGCGCCGTGCATCCGTTAAGGATTTGACGTTAAAAACGGTGTTTTTGGTGGCCATTTGTTCGGCTAGGAGGATTTCAGAGTTGCAAGCCTTATCTTGCCGGGAACCTTCCTTGTCCTTTTCTAGGGAGAAAGTGGTTCTGCGCCCGGTTCCATCCTTCTTGCCTAAGGTGGTCTCCCCCTTTCATTTGAATCAGGCTGTGTTTGCCCGTCTTTGGGGCTCTGGAGGGCGGCGGTTCGGATCGCGGCCTTCGTCGTTTGGATGTGAAGAGGACCCTGCGTCAGTATCTGAGGGTGACCCAGTCCTTTCGTAAGTCGGATCGGTTGTTTGTGCTGTTCGGGGGAGTGCGCAAAGGGGAGGCAGCGGCGAAGGCTTCCATCGCTCGTTGGGTTAAGGAAGCACTTGCCTCCGCTTATTTGCTTCAAGGTCGGGTGGTGCCCGTCGGGTTGCGGGCGCATTCCACCAGGGCGCAGGCCTGTTCTTGGGCGGAGCACAGCTTGGTTCCGCCGGGAGACATTTGCAGGGCGGCGACTTGGTCGTCGCTCCATTCTTTCAGCCGACATTACCGGCTGGACGTTGCAGCTGCTACGGATGCTTGCTTCGGGTCGGCGGTTTTGACCGCTGGCTGGAAGGGTCCCTCCCTATGATTACTGCTCTGGTACATCCCAGAGGTAGAGGACTGAACTGAAGGAACGATAAGGAAATCATAATTACACTTACCTGGTAATTGTAGTTCCTTGAGTGACGACAGTTCAGTCCTCCTTCCCGCCCGCTTCTTTCTAGGTGGTTCCAGCTAAGTTGGCGGGCGATAGTGATCTACAGGTGAGTCCACCTTATTTGTCTTTGCTGTGGTGTTCCCTTTCTTTCTGGCGAGGCGGGGTGGAAGAAAGCCTGGCCAGAGGGGGGTGGCTGATGGGGAGGTCAGTGCATGTGGTGGTTTACTGTTTTACTGTTTATAGTTGGCTGCTTATTTGTTGCTCCTGTGAGTCTGCTTTGTTATTAGTTCACACTGGGATGGAAGGCGGAGTGCAGCAGGCTATATCCAGTGATGTCATCATTCTGACATACCAGTCTCCAAGCTGCAGGAGGAGATTGACAACCCAGAGGTAGAGGACTGAACTGTCGTCACTCAAGGAACTACAATTACCAGGTAAGTGTAATTATGATTTACTCACCTGTAACAGGTGTTCTCCAGGAGCAGCAGGAATCAGTCCTCACATATGGGTGACGTCGGCGCCGACGGAGCCCCCGTGCGGAGCATTTCCCCAGCTTTCAAAGAAAGCCTTTGGGAATTGCAGCACGCATGCATGGTCCCCTTCCCGCCCAAGGGTGCCATCTTGCTCAGTCTGATGACATAGCTAAAAGACAGCAAAATAGCAAAAATAAATCATATGACTGCAACTCCAAGGGGAGGAGGGAGGGTTGTGAGGACTGATCCCTTATGCTCCTGGAGAACACCTGTTACAGGTGAGTAACTACTCTTTCTCCAGGACCAAGCAGGAAGTCAGTCCTCACATATGGGACTCCCCAGCTTAAGGCTACCGGAGACCCCAAGCGGAAAAAATGAGCTCCCTCTAGCTCGGCAGTATGTAAGGAAGGAATCTTCTCTGAGAACGCCCCCGACGGTAGCCCAACAGCAGGGCCGGAGGGTAGGAGTTGCCTAAACCCCAAAGAGATTATGGAGTACTGCCTGTCCGAAAGCACTGTCCCTGCGGGACTCCCTCTCAAGGCAGTAATGGGCCGCAAAAGTCTGGCTTGAAGACCAAGTAGCGGCCCGGCAGATGTCTGCCAACGGAACAGAGCGGAGATGAGCCACTGATGCAGCCTTCGCCCTGACACGATGAGCCGTGACTCGACCCTCCAACGAGAGGCCGGCTGCCCCATAAGCCCAGGCGATACAGTCAGCGAACCATATGGACAAAGTATGCTTGGAAACAGGTAACCCCAATTTATTGGGGTCAAAAGAAACGAAGAGCTGAACAGCCCTTCGATGCTCCCGCATACGGTCAAGGTAGAAGGACAACGCCCTCCTACAGTCCAGGGTATGCAGGACCATCTCAGCCCGGTTGGCATGCGGCCTGGGAAAGAAGGTCGGAAGAACCACCTCCTGATTGAGGTGAAAAGGGGAGACAACCTTAGGGAGAAACTTCGGGTGAGTCCGTAAGACTACCCTATTCCTGTAGAACCTAGTGTAAGGGGGATCAGACACTAGTGCCTGAAGTTCACTCATTCGCCTAGCAGAGGTAAGAGCTACCAGAAACAAGGTTTTCCAGGAGAGAAAACGGAGAGGGCAGGTAGCCATAGGTTCAAAGGGCAGACAAGTAATCCGCTGTAAGACCACATTCAGATCCCACTCAGGGGCTGGTGGACGCAAAGGAGGCTTAAGCAGGAGGAGGCCTCTGAGCAAATGAGCCACCAAAGGGTGGTTGGAAAGAGGCCTCCCGTCCATCGGCGAGTGGTGCGCTGAGAGAGCACTGAGGTGAACACTGACAGAGTTGGACTTAAGGCCTAGATTGGAGAGGTAAAGCAAATACTGCAATACTACCGCTACCAAGCACGAGAAGGGATTCTCGCTGTGCTGAGCACACCATGTGGAGAATCTACGCCACTTAAGAGCGTAGGATTTCCTGGTGGATTGCTGCCTAGAGGCTAAGACTACATCTTCCACCTCTCTAGGCAGTAGTAGGGGAGCCAGGACTACCCTTTCAGCAGCCAGGCCATCAGATGAAGGGATTGGAGGTTGGGGTGCAAGAGAGACCCCTGATCCTGAGACAGGAGATCGTGTTGAATCCCCAGAGGAAGAGGAGTGTCCATCGCCAGTTGCAGTAGGAGTGGGAACCACGGCTGCCTTGGCCACCTGGGGGCTATCAGAATCTTTGAGGCCCTGTCTTGGAGGACCTTGAACAGAGTTCGGGACACTAGTGGCGTGGGAGGAAACGCATACAGTAGGCCTTGGGACCACGGAATCAGAAAGGCATCCGCTGCTACTCTGAGAGGATGCGGTTGTCTGGAACAGAATCTCGGGAGTTGCCGGTTCAGAGGACTGGCAAAAAGATCCATGGTGGGGAGGCCCCACCTGAGAAAGATCTGCTGAACCACCAGCGGATTCAATCTCCATTCGTGTGGTTGCAGGATCTTGCTCAGTCTGTCTGCCAGGCAATTTTCTTGACCTGGAAGGTAGACAGCCTTGAGGAGGATTCCGTGATTGACTGCCCAAGAGCACAGTCGTCGTGCCTCCTGACAGAGAAGGAAGGAGCCCGTGCCTCCTTGTTTGTTCACGTAGAACATGGCAACTTGATTGTCCGTCTGGACCAGTACAGACTGGTGAGATGTGAGGTGGGAGAAAGCTCTCAGAGCTAGGCGTATTGCCCGTAGCTCCAGGAAGTTTATCTGCTGAGCAGCGTCCCAAGGGGTCCAGAGACCCTGAGTACATGCCCCTTGGCAATGTGCTCCCCAACCTTGAAGAGAAGCATCTGTCGTCAGCACTTGAGAATGTGGAGGGGATTGAAAACCCACTCCGAGTACCAGATTCGGAAGATGAAGCCACCATTGCCGAGAGGAGACGAGCAGGGTGGATATTCTTACTGAGTCTGCAAGGCTCCCTGTGGCTTGATGCCACTGAGTTCGAAGGCTCCACTGAGCAGGCCGCATGTGCAGGCGGGCATTGGGGGTTACATGAACCGTGGAAGTCATATGGCCGAGAAGTCTCAGGAATTGCCTGGCGGAGACCAGGGAATTGCTGTGAAACTGCCTGGCTAGATCTATCAACCTGTGGGCTCTGTCCACTGGCAGAAAAGCCTTCGCCTGAAGAGTGTCCAGCCTTGCTCCTATGAATTCCAAGTTCTGGGACAGGAGCAAAGTGGACTTTGCGAAGTTTATGACAAACCCCAAGTGCTGAAGCAGAGCCACAGTGCGAAGGGTGGCATGACTGGCCTCCTGGGAAGACTGGCCCCTTATGAGCCAGTCGTCCAGGTATGGAAACACAAAAAGACCTTGAAGCCTCAGGTAGGCCGCCACCACCGCCAGGCACTTGGTGAACACCCTGGGAGCGGAGGTTAGGCCAAAGGGTAGTACTCTGTACTGGTAGTGGTTTCCCCCCCACAACAAATCTGAGATATTGTCTGTGGTCGGGGTAAATAAGGATGTGAGTATAAGCATCCTTTAGATCTAAGGAGCATAGCCAATCTCCCTGCTGAAGGTAGGGCAGCAGGATTCCAAGGGTAAGCATCTTGAACTTTTCCCTCTCCAGGAACTTGTTGAGGTTGCGCAAGTCTAGGATGGGTCTGAGGCCTCCTGTTCTTTTTGGTACCAGAAAGTACCTGGAATAAAAGCCGTGACCTCTCAGGTGGTGGGGCACCGGTTCCACAGCCTGGTCTTTTAGCAGACTTGCTAAATCCTGAAGGAGTAGGTCCCTGTGCAGAGGGAGTCTTGGAGGCTCCCCTGGAAAATAGGAGGGAGGTACCTGGTGAAAATGGAGAAGATAGCCCTTGTGGACTATATGGAGCACCCAGGTATCTGATGTGACGGCTGACCACCTGTGGGCAAAGTGGGCCAGCCGGCCTCCTGTGCTGATGTGAGCCAGCTGAGGAGAAGAGGCTATGCCTTCTGAATCAAAAACCCCCACCCTGCTGAGCAGGGGCCCGTGTTGGTGGCTTGGGGGTCTTCTGTCTACGGGGCCCATGACCCTGCCCCTTGGCCTGCTGACCCTGTTGGGGAGCTGCAGAGGCCTGATAATGAGGGTATTGTTTATAGGCAGATGACTTCCTCGGGTAAAAGGTCTTTTTTCCCAAGCCCTTCTTTTTCTGAGAAGGGGCAGATGTTTTTCTGGACAGCCTAGTCCGGGTCAGAGTCTCGGTCTCGAGTTCTGCAGCCTTCTCAGCCATGGGCTTGCCAAAGAGGTTTTCACCTCGGCAGGGGACATCGACCAACTTGTCCTGCACCGGCTTGAGGTCGGATGACTGTAGCCAAGCCTGTCGGCGGGCACCGATGCTGGCCCCGGCTACTCGGGCCGAAGCCTCGAAGCCATCGTAGGCTGCTCGAGAGATAAACTTCGAGCACTCTCGAATACCAGTGGACAAGGTTTGGAACCGCTGCAAAGGTTCCTCGGAGAGACCAGCAATCTCCTTTGCCAGGTCTCGGAGATACATGCCCCTGTAGAGCTGGTATGTCTGGACAGGGCAAGCAAGCATAGAGCCCTGGAAGCACGTCTTACCGAGGGCATACAGGTTCTGGGCCTCCCGGCCGGGAGGCACCGAGGAGTGCATCTTCTGACTTTTCAGTCGATGCATGGCCGATTCCACAACCATGGAGTGGTGCGGTAATTGTGCCTTTTGGAACCCGGGGCTCTTGCGGACTCGATAGATGGAATCGACCCGCTTGCTTAACACCGGCGTCGAGGCCGGGGTCTCCCACATGCGGAAGAGCAGCCGCTCTAGCATCGGAGGAACCGGTACAGTAAAGGCCTCCTTCGGGGGAGAGTCATACTGGAGGGCCTCGAGCTCCTCGGCTCGAGGCTCCTCCTCAGGATCCGCGGGGAAGGCCAAGGCCTTGGCCATATCCCGCATGAAGTCCGAGAACCGGGTATCCTCCGGTGGGGATCGTCTCCGAGGTTCGGACTCCGGCGAGTCCGATGGGACACACCGAGTCCGATAAGTGTCAGGTGACTCTTCGTCCTCCGTCTCCCAGCCCGACTCCTCGGAGGAGGAATTGAGCAGCTCCGGTCGGGCGGGTACCGATGCCGTCCGCCCCGACTCCGAGGGTACCGGTGTCGATGACCTCGGTCCAGAACGGGAGGCTGAGGGAGACCGTGACCGTGGATCGACTTGAGCCCGCATGGACTCGAGGATCGGCTCGGCCTCCGGGGTCGACTTGGACGTCGATGTCCCGGTGGTCGGGGCAGATGTACCAGTGAGACCGGCAATCAATGCCCGCTGCTGTTCCATGAAGGCAGCGAGGCTGCTCTCCAAGGCCGTCAACCTGAGTCCGAGCTCAGGAGATCCAGCAGCCCCCGATTCGGGCCCCGATGGCGGGTCCTCTGGAGGAGAGTCTACGAGGACTACAGCACTCACGTGTCCAGGAGACTCCATCTCGATACGAGGATGCTTGGCAGTCCTCTCCGACTCCGAAGACCCGGGACGGCTATCGGGGCTATGCGACCTGGCCCTCGAGGAACCAGGAGCGTCCACCGACGCTGCCCTCGTGGGTTTCGTCTTCCTGCGCTGTTCCCGCGAAGGAGACCCCTGCTCAGAGGAACCCCGACGCTGCTCTGGGCCGGAGTCCCGAGACATCGAGGCCTCGGACGAGGTCTGGGCCTGTCCGGACGCGGAGTCAGAGAGGATCCTATCCTTCTGGTGCTGCCGACTCCTCAACGCCTTCGAGGACATTTTGCCACACGGACCACAGATCATCGGGTCATGATCGGGTCCGAGGCAGCGGAGGCAGCAGTCATGTATGTCGGTAAGAGACATAAGTTTCTTACACCGATCACACTTTTTAAACCCGCTGGCAGCCATCGGGGGAAAAAGGGCCCCTGCGAGGTCAAAAGACAGGGCTGCCAGTGAAAAAAGAAAAATGGCGCGAACGCTAGTCACAAAGGACAAAAACCGAAAAAGAGAGAGTGGGCTTGATACCGGTGTATCGGGCCGAGGCGGGAAAAGGATCCGGCGTCGAACCGAAGGAGAAAAAGAAAAAACAGGGAAATCAACTTTTTCCTCGGCGAAAAACGAACTACGTCCGTCGGGCTCCGCGGAAAAAAGAAGACTGAGCAAGATGGCACCCTTGGGCGGGAAGGGGACCGCGCATGCGCGCTGCAGTTCCCAAAGGCTTTCTTTGAAAGCTGGGGAAATGCTCCGCACGGGGGCTCCGTCGGCGCCGATATCACCCTTATGTGAGGACTGACTTCCTGCTTGGTCCTGGAGAAGATGAAGAAACTAGAATAGAAACTAGAGTTTATTGGTATGTTACCTCTGATGTCTTTTGTTACCTGCATTGGTTATTGTGCGGGCTATCAATACCTTTAAATAAATAAAATAAATAAATGGACAAGTCTCCCTCCAAAAACTGGTCCCTCTAAGCTGAGAAAGTGGATTTCCAGGAAGAAGTATTTATCTATATTTTCTTTCTTCTTGTGGTGTTGAGGAGAGTACTGCACTTCTATAAATTTTTAAAGGCTTTAAATTAGTTGGCTAAATTATTAAAAATTTGTATTTCTCAAAGACAGTAATCAAAACTGCTCTTCACCATAAAGAGAAATGTAAATCAGTAAGCAGGGATTCAGTTTTTATACTGTTTCTCTTCTTGCAATTTGTCAGACTTTTTTCATATTTTTTGTTGTACTTTTTGTGTTTTTATCTACACATTGAAAAACTATCCCTCTATCTTGGCTTTCTTTGCATGATTCCGCCCCAACACCTTTCTCTCTTCCTTGATCCAGTCTGGCACGGCACGCAATACTTTAGCAATATACTGGCAGAGGCTGGTAAGTTTGCATTTTTTTCATCATTTATCACTTATGATTAAAATTAAATCCCCCTGGTAGGATTATAATCCTAAAATGGATTGTAAACCATAATTCTGGCTAGTTATAGCCCTCTTTCACTGAGGAAAAATAGATGGATTGTGTAATTTGCCATACTGCCCTTCATGGTTGCATCAAGGCAGTTTACAAAACGTATAAAACCAATAAGAGAGAAATTTAAAACCATGATGTCGGCCTATATCTAGGCATGTAAGACAGCTTTCTTATTTCTTATGCCAAGTTGTGTTAACCATAACTAATTTGAACTGATGAATACAAGACCATAGAGTATTATCATCATCATCAAACACAGTTGTTCTACTATAAAACTACTGCATTGATGTTTCTTAGGTCAGTGGTTCCCAAATCATGGGTGGGGACCACAGATGGGGTCATATCAGTAGATGGGCATCACAAAAACAGGATTGCTTTCACACCCTCTAGAGCAGTGGTTCTCAACCTTTTTTGTACCGTGACCCCTTTTACCATTGGTCAACTTGTGGTGACCCCCCAATGATTAAATCAAATGCGTCTCTCTTCCTTTACCATTAACGCATTGTCGCTGTAATCATTTATTGTTGAATTATTAATATATTATAGGCCTTTGCAATATGTTTTTATTTATAAAATTTACTTATTTAAACCACAATAATTAATCACAATAACAAGTAACAATATTTGATTTCAAAATTATCATGATTTTGTAGTCAAATCACTAATATGAAATAAAATTATTTTTTCTACCTTTGTTGTCTGACCAATTTATTCTGTGATCATGCTGGTCCTGGTCTGAGGCTTCTGCTTTCCTGGCTTCTCTTAACTCTCTTTCTGTGGTCTATGGTCCATCTGCCATTTCTTATCTCTTCTTTCGTTTTCTTCACTTCTTTCCATCAGCCTGTTTCCAGTCCCAGTAACCCTCCCCAGTATCAGCCCCTTTCCAGTCCTCACTCTCAGTACCTTCCAATGTCAACTTGCATTCCCATGACTGCCACTGGTGTCCATTCCCTTCCAGTCCCCCTCCTTCCCCACTGACCAGTCCCTTCTAGTACAAATACCATGGCAGCCCCTCTCAGGATCCACTCCCTTCCAGTTCCATTCTCCCATCCCCTTGTATCAGCCCATTTGTAGCCGTAGCCCCCAGTTTTCTTCCAGGGCCAGCAGCTCTATCCTCCCCTCCCCACAATCAGCCCATTCCCAGTCGAAGCCCCCCAATCAGCTCGCTACCAGTGCTAGCCTCCCCTAATCAGCCCAATACCAGTCCTACCCCCCCCCATCAGCTCATTTCCAGTGCTAGCCTCCCCTAATCAGCTCATTTCCAGTGCTAGTCCCTCCTCAACCCCATTACCAGTGCTAGGTTCCCCTAATCAGCCCATTACCAGTCCTACCCCCCCCATCAGCTCATTACCAGTCCTAGCCTCCCCTAATCAGCTTATTTCCAGCGCTAGTCCCTCCTCAACCCCATTACCAGTGCTAGCCTCCCCTAATCAGCCCATTACCAGTCCTAGCCCCCCCATCTGCCCATTATAATTCTAACCCGCACTGTCTCTCCCATCTGTCCAGTATGTCCCCCTGTCTTTTCCCTTTGTCCATGTCAGCCCCCCTCCGTTCCTCCCCCCTCCCCCATGTCAGCCCCGTTGCAGGTTCCCTGCCCCCTCCTCCCCTCTCCCCATGTCTGCCTCCTTCTGCAGCCGCGGCTCCCTGTCTTTTAGGGAACCGCGGCTATGCCTGTGAAGCCGTTGCGGAGCCTTTCTGTCTCTAAACGGGCTCCGTGCAGCATCGTCACGCCTCCAAAGGAAGTGATAAACAACTTCCTTTGGAGGGGGGACAATGCTGCATGGAGCCCGTCGAGACGGGAAGGCTCCGCAGCGGTTTTACTGGCACAGCTGCGGTTCCCTAAGAGGCAGGGAGCCGCAGCTGCATTAGAAGGGAAGCAGTGAGTTTGCCGCTGCTGAGAAGTGGACTCGGCAGCGGCAGCAACTTGTGCGCTTTTTGTTTTGTTTTTTTACGGCGGAGTGAGGCGACCCCCGCTAAATCCTGTGGCGACCCACAGGTTGAGAACCACTGCTCTAGAGAGTCTAGATCTCTACTCTGACCTTTAAGTAGTGACAGTCAACATAGGGCCTGCAAATCGTGAATGCTCACAGGCCCTGCTTCTGCCTCCTGCATGAGCTTTAGGAAACCCATGCTGTGTCTTGGATAAGTTTGGAAAGCACTGCCTTGCATGTCATCACCTCAGTGTCAGATCTGAAATGAATAGCAGTATCTATAGAATATATACAGTTTTTCATTTACTACCCTGCCTTACAGTATTTTTCCTCCAATAACTTATCAACTAGCTCCCTTAATTCATTCATTTTTGTCTGGCTATGAACAGCTTATGTGACAGACTTCTGCGCTGTGTGCAATTTCTCAAATGTGTTATCTTCAGCTTTGCAGTCCAGAGCATCCACGATTCCCTTTCCTTTCTGCACATTCTTTGCTAGAGTTTCTTCAAGGTTACATTGTATTCCTGGCTGGGCTTGCAATAATTTCAATCACCAGTGAACACAACGGTCCTAGCAATAACCCCCATTCAAAATGAAACATCATGGAATGTAGCAAAATGACACACACACACACTTCAGTTCATGAGGCCACACAAAAAATACTGTTTCGAATGTTATCTGCTATGCATCTCTGTATACAATTTATCCAATTCTAGAAACTATAAAAATTATGATAGTATTCTTATTTGCTTACTGTTTTCATAGGAAAAAACAAGGACCCTTTAGGTTCACAGAAGGCTAGTACCCATTCACAGCTTCCCTATGAGGAATGACTGCTATGATAGAATTTTTTTTGAGGGGGGGGGAGGGAGGGGACAGGGAAATAGGAAATTTAGGTCAAGAGTCTCTGGGTTGAAGCCTCTGAACTAGGCCTTAGGAGACACATTTAAGTGCGAGAGGCTATGCATTTGGCGTGAAAACCCCTGTGCTGGCTGGGGTGGCGCCGGCGGTTGGACCTTGGGCCCTTTTGGCTTGCAGTGACCTTGCACTCCCCCTTTGCCCTGCGCGCTGGTAGTCGGTGCGGGGGTGGGTGGGTATCCCTGGTAGCAGAGTCCCTTCCTCTGGAAGAACAGCTTCTTCATGTGCTGTTTCTTCCTTGGGAGAGAAGAGGTCTTAAGCGAGAGACTGGTTCGAGTAACTAATTCCGTCTCAATCTCGGCTGCCTTATACTCCATGGGCTTGCCAAACAATTGTTTGCCGAGGCAGGGGCCATCCAAGAGCTTCTCCTGGACCCACTGTTCCAGGTCTGAAGACTGGAGCCATGCCTGGCTCCAGGCTCCGATGCCGGTCTCTGCCACCTGGGCGGAGAACTCAAACCTGTCATACGCGGTGCGGGAAAGATGCTTCGAGCAGTCTGTGACTGACCTCAGGAGGGTCTGGAACCTGAGAAGGTGTTTTCCCCCTGAGGCCTGCGGAAAAACCGCTGAGCTCTTTGGCAAGGTAGCAAAAAACTTGCACATATACAGTTCATAAGCTTGGATGCAGCACGCCAGCATGGATCCCTGATAGGCCTTGCGTCCAAGGGTGTTGAGGTCTATGGATTCCCTGCCCAGCGGGACCGAAGAGTGTGACTTTGGGCTCTTTTGCTTCCGCATCGCCAATTCCACTACCATGGAAGTGTGCAGAAGCTGGGTCTTCCGGAACCCCGGACCCTGTACATGGCATCGAGCTTTATCTCCAGGAACAAGCAGGAATGTAGTCTTCATATATGGGTATCATTGGTACCGACGGAGCCTGCGTGGGAACGCTCCCCAACGTCCAATAGGAAAACTTTTGGAAGCATCCCACAGTGCCTGCGTGCTGCCTTCCCGCCTTTCCCAACTGTCTCTCTCCAGTTTTTCGTTTTCCGCGGAGCCGACAGGTCGCACATCCTGTCACAGCATGAAAAAAAATCCCTTCTATTCTTTTTTTGTGGTCGCGTCTGCCTTCCCTCTATACTATACCGGTTCCGCCGGTGGTGGTTCTTTTTTTTCTTAAAAAAACAACAACTTTCTTCTGGAGTCTTTCCAGTAATTTTCTCTCAGGTGCCAGGTGCCATTTTGGGCACTAGGCCCAACTTTTCCTTCAGAATGGAAAAACCCGCTTCGGTTTTTAAAAAGTGTTCTAAGTGTGATGGTACCATCTCCGTCACCGACACTCATGAGTGGTGCCTCAAATGTTTAGGTCCTGACCACTCTATTTCAGAATGTGTTGCCTGTGGGATGATGTCGAAAAGGGGCCAGCAGAACCGAGCTGCTAAGCTTAGCACCCTTTTTCCCTCCGATGCAGTCTCCGTGGCATCAACGTCATCCAGGGCTTCGTCTTCCTCCCATGGATCTTGGGTAACTAAACATAAATCTAGCCGGTCCTTAAAGGATAGATCTCCTTTTAGACAGTGAGATGCCTCTGGCTTTGCCCTTGATGGACTTTCACCGGCAAAATTGCCCCAGCGAGAGGCTTCGGCTTCCAAAGCAGTAACGGGGCTCCAGGACGTTCTCGAGGCTTCAACCTCGGCAGAACTACTGGTGCCATGCTCTGGGGTTCTGACCGCTTCTTCCGGTACTGATACCCAAGCATCGGCAGCGTCAATAGACTAGAGATTCTTGGCTATTGAATGCAGTCTGGCGGCTCTTCTCACGGCCTCGATGCCCTTGAAACCGCTTCAGACAATTCAACCGGTACTGGTACCGGCACCGACCCAGACCCCGGTGCCGGCACTGGCCCCGGTAACGACCCCGACCCCGGTGCCGGCACCGGCCCCGGTACCGGCTCCGGCCCCGGTGCCGGCACCGACTGCATCGACATCGGCAGGTATGCTACTGGGACCGAGTCATGTGTATCCATCTGGTATCGATAGGTCGGTACCGGACCACTCCAATGCCGACTTCGATCGGTACTGGTACCGTGCCCTGCACGATCACCCGGATCGGAGATACTTCGAATCCTCGGATGAGTCTGAAGACTCTGAAAGCGCTGCTGATACCAGAGTACTTCTGCCTGAGGATTCCTCTTCTCCTCAGCGTAGGATGTCTCCACCAGAGGATATGTCCTTTCAGGATTTTATCCGAGATGTGGCTTTGTCTTTCCATCACAGTGGCTCCTGAAAAAGAGCCTAGGGCAAAGGAATTAGAAATCCTGCAGTACCCTAAAGCTCCCAAAGATGCGGCTACCTTACCTATTCATGAGATCTTGCATGATCTCATGTTAAGGATGTGGGAAACACCTCTAACCACATCTCCTCACTCTCGAAGACTCGACACCATATATCGAGTTCCTCCCTGTCCTGGGTTTCAGAAGACTCAATTACCACACCATTCCATGGTGGTGGAGTCAGCAATGAGAAGGATAAAGAGTGCAAAAAGGCATGCATCTAATCCTCCAGGACGTGAGTGTAGGACTCTTGATGCCTATGAACGTCGAACCTTCCAGGCTTCCATGCTTTCTGCTAGGATCAGTTCCTATATCTTATATAATAGGAATGTTCCTTAAGGAGGTCACAGGAGATTTAGAGCTTATGAGCCCTCTCCTTCCTGATGATAAGAGGCAAGATTATCTCGCCCTTGTCAAACATGCTCAGGATGTTTCCAAGTTTGTGAATCATGCAGCTTTTGACTGCTTTAAGTGCATAAGCAGAACCTCTGCCATTGCCATAGGTGCACATAGAATTGCCTGGTTCCAGGCATCTGACTTGGAAATTTGGGTACAGGATAAACTAGGGAATATTCCTTGCACAGGAGAGAATCTCTTTGGCAAGAATTGGCAGGAAAAAGCTAATGAGATAGATGCTGACAATATCACTTTGGATAGATTGTCCAAATCTACTGCTGATCCTGCGAGGAAAACATCCTCTAAGAAACCATTCTTTCGTAAGAAGAAGTTTTATCCCTCCTATACCCAACAGGGGCATCTTTTAGGTCAGTCTGCCCAAAAGGGACAACAGCAACAACCTAGACAAAGAAAGTTCAAAGCAGCTAAGCTTCAACCGGCTCAGAAGACTCAGCCTCCACAGGGGCTTTGACTCCTGTCTAGAGAACTTTGCCTTCCTGGCCCTGAACGGCCCAGAACCCTCTACCATCCCAGGAAGGTTATGTCATTTTGCCCCCAGATGGGGTCAGATAACAGCAGAAAATTGGACTCTGTCTATTGTAAGAAAGGGGTACAAGCTTCATTTCCTCAACATGCCCCCTCCTACAATGGTAAGACAGTTCAATTCTCAGACCTTTCTCAACAACCTGTTAGGTCAAGAGATCACTGTGCTTCTTGCCCAAGGGGCAATAGAAGGGGTACCCATTCCCCAACGGGGTACAGGGTTTTACTCCCCCTATTTCTTTATCCCAAAGAAAACCGGAGGACACAGACCCATTTTAGACCTCAGAGAATTGAACAAATTCCTTTTCAAAGAGAAGTTCAAAATGATTTCTCTGGGAACTCTGCTGCCATACCTTCAGAGTCGGGATTGGCTTTGTTCTCTAGATCTCAAGGATGCGTACACTCATGTTCTCATCCATCCAACTCATCGAAAGTTCCTTCGCTTTCTATTTCAAGGGAAGCACTACCAGTACAGGGTTCTTCCTTTTGGCCTGGCCTCTGTACCAAGGGTGTTCACAAAATGCATGGCTGTGGTGGCAGCATTTCTTCACACCCTAGGAATATTCGTCTTCCCTTACTTAGACGACTGGCTCGTTCGAGCCTCTTCAGAGCCAGAGGCCAGGGTTGCGCTCTCTCGCAAAATGCGCATCCTTTAGTATTTGGGTCTTGTCATAAACTTCCCAAAATCCAACCTTGCTCCCACTCAGTCCCTGGAGTTTATAGGAGCTCTGCTGGATACCAGACAGACAAGGGCCTACCTTCCGCAGTCCCACTGCCTTTGCATTGTGCAGTTAGCTTCCCAAGCAGTGCTAAAACCTCGCGTCACTGCTTGGGAAATGTTACAGTTGCTAGGCCACATGGTATCCACCATGCAAGTGGTTCCTTATGCTCGCCTCCATATGAGGGCAGCCCAGTGGACTTTATCCACTCAGTGGACTCAGGTGTCAGGTTGCCTGTCAGACAAAATAGCAAACTCAGATTGCCTTATTTTGTCCCTCCAATGGTGGCAGTCACCCCAAAACCTTTTGGTGGGGTCTCCTTTTCAGCAACCCCCACCCCAAGCCACTCTAACAGATGCCTCACAAGTGGGGTGGGGAGCCCACCTGCAAGGCCTCTCTACCCAGGGTACCTGGACTCCCAAGGAGGCCTGGAACTCAGAGCAATCTTCCTTGCTCTTCGAGTATTCCAACACCCAGCTCAGCTACAAGACAGTCTTAGTTCAAACGGACAATCAAGTAGCCATGTTTTATGTGAACAAGCATGGCGGAACAGGCTCTCTGTCGCTATGCAACAAAGCTTTCCGACTTTGGGCCCTCGCCAGAGAGCATCAGATTCATCTCCTTGCGGTGTATCTTCCAGGCATTCAAAACTCTTGGGCAGACAGACTCAGTCGAGTTCTGCTTCCACACAAATGGTCTCTCCATGCAGACCAGGTGGCCAAAATTTTCCAAATTTGTGGAACCCTGAACATAGACCTCTTTGCAAGTCTGCTGAATGCCAAACTTCCCCGGTTCTGTTCCAGAATTTCGGCTCAGGGTTGTCAGGCCAGGGATGCTTTCCTCCTCCACTGGGGCCAGGACTTCCTGTATGCCTTCCCACCCATTCCCCTAATTCCCAAAACCCTGTTCAAACTTGAGGGAAACAGAAGTCATATGATTCTCATAGCTCCACATTGGCCACGGCAACCTCTGCTCCTACATATCTCTCAAGCTCTGCCTCTGGGGTTAGGATCTGCTCCAAATCTCCTTTCTCAGGAGGACGGGATGCTGTGGCATCCCAATCCCCACTTTCTGCATCTAAGGGCCTGTTTGCTGAAAGCCTAGAACTTCACGGTCTTAACCTTTCTCAGCAGGTAAAGGATATCCTTTATGCTTCCAGGAAGCCTTCCACAAGACGCTCTTATGCATTCAAGCAGAAAAGGTTTACCATATGGTGCTCGCAGAAGGGTCTTAACCCTCGTGCAATACCTTTGGAATCATTACTGGAGTATCTCCTTCATTTATCTAATGCAGGGCTTAAGACCAATTCGGTGAGAGTGCTATTGCAGCTTCTTTCAAGCCTCTAAATGGACAACCTATTTCCTCTCATCCTCTCATAGCGAGATTTATGAGAGGCCTTCTTTTAACTTAAGCCTCCCATGAAGCCACCACCGGAGGCATGGGACTTAAATATGGTTCTTGGGCAGCTCATGAAGCCACCTTTTGAACCATTAGCTACTACCTCTTTGAAATTCCTTTCCTGGAAGGTCATCTTTCTTATTGCAATCACATCAACATGTCGCATCAGTGAATTGCAAGCGTTGGTGGCTGATCCTCCTTATACAAGGTTCCATGATAAGGTGGTCCTTAGGACTCATCCACACTTTATGCCAAAGGTGGTGTCACCTTTTCATTTAATCTTGTTCTATGTAAACAGTTGAAATATACTGCCATGTAAAGTTCTACGTAAACCGTCTTGAATTGCAGAAAGACGGTATATAAAAATTGTTAAATAAATAAATAAACCCAGCGGTTTACCTTCCTGTATTCTTCCCAAGGCCTCATGCCTCAAATGCAGAAAGGAATCTTCATACTTTGCACTGTAAAAGGGCTTTGGCCTTTTACTTGCAAAGGACACAGCAACATAGAAAGTCCTCTCAACTCTTTGTTGCTTTTGATCCTAGTCATTTGGGACTTCCAGTCTCCAAAAGAACACTGTCAACTGGATTGCACAGTGTATATCTTTTGCCTATGAGAGTAAGAACCTTTCTCTTGAAGGCCATGTCACAGCTCACAAAGTGAGAGCCATGGCAGCCTCTGTGGCTCATCTTCACTCTGTGTCTATCGATGACATCTTTTGAGCAGCTACTTGGGCTTCGGTTCATACCTTCACAGCCCATTACTGCTTAGACAAGGACTCCCGCCGGGATGCCTTGTTTGGTCAGGCTGTTCTTCAACACCTGTTCCATACTTAATCAACTCCTACCCACCATCCCTGGTAGGATGCCAAGATCCATGGGGGGAAGTGGAGCCCTTTCACAGGGGCACACAACTTCTGGGGCCTTCTCCCTGGCATCTGCAGCTAGGGAGTCCCCATATGTGAAGACTATATTCCTGCTTGTTCCTGGAGATAGCATAGTTACTCACCTGTAACAGGTGATCTCCGGGAACAGCAGGAATTTAGTCTTCACAAACCACCCACCTCCCCTAGGAGTTGTATCTCTCTATCTCTCTTTCTTTGTCTCAGCTATCTCCAGGAAAATGCAGGAATGAGTCTTCACATATGGGTATGTCGGTACCAACGGAGCCTGCGCGGGAACGCTCCCCAGCGTCCAAAAAGAAAGCTTTTGGGAGCATCCCACACGCATGTGCGCTGCCTTCCCGCCCATTCACTTCCCTCTCTCAGTTTTTCCGTTTTCCGCGGAGCCGGCAGGACTTATTCCTGTCACCGCAGAAAATTCTTCTTTTTATTCTTAGTTTTTTTGTGGTCTGCCTTCCCTCGACACCACTGGTACCGCCGGTGCTTATCTTTCTTTTTACTAAAGAATTTCTTCTTTTCTTTAGAAATTTTTCCTGTTTAGTGCCTGACGGTTTCTAGGCCACTAGGCCTCTATCCTTCCATTATGGAAAAGCCAGTCACTATCCTTAAGAAATGCTCAAAGTGTGGCAGTACAGATATATTTTCAGACACTCATACTTGGTGTCTAAAATGTTTAGGTCCTGACCATTGCCCACTGGAGTGTCTCTCCTGCTGGAGCTCAAACAGAAGAAGTCTTCAGGATCAAGCACAACTCGATACCCGGTTCACATCGCACTCAATGTCACCAGCTAGAATATCTTCTTTTTCACAGGATCAGGTAACCAAACAAGTCTGTAAAGACTAGCCAGTCCTCGAGTGGAAGAGCTCCTTCTCAGCATCGAGATGGCTCTGGCCTTGCCCTCGAGGACATTTTGGCAATAAAGCCTCGGCGGGAGTCTTCGGGCTCCAAAGCATTAATGGGGCTTCAGGTTGTTCCCGGGGTTCTTACCTCGATGAACATACCTGGGCCATGCTCGGTGGTTGTGGCCGCTTCTAGTGGTACCGACACCCCGGCATCGGCTATGGTGATGGATGAAACACTCCTCACCGATGAACGTAGTCTAGCGCTCTCGGCTACTTCGGTACCGCTAGAGTTGCTGCAGACCGTTCCTCGAGTATCGGTACCAGTATCGGCATCGGTGTCGGTACCGCCAATGCTTGCTTCGACAGACTCGCTTCCTTCGATGCCGAGCCTGGAATAGATCTCTAGCATGGAGGATTCGGTACCGACTCGTCTCGGTACCGACCTCGGGCGGTACCGAAGACATTGCTTTAAGGAAAATCCGATGCTTCATCCTTTCTTCCAATCCCGATGACTGGGATGAATCCATCGGTACCAAGGCTGAATTTTCAACAAGTCTAGCCTTTACCCCTCATTGTAGAGGATCCTCCTCAGGGGAGATATCTTTTCAAGCTTTTCTGCTTGATATGGCAAAGTTACTTGCCATTTCTATACCTGGTACAGAATCCCTACCAGGGGATTCAGAGACACTGCAATTCCCCTGGATTACAAAGGAGGTGATCATGCTTCCTTTGCATCAGATCTTACAAGATCTACTATTAAGAATGTGGGAAACTCCTTTAACGGTATCCCCACATTCTAAGACACTTGACACTATGTACGAGGTGCCACCTTCAACAGGTTTTCAAAAGACTCAACTTCCTCATCATTCTATTGTTGTAGAATCAGCAATGAGGCGTATTAAGAGTGCAAAGAAGCACTCTTCTTATCCGCCAGGTCGTGAGTCTAGGACTTTAGATGCCTTTGGACGTCGATGCTTCCAGGCATCCATGCTTTCAGCAAGAATTATCTCATATATTTTCTATATGGGATTATCTCTTGAAGAGGTCACAAAGAACTTAAAGCTTTTGAACCCTTTTCTTCAAGAGCATAAAAGAGCAGACTTTTTCATATTAGTCAGTCATGCTCAAAATGTCTCCAAATTCCTTAATCGTGCTTCCCTGGACTGTTTTGAGTCTATTAGCAGAACGTTTGCTATAGCCATAGGAGCACGACTCATGGCCTGGCTCCAAGCTTCAGACTTGGACAAATGGGTACCAGAAAGGCTGGGAAATACTCCTTGTGCTGGTGAAAATCCCTTTAACAAGGATGCTTTATTCCAAGCTAATCAGTTAAACACTGATATTGTTGCTTTCAGAGGATTATCAAAACTTTATCCCAGCTAGTAAAAAATCTCCTAACAAACTTTATCCCCCTAAAGGGAAAAAGTTTTATTCATTTTCTACCCATCATGCAGATGTTTCCAAAGAAGGGCAACATCATACCAGGCTAAGAAAACGAAAGCCTCAACAGGCTCAGCAAACTCAGCAGTCGCAGGGTTTCTGATATTTTATTCATTAAATCTCTTTTTCCTGTTGGGCTTCAGAACCGCTACTTCTTAACAACAGAAGCATTTACAGTTCTTCTCATCCTTACTGAGAGGTCGGTGATACACTGGCTCAATCCTCCACTTTAGGCATGAATCTCTTGCCAAGGGAGCTTTACCTTTTTCAGAGAGTTAACAAATTGTAAGTCTTCCCAACTCTGTATTACTTTCTATTCCTCTTAGTCGAGATTTTCACTCTAGGAGTGATACTATTTGACTGGAGGGCTTACCTTTTAAGCCATAGGATTGTCTTCAGTACCTACTCCAGTAAGTGATTTCCATACAGAGTTTCTCTCCTCTGCAATCTTTTCAAATATTTCTTTTAAGACAGCTTATCAGACCACAATTGAGTTTTATCACTTCTAATTATGTCTGTCGGTCCTTTTCCAATCTATAGGACCTAACCTCTTCTGCTGCCTTAATAACAAATAATTCCAAGAGAGGTTCTAAAACCTACTTGGACAATTTATCGTTGCAGGCAAACCAGCCTGTCTAGTATTCTTAGCCATCTTCAATTCTTTGGCTCCCACAGAATAGATTAGGTTGCACACTGGTAATTAAACAGCCAGATCTCACCTAAGCAACCTACAACATGCTCTCTGCAATTCTACAAAAAGCTCTGCAACTATGGGCCTTTGCCAGAGAGCGTCAGAGCCATTCCTGGTGGGTAACTTCCAGATGGTTAAAAGGCTTTGCCCAGTCATGCTCCCACATGACCGGTTTTTTCCTACTCTTACCATCTTCCTTAAAATTTCCTTTTAGGGAAAATCAACCAGGGCTTAGATCACATGAAAGCATAAAGAATTGCTTAATTCCCTGAGTTGTTCCACATCTCCAGTGGAACTCTTCCAACAGGGATGCATTTCTTTTCACTGCAGTCAGTCCTTGTCTAGTGCATTCCTTCTAATTCCCAATACTTCATTGGAGCTTATGCTGAACAAAGAACGCATTATACTCATATTGCCCTCATAGACGGGCAAATATGGTATTCCCTTTTATTGCGTCTTTTTCTCCACACTGAAGTTATAGAAGGATCCAGACTTGTTGTCTTAAAACTAAGGATTTCTCTGCACCCCTTCACATAGATCTCCATTTCTGGTTATTCAAAGTCTAGAATTTTTAAAGAAATCTAGACCTATCCTTCTGACTAGGAACATTCCACTGGTTTCCAGGTAACCTTCATGGTTCTTCCACGTGTAACCAGTAAGGGGTTCTCTATCCATATTCTCAAGCGGGTCTTAACCCTTCTTGTTATTAAGTGAGTCTCTCTTTATATATATCTATATCTATATATATCTATATCTATATCTATATATATATATATATATATCTAAAGAGCACTATATATATATAAAGAGCACTATATATATTATATATAATTTATATAAATACACATCTCACACTGAAAGATTTGTTACTGTCCATATTAATGCTGTTCCAGCATGCCGTAGGGTTTTAAATGGACAACCAATTTCTATGGTTGCCAACATGGCTTTAGACAACGAAGATCTTGTCTTCCTAATCTGTTATGTTTTTTTGAAAGTGTGAATAAACAGGTGGACAAAGGTGAGTCGGTTGATATAGTGTATCTGGACTTTCAGAAAGCCTTTGACAAGGTCCCTCATCAGAGACTTTTGGCAAAACTAAAGAGTCATGGGATAGGAGGCAGTGTACTACTGTGGATCAAGAATTGGTTAAGAGATAGAAAGCAGAGGGTTGGGCTAAATGGCCAATTTTCCCAATGGAGAAAGGTGAATAGTGGTGTACCCCAGGGATCTGTGCTGGGTCCGCTGCTTTTTGACATATTCCACTTTCCAGGTCATTTATGAATAACGAGTGAGGTTATCAAATTTGCAGATGACACAAAACTATTTAAAGTTGTTAAAACCCAAGAGGATTGTGGAAAATTGCAAGAGGATCTTGATAAATTAGAAGACTGGGCATCAAAATGGCAGATGAAATTTAATGTGGACAAGTGCAAAGTTATGCACCTAGGGAAGAACAACCCAAACTATGGTTACATGATGCAAGGTTCCACATTAGGAACCACCACTGAGGAAAAAGATTTAGGCGTCATTGTGGATAACATGTTAAAACCCTCGGCCCAGTGTGCAGCGGCAGCCAAGAGAGCAAATAGAATGCTAGGTATGATAAGGAAAGGAATGGAAAATAAAACAAAGGATATTATAATGCCTTTATATCGTTCCATGGTGAGACCGCACCTTGAATATTGTGTGCAATTCTGGTCGCCGTATCTTTAAAAGGATATAGCATTATTAGAAAAGGTTCAGAGAAGAGCCACCAAAATGGTAAAGGGGATGGAAGGATACTCCTATGAAGAAAGGCTAAAAAGGTTAGGGCTCTTTAACCTGGAAAAGAGACGGCTGAGAGGAGATATGATAGAAGTCTATAAATTAATGAACGGAGTGGAACGGGTAAACGTAGATCGATTGTTTACGTTTTCAGAATATAGAAAGACTAGGGGACATGCAATGAAGCTACAGGGTAAACTATTTAAGACTAATAAAAGAAAATATTTTTTCACTCAACGTGTAATCAAACTCTGGAATTTGTTACCGGAGGATGTAGTAAAGGCTGTTAGTGTAGCTGGGTTTAGAAAAGGTTTGGACAAGTTCCTGGAGGAAAGGTCCATAAACCATTATTAAGAAGGGACCCAGGATATCAATGCTTGACCCAGTACAAGCATTGCGGAATCTGTGTCTTTTGGGGAAACTGCTAGGTATGCATGACCTAGATTGGAAACAGGATACTGGGCTTGATGGACCTTGGTCTGACCCAATATGGCATATCTTATGTTCTTATGGTAATTAGAAACTACTGTCTTTTACTGTAACCTCTCCGGTTACGTTACATCTGAAGCTCTCCATGTAAAGTCATCATCCTAAGTGAGATCACTTAGGGAAGACATTACTGATCTTCAAGAAATTGGAGGCTACACCGCCTACTACAAATGTTTCTTTCATTTGGATAGAGGGGTCTCAAAGACCCATCTTTTTTCTGCAAGCCAGTCAGATTTATCTCCTCTCTTTCCTAGAACCTTTTTTCTGCTCCAAGGACAAAGAGCTTCAAACTTTGGCCTACAGAAGCTTTAGCTTCTCATCCAAAGTCCAACCCCAGATTTGTTTCTCTGGGATTAGTTCTAGCCATTTAGGCTTCTGACCTCTGCCTGTATTGCAAAAATATTTTTCCTCTACTTCACAGTAAGGTATTTTCTTTGAGGATAATGTACTGGCTCTTAGCACCAGACCATATTAGCCTCAACAAATACTTTCGCAATACTTTTGACTTAGGGCCACATTAGAAAATTGGAATCCAATATTTACTAACATTTATGATCTACACAAGGCCTCCCCTCTAGACGCCTTGTTTAGTCAAGCTGTTCCACAGCACACCCTTTTTAGTTCAACTGCTACCCTCCATCCCTTGGATGCCTGAGATTCTCCAGGACCAAGCAGGAAGTCACTCCTCACATATGGGTGTCATCGGCGCCGATGAAGCCCCAGCAAAGCATTTCCCCAGCTTTCTATGAAAGCCTTTGGGAATGCAGGCACGCATGCGCGGTTCTCTTCCCGCCTAAAGGTGCCATCTTACCTCAGTCTCTTTTTTTCCGTGAAGCCCACCGGACGTGTGTCCAGTTTTCCCGGTTAAAATTAGATTTTTCAGCGATTTTTTTGCTCTTTTTCTACCGGTTCGACGCCGGTTCCCCTCCCGCCGGGTTCGGTACACCGGTATCGAGCCCGATTCTTCTTTTTCGTTTTTTGCCCTTCGTGGCTGGCATTCACGCCCTTTTTTCCCTGGAAGGCAGGTCCTTTGACCTCGGGGGGACTCTTCTTTTCCCCGATGGCTTCCAGCGGTTTTAAGAAGTGTGATCGGTGTAAGAAACTAATGTCTCTCACTGACACACACGACTGCTGCCTTCGGTGCTTCGGTCCCGACCACGATCCTAAGTCGTGCGGGGCCTGTGGAAAGATGTCTTCCAAGGCACTACGAAGTCGCCAGCAGCAAAAGGAAAGGCTTTTCTCGGACTCAGCCTCCCGCCGGGCCCGGACCTCATCTGAGACCTCGACAACTTGGTATTCCGATCCCGAGCGCCGTCGAAGCTCCTCGGACAGGGGGTCCCCCAACCGGGAACGCAAGAGGAAGAAACTGCTCGCGAGGGCTTCGTCAGAGGAGGTCCCTGGCTCCTCGAAGGCCAGGTCTAAGACCCCCGACCGTCGCCCCGGGCCCGTGGAACCGGAGAAGCCTGCCAAAGTTCCTCGTGTGGAGCCGGAGTCTGCTGGACACGTAAGCCCCGTAGTCCTCGTGGACTCTCCTCCCAGGGAGCCGACGTCGGGCCCGGCACTGCCGGGGCCCGAGTCGGTGGCTGCTGCGTCTCCCGAGCTGGGTCTCAGGATGACAGCCTTGGAGAGCAGATTGTCTGTCTGCCTTCATGGAGCAGCAGCGGGCACTGATGGCCAGCCCGTCTGGCGCATCTGCCCCGACCACCAGGACGTCGAAGTTGACCCCGGAGACCGAGCCGATACTAGAGTCCATCGTGGCTCGGAGTCGACATCGGTCGCGGTCTCCCTCGACCTCCCGTTCGGGACCGAGGGCGTCGACGCCGGTGCTTCCGGCGTCGGGACGGGTGCTGCAGGGCCCCGCGCGGTCGGACCCCGACTCTTCCTCGGACGAGTCGGCTTGGGAGACGGAGGACGAGGAGTCTCCTGATACCTTTAAGACTCGGTGCGTCCCTTTGGACTCACTGCAGTCTGAGCCCCGGAGTAGGTCCCCCCCGGAGGACACCCGGTTCTCGGAGTTCGTCCGGGATATGGCCACTGCCTTGGCTATTCCGGCGGACCCCGAGGAAGAGCCTCGAGCTGAATAGCTCGAGGCGCTACAGTATGACTCTTCTCCGAAGGAGGCCTTTACTGTCCCGGTTCCTCCGATGCTGGAATGGCTCCTCTTCCATATGTGGGAGGTACCGGCCTCGGCGCCGGTTCTTAGCAAGCGAGTCGATTCGATCTATCGACTCCGGAAGAGCCCTGGTTTTCAGAAGGCACAGCTACCACACCATTCCATGGTTGTGGAATCGGCCATGCATCGTCTGAAGAGGCAGAAGATGCACTCCGTGGTGCCTCCTGGCAGGGAGGCCCGAAACCTCGATGGCGTCGGTAGAAAGTGCTTCCAGGGCTTGATGCTTGCTTGCTTTGTCCAGTCCTACCAGCTGTACTTGCGGGATCTGGCCAAGGAGTTGGCCGGGTTCTCTGCTGGTCTCTGCGGGGAACCCTTGCAGAGATTTAAGTCCTTGTCCTCAGGGATTCGGGACTGCTCGAAGTTCATGTCCCGCGCCGCCTACGATGGCTTCGAGGAAGACCTCTGCCCCTTGTCATAAAAAGAAGGGCTCTGGTAAAAAGCCCTTTTACCCGAGGAAGGGCACTGCCTGCAAACAGTACCCGCAATATCAGACTGCCCAAGCTGCCCCCCAGGGTCAGCAAGCCAAGGGCCAGGGTAATGGGCCCCATAGGCAGAGGACCCCCAAGCCTCAGGCCCCTGCCACTCAGCAGGGTGGGCGCTTTTGACTCCTTGAGCGTAGCCTCTCCTCCACTGCTCTCCCAACCCTGCACAGGAGGTCGTCTCGCCCTCTTTGCCCACCAGTGGCCCCTTATCACCGGGGACAGTTGGGTGCTGGAGATAGTCCACAAGGGCTATGCCCTCCATTTTCACCAACTGCCTCCTCCATACTTTCCAGGGGAGCCTCCCAGGCCTCCTCTGCACGCAGACCTTCTCCTTCAGGAGCTTCAGGGTCTCTTGGTGGACAGGGCGGTGGAGCCTGTGCCTCCCCACTTGCAAGGTCACGGGTTCTACTCCAGGTATTTCCTGGTGCCCAAAAGAACTGGTGGCCTTCGACCCATTCTGGACCTCAGGAACCTTAACAAGTTCCTAGTGAAGGAAAAGATGCTTACTCTTGGAACCCTTCTGCCCTACCTCCAGCAGGGAGATTGGCTATGCTCCTTAGATCTAAAGGATGCGTACACTCATATCCTCATTCATCCAGACCACAGAAAGTACCTCACATTCATTGTGGGAGGAAACCATTATCAGTACAGAGTGCTGCCTTTCGGCCTCACCTCCACCCCCAGAGTCTTCACAAAGTGCCTAGCAGTGGTGGCGGCCTAATCAGGGAATCTTTGTCTTTACCTATCTCAGGGGTCAGACTTGTCAGGAGGCCAATCAAGCCACCCTGAGGACTATTGCTCTTCTACAACACCTGGGGTTTGTCATAAACTTTGCAAAGTCCACTTTGCTCCCCTCCCAGAACTTGGAGTTCATAGGGGCAATGTTGGACTCTCTCCTGGCAAAGGCATTCTTGCCAGAAGACAGAGCCCACAGGTTGATGGCCTTGGCAAATCAGTTTCTCTGCAGGTCCCTGGTCTCCGCCAGACTCTGCCTGAGGCTTCTAGGCCACATGGCTTCGACAGTGCATGTGACCCCCAATGCCAGGCTCCATATGAGGCCTGCACAGTGGTGTCTTCGGGCTCAGTGGTCACAGGCCACAGGCAGCCTCAGCGACAGAATAAGGGTGTCCAGACCTTTTCTGCACTCCCTCAACTGGTGGCTGCACCCACCCAGTCTACTGGAAGGGGTGCCTTTTCAGATTCCAGAGTACACAGTAGTGCTAACAGATGCCTCCCTGCGAGGCTGGGGAGCTCATTGTCTGGGCAAGTGCACCCAGGGCCTCTGGTCTCCCTGGGAAGCTGCACAGCAGATCAATCTCCTCGAACTCAGAGCTATTCGATTAGCACTCAAAGCTTTCACTCCTACCCTGGCTCACCAGTCTGTCCTGATTCAGACAGACAACCAAGTTGCCATGTTTTTTGTGAACAAACAGGGCAGGACTGGGTCCAGGATCTTTTGTCGGGAGGCTCAGGACCTTTGTTCTTTTGCCCTCAAGCACAACATGCTCCTCAAGGCTGTGTACCTTCCAGGCCAGGACAACTACCTGGCAGACAGATTAAGCAGAATACTGCAGCCCCACGAGTGGCAGCTGCATCCTTCAGTGATTCAGAAGATCTTCCTGAAATGGGGTCTCCCTTTGATAGATCTCTTTGCCAGCCCAACTAACAAGCAACTGCCAAAGTTCTGCTTCAGGCAACCACATCCTCTGCGGATAGCAGCGGATGCTTTTCTGATATCCTGGTCTCAGGGCCTCCTCTATGCGTTTCCTCCCACGCCCTTGGTGGCCCGAACTCTCTTTAAGATCCTTCAGGACAAGGCCTCGGTCCTGCTGGTGGCTCCCAGGTGGCCGAGATAGCCTTGGTTTCCTCTTCTGCTTCAACTGGCGGTGGATCCTCCACTACATCTGGGGTTGCAACCCGACCTTCTCTCACAGGAGTAGGGTTCCCCTCTGCACCCCAATCTCAAAGCTCTCAATTTGATGGCCTGGAGGCTGCAAGGGTAGTCTTGGCTCCCTGGGGCCTGCCTCAGGAGGTTGAGGAGGTTGTTCTAGCCTCTAGGAAACAGTCCACTAGGAAAACCTATGCTCTCAAATGGAAGAGGTTTTCTGTGTGGTGTCAGCTACGTACAGAAGATCCTTTCTCCTGTACTGTGCCAGTAGTCCTTCAGTACTTACTGCACTTGTCAAATCAAGGTCTTAAATCCAATTCTGTTCGGGTCCACCTCTCAGCTCTAGCAGCTCACCACTCTGGTGGAGGGACATTCTCTGCCTGGTCACCCCTTGGTGTCTCGTTTTCTTAGAGGCTTGCTTTTGCTCAAGCCTCCTATCCGTCCTCCTGCCCCCCTGAGTGGGAGTTGAATGTGGTCTTGCAGCAACTGACTCGCCCACCTTTTGAGCCGATGGCTACTTGTCCACTACGCTTCCTCTCCTGGAAGACTCTCTTCCTGATAGCTCTTACCTCGGCTAGGTGAGTAAGTGAGCTTCAGGCCCTGGTCTGTGATAGGCCTTACACCAGGATTTATAGGAACAGGGTAGTCCTTAGGACCCATCCAAAGTTCCTCCCTAAGGTTGTCTCCTCTTTCCACCTCAACCAGGAGGTGGTTCTTCCAACATTCCTTCCCTAGGCCTCATGCAAGCCAGGCTGAAGCAGTCCTGCATACCCTGGACTGTAGGAGGGCCTTATCCTTCTACCTTGACCGTACGCAGGGGCATAGAAGGGCTACCCAGCTCTTCGTCTCCTTTGACCCCAATACGTTGGGGTTGGCTGTGTCCAAGCGTACCTTGTCCATCTGGGTGGCTGACTGTATCACCTGGGCTTACAAGGCGGCTGACCTTCCTTTGCAGGGTAGGGTTATGGCCCACCGAGTCAGGGCAATGGCTGCCTCAGTGGCTCATCTCCACTCTGTGCCCTTGGTAGACATCTGCAGGGCTGCAACTTGGTCCTCAAGCCAGACGTTTGCGGCCCATTACTGCCTGGAGAGGGAGTCCCGTAGGGACAGTGCTTTTGGCCAAGCAGTACTCCGGAATCTCTTTGAGGTTTAGGCAACTCCTGCCCTCCTGCCCTCTGTTGGGCTACCGGTGGAGGTTGTGTCCTTGAAAAGCCATTCTTTGCTGCTGAGACTAGAGGGAGTTCTCTTGTTCAGCCTGGGTTCCTCGGTAGCCCAGAGCTGGGGAGTCACCCATATGTGAGGACTGACTTCCTGCTTGGTCCTGGAGAAAGAGTAGTTACTCACCTGTAACAGGTGTCATCCAGGAGCAGCAGGAATCAGTCCTCACAACCCTCCCTCCTCCCCTTGGAGTTGCAGTTGTACATAGTTTATTATTCATTTTTGTGTGCTGTTCTTAGCTATGTCATTTGACTGAGGTAAGATGGCACCTTTAGGCGGGAAGGGAACCGCGCATGCGTGCCTGTATTCCCAAAGGCTTTCATAGAAAGCTGGGGAAATGCTCCGCTGGGGTTTCATCGGCGCCGATGACACCCATATGTGAGGACTGATTCCTGCTGCTCCTGGAGAACACCTGTTACAGGTGAGTAACTACTCTTTCTGGGAAATAGCATGGCCCATCGATTAGATTTGCAACATGCTGGGACCTCCTCTAGGCATCTCTAGCTTGGGAGTCCCCATATGTGAAGACTCATTCCTGCTTGTTTCTGGAGATAGCACAGTTACTTACCTGTAACAGGTGATCTCTGGGAACAGCAGGAATAAGTCTTCACAACCCACCCACCTCCCCTAGGAGTTGTTTCTCTCTCTCTCTCTCTCTCTCTCTCTAATTTGTCTACTTCCCTCCTTCGGTCTCAGCTACAAACCCAACTGATGAGAAGGAAGTGAATGGGCGGGAAGGCAGCACGCATGCGTGTGGGATGCTCCCAAAAGCTTTCTTTTTGGACGCTGGGGAGCGTTCCCGCGCAGGCTCCGTTGGTACCGACGTACCCATATGTGAAGACTTATTCCTGCTGTTCCCAGAGATCACCTGTTACAGGTAAGTAACTGTGCTTTACACTCAACTGGAGAGGGACAGTTGGGAAAGGCGGGAAGGCAGCACGCAGGTGCTGTGGGATGCTCCCAAAAGCTTTCCTATTGGACGTGGGGGAGCGTTCCCACGCAGGCTCCATCGGTATTGATGATACCCATATGTGAAGACTAAATTCCTGCTGTTCCCGGAGATCACCTGTTACAGGTGAGTAACTATGCTTTGCTCACAATGGGAACAGAGGCAGGCACCTCCCACAGGCGGAGGAGCAGCCGGGACAGAATGGAAGGTACTGAGACCGTAAGAGTCTTCAGATGTGGAGACTTATACTATAAGATGTCAAGTTCCTCTGCCCTTGGTTCCTCCTCAGTCTGTGTGGGCAGGTTGAGGTCCCATGCCATGTCCCGCACGAACACCAGGAAGGAGGTGTCCTTGGGAGGCGAATGCCTCTGGGAGGTGGGTGGGGCGGGTCTGAAGGAAGGTCCCTGTGGGTGTGGGTCTGCAGGGAGGTATCCCCATCCGATTCCCAGTCTGACAGGTCCAAGAAGGACTCAGAGTTAGGCTGGTCGCCCTGTCCAGAGGCTGAGGCCTACTTGGAGCCGGAGGCACTGGCCTTGGAGGACATCGCCCTGAGGAACGGGACGGCGAGCGAGACCGGTGCCAAGGACACGAGGCCCACATCTCACGGGGGTTTCCAGGGCAGGTTTAGGTACCCCCTTGGAGGCCCTCGGTTTCGAGGCCTGAGCCAGCCGTGCTGGGCAGCTAAGAGGGCAGAAATGCTGCTCTCTACTGCCAGCATCTGGGATTCCCACGCTGGCGTGGATTCCTGCAACGCTGACGCCAGACTTATTGGGTCTGCTGTGGAGGAGGAGAGGGGGTCCTCACTGGGGCGACCTTCAGGAGACAGGGCGCCATCGCCAGAGGCCTCCTTGTCTGTACGAGTTACCTTTTGAGGCTGCTCCTTGTCTGACTCTCGGGAACACCGGGGAGGGCTGAGAGACTGAGCACGAGACCATTCGCACTTGTCCAGAACCCCCGACAGCGACTTCGAGATTGTCTTCTTACAACGCTTCACCTCAGGGAACCCTGATCAGAGTGCCGCTTCGGGCGTGGGACCACTGGGGGGACCCCGTAAAGCAGTGGGTCGACCGTGGATGCCACCGGGGATTCCAGGGCTGCCTTACGGAAAATGTCATCGGATTTCTGCTTACGACTTAGCAGGGCCTTGGCAGACATTTTCTTAGAGAGCAGAGCTCCGGGTTATGGTCAGCCCCCAGACACCGTAGACAGCAGTCATGGGTGTCTGTGAGCGACATATATTTGGAGCATCTGTCATATTTTTTTTTTAAGCCGGTGGCCATTGGGGCATAAAGGGCCGCTGCAAGATTGAAGACCCTCATGACCAGCGATTGGGAAAAAAAGGGCCCGAAGATTAAAAAAACCCCCCAAAAAACCTAAAAAGGTTGGTAAAAAGAATCCCCTCGCCCAGAGGAAACAGGGGCGAAGGGGAGGACTGGTACTACTGGAAAAGAGAGGGCCAGAGGCTGAAAATGAAAACACTTTTTCCAAGGGACAAGGACGTGCGTCTGAAGGGCTCTGCGGAAAAAGGGAAACTGAGCAAGATGGCATCCTTGGATGGAAAGAGGACCACGAATGCGTGGCCGCAATCCCAAAGGCTTTCTTTGAAAGCTGGGAAATTGCTCCACGCAGACTCCGTGGCTGCCGACGTCACCCATAAGTGAGGACTGACTTCCTGCTTGCTCCTGGAGAACTAAGGCTCTCCCTCTGGCCAACTCTGTGGTCACCCAGTCAAAGAAATCAGATTTATCTGCCTTTGGTAAACCCATGCTGCCTTAGAACCTGCAATCCATTGGACTTCAAAAACCTCACTTTCCTTATCGTTCCTCCAGTTCAGACCTCTACCTCTGGGTTGTCAATCTCCTCCTGCAGCTTGGAGACTGGTATGTCAATCTTCTGACATCACTGGATATAGCCTGCCACCTTCTCACTCCAACTCCAGTGTGACCAGTCTCCAGGCAGCAGGAGGACATAGCGAGCCCTAGGGAGGGCTCTCTGGAGTAATTGATAAGGAGCTGGTAGATTAGATATAGTCGGGGTGTGATTTTCCAGTTTGGTCTATTGTTGACTTTAAAAAAAAAAAAAAAAAGTTGGGGATTACAGGGAAGGCTACAGGCATTCTTGCTCCCTGACTATGTGAGTGCTGTTTTGAAAGAGGAGGTGCAGACTCAGGACGTCGAGTTTGCTACCTCTTTAAGGGGGTCACAGGTTCTCTCCTCCCTGACTGATCGGGGGAGAGCCCTTGGTGCTGACAGCCCTTCATTCAGCTGCAGTGTCTGCCTTGACGGCGCCGGAGGCAGCAGCTTAGCCAGGCAGCGGTGTTCGGCAGATGCGGTGAAGCACAGAGCTGATCTGCGGAACGAAGGAGTGCTAGTCCGAACCGGTAAGGCTTCTGGGACTAAGGGCGGCGTTTCTTAGCGGAGACCTTGCACTGTTAAGCGCCGGTCAAGCACGGGGCCGTTTTGGCGCCTTTTTCCCATTCAGTGGCAGTCCCGGCGGCCATTTTCACAGCCGCGGCAGCACCACGTGGCGCTCAAAACGCTGCAGATTTCAAGTTTGCACATTTGAGAGCGGTTTGGTAGTTTGTGGTTTGGTTTCCTTTGGGGCCCATTTCTTTTTCTTTTCTTCCCCGTTTATTTGGAGTCCACTAGAAGCAGAGGGTATATTCGCGGCATTTCAGGCCTTCCTGGGGGGAGGGGGGCTGTAGCTAGTTTGCGGTTTGGAAGTTCAGGAGTGTACAATACATTTCCCTAGCGTGTTTATTTCCTTTGTTTAATTCCTTTAATTTTTACCCTTTGATTTCGGCATTTTATTTCTTTATTTTAAAAAAAAAAAAAAAGACAGACTTATGGCATCAAGACCCCAGTGCCTAGTGTGTGGCACCAGGAGGGGTGCAGTAGTTGAGACGGGGGTGTGCCGGGGATGTGCAACCCTATTGTCTGCAGTGGAGATGCAAATGGATATCAATGTGGCCCCAGAACCGCAGGGAATGCAGGCAGGGGTTGCGGGTAGGTTCCCCGCGATTGCCAGCACGAGACCCGGTTTTGGAGGAACTGGCGGGGCCCTCCGGCTCTGCCCTGGAAACGTCGGGGTCGGGGTTTGGAGGCTTCAGTCCTGAATTTGTTCTACTTCTGCATCAGGCCTTACTGCCTGAGGCGCCAAGGGCATGCGTCAGGGTCCGGGACACTCGGTAGTTCAGCGCAGCTCCTGGCGGCAACGGTGGAGATCGGTCAGGAGCCACCAGCCTCTAAGAGAGCAAAGACTATGGATTCTCCGTCGGGAGACGGCGAGTGGCCGGGGCTCCCGGATGCAGAGTGGGAACAGGATGAGGGTTCGCAGGATCTAGAGGAAGGAGAGATCCAGGAGCCCGAGGATCAAGCACGGATCATCAGGGTCTTCCGTAAAGAGGAACTTTCGGCCTTAATAACGGAGCCCTTGCAGATGTTGAAGTTGGCTACACCGTCGGCAGTAGAGGAAGAAGTAGAGGATCCCGTAATTCAGGCAGTTAGGCAGACGCAGGTGGTTTTTCCAGTACATAAGGTGGTTGATAAAATGATACAGGATAAATGGAATCGGCCGGAAGCAGGTCTGCGCGGCATTTGGACCATGAATAGGCTCTACCCATTGGCCGATAAGGATAATGGCCAATAGGTTCCGGGCACCGAGGGTGGATGCGGTGGTGTCAGCGGTGACAAAGAAGACTACTATCCCAGTGGAAGGTAGTGCTGCTCTCAAAGACGCCCAGGATCGTAAGGTAGACGGCTTGCTGAAACAGACCTTTGAGGCGGATGTTCTGTCACTCCAAGCTTCTATCTGTGGGGCTTGGGTGGCCAGAGCGTGCCTGCGATGGGTACAAAGGCTGCGTCAGACATTTCACTTGGATCCCGAGGACTTGAAAGAGCTGGATCGCCTTGAGTCTGGGACAGCTTACTTGGCGGACATCCATTACGACTTGATTAGAGCATTGGCGAATAGTACAGCGTCGGTGGTGGCTGCCCGTTGGTCGGTGTGGTTGCGCAATTGGGCGGCAGATGGTTCGTCTAAGTCCCGACTTAGCAAGCTGCCTTTTAAGGGGGGGTTGCTTTTCGGAGAGGATTTGGATAAGTTGGTGAAGGATCTGGGAGAATCTAAGGCGGGTAGACTCCCAGAGGATAAGCCAAAGCAAGGGAAGTCCTCTCAAGGCTTCCGAGGCCAGTGGCGAGACTTCCGCAGATTTCGTCCACAGCGGTTTGGTACCTTTCAAAGGGGCCAGTTTCAGTCACATGCCCAAGGGTTTCGCGGGTTTAGAGGGGCCAGTAGAGGTTTCTCCTCCTCCCCCGCCTTTGCAAACCGCAAGCCACAATGAAGCGAGGCGGGTCCTGGCGGACGGGGCTCCCATAGGAGGACGGCTCAGGGAGTTTCTGTCTGCTTGGACCCACATAACCTCCGACCAGTGGGTGTTGGACATCATTCAGCACGGATATGCACTAGAATTCGCTCGTCCAGTACGCGATGCCTTTGTCATGTCACCTTGCAGGGGTCCCAAAAAGGCCGTGGCGCTGCGTCTTACGTTGGACAGGTTGTTGCAGTTGAAGGCGGTCGTCAGGGTACCAGAAGCCGACTGGGGCGTGGGTCGGTACTCCATCTATTTCGTGGTGCCAAAGAAGGGTGGAACATTACGACCCATCTTAGACCTGAAGGCTGTAAATCGATGTCTGCGGGTTCCACATTTCCGGATGGAGACTCTGCGATCCGTCATCGTGGCGGTCCATCAGGGAGAGTATTTGACGTTGCTGGACCTTACAGAGGCGTACTTGCATATTCCCATCCGCGTAGCACACCAGAAATTCCTGCGATTTGCTCTTCCTTGGGGTCATTATCAATTCCAAGCATTACCATTTGGTCTGGCAACGGCGCTGTGCACCTTCACCAAGGTGATGGTGGTGGTGGCGGCGGCATTGCGCAAAGAGGGCATTCTCGTGCACCCTTATCTCGACAATTGGTTGATTCGGGCGAAGTCCAAGGAAGAGAGTGTCCGGGTGACCGACAGAGTGGTACAGTTCTTGCAGGAGCTGGGTTGGATAGTAAATCCCATCAAGAGTCGCTTGAACCCCTTGCAGAACCTGGAATATCTCGGGGTACGCTTCGACACGAAGAGCGGTCAAGTGTTCTTACCGGACAAGAGAGCCAAGACATTGAGGGCCTTGGTTCGCCAGTTTTTGACGCAGTCGGCGCCGTCGGCGTGGGACTACCTTCGGGTGCTAGGCACGATGGCAGCAACGTTGGAGGCGGTCCCGTGGGCCAAGTTTCATATGCAACCACTGCAAAGGTCTCTTCTGCGCCGGTGGTCCCATCAAGCCGATTCATTGAGCAAACGGCTTCCCTGTCCACTTCAGGTCTGGCGATCGCTGAGATGGTGGTTACGCCGGACATCTCTAGCGGCAGGCATGCCGCTGGAGCAACCAGACTGGATTCCGCAGTTGACGGATGCCAGCTTGGTGGGCTGGGGGGCTCACTGCGGGAACCATTTCGCGCAGGGGATTTGGTCCCTCCAGGAGGCCTCCTGGTCGATCAACCGGCTGGAGCTCCAAGCGGTGGCCCGAGCTCTACAGGCGCTCGAGGACTTGGTGCAGGGGCGTCCGGTTCGAGTGCTCTCAGACAACTCGGCAACGATGGCCTACATCAACCGACAGGGCGGCACAGGGAGTGCCGCAATGGAAGAGGAGGCAGATGAGTTGTTCGACTGGGTAGAACAGAAGTTGTCCGCGATTTTGGCGGCGCACCTTGCAGGGAAGGACAACGTCAAAGCGGACTTCCTCAGCAGGGTTCATGTGGATGCGGGGGAGTGGGAGCTGCATCCCGAGATGTTCCAGCAGATAGTAGCTCGCTGGGGAATGCCTCGGATGGACTTAATGGCGACCTTCCCGTCGGCGAAGGTGAGCAGGTTCTTCAGCAGGCGGCGCGAACGGATGTCGGAAGGTCTAGACGCGCTGTTACATCCTTGGCCGTCCGACGGTCTTCTTTATGTTTTCCCTCCGTGGGCATTGATAGGCCGGGTGATTCAAAAGATCGGCGCTCATCCAGGGCGAGTACTTCTCGTGGCGCCCGACTGGCCGAGGCACCCTTGGTACGCGGACCTCATGCGTCTTCTAGACGGCGAACCCTGGAGGCTCCCATCGAGAGCGGCTCTGTTGCTTCAGGGTCCGCTGTTCATGCCTCAGGTGGATCGATTCTCGCTTACGGTATGGCCATTGAGAGGGCTAAACTAAAGAAGAGGGGCTACTCGTCGGCAGTCGTCGCAACTTTGCTTAGAGTCCGCAGACACTCGACGTCTTTGGCGTATGTGCGGATATGGCGCATCTTTGAGGATTGGTGCTCTCGACGTCAGGTCCGAGCGGCTACGGTTCCTGTTCCTTTGGTATTGGAGTTTTTACAGGACGGCTTTGACAAAGGCCTGGCAGCCAGTTCCTTGCGCGTGCAGCTGGCGGCTCTCTTGTTATCGCGGTAAGATCAACGGAGTGTCCTTAGGAGCTCACCCGGATGTAAGTCGCTATCTGAAGGTGGTTTCGAGATTGCGGCCAGTGCAACGGGTGTGCATTCCGTCAGGATCCGAATCTCGTGTTGACGGGGTTATCTCGTTCCCCCTTTGAGCCATTGCGTCGCGCGTCGGTAAAGGATGTGACACTAAAGACGGTGTTTCTGGTTGCTATATGCTCGGCGAGACGTATTTCAGAATTGCAAGCGTTATCCTGTAGGGAGCCTTTCTTATCCTTCTCTAAAGATAAGGTTGTTCTGCGTCCGGTTCCGTCCTTTTTGCCCAAGGTGGTGTCTCCCTTTCACTTGAATCAGGCGGTCTGCTTACCGGTACTGGGGAGTAACGGGGGTGACGCGTCGGTTAGCATTCCCCGTTGTCTGGATGTAAAAAGGGCGTTGAAAGAGTACTTGAAGGTGACGGAGTCCTTTCGCAAGTCGGAAAGGTTGTTTGTCTTGTTCGGGGGCCGCCGCAAAGGAGAAGCGGCGGCTAAGGCGTCCATTGCCCGGTGGATTCGGGAGGCCATTGCTTCGGCCTATATGATTCAGGGGCAGCCAGTACCTGGTGGGTTACGGGCACATTCCACCAGGGCGCAGGCGTCTTCTTGGGCGGAACACAGTTTGGTGCCGCCAGCAGATATTTGTAGGGCGGCAACTTGGTCGTCGCTGCATGCCTTCAGTAAGCATTACAGGCTAGATGTAGCGGCAGCGGCTGATGCTCGTTTCAGGTCGGCGGTGTTGTCAGCCGGCTGGAGGGGTCCCTCCCATTAATTACTGCTCTGGTACATCCCAGAGGTAGAGGACTGAACTGGAGGAATGATAAGGAAATAATTACACTTACCTGGTAATTGTAGTTCCTTGAGTGACGACAGTTCAGTCCTCCATCCGACCCGAGGGAGGTAAGAATGCGTTCAGAATGAGCAAGGAGGTTTGGACAGAGGACATGTATTACAGGTAAGCCGAAATTGTTTTCCGTTGAGGATGACGTCACCTATGACAGGGTAGGGTGTAAGAAAGCCTTACCCACAAAAAATAAAAAATAAAAAAGAGGGGTGGCGATGGATAGCGTTAGTTAAGATGTTTTCAACGTTACTATTGTCTACTTGTTTGTTGCTCCTTTGAGTCTGCTTTGTTATAGTTCACACTGGAGTTGGAGTGAGAAGGTGGCAGGCTATATCCAGTGATGTCAGAAGATTGACATACCAGTCTCCAAGCTGCAGGAGGAGATTGACAACCCAGAGGTAGAGGACTGAACTGTCGTCACTCAAGAAACTACAATTACCAGGTAAGTGTAATTATCATATCCTTTGTTTTAGCAGTTTTTCACCAGAGGTCAGACCTCATTCTTACGTCTGCTTTTGTGTAAAGAGGCCACATGTGCCTTTTCTCCAGTCTTTTAGGACCAGTCCCAACTCTAAAGAAGCATTGAAAAGGTCAGTCAGTGGAACTGCTAGAATGTCCCCATCCAGCCCCATCACTTTGTCTACTTTTAGTTTAGCTAGTTCTGGCATATTGAAATCGCCTATCAGTAGCACTTCTCCTTTCATCGCAATACTGTGTATGTCTTTTCTTAAATCCCTGTCCACTTCTTCTCCCTGTGAAGGAGGTCTGTTTATCACACCCCATGCAAATGAATTTCCCTTTCCTTCTCTCTAGTTTAACTCAGTGCCTCATTGCTCCCTTTTAAGCCCTATGATTCTATAGCTCTAATGTTATTTTTTACATATAGTGCCACTCCTCCTCCCCTTCTTCCTACCCTATCCTTCCTGAATAAAATATAGCCCAGTATAATTACATCCCAGTCATGGTTGTCTGTGACCCATGTCTCTGTGACTGCCACTAAATCCAAGTCAGCCTCTTCCATTAAAGCATCAACATCTGGGATCTTATTTCAAGGAATTTTATGCAAGTACACATCGCTTTCCAGATGATGCCCCTTTTACCAATGTCTACAGAGGTATTTAATGTTTCACTTACCCGGGGGCTTTCACTTACCTGGAGGCTTTCTTCACCTATCCCCAATGAATCTAGTTTAAAGCACTCTTCAGTAGGTTAGACAGTCTACTGCGGAAGACACTTCGACCCTTCTTGGACAGATGGACGCCATCTCTGTTCTGCATCCCTTGGAAAATCATCCCATGATGCAGGAAACCAAAACACTCTTGATAACACCATCTGTGCAGCCATGCATTCATCTTCAGGATGCGAGCTTCTCTGCCTCTGCCTTTATCCTCAACAGGGAGGATTGAAGGCAATGCCACTTACGTACCTATATGCTTCACCCTCTGTCCCAGAGCCATGAAGTCACTTTTGATACACTTGGAGGGATACCTAGCAGTATCATTTGTGCCAACATGGATGAGCAACATTGGATAATGGTCAGTAGGCTTGATGAGTCTCGGCAAACTCTCTGTAGCATCTTGAATTTTGGCATCTTGCAGACAGCACACCTCTCTCGACATCAAAACTGGTCGGCAGATGGACGCCTCAGTACCGCTCAGAAGAGAGTCACCTACCATCACTACCCTTCGCTTCCTTGTGGTCACCAATTCCACAACTTTGGGGTGCTTGAGCTGTGGCTCACCCCTTTCCTGGAGCTGTGGCTCACTACTTGAGCTGTGGTTCATCCCTTTCCTGGTCTTGCGAGAGTTTCCACCTCCTCCACTTCCAGAACTGCATACTGATTCTTCAGCTTGAGGGCTGGAGGAGTTGGATTGTCAAGTCTGCAGGCTCTGGTGACTCGTGTCCAATTCTCTTCTTTCTGTAGCATTGCATCTTCACCTCTGTTTGAGAGCTTGGATACTTCAAGAAGAATGTCATTTATGTACTTTTCACTATCTCAAATGCTTCACAGCCTTGCCACCTCTTCTCTGAGCTGCTCCACTTGTTTCATGAGGGCTACAGCTTGGCAGGCATCCTGCACATGGAACTGGTCCTTCAACTGGCATCGGGCTGGCTGTCTGGATAGAGGCAGAAGCTTTAACAGGGGCAACAGCTTTGGCAATACGATTTTTCCCAGCCATCGTTCAGTTTGGTAGAGCTTTGGTATCTGTTGAAGTAAATGAGAGAGACTTATCAAAGTCCTTAACTTTTCCTCAGCTGCCCTTTAAGAGAAAAAGCAGTTACCTCTTATGTGTGTTCTAACACGCTGTTCTATGACCCTGTGTGTAGCCCCACTTCCTTGTTACACAGTTACTTTACATTAGTAAATTTTGATATTATGTGTCTGAAGAATACAGATTAATGTGTTCCTTTTGTAAAATTATCTATTCAAAGAACCTTGAAGAATGACAAATTGTTTGTCAACAAGCTAAATGGGGGTGGGGGGGGGGGCTCTATATCAAAAATGAAACACAGAGGGAGGAAAATAGAAATGCCCTTGAAAACCAAATAAACTGCATTGTGTACACTCTTAGCACCTTTATGACAATGAGCACTCTAATGACATGCATGAGATCAGTCACATCTGGCAAGACTAGTAAGCAGATCTTAGATGGGACACACAAATTCTCCTCTCCACATCCTGGTAGGGATATGGAAAATTCCCGTAGTATTTTACAGGAGGCACTACCAAACATAGAGCTGCTTGTAAAATTGGTACAGGACTGCACATTGATGGCTCCTCATGTCCAGAGGAAGCAGTGATTTTAAAGCTGCATATAGAGAAATAGGTTGGGGGAGGGGGGAAATGTGTACCTCTCACCAACATGTGCATGGGAGCAGCTTTTTAAAAAGACACTATTGGAATTCAAGAAAGCATGGGACAAGCAACAAAGATTTCTAAGGGGGAAAAAGGAGCTGTAAAAATGAGGTGTTATGGAAGGGCAGTCTGGATAAGTCATATAGTCTTTATCTGCTGTCATTTTATCTTTCTGCCTGCATAACCCAATCCTGTGGCTCCAGCCCCAGTCCCTGTTCCCTCCCCCCTCCCCCTCCCCCCTGCAGCATCAGAGTTGATCTTTAAACCCTCCATCCATTTGATTCCCTCCCCCTCCTCAATCCCATCCCCAGTTGCTCTTGCTCTCCATTTTGTTGCTTTCAAATTTGTGCCTGTGATCTGTGGTAATCTCAAGATATTACTCTTAGGGGTCAGGTTGACAGTGAAACTACTACTAGAGGTCGCAGGCACCATTTTGAAAGGTGGCACAGAGTTTTTGTTTGTTTTTTGGTTGCCATGGCAACCTGGTACCTGGGATTTGTCTAACCCTTCCCTAAAGTATAATGCATATCCAGTTGTCCAGTACTTTTAGATGTTTTTTTTTTTCTGAGGACCAGTGTTCCCTTTAAACTACACAGGAGTCCTCACTTCTATTTTTGATTGCAATGGGCAGACAGATTCTGCTGAACTCTGAGGGGCTCTGCCTGCCTCTTGCAATTCAAAATGAGGTATTAATGCATCACTCCCACTGGCAGGAATGTGGGTGCAAACCATCCACACAGTTGCTAATAAAACTACATAAGGGTCATTTTTTTCAGTTCCTAAATTTTGAATAGTTGCAATCAAATACTGATAGTACCTAAATACAGAGGAAATGACTTTAGAGTGATGGCATTTTGAATACTGACAATATAGTAAGGCACTGGATGGTAAGGCACACACTCCTGAGCCTTCATACTTAAATGAACATATGTAGACACAATTTGATAAACACATTGAATCTGGTTTTACTTTGTCATTTAATCATTGGGGAAAAAAGATAAATTTATATTTTCTGTGCTTTTCATTGCTAATAATGCAAACAATTTTTTGGTACGGTTATCTTCTCAAATAATATTTATACTTTCAGAGTGAACAGAAGAATTTTATAAAGCATCAGGTACTGGAAGTTCTATTATAGTAATCTTCTCAAAGTACTACACTCACAGTGAAGAATTTAATAACTACAGGTCAAAAGAGCACGTTACCTTCCTGTGCATTACGGCTGGCTTTATTATCAACAAAATCAGAGAGAGAATTTTTAGCTTTCTATATCTAGAATAGTTCAGATCTCTCAGTACTGGGTTCCAGGCAAGAGAAAGATTACTGTAGTTGAATTTAACACCTAAGGTTAAAAGTATGATAATTAAGATGAACAAGGCCATATCTTGTATAAAAGGATCATTTATTGACATCACTAAAATAAATCAAATACAATATTGTGTAGCTAAAATTATTACTGCGAGAATGCTACCAACTAAAGTGCAAGGCCAGAAGAAAAAGAATAACAGTTCCTCCTTGGAAAAAGCGCATCAAAGGAAAAATACAGTCGTGTGCAGAAGTATCCCTGATAGATGGGTATGTAAAAGGATTAAGATCATCAAAAGTACTGAGGAAGATCCAAGACTTCAAGCTGAAGCATGCTGCATTAACAGAAGACCTGAAATGTATATGTTCCAACAATAAATTGAAAGTAGCAGCAGAAGTGCAAAAACTGCAAAGATATGAAGAAAACAGAAAAGAAAGATATCAAAATAAACTAGAGAGAACCTGAAACGGTTCTACAGGGAAAAGAGCATTAATATGGTAAAAACACCACCAACCAAAGCTGAAATGAAAACCTTCTGGAGAAGTCTATACGAACACCCAATAGAGTACAATCAAGAAGCAGAACGGTTACCCTGCACACAGGAACATTTAGAACAATCAAACATCAAATCTATGGAATGGCCTGTAGTAACAACAAAACAGCTGGAAAGCAGGTTAAAATGAGTCCCAAACTGGAAGAGCCCTGGCCCAGATGGAGTGACCAACTTTTGACTCAAACAGATAACATCACTCCACCAAGATTTGGCAAACTGCAAAAATCAATTGATCAAGCTACCGAACTTGACATCATAATGGCTTATAACGGGAAGAACATTTCTCCTTCCAAAGGAGGACCCAAGTAACTGTCCCAAAAGTTACAGACCAATAACTTGTTTACCTGCAGTCTATAAGCTGTTCACTGCAGTAGATGCAGACAGAATATATGATCATATCAAAATCAATAACATTATGGCAATAGAGCATAAGGGCAAAAGAGTAGGAGCATATAGAACCAAGGACCAGCTAATGATAAATAAGGCCATTATGCCCAGCGCTAAGAAAAGCAGACATCATAGTATAGCATGGATTGATTATAAGAGAGCTTTTGACAGTATCCCACACTCATGGATAATAAATTGCCTTGAGAGGTATAAGATAAATCCTGGTTTGATAGAGTATATCAAGTTCACCGTGACAATGTGGCAAACCACCCTATTTCTGAAGTATGAAGATAATCAGTACACCATGCCTAACATCAAGGTCTAGCGAGAAGTATTTTAGGGAGATTCCCTGTTGCCAGTTCTGTTCTGTATGGTGCTTAATCCAGTGAGTACTCTTGTCTGCTCCTTGGGATATGGATTTAGCCAGATTTTCTAAAGAAGGTAACAACCCAGAGGTATTATTATTATTAAACATTTATAAGCACTACAAGGCATACACAGCACTGTACACCCATTTTACTATTTGTAGATGACCTGAAGCTGTACAATTCCAGTGACCAACAATTATCAGAGAAACTCTATGCAGTGAAAAGCTTTTCTGACGACATCAGGATGACTTTTGGCCTAGACAAATGTGCTAAGGCAACTTTTTTTTATTTTTGCTTATTTTAGCAAAATGGAAAGCAGCTCCCTGGCAGAGGGCTGTGACATCAAGAAACTTGAACAGGAAGGTATATATAAATACCTTGGAGTAGACAACAGATCCAAAATGGCGCTGTGAAGTAACGCTGTGTAGGACGCACTTACCAGTCGACTGTTTAACGTTTTGTTGTCGCCTCTGCCCATGCTTTGGATTGGCAAGAGGAAAGGGAAAGTAGGGCTTGCTCCTGGGGGCACCAATGCTGGGCTCCTTCACCAGGCTACTCTCAACAGCTTCGGAGTTTCCTCTACTCCAGAGGGATCTTCCACTGTGATTGGCCTGCAGGCAATCTTTGGGCAGCAGTGATGGGCTGTAAATTGTTTTTCTTGTTTAATTGTTTTGTTTTCTCTTTTTCTATTTTGTATTATTTCCATGTTCGCTATTTAGTGGAAGAAATGTAAAATTGCATAAATATAAAATTTTTAAAAAAATCTTGGAGTAGAGATAGGAATGACACTCTAGCAGAAATTGCTGAGAAAAGATCAGTAAGGAATAGTCTAGAAGGTTAAAATCATTATTGAAAAGTGTCTTAACATCATGGACTAAGATAAATGTCATCAATCAACTGACAAAAGCTGTATTTTCATACAGCTTTGGTATTATAGACTGGCCTCTTAATCTTGAAAAACTGGATATGCAAACAAGAAAAGCTCCATGCCCATGAAATAATTTACAAGAATCGGTGTATGCCAAGACTGTACATTCCCAGAGCTGAAAGAGGGCTGGACCTCAAATTGATTACAAATACAGAGCTACTATCATAGGCCTTCAGGCCTACCTAACAGCATCATCAAATCCAAATATGCAAAAAGTGCTGAATATCTGAAAGTAAAGGTCCAGAATCTGTCTCCATCGTCAAACTTGGACAAGCGTTCTGATGACTAGAAGGAATGAGTAAGAATCCACAAGCACACACAGGAAAGGATACAACAGAATTTTCAAAACAAGAGAAACAAGTCTTCAAAGAATTTGATCAGCAAACGAGGAAAAACAAGTGGCATATGCATAAATACAGTGTGAAATAGTGTTACTTCAGGAACCCTTTGTTGATCAAAAATGGACACATGAATGGTTAAGGAGAGGTGAACTAAAACTGAAGGATTAGAGATTGATAGTTGAAGTTCAGGACAGCAGATTATGGATGAGATGGTTTACAGCAAGCATTGGAAAAACTGGCAAAACAGACATATTTTGATTCTGTAAGAAAGACCTGGAAAGAGTGACTCACCTCATACCTGGCTGTGAAGTTCTGATGGTGGAAAATTTCAACACAGAAAGCACAAGAAAGTAGCATGCCTCATACACTAGAAACTCTGTAAACACTACAGCATCACTGTGCCTGAAAAGCACTGGGGTCATGACCCTAAGAGAATTACAGAGAACGAAGAAATTCTGATCGCCTGGGAGATTCCCATTTTAATGGATAAGAAACTAGATGCGAGGAAACCAGACATAATGGTAAAGGAGAAAAACACCAGAATGACGTTGATAATAGAGATGTCAGTTCCAAGTGATTATTCTGTGAATCGCGTGGAGAGGCAGAAGATCCTGAGGCACCAAGAAATGCAGTTGGAGATCAAGAAAATGTGGCAGAATGTTACAAAAATATTTCCCATCGTATTGGGAGCCTCAGGTTTGATGATGAAGAATTTCCAAGCACATCTTGATAACCTACCCATACGTGTTACATCTTACGAACTCCAGAAGGAAGCACTCTTTGGCATGATGCAAGTACTACGCAGAGCAATATCAGTAAATTTGAGAGACTGAGATCATATTCCACATACCCTGGCTTAGAAGTGAGGTTCGATTGTCATGGTATGCGCAAAACTAACTAACTCATTTGAAGAAACTGCCCCAAGACATCTGGTAGTGCTAACTTCAAAACTTTCATCCCTATTCAGTCTGAGTTTTAGTTTGTTGTCATCTAATAGAAAATGCAGAACTAAACTAAACTATAAAGGTAGGATTTTCAAAAATGGCGTATGCCTGAGCTGCCTGGGGTAGCATTTAAGGGGGGTAATTTTTTATAAAGCTTTTTTTCAGTGTGTAAAGTATGTTTTACATGTGGAAAATGGCTCTTAGAAATTGTGCACCTAAATATCTACATAAAATAAAGGCGCCTGGGTGTTCCTACTTTTTATGCAGATTGTGTTTAGGCGTTCCTGGGGCATAATTTTAGTGCAGTAGCAATACACGTGTATTTTTTTTAAATAAAATACTGTATATGTGTACATGAATAGAACAGGTATACATTTTGTGTGAGAGCAGGGAAGTTAGAAAAGAGGGGAAACCGGCATGAATTCGTGCCTCAGAATAACCCCCATTGTGACTAAAGTTTAGTAGAAGTGCTTTAGTTCTGAATACCTTCCTAGTAATGGGGCAAGTCTGGGGCAAATAACAATGAGTAGTAGGGAAAGAAAGGTAGAACCAGTGCATCACAGTGCACTTTCAATTAATGGTCAGGTTAACCTGAAACATTGAAAGGGCTGATCAACTATGTTCTCTGGGGATGACTTGGAGATCATAGAAAGTGGTAGCTTTAAGTAGGCTTGTTGAGCAAAGAGTAAGTTTATTAAAAATGAATAAAACAAATTATAACCCCAAAGTGGAGCCTGATTCAGGTAGGGGGATGTCTGGACGTCCCCGAGAAAGATGGGCCTGTTTGGACTTGATTCTGGCATGCGGTAACCAGAATTGGGCCTGAGAATGATCCAGCATGCCCCTGCCACCTGCAGGGACATCCTCGCCGCAGATGCCCACAAACTCCCGCGGCTTCGGCCCTCCTTTTCCCTGCCGCTCGACCCACAGCTGGCCTTCCATGGCCTGGATCAGGCAGTGGGGGATCCCGAGGCTCGATCACAAGTTTTGTGCTGCATATTCCATCTTTGTGGTGGAATAAGCAGCACGTCCCCATGGACCCAGCAGGACGTACAGGGTGGTGACCTGAATCGGCCCGATATGTCCTGCTGGGCTGCCCCGCCCCCATTCTGCCCCGATCCCGCCCCTCCCGCCAGCTCTCCCCATCCTGATGCTAAGGATGTATGGGGGGGAATCTGGCCCGGACAGATTGTGGGGCTGTATGTCCTACCAGGACTTGCAGCCCCGCAACCCACGTCCCAGAATTGGGCCCATAGTGGAAAAAAGTCATTCTCTAGAAATATCTGTAGGCAAGCAGTGTGGTGCTTTTATTTAATTAAACCATTTAAGATTTGTTACATGATCGTAGGCCCTTTTAAGTGTGATGATTTTATATTGTAATAAACTTGGAATAGTTTCCCATTGGAGGTGGTGGACATGAGGACAGTATCTGAATTCAAAAAAGCATGGGACAAACACAGAGGATCTTTAAAGGTAAAAAGAAGACTATTGTAGTTGATATGGAAAGGCAGACTAGATAGGCCATGTAGTCTTTCTGCCGTCATTTTTCTATGTTTCTATGAAATCTCTGTATTCAGCTGTCTAGTTTTATACAGAAATAGGATGTCTCTATTAACCGTAAATTTCAATCTGATTTGTGGTATTTAGTATTGAGAACGCAAATGCAATGCAATGTGTGCCTTCGAGTCAGTCCTGACTCCTGGCGACCCAGAAGCTCCTGGGTTTTCTTGGCAGTGTCACCGGAAGTAGATTGCCAGGCCTTTCTTCTGAGGCAATGGAGGGTTAAGTGACTTGCCCAAGGCCACAAGGAGTGCTAGTGGGAATCGAACCCTGGTTGCTTGGTTAACAAGCCAGTGTTCTAACCACTAGGCTACTCCTCCACTCAAATAGTTGTTTCAAATTCAGATTCCAACTGGTTTAGTCACTGTGCCAGTTATATATGAACTCAAAGAACTAATTGGATCGTCACAGGATTATTCTATTTCACAAGTGACTCACACAACATCCTGCATTAGAAAAATACTCACTCCAAGGAAAATTATTTTTGTCGGACTAAAGTTTGTTTAAAAAGCTGCTATCAATTATTATATTCTGTTTTTTTCTTTTATTTGTGATTTAGATCATTAAAAAGTTGAAAGTTATGAGCCATATAACTGGAAAAAGCATCTAAATAATGCCAAGACATGTTTTGAAAAAGCTTTACTTATTTCTGCATTAGGTCTAAAATGATTTCTTATATATATTTTCTACTTATTGTAAATGTTCATCTTTGATTTCTCTGAATTATCATGAGACCAAGGAAGCTCACCAAAAATGATTAGAAATAGTGCTCAAACAGCATCTATTCACAATGATAATTCACATCCATTCACAATCATATTCGTTGAGCTTCCATGGTCTAATGATAATTCAGAGGAAGTCAGAGCATTTATGATAAGTAGAAAATCTAAGAAATCATTTTTGCCCTGATGCAGAAGTAAGTAAATCTTCTTCAAAACACGGCCGTCGTAGTCTGCATTATTTAGATCATATTTCCAGTTATATTGCTCATGACTTTCAACTTTTTAATGGTCTAATCACAAATAAAAGAAAAAAAAGATCATTAAAATGAAGTGCAGTTGATAGCGGCTTTTTAAACAAACTTTAGCCTGACAAAAATAATTTTTCTTGGAGTATTTTTCAAATGCAGGATTTTGTATGAGTCACTAGTTATATACGAACACTAAACTAGGCATACTTCCTCTCTAACTTTTTTGTTTTCTCAACAGGCAGTTCACAAGCAACACTTTCAGAACTACATCAACTTTCTTTCTACAAGATGTGCTCAACTAATCCTGCAAACTGGGTAACTTTTGATGAAGAACCACCTTTCCAATCACCTCAGAAATCTCAGATTTTTCCAGTTGAAAGTCATTGTATTTCTAAATCAAATGGACTTAAGCTTACTCTCTCTAATGCCCATGAATCTTCAAGTATATCTTCATCTACAGGCAGCACACCACTTTCTTCTCCTCTAATTGATTTGTACCTCAGTCCTGGGCCCCCCTGCAACTCTCCTCTTTCCACACCTATCAAAGACTACCCGGGAGGCCTCTTCACTCCAAAAACAGGCATTCATGTTCTTCATCCTATTCCTGAGACATCTTCACCTGCCATCCCTCTTGCTTCACCTGGCATAGACCTTACTTCTCCCACAATAAGAAGCACATCAACATCTTCCACTATTGATAGCCCATCTCCATTCTTATTTTACAAATCGGAAAACCCAAATGAAATAAGGTCGTCTAAGCAAAAAAGTTGTAGCAATTGTGAACATAATCCTGAGTTCCATTTCCAGCATTTTCAGAATGACTGTGCTTTCTCAAGTCCATTTTGGAATGAAGGATGTGCATCAAACATAACTTTGTCTGATATGTGCATCACAGATGGCACACAAGGAAAGGAAAAAAAGTATACTAAAGCCAGTAGTCTCACAGAGAGAGAAACATGCAATAATCAGAAAAGCCTAAATCAATGTTCTTTCAGCTATGTCTGTAAAAAGCTTGAACATCTAGCAACTGATACCTTGGATCCTGTAGAAGACATGTCTTCACAATGCATGTATTTAGGCTTTAATACTCCATCCTTTGTCCCACAGAGTCTTTTCCGAAGCCAAAAGAAAGATGGGTGGCCTTTTATGCTAAGAATTCCTGAAAAAAAGAATGTGATGTCATCTCGACAGTGGGGTCCTATCTACCTTAAAATCATAGCTGGAGGGATCCTGCAAATGTACTATGAGAGAGGCATTGAAAAGCCATTCAGAGAATTCCATCTTCACCCATACTGTAAACTCTCTGAACCAAAGCTAGAGAACTTTAGTGTTTCGGGAAAAATCCATACCATAAAGATTGAGCATGTATCCTATGTAGAGAAAAGGAAATACCATCCCAAAGTGGAAGTAGTTCACGAAGCAGAAATTGAACAGATGTTAAAGCTGGGAACCTCTGATTATAATGATTTCACTGACTTTCTCATAACAGTCGAAGAAGAAATGTTGATGCTTCCTTTTATCTCTAAACATAATAAAAATTATGAAGAACAGGAAATGGTATTAGAAATAGTGGACAACTTTTGGGGCAAAATAACTAAAGAAGGAAAATTAGTAGAACATTCAGTGATCACCCAGGTGTATTGTTTATGTTTTGTGAACAACAGCACTGAATGCTTTTTGACTTTAAATGACCATGAACTCCAAAAACAAGAGGCAAGCTCCCTTGAAAAGGAGACAATTAAGTGGATTGATATTCTTGATTATTATTTCCATAAATGTGTTAAAGCTCATGAGTTTGAGAAATCAAGGATTATTAAATTTATTCCTCTTGATGCTTGTAGGCTGGAACTAATGCGTTTCAAAGCACTATATAATGGAGACCTTCCTTTTTCTGTTAAAACTGCTGTCATTGTCCAGGGAGCATATGTAGAGCTGCAAGCATTCTTGAATATGTCTCACAGTACTTTAAATTCCATTAAGTACTGTGAAACCATCACCATACACTTTCCGATTCCTCCACAGTGGATAAAAGCACTCTGGACAATGAATCTTCATAGACAAAAGTCTTTAATGGCTAAAATGAACAGAAGAGCATGCCTTGGCTCTATGTATGAAACAGAGTCTGAACCAGTAATACAAGTCACAATTGGAACAGCAAAATATGAGAGTGCCTACAGAGCGGTCATATGGAAGATAGACAGACTTCCTGATAAAAATTCAAGTAAATATTTCACATAATAGTTTTTTTTTCCCTTGAAGGATTCTAAAGTATATTGTAGCCTATGTTCTAAATAACAACATATGGAATTGTTTGATGGCTAATTTAAGTAAGAACCTTTCTCTTTTGTGTACTTAAGTCAATGACCGAAAAACAATTTAAAAAACTCTATCAAATTTTTATTAATAACACAGGTACACTACCAAAAAACTGCCTCCAGTTTTGCAACTGATTCCTATAGATTTTGGGGTGCTGAATCCAGGAAAAATAGCCAAAATGTTCCATCACGTCACGTTTTCTTGCAAAATTAGATTTCTTACCCATATCAGGAATGTTCACATAATTTCTTTTTAGCCGACTGCAGTTTATTTTCTTGGCCCAAAATAGAGGTTGTAATGGTTAACTAACTAGAAACACTCCCTCATGATATTTTAGAGTGTTTTGTATTCATTTTATACATTAACAGGACAATTGGGAGGCGGGGGGCTAAATCCAGTACTCGCGCTGGCGCATGTTCTTTCCTGTTCGCCTCGCCTCGTTCGCTCGCTCAAACACGGTGGTTGCGTTCCTGTCAAATTTCAGTTTCTTGCAAGTTCATTATTACCTTTTGTTTGCTCAGTCGTAATCCAGCTTTATTCCGAAGTGGTTCACTACAGTTGTAGTTTGCAGTGCTGTGTATTTGTGATGGCTCATAGAGCCAGAGGTTGCGTCAACTCTCCGGACAGTTTTTGTTTTATTTGTGGGGAATATACCGTGAAAAAGCGGCAGAGGAACATTTCTGCATTTATTAAAAAAGTATATTTCGCCTATTTCGGTTTGAAGTTAGGCGATCAAGACAAACCGTGGGCTCCTCACAAAGTGTGCAAGACATGTGAGGAAGATCTACGCTTATGGATGAAAGGTAAAAAACAAGCATTTCGTTTCGGAATACCTATGATGTGGCGTGAACAAAGAGACCACAGCAGTGACTGCTATTTTTGCTCTTGCATTGTGAAGGGATACAACTTAAAAAATAAGAACGTAATAAGTTACCCCAACCTTCCCTCAGCAATTAGGCCTATGCCTCATAGCAACGAAGTACCTGTGCCTGAACCACCAAAATCTTTGGATCATATTTGTGTGGACGGTTCTGATCATGATGAGACTCATCAGATGGCTTTTCCCGATGAGTCCAGTACTTCCGAGTTTGAAACTGAACCAGATCCGAAACTTGAACTTTTCTCTCAAGCTGAATTGAATGATTTAGTCCGGGATTTAGGACTCCCAAAAGATGCTGCCCAACTGCTAGGTTCTCGGCTTAAACAGAAAAATCTATTGTCACCAGGAACAACTTTTTATTGGTACCGCACCCGCGAGACACAATTTTTGAAGTATTTCAGCAAAGAGGAAGATTTGGTATTTTGCAACGATATATACGGAGTGATGGAAAAGTTTAAACTCAAGTATGATCCTGCTGAATGGCGGCTGTTCATTGATTCGTCAAAAGACAGCATAAAAGGTGTTCTTCATAATGGCAACACATTTGCTTCAGTTCCTATTGCTCACTCTGTTATTCTCCAAGAAAAATACGAGAATTTGGCCCTGATTCTTCAGAAGATTCGTTATGATGAGCATAAGTGGATGATTTGTGGAGACTTTAAAATTCTATCCATGCTATTAGGGCAGCAATCCGGTTTCACCAAATATCCCTGCTTCCTTTGCTTGTGGGATAGCCGGGCCCGCGACCTACACTGGGGGAAAAAAGACTGGCCAATTCGGGAGTATTTGAGACCCGGTGAGAAAAATGTTCTTCATGAGAGCTTGGTACCTCGTGATAAAATTCTATTACCACCTCTCCACATTAAGTTGGGTCTCATTAAGCAATTCATCAAGTCCCTTCCAAAAGATGGTGAGTGCTTTCGGTACCTTTGCTCAAAGTTCCCCCGATTTTCTGAAGCAAAGCTAAAGGAAGGAGTGTTTGTTGGCCCTGATATAAGGAAACTCATTTCAGATGGAGCATTCGCTGAAACGATGTCTGAGAAGGAAAAAGAAGCCTGGGATTCCTTCAAGGATGTTGTTCTCAAATTCTTGGGGAACAGGCGGGATGAGAACTATAAGGATATTGTTGCCAGGATGCTCAATGCCTTCAAAGAACAAGGCTGTAACATGAGCCTGAAAGTCCATTTCTTGCACTCCCATGTGAACTACTTTCCCGAAAACTTGGGGGCGTACAGTGAAGAACAAGGTGAAAGGTTTCACCAGGACATCAAGGACGCAGAGAGAAGGTACCAAGGAAGATGGAACACCACTATGATGGCTGATTTCTGCTGGTTGCTGCTGCGGGAAACCCCAGATGAAAAATACGCCAAGCAGCGCACCAAGAGAAGCATTCGGGGGAAGAAGAAACGGGCCCACCAGGAGATTGATTGACCCAAGAATGACTTTAAAATCTAAACTGTGTTGACAAATATCGTGTTTTTACTAAACTTTGAAATAAAAATTTGCTAGTTATTACCACAGTGTCGGATCTCATTTATTAGAATTTTATTTTCACACCATCGGGTGTTTGTCTTCATGTATTGCAATGGTGCGGTTTGCGTTTTCTATTCTTACATACATACCTGTACAACATTTTTTGCACATTTCTTTGCTTTGCTTTGTGTCTAACCTCGCTCTTATATGCTCAATGTTTGTGCACATGTATGTGGCTGTTTTAAGTGCAGACAATTTTGCTACCATCACAGTGTGTTTTGTTGACATTACTCTATTCTTATGTGCTGCCTTGTTACAATTTTCTTTATTCTTATTTGAATAACTACTAAACAATTAGTATAAAGAATTCATCCAAGAAACTTTTATCTCGATCGCACTCAATCTGAAACGTTCACCTCAAACTGCTAACCCAATGTAGCAAAAAATCTGTACGTGATGGAGCAAATTGGTTACCAGATTTGGATTCAGCGCACCAAAAAACGTAAAAATCAATCGAAACATTAGAGGCAGTTTAAAAAAATTTTTTTTAGTGTACCTGTGTAATCTGTTCCTAAAAGGTTCAAAATCATGATAAAATAAAACATCAAATAAACATGCCCTTTATGTTTTATGCAGTTTAACATTTGTTAACTTATGTAAACCTTTAGTAAACTGCATTAATTTGGCAATAGCAATCATAGCAAGATCACAATTGATTTAATAAACAGAAGCAGGACAGCTAGGAAATCCACAGTACTATCTTTTAACTTTCAAAAGGGAGACCATGATAAAATGAGGAAAATAGTTAAGAAAAAAAACTAAAAGGAGCAGCTGCAAAGGTTAAAAAGTTACATCAAGCATGGCCTTGTCTAAAAATACTATCTTGGAAGCCCAGACAAGATGTATTCCATGCTTTAAGGAAAGTGGAAGGAAGACCAAACAACTGCCAGCATAGTTTAAAGGCAAGGTCAGAGAAGCTGTTGTAGCCAAAAAAGCATCTTTCAGGAAATGGAAAAAGAAGCCAAATGACAAAAACAGGAAACAACATAAGCACTGGAAAGTTAGATGCAAGGCGTTGATAGGGCAGGCAAAAAGAGAATTGAAAAAAGACTTGCTGTGGAAGCAAAACATATAATTAAAACTTTTTCAAGTACATTCATAGCAAAAAAAATCTGTGAAGGTCCGTTGGATCATTGGATGATAGAGGGTTAAAAGTGCTCTAAGGAAGGACAAGGCCATAGCAGAGAGACTGAATGAATTCTTTGCTTTGGTCTTTACTGAAAATGATGTAGAAATGATATTCAGATGCCTGAAATGGTATTTAAAGGTGATATATTGGAAGAATAGAAAGAAATATTAATAAACCGGGAAGATTTAATCTCCAGGAACAAGCAGGAATGAGTCCTCACATATGGGTACGTCGGAACCGACAGACCCTGCGCGGGAAAGCTCCCCAGCTTCCCAGAAAGGAAGCTTTTGGGGCCTCCCACAGCGCATGCGCGCTGCCTTCCCGCCTTCCTGACCAACTCTCTTCAGTTCTTCTTTTTCCACGGAGCCAGCAGGTCGTGTTCCTGTCACCGCTGAAGAAATTGTTATTTTAATTTGTTTCTTTGACCGCGTGTCTGCCTTCCCCGATTCCGGACCGGTACCGCCGGTCCTTTTTTCCTTTATTTAAAAAAAAATATATATATATATATATTACTTTTTCCTACACTCGGTGTATTTTTTCTGTGAGGCCTCTAGGCCTTCTCAGGTCTACCTCATGGAAAAACCAGCTTCTGGTTTTAAAAAATGCACTAAGTGTACCGGTACCATTTCAATTACAGACACTCATGAGTGGTGTCTTAAATGTTTGGGACCTGACCATTCCATTCCGGATTGTCCATCCTGCTCTCTGATGTCCAAAAGGGGCTTACAGAACAGAGCAAATAAATTTCATATGCTGTTTTCTACCGATACTCCAGCATCAACATCCTCCAGGTCGTCTTCTCCTGATGGATCTCAGGTAACCAAACATTCTTCGGGCAAGTCCTCAAAAGGCAAATCTCCCTCTAAGCAGCGAGAGGCCCTTGCAATTGACTCTGAGGACCCTGCCCCAGCCAAAAAACCCCGGCGGGAAGCTCCGGCTTCCAAAGCTCCTCCTATGGGGTTACAGGTAGACATCGATGGCACGGCCTTGACCGATCTCCTGTTAGACTGCTCTGGGGTACCGGCTAACACCGGTACCGACTTCCAGGCAGTTGTGGCGGCTATGGGTACTACGGTACAATCCATGCAGCAGGCCTTACTGATTTTCATTAATGCTGCACCGCCATCGGTACCGCGACAATCGGTTCCGACTCCGATTCCGGTACCCAGAGCATCTACTTCCAGTAGCATGCTGGTTCCGGTCTCCGGTTCCGGAGCTTTCTTCGATACCGCTCCGATACCCGGTACGCCCGATGTCGGTACCGATCGGTACGCGTATCGATCTCTGGAAGCAAATAGATGATACTTTGAATCCTCTGAAGAGTCTGATACCTCAGATGATTCTGCTGACGTCTCTTTCACTCTTCCTGAGGAGCCCTCTTCTCCAAAAAGGAGAATGTCTCCTCCAGAGGATTTGTCCTTTCAAGACTTCATTATTGAAGTAACTAAAGGACTCTCCATATCTGTATCCTCAGAAAAGGAACCTAGAGCAAAGAAATTAGATATTTTAGGATACTCTAAGGTTCCTAAAGAGGCAGCCACCTTACCCATACATGAAATTCTTCAAGAACACATGATGGATTTGTGGGAGGCTCCTCTTACCCTATCTCCACATTCTCGACGTTTGGACACCATGTATCGGGTTCCTCCTTCTCCTGGTTTTCAAAAAACTCAGCTTCCTCACCACTCTATTGTGGTGAAGTCTGCTATGAAAAAGATAAAGAGTACCAAAAGACACTCTTCTACCCCTCCAGGAAGAGAATGTAGGACTCTGGATGCTTTTGGGAGAAAAATCTTCCAAAGCTAGCATGCTTATTGCCAGAATCAATTCATACAGCCTTTATATGGGCATGTTTTTGAAAGAGATTGCATTAAAGATACGTCAATTTCTCCCCTTTATCCCAGAGGATAAACAGGACGAATTCCTTCTTTTGCTAAAGCACACTCAAGATGTTTCCAAGTTCTCCAACAGAGCAGCCTTTGACTCTTTTGAGGGGGCAAGCAGAGCCTCTGGCATAGCCATAGCTGCTCGCAGACTGGCTTGGCTCCAGGCCTCTAATTTGGAACCCAGGGTACAAGAAGGCTTGGGCAATCTGCCCTGTACAGGTGAAAATCTCTTCGGCAAAGAGTGGCAAATCAAAGCCACTCAAATGGATGCAGAGAATGCTGCTTTAGATAGACTTTCTAAGTCTACCTCTACCCCTGCCAAGAAAAAACCTTTTAAGAAAACTTTCTATAAAAAGACCAGATTTTCCACAAATACTGGCCAGCAATCTTCCCAAGTTCGCTTTGCTCCTAAGCACCAGCAAACTAAGCAGGCCAGAACAAAGGCACAGGGGCTGCTACAATCCAGCAGTCCCAACCTCCTCAGGGTTTTTGACTTGGTTCTAGAGAACTTACCCTTTCTGGCTCTGAAACAGCCAGAACCTCTCACCATTCCAGGAAGGTTGGCTCATTTTGCTCCCAGATGGGAACAAATCACATCAGAACCGTGGACCCTCTCTATCATCAGAGAGGGCTACAAACTACACTTCTCCAGCCTTCCTCCCCATACCATGGTGAGACAATTCAATTCTCCCCCATCTCTCCTGTACCTGTTGGGACAAGAGGTGACCAAAGGGCAATAGAAGAGGTTCCTCTTCCTCAACAAGGGTCAGGTTTCTACTCCCCCTATTTTCTGATTCCCAAGAAAACAGGGGGATACAGACCCATTCTGGATCTCAGAGAATTGAACAAATTCCTCTACAAAGAGAAATTCAAAATGCTTTCTCTAGGTACTCTCCTTCCATACCTACAGAGTCAGGACTGGCTTTGTTCTCTAGATCTCAAGGATGCGTACACACATATACTCATCCATCCATCCCACAGAAAATTCCTAAGGTTCATGTTCCAGGGAAAACATTTCCAATACAGAGTACTCCCCTTCAGTCTAGCCTCTGCTCCAAGGGTATTTACCAAATGCATGGCAATAGTAGTTGCATTTCTACGCACTCTGGGGATCTTTGTCTTCCCGCACCTGGACGACTGGCTCATCCGAGCTCCATCTCAGTCCGAGACTCAAACTTCCCTGGACCACACCAGACGTATACTGCAGTATCTGGGACTTGTCATCAATCTGCCAAAGTCTCAACTCACCCCTACTCAATCCCTAGAGTTCATCGGGGCTTGGCTAGATACTACCACTGCAAGGGCCTATCTTCCTCAGGCCCGTTGCAACCGTCTAGTGCACTTGGCCTCTCAAATTCAGTCCAGAAGCCACTTGACTGCCAGAGAGATGCTACAACTGCTAGGTCACATGGCATCCACAGTTCATGTAGTGCCTTATGCTCGCCTACATATGAGAGCAACTCAATGGACCTTGTCCACACAGTGGACCCAAGCATCAGGAGCTCTCTCAGACCAAATAGCAACCTCAAAACGTGTTTTTTGGTCTCTCCAATGGTGGGTATCCACTCAAAATCTGTTGTTGGCACTACAGATGCCTCCCAAACAGGCTGGGGAGCTCATCTCCAAGACCTCTCCACTCAGGGCCTTTGGTCTCCACAGGAAACCAACCTTCATATCAACCTTTTGGAGCTGCGAGCAATTCTCCTTGCTCTCAAGGTCTTTCATACCCTCCTCATCAACATGACAGTCCTTGTTCATACCGACAATCAAGTAGCCATGTTCTATGTAAACAAACAAGGAGGGACTGGCTCTCTGTCGCTTTGCAACGAAGCTCTAAAACTCTGGGCCTTCGCCAGAGAGCATGGGATCCATCTCCTGGCAGTGTACCTCCCAGGAATCCAAAACTCTTGGGCAGACAGACTCAGTCGAGTTCTGCTGCCACACGAATGGTCCCTGCACATGGATCAGGTACTCAGAATCTTTCAAGAATGGGGGACCCCGGACATAGACCTCTTTGCAAGTCCGTACAATGCCAAACTTCCCCGGTTCTGTTCCAGGATTCCGTGTCAGGGAGCTCAGGCCAAGGATGCCTTCCTCCTTCATTGGGGTCAGGCCTTCCTATATGCCTTTCCACCCATTCCCTTGATTCCCAAGACTCTATTCAAACTTCAGAGGGATCAAGGATCCATGATCCTCATAGCTCCACGCTGGCCACGCCAAGTGTGGTACCCTCTACTTCTGCATCTCTCCCAGACACCCTCCCTGGATCTGGGAGCTGCTCCAGACCTTCTGTCTCAAGAGGAGGGGCCTTTGTGGCACCCAAACCCCAAGTCCCTTCACCTCAGAGCTTGGTTACTGAAGGCCTAGACCTTCAAGACTTGAATCTTTCTCAACAGGTGAAGGATATCCTCCATGCATCAAGGAAACCTTCCACCAGGCGTTCTTATGCTTTTAAATGGAAACGATTTTCAATTTGGTGTGCTAACAAAGGTCTTAACCCTCTAGCACTACCTTTAACTTCTTTACTTGAATATCTCCTGCATCTTTCCAATGCAGGACTTAAAACCAATTCTGTAAGAGTCCATTTGAGTGCTATTGCAGCATCTCTTCAGCCTATCAATGGACAATCTGTTTCCTCTCATCCTCTTATTGCAAGATTCATGAGAGGTCTAACTTTAACTAAACCTCCCATTCGGCCTCCTCCAGTGGCATGGCACTTAAACGTAGCTCTTGGTCGGCTTATGAAGCCGCCCTTTGAACCCTTAGCCACTACCTCCTTAAAATTCCTTTCCTGGAAAGTCATTTTCCTTATTGCAATCACTTCTGCTCGCCGCATCAGTGAACTGCAGGCTTTAGTGGCTAATCCACCTTATACAAGGTTCCATCATGATAAGGTAGTCCTTAGGACAAATCCCCACTTTATGCCTAAAGTGGTCTCACCTTTTCATCTTAATCAAGAGGTATATCTACCTGTCTTTTTTCCAGCTCCTCATGCATCTAGTGCAGAGAGGAACCTACATACCTTAGATTGTAAAAGAGCTCTTGCCTTTTACATCCACAGGACACAGCAACATAGAAAGTCTTCTCAACTTTTTTTTGCTTTTGATCCTTCTCATTTAGGACTTCCAGTCTCAAAAAGAACACTGTCCAATTGGATTGCTCAGTGTATTTCTTTTGCTTACCAGAGTAAGAACCTTTCTCTGGAAGGCCATGTCACAGCTCACAATGTGAGAGCCATGGCCACATCTATGGCTCATCTTCATTCTGTATCCATCGATCAGATCTGTCGAGCAGCCACTTGGGCCTCGGTTCATACCTTCACAGCCCATTACTGCTTGGACAAGGACTCCCGCCGGGATGCCTTGTTTGGTCAGGCTGTCCTCAGACACCTGTTCCATTCTTAAACAACTCCTGCCCACCTTCCCTGAGTGGATGCCTGAGATCCATGGGAAGATGAGGAATTCTGGCAGGGGGATCTCCCCGGCATCTTAGCTAGGGAGTCCCCATATGTGAGGACTCATTCCTGCTTGTTCCTGGAGATAGCACAGTTACTTACCTGTAACAGGTGATCTCTGGGAACAGCAGGAATTAGTCCTCACAACCCTCCCACCTCCCCTAGGAGTTGTATCTCTCTCTCTCTCTTTCCTTTCCTCTCTCTATTGTCTCAGCTTTAAACTCGAACTGAAGAGAGCTGGTCAGGAAGGCGGGAAGGCAGCGCGCATGCGCTGTGGGAGGCCCCAAAAGCTTCCTTTCTGGGAAGCTGGGGAGCTTTCCCGCGCAGGCTCCGTCGGTTCCGACGTACCCATATGTGAGGACTAATTCCTGCTGTTCCCAGAGATCACCTGTTACAGGTAAGTAACTGTGCTTTACGAGTATTTGATAAACTGAAGAGTAGTAAAGCATATGGACCAGATGGTATATATCTGAGGGTGTTGAAAGAACTGAAATATGAGATTGCAGACCTACTATTAGTAATCTGTGAACTATCATTGAAATCATCTGTAGTACCTAAAGGTTAAAAGGCCAATGTAACGCCAGTTTTTAAAAAGGGTTCCAGGGATGATCCAGGAAACTACAGACTGGTGAGCCTGACGTCAATATCAGGCAAAATGGTAGAAACAATTATAAATAATAAAATTATTGAACATTAGATAGTCATGGTTTAATGGGAGAAAGGCAACGTGGATTTAGTCAACGAAAGTCTTGTCATACTAATCTGTTATATTTGTTTTTGAAGGTGTGAATAAACAGGTGAGCCGGTTGATATAGTGCATCTGGATTTTCATAAAGCCTTGACAATGTCCCTCATGAGAGACTCTCGGCTGAATTAAAAAGTCATGGGATTGGAGGCAGTGTACTATTGCTGCTGTTGCTACTATTATTACTACTATTTATTTGTAGAGCGCTACAAAGCATGTATGCAATACTGTACAGGCATATGTAAAAAAGATGGTCCCTGCTCATCAGAGCTTACAATCTAGTCAAGACAGACAACACAACAGCTGACGACAAGGATATATGTAGGGAAATGGTAAGGAAACACATAGGAGACTAAGCGGATCATGATCCAAAAGTGGCCTTGAAGAGGTGAATTTTCAACCTGGATTTGAAAATGGCCAGAGATGAAGCCTGACGCTCAGACTCGGGTAATTTGTTCCAGGCATATGGAGCAGCAAGGTGGAAGGATCAAAGTCTAGAGTTGGCATTAGAAGAGAAGGGCACAGATAGAAGGGATCTGCAAGAAGAGCAGAGTCCTCAAGGAGGGATGTAGGGAGAGATAAGAGAGGAAAGGTAGTGAGGAGCAGCAGAATAAGCGCATTTATAAGTCAGTAGGAGAAGTTTGAACTGGATATGGAAATGAATAGGGAGCCAGAGAAGTGACTTGAAAAGAGGGGTTCTCCAGGACCAAGCAGGAAGTCAGTCCTCACATATGGGTGACGTCGGCGCCGACGGAGCCCTCGCGGAGCAATTTTCCCCAGCTTTCAAAGAAAGCCTTTGGGAATTGCAGCGCGCATGCGCGGTCTCCTTCCCACCCAAGGGTGCCATCTTAGCCAGTCTTCTTTTTTCCGCGGAGCCCTACAGACATACCCGTCGTGTCCCCGCTGAAAAAGTTGATTTTCGTGATTTATTTCTCTTTTTTCCTTCGGTTCGATGCCGGTCTTTTTCCTGCCCGGACTCGCGACGCCGTTGCGAGTCCTTCTCTTATTTTTCGGTTTTTCTGATTTTGGTCAGTTTCGTTTTCGGTTTTTCGCTGGCAGCCCGGTCCTTTGACCTTGCAGGGGCCCTTTTTCCCCCGATGGCTGCCAGTGGTTTCAAGCGGTGTGTTCAGTGTGACAGAAATATGTCACTCACTGACACACACGATAATTGCCTCCGCTGCCTGGGCCCGGATCACGAAGAACTGATCTGTGGGGCCTGTGGCAAAATGCCCTCCAAAGCGTTAAGGAGTCGGCGGCACCAGCGGGAAAGAATCTTCGCTGACCCCGGCCGTACCCGGACCTCGTCGGAGGCCTCGGCATCCAGAGGTTCCAGCTCTGACCACCGCCGAAGCTCCTCCGACAGGGGTTCTCCCTCCGGGGACCATCGACGGAAGGTAAAACCCGCGAGGGCGGCGTCGGTGGACGCTCCTGGCTCCGCGAGGGCCAGGTCGCATAGCCCCGATAGCCGTCCCGGGTCTTTGGAGAAGGAGCACCTCCCGAAGCGACCTCGCCTGGAGTCGGAGTTGCCTGCTCGGGTAAGTCCTGTAGTCCTCCTGGACTCGCCTCCGAGAGTTCCGCCGTCGGGGCCCGAGTCGGGGGCTGCTGGGTCACCTGAGGTCGGACTCAGGTTGACGGCCTTGGAGAGCAGACTATCTGCCTTCATGGACCAGCAGCGGGCACTGATCGCTAGCCTCGCTGGCGCCACTGCCCCGACCGCCGGGACGTCGACGTCTAAGTCGACCCCGGAGACCGAGCCGATCCTCGAGTCCATGCGAACTCGAGTCGATCCTCGGTCGAGGTCACCCTCGGCCTCCCGTTCGGGACCGAGGTCGTCGACGCCGACTCCCTCGGTGTCGGGGCAGCCAACGCCTCCGCCTGCCCAAGCCGACCCCACCGATTCCTCCTCGGAGTCGGCCTGGGAGTCTGAAGAGGAAGAGTCACCTGATTCATTTCGGACTCGGTGTGTCCCCTCGGACTCACCTGAGTCCGAACCTCAGAAGCAGTCCCCTCCGGAGGATGCCCGGTTCTCGGACTTCGTCAGGGATATGGCCAAGGCTTTGGCCTTCCCTGCGGATCCCGAGGAGGAGCCTCGAGCCGAAGAGCTCGACGCCCTTCAGTACGACTATCCCGCCAGGGAGCACTTTACTGTACCGGTTCCTCCCATGCTGGAACGACTACTCTTCCGCATGTGGGAGAGTCCGGCCTCGTCGCCGGTATTGAGCAAGCGGGTCGATTCCATCTATCGAGTCCGCAAGAGTCCTGGCTTCCAAAAAGCACAGCTGCCACACCATTCCATGGTAGTGGAATCGGCCATGCATAGGCTTAAGAGCCAAAAGATGCACTCCTCGGTGCCTCCTGGCAGGGAGGCCCGTAACCTGGATGGCCTTGGTAAGAAGTGTTTCCAGGGCTCTATGCTTGCTTGTCGTGTCCAGACCTACCAGCTATACATGGGCATGTATCTCCGAGACCTGGCTAAAGAGATAGCCGGATTCTCCGCTGGACTGTCCGAGGAACCTTTGCGGAGGTTCCTGGCCTTGACAACTGGTATTCGGGAATGCTCCAAATTCATGTCCCGAGCAGCCTATGATGGCTTTGAAGCATCGGCTCGCGTGGCCGCAGCTGGCATCGGTGCCCGCCGACAAGCTTGGCTTCAGTCGTCTGACCTGGAACCCTGGGTGCAGGACAAGTTGGTCGATGTCCCCTGCCGAGGTGAGAACCTCTTTGGCAAGCCCATGGCTGAAAAGGCTGCACAAATCGAGACGGAGACTCTCACCAGGACTAGGCTTTCTAGGAAGACCTCCGCCCCTTCCCAGAAAAAGAAGGGCTCGGGAAAGAAGTCCTTTTACCCGAGAAAGGCGGCTGCCTATAAACACTACCCACAATATCAGGCCTCCGCAGCTCCCCCACAGGGCCAGCAGGCCAAGGGACGGGGTAACGGGTCCTGTAGGCAGCAAGCCCCCAAGCCTGCACCACCAGCCCCTGCTCAGCAGGGTGGGGGTTTTTGACTTCCTCAGCATAGCCTCTCCCCCTCCGCTGGCTCCTCCCAGCACCGGAGGCCGGCTGGTTCACTTCGCGCACAGGTGGTCCAACATCACTTCAGATGCCTGGGTGCTTCAAGTCGTAAGAGAAGGATATCTTCTCCACTTCCATCAGGTCCCTCCCTCTTATTTCCCGGGAGAACCTCCACGACTCCCTCTGCACAGGGACTTACTCCTTCAGGAGTTAGCAAGTCTTCTTCAGGAACAGGCTGTGGAACCGGTGCCCCACCACCTGAGAGGTCAAGGCTTTTATTCCAGGTATTTCCTGATACCAAAAAGGACAGGAGGCCTCAGACCCATCCTGGACTTGCGCAACCTCAACAAGTTCCTCGTGAGGGAAAAGTTCAAGATGCTTACCCTTGGAATCCTTCTGCCCTACCTCCAGCAGGGAGATTGGCTATGCTCCTTGGATCTAAAGGATGCCTACACGCACATCCTCATCCACCCAAGCCACCGCCAATACCTACGGTTTGTGGTGGCAGGAAATCATTACCAGTACAGAGTACTGCCCTTTGGCCTATCCTCCGCACCGCGAGTCTTCACAAAATGTCTCGCGGTGGTGGCGGCCTATCTCCGGCTTCACGGCCTCTGTCTTTCCGTACCTCGACGACTGGCTCATCAGAGCATCGTCCTCTCCGGCAGTCACCAATGCCACACACCGCACGGTGACTCTTCTGCAGTACTTGGGCTTTGTCATAAACTTCACAAAGTCCACTTTGCTCCCTTCACAGGATCTCGAGTTCATCGGCGCAAGACTGCACACTCCTCAGGCACGAGCTTTCCTGCCTCTCGACAGGGCTCAACGGCTCATGGACCTAGCCGGCCGTTTTCGCAGCCAGTCCCTGGTCTCCGCCAGGCGCTTCCTGAGACTACTCGGCCATATGGCTTCCACCGTCCACGTGACCCCCAATGCCCACCTGAATATGCGGCCTGCTCAATGGTGCCTTCGCAAGCAGTGGCAACAAGCCACCGGCGGACTAGCCGACTTAGTGCGCATCTCCGGGCCGCTGGCCTCTTCTCTACAGTGGTGGCTTCATCGGCCGAACCTGGTGCTCGGAATGCCTTTTCAGTCGCCTCAGCCGGCTCAAGTGCTGACGACCGATGCTTCCCTCCTAGGTTGGGGAGCACATTGCCAAGGGGCATGTACTCAAGGTCTCTGGACCGCGTGGGAGTCTGCTCAGCAGATCAACTTCCTAGAGCTCAGAGCAATCCGTCTGGTGCTCAAGGCTTTCTCCCACCTGACTTCTCACCAGTCCGTCCTTGTCCAGACGGACAATCAAGTTGCCATGTTCTACGTGAACAAACAGGGGGACACGGGCTCCTTCCTTCTCTGCCGAGAAGCTCAGAGGCTCTGCTCTTCGGCCGTCAGTCACGGCATTCTTCTCAAGGCAGTTTATCTCCCAGGCCAAGAAAATTGCCTGGCGGACAAACTCAGCAGGATACTCCAGCCGCACGAGTGGCGTCTGGATCCCTTGGTAGTTCAGAAACTTTTTCTGAAGTGGGGCCTCCCCACGATGGATCTCTTTGCCAGTCCTCTCAACCGGCAACTTCCTCGCTTCTGCTCTCGTCAGCCACATCCCCTTCGAGTAGCGGCAGATGCTTTTCTACTCTCATGGTCGGAGAGCCTTCTCTATGCTTTTCCTCCCATCCCGCTAGTCTCTCAAACTCTTTTCAAGGTTCTCCGAGACAAAGCTTCCATGATCCTGGTGGCTCCTCGCTGGCCCAGGCAGCCGTGGTTTCCACTCCTGTTGCAATTAGCGGTAGAGGATCCGTTCCCTCTGGGGTTTCAACCGGATCTCCTAACACAGGATCAGGGGTCCCTGCTACACCCCAACCTCAGATCTCTCAATCTAATGGCCTGGCGGCTGAAAGGGTAGTCCTTGCTCCCCTTCTCCTGCCGGCAGAGGTGGAAGAGGTCGTCCTAGCTTCTCGGCGACCTTCTACCCGCAAATGCTACGCCCTTAAATGGCGTCGCTTTTCCGTTTGGTGTGCCCAGCAGTCTCAGGATCCCTTCTCCTGCTCGGTGTCGGTGATCTTGCAGTACTTGCTCTACCTCTCTAACATGGGACTTAAGTCCAACTCCGTCAAAGTTCGCCTCAGTGCTCTTTCAGCACATCATGTGCCGGTGAACGGCAGACCTCTTTCCAGCGACCCTCTCGTGGCAAGGTTTCTCCGAGGTCTCCTTCTACTTAAACCACCTCTGCGCCCGCCAGCACCTGACTGGGATCTGAATGTGGTTTTTACAGCGGATCACCTGTCCGCCTTTTGAACCAATGGCTACCTGTTCTCTCTCCGTTTTCTGTCTTGGAAAACCTTATTCCTGATAGCCCTCACTTCCGCTAGACGCGTAAGTGAATTGCAGTCCCTCGTGTCTGATCCCCCTTACACTCGGTTCTACAAGAATAGGGTAGTCTTACGGACTCACCCAAAATTTCTTCCAAAAGTGGTCTCCCCTTTTCACATCAATCAGGAGGTGGTACTTCCGACCTTCTTTCCCAGGCCACACTCCAGCTGAGCTGAAGTGGTCCTGCATACCCTGGACTGTAGAAGGGCGTTGAACTTCTACCTTGACCGTACGCGGGAGCACCGCAAAGCTGCTCAGCTCTTTGTGTCTTTTGACCCCAATAAATTGGGGCTCCCTGTCTCCAAGCGTACTCTGTCCATCTGGGTTGCTGACTGTATCGCTTGGGCTTATGGGGCAGCCGGACTCTCGTTAGAAAGTCGAGTCATGGCTCATTGTGTTCGGGCGAAGGCTACGTCAGTGGCTTACCTCCGCTCTGTTCCGCTGGCAGACATCTGCCGGGCCGCTACTTGGTCTTCGAGCCAGACTTTTGCGGTCCATTACTGTCTCGAGAGGGAGTCCCGCAGGGACAGTGCTTTCGGACAGGCAGTCCTCCGAAATCTCTTCGAGGTTTGAGCAACTCCTACCCTCCATCCCGGATGAGGGCTACCGGTGGGTAATAATTCAGTGAAGATTCCTTCCTTCTGTGCCACTGAGCTAGAGGGAGCTCATTTTTGTGCTTAGGGTCTCCGGTAGCCTTAAGCTTGGGAGTCCCATATGTGAGGACTGACTTCCTGCTTGGTCCTGGAGAAAGCGTAGTTACTCACCTGTAACAGGTGTTCTCCAGGAGCAGCAGGAATCAGTCCTCACAACCCTCCCTCCTCCCCTTGGAGTTGCGATTATCTGCTTTAGTTGTTTTGCATATTTTTACGCTGTCTTTTTAGCTATGTCATCTGACTGGCTAAGATGGCACCCTTGGGCGGGAAGGAGACCGCGCATGCGCGCTGCAATTCCCAAAGGCTTTCTTTGAAAGCTGGGGAAAATTGCTCCGCGAGGGCTCCGTCGGCGCCGACGTCACCCATATGTGAGGACTGATTCCTGCTGCTCCTGGAGAACACCTGTTACAGGTGAGTAACTACGCTTTATAGGAGCATATCGAGGCTGGCGGAAGATTCGTCGCGCAGCAGAGTTTTGAACAGACTGAAGGAGAGAGACATGATTCAGAGGCAGACCAGCGAGGAGGAGGTTGCAGTAGTCTAGACAGGTGATTTAAGAGTGGATAAGTGTCTTAGTAGTGTGTGTAGAAAGGAAGGGATGAATTTTGCCAATGTGTTGGATGTGTGCAGAGAAAGAGTTAGTAGAGTCAAAGATGACTCCAAGGTTGCAAGCTGAGGAAACAGGGAGAAGTGTAGTAGTTTCCACAGAAATAAGAATGGAGGAAGGGGGAAGGCGAGTTTAGGGGGAAAACTAAGTAGCTCAGTTTTGGCCATATTCAGTTTCAGACGGCGGTGAGACATCCAGGCAGCAATTTCGGATAAGCAGGCAGAGATCCGGGCCTTGTTTCCTGGAGAGATTTCAGGCACAGAGGTAGATCTGAAAGTCGTCAGCATAAAGACAGTTCTGCAAAGCATGGGAGGAAATAAATGCACTAAAGGACAGAGTGTAGAGAGAGAAAAGGAGAGGTCCCAAGACAGAGTCCTGAGGTGTACACCAACTGAAAGTGGGATGGCGGTAGAGGAAGAATCACCAGAACATACACTAAATGTGCAATGGGGGAGAGAAGAAAAAAACAGGACAGAACGGAGCCCCTAAATCCAAGCGAGGGCAGGGTATAGAGGAGAAGGTAGTGATCAATAGTGTCAAAGACAGCAGAAAGGTTAAGAAGGATGAGAATTGAATAGACAGACGCCTTTGGATTTGGCGAGGGACAAGTCACTGGAGACTTTGGCAAGAGCCATTTCTCTGGAACGTAGAGAACATCTTGAGAGGAAAGAAAGTTAAGACAGTGGTGGTGAACCGTGCGTTCAAGTAGTTTTGAAGCAAAAGGGAGGAGAGGTATAGATTGCTAGCTGGAAGGACAGATAGGATCTAGTGAAGGCCTTTTGAGGAGAGCATGTTTGAAGGCCAGAGGAATAGTTGCAGTGGAAAGTGATAGGTTAAGGATATGACAGATGGAAGGGGATGATGGTGGAAAAGAGAGAGCTTAGTAGACTGGTGGGGAAGGGATGACAGCGGCTGAGAGAGATCTTAGTAGATTGGTGGGGATGGGATCAGCGGAGCAGGAAGTCAATTTGGAGGAGAGAAGATTTGCTGTTTCCTCGTCAGTAATTTCAGAAAAGAGAGAAAGGGTGACCAAAGATGAAGAAAGGATCTTGGATTGAAGTGGGGGGAGATCTGCTTTTGTGGATCAGGAACTGGTTAAAAGATAGAAAGCAGAGAGTAGGGCTAAATGGCCAATTTTCTCAGTGAAGTAAAGTGAATAGTGGAGTATCCCAGGGATCTGTGCTGGGGCTGCTGCTTTTTAACTTATTCATAAATGACATGGAAATGGGAATAACGAATAAAATGATCAAATTTGCAGATGACATAAAATAGTTCAAAGTTGTTAAAATGCAAGAGGATTGTGAAAAATTGCAAGAGGACCTTGATAAATTGGAAGACTGGACATCCAAATGGCAGATGAAATTTAATATGGACACATCCAAAGCTATGCACCTAAGAAAGAACCCCCCCCCCCCCCCCCAAAAAAAAACTACGGTTACATGATGCAAGGTTCCACATTAGGAACTACCACCCAGGAAAAAGATTTAGGTGTCATCATGGATAATACGTTGAACCCTCTGCCAAGTGTGCAGCGGTGGCCTGGAAATCGAATAGAATGCTAAGAATCATAAGGACAGGATTGGAGAATAAAACCAAGGATGATGATATGCCTCTGTATCATTCCATGGTGCCGACTGCACCTTGAATATTGTGTGCAATTCTGGTCACCATATTTTAAAAAGGATATAGCAGAATTGGAGTGGAGGAATAGCCTAGTGCAGCGATGGCGAACCTATGGCACGCGTGCCAGCTGTGGCACGCGAAGGCCTTGCAGCTGGCACGCGGGAAGGTCGCAAATTGAGATATGCCGGCTCATGGCAATTAAAAAAAAAAAAAAGCTGGCCGCGGCGGCATGGAGTGTCCCGCGGGGCTCCCTCTGCCCGGCGGGACTCTCCCGGCGCGACTCAGCCCCTCTCTGCAGGCTTGCAGATACGCGACGGGAGAGAGAGTCTCCCTCGCGTCTCTGTTAAGCCCGCAGGGGCTGATGCGAGGGAGACTCTCTCCCTTCGCGTATCCCTCCCTCACGTATCTGCAAGCCGGCAGAGAGGGGCTGAGTCGCGCCGGGAGAGTCCCGCCGGGCAGAGGGAGCCCCGCGGGACACTCCATGCCGCCGCCGCGGCAGCGGCCAGTTTTTTTTTTAATTGCCATGAGCCGAGGGGGGGTGGGTAGGACTGGCAAAGGGCTAGGGAGGGAGGGGGGTTAAGACTGGCAATGGGCTAGGGAGGGAGGGGGGTTAAGACTGGCAAAGAGCTAGGGAGGGAGGGGGGTTAAGACTGGCAATGGGCTAGGGAGGGAGGGGGGTTAAGACTGGCAATGGGCTAGGGAGGGAGGGAGGGGGGTTAAGACTGGCAATGGGCTAGGGAGGGAGGGAGGGGGTTAAGACTGGCAATGGGCTAGGGAGGGAGGGAGGGGGTTAAGACTGGCAATGGGCTAGGGAGGGAGGGAGGGAGGGAGGGAGGGGGTTAAGACTGACAATGGGCTAGGGGGGTTAAGACTGGCAATGGGCTAGGGAGGGAGGGAGGGGGTTAAGACTGGCAATGGGCTAGGGAGGGAAGGGGGTTAAGACTGGCAATGGGCTAGGGAGGGAGGGAGGGGGGTTAAGACTGGCAATGGGCTAGGGAGGGAGGGAGGGGGGTTAAGACTGGCAATGGGCTAGGGAGGGAGGGAGGGGGGTTAAGACTGGCAATGGGCTAGGGAGGGAGGGAGGTTAAGACTGGCAATGGGCTAGGGAGGGAGGGAGAGGGGTTGAGACTGGCAATGGGCTAGGGAGGGGGGGTTAAGACTGGCAGTGGGCTGGGGGGTTAAGACTGGAAGTGGGCTGGGGAGGGGGGTTAAGACGCAGTGGGCTATGGGGGGGTTAAAACTAGCAATGGGCTGTGGGCTGATGAGGGCTGGCAATGGGCTATGGGGGGGGTTTAAGACTGGTAGTGGGCTGATGGGGGGTAGGACTGATAATGGGTTATGGGGGGGCTAGAACAGGAAATGGGCTGATGGGGAGGGGTTAGGACTTGAGGTGGGCTGATGTGGTTAGGACTGGTAATGGGCTGTGGGCTGATGGGGGGGGTTTAGGACTGGCAATGGGCTATGGGGGGCTGACTGGAAATGGGCTGATGGGGGTTAGGACTGGTAATGGGTTATAGGGGGGCTTAAACTGAAAATGGGGTGATGGGGGTTAGGACTGGAAGTTGATTGACGGAGGGCTAGGACTGGTAATGGGTTGGGGTGTTGCTAGGACTGGAAATGGGCTGAGTGGAAGGGGAGGCTTGAACTGCAAATAGCTGATGGGGAGGGGCTTGGAATGGAAATGGGCTGTGAGGGAAGGGAGCTAGGACTGAAAATGGGCTGATGGAACAGCTAGGATAGGACTGGAAATGGGCTGTTGGGGGGAGCTAAGATTGGAAATGGGCTGTGGTGGGGGATTGAATTGAAATGGACTCATGGAGGGGCTAGAACTGAAAGTGGGCTCATGGGGGGGCTTGGACTGGAATTGGGCTGAGTGCAGGGGAGCTATGATTTGACATGGGCTGATGGTGGGGCTAGGAAATGACTAGAAATGGGCTGATGGGGGGGCTAGGATTGAAAATGAACTGATGAAGGGACTTGGACTGGAAATGGATGGGGGAGCTAGGACTGGAAATGGGCTGATGGGGGGCTAGGACTGGAAATGGGCTGATGCAGGGACTAGAAGGGGATGGATGCTGGGTGAGACTGGAACTAGAAGGGAGCTGATGTTGGGGGAGGATTAGAATGGGATGGGGCTGGGAGAGTAAAATGGAGAGGGGAAAAATATTTTGTGTAGGAGGGATGAAAAATCTACAATTGGCCAGGTATTGGGAGAGTAATTGGGGATTGAGGATGGAGGGGTAAAATTTGTGTGGATGAAATAGGAATGAGGAAAGAGCAAAAGGAGAAAGATTAGTATGTTAAAGCAGATGTAGAGAGAGAGAGAATGGAAAAAAAACTAGAAGAGAGAAGAAAGGACAAATGGACAGCAGACGATGGAGAGTTAGCAGAAAACATGAAGAAACCAGAAGAAAGTGGCTGGACCAATTGCAACTGAAAAACAAATGCACAAAAGGTAGAAAGATGTTTCTTTATTTTGAATTTATTAACTGGAATATGTCAGCTCTGGGAAATGTGCATCATTAACATCTGCGCTTTGTTTGGTACAAGAGGAAATTCCTATTTGACGTTGCCACTTGTTCTCTTTCCCCAGTATTCTCTGAAATGTATTGGTTTAATATTTGCAGTGTTGCCTTTTGATAGGTAGGGTATGGTGCTTTGTGAGTCCTGGTAATGCTGTCAGGATACGGCGGGTTTGCTATGGGTTCTAAATGGGCAGCTTTTGTAGTAGTTCCTAATGTGCCTGGCGGTTGGCACTGGATTATAGTAATGTAGAAATCTTTTAGTCTTTCTTTATCCATACACTCATTAAGAGACATGTTTACTAAAAGTTAGTGTATGGTAACATTATGCAAATATTTATGCAAATAAGACCACTTATGCAAATGACGTGCTGGCACTTTGAGGAAATTCTTTGGTTTTGTGCGGCAGTTTGGGCACTCGGGCTCAAAAAGGTTAGCCATCACTGGCCTAGTGGTTAGAACACTGGCTTGGTAACCAAGCAACCAGGGTTTGATTCCCACTAGCATTCCTTGTGGCCTTGGGCAAGTCACTTAACCCTCCATTGCCTCAGAAGAAAGGCCTGACAATCTACTTCCGGTGACACTGCCAAGAAAACCCAGGAGCTCCTGGGTCACCAGGAGTCAGGACTGACTCGAAGGCACACATTGCATTTTTGCATAGCGGAATTAGAAAAGTACAAAGAAGAGCCACCAAAATAGTAAACGGAATGGAAGGATATTCCTATGAGGAAAGGATTAAAAGGTTAGGGCTTTGCAACTTTGAAAAGAGATGGCTAAGGTGAGATATGAGAAAGCTCTATAAATTCATGAATGGAATGGGTAAATGTAGATCAGTTGTTTACGCCATCAAAAAGTAGATAGGGGACACGGAATGAAGCTACAATGTAATCTATTTAAAACTAATAAGAAAAAATATTTTTTCACTGAATGCTTAATCAAACTCTGGAATTAGTTACCGGAGGATGTAATAAAAGCTGTCAGTTTAGCTAGGTTTAAAAAAGCTTTGGACAAGTTTTTGAGGAAAGGTCCTTAAATCATTATTAAAGAGGACCCAGGAAATCCACTGCTTACCCCGGGACAAGCATTGTGGAACCTGTGCACCTTTTTGGGAACCTGCCAGGTTCTTCTGACCTGGATTGACCATTGTTAGAAACAGGATACTGGGTGTGATGAACCTTGGTCTGACCCAGTATGGCATTTCTTATGTTCTTATGCATAAAGTGATGCTAGCCCCATAAAAAAATAAAGAGCCATGGAGTCTTTAACACAGGTTAGCCATTAGTAAACATGCCCCTAAATGCCAAAAACCTAGCACCAACACATGTACAGCTGTATGCAAAAGTTTAAGCACCTTTTGATCAAGTTGTATGTTTCAATAAATCCATAAGTGAAGAGAAACTGACATAACCTCAACATCTTTCAGCGAATTTTATTGCATAATTACTATGTGCAGTTCTTTTTTACAGACAAAAATAATCAATATGGCAGGTACAAAGGTTTTGATTAATGTACAACTTTTCTTTAAGTTGTTGATAAGACCCAAAAGGTTTAGTGATTTGAAAGGCCTTCAGTTTGTCAAGTGAATAAATTCCAGGTTTGAAGAAATACTCTGATCCTTCTAACCTTTCACTCAACTATGGGCCTCTCTAAGCAGCTGTCTGAGAATTTGGAAATGAAGATTTATTCGCTCTTAAAAAAATCTCTAAATACTTTAGCTAGAAATTACAGCTTCCAAAAACATTTAAGAAATAGAAGTTACATGAAATGAATGTCGAGGCAAAATCTGGGCAACCAAGAGAAATCCCTGGTCAAGAATAAAACAAAGAATATTATAATGTGACTGTACTGTGAGTATTGTGTGTGTTCATCACGTCCCAGAACAGATATAGTAAAATTAGAAAAGGTACACATTGTTATTGTGCTGTTTATTTATCTGTGTTACTGGTAGTGTGCTCTTTATTTATCTGTATTCTTGTTCAGTTTTCTCCATTCCTACCTGTCTCCTACATACCCTCATAACTTTTATCCCTCCCTCCGACTCCTCTACCCACACACCCCATGGCATTCAGTCTCTTATAGCCATCTTCTGTTCATTACCACAATTATTCACAGGTGCACCTAATCACTTGTGATCTCTCTCCCACCTATCCTTATTTCTACTGACCTCTGTTCTCCTCTCCATCTCTCTCTTCTATGGCTCCTCATCACTTTCTCTTCCTATTCCTCATACTCTATAATTGTTTCTCCTCCTACCAACACCTTCAATCCTCCCCTCCTTATTTCCCCTTTTACCGTTCTCACTTTCCTCACTATCCTGTCCTCTCCCCTGTCATCAGCTCTTGATCTTCATCACTTTCTCCCTCTCATTCAGCTATTTCCTCTTTCTCTTAAAACAACCCAAAACAAAACACCACCCTCACCCTCGTTACCGCTGTGCTGTCTTGTGTCTGCCCCACACTCTTCTACTCCTTCTCTCATCTGGAGATATTAACCCCAACCCTGGCCCCCCCTAGACTTTTGTCACACTCCCAGAACAGATCTTCACAAAGCACCTCAAATCGTATTCATATCCCTCTCCTTTCCCCTTCCTCTCTCCCTTTCTCATGTGTCTTGTGGAACACACACTCCATCTCAAAAAAACTTGTTTTAACTCATGATCTTTTATTTTTAAGGCTCTTGCCCTAACTGAGACCTGACTCCTCCCAGAAGACTCTGCTTCAGTCGCTGTGCTCTGTCATTGTGGCTATCAGTTCTCCCACATGCCTCATCCCACTGGCTGTGGTGGTGGTGTTGGGCTTTTACTCTCTCCTTCCTGCCAATTTCAACCCCTCCTTCTGCCTCCATCTCACTCCTTTCCCTCCTTTGAAGTCTACTCCATCTGCCTTTTTACTCCAGTACCTCTCTTGTTAGCTGTTATTTATCGACCTCCTGACAAGTCCACTTCTACCTTTTTCACTGACTTTGACTTGTGGCTTTCCTTCTTCCTGGATTCCTCTTCCCCCTCACTTATTCTCGAGGATTTTAACAGTTATGTTGTTAACCCCTCTGACCCTTATGCTTTAAAGCTCCTTTCCTTACCTCCTCATTCGACCTCCAGCTTTATTCTACTGCCCCCCTTACCAGCACGGCCACTGCCTCGACCTTGTATTCTTCTCTAATTGCTTAACCTCAAACCTCTGTACCTCAGTTCTTCCCTTATCCGGACCATCACCTGCTAAACTTCACTCTTCATCATATGCCACCTCAACCTCACCCTGTCTTCTCCAACCTCTTTAGAAATCTTCATGCAATTGATCCTTTGGCTCTCTCCTCCACTGTCTCATCACATCTTTCCTCCACTATGTCATTTGAGTCTGTTGATGAAATAGTAGCTTCCTATAGCTCTGCACTCTTCTCTGCTCTGGATGCTCTTGATCCACCTATGCCACGTCCTGTGAGGCTTACTGTACCTCACCCCTTGCTGTTTTCCACTACCTGCTATTTACGTTCCTGTGCCCGTTCAGCTGAGCGTGCTTGGCTCAAATCCCACACCCTTGCGGAGTTTCTACATTTCAAATTCATGCTTGTCTCTTTCCAGTCAGCCATAGCACTCGCCAAACAAGAGTGCTATCTGACTAACTCTCTTGTCTCTGACCCTTGCTGTCTCTTTATAACTCTCTCCTCAAGGTGCCTCTGCCTCTGACCCCTCCCTTCGTTTCGATCCAAACCCTGGCTATTTCCATGACAAAATCCACAAGATCACCCTCCAATTCCCATGAGGTCAGCTACTTCCCCTCCTCCCCCTCTTCACTCCCAACTTTCCCGCCCTACCTCTGTTACCCTTTCTTCCTTTTCTGTAATCTCTGAGGAGGAAACCACACACCACCTTTCCTCCTCCAAGCTCACTACTTGCTCCTCTGATCCTATTCCCATCCATCTCCTAAGCCCATCTCCTCCACTGTTGTCTCTTCCATCTCATATTCTCAACCTATCACTTTCCAATGCAATTGTCCCTGCAGCCTTCAAGCATACTGTGGTTACACCTCTCCTCAAGAAAACCTCACTAGATCCTACCTGTCCTTCTAACTATCGACCCATCTCCCTCTTTTTTTTCATTTCTAAACTACCTGAATGTGCAGTTCACTGCCATTGCCTTGACTTTCTCTCCTCTCAAACCCTCCTAGATCTTTTACGGTCTAGCTTTCGTCCTTTACATTCTACCAGAATGGCTCTTGCCAAAGTCTCCAGCGACCTGTTCCTGGCAAAATCCAAGGGCATTTACTCAATCCTCATCCTTCTTGACCTTTCTGCTGCTTTTGACACTGTTGACCACAACCTTCTCCTCGATACCTTGTCCTCACTTGGTTTTAAGGGCTCTGTACTATCCTGGTTCTCTTCTTATTTCTCCCATCACTCTTTCAGTGTTTGCTCTGGTGGATCCTCCTCTACTGTTATCCTGCTCTTAGTTGGTGTAGCTCAAGGATTTGTCTTGGGTCCACTCCTTTTCTCTCTATATACCCAGTCCCTTGCTGCACTCATCTCTTCCCTTGGCTTTCAGTACCATCTTTATGCTGATGAGTCCCAGATCTCCTTTTCTACACCTGAAGTCTCTCTGACAATCCAGGCCCGGATTTCTGCCTGCCTTTCTGACATTGCTGCTTGGATGTTTCACCGCTGCTTGAAATTGAACATGGCCAAAACTGAGCTGCTTATTTTTCATCCTTAACTCTCCTCCCGTTCCTCCTTTCTCAGTCTCTGTGGATAACTCTCTACTCCTCCTTGTTGCCTCGGCTCGTAACCTTGGTGTCATCTTTGACTCCTCTCTCTTTCTCCACACACATCCATCTGATAGCTAAAACAACGTAGTTACTCACCTATAACAGGTGTTCTCTGGGGACAGCAGGAATCAGTCCTCACATATGGGTGACGTCGGCACCGATGGAGCCCTCACGGAAGCATCCCCCCAGCTTTCAAAGAAAACCTTTGGGAGATGTCACTACGCATGCGTGGTCCCCTTCCTGCTCAAGGGTGCCATCTTGCTCAGTCAGATGACATAGCTAAAAGATGGTAAAAATAAAAGCTGGTAAAGGAGCAACTCCAAGGGGAGGAGGGAGGGTTGTGAGGACTGATTCCTGCTGTCTCCGGAGAACACCTGTTACAGGTGAGTAACTACGCTTTCTCCGGGAACAAGCAGGAAGTCAGTCCTCGCATATGGGACTCCCCAGTTACAGTCTACCAAAAGCCCATTACAAAACAGGGCTCCCTCATAGGGAGCCGCAAGTAGCAGCAATTGAGTCTGTGCCCACAGACCACAGTAGGACCCTATGTCCGATGAAACCAGCACTCCGGTAGCCTGAAGGATCGAAGGGTAGTAGTTGCCTAAACCCCGAAAAGGTTACAGAGCGCAGCCTGGCCGAAGGCACTGTCCCGTCGGGACTTTCTTTTCAGGCAGTAATGGGTTGCGAAGGTATGGACTGAAGACTAGGTGGTGAACATAAGAACATAAGATATGCCATACTGGGTCAGACCAAGGTCCATCAAGCCCAGTATTCTGTTTCCAACAGTGGCCAATCTAGGTCATATGTACCTAGCAGTTTCCCCAAGAGACACAAGTTCCACAATGCTTGTACTGGGTCAAGCATTGATATCTTCGGTCACTTCTTAATAATGGTTTATGGACCTTTCCTCCAGGAACTTGTCCAGACCTTTTTAAAACCCAGCTACACTAACAGCCTTTACTACATCCTCCGGTAACAAATTCCAGAGTTTGATTACACGTTGAGTGAAAAAATATTTTCTTTTATTAGTCTTAAATAGTTTACCCTGTAGCTTCATTGCATGTCCCCTAGTCTTTCTATATTCTGATAACGTAAACAATCGATCTACGTTTAACCGTTCCACTCCGTTCATTAATTTATAGACTTCTATCATATCTCCCCTCAGCCGTCTCTTTTCCAGGTTAAAGGGCCCTATCCTTTTTAGCCTTTCCTCATAGGAGTATCCTTCCATCCCCTTTACCATTTTGGTGGCTCTTCTCTGAACCTTTTCTAAAATCGCTATATCCTTTTTAAGATACAGCGACCAGAATTGCACACAATATTCAAGGTGCGGTCTCACCATGGAACGATATAGAGGCATTATAATATCTTTTGTTTTATTTTCCATTCCTTTCCTTATCATACCTAGCATTCTATTTGCTCTCTTGGCCGCCGCTGCACACTGGGCCGAGGGTTTTAACATGGTATCCACAATGACGCCTAAATCTTTTTCCTGGGTGGTGGTTCCTAATGTGGAACCTTGCATCGTGTAACCATAGTTTGGGTTGTTCTTCCCTAGGTGCATAACCTTGCACTTGTCCACATTAAATTTCATCTGCCATTTTGATGCCCAGTCTTCCAATTTATCAAGATCTTCTTGCAATTTTTCACAATCCTCTTTTGTTTTAACAACTTTAAATAGTTTTGTGTCATCTGCAAATTTGATAACCTCACTCGTTATTCCACTTTCCAGGTCATTTATGAATATGTCAAAAAGCAGCGGACCCAGCACAGATTCCTGGGGTATACCACTATTCACCTTTCTTCATTGGGAAAATTGGCCATTTAGCCCTACCCTCTGCTTTCTATCTTTTAACCAGTTCCTGATCCACAATAGTACACTGCCTCCTATCCCATGACTCTTTAGTTTTGCCAAAAGTCTCTGATGAGGGACCTTGTCAAAGGCTTTCTGAAAGTCCAGATACACAATATCAACCGACTCACCTTTGTCCACCTGTTTTAATCACTCCTTCAAAAAAACATAACAGATTAGTAAGACAAGATCTTCCTTGTCTAAAGCCATGTTGGCTGACTCCCATTAGGTCGTGACTATCTACATGCTGAGTAATTTTATTCTTTATGATGGTTTCTACCATTTTTCCCGGTACTGACGTCAGGCTTACCGGTCTGTAGTTTCCCGGATCACCCCTGGAACCCTTTTTAAAAATTGGTGTTACATTGGCGATCCTCCAATCTTCAGGTATTAGAGATGATTTTAATGATAGTTCACAGATTACTAATAGCAGGTCTGCAATCTCATATTTCAGTTCTTTCAACACCCTTGGATGTATACCATCCGGCCCAGGTGATTTGCTACTCTTCAGTTTATCTAATAGTTGTAAGACATCTTCCCGATGTATCGATATTTCCTTCAATTCTTCCGCACCTTTAAATACCACTTCAGTCATGGGTAACATCCCTACATCTTCCTCAGTAAAGACTGAAGCAAAGAATTCATTCAGTCTCTCCGCTATCGCCTTGTCGCCTCTTAGTGCTCCTTTAACCCCTTTATCATCTAATGGACCAACTGACTCTCTCACAGGTTTTTTGCTACGACTGTACTTGAAAAGGTCTTTATTTCGTGTTTTTGCTTCCGCAGCAAGCTTCTTCTCAAATTCTCTCTTTGCCTGCCTTATCAATGCCTTGCATTTGACTTGCCAGTGCTTGTGCTGTTTCCAAGTTTCGTCATTTGGCTCTTTTTTCCATTTCCTGAAAGATGATTTTTTGGCAACAACAGCCTCTCTGACCTCACCTTTAAACCATGCTGGCGGTTTTTTGGACTTACTTCCACTTTTCTTAAAGCGTGGAATACAGCTGGTCTGGGCTTCCAAGATAGTATTTTTCAACAACATCCAAGCTTGATGTACGTCTTTAACCTTTGCAACTGCTCCTTTTAGTTTTTTCTTAACTGTTTTCCTCATTTTATCATAGTCTCCCTTTCGAAAGTTAAAGGGTAGTACTGTGGATTTCCTTACTATCCCTCCTCCACTAATTAAATCAAAGGCGATCATGCTATGATCACTATTGCCAAGTGGCCCCAACACCCATATCTCTTGCACTAGATCTGGTGTTCCACTAAGGACTAGGTCTAATATGGCTTCCCCTCTGGTCGGTTCATGAACCAGCTGCTCCAAGAAGCAGTCATTTATTTCATCTAGGAACTTTATCTCCCTAGCATGTCCTGCTGTGACACTGACCCAGTCGATGCCGGGGTAATTGAAATCACCCATTATTATTACTGCACTGTAATGTTTGCTAGCTTCCTTGATTTCTTTGAGCATTTCATCATCCATTTGTTCATTCTGGCCAGGCGGACGATAGTACACCCCCACTGCCATCGCCTTCCCCTTTTTACATGGAATTTCAATCCATAGAGATTCTACAGCAAATTTTGTTTCTTGCAAAACTTTAGTCCTTTCTGACTCAATGCCCTCTCTAACATAGAGCGCAACCCCTCCACCAATTTGATCAGCTCTATCATTACGATATAGTTTGTACCCAGGTATCACAGTGTCCCGCTGGTTGTCCTCCTTCCACCATGTCTCTGATATTCCAATCATATCTAACCTCTCGTTTAGTGCTATATATTCTAACTCTCCCATCTTGTTTTTTAGACTTCTAGCATTTGCATACAAGCATTTTAGAGACTGTATTTTATTCATATTAATTTGGCTATTGGTAGACATGGGTAATTTGGGATCTTTAAGCTCTGTCTGCTCCATACTCGAGGGCATTTGGGCTACTTTACTCTTTTTTGGAACCTCTCTGCTTTTTGTAGTATCCTTCAAGGATACATTCTTCCGAACCATGCGCTCTTGGGCGACTGTCGGCTTTCCCCTATTATCTAGTTTAAAAGCTTTTCTATCTCCTTTTTAAAGGTTAATGCCAGCAGCCTGGTTCCATCCCGGTTAAGGTGAAGCCCATCCCTTCGGAAGAGCCCCTCCTTTCCGCAGAATGTTCCCCAGTTCCTAACAAATCCAAACCCCTCATCTCTGCACCATTGTCTCATCCACGCATTGAGACTCCGGAGCTCTGCCTGCCTTTTGGGTCCTGCGCGTGGAACGGGAAGCATTTCGGAGAATGCTACCCTGGAAGTTCTGGATTTCAACTTCCTACCTTAAAGCCTAAATTTAGCTTCCAGAACCTCCCTACCACATTTTCCTATGTCATTGGTACCAACATGTACCAAGACAGCAGACTCCTCCCCAGCACTATCTAAGACCTTATCTAGGTGGCGCGTGAGGTCCGCTACCTTCGCACTAGGCAGGCATGTTACCAGGCGATCCTCACGTCCACCAGCCACCCAGCTATCTACATGCCTAATGATCGAATCACCAACTATAACTGCTGTCCTAACCCTTCCCTCATGGGCACTTGGCCCTGGAGAAACCTCCTCGGTGCGAGAGGGGTTTACATCACCTGGAGAACAGGTCCTAGTTACAGGATCACTTCCTGCCACACCAGGGTGATGCTCTCCTGTCACGTGATCTCTCTCCTCCATGGCAACAGGGATGCTGCCAGACTGGAGGTGGGACTTCAGGACTATATCCCTGTAGGTCTCGTCTATGTACCTCTCTGTCTGTCTTATGCTTTCCAAGTCTGCTACTTTAGCCTCTAGAGAACGGACTTGTTCCCTGAGAGCAAAGAGCTCCTTGCACCTAGTGCACACGTAAGACCTCTCACCAGCTGGGAGAAAATCATACATGTGACACTCAATGCAAAAGACTGGAAAGCCCACATCCCGCTGCTGGACTGCTGTCTGCATCTTAGTTTTAAGTTTGTGTTTAGATCTTTAAGTTCTTTACGTACTAAAGGGTGCTATGGATATTTATACCACTAAAACTGTACCTAATAAGTTTAATATACCTTGTTCACCTGAAGCTTAATTAATCTCAGGTCCTTAGTGTATGACTGATTTGGGTAATGAGCTTCACCTGAGAGCACCTCCTGTCTTTTAAGTTGTGCAAGTACCTATAAAGCTGTGATTATCCCAGGGGAGGGAGGGATATAACACTTAATAAAAGAGGGCTGCTACACAGTACCCTGTCCTGTGCTGCTGAGGTAAGCTATATTCTGATTTGATTTAAATTATAGCTCTTTGCTGCTGCTAGGCTCTAACCTATTATGAAATTTAAACTACAAGCTCTCTGCTGGATTCTAAATTTAACCAGAAAGCTCTCTTCTGTGTTTTAATTTGAAACTAAAAGTACTTTGCTGATGCTAGGCCCTAACCTATTATGAAATTTAAACTACAAGCTCTCTGCTGGATTCTAAAGTTAACCAGAAAGCTCTCTTCTGTGTTTTAATTTGAAACTAAAAGTACTTTGCTGATGCTAGGCCCTGAGTGACTATGAAATTTAAACTACAAGCTCTCTGCTGGATTCTAAAGTTAACCAGAAAGCTCTCTTCTGTTTTTTAATTTGAAACTAAAAGTACTTTGCTGATGCTAGGCCCTGAGTGACTATGAAATTTAAACTACAAGCTCTCTGCTGGATTCTAAATTTAACCGGAAAGCTCTCTTCTGTGTTTTAAATTGAAAATAAAAGTACTTTGCTGATGCTAGGCCCTGAGTGACTATGAAATTTAAACTACAGCTCTCTACTGGGTATGAAAGGTAACCAGAAAGTTCTCTTCTGTGTTTTAAATTGAATCTTAAACTGTTGCTACTAGGCCCTGACTGATTTAACAAAAAATAGTGGGTTCACAGATTAATTAGCTTTAAAAGAAAAAATTTCCTTTCAGAAAAATTCCCAGAAGTATATACTCACAATTTCAGATTTCTCTCCAGAAGTAACAGCCCCCCTTTCTAGTCCTTCAAGACTGAGGATCACAGAGCTCTGGTTGAGCTATTTATGCTTGTGCTGCTGAGGTAAGCAGTGACCTACTTCCTGGGTAATTAACAGTCCTTGCTTGGATAGAAGGAGTCTTTCAAAATGGCCTTTTGAACTGCCAGCTGGTGTTAACACCTATTGAAAAAGCTTCACAGGTCGCTTGCCCACTAGGTAGAAGGCCTCTTTGTAAAGGTCTCTAGAAGACTTTATATGCTGCTCAAGGAGAATTGACCTTGTTTTGCCTTTTGTGCTAAGCTATATTCTGATTTGATTTAAATTATAGCTCTTTGCTGCTGCTAGACTCTAACCTATTATGAAATTTAAACTACAAGCTCTCTGCTGGATTCTAAATTTAACCAGAAAGCTCTCTTCTGTGTTTTAATTTGAAACTAAAAGTACTTAGCTGATGCTAGGCCCTAACCTATTATGAAATTTAAACTACAAGCTCTCTGCTGGATTCTAAATTTAACCAGCCCGGCAGATGTCCGCCATTGGGACAAAGCACAAATTTTCCACCGAGGCCTCCCTGGCCCTGATATGGTGCGCCATGACACGGCCTTCCAGCGGGAGCCTCGCCTGCTCATAAGTGAGGGTGATACAGTCCGCCACCCATGTGGACAGCGTACGCTTGATCACTGCCTCCCCCAGCCTACTGGGGTCGTAGGAGATGAAAATCTGAGAAGCTTTGCAGTGGCCCTGAATGCGTTGGATACAGAAGAACAGAGCCCTCTTACAGTCCAAGACTTTCTCCACCCGACTGGAGTGAGGTCTCAGAAAGAAGGTAGGTAGCACCACTTCCTGGTTGAGATGGAAGGACAGCACTACCTTCGGCAGGAAGTTGAGGTGGGTGTGGAGCACCACTCTGTTCTTGTAGAACCTGCTATAGGGTGCCTCCGCCACAAGGGCCTGAAGCTCACTAACTCTGCAAGCGGAGGTGAGCGCAACCAGGAAAGCCACCTTCCAAGAGAAGTAGTGAAGGTGGCAGGTAGCCAGAGGTTCGAAGGGCAGGCGAGTGAGCTGCCCCAACACCACATTGAGGTCCCACTTGGTTGCCGGTAGACGAACTGGGGGCTTCGATAAGAGCAGGCCCCAAAGGAAACTGGTCACCAATGGTTGGGCCAAGAGGGACTTACCATCCACTGGATAGTGGTGCACCACCAGGGCACTAAGGTGCACACGGACGGAGTTAGACTGGGAGCCTGGACTGGGAGCGGTGGAACAGGTACTGTAACACCAGAGCCACTGGGCAGGAGAAAGGATCAGCCCCGTGTTAAATGCACCAAACCGAGAACCTGTGCCATTTGAGGGCATAAGCCTTCCTAGTAGAGGCTTGCGAGAGGCCAGCAGGATGTCCTCTACCTCAACCAGGAGATTGAAAGAGGCCAGAGTCACCCTCTCAGCAGCCAGGCTGTCAGCGACAGGGACCCCAGGTTGGGGTGCTGGAGAGAGCCCCCGTCCTAAGACAGGAATCCTGGGGCGGTCCCCAGGGAGATGGGGGTCTCCACTGTCAACTATAGAAGCAGCGGGAACCACGGCTGCCTGGGCCACCGAGGAGCTATCAGGATGAGTGAGGCCCTGTTGCAGAGTGTCCTGAACAAGGTTTTGGCAATCAGCGGTGTAGGAGGGAAGGCGTACATGAGACCTTCTAACCATGAGACCAGGAATGCGTCCACTGCCCCCCTGGAGGGGTGGGCCTATCGGGAGCAGAAGCGGGGCAACTGAAAGTTGTCCGGGCTGGCGAACAGGTCCATCCCAGGTTCGCCTCAGAGCTGGAAAAGCCAACTGGCTACCCTGGGGTCCAGCTGCCACTCATGCGGCTGGAGAACTCTGCTGAGTCTGTCGGCCAGCAAGTTGTCCTGGCCTGGCAGGGTATACTGCTTACAGGAAGATACCCTGTTGGATTGCATATGAGCAGAGGACCAGTGCCTCCCAACAAAGGGTATGAGACCCCGTGCCCCCTTGTTTGTTCACGTGGAACATTGCCACCTGATTGTCTGTCTGGACTAGCACCGGCTGGTGACATAGGTTGTGAGAGAAGACTCTCAGGGCTAGGTGTATGGCTTGTAGTTCCAGGAGGTTGATCTTCTGGTGCTCTCGTCTGGTGACCAGCTGCCCTGGGTGCAGAGATCTCTGCAGTGGGCTCCCCAGCAGAGCAGGGAGGCGTCCGTGGTAAGGACCCTCGAGGGGGTTGGGTCCTGAAAAAGCATGCCCGCTTCGAGATGCTGGGGTGACTGCCACCAAACCAGGGAGTCTACCAATCGGCAGGTCACAGTAACTCTGTCTCAGTCAGCTTGTTGCCTGAGAACACTGGTCCTGGAGACACCACTGTGCCGCCCTCATGAGGAGGCGAACGTCTGGGGTGACATGGACCGTGGAGGCCGTGTGCCCAAGGAGGCGCAGGAGAAGCCGAGTGGGCACCGAGGGATGGTACTGTACGTCCCGAGCCAGAGTCCTGAGACGCTCTGCTCAGTCCCTGGGCACGAAAGCTTTTGACTGGAGCGTGTCAGTCCTTGCCCCAATGAACTCCAGACATTATGATGGGAGGAGGTGAGACTTGGGGTAGTTTATGTCAAACCCCAAGTGTAGCAGAACCTGACGTGCGTTAGGTGGCCTGCTGCACATCTGAGGCCATGCCTCCCTTTATGAGCCAGTCATCCAGGTAGGGAAAGACGAAGACCCCCCTGGAGCCGGAGGAAGGCGGCCACAACCGCCAGGCATTTTGTGAAAACTCGTGGGGCAGAGGCTAAGCCGAAGGGGAGCACACTTTACCTGCCCCTCACAAAGTGCCTGCCCTCCCTCCCCCCACTATGAACCGCAGGTACTACCTGTGATTGGAGTGGATGAGGATGTGGGTATAAGCATCCTTGAGGTCTAAGGAGCATAGCCAGTCTCCCTGCTGGAGGTGTGGCAGCAATGTTCCAAGACAGCATCTTGAACTTCTCCCTCACCAGGAATTTGTTGAGGTTGTGCAGGTCGAGGATGTGCCTTAGGCCCCCTGTTCTTTTGGCAAAAGGACGTACCTGGAGTAGAACCCCTTTCCCTTGAGGTGGTGGGGCACTGGTTCCACCGCTTTGTCCACGAGAAGACCTGCCAACTCCTTCAGAAGAAGGTTCCGGTGGAGGGGAGACCTGAGGGGCTCTCCCGGGAAATAAGGGGGAGGTGTCTGAGTCAGGTGGAGGAGGTAACCCTCCCTGACTACCCTAAGAGCCCAGGAATTGGTGGTGATGGTCACCCACCTCTGAGCATAGAGAGCCAGACGTCCCCCTGTGGGCTGCTGATCTTCTTGGGGTAGAGAGGCTATGCTCAAGGAGTCAAAAACTCCCCCCTGGCTGTGCCAGAGCCTGTGCCTGGGTTTTGGAGCCTTCTGCTTACATGGGCCATGCCCATGTCCCTTGGCCTGCTGATCCTGTTGGGGAGCTGGGGAGGCCTGATAAGATGGGTAGTTTCCGTAAGCAGCTGCCTTCCTTGGGTAGAAGGACTTTTTGCCTGAGCCCTTCCGTCGGGGAGGGGCAGCAGTCTTTTTTAGAGAGCCCGGTCCTTGTCATGAACTCTGTCTCCAGCTCGGCAGCCTTGTCGGTCATGGGTTTGCCAAAGAGATTCTCTCCTTGGCAGGGGACATCGATCAACTTGTTTTGAACCCACTGCTTGAGGTTGGATAACTGTAGCCAAGCTTGGCGGCGTGCACTGATGCCGGCCGCCGACTTGAACCCTTCATAGGCCGCTCGAGATGTGAATTTGGAGCATTCATGAACTGCCTTGGCCAGGTTCTTGAACAGCTGCAAAGGTTCCTTGTAGAGACCAACCGAGAACCCGGCGAGTTCCTTTGCCAAGTCTCTCAAGTACATGCTACTGTACAGCTGGGTAGGCCTGGATGCAGCCGATGAACATTGAGCTCTGGTAGTACTTTCTGCCGAGGGCATCCAGGGTGCAGGCCTCTCTGCTGGGGGGCACTAAGTAGTGCGTCTTCTGGCTTTTCAGTCAGCGCATGACTGACTCCACTACCATGGAGTTATGTGGCAGCTGTGACTTTTGGAAGCTCGGGCTCCAGTGAACTCGATATGAATCAAGCTGTTTGCTCACTACCGGTACCGATGCCGGTGTCTCCCACATCCGGAGCATCAGCCGATCCAGGATGGGAGGAATGGGCATCGTGACTGTGATTCCCTCGGAGAAGCCTCGTACTGGACGATTTCCAACTCATCCGCCTGAGGGCCCTCCTCCGACTCGGTCGGGAATGCCAGGGCCTTAGACATGTCCTTGACAAGGAAGCCCATATCCTCGGGCAGGGACCACCACCGAACTCTGAGACGGGAGAGTCAGACATGATGTTGCGGTGGCGATGTGTATCAGGGGACTCCTCGTCCTCGGTCTCCCACTCAGAGTACTCTGTCGAGGACTCGTAAGAGGGCTGCTCTGCAGGCTTCAGGGCACCCGATGTCCTGTGGCTGGTGCCTGGCAAACTTGTCAGTGATGACCGCGGTCCCATCGAGTGGGACTCGGATCATGACCTCGGCTGAGGATCGACTCGAGGCCTAAGGACCTCGAGGATCAGCGTGGCCTCTGGGGACGTTGAGGACCCAGTGGTCAGGGCGGAGGAACTGGTCGTGATGGACAACAGCACCCGCTGCTGGTCCATGAAGGCACACACTGTGCTCCAGGGCCACCATTCTGGACTCCAGACCAGAAGGCTCTGCAGTCTTTAGAGTGGGCACCTAGAGACTTGGATCCAACACCGGCTCCCCTGAAGGGGAATCCTCGATGAGGATAGTGTCTGGGGACTGAGGCCGGTCTGCAGTCGGATCTTTCCGGGGGACCTTTGCAGGCCGCTCCTTCTCAGACGCCTCGGATGAACGTCTTGGACTGAAGAACCGGCCCGAGGAGTACCCGACTGGTCGGAACCATCCAAGGATGCCGCCTTCGAGGGTTTCTTCTTCCTGGGTTTTCTTCAGGGAAACCCCCTTTCTGAGGATCCACGATGAGTCTCTGGTTTGGAAGGCTCCACCCGAGATGTTGGGGCCTCAGACGAGGCCCTGGCCTTAGGAGGCACCGGGGACTCGGGGAAAAACTTATCGTGCTGCTGCTGGTGGCTTTTGAGGGCCTTACTGGACATCCTCTTGCAGAGACCGCAGGCTGCTGGGTCGTGGTCTGGCCCGAGGCAGCAGTCATGTGTGTTGGTCAAAGACAATTTTGGAGCACCGATCACACTTCTTAAAGCCAGTGGTAGTCATGGGGGAAAAAAGTACACCTGCGAGTTCGAAGACTCTCTGGGCTGCCAGTAAGAGAAAAATGGCGCAAAGACGCCAGGAAAAGAAAAAATGAAAACTACAAAAAATAGACCGAACTCAATGCCGAGGAAAAGAGGTCAGTACGCGGGAAAAGTACCGGTGCGATACCGGAGATGAGTGTGAAACTCGGAGAGAACTTTTTCTGGGGACAAGCCAGACAAACGTCTGAAGGGCTCCACGGAAATAAAGGAGACCGAGTAAGATGGCACCCTTGGTCGGAAAGGGGAACATGCATGCGTGGTGGCATCTCCCAAAGGCTTTCTTTGAAAGCTGGGAGGATGCTTCCGCAAGGACTCTGTCAGTGCCGACATCACCCATATGTGAGGACGGACTTCCTGCTTGTTCCCAGAGAACTGCCATTTCTTTCTCTATAACTCTTCAAACCTCACCCTGTGAACTAAATAAGATAACTAACATATAAGTTCATCAGAAAAAATCCCTATTTAAATTTTGCTTTTTTTGTCGGAGCTAGCTGTAGGAAGGTTGATACGGAAACATCACCCCCACCAGACCGCACGCTACTTTTTATTCACGAAAGGTTCACCATTTATGGCAATAAAACACTTATCTTCAAGAACTCTTTGTAGTCGTCTTTAAATTCCCCAGTGAACATATGTTGCTCTCAAAACATCCGGTAGCATGACGCGCACGTTTCGGGTGGTGTACCCTGTATCAAGTGCTCTTCGATATTCTCACAAATCGGCAACAATGTTGAAAAAACGCCGTCCAAAAGCGGCTCGGGACGTAAGCTTTAACCAGGCTGAATGGAAGTGTGTTAAATATGGGAACCCACCAATAGAAAAAGGGAACACCCACCAACACGGGAATCCCTTATCTAATTGGTGCAGGAAATGTCAGCCATGTCCAATATGTTAGAAGACACTAAGCCAATCCATTTCACGATTGAGACCAGCAGGATGTACTGTGTTCAAAGAAAAAATCCATTTCTGTTCAGGCCACTGCAACTGTTTCTCCCAATTCCCTCCTCGTGGATTTAAAGGTATATGGTCAATGACAGTCCATCGAAGATCCGTAAAAGAGTGCTGAAATGACATACAATGAGTCACCATCGGAGCTGTATCTATCTGTTGCCGTAATCTTGAAGCATGTTCAGTCAGTCGTTTTTTAATAGGGCGAATAGTCCTGCCCACATAAACTAAATCACAAGGGCACAATAAAAGATACACTACATACGAAGATATGCATGAGGTGTCCCATCGGCGTTCATATTGCCGAGACGTCGTGGGATGACTCCATTGTATGCCCGACATAGTAGTCGCGCAAAAACCACAGTTCTGACAAGGGGTATGACCAAACTCCAGACGTTGATATTGAACCCTATCAGGAGCCAGAGATGTTTTTACCAAACGATCCCCCAATGATTGACCCCTAGAAAAGGCTATACGAAGGGGGGTTTGGAAACACTGATGTAATTGTAACATAGGCCAGTGCTTACGTAAAATTTTCAACACTTCTGCACTCCGTTCAGTATAGGGTAAAACCCCAGTGATCATAGAATCCGATGAAGACTCATTCTTATATTGCGGGTCAATCAACCATTCCCTATGGATATGGGAAGCTCTCTGATACGCTCTTTGGATAACTGCTTGAGGATAGCCCCTTTCAGAAAGGCGAATACATAGATTAGACGCTTTTCGTCGAAAATCATCCTTTGTCTCACTCACTCTTCGTAGTCTCAAAAATTGCCCAAAAGGCAAGCCCCGTCGTAAGGGGCCAGGATGGTAACTCCGAAAATGTAGCAGACTTTCGTTGAGCTGGCTTACGATATAAGGTAGTAGTTAATCGACCCGCCGTTATAGAAAGTTGCATATCCAAAAACACTATAGTAGTAGTGCTGATCTTTTCAGTGAATTTTATATTATTCCGTATGAAGTTAAGACGTGTAATAAATTGGTGTAAGGAAAACAAGTCGGAAGTGATATTGATAATGTGATATTGTGGAAACGTTTTCTTGACAATATTTTCTTCATCTGGACTTCCAAAAAGAAGAATGTCTCCTCCAGAGGACTTGTCCTTTCAAGACTTCATAAGAGAAGTAGCTAAAGGACTCTCTATTTCAGTAACCTCTGAATCAGAGCCTAGAGCAAAAAAATTAGATATTTTAGGATACTCTAGGGCTCCTAAAGAGGCAGTCACCTTACCAATTCATGAGATTCTTCATGAACACATGATTGATTTATGGGAGACTCCTCTCACTCTCTCTCCTCATTCTCGCAGGTTGGACACTATGTATCGTGTCCCTCCTTGTCCTGGGTTCCAGAAAACTCAGCTTCCTCACCATTCCATTGTGGTGCAGTCAGCTATGAAGAGGATAAAGAATACAAAGAGACACTCTTCTGCTCCTCCAGGAAGAGAATTCAGGACCTTGGATGCTTTTGGTAGGAAAATCTTCCAGGCCAGTATGCTTATTGCCAGAATCAACTCATATAGCCTTTATATGGGTATGTTTCTGAAAGAAGTGGCAGAAAAGCTGCACACTTTCCTCCCTTTTATTCCAGAAGATAAAAGGGAAGAATTCCGCATGTGGCTTAAGCATACTCAGGACATCTCCAAGTTTTCAAACAGGGCAGCATTTGACTCCTTTGAAGGTGCCAGTAGAGCCTCAGGCATTGCCATAGCTGCTCGCAGAATTGCTTGGCTCCAGGCTTCTGATTTAGAACCCTGGGTTCAAGATGGCTTAGGAAATCTGCCCTGTACAGGTGAAAATCTGTTTGGCAAAGAGTGGCAAATTAAAGCCACTCAAATGGATGCAGAGAATTCTGCTCTGGATAGACTTTCAAGGTCTACCTCCATTCCTGCCAAGAAAAAGACTTTTAAAAAGTCTTTTTTCAAAAAGGGCAGGTTTCCTTCCACTTCTGGCCAACAGTCTTCTACAGGTCGCTTTACCGCTAAGCGTCAGCAACCTAAGCAGGCCAGGCCTAAGTCTACAGGGGCTGCTGTAACCCAGCAGTCCCAACCCCCTCAGGGTTTTTGACTTGATGCTAGAGAACTTAGCCTTTCTGGCTTTAACACAGCCAGAACCTCTCACCATTCCAGGAAGGTTAGCTCATTTTGCTCCCAGATGGGAGCAAATCACATCAAAGCAGTGGACCCTCTCCATCATAAGAGAGGGCTACAAACTTCATTTCTCAGACCTTCCTTCCCACACCATGGTGAGACACTTCAGTTCTCCCACATATCTTCTCGACCTTTTAGGTCAGGAGATAACTACCCTTCTTGCCCAAGGGGCAATAGAAGAAGTACCTCTTCTTCAACAAGGGTCAGGGTTCTACTCCCCCTATTTTCTCATTCCAAAGAAGACACGGGGATACAGACCCATTCTAGATCTCAGAGAATTGAACAAATTTCTATGCAGGGAGAAGTTCAAGATGCTTTCTCTGGGCACTCTCCTTCCATACCTTCAAAGTCAGGATTGGCTTTGTTCTCTAGATCTCAAGGATGCGTACACATCCATCTCACAGAAAATTCCTACGTTTTTTTTCCAGGGAAAACATTACCAATACAGAGTCCTTCCTTTTGGTCTGGCCTCTGCTCCGAGAGTGTTCACCAAATGCATGGCAATAGTTGCTGCATTTCTACGCACTCTGGGAATATTTGTCTTCCCATACCTGGACGACTGGCTCATCCGAGCTCCATCTCAATCAGAGGCCCAGATTTCCCTGGACCGCACAAGGCGCATTCTGCAGTATCTGGGACTGGTAGTAAACCTCCCAAAGTCCCAGCTCATCCCTACTCAGTCCCTGGAATTCATAGGGGCCTGGTTGGATACCACCACTGCAAGGGCCTACCTTCCTCAGGCCCGTTGCCAACGTCTAGTGCAGCTAGCCTCCCAGATTCAGTCAAGGAGCCACTTAACTGCCAGGGAGATGCTACAACTGCTAGGCCACATGGCTTCCACAGTACATGTGGTACCCTATGCTCGCCTACACATGAGAGCAGCTCAATGGACTTTGTCCACCCAGTGGACTCAAGCTTCAGGAGCTCTCTCAGACCAAATAGCAACCTCCAAACGTCTCTTTTGGTCTCTCCAATGGTGGATGTCCACTCAAAATCTGTTACTGGGGTCCCCCTTCCAACAGTTGTTGCCCCAAGCAACCCTCACAACAGATGCCTCTCAAACAGGTTGGGGAGCTCATCTACAAGACCTCGCCACCCAAGGCACTTGGTCCCCACAGGAGACCTCTCTTCATATCAACCACTTGGAGCTTCGAGCAGTGTTTCTAGCTCTCAAGGTCTTTCATACCCTCCTCAGCTACAAGACAGTCCTTATTCATACGGACAATCAGGTAGCCATGTTTTACATAAACAAGCAAGGAGGAACTGGCTCTCTGTCGCTTTGCAACGAAGCTCTAAGATTATGGGCCTTCGCCAGAGAGCATCAAATCCATCTCCTGGCAGTATATCTCCCAGGAATCCAAAGCTCTTGGGCAGACAGACTCAGTCGAGTTCTGCTTCCACACGAATGGTCCCTGCACATGGATCAGGTACTCGGAATCTTTCAAGAATGGGGAACCCTGGACATAGACCTCTTTGCAAGTCCGTGGAATGCCAAACTTCCCCGGTTCTGTTCCAGAATTCCGTGTCAGGGGGGTTCAGGCCAAGGATGCCTTCCTCCTTCATTGGGGTCAGGGCTTCCTGTATGCCTTTCCACCCATTCCCTTGACTCCCAAGACTCTGTTCAAACTCCAGAGGGATCAAGGATCTATGATCCTCATAGCTCCACGCTGGCCACGCCAAGTGTGGTACCCTCTACTTCTGCATCTCTCCCAAGCCCCCTCCCTGGACTTGGGAACTGCTCCAGACCTTCTGTCTCAGGAGGAAGGGACTTTGTGGCACCCAAACCCCAAGTCCCTTCACCTCAGAGCTTGGTTACTGAAGGCCTAGACCTTCAAGACTTGAATCTTTCTCAGCAGGTGAAGGATATCCTCCATGCTTCCAGGAAACCTTCCACCAGTTGTTCCTATGCTTTTAAGTGGAAAAGATTTTCCATTTGGTGTGCTGAAAAGGGTCGTGACCCTCTAGCACTACCTTTAACTTCTTTGTTAGACTATCTCCTGCATCTCTCCAATGCAGGATTTAAAACAAATTCAGTAAGAGTCCATTTGAGTGCTATTGCAGCATCCCTTAAGCCAATCAATGGACAACCTATCTCCTCTCATCCTCTTATTTCAAGATTCATGAGAGGCCTAACTTTAACTAAACCTCCCATTAGGCCTCCTCCGGTGGCATGGGACTTAAATTTGGTTCTTGGTCAGCTTATGAAGCCACCTTTTGAACCCTTAGCCACTACCTCCTTGAAATTTCTTTCCTGGAAGGTTATTTTCCTCATTGCAGTCACTTCTGCTCGCCGCATCAGTGAACTGCAGGCCTTAGTGGCTAATCCGCCTTATACAAGGTTCCATCATGACAAGGTAGTCCTTAGGACAAATCCACACTTTATGCCTAAAGTGGTCTCACCTTTTCATCTTAATCAGGAGGTATATCTACCTGTCTTTTTTCCAGCTCCTCATGCATCCAGTGCAGAGAGGAATCTTCATACTCTGGATTGTAAAAGAGCTCTTGCTTTTTACTTACATAGGACACAGCAACATAGAAAGTCTTCCCAGCTTTTTGTTGCTTTTGATCCTTCTCACTTGGGACTTCCAGTCTCTAAGAGAACACTGTCCAATTGGATTGCTCAGTGTATTTCTTTCGCCTACCAGAGTAAGAACCTTTCTCTGGAAAGCCATGTCACAGCTCATAATGTATAATGTGAGGGCCATGGCCACCTCTATGGCACATCTAAATTCTGTGTCCATCGACCAGATCTGTCGAGCAGCCACCTGGGCCTCTGTTCATATCTTCACAGCCCATTACTGCTTGGACAAGGATTCCCGCCGGAATGCCTTGTTTGGTCAGGCTGTCCTCAGACACCTGTTCCATTCTTAAACAACTCCTGCCCTCCTTCCCTGGATGGATGCCTGAGATCCATAGGAGGACGCAGACCCCTTTCAGGGTCTCATATCCTTGGGGATCTCCCAGGCATCTCAGCTAGGGAGTCCCCATATGTGAAGACTCATTCCTGCTTGGTCCTGGAGATAGCACAGTTACTTACCTGTAACAGGTGATCTCTGGGAACAGCAGGAATAAGTCTTCACAACCCACCCACCTCCCCTAGGAGTTGTATCTCTTTTCTATCTTTCCTTTCCTCTCTCTATTGTCTCAGCTTTAAACTCGAACTGAGGAGAGTTGGTTAGGAAAGGCGGGAAGGCAGCGCGCAGGCGCTGTGGGATGCTCCCAAAAGCTTTCCTTTTTTGGGAAGCTGGGGAGCGTTCCCGCGCAGGCTCCGTCAGTACCGACGTACCCATATGTGAAGACTTATTCCTGCTGTTCCCAGAGATCACCTGTTACAGGTAAGTAACTGTGCTTTACCACTCTTTTCAAGTCACTTCATTGGCTTCCTGTCCATTTTTGCATCCAGTTCAAACTTCTCTTGCTGACCTATAAGTGCTTTCAATCTGCAGCTCCTCACTACCTTTCCTATTATCTTTCCCTACGCCCTCCTCAGGAACTCCACTCTTCTGGCAAATCGCTTCTATCTGTGCCCTTCTCTTCTATTGCTAACTCCAGACGTTGCTCCTTTCACCTTGCTGCTCCTTATGCCTGGAACAAACTACCTCAGTCTGTATGTCAGGCACCTTCTCTCTGGCTCTTTTCAAATCCAGTCTGAAAACTCACCTCTTCGCTGCCGCTTTTGGATCTTGACTCACCTTGTCTCCTTTGTTTCCTTCCCATTCCCCCTAGATGTATCCCATGTCTACAGAACTGTGTTCTCTGTCTTTAGATTGTAAGCTTTGATGAGCAGGGACCGTCTTGTACATGTGTCTTGCAGTGCTGCGTACTACTTGTAGTGCTATACAAATGCTGAATAATAGTAGTAGTACATAGAATGGAAACCAAAATGATTGATAGAGGATAGAACATCTCCCCTATGAGGAAAGGCTATAGATTTTAGGGATCTTTAGATTAGAGAGGAGATGGCTGAGGAGAGATATGATAGTCTGCAAAATCCTGAGTGGAGCAGAACTGGTAAATACAAACAGATTTCTTATTCTATCTAAGAGTAAAAGACTGGGGGACACACCATAAAGTTACTAAGTAGTACATTTAAAACCAGACAGTATTTTTTCACTCAACACAGCACATAGTTAAGCTGTGTACCTCATTGCTGTATGATTCAGTTAAGGGAAAGAATAGTGGTGGGGGTCTACTACCATTCGCTTGGTCAGAATAAACAGATAGATGATGAAATGTTGCCAAATTTGGTAGTTTTTCTAATTTCTCATAACATAATAATAATTTGGGTAATTTCAAACCTCCAGGAACAAGCAGGAATGAGTCTTCACATATGGGTTTCGTCGGTACCGACGGAGCCTGCGCGGGAACGCTCCCCAGCGTCCAATCAGAAAGCCTTTCGGAGCATCCCACAGCGCCTGCGTGCTGCCTTCCCGCCTTTCCCAACTGTCTCTCCTCAGTTCTTCTTTTTCCGCAGAGCCAGCAGGTCGTGTTCCTGTCACCGCAGAAGAATTTCCTTATTTTTTCTTTATTTCTTTTGTGTCGCGTCTGCCTTCTTCGACACTCTACCGGTACCGCCGGTCTTTGTTCTTTTCTTCTTGTAAAAAAAAAAAAACAAGACTTTTTTTTCCGTTCTTTTTCTTCAGGTGCACTTGCGTTTTGGGCCTTAGGCCCAAAATCTTTTTTCCTTAATATGGAAAAGCCTGCCTCAGGATTTAAGAAGTGCACAAAATGTGGCAGTACCATTTCCGTCACCGACACCCATGACTGGTGTCTAAAATGTTTAGGTCCTGACCATTCCATAACAGATTGTATGTCCTGTTCTATGATGTCTAAAAGAGGTCAGCAGAACCGAGCTGCCAAGCTCAGTACCCTGTTTCCCTCTGATGCGGCTTCGGTGGCATCGACGTCTTCCAGGGCTTCTTCCTCACATGGATCTCAGGTAACTAAACATAAATCCAGCCGGTCCTCGAAGGGTAGATCTCCTTCTAAGCATCGAGATGCCTCTGGCGTTGCCATTGAGGATTCTGCACCGGCAAAATTACCCCGGCAGGAGGCTTCGGCCTCTAAAGCATCATCATCGGGGTTCCAGGATGATCTCGATGGCTTGGCCTCGACAGATATCCTGGTGCCATGCTCTGGGGTACCGGTGGCTTCCACCGGTACCGACTTCCAAGCATTGGCGGCGTCGATGGATCAGAGGATTCTGTCCATGGAACGCAGTCTGGCGGCTTTCCTTGTGGCATCGACGCCCGTGGTACCACAACAGACTACTCCACCGGTACCGGCTCTAGCATCGCCATCGATACCGATCCCGGTACCGGTGGCATCGGCATCGGTGTCCGCTATGCCGGTACTCTGTCCTTTGAAGCCCTCCGGTACTGATACCCCGGTACCGGTTATTCCCGATACCGATCCCGGTCGGTACGGGTATTGGGCTTTGCAAGAGCATCCGGACAGACGATACTTCGATTCCTCTGAGGATTCTGAAGAGTCGGTCGATGCAGTGATGCTTCTTCCACAGGAGGAGTCCTCTCCTAAACGAAGGATGTCTCCTCCAGAGGACTTGTCTTTTCAAGACTTTATCAGGGAGGTGGCTCAGGGCCTCTCTATCACAGTGGCCCCTGAGACAGAGCCCAGAGCCAAGGAGTTAGATATTTTACAATATCCTAAAACTCCTAAGGAGGCAGCTACCTTGCCTATTCATGAGATTCTGTATGATCTCAGGTTGAGGATGTGGGAAGCACCTCTAACCACCTCTCCTCATTCTCGCAGGTTGGATACCATGTATCGTGTCCCTCCTTGTCCTGGTTTCCATAAAACTCAACTTCCTCACCACTCTGTTGTGGTTGAGTCTGCAATGAGAAAGATTAGAAGTGCCAAAAGACATGCCTCTAATCCTCCAGGACATGAATGTAGAACCCTGGATGCTTTTGGAAGAAGAGTCTTCCAAGCTTCCATGCTTGCTGCGAGAATTAATTCCTATAGTCTGTACATGGGAATGTTCTTAAAAGAAGTCACTGACCATTTGCAGACTTTAAGTCCTTTTATGTCTGAAAATAAAAGGCAGGACTTTCTCACTGGGCTCAAACATGCCCAAGATATCTCCAAATTCTCCAACCGTGCAGCTTTCGACTCCTTTGAATGCGTAAGCAGAGCCTCAGCTATTGCCAAAGGTGCACGTAGGATTGCTTGGCTTCAAGCATCTGATTTGGAGATCTGGGTTCAAGATGAATTGGGAAATATCCCTTGTACAGGTGAGAACCTGTTTGGTAAGGATTGGCAAGCAAAAGTCAATCAGATGGATGCTGAAAATTCTGCTTTGGATAGACTATCCAAATCCACAGCTGCTCCTGCTAAGAAAAGGTTATTCAAGAAAACACCTTTTTCTAAAAAGGGAAGATTCTATCCTGCTTATGGTCAGCGGGCATCTTCTGCAGCTCAGTTCCCTACCAAACGTCAGCAATCATCCAAACAGAGCAAAGCAAAGGCCGCTAGGCCTGCTCCAGCCCAGCAACCTCAGCCCCCTCAGGGCCTTTGACTTTTCGCTAGAGAACCTAGCCTTCCTGGCTCTAGAAGGACCAGAGCCCTCCACCATTCCAGGAAGGTTATGTCACTTTGCTCCCAGGTGGGGGCAAATTATAGCAGAGCATTGGACACTCTGCATCATAAGAGAGGGGTACAAATTTCATTTTTCAAGCTTGCCCCCTCTCACAAGAGTGCACCAGTTCAATTCTCCAACCTCCCTCCTCATCCTGTTGGGGCAGGAGGTTGCCACTCTTCTCACCCAGGGGGCAATAGAGGAAGTGCCTTTTCAACAACAGGGCACAGGTTTCTACTCCCCCTATTTTCTTATTCCAAAGAAAACAGGGGGCTTCAGACCCATCTTAGATCTCAGAGAGTTGAACAGATTCCTAGTCAAGGAAAAATTCAAGATGGTTTCTCTGGGAACTCTGCTGCCATACCTTCAGAGTCAGGATTGGCTTTGTTCTCTAGATCTCCAGGATGCATACACTCATGTTCTCATCCATCCAACTCACAGAAGGTTCCTTCCGTTCCTTTTTCAAGAGAAGCACTATCAATACAGAGTGCTCCCTTTTGGTCTGGCCTCTGCACCAAGGGTGTTCACGAAATGCATGGCAGTGGTAGCTGCTTTTCTGCACACCCTGGGAATATTTGTCTTCCCTTACCTGGACGACTGGCTCATTCGAGCTCCCACTCAATCAGAGGCCAAGAGTTCTGTAACCTGTACAATGCGTATCCTTCAGTATTTAGGGCTGGTAATAAACATCCCAAAATCCAATTTGGTCCCTACTCAGTTCCTGGAGTTTATAGGGGTGTTGCTGGATACCACAAGGGCAAGGGCCTATCTTCCCCAGGCCCGTTGCCTTCGCTTGGTGCAGTTAGCTTCTCAAGTAGAGTTGAAGCCCCTCCTAACTGCTCAAGAGATGTTACAGTTGCTAGGCCACATGGCATCCATTGTGCATGTGATACCATATGCTCGCCTTCACATGAGGGCAGCTCAGTGGACTTTATCCACCCAATGGACCCAGGCATTAGGCTGCCTGTCAGACAAAATAGCAAACACAGGTCGCCTCATTTTGTCCCTCCAGTGGTGGAAGTCCCCTCAAAACCTGTTGCTGGGGTCCCCCTTTCAGCAGTCTCTACCCCAAGCAACTCTTACAACAGCTGCTTCTCCAATGGGGTGGGGAGCTCATCTGCAAGACCTCTCCACCCAGGGCATCTGGTCCCCACAGGAGACTTGTCTACATATCAATCTCTTGGAACTCAGAGCAATCTTCCTTGCTCTGCGGGTTTTCCACACCCTGCTCAGCCACAAGACAGTCCTTATCCACACGGACAATCAGGTAGCCATGTTCTATGTGAACAAGCAGGGAGGAACTGGCTCTCTGTCGCTTTGCAACGAAACTTTGCGACTGTGGGCCCTCGCCAGAGAGCATCACATTCATCTTCTGGCAGTCTATCTTCCAGGCATTCAAAACTCTTGGGCAGACAGGCTCAGTCGAGTTCTGTTTCCACACAAGTGGTTCCTACATATGGACCAGGTGTCCAAGATTTTTCAAATTTGGGGAACCCCAAACATAGACCTCTTTGCAAGTTCGTGGAATGCCAAAATTCCCCGGTTCTGTTCCAGAACTCTGGCTCAGGGAGCTCAGGCAAGGGATGCTTTCCTCCTTCACTGGGGTTAAGACTTTCTCTATGCCTTTCCACCCATTCCCCTAATTCCCAAAACCCTGTTCAAGCTTCAGAGAGACAGAGGCCACATGATTCTCATAGCTCCACATTGGCCACGGCAAGTGTGGTACCTTCTGCTTCTACATCTCTCTCAAGCTCCCTCCCTGGAGTTAGGGTCTGCTCCAGACCTCCTCTCTCAAGAGGACAGAAAGTTGTGGCATCCCAATCCCCAGTCTCTGCATCTCAGGGCTTGTTTGCTGAAGGCCTAGATCTCCAGGATCTTCATCTTTCTCAACAAGTGAAAGATGTTCTTTATGCTTCCAGAAAACCTTCCACTAGACGTTCTTATGCTTTCAAGTGGAAGAGGTTTACTATCTGGTGTTCTGGGAAGGGTCTTAACCCCCTTGCCATACCTCTGGAATCTTTGCTGGAGTATCTCCTCCATCTGTCTAATGCAGGCCTTAAGAGAAATTCAGTAAGGGTCCATTTGAGTGCTATTGCAGCTTCCCTTAAGCCTCTAAATGGACAACCTATTTCCTCTCATCCTTTTGTAGCCAGATTCATGAGAGGCCTCCTTTTAACAAAGCCTCCCATTAGACCACCCCCGGTGGCATGGGACTTAAACTTGGTTCTTGGTCAACTTATGAAGCCGCCTTTTGAACCTTTGGCTACCACCTCCTTGAAATACCTTTCTTGGAAGGTTATCTTTCTCATTGCAATCACATCAGCACGTCGAATTAGTGAATTGCAAGCACTCGTAGCCAATCCACCTTATACAAGGTTCCATCATGACAAGGTGGTCCTTAGGACTAATCCACACTTTATGCCTAAGGTGGTCTCGCCTTTTCACCTCAACCAAGAGGTCTACCTACCTGTCTTTATTCCAGGACCTCATGCATCAAGTGCAGAGAGGAATCTTTATACCCTGGACTGTAAAAGAGCTCTGGCTTTTTACTTACAGAGGACACAGCAACATAGAAAGTCCTCTCAACTCTTTGTTGCTTTTGATCCTTCTCTTTTGGGACTACCAATCTCCAAGAGAACACTATCTAACTGAATTGCCCAGTGTATTTCTTTCGCCTATCAGAGCAAGAACCTTTCTTTGGAGGGCCATGTCACAGCTCACAATGTGAGAGCCATGGCAGCCTCAATGGCTCATCTCAATTCTGTGTCTATTGACGACATCTGTCGAGCAGCCACTTGGGCCTTGGTTCATACCTTCACAGCCTATTACTGCTTGGACAAGGACTCCCGCTGGGATGCCTTGTTTGGTCAGGCTGTTCTTAAACACCTGTTCCATACTTAATCAACTCCTACCCACCATCCCTCATGGGATGCCAGAGATCCATGTGGGGAAGTGCAGCCCTGTCCCAGGGACACACAACTTCTGGGATCTCTCCCTGGCATCTAAAGCTAGGGAGTCCCCATATGTGAAGACTCATTCCTGCTTGTTCCTGGAGATAGCACAGTTACTTACTTGTAACAGGTGATCTCTGGGAACAGCAGGAATAAGTCTTCACAACCCACCCACCTTCCCTAGGCGTTGTCTCTCTCTCTATCTCTCTTTTCTTTCCCTCTCTCTCTCTCTCTCTCTCTTTGTCTCAGCTCTAAAACTCAACTGAGGAGAGACAGTTGGGAAAGGTGAGAAGGCAGCACACAGGCGCTGTGGGATGCTCCCAAAGGCTTTCTGATTGGACGCTGGGGAGCGTTCCCGCGCAGGCTCCGTCGGTACCGACGAAACCCATATGTGAAGACTTATTCCTGCTGTTCCCAGAGATCACCTGTTACAGGTAAGTAACTGTGCTTTACCCCAATATTGATTGAATAAATGTCATATCAGGACATGCTAGGGAGGTAAAGTTGCATTAAATGAGTGCTTCATGAAGCAGCTGCTTGAGGAGCCTACAAGAGACACTATTTTAGACCTAGTCCTTAGTGGAACACAGGATTTGGTGTGAGATGTAATGGTGTTGGACACTTGGCAATAGTTTGCATAATGTGATCAAATTTAAAATAACTGGACAGAGGACACCTAAGGAAATCTACTGCCCTAGTATTTAATTTTCAGATGGAGACTGCATTAAAATGAGGAAACTGGTTTAAAAAACTGAAGAGCAGCAGCAAAAGTTAAGTTTATATCAGATGGATGTTGAAAAATTCCATCTTAGAAGCCCATACCAGATGTAAAAAAAAAAGATGGAAGGCAAGCCAAAGTGACAGTCTGTGTGGTTCAAAGGTGATGTAAAAGAGACTATTATAGTCAAAAGAACATCTATGGAAAAGTGATCCAAATGAAGAAAAGAGGAACTAGAATAAACACCGGCAGATTAAATGCAAAGCACTAATAAGGAAGGCAAAACTTTCAGATATATGTGAAGTAAGAAGCCTTTGAGGGAGTCACATGGACCATTTGGGGTAAAAGGGACACTCAGGGAGGACAAGGCCATAGCAGAGAGATTAAGGGCCATGTTTAACTCCTCTCCCCTCCCCCTGCCCCCTCCCTCCCTGCACAAGCTGGGCTTGCTAAGGTTTGCCATATTAGTGCACATTAAGTGCAAAAAAATGTGTGGACGGTGTGTCAGACCCATACAATTGGGGGTATTTCTGACATATCCCCATGCAGTTATTTATTTATTTAATGCTTTTATATACCGCGCTCTTTAAAATCAGTGTGGTTTACAGTTAACATTGTGTACAGAGTAGGAAGAGCCTGCTCTGCACTTACATCGAACGGGTAATACAACTTGGATTCAGAACAGGGGTAACTATATACAGGCTATTTACAGTCTAGGCAGGAAGTCGCTATGCAGTGGTAACGACATGGCTTGCACTAGTTACTGTGGGGAGAAGTATCTCACTGCAGTAAAACTGTAATTGCAGTTAACTCAAGTGTATTTAACCCTACCCATTGAAGTGCAGTAAGTGTACCTATGCTAAGTCCAACATTTGCAATTAGCATGTACCCACACTAACCGTGAAGTGCAGTCAACACCCACTCTGTGCACTAAACCCACGCAGTCCCTGCCCTGCCGTGCGCTAAGTGATTAGCATAGGATTTTTACTGCACTGGCACTTTGAGAACATGGTAACTATTAACATGATCCCAGGCTAACCATCTGCCATGTGCTAAAGGCAGTGGTAACAGATAGTGGACTTTTAGTAAAAATGCCCCTTACATGTGTAGCATTCCATATAAAAGTCTGTGTTAAAGGAACCTCATGCCTTTTTTTTTTTAAAGGCTTTTATTTTTGGTTTTTAATGTCTTTGATTTCCACAATGATAAGATACAACCATCCATGGTAAGGACCATTGCATGTCATATTGATACTGTATTGCAATGTATTAGTGCTTATATCGATCTTCATGGTAAGTACTGTATTACTGTGGTCTGTACGAGTTATATAAAAAATAGCATTCAGCATTATAAACATCTGCAATGATGTATCGTAACATTAGTATGTTAATTACTCTTTGTTGACCGCCTTAGATGATTTACTGTGTATCTTAACCCTTTTAATACCGCCCAACCTGGGCAGCATGGGTTAACTAAAGGCCAGACTTTCCATGACTTATAAGTAAGCATGGGTGGTAAATTGAGCTACAGTTAAGACTTTGCTTAATATCACAGGATGCAATCACTCTGTTTTAATATTCAACCTTTGGAGTCGGTATTTTTTTTTAAATGCCAGTTGCAGCATTTAAAACATGAGTTTTCTGTGCCGCTATCCGGATAGCGAGTGGCACTGAATATACTTTGTAGATTGCTATCCGGATAGCAGTGATATTGAATCCACTCTCTAGACAGATTTTTAGGACAGCAAAAAATTCTATCTGGATGGTTAGCCAGAGAGTGGACTGAATAGCGCTGTTCTCTAAATAGCTCAGCACTTTGTCCATGCACTATTCATACAATACCAAGACAGTCTGAAAGGATATTCAGTGACAGTATCTGTATAGTTCTGCTGAATATCTATGCATAGCAGCGGCTAGCACAAATATTCAAATAACAGCTACTGTTTTCTGGAAATGTGCTTTTTAATATTGACCTAACTATTTACATGCAAGCTGAAAAGTTGCAGAACTGGTGCAGACTGCATTTGAAATACTTGGACATAAGTTATATACATTTTTTGTTTTTACTGAAATACACCCAAACATAGGATAAAAATTAGGTTGTATGATGTCATTTCTACAGGACCAAGCAGGAAGTCGGTCCTCACTTGTGGGTGATGTCACCGATGGAGCCTGTGCAGGAACGCTTCCCAGCTTCCAAAGTGCACCACGCATGTGTGCCAGTCTACCCACCCAAAGGAGCCATCTTTACCTCAGTCTTCTTTTGTCTGCAGAGTCCTTCAGATGTAGTCTGACACCTTGGAAAGAGGAGTTACCTTTTGGTTTGATTTTTTATTTTTTTTTGTCTTTTTTGGTTGCGTGCCTTCATTACAGTCTTCCAGCCTGTTCTTGGCGCCATGTCTTCTTTGGGTTTCTTTTTCTTGTTTTGAGACGTGGGGGTATTTTCTTTCGTGCCCCCTGATCGGCCCAGACATTGGAGTCGTATGACTTGGCGGAAGCCGTCTTCTTCCAGCATATCGAAGCTGGCCAATGGATTTTAAAAAATGCATCCAGTGTGGTCGAACGATATTGATGCCTGACCCCTCCCCCCCCCCCCAACTGGTGTTTGCACTGCCTTGGGCCTTACCACCAGCCTCATTCTGCACTCTTTGCCTTCAGATGATGCGCAAAGGACTTTGGAACCGGGAAAAGCAAAAAGAATTGCTATTTAGTTCCTCGGAGTCCTTGGCATCAACTCCACCATAGAAATTGACGCCCTCAAAGACCTCTGCCAAGGCTTCAGCATCACACAAGGACCATGCTCATTCGGAACCAAGGGGTCACGGAGCATTGGACCAGCGGCTCTCCTTTTGGAAAGGAGTGCCCCCGGAAGGACCAGCCTCGCACCCAGTCGGCATTGAAGGGTGATGTCGAACCCTGGGCGAAGGCCCACTTGCATTGGCATCAGAGTCCTTGATGTGACTCAGAGGGTGAGGGCCGTGAGCAGCCTCGCAAGCCACCCTGGCAGGTGGAGAGGTCTCCTGAGGCCCTGAAGGGGCCAGCAGGTGTTTCCTGAACTGGTGATGATTGTGGAGTCCCAGCCAAAGGAACTGACATCGAAGCTGGTAGTTGCGGTGCCGGCTCCGACACAATCTGAGACTGAGCACTTGGCTAGTGCATGGAGGTGCTTAAGCGAAGTCTCTTGGTGTTCTTCACCCAGAAGGCTTCCAAGAACCTGATGACCTGTGATTCCTCTGTCCTGGTGATGGCCCCGTCCACAGTGGCAGCCTCGCTGGAGAAGGTGCAGCCCATCCTCGAGGTACATACCCTCCCTTGGATGGACGGTGCCTCTGAGAGGTGCTGGAGATCTCTCTCAGTACACTGGCTTTTGCTCCCGACACCCTCTGACTCTCTTCACTCCACCGGACTGCCATTGGCACCGAGAGGAATTGTGCTGCTACTTTGAATTCCTCTCTGAGTCAGAGTTCGATGATTGGGAAATGGAGGAGTAATTGCCTGGGACCATATGGCATTGGGACATTCCTACAGATCCCTCACCACCACACAAGCATCAGAAGTCCCCTCCAGAGGACTTGACCTTCCTGGATTTTGTGAAGGACATGAGGGAAGCTCTCACATTTACTATTGAGGCCGAAGAGGAGCCTTGAGTGGAGGAGCTAGAAATCCTCCAGTACCCTTCACCTCCAAAAAAAGCCAAAACGGTACTGGTGTAGTTCATCCTGGAGAGGCTCTTCTTCTGCATCTGGGAGGCTTCCCTCTCAGTGCGCATAGTCAATCGGCACCTGGGCTCGAAGTATCGGGGTAGCAAGAGTCCATTTTGAGAAACCACATCTCTCACATAATTCTATGGTGGTCCAGTCGGCTATGTGCTGTATAAAGAGTCAGAAGAATCATTCTTTGGTGCCTCCAGGCTGGGAGCCCGTTTTTATGGATGCCTTCAGCCGCAAATGCTATCAGGACTCCATGTTGCATTTATTCAGATGTACCAACTTTATTCATAAATGACCTGGAAAGTGGAATAACGAGTGAGGTTATCAAATTTGCTGATGACACAAAACTATTTAAAGTTGTTAAAACCCAGGAGGATTGTGGAAAATTGCAAGAGGATCTTGATAAATTGGAAGACTGGGCATCAAAATGGCAGATGAAATTTAATGTGGAGAAGTGCAAGGTTATGCACCTAGGGAAGAACAACCCAAACTATGGTTACACGATGCAAGGTTCCACATTAGGAACCACCACCCAAGAAAAAGATTTAGGCGTCCTTGTGGTTACCATGTTAAAACCCTCGGCCCAGTGTGCAGCGGCGGCCAAGAGAGCAAATAGAATGCTAGGTATGATAAGGAAAGGAATGGAAAATAAAACAAAAGATATTATAATGCCTCTATATCGTTCCATGGTGAGACCGCACCTTGAATATTGTGTGCAATTCTGGTCGCCATATCTTAAAAAGGATATAGCAATTTTAGAAAAGGTTCAGAGAAGAGCCACCAAAATGGTAAAGGGGATGGAAGGCTACTCCTATGAAGAAAGGCTAAAAAGGTTGGGGCTCTTTAACCTGGAAAAGAGACGGCTGAGGGGAGATATGATAGAAGTCTATAAATTAATGAACGGAGTGGAACGGGTAAACGTAGATCGATTGTTTACCTTATCAGAATATAGAAAGACTAGGGGACATGCAATGAAGCTACAGGGTAAACTATTTAAGACTAATAAAAGAAAATATTTTTTCACTCAACATGTAATCAAACTCTGGAATTTGTTACCGGAGGATGTAGTAAAAGCTGTTAGTTTAGCTGGGTTTAAAAAAGGTTTGGACAAGTTCCTGGAGGAAAGGTCCATAAACCATTATTAAGAAGGGACCCAGGATATCAATGCTTGAACCAATACAAGCATTGTGGAACCTGTGTCCCTTGGGGAAACTGTTAGGTACGTATGACCTAGATTGGCCACTGTTGGAAACAGAATACTGGGCTTGATGGACCTTGGTCTGACCCAGTATGGCATATCTTATGTTCTTATGTGGGATCAGGCTGGAGACCTTACCGGGTTCTCCTCGTTGCTGTCGAGGAACAATGGCAGAAGTATCGCTCCCTTTTCTCTAAGGCCAAGGAGTGTTAGAAGCATGTCACCAGACCTGCCTATTGATGGCTTTGAGTCCATGGCTTGAGTCTCTGTGTTGGGCATCTGGGTGCACCATCTGGCCTAGCTTCAGGCATAAGACCTGGAACAATGAGTCCAGGATAAGTTGGCGGATATTCCCTGCAAGGGGTAAAACCTTTTCGGAGCACCTATGAGGAAGATGACTGGTGAGCTGGAACAAGACCAGCTCACCATGAATTGCCTCTCTCAGAAGACGTTTGATCCCTCTAAAAGGAAATCTGCTGGGAAGAAGCCTTTTTTCCAAAAAAAAGAAGAAATTCTATGGTACGTATATCCCGTACCATTTGTATCAGTCCCCTTAGTAGGCTCCACAACAAAAGGGTCAAGGCCAGGGCCAACAATGCCACCACAAGCAACAGAAACTCCAACCAGCCCCACAACCGCAGCCTAGTGGGGGCTTTTGACTTTTCCTTCAAGGACATGGCCCGTCTTCTGGATGCCGTTCCTCCACAAGTGGGAGGATGGCTGGTCCACTTTGCCCACTAATGGCCCACCATCACATCGGACTCCTGGGCTCTCAAGTTAGTATGCTGTCTCCTTCACTTTGATCAGCTTCCTCCTACTTCCTGCCTGGAGGAGTACCCTCTCGACTCTCACCATTGTTCTCTTCTCCAGCTCGAGATCTAAAACCTCTTGTTGGACCGGATGGTGAAGTTGGTCCTACTGTCTCAGATGGAACAGGGATTCTACTCCCAGTATTTCCTGGTTCCCAAAAAGAGAGGGAGTTTTCATCCCATCCTGGACCTACAGAACCTCAACTGGTACCTCATGAGAGAAAAATTCGAAATGGTGTCACTGGGTTCCCTACCTCCAGCAGGATTGGTATGTTCCTTGGATCTGAAAGATGCCTACGCACACATTCTAATCCACCTCCTTCATCGGCAATACCTCCACTTCATGCTTAACGGTCAGTACTACCAATACAGGGTGCTACCCTTTGGCCTTACCTCTGTTCCTAGAGTCTTCATAAAGTGTCTAGCAGTGGTGGATGTTTTTCTTCGAACCAGGGGAATCCTCGTCTTTCCCTATCTGGATGACTGGCTGATCAGGGTGAGGCACAAGGAGAGCAGCAGCTCTTGCAAAGCTGAGCAGGAAACACATGGAGCAAGAGTGTGAAGATACAAGCGCTTTTATTGGAATCCCCAACGCGTTTCGGCAGAATTGCCTTCCTCAGGGGGTTGTAAACTTACAAATATAAAATAAAATGGACACGAATATATTAATGAACACACATTATATGGTTAAATTAATGATAAAAGCAATGATAAATATATGATGATAAAAATGACAACAAACAAACTGAGCTGACCGGGCATGGTGATTGAAGAGATAACACTAAAAACATAAATAATAAAAATGTATCCATAATTAAAATGTTCCAAACATAAAAAATTGGATAAAACCTTACAAACATAATGATAAAATACTAATCAATAAGAATATATAAAATGATAAATAATTAAGAACAATAATTAAAAATCAATCATAATGGCATCATATTGTATCCACTAGTAAACAAGTATAAGTCAATTATTATTATAACATGTTAATAAAAACATAAATAATATATGTAAAACAATAAATACTATACAAAACTATATAAAAAACCACATTGTAAACCATCGCAGGGCAGAAGCAAAGGATAAAACCAATAATTGAGAAAATTAATGACATCGGAGGACATCGTAAGGACTAGGTCATATAGAGACATGATAAAAAGAGAGGGAAGATAATTAAATAAAGAAGAGAAATTTAATAGTACTCACTCAGCGCGCACATCAACAGTGAAAAATCCAGCTGATGAAAGTGGGGGGGACAGAAGACTGAAAGCCTACAGCTAGGTGTCCAAGTAAAAACACATCAGATTAGGTACAAAGACGTGACAAACTTCATATAGAGTGTGGTAATAAAACTAACTGGCAGAATCATTTTTGGTGTAGGGTATGTAGAAAACTTAAACACCTTAAAAAGGAGGATGACACTGAAACCTAGAACGCTGCTATTTGGCTATACTAACGAATCTCCTTTAAAATATATGTTCGTGATAATTGGAGCACACAATACTCACAGCCCCACGGAGAATCTTGGTGTGGTAGTTAGTCGCAGTCTCATGAATAAAATTTTGCCAATAATTGGAGAAAATCAATGTAAACTAATGGAAAAGACCAACGGTAGTTAAACACAATGTGTATGATCAACACAGGTAGTTGAAAAATTGTAGTGCAATATAGGAGAAACAAGCATAAAATGCTTCTGTGTGGGAGACTCACTATAGTGACAATAAAAGGCTAAAAATGAAGTACCTTGTGTGAGTGTTAAGTCATACTACTTTTGTGAGGAAGATATATACTTAACCCTGGTTGGTAAGTTCTGCATTTTTCTGATCTATTTCACCTTCCCCTCGACATTTGCCAATATTTTACTGCTTCATTCTCCACCGTTCCTTGTACATGCACGATTACCCTTACATTAAGCATGTTTTAGCATTAGAGGCAGGAGCCTTACAATAAATTCTGATTTACTTTCGGCGTCGAGATGTGCACATGGATGAGTCAGGTTTACATTCATGACTATCTATAATTTAATTTTTCGGCTTTTCAGATGGTCTTGAGCGTTTCTACTAATACCATAAAGTTTTGTGTGTTTACTTCATCCGTACGGTTTTTCCGATGACGGCATGGTGCCGCGGTGAAGCAGTTTTTTCTTTCCCCAGGGTTAAGTATATATCTTCCTCACAAAAGTAGTATGACTTTTAACACTCACACAAGGTACTTCATTTTTAGCCTTTTATTGTCACTATAGTGAGTCTCCCACACAGAAGCATTTTATGCTTGTTTCTCCTATATTGCACTACAATTTTTCAACTACCTGTGTTGATCATACACATTGTGTTTAACTACCGTTGGTCTTTTCCATTAGTTTACATTGATTTTCTCCAATTATTGGCAAAATTTTATTCATGAGACTGCGACTGTAACTACCACACCAAAGATTCTCCGTGGAGCTGTGAGTATTGTGTGCTCCAATTATCACGAACATATATTTTAAAGGAGATTCGTTAGTATAGCCAAATAGCAGCGTTCTAGGTTTCAGTGTCATCCTCCTTTTTAAGGTGTTTAAGTTTTCTACATACCCTACACCAAAAATGATTCTGCCAGTTAGTTTTATTACCACACTCTATGAGTTTATATGAAGTTTGTCACGTCTTTGTACCTAATCTGATGTGTTTTTATTTGGACACCTAGCTGTAGGCTTTCAGCCTTCTGTCCCCTCCACTTTCATCAGCTGGATTTTTCACTGTTGATGTGCGCGCTGAGTGAGTACTATTAAATTTCTCTTCTTTATTTAATTATCTTCCCTCTCTTTTTATCATGTCTCTATATGACCTAGTCCTTACGATGTCCTCCGATGTCATTAATTTTCTCAATTATTGGTTTTATCCTTTGCTTCTGCCCTGCGATGGTTTACAATGTGGTTTTTTATATAGTTTTGTATAGTATTTATTGTTTTACATATATTATTTATGTTTTTATTAACATGTTATAATAATTGACTTATACTTGTTTACTAGTGGATACAATATGATGCCATTATGATTGATTTTTAATTATTGTTCTTAATTATTTATCATTTTATATATTCTTATTGATTAGTATTTTATCATTATGTTTGTAAGGTTTTATCCAATTTTTTATGTTTGGAACATTTTAATTATGGATACATTTTTATTATATGTTTTTAGAGTTACCTCTTCAATCACCATGCCCGGTCAGCTCAGTTTGTTTGTTGTCATTTTTATCATTATATATTTATCATTGCTTTTATCATTAATTTAACCATATAATGTGTGTTCATTAATATATTCGTGTCCATTTTATTTTATATTTGTAAGTTTACAACCCCCTGAGGAAGGCAATTCTGCCGAAACGCGTTGGGGATTCCAATAAAAGCGCTTGTGTCTTCACACTCTTGCTCCGTGTGTTTCCTGACTGGCTGATCAGGGGCATGACCCCGAAAGACGTCCGCAGTTCAAGTGGCTTAATCATTCAGATTCTGAAAAACCTGGGGTTTCTCATAAATTTTTAAAAATCCTACCTAGAGCCCACTCAAAAGCTAGAGTTCATTGGGGCTGTCCTCAATACCACCCTATCATGTGCGTACATGCCGAGGGACAGGGCACAATGCTTGATGGTCCTGGAGAAAGCAGTCCAAGCTGCTCCTCTCGTCATATGCTATGCCTTCTCGGCCACATGGCTTCCACAGGCCGTCATCCTGACAGCACGCCTTCATATGTGCTAGGCGCTGTAGACACTTTCTACTCGGTGGTGCCAAGAGAAGGCCGGCTCAGAGACAAAGTCTGTGTCACCTCTCCACTCAAGAAGGCTCTATCCTAGTGGCAGCAATCCACAAACCTCCTGGCAGGCCTTCCCTTCCAGGCCCCACCGCAACAGCGCATCCTGATGACCCCAAGTTGGGCTAGGAAGCTCACCTGGACAATCTGCGCATGCAAGAACTTTGAGGAAGTTGATCTGGTGGAGGCTCTCCTGGGATGTCCAAACTCCAAGCCATTGCCAGTGCAATCCAAGTTTTCTGGCACCATCATGCCCACCAGAAAGTCCTCATCCAGACAGACACCCAAGTGGCTATGTTCTACATCAACAAGCAGGGTGGCATGGGGTCCTACCTTCTCTGTTGGGAAGCAATGCACTTCTGGAAATTTGCCATCTCCCAGGGCATGTCCCTCACAGCAGTATACCTCTTGGGGGACCTCAGTGTTCTTGCTGACTGCCTCAGCAGAGTCCTCCAACCGCACGAGTGGACTCTCAGCAGCCAGGTGGCCAACTGGATCTTCCAGGCATATTGGACACACTGTGGATAAACCTCTTTGCCACTACTCACAATGCCCAGTTGCTGCTGTTTTGCTGTCAGGTGCTTTGCCAACGTTGGGTGGCTCTTGTTGCCTTCCTCCTCGACTGGAACAAGTGTCTTCTCTATGCGCACCCACTGACTCCTCTAGTGACTAAGCCCCTTTTCAAAGTTTGGGTGGATGGCGCCTTCATGATTCTCATTGCACCGTATTGGCCCAGACAGCCCTGGTTCCCCCCTCCTGCTACAACTGTCACAGCGACCACCTCTCCAGTTGAGCTCAGCCCCAGATCTTATTTTTCAGGACTGAGGAATGTTGCTACATCCCAGCCTTCAATCCATGGCTCTCACAATGTGGATGCTGAACGGGTAGTACTTGCTGCCCACCAGCTGTCACTGGAGATAGAGAATGTTCTCCTTCCTTTGCTTGAAGACTCCACACAATAAGCCTATGCTTTCAAGTGGCACAGATTCTCCATATGGTGTACGAGCGGGGCCCTGGACTCATTCTCTTGTCCGATCGATTCAATTTTGTCATACCTCTTACATCTTTCAGACGCTGGCCTAAAATCCAACTTGGTTAGAGTGCACCTCAGTGCAGTGGCCGCTTACCATCATTTGGTGGCTAATAAGCTCCTCTCTGCTCACCTGTTGGTGAGTCATTTCATGAGGGGGCTGATTCTTTCCCATCCCCCTATTAAACCACTACCGGTGGCATGGGACCTTAATGTGGTACTGGGTCAGCTTCTCTCTCCCCCATTTGAGCTGCTCAATCTGGTGGTGAACTACATCTCCTTTGATTATGCTCAAGCTAGCCGCCTCTTAGAATGCCATGTCACTATGCACAATGTGTGAGCTATGGCTACTTCTCTACCATGAACGAAGGTTGGCTACCGATCTCTAAGGCTGCTACATGGTCTTTTGTCCATACCTTTACAGCCCATTACTTTCTAGTTTGAGATTCCCGGCGTGACAGCAACTTCAGTCAGGCCATACTCCATCACCTTTTTGGGAATTAGAGTAATTCCTTCCCATCGGCCCTTCTGTCTGTCCAGGCTACCATAGAGTTGTGCTGATGTTGATGTCCCTGCTGACCGCTGACTCTCGGAACCTTCAGCAATTGTTTATGCTGTTTTCTCTGTTTATTTTTTCTGGTTGCCTCATTGAACTTTTTACAGGTTTTTTTTCAGTAGCCTGTAGCTATGGGAGTGCCATAAGTGAGGACTGACTTCCTGCTTGGTTCCGGAGAAAGCATGGTTACTCACCTGTAACAGGTGTTCTCTGGGAGCAGCAGGAATCGGTCCTCACTATCCTTCCGCCTCCCCATGGAGTGGTTTTTTTTTTTTTTTTTACTTGATTTAAGTTATGTTGTCATACTGAGATAAAGATGGCTCCTTCGGGTGGGAAAACCAGCACGAAAGTGTACTTACTCATCTTTAACAGGTGTTCTCCAGGGACAGCAATAATCAGTCCCTACATATGGATGACATCGGCACCGATGGAACCCCGCAGAAGCATCTCTCCAGCTTTCAAAGAAAGCCTTTGGGAGATGCCACCACGCATGCATGGTTCCCTCCCCCACCCAAGAGTGCCATCTTACTCCGTCAGATGACATATCTAGAGTCGACAAAAGAAGATGGCAAAATTGTACAGCAACTCTAAGGGGAGGAGGAAGGGTTGTGAGGACTGATTCCTGTTGTCCCTGGAGAGCACCTGTTACAAGTGAGTAACTACGCTTTCTCCAGGAACAAGCAAGAAGTCAGTCCTCACATATGGGACTCCGTAGCTACAGGCTACCAAGAGCCTGTAGAAAAACACGGCCCAGCCGTAAGCAGCCACAAGCAAGTCTGAGGAAAGACTCTAAGGACCCCAGTGTCCAGGGAGAACCAATGCTCCGGTAGCCTGAACAAGAAGGATAGGAGTTGCCTAAACTCCAAACGGATTACGGAGTATGGCCTGTCCCACTGGGCAATAGTGAGTTACAAAGGTGTGAACTGAGGACCAGGTGGCAGCCCGGCAGATGTCTACCATAGGGACAGAGCGTAGGCTTGCAAACGAGGTTGCCACAGCCCTGACGACGTGCACCATGACCCGGTGCTCCAACAAAAACCCATCTTGATCATGGGGGAAGGTAATGTAGTCCGCCACGCAGGTGAACAGGGTCCGCTTGATAACAGCCTCCCCCAGTCGACTGGGGTCGTAGGAAACAAAAAAATGCGAGGCTTTTCAGTGGCCCTGGGTACGTTGCAAGTAGAAGGACAGGGCTCTCTTAAAATCCAGAGTATGGAGAACGGTCACCACCCAGTTGGTGTGGGGCCGTGGAAAGAAGGTGGGGAGCACTACCTCCTGATTGAGGTGGAAGGCGGATACCACCTTTGGAAGGAATTTAGGGGGGGTGCGAAGTACAACCCTATTCTTGTAGAAACTATTGTGAAGTGGCTCGGCCACCAAGGCCTGAAGCTCACTCGACTCTGCGGGCAGAGGTGAGCACCACCAGGAAGAGGACCTTCCAGGAGAAAACATAGGTAGCCAGAGGTTCAAAAGGCGGCTTGGTGAGCTGCCTCATAACCAAATTGAGGTTCCATTCCACTGGGGGTGGGCGGATGGGAGGCTTAGAGAGCAAAAGGCCCTGCATAAATCGGGTAATAAGAGGCTGCGCAGAGAGAGGTTTGCCTTCTATGGAATGATGGTGTGCCGAGAGCTTCAGTCCATTCTGTGAAAGGTGAAGCAAGTACCGCAGCACAGTGTGCACCTGGCAAGAGAATGGGTCCACCCATTGCTCCACACACTATACTGAGAATCTGTGCCACTTGAAGGCATAGGCTCATCTCGTGGAGTTCTTACAAGAGGCCAGGAAGACTTCCTCCACCTCCTTTGGGAGACTGAAGGGTGCTAAGGCGACCCGTTCAGCAGCCATGCTGTTAACAGGGACCCCAGGTTGGGGTGAAGAAGGAAGTCCTCCTCCTCTTCCTGGGTCAGTAGCCCCAGGGTGTTCCCCAGAGGGACTGGGAGCTCCATAGACTGGTGGAGCAGCAGGGAAACCAAGGCTACCTGGGCCACAACAGGGCCATCAGGATCATGAAGGTTTTGATCATACAGGACCTTGAAGAGGGTCTGGGTGATTAGTGGCATGGGAGGGAAGGCATACAGAAGGCCCTCCGACCATGAGATGAAGCAGGCGTCTGCCGCTATCCGAGACTGATGTGAATGGGGATAGCAGAAGCGGGCAGATGAGCATTGGTTGGGCTGGCAAAGAGGTCCAGACTTGGGGTTTCCCAGTCGCAATAGCCACTGCACCACCCGGGGGTCTAGTCACCATTCATGTGGTAGGAGGACTCTGCTCAGCCTGTCTGCCAGGGCATTGTTTTGGCCTGGAAGGTATACCGTCCTGAGGAGCATTCCCTGACCAATGGCAAACAAGCAGAGGGCTACTGCCTCCTGGCAGAGGCGCTGGGAACCTGTGCCCTCCCCCCCTGCTTTGTTCTTCACAACCTGGTTGTCCGTTTGGACTAGCACCAACTGGTTCCTCAGGCGGTAGTAGAAGGCCTTGATTGCCAGAAAACTGGTTTTGAGCTCCAGCAGGTTGATCTGCTGATGGCTCTCCGCTAGGGACCAGTTGCCTTGCGTGTGCAGTTCCTCGCAGTGGGCACCCCAGCCCAGTAGGGACTTGTCTGTGGTGAGGACCCTCTGGGGTTTTGGGGGCTGAAGAGCATGTACTTCTGCAAGTGCTGTATGCCCTGCCACCAGTCAAGTGACTCTGCTAGTTGATGGGACATTGGGACCCTATTCTGGAGCCTCCCTGTGGCTTGAGCTGCCTACATGTGGAGGCGGGCGTTGGGAACCACATGGACTGTGGATGCCATGTGGCCTAGTAAGCGGAGCATGGACCACGCTGACACTGTGTGATGGTGCTGCAGAGGCGATCCGCCTTGTCCAGGGGAAGGAAGGCCCTGGCCTGGAGAGTGTCCAGACAATCTCCTATGAACTCCAGATCCTGCATTGGAGTGAGGTGAGATTTGGGGTGGTTTGTCATGAACCCTCAAATGCTACAGAACCTTGATGGTGCGGGCTGTGGCCTGTTGCACCTCGGTGACCATGTCCTCTTTCATGAGCCAATCGTCCAGGTATGGGAAGACGAAGGCCCCTTGGAGGCGGAAGTAAGCGGACACCACTGCCAGGCATTTGGTGAAGACTCTTGGTGTGGGGGCTAGGCCGAAGGGTAGTACTCTGTACTGGTAGTGATCGCCCGTGACCATGAGCCTTAAGTACTGTCTGTGACTGGGATGAATAAGGATGTGGGTATAAGCATCCTTTTGGTCCAAGGAGCATAGCCACTCTAATTGCTGGAGGTAGGGCAGCAATGTTCCAAGAGAGAGCATCTTGAACTTCTCCCACACCAGGAAATTGTCCAGGTTTTGAAGTCCAAAATGGGCCTTAGGCCCTGTGTTCTTTTCTAGACCAAAAAATAATAGGAGTAGAATCCCTTGCCCCTATGGCTCCATCTCTGATGAGTCCTGCGAGTTCCTGCAATAGCAGGACCTGGTGCAGGTGAGTCCAAGGGAGCTCTCCTGGAAAGAGGGGGAGGCGTCCGGTCCAAGTGAAGGAGATAGCTTTCTCTGACTACTTGGAGTGCCCAGGAATCGGTAGTGATGGCAGGTCACCAATGGGCAAAATGAATCAGATGACCCCCCTGTTGGCAGCTTCTCCCCCATGGGTGGAGAGGCTATACTCAGGGAGTCAAAACCCTGACCCAGTCTGGGCAGGAGCCGGTGTTTGGGGCTTAGAGCCCTTAGGCTTGCATCGGCCTTGGCCCTCTCCTTTGCCCTGGTGATCCTGCTGTGGGGCTGGGAGACCTGGAATTGGAGATAGCCTCGGTAAGGCTGGCATTTCCTTTGGAAAGGGGGCCTCTTTCCCACCGGTTTCTTCTTGGGAAGGGTGGAAGTCTTCCTGGAGAGCCAATTCCTCATGACAAACTCTGTCTCGATCTCTGCCACCTTATTCTCCATCGGTTTGCTGAAGAAGTTTTCACCGAGGCAAGGGACATGGAGAAGTTTCTCCTGGATCCACTGCTCGAGGTCAGATGCCTCGAGCTAGGCCTGGCGTCTGGCACCGATGCCTGCGGTGGCCACCCTTGTGTTAGACTCGAAGCCGTCGTAGGCGGCTCGAGACATGTACTTCGCGCACTCCCCGACGCATTTTATGAGGGTTTGGAATCACTGGAGGCGATCTCTACTGAGACCTGCCGAGAAACCTGCACGTTCTTTTGCTAGGTCTCAGAGATACATGCCAATATACAGCTGATAGGTTTGTATTCGGCAATCCAGCATCGAGCCCTGGTAGCATTTGCGTCCAAGGGCATGGGACTCCCTGCTCAGGCATGGAGGAGTGAGTCTTTTGGCTTTTCTGCCAGCGCATGGTCAACTCTACCACCATAGAAGTGTGAGGGAGTTGCACGTCCCGAAAGCCGGGGCCCTCCTGGACCCAGTACATGGTGTTGAGGCATCGGCTAACTATCGGCACTGATGCTGGTGTCTCCCACATCCAAAGGAGTAGTTGCTCGAGGATGACGGGGACTGTAAGGGCCTCCTTAGGTGGGCCTCACACTGGAGGATTTCGAGCTCCTCTGTGCAAGGGTCTTCCTCAGACTCTGTGGTGAGAGATAAGGCCTTTGCCATGTCCCAGACAAACTCGAAGAATGATTTATCCTCGGGTGGGGATCAGTGTCGTGACACCAGGGAAGACAGATCTGAGGGGAGATCGCAGTGCTTACATGTCTCCGGGAAAGTCTCGTTCTCGAACTCCTAGTCTGAGTAGTCGGTCGAGGACTCGAGGCTTGATGACTGTTGAGGCGTCTGGCTCAGGTCAGGTCTTTGGTGACCCATGGCAGCTGCTTGGCCGGAGCTACAAGCGCTTGCTGGGGAGGATCTCATTCCCAAGGACCGGGAGCAGGATCGAGACCCTCGCTGAGGATGGGCTCGGGGCTCTTGAGGATCATCTCAGCGGCCCGGGGAGTCCTCTATATCGAGGTCCCTGCGGTCTGTGCACAAGCACTAGAGGGGCCGGGCATTGACGCTTGCTGCGAGGCAAGGAAGGCAGTGACACTGATGAGACAGGCCTCGGGGGTCTGTGATCTGTCACCAGAGGCCTTGGCATCTATTCTGGGCACTTTTGCTTGCCGCTCCCACTCCAATTCCTCAGATACCCTCCGGGGACTGTGGAACCTGGCATGGGACTTGCTGTGTGTATCCAGTTCCCAGGATGAGGTCCTCAAGGATTTCTTCTTCTTCCACTCATGCTCTGGAGAATACTTGTTGGCATATCCGCAGACCCGATCAGGCACTGCAGTGGCTTTACGTGACTCAGAGGATCCGTGCAGGGCCTTAGAGTGCGATGTTACCGGGGACACTGGGTCAGAATCTGAACTGTGGAATATGTCGTCTTGCTTCTGTCGATGACTTTGGATGGCCTTGGCGGACATCTTTTTGCACAGGGCGCAAACCTCTGGGTCACTGTCACCTAGACACCAGAGGCAGAAGTTGTGTGTATTGGTTAGGGGCATGTTCTTTGCGCACCGATCACACTTTTTGAACCCATTGGCCATTGGGGCAAAAAGGATCCCTGTGAGGTCGAAGACCCTTGACACGGCTAGTGGTTAGAAAAGGCATGAAACCGTGCTAGAAGAAAAAACTGAAAACTATTCCGAGACTCAAAGCTGAGGTGATGGGGCTCGGAGGCAGGAAAGAAACCAGAGAAGAAAAGGCACTTTAATGCACCAAAAAATCAACTTTTTTCCAGGGAAAGACTGACGTCTGTAGGGCTCCGTGGAAAACCAGAGACTAAGGTGGCACCCTTGGGTGGGAAGAAGACCACGCATGTGTGGTGGCATCTCCCAAAGGCTTTCTTTAAAATTTGTGGAGATTTCCATGGGGGCTCCGTTGGCGCCGACGTTACCCATATGTGAAGACTGACTTCCTGCTTGTTCCTGGAGAATGCATGGTGCACTTCGAAAGGCTTCCTTTGGAAGCTGGGAAGCATTCCCATGCGGGCTCTGTTGGTGATGTCACCCATAAGTGAGGACTGATTCATGCTGCTCCCAGAGAACATTTATTATAGGTGAGTAATCACACTTTCTCTATGATCACTGATGAATCCATGACTTTCTATGATTACAAGGAAGCAATTTCTCTTCATTTTTATTTTTTTCTTAATGAATAAAGCTGCATGTGCTAGTAATGAAAAAAAATACTATCTCACAAGGAAACATGCTTAATGAGTCTGCAGAAAGGTATTAAACAAGAGGGTAGTATTGTATATTAAATGAATCAGAAGTGCAACTTAAATAGAAAAAAAAAGATGATGAATGTTAGCATACGAAAACTTAAATTTTGCATGTCATTTTCTTTCTTTAAAGGTCCTGATCAACCACATAGTTTGTCCTGCAAATTGGAACTTGGATCAGATCAGGAAATACCATCTGACTGGCAACCTTTCACAACTGTGCGATTTGACATGCCTGGCACCGATGCCTCAGGAGCTGAGGTGACATCTATGGGCATTGACAATGACATTCAGCCCCAAAAACACATCATTTACAAGACATCCTACCACTGTCAGGTATTCAGTTTCAATCCTGCATTTATTGTAGCTGGTTTGATTAGTATTGTGGAAAACTCTTCATCAAGCAGGATTGAATTGCGTACATAGGGAATATCATTGGACACACCAAAATGAAACTGCTGTCCCCAGTATTCCTCTAAGTTGTGCAGGAATTCCCATCCAGTGGTGGGGTGGAGCATCAATATTGCATTTTCAATCACGAGGGGCAAGAAGTTTCTGCAGGAGTCCCGGGGGACCTGCCTGCCTCTCATGATTGGAAATGTAATATTGATGTACCACCTTCATCAGCAGAAACACCAGGGTAAGGACTTGAGCATAGCTTCAGAGGGAACGCTGTTTGTCCCACAGTTCAGAGCTAATCTAACATTCTGAGAATGTGTGGCCCTTCCTGCATGCAGGGATCTCCTCAGTCCCTTCAGTTGAGCTTTTTATGCTCTGCCAAACTAATAAAAAAACATTCTCCCTATTTGTTTTGAAGAGTTCCACTCCGAGGGACCTGTTTACTAAACCACGATAGTGGCGATTGTGCAAAATCAGTGCTGCAGCCCCATTGAAGAAAATGGGGCCGTAGCTCTGATTTTGCACAATCGCAGCTATTGCTGTTTTAGCAAACAGACCCCCAAGTGTTCCAATGTGGTAGTTTTTCTTCTATATTATTTTTTTTCCTTTGATTTAAAAAAAAAAGTGTGTTTCTTTTGTTTGTTTCAAAATCCATAGGCCCATTGCCCAAACAAAGCCAGGTTTCTCCAGGAACAAGCAGGAAGTCCGTCCTCACATATGGGTTACGTCGGTGTGATTGAGCCCGTGCGGAGAAAATCCCCAGCTTTCAAAGTAAGCTTTTGGGAGTTGTCTCCACCCATGCATGGTCTGCTTCCTGCCCAAAGGGGCCATTTTGTTCAGTCGTCTTTTTTCCGTAGAGCCCTTCAGACATAGTCTGTTCTTTGTCCTGGAAAAAGTGTTTTCTTTTTGCCTTTTGGCTGCTGTTTTTTTCTTCCGGCTAGCACTGGTGTACCCTTCCTGCCTCCGAAAGCCAGGACCTCGTCCGAGGCCTCCACTCCCCGAGAGGCGTGCTCTGAACCCGAGCGGTGTCGGGGGACCTCGGAGAGGGGGGTCCCCCTTGAGGGAACCCAAAAGAAGGAGAAAATCCTCGATGGCTGTGTCTCTGGATGGTTCAGAACGACCAGGTCTCTCGTGGGGCCAGTCACGGAGTCCCGAACGTCAACCCGAGGTGTTGGTGAAGGAGCTTCCAATCAAGCTTCCTCAGAAGGAGCCGGCCACGGATAGGCCCTGGCCAGTGCGCCCTATCCTAGTCTAGGTCAACCCTCCAGGGGAACCAGCTTCGGCCCTGATTCCATCGGCACCCGAGCCGGATGCTGCGGAACCTCCTGAGCTCAGGACCAGGATGGATTCCTTGGAACGCAGGATCACTGCCTTCCTAAAGCAGCAAAGGGCACTAGTATCCGGTACGTCTGGTTCATCTGCCCTGAACACCGGAGACTCAATGACGAAGTTGACCCCGGAGGCCCTACGGGCCCGAGTAGATCCTCTGCCGAGGTCCCGCTCGATCTCCCATTCTTCTGGATGAAGATTGTCACTAGCAAGCCAATGAGTGCCGGAGTGGCCTGACCCCTCGGGGCCCGAGGACTGCCACCTGTCCTCCTCGGATGCCTCCGTCTGGGAGTCGGGGAACGAGGTGTCGCCGGACACTCGCCTTCACTGGGATGTCCCTTCCAATTCCCCGGTGTTGGAGCCTCGGAGGAGATCTCCCCTCGAGGACATGGCCTTTCGAGACTTCATTCGAGATATGGAGTGGAGGAGTGGCCTAGTGGTTGGGGCAAGATACCTCAGGCCGGAAGGTCAGGGGTTCAAATCCAACTAGAGGACAGCAACCTTGGGCCGGAAGGACTGGGGTTTCTAGTCCCACAGGTGCTCCTTGTGGTCTTGGGCAAGCCACTTAACCCTCCATTGCCCATGTTCCCTGTAAAATAGTTATCTCCAAGTTATAATGCCTTGTTCAATGTAATTTCAGTTTGTTCAATGTAAACCGCCTTGATATCATGAAAAGCGGTATATAAGAAATGATAGATAAATGTCCAAAGCTTTGGATTTTCCAATGGAGTCCGAAGAGGATCCTCGAGCAGATGAACTCGAGATCCTCCAATATGAGGCCCCTCCTCGGGGAAACACTCTCGGTGCCCATTCCTCCCATCCTGGAGCGCCTTATGCTCCGCATCTGAGAAACACCGGCGTCGACACTAGTGATTAGCAAGCGGCTTGACGTGATGTATCGAGTCCGCCGGAGCCCCGGGTTTCAAAAGTCTCAATTGCCACATAATTCCATGGTTGTGGAATTGGCCATGCGTCGACTAAAAAGTCAGAAGACGCACTCCTTGGTACCACCCAGCAGGGAGGCCTGCACCTTTGATGCCTGCAGCAGAAATTGTTACCAGGGTGCGATTCTGAATGACCGAATCCAGGCCTATCAGCTTCTCGACGGGTCTCTCCGAGGAGCCCTTGCAGTGCTTCAAGGCCCTATCCAGAGCCATCGGTGAATGCTCCAAGTTTGTCTCGAGCGGCCTACGACTGGTTTGAGTCAGCAGACAGAGTAGCTATGGCGGGCATCGATGCACGCCGCCAAATCTGGGTACAGTCGTCCAACCTCGAGCAATGGGTGCAAGACAAGTTGATCGATGTCCCATGCCGAAGGGGAGAACCTATTCGGCAAGACCATGACAGAAAAGGCCGCTGAACTGGAGACAGAGTTCTTGACGAGGACTAGGCTCTAAAAAGATTGAGGGCATCAACCCTGGCTCAACCAGGGGGAAGCTTTTGACTCTTACAGCATGGCCCCTCTCTTCAGCGAGGCCAGGCAGCCTACAGGAGGTTGACTCTCCCTGTTTTCCCACAGGTGGGGAACCATCACCACCGACGCCTTGGCATTACAGGTGGTCAAGGAGGGTCCAAGACAAGCTGCTCGACGTCCCCTACACCGGGGAGAACCTGTTCAGCATGCCTGTGGCCGACAAGGCGGCCGATATCGCGGCCGACGTGGTGACTCGCCAGAGGCGCTCTAAAAAGACCTTATCCTTCCCCCATAAGAAACCACTGGGGAAAATACTCCTGTTCCCAAGGAAAAAGGGGCCTTTTCAGCAGTCACCACTACCAGCCCTTCTCGGGCCAGCAGCAGGGTTCTCACCCTAAATGACAAGGCCATGGAACTCAGAAGCCAAAGGCACAGAAGCCCCGGGCCCCAGCTCCCGTCCAACCCAGTGGGAGCTTTTGACTCCCAGGGCAGGGCCTCCCCTCCCCCGGGAGACCTTCACCAGTCACCTCGGACCAGTGGGTACTGCAAGTGGTAAGGGAGGGATACCTCCTCCACCTACATCAGGTACCACCCAGGTTGTCACCAGGAGAGCCGGTGTGACCTCTCCTTCACTAGACCCTTCAGCTCTGAGCTCACAGGTCTGCTCGGGGACAACGCAGTAGAGCCTGTACCCAAGCACCTATGGGGAAAAGGCTGCTACTCCAGTTACTTCCTTGTCCCAGAGAGAACTGGGGGCCTCAAGCCCATACTAGACCTGAGAATCTTAAACATGTTTCTGGTGAGGGAGATGTTCAAGATGCTCTCCCTTGGAATACTGCTGCCTTACTTCCACCAGGGAGATTGGCTGTGCTCCTCGGATCTAAAGGATGCGTACACGTACATTCAGGGCCGCCCCGCCCACAGGCGGTACCTGTGATTCGTGGTGGGAGGAGGGTACTACCAGTACAGGGTGCTACTCTTCGGCCTGGCTGCCTCACATAAGAACATAAGACATGCCATACTGGGTCAGACCGAGGTCCATCAAGCCCAGTATCCTGTTTCCAACAGTGGCCAATCTAGGTCATACGTACCTAGCAATATCCCCAAAAGACACAGGTTCCACAATGCTTGTACTGGGTCAAGCATTGATATCCTGGGTCCCTTTTTAATAGTGGTTTATGGACCTTTCCTCCAGGAACTTGTCCAAACCTTTTTTAAACCCAGCTATACTAACAGCCCTTACTACATCCTCACCAAGGTTCTTTACCAAATGCCTGGCGGTGGTACTGTCAACCTGCGCCTATGAGCATTCCGCCACCGCCTGTGACACCGACCCATACTGATCCAGATGGACAACCAGGTCACCATGGGTTTTTTTATCAACAAACAGGGGGGCACAGTTTGTACTTCCTCTGCCAGGAGGCGGTGGCCCTCCTCTACTTTACAGCACACAACACCATGCTCTTGCAAGTGGTGTATCTCCCAGGCCAGGACAACTACCTAGCGGACAGGCTGAGCATAGTCCTTTGTCCACACGAGTGGTGCTTGAACCCCTGGGTGATGAAGCGGCTCTTTCACCTGTGGGGCAGGCCTGTGATGGACCTATTCGCCTCCCCAGACAACATGCAAGCTGCCTCGCTTCTGCTTATATCAGCCGCACCTGAAGAGAGTGGTGGCGGCAAATGCCTTCCTGATCTCATGGTCCAAGGGTCTACTCTACGCATTCCCACCGACCCCCACCCCCTCCTGGTCACCAGGACCCCCTTCAAGGTCCAGAGCGAAAGGGTATCAGTTATACCGATTGCCCCTAGGTGGCTCAGGCAACCTTGTTTCCCTCTGTTGCTTTCCCTGCCAGTGGTGCTCCCAATCCCACTGGGCCGAGTCTCCGATCTCCTGCCCCAGGAGGAGGGCTTCCTCCTGCACCCCAATCTGGGGTTGCTGATGCTAACAGCTGGGGCTGGGGCTGCTGAAAGGGTAGCATTCCCTTTCAATCTTCCAGGAGAAGTCGAGGAGATCCTACTAGCCTCCCAAAAACCCTCCACTAGACGGGAGTTATGCCTTTCAGTGGAGAAGGTTCTCTGCCTGATGTGTGGAAGGAGAGAAGAACCCCCTTCTCCTGCCATGTGAAACTAGTACTCCAGTACCTACTGCACCTGTCACATACCAGGTTGAAATCTAACTCCGGGAGGATACATCTGAGTGCCATAGCCGCTCACCACCACTGTATTGAGGGAAAACCCCTCTCAAGCCAGCCCCTGGTCTCCAGATTCCTCCGGGGCCTCCTGTTATCCAAGCCCCCTCTATGCCCCTCTGGCGGCAGAGTGGGACCTCAACGTGGGGCTCTCCCAGCTCACCAAACTGCCATTTGAGCCTCTAGCTACTTGCCACCTATGGTACCTATCTTGGAAAGTGGCCTTTCTGGTGGCCCTCATGTCATCTCGAAGAGTGAGCGAACTCCAGGCCCTGGTGGCAAATCCACCATATACAAAGTTTTATAAAAACAAGGTAGTACTCTGCACACACCCCAAATTCCCCCCCCCAAAAGTGGTATCTCCTTTCCAACTCAACCAAGAGGTGGTCTCACGCCGGCAGGGAGGAACTAGTACTTCATACACTGGATTGCAAACGGGCCCTGTCCTACTTACAACACTATTTTTTGGTCTTTACCAGAGCATATGATACTTTTAATTCAATCTAATGATTGCTCCACAATAACATTCGCGTGATAATGGAAACAGCAGTGTGTGCGGATTCTATAATACCCCACCAGGGATGGCGACAGGGAGGATCTGAGCCTAATGCCGAAACGCAAGGGCAAGCCAAAGGCTCCTCCAGCGGAGTCGACGCCTGCCGCTGTGGGTCCGATGGACAAATTTGTACGGCTCAACGCAGACCAGATAGGGGGGAGATTAGAGCGGGCTTGGTTGCGCCGCTTGAGGAAAGTGCGGCGTCTTCCGCCCATGAGTTGTCTCTCTCCCCAGATGGATGTTCGCCTCTGGTAGTTCCAGGCTCTTCAGTGACTCCTTCAGCGTGCGGTCCTTCTCCTCTCCTGGTGCAGGATGCGACGAAGGACCAGAAGCGGGGCGTGCTGAAAGGTAGTCCCGGAGCTCAGCTGTCTGTTTTTAAGGCTGCTGACTGTGTTCCTGGAGATTTACACTCTACAGAGGTGAGCGGTAAAGCCGGCTTGGTAAAGGGCTTTGATTCAGTGAAGGAAGGAGTTCCCAAAACTGGGCCACCATTTTCCTTATCTGTAACTCGTCCTTCTGTGGTGACTTTGGAGAGCATTTGGGAAGCAATTAGCCAGCTCTCACAGGCGGTGATCCAGCAATTGGCCCTCTCGTCCTCCAGCATTTCCAAACTTGAGGAGGATGTGATTGCTTTAACTAATGATATGGTGGGAGTTAAGAATAAAGCTGTTGTTTCGGATCAGAAGCTCTCTTGGGTTTCTGATCTTACTTTCTCTTTAATGAAGGATAATTCTATGTTGAAAATGAAGCTGGAGTCTTTGGAGAACGCTACTAGGGCTTCAAATCTTAGGTTACTTAATTTTCCCATGGTTCCCGAAGTAGCGCCGTTGGAATTATTTAAGAAATATCTTCAAGAATCTCTAATGGTACCCTTGGACTTAATTCCTCCAGTACAGAGAGTATTCTATTTACCTTTGGGTAAGAAAGAGAGGGTAAGACTGTGCATGGAACTTTAGACATTGACTTTCTCCAGGACCAAGCAGGAAGTCAGTCCTCACATATGGGTGACGTCGGCGCCGACGGAGCCCTCGCGGAGCAATTTTCCCCAGCTTTCAAAGAAAGCCTTTGGGAATTGCAGCGCGCATGCGCGGTCCCCTTCCCGCCCAAAGGTGCCATCTTAGCCAGTCTTCTTTTTTCCGCGGAGCCTTACAGACGTTGTCTACCAGTCACCGCTGAAAAGTTGATTTTCTTTCTTATTTTAAGGATTTCTTCGGTTCGACGCCGGTCCTTTTTCCGTCCGGCCTCGCGACGCCAGTTGCAAGGCCTCCCCTTCTTTTTCGGTTTTTCTGTCCTTCGTGACAAATTCGCGCTTTTTCACTTTTCCCTGGCGGCCCGCTCGTTCGACCTCGCAGGGGCCCTTTTTCCCCCGATGGCCGCCAGCGGCTTTAAAAAGTGTGTTAAGTGTAAGAAACTGATGTCTCTTACTGACACACATGATTGCTGCCTCCGTTGCCTGGGCCCAGATCATGAAGAACTGATCTGTGGGGCCTGTAGCAAGATGTCCGCGAAATCTTTGCGGAGTCGGCAGCATCAGCGGGAGAGAATCTTCTCTGACCCCAGCCGTACCCGGACCTCGTCAGAAGCTTCGGTGTCCAGAGAATCTGGCTCTGAACACCGTTGGAGCTCCTCTGAGAGGGGGTCCCCTACCCGGGAACATCACCGGAAGAACAAACCCGCGAGGGCGGCGTCGGTGGACGCTCCTGGCTCCTCGAGGGCCAGGTCGCATAGCCCCGACAGCCGTCCCGGGTCTTTGGAGCTGGAGCGGCCGTCCAAACAGCCTCGTCTGGAGATGGACTCCTCTGCTCACATAAGTGCTGTTGTCTTCGTGGACTCGCCTCCGAGGGGTCCGACGTCGGGCCCGACGCCGTCGGGGCCCGAGTCGGGGGCTGCTGGGTCTCCTGAGTTCGGACTCAGGTTGACGGCCTTGGAGAGCAGCCTGGCTGCCTTCATGGACCAGCAGCAGGCATTGATCGCTGGCCTCGCTGGCGCTTCTGCCCTGACCGCCGGGACGTCGACGTCTAAGTCGACCCCGGAGACCGAGCCGATCCTCGAGTCCATGCGGGCTCGAGTCGATCCTCGGTCGCGGTCGCCTTTGGCTTCCCGTTCGGGGCCGAGGTCGTCGACGCCGACCCCCTCGGCGTCGGGGCGGACGGCGTCTGTGCCCGCCCGGCCGGAGCCGTTCAACTCCTCCTCCGAGGAGTCCGCCTAGGAATCCGAGGTGGATGAGTCGCCTGATTCTTTTCGGACTCGGTGTGTCCCTTCGGACTCCCCCAAGTCCGAACCTCGGAGACAGTCCCCTCCAGAGGATGCCCGGTTCTCGGACTTCGTGAGGGATATGGCCAAGGCCTTGGCCTTCCCTGCGGATCCCGAGGAGGAGCCACGAGCCGAAGAGCTCGATGCCCTCCAGTATGACTCTCCTGCAAAGGAGCATTTTACTGTACCGGTTCCTCCGATGCTGGAACGACTTCTCTTCCGCATGTGGGAGAGTCCGGCGTCGTCGCCGGTGTTAAGCAAGCGGGTCGATGCCATCTATCGAGTCCGCAAGAGCCCTGGCTTCCAAAAAGCACAGCTGCCGCACCATTCCATGGTGGTGGAATCGGCCATGCATCGGCTCAAGAGCCAGAAGATGCACTCCTCGGTGCCTCCCGGCAGGGAAGCCCGCAGCCTGGATAGCATCGGTAAGAAGTGTTTTCAGGGCTCTATGCTTGCTTGTCGGGTCCAGACTTACCAGCTCTACATGGGCATGTATCTCCGAGACCTGGCTAAAGAAATAGCCGGATTCTCTGCTGGTCTCTCCGAGGAACCTTTGCGGAGGTTCCTGGCCTTGTCCACCGGTATTTGGGAGTGCTCAAAGTTTATCTCTCGAGCAGCCTATGATGGCTTTGAGGCATCGGCTCGGGTAGCCGCAGCCGGCATCGGGGCCCGCCGACAGGCTTGGCTTCAGTCGTCCGACCTCGAGCCCTGGGTGCAGGACAAGTTGGTCGATGTCCCCTGCAGAGGTGAAAACCTCTTTGGCAAACCTATGGACGAGAAGGCTGCACAGCTCGAGACAGAGACTCTCACCAGGACTCGGCTCTCCAGGAAAACCTCTGCCCCTTCCCAGAAGAAGAAGGGCTCGGGGAAAAAGCCCTTTTACCCGAGGAAGGCGGCTGCCTATAAACACTACCCTCATTATCAGGCCTCAGCAGCTCCCCAACAGGGTCAGCAGGCCAAGGGACGGGGTAACGGGTCCCGTAGGCAGCAAGCCCCCAAGCCTGCGCCACCGGCCCCTGCTCCGCAGGGTGGGGGTTTTTGACTCTTTCAGCATAGCCTCTCCCCCTCCGCTGGTGTCTCTCAGCATGGGAGGCCGGCTGGTCCACTTTGCCCACAGGTGGTCCAACATCACGTCAGATACCTGGGTGCTCCACATAGTCCAAGAGGGCTATCTTCTGCACTTCCACCAGGTACCTCCCCCCTACTTTCCAGGGGAGCCTCTGCGACCCCCTCTTCACCGGGACTTACTCCTTCAAGAGTTGGCAAGTCTTCTTCAGGAACAGGCGGTGGAGCCGGTGCCCCACCACCTGAGAGGTCAAGGCTTCTATTCCAGGTACTTCCTGATACCGAAGCGCACTGGAGGCCTCAGACCCATCCTGGACTTGCGGAACCTCAACAAGTTCCTGGAAAGGGAAAAGTTCAAGATGCTTACCCTTGGAATCCTGCTGCCCTACCTCCAGCAGGGAGATTGGCTATGCTCCTTGGATCTAAAGGATGCCTATACTCACATCCTCATCCACCCAAGCCACCGACAATACCTAAGGTTTGTGGTGGCAGGCAATCATTACCAGTACAGGGTACTGCCCTTTGGCCTATCCTCTGCACCACGAGTCTTCACAAAATGTCTCGCAGTGGTGGCGGCTTATCTCCGGCTTCAAGGCCTCTTTGTCTTCCCTTGCCTAGACGACTGGCTCATCAGAGCTCCGTCCTCCACGGAGGCCACTCACGCCACGCAACGTACTGTGACTCTGCTCCAGTACCTGGGCTTTGTCATAAACTTCGAAAAGTCCACTTTGCTCCCCTCTCAGGATCTCGAGTTCATCGGCGCCAGGTTAAACACGCTTCATGCGCGTGCCTTTCTGCCGCTCGACAGGGCGCAGCGGCTCATGGCTCTAGCCAGCCGCTTCCGCTGCCATTCCCGGGTCTCGGCCAGGCACTTTCTGAAACTGCTCGGCCATATGGCTTCCACGGTCCATGTGACCCCCAATGCCCGCCTGAATATGCGGCCCGCTCAATGGTGCCTTCGCTCACAATGGCGTCAGGCCTCGGGGAGACTGGCGGACTCCGTACGGATCTCCAGCCCGCTGGTCTCTTCTCTACGGTGGTGGCTTCATCTGCCCAACCTAGTGCTCGGAATGCCCTTTCAGTCTCCTCCGCCTGTTCAGGTCCTGACGACCAACGCTTCTCTCCTGGGTTGGGGAGCGCATTGCCAAGGGACATGTACTCAGGGTCTCTGGACCCCGTGGGAAGCTGCCCAGCAGATCAACTTCCTGGAGCTCAGAGCGATCCGCCTGGCTCTCCGGGCCTTCTCCCACCTTACCGCTCGCCAGTCCGTCCTCGTCCAGACGGACAATCAAGTGGCCATATTCTACGTGAACAAGCAGGGGGGCACGGGCTCCCTGCTTCTCTGTCGGGAAGCACAAAAGCTCTGCGCTTGGGCCGTCAGCCGAGGAATCCTCCTCAAAGCTGTCTATCTCCCAGGTCAAGAAAACTACCTGGCAGACAAACTGAGCAGAATCCTCCAACCACACGAGTGGCGATTGGACCCGTTGGTGGTTCACAGGATCTTCCTCCTGTGGGGCCTCCCCAAGTTCGATCTCTTTGCCAGTCCTCTGAACAGGCAACTTCCTCGGTTCTGCTCTCGGGAACCGCATCCCCTCCGAGTAGCGGCGGATGCTTTTCTGCTCTCATGGTCCACGGGCCTTCTGTATGCATTTCCTCCCATGCCGCTGGTGTCCCGGACACTTTTCAAGGTTCTCCAGGACAAGGCTTCGCTGATCCTGATAGCTCCCCGGTGGCCCAGGCAACCGTGGTTCCCGCTTCTGATGCAACTGGTGGTAGATACTCCGTTGCCTCTGGGGTTTCAGCCCGATCTCCTGACCCAGGATCAGGGGTCTCTCCTGCACCCCAACCTCAGATCTCTTCATCTGATGGCCTGGCTGCTGAAAGGGTAGTCCTTGCTCCCCTCCTGCTGCCTCCAGAGGTAGAAGAGGTCGTGTGCTAGCTTCCAGGCGACCCTCTACCCGGAAATCCTACGCCCTTAAATGGCGTCGCTTCTCCACCTGGTGTACTCAACAGTCTCAAGACCCCTTCTCCTGCTCGGTGTCGGTAGTCTTGCAGTACTTGCTTTCCCTCTCCAATCTTGGATTAAAGTCCAACTCGGTCAAGGTTCACCTCAGTGCTATTTCTGCACATCATGTGCCGGTGGAAGGCAGGCCTCTTTCCGGCCACCCTCTCGTGGCACGGTTCTCCCGAGGTCTCCTTCTCCTTAAACTGCCTTTGCGCCCCCCAGCCCCCGACTGGGACCTTAACGTGGTTTTACAGCGGATCACCTGTCCGCCCTTCGAACCCATGGCTACCTGTCCTCTCCGTTTTCTTTCTTGGAAAACCTTATTCCTGGTAGCCCTCACTTCCGCTAGACGCGTTAGTGAACTGCAGGCCCTAGTGTCTGATCCCCCTTACACTAGGTTCTACAAGAATAGGGTAGTCCTGCGGACTCACCCTAAGTTTCTTCCAAAAGTGGTCTCCCCTTTTCACATCAATCAGGAGGTGGTGCTTCCGACTTTCTTTCCCAGGCCACACTCCAGCCAAGCTGAGATGGTCTTGCATACCCTGGACTGTAGAAGGGCGCTGAACTTCTACCTTGATCGTATGCGGGAGCACCGTAAGACTGTCCAGCTCTTCCTGTCTTACGACCCTAATAAATTAGGGCTCCCTGTCTCCAAGCGTACTCTGTCCATCTGGGTAGCTGACTGTATCGCTTGGACTTATGGGGCGGCAGGCCTCTCGTTGGAGAGTCGAGTCACGGCTCATCGGGTTAGGGCGAAGGCTGCGTCAGTGGCTTACCTCCGCTCTGTTCCATTGGCAGACATCTGCTGGGCCGCTACTTGGTCTTCGAGCCAGACTTTTGCAACCCATTACTGCCTCGAGAGGGAGTCCTGCAGGGACAGTGCTTTCGGACAGGCAGTCCTCCGTAATCTCTTCGAGGTTTAAGCAACTCCTACCCTCCATCCCGGATGTTGGGCTACCGGTTGGAGATTCGTCAGAGAAGATTCCTTCCTTCTGTGCTGCTGAGCTAGAGGGAGCTCATTTTTGGGCTTAGGGTCTCCGGTAGCCTTAAGCTTGGGAGTCCCATATGTGAGGACTGACTTCCTGCTTGGTCCTGGAGAAAGCGTAGTTACTCACCTGTAACAGGTGTTCTCCAGGAGCAGCAGGAATCAGTCCTCACAACCCTCCCTCCTCCCCGTGGAGTTGCAGTCATATGATTTAGTTTTTGCAAATTTTTTTGCTGTCTTTTCGCTATGTCATCAGACTGGCCAAGATGGCACCTTTGGGCGGGAAGGGGACCGCGCATGCGCGCTGCAATTCCCAAAGGCTTTCTTTGAAAGCTGGGGAAAATTGCTCCGCGAGGGCTCCGTTGGCGCCGACGTCACCCATATGTGAGGACTGATTCCTGCTGCTCCTGGAGAACACCTGTTACTGGTGAGTAACTACGCTTTCTTAATGTCTCCGCTGTGTTTTGTTCCCCTAAGGAGGATGAAATTACAACTTCTACTTTGTTGGTATCTTTAGCCCTCTCTTCGGATAGGGATTGGCTCCTCAAATGGTTTTATAAAAAGCGAGCCAATTTGTTTATGGGTAAGAAAATATCTGTTTTCCCAGATGTTTCAAGGGAAACCCAGAAACGTCGCAGAGCTTTTCTACTATTAAAACCTGGTGTAACTCATTTAGAGGCCTCTTTCACGTTGAGATTTCCATGCAAATGTATTGTTTTTTTCCAATCTCAGAAATATGTTTTTTTCAACCTGAAGATCTGTCATCTTTTATTAGTATGCATACTATAACATCTTCGCCCTCTTAATGAGCTTTCCATCTGTTTGTTGTATGGTCCTAATCCCTTGTCACCTTCTTGTTCTTGAATATGTTTCCTTTGTGTATTTTCTCCTTCAGATATCTGTACTTATACACTTCCCCTGCCTCTTGTTTTCTCAGTTAGATTTTATTTTTTTTTGATGTTTGCAAGTTAATTCTGTAAAACTTTTTTTTAGAGTAATGCACTGAAAATAGTAAAACAGAGCGGCTTTGTTAGTGGTACTGTCTCAATTTTTCTGTTCTAGTGTTTAATACCCACCTTTTTTCTGTACATGGACTTCCAGGAAAAACACAATCCTTATTTTAAGAGGAACTCCAACCCAGGGTTGAGGGTTCCCAAAAGAGCTTTTGGTGCAGACTTCTTCCTTGCCCACCAAGGTTTTATATCTTCCTTATTTTTAAGCATAGTCTTCTACAGCCTGTACGCTTCTGTCAGGGCAAAAGGTCATGTCTGCTGATGGAGTCGGCATAGCAAGTACTACAGAAAAGCTGATACAGGTTTGTGGCTAAGATTGGTCCCCGTAGAATCTTGTTAAAGTAACTTATGAGTCCAACATTTTGGTCACACTGTCCAATGTCCTTGCATGTTTTGACCCCACAGCCCTCCAATCTACTAGTTACAAGATCTGGGGCCAGACAGTAAGAACCCTTGTAAGTGTTTCTCAATGTTGCATACTGAAGTCCTCTTCTGGGTACAGCTGCTAATCCCCACCCTTCCAACGAAGCTGCTGCCTTCAGTGTTACCTCTGTTATTTCTTGAAATTCAGATATGGTGTTCTGCTCCTCCCTGATCTGCATATTATTTGTTATGCCAGGATACAACATATGTCCTGCTAATCAGGGGCCGCAAAACAAATGTGGCGAGAAAGAGTCTTATCACCATCCAAAATTGTAACCTCAAGATATGCTTCTTTATCTCCTTCTGGTAAGGTTCTTACATCTACATCCCTCCTTAACAAACCTAGCCCTCTGTTTTCTTCCCTACTGCCCTCCAGACACAAAAGATTTTATGCACTTACTTTAAAGGATCAGATATTTTTAAAATTATAAATCAAAAAAGGGAAATTTAAGTATTGCTTGGCACGTTGTACCCAAAACCACAAAACTATAAATGGGAGCTATGTCCGACAGCAACAGTCTGAACTTCATGTGTTT